>CM050512.1:33280000-38080000 GCA_027563665.1 Antrozous pallidus
ATCAGTTTTCACGTGCCTAAGTTCTTCCCAAGATTTCAGTTCCCAAAGGAAAAGGAATGAACAAAGAGGCAGATAGAAACACACATGCACAAACATGAGACTTGTCAAGAAGGTGAACATGATGGGAATGGACATCTAGAGCATGTTTTACTATGGGGCATGTATATATAAAAGATTAAAGACAGATAAATTAGAGGGATTTGAAGGCAAGTCTTGTCTGACTTCTAAGCCTCCACTGATTGTATCATATCAATGCGTGCCAGGCCTTCAAGAGTATATAAAAAATACATTAAGAGCTAAGTACCGTGAGATGGGGCAGGTAAGGCATCTGTGCTAATAAGGGAATGAAGTGAGAAGGAAATAAAAGGCAGAACCCATGAATAAGTGATCTTGATAATAATAGCAGTTAAATATTTGAATGCGGAAGGTGCTCCCACTGAAGAAGTAATCAGTGCCTTTGGTGACAAAACGCTTTAGGGGATAAGTAAATCTGGACATAATTTTCCCTACATATTCAGGTAAAACATCACACTGTCTTTTGAAGGTGAACAGTCCTTTCTTTACACTATTGACAGTCTTCCCTGTGTCTGAGAATGTGTGAAAAACAAACAGGAGCTCTTCCTCCACCTCTCGCCTTTTTCTTCCTGAGCAATTCAGTCCTAAAGTCTTTAGGTCAGTGATTTTTCAAACTGTGTGCTGCAGTAATTTTTAAAACATGCAATATCTAAGGTTTAGTCGGGGGCACCGACCTCTTTTCCTTTTGATTGTCAAATTAAAAAATGACAGCAGCCAACACAACAATAGCCATTCAGTGTAAATGAATCAAAATTATACCTTTCTCTTTTTTTTGTCAGATTAGCAAAAAATATATTTTTGGTGTGCCAAGAATTTTAGTAATTAGTTTAGTTGTGCTATGAGATAAATAAGGTTGAAATCACTGCTTTAGGTGACAAAAGAGCAAAGTTGTCATCTACTCCAAAAGCAGGGGGAAAACCACAGTGGAAGTCAGAGCCTGAGTGGGCTGAGGCTGGTGGAGAGCACATGTAGGGTTGCAGGTTGTCTATGCAGAGAGGTGATTGGGCTTGGGTGACAGAGTACACACGGGGAGAGAATGGTAGTATAAATGGTAGCTTGGTTACATACAGGACTATTGCCTACACAAGCAAATATGTTTAGGATAATGAAAGCCAGATTGTTCGCCAAAACCAGTTTGGCTCAATGGATAGAGAGTTGGCCTGTGGACCAAAAGGTCCCAGGTTTGATTCTGGTCAAGGGCATGTACCTTGGCTGCAGGCACATCCCCAGTAAGGGGTGTGTAAGAGGCAGCTGATTGATGTTTCTGACTTTCTATCCCTCTCTCTTCCTCTCTGTAAAAAAATCAATAAAATATATATTAAAAAAGAAAGAAAGCCAGATTGTTTATAATTGGAGAGGGCATTACAAATTGCAAATAAAGAAAACTAGAACAAATTGTATGGTGTTGGTTTAGAAGATATCAGTGTGACTTATGGTTTTTAATATATAAAAATAGAGATAAGCACAAATAGATATACTCCTTGGGTCTATCCACTGTGAGGACCTGGGAACAGCAACAACCCAATAGTGATGAGCACCCAGACATTGGTTTCTGATATTCTTCTCCACTCAGAGCAGCAGGACTTCTTGGAAATCTGATCCCTGATTCCAGGGCTGAGGCAGAAAAATTACAAGATGAGCCCGGAGTACCTCATTTTACAGAAAGGACAACTGAGTCACAAAGAGATTAAGGCACCTTTCTCAAGTCACACACCTAATAAAATTGCTGTTGAGTTCTATGTGGATGAGACAACTCTAAAAAAGTGAGAGAAGAAAAAATAACACCTAGAATGGTTCTGCACTCAAACTGTTTGACAAAGATCTTTGAGTTCCAACTCCTCTTTAAAGAAACAGAAAGTGGAACTCAGAGATGATGCATCTTGCAAGGCTTGTGCAAGAACAACACCATGGGACTCCAATCAGGAGATCAGGTCACAAAGGAAAACCATCCAATAAAATGTTTAAGGTGTTTAGACATCACTCTATAATTTTCCCACTTTGACTGACTAAACAAATAGCTTCCAACCCTAATCACCTGGGATAAAGAGGGCTGCTTCTGCCACCTGGGAAAGTCTGTTGCTAGTTGCGACAAAGTCAGTGAGCACGTCAGTCAATTTCTGCTGGTGGCTGATGAAATGGATGGAAACCTGAGTGTTTTCTGAGTCCTGACACCCAGTAAGGGGAAAGCTTGTCTGAATCCTTAGCCACTTTGTGTTTGGGTTTCTCTGTCTGTAATAAGAGCCTTGGACCTGAGAATCTCTAAGGTCCCTGTGAGTCATTTCATTTTATTCTGTTTTTCTCTAATTGAGGAAGCTGAATAAGCCTTAAGAAATTCATCCAATGGATAGTTTTAGGCTATGTTCTGCCATATTGATGGGCCTTGTCCCAGCCAAGATTGCTGATTAGCTAATCAGGATCCCCCCAGCTCCTGAGAGGACCTCAGGCCTCGAGGCCTGTCACATGGCCACATGTAAATGATGGATGAAGTGACACTGAAGTGCACCCCCAACCTGGACTGTTAAAGAGGAGCCAGCATGACATCTTTCCCAGCTTCCACCCCTCAAGATTAAAACTCTGTCTCTCTCTCTTTTTCTTCTCTCTTCCCTCAGTTTGCAAAATGTATTAATGCCTTTCTCATACAGATTAACTGCTACACTATGAACATTATTGATCCATAGTGGGGTTTTTTAAGCATAAACTTTTTAACAGTTTGAAACAATCATAAACTTACAGAAAAGTTGCAAGGAGAGCACAGGGAATGTTTTCGTGAGCCATTTGAAATACACACTATGGTGTTTGAGGACAATAAGGCATTGGGCTGGCAATTCCATCCTCTCCCCCAAATCATAAGGTGTTTTTTCATAAGGATTTAATATGTGTGATAGACAAAATAATGCCCCCTTTCACCCATATGGCAAAGAAAAAACTAGAATGAACCTTGTGGTTGTGGTTTGGAATTGGAGATATCAGTGTGACTGACTCGTGATTTTTAAAAATAAATTAATAAATTAAGAAAAAATATAAATGTAACATATCCCTCAGCTCTGTCCACTGTAACAACCAATAATGAGAAGTATGCTTAGTGCCTACATCTTAGTTTTTACTATCATTTCCCACTAAAGGATCCAGGACTCCTTGGAGAAATGGCTGATTCCAGGATAGGGCAGGGAAAGTATAAGATGAGCCCAAAATATCTTGTGCCAAAAGCAAGGACATGCTCAAAGAATGATGAGGATATAACAAGCCAATTTGAGGGGATGCTACCGGCAAAACTGGTGGCAATTTGAGCATCAAAACAATTAAATTAGCATATTCTATCCCCTCAGTAAATGAGATATTATGAGTTCTTACTGGAAGTTGGATAAGGAACAGGATAATTACATAATTTTAAAGTACATCCTCACAAAAACATTTACAAACTATGAAAGAAAAAAAAATAGCTTCACAGTGGAAAAGTTATTCAGATTCCACCTTAATGAAGCCATCCAAGCAAATATCATTAGTAGTGGGGGAAATAAAAACTGCAATAGTTGATAAAATGCATGGACAGAATGCAGCATGACTTCATCACTTGCATGAATGATGAAACATTGGACACATTCATAATGAGGAAATACAGACTAGAAGTCTGTGTTTCTGACTACCATGCTGCTTCATTCTTGAAAGAGAGATGTCACAGACCCAGGTTCACAAACCTAGATTGGTGGCAACCATTCACAGTGTGAGACATCAAACACCAAGCTGTGCGTTTAAATTTTCATTAGTGCCAAGTTCCGGTACCTTGAAGCTATAAGACTTTCACTCAGTGGAACCAGCCTTTGAATTTACATGGTTATCTGTGCTTATACCTCATGTGCCAGTTCTAGAAAAACCTCAGCTAAGGAGGTCAACCTGTGACAGAAGAAAAGGGGCTGGACACCTCCTACCAAAAATCAATGAAAGGTAGACACCAGTGCAAAGGCTGCTGCCAAACAGAGAGAAAAACTCAGCAACAATGAGGAGTCACTTCCAAAGTCAGCGAGAAATTCCCAGGGATAACCCCACATTCCAGAGGCAGAGATTTCCCAAAATGCATGGCCGAAATCCCATTTCATGAGACAAACTACCGTTTATTGGAAATGAGATGCCTTAGTGCAATATGCCTATCTAGTCAAATCACTGCAGATAAAATCTTTAAAGGAAAATTCTCAAGAAAGAACACAAAGCAAGCAGACACGAAGAAGCTAATGTATTCTAAAACCACGACTATTTGGCATTTTCAAGTTCAAGAGGAGGAGCACCAAGAGTGTAAGTAAAAGGACCTCAGCCACCAGAAGTTTATCAACTAGTTTTATTAAATTATTTATCTTTATTTGAATTGAATGTCTTCTAGAAGATGTAAAAAGTAATAAATGTATCTCCATGTATAATAAGAACTTCTATAATTGTATATATGCCTTTGATGTATTTTCCCCTCAAGATTATTAACTGTGTTTGACAAGTGAAAAATCTGTAATCAATTGAAATTTCTGGTTATAAACATAATGAGAATTGTTTCACAAATGATATGTAAAGCAGTATTAAAATTTGAGAAAAAAAAAAGAGTGTAACTAAGACAGAGCCTAAGAACGAACTTGATGTTGAACCTGTTTTTGTGGCACTAGTGAGATTCAGCTTTATAGGATGACAGGAGCGAGGACACTTGACATTCAGACATCACCTCCTTAAAGCCTGCTTTGTCCCCTATTGAGTTTTTCTGCTCTTCAGATGTGGAAGAACTGAGCTCCCCGCAATCAAATAACCCCACCAAAGCTTTCCTAGCATGGAGTTATGTAATGAGGCTTTTTAGCCTGAATGATGGTTTTTGCCTTAAAGTCTATTTTGCCTTCAGTCTTCACAGGCAGATAGTTTGCATCTATAGCTCATTTCCATTATTCTGATAATGCTACATCTCATCAATTACTTGGAAGCAAGGTCAAATTTAGCAGCCAAATCTCTCCTTTTGTGAAGCTGTCAAGAGCCTATTTATCACCTCCCTTCCCCAAATTGACTCCCCCTGCAAAATCTTCCATGCTCATGTTCTTTCCCTCTCTCCTTCCTCACTCCCTCTCCTCTCTCTTCACCTCCTCATCCTCTCACAATATTGCCAGTTACAAAATCCTACCTAATTTAAGTCCTGATTAATTTATTCCTTTTCACTTTCGTTTGAGAACGGACAAGCATGGGTGAGATATAAAGGGAGAAAATCTGAATGTAAGAGAGAAGAGAGTGGCTGATTTTATAAGTACACATTGAAAACTACAGGTATATGGTTCTCTTGGAATTTTAGTTCATGGGGAGGACATTTTTGATTGAGATTATGATTTTATAACCCATGCTACTGAGATTTACTTTCCTTAAAGAAAATTTTAGTTGTTCTCTAATCTCCCTCCCCTACCATTTGTCTCTAGATCAATCTATTCTTGTTCATCAAATTATGTTGCCAATGAACACAGATGCTGGAGTGGTGGGGGCTTGCCCTGCGAGGGAATGGCTGGGGGGAGGTGGGTGGTCAATTGGAGAAAAGGAAAATATATGTAAAACTTTAGACAATTAAAAAAAGGGGGGGCGGAGAGAGAAAAGCCAACATTAACTTATTTGAAGTGGAGTCACTGCTAATGATCCTCAAACTAATGAACTTTGCCCTGTAAAACCATGGAGAAATTTTAAAAAAGAAAAAATTTCACAGCCAAGCAAATAAAACAAAAATACAAAATAGCTAATATTTTTAAAATTCCTCTCTATTTCCAGAATTTGACTCTGTTACAGAATTAACAGCCAGTCTGAAGTTCTCAAAAGTTGTTTTCATATGAAACTCACCTGAAAAGCCTACTTTGATGCATGAATCTTTGGCTCAGGTTTTAATTTCTATATGAAGGAATTTTCAATTCCACAATTCATTTACTCAATTTAATTCCTAAAATCAGTAAGCAAAAATTCAACTTCATAAACACAGCTGTACTTGGCAAACAAACTTAACAAGATAAAGAGAATTTGTTTAATCACTTTCCAGAGTGTATTTATAAATTAACCTTGTTTCTGAATAGTTAGAATTAAATTAAACTCACAATCACTCTCTTAAATTTGATCTTATTTTTTCAGTTCTTTCCCAAGGATATTTTTCTATTGATTTTTTAGAGAGAGTGGAAGGGAGGAGGAGAGACACACAGAAACATCAATGTGAGAGACACATTGATAGGTTGCCTCCCGCACACCCCTTAGGTTGGGAATTGAGCCTGCAACTAAGGTACATGCCCTTGACTGGAATTGGCCCACCGACCCTTCAGTCTGTGGCTGATGCTCTGAGCAAAACTTGCTAGGGCGTGGTCTTATTTTCTTGAGGTGCTAAGCCTTGTGAAAATGCACAACTTCTAGAAATTGTAGCATTTTAAATAGGCTGCCACTAGCCCCTGAATTTCTTTATATACTTCGAGTCCATGCTGTTCAGAACCATATATCTTCCTGGTAATTTTTGTTTATAATGACTCTCTTTATCTCTAAAAATATTTTGCCTTAAAGATTGTTTGATATAACATAGTCACAATGGCTTTCTGTTGTTCAGAATTTTTCTAATAAATCTTTTCTCATTCTTTAATTTTCAGTGTGTCTGTAGTATTATTTATAGGTATCAGTTATACAACTGATTTTTAAATCCAATCTGAACATCTCTGTCTTTATAAAAAATGTTGAGTTTAATACATTTATATTTATCATGGTTATATACATTTGGCTTTATTTTCACCATATTATTACTTTCTGCTTTCAACCAGCCATTACTTTCTTGTTTCCCACACTATACATATTATATATGTATCAGAACTTCACATTTTAGCACTATGATTCTTAACTATTCTTTCCTATTTTCTGTCTCTTTATCTTAGTATCACTCACAATGACCCACTTGTAGAGTTTGTTTTCCTGTCCTTGAAACTGTAGGCTCTGTGGTAGAAGTCCCAGAGGGTGACTCCTTTCACCAGGGGATACGGTAAGAGGCCCCCTCTATGTTAAACTATGGCTGCCACTGCATCACTCATGGTTCTTCATGTCAAGAGACCTGTAGGCAGAGAAAGGACACACTATTCTTGCAGGTAAGTTACACTGATCATCAGGAGGAGGTACAGCTGCTGTTACATAGTAAAGAAAGAAGAATATATTTCATACTCAATGAAAAATTGGAGTGTCTTTATATATTTTGCAGCCTAATATGGATGGTTAATAGGTAGGTGCAATATCTATCTTTGAGAGCTGGTTGTGCTCTTAAAAGTAATTGCAGCAGCAGGAACTGTTCACTAAGTTTCTTCACTAACTTTCTTTATATAAGATTCTTCTAGAAATGAGATCCATCAGAAACTGGATGATGATCGTCCTAGATTGGGACAAAGTTACTACAGAAGGCAAATGGAAGTGGAACTGAACAGTCCAAGGGTGGACTGTAGTGGATGCTGATCTCTGCTCAGACTCCCATCTCCCATTTCGTATTCCAGGATGCAGACACTCATTTCTTTGATGCTGGGTCTGTCGGCTACTGATGGTTCAAGTCTGAGTTTCTCTGGGAATTGCCTTTGGCCAAAGGGGGGTATATTTCCCAATTTTATGAACTCTTCAGGGCCATCCTAACTTGAAAGATTTTTGTGGAATCAGCTGAGTCTTCTGTTGCAACTATATCTCCTTCTGCTTAATCCTTCTTTCACTACCTTAATGGTGTTCCTTAGAGTGCATTCCCAATAACCTTCTGCATACAAATCTCCATTTCAGAATCTGTCTCCAGGAGATTCTACTCATCATCATTTTTGGATAATATGTCTATTATAGTAGATTACTGGATATCCAACCTTCTCTTTTTGTACCTACATCTTGGATTATAAACTCATCTACGGTGGAAATTTCCCTATGAAATCCTGTGTGGCCTGGGCTATGGAAGTATTACTCCATAGAGATTTTCTGTTCACTTCTGCCAGGTACTCCAGGGATATTAGTCTGTCCCAATACTAATTTTTATGTAAATTTCTAATCTTGACAGTCCTAAATCATGACAGAAGTGTACATTCTAGCTTCAACAGTGCATGAGGCAGAAATCTGTCATTTATATTTTTCTGAGAATATTTTTTTATCCCATAGCCCAGAACAGCAAACTTTACCAACTCCCCATTAAGGTAGGTAGGTCTTTTTTCTATATCTTCTATATCCCTCATTACTGAGGTGTCCCTTTGAGCATCCAGGCTGCATGAAGGGCTATTAGTTCCCATTAAATGTCTCATAAGGCTCACGGTGTCATATAGTGGCCTGATTGTATGTTACAATCCAAAGTAGGTACTAGTTATTACTGAATTTGATAATCACCCATGGGGAGCTTATAGCTCTTAATTTCAGGAACCTTGAGATTTCCATTTATTTCTTGCAAATTGATATGCATGAATATGATTTTTAACATATTTCCAGAATCTGAAACTATCACTAAGTAGCTAAATGTTTCCTGGAGCTGGTTTTAGTAAGAAATTGAAACCAAGAGGGCACTGACCTTGGGACTAAAATGGAGGAAATGACATAAATAAGGAGAAAATGAAAACATCAAATTATCTTTTTCATGTCCAGGAAAAGTTTTGATTGGCTAGACATTAATGTGATAAAAACTGATTTAGAATGGTAGTGGACTTCAAGTATCCCCCTGATGGAACTGTGAATTTCTCGAGGGCGGGAACATGTATTGTTTGCCGTTGTATCCCTAGCATCCAGTTCGTGCTCAGCACACATTAGATGTTCAGTAGATACTTGTTGACTAAATGAATGAATTATTGATAAAGCAATACTGTGCAAAATAATTAGATATTAAAAAATAAGCAAGAATATGGCATAACATTACATGAGCACTAGTCTAAGGAGAACAATAAAAAATAATAGGAAAGGAAAATGTGAACTGAGTTATCATATTCATTCTTTCTAATGTTCTGCCAACAGATACTTGTTGTCTATTATTAATCTGGTACTGTGCTAGGCATGAAGACTGAGATGGTGAGCAAAATAAAGGACATGGTTCCTGCCCATATAGAGATCTGAAAGGAATAAATGTTTAGTAAAAACACTAATAATAAAAAAGTGAGTATAAAGAACAGGTGACTAAATGTTCTGTTAGCCCAGGAAAATCTCTGTCTATACCTATTGCTCCAGTGTAATTTTTAATGGTATACTTATTCAGTCTCAAAAGTGTCCCAGGTTGGATGGTCAACCTGGCTATGACTGAGAGATAGTTGATGTTAGCAAAGTGCAGAATGAGGAGAATCACCTACTCAGGGAAAAGAGAAAAGCAAGGGGAAGGCAAGACTGACCTGAAAAATGCAGGATGAACACACAGGGTATATGATGGTGTCAGGGTGCCGTGGGGAGAGCCTGACAGGCAAATAGAAAAGTATGAGCAAAGCAAGGACCATTAGGAAATCAACATAAAACTTCTGTGGCTACAGTATCAAGGGCAAGAGGTAGCCTAAAAGGGTAGATGGCACCAGGCCACACGTAGACCTTGTGGGGTTTTTTACGAATGTTTGATTTTTTTCCTTTATCCTTTAATTAGGAATGAAGGTGGAAGAGGTGAGGGATTTAGCATTTTGCAAAGATACCCTTTGGCTATAATGTGGAGAACAGATTCAAAAATTTTCAGGAAACTAGTTATGGGACATGATAGTAGCTTGAAATAGAATGATGGTACAGATGAAAAGAAATGAATGGATTTGAGATGAATCTAGAAGGCAAATGAACAGAACTTGTTGATGGATTGGCTATGGAGAGAGGGGAATAAAAAATTTTCTAGAATAAGTTTCTGGCTTATGCACTTGGATGGATAGCTATGCAATTCATTGAGCTAGGGAATGCAGCTAGTATTAAGATGTGGCATATTTATTTATCCATCCATGCATTTACCTCTGTAGGGAGTCAACTCATTCAACTCAGTTCATTGACAACTGGTACAAAGCAGACACTGTGGGCATTAACAGAGATGTTTACTATGAAATCTAATAAAGAGTATAAAATACACACACACACATCTATTTTACCAGTTATACTTTCAGCTGCAAATAACATAAAATTAGGAAACTAAAGCCAAAATCACCTCACCTAAACAGTGAGGACATTTAAAGTCCTAATCCAGCTTGGCTGATTCAGTGGCCCTAATGAGATCAAAGATGCTGCTCTTTCCATCTGTCTGCTCTGCTGTCATTACTCAATGACTTTTCCTTGACCAGTACCCTTTATAGGTGCAAGATTGTCATACTGGCTCCAAGCACACACAACTACGACAATGTTCAGCAGCAGAATGACTATTTTCCCCATGCACATCTTTTCCAAATCTAAGAAGCTTTTCCTAGAATCCCTCCAATAGATTCCTCCTCACATCTTAGTGTACAGTGTAGTGTCACATGTTTACTCCTAAGCAAGAACTGTTAGAGGAACAGGATTACCTTGACTTGTCCAGTGAGGCACATGGCCAGATGAAGAGGAGAACTTGCCAAACAAATACGGGATTTTGTTTACAAGAAAAAAAGGGGTGAAATTACTGTGAAATAGGCAACCAAGGGTGTGTGTCATATCAGTAGAGCTGAGCAGTATTAATATTGTTTTAGGAGTAATTTGGAGTAGTTCAGGAGGTTGAAGCAAAAGAAATATCCATGGAAATTAGAGGAGAAAAGAAATGCTTTCAAGGATGGGAAAAGTTATTAGATTTATATCACCAAAGGCCGAACCTGAGGTCCAAGATTATTCTTAAAAGAATGCTAGCATAAATTCATCTTCACCCATTGATTCCAGTGATTTCAGGCATCCTCCCAGCTGTCCTGAATTCCTGCAATAACCATATAAATACTGTTTCTTTGTTTCTAAGCTTCACCAAACTGAAAGAATAATGGTGGAATAGTATTTTGCATAAAATACTGAAATATTTGTTATGTAGCTCTGGCTTAATCCGAGCCTGACCTGTTTCTGTCATTACCGTTGGAAAAGACCTCCAGCTCTTGCCAGATTTTGACTTGTCAGGATAATAATTTATCCATCTTGTTGTCAGATTCACGGCTAGTTTGCCTGACTCTAGGGGAATCTAAATGATTATTACTACACATGGTGTGCCACTCATATTTTAAATACATTTAATTCCAAATGTCCTCTCCCTGCCACACCTTGTATGCAAAGACATAAAACTATTGTAGCACCATGTTCCCTGTTGGAGAAATATCCACACCCATCAAAGATCAGCTTCCCTTTAGTTTCCTTTGATGCTCACTAAAATGACTAGTTGTACTCACTGACCTCAGTTGCCAAATCAGTCCTCTGGGCCTTTAGTCCCATGTTTCCATAGTCCCTCCATCCTCAAAACTCTCAAATTATGCCTGATTTCCTAGTATGACACATAATTTAAAAAAAACAAAACAAATGGCCAATCTTGAAGCTTCTCATTTTGAAGACAACTCTCTGGGTTTGCTTTAAAAGGCCAACCAGGAGTTATTTTGCATGATTACTAATTCATCCCCTTCTGCTTTTCCCCCTTATAATGGGTCCCTGTCAAGGTTTTAACTATAAGCATTAAATTACCCTCTTGCTATGTCTCTTTCCTCCTCCTCCCAGGAATGTTTGGAAAGGAATCCAATTGTGGGCAGATATTAGGTCTCTCTCAAAAGCATTGTGTCAAAAAACAAGCATCCAGTTGTAGCTCACATAGAATACCAATAGTGATTTACATGTTAAGTAAGAACAGTAATTACTGGCTTTGAATGCATATCATAATGACTTTTTACAGTTGTTCTTATACTCTATTATTCTTCCTTTCTTATTCTCTAGTCATTGCTCTTAATCACATGCCCCAAGAAAATTCACTGCAAGAAAAAAACAGCAAAACACAGGAGGTGGTGACTCGTCCTGGCCACCACCGCGGAGGAGATTTGGTAAGTAATGTGGGTCATAGGGCAGTAGCACATGGATATTTGGGCCTCTTTCTCCTGTTTTCATTTGCCTATCCTTAAAAATAAACATGAAACTACCAAGGGAATCACTTAATCAAAATATATTTGTTAAATATCTACTACTGGACTAAGATATTCACAATTTATTAATATCTCTGGGTGCTCTCATGGTCATTACTGGGTACTACCAGACCAGTAGAGAACTAACTTGACCACAGAATTTTATTCTTTCTGTCCATACCCCATGGGATTGATTTGTCTATGGCATTTTACCACTTCTTTTATCCTTCATTGAAGGATAGTATAAGAGATGGAGTTATTAAATGTGTGGTTTTATGGGCTGCTAGGCTATTATTGAGAACACTAGTGGCCCAGTGCATGAAATTCCTGCACATTGAAAGGGAATTAATTAGAGGAAATATTTTAATATTGTTATTTGCCTTCTCTCTATAACAGAAATGTCAGAGATGAAAGAAAATTAGTAAAATGTATGTGAAAATCTTTCTCCTGTCAGAGTCTGGGGGATGCCACAGGACCCAGAGTCAAGTCCCCACCCACCCGCCTGCACCTTGAAATGAGACCCAGACCCAGCCAGCCTCACCCCCATTGGGTGAGATCCAGACCTGGCCGGCCCCACCTCTGTCAAGCCCCTCCAGGCAGGGGGTGCAGCCTCAGGTCCCTGCTGATTGCTCTTTAAGGCTCGTTACAGGAACTCAGCCTCCACTGTGGGTGCAGCCATCTTGTGTTATGGAAACCCTCCCCACCTCCGCTGTGGGCACTGCCATCTTTGTTGCAGTGTGACAGTCAATTTGCATATTCCCTCTTTATTAGATTAGATTACTTATTATATCTTATAGTATCTTTATTATGAAGACTCACTGGAAAAAATTCTACTTAATGTCATTATTGGAAAGAGCTATCTTTCACCTGAATGACTTTATTCTTTCCTTTTAAAATTTTTTTTGCTATCTGTGAAACATGGTACTGGTCATGTTTCACTTTTTGCTTTGTCTACGGAAAAGCTCAGACCGCAAGGTTGTGGCTCATCTCTAAAAAGCATCTACTCAGACCTTGAGAAGGGTGTGTGTGTGTGTGTGTGTGTGTGTGTGTGTGTGTACTGGGCTCACTCTTTACTCCATCCTATTTTTCCATACACTCACTTTACACTGTCCTGATGGTTTCATTCTTTAGTTTTTTTACACAATAGAAATTTATTTCTTGCTCACATAATTGTTGAATACAGGTATTTGGTAGGTGACCTTCTGGGAGGTAATTTGGGGACCCACAGTCTCTTCACCTTACTGATTTACCATCCTCTAGGGCCTCTCACCTTCTGCATGGAGACAGCACGTGGTGAAGAGAAAAAAATATAGGCTTAGGCAGGAGGTTTCACAGTGCAGTCACACAACCACAGCAAGGGAAGCTGAGACGCAATCTAACATTGTGTCTGGGAAGAAAGGAAAATGGGTATGGTTAATGACTAATCAGTATTTGTCACAAAATGTGAAGAGTAAGTTATGAAGGAAATAGTTCATTCTGTGTTCCTTAGGATATTTCTGCTAATAGCATTAGCAGAATTGTTAATGTTAGCACGAGTTGTTCTGGCATAGGACCCCAGAGGGAGCAACAGACTTTCAGTGGCACCTTTATCTTCCATTCCTTCTTCTTCTGCCTTTGCTTTTGTTCGGGTAATTCTACTTCATTCCCAGCCTGCTGGAACTTCTACCTTCCTAGCACTGAAGAGGACTATCTTCTAGACACATCTTGTTTTATTTTATTATCAAAATTGTGTAGAAAAAACCACCCCAAAATTCAGTGGTTTAAAATAGCATTAATCATGTGTATCTCTCATGGTTTCTGTGGGTCAGGAATTCGGCAACTGGCTGTACTGGGTGATTTTGGCTTAGGGTCTCTCATGAGGTTTCACGGAGGTATCTGCTGGGGTTTGCAGTCATCTGAGAACTTGACTGGGGATTGAGGGTCCACCCCTAACCTGGTTCAGTCACATGGATGGCAAATTGGTGCTGGCTGCTGGCAAGATGTCTCAGTTCCTCTCCACAGGGGCCCCAGGACATGTTGACTGGCTTCTCCCAGAACAAGCATTTAAGAGACAAGGAACCAGCCACAGTGCCCTTTATGACCTGGCCTTGGAAGTCCCACATTGTTGCTTCTGTTGTATTCTCTTGTTCACCCAGAACAGTCCTGATTCAATGTGAGAAGAAATTATACAAGGTCATGGATATCAAGAGGCAAAAATAATTGGGCTCTCTGGGAGGCTGGACAACACTCATACCCTCATGTGGAATAAGTCCCTCCCCCAATCTCAAGTTTTCAAAAATCTCTCCCACTTTCACTACCCAGATCAAAGCCCATCCTTTCTATGAAGTCTGCCCTGACCAGTCAACAACAGTGCTCTTTGGAATTCTTTATTCTTACCATGCATATGGCCTTTATCATTTAGTACCTTGTTTTGAAGATCAATGCATATGTCTTTTCTTTCCGCTGGAATTTAAACAGTTGGAGGGATAACTCCCATTATATAGTAGACACTCAATAAATGCTTTTTAGATGGATGAGTGAAGGAGGAATGAAGAATATAAACCAGAAACCATGGTCTCTGGGTGTGGACATTCCCCATGTTGTTTGACCTTAGCCAACTCACTAATCTGTCAGTCTCAGTTTTGTTCTACATAATATAAAGATAATAATATCTATTCAACCTCTCCTCAGGTGCTTTGAGATTTGAAAGAGGTAGAATACACAAAAGTGTTTGCAAGTGTATAAAGAATAAGGGCAACATGAGGTCAGTTACCTGGCTTACTGATGGCTGAGTTGTGTACTGTTGTCACAGGTGGAGGTCAGTCAATACCTCTGACTTCCTCCTCAAGGAATGGTTAACCCCTACATCAAGCTGTCAGCATAAAATGTCCTTCAGTCCACAGCTTGGTCAGGATATAATGGCTCATGCTGGGGGAGGCTCTCAGCAAAGAGAACTGTCTGGGCTAGGGAGCTGGGCCCCATCACTGTCACAGTCTGGCAGTATCAACGCTCAAAGGTAAGGTTTGTTTCTCTGGAAGAATTCCCAGGTGTCCTCTTTCTACATATTCTAGGTTTTCAACTTTTAGACTATAGTCTAGGTATAATTGTTTCCATCCCACCTCTTAAAATATTATGTTAAAAATTAACAAAGTAAATTCATCTTTTTGGTGTAGAGTTCCGTGAATTTTAACACATGGGTAGATGTATGTCACCACCACAATCAGGATACAGAGCAGTTCCATCACCTAGCAAATTCCCTTGTGCTTTCTAGTCACAGTCCTCCCTCCCAAATCAGGCAGCCACTGACCTGTTCTCCATTACTGCAGTTGTGTATTTTTAAGACTGTAAATGGAATCATTTGTTATCAGAATGTAATCCATGTCTTTGAGATCCATCTAAGTTTGTTCCTTTTTATCACTGAGTAATGTTCCTTTGTAAGGATGTATCTCATTTGTTTACTCATTCACCCATTGAACTACATCTGGTATGGGATGCTGCCTCATGGCAGATGCATGCTCAACTTTATTTTTTATCTTTATTGTTCAGTTTATTAGTTACATTGTTCCCTCTTTTTTATCCCCCTATAGCTCCCCTCCACCCTGTACCCATCCCACCCACCACCCTCACCTCCCCCCCACCACTGTCCTCTCCCATTGTTGCAAGATTTTTGTCCAGTCTCTTGCTGTACTTCCCACAACCCTTTTCTCCCCAAAAATTGTCAGTCCATTCCCTCTCTATGCCCATGATTCTGTTATATTCACCAGTTTATCCTGTTCATCAGATTATTAATTCACTTGATTTTTAGATTCATTTGTTGATAGATGTATATTTGTTGTTCATAATTTATATTTTTACCTTTTTCGTCTTCCTCTTCTTAAAGAATATCTTTCAGCATTTCATATAATATTGGTTTGGTGGTGATGAACTCCTTTAGCTTTTTCTTATCTGCAAAGAACTTTATCTGATCCTCAATTCTGAATGATAGCTTTGCTGGATAGAGTAATCTTGGTTGTAGATTCTTGCTGTTCATCACTTTGAATATTTCTTGCCACTCCCGTCTGGCCTGCATCGTTTCTGTTGAGAAATCCGCTGACAATCGTATGGGTGCTCCCTTATAGGTAACCATCTGTTTTTCTCTTGCTGCTTTTAATATTCTCTCTTTGTCTTTTGCTCTTGGCATTTTAATTATGATGTGTCTTGGTGTGGTCCTCTTTAGATTCCTGTATTTTGGGGTTCTGTGTACTTCTTGGGCTTTTAAGTCAGTTTCTTTCACCAGGTGGGGGAAGTTTTCAGTCACTATTTCTTCAAGTAGGTTTTCATTACCTTGCTCTCTCTCTTTTTCTGGCACCCCCATAATTTGGATGTTGGCATGCTTGAGGTTGTCCCAGAGGTCCCTTACACTATCTTCAATTATCTGGATTCTTTTTGTTTCTTGCTTTTTCAGCCGAGTGGATTTTGCTTCTTTGTATTTCAAATCTTTGACTTGGTTCTTGCGGCCCTCTGGGCTGCTTTTAGGACTTCGTATAATATTTTTTTATTTCAGTCAGTGTATGCTTGATTTCTAGTTGATGCTTTTTCATATCCTTGAGGGTCTTGTTCATATCCTCATAGGTCTTGTTCATTTCTTTGTAGGTCTCATTCATTTCCTCATAGGTCTTGTTCATTTCCTCATTGGTCTTGTTCATTTCCTCTTAGTTCTCATTAAGTTCATTGGCCTTTTCTAGGAGCCTCTTGAAAAATCTTATTACTGTAGTTTTGAACTCTATGTCTAGTTGTCTTTTTTCCTCCATTTCTTTCACACCTGATTTCTTTCCATTTCTCTGCATTGTGGCTGCTTTCCTGATTGGACCATTAGCTTTGTGTGGTAGATGTCCTTTAAGGGACAGTTGCTCAGTCTCCCCAGTTACCTGAGGTGGATACTCTTACTGCAATCCTTTATGGGTTGCACAGTATTTTTGAATTTAAGCCCAGCTTGTTGTTGTTAGCCCTAGGAGGGTTTGACCTCAGGTCAATTGGCTGTGCAGGGAAACTGTGTTCAGGTTGGATGGGCGAAGTCTCTGAGCTGAGCAGGCAGTGTCAGTGTCAGCTATGCCCTATGTGGCACGCAGGTCTCTGTGTTGGGTGGCAATGGCTGCAGGCACCTCCAAGAGAAAGCTGCTGCTGGTTTCCACCTGCTGCCAGACCACCCCGCCTCTCTCCAAATGAGTCTGCACACCCAAAGTCTCACCCAGGGTTGCAAAACAAAGCAGTCTGGTGGTCTCCTGAACGAGGGAGCAAGTCGTGCATCTGTGCTGTCACACACTTTACGCACAAACTGCTGTTCCAAGCTATGCGCACTCTCCTCAAACTCGGAGATCTCTGCCGCACCCGGCTTTTAGGGTGCGTACCCCGAACCTTGGACCTCGCCTGGCACTGGGGAATCTGTGCAGTGGGATGTCTCCACCTCATTGTTGGAGAAATCCAGCCAGGATTGCTGCTGCCAGCCCTGCAGCCTGTGTGTGCCCACGGCTCCGAACCTCTCTCCGTGCGTATCTTCAAGGCTGCGCTTCACTGCTCTTCTGAGTCTCAGTGTCCACTTTTACTTTTATTTGTGGAATTTTCACTCAGCCAGCTTTTTGGTGATTCTGGATGATGTTTGTTTTGTTGTTATGTTGTAGTTTTGGAATTGTTGCACAGGGCAGCACAATAGGTGTTTACCTATGCCGCCATCTTGGTTCCTCCTGCATGCTCAACTTTATAAGAAGCTGCCAACCTGTGTTCCAGAGTGGCTGTATTGTTTCAGATTTCCACCAGCAATATATGAGAGGTCCACTTGCTCCTTGTCCTCATCAGCACTTGGTATTATATTTTTAAAGCCATTCTCATAGACATGCAGCAGTATTGCACGACTTGATTTTACACTTCACTCAATGGTCTGTTCAAGTCTTGGCTCATTTTTAAATTGTGTTATTTGTTTTCTTCTTATTGTTGAGTGCTGAGAATTATTTATGTATTCTGAATACAAATCCTGTGTCAGTTTATATGATTTGCAAATATTTTCATCCAGTCTTCAGCTTGTGTTTTTATTTTCTTAATAGTGTCTTTTGCAGAACAGAAGTTTTTTATTTTAATGAAATTCAATTTATTAATTTTTAGTTTAATGGATTAGGTTTTGGTGAGATGTTGAAAGGCACTTTGCCTAATTACAAGTCCTATATTTTCTTCAAACTTTTTTATTTTAAAAATATTATGCAGTTAGATTTATGATCCAGTCTGAGTTAATTCTTTTTGATCCAAATATTCCTGCCTGTTTATTTCTGTACATACCAAATATCAGGTCAATTCCATATCCATTCATTGAGCACCAACTGGGCCAGGCACTGTGCTGTTTGTAAAGATGAATGAGATAGAGTTCTTGCCCTCAGATAGAGTTCTTGCCCTCAAGTTCATAGTCTTGAGAAAAAGACAGATATGGAAAAAAAATACAATATAAGGTACTATCGTGGTATAAATCAAGTGGGAAGATAAAGATGCGTGAAGTTATTTCCCTAAGGAAGTTTAGAATCAAACTGGACAGAAAGCTGTAGTCATTACAAGTCAATGGAAGCAGTAGGAAGTGCAGATTTGCTTCCTAACGTGTTGTGTGGGAAGAAGTGCTATAATTGTTTGCAAGAAGCAGTGAACACTAAAGGAAGTGGGTTTGAGCTTCTTTCCCTTAATTTTTAAAAATAGAGAGGATTTGGATCAGCTGAGAGAACAGGAAGGATCCCCAAAAGGAAGTGATTTATGAACAGACAGTATGTTAGAAAAGCCCAAGGCTTGTTTTGGGTCCTGGCAGTGGGCCAGTTTAGCTTCCGTCTGTCCAGTGAAATTCTGGGTATAGATTTTTTTCTCTTGCTTAAGTGTCATTCATCCAGGTTTCCTTTTGGGCAACCATCCTCTCACTACTCTTAACACAGTAGGAAACCATGTTCAAGGCCTGGGCCAAACAGGGGATTACATTTTCTGAGCTAAAATATTAATTCAAATGAGGACACATATGTAATACCTTAATCAATAAAGAAATTAAAAAAAATAAAAAAATATTAATTCAAGATGTCAGCAAGATGGAGGACTAGGAGGTCATCACTGCCCACATATACATACACACACACACACACACACACACACACACACACACACACACACACACACACACACACACACACGATCATAAAACAAAGACAATAAATAACTACACACACATATGAAAATAATTCAGGAATGGGCACACAAGCCCCTCTAAATCTATGACACACCAAGAGAATATTGCTGGAACTTCTGTTGAATGGGCAGCTGAAAGATGACAGGGGTTCAGGTCTGCTACTGCCATCACACTCCATGCAAAGCCCAAGGCTTTATCTCAGCAAACACAGCAGAGGGCACAGCCCAAAGTTGGAGAGAAACTGACTTCTGATGACATAATTTGAGTTCTGAATCCACTCATACCTACAGCCTTATTTTGGAATACTTAGAGACAAGCCATTACACAGATATGAAACAATGATTTGAACCAAGTATCTGAGAAGAGTGAGGGGAAAACAATGTATAATTAGAGGAAAGAAGAATCTTTGGCTTAGAGGTAAAAACCAAGGATATTTTTCAAGCTTACAAGGCTTTTAGTGATGTAGTACTCACCTACTTTTCTACTTTTTCCTTCCCTGCATCTCTCTCTCTCCTCACTTACACTTTACCTGTTACATACGCCCAACTCTATTCTCTGAATATTCCTTGATCCTTCATAACCCTATGCTTTTGCCAATGCTGTTCCCCATGTGAAGTTGACTCTTCCTGTCTTTTTCTCCTTAAAAGCTCTTTAATCATTCCTGAAGGAGGAGCACCTTTTCCTGAATGATATGCAATTCTAGATACTATCCTCTATTACAGTGTTTACCTCATTGTCTGACATCATTTTTGTCTGTCTCTCCATTATCCTGTGAGCTGCTTGAGGAACACATTGAGTCTTACACACTTAAAATCCCTTCCAAGCACTTAGCCCAGCATCTCATACAGTAAGAGCTTAATAGATGCTTAAGGAATAGATAGTGAATGATAGAGGTGGCGATAACAAATGCAGAGAGACCTGGCCAGAGTTCCCTGGTTTTTGTCACAGCTTTTCCTGGAACTTCCGCCATCTTATCTGCTTACCAGAACTTATTTGGCCTGTGTTTTCCAGCCTTCCTTTAGTCAGGGGTGGCCATGGAACAGATTTCATTTCAGTGTAGTGATGAGTGCCATTTCCAGGCCTAGACCTCAAAATGTCCATGCTCCATCCTCTGTGTTTTCCTTTCAAGTTCCCAGCACTTCGAGGGTCTATTTGTTAGTTTGTTTCCATAGCCAACATTGTTCTAACTCAGAGGTGAGGAACATCCAGTCTGTGGGGCATATAAGGCTCGCAAAATTATTTGGTTTGGCCCTGCCAAGGCATTAGGGGTGAGTTAATTAAATGTTTGACCAAATAATAGCAGGCTAATTTTTAAGTTGATAATTTTGTATGGCCTGAGAATCTGTACATATAAAAGCCTGAGTGACCCAACAACCGAATGACTGGTTGACTGGTTGCCATGACACACACTGATCACCAGGGAACAGACACTCAATGCACAGGATCAGGCTCCCTCCTGTCTGGATCAGGCCTGTGGGGATCTGGCCAAAACCAGCTATCCAACATCCCCTGAAGGATCCCAAATTGCAAGAGGGCACAGGCCAGACAGAGGGACCCCACTGGTGCACGAATCCGTGCACTGGGCTTCTAGTGATATACATATCCAAATGGCCCTTGGCAGCAAAAAGGTTCCCCACCCCTGCAAAATATCTAATAGGACTTTCTCAGTTCAAACCAGATTCTGAGTGTGGTGAATGTTACATACAGGGCAGAACTACATCCTGGAAAACCTCCTTGTTGTCTCTAGCCTCCTCTTTTTTAGAAAAAGGTTACTCGTAATATGAGGCAGCTGGGCACAATTTTGGAGCAATGGGCTGAGGATCAGAAGGTTCAGTTCTATTCCTGGGTCTGCCCCCCACTGGCTTTGGGTTTCCAGCCAAGGAAAATGACAGCGTGGATGCTGAAACAACCCACACAAGGGGAAAACACATAAAAGCAAAAACAACCTCCCCATCAGAAATGCAGGGGGTGGTGATTTCTGCTGCAGGAGACAATAATGCTCTTACACCTTTCAGGCTTCAGTAGTCTTAACGCGTGATGCCTCCCAATCCTGCACAGGCTGCTTACTGATTTCAGGGCTGGTCGGCTGAAGGGAGCATTCTGACCTTTCTTTGGTGCAGGCGACTGCAGATGCACCAATCACAATGCCTCTGTCCTTGTCAGTGTCAGCTTGCTAAGCCGTGGGATGAATATTGACTTTACTTAGTTAAAAGATAAACAAATAAAAAATGCCAGAAGGAGCAGCACTGTTGCTGAAACCCACCAATCAATGTTTCCTAGCTGCACACTTTCCTGGCCTGGAGAATAATCTATTTTTACAGAGCCTGTCCCCAACATAGCCACATTTGTGAAAAAACTTCATGAGTGTCTGGTGCCCACACAGAGGAGGGACAGCTACTTCTTATCTTCTTCTGCCAGACTTTCCTGAGTTTGCTTCTGTGAAGAGGAATCACAGCAATCATTTCTCAGGACCAAAGTTCTCCAAGAGTCAGAGATCTCTAATTCCCCAGGCTGGGGATTAACGCTTCCCCACCCTCCTCATTAGCATCTACCACCAAACTTGACTCCTCTTGTGGACTGGATGCTTATTATTTGACCTCAGCCCTAAGGGAATTGCCACTACTGACATGTCTGAGTCTAGTGAGCCTCAGAATCAGAGGCAGAACATCTAAAGGAGTGTAGGCTGGTGGGGTACACCCCCAGGATTCTGTTCACTGCATATAAGGTGGGGCCCAAGCGTTTGCAGTTTTATTAGCACCCAGGGGGATGTGATGCTGGTGAATCTGAGACCACACATTGAAGAACATTTCCTCCTCTTGGCTATGAGTGATCTTCTGAAAACACAAATAGGTTCATACCATACCCTTTAAAAATGCTCTGATGGTTTCCCATTGCCATCAGGATCTGGTCCAAACTCCTTAGATGGCTAATCAGGGATCATTAAGAACTGGCCCTTACTTCTCTCTCCAGGCTCAGTTCTCACCACCTGCCCCCTTGCCTTCTTCATTTCAGTCATTCTGAGTGGTATCTGCTGCACTTTCACTGCTTCGTGAGTGGTACTCTCTGCCTGGTACCCTCCAGCTCTCTCCCACAGTCTTTACCAGGCTAACCTGGCTAGACCTCCCTTGGGAGGTCAGCAGCCCTTTCCTGACTAAGGAAATGCCTACCTCTGTGTGTTTCCAGCCCTCTGCCTGCCCCCTGCCCACAACATTATCACTGTGTGCTATGTTCACCTTCACTTGTCTGTGTCCCCCATGTGGGCCAGGCCTACTCATGGCAGGGATCATGTACTCATGTTCAGGTCTCCAGGGAGTTCAGGTAGGGGACAGGAAACAGTGGTGGGCAGTAGTGAGCCTGAAAGGCAACTACCCTGGACCTCAGTCTAGTAAGGCCACCAAACAACGATGAAAAAACTTGGAAACTGTTTCTGTTCCCATCAACATAGACAGAAGTCTCCAGGAGAAGACCCATCACTGTTGAGTGTTTTTGCAGCAGCCCTTGCTGTAGCAGTCAGAAGAGTTGGAAAACTGAACAAGAAGTGGCCTAGTGCTGTTTAGAGGAACACTGGAATGTTTCAAGACTATTATGACCCAGGCCTTTTAATTTGGAGGCCCCATTTAAATACACCAATATATGAAAATGCCCCACATGGAACCTACTATATCTCACTATATGAGTTAAGTAGAGTTGTACTTAGGATAAAAAACAAACAAACCAAGAAATACCAAGGTTGAAGGAACCCAGGTCTCAGAACGACTGGAGAAGAGCTGCCTGCCATTTTGACCTGTCCCCATCAGGACTGTTAGCGGTGAAAGAACACGGCTCTGTGACTGAGTCTCTGTTATAGAAATTGAGCCTTCACAGTAACTAATATGGTGGGATCACACCTTCTAGGCTACTTTGTTGGGATGAAGAACCTGACTCAGCAACGAGTCTCTCACTTATTGCCCCAAACATTCCCGCCAGGAAAGCTCTGTGGGAAAAGCAAGCAGGTAGAGTTTAGCCTGTCCATTCCGTGCACACACCCAGCAATCCACACAGTTAACCCAGAAAGCACATGACCTCTTTCTTCTTCCCTGAGGAAACAAGTAAACAAAGCAAATTTTAAAAAAATAAAATAAGCAATAGCAAGAGAAGGAAGCAGTTCCTCCCTTTGAGAATTTAGAATGTGGGTGCCCATCCTCAATTAATACTTGGGAAACAGGAAATTCTCTGGAGAAAAATGTGAAAAAAGGAGGCACCTGCTTTTGAGCTCTCTGAATAATGAGTGAGGGAAGCCAGTATCTGTCTCTTGCAGGCTGTTGCTACCTTCTCGCGAACGTCACAAGGGCATTTGCTTCCAATAGCTCCTAGCCTCCCAGGAAACAACAGGCCTTGTCATTGGCACAGCTTCCCAAGAGCCTGCAAAGAAGACATTGTGATCCCATTCTCTAAATGGGAAAATGGAGGCTCAGAGGTTGAGTGATTTATTTAAAGTGCAGTATAAGCAAGCAAAGAAGCCAGCAGGAGATAAGAGCTCATCTAACTCCCCAGTCAATTTTCAGTTCCCCAGATAATGCAGAACCTAAATAAACCTACATCAACACCATATGGTATCAGCAAAGCAGGGGATGTTGGGCACTCCTATTAAAATAAGCTATAAAGGAAAGATAGTTTGTATAAGTAGTCAGGAAGTGAGCTATCCTTTGGATAAGTCTCATAATTTTTAGTTCAGTAACTCAGGATGACATAAGTTTTGATGGACTGGACAAGTTGACTAATACCTATCCAGTCCTCATTATTTAATACAATTTATAACAAATCACAATTGTTGTGAATGACTGACAGGTAACAAATTCATTAAACATGCTTAGAATTCCGGTTTATGAAATATTCTTCTTGGCTAGAAATCTTGAAGTCTTTGAAATGAATATACATTCTGTGTTCTTTTGGGATAAATGGTTGCAGGATTTTCTTCAATGCCAGTAGCAAATGTAGATTTAGTAAAACCATGTGCAAACCTCTTAACCCATAATGGCTACCAAGTAATCCAATGCAGGGCCCCCTGAACATAGCAATGCATCCCACTAGGCTGCCATAAGGGTAAATCCGATTTGCCTATAGAATTCAACTTCACAGTTAGAGTTGCTGCTTTGGGTGCATGATATCCTACAGACTCCAGGCAGATTTAGTGTCCCCAAACAGCTGGGCCCCTCCCTTTATGGGCCACTCTTAAGTTTTCTAAGCAAACCACAGCTGTGCTAATGTCCCTTTGTGTAAAGGACTGTTTAAGTAAAACCACTTCCCTTTACCTGATGTGTATTCAGAGCTTTGAGCCAGGGACAACTGGGATATGCCAACATCTGCAGAGAAGGAACATTTCCTTCGTTGTGCACTTTAGGAATGACTGAGACAGCAGAAAAAGCTTCTCTGGGTATCAGTAAGGGCCTCGGTTATAAACAACAAACCCACTGTAGCTAGTGGAAGCAGGTAAGAGGATTTAGTAAAAAATTTGTGGTGGCCCACCCTAGCAGGTTTTGCTCAGTGGATAGAGTGTCGGCTCACAGACTGTAGGGTCCCGGGTTTGATTCTGCTCAAGGGTATATGCCTGGGGTTGCAGGCTCAATCCCCAGTAGAGGGCATGCAGGAAGCAGCCAATCAGTGTTTCTCTCTCATCATTGATGTTTCTATCTCTCTCCTTTTCCCTTCCTCTTTGAAATCAATAAAAATATTTTTTAAAAATTGGTGGTGGCCCAAGGAGTTTCTAGGAGGCCACAGGATCAAGCTGGGCTGGTTTGCATATAAAGCAGTGCCCAGGCTGCAATGCCAGGTTGTCCCAGAATTTCAACTATTTGCTCCACAATGTTTTTCTGTTGGGTTTTTGATGTACATCACTTTTTGTTAAGTTTCTGACACTTGCAATTGAAGGAGTCTTCCCTGTAGTACCTAATCAAGCTTCTGCATTTTGGTGACTTGAGGATGAGTTGTTGGGCCTCTTAGAGTCAAAGAATGTGGAAGACCTTCGAGGCCACTTAGTCTAATCCCTTCCACTTGGCATTTCCAGTTCTTCCAACAAGCTATTAAAAAGCAAGCATGAAGGACATCATTCTCACCCACAGGTGGGACAACTCAGTCTCTATTCCACACAGAAAGTCCATGTGCTTCTTCATGGGAGTAATAAAATAAAGGCAGGATGTTCCACACCCAGGTGCAATGACTGTTTTGAAAAAAGGCTCTTCTAAGTTCTTAGAAATTCAATCACAGAATAAGAACATACTATAAGAATTAGTGCAGTTTCCAAAAAGAAAACCATACTCCTATTTGTCAGTAAGGTGGGGTGACTACAGTTCCTTGAGCATCTCAGAAAAAGGTGTATACAAAACCTAAAGTTCACTTTGTATCTTGCCAAACCATGATCTTGGTGTGTGGGACTATTTCTGGTGTGGGAACAGGGAAATGTCTCCAGGGAGAGCCAATGAATACAATACAGTTGGATGAAAGGGGCCTAAACAAAAAGAGTATATGCTGAGTGATTCTATTTATACAAAGTTCTAGAAAATGCACACAAATCTACAGGAACAGGAAACAGACCCATGGTTGCTGAGGACAAGGGAGAGGGATAAAGAGATTGCAATGGAACTGGGAAACTTTTGGAAGTAATAGAAATGTTTGGTATCTTAATTTCATGAATATTTATATATATCCAAACACATCAAATACTTTAAATATGGTAATGCTTATTGTATACTAGAGGTCAGGTGCACGAATTCGTGCACTGGTGGGGTTTTTTGGCTGGCCTGTGCCCTCTTGAAATCTGGGACCCTTTGGGGGATGTCAGAGAGCCGGTTTCAGTCCGATCCCCACAGGCCAGGCCGAGGGATCCCACAGGTACACAAATCTGTGCACTGGGCCTCTAGTATGCATATAAGATCTTTGGTTAATCTTTTACAGCCCTCCCCCATCTCCCTCTCCCTCTGGAATTCATCAGTCTGTTCCATGTTTCCATGCCTATGCATTGAGCATTTACCTCCTGGTGGTCAGTGCGCATCATAATTACCGGTTGAATGATCAAACAGTCAAACGGTCACTTAGGCTTTTATACAGTTAGATAAAATCTACCTTCAGAAAGTAGTAAAAACAAGAAAAAGAAAAAGAAAAAAAGGATAGCACCAAACCATATAAATGAATCCTGAAATGAACAAATTGAGCTGTGAGGTATATAAGAGTTCACCATCCTGAGTGAGGCTCCAGTACCCAGAGAAACTAACCACAAAGCCAGAAAATAATCCCAAAGATAAGATATCTCAAAAGGCCCATCTTTCCCTAGTTTCTCCTCCACCTGTGCATAGTAGTACCTGAAATTCTCCCCAGTATTGTCACTCCCGCAGAGCCCCTGGAGACAGGGGCATTTATACTGAGTACAGGCATCATGTCACCTCATTAGCTAATGCCTTACTTTATTTACACCAGTGGCTTCCAACCTTTCCCCCCAGGAACCCGAAGTTACACACCAGGGAGATTCTGTGACTCCGAGGTTCAAAAGTAGCTCGTATTTTTCCAATTGATGAGTCTTGCACATCAGGATAATTACCAGAATCCCAGATAGCTCTTAAACCTTGAGCTGCACCTCTTCTTTGCCCAGTCCTTCTATTCCCAATGCCCTTGCTGTCCCCTCATCAACTCAGACAGAACAAAGATGGGCCAGCATGACTGTGACTGCTGCTTTAGATCCTGGCATTATGTTGCTTATGATCATGAAGATGAATTTTGCTCCCAGTTGTATCATGCCCACTCACATCCCTCTCCCCTGAAAAAAAAATCATACCCCTTAATCTACTTTGTTTCTTTTGGTTATAAGATTAAGAAGTCCCTCAAACGGTTGTTTATGATCTTCTGTTTAAATACTTAGAAATATTACCTTCCATGCTGACCTGGAGTTGCAAACCAGTGAGGTGGCTATTGTTACAGAGCGATTGTTTGGTGTGATTTACCTGTGTGGGTCCACACATTTGACCTGTGGAAATAATGGATAGAGTGATAAATTTAGACTGTAGGGAGGACATGAGAATAAAATCAGGGGCAAGAGGGGGTGCCAGTTCTGGTGGGGTACTACAGATGGGAGTACAGGGCATTGGAGGCCATTTGGGGACACTGCCCACATCCCAGAGCGTCGGAGCTCCCCGCCTTCTCTATCTCAGTGGCTCTGAAGTGTGGCATCCAGTTCTGGACACCCCTCTTCTGGGCAGCATATCCTCCTGGGAGCTTAGAATCCACATTTGTTTCCACACAGGGGAAGCTCTTCAGATTTAAGCTTTTAACTTAATGATTCGCTAATCTGGGCATCTTGAAGGGGACATTATGGAGCCTTGCCGTTGCTCTTGGTATCTGTACCCTCTCACAGTCACACACACAAGCCTCATTTGTGAAAATGTCTTTGAAATGTATTCACTGAAGATAATTACAGAGGTCTAACACTTCTGCTCCTCAATTAATGCTATAAAATTAATGGTCCTTCATTTTTACATCCTATGCAAATGATGGTGTCATCCCCAACTGTAAGCCTCTCTACTCACATGCTGACTGTGATTAGTGTCCCTTTAGCTGAATTAGAGCGTGTGACCTTCTGGGGTATGGCAGGAGCGAAACCTTCAAGTGCTGTTTCCAACGTTTTATTATATGTTCTTAAAAAGCAGAATTTCAGAGTTGACACTGAGACACGTTTCAGTGACGGATCTTTTGGGGTTGTGGCCTGAGGAGAGAGCAGACAGGAACTGGAGGACAGCTCATAAATCTCCTGTTTTCAGCCTAAGACTTACCAGACTCCACAATAAGCACATTTCCAAACAAAGGACAGGGAGATTCCTCTCAGATAATGAGACAGGTATAATGGAAAGGCATTGGTCTTCAAATGCTGTGCCCATTAGAATAGCCTTTTGCAAATAGACTCGGGGAAATGCTTAGTCAGAGAGCAGATGTATTTTCACGACAAGAAGTTCTGGGAACTTACATAAATGGTAGGCTTGGTGATTCTTTTATTTTGAGAGCTGGACTACAAAGAACTCATGACTCCGTGGCATCTGACGAGGATGGTGACATCTTGCAGGGATCACAGAGTGCACATACTTACCCCACAAGGTCTTTTTGTGCACTATAGGCAGCTTGGATGAGTTGAAAATATCACATAGCTCAAGTGCTCTTATACTCAGAGTCAATATTCTTGCTCTTCGTTGGAGAATTTTTGTCAAATAATGGGATACCATCTGGTATTTGAGTTGAGGGAGAGTGTGCAAGTTGACAAAGATTGGGAGTTAAGGAAAGTGACAGAAGGGACATGAAAGAAGGAAAATATGAAGAACCTGGCTATCCCATTTTAAGTGTGTGTGGGGGAAGGTGTTGTAAGCAGAGTCAAGGCACTCCCGGTGGAATGGGGTCCCAGGTTCATGAACTCTGCCATCTCTGGCACTAGGATAGCTGGGATTGATGGACATATTCCTGAAGCCAAGTTCGAAGAGAATGTGCCATTTATCCTCTGTGATCTGCTGAATTGGGTGTGACACAAATATTTAGGTAATTTGTTCTCCGTGGCAAGTGAGAACTCCTTGGCTGTGGGAATACTGACTGTGAGTTGAAAAAATTTGGAAGTCTGGAAGAGGCAGGCTTAAACAGTCTGCCTGCAGCCATAGGCTCGCCTGCTGGGTGATGAAAACTGCTGAGCGTTTGCACTGGGGAGTGGTGCATTTCAATGAAATTTAAAAAAAAAGAAAAAGACTTCTCATGTGGTGGCATCACTTTGCATCGCCCTGCTTCTGTTTTCTGAACAGCTGTGGCCACGCCAGGCAAGCAGCATTCCTGGGGTACTGCTCTGTGAGAGGAAGGAGTCCAGGGAGATGCCCCCAGCACACTGTTAGGAATGTGCAGGAAAAACCTGGGAGCTGGACTAAAAACAGAAGCTGACTTACGCACTTATAATGAAGCAGAGAAAATTCTATTCACGAGAATTTCTCTTAAAGACAGCCCTGAATATATTTGGTTGAAGAAATACTTTAGTGATCCACTTGGGGTCCAGGGTAAGACCCCAGAGTATATTCAAGCTAGAAAAGTTATTATTAATCTGCTCTGCATGAGATAAGGAGAGGAATTTGTCATAATCATAAGAGGGAAAGCAGAGAAAAGAAAAGAAAGTGAGGGGAAGTGGGTGGGTGGGAGAGACAGACCAGAAGGAGATAAAAGGTTAGAGGAGGAGCCCTCTCCATGGTCCTGGCCCCAGCTCCCAGTTCTTACATGAAGTGACCACTGCTCACAAGATGCTGGGTGTGAGTGGAGGTGTGTGACAGCCCCTGAAGGAGCTGTTTGGGGTGTGGTTGAGGGGGGTGAAATGGAGGCAGCATCATGGTTGTGAGCATCAGAGGGGAGGAGCTGATAAGTATGTTACCCGCTAGACGGTCCAGGAGTCACAGCACAAACTTTGGAATTTAATGGTGCTTCAATTGTTTTGAATCAAGTTGAACTTATTTTCCCAAAGGTGGGGCAGTTGGCAGTGTGGGCAGCTGAAATCTAGGTTATATATGGTTAACCATAAAGCAACCGATGTATCTAAAAGTGACTGTTATTGGTGTACTTGTATGAGGTGTTATCTAAAACATTATAGAATCTAATGTATTTGGAAATAAAGACATTTAAAGAGAAATTGAGATCATATAGGTGGACCCTCATCCATGTGAGCTACTTGGAAGCAGGGCTTTCAAAGGGGATGATTTAGGAAATATGAGGTCATTAGAGTGGGGCCCTAAGCCTATGTGACTGGTGTGCTTGTAAGAGGGGAGACACCAGGGGTAGGTGTGCACAAAGGAAAGACCATGTGAAGAGGCAGCAAGAGGGTGGCCATCTGCAAGCCAAAGAGCCAGACCTCAGAGGCAACTAGCCCTGCCGATACCTGGACCTTGGACTTCCAGCCTCCAGAACTGTGAGAGAATACATTTCTGTTGTTTAAGCCACCTAGTCTGTGGCATTGTATTATGGCAACCCTAGCAAACTAATATAACCTAAGACAGAAGGGAAAGAAGCAATACTGGATTGGCCTGCTGGAATGAATTGAGGCTATTCTTTCTTTTCCCTACAAGCATCTTACTCCACTTTTTAAAAATGTTTCAAATTTTCTTATTTTTTTAAAAAAATGTATCATTATTGTTGAAAGTATTACAGATGTTCCCTTTGTGTTTCATTTTTCCCATTGACTCCCTCCACCTTGTACCAGCCCCTGTCAGGCCTTCACCACTCTATTGTCTATGTCTATGCATTATACATATTTGCATGTAAGTTCCCCAGTTAATCACACCCCAACCTTTAAAATCCCGCCCTCTGTTTCCCCTTTCTTTCATTGTTCCTGCAGCAGTCTCCTTCACAATGCTAAAATTCTGGTCCTGGTGATCTAACATCTGGCACAAAATGGGGAGAAACAGTCCCTAACCCATGTAGATTGAGAGTTCTCTGAGGCCATGCTAGTTTTTCTATTTGTGCACTTCATGTCCTGTCATTGTCCTTGTGGACACAAATAATGAACCCCAGGAGAGAGATAATTTTAATATTAAAAACTAGACTTACTGAAGAATATAAAGGAGTAGTAGCCTGTAATTCTATTTTTCATCTCTCCTGAAAGAGAAGCATTGTCCCACTACTTAAAGCATTTATTATATCTCAAAGAAAAGCTCTTGTTTCTGGTTCAGAGACTCAGTGTGGCATTTATAATTATATTCTGGAGACAACATTGTTAAAAATTTGGGTTTTCATGCTAAAAGTGATTTTTAAAAAATATATAATTACCTATTAATTCTCCTGAAATGATGTGATTTGCCTTTTGCTTGCTTTTATTTCTCTCTCTCTCTCTCTCTCTCTCTCTCTCTCTCTCCCCCCCCCCACCGTGTGTGTGTGTGTGTGTGTGTGTGTGTGTGTGCACCATGCCTCATCTGAATCAACCCCCCTCTTTTTAAAGAAAAACTGAAATAACACATGGGTGCCTGGGCCATGGGAGAGCTCAACTCTGCGACACATGGTGATGTCTGCAGGAGCACTAAACTGAAGTCATAACAATGGTAATTTTTTAATATAATGGAAAATGATCATTAGCTTTTCTCGACAGGAAGGAAATGAATTTTCCTCATTATACACATTCTGAGAAAAGTAGGTATGAAAAAATTTCAAAGGATGTTCTACCCAACAAGACATCAAGTACTATCATGACAATAGTCTTATAGAGTCTAGTGTCAGCAAACAGAACAAAAAGAGCTTCTGAGGAAAAGAATGTGGTTCAACATCTTGGAAATACTGTATACGTAAATGAACTGGAGATTTGAGAGGGTGATTAATCTTACACGGAGTCAAGTACCTTCCTCAGGGGTCTTTCTCAGATCTCAGATAAACCATTATCTTTATCACCTTCCCCTACCCCACCCACTCAAAGTGAATATCTATTAAACCTCCATAAACCCATTTCAACTTAAAATGGTGCTTAGTACTAGTAATATTAGAAGTGTGCTTTTATTCTAGGTAAGTCACAAGAATTTCACAATGTTTCTGCAAAGTATCTGGGACTGTGGTACAAGTTGTTTTTCAGAAGTCATTCACCTCAAACATTTTCTTTGCTACAGTTCTCAGTTTTGTCCTCTTCCCTTATGCCATCAACCTCAACGATTCTTGCCTTGCTCCATTTCTCGTCATTGCTGTTTCTTTTCCATCTTTCTGTATCCATAATACTCGGCTGCCCAAATACAAACAACTGTCTAGAACAGATACACAGCCTAGGATTCTCCTTTCAACATTTACATCTAAGTCAAACAAAAAAGGAACAGAGACCAGAGTCATGAATTTAGAGATTAAACATTAGTTAAGGAAATAAAAAGGAAGCAGGCCAATTTTTAACCCATCAAGACAAAATAACTGATTGAGTCTATCTTTTTTTTAAATATATTTTTATTGGTTTCAGAGAGAAGGGGAGAGGAATAGAGAGATAGAAACATCGATGATGAGAGAGAATCATTGATTGGCTGCCTCCTGCACTCCCAACACTGGGGATCAAGCCTGTCAACCCAGGCATGTGCCCTGACCCAGAATCAAACCATGACCTCCTGGTTAATAGATCGACACTCAACCACTGAGCCATGCTGGACAGGCTTGATCTTTTTTGTTTGTTTGTTCACTTCAGTCTTACAGAGGGTCCTGGGCAGCCACTGTGCTCTGAGGGTCTCTCCTAGCATCTCACACTGCTTGGTTTTTGTCTGTGGGTGGGTGAATGCAGGAACAAAAACAGGGCACTTGCACCCTTTCCTCATTATCATAAAGCAGCTTGCTGCTACACAGATTCATATCTGCTCACCACGAGCACAGAGTTGGGTCTGACTGCCCAGATGTGTGCACCTTCCCCCACAATGCTAGCATCTGACACAGGTTCCAACACACAATGGTCCCTGCAAACAGGACTGTCTGCAGCTTACATTATCAAGAAAAGTCTTTTCATGTCTTTCCAGGTTGTCATCACAGATCAATTTTTGTGCTCCCCTCCTTGTCATCCTGCTGCCCAGTGGAGCCCTTGGAAGGGAATTTCTGCCGGAAACTTGGGCAAGTCTGCCATGGACCTGCCCTATCTACAGCCATACTCCCTCCCTCCCTGGGGCAGAAAGGACTAGAATTCCTGCTCACCTGCCAACTGGGCTGATGAAGGCGCTGCTGGGCTCCCCTCAGGCCCCGGGATTCCCACAGCCTGGCAACAAAGCTCTTCAGTGGGCAACCTTTGAGGGGCATAGGGCTTCTGTGATCAACAGAGCATGTTTTTTTCCCCCTAAACTTCTAAAGTACGCCTTTATTGATTTTTAGATATAGAGAAGGGAGAGGGATAGAGGCATAGAAATATTGATGAAAGAGAAACATGGATCAGCTGCCTCCTGCACACCCCATGCCCACAACCTAGGCCATGGGCCTTGGCCAGGAACTGAACTGTGACCTCCTGGTTCATGGGTTGACACTCAACTACTGAGTCACGCCAGCCGGCAAAACAACTCAACACAGCGTGTTTTTAAATCACAATCTTGCAAATGGCAAAATAAACAACAGAATGAAACAAACAAAAAATCCTCTGGGTTTTAAAAAATAAAAATCTGGCCGAGACCGGTTTGGCTCAGTGGATAGAGCGTCGAACTGTGGACTGAAGGGTCCTGAGTTTGATTCCTGTCAAGGGCATGTACCTTGGGTGCTGGCACATCTCCAGTAGGGGGTGTGCAAGAGGCAGCTGATGGATGTTTCTCTCTCATCGATGTTTCTGACTTTCTATCCCTCTCCTTTCCGCTCTGTAAAAAATTAATAAAATATATTTAAAAAAATAAAAAATAAAAAATAAAAATCTGACTTCAGTTTTGAATTCTGTACTAAGTAATAACTCATTAAATATATCTAGTTTGTTCTATTCCTCACCTTCTCTCTATCCCTATATTCCCTCCATCAGAGTCTTAAACCTTACAGTTAAAGGTAAGATTGAGATGGAGTTGGAAGAGACTGAGAAAGAACAGAGAAGCCAAAGAAAATCAAGATGCCTTCCTAGCCTTTCTTCTTCACTTCATTTGATACTTCTCTTGCACAAAAGAAATAGGTCTTCATTGACCCTTTCCTTACTAACAGGGAAAAGTTGAGACATCGGGGCTTATTTTTTTCAATTTAAAAACTTTGTATTATTTTTCTCTTGTTTGTTTTATTTTGTTTTTACTAGTATACTAAATACAGAGAGACAACAGAAATGGAAAATGCCAAAAAGAAGAATGTGACATGATTATAAAGGCAAGGACCCAAAATAATTTACTTCAAAGCAGAGAACACGTCCTTAAAATAAAGGACCGTTTCCCAGACCCACTGTAGGTGCTCAGCAGTTAGGAAAAGAAGGACAAACCCAATGTGCAGGCTGCTGTTCATTCATTCCTCACTTCCATTCACTTTGCTTCCTGGCAGGCATCCACACCGCCATATGCTTTGGGGAAGTGGGAACGCGGAATGTCGCAGTTATGGGGAATTGAGTCGTATTGCTTCCTGAGATTCTGGGTGCCAGAATTGTTATCAACAACAACAACAACAACAAAAATCACATCCCAAAGGTGCAAGATGGGAATCTTAGAACCCGATGGGACTTCAGAGAGCTCCTGCTCTAAATTCTTATTATACAGGTGGGGAAATGAAGGCCCAGAGAGGCAAAGCAACTTGTCCAAGGTCACACAGGTTGTTAGGGCTTAACTAGAGCATTGGAATTAGAACCCGGGACTCCTGATTCTCTTATCCTTTAGGCCAACTCACCACTCATGCCCCACGGGCTTTAGGCCTCATCCTGTGGCTTTAAGATGATGCCAGAAAGGCTGATACTGATGCTTCCCATATTTTTAACCATTAAGGTATCAAGAATCCTGCAGGCTCTCTTATACCAAGCAATTAATATTAAAACACAAAGGGAGAAAAACAATGGAGAAAAAATATGGGCTTTAGAGTCTAAATAAATTTCAGCTCTGCACAGACAACAGGTTGGTTTCCTAATCTGTAAACTGGGAACGTCATCATCAGCATAGTCATCATCATCATCATCGTCCTCCATATCTTACAGGGTTCTTGTGAAGATGAAAAATGCTTGAAAAGCATCAAGTAGAGAGACTACCACATAGTAAATATGTAATAATAGCTATTTTGGCAGGAAAAAAATGTCCTCTAGAATCCCACTGTAATCCTGAGCTTGAGAAGTTGGTCTGAGGGACAGAGGTCTGAAGCATCATGGCACAGGAAGGAGTCGTCATATTGCGGTCCCTTCAGCTGCTGTCACAGCCCAAACAATTAGAATACTCAGACCGAGGGCTCTTGTGTATGGACATATGTATCAGAACCATTTTGCAATGAGATGATTTCCTGAGGAAATCTGTCTCTGAAGTGGCATCTAAAGGAGGAAAATACTTTTATAACATTAGGATGATATTTAGATCCTGACAATGTGAAAAGAGAGAGAGAGAGAGAGAGAGAGAGAGAGAGAGAGAGAGAGAGAGAGGCTTGAAATGAGAAAATAATTAAGAAGAAAACATGTTTTGGAAAGAACTGACCTTGAAGTCAGAAGAGCGAGCTTTGAGGCCTAGATTTTGCCTTCACTGCTGTGTGACTTTGGGAAAGTCACTTAACTCCTCTGAGTCTGTCTCCTCAACAAGGAAGTGAAAATAGAAGTATATGCCTTATTGAGAAAACATATAAAACATTCTTTTAAAGAAATAAAATGTGTACATTTGTTTACATTTTGATTATGTATCAAAGGTGTCATATAAACAGTTCAGAATTGGTCAGGTTTCAGAATTGACTTAAAAAAATTTTTTTTCCCACTGAGTGAAATAGAAACGAAAGAGAAATGTGTCCTCTGGTTATGAGGTTTGGTGTTAACTTGGTTTTCTCTAACCTGACCCTGGCTTTCAGTGACATGTGGCTTCACCATCTCTGTCTGAATCACCTGGTTCACAGTTGCCTCATAGGTGAGACTCAGCCCCAGAGAGGTGGGCAGTGGCCAGGAAGTAGAGGGAAGGACAGTTCAAGTGGCAACCCCTGGAGCTGTGAAGGGGGCTGCAGTCTGCTTGTTTCCACTGACCCCTGCCCTAAGCCACAGTAAGGACACACAGCTTCCCAAGAATAGAGAAGGGAGGTTAGAGAGGAGGAAAGTCCATTTTCTGATCACACAGTAGCTCCTTTTGAACACAAAGAGCAGGCGATCTTTGCTTTGAATTATGCTTCCCATCCTGGAATGTGCCCCTTGCCCTGGATAAAGGTAGGCAGCCTTGCTATTCCTGTCTCTGGAGAGGCAAGCCCAGCTGTGCGCACAGATGCAGGCACACATATGCACAATCACATGTGCACACACACACACATACAACACAGCCCACAGGTCTCACAGTCTGCCTCACTTTGCCCAGTGTGTGCATCCTGGAGCCTTCCCCCCAAAGCCCAGAGGAGATGTGGGCTCTGCTTCCACAAGCAGCATCTTCTAAGAGTGCATTTCATTTTGCAGCTAATCTCACAAAGAGGGTCAACTTGCCAACATCATAACAGACTTACTTCTTTATTAGAACTGTTTGAAGCTGCACCCTTGGTGATTCAATCACACAGAGACTCAAAGGCAAGGGGAAAGGCAGGTAATTAAAATACATAAAGCAGAAGGGGCAGGCAATTGCTGGCATACATCATGATCAATAAACCAACCATTTAAAAAGGCAAGCTTCCCCTCGTACCCTGAGGCTAGCACACAGAGTCTCTGTCACATGATGGGAGAGGCAAAAAATTCCTCAGGCAAGTGCCACCAAGACCTGCCAGGCTGCCTGCCACCTCCTCGCATAAAGAATTTGGGCATTTTCAGCAAATCACTGCAATTGTTGTCAGTGGTTGTGTGGGCACTTGGGCAAGAGGTCCTCCTGAAGACACAATTCTCAACCCTGTCCTTTCCAAACACTTAAAAACATGATGTTCACAAGCTCCATAGATTCCCAAGGAAATGTGCAGATTTCTATGTCAAAAAAATAAAGACTTTGGGAAAAGTTCATCACTGTGGTAATTAATAGCTGCCAAAGGTTAATGGGACATCACGAATGTGGCTCAGACCACAGAGGACAGCCTGAAGCCCAGCCACCACCACTCAGGATTGCTGACACCACACCACGAAAGAATATTCCAGTGTAAGCGAGACAGGGTAGTTACATGGGGGCCAACTGGAAGCTGTCCAACTAGTAAAAATAAAGCTTATTCATTAGGAACATATACTTCAGCTACTGGAAACAAATTTCTTTCCATGACTTTCAAAACAGGGAGAAACCTCCTTGTGTGACCCACAGTGGGAGTTAAGGACCCCTTTTCCTTAGGTAGCAACCCAGGGGCTTCTGAGGCCACACCCAGCACTTTCAGTTCTCATGGAAGTAGAGAAGCCTCTGGTCTGAGGGAGCAGCCCCCCCGCCCCCGACCCATCAGGCCCGCCCCCCAGGCCATTTCTACTGAGTGTCCACTATGGGCAGAGCCATGTGCAGGGGGACAGGGGGACAAATGGAAACCAAGGGCCTGATTTTTGTCTTTAAAACGCTGATTCAGCTGAAGCCGGTTTGGCTTGGTGGATAGAGTGTCAGCCTGCAAACTGAAGGGTCCCAGGTTTGATTTCGGTCAAGGGCATGTGCCTTGGTTGCAGGTACATCCCCAGTGGGGGGTGTGCAGGAGGCAGCTAATCGATGTTTCTCTCTCATCGATGTTTCGGACTTTCTATCCCTCTCCTTTCCTCTCTGTAAAAAATCAATAAAATATATTTTAAAAATAAAATTCCATAAAGTGCTGATTCATCTATTGCAGGGGTGGGGAACATCAGGCCCACAGGCCATATAAGGCCCACAAAATCATTTGGTCTGGCCCTGCTAAGGTATTAGAGAGGTTAAATTAAATGTTTGCAAATATAGCAGGCTAATTTTTAAGTTGATAATTTTGTATGGCCTGCAAATGATGCTATAAAGATGGGCAGAATAAACATACACGAGAGACCATGAGCAGTCCGGGTAAGGATTGCCCACAATGCTGCCTCATCTTGTATGGTATTGTTCACTTCTGAATCCCAGAACTTAGCAGAAGGTTCCCAGCCTACTCGTTGCATGAAAGACAAAATCAGAGGAAAACCAAACATCAATAATGCAGTGCCCCTGGGGTCTAACAAGGAGATAAAACAAAGAAGTCAGTTATAGGGCTGCTGGTAGCTTTAGCAAGGTTAATTTGGCAGTAAACTAAGAATGGCACCCTGGTGGGGAAAAGGCATGGGGACATGAAGACACCTTGAAGAAGTGACCCCTGGCTAGGAGTACAGGGGTCTCCAATTGTAGGTAGGTTTTATTTCTGGAACTGATGATAGAAGGCAGCTCCAGCTGGCCCCCTACTGGCAGTGTGCAGGCTGCTTCCTCTGTGTCCATCGTCCAAAGGGAAGGAAGGAAGGTAGGGGTCTTTGTGGGGCAAAACTGAGCCTGGGGGGCTGTGAGCTTTATTGGGGAAGGAATGCTGTTGCCAGAAATCAGAACTGGGCGTTGTTAGAAAGGGACTCCATGGGTGGTAGGCAGGCCCATCAGGCCTCAGGGACCCTGTATACCGGGCGATGGGCTGCTCTGAGCTGAACACCTGGCCTAACCCTTAAGCATCCCTTTAGAACTTATAAGCCAAAATAAGAAAAACAAAGAAGTATGTATTCAGGTAAAATAAAATCAAAGACATTTACAAATATCTAAATGCTGAGCAACGCCCAATATCTCCACTGTTGCCCTCCAAGTTCCCATGGTCTGATGCCCTTACCTTTATTCTGAGTTCACTCTCTCTCCTAGGAAAGGCTCTGGATTTGGCGTGGGGTGCCTAGCTGTCAGCCACGCTCTCCTACTGTAAGCTCCCCAGATACCAACCAGAGAATCAAGTGGAAACCTCTCAGGACCCTGGAAGAGCAGATAGCTGCATAAAGATGGATTTTCTACCAATTAAATGAGGCCCATTTCTCAGCCAGCTCACACTCATGAATCCCGCAAGTTTGTTCTTTCTGATTTTAAGATGCCTGAACTTGTGACTAAAAGAAAATGGGTCAAATCCCTTCCTAACAAATCCCCGGGGATGTTCTAATTCTTTGGTATCCTTCACATTGCTTACATTGGGTATTTGCCTAAAGGAAGTAGGGCTTGGAAAACATCTGGCTCTACAGATTTTTTGGAGGCAATTTGATACAATTTCTTGGTAATAGGATTTGATCTGTGCTAAATCTGAATGTCTGTGTTATGTCAATGGATTTAATGAAGTTTTGTTTGTTGTTGAGATATAGGCAATGTCATCCCTCATCCTGTCTTCTGTGGACTCCAGGTGGGAGTGATCAGGCAGGCTGGTAATAATAGTATACTTTACAAGGAGGCATTACTTTGTCAGGCAGTTCAAATATGATCTCATTAATATCTTACCTTGGGGAAAGCTGAAGGGAGAGGAGATGAGTTGTTCTTAAAAAAAAATCCACATGTGAAAGCAGATAGGAATTAAGGGCCAGCCTCATCCATACTGCCTGTGGTCGTTAGTTTCTAAAGGTGGCTCCCTCAGTGAATCATAACTCCCATAATTCATGCTTCATGGACTTCTGTTTCCTTGAATCTGGCAGGTCCTGTGACTAGCTTCTGACCAATGAAATATGGCAGAAGTGACCCCATGTGACTTCTGAAGCTTGTGCATAAGAAGATTGCACCTTCTTTCTGGGTCTCCTGGAATACTCACTCTTGGGACATTCCCCCTCAGAATCGAGCTGCTACATGAAGGCACACAGGTGCTCAGGTAGATAGCTGAGTCCCTAACCAGCATCAACTGCAAACCTTGTGAATGAGCTGTCTAGCACTTTCAGCCCAACTGAGTCTTCAGACAACCCCAGCTGCCATCTGACTGCAGCAGGATGAGGTGGTCTAAGTGAATACTGCCCAACGGAGCCCTGTTAACTTACAGAACTGTCAGATAAAGAAATACATTGTTTTAGGCCACGGAGTGTTGGGGTGGTTGATTACATAGCCATAGCTAACCAGAACACTGCTCTTAATGCTGCAGTGGCTGCTGCTTGGTGAAAACTCAGTCTCGTCCTCATGGAACACCTGTTGAAGACAAGCTTTTGCTGGTGCCTTATGGAGAGGTCTTCTGTATGTTCCTCTTATTCCTGGATTTCCCTCTTCACCTACTTCAGAAAAGGCACACATCCTGTCCATGGGAAGGGAGCATGTGGTAGTGGTCAGGGTGAGGGTGGACAGTGCAAATAAAGGGAGAAGTAAGAGACAACTTGCTCAGGAAAATTCCTAGTGGGCCAAAGCTGCAAATTCAGATGTCCTCAAGGGCTAGGCAGGCCAGATGATAGAACAGAGAGGGTACAAGGCAATAGGGAGTGGTGGAGACTGGCTTGAACTAGCGAGCACATGCCTGTGTATAGGGGGCAGAGGCTATAATCCAAGGAGCCGCAGCCATGTCTTCTAATTTTTGAAGTGAAGCTAGAAATCCATTTCTTTAATGTAAATTTTTTCTTTTTTTTACTTATTTTTGTGATGCTTTTAGATAATTTTAAATACTGTGTAGTAAATACAATATGCCTATGACTCCAAGGACCTCTGGTTTGATGTCTCTATCATAGATATTAGGATGAGGCTTAGGCCAGCCTCATAGCAACACTCATGCCCTCCCAAGGAGAATCAAACTCTTCACCTGGGCTCTGTATTAAAATGTATGAAATGCTTAATGCTTCCACATCCACATCTGACTTGAACTTTTCAACCAAATGGAAAGGAGGCAGGCCACGCATCTTTTTTCTTTTTCAGAAAGCAGGCCCAGAGAGGTTGTTTATGTTTGTTTGTCTGTTAATCCTCATCTGAGGATATTTTTTTCCATTGCTTTTTAAGACAGAGTGCAAGGGAGAGAAGAGAGGGAGAGAGAGAGAAATATTGATGTGAGAGAACCACATCCACTGGTTGCCTCCCGCACACACTCCAACCAGGAACAGGGATCGAACCTGCAACACAGGTACATGCCCTTGACTAGGAATTGAACCTGAGACCTTTGGTGTGAGGGCCAAAGCTCTAACCACTGAGAAACACTGGCTTGGGCCCAGGGAGGTTTTGTTTCTTGCCTGAGTCAACATTGCTCCGGTGGAGACCAGCCTCCTGCTGCTCAGCCCATAGTTCACCCCACTTCTGCTCTCTCTCTCTGGACAGAGGAACAGGGGCATAGTTAAGCCCTGAAAATGTATTGAACCCAGGATGGTAAAATCATTTCTGGGCAGCTAAGAGGTGGCGAGAAGAACTGAACAAGTTGAGAAGCTGCTTTGGAGACCCTCTGAAGTTCCCCAAGTCTTACATTCCATCGTCCATTGACAGCCTGGATCATCCCCAGGGAAATGAGATGAATGTTGTTGTCAGCGAGCTTGGCTGAGGCATGGGCCCTGGAAGATGTCTCCCTTGCATCCCCCGCTCCGTCTGAATAGCTATGACCTTAGGTTCAAGGTTCTTCAAGGGAAGGGGAAGCAGCATCTGAATCTATTATCTCAGGCAAAGAAGGCGACTCTATCTGGTTCCTTATGGCTATCCCAGCCCTCCCAGGGCAAAACAGGCTGGAGGAGGCCTCTGTCTGATACATTCAATGCATTTGGGTAGACAAACAAAATGCCCAAGATAACCCAGAAGACTGTAGTTCTCTAATGGGACAAGGAGGTCACCTAAGAGCCAGATTCTGACCTCATAGTTTCCAAAATCTTGGGGAAGACTGATCACCTGGTCACTGCTGTTCTCCCAAAACAATGCTTCCTTCAGGAACAGTCCTTAGTGTTCTTAGGCCCTATGGGCACAATGAGATACAGAGAGGAAGAGAGGAGGACCAGGGGGAGAGAATGGCATAGAAAAAATAAAATCTAAAAACAGATTTCAAATTCTCATATCTTATTCTCCCATTTTTCAACCAACATTTCTCTCCCTAAGAATGGAAGGAGCATGTACCCTCCCCTACCTCTCACCCTTACACCTCACCCTACTGCCTAAGCTTCTCCTTCATATTCTTCCCTTACCAGGGAAGCATCCTGAATTTAACACAAAGTTTAAAAATATGGGAAACTTTTCTGAAAGGCTAAGTCTCCTAGTAATATGATGACTTGCCACATCTCACCACACTCAGCACAGATACCATGGAGGCCACAAAGCCAGGGCCTGGTCATCTGCTACTTTCTCATTCTCCCCTTGGCCTTCAGGGTCAAAACAGATGAAGAAGGAAGAATTGGACACCTGTCCACCCTGGCTGTTGAACACGTCCAGCTCCCAGCAGCACTTTCAGGAAGGGAACATCACATTTTATGATGGACAACATGATGCTCTCCTCTATCCTTTTATCTCATCTTTACTTTAATCTGTGAGTTGCACGTTGCTGGCGTGGTTCAAGAGGTTATGCAGACTTCAGGACTGCAGAGACTGTAAGTGCCCAAGCATCTACCAGTATGTTAACCCAGGTTAGCCTGTACCCCAGGCTGCCCTCTTTCCCAGAATTTGGGCCGCTTAGATAGATTTATATCAGCCCTGCTCTTCCTAGGGCAGTGCCACTGGGCATGGCATGCAAGCTGTGAACTGCCTGACTCTGGGCAGTGCCCACACCAGGCTGTGCTCATGACATCAACTGGGGCCACGTGCACTCCCAAGGTGCAGCCCTGCCTCCACTGCAGCAAAAACAAATTTTGTTTAAGTAATAAATTTTCTGTTGGAGATGGGCTGAGATAATCAGCTTCCCCAACTTTGGGCTTCTAAGCACTATCACAATGTTCTTATTAGGTTTTGCAGACATTTCCATTGTCAGCTAGTTCCCTGCTCTGCACCCAGGAGTTTATGGAAGTCAATTTAGAATCTGCCTCAGACCCGGGAGGAGCTAAGCCTTTCCTTTTGGGATTTGAACTTGCAGTGTGAGAGACTGCTCGGCTGAACTAGGAAATATGGAGTCATTCCCTCCAGCAAAAGAACAAACAAACAAAGAAGAAGAAGAAAAAAAACTAGGTCTAAATAGGCCTCGGTTAGCTCCCTCCAGGGCATCTCCCCCACCCCACAAAGCTGGCGGAGGAGCCCAGGGTTTCCAGGAGGGGGGGATCTGAAGTGCCAGTGACACACCCCACAGCTAGCCTAGGGAAGGAGAGCTGCTAGCCGCCTGAAGAAATCCCAGAGGGAACCTCTTAATCAGAAGAGAAGGGTCCTGGCATCAGATGCAGGGAAGGGGGGGCAGTGGGAATGTGTGAGGAAGGTATCATTTCTGAAAAGAGACTGTGATGTGCCAGGCAGGGTGTTTAATATTCTGGTTGGAAAGGGTCTTAGATGTGACTTGGCATCATCGGCAATAATCTACTTTAATTCAATTTGCTGTAAAGAGATGCCAGTTTTGCTTTTTACATAACACATGAGAAAATACCACACTTGCCTTGCTAAACACCTTGGCTACCCTCCTGTGGCCAGAACACACCAGAGAACCCCAGGGTCAGGCTGGATCTGCTGTGACTCTCCTTAACCACATGGCGCAGGTAACCACACTTTGTTCTGTTTCCCTTGGAAGATGCTCCTGCAGTTCCACTGCCTCCTGGAAAAAAATGTTATCCAAACCATGGTCATAAATTGTCCCTTGCTTCATTTCACTTCCTCCTGATGCCTGTCAAGCCACCAAGATAAAGAGAGCTTCTTCAACATAGCTAGACAGTTATCATGAACTGAGCTGGGCAATCCATGGCAGTCCTCCTAACCTTTCCTGTGCTCCTGTTTCTACGTCCCCAACATTAATCCACACATACCACATGTTGCCCCAAATAACTGACAAATGTGCCTTTGCAGCATACCAGGTAGTCACTGAGACCAGATAAACAACTGGAACTTTAGCCACTCCACTCCTTTATCTCGTGCAGAGTAAGAGAAAATTGCACATCTAGGAGCAATATGTGCAAGGCAGGTCTCCTGGGAGTTTGTGGCCAATTACAAGTGTACATTGCTTTGCACAATGGATGTGCTCCTGAAAAGGTTATATGCAAATCGAATTTTTGTAAATTGAATTATATTTAACATGCACCAAGGGAACCGGCTATTTTAGGGACACCAAAGTTGAATTCATTCTGTGGCACAGAGAACACTTTGTAAAGCAAATTATCACCCTCCAATCCATATATTCTTTGATAAGGTCAGGTTTTATTATTTTGGACCTTTTTTAACTAGAGCATACCTACATTGTTAAAAGGGTAATAATAAGATAGTCAGAATCTTTGCCAAATTCTAGAAGGGAAGGAGAGAGTGAAAACCAACCCTAGTTTTCCTCCTGAAGGGAAGGATGGACTAGAAAAAAGGGAGACTTTCCAGGGTCGGTTTGCCAGGATGCCCAGGGTGCTATGGATTCTTTTGGTCTGAGCCCAGCTAATACCCTCCAGCCAGGGCTCTCTGTGCCCCTGTTACATTAGTTCCTTCTGGAACTGCAGGCTCCTAGTAAGTTCTCACAGTGACAACCTGCCTAACCAGGACCTTGTTAACTCTGAGGCCCTCTCATCACAAGGTCTGGGGCCTATCAGCTTTTTAGGAACTAGCAGGTCTGAGAATTGAAAAAAAAAATGAAAATTTGCAGATCAAAATTAATAAATGTTTAATTAAAGATCTACAAAATATAGCAATGTGTCAACTTCATTAATTGCTAAGTTTGATATTCATGAAAATTTAATGACCTAAGAATGAGAAAAGAAGAAACAAACTCATTATTCACTATAATGGTCTACTTGAAACAATCCAAGGGAATCTACAGACAAACTGTTGTGGCCAATAGCGGCTGTGTTATGCTCTGGTAACAATCCCGAAACATCAGTGACTCAGCACAATAGCAGTTTATTTCCTTCTCATGCTGTTGAAGTTCTGAGTGACTCTACCAGGTAGTAATTAATCAACCAGGTCCTGCCTTCTCTCAACACAAGGTATCCCCATCTGTCTCAGCATGAGAAGGTGATGAAAACATGTATTTTACTGCCTCAGCCTGGAAGTGACCCACATCACTTCCACTCCTATTTCATTGGCCACAACTGGTCACATGTCCCCTAACTGCAGGGTACCTGGGAAGTATAGTATTTTTTTCTATACTCAGGGATACCTGGCAATGTTTACCATGTAAACTGTCCTATCCTATTTAATAAAAGAGTAACATGCAAATTTGACTATACCTTCACTATACCCACAAGCCACACCCACCAGCCAATTAGAAGCATATTATGCAAATAAACCCTAAGCACGTGGCTGTGGCCACTGAGAGCAGGAGGAAGGCTTGGGTTTCCCTGGCAATGGAGGAAGCTTTCTGCCTGCCATTGCTGGCCTAGGGCTCCACACTAGGCTACAAAGTTTCAAATAGAAATGGCTGGCGCCACAAGTGAGCAGAAGGCTTGGCTCCACTCTAGGATACAAAGTTTCAATTGTAGACATAAATTAATCCCAGATCCCATGGCCTCCACTTGGGTCACTGGGGGGCATGGCCAGCCTGCAAACCAACACAGGCCCCTTGCCCAGGCTGCCCCTCACCCCAAGGGAACCCCACCCTAATCTGGGACACTCTTCAGGGCAAACCAGCTGGCCCCCACCCATGCACCAGGCCTCTATCCTATCTAATAAAAGAGTAATTTGCAGATTGACCATCATTCAAACACACAAGATGGCTGATCCCAGGTGGTCAAAGATCCTGCCCCCATGTGGACACAAGATGGCCACCACAAGATGGCCAGCAGGGAAGGGCCATTGGGAGGGCAGTTGTGGGTGATCAGGCCAGCAGGAATAGGCAGTTGGGAGGAACTAGGCCTGCAAGGAAGGGCAGTTGGGGGCAATCAAGCCTGCAGGGGAGGGCAGTTAGGGGTAACCAGGCTGGCAGAGGAGGAAAATTGGGAGCGAACAGGCTGACCGGGGAGCAGTTAGACATTAATTAGGCTGGCAGGGTAGTGGTTAGCAGGTGAGCAGGCTGGCAGGCAGAAGTGATTAGGGGCAATCAGGGAGGCAGGCAGGTGAGCAGTTTGGAGCCAGTAGTCCTGGATTGTGAGAAGGATGTCCGACTGCCTGTTTAGGCCCGATCCTAACAATTGGGCCTAAATGGGCAGTCAGACATCCCTCGAGGGGTCTCAGATTGGAGAGGATGCAGGCTGGTCTAAGGGACATCCCCTGCCCCCCATGCACAAATTTCATGCACCAGGCCTTTAGTATACGGTAATAAAGGCTACTATGCAAATTGACTGAATACAGAACAACCAGTCATTATGACGCACACTGATCACCAAAGGGTAGATGCTCAACATAGGAGCTGCCCCCTGGTGGTCAGTGTGCTCCCACAGGAGAAGCAGAGCTCAGCCAGAAGACAGGGTCATGAGTGGGCCTAAGCCATCAGTCAGACATCCCCCAAGGGCTCCCAGATTGTGAGAGGGCACAGGCCAGGCTGAGGGACTCTCTTTCCAAGTGCACTAATTTCGTGCACCAGGTCTCTAGTCAAGTTAATAAGAGCTCAGCAAGATCAGCATACCTAAATAAACAGCATTTCTATATATCTACAACAAAAAATTAGAAAATATAAATTCAAATTGATGTCCATTTAAAAAACAAAAAGCCATTAGAACAAATCTAACAAAAGATATGCCATATATTTGTGAAGATAATTATATAACTTTATTGAAGGATAGAAAAGATGTCAATCCTCTCAGAATTAATCTATAGATTAAATGCAATTTTGTTTGAAATATAAATAGAGTTTTGGTGATGGCAAATTAATTCTAAATATCATATGGAATAATAAATAACTCAGAATAACAAAGTCAATTTTACAGAAGAAAGACTTATGGCAGGTGGGGCAGTGGTATTCACACAGGGGTAGAAAAGCAGACAAATGTTGCAAAAGAAAATTAGACTCTTGCCTGACTGGTGTGTCTCAGTCACTGAGCATTGACCTATGAATTAGGAGGTCACGGTTCAATTCCCATCAGGGTACATGTCCAGATTGCAAATTTTATCCCCAGTATAGGGCATGAGGGAGGCAGCTGATCAATGATTTTCTCTCACCATTAATGTTTCTCTTTCTCTCTCCCTTTCTCTCCCAAAATCAATACAAATATATAATCGGGTGAGGAATGTGTGTGTGTGTGTGTGTGTGTGTGTGTGTGTGTATAATTAAAAAATATATTGACTGATTTACCTTTGGCATGACCTAATGAAGAGAGTGACCCCAGGAGGAACCAAGATGGTGGCATAGGTAAACACCTAACATGCTGCCCCAGACAATTTCAAAACTACAACTTAACGAGAGAACAAACATCATCCAGAATCACCGGAAAGCTGGCTGAGTGAAAATTCCACAAATAAAAGTAAAGATAGGACACTGTGACTCAGAGGAGTGGTAGAGGGCAGCATTGAAGATATGTGCGAAGTCAGAAATTTGGAGCCGTGTGTGAGCAGATAGGGCGGGCGGTGCAAACCTGGATGGTTTTCTCGAATGGGAAGGGAAACAAAGGACTCCTACTGCACTGATTCCCCAGTTCTGGGTGAGGTCCAGGGAACCCACATTCATAGGGGGTGAAACTGGACAGTAAGGAAGCACACTGAAACTCAGGCACTGCAGAAGTCTGAGAGCTTGTGGAGAGGGTTGTAAACTTGGGAACAGCAGAAGCGAATGAATGTGCAGAGATGATTCATGACTTGCTCTCTCGTTTGGGAAACCACTAGACTACATTGTTTTACAACGCTGAGTAAGACTTTGGGTGTGCAGACTCATTTGGGGAGAGGCTGAATTGTTTGGCAATGGGTAGAGCTTGGCGGCAGCTTTCTCTCAGAGGTGGGTGCAGCCATTACCACCCGGCACAGAGACCCAGGTGCCGCATAGGGCAGAGCTGATGGAAATCAAGGCTTCCTGCTCAGCCCGGAGACTCCGCCCATCAAACTTGAGCATAGCTGATCCTCACAGCCAGTTGGCCTGGAGGTCAAACCCTCCTAGTGCTAACAACAATAATCTAGGCTTAACTTCAACAAGACTGTGCAACCCATAAAGGGCTGCAGCAAGAGTATCCACCTCAGGTAACTGGGGAGGCTGAGCCACTGTCCCTTAGAGGACATCTACCACACAAAGCTAATCGACCAACTCAGGGAAGCAGCCACAAAGCAGAGACATGGAAAGAAATCACATGTGAAAGAAATGGAGGAAAAAAATGACTGGACATAGAGTCAAAACCACAGTTATAAGGTTTTTCAAGAAGCTCCTAGAAAAGGCCGATAAACTTAATGAGACCTACAAGCAAATGAACAAGACCTATGAGGAAATGATCGAGACCTTTGAGGATATGAAAAAGTACCAACTAGAAATTAAGCATACACTGACTGAAATAAAAAATATTATACAAAGACCTAAAAGCAGTCTAGAGGACCACAAGAACCAAGTCAAAGATCTGAAATACAAAGAGGCTAAATCCACTCAGCCGGAAAAGCAAGAAGCCAAAAGAATACAAAAAATTGAAGATAGTGCAAGGGGCCTCTGGGACAACCTCAAGCATACCAACATCCAAATTATAGGGATGCCAGAAAAAGAGAGAGAGCAAGATAATGAAAACCTATTTGAAGAAATAGTGACCAAAAACTTCCCCCACCTCATGAAAGAAATTCACTTAAAAGTCCAAGAAAGGCACAGAACCCCAAACTATAGGAATCCAAAGACACCAAGACACATCATAATTAAAATGCCAAGAGCAAAAGACAAAGAGAGAATATTAAAAGCAGAAAGAGAAAAGCAGTTAGTTACCTATAAAGGAGCACCCATAGGATTGTCAGTGGATTTCTCAACAGAAACAATGCAGGCCAGATGGGAGTGGCAAGAAATATTTAAAGTGATGAATAGCAAGAATCTACAACCAAGATTACTCTATCCAGCAAAGCTATCATTCAGAATTGAAGGTCAGATAAAGTGCTTTGCAGATAAGAAAAAGCTAAAGGAGTTCATCACCATCAAACCAGTATTATATGAAATGTTGAAAGGTATTCTTTAAGAAGAGGAAGAAGAAAAAGGTAACAATAAAAATTATGAACAACAAATATGAACAACAAAGAAATCTGATGAACAGGGTGAGTATAATAGAATCATGGGCATAGAGAGGGAATGGACTACCAATTCTTGGGGAGAAAAGGGGTGTGGAAGGTGCAGCAAGAGACTAGACAAAAATCATACACCTATGGGAGAGGATAGTGGTGGGGGGGAGGTGAGGGCAGAGGGTGGGATGGGTACTGGGTGGAGGGAAGCTATAGGGGGAAAAAAGGGGGAACAATGTAATTAATAAACTGAAAAATAAAGATTAAAATAAATTTTAAGAAAAAGATAGTGACCCCAGATTTTTTTTTTGGGGGGGGGGAATGAGATTCAATTAAATGTTATTTAAATATCTCTTTGTGACTACAATATGAAGAGTTTGAAAAAATATATAATGAAGCAGTAAAGAGAGAAGTTGGATTCAAGTAGTTGATAAAGCAAAATGTAGGGACTAGTGATTCTGAAAGTCAAATTGAAACACAAGATAACGATATGATGTGAACGTCTGACAAGCTTTGACAAAGCAACTATAAACTTGAGAGGGTCTTTGTGTGTCTCATCAGTGTCACAGGCACAAATCCAGTTTATGTCCTGGCTTGTGGCCTCTTGAATCACTAAGAAACCTAATTTAGCAAAAAAAAAAAAAAATGTAGTCCTAAAACTGCTTGTGAAGGTTACTACAACATTTTTAGGGATGACATAGTTTTTTCTTTACTAGATATGTATCATTAAAGAAAATCAATCTCATAATATTAACATGTGGGTGTTTATGAGTAATATGTGCATATTTGATATTTAATCTTGTAATAATTAACATAATTCAGCCTTTTAAAGTATTAGATCAGTGTTTGACTATCATTCCAATTGAAAATTAGATTTGTGATTTTTAAGCTGAAACCTTTTTAGAAAATGTGTTTTCTACTTGGACAAAAGATGTACTTAGAAAGAAAATTGAATATATGCAATTTATACACCTGGTTTTAAATGTTTAAAGAAATTTAATGATTGATTTGTAAATCAGACCAAAAATTAATTGAAGGCCTCTTTGAAGCAAGCTAAACTCAATTTAAAATTTTCTTGATTTTGAAATAAATAATATTTGAAAGTTGAACTTAAAAACCAAATTTAAAAATTTAAATGCCTCTGTTCAATGCTTCTATGACTCTGCTTCTATTTTTGTTCATTAGTTTATATTGTTCAATATATTACACAAATGAGTGAGATCATGTGATATTTACCTTTCTCTGACTGGCTTATTTCGCATAGCATAATGCTCTCTAGTTCCATCCATGCTATTGCAAATGGTAAGAATTCCTTCTGTTTTACAGCATCGTAGTATTCCACTGTGTAGATGTACTACAGTTTTTAATCTACTCATCTGCTAATGGGCACCTAGGCTGTTTCCAAATCTTAGCTATTATAAATTGTGCAGCTATGAACATAAGGATGCATATGTCCTTTCTGATTGGTGTTCTGTTTTCTGGGATATACTCCTAGAAGTAGGATTTCTGGGTCAAATTATACCATAGACAAAAAATAAACCCAAAATGGATAAAGGACTTAAACACAAGATGGGAAACCATAAAAATCTTAGAAGAAGCCATCAGCAGCAAAATAGGAGACATTTGTCATAGCAATATCTTTACCAATACAGGTCATAGGGCAATGGAAACTAAGGAGAAAATAAACAAATGGGACTACATCAAAATAAAAAGCTTCTGCACAGCAAAAGAAACCATCAACAGAACAGCAACAAAGCCCACTGCATGGGAGAATATATTTGCCAATGTTATCACTGATAAAGATTTAATCTCCAAAATTTAGAGGGAACTCATACAACTTAACAAAAGGAAGATAAACAATCCAATTAAAAAAAATGGACAAAGGACCTAATTAGACACTTTTTGAAAGAGGACATACAAAAGGCTAAGAGACATGTGAAAACATGCTCAAAGTAACTAATCATCTGAGAGATGCAACTCAAAACAACAATGAGATACCATCTCACACCTGTCAGAATGGCTATCATCAACAAATCGACAAATGACAAGTGCTGAAGAGGACACAGAGAAAAAGGAACCCTTTTGCACTGCCGGTGGGAATGCAGACTGGTGCGGCCACTGTGGAGAACAGTATGGAGTTTCCTAAGAAAGCTAAAAATGGAATTCCCATTTGACCCAGTGATCCCACTTCTAGGAATATATCCCAAGAAACTAGAAACACCAATCAGAAAGGATCTATGCGCCCCTATGTTCATAGCGGCACAATTTACCATAGCTAAGATTTGGAGAAAAAGGAACCCTCATCCACTGCTGGTGGGAATGCAGACTGGTACAGTCACTCTAGAAAACAGTATGGCATTTCCTCAAAAAATTAAAAATGGAATTTCCAGTTGAGATTCTTTTCCCCTTTTTCAAATGTACTTAGGCATCTTAGTTTGGAATTGAATGACAAAAATTATTTAACACTAGAAGTAGTATGTCAACAATCCAAAGTATGTACAATTTAACATGGGAAATCTAAAGATAGAACTTCCTGGCACCTCTCTAATTACAGCTATGTGGCAATGGACTCCTCTCCCTTCCTGAAGAGTAAAGAGAAAGTTTTTCAACAGGCACCCATCCCAGGTACAGATTGGAACTTCAATTGAAGCTCAAAATCTACCAAAAGTTCTGAATTGGAGGGATTTGATACAGAACCAATGACAGAAGTAAGAATATGTCTTGGTTATGTTTGGGAATTTCTCAAATATTTGTGACATTCTATTAGGGCCCTGTTCAAAGCCTCTACAAGAATCAAAAGCAGGTAGCACCACAGAGACAGGCAGAGATGTTTGCAGAGAAGGGAGCAAAATGGTCCAAAAGACCATGACTCAGAGCACAAGTCCACGAGGCGGTGAAGAAAAATTGCCTTCTGGATGTGGTTGACTGTACATTCCTTTCAGTTCAAGTAGCCCAAGACCCAGGAGATTAGAGTAAAGTTTGGGAGATGAGCAGAGAAGGAAGATTCTGAAGGGAAATTTTGCAAAAGAGAAATCTTTACATTTGACTTAGGGTCTTAACCCTCTCTACATAATCTAGGCACAAAATATCCATATCCATATATTTATATATATGATATCCCAAAAATGTATATACAATTTGAATAATTATAAAGGCAATTTTTATTAAAATATATTTCATTTTCATAATGTAATAGAAATAAGCTATTAAAGTGTATATACATTTTTTAAAAAAATTCCATACACATCATATTTCCTTGAGAGTCTAAACACTTGCAAATCACTACCTACATAATTGTTCCACCTTTATTTAATTTAACGAGTTAAGAAGTCGATCTGGAATGAAGATTTCCCTACTTTCAATAAATAAAGTAAATTTATTTTTAAAATGATAGATTCACACCCCATTCTCTTTCTGATCTCCATGAAATCAATGACAATGAACAAAGTGATTCCTTAGTATTTGCTTTGAAGTCAGTTGCTTTTAATGCATGTCAGGTAATCCTAAACACAAATTCCACCAGTCTTCCTGGGGAACCTCAGACAAGTGCTCAGCATGAATATAAAGTAGCATTTTCACAAAGAACTGCACACTTGACATCCCACTGTCGGCTATAGAGCCGGACAGTGCCAACATGCCCAGCCGGCTGTATATCCACCTCTCACACGAGTCTGTATCAACAGCAAGAAATTCGGAAGATCAGAGAAGCCTCAGGCACCTTTCAGAGTCACTCATTTGTTCAGTCATTCACTCATTCATTCCAGTTAAAAACTTTATTAAACTCTTCCATGCACAAGACACTATGCTAGGCTCTGGACACCATCTATTCACAGATCAGCAGTTTTACAATTTGTTTTCTTTGTTTGAAGTACCATCAAGGACACAATTCCTCTCAAGGGGAGCTTTTCTAGTTAGCATTGGAAATTGCAGTGTGGCTCAGCAAACCAAGTAGATTAGTAAAGATTAATAATGATTACTGGCATCTAAGGGTGTTCTAAGTTCTCATTTATTCCAGAATGACCCTAGGACCCCAATTTGAATATATGGATAATGGGAGAAATGCCTTTTCTCCTAGAGATAATAATGTGCAAATTTCTAGCAAAAAAAATGATGGGTGCGACCCTGGGGCAGGGAGGATAGTATGTATGGTGAAGGGGCTGGAGAGCTCTGGCTTAACAGGCTGGCTCCAACACATATGGGCTAGGGACACCTGGGGAAATCACTCAGCTTCTCTGTGCCTCAGTTTGCTCATTTATAAATCAGGGATAACAGCACCCTCCTCACAGGTTATTGTGACAAATATAATACCGTGAGAGAAGTGCCAGCCTGATGCCAGGCACATGGTAGGCACCCAGGTAAGCATTGAATGAACAAACAAGTGAATGAGTGCAAAAGTAGCTCCTGTAGAAGCTGGAGAATAGGATTGAGCATCAAGAACTGCAAACAGGAAAAAGCAGGGTGTCTTTTTCTTCTTACCCTTCCTCTCTTTTTTCTCTGGCTTGAGCCAAGGTGGGCCAGGAGAGCTGTGTGTGCAAAGACTCAATGCTGCAAGGGTGACAATTATGGGGCCACGAGAGGAAGGAGATGCTCTACTTTCCAAAATTGCTCAACCACATAGGATAGTCCAATGCCTACGAAAATTCCAGAATTTCCAATATTCGTCATTAAAGATGCTTATACTTCTATTGAAGCACTTGTCCTACTTTCAGTTTGGAAGTGATGCTGCGGTCCATGTGGGCTTGGTCAGGAAACCAGGCCATGAAGATTTCTTTCTGCAGCCCTGGGAGTTTGTCCAACTTCATTCTCATCTTATTCTTCCCTGTGCCTTGCTGAACTGCCCATTCCTGGCAACAGTTCAAGGGTGGGGAGGGGAGGGATAACACCATACAGTCACATACTCCAGACCTAGTCCTGGCCTAAGAGCTTTGAGAGTCACTACAACTATCTTTGAGGAATTTGATTTCTGGTCTTCCCACCCTCACCATGACTTTACTTGCTGTGCTCTCCAATAGTTTGGGGAGATGCCATAGAGGATGATTGGCATATCCATATCATTTTGGAAAGTCATAGTCATCTTAAAATGATTCCAGGCCAATTCCTTAATGTATCATTTTACATTGGATGATAAAACAAGATAATGTTGAAAAAGCAACAGCCACACACTCGGCACTAAAAAGATGGTGATTTTGATTCTAGTATATCACACAACCTTCTGATCTTCAGTTTGTCATGAATTAGTAGCCACTGATCTTCATCCACGTAAGGCAAGCTTTAAAAAGATGATGTCACCACTGGGTGAGACAGAGTATCCATGGCCTTGGGCACAGCATATGGGGGTATCAGGAACTGTTGACCTAAGCTGTCTTTTTGGGGCTGCCACTATGGGTAAAGTCTTAAAAGGGGCACTGTTTCCTCTCTTCAAAAAGCTCTCCCTTGAGTCAGCCCACTAGACATTTCCTACTGCCTTCTGACTCCTCACTGCCACTGTCCTTTGGGCACAGCCTTTTTAGCTGACTCTGCCCATTGAAGGATGGATATGTGGACACTGCACATGGTCACTCAGTACCTGACTCTCGGTATGTTCCCAATGTCAGTGATAGGATGCTCGGAGTCTAAGATTCACAGTGTAAATCTATTAAGAATCTAGACCTCTTCCAAAAACATGGAAGAGTTTGGATCAGTGGAGAAGTACCAGCCTGTAAAGCCCTATAAAATCCCTTAAATTAGGAATCCAAGATGCAAGAAACCACAGTCAAGTTCCAAAGCCAGGAGGGCTCTTGCCTGGATGTGCACATGCTGTTTCCTTCAGTTTTGTCTTACGCTGCATTTTACCTGGTCATGTGGATGGGTTCTTGTTCCCTCCATTCACCCATGCAGAGAAGGATTTGGAGTTATTAAGAAAAGAAGCTCTATTGTCCCCCTTGGCTTATCATCACTAACCAGACAGAGGAAAGCTTCAACCCACCATTGATTTAGATTAGCCCCCTCGTTTCAATATTATTAATTACCTGAGTTAGCATATAGCACGTCAACATCAAACCCTACTTTTTCGAATTAACTGTTTCATTTGCAGCTCCATGGCTGTACCTGTTTTCTTTCATGCCACCTCACAGATATGTTTTAACTATCATAAACCGAAGTTAGTAGACTAGGACTTTCACAGGTCACTTCTTTCTTGAGAGGCCACCAGGTTAATCTTTTGAGCTGACATTCCCATAATAACTTAACATTTGCCAAAGTTCTCTGTTGCATTCTGTGCAAAGTAAACAGAAGGGTTAATTTAGTTCTCTAATCTCTTGTTATAAGCCTAATTATTTTACATGTCTTCATTTCATTAATGAATTGCTGCTTTTTACATGCAGCTCCTTCCCCATTGCTTTTGTTTAAACCTCCTGGTGGGAAGGGATAGATTAATTTTGTTGTGCCTTAATGAAACTGTATGCTACATTAGATTTAACCATTTGGCATGCACTGCCAACATCACCATTATGCATAATGAATTATTTTTTTGCGAGTCCCAAACTACTGTAGACCTTTGGTATTCTCCTTTAGATAGTGTGACTATGCAATGAGCAGGCACAAGACAGGAAGCTCAGTGATTGCCTTTGGTGTCTAAGGAAACCTCCTTATGGCTTTTTACTTTCTGTCACCTGCACGAAACAGTCTGGATATTCCCTTGCCCTGGGAAGCCCAGGTATCCAGTGGATTTCCAGTGAGCATCGCAAATGAAACTAGCAAGTCAGTTCTGAGGTTTTGGGGACAAAACACTGTGCTAGGCACTTGGAAGCAGGGTAGAAAGTTGGTGGGTTTCTGTCTGCAATCATTATTTGTTGTTCCTGCATCAGCAGGTCATCTGAGGTATGCATGGTCTGGATGGACTCTGAATGGTAGCTCTGTTTCAGTCTGTAAGTGGCTAGGCAGCTCTATTCCTCATGTCTCCATTTTCCTGCTAGGACCAGTGGACTTGCCAATATTTGTTCTTTCCAGACTGATGGCAGAACCTCAAGAGGGCAGGTAGAAATGTGTAAGACCTCAGAAGGCCTATGCTCAAAACTGACTTTTATCCATTTATTGTTGGCCAACACAAGTCACATGGCCAAGTCCAAAGTCAAGAAGTTAGAAGTATTCTTTCTTTCTCCATCGTGAGTTGGCCACAGCAAGAGTGTAGTTACAGGAGTTGGTTAATAACTGGAGCCAACAATTAAATTTCCCATGTTTCAAGGGGTTGGCTGTGTTTGGGGTTGTGTTCACCCCTATATGTCAAGCTGGAGCCATTTAATCACACAATTAAGGGTAGTCCCATCCAAGACTCTGGGGCTAGTCTTGTCCCTACGTGGGGGATCAAAGGATCTCACTGATAACTCTGTCTCATCACTGAGTTAGGCCTGATCCAATTAAGCTGGAACCAAGTCCTGTATGAGTCTAAGGTGCTCTGGCAACTGCGTTTCTTGACCCTGAACTTGGGTTTCCCAGAAATCTGCTGCTGGATCTACCCTAACACACTGGTTTTTCAGCACATTCTTAAGTCATCCTCTTGGACGCCTATGTTGCCCAATCTTTTTCGAGTTGACTTTGTGAACATTTTGATCTTAAAACCACCACAAACCATTCATTGCCTGGATGCCGCCACAGGACAAAACCTGGGTTCCAGAACAATCTCCAGATTCAGGACAACCGCCTACCTTTTCCCTGCTACTGGAATTTGTTTTTTCCATATCTTAGAATTCAGCCTAAACTTACGATCCTGCCTTTCTTGTATCTGGTCTCCCTCACTACTCCTAGGCTCTGCCTCCCAGACTGAAAAACCAGATAGCAATATGGGAGAGTCAATATCAAAAGCCAAAGAATATTACAATCCCTAAATTCTCCCCATGAGTTTGGGCAAAGGTAGGCCCCATGGGTTATACTACAATTAGCTTGATGGCAAGAAGGGGATAGAAAGATGAAATAAAATGATAAAATTATATTCTAAGCAAGGCTAAGTGCCCAATATGCCTGAAAAACATCCAGGGTGAGGCTGCTATGCTGTTTCTTGAACCACTGTGGCCCTCCCCTAACTAAGGGCATGTTCACTGCTCCCTCTTTTGAGAACATGTTTCCCCTGACATTTACATCATCCCCTCCTTCACCTCCCTCAGATCTTTACTCAGATGTCACCTTCTCGGTAATGCCTTATCTGACCTCCACTACTCACCACTGCCCACTCAACAAGGCACCCCCTCTCTTCTGGTCCTACTTTATTTTTATTAAGAGAACTTACCACCATGTCACACACTTTCTAGTTTACTTTTTTATTTGTCGATTTCTTCACTTCACTAGAATAGATGCTCCATCATTGTCTGTTTTGATTTATATGTTTGCCCCCAAAACACTTAGTAGGTGCTTAATAAATATTTCTTGAGTAAAGAAAGAAAGGAAGGATGGGTGGAAGGAGGGGGAGGCTGGCCAGGGTGGGCTGGAAGACAGGGACAGGCATGTATAAGTGCATGAAGACACACACACTCACATCTGGACGCCAGTGAGGTCAGCCCAAAAGCTCAAAGGCATTGCTGCACTTTAGTCCCTGCCCTCCCACCAGTTCCTCCTCATCAGCTAATAAAGCTTTAGGTTCTCCAGTCTTCCAGAGGTGTCCTTCACCTCTCTTCTCCCCACCTCATCCAAGCATTTTGAAAGAGCAACCTGCACCCTCTGTCTCCACATGCACACCTCCATTGACTTTCAATTAGACTCTGGCCCAGATCTTCCTGCTAGAGTTCTCCCCACAGGGACTTTGGCTTCCGTAGTCCCAAACTGCATTGATCATTTCCCTGCTCTCACTCACTAATCACTTCACTCACCAGCCTCCTCATCTCAGATTTTGTTGTCAACACAGCATCTATTTGGATTTCCAGATAGAATCCTAGGCATCTTCCTTTACCTTTTAAAGATTTTTTGACTTTACCTGCTTCTCTCACACTCTTCAGGACCACAGCTTCTGTTTATGCCCTCATTGTTTCTGAATTGGCAAGTGTCCTGACCAGATCCCTGTTTCTACTCCCCTTCAGCCTTATCCACCAACATTTCCCATCGCCTCTGGGACAAAGTTCGAACTTGTTAACCTGGCATATAAGGCTCTTGGTGTTTGGACTGCCCACTCTGCAGCTTCATCTCTCTTCCCTGCTACTATGCTGGATTCTGACCTGGGCCTTTGCACAGACAGTGCCCCAGCCAGAAGTCCTTCTAGCACTCTTAGTCATCCTTTAAGATTCAGCTCAATGTCATTATGATTTTTGTCCATATTGCACATAGTACAGGTTCTGATATATTTCAGAACCTGTACTATGTGCAATATGGGCAAAAATCAAATATATATATATATATATATATATATATATATATTTCACTCTATAAAAGTCATATCGCCAATACAATCAATAATGTTCAGGAAATAATGCACTTGATTTTTCTGATACGTAATAAATGCATAGTTATTAAAATTAATGTGTCCATCCATATAACCCCAGTTCATCTTGTGTGCCATCACAACTATCCCAGCTTCTCAAAGCAGTGAACCAGGCCATCTGGCTGTTTAAAATCACAGAGTTAGAGAGGGCTCTGAGAGGCCACTCTTTCTGTCTTTGGCAAGATCACTATTTAAATGGCATAACATTTAAGTTGCTAACATTGAGTGCTCCCTACATGCTGAAAACTGTTCTATATGACTTGTATGCACTCATTTAATCCTCACAATTGCTTTATGTGATATCGTACAGAAAGGCCTGTGCTTATGGAACTTGCCCAAGATCACACAGCTCATAAGGGTGGACTCCTTGACTCTAACTTGACCATTTGGCTGGAACCCATGCTCTTACTCTATCCATAGAACATTATCTCCAAATGGTGAGTCTGCCCCGGAGATGGAACTGTCCTCAGCACCCAGCCTTTGCTGCAGTGTAGTGTTCTCACTGGGAAGGAGGGATGCTTGGCAGGAAGGCTGACAGGATGCCCCAAAGAAGTGTCCTCCAGAAGTCTGTGATCTCTAGACTTGGTATAAGAAGTTCTTTGTGGCAAGAGCTCAGCTGGTATTATTTTGACAGAACCCCCAGCTGCTGGCATTTCCTGCTATCCTGTGCATTTTCTAGTCTCCAGAGATGGCCTGAACTTTCAGCTCCAAGCAAGGAAGCTTTAGAACCAAATCCCATTTCTGCCTCCAACTCATATGCTCAATCCTGTTGAGCACAGCAGAGGCCTCTGTTCTCCCGCAGAAGAACCTCAAGACCTGGACCTCGGGCTCCTTCTTCATGGGATCTATGCTGTACTTGCCTTGTCTTTACAAAAAATCCTAGCTGAATCATTTCTGTACCGGATCACCTGATTACTTAAGAGTTTTGTGGAACCTGTGCATGTCAATTAGACAGCTCATTCCAATCACATGCCTTGTCATGTTCACTGGAAGCCTGTATGTCACAGCTTTTGAAATGACACAGCCCAGATGCTATCGATCAGCTCAGTGTGTCTCAGAGAAATCCATGCTCAGCTACTTCCCGGTGGGTGATAAATAGGATGGATGCCCCATCTCCTGATAAAGTATTTATATCTACAAATGTATAACTCAAAAGGAATTACCACCAATATTCTTTTAATTGGAAGTATCTTTCTTCGCCCTAAGCAGAGATGTGCAAGCTCCTTTCTTGCAGAAGCCATCCATAGAGAAGGAACATGTGTGTGAACGACGGGCTGTTTAATCTTTCCCTGTAATCAGCTCCCCCGAGCCCAAATGCTGAGTCTGTGAAAGCTGCGAGCCAGGCCGCTCTTCCGCTCACTCCTGCTAGACACTTGTTTGGCCCACCCCACCCTTTCTCTGTCCTGACTTTGACAGTGGGACTCCTTGGAAAACCAGTATTTTCCATCCTAAGCAAGATTCTCCATCAAAATCAGACAGCCTGGAAAAATAGAGCTTAGGCGAAGCGGCTTTTCTGATCCCATTATTGATAAGCTCTTAGAGCTCATCAATGAAAATTAGAACTTGTTAATCCTGTACATTTCCCCCCTTGATTTTTAATTACAGAAGAAAGGAGTAATGGATAACTTCTGGGGCTTCAGAGACACTGAGGCTGTCAAGAGAAAATTAAATTTACGGTCAGAGAGTTTTGTTTTCTCAAATGTCCTTGTAAAATGCAAAAGAAGCTCCTGGCATCACCAAGGCAATTCAATGGGTTTCCTAAACTGACAGGATTTTCCTCGAAGAAGCCCTCCTTCATGTGCCAAGAGAGTGTATTAATGACAGGAGTGGACCTAAAGGGAACTCATTCACAAGAAAACTGCATTAAAAGAACATTAAGGGCAATGTTTTAAAGTCTGATTTAAACTCATGAAAGCAAGGAGATTTATCGTGGAAACCAAATCGCTGAGCTGATGCGCCCTGCCTGGTAATGCATTCTGACTGGAGAAAGGGGATGAAACCCCTTCAGGAACATCCCTCACCAGGCACCCAGGTGCTTCCGCTGGGGGAGAGGAAGGCAGCATGGGGGGAAGAGGGTTGGGCAGCCACGTTTCTGAAAGCAGATGGGCTAACATCCCACAGGGGCAACCCACCAAGGCAGCAGGAGGAGCAGGGTGCAGCTGGCAGAGGTTAGCATTGACATTAGCAGGCAGCTTAGCAGCCTTTGAGCTTCCCAGCACAGGCCCTGGGCTGCTGGGGGGCTGCTTTTGGGGGAAGCTGGAGGCTCAGCGGGATGTCCCAAGCCTTCTCCTCAGAATCCCCAAGCCCTCCTGAGAATCCTTTTTGGCAATCCCGCAGGCAAGCTAGTAGAATCACAATAGAATGGCTTCCCTGCCCGCTCCAACCCCCTGCTGTTTCACTTGACTGACCGTACTCTGCTTTGGAGTAAAAACAATGCCTGGCTCTTACCTGTGCTACAGATCTGGATCCTGGCCAAAAGGCCAGCTGCTTGCCATCCTTGCAGGTCAGGATCTGATTTCTAGATTAGGAGTGTTAGTACCAATGTGGGAAAGGCACAATGGAGTCGCCCTGAAAAATCAAAGGAAACAGCCTCAAGCTTGTGCAGGGATGCTGCAGGGTACTCGTCGCCTCTCCAGTGCCAGCTTTTCCAGCCAGCCCACCATGTTCTATTCCCAGTGGCAGCAGCCGGACAGTATGGCCAGTATGGCATGGTACTTTCTCACAAGGCCTTGGCCATTCGCCTCCTAATATCCCAGCGCCTAGACAGACATGCACTTCCTGGTGTTTCAGCCCCTCTAAATCTTGTGGAATCTTTACCGTGTATGACTGTACGGTTGTCTTCTCAAGGGGTTGAATTTGAATGGCCAGGAATAGTAGGGATGTGGGTATAGGAGAATCTGCCAAAATTAGAGGAGCCAAGAGCATCACACAGGGAGAGAGATGGAAGCCTTTGGTGAAAGCAAAACAGGGGCCTGAGTCCAGGAGAGACACCGAGTCAGAGTGCAAACAGGCCTCAGAGAACAGAGCAGGCAGGAGGGTCAGGAGGCCAGGCAATTAGAAGGGCTGTGGGAACCTTTCATCATACATCCATTTATTCATATGCTGAGTGCTTCACAATATCACTGAGAATGAAGCTATTTAAACAAATAAGCATAGTAAATGTGATAACTAATATAATAGAAGAATGAACAAATTAGGGGCAAAAGCAACTAAGGGGAGCATGGAGGAAGGCTTCCCAGAGGCAGGGGCAACTGAATTGGGTCTGAAAGAAAAGCAGTTTTCCAAGAGGAGCCAAGGCTAAGAAGTGGGAGTGGGGTGAGATGATGCTCAGAGCATGACCTGGGTAGGGACAGGTGGCCAGTTACCTTTGGGGAGAGGGAAGCCATGTTCTATTCCCAGTGGCAGCAGCCGGACAGTATGGCGTGGGAAGCTATGAAAGAAGAGAGTGGAGATGTTCTTGGAAGCATGATCGCAAAATTCCAGGTATCATGTGCTATGAAACAATTTTCTCACCCTGGCTGAGAAACTTGGTTGTTGCTTTGTCCCAGTCAGGGCACATGCAAAATCAACCAATGAATATAAATGGGTGGAAAGACAAATGGATGTTTCTCTCTCCCGCTCTCTTTCTAAAAAAAATCAAGAAATAATAATTTAAAAAAAACTTTCTCATGAAACCAATAGGAAGCCATTGAATACATTTTAGGTAGCACATTATCACTTGCTTGAGGTAGCTGAAAACCCATACCTGACCATATTGCTACCCAATTGAGTTAAAGAGGGAATTATAAGGTGGGGCCAGCGTTTGTTTGGAGATTTGAGCCTCCTATGAAGGCTGTAAACTGCATCCTGGAACTCTGCTCATATATATATATGTATATATTCACAATTTTACATCTGATTTCATGGACCTCCCTTAAGCCCAACGATATACCCCAGCTTATATGTTCTCACTCTAAAAGTATTTGTGAGAATAGTTTGTGGAGTTTCATAGTTCTTAGGAGATATGTGCGGCAGTTTTAAAGATGATGTATCACAATACCTGCAGCTTCCTTATTTCAGGTGTTAAGTGTGTGTGTGTGGTGGGGGGGGGGAGGAGAGAGAGAGAGAGAAAAAAAAGAGAAGAAGCAATTGAGGCAAAATGTTAACAACTGATGAATCTTGGGAGAGTATGTTGGTGCTCATCAATATACTCTTTCAACTTTGCTGTACATTTGAAATATTTAGAAATAAAAGCAAAGCAAAACAAAACCTTTGTACAAGTTAGAAGTAGCTGGGATGAATATAAAGTGATGAATTTTATTCATTTATATTCCGCCACCATATACTGTCTGAATACCTACTATAGTTGTTCAATATTTAGTTGGAACAATCAATAGGACTTAGTGCCTGATGGGAGGTGGATGGGGGAGATGATGGAGGAGGTGCAGTTAGGAAGCCCGGAGTGGCCAGCGTAAATGACGGGTAGTTCAATTAGCAAAGAGACAAAGAAGGCAGAAGGGCAGCAGGCCTGAGGAGGGGAGGATGAGTTCAATTCCGTGGGCAGCATTTTAAAAGGATTGTTGATGAACTTGAATGAGAAGTAAGGGGAATTAAAATTATGCTATCTGAGAAACTGTGTGGGTTGGGCCAGGGAGATATTTGGGAAGAAATGAGAATGTTCGACAAGTTTGGCAGTTGTCAACAGATAAGAAAAATATAGGAAAAGTGATAGGTGATTTATGTGACCTATGAGGGCTGCACTTTGAAGATGAGTGACAGTTAGACATGGATTGGGCTCAGGTTGCACAGGTAGCTTCGTCCCCCTTGCACTGTTGGACAGCTGTGCCAAGCTCTGTGCTAGGCACACAGTGCTGGCAGGAGTCAAAGATGGGCAAAGGTTACCCGATTTGCCAGCAAATCTTTATAATCAAGACTGGGCAGAAAAGAATTTTAATTGCTTGAACCAGATCTTCAAATTCTTATAAAACTTAAAGTTGTCTATTCAAAGCCTTCCCATCCCATCTAGGCACTTAGGAGGAGAGTAAGATGCAGCAGATACAAAATTCACCTGGCTTATTTGTGGCAACTAGAAGTCCCAGCTGTCCAAGGTAAGCAGTGATTTCCCAAATGTCATGGCCCTTTCCAATGCCTCCTACCTCCATAACACACATGCACAGCTAAAGCTGTCTGAATTGACATTTGAACTTGGCCTTGAAAGAAAGGTAGGAGTCTTCCAAGAGGAAAAGGAAAGAAGATTTTCTAGGGGAATGGAGTAGCATACTTCAGGCCCTCTTTCAGAGAAATGGGTTTGAGAATTAGAGGAGAACCCAGAGAAGAGAACCCTAGTTTCTTCTCAGGCCTCATCTGCTGTGCCCTGAGTCCTGTGTCCGGGCTATTTATTTATCTCCTACTTTAGGGACTTTATTGCTGATCAGGGGCCACAGGTAAAGCTCAGGACTTCCCTCTGGAGGTGTCTGGACTCAACTACCTGCGAGATTTGGCAGAATCCCCAAGTCTTATTTTGCTTCCATTGCTCTCCTCTCTGTCTCCCAGCCCCGCACAGAGAGAACTGTATAAATTGTGCCCCCAGTTCTCAAAGAACTGCTCTAGCGGTTCCTTCACTTCACAAAGGAAGACATGGGAATTGCCTGTAAAAATTCTCAGTAGGCAGGTCATCGGGTCATTGACTTCCTCCTCCTCCATATGGCCATGGCTAACATTCATGGAGCACTTTCTATGTGTCAGGCATCCTGTGGGTTCTCATACCAGCCCTATGAGGAAGATATTATAATTAACCTCTTTCTACAGATAAAGAAACAAGCTTAGACGTGTTGACTAATATGTCCAAAGTCACTGGCCAGGATGTGAGAGGGTAAATGCCATAATCCTCCTGAGACTGACTCCAGAACCCAAATTCTTAAAAACCCTCATGGCAGCCACAGTGTCACATTCTGGGAGGCCTCAGTCTACAGTCTGTGCACAATAATAACCAACAGTGGCATAGTGCTACTGTGCTTCAGGCTTTGTTCTAAGGATTTTGTACTTACTAATTCTATTAACTTTAAAACAACCTTGTGCAGAAAACACTATTAATTTCTACTTGTTAGAGTTGAACAAATTGAGGCACAAAGAGGTCAAGTAACTTGCCCAAAGTGAGAATTTTGACTCAGGTGGCTGGGCTCTGACCATATTGCCACAGCACTGTGCTGAAGAGAAAAATGTGTAGAGTATACACAAATGACTTGCAAGGAAGAATCTTTTCAGGAATGATACACACTCAACATGGACTCAGACGCCCCATCGGCCTCCTCTCCTATACCATGCTCAGCAGCCAGGGAATATCTGGATAATAGTCATGTGCACACGTGTCCCTTTGCCATCACCCTCTTCCCTGGAATGTCACACACTGTGAGAGAGTAATCATAGCTGTTTCCAAAACTATATGAAGGGCTTAATTTTCAAGTGTGAATAATGTGAAACTCGGGAGAAACATGCTTATACTGTGAAAATCCTGCAAGATATTAAGGTGTGTTTTTTAATTAGCATAGTTACTTTCAAAGTTAGAAAAGAAAAGGTTCCTGCTACTAGCATATATTAATAGTTTGTCAACAATAAAGATTTATACAAAAATAGGTTGATTGACTTAGCCTAACTGTAAGGCATTTGGTACCCTCTTTTCTCTGTCATCAGTAAAAAAGAGAACCACTGATTTGTAGACAAATAAAGGAGGAAAAAGAGAGGGGAAAGAAGTATGCACAAAGGAGGGAAGAAATGGGAAAAGGAAAACCTTTCTGATAGATTAAACTATGAGAGTGTGGTAATAATATAATCTGATCACTCACAATTATCTGGCCTTATTGATTCCCTTCTGTGAAGTGATTATTCTTGCCTTCACAGGAAATATTTTTATTTAAGATTTTCATCACATGTAACCTTCCTTAAGTCTTAGAATGTTATATCCTAGGGCCAGGGCCCAATCAGGGCAGGTACTTCCTGAAAGGTGTCCATGAGAACCAACTGGCCCTCAGCCCTCAGATGTCATTGATCTGGAGTTAAAAATTGAGATCAATGGGAAAATAATAGAGCAACCCATCACTCCTCTCAGATCATTTTTCTTATAATCAAAAACCAGGAGCTCAGCAAAAAGAGGATTGAGTCACTTAATGTAACTACAAGAGAGTCTCCTGTTCAAAGCATCCATACTCTGCTCACTGAGAGTGCTGAGGGATTCTATGCCAGTGGTCTTGACTGTAAAACCACCTTCAATGTTTGCCTTATTTTCATCAATCAGTAGACTGGAAGCTGCAAAAGGGAACTATGGTGACAGAATTACTACTGGAGATAGAATACATTAGTGACAGCAAAATAAGACATGGGACCCAACAACCAGATACAGTAACTCCAAATGCACAAGAATCTGGGGGCATTTAATGCAAACAGCCCTGTTTGCCCAATCAGTGTCCCAGAGGGCAGTGTGTCATCACAGTCATACATACTGATGGCTCAGGACCATCAGGAAAAGGTGAACTTGTGTTTTGGGTGAAAAAAAATCAGAGGAGGATGCATGCAATGATCAGAAAAAACTTTATATACAAACATTGAAAGTCTTAAAGCAAAGCACAACTAAGTAATCCTTAAAAGAACAGTTGTGATGTAGAAATCATTCTTAGAGTATAAAATAGATAATAATACTGAACTTACATACTGTATGTTACATATGTACTCTGTTATGTGTGCTCTTATATATAAATGTAGAAAAATCTATTGTTCCATAGGATGGGAATGGCATTATCTTTGGGAATGTTGACTACTGAGTTTTATAGCAAATTAATAATCATAAGGTAATAAGAAGAAGTTATATTTCCTCAAAGCCCAGGAGGCTGGGACAATCTGATTGGTCAGGATGAGCTGTTTTCCACCTGACAAGCAGTTGGAGAGAGAAGGGGAGGAACCAGGCTGCACTTCCCAGGGCTGGACTGCCTGGGGTGTGAATTCTGTATTTTGGAAAATAGTAGAGAATGGTGGGGAGTCAGAAGAATGACAGAAAGCCAAGAGGTGCAAGATCTGATCTCTTCTCAAATGTAAATCTCCAGTCAGTTTACCAGATTCACACTATTTGTGAAAGTGAATGGGATTTTTTTTCATGTGCAAAAATGGCTGAGAAGCTATTTTCCTATGTACTAGCTGGTTGGGCATCCCATCAACCTGAGACTCTTGGGTTTAGAGGAATTCTAAGAAATCTAGAGGATGTGAGGTCATGAACTTGTAGGAATTGTAAGGAGGACTGATGGGTTCAGAATTTGAGGATTTGAACCAATTTGCATAAATCTCTGAGGCTCAGAAGAATCAATCTCTCTCTCTCTCTCTCTCTCTCTCTCTCTCTCTCTCTCTCTCTCTCTCTCTTTCTCTCTCTCCCTCTCATGTATGTTTGCATGTGTGTATATCTATTTTTAAATGACTAATACTTATTGAAAATCTACTGACAGGTGCTGTGCTAAATATTTTAACATTCATGATTTCATTTAATCCTTTAGCCATCTTTCATGAGGTAGGAATTACTACAGTGAAGAAACTGATGCTCAGAGAGGTTAATTAGCTTGCCCAAAGTCAAAGTGACACAGCCAAAAAATGATTATTATAAAACACATTCTTCCTACCAAGCCCCAAGCAAATTTTAATGCACCAGGAAAAGCTGCTCTTCTTTATTCCCAAGCCTACGTTCCCTCAAATAGTCAGGCTGTCTGTCTTCTGGCTGTCAAGTTACTAAACCTTGACAACAATGAAGGAGAATTTTAATGTTCCAAGATTTCAATAGATCTGGAGTTTATGTGGGAAATTGAAGATGCAGGTTGAATGTGGGACAAGGAGGACAGCCATATCTTGTAGATTTAAGGCTTTTTGCTGTGTATACATGTTAGGAGTTATTTTCTTTCTGCTGTCTCCGCTGCCAGAGATAAAGAATGAATGATACAGGGTTCACGGGACTGATATCCATCAGCAGCAGTATTTATTCCAGCCTCCTAGGGATATATACGAGATGTGCTGATAATTAAACCTTGATACATGAAAGAGGGTGTAAGAATGCTTTCTCCATTTGTCTAGGCGGGGCACTGTGAATAATAATGCTGTCCGTGGGCTTACAGGAAGCCAAGTATTTAAATCCTTGTTATTTCTATAGGAAAACAATGTGAGAAAAGCAGGTTTTCCGTATTAACCCAGGAATGTGCAGTTTATCTCACAATGCATTGCTTGACTTTCTTTTTTTAACCAGCAGAAATTCCTGGTATTTAAATGCAACGGAGACACTCTGCCTTCACTTTGAAATGAAAACGCCTCTACTGAATGTCAAACAGAGTCCTTGTTTCCTGACTTCTGACCTAGCTCAGGTGTTCCCACCCCCCACTTTTACATGACTCAGACAGGCTCTTGGAGGCCTAGAGATAAAGGGCCCTATTAGAAGTGCAAAATATGACTATTATTACCCCCTCTAATAAGGCTTCTTGCCAATTTTTCAAATGGCTAGAGCGGGTTTGCCAATTATTACTCCACAGTTTCTGCATTCATTTTCTTTCCCGGAAGGAGCCAGATTCCAATGAAGATGGAGGGAAGTGCTAGGAAGTGTGTCTACTGCCATCTATGGGAGGCAGCTGGGCTACTTAGGGCAGCAGATCCTGTAACTCAGGGGAAACTCCAGATGCAAAGCCGGGCGGGAAGGTCCACGCACAGTGAGCACAGGGGTTGCACTGAGCCTCCGCACGACTGCACCTCCGAAGGGTAATTTAAATTTCCTAGAAATATAAGTTCACATTGCTACTCTTGAGAGCAGGAGAACAGATCTCCCCCCCCCCCCCCCCCCCCCATTTAGGCAATTCTATTTCTATGTATAGCAACATATGGGTGCAGGGGCTCTGCTCATAGCCAGGGCTTCTGTGATCAGCCTCACATGTTCTAGCAGGGAATGCTGGAACTAGGAATTCCTTCAATGGGTGATTCTGCATATTTTGAAGAATATTCTTAAGTCTCTTAGTTAAAAAAAAATGGACAAAGATTTATAAGAAAAGTAGAGCCGAGACCGGTTTGGCTCAGTGGATAGCGCGTCCGACTGCGGACTGAAGGGTCAGGGGTTCGATTCCCATCAAGGGCATGTACGTTGGCTGCGGGCACATCCCCAGTAGGGGGCATGCAAGAGGCAGCTGATGGATGTTTCTCTCTCGATGTTTCTGACTTACTATCCCTCTCCCTTCTGCTCTGTAAAAAATCAATAAAATATATTTTAAAAAAATAAAAGAAAAGTAGAAACAATAAGAATGCATGTGTTCAATTCTAATGCCAAAGATATATTCAGGAAATGATAAAGACTCCTGAGTGGCCATGTTTTTCTTAGGCCAGCATAACTAATTTTATTGTTTCAGTATCAGAAACTTTTAAAAAAAGTTTCATTGATTTTTTACAGAGAGGAAGGGAGAGGGATAGAAAGTCAGAAACATCAATGAGAGAGAAATATCGATTAGCTGCCTCCTGCACACCCTCTACTGGAGATGTGCTTGCAGCCAAGGTACATGCCCTTGATTGGAATCAAACCCGGGACCTTTTAGTCCACAGGCTGATGCTCCATCCACTGAGCCAAAGCGGTTTCGGCAGAAACTCTTGGTAGTAAAGGCAATAAATTACAAGATGGGGCACAGGTTTTGAAACACAGACTTTTGAGGAAAGCAAAAAGTGATAGCGCCTATCCTAAAGCCTAGAGAGAGAAGAGGAAACTACAAAAATAAATAAATACAAGAACTTAAGTGAGCAAAACAGTTTGGACAATCACAACATAGCACAGCAATCAATGTTCACACAAACTATTCAATTCTCAACTAATGGTACACTTTTGTAAGTAAGGTCTATTAAGTCATTAACGTGAAAGTACCAAAAGATATGGCTACACAGTTCACAGAAAAAGAAATACAAGCGGTCCTTACAAAATGAATGATGCTCAGCCTCATTCTAAACAAGAAAGCTTCAAATGAAAAGCAAATGTGTTACAAAGGAGCCACTGACTGGGAGAAAACATTTGCAAAACAAAGATCAGATTAACAATTTGTAGCCATAACCTACAAAAAAAAACCTTTAAAAACTCAACAATAAAATAGCTCAATTAAAAGATAGGCAAAATTATGAACAGATATCTCACCGAAGACACACATACAGAGTGAGGACTGGGAGTGGTCACTGATGGGCCACCCAGCTTGCAGATTATTTCAAATGGAAATCGATTAAAACCCAATAACACAGGCAGTGTTTTAGCGTCCCTTCTTCTTAAAGAGATGCACATGGAGATACCTGCTCCAGGAAGGGAGCCTTAGCATAATCATCTTAAGCATTTTCACCTTGGCATTATAGCTAGGCGGGATCCAAACAGGGGTCCTTGGCGAGATTTGCTTCTGTTCCATTGTTCCCAAGACACCTGGCAGGAGTCTGTTTGCCACTTTCTCTGGCCACCTGCAAATTGTCCATTTTCACTTACGAAACCTAAGACCCCTATCCACCCCTTTTCTCTTTTGTCAAAAATGACATCTATCCCCAGTTTTGCCTCACCGTCTTTAAAATTTTCATGCTTATGTGAATTCCCTGTGCACAAGTATTAAATTTTGACTTTCTCCAGTTAATCTGCTATATGTCATTTGAATTATTTGACCAGTCAGAAGAAATAAAAGGGTCTGGGGAATATTTCCCTGGCCCCTGACAATAGTAAACAAACATATAAAAGGCTGCTCAATATCACATGTCATTAGGGAATCACAAACAATGAGCTATACTATTCACCTTTTGGAACGGCGAGAGTCCAGATCACGGACAACGCCAAATGCTGGTGAGGATGTGGAGCGCCAGGATCTCTCCCTCAGTGATGGTGACAGTGCACAATGGGCAGCCACTTTGGAAAACAGCATTTAAACAAATCAAAAATAAATAAGATAAACAGAGCCTAACCAACCGTCCAGCAAAAATGCTCCTGGGTGTTTATCCACATGCACTGAAAACTCATCTCTACATAAAACCTCCACATGAATGTCTACAGCAGTTTTATCTACGTTTATCCCAAGTTGAAAGCAAATAAGTCCTTCGATAGGTGAATAGATAAATAAACTGTGGTATATCCAGACAACGGAATGTTATTCAGTGCTAAAAGATGTGCTTTTCATAGGAAAGCCATGAAAAGACACGGAGGAATCTTAAGTACATAATGCTACATGAAGGAAGGCAATCTGAAAAGGCTAGATATTATATGATTCAAACCAAATGACATTCTGAAAAAGGCAAACTATGAAGACAGTTACCAGGGCTTGAGGTGGGATGAACAGGCAAAGCACGAGGAATTTTGGCGCCATGGAACTATTCTGTATGACCTATAATGGTGTGTTCATGGCATTCTGTACTTATCAAAACAAAAAAAATTTAATAATAATGTATCAGTTTTTTAAAATGCACCACACAAATACAGGATGTTAATAACAGAGGAAAGTGTGTGCTGGTTGACAGATTAGGGGCATAGGAAGGGGGTATATAGGTCCTCTATTCTTGCTCAATCTTTCTGTAAAGCTGAAACTGATCTAAAAAATAAAGTCTCTCAGTTAAGACAAAAAGAATGGACAAAGATTTTCAAGAAAAGTAAAACCAATAAGAATGCATGTGTTCAATCCTAATGTCAAGGTAAAATTCAAGCTGAGCCATATGAGAAGAGACAAAGAATGCTTTATAAAAGCCACATCCACAGTGAAATATTTTTAAAGTAATTGAATTGATATTCTTTATCTACTAATTAATAAAACTTCCAATTAAAGTCTGGTTACATATTGTGCTGATGAAGGTGTTAGGAAACAGATCCACTCATGGCAAGAGGAGGAAATTGGTGCAAATTCTGTGAAGGGCTATGTAACAATAGTTATCAAAATCACAAATGCGTGCATTCTTTCTTAGACTCAGCGATTCCCTTCGGGGAATTTGAGCTACAGATATACTCGAACACGTGCAAAATGGAGTAAATGCAGAGACTATAATTGCAGCATCTTTCATAAGAGCCAGAAAGATTGGAAACAAGGAGATGCCTATCAGTAGGGGACTGCTTAAATAAATAGTACTGCACCCATAGAATGGAACAGGATGCTGCTGTTATATAGAATGGGGCAACTCTTTATGTATTAATTAAGAGGGATGACCAAGAAGTTATTTTTTAAAAAGCAAGGTGCAGTACAGTGTCATAGCATGCCATCTTTTTTTATTTTAAAAAAAGTGTTTGTGTATGTATAGACTACCTAAGGAAGGAGATTCCCTATAACCTGGCAATGGCAGTAATGCAGCATCTGCTAGGGATGGGGAAGAGGGAGTCTGGGACACTGGGATGGGAGGAAAACTTAATTATCACTCTGTATTCTTTCATATTCTGAAAAAGAAATGATATAAAACAATTTAAAAACAAAGTAGGCAAGAGGGTATGTAATACATTTGGGGATGTTTCCATTTACTCTTTTTTAAATGTTGATCTTTAAAATGTTGACTAGCACTAGTTATCTGGACAATTTAATTACGTGGAACACCTCATTTCCTGCCGACGCTGGATGAATAAGGAATTACTATGGTTTGCTGACTTATGCACAATTACAAAGTTAACATTATCATCATAGCACAAAAGAGATTGGAATTTAGAACAAAGGATGGGGATACCTTTCAACAAGGCGTTAAGGCAGGAGAATGGATGAAGTGGAGAGAGTCTGGAACTCTCCAGCTGATTGAGGGATGCAAGGCCTAATGAACGAAATATATGAGCCTTGTGTGAAGTGCCAAGCTTCTGTGTGTAATAGGCAAGGCTCCCGTTCACACACACAAAAAAAGCAAAGCTGGCTGCTGCCTTCGTAAGAAATGCTTTGTTAGTCAGCAGCTCTGACAGGGAGAGCAGTGTGCCCTGCTCACTGGGTGTGTGGAGGGATTGCAAAGAAGACAAAGGCATCAGTTCTGCCCTCGGGAGCAGCCTGGCATTGGCCATCTTAGGACACACCATAAGATTCAGAATGCAAGTGCTAAGCAACTTCCTTGAAATAACAGAGCAGAAGTTGGCCATCGGGCCAATATAGGTTGTAGAAATATGCCTCTACCATGATTTAAAAATCCAGATGTCTCATAAATTCAGATATTTTCAGTTCTTTTGAAAAATCAGAAATGCTAATATCATGTGGCCTGCTTCTCTTGCATATTAACATCCACTGGAGATGAGCAGGGACCATCTCCCTTTATAGGGGACATAGCCTTGTGGTTAACCATGATCTCTGGTGCTCTCTGTTACCCTTTCAATTATTTGCCTGGTCTTTCTATTTGCAGGTTGTGGACTAGACTCAGGAAAAGTGTTTTAGAAGTTGAAGATTCTTGAACAGAATTTGAAAGTCAAAACAGAGTGACCCGGTGGACTGGGTGGCCATGAGGCATTTTAGAAGAAAGCCTCCTAGAGCACCAGAGTGTTTCCTCTTGACCCCAAATTGGGCCAACCACGGGCTGCCTGTCTTCAGAGAAATCCAGAGGATGTTGGGTGAGCAAGGACATCGCTCCTACTCTGAGCCAGGCATTTTTTTTAGGAGCATGCCAGTGAACAAGACAAATGGTTTCCTGCCTCAAGGCGCTTACAACCTACTAGTGGAGGTGGCAAGTCAACAACAACAAAAACAAACTATTCCATATAGATTTACACACTGTAACTGGTACGGTGCACTCAATGTAGAGTATTATTGTCATAGAGAATTACAGGGGAGGTGGTCAGGGAGGAGGATGTGGAAGCTGAGATTCTGAATGATAAAAAGGGCCAGTCAGGTGTGGAATGTGATCGAGAAGATGTCAGGCAGAGGGAACAGTAGGTGCAAAGGCCCTGTGACGGGAGGACCTTAAATATTCCTGAGACTGAAAGAACAACCACAATGCCCAGAGCATAGTGAGCAAAGAGGAAAATGATATTAAATGACTTTGGAAAAGGAGGCCGAGTGAGACCACGACCGTCTGAGTAAAAGGTTAGAGCTGTATTCCCACCTGAGAGGAAGCTGAGAGGAGTTGTAAGGATAGCAATGACCTGATTCGATTTACAGGTCAAAGAGACTTGAGAGATCAGCCCAGGAAAGATAAGGCAGAGACCCCCGAGGGAAGATGGGGAGGCAGTGCAACACAACCGCAGAGGCACTGGTGTCAGCCCACAGGCCCTTTCCTGTCCACGCCCATCTCTCCTGGGCTTTCCTTTCACCTCTACCCTGGGCGCTCACATTTTACAGCCTTCTCCTATAATAGAACGGTGAGGGCGAGTTGGCTTTTCTCTCGTCCTCCCTCTCCTGCCACCACCCCCCTCCCCCGCCTTCCCCACACACACTAGTAGGAGCACACACAGTGATCTCAGCCACAGGCTTAGGGAAGACAGTGCAGCTGGAAAGAAGAGGATGGAAGAGCTGTGCCCGGTGAGAGCAAAGCGCGTCGACCTGAGCCGGGCAGGAACGCCGGCAGTTAGGGTAAAGCAAGGCTAATTGGTAGCGCGCCTTGCAGCCCAATACTGGAGGAGTTTTAATATGATTTGGGAGGCAGCAGGGAGCTTTTACAAGCATGCGAAGAGGAGAGTGATGTGATCTAAGTGACACTGGAGGAAGATGATTCTCGATGATGTGTGTCCAATAGGCGAGAGGGGAGCCACACAGGCCGGAGAAAGGGTAGCTAATTGGGAGGCAGGAGTCCAGGTGTGCAGCGATGATGCCTTGGACCAAAGTGGTGGGAAGGAGAAGGCAGACAGGAAAAGAAACAGCAGGATTTAATGTTGAACTTAAAGTGCTACTGGGTGTGTGCTGGGGGTGGGAGATGTGGGAACAAGGATGAGGTGAATGAGAAACTGGGAACTTGTTTGGCAATGACATGGGAACTAGGACAACGACAAGGATTAGCTAGCACAGCCAAGAGAAATGTTTAGTAGCCAACTCAAATGTCACTTCTGTGGGAGGCCTCCCTTCTCCCATCTCCTCCCAGTTTGGATGGTGAATTACGGTCTCTCAGGTATGTGTCCATTTCTAATCTTGATGCTGTGCTATAACATGTCTTTGTCTGTGCTCACCTGTGAGACCTGAAGACGGAGGCCCAACTTCACTCCCTTTCGATTGCCATTGCGTAACCAGCACAAGTCCGGGCCCCAAGCAAGTGCCCAACATGTTTGGGGAATGAGAAACGAAGGAATGAATGGACACTTTCCAGAAGGGCCCACAGAACCCTGACCAGCACGCGTCACTAACACTTAGAAATTCTGTGGCAGCTGCTGCATCCCTGGAACAGTTGTGGGGATCAGGTTGCAGCAGGGAGCCTCACCAAACCCCAGCCGTTCCAGCACTTGACAGGTGGTCCTGGAAGTGGGGCTTGGATTGGCAGACAGGAGCCTGGAGGAGTTAAGAGAGTGTGAGGGGAATTTAGTGCAAATTTCAGGGTTGTTTAAACACCTTAGGGTTACAAATGGGCTTTCACCCTTAAAGTCCCACCTGCAAATATATAGCCTTAAACTGTCTAAACAGACCTCTTAATGTTATTAAAACCCAGGGTCAGTAGAGGCCATAAAAAAGACCGTCTATACACTCCTCCTGTTGCTTTTGCTGAAATTACATCTGTGTAAAGATGAAATGTGAAACCTGAAAAGCACATAAAAATGAAAATTTCCTGATCACATGCGATGCCACCAACCAACATCAAACAAATGTCTTAAATTTTCTAGCTAACTACCATTTATCCAAGATTTGCTTTGTGCAAGCATTGGTTTTATACACATAAAGCATTCACTATCACAAGCGCAGGAGACAAGCACTGTTGTTCCCATTTTGTAGATGAGAAATCTGAGGCTGAGGGAAGTTGAATTACTTGCCCACTAGGCATGTGCAATTATGAGCTTATCATTTGATTATGCAACCTTCTAGCTGATAACAGAAAGACAAAGAAACTGTGTAAGAACGACAGAGTCTTCAACTCAACACTGGATGCACTGTGCTTTGAGCAGCTGCAGTATGGAAACCTAGCTGAGCATAGCAAAGATTCCCTTTCCTTCCCGTATCACAGGGGTGGTGATAGCAATAAAGATGACCAACATTTGAAGTACATACTAATGTGCTTCAAAATGGCATTTGGTTGTGAAACACTTGGACAGGCAGGTTTTTAGAACCTGGTGATGAGCTGGTACAACAACAGGAGCAAAAGATGCAGCCGAGAGCGCGGCCCTGCGGACCTGCCGGCTGAGGACGCCACACCTCGGCTGGCTGGCCACAGAAGCACGCTGTAGCCAGGAACGGCCCGCTGCCACTGTGAGCACGCCTGTGGACTATTGGCAATATGTAAGGAGGAAGAGATCTGGCAATTATGGAAGTTGAGATCTTAGAATTATTATATTTGGGGAATTAATAATACTGAAATTATAGTTATATTCATTGGCAAGTAAAGCCTAAGATATTCAGGTCACATTTATGAGTAAAAAAACTAAAACAATCTGAGAATAGAAGATTGATTAAATAAATTATGGTATTTATAATCATTTGGAATATATATATATATATATACATATATATACAAAAAGAGACAATATTATTGAGTGGAATAATATAGGTATGTAAAATGTAGCCCTATTTCACTACAGCCTGTCTGCATTTTAATATATATATATATATATATATATATATATATATATGGGTGAAAGAGTAAAAAATTAACAATTAAACAGACTCTGGATGTGGGATTTTGGGTCACTTACATTTTGATTTCCACTGATACATTTTTATAACTTTTCTAAAAGAGCACACATAAAATGCTACACACACACACACACACACACACACACACACTTTCTTTAACTACCTGCACATATCAGACAGTTGCAGCTTCCAAATACATTTTTATAAAAAAGGCACCATATCTACAATTTAAAGATGTGTTCAGAGTGAGCACTAACACCTGGAATGTTATATTCATGAAGAACAAATCATCTTTAGGCCTTGAACTGAGAAGCATATGCATTTTGAAACACAGGGGAAAAACATATATCTGAGTTCTCATGATCATGTAGGTTCAGAATTGGGAGAGAAAGAAGTTACAACTCCTTTTTCATTCTGTTGGCAAAGGTTTCCTCCTTGCCTGAAACTGCATGCGGAACAGGCCTGCTGAGCTGGAAGAGATGAGGCAGCTCTCCAGCCCACATGGCACACAAAGGGAGCGACAAGACGGCGTGGTAGTGGGCAGGGGGACAGGGCTCCCACACCTTTTTCTGAGCAGAGCACTGGCTGGGGGAGGGGTGTCTGCAGTCTCTGCCTAGACATGAGCCCTCTGACCCCAATGTGTGTTTGTTACATTCATTAAACAATACCAACAGCCACAGATGCCTCGGCACTTTACTGTGCTCTCTAGCTAAGCACTTTGTGTGACTATCCTATATAATAAAAGAGAAACATGCAAATTTGACTGTACCTTCGCTGCTGATTGGCTATGCTACCAGCCAATCAGAAGCGGGGATGGGACCAAGTGGCGCGAGTGCCAGGCCCCAGGGGTGGAGATGAAACAGTGGTGGTGGTGGTGAGCGCCCAGCCCCTGGGTGCTGTAAGGGGAAGCAGTAGCAGCAGCAGTGGTGGTGGTGGCAGCGGCAGGGAGTACACGGCCCCCGGGGTGCTGTGAGCAGAAGTGGTGGCGAGCACCCAGCCCCTGGGGCCAGGTGGTTGCAGGCAGCTGGGGCTGAGCTGAGCAGGGTGATGGCTGGGTGCCCAAGGCCTAAAGCCTCACAAAAGGCACAGTGCACGAAATTCGTGCACAGGGTTGGGGGGGGTGTTCCTCAGCCCAGTCTGTACCCTCTCCAATTTGGAACCTTTTGAGGAATGTCCGACCCCACTGGGATCAGGCCTAAACGACAGTCAGACATTCTTCTCACAATCCAGGACTGCTGGCTCCCAACTGCTTGTCTGCCTGCCTTCCGATTGCCCCTAACTGCTTCTGCCTGCCAGCCTGATCACCCCCTAACTACTACCCTGCCAGCCTAATTGATGTCTAACTGCTCCTCTGTCAGCCTGTTTGCCCCTAACTGCCCTCCTCTGCAGGCCTTGTCACCCTAACTGCCCTCCCCCGAAGGCTTGATCACCCCCAACTGCCCTCCCTTGCAGGCCTGGAACCTCCCAATGGCCCTCCCCTGCTGGCCATCTTGTGGTGGCCATATTGTGTCCACATGGGGGCAGGATCTTTGACCACATGGGAGCAGCACTCTTGTGTGTTGGAGTAATGGTCAATCTGCATATTACTCTTTTATTAGATAGCATAGAGGCCTGGTGCATGGGTGGGGGTCAGCTGGTTTAACCTGAAGGGTGTCTCAGATCAGGGTTGGGGTTCCTTTGGGATGTGGGGTGGCCTGGGTGAGGGGTATATGGTGGTTTGCAGGCTAGCCACACCCCCAGTGGCCCAAGGAGAGGCCCTGTTTTCTGGGATTAATTTATATTCTACAATTGAAACTTTGTAGCCTAGAGCGGAGCCAAGCCTTCTGCTTGCTCTGTGGCGACAGCCATTTCTGTTGGGATATTTACCTTCTATGATTGAAACATTGTAGCCTGGAGTAGAGGCCTAGGCCAGCCAGAGCTGCAGAAGCTTGGCTTACTCCATTGCCCGGGCAACCCTAGCCTCTGCTCTCTCCTGCTCTGTGGCTGCCGCCATTTCTGTTGGGATGTATCTTCTATAATTGAAACTTTGTAGCATTGAGTGGAGGCCTAGGCCAGCAAGGGCAGGTGGAAAGCTTGGCTTCCTCCATTGCCAGGGAAACCCAAGCCTCTCTCCTGCTCTCAGTAGCCACAGCCATCTTGATTGGGGTTTATTTGCTCCTGATTGGCTTGTGGGCGTGGCTTGATCGAGGTACAATCAATTTGCATATTACTCTTTTATTAGATAGGATATATATATGTATATATACACACATACACATGTATGTGTGTGTGTGTGTGTGCATGTGCATGTGTGTGTGTGATATCACCTCTGTTTATTTTTTTTACTACCCTTGAGCAGTATTACCCCCACTTTAAAAATAGGAAAACTGAGGTTCCAAGTGGCTTTAAAACCTTTATCTTGACTCTGCGTCCCTGATAATATTATACCGTGGCGTTTCTTACACTAGACTTACTATGCCTCTATGTTCTCAGCCCAGAGAAGTAACGAAAGGGAAGAAGCAAAGTCGCATCCCGGGAAGGGCATCATGCTGGCACTGTGCATCAGAATGCAGCGCACTGCACCCCCATGGTCCAGAGTAGAAATTAGTGGACACGAAAGCTCCTCCACTTGGGTCTGCAATATGCCCTTCCTGTCGATGAGCAGAATTTAGAGTGCTTACGAACTGCATACTTAACAGAGGCTCATCCAAACTCTTGGTCTGGATAATGGGCTGGAAATCAAGCTCTTGCTGAGAGTTTCTGGTTCAATCAAGTCAGAAAATTACATGAGTCTCAATTTTTAAAATAGATGTATTTTTACCATATGACTGAAGGGGTGCTTCTAACTTGAGTTTTTATCAGCTAACTTACATTTCTCCACTCTTCACCTAGTATCTAAAAATGTACAGGGATCTAGTCTACAAGATATAATTGTATTCAAGCTGCCAACAAAGGAACACTTGCTTAAAGTACTTTTTCATCAGAGGTTTTCAAAAGAGGTAGGTTGACTTCACTTCATGGAAATACAGAAACTTCCAAGTCAAGTTGTACCCATTGACTACTTTAAAATATGACATTTGTAAAAACTATAAATTAGAATACAATAACTCCTGCTTTAAAAGAAATAGGAAGGGAGGGAGGGAAAAAATTGGAGAATATTGAGAATATAATTAACTGTGTAAGTAATGGCACCTCTCACAAATTCAGATCACTTTTCTAACAATAGTACTAAGTTATTGAAGGGGCATCCTGTATAAAGAATGAAGGTAAAGGGGTTGTAAAGCAAAAGAGAGAAGATTTCTGGAAATCTCAGTCATGCTCTTCAGAAGGTTGGACCTCAGCACCAGCACTCTCCTTGGAAGCTTACGGATTATCTGGTTAAAGCTCTGCAACTAGAGACCTGGCGTCAGCAATTTAGAAACCATGCACTGTTAAATCTAGACTTTCCTTTTTTTTTTTTTCTTTTCTTTTTGGTGAGTATGTCTAAGGCAATTTTCACAAGTCCTTCAGTTCCTCATGCATCCTAAAACTGTTTGCAAAATTGCCTCTTATTGTTGAGCTTTCAGAATCTGTGTGAACCCCACCCACATGTACTTCCACTAGTACCTCCCTCCTTTTATTGCACTCTCTCTCTTTCTTTCTATTTTTCCATTAATATTTCACTTTAAGAAATACAACCGTGTCTTTTCTTGGCCCAGAAGTCAAATTCTTCAAGGCAATCAGAGCGTTAGGACAGATAGACAACTTGGGATGAGCTATTGCAACCCCTCTGTTTCACAAGTGGAGCTGCTGGTGTCAGAGAAGTTAGACTTCTCCATAGTCGCAGAATGATTTATTGCAAAATAAAGAACAGAATGGAGCCGAAGCCGGTTTGGCTCAGTGGATAGAGAGTCAGCTTGCGGACTGAAAGGTCCCAGGTTTGATTCTAGTCAAGGGCATGTACCGTGGCTGTGGGCACATCCCCAGTAGGGGGTGTGCAAGAGGCAGCTGATCGATGTTTCTCTCTCATTGATGTTTCTGACTTTCTATCCCTCTTTTTTCCTCTCTGTGAAAAATCAATAAAATATATTTTAAAAATTAAAAAAATAAAATAAAAACAACAGAATGGATTGTACAACAGGTCTCTGAAGTTACACAGTCTCCATAGGAGTCCCAGATGTATCCCTTGCCCTGTGGCCTCAAGACATAACCACATGACTATAGTCTTTACAATGCCATCTGTAAAATGGGTATAATAAAATATATATTAATCACTGTTGTGTGGACTGAATAAGAACTAAAAGAATGTCTGGCCTAGGACAGACTTTCAATAAATAACAATTTCCTTCTTCAAAAATGACACCAAAACTGGTAAATATCTAGGCAATTAAGATGGCCAAATTTCTCTTTTAGGCCATATGTAAATGAGGCAGAACTTCTATTCTTAATCAATTTCTCTAATTCTTAACATTTTATAAAATGTTCCTGTATATCCATAGGAATTCCCTGGGAAAAAATGATGTCCACCAATGGCAGAACATAGGATTCTTGTGCTTCCCTTTAGGAGCCCGAAAAGTGCTTTCCCCAGACATTGTAAGGGGGCAGGGGCCTCCCTGACATTGGCCTATATTGTTCAGGATGTAACTCAAGATCCAGAGGATGGTCCTCCTGATAAGATTTGAATAGTAATCATAGAAAATCAAGCTGAACCCTTGGTGTTGAAAATTACCAGATGAATGGATGGATGTGACTATGAAACATATCCTAATCTTCAAAGTGAGAAAGGAGAAAAAAAAGATACTGGCAATTATTGTTTTGTAAACATCACTTCCAGCCATAATAATTATATATATATATATACACATATGTAGCACATATATTTTTGTAGCAGGAGAGCGATGATATCAGGAACAATAAGTGGCTTAGGCTTCAAAGAAACAAATCATGCCAACACAATGGCTTTTTTTGACAGAGTTATGAATAGATGAAGGGGAAATGCAAGAGATGTAATATATCTTCTGTTGGTAAAGATTTGATATATCTCAGGAAATTTTATTTGCAAAATTAGCTATGAGATCACAAAGAAAGGTTATTAATAAATTGCAAAGTATCTAGTTGTAGGAAGGCGCAGAAATGGCTGTCAGGGATGGTCTTATTTAATGCCTTCATCATTAATTTGGAAGAGGGAGTGAGGCTCTCTCTGTGTTCATGAAAATTGCAGGTTATACTACATCAAGACGTGGTGTGAACACTGAGCAGCCAGATACTGACACAAAGGGGTCCCAAAAGAAAGAGGGAAATTGGACCGAAGCAAGAGCCAACTGAGAAAAGCAATGCTTTTAGACCTATTTTGATTTACCTTTTCATACAGTGAGTAGAATGAGAATTTGCCAGCAAAGTAGGGCTGCAGACTTGGTGGAGAAGATGGAGAAAAGAAAGGGATCTGTTAGACACACACTTGTGGGAGCTAGCATTTGCTGGGAGTCTCCTGTGTGCCTGGTTCTGCATTTGGACTCCACACTCTGTGAGTCAGTGCTCAGATGAGGCTCAGAGACATTAAGAATCCCAGATTAGGAGAGGAACTTAAAATTTTGCATAATCTAATCATTGCTCAATAAATATAATTTGACCTAGATTTCATTCCCTTGATTTCTAGGATCTTAAATTTTATAAATTTACATTTTATCTGTAGGTATATGATCCACTTTGAATTACACTGTGTAAAAGGTGTGCGGTACTGGTATGTGTCAAGGTAATTGCTTTTTTTTCTTCTCTCTCTCTCTCTCTCTCTCTCTCTTTATCTCTCTCTTCCCCTCCCACACAGAGACATCCAGCAGGATTTATTGAAAAGTCTATTCTTTTCTCCTGAATTGTCTTTGTACCTTCATCAAAAACCAGTTGTTGCATATGTGTGTCTACTTCAGGAATCTTTATTCTAAACCAGTGGTCGGCAAACCACAGCTCTCGTGCCACATGCGGCTCTTTGGCTCTTTGAATGTGGCTCTTCCACAAAATACCATGACCTGGGCAAGTCTATTTTGAAGAAATGGCGCTAGAAGAAGTTTAAGTTTAAAAAATTTGGCTCTCAAAAGAAATTTCAATCATACTGTTGATATTTGGCTCTGTTGACTAATGAGTTTGCAGACCACTGTTCTAGACCATTGACCTACAAGTCTGTCCTTTTGCCCATAACTCACTGAGTTACTAAAGCCTTGAACTCAGCTAGTGTAAGTGCTGTAACTTCATTCTATTTTTATTTTCCAAAATGGTTCTGGCTATTTTAGTTCTTTCCTTTCTTTCACCAATGTTTTGTAGTTTTCAAGATATACAGGGTTGGGCAAAAGTAGGTTTACAATTGTTCGTATGGAAAATATTCCAATAATTAATAAAAATACAAGAATAACTTTCATATAGTCACAACTGTAAACCTACTTTTGCCCAACCCTGTATATCCTGCACTTAGTGCTTTTGTAAATGATACTTTTTTTAACTTCAAATTCTAATTTTTCATTACTTACATAAAAATGCAATTAATTATTGCATCTTGACCATGTATCTGGTGGTCTTGCTGAACTGACTTATTAGTTCTAGGAACTCTTTTGTAGATTCATTGGAGTTTTATAATAGGTAATTAAGTCACCTGAGAATTTTATCTCTTCCTTTCTAATCTGTAAGCCTCTTATTTTTCTTTATTGCTTTTTTTGCCCTGACTAGGACTTCTAGTACAACGTTGAATAGAAAAAATAAGAAATTTGTGCCTCTTCCCAGTCCTAGGAGAAAAGTTTCAGCCATTATTTCTCCTCGCTTGCTTTTCCTGGGATCTTAAGTACACATTGCTAGACCATTTATTTTTCCACAGATCTTAGATGCTCTCTTGTATCGTGTATCCACTGTTAGCTTTATTCTTTGTATTTACATTTTTGTAATTTACGTTGAGATATTTTCAAGTTTACTGATTCTTCTCTCAGCTGTAGCTGTGGTGAGTCTACTAACGAGCCTCTTGAAGGCACTCTTCAGCTCTACCGCTGGTTTTCTTTCTTCATTTTAACCATTTCGATGTAACTTTTACTTATATTTTCCATTTCTTTGCTGAAATTACCCATCTTCTCTTGCAGCTGTCTTCCTGTCCTATTAGACTTTTTAACATATTAATTATAGTTGCTTTAAATTATTTGAAAATTCCAACATTGTGTCATGTCTGAATCTGTTCCTGTGGGTTGTTTTGTCTCTTTGCAGTGGCTCACTCCCCTCCCCCGCCACACACACACACACACACACACACACACACACACACACACTCCATTTGCTTTTTTACTGGCCTCATACTTTTTTGTTGTTGAAAGTTAGACATTGTGCATAGAACAGTAGAGACTGAGATAAATAATTTTATATTGGAAATGAGCATACCTTTCCTATGTTAGACATTTACTGCAGAGTTTTGAATCAATCTAGTACGGAATTAAGCTGTGTTTGAGGCTTATTGCTGAGATGGCTACCTGCTATGAACCTCAGGCTTAAAATTTCTCTAGTGATAACTAGTGTTTAGGATAGGGCTGATTCAATATAGTTTTTTTCCCCCTCGGTGTTTGCCTCACAGCATTAGATCATCCTCCTTTTTTTCCTTCTGAATCTCAGACAAAGTCTCTTTCTATGCTCTTGCAATTCTTCCAGCAAAACCCCATTGTTACTTGACACTTGCTAGTCTGATGACAGTGACAAGTATTCTCAGTATTCAGATGATACCTCAGACTTAAGTAGTCACTGTCCCTGAGTCTCATAGGTTTTCACTGCTTTCTCAATTCTACTGCCTCTTCCCTAAGTTTAGAAATGTATATTTTCTGTATTCTTCCCAGCTGCAACGGGTTTCACCAGTGACTAAGGGTGACATTCTTGTTCCCTTCTTCCCACAGTATAAGGCTTGTGCTTCATAGGAAAGGAAGAGGAAAGTGTCAGGGAGAAGGAAACCCCCCATTCCACAACCCTGTAAGCATGCACTTCGAGGACTGCCTTCTCTAGACTGTCACCATTATTTTTTTGTGAGCACATGGTGAGATTAATGGAAAGAGCACACACAAAGGTGAAATCTAAATCCCCTGGCAATTCTATATTTTCTACGTTACCATCTACACTCAGCCTTTGCTAACTAACACTGTCTTCCATAATTCGTTAACAATTTTAGCTAAGTTCTTTTTAGCAGTATCCAACTACATCTGTCTGAAGTAAGAAAATATTTTCACCTCCTCTCTCTCTGTAGGCACCTGTCATTTCTCATCTCTCTGATAGGGCAAATAAAAGGTGTGAATTTGTTGTTTTGCTTTGTGTGTGTGTTGTTGTTGTTGCTGCTGCTGTTGTTGTTATTGTAAAGATGAGCATGATGTTCTTTCCAGCTTTTTGCATCCCTAGATGAAACAAGAAGTATCTATTTGTTTTTGATGAGACAACCAGAAAATCTGCCTTCTGTTTGAGACCAGAACCCATCTTATCTACCCATGCCTCTTCCTTTGCTTTTGTTGTATTTTTAAGTATTTGGAATTAGAAGTACTGATGAAGAACAGAAAAATATACTCCTCTTAAAGGTAAAATAATATCCACCTCCTATGTTGATTTGAATTTTTTGACATTTGCTATATATTTCATTTTGCATATTTTTCTGCTTATTGTCAACAAATCCTTCAGAAATTCTCTTGTGTTGAGGATATGTGAATTACATCATTGCATAACACTTCACAAAAGCTTTTCTAAACCACATTTCCCATTTCAACAGTATAAAGCCAACAGGCTATTCTGTTATTTCAAAAAGAAAAGAATTCATTCAATTAGTAGTATGTCAGATGAAAGGGACACTTGGAATTGTGGTATCATTCTGAACACATGAAACAAAAGTCTGCACCTGTCATAACTACGGGATGAGGCATGAATATTCTACACATTTTTGATTAATCGAAATCCAGGCAGAAATATCAGTCAGATCAGAAGAGTCAGAATTGATTAAAGCACATTGAGCTTATCTGTATTGTCTGAGTATCACACAAATTAGAATAGAGGCCAGTGTGGGTACAAAAGACTTGTCAACCTGACATTATTTTAAACATAGAAACAAATGGAATCTTGCAAACCAACTCAGATTAACTAAACCTGACTCTACCTTGGAAAACATAATGGTATTTTTATGATTTTAATGTGGTTATCCACACATCCCTTCTATTCTAAGATACCTAGACACATAATTTGAGGGGTTGGCTATAACATGTTCTGTCTGAGAACAACTCGGCCTGCAGAATGGCAGCCACATGCAGGAGACGACAGGGCAAGCTTGTTTTGGGTGCAATTAAAAGCAAACTTGAAAGGACCGCTTTGCATGTGGAACTTTGCTAGGCAAAGGATAGAGGGCTTCTTTTTCTTCAAAGAGCTGCAAAAGATATGCGGTCAAAAGCATGGATAAGCTGGAGCAGCAGATGTGTGAGGTGAGGAAAGTATTAACATTCTGTGCTAAGGGGATACCTAGTATTCAAACCCTAGTCCTTGGCTTCTTCCTCCAAACAACATCTATTCAGGTAGAAAAGGGCAGAACAAAGGCTCACCTGACCCCTTTCATTGCTATTCTTACAGGCAGACTGAAGACTTTGGAATAATTGGGTGGCCCTGGCTGGTGACTGAAGATGCAAAGGTGGGCCTTGGAGTGGGTGCAGCTGCTGGGGACAACCCTCCCAGTCTGGCCTCAGAGGGCATTCCTAATGGACAGATGTGACCATGTGTTCTCTACAAGACTAGAATGCATTATGCAAACAATTTCTTTGTCATGCCTTTGTCATATTACCCTCCTGAAGATGAACCCTTACATATCCTGAGAAGCAGGAAGGAAAGTTGAACAGACATAAACATATTCCTGCTTTGCCTCTCCATTTTCTCTTTCTCCTGAAATTCAGTCCATTTGGTTTCTACAGCCCATCCCATAGGGACTCGGCCACTCTCTCCTTTCAGCGATGCATGTGGGCTTTTCTGACAGAAGCACCTGCTAGTGCTCTCACCCATGTTGGCAGAGGGTAAGGTGCTGAGCTATTTCAATTGGGCCGTATGCTTTTAAAAAAGACTCCATCTCTGCCAAAATCTGTAAATGTTTTCAATAAAGACACTTGTTTCTCTTTTGTTTTTCAGAAGATAACAGCTTTGGGGGAGGGGCAGGGGGAGGACTGGAAGGACACAGATGTTTAAATACACAATTTGCTCCATTCAAAACCAATTAGCAACCAGAGTGACAATGGGCCCTTTCTAGGCTTTCACAGCATCAGGATCAACAGCTCTTCCGGAAGCAATGGGGTTGGAATATTCTCACCTGACATCCCTCTTTTGATTCTAGTTAACTCACCCCCTCCTTTTCTCCTTCACTTTTCTTACAATTCACAAACTTGATTCATCAGCAAGCAATGGAAACAGGGTGACGTTGTAACATTTACAAAGTCAGGGCCAAGGCTTCTCATTTAAAGCTCCTTGACCATCCACAAAAACACTCATCCACTTGAATTGCAGGGAAATTCCACTTTGATAAACTCACTGGAAGAAAATTTAAAAAGAAAAAAGAAAAGCTAAGGCAAGTTAGAATCAAACTTACATCAAATTCTTTAGATGGGAGAGCCCTTTTGAAAAGAACTTCTCTAATTCTCATTCACTTATATTATTTCGTATGTGTTACAACCATCACATCCTAAACAGGTGAAAAGATGTTTCAATAAGTCATCCCTGTCACACCAACTAAGTCTGCTTTAGATCTAGAATGTATGTCCTGTTCTATAGATAAAAAGATCAATAATTTCTAATGTCAACATTTCTTTTTTACTTGGGTATTACTTTTTAAAATAGTCTGACCAATGTTAATTAGGCAGGGGATTTTGAAACTAAGAAATTTAAGTGATTAACAAAAAAAACTAGATGAAAGGGGGTGGGGAAATAAATGGAGGGTGAGAGCTGTGACAAGGAATTGGTTGGAAATTTTGTAACATGTGTATAGCACAAGTAACAGTGGAATAGGATGGATGACTATAAAATATTATGCCAGGACCCAGAAAGCATGGATCTTGAGTGACATCATAAACATAAAGTAGAATCCAAGTGTTGTGTCTGTGTGGAAAGGTTGCAGTGCCAGAGCAAGAACTGCTATTTGCTTAGTGAGTAGAGGGATCCACTTGGAGACCATGAGCTCGGTTCCATACAGAAGTTAAATGCTAGTCTTGAATTTCCTATGAGATGTAGTGGGCACTAATTGGGGGCCTATTCAGCATCCGACTCTGCTTTCCTCTTCCCAACAGAAATCTGAATTTGCTCAGGGATCCCCCTGCCTTCACACACCAAGGACACTCAAGGAACCTGACCCCACTGCAGCTCCAGGCATGGGCCTGGCCGAAGAAGGGTCATCCTGTTCCTGCAACCAGAGGTCAGCAAAACTTTCCTGGAAAGGGACAGATGATAAGTATGTTAGGCTTTGTGGTCCTACAGTCTCTGTTGCAACTACTCGTGCAACTGTAGTGTGAAAGCAGCAAAGACAATCCATAAAAGGAATGAGTGTGGCTGAGTTCCCAAAAAAACTTTATTTGTGGACACTAAAATTTTAATTTCATATAATTTTCACAGCATGAAATATAATTCTCCTTTTGATTCCCCCCCAGCCATTTAAAAATGTAAAAACCATTTTTAGCTTGCAGGCTACCCAAAAATAGACACTAGGTCAAATGTGGCCTGCGGGCTATCGTCTGCTGACACGTGCCCTAGGGACCAGCACTGTCCCACAGCGTTTTCTGGGATGGTGGAAATATCCTCTAAATTGGCCACATGTGATTGCTGAGTACTTGAAATGTGCTCAGCGTGACTAAAAAACTAAAATTTTAATTCCATTTAATTTTAATTAATTTTAAGTAAACAATTACCGTTGGCAAATTTAATAAGGAACCTCACTTCATTTTTTGATATTTGACTACTGACAGTTTTTGGGTCTTCTCCCCTTCTCTCCCCCTTGTGCCCCACCTCTATGCAAGCTGATAAGAAAGCCTGGGTCTCCCTTCTTTGGCACCAATGGGAGATTTAAATCACATGATCCTCTGCCTGCACCCAGAAACTCTCCTCCTGGCCCTGCCCCAGACTACAATAAAAACCAGGCTAGCCCCCTTTCCCTGCTCTCTTGAGCCATTCTGAAGCTGCTTGAGAGGCCTGTCCTGCTCTCCCTAGAGACTCAATAATATAAATTACTCGCCTTTCATACTCCTCTGTTGTGTGTATCACATCATCAGTGTCAATAACCAAACTGTATTTTGGGTGAGGGTTCATTTGCTTCTGTAGGTGACCATAATATTAAGTTATCACCATATTGGACAACATGGCATAGATAGTCGTTTGTTCAGGGAAAGGTACGTGACTCCTTTTGGAGATGGACTGTTGAGAAGTTGTCCAGGGACATCTGGAAAATTTCTCTTTAATTTTTTAGAGCTAGTCTTCTACCTTTGACTCAATGTGAACACAAAATTCTCAACTGCTCTAGGATCTGTGTTTTATCTACAAGAGGAATCAGCCTTGGAGAATGAAGTTGATCCTGTGACAGGATATTTTGTCTTCAGTAACAATATTGAACTTCTGGATCAGCCTCTTCCTGACACTGCTGCTTCCTCCTAGCTTTTAGCAATGTGAGCCAACATATTTCTGAATCATGTTTCTGTTAATTATAGTCCAAAACATTTTAACATGTATCATTTGATTCTAAAAATCTCATTCAAAGCCTCCCTCTCCAGTTTTAAAATGTCTGAAACTGGAATGAATCTTACAATCTAGAGCATGGCTCAGTTTATCTGGCAGAATCTTTGTCTTTCTTTGAAGTACATGAAATTATGATGTTTATTGGTGGTGTTTTACATCTGATAGAGTAATTCAGCTTTGATGAATACTTTAGACTTTGGAATTTTCTCTCTTCTTCTTCTTCTCCTTCTTCTTCTTCTTCTTCTTCTTCTTCTTCTTCTTCTTCTTCTTCTTCTTCTTCTTCTTCTTCTTCTGTATTTACGGTTGTTTACTTTTTAAGTAAGCTTTTGTTCTAAGATAATGTTTTCTTCAAGTTTTATATATCCTCCAGTATTATGAAGCAACATTTTTAAGTTAGCATATCTTTGGAGCATGCCTCGCTGAATTTTAGTACTAGAATTAGACTTTATTACCTGAAGAATACATTCTGTTTTGTGAACTAAAAGCATTATGCAAAACATCAGACAAAATTGGAAAGATCATTTGGCAATATCAACTAAATTAAAAAATATTGTTAGGAGGCTGCCATATTCTGGCAGAACTCAGGCATTGAGCAAACTGGCCTTGGATAAAACGAAAGAAGATATTTGCTTAATTGTATCCTTGATGCACTCCATTGTCCCTGGCTGCTGAAGGGCAACTTAAATATAAGTTACATTTCTGTTATTATTAAATTTGTACCATTATTTTTGTTTTATTGTAAAAATTCAGCACAAAACAAGTATGTTATTATGGATTTTAAGTCAAGAATCACTAAGCACTGCCATTAATTCAAACATATTGAAATCCAAAATAAACATCCAGTTGCATGAGCCAGAACTCCCCTCACATCAAATTCTCTTATGACAAAAAAAGGACCTTTTTGAAATATTTTTTCTACTCCTCCCCCAAATCTCTCTCAAAATGGGAATAAGAAACTGCAATAAAAAATAATTTCAACAAAAAAGGTAAAATACCTGGGAAAGTATGTGACCTATTTGCAGAACACTACAAAAGTTTGAGATGTATAAAAGAAGTCTTGAATAAATTGATTGATATAATGTTTTTGCATCACAAAAGGGATGCCAATCTTTCACAAAATAATAGATTTATGAAATCCTCATTAAAAATCTAAGATAGATGGGAAGAGTTGAGTATGACAAGGTAATTTTAAAGGTAAATGGCAAAAAATAGCCAAGAACACATTGATAGGAAAGACTAATGAAAGTGAACTTGCCCTACCAGATAACACTTCTTCAATAATTAAAGCAGTGTGCTATTGGCAAAAGAATTGGCAGACAGATCAATGGAATCGATTTGATACCAGATATTGACCCTAGGATGTATTTGAACTTAGTGTCGATTAAAAGTGGCATCACAAATGAGTAAGAATAATAATTATTGTTGAATAAGTGATGCTGGGATAAATGGTTAACACTTTGGAAAAAACAAAGTTAAATTGCCACTCTAAAATAAATTGCAATGGATGACCTTTAACCTATTAAAAGCTAGAGGTAAATATAGAAAGAGAAGTCTGCTTTAAGCATAAATTAGTGAGAAGGAATCACAACGAAAAGTAAATCATAACAAAAAAAAAATGAAACACACGTTGTCTATCTTTTCTTTGGTCCCCTGTGCCCAAAGACACGATACAGAGAGTTTTTGAATTAAATCTCCCAGTTTTAAGTTTAGTTTGTTCAACTTTTTACTTTTCATTAGGATGGAGTAGCAACTTCCAAGCTTCTTATGTGAAACTGGAAAGCAGAAGTCTAAAGATGGAATTTTAAAGCATGGGTTCTTAACCTGAGTTCAATTAATGGACTTATGAATCACCCGACTTCCCCTCCAAAACACATCTGCAATTGAGACAGAGTGGCTTTCATTGGAAACTGGCTGGACAATGAGATTAAGAAAACCAGGGAGCAGGAACGTGGACGGGGGACCTCAGACTTACTGAAGAGATGTTATAAAAGCCTCAGAAAAGGGGTAGTTTGGGTTAAGGAGGCATCTAGCTAAATAGTTCTCCTGGGAGCCAAGTGCACCAGTTGCATGAGAAATAGCTGAAGAGACCAGGAAGAGGGCTGCTTGATCCTGGCAGGTAGCTGCTAATTAGCAATCAAAACCTAATTGAGATTAACAGCTGTTTTTCTAGTACAGTTAACTAACAGCAAGCCAGAAATGGTATGATCATCCAAGCTCTACGAGCTGCCTTTTAACATCAGGAAACTGAGAACAGAGCAATATGCCAAGCAAGCAGGGAGATGAAAGCGAGCCATGAACACAGAGCTGAGCTGACTGTCCAGAGGGCTGGATCCAGAGGACCAATTAGGATGTCTGCAGGGGGCTGGAGGCAGATGAAAGGGACAGGATACAAACAGTAGCAAATCTACTCATTGGCTGGTTTGGCCAAGAGACTGTCTAGTCTGGTGCAGAGAAGGGCACACTGGTGCAGCTCTCTTAGCGATCACATGGCCTTCAGGTTAGCCTGGAAACCCTTTCAAATGCACGATCTGAGCGCCACCCGAGCACAAGCACGAGCGCGAGTCCTGCAAGTATGAATAGCTATTGTGTGGGGGTGCCCCACTCACCCATGGGGATTAACCTGGCGACATTTCCACTAGGTGAAGCACACTGAATGGTCAATCTGTCTCTCTTTGAATTCCTTTCAGTGGGTTTTCCTTTTCTGAGGCCATCTCCCTTAATGAGCACTACTAATAGAACTCATGGCTGCCAGAAGGATGGCACCGGACCCAGGAGGAACTAAAGCACTGCGAGAACTCAGTGTGGCTTAAAGCTGTTAGATGCACCACTGCCTCGGCCATTGGAACCTACTGAACACTAACACCTGACATAGCACCTACTCTATGCCTGGCACTGGCCTAAGTGCTTAACATACAGCAGCTCATGCAATGAGGCAGAGCGGTTAAGAAACATGCCCTGGTTACACAGCTAGAAATGACAGAGGTAGGACTGGAACCTGTGCGGTCTGGCTCCAGAGTCTGCATTCACAGCCACGAGCCTGAAATCTGCAACCCAGCAGTAGTATTTGCATCTAGAACCTTACTAGAAATGCAGAAGCTCAGGCCTTGCCTGGTCCTGCTGAATGAGAACCTGTGTAAAGATCCCCAGATGATTCCTATGCATATAAATAAGGTTTAAGAAACACTGTACTATGTAATATACCCACATATAGATGCACAGCCTATATATATATTACTATGTAGTTAATATTAAGAACACAAATCACTCTTAAATAACCAGAACACCCTGCAGCTAGTGTAAGAGAAACCACAAGAGGAAGAATGTCCTCTGCTGAATCCTTTTTTCTATCTCTAGTTATCAGGTCTTAACCACTGGTTTGTATACTAAATAAAGCTTGTTTATTTTTCTTCCAAGTCTCTCTGCCACAGGCCATTTTCACAACCAGTGATTTATTTTATTTTAGCAAATGGTCATTATATTTTTAAATGACACCTGCCTCTTTATCACCAATTTTTTTCTATCTCATTGTTGCCTCAAATATCTAAACTCTGAAAGTCTCCCAGTGAAAGTAGCTTAGAGCAGCCATGTTCCCATTTCTCTCCTTCTGCTCCTCCATGTGCATCCTACCATGATTGTCCTGAAATATTATTTATTACAAATATTATTAGAAACTAGGACCATCATTGCAAGTGAGAAGGTGACATGACACCACCACGCTGAAAAACAGTCTGACAGTTTCTTACGAACTTTAACATGTATTCCTTATAACCCAGGAATCCCACTCCTGGGTGCCTATTTTAGAAAAATAAAAACTTAGGTCATTATAAAAACCTATGCACACATGTTTACATCAGCTCAAATAATAATTGCTTATAACTAGAAACAACCCAAATGTCCTCCAATGAGAAAGGAATAAACAAATATGGTACATCCATGCAATGAAATACTAGTCAGCAATAAACAGAGCACCTACTTAGGTGCTCAATAATGTGAATGAATCTTGAAAGCATTGTTCTAAGTGAAAAGGCCAGACACAAAAAACTACATCCTGTATGATTCCATTTAGATGAATTTCTAGAAAAGGCAAAGCTATGGTGACAGAAAGCAGATCAGTGGTTACCAGGGGCCAGGAGGTGAGGGCAGGCGATTGACTGCAAAAGGCACAGGGAAACATTTTGGGATGATGAAAACTTACCATATCATAATTGTGTTGGTGGTTATACTACTTTATACATTTGTTAAAACCCACTGAATTGCACATTTGTGAATTGTATATAAAGCTCTGGTGGTTAATTTTTTGTATCAGCTTCACTAAGACCCAGGGAGCCCAGATATATAGTCAAACAATATTCTGTGTGTGTCTGTGTGGTTGTTTTTGGAAGGGATTAATGTTGGAATTGGGGGACTGAGGAAAGCACTTCATCCTTCTTGATGTGGGTTCATTCAGTGGAAAGCCTGAACAACACAAAAGGCTGACCCTGCTGTGAGTAAGAGGAACTCCTTCTGTCTGACTGCCTTGAGCTGGGACATCAGTTTTTCCAGTACTTTGAACTTGAACTGAAATATTGGCTCATCTTGGGTCTTGAGCCTGTGGTTTCTGGGTGGAGCTATGCTGTCGGCTTTCCTGGTTCTCAGGCCTTCATCTAGGACTGAAGCTTAACCAACATCAGCTCTCCTGGGTCTCCAATCTGCCAAGGGCCGATCTTAGAGCTTCTCAGACTCCATAATCACGTGAGCAATGCCTTATAATAAACAAAGATATACATATACAAACACATGCTTTCTGTTCTGTCTCTCTAGAGAAACTTAACACAAAAGCTAACCAAAAAATAGAGGAACTGGGGATTCACAGTGGGTTGATAATAATGAAGAGGAAAGGGTGTCAGATCCCCTGAAGCAGCTGGTGGTCATCACTGTCATCATCATAATCATCAGACTATTTAAAAGAAACAGCCTGCAAATACCAGCACTGGGAGAGGGAGGTTTGTTCTCTGGAATCATCTAACTCCATGCAGTATGTAGAGAAAGCATATTCTGCACATGTTCTCGGTGTCCTGAGGCTTTAGAATCGGAAATGAGTTCTGTATTGATGCCATAAACTTCTTGTAATTAAAGATTCGAAATGTTAGTTGCATTAATGCTGAGAAAATACAAATGCATCATCTAAAGCCATTGAGATTCAGTATCTCTTAAGACCTATTACAAGTAAAACCCCAATCTTGAAAGAGCTAAGCTCCCATCTCTTTGACTAGTAGAAGATGCTTTTTGAAAAATCCTCCTCCTAAAATATTTCTGGGAACCCAAGTGTGTGTGTGTGTGTGTGTGTGTGTGTGTGTGTGTGTGTAAATAGGCTAGAGAACTGATCAACCCCTGAGTCTGGACTCTGTAGCTCAAGCACATACGTTCATAGAGAAGCCACACTGAGGCTGTGGGCCACTGCCTCATTTCTAAGGTAGATTTGCCCCTTCTCTCTTAAGATAGTGGGCAAGCATCACATACTTTGAAGTCAGAATTTTATCAGGTCTCATTCAAATAGAGAAGAAAAACACTCTCATTTTCCTATCACTTTCAGAGTTCCCAAATACATCAATTTTCAAGTGTTCTTCTCTTCCTGATGCACAGGTTGGCCTGGGATCATTTTCAGTACTAGAAGCCGTTTGTGCCAGAAACTGCAAGCTCATCTCAATTAGGCCCTGATGTTGAGTCTGGAGTGCTTACCTGCCCACTCCTTTCTCTTACGTACTTGTTCATCAAGGGGCCCCATTACCCCCTCCCCTCTGTACAATTCCCACCAGGGCCACCCCAGTTCACCTTCTATCTGTATATTTCTGATTCTTAGTTACAGGCTTAGTTTAGTCTAAATCCCATGAGTCTCCTTGATCTCTGTGAAAATCAGTGCCAATAAACAGATGCCTACAGTGCACGTGCCAGTAGCTCCAACTCCCACTCAGCCATGAACTATTGTACAAAAAACTTTTCTCCAAATACATTTTGATTTTTATCATAAAGTATATTTTTGGAAGCCTATGGATTACATTCCAAAACTGAAAAGACAGCTGGACAAACAGGTTCTGAAAGGGCAGGAACCTGAACGGTTCTGATTGCATGCCTAGAGGGGGATATATCCATTGCAACCATTTTAAATTCATTCCTTTTTCCTGCATTGTGAAATATTGCAAACATAAAACCAAGTATAGAAAATAATGTAATAAACAAACGTATCCATACACCCAAATGGAAACCCCGATGTGGTACATTAAATGTGGATGCAAATTCTTCACAGTTCCTCCCATCAATAACCTATTTCTTCATCCTTGGCTCTGGGCCGGTCCCGTGAATTGTTTAGACAATAGGATGTGGTGGAAGTGACATATGACTTCTAGGCTGTGGCCATAGAGAGAAGCCCCACATCTACCTCTGTCACCCTTTGGAAATTCTGCCACATTGTGAACAAGCCCAGCTAGCCTCCACAAGGATGAGACCCCAGATCTGTTAATGAGGACAACAGAGACCAGATATGCTAGCTGACAAACCAACTGACCAAAGACAGGTGAGTGAGCACAGCTGACATCACATGGAGCAGAGAAGAGCCATCCCAACAGAGCCCCTCGCAACTGCTGACCCATAGAATCCAAAGCAAATACATAGCTGGCTTTTAAGCCACTCAGTTTGGGGTTGGTCTGTTAGGTATCAAACAAGACAGCCTATGGAACCCTCCTCGATCTCATTCTCTACATTCCTCCCTGCCAAAAGGTAAATACCAGCATTGTGTTACGTGCTTTTAAAAAGTTACTACATATTTGTGTTTGTTTTAAAAAATATACAATGTTGTTTTGCAATTTTTTTTATCATAATTGAACTCTGCCTTATTTTATTATTTTCTTACAAAATATTATATTGAGATTTACACAGACTGATTTTCTTTGCTTTAGTTCCTTCAATTTCTTTACTATGCAGCATACCATTGCCTGAATAAACTATCATATATTATTCTGTCCTTCCTCCCTCCCTCCCTTCCTCCCCTCCTTCCGTCTTTGATGAATATGGTGCTGTAACACTCAGCATTTATTCCATCCTCCTTCTGGCATGCCTTTCTATATACAGAATTTCATTTCTGAGACTCTCTTGGAGAGAGTGATGCAGACCTGGCCAACCAGGTGCCTGGCACAAGGTCTGGCAGGCAGGACTGAGGCAATGGCTGTGGTTTTGCAGTTTCTGGTTTCTGCTGTCCAGCAGAGCCATGGTGGGATCTGGCTCTCTGTGGCAGGAATAGAGACTCCTGTTTCCAGGCCTGGGCTTGTAGGTATTGAGATGCAGGGCATGAGGCCTCTGTCTGCTGGAACGGGTCACAGATAGTACTACACGGTTCTGGAGGCAGACGTCGCAGCAGGGTCCTGGCCGTGGCAGTTCCCAAACCTGCCGGCTCCCTGGTGGTAGAACTGGAGCCAGCGGCTTGCTGCAGCTCCCTTGGTGACCCTGTTCTGCAATGCAATGCTCCACCAAGGCTGAAAGTGGCTCGCTGTGTTCAGTCTGTGCCACTCCACTCAAGATTCAAGTTGCACCTGTGGGTCCCTGGGCTTCACTGTTTCTGGCTGCAGGGATGGCAGGTTGGGCACCTGTCTGGGCCGTGTATGTTAGTTCAAGGGCCCAGGCTGCAATGGCAGCAGCTGCCCAGGGCAAAGCTCTCCATGGCAATGGTAGAAGTGCAAAAACACTTTTTTTTAATCCTCACCCAAGGGTATTTTTCCATTGATTTTTTAGGGAGAGTGGAAGAGAGAGAGAAAGCCAGAGAGAAACATCAATGTGAGAGAAACGCATTGATTGGTTGACTCCTGCACAAGATTCAACCAAGGCCTGCAACCAAGGTACGTGTCCTTGACCAGAATTGAACCCAAGACCCTTTGGTCTACAGGCCAACGTTTTATACACTGAGTCAAACCAGCTAGAGCAGAAACACCTTTTTAAAAAAAATTTTAAAATTGGGATTGGGGGGAACGATCTCTAACATATAGAAAAAAATGAAAGTACAGGCATAAGAGCTGCTTTCTTCCTGAACCTTTTGAGAGTTAAGTTGCCGAACTTGTCTCCTCATATCACACCCTTCAACTTCAATATATATTTCTACAAACAAGGATATTCTCTTAGGTAAACAGAATACGACCACCAAAACCAGGAAATTTCTAATGATTCATTATGTCCTTTCATCCATCAACACACACATCCCCATTCAAGCTCAGCCAGTTGTCCCAGTAATGTTCTTATAGCAACAGATCCAATGTACAGTCGTTATATTTAGTTGTCCTGTCTCCAGTCTCTTTCAAGTCCGCAACAGTTCATCAGTCTTTCCTTAATTTTCATGCCGTGTTTGGAGATTTTGACATATTGAAGATTACAGACAGGTTATTTGTAGCGGTCACCAACCAGTGGTCCGTGAGGTCTAAAAAGTTTGTGACCGCTAATTTAGAGAATGTCCCTCAATTCGAGTTTGATGTTTTCTGATGATTAGATTGAAGGTAAGCCTCTTGAGAAGAAACATCACTGTGTCCCCCTCACCGGTGCCTACCCGGTAACCCCTGCTTTCAATTTGACCTGTTACTAATGATGTTGGATTGCTTGATTAAAGTGGTGTCAGCCAGGCTTCTCATTGTAAAGTTACTCTTTGTTCCAATGAATAAATATTTGTGGGAGGTATTATCTAACCATGTAAATATCCCGTTCCTCATCAAGCTTTCTAGCAATTAATCTAACTACGTATTTATTTGTACAGGCACCTGACCTCTTATACTCATGAGCATAATCTTTTATTAGCCTTGTACTCATTTCAACTTGTCACTTTTTGGCCAGCGGAAGACGCTTCAGGCTGGCTTTGTGCCCTTTGACATGCTCCCTAAGCACACTCCTTTGCTTTCTGGCACAACCATGCCGGTTTCATCATGTACTTTCCGGCCCCCAGCCCCGCAATCAGCCATTTCTCCTGGTCTCTTTCAGTAAAGAATGCTACTGAAAAGCCAAGTTTGTGCTAGATGTGTTTATTGCTATTACAATGTTGCTGCTTCCAGGCCTTTTCAAGCTCCTCAACAGACAGAGCTAGAGAAATGTGTGTGTGTGTGTGTGTGTGTGTGTGTGTGTGTGTGTGTGTGTGTGTGTGTGTGTAATAACAGAGACACTTGTATCTGTGTTTATATATATTATACATGTTGAAATCCATGAAGTTACACCAATATCTTCCATTCCAATCTAAAACCACAGAGTTCATTCTAAGTTTCTCCCTTTTCGTATTTGTGTCTTCTTTCTCCAGCCATGAGCAATTCAGCCCCTTAGTCTTTGTATATTTACTTATTTGATCACTTCTCCTGTGTATAAGAAATCTCCCATGCCGTCCCTGTCCACCTTATCACATATGTCCTCCTCACCTTGCTGGGCTCAGATGCTCCTGCCAGCACTTGAACCCTCCTGTGAATCCCCCCAGGTGCCACACCCAGTGTTGGGCTACTTGCCACCTGCACAGACGACCTCCTCACCCACTTCTGCTCCTGACCCAACACCTTCCTCACCCTGCTTGGGCTCTAACATCCTGCTCTATCTCCCCGTCTCCCTCCACTCATCCTGGCCCTGCCTGGTGACCCTCCTTATACTGGAGTTTGGGTGTGAGGGAAGAGGAGGAAGAAAGAAAGAGAAAAGGAACTGCATTTTTGTTCTTTCTTTATCGATTAAGGTATTACATATGTGTCCTTATTTCCTCCATAACCCCTTTACCCCCACCCCGCTCATGCCCTCACCCCCTGGTGTCTGTGTTCATTGATTATGCTTATATGCATGCATACAAATCCTCCCCCCACTTCCTCTGAGGTTTCAGCATCTGATTGATGCTTCTCTGTCTCTGGATCTGTTAATCAGTTTATATTGTTCATTATAATCCACAAATGAGTGAGATCATGTGATATTTATCTTTCTCTTGACTGACTTATTTCGCTTAGCATAGTGCTCTCCAGCTCCATCCGTGCTGTTGCAAATGGTAAGAGAGCCTTTCTTTTTACAGCAGTGTAGTATTCCATTGTGTGGATGTACCACAGTTTTTTAATCTGCTCATCACTGATGGGCACTTAGGCTGTTTCCAAATCTTAGCTATTATAAATTGTGCTGCTAGGAACATAGGGGTGCAAACATCCTTTCTGATTGGAACTGTATTTTTAATCCCACTTCCTCCTTTCTCACTGGAAACTTGCTCTTCCTTCTTTTGTCTATGGACCTGTTTGTGTTCTTACTGCATTCTTTCAGAATTACTCCTGTCCTAAAACCATCTTCCCTCAAGCTTCTTTTCCCCTAAATCTCCACTTCCTGGTTCATTTCACCACCAAAATTCTCTGGAGGGGCCTCTCTAGTCACAGTCACTGAGATCTGGCTCCTGCCTCAAAATCCTCCAGAACCTGCTAATTGCCACCTCTGGTAGCTTCCTTGTAGGACTTGCCCTCCTCTGTTTGACTTAGAGTCTGTGCTTTGTTTCCTGGGACTGTACTCCCTCTGGTTCTCACCCTGCCAATGTCCCTCCCTTCCTCCCTGTCTCTTCTGCTGGCAGCTTCTCCTCTGCCTCCAGTGGTGGGTGTTACGTGCCACTGGCCTCTGCTTCTCTTTTTAATCTATACTGGCTCCCTGTGAAATTTTAGTTTGTCAGTTCCTTCTCTCATTTGTAGGTGGACGACTCCCAAATTGATACAAGTTATACCTCTTTCCTATGCTATGTAGAATATTTCCCCATAGTTACCACGAGATATTTCAGTCTCTCCGGATTCCTCAAAGTCCAGGTTTATGCTTGGTAGTATCAATACACAAATTAATAAAGCATAGTTTGTGCAAAGAAGAGATTTTATCCAAGCTGGAAACAAGGTAATGTTTAACATCATCTCTCCCTAAATTCCAGTCTCTAACCCATTTTTCATATCCCTGTAATACTCAACTTTCTGATACATCTTCTGATGATACTCTTAGCCAGAAGCTTCTAATGACTTCCCATTGTTCGTGGTAAAAATGTGGGTTCTTCCAACATGCTTCTCTATTGCCACTCTTTGCCCTTCATCTTTCCAGTCAAATTAGATGCTTATTTTTATACCTTTGTGCCATTGTGCTATTCCTCATAGAGGAATGTTCTTCCTCTCTTCCCCACCTATTAAAATCTTACTCTTTTTTAAAGTTAAACTTCTATGTCACCTCCACTCTCTCTTTTCTATGTCTAACAGAATGACACCTAAGATTTCCTTGCTCTGAGTTTTCTTTATATTGCTTTTATGGCAACTACTCTAATTTACTTTCAACGGTGATCAGCAGTGCCTATGTCTCTCTGAGCAACTAGACAACACGGACTGAATCTTATTCAAGTTAGTTCCCCTCTAGGACAGTTGTTCCCAACATGTTTGGTTCGCAGTGCTCTTAATGTGTTGGCAATTTTTCACAGTGCCCATGGGCCAAAAGAAATATCATTTGTTCCATTTATTAAATAGTTCCCCTCCCAAACATAAGTATTTATGTCCTAACAATTCAGTGGCCTTTTGAAAAACAACAACAACAACATATACATTAAAAGAAAAATAATGTTTTTATCTCTTTCTTAAATAAGCCATAATCTATATAAATAAAAGCCTAAGTGACCATTAGCACAGAATGAACAGTCACTATGATGCGCACTGACCACCAGGGGCAGACGCTCAATGCAGCAGCTCCCCCACAGGGGGAGTGGCCACTCATCCAGAAATTGGGTTCATGGCTGGCAAGCACAGTGGCAGTGGTGGGAGCCTCTCCGGCCTCTGTGGCAGCTCTAAGGAGCAGCGAGCAGAGGGATAAGGAGCAAGCAGGTGGGAGGTAAGGAGCGAGGGACCCTGGATTGGGAGAGGGGTGGCGAACTGCCAGCTTAGGGGTCCTGGACTGCGAGAGGGTGCAGGCCAGGCTGAGGGACCCCTCCTCTAATGCATGAATTTTGGGCACCAGACCTCTCTAGGTACTTATAATGGACTGAGTGCTTGTTGGGCATTACACACATCTTAAATCTTACTGGTTAAAAGTCACCCTGTCATTTCTTGATCCACGTTGATTTTCATGCAAAACTTGCTTTTTATCATAGCAACTGCCCAAACCCAGCTTCACTGAAAAGGATGTAGCACAATCTAACATTGAAACTGTGATCTATTGTGAGCTAGTAGTTCTCACGCTGCCTAGTGCACATTATTGTGTTTTCCTCAAAAATACAAGATATGTTGTTTATCTGGAGTTAGCTTCACCACCTCAGTGCATCTCAACAGAGGTCGGGCACAGCAGCTCCCGGCGGCACAGTGTCTGCATACATGGAACCCTGGCAGACTGGATTAGGTTCCGTTTTGTGTCTGTGGATCATTCAATAGAGATGCACCTCCCACCTCAGGCCCATAAGGGGCTTCTATACAGCACATAAATGTCTTTAAAGAATATGTAGGATTAGGAGAATTATTGTTATGTCAAATTTAGCCAAGGACCAAATAACATTGGCATGATAAATCCTTAAGAGCCATCTTGAAATTCATCTAGCAACTGTAAATAAAACTATTTGAATTGTGACTTTCAGGAGTGCAGTGGGTAGCAGAGGATGTTAACTTGGAATCCATTTGTGCAACATTCTTTGTTTATGTGAAGTTTATGCCTTTTTCTGAAGGCAGTGCATAAAATTTTCAACAGATCCTTAAAGTGATCTGTGACCAAGACATTAAACAAAAATGCAGTTTTAAAATCAGCCACGACATGTTACTACTAACCTCAATGATGATATGTTGCCAAAATTGAACTTGTTGATACAAAACAGTTTTAATTTCCCCCCAGAATTGACTGCTTATCAGTGTCAGAATGAAACAGAGGATTCACTGCCTTCTTATTCTTTCATTTCTTTCTGTTGCTTTATAAAGGTGCATCTCCAAACTAGAAATAATTTAGAATTTTGGTTAAGTCACTTCTATAATGAACAACGTGATTTTTTTCTTCTTTTGTTTTGTGGAGATTTTAATTTTCCTGATAGGCTAAAGAAAAAATTTCACTTGGAAGATAACATTTTCCAAAATACATATCCTTGTGTAATTCATTGTGTCTATATGAGATCTTGGCTAAATTGATGGCATTTAATACTCTCTCTTGCTTGAATGAATCTTCTAAAAGACTGAAAACCTTAATATGAAAAACAAGCCAATTGCTGAAGCTGTTTCTACATGATCTCAACCTCTTGGATTAAAAACAAAACAAACAAGCAAACAAAATCCTTGTAATGTATTGGATCATTATAAAATATTAGTGTTTGGCATTGTGTAGACCTAATATCTAAATAATTGCTTCAATAAACTCAACAATAATAGAACAATAATATTCTGAACAATAACATTCTTGTCTTTCTATCTGGCTCAGCTGATGTCCCAAATCCTCACCACCACTGGCTTCTACAGCTTAGAGGAAAATCTTCTTTCATGAAATTGCTGTAACTTTCTAATCTTAACAGAAATTTTAAAGACCTCATTTCTTCCTCTGGCCCTCCTCAATTCCACATACACTAATGCTTTTAAAGGAATTACCTCATTCTCAGCCTGAAATTTGGATTTAATTAAAATATCAATGACATATTGCACAGACCTAGAACAAACTCTCCAAAAATTCATAAGGAATTTAAAAAGACCCCAAATAGCTGCATCAATCCTGAGAAAGAAGAACAAAGTTGGAAGAATCATAACACCAGATATCAATTTATATTACAAAGCCACTGTTCTCAAAACTGCCTGGCACTGGCACTGGCACAAGAACAGACATACAGACCAGTGGAACAGAACAGAGAATCCAGAAATCGACCCAAGCCATTATGCTCAATTAATATTTGACAAAGGAGGCATGAACATACAATGGAGTCAAGACAGTCTCTTTAATAAATGGTGTTGGGGAAATTGGTCAGATATGCATAAATAAATAAATAAATAAATAAATACATAAATAGATAGATAAATAAATAAAACTAGACCACCAACTTAAAAGAAACTCAAAATGGAGAAAGGACTCAAATGTAAGATAAGAAACCATAAAAATCTTAGAAGAATCTATAGGCAGCAAAATATCATACATATGTCGTAGCAATATTTTGGCCAATACAGCTCCTAGGACAATGGAAACTAAGGAGAAAATAAACAAATGGACTTCATCAAAATAAAAAGCTTCTGCACAGCAAAAGAAACCATCAACAAAATAACAATGTTATTCTCAATAAGGGTTTAATCTCCAAAATTTAGAGGGAACTCATACAACTTAACAAAAGGAAGATAATCCAATAAAAAATGGATAGTAATACCTTAATCAATAACGAAAAAAATGGGCAAGGATCATTAATAGACACTTTTCAAAAGAGGACATAGGAAGGCCAAGAGACATGTGAAAACACGCTCGAAGTCACTAATTATCTGAGAGATGCAAATCAAAATGACAATGAGGTACCATCTCACACCTGTTGGAATGGCCATCACCAACAAATCAACAAACAACAAGTGCTGGTGAGGCTGTGGAGAAAAAGGAAATCTCATGCACTGCTGGTGGGAATGCAGACTAGTGTAGCCACTGTACGAAACATTATTAAAATGGAACTCCCATTTGACCCAGTGATCCCACTTCTAGGAATATATCCCAAGAAAGCAGAAACACCCATCAGAAAGAATATATACACCCCTATGTTCATAGCAGCACAATTTACCATAGCTAAGTTTTGGAAACAGCCTAAGTGCCCGTCAGCAGATGATTGGATTAGAAAATGGTGGTACATCTACATAGTGGAATACTACGCTGTTGTAAAAAAAAAAAAAAAAAAAGAAGAAACTCTTATCATTGCAACAGCATGGATGGACCTGGAAAGCATTGTGCTGAGCAAAATAAGCCAGATGGAGAAAGATAAATATCACATGATCTCACTCATTTGTGGAATATAATAAACAACATAAACTGATGAACAAAAATAGATTCAGGGACATGGATGGAAGCATCAGACCGTCTAACCTGAGAGGGAAAGTCTGGGGTGGTGGGTAAGAGACCAACCAAAGGACTTGCATATAAACATAACCCATGGACACAGACAGTAGGAGTGTGAGGGTATGTGCTGAGGGTGTGGGAATGACCAGGGAGAAGTCAATGGGGGAAAAAAGGAGACATATGTAATACTTTAAACAATAAAGACTTTAAAATTGAAAAATAGATTTAAAAATTGGATTTAACCTCACCTCCCTCATACCAATACTTTCCGTAGACAAAACCTGTCAGCTTTTGACCAGAAACTTTTAGAGAGCAAAGAGCTTACTTTTGTTACATATTTGAAAAATTCCTCCTTTTGGCCTGACCAGTTTGGCTCAGTGGCTAGAGCGTCAGCCTGCAAACTGAAGGGTCTGAGGTTCGATTCCAGTCAAGGGCATATACCTTGGTTGTGGGCACATCCCCAGTGAGGGGTGTGTAAGAGGTAGCTGATAGATGTTTCTCTCTCTTCGATGTTTCTTTCTTTTTTAAAAAAAATATATTTTATTGATTTTTTTACAGAGCGGAAGGGAGAGGGATAGAAAGTCAGAAACATCGATGAGAGAGAGACATCGATCAGCTGCCTCTTGCACGCCCCCTACTGGGGATGTGCCCGCAGCCAAGGTACATGCCCTTGACTGGAATCGAACCCGAGACCCTTCAGTCCACAGTCCGACGCTCTATCCACTGAGCCAAACCGGTCTTGGCTCTCTTAGATGTTTCTAACTCTCTATCCATCTCCCTTCCTCTCTGTAAAAATCAATAAAATATATATATATTTTTAAAAATTCCTCCTTTTCTCCATCCTCCACTCTAGTTCAACCTCTTATTTCCTATTGTCTGCACAGTTATAGTAGACCTCCCTGAGCAATCTTCCTATGTCTGTTTTCTGCCTACTCCAATCTGCTTGACAAACTTTCAAGGTTATTGTTAACATTGGCTAACTCAGTTCTGCTTGTAAAAATCCCACTGGGACTCTCCATTGCCTAAGAAGGCCTCCACTATATGCCACAACCTTAAAGTCTCAACCTCGCCCACTCCCCTACTGTTCACTTAAAGTATATTATCTGTCACTAAGCCTGTTTCTTAATTTTCAATTCAGTATCTTCTCCATTTCTCAGCTTTCATAGCACTGTGATACTAAATATTATCATTCTTTATAAATTTGCTTACCATTTTACTCCCTTGGAAGTTTTTTTTTGTACAGTAAAATTAATCCATTCACTCACTAATAATGTACTGTTTACCTGCTAATGACCAGGCATTTTGTAGGAACAGGGATCAAAGATAATCAGGACAGGCCTTCCTATGTCCTGTACGTGGTCAGTGCTCAAAAAGTATTCAATGAATTACAGTTGTAATGGTTTCAATCAGATACAGGTATGTACAGAAAAACTTTTATTAAGTGGAATTGGACCTTACTTCTACTGTCTTATATTTATTGTAGCTATGCTAGTCTAATCTTTCCAAAGAGAAGGAGAGCCTGTCTTATTAATGCTTTGTATTCCCCAGATCACACTCTATTGGTACACTTGCAGTGGATTTTCAACAAAACCATTTTGGTTGACTGGCTGAATCCTTCATTTTCTTGCATAAATATAATGTAACCTGAGCCCACAGTGTACCATCAGCAAGTGTGATGGATTCTGCAAGGGGGTAGAATATAAATTGACTGTTCACTCTGATAGCCTTTGCTGGCATTTCACTTTCACTTTCGCAGTTGGATTTTTTGAAGCCAAAATAATATTTAATGTGAGTTAACCTGTCACCTGATCCTTTAAATAATGCAAATATTTATTTAGTTCTCGTTTTCTTATCAAGATATCCAAATATTGGGCAAAGACAGATATGTCAGAAATCATTCCAAAATACTGTATACATGTTGGCTAATTTTTATTAGTTTTTTTCATAAGATTTCATTACATGATTATACATGGAGATGAATAGATATAAAGATTTTCAATTGGAATTATATAGGGTGTCCCCAAAAATATTTACAAACTTTTTAACAGCTGATAGCTCAATTTTAAAAATAAACTATATTTTAATAAACACTGTGTTTATACCTATTCAACGTGTGTGTATACATTTTCTTGGAACACCAGATTTAATTCAACAACTCTTACTGAGCAGCTAAGATCACAGATGAATACACTAATCAGGTGTTTTGTTCTTGTGTATTATTGTAAGTGTATTCAGGGAAACACCAAAGAAATTGCAAATTTTTGATGACTGGGACATAGTAGATGCTCAATTAAATATTAGTTACCTAAAGAGCAAGCTAATGTTGGAAAGATGACTGCCATCGGGAAGGCAGGCTGCAAGATAGTGTATGAGTGAGAGAACGAAAAGAGAGCGTGTGGACATGAGGGGAGTGTCTATTTGTGAGTGAGGGACAGCTATAACCACAACACCCAGGGATCAGCTGTGAACCCATGAACACTGGGTCTCAAGCAGCACAAATACACAGATGCTTCCCACGGAAAAGTTAAATATCGCCTAGAGAAAGGTGAGGTCTGTGGTCCAGGTTGGGGGGAGAAACACGCACAGTGGGATCTGGAGTTTCAAAGGAAGTCTGCACTCCACAAAATCCACAGCTTTTGGGGTTAGTGTAGCTCACGAATGTGGTACGGGGTCCATAGGGCTGCTAGCAGAAGGGAACTCTAGAAAATTAACTCATAGCTGGGCTGGGCACAGAAAGGCAGCTGGAAGTAGTACCAGTATATCGGCTGTGCAGTGCCAAGGGGAAAAGACTTGAGCAAAGATGTGTGCAGAGACGCCCACAGTGCTGGAGGGAAAATCGCGAGTCCGCATGCTTACTCTGGCTTTTTCTCTCTCTCTTTAAATCCTTACTTTTGATTACTAAGCCCAATACATAGGATCTCCCAATTAAAAACATTCTCAGAGACTGCAGGGGAAAGTTGCTTTTGTGGAACCTGGGGATCAGAGTGGGGAGAAATGACCAGAAAACCAGGTCTGGAGCAATCCATTCCCCAAACCCAGTATTAAGTGCAGCAGGTAAAACAAAAACTAAATACTGGGTAGAGAGGACTTACAGCCCTGGATGTCAATACAGAAACACTGCCACCCAAGAGTTGAATCACAAATTGACTCTTGTATAAATATGTCTAAAGGCAGGCTGAGAAACAAAGAAATACCGCCTTCTTGAAAACAGAATTGTGGCTTATGACACAGAGGAGCAATGGAATGAAGGGAACTTCAATACTGCCCTGACTACCTGATAGAAAACAGGCATGTCAAAGCAAACAGTAGAGGAAGAGAATGACATTTTTATTTTTTATCTTTTACTTAAGAAACTAATATTTTTCTCACTTGATTTTACCTTTTTAGTTATTATGTTTTTATTTAGTATTATTCCTACTATTACTTTACCTTTTTTAAAAGTTTCATTCTATTATTTATTTTATTTTATTTTATTTTGTTTTATTTTATTTTGTGATTAGTGTCCTACATTCTATTTTCATTTTTCCTTTAGCATCATTTTACTCTATCTTAACATTACGTTATGCCAACACTCTCTTCCTCACTTTTCCTCTTTTGTTGTCCTGTTTCTCTTACCCTATTCCTGCTTTAGATTTTCCTTATTCTTTCTTTTCACCCCCTGTTAAAAATTCATCCTACTTATATATCTAATTTCCACTCCTCTGTTCCAAGGCCATACATACTTCTCTTTTCTCTTTCTTCACTATCCATTTTTTTCTCTTCCCTTTTTTCTTTTTTTATGTTTTTATTTTTTTTTTGTTTTACCTGCTTTCTCTCTGTCCTATTGTTGTTTAATTGTTGATTGGTTTTTTTGTTTTTGTAATTGCTTCTCTTTTTTGCTTCTGTTTTTTCTCTCTTCTCTTGTTATTCGTTATTGTTTGTAGTTTGCATTCATCAATGGGTGTTTGTTGTTTGCATTTTTTGGATTAGTTGTGTTCTATTGAAGTCTTCTCCCCATATAAATAGTTTTTCCCCTTTCTTATTTTATTCTTTTTCTTCTCTTTCTTACTTTTTTCCCTTTTCTCAATATCATTTTTGTACTCTTTTTTTTTATCCCCTAATTCTCTTTTCTCTGGTGGTCACCTTTATTTGGGGTTATTAGAATTGTGAATACACTTATGTTCAGTGCCTTGTGCATTGTGCCTGGTTGTGTTGTATTTTGTGTCTTTAAGTCAGTGCAGGAGAGAGGGAGCTACATAACCAGATACCTGAAGAGGAGCAATCATGGGGAGACAAAGAAACAGCCTGCATACAAAAGAAAAGGAAGCATCACTAGAAATGAGTAAACGAAATGAAGGCAAGCAATATGTTCAAGAAAGAATTCAGAGAAATGGTCATAAGGTTGCTGAAAAGGTTGGAAGATAAATTCAACAATATGTATAAGAACAAAGAGGAAATGAAAAATGACATCACTGCAATAAAGAACTCAAAAGAAAGCATCAACAGTAGACCAGAAGAAGCAAAGACTGCATCAGTGAGCTAAAAACAAGGTAGGAAAAATATCCAAGCAGAGCAGCATCTAGAGAAAAAACTTTAAAAACAGGAGGAGAGCCTAAGGGAACTTTGAGACAACATGAAAGGAAACAACATCTGCAGAAGGAAAGGAAACTGAGAAAGAAATAGAAAACCTGTTTGAAGAAACAATGACAGAAATGTTCCCTGATATAGAAAAAAAAAACTCACGCAAGTTCAAGAAGCTCACAGAGTCCCAAAGAAAATAAACCCCAAAGGCACATTATAATTAAATTGGCAAACACCAGCAACAAAATAAGAATCTTAAAAGTGGCCAGATAGAGACAGAAAGTTACCTACAAAGGATCCCCCATCAGACTAGCTACTAATTTCTCAACAGAAACACATCAGGCAAGAAGGGAATGGAATGAAATATATAAAGTTATGCAAAGGAAGAGTCTGAATCCAAGAATACTGTACCCAGCAAGTGTATCAATCAAACTTGAGGGTGAAATTAGGAGCTTCACAGACAAAAAAGGACTAAGGGAGTTTATTACCACCAAGTCAGCAATGCAATAAATGCTAAAAGGTCTTCTATAAAAAAAAGAACTAAGAAGCAAAGAAGGAAAATTGTGACAAACAAGAACCTATCAATAATAACTTTAAATGTAAATGGATTAAATGCCTCAATCAAAAACAGAGGGTAGCTGAGTGGATAAGAAAACATGACCCATATATCTGTTGTTTACAGGAAATCTATCCTAAAACAAAGGACTCACACAGACTGATGGTGAAGGGATGGAAAAAGTTTTTTTCAGGAAAATGGCAATGGAAAAAAAAAAAGCTGGGATAGCAATACTTATATCTGACAAATTAGACCTCAAAGTGAAAGCCATAACAAGAAATAAGAAAGTCTACTTCATAATAATAAAGGAATCAATTAAACAAGAAGCTATAACTCTGGCATATATATATATATATATATATATATATATATATATTCACACATACACACACATACACACACACACACACACACACACACACACACACACACACATACCCAATACAGGAGCATCCAAATACATAAAAAAAACTTCTGGAGGCTATCAAGGGAGAGCTTGTCCACAATACAGTCATAGTAGGAGACTTTTAATATCTCACTAATACCACTGGACAAATCCTCTAAAAAATATTAGCAAAGAAACAGCAATCCTAAATGACTCACTAGATAAGATGGGATTAATAGACATTTTCAGAACATTGCACCACAAAGCCACAGAATATACATTCTTCTCAAGTGCACATGGGTCATTTTCAATGATAGACCATATGTTGAGACACAGGTAAAGTATCTTCAAATTCAAGAAGATAGAAATCATATCAAGCATCTTCTCAGACCACAATGGCATAAAACTAAAAATCAACTACAATAAAACAATCCAAAAAAATCAAACACCTGGAGGCTAAATAGCATGCTATTAAAGAATAACTGGGTTATCAGAGAGATCAAAGAAGAAATAAAAAGCATCATGGCAACAAATGACAATGAAAACACAACAATCCAAAATCTATGGGACACATTGAAAGCAGTCTTGAGAGGGAAGTTCATAACTCTACAGGCCTACCTCAAAAAAACAAGAAACAATGGTAATAAATTACCTAACCTTACAACTCAAAGAGTTAGAAAGAGAGCAACAAGAAAAACCCAGTGTAAGCAGAAGGAAGGAAATAATAATGATCAGAGTGGAGATAAATGACATAGAAACAAAAAAAAAAAATCAACAAAACCAAGACCTGGTTCTTTAAAAGGATAAACAAAATTGATGAACCTCTAGCCAGGCTCACCAAGAAGCAAAGAGAGAGGACCCAAATAAACAAAATGAGAAATGAAAGAGGTGAAGTAACAACCGATCACACAGAAATACAAACAATTATAAAAAAAATACTATGAACAACTCTATCCCAACAATATGGACAACCATGATGAAATGAACACGTTCTTAGAAAAATACAAGTTCCCAAAACTCAACCAGGAAGAATAAAAAAAAAAAACCTGAATAGGCTGATAACTACCAAAGAAATGGAAACAGTGATAAAAAATCTTCCAGCAAACAAAAGCCCTGGTCCGGATGGCTTTCCAGAGGAGTTCTATCAAGTCAAAGAACTAAAATCTATCCTCCTCAGACTATTCTAAAAAATTCAAGAGGAAGGCACGCTTCCAACCTCTTTCTATGAAGCCAACATTACCCTAATCTCAAAACCAGTCAAGGACACCACAAAAAACAAACAAACAAACAAACAAAAAAAAAACTACAGGTCAATATCCTTGATGAACATAGATGCTAAAATCCTCAACAAAGTTCTAGCAAATCAGATTCAGCAATACATTAGAAAGATCATACACCATGACCAAATGGAATTTATTCCAGGGATGCAAGGATGGTACAATATCTGCAAATCAATAAATGTGATACATCACATAAACAAACTGAGAGACAAAAATCACATAATCATATCAATTGAAGCAGAAAAAGCATTTGACAAAATCCAACACTCTTTCCTGATAAAAACTCTCAGCAAAGTGGGAATAGAGGGATCATACCTCAACATAATAAAATCCATATATGATAAACCCACAACCAACATCATACTCAATGGGTAAAAACTAAACTCATTTCACCTAAGAAAAGGAACAAGACAAGGATGCCCACTTTAACCAATCCTGTTCGACATAGTACTAGAAGTACTAGCCATAGCAAGCAGACAAGAAGAAGAAATAAAAGGCATCCAAGTTGGAAAAGAAGAAGTAAAACTGTCCTTATTTGCAGATGACATGATACTATAAATAGAAAACCCCAAAGACATCATAAAAAATTATTAGACCTAATAAAGGAACTTGGTAATGTAGCAGGATACAAAATTAACACCCAGAAATCTGGATTTTTTATTTGCCAATAATGAACTCAAAGAAAGAGAAATTAGAAAAACATCCCATGTACCATTGCACCAAAAAATTTAAGATACCTAGGAATAAACTTAACTAAGGACATAAAAGACCTGTACTCAGAAAACTATAGGACATTGAAAAAAGAGATAGAGAAAGACATGAACAAATGGAAGAACATACAATGTTCATGGATTGGTAGAATCAACATCATTAAAATGTTCATACTACCTAAAGCAATCTATAGATTCAGTGCAATATCTATTAAAATGCCAATGGCATATTTCAAAGACCTAGAACAAACTCTCCAAAAATTCATATGAGTAAAAGAAGACCCTGAATAGCCACAGCTATCCTGAGAAAGAAGGACAAAGTTGGAGGGATCACAATACCAGATATCAAGCTATATTAATAAGCCACAGTTCTCAAAACTGCCTGGCACTGGCACAAGAATGAACATATAGACCAGTGGAACAGAATAGAGAACCCAGAAATTGACCCAAGCCAGTATGCTCAATTAATATTTGAAAAAGGAGTCAAGAACATACAATGGAGTCAAAACAATCTTTTTAATAAATTGTGCTGAGAAATTTGGTCAGATACATGCAGAAAAAAAAGGAAACTAGATCACCAATTTACACCATACACAAAAATATATTCAAAATGGCTCAAGGACTTGAATGTAAGATGGGAAACCATAAAAATCCTACAAGACTCCTTAGAAAAAATTGCAGACATATGTCGTAGCAATATCTTTAAAGACACAGATCCTAGGGCAAGAGAGACTAAGAAGAAAATAAACAAATGGGACTACATCAAAATAAAAATCTTCTGCACAGCAAAAAACAAACAAACAAAAACAAAACAAAACATAAACAAAACAAAAAGAAAGCCCACTGCATAGGAGAACATATTTACCAATATTATCTCCAATAAGGATTTAATTTTCAACATTTACAGGGGATTCATACAACTTAACAAAAGGAAAATAAACAATTCAATCAAAAAATGTGCAAAGGACCTAAATAGACACTTTCGAAAGAAGACATTCAGAAATCCAAGAGACATATGAAAATATGCTCAAGGTCACTATTCATGAGAGAGATGCAAATCAAAACAACAATGAGGTACCACTTCACACCTGTCAGAATGCCTATCTTCAGCAAATCAACAAACGACAAGTTCTGGCAAGGATGCGAAGAAAAAGGAACCCTCGAGCACTGCTGGTGAGAATGCAGACTGGTGCAGCCCGTGTGGAAAACAATATGGCGTTTCCTCAAAAAGTTAAAAATGGAACTGCCATTTGACTCAGTAATACCACTTCTAGGAATATATCCCAAGAAAACAGAAACACCAATCAAAAGGATATATTCACCCCTATATTCATAACGGCACAATTTATGATAGCTAAGATGTGAAAACAGCCTAAATGCCCATCAGCAGATGAGTGGATTAGAAAACTATGTTACATCTACACAACTGAATACTATGCTGTGGTAAAAAATAAGGAATTCTTACCATTTGCAACACAGAGTGGATGTAACTGGAGAGCATTATGCTAAGTGAAAAAAGCCAGTCAGTGAAAGAAAAATATCAGAACATTATCCTATATAATAAAAGAGTAATATGCAAATTTGATCATACCTTAGCCACACCCACAGCCACATCCACAGCCATGCCCACCAGCCAATCAGGAGCATTTTATGCAAATAAACCCCAATCAAGATGGCTGCCACCACTGAGAGCAGGAAGAAGGCTTGGGTTTCCCCAGCAACAGAGGAAGCCAAGCTTTCTGCCTGCCTTTGCCCATGTAGGCCTCCACTCAATGCTACAAAGTTTCAATTATAAAAGATACAGAAATGGTGGCAGCCACTGAGCTGGAGAGAACAGAGGCTTGGGTTTCCCTGGCAATGGAGGAAGCCAAGCTTTCCGCCTGCCATTGCCAGCCTAGACCTCCACTCAATGCTACAAAGTTTCAAATAGAAATGGCTGCTGCCCCAGAACAAGCAGAAGGCTTGGCTCCACTACAGGCTACAAAGTTTCAATTGTAGACATAAATTTATCTCAGATCCCAGGGCCTCCCCTTGGGTCACTGGGGGGTGTAGCTGGCCTGCAAACCACCACAGGCCCCTCGCCCAGGTTGCCCCTCGCCCCAAGGGAACTCCCACCCTGATCTGGAACACTCTTCAGGGAAAACCAGCTGGTGCCCACCCATGCACCAGGCCTCTATCCTATCTAATAAAAGAGTAATTTGCAGATTGAGTCAAAGATCCTGCCCCCATGTGGACACAAGATGGCTACCACAAGATGACCAAAAGGGGAGGGCTGTTGGGAGGTTCCAGGCCCTGCAAGAGAGGGCAGTTCTGGGTGATCAGGCCAGCAGGGGAGGGCAGTTGGGAGTGACCAGGCCTGCAAGGGAGGGCAGTTGGGGGGTGATCAAATCTGTGGAGGAGGGCAATTAGGGGTGATCAGGCTGGCAGATGAGGGAAGTTGGGCGCAAACAGGCTGGCAGGGGAGCAGTTAGACATCAATTAGGCTGGCAGGGTAGTGATTAGCAGGTGATCAGGCTGACAGGCAGAATCGGTTAGGGGCAATAAGAGAGGCAGTCAGGTGAGCAGTTTGGAGCCAGCAGTCCTGGATTGTGAGAAGGATGTTTAGGATCCTACCAGGATCGGGCCTAAACGGGCAGTCGGACATCCCTCGAGGGGTCCCAGATTAGAGAGGGTGCAGGCTGGGCTAAGGGACATCCCCTGCCCCTCATGCACCGGGCCTCTAGTAATCTTATGAATTTCATGCACCGGGCCTCCAGTAATCTTATGGACAAAAAGATAGATACAAGGTCAGAGAAGCAACAGACTATCAAATTACAGCGGGAAGGCTGTGGAGGGTTGGGGGGAGGGAGATAAGATATCACCCGAAGGACATGTATGTATGTATATAAACATAAGCAATGGAAGCAAGACACTGGGGTGGGGGTAGGAGGTGAGGGCATGTGCTGGGGGGTAGAGAAGGCCAGGGGAAGCTCAATGGGGGGGAAAAAGGAGACATATGTACTACTATTTGTAATACTTTAAACAATAAAATAAAATTTAAAAATATATATTAGCTACCTTTCCCCTTATGGTTGAGAATAAAATTAACCGCCGAGACCGGTTTCGCTCAGTAGATAGAGCGTCGGACTGCAGACTGAAGGGTCCCCGGGTTCGATTCCGGTCAAGGGCATGTACCTTGGCTGCGGGCACATCCCCAGTAGGGGGCGTGCAAGAGGTAGCTGATCGATGTCTCTCTCTCATCGATGTTTCTGACTTTCTATCCCTCTCCCTTCCGCCCTGTAAAAAATCAATAAAATATATTTTAAAAAATTAACCAACTATAATGAAGTAAAGTGAATGAGAAATTCTTACTAGAAACATTCATTTAAACAGAAGGACCCAAATGATTATTGTACTTACATTGAATTTATCAGGTAACAGTTTAACTCATGATTTTATTTCCCCAGTATGAATACAGAACTAACTTATAATGTGAAAGAAAATAAAAGAGAATAAAAGAAAAAGCTTAAAATAGAAAATGTTAAAACTATTGTGAAAATTGTGAGGCATCTAAAACAGGAACAATATGGTAAAAGAAATAACAAAACATCCTATCTAATAAAAGGGTAATATGCAAATAGACCGAACAGAGGAATGACTGGTTGTATGATGTGCACTGACCACCAGGGGGCAGGTACTCAACTCTGGAGCTGCCCTCTGGTGGTCAGTAAGCTTCCACAGGAGAAGCGCTGCTCAGCCAGAAGTCGGGCTCATGACTGGCAAGCGCAGCTGCGGTGGCAGGAGCCTCTCCCACCTCTGCGACAGTGCTAAGGATGTCTGACTGACATCCCTCGAGGGCTCACGGACTGAGAGACAGTGCAGACCAGGCAGAGAGACCCCACACACACAGTGCATGAATTTCATGTACTGAGTCTCTAGTGTGTTATAAATAACCTGCTTCTGAGGATAATCTAAAGCTTCTACCAGGATGCTAGAGTGGACTAATTAATACTGTATTTAAAAAACTGCCTTGTGTGCTACTGAGCATGTCATTTTTTATTTTTATTTTTTTAAAATATATTTCTTTATTGATTTGAGAGAGAAAGGGAGAGAGATAGAGAGATAGAAATATTAATGATGAGAGAGAATCACTGACTGGCTGCCTCCTGCACACCCCCCACCAAGGATCAAGCCCACAATCCGGGCATATGCCCCTGGCCAGAATCAAACCTGGGACCCCTCAGTCCGCAGGCTAACACTCTATCCACTGAGCCAAACCAGCTAAGGCAACATGTCATTTTTTAATTAGAAAGAAATAAAAATGTGCCAAAATTCTATAAGAAGGCAGGACTATACAATATTCTACAAGGTGGCATGGCCTTTGCCTGCTGATCCCTGGGGAATCTTCCACTGTGCACCTTTCTGAGACTCTGGCTTAAGGGTGCAGGAGCATAAGTAGGGGCCTGCACAGGCTAGAAACTTGGCCTCAAGATCTGGCATTCCAAGAGCTCCTCCACTCTGCTGGGAAATTGCCCAGCTGAATGGAGATAGGGAACTGCCCTCTGGTCCTCAGGAAGAAAGAACAGTGATGCCAGCAACTACTGCCTCTTCCCTGGCATCTACCTTCTCAAATAGCCAAATAAAGGAGAGCCTTGGTCAACATCAGTGGGGAGGATGGAATTAGCTCAAGCAGCAGGGTGATCTCAAAATGGTGAGAACACATCATACCAGACATATTCAATTGCTATTTGTGTTAAAATTACAAAAACACGACTGGTTGTTGGTAAAACTGTAGTAGTTGTATGCTTAGATTTATTGAAGTAATAAAGAATTGGCTCTGCATTCTCCTGACATTTTACTGGCAAATTCTGCGCAGACTGGTTTGGACCTGATTGTAATCTTTGTGTAGGCTGAAAACCGGTTGGAACATATTAAAACATGGAATGTTTTAATCCCATGGAAATAAATCCAGTCAGCGAATGGCCAAGTGAGTTGCTTCGGGGTACACGTTAGGCTTCAATGTTGCCTCCCTTCCAAATGCTCAGCCTCTGAAAGCAGTTCCAAACCAACTGCAGCTTGGACTCCTCAACTAGTTCTGGCCACGTCACTTAGAGAAATCACTATGTGATGTATCCTCTAACCACTCCGGTTTAACAAGAATCTTCTGGGAGCAGGTACCATTTCTGATTCTCCTGCGTGATGTCTACACACTGGGCTCTAGTAGGTAGGTCTGGGAAGAATGAGATAGCACTCCATAATCATTATCTGCCAGGCACCGTGTTAAGCATTTTTATACATGATCTCAACATGCTATGTGGTAGGTATTATTACTTTATCATTTGATAGATGAGGAACCAGATTCAGAGAGGGTCAGGAATTTGCCCAAGCTCATAGCAGAGCTAGTTGGCCTCATTCCAGAGCCCAAGTTGTCCATCAACTCCATGCCCTGCTGTCTGTATATGATGCGTGGATGAATCTGGACGCTTTCTGAGTTCTAAATGGAGAGAGTGTAATGGCCACTGTCATCTCTCTGAAGAACTCAGAGTTTGAGTGTGCCTACAGGTAGGGGAGAGGTTGCTGCTGGTGTGGAGATATATTTGGTGTAATGGTAACTGAGCCTGCCAAATTCTGAAACAGGTGGAGTTTGTATTTTGCTTCTCTCCTATTTATTTTCTTTCATTTTAATAAACTTTAATTTTTTGAACAGTTTTAAATTTATTGGAAAGTTGTGAAAATAAACAGAGCTCCCATGTATAATTCCATACCCAGTTCCTTCTATTATTATTTTTTCTTGTTTTCAATTTTTTTTAGAGTTTTAACTCTTACATTATTTCTTAAATTTATTGGTTAATAATATTCTATAAAATTCAAGTGTACAAGTTTATTATACAACATCTTATATACACTATTGGAGACACTAAAGTCTCATCTCCTTATATTTGACCTTCTTTACTCTCTTCACTGTCCCCTCCCCCTCTCCATTCTATTGTCTGTATCTATGAGTTTGGTTTTATGTTTGTTTTTTGTTTTGTCTCCTATTATTAACATCTTACATTAGTACAGCACATTTGTCATAACTGATGAGCCAATATGAAACACTGTTATTAGCTACATATTTCATTTAGATTTCCTTAGTTTTTACTTAATGATTCTTTTTTATGTTCTAGGAATCCATCAAGGATCCCACATAATATTTAGTTATTCTGTCTCCTAAAGTTCCTTTTGGCTGTGACAGTTTCTCAGACTTTCTTACTTTTGATGACCTTGACAGTTTCAAGAAGTACTGATCAGAATGTTTCTCTATTGGGTTTGTCTGATGTTTTTCTCATAATTAGACTGGAGTTATGAGTTTTGGAAGAAAGATCCCAGAGGAAGGTCCATTCTCATCACATTATATCAAAAGTATATGCTATTAAACATATGAACTTTATCACTGATGAGTTATATTGTTGAGGTTGATCTTCACCACCTGGCCGAGACAGTGTTTGTCAGGTTTCTCCACTATAAGGTCACTCTTTCCCCCCTTTACAATACTCTGTGTTTTGGAGAAAGTCATCATGCATAGCCCATACTCAGGGAGTGAAGAGCTATACTCCCACTTCAAGGCAGAGTAGCTACATAATTTATTTGGAATTCTGGAGGGAAAATTTGTCTCTTTTACACCATTTATTTATTCAACCATTTGCTTGCATTAATATGAAGTCATGGAGTTTTTTTATACTTTGAGTTATAATCTAATACTATTTGATGTATTTATTTATTTTTTGTCCCTTTGACATGCCCCCATCGCTGTAGGGTTTTTTTTGTTTGTTTGTTTGAGTACTTCCTTAATTTCTGCCACTATAAGATATTCCAGGTGGTTTTATATATTTCCTGTCCAAATCCTAGAGTCACTTATTTCCCCAAGGAACTCTCAGATCCTCTTTAGGAGTGGATCCCCAAAGGATCTTGAGGACAAACAGAAATCATGAAGGATATTAATTGGGCAGGCAATTGAGATTCGATCTGCATTTTAGAAAGATGACTTCTGGCTAATAAGGCTGAGACTACAGGCAGACAGAATGACAACTGCAAAAAAGACTACATACAAAAAAAGGTGATGACTTGAATTATGCAAGTGTCAGTGGGTATACATTGAAGAGATAGGTCAAGTTACATTCCTAACCAAGTCGCGGGTACTCTAAATCCTGAGACTCATTCTATGCTGGCACAAAACATACAGAAACTTTCTGGATGGAGATGAAAGATAACAACACTAATCACTAAGATTTATTGGTTACTTAACTATAAACACTTAATGTATAATAACTCATTTACTCCTCACAACTCTTTATACTAAGTGTTATTATTGGACATTGAGAGAATCAATAAATGTGGCCCACAATCTCGTAATTAGTGAGTAGCAGGCAGGGACATGAGCCCAGGGACCCTGACTCCAGTCCTGTTCTGTTCAACACTTTTCTGTAGTGCCTCTTGCAAAAAGATGGCTTCAAAATTGAGAGTTCCTTGTTGCCAGAGTCAATTGTAGCGGCCGGACCAGCTGCCAGGATTTCTATCCTGCTGCTGCCTGCACTGCTTCTATTCTCTCTGATTCCTAGCTCATCCCCCAAAGCCAACTCATCCTGTTTGATTAGATACCTACATCTGTGCCTCTGCAGATCTGCCCATCTAACACTATTCCACATTTTCCATTTCAAAAGCACTTAGTGAGCACTTGCTATTGCCTGGCACTGTTGTAGGTGCTGGGATATATAGGGAGTAGGAGTCTGTACTGTTCTCAAGGGTCTCACAATGTGTTTGTGTGTACATGCATGTGCACATGCATACATGTAAAAATACAGCAGTATCTAACTCTGCTTACTTGTACCTTCCAACCTCTGGTACATGTGCCACAACACTGGGCTGCCCGCTTGACTTAAGACCATCCCCTGCTTCCAAACCTCAGCATCCAGGTCTATGCCCAGGTCTGTCATCTCCTGTGTCTGTCCTATTTTTGCTTGTCTGTGAGCTTCCAGTCCATTGATCTTGCTCCACCCACACCGGGAGCCATGTGGGCAGCTTCTTCTCTCTCCTGCTGGTAAGAGGGTCAGCCTGGGGTGTATGCCAGGCCAGCCCAGTCTCCAGACTGCTCTGTTCTGAGTCATGCTAATTTTGTTCCCAGTGGGTTTTTTTTCCCCTCATTCACAGTGACTATTAGGAGCTTCAGACTCTTTTTTGCTCCAGAAGGAGTAGGAGGTAAATTAGGGATGATTAGCAGCCAGATTTCTTCCACCACTCCTTTCAGGCCCATCTGGATTTTTCTACTTGACTATTTTCTGATTTGAGTCTGAGTCATTCTGCCATCAAATAATGAGACCATTTAAATAATTTGCATTATTTATCTGATGTTTGAAGTTTCAAAATTCATCTCATATACATTAATGTCTCTCAAAAGAATGCTGCCTTCTTGGTTTAGGGAACTGTCTTCTCCAGGTAGAACCTAGTGAAACTGTTGCCATGTTGCAGAGAGATACCAGATAATCCCTTGTGAAACTTTTTTTAAAGGATGCCAACAGCTTTTCCTTCATTCTTTCCAAATATTCCAAAAATAAAATATAGTTAGGTTATGTGACATAATGTTCAGTTAAGTGCACACTTACTAATCACTGTTTTCTTCAACACCAATTTCTAGCTTTTTAAAGCATCTTATACTTGTACTAGAGGCCCAGTACACGAAATCAGTGCACAAGGAAATAGGGGATGTCCCTTAGCCCAGCCTGCACCCTCTCCAATCTGGGACCCCTCGAGGGATCCTGGTAGGATCGGGCCTAAACGGGCAGTCGGACATCCTCACAATCCAGGACTGCTGACTCCAAACTGCTCACCTGCCTGCCTCCCTGATTACCCCTAACCACTTCTGCATGCCAGCCTAGTCACCCGCTAACCACTACCTTGCCAGCTTAATTGATGTCTAACTGCTCCCCTGCCAGCCGTTTGTCCCCAACTTCCCTCCTCTGCTGGCTTGGTCGCCCCTAACTGCCCACCCCTGCAAGCTTGATCACCTCCAACTGCCCTTCCTTGTAGGGCCTGGAGCCTCCCAACAGCCCTCCCCTGCTGGCCATCTTGTGGTGGCCATTTTGTGTCCACATGGGGGTAGGATCTTTGACCACATGGGGGCAGCCCTCTTGTGTGTTGGAGTGATGGTCAATCTGCAAATTACTCTTTTATTAGATACCATAAAGGCCTGGTGCATGGGTGGGGGCCAGCTGGTTTGCCCTGAAGAGTGTCCCAGATCAGGGTGGGAGTTCCCTTGGGGTGAGGGGCGGCCTGGGTGAGGGGCCTGTGGAGATTTGCAGGCTGGTCACACCCCCCAGCGACCCAGGCAGAGCCCTGGTATTTGGGATTAATCTTTGTCTACAATCGAAACTTTGTAGCCTGGAGCGGAGCCCAGCCTTCTGCTTGCTCTTGGCCGGCAGCCATTTCTGTTTGAAACTTTGTAGCCTAGGCCTGGGCAGGCTGAAAGCTTGGCTTCCTCTGTTACCAGGGAAACCCAAGCCTCTGTTCTCTCCAGCTCAGTGGCTGCAGCTATTTCTGTATCTTTTATAATTGAAACTTTGTAACATTGAGTGGAGGCTTAAGCAGGCAAAGGCAGGTGGAAAGCTTGGCTTCCCCTTTGCTGGGAAAACCCAAGCCTTCCCCCTGCTCTCATTGGTGGCAGCCATCTTGATTGGGGTTTATTTGCATAATCTGCTCCTGATTGGCTGGTGGGCGTGGCTGTGGATGTGGTGAAGGTATGGTCAAATTTGCATATTATTCTTTTATTAGATAGGATTTTCTTGAAGCAAAGAATTCTCTTGGTCCTTTTCCTGACCTTACTACATTTCTGGAGAAGTAGAAACTTTGTTTTTTACAGACTTTAAGCACACACGACTCTCTCTTTCACCTACCACCCACCTCACTCTAGGATAGTATTCTTAACTACATTCTCCTAACCCACTTTCAGAAGTGGTTTTGCAAAGTATTTGTAGCAAATAAGTGCCAAAGGTGGAAAATAATTGAGTTTTAATACATATAAGTAGAAAGTCGAACCTAAAATAATGTAGCCCCTGTTGTTTTAGACAACAATTTGCTTTCCTGCGTTGGAGGGAAAGTAAGGGAGCCTCAGCAGTGTGGGGCAAGTGCATCCAGGGCACTGGATGGGTTGTCCTGAAGAAGTAATCCTCATGGAGAAAAAAATGGAAAACTGTCTGGAGCAGGGCCATCTTTCTGAGCCGGGGCCTCTGTTACCTCCTCCAGAGCAAGAGCTTTCTCAGTGGCATCCACTGATAACAGTGAGGTAGAGTACGTCCTGGCTCCAAGCAGTGGCCCTCACCCACTTGTCCTGCCTATTGGGTAGAAGCTGTTTGTGGCTTCCAGGCCCTGGGCTACCTTAAACCTTCACCATAAAACTCGTAGAGTCATTGTAAGGTGAGAATGAGCCGGCCACCTTGAAGATCAGCTGTGCACCGGACAATGAGTGGACAATCTCTCTCAGACATATCCTGTGGATCCAGCCTCCCTGACAGGGATCCCCAATGGCAGGGAATGGTGGGGCATGGGGCACAGCTGATGACACATTCATCTGCTTTAAATGATTGGGGAAGCAGGAGTCGAGGGAAACAGGAGGAGATGGTCTTTTAAAGGTCTTTGGTTTTAGCAGTGGAGAGAAGAGCAGCTGAGAGGGTTGTGTTATTGCTTGTTTTCTTTGTTTGCTTTTGGAAGAGTAACCAACTACCTGTTCTTCCTCTTCTCTCACCCATGAGACAAGCCCACACAGATCCTTTTCATAAAGGCCAGAGCATCAAAGAACTTGGAATGCTGAAGCTAACCCTTTGCACCAACCCCTTTAGGCTAACTCCTGATTTGACTGAGGCCTGGACCTTGGGCCCGTAGTTGTGCTTCCAGCTCTTTAATCAGTGAGCCTCAACATTGGGCCAAAATGTTCAACAGGGAAGCTAAAGCCAGGGACTTTAAAGCCATGTTTGGAGGACAGTAGAAGGAGAATATTTTGGCAAGTGCTTTACCTTGGTCCTTCTGCAGATAGCCATGGGAAATCCACAGTTAAGCAAATTCTGTCATTAGTTCCTGTCTGTTTCAGAAATCAACATTAAGCAGGTCTTCCTCCACACCTTTTCCATTGCAGAGGTACTTTCAACTCTGCAGGATGGGGGAGTGAACCACCAGAGGCTGGGAAAGGGATGGGAGGTTTGTTGTTCTATCTAACATTTCTTCTTTAAAAAAATTTTTTATTTTTGGTTAATCCTCACCAGAGGATATTCTTTCTATTGTTTTTTGGAAAGGGTAAAAAGGAAAGAGGGAGGGGAAGAGAGAGAAAGAGAGAGAGAGAAATATCGATGTGAGAGAGACGCACTCCAACCGGGGCTGGGGGAAACTTGCTACCCAGGTACCGGCCCTTGACTGGGAATTGAACCCATGATCCTTCTGTGTGTAGGCTGATACTCCAACCATTGAGAAATAGTGGTCAGGGTGCATTCTTCATTATTTAAAATGCATTTTCTTCCAGACAAAACATGGAGCTGGGGGTAAAACAAAGCCTTTGCTCTGCCACCCCTTCATTCTTTCTTAAAAGATTTTGAGAGAGGAATTGATGCTCAAATCTGTATCACCAGCATGTATCTACGTGGCAACAATTTAGAGTAATATTGTCAAACACAAGAAGAAAAGGACAGGAGAATCATAGAGAGGCTGGTCCCATATTGAGCCACAGAGCCGTCCCTAGGCTCACCTATCTTTGAACTTCCTATTCAATGAGGTAATATACATCCCTGTCAGCCACTTTTGTTCGGGTTTTCTGTGTCTGACAGCCAAATACATCTTTATTTATGTCTACTTTTACCATGGCTCAGTCTTTTACATTCACCTGGTCACTTCCTTCTAGAACAGGAAAAGAAGATGCTCTGGAAATGGAAATTGCTATCAGAGGAGGTGGAATCCATATGGCACATGATTTTTCAAAGGGGGGCACTACCTAGCTATTACTGCAGGCTTCTGCAAACCCTAAAGGCTTTGCACCTGATGCTAGAACCATCTAGCAGACAATGGCTATGCAGAGATTGTGCTGACAAGGAACTAGATGGCAATGGCCCTGAGAGGAGAGCTGCGTTGATTCTTGAGTAGAATACCAACTTCCATAGAAAAAAAAAAAACACCCTCACCAAAGTTACTTGAAATAACATATATTAATACAGTTCCATCATAAATAAAACATACTGTTAATATGGCTTTAAATAATATATAATGCTAGATTTGCATAATAAATAATACATAAATATGCAATCACCCCGCAAAGTCATATGAAATTAGTAATCACGAGGGAAGCTTAACCTACTGACATGCTACGAGAAGAAAGGCTTGCAATTGGCTCACAGGGCTTTACCCAGTACTGTTAGGTATGTTTTAGCCAAGAGCAACACCGGACTGACCCGAGTGCTTCACCTGTATACCTATGACTGACTATACAATGTAACTAGTCAGAGATGTTCAGTGTATAGTCAATAACAAGTTTCTGGAGTCTATACATATAACTTTGTTTTTTAATCGCTAATTCACTCCTGATGGAAAGACTATTAAAGAGCTAGCTCCTAAAAAGTGAGGTAAAGCATTGTGACCGACTCTATCCAACACTTCCATTTCTCCAGGAGTCACTATGTGTTTTTATTTACTAGTAACCTTAGTAATTCTATGAAGTAGACAGCATTATCTCCATTTTCCCACTCAGGGAATGGTGGATGGAGAGGCAAAGTGACTAACCCAAGGTCACACGGCTCTTTGATAGCAGAGAGGCACACAGCTCTCCTGAAACCAAAGCCTGTTGCTTTCCCTTTACAACATGGCTACCCTCCTCTCATTTTAAATGAAGCTCTTCTTTGTGGATTAAGATCCTGGATCTCTTATAATTCTGATTCAGCAAACCTTTGAGGAATCACTTTTGTGTGTTAGACCTCTCAAGTTGTTCCTGACACTAATCCTATTGGGCATTAATATGGTCATTTTAAAGATCAGGAAATCAAGGCTTGGAAAAAGGAAGCGACTTACCCAAAGACTCTATGTGAGAAAAAGCCACCAAACCACAGCGTGGCATCTCTGGAGAAGGTGCCTTCTGCTTTTACATCAGGCTCTTCTCCACAAGCAGACCCGACTTCTGCCCAGCAAGACTCAGTGGCTTTCTTCTGGAATAGAAAAGATAATGGTGCTCTGAGAGCGGAAGTTGCTTTCAAGAAATCTGGGGATCCCAAGGGTGAACTTTCTACTTCACAAATTTTCAAAGGGCTGGTACTCTGAGTGGCCTTGGGTCCATCAGTAGCTAAGCCTACTCATGGCACTTCACAAACACTCCAATTCTCAAGTCCCTCATGCTTCACTCCTCCAGTGTGAAGTTTGTTAAAAGTCCCCCTTCCTCTGGTAATGACATTCTTTGAAATGGTGCTTTGAGATCAGTTCTTATGGGAAAGACATAACCTACTGAAGAGTTATTGAGAAGAGTTGGAACCATAAATGTCGAGCCTACCCAGGAGAGTAAATATAAAGCACTTGCATCTTTCCAGCTGAATTATAGCTTATCAAGCTCACATTAAACCTTTAAGCTTTTTTTTTCTGTAGGTAAGAATAAATCTAAGTTGACTATTCCAGCATATGTATTTGTTTTCTCTACGCTGTCTATAAACCATGTCCAAGATGAGTATTTATAAGCCTGAGCGAAAACTAGACAAACAGTTCTGAGAATAAGTGACAACTATAACAGTTCATGATAAGACAGTCACAACAAAGGAAACGCTATGCATTAAGCAATTTTTCTTGCAAATCTTTTATAGGTATGTCAGGCTGTGTGCTGGCAGAGTGAAAGAGAATAGATCACAAAGAAAGCCCGTATAAGAAAGAGTTTTTAGGCAAATGCTGTCTTGTATGCATAAATCAAATAAATAGTGATAAAAAAAACACACAAAGGAATAGCACAGACTTCTATGGAATTTTATATAATGAAGGGTTTTTTTTTTTGTTTTTGTTTTTAGCCATTTCACAACAATGTATGTTTATGGAGCACTTTATAATTACTTGCTCATTAAATCTGATGACATTTCTGGCAAGTAGGTCCATATCATTATTTTAATTTTATAGCCCAGGTAACTGGAGTGGGGAATTGTAAAGGAACATTCTCAAGGTCACACAGCCGGGTGAGTGCTGGCCAAGGGCTTTACTGCGGAACTCCCTCTCCCACAATCTTGAGTTGCAGTTCTGGGGTAATGGTTCAGCTATCTCTTAGCTCCCTCCTTGATGAGGGACAGGTTGGGGAGTATACCTGGACATCTGGGGTGAGTGACAAAGAAAGGCAAAGGCTCCTCCTGGCTATACATGTAGAGGTACCAGTGGTTGGCATAGATATTGGCATGAGAATCTCAGGAGGAATATGGATCCCATGAGTGTGGTGATGCATGCCTATATGATGCAAACACACATCTGCAATAGAGCCTCATTGGAGATGTTCGTGATGATGAGTTTAAACCTGCAGCTCACAGCCAGCTTTAAATATAAAGGAGGGGGGTGTTAAAAACAAACCAACACCCCAGGATCCATTACATCTAAGTCTCCGAGAGTGGGGTTTGGACAGGGATATTTTCCAAGAACAACCCATGTTTTCCTAACATGTGGAGAGATTTGAGAACCATTGGTATAAAGACCCTTCCAGGTCTTCTACACACGGTATAGGTTGTTCACTGCATAAGAATCCCTGACTCAGGGGCCAGTGAGGACTGCAACTCAGCTCACACAGTGTGCCCTAATTTGGAGGTGACATTTATTCTTAAAACAGAATCACCTTTTGTCTAATTGAACAGAGGCCCCGGGTCATCCCCCTATTCTTGGATATGAATTGCCACATAGCCAACATAGTCTATTTTCAGCTTACTTTTGATGCATTCATTAGAAATTTTATTTACCAGTTACTATGTTCTTGTCTTTTTCATTTTGTTTATCAATACTTCTGTGATACTCCGTTTTTGTTTTCTTAAATCTAGTTTTATTTGGTTCAGGTTCTATCTTACTTCAAAATAGTACCCCTTTATTTTATTCATAGAGCATTTTAATGAGCCAAAGTTTCTAATCTGTTAAAATCATAATTCAGAATATCAAAATTCACGTTATGCCCTGCCCCAAAAGTTGCAAAGTGTATTGTAAATATATCTATTCGTTCACTTCACATTTCACTCCTTACGATTCTGACAGATGACCTTCCTTCCCTTCCCGCTGTGGCCATGGCAACTCTCTCCATTCAGAGATTGTTAGGCAAACACCCCGATTTGTATCCCTTGTGAAATAGGAAATGTTTTTTCATTTACAGTTGCAAGGCCTGCAATGAGAATGGGAGGAAATGGACATTCAGCTTTTGGGCAACTTCAGCTCCCACATCTCTAAGCCTGTGCCATCTCATCTTCATGCGCTGGCCTGCAGCAACCACACAGCAACTAAGTCTCAACTTTCCAGGGCATGAGACCTTACACTGGTCTGAGAGAGGCTTTACACAGGCCCCCAAGCCACGAAGTCATTTGCTTTCTTTCCCACCCTCCTAGAGTCAGTCTGCATATTTACCGTGAGACATCCCTGTCTCCCCCCCAGCCATGGCACCGTGAACACGCATCCACCACACACAGGTAGCACAGTGTGCCCTATACTCTTATTCATGCCTGATGGAGCTCCGAGAACAAGAGCAGGACAGCTTTTTATAAACTTCCAGTTTCTGTTAGACCTTCTATTAGACCCATGGTAGGTGATCCATATGTGCTTGTTATGTGAATAAATGGCCTAATTCATTCATACTAAAATTTAAGCCTATTTACTAGTAATTTAAAAGGAATAATTTGGAAATACTGTATTTGGAAATAAATAATAAGTACATCCTATACTTAAGTCTTCCAGCAGGCAAATAAGGCTCTGTTATACCCAGCTTTTGATGGCCTCACTTCCCACCAAGGTGAGCTACGACTTGGCTTCCTAAGGCTGAGTCTGGCTGAGCAGAACACAGTCATTCTGCCCCAGCTCCACTTCTTCCATATCAGTCACTTGAAAAAGGAAGGCAGAGAAAACTTTTCATGTGCTTTGTCAAGACTGAACAACCAGCTTATTGATTAAGGATTTCTATTATCTCAACCAATGTCTACAGCATCTTATGGTTACAACTAAAGTCTTCATGGCTCTTGACTGTTCCCAAAAGTCAATAACTATACCTTCTGTGCTGTGTTCTCCAAGGGGCCAAAAGTGGGATTAGTAAGAGCATATGGGAGGAACCATCTCCACAACAAGGTAATGAGGTGTGAGTTTGCTCAACCCTCTCTGCCTTTGTTGATTCCCTCTCCAGGATACACAGGAAGCAGGTGAAGATTTGCAGTCCATTAAAAAAAGCACTCTAAGCTGTACCATAAAGGAAAACAGAAGGGTGAGTCTGCAGGCTCTGCCCTGCTATGCTACTGAGAAGTTACTAGATTACACAGGCACCCAGCCATAAATTTGCTTCCATTGGCATAAATCACACAAATATGACAGAACTGAACATGTGCTGAAGCCAAATGTGCATATTGCAAATCTTTTGTCATCTCCTCAACCAAATCTTGAAACAGTAATTTTATAGCCCTTCCCTTCCTTTGAAAATTCACATTTTCTTAATGGCCCTGAAAGGGGAAGGGGTCTGGAACAGCTGTCGTTGAAGCATTCCTCTTCTCCCCTGCCCTTCCCTGCCAGTGTTCAGTGCCCTCTGACCCCCATGTGGGGGTCAAGCTGCACAGACACTGGTTTTGCTGCTCCTTTGAACTTGTTTGAATTCATTTAACATTTGAGAAAGCTGAGATTCAGAGTAGTTAAGGCTGCTTCCCTCACTGGGTTGAGTATCCACTGAGCTCCCTGACACAAAGGTCCTTAGCTTGAGCTGCCTTTCCATAGGTGCTCAACAAATGCGGGGTGCCTCCTCTGGGGATTGCCCTTGCTGAGATGCTGCTTTTGCAGCATTCTGTGGTCCTGTGTCCTGTCTTTTCTCTGACTTCATCGTTTTCCTGGCTGCCACTCAAGGCCAGAGCCCATGTCTCCTCTTTGTCTCGTGGCCCTTCTCTCATTAGATGCTCAATAAATGTTGCTGACAGACTGGCTGACTGCCTGACTGACTAGAAATGGCACCTTTCCACCAAGGGCAAGTGTTCTTTGCTGCGTTTACTTTGTGCTTAATGTCAAATGGTGTCACCAACATGATGTCATTTTCCTGACATGCACATCAGGATTATTAAGACAGTTGAAGAAATCCAAAATGTTGGAGGGTATTGGTCCTAATTAGTACCATAACATTAGTAACAGGGCTTGAGTGTCTTACAGGTTTAGAAATCTTTCGAGTTAAACATGTCAATTTAACCCTGATTTTTATGTAAATGTCCTCAATTTTTATGACATCACTTGTATGCATATTAGAGGATTTTCAGCTGTGGTTACTTCCTATGACTTCAACTTTGGGAGACAACAATTAAATGTAAGAAGCATATTTTATGCTGTTTAACAATAATAAAAACAAAACAAATAAAACCACCCCCCTTTTCCACTTGAAGATCTCCCTTTTCTTTAACAAATGATCAGCTGGCTTTGGAAGCAAAAGTGAAGCCATCTCTGACCCAAGCTATGTTGGTTGCCATTCTTGCCTATATAGTTTGCAAGAGGATGGGAGGAAACATGTAAGCTCAATCAGGTCCTTGGACAGTTTTCTCTTAATGAAACATTGATGAAAATACACACACACACACACACATCAAGGTCATAGTAAATCCAGTTTTATGATGTTTATAAAATGGCTCTAAATTTTAAAATAGTCCATCCATCATCACTTCCTTTTGCCTGCCATTCTTTTAAAAGTTGCATCACCATACACATTCCCCAAATGCTGTCCAATAGGTTATCATTGCCTTGCACTTTTGCTCTTTTGTTAATTTTGGATAAAGTCCTAGAGTGTAGCAATATTATTGAACTCATTTCTGCTTAGGTCTCAAGTTTTCATAGCTCTTCTATTACCAAGTGGCGATGCACCCTATAGGCACAATAAATAAATAATACAACACTGAAGCTATAACAAATCACAAAATACATTATTAAAAAATTAAGAAATAAATATCCCCCTCTTACTTAAATAGAGATTGATTTTATAATGCGGAATGCTGAGGAGAGCTGCTCTGAGATATATTAAAGCCTGGGGACATGGAGAATACACTGTAATGGGCATTTTGCTCCCTCAGCCAGAGAAAAAAAGTCCTCCTAGTGAATGGATGTATTTGTGAAGTGGAAGCCGAGATTCTCTGTTTGTTCACAAGCCAGGTGTGATGCACGGCGCCTGTACCACGCGAGGCTGGAGAAGACCTGCAGGACACATCTGTCTTTCCAGATCACACACTGTGCGTCTGGACGAGGCTGATGCAGACAAATGCTTTCCTGGAACTGAAGTCGGAGAAATGCTGTTTCTTTTCCTTTCATTGTAAATCACAATTCCAGCTTCCAAAAAGATGTTCTCGAACGAGGATCCTGCCAAGCTTCCTCCAAGGTGTTTTACTTAATGAGGAGAGGATATGGCATAGATCTCTCCACAAGGGATACATTTCAAAAGAAAAAATTAAATAGGATCCTTTCTCCAGAGGCGTAAAGATTTTCTATGGAAAAGACAAAGTCTATTGGGCCCCTGGACTCTTAGGAAGTCACTTTTCTGCTATTTACCTTGAGGCTTGTTTGAGGCCATCGACTTCTCAGAAGCCAATGCTTCTGGACTGAGGAAGCTCCCTCGGCCTCTGCTCTCATCCATCCTGGAATAGCGTAGCATTTCTCTGTCCAGCTTAGATGTCTCAAGACTGAGCAGGTCTTGCTGACTCCACTGCCCTCTGCAGAGACTCCAGTGCTTCTGCATGAGGGGAAAGGCGATGACTAGCAATTGCCCCTTCTTTTTCCCACCCCCAAATTATGCAAAAAGGTTACTGTGCTGGCACATAGAGAGAACCACTTCATTTCCTTATCTCGTTGCTCTCTGTAAAGGACACTGGGGAGACTCAAACATACCATGCAGAGAGGAATTCCCACTTACTGGACAGTTTTGAACAGACCACTAGAAATGGGTCGCTTACCATGAGCTAATCCTTTTGGGGAAGAGATGGTGAATGAGTGAGCCCCTCTGGTTCTAAAGGCTTTGGGGGCACTATTTGCCAAGAAATTGACTTGCCTATATGTTTTTATATGATCTTGTCCTTTGTCCATCTCCTGCAAGTACATAAGGCACATATTGGCAAGGCTCATTCTTTGTGGAAAGATTTTCTTACCTACACCTGAACCCTCTGGAAAGTGCAGACATTCAGGAGCCTGGGCTCACAGATACTCTACCATCTTTAATGCACAGCTTTGGAAGTCACCCTGAGCATTAATACCTTGCTGGTAAATGGAGAAAACAAAAGTGGAATAACATAGGAAGGTTTTCATATGTCAGGCCTGCTGTGGAATATGTCATCTTTATGCATGTTCCACTGGTCAGAGCACAATCTTACCTATATTCCAGTGGGGCTGGCAGTGTGTCACTTAACTGTTGTTAAAGCACTATTATAACTGCCTGCTCACTTACTCAGTAACACTGTGCTAGGTACAAGAATGTAATGATAACCAGGATCAACACAGCTCTTGCCTTCATGGAGCTTACACTTGAGCAGGGGAGGTAATGGAAAACAGTGAATTCCAAGATAATCACAATTTGTGACAAGTGTTGTAATGGAAACAAATAAACGGATGAGATTAAAAATATTGGAGCATGGAGCCTATTTTATATAGGCTACTCAAAAAGTCCTTCCCAAAGGAAAGAAGTGTCATTTAAACCAAGATTCATGAGAGGGAGCTAACCATGTGGGGAAAGCATTTCATGCAAAAGGAAGAGCAGAGACCCTAAGGAGAAAACAGAGTTTATTGTGTCATATAACTGAGAAAAAGCAGGTTTAAGAACATGGCTGAGACCCACTGTTTCTTCAATCAGAGATGACATCCCAGCTCACCTAGACAGGTAACACCATGTGACTTAGTTGTGTTCAAATGATAGTTTAGGCCATGCTCATCATCCCCCTCAATCTTATCTTGTTTCTATTCCTCCATCTGCTGGCTGGATATTGACGACATCCAAAGAGACCTTGAAGTCATTTGATGAAGACAATAGAGTTTCTATCAGTCTAGGTTCCTGGAGTCTCTGGACAGCCCTTGTTCCCAGCTACCAACTGAGTATATTATGTGAATGTTTCGGTTGTGATTGCTGTGTAACAAATTACCCCACAACTTAGTGGCTTAAAACAACATACTTTTATTATCTCAGGGCTTTTGTGAGTCATGAATCAGGGCATGAATCAAAGATTTGTCTGAGACTGTGGTCTCAGCTAACACCTCAACTGGGGAAGACTCTGCTTCTAAGCTCACTTCCATAGTGATTGACAGGATTTAGCTCCTCGGGAGATGCTGGACTTTGAGGCTTGTTTTCTTGTTGGTAGTTGGCCAGAGGCTGCCCTCTGTTTCTTGCCATGGGGCCCCTTCCAGCTTGCTCATTAGAGCAGCAGATACAAAGTGCCAGAGAGAGGGAGTGCTAGGAAGACAGAAGTCACAGTCTTTGGCAATCTATTCATGGAAAGGGCACCTTGTCATTTTACCGTACTCTACTTGTCAGAGGCAAGTCACTAGATCAGGCCCATACTTAGGGGCAAGGAATTACACTAGGGCAGTGGTCAGCAAACTGCAGCTCACGAGCCACATGTGGCTCGCAAGCAGTGGTTTGACGCTCTGTAGACTAAGGAGTTTGCCTACCACTGCACTAGGCAGGGAAGCCATGTCAGAAGCTGCCTACCACTGTCATACGTAAACCTGTGCTGTGCTAAGCCACTGGGAGTCGGTTACAGCAGCTGTCATTACCTTCGGTAACAGAGGGGGAAAAGCAACAGCTGATGGTCTAATAAAGTGAGCTCAGAGCAGGCCAGGCCATGAGTGCCTTATAAACACTGATAAGAAACTCTCTTTTATTCTAAGTGCAATGGCAGGCCATGGGATTTAAGCATGAGAAAGAAAGAATCCAAGTTTTGTTTCTTGCTACTATTTACAAATGCACTGGAAGAAGAAAGAGACCCAGGAGGCTGTTGTCATCTGATACAATGTTAGGACATGATGATTAAGTTTATGTATCAACTGGGCCACAGTGCCTGGAGATGTGGTCAAATAATTATTCCCAATATTCACAGTAGGCTCAAAGTCCACTGTTCTAAATGTTCATCTGTTTTTGGATGATATGAACATTTAGACCAGTGGACTTTCAGTAAAGCAGATTGCCCTCCATTATGTGGGTGGGCCTCATCCAGTCAGCCAAGAGCCTGACATTTACTGAGAAAGAGTGAATTCTGCAGCAGATGCCTTTGGACTTGAACCACAACATTGGTCTCTCTTCTGGGTCCCCAGCATGTCAGCTCACCCTGAGGATTTTAACTTGTCAGCCTCCATATTTATGTCTCAGTTCTTTAAAACAAAATTTTCTCTACTCAATATATATACAGACATTTTAGGGTTCTATTTCTCTGGAGTCAGGACTAATGCAGAAGGCACATCCAATATTGAGCAGGATAGCAACAGCGATGGCAGCAAATTCTGCTATTTTTGAGTTCCTGTTTTGCATTCCAGGCACTCTGTTAGAGGTTTTATGCACATCATCTCATCCAATCATTCAACAAATATAGATTTTTACACCCATTTTACAAATGAGGACAGCAGCACTCAGGGAGTTAAGTGAGGCACCCAAAGTCTACCTAGTAAGTGGGAGAACTGCCAGATCAATTTGTCAGAAGCCTCTTTTTTCCCCCCAAAGGATTGCAATGAAGAAAATGAATAGCAGCAGGAACAAAAAGTCAAGTTGGTACTCCCATTCTGAAATTCCATTGTGTTGATGGTCAAAGCAAATTCATTAAATTCAGTCCAGTTTCCTTATGTATTTAAATAACAAGTACAATCTGTGAGGGGCCCTTCTTGCTGCTAAAGCATGGCAATTTATTTTTATACTGTCACTGCAAATCTGGTTTTTCAATTTTTATGTTTTGTTCCCATAAGCATACTTGTACAGCCAATTGTTAACGGATTAACAGCTTTGTGTGAAATCCATCCATCAGCTCTGGTTTACCTGCGTGGCTAGTAGAGTCTGTTCGCAGGGTAGAGCGGAGGAGCACATGAACCTGAGGAGGCCAAATGGAGCATTGGGACCCCTGGTAAGCATCTATTGTGCCTCTACTATGGTCTAGGCACTGCGCTATGCATCTGGTCTCTGACTCAGCAACAACAAAGAGACTTTTGAATCTTATGGGGTTTCCAGCATAAAAAGAAATCCCCTCAGGAAATAAACACATATAAATTGCAAAATAGTTAGTCTCAGAAATACAGCCAATTTGCTATTTCCAAAATTTTTCTATCTATCTATCATCTATCTATCTATCATCTATCTATCTATCTATCTATCTATCTATCTATCTATCTATCTATCATCTATCTTTCATTTATCTTTCTAACTATGAATCCATCTCTCTAACAGTTTCAAAGCAGTGCTATCTCAAAAGTAGTACTTTGAAATAATAGCAATACTTTGAAATAACATGATGGTAACATCTACAATGGTAACATCATTGGAAAGGTAAGAACTGTTCATCTCTAAGAAACCTGGATCCCCTGGGATATGTGATCAATACCGGGACCCCGCCAGCAGGCAAGGGGACCCCAAGGTAGGTGCTGGACGTGGAGGCCAGGGGGGCACAGACTACAAAGGAGACAGAATTGAACCTCACATCACCCTGTTTGGCCCCGGAGGATGGCTGGTTAGCCAGAGATGGGTAAGATTCCTCAGGGAAGGAACAACCTAAGACAGACACGGTTGCATAGGGGCCAACAGGAGAGAACTAAAAGGTCAACAGAGGTGGGGCACAGACCCTCACCCACAAACCTTGCAGGGGCTTGAATTCTCACCCCTCCTGAGGGAGGTCTCCTGCCCCCTCGGCTGCTTCGCCTCCTACGCACAACTCAGACCAGGACCCAGGTAGCAGACAGAGACTCGGCCAGCAATAGCTGTTCTATATCTAATTTCAGTCTATTACCAGGAATGCTCAGGACCTACTAAAAAATGCAAATATTCCTTTCCACTAATATTTACAGGGTAAACTAAGATTTCTGCTTGAGTATTAAAATTGACATTAAAATAGTAATCAAGTTTACAGATTAATTTAAATTGGCCAAGTGAAATGAGTGAATACTCAAGAAAATTTAAGTGTACTGGACAAAAAGCTTTTCCTAAAACATTAACTAAAATATCTATTAGTAGTTCATCTCACTGTAAAATTGCCTAACATCCAAAGAACCTAAAACAGTCACATTTGTGTGCAAAAATTAAAATTTAAAATTACCAAGACTGCAATATAAAATTCCCAGAAGCCCCCATTAAGCAAAAAAGGGGGGGATAGTGGGGTAATATCATGTAAGGAAAAATATCGAGTAAGTAAAATACATCTAGAAAATTCTTACTCCAGAAAAGTAACTTCCATTTGTAAAGCCAACAGCAGGATACCCATGAAAAAAACACACATGGTGTCAAAATAAGACAAAGGAAAATCATTTAGGCAAAAATAAAAGAATCCCAAGTCTAATTTGCAGAGAGGATCCCTTTGTTAACTTTTGGTCGAGAATGTGTTCGTGTGTTTTCAGAGAACAACTCCAAGACCATGTGGGTTCCTGGGACAGTGAGGAACTGACGGGTCTGTTCCAGGCACGAGGACGGTCCAGAGATGGGGGACACTGACGACACCTTGCCATGCTAGCAGTCGGCAGCTGTGCATGGCTGCAGGCGGCCCAGGACCAAACCAGAAAGGATGGATCTTGCATTGCCACGATGTGTCCACCATCTGGATACCATTGCTGACATGAACACATAAAGAACTATTTGACATTGAAACTGGGACTCAGAACAGTTGGACATTGAAACTGAGACTCAAACATTTTTTGTTCTTATACATTTATTTCTAGTATGCAGAGGCAAGATATTTTTGAAGAAAAGAAACAGGAGAGAGTGATTGATATAGAGGCAGGGAAGCATTGAACAGGCTGTCAAGCTACAGGGGGAAAGCTGGGGTGGATGGGAGGCGGATGCTGGGGAAATCAACCTAAGGACTTGTATGCATGCATATGAGCTTAACCAATGAATGAAAGACACTGGGGCTGGGAGGGGGGCAGGTGGGGACATGTGCTAGGGGGTAAAGGAGGCTGAGGGGAGGATAATGGGGGGAAGAAGGAAAACATATGTACTACTATTAAATATAAGTTATACTGCAAAAAAATATATTTTTTTTAAAGATAAAAAAAAGAACTGTTCATCTCCAGGCTTTAAACCTCTGCCCCCATCTGCACAGCTGCACTCCAGGTTCTGTTAATACATTCTGCTTTTTAAAAAATATATATTTTATTAATTTTTTTATAGAGAGAAAGGGAGAGATATAGAAAGTCAGAAACATCGATGAGAAACATCAATCAGCTGCCTCCTGTACACCCCCTACTGGGGATGCCTGCAACCAAGGTACATGCCCTTGACCAGAATCGAAACTGGGACCTTTCGGTCTGCAGGTCGACACTCTATCCACTGAGCCAAACCGGTTTCAACTACATTCTTGCTTTTTAATTAATTTGAAGTAGAAGAATAAAGACCTGTTGTGTGTATTTATTTATTTATTTATTTAATCTTTATTGTTCAGTTTATTAATTACATTGTTTCCCTTTTTTATCCCCCTATATCTCCCCTCCACCCTGTACCTATCCCACCCTCCACCCTCACCTCCCCCTCCCCACTGTCCTCTCCCATTGTTGCAAGATTTTTGTCCAGGCTCTTGCTGTACTTCCCACAACCCTTTCCTCCCCAAGAATTATCAGTCCATTCCCTCTCTATGTCCATGTTTCTGTTATATTCACCAGTTTATCCTGTTCATCGGCCTATCAGTTCACTTGATTTTTATGTTCATTTGTTGATAGATGTGTATTTGTTGTTCATAATTTATATTTTTACCTTTTTCTTCTTCCTCTTCTTAAAGAATACCTTTCAGCATTTCATATAATATTGGTTTGGTGGTGATGAACTCCTTTAGCTTTTTCTTATCTGCAAAGCACTTTATCTGATCTTCAATTCTGAATGATAGCTTTGCTGGATAGAGTAATCTTGGTTGTAGATTCTTGCTGTTCATCACTTTGAATATTTCTTGCCACTCCCGTCTGGCCTGCATCGTTTCTGTTGAGACATCTGCTGACAATCGTATGGGTGCTCCCCTGTAGGTAACCAACTGTTTTTCTCTTGCTTTTAATATTCTCTCTTTATCTTTTGCTCTTGGCATTTTAATTATGATATGTCTTGGTGTGGTCCTCTTTAGATTCCTATATTTTGGGGTTCTGTGTACTTCTTGGGCTTTTAAGTCAGTTTCTTTCACCAGGTGGGGGAAGTTTTCAGTCACTATTTCTTCAAGTAGGTTTTCATTAACTTGCTGTCTCTCTTTTTCTGCCACCCCAATAATACTGATGTTGGCATGCTTAAGGTTGTCCCAGAGGCCCCTTACACTACCTTCAATTATCTGAATTCTTTTTGTTTCTTGCTTTTTCCAGCCGAGTGGATTTTGCTTCTTTGTATTTCAAATCTTTGACTTGGTTCTTGTGGCCCTCTAGACTGCTTTTAGGACTTTGTATAATATTTTTTATTTCAGTCTGTGTATGCTTGATTTCTAGTTGGTCCTTTTTCATATCCGTGAGGGTCTCGTTGATATCCTCAGAGGTCTTGTTCATTTCCTTAAGGGTCTCATTCATTTCCTTGGAAGTCTCATTCATTTCCTGGTTGGTCTTGTTTATTTCCTCGTAGTTCTCATTAAGTTCACCCGCCTTTTCTAGGAGCCTCTTGAAAAGCCTTATAACTGTGGTTTTGAACTCTATGTCTTGTCGTCTTTTCTCCTCCATTTCTTTCACACCTGATTTCTTTCCAAATCTCTGTATGGTGGCTGCTTTATGTGGTAGATATCCTCTAAGGGTCAGTGGCAAAGCCTCCCCAGTTATTTGAGATGGGTACTCTTACTGCAATCCTTTATGGGTTGTACAGTATTTTTGAATTTAAACCCAGCTTGTTGTTGTTAGCCCTAGGAGGGTTTGACCTCCAGGCCAATTGGCTGTGAAGGGAGACTGTTTTCAGGTTGGATGGGTGGAGTCTCTGAGCTGCACAGGCAGCCTCAGTGTCAGCTACGTCCTATGCGGCACTTGCGCGTGGGTCTCTGTTGGATGGGGATGGCTGCAGGCACCTCCAAGAGAAAGCTGCTAGTCTCTTCCCCTTGCCAGACAACTCTGCCTCTCCCCAAATGAGTCTGCACACCCAAAGTCTAGCCCAGGGTTGTAAAATAGGTGCTTTCCGGGACCAGGAGACAAGTTTCCAGGGAGCAAGTCACGCGTTTGTGCGACACTTGCGCACAAACTTCTTTTCCCAGCTACCCCGTTTCTCTGCAGACTAGGAGACCTCTGCCATGCCCGGCTTCCAGGGTGAGTCCCCCGGACCTCAGACCTCGCCTGGCACTGGGGAATCTGTGCAGTGGGGACGTCTCCACGTACCCCGGATCTCGGTCCTCGCCTGGCGCTGGGGAATCCATGTAGTGGGACGTCTCTTCCCTCTCCGTTGGCGAAATCCAGCCAGGGTTGCTGCTCGGGCCCTACAGCCCGTGCACGTGACCAGGACAGCTCCTAACCTGTTTCCGTCTTCAAGGCTGCGCTCCCGCCACTCTTCTGAGTCTCAGTGTCCCACCTTTACTTTTATTTGTGGAGTTTTCACTCAGCCAGGTTTCTGGTGATTCTGGGTGATGTTTGTTTTATTGTTATGTTGTAGTTTTTGAATTGCTGTGCGGGGCAGAACAATAGGTGTTTACCTATGCCGCCATCTTGGTTCTCCTCCAAAACCTGGTGTATTTATATACTCTGACTTTCTCCATACATTCCTCCCACTTGGGGCAAAATTAATTATGATGTCTTCCTGTGTTCCTGGGCCCTGGAGGTCACATAGACATTATCCTATATAATAAAAGCCTAATATTCTTAGAATGCTAAGTGTCCAGTTATCCAGTCATCCATTCAACCAACCAAATCATAATCCTATATAATAAAATCCTAATATGCAAATTGACCAAATGGCATAATGACTGATCACTATGACACACACTGACCATTAGGAGGCAGACACTCAACATAGGAGCTACCCCCTGGTGGTCGTGCACGCCCACAGGGGGAGCGCTGCTCAGCCAGAAGCCTGGCTCATGGCTGGCAAGCACAACAGCAGTGGCAGGAGCTTCTCCCACCTCCACTGCAGGCGGATGGTAAGGAGTGAGGGGACCTGGACTGCGAGAGCCCCAGACTGCGAGAGGGATGTCTGATTGCTGGCAGGCAGACATCCCCCAAGGGGTCCCGGACTGCAAGAGGGTACAGGCCAGGCTGAGGGACCCCCCACCAACAGTGCGTGAATTTCATGCACTGTGCCTCTAGTGTGCTAATGATATGCTAAGGCTGCTCAACCTCTCGCTATGATGTGCACTTACCACCCGGGGGCATATGCTCTGACCTGTAGGTTAGTTTGCTGCTGGGGTCTGGCCGATCAGGACTGAGTGAGATGGGCCAGACATGCCCTGGAGCCCTCCCACAGTCCCTCCCCAGCTGGCCAACCTCCCATGTTCCTCCCCAGTCCCAATTGTGCACTGGTGGGGTCCCTTGACCTGGCCTGCACCCCCCTCACAATCCGAGACCCCTCAGGGGATGTTGGAGAGCCAATTTTGACCAGAATGACCGGTCGCTATGATATGCACTGACCACCAGGGGGAAGATGCTCAATGTAGGAGTGTCCCCTGGTGATCAGTGCACTCCCATAGGAGGAGTGCTGCTCAGCCAGAAGCCAGGCTCACAGGACCTTTCCCACCTCCACAGCAGCAGCAGTGTTAAGGACGTGTCCAAAGCTGGTTGTTAGACATCCCCTGAGGGCTCCTGGACTGCAAGAGGGCACAGGCCAGGCTGAGGGACATCACCGCCCCATGCACGAATTTTGTGCCCTGGGCCTCTAGTATATAATACAAATCTAGAGCCCATTACACCTCTTTTGTATCACAGGCAAGTCACTTTCATCACATGTAAGGAGGCAAGAAAAAGTTAAGTAACAAAAGGTGCTGAGAAGGCAGTAAGCAGATTCCACTGCAGAAGTCGAGTGAGTGTGAAAAGTGCAGAAAGGACTAGGAGAGACATTACAGAATGGATTACTAAAAGCAACCAGAGAGAAGTGAGTAATCTGGAAGAGAGAAATACAACTCTGCTTTCTCTGTGTAAAACCCCTCACCTGAACCACAGGTAGAATTCTGTAGGAGGAAGAATTCACAGACAGCGGCATTTTGGAGAAGGCACTTTGCCCGAGGCATCAGCAGAATGCATTTGTCATCTGAAGGCAACACATGGAGAATGGTATCTCCAGCTTTTCAGTGTTGCACAGAACTGTGCTGTCTGTCACCAACAGGAACAGAAAATGCTATAAGGAGAAATGCAAACCACAAAGTTTGAATAGTTCAAAAGGAAAGGTCCCTGCATTGTGAAGAATGAATTTCTGGACTTACAGACAAGAAGACGATACCTGTCTGGGATAGTACATCCATTTTAGTACAAAAAAAAGTAGCCTTTTGGGTGGGGACCAGCATGGATCCACACTAGAGCTAGGCTGTGTGGGTCAGCATGCAGAATTGGAATTCAAGGGCAGTGAAGAACTAGGTGGCAAAGCCCTGCTCATCTGTAAGGGCATTTATGGGGTAGAGGGACAGGCAAGCCACAGAGAGAAAGTCTCTCTTTTTGGATCTTGCAGGAGTTTACTGTGCTGATGGTAGAAGAGGAAGCGTTCTAAAGTAGAATGCAAAAGCCCAGAAATAAGACACAGTACAGATCACTCACCAATGGCTACTGAAGAGGAACAGTGATAATAATTATATTTACTAAATATGTTTTACATTTTTCATCTCATTTAATCCTTCTAACATATGTATGAGATCATAATTATTTTCACTTGACAAATGAGAAAACGAAGGCTGGGAAACCAAGTAAGTAACTTGCTAAAGGTACTATTGAGCTAGAATTCAAACCCAGTTCAACGCTGTAATGCATATTATCTTAGTTGACTATAAAAATCTTTGTGCTTAAATAAATTATATACAGTGTATTTAAAAAATTCTCTTTCAACATGACAACCTTCCCAAGCCACCGTCTTAGATTTTTCCTCCTATTCCCACCTAAACTTCTTGAAAAAATTCCCACATTTTGATTTCATTCCCTTACCTCCCACTGGACCTTCCCTCAACTTATTGCACCATCTTTCTGCGCCATCACTCCACCAAAACTACTTTTGCCAAGGATGACATGGCTCATGTTTCATTTTGGTCCTACTTGGGCTTGACTTTTGGCAGCCTTGAACACCATAGACTGGTCACAACAATTCCTCACATTGGCTTCTATGGGTCAGCTGCTCCTCATCATCTTCTCCTCAGTCTCAAGCTCCTCTTGAATGTGGAACTCCTTTGTGCTGCTCTCCTCGCCCTCTCTCCACACACCCCTGAAAGGTTTGATCCACATTTGTGCTTCCGTTGCCGGCTCATTCTGCCAACTCCTGGAAGAGGGCCTCTGATTTCTTTTATTTGCTTCTATTTCAGTATTTTCTTTCCAGTATCTGCCACTCCTATGGTGACAGTACCGGCTTTGCCTCTCTGAACTCCTTTCCCTGTCTCAGCATATGTACTTTGTTGGATGGAAATTGGTTTGATCATGTGATTAGGGCCTTTTTCTATTTTGCTTGCTACAGGAATTTCTTTAGGAATGGGCACATAGTAAACTGGTTCAGGACTTTTGTTCCCACTGTTGAAGAGAGAGAAATTACCTTTAATATGGGCCCTCAACCTCAAAAAGATGTATCTTGAAGAAAGTGAAGCAAAAAGAGAAGAAGCAGGAGAGAGAAATAGATTTGGTTACCCCATTTGAATTTCTGTATCCAGCCATGCCTCTAGACTTCCATACATGTGGCTATTGAAACCTTTGTATACTTTAGTATATTTTTACATTTATGTGAAATATAAATATATTTTAATGTATTTGGATATATCAGGTTAAATAAAATATGTTATTTAAGTAACTTTTGCTTCTTTTTCTTTTTCTTTTCTTTTCTTTTCTTTTTTTTTACTTATTTAGTGTGGCTACTAGAGAATTTGCAATTCTGTATGTGGCTCACATTATATTTCTATGGGTCTATGATGCTCTAGACCAGGGTTGAGGAACATTAGGCCTATAGGCCGTATAAAAACTGCAAAATCATTTGGTCTGGCCCTGCCAAGACATTAGGGGTGAGTTAATTAAAGGTTTGACCAAATACCGTACAGCAGGCTAATTTTTAAGTTGATGATTTTGTATGGTCTGCAAATGATGTTATAAATATCCAAATGGCCCTTGGCAGAAAAAGTGCCCCCCTGCCCCTGCTCTAGACCTTTTAGCTACATGACTGAAAATTTCCCCTTTTTTGAGCTTGCAAAACATAAATGCAAGCAACTGTTTTCAACCATAAAATTCCTCATAAAACAATAACCAAATACATCCTTCCACCAGTTTCTTCTCCTCGGTACCAGGTCCACATGTAGCAAGATGTCCAGTGGGACAGTCACTTATTTTAAAATCAGTGAGGTATCCTTTAAAAGTTTCTAGCAATTTTATATCTCTATCAGTAAAGACATAAATTTATCTTTGTAAAAGACTTACTTTGTTTTAAAAAAAATTGAAAAGGATCCCTTTTTGACCCAAAGGTGTAGCAAATGTGCGTACATCATTTTTTAAGAAGGCTGTCACCCATTAACTTAGATGTAAATGCCTTGAATTGACATTTCATATCTTGTTTAGTAATGCAAATCAGTGTACTTTTTTTTTTAACAGGACTGTATCCATTTTTTTCCTAAATGTGATTTTTTAACTTAATAATCTCTGTACATTATTCTTTGTTTTGGGGATGTACTTGTGTATGAATATGCGTATGCACACACACCCATGGGTCCCATCTTAAAATTACTCGTTGAAGATCAAAAGCAGAAATCAGATAATGACAGGATAGAGGGGAGGCATAACTGTACCTTGAGCTGGGGGCAGGGACCTGTAAGGAACCGGATGGGAAATGCCAGTCTACTCTGCCCTAAAAAAACCTGCATGTGGTATTATTTCAGGTGGTATAACATAGGTTTGGGGAAATCAAATGTCAAATTTTGCGATTGCCCTGTCTGAGCTCTGAGGACCAGATCACACACAGTGGGTAGGCATTGCATTTTCCCCTGGAAAAAATAAGTAGTAAAGCCAAGAGAAAGAAGTAATTCTCTTCTCTTGAATGCCAGGAACAAATCCATCTTTTTGAGGAAAGGCACTGCCGTTGTGGGCTGGCCACTGTTAGTGTCAGTGGGCTGAGGAGTCCAGGAAAGGGTTATAGCTAGAGGAAAACCATTTTATTAAAGGACAAAATCTAGAAGCAGGAGTATAGCTAACATCTAAGTTTTCCTCCTCTGTATTGTAATTCCCTTCTAGTCTATGTGCGTTCTGTCGGGTTAAGAGAACTGTATGTGTCCATGCTGGAATTAAGCCATAAGTTTTATTCCAACATGGGAAATGAAATGAAGAGAGCTGATGTAGTTCAGATCATTCAAATGTAAGTTGCAAGAGCTGACTTACCTGCTGGGTCTGATGTAGTATCTGGAGAAAAGATGGCAAGTGGAGGTGACAAGTGACCTCCAGGAGAGACTGAGGAATTCCAAGAAATTACTTGGCAGTGAGAATCCAATAGATAAATAAAACTCCAATGGCCTGTGGAGTAAGGCCTCAGACCTTGTCAGTTGGGTATTAAATGAGATAATCCATAAGTAGCAAAGAGAGTCATGCTCACCAAAAAGTCCATGTGCTGCTCAACACTTCTTAGATCTCCCTGGTTAAGTGGAGCCACGTGGCTAGTCCTGTTGAGCGAGCTGTGAGAAGTGAAAAACCCAGGCATAATTTTCTAAGATCTCTTCACCTTCTGTGGCAACTAAACAGGTGATACATTCCAGATACCGTAGCTGCAAGATTAAAGAGCTGACATCAGTGTGGGTCCCTGCAGGTGCAGCAGAGCGTGCCACCAGCCTCTTTGAAGTATATAAGTGAGAAATAAGCTTTTGTGTTCATTAGACCATGAGATGTTTGTGGGTTTTTTTTAAACTCCAGCATAACCTAGTCTATCCTCATAAATACATTATGTACTAAGATTAGCATAGTACATGATCAAAGTAAACACTTCATAAATGTTAGCAGTTATGAAAATCATATTCTGCTTGCTTTCAGGCCCATTCCTTGCCTTCCCTATGTTCTGAGGTCCCTCACAAGAGGACTGAAAGCACCAGGCTATATTTCCAGGGCTCAGGTGCCTACTCTTCTCTGGTTTGGTCAGGCAATGGGAGGCATTCAGGAGTTAGGCAAACAGAAGGAACTGAGAAGTCAGGATGTTTCTCCCCCTTTCTGCCTCAGATGCCATCTCTAGCAGAAAAATGAATCTTTAAAGTGTTAAAAAATAATCTAAAATGCTATACCCAGCAAAAGTACCCTTAAAAAATGAAGGCTAAAGACGTACTTTTAAAAAAACGGACAGAATTTATCACCATCAAACCTACATAAAAGAAATACTAAAGGGATTCTTCATGATCCTAAATGAAAGCACAATAATATAGGCAGAAATAAAGAGCAATAGAAAAGGTAAAAATAGGGTAAATCTAGGTAAACACTGAATGAACAATAATAATAAAATCATGTGTGATTAAAAATATGTGTACATGATAAAGTTTTGTAAAGTCCTTAAATTGTAACTTATTGAAAATGTACTCATTTATTTCTTAATACTCTGAAAGCATTTTATTACACAAATTTTATTAAAATAGTTTCTAACAGTGTAATGATCTAAAAATAAGGCATCCCCAAAATACATAAACTATAGAAGAAAAGTTTTAAAAGAATTTAAATAGATATTCATTTAAAAAGAACTCTAATAAGTCAAAGATGCATGCTGTAATCTCTAGGTAACCATTAACAGAATAATAAAGTAAATATAATTAACAAGATATTAGAGAGGTAGATAGAATAAGAGCTATTTGATTAACCTCAAATGTATTAAGAATAAAAAGGAAAAAAGATAAACAAACAGTAAGATGGCGTATTTGAATGCAATATATCAATAATTAAATTAAATGTGAATGGATTAAATATTCCAATTAAAAATAAACATTATCAGACTTAATAAAAACTAAACAATCATATTTTGCTTATTTGAAATACATTATAAGTATAAAACTATAGATAGTTGGAAAGGAAAGGATGAAAAAGAGAGACTATGAAAACAAAATAAAAAAGGGGAAAAAAGAATAGCTGAGCTAACATCTGATCAAAACAGACTTTAGGTCAAATGTTGCTACAGTAGCCTTCTAACTAGTCTCTTTTACTAGAGTTTTGATCCCTCTAATCAAATCTTCAACTATAGCTGAAGTTGTTTGTCTAGAGTAATAGCTTGATTTTGTTATATCTCTATTACATCCCTTCACTGTTTCCCATACCATCTAATAAAAAAGCAATATGCAAATTAACCATCATTCTGCTGCACCCACAAACCATGCCCACCATCCAATCATGAGTGAGTATGCAAATTAATTCCAACCAATATGGCTGCAGCCAACGGAGCAAGCAGGAGGCTTGAGTTTCCCTGGCAATGGAGGAAGCAAACTTTCCACATACCCTGGCAGGCCCAGGCCTCCACTCAAGGCTACAAAATTTCAATTATAGAAGATGAACAAATCCCACATACCAGGGCCTCCACTTGAGTCGCTGGGGGGTGTGTGGCTGGCCTGCAAACCACCAAAGGCCCATCGCCCAGGACGCCCCACACCCCAAGGGAACCCCAACCCTGATTCGGGACACCCTTCAGGGCAAACCAGCTGGCCCCCACCCATGTGCCAGGCCTCTATCCTATCTAATAAAAGAGTAATATGTGGATGGACCATCACTCTAGCACACAAGAGGGCTGCCCCTATGTGATCAAAGATCCTGCCCCTATGTGGACACAAGATGGCCACCACAAGATAGTCAGCAGGGGAGGGCAGTTGGAAGGGACCAGGCCTGCAGGAAAGGGCAGTTGGGGGAGGGGGACCCAGTTCTGCAGGGGAGGGCAGTTAGGGGCAAACAGGCTGGCAGTGGTGTGATTAGGGGGTGATCAAGCTGGCAGGCAGAAATGGTTAGGGGGAATAAGGAAGGCAGGCAGGGGAGCAATTGGGAGCCAGCAGTCCTGCGATGGGCAGTTGGACATTCCCTGAGGAGTCCCAGATTGAAGAGGGTGTAGGCTGGGCTGAGGGACACTCCTCCCTACCCCTACTCCCTTCCCTTCCTGTGCATGAATTTCGTGCACCGGGCCTCTAGTTGTTCATAAAAAAATAGCTTCAGTCTTCTCCATCACCCTTGCCTTCCTCTCCAGATTCACCTCTTACAACTATCTATCACTTTCCTCTATCACTTTTTTGCTATGGACTTTATCCATAGCAAAAATCATCTAGTTCCTCATATAAACCAGACACTCTCTCTTTGAACCTCTCTTGACTTTATACCTAATAACCTTGGACCCCAACTCTTCTTCAGTGTGTCTAACTCTTACTCATACTTCAGGTTTAAGCATGATGTCTATTCCTAAACAAACACCCCAGTTCCCTAGCAAGCACAATACAAGTGGAGCCTTGGAAAACACTACTATATTAGGGTTTTCCCTCTCTCTTCTTTGCATTTTGGATCTTTGGGACTAACATGAGAAAAAGCCTAAGCTGGCCTACTAAAGGATGAGAGACCATGTGGAACCAAGGCAAGTCATCCAACTGAGGCTCATAGACTTCTCTGCTAAAAATGAGACATAAGGCCATCCTAGGCCCGTGGTCAGCAAACTGCAGCTTGCATGCAGCTCTTCGGCCCCTTGAGTGTGGCTCTTCCACAAAATACCACGGCCTAGGCCGAATGTCTTTTGAAGAAGTGGTGTTAGAAGAAGTTTAGGTTTTAAAAATTTGGCTCTTATTCTAGCAGTCAGCAGCTGTGCATCGCTGCAGGTGGCCCAGGTCCAAACCAGAGAGGGTAGAACCTGCATTGCCACCATCCAGATACCATTGCTGACATATAGACATGTACCATTTGACATTGAAACTGGGACTCAGAACTGTTGGATGTTTAAACTGAGACTCAAACATTTTTTTGTTTTTATATATTTATTTTCAGTATGCAGATGCAAGATTTTTTTAAAGAAAAGAAATGGGAGGAAAAGATTGATAGAGAGGCAAAGGAGCATTGATCAGACTGTCAAACTACAGTGGGAAGACAGGGAGGGTGGGGGCTGTAAGAGATCAACCAAAGGACTTGTATGCATGCATATAAGCATAACCAATGGATATAAGACACTGGGGCGGGGGCAGGGGGCAGGTGAGGGCATGTGCTGGGGGGTAGGGGAGGCTGGGGGAAGGTCAATGGGAGGGAAAAAAGGAAACATATGTACTACTATTTGTAATACTTTAAAGAATAAAAAAATTTTTTTTAAGTTTGGTTCTCAAAAGAAATTTCAATCATTGTACTGTTGATATTTGGCTCTGTTGACTAATGAATTTGCCAACCACTGTCCTAGACCATTCATTTCCAGCTAACCTGACCCCACCAAAAGAGCCACTTCAGATATCCCAATTATTTCAGCCAACCACAAAATTATGAAATAAATTAAATAAATGTTATAAACTTTCAAGTTTTGGATGGTTGGTTATACAGCAAAATAATCAATTCAATACTCAATCTTTATGTAAAATCTTATAGTATATTTCTCAAAATAACTCAGTATTATAACTCTACTCTGAAATAAAAACTCTCCTTTTGGAATAAGTATATAAAAGCAAACTGAAATCTGTGTATGTTGAACACCTCTTACATTGACTCTCCTTTTATTAATAATTTTATAATTTGTAATGTGGTGATGATGTTCTAGAGTGTATTAACTTTTCATTCTCTTTGATACCTGCAATCTTAGTAGTTCTGGCTTCACAAATGCTTCATCAGGTATGCAAGTTTAGCCATTTACAAGTATACAGATATTCTCTTTCTAAAGTTGCCATTTGGACATTCTTAATTAATTCTCTTGTTTATTTCAACCATGAATGTCTGTGATAAAGAGAGCCTTTGAAAGAAAAACATGGCTGCTCTTGATTTTCTTTTACAGGTCTTCATTTGAACAGGGTGGGGTAGGACAATAATGTTTTAACTACAATTAAAATTGGGGGAAGGGCATTTTAAGGTAGAATCAGAAAATCTGAGTTGGCAATTGTTAGAATTGAGACTCTATCTCTGGTACTCTGGACAAGTCCCAAATCTCTCTAAGCTTCAATCTCTTTTCATATGGGGCTATTCTGAGTATGTCAGTTAGCTTTATAAATGTTAATATATTTCATACAGCTAAGTTATTATTACAAATGGGCACCTCTGGAGTACTCAGATGGTTTTGTGCTGCAATCAAAATGAAATTGGCATGAAGCACAAAAGTGAAGTGGTATCCTCCATACATTGTCTTTGCAACTCCATGCTTTCTCCTTGTCTTCCTAGACAGACTTATTTAGGGGCATTTGAGCCAATTCAACAATGGAGACTTGCTTTGTAGCATCCCTAGTACAGCTAGAAAACCCATAGCCGTTGACTTAGCCTATAACGGGTAGCTTGCTTCTTTTGATCAAACAAGCCAACGTATTTTAAATAGAGAACCATAGAACCAATGTTTAAACCAATATAATAATTATTTTCATTTCTTATAATGTACTAGAATGGACTGGGTGGATAATGAGAGATGCAACTGACCACAGGAATTCTTTGTAATCATTTGATAGCATCAGTGGCGAAAAAGACATTTATTTTTATGTATATCTCCTTTCCCTTTTCAAAAGTGACAGCGACAATAATACATTCAGCACTCTGGCTGAGAAAATTGATTCAGGGCTGCCAGCTTTTCAACACCAAGTGTGTCTATATGTCTTCGGGTTTTGTGTAGCAGGTTCAGCTCCTATTTCAAGAGCTTTTCCATGTTGATAGTAGCTTGTTACCTGAACTACAAGGTACCTCCGCCCTGAGCGAGCGGGTCTATTCATTTGTCTATTGCTGTAATTTCCCAGCAATCAGCAAGTCTCAACTCCCTCTCTAATGATGACTGGATTTTTTATTTGCCAGGCAGCCAGGCAATATTTATCAATTTCCCTGCTGCTTGCTTTTAAGTGATCACTGATCTATAATTCCTCTTTAGTTTATCACTCAGGTCTATTTTATAAGATCGCTATTTATGAGGCAATATGAATGTTGGCTGGCCTTGGACAGTTATAGCAACAGTTCATTTCAAGTGTCCCATTGTTATAAATACATTTTACTCTCCACTCAACTCATCACAAAGTGGAAATAAACAGAACAATGAATTTTTCTCCATAGCTTTTTAATTATGTGAGCTAGTCTTGTCTAGGTTTTCACCTCCCTATCAGCCTACATATAAACTCTCAACTCATGAGACACCTAAGAAATAGCTACTGATTCTTTCTAAAATTCCAAACACTAGGGCAAAAAACATTGAGCGGATCTGACTAAAAAATGGATGAAATGTCTGTTGAGTATGTATTCAGATTCAAGAATTAAATTTCAGTGCTGGAAAAACAAACATTTATAAGATTTTTCAAATACTCTTCACCTTTTCTTTCCAAATATAATTTGCATTTGCTAAGTTTCGTGTGTGTGGGTGTGTGTGTGTGTGTGTGTGTGTGTGTGTGTTTAACATCCTGACATTTGAATCTCATGAGAGTCTATTAGGTGTTCCTTAATAAATTATTCTAAATCTCATTAATTTCTTATCTTCAAGGTGTTTCTTTTAATGAAAGAGCATTGAATTATAAATCCTTCCAAGGTACTTATTAGGAGATGTTGCTTTATGACCTTTATGGCCATTATTTTGGCAGAACCGAATGAAAATAAACTTAGTTCCTAGAGTGTTTAAACAGGAAGAGTGTGCTCAGGTTAACTTTCCATCTAAAATCATCTAAAACATACTCTAATGATAGAGAAGAGCCATTTTGTTTAGAAAGTCAATCTTTTTAATTTTTTGGGGGGGGCGCAGGGGGATAGACTAAACAAATAAGTTACCACAGGCACTGTGCATTTTTTCTTTCTTTCTCTTGGGATGAAATATGAAATAATCTACAAAGTAATTTGATCCAGCAATTAAAAACAAGGACATGAATTACAGTAACAACTGTCACATAGAAAGAATTAATTCCCTCATAACACTGCTTGATGGTACAGATCCTGGGTGATTATGAACAGATTGTAATTGGAAAAGCGCCAAACCAATTCAGGTATCTCCAAAACACAAGGGTAAGCCTCGACTTGCAAACAGAGAACATTTTTTACTACCCACAGGAGTATCTTTTTGCATTTGGCGCTCAGATGTTTATCTAGCGATTACTCAACGCACCCAGCGATGCAGCCATCTAAGGTATTGCACATGGCAATGCCCACTGATCCTCGCTTCTGAGAGTTAGCACATCATTTATGAAAAGCAGACCTTCTGGAGGCTGTGTTTCCAGAAATGATGTCCCCCTGAGTATGGATTATTGGCTGTTTGTGTTTAGTGGTGTAGTATGTCATTCTGAATAATGGACATTAGCTGGCTGGGGTGTCATTGGGCAAAGCAGGTGGAGTACATTGATGCCTGCTGCTTATTGAGAGAAGTTTTATTTTCCCAAATGGCATGCAGACTTTATGACCCTTTCTGATACTTGATCGCTTCTGGTCTAAGGCAAAGCACTTCACTGAAGAAAACTGTTTATATGTATTGTGGAGAGACTTAATTTGGGGAATCAGAAGGGTGTTTTTCCCCCGTTTACAAAAGTAGCCCATAATAATTTGTTTAAGCATAGCAGAAGATGAAGAAGAAAACAAAAGTTCTCCATAACTAATTTATCCATGGGCAACCACCATTAACATGTCGGTGTATTTTTTATAGTCTTTTTCACATTTTTTGAAGTTGGGATTATTCTTATTATACAGTTTTATGTCCTGTTTTGTTTTATTCTGTTTGCTTAAAATTTGTCAAATGTATTTTACCATATCATTGAAAATTTTTCTGACACACAGTTTATAACAGCTGCATCAGGCTATCTTTTAGATGTGCCAGAATTTACTTAAAACAGGCTCCCGATGTTGTTTTCATTTTTAACCACATATTTGTACATAAATCTTTGTCTATATTTTTTCTTTTTCCTTTGGATGACTCTCTAAATTGGGAGCCAGTGGTTCAGAGGGTATGAGTATTTTTTGCACATTTCTTTCTCTTTTTAATGATACTTTTATTCTCTTTTCTGACGTCAATACAACACATTCCAAAAACAAAGAAACAAACAAAATTACCACTATTTGTCTTTGCCTACACACACAATTCTTTTTTTCTTTCCTTCTTTCTTTCTCCCTTCCATCATTCCTTTCTTCCTTCCCTTCTTTGTAAGGAGAAGAATGAAATCATACTATTTAAAAATGTTTTTATAATTTGCCTTTTTCTCACCTTGAAATATACAGTACACACACACACACACACACACACACACACACACACACACACAAACCCACAAAAAACAAAAAACACCATAACTTTTTTAAAGCTTTTGTTATATGTCAAACTGATGTCCAGAAAGGCCCCATCCATGCCCAGCCTCATCAAAAGGACATTAAGTACCCATCTCATTCAATCACCAAATACTGCTTCCATTATCATCTTTGCTATTTATGGTCACTTTCTATAACTTTATATTTACTTGCACATTTGTGAAGTTAAATGCTTTTTTCACTTTGGACCAAATTCCCTCTTTTCTAATTTTTCTGTTTCCTTTGCCCATTTACTTGCTGCAGTCTTCTTTGCATATTAGTTTGTATGAGTTTTTGCTATCATAAGTAGTTTTGAGCTTTTTTTCATAGTGGCAAAGGCTTTTTCTTATTTATTTTCAGTCCCTTAATGTTATTTATTTTAAATTGGATTTTTAAATATTACTCAAACTTCTTTTCTTTCCCTGTGTTACTTTTCTTCTGATTTCAAATGTAGACAATCCATTCCCATGCAGAGGACAGTCTCTTTATGGTTTTTATCTTAATCTACCTGAAACATATCATGGAATATAGCAGAAAATTAGGATCTACCTGAAATACTGTTTCCAGATATTTGACCTTTCCTGTCAAATTATTATAGTTCTTTTAACACATGTAAAGTTTTTTATTTTTTTATTTACAAAGGTCTGTTCTGAATTGTGTCTCCCTCCTAGACTACAAGCTTCATGCAAGCAAGCAGATATATTACAGCCACCTCATGCCCATTATATACAGCTCTCTGTTTTGCCTAAAGAAACTTGGGGGAACAAAGGAGAATTGAAATTCTTGCAGAGAACTGAAAGCCCAGTTCATGCTGAATTTGCCAGACTTTATCATCATACTAAAATGCTGCAGCATAAATAAAATATGGTAAATCATGCCTTAAAGACAAAGAGGATAGAAAGAAATGACAAATCTTTGAAATGTAATTTGAATAGGAAGAAAGAAGTCTATTGAAATTTAGTTGAATTCTAGATACATAGTACTTTCCTAATGAATAACCAAGGCCCTTTAATTTTATGTTAAATGCTTAATCATGGGGGTTTAATTGTTCTTATTATGGTTCTAAAAGAAAACGTGAATGTTACATGTACTGGCCACGTAAACAGTAAGGAGAATATATTTAAAGTTAAATTTCTCCAGAAAGAGAGGCTGCTTTGATTCATTCAGATTTCAAAGCACAAACTCATCAGCATTATTTGCTTAAAGGTTTTGATTTCTCAAAACTTAAAGCTGTAAGGCAATCTTGAGTTTTTATTCTCTGATTTTCTCTTTCTTATAGTGCAATATTAAAGGGACTACAGTTCCGTTAGTTGAGTTTGTAGAGACAGGTCAGAGGGCTGAGAAGAAATAAGCAGCTTTATTTCCAAGGTACTTTCAAGGTGAGGGTGCCTGACTGTGTAGGGGCAGGGCTGAAGGAAGGTGGGAGTGGAGAAGAATTTGTCCCAGAAAGGTACAGTCAGAGTTACCAGATTATGTCACAGAACTGTCTTGGGTGCTAATATGTAAAAAAAGGAAAAATTAAAAGTGCTTAAGCCTGGGTCACAATATCATTTGGAACTAGCACATTCTGCAAATGCACAATTCACTCATCTTGCTTATTATCCTAGAGTTAGCAAGTTCTTCTGAAATCACAACCAGCCATAAGACAGTACTGCTAATTCCTTATGCTGATGTTATTAAAAACTCTAATTCATTGTTTGGATAATTTACCATGCTCTGTGCAGCAGTATTAATGCAGAGAGGGGAAAATTTGCTCTCAAATTTCCTACATCATGGAAATTCAAAACAAAAGCAATATTGCTGCCAATCAAATCATCAAAGCCATTCTGATTCAAAGACCAGATTTCCTGGTTTAAAAATTGCAGTCTGGTTTTGGAGGACGCGGAGCTATGTGGAACAAGCATTGTTGAACACTTCCAAGTTCTAGTGTAGCCACTCGAGGTTCTGCACAATGGCTTCCAGAGCTGCAGTCACCCCTGAAGTGTATGAAGCTCTAAGTCTCAGTTGCCTGTTATTGGGACACATTTGCCTTCCCCCAAACATTACAAAGCTTCAAAAAATATGCATCTGAATGACACTGCAGGTATATTACCATAATATTCATCAGCATTACTAACTCTCTACGATGAATAAGTATACCTATAACATGGATAAAAGATACTATCAAAAAATTCCTACTTTTAGACACATGCTTTGGGCAGTATCCATTTGAAAATCAGAATAGACAAAAGGTGCTCATTCCTATTTAAAATCAGGACCCTCCCTCCCCCAATAGCAATGACAGAAAACACTAAATAATTCTTTATATGTTGTAAAATAGGAAGTATTGTGGGAGTTTTTTTGTTTTTTGTTTTTTGGTTTTTTTGGAGGGGGGAAGAGTTAGACAAAGAGCAAATTTTTCTTAAATAACAACATCCTTTTCAACTAAGTTTTCCTTGGAGCCAGACTTAAGAATGGTCTGCGGCTGAAGGAGGCCTGTCAGCATCTGTTTGCAGTAATAAAAATCTCCCTGCATCTGACTTACATCCCCTTTGTTCCTGTGAGGTGAGTTCATTCGGGGCTTCCCTGGGGCCATCAGTGTCCAGGCTCTGTGGCAGTGCTCCCGGAGAAGCAGAGATGGTCGAGCTTTATCTTCAGAGCATCTTTAAAATATAGATGACAGGAGAGCGGCTGACTCCGGAGTGCAGCGATGTGGTGCTTAGTGAGCACGTGCTCTGCCACCACATTAATTCATCTCGCACCATTTTCTGTTCTCATTATCATTTTATCTCAGGAATTAATACATTCTGCCATTTTCTATTCTGGTGACAATCTAGAGAAATCTGTGAGGCTGAATACATTTTGTACCACTTTGTTCACTTATAATGTTAAGATGTTTCCACGAATGGATCAGTTTAATGCTACTTCCCCTACCTGGAGAAGAACTTAAGTTAGAAAACTTAGCTCCAGCATTGGTGGGAAAGCATGACTAGCACCAAAATTGGTGAAAGCAAAATATAGTTTTATTTGTCTCTGTTTTGGCTCTTGTTTTTATAGATACTTTGACCTCCCAGAAATTTTAGAGAGATCAATAATTTTAAAAATAAGTGAGGTAGTATTAGTTGTGTGACAAATGCCTCCAGAAAGAAAAGGTTCTCATCATGAGTCACTCTTCCTCCTAAGTGAAACAAATAGCTATCCGTCCATTACATTTACATTTTTAATAAAAGCCTAACAGTTGAAAATAAAAAGAAAGTCTAGCAAAGATTCAAATTTAGGAAAAATGTAAAAATACTCTCTCAATACTGCAGTTACCAAATGGCTAAGCCTTCCTGAAGAATCAAATTCACTTACTCTCCAAAATCAAACTGGTAAATGTGTGGGGGTGTAGGGTTGGGCTGCGGTGGTGCTCAAAATAATAGAAAACCACACAGATTTAGCTAATATGACATTTTTTCTTTGTTAAATTAAGGGACTAGTTCTTATTTTAACAGAAAGTCCAACCATAATAATGACCATAAACTGTGTTTCAAACACAACATGAAATTAATGATTTGCCAGGAGAAGATATGCAGGTTGAATACCATTAGAATGAAAAATACCATCTGAAGCTATTTTCACCTGCTGTCATTCCCCCTCCCAAATGCTCTAGATCAGTGGTCGGTAAACTGCGGCTCTGTTGACTAATGAGTTTGCCGACCACTGCTCTAGAACCTTCCATAGTCACTCATCTGCTTGACTCTTTTTTTCAACAACACACATTTGTGACATGACTTGCGGTGCATTCTATGTCTGAGAAACAAAATCAAGTTTAATGACTTAAGTATCTCAAATCAAATTAGCTGATTTAGCCACCAACAAAGTACTCAAGTAAAAGCCCTTATCCCTTCCTATGTAGTCCATTACCTTCCCCATTATCCTTCATGGCTATTGCAGATTTTAAGACCTCCTTTCTTTCTACTTTCTCCCTATTCTTTAAAAACAAACAAACAAACAAAAAAACAAACACCATAACTTCTCTTTGCAGAAAAAAAAAAGTAATCCTAGGACTCCCCTGTCCCACTCTCTTCTACAAGCACATCTATATCCACTCCTTTCTTTTCTTCCCTCCCACCAATCCAGGAGATGGGTGAGGGGCTCCTTCTCACCTCTGGGGCTCCCTAGTCCACTTGGTCAGAGTCTCAACCACTCAACCACCTCCAGTATGTCACCCTGTCAGTCCCTGACTCTCCTCTCTGTACATTCAAACTCCCTTCTGCTACAAAGGCTGGACCCCTAAGGATACACACAACCTTAAGCCTCTCAGTTCCTTAAACTATAAAAATTAAAACATGTCTCAACATTAAAACTCCAGTATCACTCAAATTACCTCCCTATTTATTATTTTCCTTCACAGCCAAACTTCCTCTCCACCCACTAATTTCTAATGCTTCGCCATGTGACTTCAGCTCGTTGGGCCATGGACACTGATTTTTCTGGCCCCAGAGCTTTAATGGCCTCAGTATTGACATATCTAATGGACATGCTTCGTCCTTATCTTTCTCCTCTGAAGCACTGACACTGTAGACTACTTAGTCCTGCTTGAAATGGTTTCTTTTGCTTCAGAGACACTGGACTCTCTAAATGTCTGGCTCTTATATGGTTGCTTCTTCTATCTCTTTCATTGGTTCTTTTGCTCTCCCCTAAAATACTGCCACGTCCCAGGGTTCCATTGTCATCTGAACATCTTTGCTTTTATGTGCTTTATGGATGAACTTGCTCAAATCTATGGCCTCTCTATTTCTTGTATCCAAATCCAAGGCTTTCCCAGTCTTGCCTGCCAACCCCTGACTCACTCCCTTCTGTGTAACTCTTTGTGTATCTTGGGATCAGTGTGGCTACTGTCACTGACATCACCACCTGCTCCTGAAGTCCCAGCCAGATTCACCCTGGCTGATGTGTGCAGGGTAAGATATGGGTCCTCATGTCACTTGTGGACAGCTCTCCAAGTGATGATTTCACTTTTCACAACTGGGCAGTTAAAATAAAAACAAATCTGAATGACTCAATTTCTGCTATTTCTCAAGCACTTGTATTAGAACATATTGGAAATTACCCAATTATGTCAGGCTATCTTACAAATAAACTAAAAATTCATGAGATCACCAACCATGTTACCACATCATAGGATCCACCCCACCCGCAACTCAAACACTCAGTCTCTGGTTCTGGGATTGTGAACACTGCTAGAATTTCCCACTGGTTAGAGCCCCCTGGGTGACGCTGGAACAAGGAGGTGAGATGGAATCAGGGGAGAGTTCTGAAGATGAGAAAGTGATTAGCATAGCAGTGATCTTTCTTAAGAGTTTTCTAGGAAGACTCGTTTTGCCTGTCAGGAGAGCAAAGAATTAAACATCTTACAATCAACTCTCTAGACACTTAACATCCATTTTATACTTAGGGAAGATCTCAACCAGTTACAAGTGTATAATTTAAAAATTCAGCTTATTCAGCAGTGTGAACAGGGAGAAGGTAATTGCATGTCACCAATTTAGAAGCATCAATCGGAAGAGAAGTTATCCAAGATTCCTCATGGTATTTAGCATAAGGTTAAAGAGAAGGAAACATCTTTTATAAATATGTGAAGAAAGAGGCTAGTTTATATTTAGTTGCCCCTCTTATTCTAAAGCTACACCATTGTTACTATTTGAAGCTTAAATGCAACCTACAATAAAGAGGAAAATGAGCAAACATTGTGTCTAAAATGTTCAACCAAAGTCGATTTTAAACAGGCTCCAACAGGGCTTCTTCTGAAGAAACAGCTTTGACTTCTTGTGGTTGGGATGAGGGAGTTTTAAAATAAACCTAGCATCTGAAAGAACTCAGACTCAATGATGCCCTTCAAAGCAGAGCCTCGATTCTCATTGGAAGTGGAGTAGCTGATTTGCCTCTTCTGTGGACTGAACACAGATGGAACTTTAATCAAACATAATTTGAAATGGCACCTGCTATTTAAATGTTATTTTGTGTGAAAAGCAAGACTTTGTGACTGAACATAGGACTAGACATTTCCAAGCCTTCCATTCGTTTCCTTTAAATTTCCCAAATAGGTTTTCAACAGCCTGGGAGAAGAACTATCCTTAGCTGCTCAGGGACCACCTTCAGCAGCACAGGCGAAGCAGTTCACTCTCCCATCTCATTCAATCCCTGTTCTCGGCTGCGTGTGTGACAATTAACTCTAATTGTAATGGCAGCCAGTGTGATGGAGACTCTGGGCTGTTAGGGACAGAGTTGAAACCACTATACATTCATTTCCCCAAAGACCGTGGACCTTCAGGGGGTAATGACTTTGTGTCATTATATCCAGAGCCAAAATTCAGCTGATAGACTAAAGGTTAACAGTTCTGTTTCTCCATTACCCAGCAGCCCAGGCTGGTAGTTCCTATCCATGCTGTGATGGCCTCCATTAAGTTTTTTGTCAAATTTCTTACTGTTTGAAGGTTCAAGCACTTTCTCTTTAGTGGTAAACAACTTTTTCCCCAGAAAAATAAGTTTTAGAGAGGATAAAAAAATGGGGAGGATGTATTAGACAAAGCTAAAAGAAAGTATACGACATTTTGATATATTTAAATGAGAAAAAGAAAAACACAAATATATGTCAGCTCCAGGAAGATAAAAACAAGACAACTTTCTTAGGTTTTTCTACTGTATATTACAGCCTATGTGAGTAGCTAGAAAGACGGCAACATACTTTTTTTAAAACTTAACCTAATTTTTTTCGTTTGTATTTCATCATGTAACCAAACTTACGACAGTATTATGAAAAACAGAGGTATAAATAGATGATTTACTTAAACTTAACCATTCAGTTGTAGTCCAAGGATTACTATAGAGAGTTGGTAAATGATCTCTGGACCAATGGAAGCCATATCTATCTATCTATCTATCTATCTATCTATCTATCTATCTATCTATCTATCATCTATTTTGGTTCCCATCTGACTAATTTCCAAACCCTATAGAGTTTCACCCAGCCAGGCTCCAAGTGTCCAGATCCTTTCAGACGCCAACTGTGTGCTGTTATATTGGTTTTAATTTAGGCCTGAATTGCTGCTCATCTCCAGTGAAAGGAATATCAACATAGGAAATGAGGTTAAGCAAAGTGGTGGCTGGGAGTTCATTAAAAATAAAAGAAAAATTGGTCCCCAAGAGGGAGAACAAACATTCTAAGCTATTTGGTCTATTACAAACAGAATCTCTGATAACCTTACAGTGCCTGGGCTGAGGGGTAACATCAAAGGTAGACACACAACATGATGGCTTGAATAGAATCATGGATTGTGTCTGGTAGGCAACAGCAAACAGGTCTTTACAACACACATGGAGGGACTGGGGAGAGCCTGGAAGACCTGGTTTCCTTTCCTGCTCCCTTCACTCTTTTCTGCCTTATATTCATGTCTCTCTAATTTCAGTCCTATGGAGGCAACTCTAAAGCTTTTGAAAGAGGAGTGGGTATTGCTCCCTCCAGCCACATGCCAGCCATAATCACAACCAGCTTTACTTAAAGCCATGGCTTCAGAAGGAGGAGGAAGGGAAAAAGGGAAAGAGAAAGAAAAAGAGGTAGGTAGCATGGAGATGGTAGGAAGTCAACTTGAAAGTTGCTATATAGGAGGCATTGATTATACATCAAGACAAACAAGCACTTCAGAGAGGACCTAGACTTGAGTCAATCATGACTAATAATCTTTGAACAGGGTGACTATAGCCGGGCCTGTACTTTACCAAGGCTTAGACTAAACAATGGGGACTGTGTGTCCTCTTTTGTGTTTATTGCATTCCTTTTATAAAAGTCTCCATAACATATTTTAAAATCTTTGTATGCATGCCAGTTTATGCTGTGTCATTTCCATGAGTGCAACTGCTCACATACTGGCAAGAAAATATGAATGGTCACTGTGACCGCATATTTAGTATCGGACCAAACATGTTATTTGTCTTATCTCAGTTTATTTTCACAACAACTCCATGAAAAAAGGTCCGCTTGGAATGCTTATTTATGAAATACCATACAATCCTCTCATTTCACTGATGAGAAAACTGATGATAACTTCCTTGAGGTCACATAGCCAATAAGAGGAGGCAGAGTTGGGACTCAAACCTAAGATTTCTGGCACCAAAACGATTTTCTTAATTTTTACCACATACTGTTCTCAGAACAAATTCAAGGCCTCAGATTGCTCCATCAGTTTAATGAGGAGACTGGAGGATACTATTGCCCAGTTCGGATCTGATAAATAAAGCCCTGCTCTCTCAGCAGGGGAAGGGAGCTCCTGAGCCCCTCTCCATCAGCTCGATAAATCCCTGGCAACTACCACAATGGCTGGAACAGCAGCAGACAGCTCTGATCTCCATTTGTAAAAGGTGAAGATCTATACCCAGATCTCAATCTTTTGGTTAGAGATCTGTATGTTTATGAATAAACAGATCCATGAATTCCTTCTGTATGTAGTGATTCTTAGAATGTCTATTCTCTTATCTCAAAAAAAGAACCCCTCCCTAGATTCTGTATGCCAGCTACAAGTATTTTCTTTTTTCTTTTTTATTGTTTAAAGTATTACAAATAGTAGTACATATATCTCCTTTTTCCCCCGTTGACATCCCCCCAGCTTCCCTTACCCCCCAGCACATGCCCTCACCTGCACCCCCCTCCCCCAGTGCTTGTATCCTTTGGTTATGCTTTTATGCATGCATGCAAGTCCTTCAGTTGATCTCTTGCAGCCCCCCACCCCCACCCCCAACCTCCTCTGCCTTCCTGCTGTAGTTTGACAGTCTGTTCTTACTCCTTCTTATAGCAAACTCTTCATATGAGTGGCCTTCTCTTGCTGACACCATTCTTCATTTCCCATTCTTCCTCAACCTACTCCAATTGGGCTTTTGCCCGATCAAACTACAGAAACCTCTCTTGTCCAGATCACCCACAAACTCCATAATATTCACAATGATAAAGAAGGATAGGTGGAAAATCGGAATCTACAGATTAAAATAACAATTTGAGAAATATCTTCATTGGAACTCTTAAGTTGATTATATAAGGCAATACATCATTAAACAGATATACATTGTGTTCTATAAACAATCTTATAACCATAAGAGTTTCATTGCCTTATTTCACTAGTGTTTATTATGTAAAAGAAAATTGGTAAGTGGTTTAAATCTTATTTAAACAAATGCATCCTTCAATATCACTATTACCACTATCACTCTCACATATACTGAAATTATAGTAAATTTGCTGAGTCTAGCTAAACTAATAAGATGCCAGTATAGCAATAGCCATAGGAACTTGTCTAAATTGCTTTGCCTACTCATGCTCAGATAGGAAAACAGGTTAGAGGGTTAATGATTCACTGAAGATTAGGCAGCTGCTATCAGTAGACCTGGGACTAGAAGCCAACTCTCTGAACTCAAGCTGGAGTCCTTGTGTAATACCATGGTCCTTTGATGTATTTCAAAACAGGAGTGGATTTGGCATGAGGAGGTGTGCCTTTTATTAGTCAGTGATAATAAGACAATACTAAAAAAGAATGTGACTCTCTCTAACCCACCTATTCCCAACCTAGTATATGTTTTGGCCAATTGGGAAGAGGTCCAAGTAATTTGTTAGATATGTTACCTACAGTAATTGGGTTTGCAAATGTTTCATCATTTTCAAAATTAGTTCAACTCAAGGTTATACCATTAATAACATTGCTCAGTTGCATCCTCATATGTCAGGATATGTCTCTTGATTAGTAAGCAGATAAATGGCAGGTGGAGTTAAGTTAGCACACCAGGAAATCGACCTAATATGCAGCTTGTCACCTTTCTGTGTTCGCCAATGGGGATGGGAATGTCCACTTGTGAATATTACCATAATATTCTGCAAAACAGTGGCTTTATGATGGCCAAGAGGCAGCTCAGATATTTCTTCTGAGACATTCTTACACTGCTTTGCTTTCTTGCTATTAAATACACTAAATATGAGGCAGAAGTTTCTTTAGAACAGGAAAGTTTGGAAACAAACCTTTGGTTGGCGGACCACGAAGTGGCATAGCTCTTTGACCAAACCCCATTCCATCTGGTCATGAACCAGATGAACCAACTACTGGCAGGATGGACACCACTGGAGAGATAAAAAGATGCTCCCTAGGGTTTTATTAGGAACCCTGAACTTTTTATACTCTTTTAAAACATGGTACCACACTTAAAATGGGATTTTCCCATGTACCCTTAACCAAAATCTTGTTTTAGATTCTGAAATTAGCAACAAGGGGGTTGCGGGGACAGCTAACCTCCTCCATTCCCTGAAGACCAAGACTAGCAGTTATGCCTATTTTCAGAGATAAGTGAAATATTTGCTAAATCATTTGGCACATTTCATCTCAAAATGTGCCAAATTACCTATCTAGGCTATACAGCCTTTTTAAAAGAAAGATTGATGTCCTTCCAGACACATTTGCATGGACCCGCAGTGCCATCCAGTGGCCCATTATGTTGGTCACAAGTGTGCCAAGCTCCAACTGTCCCCCAAGGTATGCATCCAAGCTGACCACCCTTGTCTTGTCAGTGGCTCCTGTGGTTCCCAGGGCCTTTGGGAATTGGGAAGGGGCAATGCATGCATTTAAAATGAGCTGGGTTGAAGGAGAGTTGGTGTCAAGATTTGGATGTCACATCTATGGTGTCCTGAGTGGACATGTGAGTTGCCTGTAGGATTTTCCAACTAACAAACATCCATGTACCTCCTCCCATTAACTCAACGCAGAGAGAAACCTGTTAAAGACACCCAGATCTTTGTGTTCAGTGTCTAGGTTTCCTAACCTTGAGGGAACTGGGGTAGCAACCTACTTTATTTTCCTCCCACTTAGTAAACAATCTTAATCTTTTCATCCCTTGCTTGTCTAATTTCTCTCTTAAAATGTCATATATATATAATAGAATTTCTCTTTTAAAAGGAGTCCTGGCCCATATAAGCTGATGACAAGGCAGTAAAAAGAAAGAAAGATAGATCCAGAGACAGAGAAGCATTGATCAGACCATCAAACCTCAGAGGGAAGGTAGGGGAGAGTGGGGGTAAAGGGGAGAGATCAACCAAAGGACTTGTATGCATACATATAAGCCTAACCAATGGACACAGACACCAGGGGGATGAGGGAATGAGGGGGGGTGGGAGCATTGGGGAGATAAGAACACATATGTAATACCTCAATCAATAAAGAGAGAGAAAAAATTTTGGAAAAAAAAAAAAACACCAAAAGAAAGAAAGTGAAGGAGAAGATGGACTTGATTCTCTTCTATTCAGACAACTGAATGGTCAAGCTCACACTACCTCTTCCAATGTCAGTCTACAAACTATAGAGCAACAGGGATTTTGAAAGGCAACTAGATAACAACAACATCCTATATAATAAAAGCCCAGTGACCAAACAACAGAATGACCAGAACTACTGGTAGACCAGTTGCTGTGGTGCGCACTGACCACCAGGGGGCAGATGCTCAATGCAGGAGCTGCCCCTGATGGTAAGTGCACTACCATAGTGGGAGTGCTGCTCAGCTGACCAGGATGAGTGGCTGCTCCCACTGCGAACCCCAGGCCCACAGGCAGGAACCTGGTCTGCGATTGTTGCCTTCTCGTCCCAGGCTCCTTCTCCTCACTCCATACTGCCTCTTCCAGACACCCACAGGCCACGCAGTGCCATTGCTAGGCTCGCAGAGCTGACCTCAGATGCTGGGACGCAGTTTCATGGCTACCATGAGAATGAGGCCTACTCAGCAGCCTTCAGTGCTATTGTCTCTGGGCTTGGCCCTGACTGGGTCGCCTGGAGAGGTGAGTGCTCTGTGTTCCATGGAAAATGCTGGACCAGGGAGCAGTTGCTCAGAGGGTGGGTCCACAGATACTTAGCTGAGGGATGAGCGGCACTCCCACAGCAGGACATCCCCGCAGGTCCTCCTCCCCACTAGCACACAAATCCCGTACACCGGGCCTCTAGTATTACTATAAAGAGATATTCCTTTTTAGATAATAGTTGTGCAATGACAAAGCATGGAACTGGGCCAATCAAAAGAGCTGAGAAGTCCTTTACATACCACCACCAGGTTGGCTCTGAAAGGTCAGAGCTCTCACTGGGAAACAAGAATCTGAATGGAAATCACAAATCACCACAAATAGTTTATTATTTTCCCATTGGCTTTCCCAGTGTAGCTTGACAGAAACCTGTAATGTGGTTCAGCTTCAAAATCTCTGAACCTGTCAGACCAGATTTAGACATTTCAGTTTATCATTTCTTCAGCTTTTTGAAAAGGTCCCAGGAAGAAATCATCAGCACCTTCACTCAACAGGCTATTTCCTTCCCAAATAAATTAAATCCATTGAGTTCCAATCATGATAGACCTGGGTGAATCATACTCACTGGGGCTATATTCTCCATTTTCCATTTGCTATTCCATCTTATTTGGTATCAATCCATTATATACAATAATAAGGAATAAAGGAAAGATAGAGATCATCAACAAGTCCAGTATTCCCATTTTATAGGCATCAAAATTGAGGGCATTTCCCAGTTTGCATTTTTTAAGTGAGTACATGTTTTCCAATTATAAGAAGACATGATAGGAAAGGTCACTTTCCATTTTTCACAATAAAGAAATATCCTCAAACTTGGAATCACCAAATAACATAATTGAAGAGAGTAGTGAAAATATTAGAAAAGTAGTGAAATATTTGCTTCCCTTCCTGCTATATTTTAGGACAGGATATGAAATATTCAGTGATACATGGAATGACATTTCCATGTGTGTTTTGGAACCTGGAACTCTGGTGTCATTAACATAGTAAGGCTGACTCATTTGGACTCTGAAGCCTTGTAGTGGGAATATTGTGGTTTTCTGGATTGTTCCATCTGAGATGGAGAAAGGCTTAAAAGACAAGTTTAGTAAACAGTTTCTGATCAAAGATTTGGGGAAATGGTATCATATGAATGCTTTCTGAGAAGCAAAACGTCAATTGGGAAGAGACATGGGAAAACTTACTTAAAGGAATCATGATTAGGCTACCAGCTGCCAAGAATATCCTGCTTAACAGATTGCAAGTGACTCCATATCAGAGGGTTTCCTGAAGCATTAGCCACAGAACAGAATAATTTGGGTTAGCTGAGATTCAGGAGAGGGCCCTTAAAGTGACAATTTAGAGTGTGTATTCTCTTTTAGAGTCTTGGGACACATCTAGACAAAACAAAAATTCTTTAGTTACAGAGCACGAATACCCACTCTAACCAGCTCAAATTAAAAACCTAAAACAAACAAAAGACAAAACAGTAGGTCATTATTGATAAACTTCATCTGGCCATCACAGACACCCATGAACATAACGGAAAGCCAGCTGGGCCTTATAGTACCTGAAACTTAGAACTTAAGAGTCAGTAACTGAGGTCCTAATATTCCCTCCCCCCCCCCCCCACACGCACACACACATTCCTTCTTAATCACTACATCTATTGAAATCTACATTGGTAAACCAAAGATTCCATCCTTGTAGAATCTTGCATTCCATCTTTCTTCTTTTTCTCTCCTACATTTCTACACCTCACTGCCATCTGCTCTCTGTTCCATTCTTCTCTTTACAAATGAACTTCTCTGGCTTATTCTTAGTCTCAACTCCTCTAAACTTTAGCAGGGATTCACTTGGGCATACTGTATTATACAATCCACCTTTGATTCTCTAGAGTGTACCAACTAAAAATTTACAGTTAGCCAGTCCATGGATTAGCTGGCTTTGGGTCAGAACTCATGAACCAGGTTGTGGGGTACAGGCTTGGTTTCCCAAACTGATGTCTTGGTCTCAAGTCATTGATGGATGAAATCATTTAATGGGATCATTGATGGACAAAGTTCCTAGGAAAATGGACCATGGTTAAGGTGGACACCCCAAAATACATCTACTGCTACATTATGTGCTTTATTTCTCTATGCATTTGTACAGACTTGCTCTGATAAATTTTAGAACATGTCTATGACTACTAAATCTTCCTTTGCTATCATCATATTTAGGCAATGGGGTCAATTTATGCCAAATTTTCTATTATTTTCACATCACTGGCCAGTTCTTCTTTTTGGCCAGAACTGGGAATGAAATAGAAATTTTCCGTGTGCTTCCTCCAACTTTTACCCTATGAAACTCAACAAGACAAGTCTGCAATTTACCAGATGCTCTGTTTTTAGCCAAATGACACCTCCAGCATATGTCCAACTAGCATAATAAGGTATTTCAGCAACCTTGTTTCTCTACCAAATTTCAGGAAAACAGTATCCATATGGTAGTCTGAAATTCTACACATCTATGTCCAATTTTAAGGCTGTGGCAGTGGTGGATGACAATCATATTACTTTGATTTCTCCTTCCTCTTGTTCACTGGCCAGTGTTCTCTGCCAGGTCTCATACTTAGGCTTACACATCTTCCTACAATGCCCAATATGGATCAACCTATATAAATGTCATTTGATACATTTAATCCTTTAGGAACAGATAGGAAACAAATACGATATAACAAGACCTTACTGATAATTTTGTATTTGTCAATGGTGTTGCCCATTTTAAAGGTTTTTTCTCCTGGGCTTGTTATGTGTCTGTTAAATCTTTCCCAATGCCTTCTTGCTCCAGAGATGTTTTGGTGTCTTAAAGAATGGTCCAAAATCTACCTTGTGACACTTACGTGGTATGGATAAAAAAAAATGGGTCAAATTTGGTGATGCACAATTTTGCATTTAGAACTATACAAAAATTCAGGTAATGTGTTCAGACTTAGGATGCCATGCTTAGGAGAAACCTCTGCAAGAATCTTGCTGGGAATCGGAAGGATGAACTAGATCATCTGAAATTAAACTAAACCAGATTCAGTGAGCAGAATTACAGATAACTGACATCAAGATGCACAATATTAGGTTCTCCAATTTCAACTTTACGAATAGAGTTGCCAAGACACTCACCATGACAATCACTTTGTCACAAACTGGTACAGCTCTTATACAGCTATCTGATTCCTGGCAGAATAATTTTCTTCATCAAATCTGTCAACACTGGAAACCCATTGTTACTGATAGCAGCAGAACTTTCATTTGCAGGGAAAAGTATAGGGTCACTGGATGACCAATAATACTTTGGACAAGCTTAGGGCCTTGGAAACAGATGATTCCTCCAGCTGATACTATTCTTGAACAGATAAGCCTCTAGAAGACTGTGATCTGAGAAGCATCTTTTAAAAGGTACCTTCATCAGCTCTAGTCAGTTTGGCTCAGTGGATGGAGCATCAGCCTGCTGACCAAAAGTTCCAGCGTTCGATTCTGATCAAGGGCACACACTTTGGTTGCAGATTCTTCCTGGCCCGGGCCCTGGTCCAGGCTCATGCAGGCGGCAATCAATTGATGTTTCTGTCACATCCATGTTTCTTTCTATCTTTCCCTCTCCTCTACTCTCTCTAAATATCAATGAAAAAAATATCCTGGGATGAGGATTTAAAAAAAATGAAATTTAGCCAGAACTTAGGTAACCTATAAAATGTGGTCTTTTTTAATGGACAACCTTTTGCCTCGCTAAAATTCAAGAGAAGTCTATTACTAAAAGAAGAAGGAAAGAATCCATATGAGGATATAATTAAGTGTCTGTTACATAGTATCCAAAGAAAAATGGCAGCATGGTGAGTCTTGTTTGGTGTGGTATAAAAGTAAAGTTTTCTAGGTTTGATATGGGGCTTCCTTCTAAATGACTACCAGAATGTCACCAAGCAAGTGCTTTCCTGAACCACCCAGTTCACAAACAATTTTAGCATAGGATGTTCAACCATGGTTATTTAGTACTTTGGAATTTACAAAATTATATTACAAATACTTCACTAACAAAAGTAAAGTGGCCAATACAATTTTAATATAAAATCAATAGGCTCACATTGAAATGGGAGGGGCAGGAGACAGAAGAGTGAGTGGATGTGATGGAACCCATTGCAGAATAAGATAATTTAAAAGCCTTAGCTCTCCAGTGTTTTCTTCATACCTCACATCTCATGCTTCTCCAGAAGATTTGCATTTGTATCCCTTGGTCTTGGCTTTCAGTGTGAAATAAAAGTATAGAACAAGGCTTTCAACTTTCTTCCATTGGTAGAGCAGTTTCAAAAAAGAAATGCAATAGGCCAAAAGAGAAAGCCCAATGAGTAATGAAGGGCGAAGGGAAGCAGCGGCTGAGGAAAGAATCAATTTCATGCAAGAACCAAGTATAGGAAGGGTAAGTACCCAGCTAAAGATGGTGGATGCCAGAGAACATTTTTCCTTCTGGCAGCTTTCATCTTTCTTGGTATTTTCATTCTTCTCAGTTCCATGTACATCCACTCTTTCTCACATTATGATTTCCATCTTTTCAGTAGATTTTGACTAATCTTATCTTGCATCTTTTATTTTTTAAAATATATTTTTACTGATTTCAGAGAAGGGAGAGGGAGATAGATAGAAACATCCATGATGAGAGAGAACTGGGGACCTAGCCCTCAATCTGGGCATGTGCCCTTGGCAGAATCCTTCAGTCCACAGGCTGACGCTCTATCCATTGAGACAAACCAGCTAAGTCTTATCTTGCATCTTTTAAATGTCTCTCTATATAGGATATACCTTCATAGCAACTTCGTGTGTGTACAAGTGTAAAATTCCTATGGCATCTCAAAAGGTAATGACTGAATTCATTCAATTAGAGCTGAGAAGACTGTGTCTCTCTTGAGAGTTTTTCAGGCTCCAATGACAAAACAAAGGAGAAATGGGTGTGATGAAATTCCTCCTTTGGTTTAACCACCAAGAGCCCTGGCCTGCCATTCCACAAAGCAATGCCTTTTCCACTCAGCTGACTAAAGACAGCCCCCAGGGCCATCTTGTAATTATGCACAATTCTGCTCTTACAAGGCGGTATGCAGATTGAGCTCATTTATGAACTCTTCACATATCTAGGATGATTATATTACATACACTAACTTTTGCTACCTTAAAATAAAGGTGGGTTGTTCTTCCAATGGATTCCATTTGATCTGAATCAGGTTATGTCTGACTGTACAACTCAGGCTCCAGGCAGAAATAGTGCTTTTCACCAGCCTTGTCTTTCTCATTCTAGAGCACAGATATCATTTGTTTCTACTGTGTTCTCATCTGAACCACCATCCTGGCTCAACGTTTTAGCATTGGAATCCTTTGGAATATTCTCTCTCCAGAGTTCCAAGTGCACTGAAATAACAATGCTAACAAGAGGAATCTATACAGAGCTGTGGAAAGTACATGCTTCCAGATCACATTGGGACTCCTGATGCCTGTCTCTTCACACCAATCCCTTGCACCCCTGCTTCTTCCAGGTGGGCTGGGAATTAAGGCCCCTTCCTCACAGGCTTTGGACCCAAGTTCAACATGAGTGCTAGCCTCCACTATTGCCTCCAATGAGGCTTTCTCTTGCAGAACAATCCAAGGGGATATGGTGCTCCCAAGGATCTTTGGGCGTCTGGTTTTTCTCTGAACTTCTACTTCTTCATCTTCCAGCATCACCCACCACAGCAGCCCAGCCCCAGGAATAGGCTTCCAGCTTCAGGCCTTCCCCTTAGTTTTGACAGTTCTTCAACTTAATCCCTGGTCCCCTGTAAGATAGGACCCTTGTTGGACTTTCCCTTGGCAGAATACCACATGCTTCCTCCTGTCAGGTACCCAGAGCTGGAGTCCTGCCACTTAAATATACACTGAGTGGCCAGATTATTATGATCTCTGAACACATAATAATCTGGCCACTCAGTATATATATTAGAGGCCTGGTACATGAATTCGTGCATGGGTGGGGTCCAGCCAACCTGGCCATGGGGAGGAAACATGGGCAGTTGGCCAGCCTGCCTACTGGTCAACCTCCTCCTGGTTGAGGGGACAATTTGCATATTAGCCTTTTATTATATAGGATATACACTGAGTGGCCAGATTATCATGCATTCAGAGATCATAATAATCTGGCCATTCAGTATAGATTCCTTGGCAAATAAGAGCCCCCACACTCTCAGCTACTGAACCTCAATTGCCATAATATGAGGAAAAATAGTGCTTATTTACTGAATGCATATGCCAGGCTCTGTACTAGGATTTGTTCTTTTAGTGGCAGAGGGTCCCACACATACTGGCTCTAATCTTCGCTCCAGTCAAGGGGTATCATATATGCATTTAATTAGGCTAATACAAACATACAGCCTCTCTCAAAAATGAATATATACAAAATGAAAATTCTCATACATTATTCTTATATATTTTATATATTTACATATTTTTATTTACTCTACATTGTGTACATTTATAAACATATATTATTATATAATAAAAATCCTAGGCCCAGAGTCAATCACTGATAAATAGCACTGAAGCTATCAGGTAGCCCTTCTAGACTGTCTGCTCAGCCATATCAGAACCCCATCCTATTTAACCTGGGACTCCAGGAAAATGTCCCCAAGCTCCATCATCTTCCTGCCAAATCCATAATATCAAGAATGCATAATGCATGAGTTGCCAGATGCCAGTCTACCAGCAAGAGCATCATCTTATTTCCTATGCTAAGTGAAGCAGTGAGGCACATTTACATAAGTTATCTTGGTCACTACTTCTTCCCAGCCCCAGGGAAAGGGTCATGGTCAGCATTTTGCAGCTAAACATACGGAGGCACCATTTGAATACTTTACTTGGAAGATCAAGAATATTAACGCCCATTATTTTCCACTCCTTTCTGGTGTCTCCTATGACTAATTGCCATGAGTTTGAGCAAATCATCTTACCCTCTGTGCCTCAGTTTTCTTATCTGTATAATGAGGTGGTTAAACTAGCTGTTCTTTAATATCCCTTCCAGTTCTAACATTTTGAAAGACATCCCCCCTTATCCATAGCAGTTATGTTTCAAGACCCCTAGTGGAAGCCTGATACCACAGATAGTACCAAACCCTATATGCACTGTGATTTTACCTGTACATACATACCTATGATAACATTAGGCACAGTAAGAGATCAACAATAATAGCTAATAATTATAACTTTACTATAATAAGATTTATGTGAATGTGGTCTCTCTCTCTCTCTCTCTCTCTCTCTCTCTCCCTACTCCCCACCCCCCCCCCAAAAAAAATTGCAGTGTACTTACCCTTCTCCTTGTAATGATGTGAGATGATACAATGATGTAGGCATTGTGAGGTAGCATCAGGCTACTAAAAGGGTAACTTGAAAACAAATACTGTGATATACAACAGTCGATCTGATATTTGACACAGCTACTAAGTGACTAATGGGTGGGTGGTGGGTAGCATATATTCTGGGCAAAGAGATGATTCATGTCTCAGCAATGATGGCACAAGATTTCATCACACTGCTCAGAACAGCATACAATTTTAAACTTATAAATTGTTTATTTCTAAAATTTTCCATGTAATATTTTTGGACTGTGATTGACCGTGGATGACTGGCACTAGATAAGGGGGGATTACTGAAGTTCCTTTAACAAACCAAGGTTTTTCACACCACACACCTGGCTCCTGTTGTTGATCTGAGATAGGGCCCACAACTCTCTAAAGAGCTCTCACACATGACAAAATGGGACATCTCTCAGCCCAGCCTTGTGGTTCCTCCACACCACATTCTGGCACTTAGTTGACATTCTCTTGGCGAAATCAGGGGGCTCCCATATTGTGGGGAGACTCTGTATGGAATGAAAACAATGGTGGGTGTAACTGGAGAGGAGACTTCTCTCCTGTCAAGAAGCAATGGCATCTTTGTATATTTTGATTCATTTATTTCACAGCTCTGCACAAAGTTAAAAGAGAGAAAGGGAGAGGGAGAAAAGGAGGGACAGAGAGAGAGAGAGAGAGAGAGAGAGAGAGAGAGAGAGAGAGAGAGAGAGAGAGAAGGAAGGAAGCCACAGAAAGATTAAATGTTATCAAAGGCCACTTTAAATTTACTTCTGGATATAAGACAGTTTTACAATGGAAAAATTGTGATAGACATGGACAATGCTTCACAATGCTTCTGAAAGACTCGGACTATTTTAAGATCAGGGGCACCCACAGCAGAGAACTCCTGCATTCACGCTTCCTCTCCCCATAACTGCCACCCAGGTAACTTGGATGAATCTGAAGACAAAACTTTACTGGACCATTTATATGCTCCTCTGTATCCAAGCTGCTCTGGTGTTCACTTTTCTGAACCAACACATCTCATCAAACTGGTCTAATACGCTGCTCTGCCCAGCAGTTAGCAGACCCTCTCCTGGGATTGCCTAAAAGCAGATTACCTTCATACTTCTTTTGATTTTGATTCTAGATAAAATCCAATTCAAGAAAACCTCTAAATCAGCCTTTAAAGAGAGAAGCAAAGGAGGTTTCACAAGAGGGCAACCAGCCATCTGCATGAGGAACAGAGGAGAGAAAGGAGAGGGGCTGGGCACTGCTTTGGTTGACATTAAGTCATCTTCTCAGGACTATAGGGTCAAGGGGCCACTTTCTTCACACAATCTCCGGTCCCTTGGCACCTTCCCTACAAGCTCTCTCTGGATTCCTACCTTCTTCCCTCCACTCCTGAAGGCTGGCATTGTTTGCTCTCACTCTCTCAGGGCACTGACAACTGGTAGATTTGCTACTAGGATAATATCTCCTCAGGACTATGAGTTCCTTGAGAGAAAGAATTACTTGGAAATCCTTATATGACTTATCACTAAATATGTTAATATAAATATAATACGCAAATTTAAAAATTCATATGCATATGAATATAATGTGTAATCTATTGCACTATGTCTGGAATGCAATAAAGACTTAATAACTATTTGGCAAATGAAAGAATGGAAGGATAAATGAAAAATTTACTGAATCTGTTTCTAACTCCCTTACTTTTTGTTGTTGTTGTTGATCCTCACCCTCGGATATTTTTTTCCACTGAATTTTAAAGAGAGTGTGGACAGGAGAAACATCCATTGGTTGCCTCCGACACGCACCCCCACTGGGCTGAGAATCGAGCCTGCAACTGAGGTATGTGCCTTTGACCAGGAATCAAACTCGGGACCCTTTTAGTCCTTGGGCTCAAGTTCTACCCACTAAACCAGTGGTCGGCAAACTCATTAGTCAACAGAGTGGCAAACTGCACTAAACAAAACCATCAAAGGCTGACCGCCTTACTTTTTCTCTCATTCTATGAGCTTTCGTTTTTTTCTTAAAGGAATAATTTACCAAAAAAAAAAAGAAAAAGAAATTCTAAAATAAAGGACATGTGACTTCTGACTTTGTCAGCTCGGCTGCTATAACAAATATCATAGAGTACATGGCTTAATCACAGACTTTTTAAAAATATATATTTTATTGATTTTTACAGAGGAATAGAGAGTTAGAAACATCGATAAGAGAGAAACATTGCCTATTGCAACCAAGGTACATGACCTTGACTGGAATCGAACCTGGGACTCTTCAGTCCACAGGCCGATGACACTCTATCCACTGAACCAAACCAGTTAGGGCTTACTCACAGATATTAATTTTCTCACAGTTCTGGATGCTGGAAGTCTGAGATCAGGGTGCCAGCATCGTTGGGTTCTGACGAGAGCTCTCTTCCTGACTTGGAGAGGGCCACCTTCTTGCTATGTGCTCACATGGCCTCTCCTTAGGCAAGGCAGAGATCTCGAGGGTCTCTTCCTCTTCTTATAAGGACACTTATAAGGTCCCATCATGGGGGGCCCCCGTTCTCATGAACTCATCTAAACCTAATTATCTGCAAAGTCCTAACCTGCTAATACCAGCTCATTTGGGGTTAGGGTTTCAGCATATGATTTGGGGGAGACAAACGTTTAGTCCATGACAACTTCTCAACTAGCTTCTGACCAGACCTGGGGGTAGTTTCACTGCCACTCCTTGCTGCTCCTTCTGGCTCCTCTCTAGCATTTGAGGAGCATAAAATAAGCAGGTAGGGATTCGCTCACCTCCCTCCCCCTGCATGTTCTGTACAGCAATTACCCTCTTGTGAGTATCTCTCCACTGGCACATTGGAAATTCAAAAAGATGCACCTCATCACTGACCTGAACAGAATTGTGGCAATTGATAAGGCAACCATCTGCAGCTGGGGGCTGACTAGGGAAGGGCTGGGAGCTTCTCCTGCCTCCCCGCATGCCTGGGCACACAATTTGGTGGATTATTGACAATGCTGAGTGATGTGGACAGCATTTATTCTTTTTCAATTGCTGCTATAAAATGAACTTCATGCCATCTGCAAAATTAGGATTCAGAAGCAGCTCTGGATATTAAAATATTTGTGGCTGCTCCTGCTATTATATAGGATTTTACATTTTATGGGCTCCCTATGGGACAACATGTGTAAATTAAGATACATATTTAGAAAGCAGTAAATAAACTTCGGAAAGCAGCAGTACAATTAATGAATGGACAGAAAATTGCATATGGGAGGAGAAATAATTTTTTTATATAGAGAGTCAGAAGCTAAATGGGCTTTAAACATTCTCCTGTCACTACCATTAAGACATTAATAGCAAACATGATATACTGAAATTCATAAGGAAGAGTTTTTTGAAACAAAATGAATAAGCAACTCTATGTCTAACAGAGAGATCTAGCAGGTGATGACTTCCTCTGCCTTCCATCCCACTGGACTACAGAACTTGTCTAATTATCATAGCCTCTCCAACAGAGCAAATGTTTTAATCAAAAGAGTTATAAAGGAAATATTCCAAGGCCTTCTTCTAATGCCACCAGTTTTCTAGCATAATTATGATCTGTGTCACTTTTTCTTTACCCCACATTCTCACTGAAGACACAGTCACAGTACGATTCCAATGTGCCTTAACAAATCAGGCCAGTCACATTGGCACAAAATCCTGAGGCCGAAGGGTTGAACTCACAGGCTCTTCCCATCCAGGACCATCTCCCTGGTGAATGGTGCTCACTCTGAGCAAGACTGGCTGTAAAGGGACAAGCCCCTGACCCTGGTAAGATTTTCAGGAAACTGCAATTCTCACATTTCACACATCCCTCCTTCCACATGCCCTCAAAGATAACACAGAGGAAAACTTGTCTCTCATCTTCTCTAGCAGGGAAATACTGCATCAGCCCAGGCTTATTTATTATGCCTGCGATCGGGTCCGATGCCTCAGAAGGAGTAGGTGTGACACTGTGATTCTGGCCGTGATCTGTCCCCATCCCACCTCCCCCAGGCTAGCCCTCACCACCAAAGCTGGGGAATGGACCGCATGGACAGAGGGAAGCAGTGGGTGACAAAAGATGAGTGTTTTCACTTTGTGCCTGTCCAGGATGAGGCCACCACTCATGCCCTCACTCCCTTCCCAATTCTCTTTCCTTCCCACTACACTTCCACACCAGTTAGGCCTGGCTCGTAGTGCTGGTCTCCTCTCTCTCCCAATTTGCCCTTGAAATGCTGTTTGAACTAAAGGTAGTTAGAGCCCCCAGAAGGCCATTCCCTGAAGTATCACTGAACCGAAACATAATTCAAACAATAGAAAAGGTTTTGGTCTGATGCTTTATATCAGAACAAGAATAATCATGGTAATGGCTTGGCTTCTCTTTGATTCTTATCCTTCAATAATATCAAGCAATTTGTACACAAGTAATTAAGAAAACTCTCCTCTGTGGTAAATTACTAATTTAACTCCCATTTTAAGGAGAGTCAGAAAGAGACTTAATGATTCTCCCCAGGGGAGACCTGAGTAGGTAGCAGAAGCATTGGGTATGCAGTGATTTGTGGCATAAGATCTCTCCTGTTCGTCTCTAATCCCCAATATTGGGCTCACAAAATTGCTTCAGAGCAGAGTTGGTCTTAAGTCTCAGGGGTGGTGTTGCTGTGTTCTATTCGAGAGCCGCCTGGTTCTGCTTGGAGGCAGCTGCATTCATAGCTGCTGGTGAATATTTTCTTACTTTCCTTTCATCACATGATGTATATCATCTCCCTCGCTGGCATTTCCAATCACTGAGAGCAGTAGAAGCACAGGATGAATCGGAGCACTGTAATTTTCCCCCTCATTGATTTGGGAGGAGGGAGCCAGAGGCTGGGGAGGGGAATGGGTAAGGTAGAATGCTCTTTCAAATCTCCCAACCACAGCACAGTTCTCTGTTTCTTGTCCTCAGAACTGCTTATTTGAGCTCCCTCATGGCTCCATCCACCTGCCCTCTGCCAGTAGCTTCATCAACCCAGGATGCCTCCTTCTTGGAAAAGCCAGAGTAGCCTGGTGACCAGGGCACAGGGCTGAGCTCTGCCTCGCCTGAGCTGATCCTTTCCTGCTCACGAACTCTCTAGCTTGTCAGGAAGAAGTTTTGGATTCGGAGTGGAATCTGACATGTGAATTAGAGTGGCATTATTTGATGCTAGTGGTCATTATTTGTAATTATCTTTTTCATGTTGGAATGCTGCGGATTGAGGCTGTTGTTACTGGAAGATATGTTATTACATTTCTATCTCATTCGTGTGAAATTTAAGCTGACAAAGGGGAAAAGACAATTACTAGATTGCTTCTGAATGCATATTTTCACTCTGAGGCTGAACCAAGAACTTGGATAATATTGGGTAAAGCTATACAATTTCTTTGTGAAATAGACAGAACTTGGAGATGTAAGCTGGAATTTATAGTTGCTATTAAAATGGTTGCTGGGGTTCTTGAAGGTAACTATGAGTTGTGTTCTTAAATAACTTCAATAATTATAGCAGTAATTAGCACAGGTAGGCACACATGAAAGTACAACATACAAAAAGATAAATATACTGGCAACCACATAAACAAAGCACCCTACAAACATAAACTGCTATATAAATGCTAATTAATTACGTAAGTAGGTATACAGGAGGGGATGGTTATTCATATTATGACAAAGATGAACAGGCAGTGCATTCATTTGAGAACCAGGCTTCTCCCCTCCTCCCATCTCCTGTCTCCTGCAGTGGTTGGCCCCTGAGGGTGGGGACGCTGCACCTCCACTGTCCAACCAGCCGCCACCAGCCACATGAGACTCCTGATGTTGATAACCCCAAATGAGATGTGCTGCAGGTTTAAAACAGACACCAGATTTTGAAGGCTCAATTTTTTTTTTGGTGTGGGGGGAGGTGGAAGAATATAAAATAAACTAGTAGTTTTTTATATTGATTACAAATGGAAATGATAACATTTTAGATAACTTGCATTAAAATATATTATTATAATTGATTTTACCTATTTCTTATTACTCTTTTAGCACGGCCCCTAGATAATTTAAAAGTATATCTGTGGTTCACGTTTATTGCTTGAAGTACTTTTATTTGGACTGTGCCACTCTGGACTATTGTACCTGTTTGCAGGAGCAAAGAGGAAGCTACAGAGAGGAGGGTACCACTAGGCTCCCAGGGCCAGTCTGTTCCCTGGGCCAGTCTCCTGGCTGTGAAATATAAAGGAGAGAGATGAGGTAGCATCTCCATGTTGATAAGGATGGTGGTGAATTAAATCAACAGGCAATCCCCATCATCCTGAGATGTTCACCTTTTGAGGCACCAAACATTTGGTGGGACATTGGGGCTATTTACCTGCAAAATGAAGAGGAAGCAAACCACATTGCTCCATTTTGGTAGGCAAGTGTCTGCCAGCCAGACCTGTCTGCTAATTTTTCATGTGAGGAGCAGGAACTGGGAGCAAACATGAGGGGTACTGACCTGGGAGTGAGAAAGGGAAAGATTTGTTCAGTGTATCTTCTGCAGTAGTTTACCTCTAAATTCACCACACACTGAGTTTACAGGATATCCATTTGTTGTGAATGAAGAGGACTTGTAAGAATTCATTCATAAGTTATGTCACCTAGCTTAATTGTTGGGTAAATGTTGATCATTTGTGAGCTCTGGGTTAAGGTGCTATAGTCTTGGGTGGGTTATTTAAAGCACTCAAAATTCTAATTTGCATGTTATTTGCATAGACTTGCATATTAAGTTCAGAAGGCTGTAACTCCAAGTATGCACAATTAAACTGAATTAAATAGATTAGTGCAACACCTTACAATTGTATGCAAATCTAATATTCCAAGATTAATGCATGTGATTTTTTAATCATAGAATCCCATTCCAACCCAGAAACCATGAATACACAGCCTGCATAGAACCAGCAATACACACCCTCCTTTTTTATGTCCTTGCCCCAGGATATGTTTTTATTAATTTTCAGAGCAAGAGAAATGGAGAGAGAGAGAGAGAGAGAGAGAGAGAGAGAGAGAGAGAGAGAGAGAGAGAGACTGAAATACTGCTCCACTTATGTATGTATTGGCCTATGAGAACAATGCTCTAACCAACTGAGCTACCCAGCCACCGGGGCCAAGAGGATGCTTTTAAATGCCCTACCTTTCTTAGAAGTGTTTATTTTATCTTTCAAAACATTTAATTCTCACCTGGTCCCACCTTATCCTGACTCTTATTGACCAATGAGAGATTTCAGACCTAGAGGGGAAACAGGGCTGACCAGCACTGGAAAACGTTCCCTGGCCAGGCCCACTCCTCACAGTGGTGGTGCCTGGCCTTGAGCACTGGAGGAAGCTAATGATGTTCTATAGGACTGGGCATCTAAATGTCACAGGACAAACTGGCAAGTGGTAAATACAGTCTATCCTTCTCTCTTGCCAAGCATACCTTGCTAACAGCCAGTAGGCCAGACTCTACACTAGAATCCTTGGATTTCTCAGAATACCCAGAATGACTCAGAAGGGAGATGTGAGCTCAGGAGAGGCAGGTGCCTTGTCCCCACTGCTTCCTCTCTGTTTACAGAGACACAGCCAGAAGAATGCCAGAGTTGGGTTCTTTAAAGCACTACCCTGGCAGGGCACCTCCTGCTGGCACTAAAGGGGAATACTTCTGTAGCCTTGTCTCCTGGTCCTGTATGTTCTTTCCATGTTACAGCACTTCTTTCTGCACAATTTAATGTTTCCTTAACCTTATGTTACCCAGATAACAATTATTATTCCTAACAAGGGAAGAAGTTCTTTGGACTCAGGAAATTGCAAATAGTGTTGAAGTGCTAATTTATTTGGTGCATTATTATGCTATTGCTTTTCCTCTGTCACACTGCAAACGTACATACACACACATGCACTAAGATACACCCCCACACACACATACACGCACACACCTGGACAACCCTATGAGTCAGGAATCCTCCACGAGGCACACTAATCACTCCCTTTCCTGTCATTTATTTGTTTTTGAATCACTAGAATGATGCTGATTTGCATGTCATTTTCCTAAATTTGCATAGCACATGCAAGAGGCCCTCTCCGTTCAGGATCCCATACTGCTGTGGAAATGTGGCCAACTTTCCCAGTGTTGCAAAGGAACACAAAAGAAAGCTTTATTTCCACAAATGTTTATTACAATGAAGCTTTTAAATGCTAGAGAACATAGAAGGATTTTGTTTTAATTAAGTGCAGCAGGAAGAATTATTATAAAACCATCCTTTCTTATTGTGGTCTTATTGAGCTGCTTGGAAACATGAGAGCAGGTAGCCTGAATTGGACCCAGCTGGCGTGGCTTAGTGGTTGAGTGTCGACCTATGAACCAGGAGTTCACGGTTCGATTCCTGTTTGGGGCACATGCCCATGTTGCAGGCTCAGTGTCCGGTGTGGGGAATGCAGGAGGAAGCTGATCAACAATTCTCATCATCGATGTATCTACCTCTCCCTCTCTTTCCCTTCCTCTCTGTCTAAAAATCAATAAAACATATTTTAAAAATAAAAAAATAAAGAACTTCCTCTGGGGCAGTGCTCAGGGAACTATCATGCATCAGGTCAGGAATCATGGGCTTCTTTCCTGTAGAGGACTGGGCAGATCTCCACCCCGCCTGGGACTGTGGCTGACCTGGGCAACTCCTGGCTCCACCAGAATGGGCTATGTGGTCTTGTCCAATTTTTTTGGTCTTTCAACCTGAATTTCTGGACCTCTGAAACTGGGATAATAACACTGTGACATCCCTGTCTACTGTATAGAATAACAGAGATGATTAACTCATTTCATCTATCATTTTTGAGAGATACCTGTGTTGGGCTTTTATGAGACTGTGTCTTATAGAGCTTATATTGCCTATCACAAAGTGACTGAATTTTGTTTCTTTTTTAAATGTCAATCCACAAACATGTCTGAACATGTGTTGAATCTGTACTACGTAAGCTGCAATATACAAAGGCATGAAGTGCCCTGCCCCTTCCAGGCCTCCCAGCCCCAACCACTCTCCTCCAGGGGTTGCTGTTAAGGTCCCAGCAGGCTTCAGGGCTTAGGTCATCATGGCAGTGGATTACCAATTTTCAAGTCATTCACTTGAATTTCTAATCTTTGTGAATACAAGCAAATCTATGCGGAGTGATGTATCACAGCTATATCATTTTCAAATACCAACAGAATGATTCAACTGTTCTTATCAGCTTTCTGATCATCTCTATCCAAGTGATGAAATCTAATGACACTTCTCTGTTCTCATCTTATTTGGCTCCGCAACCAATTTGACCACTTCCTCTTTCCTGGAACACTCTCTTCTCTTGGCTTGTGTCGCAGCATTCTCTCTCCTGGTTTTCCTTACCTCAAGGCTCTCCTTTCCCCCTGTTGTCTTTGCCTCCTCTCATTTCCACACAGGCTGAAAATACTTGGAGCCAGTTCTACCCTCCCTGCCTGCCTCCCTCCATTTTTTCTTCTTGTTTCCTTCTTTCCTTCTTTCCTTCCTTCCTTCCTTCCTTCCTTCCTTCCTTCCTTCCTTCCTTCTACTTCCCATCTATACTCTCCCCCTCGGTGATCTCATCAACCCTAGTGTTAAATTCCATAAATATTCTAATGAGTGACAAATTTACAACAATAGTATTTGCTTCTCAGAGATCCATATTTACATATCCAACTGCCTATTTGATGTTCTTCTCTTGAGTGTATCAGAAACATCTCAATTTAACATGTTTAACATTTTCAAAACAAAAACTTGGTCCCAAACTTGCCTTGCCACCTCCCCATGTACATACCCAGTACCTGAAGCCAAAATCATAGGGTCATTTTTGATTCTCCACTTTTTTGCATTCTCAACATCCAGCCTATTTGCAAGACCTACAGAGTCAACCAAAAACTGTCATGAATCCTTCATCTCCACCACCACTGTTTCAGGCCAGACCACCATCATCTCTCACCTGGTTCACTACTATCTCCCAACTGGTCTCTCCACTTCCACTTTTGTTCCCCCTCAATTCAATTATTTCTCCATTCAGTAGGAAAGTAAGTTACAATGTAAATCAGATCAACCTTAAGCATAATGATTAAGCATAATGAATGATCATGCCATTTCCCCCACATAAAACTTCTAATGGCTTTCTATTGCAGCTGGAATGATAGCTAGTTTCTGTACGCTGGACTATTGAGCCCTGCATAGTCTGGTCTCCGTCATCTCTCCCCTCTCCTCTCAACCCAGGCTCTGCCCTTGCTCAGTGATTTCTAACCACACTGATCTTCTTGGTTTCCCAAGCACACCCAACTCTCCTGATTCAGGTTCCTTAAATGTAGTGATTTTTCCTATACACCGTAGCACTTCTCTCTTTTATTCTTTTGCACTTAAGTTTCAATGATACATGCTCAAGAGTTTCCCAACAACCCTACATAAAGACAGTTTTCCCCCACCCACTTCCATTACTTTCTACCTTAGCTCTTTCTTCCTCCTTTATTAAACTTGCCATAATATTTAATTTTTTCTTTTTCTGTTGAAAATTTTCTGATGAAACTTGAATTTCATCTGTGTCCTTCTGTAAAATGTAAGCATGAAGGCAAGAATGGGCAATTTTTAGGTTGTTCCCATTGCATTCTCACTGCTTAGCACAATGGGAATGAATGAAAAATTAAAAACTGGATCTCAATACTATTTCAAGGACTTGAATAATCCTTTTCCTCAAATTATAGTTCCAGTTTGATTTGAAGACTTCAGGCACCCTTGAGACATCTATTCCTGTGGAAACTTCTAAATGCCGTCTTTAGTAGCATTTAGGCCACACTCCCATACAGGCCACACTCATAGGCACAAAAGTTAGATACTCCAGAAAATGAATGAAGTTGAAATGACGTACGTTTAATTTGACTTTGCCTTCCCAAATAGTATTTTTTAGCAATAACCACCAATCCAATATTTAATTAGGCCCAGGTCTCAGCTTCTTCAAAACCCATTTTTTCACCATTGTTTGCCTCTAAAACCATTTGTATAACTGACTTCCTTTTCTTGTTGCCATTTAGACATCAGATTCAGCTTCTGTCCACTTGGGTTGTTCTTCTTCCAACTGACAGGGTGTTCTGTCTGTGCTATGATGAAGCACATTCAGGTAGAGGGCTGCCTGTCTTGTACCTGCCTGAGGAAATGAACCAGACACTGTTGTAGCTGAAAAGGATCTTGGATATTCCCTTTGTTTTATAATGAGAAAGTCAGAGAAGTGAATTGACTTGTCCACGATCACATAGCCTTGTAGACAAAAGCCAGAATCAGAACTTAGGCCTAGGCCTCCAGAAACCCTGTCCAGCATACCTTAGTGTAGAAATAATATTCAGAATATAATATCTTTAGAAAAATGTTTCCATGTAAATATCATGTAGACTGTAAAGTAAATAACCTTCTTAGTATAACAATGTAAATATTTTATAGGCTGTGGTATAGCTGTCAAGTTTAAAATTAGATCTGCGGCCGAGACCAGTTTGGCTCAGTAGATAGAGCGTCAGCCTGCGGACAGAAAAGTCCTGGGATCGATTCCGGTCAAGGGCATGTAGCTGGGCTGCGGGCACATCTCCAGTAGGGGGTGTGCAAGAGGCAGCTGATTGATGTTTCTCTCTCATCGATGTTTCTGACTTTCTATCCTTCTCCCTTCCTCTCTGTAAAAAATCAATAAAATATATTTTTTTAAATAATAAAGTAAAATAAAATTAGATCTACGTTCCTAAGCAATGCTGTACACATGTGGTATGATACAATGTGCTGGGGTCTGGGCAGCCATCCCTAAATTGTGTCTGCAATTTCTTAGAGTTGCAGAATTCAGACTGCCCACCCAGCTGCTTTCCGCCCCTCATATTCCCACTGCACAGCTGCCAGAGGCATGCAGCTGCAGGAAAGGAGGCCGAGCAAAGAGATTGCCATCCCTAGGGTTTTGCTGCTGCCCCTGGGAATTGGACCTCTGGCTTCCTAAAAGACTCAGCCTAGAAAAAAAAAATCAAAGATGGCCAGACCCGCCTCCCCACCCCCACCCCCCAGGCTACACTGGGTGCTATGAGCACACTGCTGACCAGCCAAGCCACTTCCTCCACTCAGCGTGAAGGTGAGCAGAACCACACTGCAACACTAGGGAATGGGACTGTGCACTTCACCCCGTGGCTTAGAACTGCTTAGAAAGTTCTTACTCTGGAATAAATTTCTTTTCCTATTCTTTTCCCTAAGATCTTTCTTTCCCATTCCTACTACACTGGCCATCTCTTTGTTAGTTATAATGTTGAGTGGCAGTGGCCAGTAGGCAGAGAAATTGACCTTCAAAAAAGAAACAGTACTTATTGCCCTTAATAATTCTGGCCAAATTCTGTCCTCTAAAGGTAAAATCCTAATATGTTAAGTGTCTGGTTGTCGTTCAACCAATCAAAGTGTAATATGCTAATGATATGGTAAGGCTGCTCAACCACTCGCTATGTTGTGCACTGACCATCAGGAGGCAGATGCTCCCAATGGTAGGTTAGCTTGCTGCTGGGGTCTGGACCAACAGAACTGAGCAAGATGGGCTGGACATTCCCTTGAGCCTTCCCATGGTCCCTCTCTGGCTAGCCAAACTCCTACATCCCTCCCCAGCTCTTATCATGCACTGGTGGAGTCCCTCAGCCTGGCCTGTACCCTCTCATAATCTGGAACCCCTCAGGGATGTCAGAGAGTCAGTTTCGGCCCAATTCCATAGGCATAAAAGGCTAATATGCAAATCAACCCAAAGGCAGAACAACTGGTCACTATGATGTACACTGACCACCAGGGAGCAGATGCTCAGTGCAGGAGCTGCCTCCTGGTGGTCAGTGCACCCCCATAGTGGGAGTGCCACTCAGCCAGAAGCCAAACTCATAGCTGGCGAGTGCAGTGATGGTGGCCGGAGCCTCTCCTGCTTCCACAGCAGCACTAAGGATGTCCGACTGTTCCGCTCCCCAGGGCAAGCAGTCCTAAGCTGTCAATCGGACATCCCCCAAGGGCTCCTGGACCACAAGAGGGTGCAGGCCAGGCTGGGGGATCACTACTACCATGCCCCACACCCCCCAGTCTGCACAATTTTCATGCACCAGGCCTGTAGTAAATATATAAAAGTAATAAGAAAAATGTATAATAAGTGACAACCATGTGGGCCCTCCCCAAGTATTTAACACACTTCCCTCCTTGGCCCCTCACATTAGCACCTCATCTTTTTTTTTTTTTTTTTTTTTTTTTTTTTTTACCATCAAAAGAATGCTGCTAGGACCAGGGGCCCTGCCCAGCTCCTGGCTCCATATCTCCTACTCTCAGCTGAGTTTCTAGCTGCTCCACTAAGAGCGAGCAGCCCAGCCCTGGCTGTGAAACCAGTTGCTCCCTTCTCAGCAGACTGGGAACTCCAGAGTAATACTCACTTAGTCCATCTTGCTGTTACTCTCTGGGCTCTAACGGCAGGGGGTTGGCTCCTGCCCTATTGCTGAGACCAAGGTCCCCTCTGCTACCCCCACTCCAGAAACCAGGGCCCTGTCTTCATCTTCACAGTCTGGATTTTTCTTGATAACCAACCATCAGAAATAGACTTGGGAAATTTTAGAATCTTAAGCACTCAAATGTTATATAATTTCTTTACTTCTGAATTAGTTAGGTTTTTCAGAGAAATGGAACCAATAGGATTATATATAGACATATAAGAGGAGATTTATTCTAGAAATTGGTGCCCATGATTATGAATGCCAAGAAGTCCCACAACCTTCTGTCTGCAAGCTGGAGACCCAGGAGAGCTGGTGGTGTAATTCAGTTTGAGTCTAAAAGCCTGAGAACCAGCAAAGTCAATGGTGTGTCCCAGTCTGAGGCCAAAGGCTTGAGAACCAAGAGTGTCGACGCTGAGGGCAGGAGAAGATGGATGTCTCTGCTCAAGCAAGAGAGCAAACTCACCCTCCCTCCACCTGTTTATCCTACTCCAGCTCTCGATGGATTGGATGCTGCCTGCCCACATTAGTGAGGGTGATGTTCTTTAACCAATTTATTGATTCAAATGCTAATTTATTCCAAAAACATCCTCTCAGACTGTTTCACCAGCTATGTGGGCATCCCTTAGCCCAGGCAGAATGAAAAAATAAATAAATAAACCATCATAGCTTCCTTCCATTCCCCACCAAACGTAAAATTAAAAATTAAAAAATATTATGTCATAAAATAAACTTCTGGAAATGACAAAAAATTTACACCCATATTAATGTTAAAGTATCTTCTTCTTATACTAGTATTTTCTATCTTCCTTTGTTTTGCTGAGGCCACGAATGGAATTTAGCCTTATCAGTCCCCACTCCTTAATCTGTAGTATTATTCCTAAGCCTCTGAAACAGGGTCAATATGACAGTGACAGTATACACACCTCCTGGCCTGCCTACCTATGATAGAGATGCAGCTATTCAAAAGGAATGCGTCTCTTCCACAGTAGTATACAATTGTAACTAGAAGATGGCTTCTAGCCAAGGACCATATTTCTCATCTACCCTGGTGTCTAGCTGTGAATATGTAACTAGTTGTCTAAATAGAATATGTACAAAATCCCCACATGCCCCTTACAGATAAAGGGTTTTCAAAAACAGGTGCACTTTCTCTGTTCTTTCTTCCTTCTTCCACTAGCTGGATGAAGACATCCTTGGGGAGTAGTGGATTCACATATGAAAGGAGTCCTGGTCCCCCAATCTCCACATGTAGGAGAGCTGTCAGGTGATGACAAATACCCAGCTTGCTCTGTGATATGCATGAGATATGAACTTCTGGTGCATTTGTTACAGCATGCTAATCTAGCCTCACACTATCTAAACCTATTCCTATTACTGGCCCTAGAACTCCCCTTCCCCATTGCTTTGCTCCAAAGCAGTTGCTTCTCAGGGTGATTTGCAAGCAATACTTGCCAATTGTAAACTCATATTAGTGCATAGCTCTTTTCTTTTGCATTTTGGTCAACCAAGGAGTTTTCAACTCTCCCTGCTCCTCACATTTTATGTTCTTTTAATCTGAGATTAGAGAGAAAAAGGAGAGTTGTGCTCTTGCCAAGCAAAACTTGAATCTCATTGCAAAAACTCAGGACTTGGAGCTTAAATTTAGTGTAGGAACACTGGGGGACCAAATTTGCAATGTCTTTCCCCTCCCCCCTCCCCAAAGTGAGTAGGGAGGAAAAGACTTTGAAGGAGCTTCTGTTAAGGTGAGTAATTTACCTTTAGAATTGTATGGCTCAACTATGATGCATAAGATCTGGGCTGTGAGACATTGAGCAATGACACATGCTGAGGTTGCCTGGCGGAGAGGCACTGAATGATTGTAGACGTGTTGGGTAGAGGCTGCTAGCAAAAACAAGATCAAGCTAGTGCTGCATTTGTTACCTAGACCATCTGCTGGGCAACCTAGGAAGCAGAGGACCATTTGCTAAGGGACAAACTGATGTCATTTTATTCTAATGTTCAATAATAGAACTCCGCCAAGAAGCAGACAATAAACAGACTATTTTGCCACTTTTCATCAAGCAGTTTGGGTGATGTTTACAGCCCCTTAAGTATTATTCTTGCATTATGGTTTATACTGTGGTAGCATCTGTAGAACAGGAAATGTGTTTCTAAATGTTATATGCCATTTTAAGTAAAGTGTTGTTCATTAAATCTATTGTCAACAAAGTTTTGTCTAGTTGCTATTGAGAGTTATCCATAATTTCCTCTACCTCTCCTGCTCTCAGTCTTTCAGGCATATCACCTCATACACCTGACAGCTGTGGTAGATGGGTGCATTTCATGATGGTGCCCAGACTTGGACTGTACGGCACAGCTAGGCCACCCAGAGCTCCAAAGACGTGATCTGTATACCACAAAATCTTTAGAATTTCCACAGGCACCATACCTACTTTTATCTCTGACTTGCTCTGCTATAAATGATGAATATTGCTTCTCGAGAGGCTGGTTTTCCTCAGTGTTCTGATCAATAGCTGATTAGAACACACACTCACACACACATTCACAAATGATAATTCCTTATATAGAATGCCTTGTCTCAATCTCCTTCATGTTTTACCCTTGCCCTTGTCACCAAGACATATATGCATAGTGTATGTTACCAAATTTATAGGTGATTTGAGGATAAATGTTTCTGTTTAAAATGTGCAAGTTCTACTTCTTTACCAGATCAATTGCATGAAATTTGTATTAAGCAGTGAGGTATATGAACAACAATTGTGAGGATCAAGAAGGAGGGACACAGTGCTGGTCCCTGTCATTTGGGCGAGTCAGGAAGTGCTGGTAAAGGGCTTCTCTATGAATAGCACTTGCACAATGATTCCACAGTTGTCAAAACTTCCCATTTTCCAATTTGGAAACAATAGCAATAACTAATATTCTATACTAGAGGCCCAGTGCATAAAAATTTAGCCTGCCCCCCTCTCGCAGTCCAAGAGCCCTCAAGGGCAGGAAGCGACCCAGCAATCAGAGGAAGGCAATGCCCCCATTACATCTTTGCTGCTGCCACTGCCAGCAGTGCAAGCCTTGGCTGGCCCTCGTTACCTGAGCCTTGGGCTGGCTCTGGGAGGCTGGGCATCCGCCATCTGAGGCTTGCCTGCACCTCAGCCTGGCCCTGGGTGGCTGGGGTGCTGAGGAGACTGGGTGTCACCATCTTATGGCTATGGGCACTGCCATCTTTGAGGGAGGCCAGTCAATTAGCATATTCCATCTTTATTAGATAGGATTTGCCCTTTCTTCATGCCAGAAACCATGCTAGGCTTTTACTGTATATGTCACTAATCCCCAGAGAATCCCTAACAGGGAGATACTGTTACTGTTTTTGCTCTATAAATGGGAGTTTAGGGAACAGAGTGGTTAAGTAACAAGCCTGGTGTTGCACAGCTAGCAAGTGGATCAGCTGGAATTTAAATTTAGGGACTCTGACTCCAGTACCTGTGTGCTCAACATCACTAAGAAGACCTCCTTTGCAGCCCCGTAATATTCTGCAAAACTCTAGTAATGTCTGCACCAGGCTTTTTATTTCATTTACAAAATTTACATATTGGGTGATGAGTTGTAAGACTGATAAAAAGATGAATTCCAGGCATTTCAGATATTCAAAATTGCAGCTTTAGGAATAAGCAGGAAGTGGGAAGACGTAACCATGGTAAATCCTAGAGACTGCCCTTTGGGGGACCTGTCCACCCCTGCCCCTCTCTCTCTGCTCTGTTTACTTCAGGAGAAGCCTCTCAGCTTGAGAACCACAGGGGTTGGGGGACAAATATAAAACTTTTCCAAGTTAGCCACAGAGTGGGTCTATTTGAAGGCCAAGATCTGGTCTGTATTCAGTTTCAGGTCAGTAACCTTGGAGAGTGGATTTACCTAACTGTGGTTACTTGGCTTTGAACAGGTATCCCATTCTCAGACCTAGATATTTAACCAACGGGAGTGGATTCTCAGCAAGATCATTCCTTAGTGCACAGGCCAGCAAACTTTTCCATAAAGGGTCACCATAGAGCAAAATCAGTCATAGACAACATGCAAACAATGAGCCTGGCTGGGTTCCAATAAAAATGTATTGATGGATACTATAATTTGAATATCATAGAATTTTCAGGTGTCCTGACTTCTTATTCTTTTGATTTCTTTCAACTATTTAAAAATGTGAAAACCCTCCTTAGCATGCTAGCCATACAAAACCATCCCCAAGCTACCAGAATACCAGCAACTGATTGGGACACCCAGGAGCCCTGCCATGCAAACTCTACCCAGCTCTCATGAGGGCCATCTCACTCACCCTGGGGCACAACGCTTAGCACGAGAGGCTTGCTGGAGGAGGGGGCGTGGCCACTTTTCTTACTATGCTGCAGTGAGCATCTCATTCAAGAGGGGACATCCTGGACTGAGGTGAGCAGGTTAGAGCTCCTGGTAAGAAGGAACACCCTTTCCCTCCAATTCTTATCGTCAGTATCCCTGACAGTAAGAATCACAGGGTTGTTCTTCTGTCAGATTAGGTTTCCATGAGTTGAAGATGATGTTTAATGAGCATCTTAGCAAACATTCCCTGTACTGTTTGCCAAGAAACAATCCTCACCCTGAGAATAATAATTAGAAGAAAAAAATGTTCTCTCTATTTCCTTTTAAAAGTCTGGTGTTTGAAACCAATGTGTTTTATGATTAGTTATCTTTTGCTAAAAAAAATAGAAAGTGGATGCAGGCAATCTACATGTTGATCTCAAATTTTTGCTTCTTGCTTCAGAGAATTTCAGCGCAAGTTTTCTCATCATAGTAGAGAAGGAGACGGCTTCCTGCTTCTCCTCTCTTAGAAAGTGGTGGAAAAATAAGATTCAAAAGCAAGAAGAGGCTAATAACTCTGTTGGTTCCTGCCCACGGTCCCACCGATACCAATTCAGGGCACGAACTGTCTGACTTGCAACCACCAAGACTGGCATTTCTTTGCTGGATGGTTTTCCCTGGCATTTTGTCCACTCATGTAGCCCACTGGAAATGCTGGAAAATGAAGGCTCCCCAGAAGCAGCATCTCACTGACTTTTAGGGATTGGTGTACACATACCCCACTTCCTCGTCCGTTGAGTAGAATAACCCTCAGGCTTCACTGTAGAATAGTTATTAACAGGATAGCTATGCTCTTCATTGGCTCCCAGGGTTATGTTTCCCTGGGGTGGTGGCTGGTTTGGAAACACACCCTTTTCTGGCTGCCTCCCTGCTTTCCTCTTGATGCTCCTTATGACCCAATAAATTCCTTACATCCGTGTCTGTTTCTGGGTGGCCCATCTTAGACTCTAACAAACACAAAACAAAACAAAACAAAATCTGGTCTACTTGGTCGGTACGGCCAAGGGCAGTGGTTTCCTTGCTGCACTTTGTGACATATTGACATACCAGGGGAAGGAGGATCAAGCAAATCCTAAATGCATAGAAGACTTGCTCTGTGTTTTCCAGAGAAAAATGTATGTTTTTTACAGAAACCATAAAGCCCAACACAGTCTGGGCCTCTATTACCTCCTGACTTCACCTCCTACTGCTCTCCTGTGGACGGCTGCATTCCAGCCATTCTGTCTCTTTGCCTAGAAGATACCTGGCACACACCTGTTTGGGGCCTTTGCTCTTACTCTTCTGCCTAGAACCTCTTCCCAGATATTAGATGGTTAACTCCCTACTCGCCCCCCAAAGGGCTTTGTGACCTTCCTGGACTACCCATGGAAAATTGCTACTGTCCTACCCCATCCCGAACACTTCTCAACCCCTGCTCTGTTTATCATTTTCCATAGTACTTATGACCTTCCAGCATGGCCTGCCTCGGGTCTTGTCTTGTGAAGCTTTTTTGGTCAATGAGAAAAGCTAGGATTCAGGGAGGTTACATTTGGTCCTTTTTTTATTTTTTATTTTCATGAATACTATATTATTTTGGCTTCAGAATTTTGTCTGTTTAGCTCAATAGATTTATACACAGAGAAATTACCTTAAAATTGTCCTGGGTGGGGGAGGGGAGCAGTTTTATAGCAAAGTTTAGGCTTTAGTAGAACTACCAATTTTGATAACTGTGTTTAAGTCCCAGTCACTGACTAATGTGTACCCTTGAGCAAGTTACTGACTCCGTTTCTGCATCTGGGAAATTGAGGCATGGATGTCCACTCTGCTATTGTAAAGATAAATATGCTAAGCTAGATAAAGTGTGCCTAGCAAGTTGGCAGATGGCAGGTACTCACTAAATAATAGCTACTTTTATTATTGTCCAAAACCATTTGTAGAGGCGGTCCTGGTCTTTGAAGCTTAACTATTTCTTTGAGGTTACCATGGATCTCAGCAGAGAATTCAAATCTCTTCTCAAATCCTAAAGGTCCTTGGCAAGGATCTTTGGGCATTCTTTTATTCTATAAAAGACTATGTATTAATCACCCCCAACAGTGGTTTCTCCCTATATAGCACAGTTCTTTTTTTCCCAAAACTTTAGAAGGTTTTACAAGATCTCACCCAACGACAAGGAGAGAAGAAGGTTTCCCATATACCCCTCCTCAAATGGAGAGAGTTAAAGCTACAGATAGAGAGCTTGCCTTGGCAATATCCTCACTTACAGTGGGCAGGGTGGGCCGCAGCACTTAGCAACACAAAGCAAAAGTGTAGATCAATGTCTTTGAAGAGGACACTGGAGAGAAGTTATAGAAAGCCAACATGCGATCAATAACTCGTTAACCAAGCTATGACATCTCAACTATCTTACAGCGTGACGGTCATGGCATCAGGTACCCTCTCTCTTTGCTCACTAGTTGGCTTACCTGCACTGAGGAGCTGCCCGTTGTTTAAAAACGCTGCAGTCGAGTCAGGTCGCTATGCCTGCTTGCTCCTTGACTGTCTCAGGAGCCCACATCTGTTCTGCTTGGCATGAGGTCAAGTTTTAAGCATCATTAAGGCATATCTTCTCCCACACTGCGTACAGCTTTCCCACTTAACAGCAGCTCCAGAGTTCTTGTTGCCTATTGTCTGAACTTATATAATTTGTATGTATGTTGCTGCAGACCCTGCTTGAAACTATTAGACTGTAGCTACTTTCCAAATTATGATCATTTGTGACTTCCAGAGGTGAGCTGAAACTGCTCAATCAGCCAGCCATTACAAAGAGTGCAGGAGATAGAAAACTAAAGTGAGAAAACCTGTTTCAGTCCCAATACTGCCACTAACTGTGTGTGACTTTATCTAATCATTACACATTCCTGATTCTAACATTCAGGATGTATAGACCATCTTTCAATACCTGGTGCTACAGGAAATGTAGAAGAATAAAGCAAGATACCTGTCCTCAAAAGCTTAACATCTGGTTGATGATACAAGATCAATATGATTGTGATGAAGGGAATAGTGCGAAATAGGGCAAAATTCAGTGTTAAAGTGTGTAGTATAGATACTCGTAGGCCCCCAGGTCCCAGCAGCGAAGTTCAAAGATCTTCCCTGGAGCTGCCAGGGAAGGTTCCCCAAGAGGATGGGCTGGATTTAGGTCTTAAAAGATACACCAGACCTGACATGCCAAAGAACAGTGAGTGACTTCAACTAAGACACTCAGAACAAACCATGTGAGGGCTAAGAATTTAGGGAACCCTAACCATTGTGGAGGACATTAAAAGCCAGAGAAAAGAGTTTATGTGACCAACTTAGAGGTCATATGAGGTCACAATGAGGAGTCAAACAGCTAGAAGGTAATTTATAGGCCATTAAATCAAGTAATTTCTGGCCTTTCACATCCACTCTATCCTTACCAGCTCCTCCCCACCCCATCCCACCCCCCATAAAGCCAATGATTTAAAACAATGTATATTTACTTTGTAACAATTCATTATTTTCATTCATCAGAAACACTGAGTTGTCTACTAGGACTTCTGATAAACATGAGCTGACCCTGGATTTTTGTACCAAGCGATATAATTATAGCCAAAAATAAATCAACAGCATGCTCTAATGAGCCTATGTTCACTGAAGAATTATACAGCTTATGTTTTTGAAATACAATCAATGGTCCCAGATTGGGAAAAAAGGATTTAGATGAAACTCCTTATTTTGTAGATAAGAGAAGTGAAGACCAGAGCCAGCCTCCCCCAAGACCTTTAGGAGATTTAGAACAAACCCAAGGATACAGGAGCATGGGTGCCAGGCCTGGTCCAAGGACTGTTTGCCCCAGTGGATGAGAGATGCTGGGAAGCTAAAGAAAAGCACTCATTAAGACAAAAGCAAGCATCTGCATCAGGATATGGTGAGGCATTTTGAAGAAAGAATCAAAATGGACTTGATAACTAGAATTGTGATATATAGAGGAAGATGTATCTGTTACAGTTTTTTGAAAACCACAGAAACTGACTTTGGCTGTCAAAAGACAAAAAGCAAAAACAAACAAAACAAAACAAAGCAAAGCACCACCATAATAATGAAAGGTTACGGGCAGCTCAGAGAATCTAAGAAAAAGCTGAAAAACCATGAGGACCTAAAGATCTAGATTGCAAAAATTGTGTTTCTTCAGGACCCTGTCACCAGGGAGACTCTAGGTTGCTGTTTAAGTAATTTTTTCACTGTGTCCAAGATTCAAATTTTGGGTTCCCAGGCAAAATAACTAAAACAATGGAGATGGTATTAGTCAAAGTCAGAGACCTGAGACAAATACAAGGTCTTTGACAAATCACTTTCCTTCCTAAGCCTGAAAATTCTAAAGCTTCCATCTCTAAAGTGCTATGAGTTAATAATCTGTTCTTTAATATTTCCTGTCAATTAACCTAGTGTTTTAAATTAGATTCTCCCAGAATCATACTCTAAGATAAGGATTTGAGTGCTAGTGATTTATTTGAGAGGTGATCCAGGAGGTACCGGTAAAAGAAGATGAGAAAGTCAAGGCAAATGTGTCATTAACAAGTTGTCATTGTGATCATCAGGGGCTCAGCCCCATTGGGAAGCTCTGGAAGACTGTAGGGAACCCACCTGAGGGTAAGGAGGCTGAGCTATTTATCCACCAGTAAAGGCTTCTTCCAGGGGCATTAACTTATGGCCTGTTCCAAATGAGCTGAGCGAGCTCCCAATCTGACAAGAATTGTAGGAGCTGGTAGTAGAAAGCCATTGGCATGTACAGGGAACAGTGGATGCCAAAGCTCTACGAGCAGGGTAACAATAGCAGCTACTATTCCAGTGTCCCCCTTGGCATCACAGCACGTTCACCTTGGAGCTGTACTAATGTTTCACCAGAAGAGCCAATCAGATGACCTGTGAGAAGTTCACAAGCAATACTACGGAACTCAGAAAAAGCTTACTTCTGAGCCTGCTGTCCCTACCGAGTTCCTGTTCCACTTCATGGTCTCTCAGATGCTTCATTTCTGTGGCTACTTTTCTGTTTCACTCCTGAAGCCAGTGCTCCTTTTCTAAACGACATTTAACACCACTGTGCTCTGATAGCCAGGCTGCTCCTCTCTGCTGGAATGTGCAGAGTAGATGAGGGGAACAGAGTTCCAACTTAAATCGGAAGTATGAGAACAACACTGGGAAACACCTTGTGAGGCTATGAAAGATCATCCTTCAGAAGAATCAAAACTCATTTTGGTGAACAAGTGGTGGCAAAGGTTTCTCTCTGGTTTTGTATTCACTGCCTTTGGAAGGTCTCAGATGGCATCCTGCCTCTGCTCTATGAATCTCAAACCAAAAGTGTGATGAGGATGTCATAATTGTGTCATAACTGACAGATCCATGAGCTCATGGTTAACCCATTACCTGTCTTGAGGGGCCCACCAGTTCATATGTTCCACTGTCCCAGCCAGGCCCTGCCCTGCTACTCCTAAGATAGTTACTTGAGCTGCCATTTCAGTTCAGAATGTAATGGAGACACTATTACAGAATATTCTCTGGATGTGCCATATGTATTAGTTATTGTTACTCAGTCAGTCACATTAGTATGCATATTTTTACAATCCACTTATCTAGCTCAGACAAATTAGGAAAGGTTGGCAGATACATCCCTAAAGTTATTTCCCTCCTCATCTGTCTTTCTTTGCCTCTATAAGTGACATTTGATATGTAATTTATCTCATTATATACATGAGACAAATCAAAACAAAATAGAGAAAGTATTTGTATCTCCCATTTATTTAATACTCAACAAACAAGAATTTAAAAAGTGATGGAAACCATAGCCTAAAACATAATATGTATGGGAGATTAATATATTATTTTAAAATTCCTTTATAATTTATTAAAACCTCTAATTATGGGCTTCAATAGTTTAACTGAGACATGAACCTGTCCCTAATCAGCTCTATTCCCGACATGCCCTGGTCTAGATATTCCACCCCAGGGATCCAACTACGCTCTAGTCCCCACATTCTTTGCCTGCAATGTACCTTAGTCTTTAACTCAGTCATTTCCTCCAGCATGAATACCTGCTCCCAGGGTGTCTCCTCAGTGTGGCCTCTGTGTCCATACCTCAACCCACTTCCATCTCAAGAAAAGCAATGCAGAAGAGAGGTTCAAGACATGCATAGAGTCTGATAGACCCATCTTAGAAGCAGGTTTAAGTCACAATTTGCTCTTTATTAGTTGCATGATCTTAACCTAGTTAGTTAAAACTCTAGCATCAATTTTTTCATCTATTCAATGAGACCAACTACCCAATTCCTAGCATCATTTATTTCCCAACTCCTAAGCTCCATGCATAGCACCAAGGTGTTCTGATGTTTCCACCTTGGCATCAAATTAAAGTCCTACTCATTAAATCATCAATATAAATAAAAAATAAACATCATGAAATATGTGCTCTCCTGGTCATCATGTTACTTGAGAAAAGATCTGTATACTTCATGCTAAAGAAAATCAATTCTCAAAAGCAAATACCAGTGTACCTGATGACCTTGTGTCTTCTCTTTACTCACTCCAGAAATCCTACTAAATTGATGGGAAAGGAATCAAAATTTGAAAAATTTACAAGGATTATATATGCTTCTACTAGACAGAGCTATTCTAGCCTATAAGATTCTGAGCATCTGAGAGCAATATTAGCAGCACCTGGGCAAGCCAGGATGCTCATTAGGCAGAGCAATGGAGGAAGAGACTTGTTTGCTTTGAAAACTCTTGCTTCCCAAGGACCCACCAAGCCAAGAGGAAGCTCTCCACAGTTTGGGATGGCATTACCATGGTAACAAACATAGCCTTTGACATTGACCCTAGTCTGCTAGTTGACCAAATCAGGGAAGCAGCCACCATGCAGAGACATGGAAAGAAATCAGATGTGAAAGAAATAGAGGGAAAAAAACGACTGGACATGGAATTCAAAACCACGGTTATAGGGCTTTTCAAGAGGCTCCAACAAAAGGTCGAGGCCTATAAGGAAATAAGCAAGACCACAAAGGAAATGAATGAGTCCTACAAGGAAATGAACAAGACCCTCAAGGATATGAACAAGACCTGCAAGGAAATGATCAAGACCAATGTGGAAATAAATGAGTCCTACAAGGAAATGAAGGAGACCCTCTATAAAGGAGACTCTCAAGGATATGAAAAAGGACCAACCAGAAATTAAGCATACATTGACTGAAATAAAAAATATTATACAAAGACCTAAAAGTGCTCTGGAGCACCCCAAGAACCAAGTTAAAGATTTGAAATACAAAGAGGTAAAATCCACTCAGCTGAAAAAGCAAGAAACAAAAAGAATCAAAAAAATTGAAGATAGTGTAAAGGGCCTCTGGGACAACCTCAAGCATACCAACATCCGAATTATAGGGGTGCCAGAAAAAGAGAGAGAGCAAGACAATGAAAACCTATTTGAAGAAATAGTGACTGAAAACTTCCCACACCTGGTGAAAGAAATTGACTTAGGAGTCCAAGAAGCACACCAAACCCCAATATATAGGAACCCTAAGAGGACCACACCAAGGCACATCATAATTAAAATGCCAAGAGCAAAAGACAAAGAGAGAATATTAAAAGCAGCAAGAGAAAAACAGATGGTTACCTATAAGGGAGCCATACGATTGTCAGCGGATTTCTCAACAGAAACGATGCAGGCCAGACGGGAGTGGCAAGAAATATTCAAAGTGATGAACAGCAAGAATCTACAACCAAGATTACTCTATCCAGCAAAGCTATCATGCAGAATTGAAGGTCAGATGAAGTGCTTCGCAGATAAGAAAAAGCTAAAGGAGTACATCACCACCAAACCAATATTATATGAAATGCTGAAAGATATTCTTTAAGAAGAGGAAGAAGAAAAAGATAAAAGTGTAAATTAGGAACAACAAATACACATCTATCAACAAATGAATCTAAAAATCAAGTGAATTAATAAGCTGATGAACAGGATAAACTGGTGAATGTAACAGAATCACGGACATAGAAAGGGATTGGACTGACAACTCTTGGGGAGAAAGGGGGTGTGGGAAGTGCAGCAAGAGACTGGACAAAAATCATGCAACTATGGGAGAGGACAGTGGAGGGAGGTGAGGGCGGAGGGTGGGATGGGTACCAGGTGGAGGGGAACTATAGGGTGAAAAAAAAAGGGAATTAATTAATAATGTAAGTTCTTAAAATGCAATTAATAAACTGAATAATAAAGATAAAAAAATAAAATAAAAGATTAGAAGTCATTAGAATGACTTCATTGAATACATTTAAGCAACACCTGCTGTCAGATGTCAACCAGCATTCTAGTGCCCCAGCATCCCATCCCCTAGCTAAGGGGACTAAAAGAAACATGTATTAGTACAGCCACTTGGTATGTTTAACCTTTGATGTCTTTGCCAATAATCCAGCATCCTTCTATTTCCATAACTTCTTTAAAACCCAAAGCATAGAAATACAGTTTTCATTACACACAAACAAACAAAAAATAATGGATCTCACCTCTATTAGCTAAAAAGAATACTAGATAGTGAATCCTTTCATTTGAGTTCTGGGATTATTCATGCAATGATGTCATTACAATGATGTAGGATCTTGAGTCTTTTAAGGGCACCTCTCCCTTAGCGATGATTTCTTTCTTTCTTGTGTCCCAGGCACAGCTAACACAATTAACTGTGTGCCGACTGGAAGCCCCTAAGCTGTTTCAATCCCCATCTGGCCTCATTCCCTGTTGGATAGCTTGTCAAGGCAATGCACCTCTGAATTGGAGTGTGCCTCTCTTCACTTACAGTCCTTCAGGGGGAAATTGAATTTCTTCCGGAACAGGTATGTTGGTTGTTTAGAAGGATGCAGGTAAGGCACAGGTAATTGCACCTTCTTTAAAGTAAGCCATAGATTTCAAATGAAAGCCATAGATTTCAAAAGAAAATAAATCTTTTAATCCTTCTACAGCTATCCTCCCATTTACTAAATAACTGGCATTTAAAAGAAACCATTATTGAACATGCCTCCTGAGCCCTTCCATAAGTGTTAACAAGAACTTCTCCTAAGAGACAAGGGCTCCTGTCTTTCCAGAGTTAGGTCTCACTGTATTTTTTAAAAAGTCCTATTTAGTCAAAATAGGAAATTATTTTTATTTCTTTTACGAATCTGTTGACCAGAAGCAACCTCAAAAAAATACCAAATTGTATCATAGGCAGTTTCAGGCTCTTGCTAGAATCCAATGTAGGTAGATTTTTTGAACAAATGGTGTTATAAGAATTAGCTATTTAAAATTTTTTTAAATGTTATCCTTATTGATAAAAATGATGCCCCCAATCAACAAGAACAGTTATTTAGCTATAAACAATTTTTAAAATTTTACAAATAAAAAGTCATTCCTTACTACTGTGCCATGGTGCCCAAAATTTGCATGGAGAATCTAGAAGTCCTGTGTTGGCATGCAAAACTCTCAAGAGTCAAAGATGATATTCCGCAAGTATGCACCATGTGGCACTTCTCATTCATAAATAGCAACTGCCTGAGACCCATCCAAAGTGTGCCTTCCCTTTACCACCCAGTCACCCACAAGATTCATCCTGACTCCCACAAGAGCCAGCAACTGGAGGAGTGGCACCTGATTGGAAAGAGCCATGAGGCTGTGAAGCCTCCACCTGTGTCCGTTCTGATCCATCAGTGCCTGTGTCAAGTCAACTGTTACTGCTGCTGATAAAATGTATGACGAATTGAGCCATTATTAAGGTTTAGTTGATGCAGTAAATGGCCTGTTGGGCAGAAAGTAGGACCTTGAGAGCATGGGTGAAAAGCCAGGTCCACTTTGATGGATGCTTGGAGAAAAAAACAAAGTCAGCCAGGAGGCTACTAACAGTAACTCAGACATCCAAAGGGTAACCAGTTAGTTTCTGATTTGTAGAGAAAGCCTGCAGAAAAGTAAAAAAGAACTGGGGGAAGGAATATTGAAGATTCTTAAGACTAGACTTCTTCAATTTTATAATTTTGCCAATGACTGACCAGGTACCTGGGTCAACTTTTCTCTTGCCTATTCTACCATTTAATTTGGGTAAATTAAAGTTGCACCAAGCCAGGAAACCAAAGCCCTCCTACAAGGTCAGAGTGAAACAGACAAGCACTTGGCCAACCCGGCTCCTCTGGTTTGTGAGGGGAAGAGAGGAGGGCAGGTATCAGATGCATGAGCACTAGGAATGCCAGTGTATATCCTGCTTTGCACAAGGTAGGTCTGCACCCAGATAACTGTCCCAACTAACATGCCAATAGGACCCCAATGAGAACTACTGAAGAGGAAGTTTGGTGCTATTTTACCTTTACAAATCTTGCTAGCTGGGTTTGGTACTTTTCTGTTGTTGGGGTAGAGGAGGAGCATTTCTTTAATAAAAAAAATAATAGAGTTCAAAAAGTTTTTTTTTAAACTCAAAGCATTTTTTTAAAAATAAAACTTACTTTGGTGTTAAAAGGAAAAGATTCTAATAATGACATTTTGTGCCAAGAGTCATTAGACCAAAATATCTGCCTGAAGCAAAATTTTATGGCCAAGTTATGAACCTGGAAACAGAGCCTTAACTATTGTGATAGGAACTGACTGTAGTAATAAAAGTGAATTTGTTAAATAAAATATGTTTATAATTCACTGGGCTCAGAATCAGGTAGGTGAGAAGAAACCTCTAGTGAGTTGTTATGATTTTGCAAAATAGTAAAGAGCAGTTGGCTCTGTAGGCAGGTAAAGGAGAGCATGCCCTATTGTCATTATTACAGTATGCGATTTCATTTATTCATGGGGTGCCAGGCATATCAGGCCCTTTTGAGCTGCTAAAACACAGTGGAGAAAAGCAAGAAAATGAAATGAAATCCAGGCCTTAAAGAGATTGCAATTGAAATGTGTGAGCAAGTCCGGTTGGCTGATGACAAGAAAAAATGGGGAAACATTAATGCAATAAGCTTTTACAGATCCTGGTGTGTTTTTGCAACAATTTTCAAAGAGAAAAGGAATGACAGGATATAGATTCATTTGGAAGTTATTCTGAATGGCCAAGGCAATGTGGAAGACAACAAGGCCTAGCCAAAGAGGAAGAATCTCATTGGGGCATAAAGACTAGAACCAAACAAAGGAAGGAACAAGGTTTAATATTGCAAAGGATAGAGTTCAGAATTCTTTTTCTATAGGACAAAAGCCATGGCTGGAGTATGAAAGAAGAAAAGGCACTCCAGCTTTTTCCACAAATGGATGACCTATATAATCATATAAAAGTGATATGAGGATTAAACACAAGTAAAAGGCATAAAAAAGAGAATCAAAACTTAGGGAAGGTCATGCATCCAAATAAGCCCAGATGTTTCTAGTTGCAACACATTTAATATCAACACAGATTTATAAGAGAAAGAATTATTAGCTGAATTATATTCCCCCCAATTCATATATTGAAGGTCTAACCCCTACAACCCCAGAATACAACTGTATTTGGAGTTTGGGTCTCTAAAGAGGTGATTAATTTTAAATGAGTCCATTACATCAAGCATGTCAAACTCTTGGCCCATGGCGTGCATGCAGCCCACAATGAATATTTTTGTGGCCCAGCCAACATAATGGTATGTAAGAAATGTCTTAATAAAAATCTATAACTTAATTTTTACAATATTTGTTATACGTAATTATTAATAACGAACTACAATGTTCACTAGTGACTGATTACTATAATCAGGTTGCATTTTTTTTCCCTTACGTGCCTTATGTGCAGGAGCACCATTTCTCACCACTAATACTAGCAGCGAGTATTTTTGCAGCTGATCGCCCCATCATTAGTTCTGTACTGACTTGGTTGGTGTGCGCGACAGGAATTATTTCGTTTTTGGAGAATAAGAAAAATAAGTTTATTTGCATTACACTTATTAATTTGTGCAATTATTCAGTTTCTGGTAAGTTAGTGCTCAAGAAAAAAATATTAATTTTTATTAAAATAGTCTATTGTTTTATGTTAAGGATTACTCATTTATTTCAGTCCTTTGTATTCAGCATGTCTCTATTGAAATAAACCTATGTTTCTATGAAAATTGAAGCTTTTGTGTTTTTTTTGTGGCCCACATAAACTTAAACTTTGTTTATTTGGCCCATGTTAGCCTTTGAGATTGACATGCTTGCATTAGATGGTCTTTATTCCAATCTGACTGGTAATGTATAAGAGAAAATGTGGATACACAGAGACACCAGGGATATGTATGCACAGAGAAAAGGCCATGTGAGGATAAAGTGAGAAGGTGGCCATCTGCAAACCAAGGAGGGAGGCCTTACCAGACCTTCCGACATTTTAATCTCAGACTTTTAGTCTCCAGAACTATGAGGAAATAAATTCCCATTGGTTAAGCCACCTAGATGGTTGTATTTGTTATGGCAACCCCATCAAACTAATACAGGAAAGAGAATAAAAAAAAATTAAAATGCAAAAAGAAAAAGAGAAAGAGAAGAAGCTCATATAAATAATAGGGCTTAAAATGACATAGAAATAGACTTCTATGACCTTAGAAATCATCATTTACAGTAGAGAAAACTGAAGGCCCGAGAAAGCAAAATTAATGTGCTAAGTCACAAAATTAATGTGCTCATTACACTACCATTAGAACTCATGTATCCTGACAGTGATCCTGAGCTTTCTCTTTATTCACCTTATCACCTTTGCCCCAGAATGGCCTTTAAGGGTACAGGAATGCACAGCTGCCTCTACTCTGGGATCCCTCATGTACTCTTTTGCTATGACGAGGGCAATCTTTCTAAAACCCAAATATTATCTTGTAACTCTCTCACTCACAACCCTAACAGCCATCCTTTGTCCTCAAGTTCAAACTCCTCCCAGGCCAACTCCTCTTCCTCTATCTGAAAGTTATTACTTCAGGTCTCCAGGCAGGGCTGTACTCTCTCTTCCATGCAGACCTCCAAGTACTGTCCTTCTGTCTGAAGCATTCCTGACCTTCCCTCGTACCCTGTTCTTTGCATGGTAACTTCCTGTCATTTTTCAAGTCTTTTGCTCTTCTTTAAAGATCACTTCTCCCAAGAAGTGAATTAGCTGCTCCTTCTAAATTCTCTTCAGATTTCCCCCACTTTAATTCTCATCATATTACATTGCAATTAACACTGCAATAGCTCATAAACTGGATAAAAGGGAAAACCAGGTTTTTCTTATGCTTAATAAATATAAGTTGAAGGAATTATGCATTATGTATGTTTTGGAGAGGTTTCATTTGCACTGCCTCAGATTTCGGCAGACATTTGTTAATCTGACTAGCCCATTACAGCCATATAAATGCTTAATGAATACTGAATAAATGAAAATGCAGATAATACAATATGCACTATCAGGCTATAACAAAAGGGCCACATGTTGTAGCTGTTTCATACTTCACCAGCAATTTGTTCATCTGACCCATTTTATCTATCCTCACACAAAGAATCAGTGAGGCCACAAAGCTCATAATGGGAGGATTCCTGGAGGTCACCAAAGGAATGGACCTGAGAAGGGATTGAAAACCTTGAGAGAAAAAAATGGAAGAGCCTTTGGAAGCCTCTGGAATAGGTATTTCTAGTGCTTCCCTGCCTCTGCCCATGTTAGCATCTACCAACAGCATCCCCAGAGAGCTCAGGAGAAGGGAGGAGGAGCAGAAGTGGGCCTTTACTGAGCAGCCTCCAAATCTAGCCAAAACCCCAGACACTGAAAGATTAGTTGACTTACCCCAGGTCATGAAGCTAACCTGGTGGGATACAGGGGCTGGGATTTAAACCCACAAAGTGTGGCTCCAGGGTCAGAGCTACAGTGCATGGGATGATGGATTTCCTGAATTCTTCAATTGGTGAGAAATGGAGTCCAAGACTTCCTCACTGAAGCCTGTGAGTTCTTGCTCCACTTTCTTGCACATGAGACAGACTGGAGGGGTCCAGTAGGCCTTTACAGAAGGAAAGATTTTTCTCTCCGTAGGTCTGGATTTGTACCAGTGGAATGTCACCAGGCAGAAAAGGCAGGTGGCAAATTTAAGCAATTAGCAAAAATCAGAACTCACAGTCTTGAGAATAATTAATGTTGTCTTCTAATCGCTTTCCATATTGCTTAGAAACTTTGCATATTGCTTACAAGAAATGTCATCTACGCCTCACTGTTTCCAGAATATGACCGTGAATAAAAGCACTTTTTTTTAGAACTCTGCAAAAGCATCATTTAAAGAGTCTTTCCCTCAATTACCAGCCAAGTACACACACTTGCCTGCAGATATGATACTCCCATGCCCCCCCACCCACTAATGGTAGACTGCCAGAATAATCAGATATCCTATATAATGAAAGCTTAATATGCTAAGTGTCTGGTCGTCTGTTCAATCATTCAAAATGTAATATGCTAATGATATGCTAAGGCCACTCAACTGCTCAATATGATGTGCACTGACCACCAGGGGCAGGTGCTCTGAAGGTAGGTTAGTTTGCTGCTGAGGTCCGGCAGATCAGACTGAGCAAAATGGCCTGGACATGCCTTGGAGCCCTCCTGTGGTCCCTCCTCGGCCAATCTCCTGCATCCCTCCCCATCCCTGATAGCACACTGGTGGGGTCCCTTAGCCTGGCCTGCACCCTCTCGCAATCCAGGACTCCTCAGGGAATGTTGGAGAGCCAGTTTCCGCCCAATCCCACAGGCATAAAAGGCTAATATGCAAATCAACTGAACAGTGGAATGACTGATCACTATGACACGCACTGTCCCCCAGGGGGCAGACACTTAACACAGGAGCTGCCCCCTGGTGGCCAGTATGCTCCTACAGGGGGAGCACCACTCAGCCAGAAGCCAGGCTCATGGCTGGCGAGCCCAGTGGTGGTGATGGGAGCCTCTCCCACCTCTGTGGCAGTCAGACATCCCCCGAGGGCTCCCAGACTGCGAGAGGGCACAGGTTGGGCTGAGGGAATCGCCCCCCTCCCCCGTGCATGAATTTCGTGCACTGGGCCTCTAGTGTGGTTGTGAGAAGACAGAGAAACTCCTGGCCCCTGTTGTCCCATTGTTCCCCCATTGCCAGTTGGCACCTCAAGGACAGTGATGGGGTATCCAGAAAAGAATTCAACACCAGAGAAAATACAGAAGAGCTTCAGGGAAATGGTATCAGGTGAACAATGAGAAGAATATTCACAGATGAAGAGGGGCAGAGACTGCAGACAGAGAAAACAGCAAGAACAAAGGAAAAGAAACAAGAGCATACAATAGAGTCAAGACAATCTCTTCAATAAATGGTGCTGGGGAAATTGGTCAGTTACATGTACAAAACATGAAACTAAATCACCAACTTACACCATGCACAAAAATAAACTCAAAATGAATAAAGGGCTTAAACATAAGTCAGGATATCTTAAAAATCTTAGAAGACTCCACAGGCAGCAAAATATCAGACATATGTCATAGCAATATCTTTACCAACACATCTCCTAGGTCAGTAGTCGGCAAACTGTGGCCTTTGGCCTTCTGTCACGGTCTGCCACTCTGTTGACTAATGAGTGCCGAACACTGGGATAGGGGCTTAATCACAAGGAACACCAACAGCCTGTAATTATTGGAATCGAAAATCTAGGTCAGTAATCAGCAAACTAATAAGTCAAACTGCGGCTCACAAGCCGCATGTGGCTCACGAGCCACAGTTTGCCAACCACTGTCCTAGGGTAATGGAACTAAGAGAAAATAAACAAATGGGACTACATCAAAATAAAAAGCTTCTGCACAGCAAGAAAAACTAACAAAACAATAAGAAAGCCCACTGCATAAAAGAACATATTTGCCAATGTTATATCTGATAAGGGCCTAATCTCCAAAATTTACAGGTAACTCATACAACTTAACAAAAGGAAGATAAACAATCTAATAAAAAAAAAATGGGCAAAGGACCTAAACAGACACTTTTAGAAAAAGGACATACAGAAGGCCAAGAGACAAATGTGCTCAAAGTCACTAATCATCGAGAGATGCAAATCAAAACAACAATGCGGTATCATTTCACACCTGTCAGAATGGCTTTCATCAACTAATCAACAAATAACAAGTGTTGGTGAGGATGACTCCACAGGAACCTTCATGCACTGCTGGTGGGAATGCGAACTGGTGCAGCCACTATGGAAAACAGGATGGAGTGTCCACAAAAAGTTAAAAATGGAACTCCCATTTGACCCAGTAATCCCACTCTTAGGAATATATCCCAAGAAAGCAGAAACACCCATCAGAAAGGATATATGCACCCCTATGTTCATAGCAGTACAATTTACTATATCTCAGATTTGGAAACGGCCTAAGTGCCCATCAGCAGATTATTGGATTAAAAAACTGTGGTATATTTACACAATGGAATACTATGTTGCAGTAAAAAATAAGTTCTTACCATTTGCAACAGCATAGATGGAACTGGAAAGCATTGTGCTAAGTGAAATAAGCCAGTCAGAGAAAGACAAATACCACATGATCTCACTCATTTGTGGAATATAATGAACAACATAAACTGGTGAACAGGGACAGACCCAGAGGCAGAGAAGCATTGACCAGAATGCTGGTCCTCAGGGAAAAGGTACGGGAGGGAGTGGGGAAGGAGGAGAGATTAACCAAAGGACTTGGATGCATGAATGTAAGCCTAACCAATGGACATGAACACCAAGGGGGTGAAGGTATGAGTGGGGGGTTAATAGAGGGATAAGGACACATATGTAATACCTTAATCAATAAAGAAATTATGGGGGGAAAAAGAAAACTGTGATATATCTACACAATAGAATACTACACTGCTATAAAAAAGAAGAAACTTCTACCACTTGCAACAGTATGGACACCCTAGAGAGCATTATGCTAAGCAAAATAAGCCAGTGAGAGAAAGATAAATATCACATGGTCTCGCTCATTAGTGAAATATAATGAACAACATAAACTGATTAACAAAAATAGATCCAGGGACAAAGAACAGGCTATCCACACTCAGAGGGAAGGCAGAGGAAGGAGTGGGGAGTGGTAAGAGATCAACCAAAAGACTTGTATGCATGTTATCTATATATATAAAATCCTAATATACAAATGGACTGAATGGCGGAACAACCAAACAATTGAACCACCAAACAACCAGTTGTTTATGACATGCGCTGCCCACCAGGAGGCATGCACAAAACATGGCAGACTTCAGTAGCAGTGGGATAATGAAGAGGTGAGCAGGTGCGCTAGACAAAGGCAGGGCCCTGGTCGCTGTCATCGGGGCATGCCTCTGGTGGTTACTGAAAATTCTTTGCTCCCACATGCCATGGTCCTGCCTGGTACTCACACCTGCTGCTCGCACCCATTGCTGGTGCCCAGCACCAGCTCTGATCGCTTGCCACTGTCAGTGAGTGCCAGTGGTGGCTGCTGGCTCTGATTGCCCCTGAGGGCTTCTCCACCTCCCCCTGCTCCTGAGTGGCCATCAGGGCAGCAGCCACTGCTCAGACCCTCTGATGGAGCTGGCCCCACTTGCACCCGCTGCTGGCACAGGCCCCAATTGCTCTGCATAGTCAGGGGTGTGAGTGGAGCCAGCGCCATCAACACTTGAAAACGGCAGTGGCAGGAGCAGGGCTGCCAACAGACAGGGGACCAGGGGCCAAGGTGAGAGGGGCCAGGTGGGGATGCAATGGATGGGTCAAGACCTGCCCCTGTGCCCACCACAGCCTCACAGCCCACAGTTCCTTACAAGGTACACGAAATTGTGCACTAGGCCCCTAGTAATAGCATAACCAATGGACATGGATTTGGGGCAGTGGGGGCTTGTCCTAGGGGATGGGAGTGGTCAGGGAGGGGCCAATGGAAGCAGGTAAGGAGACATATGTAACAATTTAAACAACAAAAAGGAGAAAAAAAAGAACAAAGGAAAAGAGGAAAATGCAGGGAATGAATGAGGAAGAGACAGTTTGCTGTAGTTGTATAAAAAAATATTTTTCTTTTTTCTTAATCTTTTTTGTTAGAGTATTACAGATGTCCCCCTTTTCTCCACTATTGTCCCCCTCCATCTGGTTCCTGCCCTGCCTCAGGCCTTCAGCACTCTATTGTCTGTGTCCACAGGCAATACATATATGCATATAAGTTCTTTGGTTAATATCGTCCCACCCCATTCCCCTTCCCTCTGACATCTGTCAGTCTGTTCCATGTTTGCAAGCCCTTGATTCTATTTTATACATCAGTTTATTTTGTTCATTAGATTCATTGTTTGTTTATTTTGATTTTTATATTCAGTTATTGATAGCTATGTATTTATTATCATTTTATTATTCATATTTAAAAAAAATTTTTTCTACTTCTTCTTCTTCCTCTTCTGGAGAGAGCCTTGCGCTATTTTGTGGTGAGCCTTTAAGACCAAAGAAATGGGTTCAATTTGGAAGGCATTAGATTAGAGAATCATGGAAAGCTTTTGAAGAGAGACATGTTATAGAGAGTTAGGAACTGGATGGTATCTTAGAGATGGCCAGGCTCCTTGTTTTACTGGAAAAGGAACAGAAAGGAGAGAGGACTTGGCCAAGGTTCACCCAGAGTTATATGCCAGGTCTCTTGACCACAGTCCAGTAGTTTTGACACCAATCGTCTCTTCTTTGCCAGTCCACAATTATGCCAGATTGTGTGGCACCTAAGTGGTATTATCCATGGTGGCTTTTTGTTTGTTGTTTTTTATTATTCTCCCACCCACACCCACTTCATGAATAGGATTTGTTCATATATTTAGGAGGAAGCTAGAAAACTACCCTATCTTGGTTGCTCAGTATGTCCCAGGCCCTAAGCTAAACACATTACACATTTTCTCTCTTTTAATACTTATAACATCCCTATAATAAATTATCATCACTGAGTATTTTGTCAAAGACGTCACAATCAAAAAGAGATGAGGCTATCCACATATGGAAACAAACTAAGTGTTCATCAAAAGATTAATGAATGAAGAAAGAAAATGTATCTAATACATATAGAATGGAATATCACTCAGTCTTTAAAAAGATGATCTGGCCATTTGTGACAGCAGAGATGAATCTGGAGCACATTGAGTTAAGTAAAATAGGCCAGACACAGAAAGACAAATTCTATATGATCTCACTTATATATAGAATTTTAAAAAGTCAAACTCATAGAACCTGAGAGTAGAATTGTACTTGCCAGGGATTGGGGGAGGGGTGGGATTTGGAGAAATATTGGTCAAAAGATGTTAAGTTTTATTTATGCCTGATGAATAAGTTCTGGGGATCTAATATATAGCATGATAGCTACAGTTAATAATACTGTGTTGCACACTTGAAATTTGCTACGAGAAAATCTCAAGTGATTTTACCACAAAAAATAATTATGTGAGTTGAAGAATAATTAGTTTAATTGTGGTAATCCTTTTCACAATGTATATGTATATCAATACATCATGTTGTATTTATTTGTCAACTATAACTTCAATAAAGCTGGGATGGATGGACAGACAGATGGATGGGCAGGTAGACAGATAATTAGATGATAGATAGATGTTAGTGAGAAAAAAAATTAAAAGAAGTGAAACTAGGATTCCACTCTTGTTTTTCTTTCTCCCAAGACCAAATTTCTTCCACTATGCCAAATGTGTGTTCCACTTCAGTATGTGGTGATACCCAGGGCCCTTTGAAAAACTTTGAAATAAAAATAGGTAGACATAATTCTACTTTTCTCACAACTGAACACCAGTCATCTCCATCCTGATACCCTCTGACCAGAGTAGCCATTGCAGGGTATCCTTAAAACTTCCCTTAGAACATCACCCTGATGATGTGTGATCCTAACTCTGATCAGTATAAGCAGCAATCTCCTGTGGTCTGGTCAGATACAATCTGCCTCCCCGGTATTTCTCTGGGTATAAAGAAATCTTATCATATGTGCATTATAACTTGAGAGAAATCAATCTCACATGCTGGGCCAATCAAGAAAATTTGAGGGAGGTAGGAAGGGAAGTACAGGAAGAAAGAGCGAGTGGTATTTCTCTGCACCACACTATTCAATGGTCAAATATCCTAACAGGGGACTGAGGGGGAAGGGAGAAAATTGCCATCCTTTAGGCAGTCTCAGTCCTGAGCTGTTTTTCATAGTAAAAGCATATCACTGAGTGGAGTTCATTCTAGTATTTAAAAATATTGTTTTTATACAATACAGGATGGAGCAAAAGTAGGTTTACAGTTGGTCATATGAAAATAATACAATAATCCTATCTAAAGAGTAATATGCAAATTTGGCCATACCTTCGCTACACCCACAAGCCATGCCCACCAGCCAATCAGGAGCGGGAGGATGGGGCTGAGGTGCGGGTAGACAGATAATTAGATGATAGATAGATGGGGTGGGGCCAAGTGGGGGGCCAAGTGGGTGCCCCCAGGACTGGGCAGTCACTGCTGGGGCTAAGGCCTGAGCTGGGGGAACAGGGCCGAGGCATCTGGCAACCATGGGGCTCCGGGGGCCAGGCAGTCGCCGGGCAGTTGCCAGTGGCCGGGGCTAAGGCCAGGGTCAGGGGGGCGGGGCTGAGGTGGCCAAGGCAGAGTCAGCCCTCTGCCCCATTGAGAGGGCAAGTTGAGCTGAGGGATCACCCACCCCCAGTGCATGAATTTTGTGCACCAGGTCCCTAGTATCTATATAAAACCCTAATATGCAAATTGACCAAATGGCAGAATACTGGTCACTATGACATATACTGACCATCAGGGGGAAGATGCTCAACCCAAGACCTGCCCCAGCCTGCAGACCCTGATCAGCGGCTAGCAGGCAGTGCCAGATCAGCCAGGGTGGGTGAAAAGTGTCCCCCCCCCCCAACTCCTGATCACCCCACCACTTGCCCTGCAGGTTGGTCCTGATCATCGGCCAGGCCTAGGGACCCTGCCTATGTATGAATTTCGTGCACCAGGCCTCTAGCTAATAAATAATAATATAAGAATAAACTATTTCACGTATTCACAACTGTAAACCTACTTTTGCCCAACCTGTATAATACCTCAATTCAAGGTAATTTCAATGTTTCTGATGCTAGATACAAGAAAGCACTGATTGTTCCAATGATATAGGGAAACCAATAAGTTTTATACATCACTAATGCAGCACCTTCCTGAAGAATATTCAAAGGTAATTTGCAGAGCATGACACATTTTATTTGTATTCTGCCTTTAAAACCTAACCTCCAGTAAGATAGAAATAAGTCCACTCTCTGTTCAAATTGTTATGGAGAACTCCTTTCTGCTTCTTCTATTCTTCCACATAATCTCATTTTTCGTTCTCAAAGTCTAAAGCCATGATGAGGGGTTGATGAAATGGCTAGCCAGGGTTCAGAACATATGGACTTTTTTAGTGGTGTATTAACTAATCTAGTAACATTCTTCATACATTCTACCAGCATTTTTTGAGCACTGCTGATGAGCCAGAAAAATGAGTGTAGAATTATGACTTAGCAACTACAGAAGGAAGTACAAAGTACTTTGTTTTCTCTGCCTCATATAATGGGTACTACAGTCTCCATTAGCATTTCATCATGATGCTCTCACGATGCAATTAAATTCACTTTAATATTAGGTGCATTAGAACCATTGGAAATATTACTTCAATGCCTTTACTTCAATAGCTTTAGAAAAAGAAACAAACTCTTGCATTCTTCACATGCTCATTTATTATGGACTGAATGTTTGTGTCCCTCCACAAAACCTTTTATATGTTGAAGTCTTAATCACCAGCCCTCTGCTACCTTGTGTCGTGTGTGTGTGTGTGTGTGTGTGTGTGTGTGTGTGTGTGTGTGTGTTTTAACTTTTCACCCTAGGAAATATTAAACAAAAAAGCAGTGATGGCTTGTCTTTGTCTACCAAAAATCACTGCCTGAATGCTTTGATCCCCATAACATCACTCAGCGTTCCTTGCTTGCTTTCTGACAGCTCACCTGTCTTTAGACCAGTCTAGACCCCACTTTCTGAGCATCCCCACACCCCTATTTGTCCCCCTCCAGTCACTGCTTTCTGTCCCCCTCTTCCCCCTGGAATGTCCTCCTGCCTACATTAACCACAATCCTATATTCACTATCAAGGCTCGTCTCCACAGCCATGAAGTTGTCCTCAGTCTCACAAAGCAGATGTGACTTCTTTCTCCTTCCTTTGAATTTCATTTGAACATTCCTTTTGGAATTTATCTCATTTACCCTTCCACTGAGTTATGTTTGTTGCGGCTTAGCCTTCCTGCTAGACTGTGGGTTCTTTAAGACATGAAGGTGCAGCTCAATCACTTTTTCTACTTCGGAATGACATCACACAATGCTCTGTCCTTAGTTGATAAGGGAAGATCCTTGAATGATTTTATATTTTTTCTGAGTCATTTAAAAACAATCTTCAACCATACCTTTCCTTCTTGACTATTTAGAAACATCATTCACTCACTGTGAACATAGTTCATGCATCCCATTGTGAGCTAGACAATCTCGATGAGAAATGGCCTAAGTGAAAAGTCAGAATGTTTCATTTAAACAGCCAGATTCCCAAATTTCCCTGGCATGCTAAAGCACTTGATCACACTGCACATTCCTTGAAGCTATCGTCAAAAAGGGTAAATTCTCAGCTGCCCTCTTTGGGTGGGGCATGCTCACTACAGTTTCCACCATCCACTAGGCCTCTTTTACTTAAGTCACCCACTGGGCCCTCCAAGTATTAGAATTTGCAAGCCTTGGTCTAAGTCATGCTTGGCCTTTGCCATTCTCAAAGAATCTAGTATTGGATGTTACTAGAACAAAAACTCTACGCTTTAAGACTTTCGTGTCATTTTTTAAAAATATCCTCCTGTGGATATTAACACTGAGAACCCTGAATGATTTCCTGATGTATTTCCTTCTGAAAAGGTGTCTCCAAGTAGCTTTAGAAATTGTAAATCGACAGCACACAAAGGCAGCATGAAAGTCACTTCAATGAATATAAAAATAAAACAAAATTGTAACATGTGAAAATGTCAAACCCTCATTAAAATACTAGAAATGTTATTTAATAAAAGCATCTTGGAGATTCACACTGTTAAACTGAAATGCTGAGGAACTTTATGCACATATTTTAACATATAATCAAAAGAAAAAACTGAACTGGGAACAGTAAGGAAAATAATTTTGCCATATATACCCCAAAATGTAGTAAATAAACAATGAGCAGAGATGTGTCTTTACAGTTTGAATACAACATCAGGTCCCTAGAGCCATGCTACAAGTCAACAGTGTGTATTGTATTGAGAAAAGGAACTCATTTTATTAAGCATCAGGAGCAAAATCCTCCACAAATGTCTTCTCTAATAGAAATCAACTTCACTGCTAATTTGGAATCTGCAGCAATAGCCTTTTATTAAACTATTTACAAACAGCATTTCATACGTCAGAATATATAATCATAAATCAACCCCAGGTTATTGCATTAGCCTCGAATAGACTCAGTTAGAGAACCTCAATGGAGATTTTTAAATGCCCTGCCTTCCAATTTACCCATAATACCTTGCAACACAACTTAATTTTGATATTGAGTCTTTCATAAAAGTTCTATCTTTACTAACTCAAATAACAAAATTTAAATGAAAAACAAAACATGGTAAGGGGTGGAGGGGATTAATAGGGATAGCCAAGGGACTTCAGTATATCTTCAAGTTTAAGTGAAAATAGGAGATATATGGAAAGTCAATGAAGATGTGAGACAGAAAAGTAGGTTCTCATGTTTAAGCCACAGAGCAAGTGAATTTTTACCAGCTGTGGCCTACTGGCTTGAATAAACAGAACAGATATTTGGAAGAAGTTAACTATAACATGAGGGAGTAGCAGGCAGGCATTTAAAACAAAACCAGTACTATAATCAGTGCTGGCTGAATGACCTTTGAATGCATTTCTAATCCAGTGGTATAACCTCATGAATAAGGGCACAGGCTTTGGAGTCAGATTTCCTGGTGATAAAGAGCAAGTACTCTATATCACTCTGTTTCCTTACCTGTAAATTGGAAATAACAGTGCCTACATCATACAGTTGTTATGGGGTTAAAGGAGTAGTGCGGGGCACACACTTAGGAGGATTGTAGTTACACTGTCATCCTTCATGTTGGCATCCAGGCAGATTGATCTGAGGAAAAGTCCACATTGGTATTAAACTTCAGAACAAGTATACTCAATCTGTTGACTTATTTCATTTGAAATAAGAAACTTGTATTGAACCAAGTCATAAAACAAAAATCCAACATTTTTGAGCAAGGAAATAAAAAAGATCTTAAAATAAAAATAACTGAGTAAAGCACTTCAAGCCATACGTAAGCTGACCTAAAACCACTGGACCAGAATAAAATCAGAAAAATCAAAATGTTTTCCACACTAAAAGTAGAACAATTATTTAATTAGGTTCAGTCCCTGGGAGAGAAATGATGAAAAAGAGGCAAATAATTATGTGTACAAAGTCAAATGATTAATTTATAGTTAGTGTCAAACTGTGAGCCCAGTTTTGTTGTTCAACTTTCCATATTCCTAAGTGCTGTCCTCAGCCCCCATGACCTGGCCTTTCCATTCAATAGCCATTCTTATGTAGTGGTATTTTTACTTCTGCTCACAGTAGATTTGGTAGCAGTGGGTTGTAAGTGCCAGCAGGGTACTGACTTGAACAAAGGAGGTCTCAGAAATAACTTAACAGGTCTGATGTGGAGATGAAAACATCAGGCCAGGCTTATAAACACATAACAGTAATTTCTGATAACAAGAAACAAGAGGACCGACCAAATATAACACCTATAGAGAGAGCAAAGAACATAACAAGTTATGAGTCAGAAGTCAGGCCAATAGACAAGAACCAGAGGGAAAGCAAAAGGAGCATCAAAAGTTCAGGTCCAGAACCAGGCATCTGAAAATAGACTGGCCCATAATAAAAAGCCAATAAATGAATGAATATTAATGACTGTAAATAAATGAAAGGATCATGGAAATGCCTGGGAGAGGCACGGTATGAAAAAGCTTTCTTTTGTATTGCCATTAAGAATTAACTTCAGAAGAAATTAATATGGTGGTGTAGGCAAATGCCTGTACTCGCTGGCTCCCACAGCCACAACTAAAATACAAAACAACCATCATCCAGAGAATCCAAAGAGCTGGCTGAATGGAAGTCCTACAACTAGAGAAGTAAAGAAGAAAGCACACTGAGACTGGTAAGGAGTGCCCAGTTGCGGAATAGGCTGCTCTGGCACCCACATGTGCCGTTCTTGGTTTTTAATCAAGAGAGAGATCATCTCTGTGGAGGCTGCCTAGAGGAGCAAGGGGGTTCCAGCCCCACAACAGACCCCCAGCCCAGGGACCCAGAATTAGGAAAAGAAGTCCCTGTAACTACAGGCTATAAGAACCAGTGAGGATTGGAGCTCAGTGACACAGAGGCTGCAGAGACCCAGCTGTTCCTCTTAAAAGGCTGGCACCACAAACTGAACTTACAAGGTCCTACTTCCTCTGAGTTCCAGCACCAGGGCAAGGCTCTGGGGGACACATTTGTCTATCATTAGGGCAGGAACTTGCGGGCAGCTTACTCCCAGATGGAGGTACTCCCAGGGATCATTGTTGCTGTGCTGGAACCTCCTCAGTTGAGGGGCTGACTGGCAGCCATTTTTGTTCCATCCTGGTGATTTTCTAAGACCCCCACCTGATCCAATTTAGAACCTCACCCACGCTGCATTCAGCAGCTTTTGCATATGAATGGCCTATCCTTGAAAATCTCAAACAAGCTGCAGCCCCAAACCTATTAATAAAATCCCCAAGACCCGACACTAGCATCAGTGTACCTTGCTTTATAGCTGGTCCTCACCTGGGCACTTCCAAACCCAATACATTCCCAAGAGGAGGAATCTGCAGGTCTCTCAGTAGCTCAGGCAGTGGTTAACTTTGTACCTCCCTGGAGACCCAAGAGCCAGTGTATCCAGTGGTCAGTGTCAGACCATACCAGATTGCAACTCGACCCATCCATAAACTACACACACAAGGGGTAGACTCAGTGAGCACCAAAGCCTCACTGAAGCAAGTCACATTCCATAGGGGTGTCTCCTGCATATCAATTCTCCCACTATAGTCACAGCTGATCCTCATAGCCAATTGGCCTAGAGGTCAATTCCTTTCAGTGACTCCAACAGCAAGCAAGTCTCAACTACAGCAAGTCTGTGCTCATAGCCCACAAAGGGGTGCACCTAAAGTTCCTAGCTCAGGTGACTGGGGAGGCTGAGCCACTGGGCTCTAGAGGATACCTACTATACAAGGCCATTCTACCAACTCAAGGAGATATAGCAGTTCTACCCAATAAATAGAAACAAACACAGGGAAGCAGCTGAAATGTGAGACAAAGAAACATGTCACAAATGAAATAGAAGGAATCAAACATTGGATATAGAGTTTAAAACCAGTTATAAGATTACTCAAGAATCTTCTAGAAACCTCCAAGGGACATAGTGAGACTTTCAAGGATCTTAGTGAGAATGCCAAACACATGGAAAATGACATGTCAGAAATTAAGCATATACTGATTGAAATAAAGAATAATATACAGAGATTCAACAGTATAGTAGAGGATTCTGAGAATCAAATCAATGATTTGAAATATGAGAAAGCAAAACAAAACAAAATAAAACAACAACAACCACTCAGCCAAAGAGCAAAAAGAAGTAAGAACCCAAAAATATGAAGATAGTGTAAGGAGCCTCTGGGACAACTTCAATTATACCAACATTCACATTATGGGGGTGCCAGAAGAAGAGAGAAATCAAGATATTGAAAACCTATTGAAGAAACAATGACAGAAAACTTCTATTACCTGGTGAAAGAAATAGACTTACAAGTTCAGGAAACACAGAGAGTCCCAAACAAGAGGAATCCAAAGAGAATCACACCAAGACACATCATAATTAAAATGCCAAGAGCTAATAACAAAGAGAAAATCTTAAAAGCAGCAAGAAAAAAGGAGTTAGTTACTTATAAGGGAATATCCATAGTACTGTCAGCTGATTTCTCAATAGAAACTATGCAGGCCAGAAGGGAGTAGCAAGAAATATTCAAAGAGATGAATAGCGAGGACCTACAACCAAGATTACTCTATCCAGCAAAGCTATCATTTAAAATTGAAGGTCAGATAAAGAGCTTCATAGACAAGAAAAAGCTGAAGGAGTTTATCAACACCAAACCAGTATTATATGAGATGATGAAGGGTGTTCTTTAAAAAAGAAAGAAGAAAACGAAAAAAGATAAATGAACAAATACATACCTATCAACAATTGAATCTAAAAATCAAAATAAATGAATAAGAAATCTAATAAACAGAATAAAGTAGTGAATAAAATAGAATCAGAAGCATGGAAATGGAACAGACTGACGATTCTCAGAGAGAAGGGGTTAGGTTGGGGAGAGATTAAACAAAGATCTTATATGCATTATCTGTGGGCACAGACAATAGGGTGGTGAAGGCATCGAATGGGGCAGGAACTGGGTGGAGTGAAACAATGGGGGGCGGGGAGAGGGACATCTGTAATAATCTCAATAATAAAGATTTTTTTAAAAAATAACTCCAGTTAAAAACCACAAAATTTCTCAAAGATATCCTAAAAGCATCTGATCCCAGTAATACTAGTGGACTTTGCCTATAACAGTGGACTTTAATGAATAGGTATATGTTATTTCTGAATTTGTCAAAATTCTATTCAAAGGCCTGCATAGAATTTGAAAAATACTTCCACCCCAAGTGTGGTCATTGTTATATCTTGTTTCCCAAGAGTAAGTAAATTTTTAGTCCAGCCATTTATCTTGACGGGTGTATATACGCCCTAAGTGCTACTATATATCCCACAATTCCATTTAGGAAGCAGGAAGTCTATTCCATTTGTCAGCTGCCATGACCAGTTTTCAGGGAAAATGATAAAGTAATCAATGGCCCATTAAAGTATAAAATGGTATCCCTTTATCTGCCTTATGTTCCTTCACAATTGTTTATAAAGGACTTTGCATCTCACTTATCAGGAAAATCTGTATGTTAACTTTTCCTCCAGGCAAATCAAAAGCTTTAAGTCTGAGTCTAAGGAGCTCTCAGCACCCTACATAAAATAAACTCTGGCGGCTATAAAGGTAATGTGTAGGTAGAAAACTGAAAGGAGGGGGGATGGTTTCACTTTAATTTGAGTGGATATCAATGTCTCTTTTGCAGTGGATGGAAGAACTTGACAAGTTTGTAAAATCTTAGTACAAACTTGTCTTTTCTAATAAAAGCCCCATTTTGAGAATATTAGTTTTAAAAGAGGATTCTGGAAAAACAAACAGTGGGATAGGTATAAGGTCTATGCCTGGGGAAAGGAGGAAGAATGCAGGAGGGAAAACCTTGAAAGAAGGACTCTTTTTGCCCCTTCCTGAGAGCCACAATACGGAGGTCCCTTTAAGATTGGAGGGAACAATTAGTGTGACTGGCCAAGAAGAGGCCAGTGTAGATGCATCTTGCTTGCTTCAGTAAGGCATAATGAGAGAACAAAACAAATTATTGTTTATAAAACTTAAACAGCTTCTTTTCCTTTTTAAATTGCCCTTTATGCACCATTTCTAAGCAGGTCTTCATAATGCCACCTCCAAGGACAGTTCCTGCTAAGTCTCACAGAAGTTCACTATTATTCTCCAGGAATGAAATTCTCCAGGTTCTACCTCATTTCATTCCTGGCCTTGTTTAGGAAAAATCAGAGAGAGAAGGGAAAGGAAAAAGAATGGTAATAATTTTGTTATAGATTTGTGTTGATCTTTACCGAGAAAGAAACAAGACTATATATAAAAGAAATAATGCCACCTATCCATATCTCAGTCTCTGCCACTATTCCTCACCAAGGTTTTCCTTAGAATGATAGGTGGTGCTCCAGTGCTCTTTAGAGGTTGGGTGCTACTCCAACATCTTCCCCTTAGGATGAGCTCCTCATTTCTCCATTGGCTGCAAGTATTGGTTGCTGATAGCTCCCTAACAATTGCTGTTGGCCATGGAGTCATGACCCCTTCCAGAGAGCAACCAGAGCCAGTGACTGGTTGATGCAGGGATATAAAGGCCTTCCCACCCTACCAGTGTGCCTGATAGGATCAACTAAACCTCAGGTGTGTTGCCAGTCTTCTACCAATCCTGACTTTCTCACTTCCCTACAGGATGCATCTGACAAATCTGTCTCAGATTGGGGTTTCCAGAGGCCCCAATCTAAGACATGTTTGGAAGCACATCATATAAATTGCAAGAGAGAAAATATACTGGCCATGTATGCTATTTCCACCAGCCTTTGACCAGACAATAATGATGTCAAGAAGTGATTCTTAAAGGAATGCTCCTAATCAGCAGATTTATGTTTGGACAAAATGGAGTTGGTCCTTTCTCCATGGACAAGAATAGAAGACAAAAGAAAAGAAGCTATCAAAACAAGGGCACAACAGCTATCTAGAAATAGTTTATGATTTTTCCCATTGCTATGCAATTGGGATGTTCTCTCATTAAATATAGAATAACATATAGTCCCTCATTGAATCCAAACAATTTCAGTAATGTTATAACCCTCAAAAGCTCAGCATGAGTAGTTTATGTAAAGCAGTAGATAGCTGGGATTTAATGACTATCTTGGGGCCTGGTAAAACTGTGCTGTGTTATTTGGATGATTGTGTCCAAGAATAATTGTTTCATTCATATTGAATACCAGGAAGGTTTTAGGAATTAAATAATTTATATTGAATTAAGTTAAATAATCTAGCCAACAAACTTAATGAATCATGAACTGCAAACTGATTGGTGGAGAAGACATTAGCCCCCAGAGAGTAGCTGCTTTCTCTGCATAACTGTCCAGGCATGCTATAGATAAATTTGCAATTTGGCCAATAGAGTTGCAAAAGATGAACTGAGTATACAAGATAGATACTGAATTCTCCAGAGTCCGAGCTGACCAGTGGTGGTGAATACTAAAAACTTATTAGAGAAACAATTTCAAATTAACCCTCAAATTTATGAAATCAATGCAAGTTATACAGCTTGAGAAATTAACCGTGCTATTCATCATAAGATCACTAATTAATGTTAGGGAGAAATGTCTCTTTAAAGCAATAAACTTAAAACAGAAATGCTTGGCACAAGAACAGGCATATAGACCAATGGAATAGAATAGAGAACCCAGAAATTGACTCAGGCCATTATGCTCAATTAATATTTGACAAATGAGGCAAGCACATACAATGGAGTCAAGACAATCTCTTCAATAAATGGTGTTGGAAAAATTGGCTAGATACATGTGAAAACATGAAACTAGACTATCAGTTTACACCATACACAAAAATAAACTCAAAATGGAGAAAGGTCTTAAATGTAAGACAGGAAACCATAAAAATCTTAGAAGACTCCATAGGCAGCAAAATATCAAACATATATCATAGCAATATCTTTACCAACACAGCTCCTAGGGCAATGGAAACTAAGGAGAAAATAAACAAATGGGATTACATCAAAATAAAAAGCTTCTGCACAGCAAAAGAAACTATCAACAAAACAACAAGAAAGTCCACTGTGTGGGAGAACGTATTTGCCAATGTTATATCTGATAAGGGCCTAATATCCGAAATTTACAGGAAACTCATACATTTTTAACAAAAAGAAGATAAACAGTCCAATCAAAAAAAAATGGGCAAAGGACTTAAATAGACACCTCTCGAAAGTGAGGCCAAGAGACATATGAAAACATACTCAAAGTCATTAATCATCAGAGAGATGCAAAACAAAACGATAATGAGGTACTAGAATGGCTATCATCAACAAATCAACAAATGACAAGTGCTGAAGAGGATGTGGAGAAAAAGGAACCCTCATGCACTGCTGGTGGGAATGTGGACTGGTACAGCCACTGTGGAGAACAGTATGGAGTTTCCTCAAAAAATTAAAAATGGAACTCCCATTTGACTCAATAATCCCACTCTTAGGAATATATTTTAAGAAAGGAGAAATACCCATTAGAAAGGATATATGCACCCTTATGTTCATAGCAGAGAATTTATAATAGCTAAGATTTGGAAACAGCCTAAGTGCCCATCAACAGAGGAGTGGATTAAAAAATGGTGGTACATCTACATAATGGAATACTATGCTGTGGTAAAAAAGAGAGAGAGAGAGAGAGAGAGAGAGAGAGAGAGAGAGAGAGAGAGAGAGAGAGAAGGAATTCTTACCATTTGCAACCACATGGATGAAATAAGCCAGTCAGAGAAAGATAAATATCACATGATCGCACTCATTTGTGGAATATAATAAACAACATAAAACTGATGAACAAAAACAGATCCAGAGAAAGAGAAGCATCAGACAGAATCGCAAACTTCAGTGGGAAGGCTGGAGGGAGGAGGGTAAGAGATCAACCAAAGGACTTGCATGCATACAGGCATGATCAATAAACACAGACACTAGGGGGCTGAGGGCATATCCTGGGGGTGAGGGTGGATGGGAGGAGGTCAATAGGGGGAAAAGGAGACATATGTAATACTATATAAAATACTTTAAACAAAAAAATTAAAGATGGATTGAAAATAATAAAATAGGGATGCTATATTGGTTTTTGTCAAAATATTGAGCATCTATAACAATAAAAGGAATAGTCAAGAATAAGAATAGGAAAATTTCTATGACATACACATATGTAAAATAACCTTTTATTTGCTGTAGCCATTGAAATAGTAAATACAGGGCTAGAATATTATTTTTCTCCGGGAATTGTGAAGAATATCATGTAAAAGCTAATGAATAAATGAAAAAAGATGACTAGGTATTTGACATGTTTTCAATAAAGACAGTTAATTTAAAAGTTTACATGAGCTCTGCCTGATGGCCAGGTGGGATGTCTAGCTAAGTTGGAGTTTGCAAGATTTGTCCTCCTGAATCTTTTTATTTCTCCTTGGAGGCTGTTTTTCTTCTAGGAAAATAGTCATTGCCTCAAAAGTCCTGCGGGATCAGTGCTATGAGGAGAAGGATGACTTCCTTGGCACCAATAACCAGGACCCATAGAGCAGTGCTCTCCCTTCTTTTTCATTCTATTTTTTTCTAGAGAGTTGAAATCATGATTAAAACAACCAAACATAAGATTTACTAATCACTATGTTTATTAAATAAGTACATAACTTGAACAAAAGACACAAAGAGACCTGAGTGTCTTTCTAATTTTTAATAGTAGCAGTCACTAGATTTTCTAAAGCTGATTTTTTTTTAAGGTAGAATATAACTTTCCAAATTATTCCCAGACATTTTCAGTCTAGACTTTAGACTTGTAGGTCACCTTATTATTAGTTTTGTATTGTTCTACTTCTTTTTAAATTTTTATTGTTAAAAGTATTACATATGTCCCCCATTTTCCCCCTATTGACACCTTCTAGCCCACCCCTACCTATACCTCTTCCACAGACCTTCAGTTTTTTTAACTGTTGGTTGTTGTTTTTATTTTCCTTTCTTTGACAGAAGCCTTTTCTTGCCTCCTTACCATCTGGTAAAGAAGAATGACAATAATCACCTTTCCAAATATCTAGCCCAAAGCCCTTGCTATTTCATGTTTAAGAGTATTCACATCCATTTTCAGCACACATTTTTTCATCACCTTATAGAGAGGATATGTGACTAGATAATAAGACGCTGGGAAAATTCCTGGGCAAATGGAATGGAGAAACTGAGTCAAGAAAATTAAGCAAGGTCAAACAGTTTGGGCAGCTTGCAGCCAGTCTGTGAATCACAAAACCTATCTTTCCCAACCAAGGACACTTGAAAGCAAATGGTTTATACCTCTCCTCTTAACCAGAGAATACATAGCTTAAATCACCCTGACCTTGGAAAATAGAGAACAAAAACCCAATCAATATCATTTGTGCCACCTAAACCCAATGACAGATAAAGTCTGGGGGACATAAACAAAACCCCAAAAGCATTTGGATGATATCACTTGGGGATGTTAGGCAGGAATGTAACTGCTAGGGCAAGAAAGGAGGGGAGGAGGAAAGAAGGGGGAGTTTATCTCACCCACTAAACAAAGAAATCAGCCATTTTAGGACTTGCCAAAAAAGATGACCAGATGTATGTACAAGTATTCTGAGATAAGCCACAACAATGTAGAAGGGGACTTTGAAACCTAGTCTTTTACACAAAATATCAGTCAGGGGAGCTTTGAAACCTATAGGGGGAAAATATAAAACCCTTGAACCTCATTGGGTGAAGCACTCAGACTAGCTGAGTTGCCTGCTTATGCTTTATGCCAAGTGTATTCTTAATAAATTTGCTTGCTTTCCTTTAATGCTATATTTTGTCACTCGTCTGAATTCCTTCTTGGGAGACTGACAAAAGCCAAGGAATGGTGAGCCCCCTCCCACTTAGTGGGCTTTCCAGTAACAGATGCAGTTATCAGAAGTTGGGTATTACAGATATATTCCCAGAGAGGAATAAAACTGAAGCTGTTTCTAAAAAGTCACACTGAAGAAATAAAAAAAAGCAATTGAGGTTATTTACTTAGAAATGTATTTTAATAAGTATTAGTAATTTTATAAACTATAATGGTACATAGTACAGAATCAGGAAGTTTTGTGATTACCAGTATCACATGAGCAGAGAGAAAAAACTTCATCTGACAGTAATATAGAAAGAAAAAACGATCTAGTGTCAGTTGAATTGAATAGCTCTTTCTCCTTATTTTACTTTGTTTTGTTTTGTTTTCACACATTCTGACATATTTTTAGATAACCTTAGAAGAGATGATGACATTGCAATTCGATACTAGAATTAGTAGTGCAAAAAATCACAGAACTAGTGAATGGTAGCAGTTGCATCTGAATGTAGACATTACCTTTTGGTTGGAAAAAAATTAATACAATTTATTTTTTTAAATGTTCCAACATTTAAATGTTTGACTCTACTAAAAGACCAAGAAGCCCATACATTTCTAAAATGCTCCTTAGGGGAGTACCATGCCTGGTGAGAATTGCTCGTTTATCCTTTGTTGGTAAAGCATCATAAAAATAAAAGCTAAAGAAGCTGCAAGAAAGGACATGAGAACCAGAAAATTACATCAGAAACAAATACGACCCAGCGGGAAAATGTTCACTTCAGAGACCTTGCAGCAGAAAAGGTATTCTGCAGCCCACTGAGCAGGAGGGCTTATGAGTTTTCCCATGCAGCCTGGGACGTTTACAAAATGAGCAGTCTCAAACCTAACTCCACAAAACGCAACTGTGGTACTCACAGACTCACAAAGTGTTAAAGATACAAGAAAACTTACAGATCATTTGTTTTATCAATGAGGAAATGGAGCCCACTAAGGGTAAATGAGAAGCCCTGTTCACCTGCCCTCATCTTAGCAGCATGAACACATCGGCATCAAGGGTTCAGGTTTAGTTTGGTTGGTTTCATTTTTACATTGAGAAATCAATCGCCTTCTGAAGACTTAATGTAGCTAAGTGGATTATCAGTTTAGTTTCATTTTTCATTGACAAAGTTCTCAGTTACCCCCATTTTTATATTATATGTAAATCTTAGCTAGCCCTCAAAATGATCTATACAGTGACTAATAGACATAGTGGTCTTAAAAGAGTTAGCATTTTTTTTCAGATGGCAATGTTTTGCCCCAAGAGTTGTTTTCTTACTTTGAAACAAACCTTGGGAGGAGAAAGAGAGGTGGAGGGCCTTCTTTGAGGGCACAGAGTTGCACCTACATTTCAAAAATAAGTGCTTAGGTAGAATCCACAAAAAAAAAAAAAACACAGTTATTTACACACTACTGCCATAAATCTACACACATTTTAAATGTATTAAAATATTTTGTATTTCACCATAACATCTTTTGTTTGTTTTAATCCTTACCTCCTCGAGTAAGGAAGAGAGAGAGGAAGAGAGAGTAAGAAAGAGAGAAACATCAGTGTGAGAGAGAAACATGTACCCTGACGGGAGATGGAACCTGCAACCTTTTGGTGTATAGACAACTCCAGCCAGCTGAGGCACCCAGCCAGGGCACAATAACAACTTTTAGTTGTTATTCCTTTTAATGTTCCTCTTTTATTTGTTGTGATTTTATCTTTCTTATGGGAAAAAAAAGTTTTATGGCCAATTAGTTATGTGGCAAAATGCTCATAGCAAAGATGTCTATGACAAAGATGAAAATATCGGATATGCTCTTCTAGACTGCAGATGTTGTCTTCTAACTGTATGCTTTCACATGGCAAAGGGTGGAGAGCTCTCTGGAGCCTCTTTTTAGTAACACTGATCCTATTAGAGACTCTCATGATCTAATTACCTCCATAAGTCCCCAGCTCCTAATGCCATCACATTGGGGCTTTGAATGTCAATATATGAATTTTGGAAGGACATAAACATTCTGGTCTGTGGCACTATATTTTATCTGCACACTATTATTGAAGTGAAGCTCTGTGCTCATGTTTTTAAACAGCTTGTCCTTATCTAAAAAATCATGGTACTTTTATATCCGTGAAGCACACCAAAATCAGGATGATAGTTCTTGAGAATATATAATCTGCTAATAAATAGGGTATTTCAAATTTATTAGCTAAGTTAGCTACGTAGAGAAATTTCATTAAATAAAATGCAGAGAACTACTAAAATAGAAGAATCTACCTGTTAATTATCCTATACAATAAAAGACAATATTCAAATAGACCAAACGGTGGAACAGCTGGAAAAACTGAACAACTGAATAACCAGTCGCTATAATGTGTGCTGACCATCGGGGGGAAGGGGAGTGTGCAAAACATGGCAGGCGTTGGCTGTGGCAGGATGGTGGAAAAGGTGAACGGGGGTGCCAGACCAAGGTGGGGCAACAGTCGCTGTCATTGGGGCAAGCTTTTGATGGTTACTGAAAATTCTTTGCTCCCATGCACCACAGTCCCACCCATCACTCACATCCTGAGGGCTTCTCCACCTCCCCCTGATCCTGAGGGGCAATCAGGGCAGCTCCCACTGCTGGCACCGGACCCAATCGCTCCGCACCATCAGTGGGTGTGAGTGGGACCGACACTGTCAGCACATGGGAGAGGCGGCAGGAGCAGGCAGGTGATCAGGGGCCTTGGTGGGAGGAGCTGGGTGGGGGAACAGAGGATGAGCTGAGACCCGCCCCTGTGCCTACTGCAGCCTCTAGGCCCACAGTTCCTTTCAAGGTGCACGAATTCATACACTGGGCTCCTAGTAGATTATATAATGCTCTTTGTTAAACAAAATATAAATTTCCATGGAAAAATATTTTCTCCTCTTACATACTTTTTACCCAATCTTCCACATCCTTTTTTATGCTATAGCAGATATATTTTAATATTATAAAATGTTATAATTGAATAATAAATCCTTAACAACATTATTAAACTACCATTTATTTACTGCTTATCAAGTGCCAGGCATGTTGTTATATGCACTTTATTTACTCGTGGTTCTTTAGCCCTAATACATTAGAATCATCTAAGAACTTGTCCTGAAAAAAAAAAAAAAAGGTCAGCGCCCTCATGTGCATTTAAGAATTGAGAAACACTAATATACACCATCTTATTAGAGGTAGAAAGGTGGGCACTATCATGCCCATTTTTCACAGGAGAACACTAAGATCTATACTCCAGCTAACTTGACAAAGGTAACACACTAAGTGGCTGAGTTGCAGTCTTAACCCAAAGAGGATGGTTTATACTGCTATTTGCCATCATGATGATAAATCAATGATAAATAAGTAAATGATAAATGAATGAACAGATTAAATAGCCATTTTTTTCAATTAGGTCTATGTACTTAATATATTAAAAATCAGTTTCCAGCCAAAAAAAAAAGTCTTTAAACCAATGTTTTAAAAACAATTTGCATTGCTATTCCTCCTCCTCCAAGTAAAATTGCAAATTAAATATATATGTTAATATGGCTTTCTTACCACTTAATTTTTTTAATTAAAGGAAAAGTCACATAACATAAAATTCATCATTTCAGCCATTTTGAAGTATACCATTAGTACATTCATAATATTGTGCAACCATCACCACTATCTAATTCCAGAACATTTTCATTAGTGCCCTCTCCCCCACAAAAAACCCAAACCCAATTAAGCTCACTCTCCATTTCCCTCTCTCCCTCAGTCCTTGGCAACTAATAATCTGCTTTATGTCTCCAGAGATATTCTGAACATTTCTTTTATTTAAAAGGAATCATAGAATATGTGGCCTTTTGTGTTTAACTTCTTTTACCCTATTTTCCGGCATATAAGATTACTAGGCATTATAAGACGACCCCCAACTTTTCCAGTTAAAATATAGAGTTTGGGATATGCTCGCCATATAAGACTACCCCTCTTCCAACGCACACCAAATAGAAATTTAAAAAAAAAAAAACACATCAGATTTGATTTCAACCTCTGACTTTTGAGAAGATTTTCCTGGGTTAAAAAGTCGTCTTATATGCTGGAAAATATGGTACTTAGCATAATATCTTCAAGGTTCATCTATGTGGTAGCATGTATTAGCACTTCATTCCTTTTTATGGCTGAATAATAATCTATGGCATGTTTATACAATTTTCAGTTGATGGACATTTGGGATGAATCATGCTGCTACGAATATTGGCATACAAGTTTTTTTGAATAATAATAATTTTTAAAAATAACTTTTCTAGCTGATGGGAGACCCAAGATGGCGGCATAGGTAAATACCTATTGTTCTGCCCCACGCAACGATTTAAAAACTACAACATAACAACAAAACAAACATCACCCAGAATCGCCAGAAAGCTGGCTGAGTGAAAACTCCACAAATAAAAGTAAAGGTGGGACACTGAGACTCAGAGGAGCGGCGGGAGCGCAGCCTTGAAGACGGAAACAGGTTAGGAGCCGTCCTGGTCGCGCGCGCGGGCTGTAGGGCTGGAGTAGCAACTCCGGCTGGATTTTGCCAACGGGGAGGGCGGAGACGTCCCACTACACGGATTCCCCAGTGCCAGGCGAGGTCCGAGATCTGGGGTACGTGGAGACGTCCCACTGCACAGATTCCCCAGTGCCAGCCGAGGTCCGGGGGACACACCCAGGAAGCGGGGCGAGGCAGAGAACTCCAGGTCTGTGGAGAAACCAAGTAGCTGGGAAAAGAAGTTTGCGCGCAAGAGTTGCACAAACCCGCGACTTGCTCCCTGGAAACTTGTCTCCTGGTCCCGGAAACCATCTATTTTACAACCCTGGGCTAGACTTTGGGTGTGCAGACTCATTTGGGGAGAGGCAGAGTTGTCTGGCAAGGGGAAGAGACTAGCGGCTTTCTCTTGGAGGTGCCTCCAGCCATCCCCATCCAACAGAGACCCACGCGCAAGTGCCGCATAGGACGTAGCTGACACTGAGGCTGCCTGCACAGCTCAGAGACTCTACCCATCCAACCTGAACACAGTCTCCCTTCACAGCCAATTGGCCTGGAGGTCAAACCCTCCTAGGGCTAACAAAAACAAGCTGGGTTTAAATTCAAAAATACTGTACAACCCATAAAGGATTGCAGTAAGAGTACCCATCTCAAATAACTGGGGAGGCTGTGTCACTGACTCTTAGAGGATATCTACCACATAAAGCAGCCACAATGCAGAGATATGGAAAGAAATCAGGTGTGAAAGAAATGGAGGAGAAAAGACAAGAAGACATAGAGTTCAAAACCACGGTTATAAGGCTTTTCAAGAGGCTCCTACAAAAGGCCGATCAACTTAATGAGAATTACAAGGAAATAAACAAGACCAACCAGGAAATGAATGAGACTTACAAGGAAATGAATGAGACCCTCAAGGAAATGAACAAGACCTCTGAGGATATGAACCAGGCCTTCGCAGATATGAAAAAGGACCAACTAGAAATCAAGCATATACAGACTGAAATAAAAAATATTACACAAAGTACTAAAAGCAGTCCAGAGGGCCACAAGAACCAAGTCAAAGATTTGAAATACAAAGAAGCAAAATCCACTCGGCTGGAAAAGCAAGAAACAAAAAGAATTCAGATAATTGAAGGTAGTGTAAGGGGCCTCTGGGACAACCTCAAGCATGCCAACATCCGAATTATTGGGGTACCAGAAAAAGAGAGAGAGCAAGTTAATGAAAACCTACTTGAAGAAATAGTGACTGAAAACTTCCCCCACCTGGTGAAAGAAACTGACTTAAAAGCCCAAGAAGTATACAGAACCCCAAAATATAGGAATCTAAAGAGGACCACACCAAGACATATCATAATTAAAATGCCAAGAGCAAAAGATAAAGAGAATATTAAAAGCAGCAAGAGAAAAACAGTTGGTTACCTACAGGGGAGCACCCATACGATTGTCAGCAGATTTCTCAACAGAAACGATGCAGGCCAGACGGGAGTGGCAAGAAATATTCAAAGTGATGAACAGCAAGAATCTACAACCAAGATTACTCTATCCAGCAAAGCTATCATTCAGAATTGAAGAACAGATAAAGTGCTTCGCATATAAGAAAAAGCTAAAGGAGTTCATCACCACCAAACCAATATTATATGAAATGCTGAAAGATATTCTTTAAGAAGAGGAAGAAGAAAAAAGTAAAAATATAAATTATGAACAACAAATACACATCTATCAACAAATGAACATAAAAATCAAGTGAATTGATAGGCTGATGAACAGGATAAACGTGAATATAACAGAAACATGGACATAGAGAGGGAATGGACTGACAATTCTTGGGGAGAAAAGGGTTGTGGGAAGTACAGCAAGAGACTGGACAAAAATCTTGCAACAATGTGAGAGGACAGTGGGGAGGGGGGAGGGGAGAGGGTGGGATAGATACAGGGTGGAGGGGAGATATAGGGGGGTAAAAAAGGGGGAACAATGTAATTAATAAATTGAACAATAAAGATAAAAAAATAACTTTTCTAGTCCATATGTCAGTATTCATTCCAACCATTTCTATCAAAAGTTATGCAACTTAGTATTGAACTATTTTATCAAATCATTAAATTTATTTATAAACTTACCTATACCAATCCAAGTTAAAATCATTGTCTGTTTTACAAAATAAAATTATGTTTGACACAAAAGTTTTTTTCAAATGCTCCTATTTCCATTTTGAGAGCAAAGCTACATTTAACTTAGAACTTTTAACTTTCACAATGACTTATCTAATTCCCTTCAGCTGTTGATTCTGTGTATCCTTGAATGGGTCACTTCCTCCCTTTGTTCATTCATTCATAACCAGTAACTACTGACCACATTTGAAGTTTCAGGAGCTAGGATCAGTGGGAATGTAGCATGAACAACACAGACACAGACCCTACACTTATAGATTTTATACTCTAATGGAAGACAGACACTGAAAACTTAATTATACATATTGCTATTTTGTTATAATTATAGTATGTATTATGAAGAAAAAAGTTGACAATGCTATGAAAGTAAATAATAAATGTACTTTCCCTATGTCTCCGTTTCCTTATCTCAGTATTACAAAGAAACAAAATGAGATTTTTTTTTATTTTTTGGAATGTTAAATAGAGCTGCTTCACTGAGCTGCTTCACTACCATAATGGTGAGTCACTGTCCCTCTGGTGATATTGTTCCCCAAACATGTTCTCCAACAATCCTAAACCTGAATACCCACTATAAAAATTCATGATTTAGGGTCTTGAAAGTACTTCTGGTGAACTTGATAAAACGTCTTTAGACATTTTCTGTTGATAGATTTAATCTTAAGGACAGCTGAGTAAGAAAGGCGTGACAGAAGGGTGCTTTGCAATCATGATACAAGCAATCAGAAATGTATATGTGTGGGTAGTCACATGATTTAAATTTTGTTTATTTTTCAATTACAGTTGACATTTAATAGTATATTAGTTTTAGATATAGAGCACAGTGGTTAGACATTTATATATTTAAAAGTGTTCCTGTGATAGGTCTAGCACCCACCTGATACCACATATATTATTACAGTACTATTATAGTGACATGATTTATAATTGATAGGATGATTATGTCTAAACTTTAATAGCATTATGAAAATATTTAAAAATCAACTTATTTACTCTAGCTATTACAAAACTAGTCTTTAAGAATTTTTATCAAGTTAATAACAATATTGTAATTTAAGATGCTTAATTAGACTGATTTCAACAATAGGAGGTTTTATTCCTACAAAGCATACCCCAATATTGACTCTAAGTTTGCATCTCAGCTTTAAAGTCATTGGTTTCATTTTTTGTTCTTATACATTTATTTCTAGTATGCAGAAGCAAGATATTTTTGAAGAAAAGAAACAGGGGAGAGTGATTGATATAGAGGCAGGATGGCCTTGAACAGGCTGTAAAGCTACAGGGGGAGGCTTGGGTGGATGGGAGGCAGATGCGGGGGGAGATCAACTGAAGGACTTGTATGCATGCATATGAACATAACCAATGAATGAAAGACACTGGGGTGGGGAGGGGGGGAAGCTGGGGATATGTGCAGGGGGGTGGGGGAGGCTGGGGGGAGGATAAGGGGGAGGGGGAAAGGAAAACATGTACTACTATTATACTGCAAAAAATCAATAAAAAATAATTTAAAAAAGAGAATCAAAAAATAAATAAATAAAGTCATTGGTTTCTTCAAGAAAATGTATTTTCACAAACTCAGCTAGTTCCAAATATTGTCCCGAGTTTGATCACATCATTAGAAATCTTGAGTTAGCTCTGAGATTCATATATGCCCAAATTCTAATGGATGTTGAGTTTCCTGGTGGACCTAATTCACATTGCTCATCAATCCCTCAGGAAAGAGCCACACTCCTAGGGTAGATGGTTGATGATGCCTATCCTCCGATGTTCATGCTCCAGGAACAGCTGTGAAGCAAGACTACCTATGAAATGAACCCCCAAACTGTGACTTCATTTCTATCAAAAGTTATGCAACGTAAAAAAAAAAAAAATCTGTGACTTCTCAGGCTCAAGACATTTCTGCACTGGGAAGTAACTATCAGGAGCCACCAGCTTAATCCACACATCTTTGGTTTAAATTGATAAGCCCATACTTCCAGAAATAAAAGCATTGAATTCTATTTTTCCCTTTAGTTTCAAATTCAATTTGTCCAGTAGCATGGCTCATCAGTAAGGACATGAATGGAATCCCAAAGCTTTGGTTTCCTAGAGCCCTTCAAAAAAATAGGCCTCCCCAACCTGATCCTCTGGCCACACTAAGGAACATAAGTGTCTACAGTTGGCTTCTACTTACATATGACCCACAAACCATCAGCGATTAACAGCATGAACCTGAAAATAGTGAAAGTTATTTACCTCTTTGTTCATCATGTAGCAATCTTGAATTTTCCCTGCCCACATGCCTGATTTCCCTTATAGAAGATGCTCAGGAAACCTATCTCCTCTTTAGTCTTGACTAAACTGGAGAATTTTTTTGTGCTATTTATTATGTGACCCATGATCTGTGGCAAGGGGACCTAGTTCTTTCAAATTTAGACTCAACTTTTAAAAATTTCTTATAGAGACCCTCACAATTATTGTCTGTTAATCAACGTGGTAATTTTTTCCTAAAAACATCAGGTCAGTCTCTTTTCCCCACTGGCACCAGGGACTTCCCCATCAGTGTAGCACTGGTGCTAGTTTGGAGTCAAACAGAAATAAGATTGATTTCCAGCTTCTCCATTTATTTCTTTGGTTACCATGGGAAAATGACTTTTTATCTGTATGAGACTCAGTTTTCTCACAATAAAAGGGAATTATAATTTCTACTCTGTTGGGTTACTGGGAAGATTAAGTAAATTATTATGCTTAATAAAGGTTTGTTGCAAATAATTTTTAGGGCTAACTACCATTCTTAAGGGTTTATTAATTGTGGGTTACATAGATGTCAGAGGTTGGAAAAAAAGGGTGTAATTGTAGATATGTGTGCCATTTATTGGGTTTCAAGCATCCATTCCCCCTTTCTAACACCACCTGGATTCCCTTTTGTAGAATTACTTCCTTAGTATTGTGTGGGATGCTGGTGGATTGCTAAATCCAGTTGCTAGTCTCCCACTCAGAATCTAAAGAGGTCAGAGCCTGCCTCTCCTTGGCCCAGACAGCCAGAGATTGGGCTGTTGATGATAGTCACCAAACAGATGCTCTACTGGAGGACTTGGATTCTGAGCATAGGTGAAAAAGATGGCTAAACTTACCTATTTCTCATGGTAATAAGTTTTGTCTTTGTGCAACTAAAACTATAGGCTTTCTATTTATGTCCAGGATACAGAGTTGAATCCATACCATCAAAAAACAAGAGAGAGAGAGAGAGAGAGAGAGAGAGAGAGAGAGAGAGAGAGAGAGAGAGAGAGAGAGAGAGAGAGAGAGGAATTTTTGTGCTTAGGACTGCCTGAGCTATCTCTGAAACAATCATTGTGGCAAGAGAGATGAGATTGTCTTTATTAATTCTGACTAATCAGGGCCCTTCTCTGAAAGTGGTGGCAGAGTATGTGTCACCCAAGTCATAAGAATATTCATAATGGTGAAGAGAGAGAATTATCATTGGGGAACTCCCACAATGTCTACTATGGTACATCTTTGGCTGTCCAACATGCACAAAGACTGTGCACTTTAAAGTGCTCATAAGACACTGCCACTCCTTTCTCCCCAAAAGGTCTAAAACCTTATCCAGTTAACACCTTAAGTTCCCAGGTCACACATCTGTAAATGATGTGCCATCTATTTCATCAGTCCAGATGTGACTCCAAAGGGTGTTAGTCTGAATGATGTTGTTCATCCTTAACACATGCAATATAAAGTGGTAGAGAACAACAAGAACTCACTTCTTTGCGGAGAGAGAAAAATACAAGTGGTCACTAGCTCACAGCACATATTCAATCCTAAAAGGACTCCCTACTTGGACAGTAAACACAGTGCTGAGGTCACCTAATCTCGACACCCCCAGATCTGCCATCGGAGAGGAGCTCCCTTGAACCTCATCTCCTATCACCATAGCAAAAATAGGCATAAGAGAGAATATCCATTTTGAACACTGTGCCTTTTTAGTGGTCTATTTCTTATCGGTTCTATTTCTGGGGCCTGTGGAAAACCTAAAAGCTGTTAGTCAAGTTTGGGATTTCTTCGGTAATACAGGTCTTAAAAACTTAGCAGGCTCCTGTCTTTTTGCTCCCTGTCATTCTTATAAATCTTTAGCCAAACCCAGGGCTCCTACTTTAAGTCTGGGATACCAACCCTCTGGGTTCTGCGAATTGAAATGGCCCTAGCCACTGCAGAGTCATAATGACCTTTAAAGAACCCTAAATGATGCAGACAGCGGATGTCAAGGGCCAGGGGCTACACTTGACCATTTTACCTATGTCATCTTTACCCATTGCTTTTGTTTCTTTACAGTGATACCCAATGGACTAGAATACATGGAATATAAGTAGGATGGAAACCCAGACTTAAGGGAAAGGTAGAATAAGAGGCTGAGAATTTCTCCTCCATCAGCCAGTTAGTCGGGTTTATTTTTATATCATGTTCATGGGTGTTTGGAAAATGCCTTCTATAGTAATGTGGTCAAATAAAGTGGTTAATTAAAATTACTATAGTTCAAATACACCCACAAATCTATATGGCCAAAGTCAAGAATCCTCCAATCTTTGAAAAAATTGCCCTCCTGAAGAATCAAATAAGTTTTCTATATATTCAACGTTTTCTCCTTGAGTCTCTAGAGAGACTTCAGGAAGTCAGGTGTGGATGTTTTTAAAATGTTATTAATATCGGGTGCTTGGGCCGAGCAAGCAATGGATCCACTGATCATTTGAGGAACTGTGTATTCTAAATGTTAATATTACTTGGGAAGATTACTTTGTGGAGGTCATAAAAAAGAGAACAAATCACAGTTTGCCTTTGGAGAAAAGAGGATAAAGGAAAATATGTCTTGTATATCTGTAATTAATGGGGTTTACAAATGACTCAATCTGCTTCCCACCTGAGTCCAGGGCTTGGGGAGCAAAGTGATAAATGGCCAAGTGGACGATTTTAGCCAAAGGTAACTCTGCAGTGCAACACAGAGGCTTATTATTACCTTTTTTTAAATATGCAAAGAATTTAACATGTATCTGGTTTTCAGTAGGATTTCTTGGTGGATGAGAGGAGTAGGTCCTGAACAATGAGCATATCCATTACTTTCTTATCATTAAAGCTTTGGCATCGTCCTCTGGTGATGAAGTACCTCTGCCATGATTAAGACTGTAGAATTATTAAACTACCTTGAGTCACAAAGATGACGTAGAAATGTGCCTATGGGGAGTAGTCCAGCCAGGTATTCTCAGAGGAAGAGCTATCCAGCCCCGCACACACCCAGCATGACCTCCAGAGAACAAGCATTACTTCTTCATTAAGCAAGTGCTTTCACTTTCTTATCCATTTACTTTCCAAAATTCTTTCCTTATATTTTTAACCTAGTTCTCATGTTTCATGACACACACACAGAGTTAAAAGACACATATGGTTCTGTAAAACAATCACTGTGGTCACTCTTCCAGTACTGAGACCCTCATTACCCAAAAACATGTTCACAATATTTCTTCTTGGTCTTTCCATTTTAGACATTATCTATTCATTTCCCACTCTCTCTCACTGCCTCCCACTCACCCATGAGCATTTTCCATTTCCCAACATTCCCATCAGAGCTGTAGAGCTATGGCATAATTTTGGTTGGAATAGTTTTAACATTGATGTTATAACCATAAAACTTTTGGGCCTTGATTTCTTTTCTTGCATAACTTTCTGACCTCAAGGGAATTAATAGTTGTGTGTGTGAGTACATGTGTTTGCTCAGATTTTTAGGAACGTACCACTGAATCAACCCCAAACTCTCCCTTGGAGTCTAAATCACTCCCAGAACATTCAAACATGGCACATAGTCAGTCTCCCAATTTCATCTTCTTGGAAACATCTTTTAGCACCTCCTGATCTAGTCCAGTCCTCAATTTTTGTCCTCTAGCCCTAGTGCCTAGTTTTCCTCTGACAATGATGGAGATTTCCTTTGCCTCTTAGATTGTTCTTATTTCCTAGGTCCCATCTCTTCTGTTTTAGTTTACTCTCTTGTTTTAGTGACATGCCATCTTGGGTGACTTCCTTAAAAATTAATGCATAAGAGGAAACTTGAGGCCTTGCACATTCCAAAATGCCTTTAGCCTAAAACGCCTTCATCTTTGATCAATGGTTTACCTGAGTACATAATATTAGGGTTGAAATAATTTTACCTCGGAATTTTGAAGGTATTCCTTCATTTCCTACTAGTTTCCAATATAACTTTTGAGAATTCTGATGCCAATCAGATTCTTGATCTCTTGTAAATAAATTGTTTTCTTTCCTTAAAATCTTTGATCTAATCTCTTATTGTTGGTGTTCTAAATTTTTGCACATGCTTTATTGGGGTCTTGGTCTGGGCACTAGATGTGTCCTTTTAATCTGAAAAATCATGTACTTTAATTCTTAGAAATTTTAAAAATCATTTTATTTTACTTGTTCTTTCTTTCTCAAATTCCTGGTATAGAGATTTGAGCATCTTGAAATGATCCTTTAATTCTCTTTAACTTCTCTCCAATCTTTCTTACATTTTTATAATACTTCTGAAAGATTTACTGTTTTATCTTTTAACCTTCTACTGAGTTTTTGTTTCTTCTAATATACATTTTATTTCTAGGAACTCTTTTTTGTTCTCTGATTTTTCCCCATTTTTTATACCATGTTATTCTTGTTTCAGAGATACAGTATCTTTTTTCATTTCTCTGAAGAGATTATGTTTTTCAGGTTTGCAGATCTATGCATCCTCTGTTTCCTACAAATTGCTTTTTCCTCGTGGTTTTGGCTTCTTTCTTTCACTTTATAGAGCCTTCCAATGTCTTGTGCTCCTTGTCTATCCTCTTATAGGTACAGTGGAGCACTAAAGAGCTGCTTGGAGGCAGAGGGCATGCATAAGCCCTGTCAGCAGGAGGCTTTGTCCTGCATAGGCTGACCTGGCTGTGATTTTTTTTGGTGAGCCCCGTATGTCAGTCTCTTTAGGGATTTTCTCCTAGGCTGCTCAGATTCCCAAGAGAACAATCTTCCAGAGTGAAAATTCTCTTTTTCTTCAGTTTACAACCTTTGATCTATATGAAAGCATCTAGCACCAAGTCAGGCACATAGCAGACACACAACCATTAGGTCGAGTATATTTTCACATTGCCTTGGTGCAGTTTTGAAGTTGGTTCCCTTAGGTACTAATGGGAAGAACCCAAGAATTAGAAGTTCCTCCAGGCCCCATGGAAGTGGGAGGATTTCTTCCATGTGAAGCAAGAATTCTCAATAAAGTAGTTTCACTTTTGGAGTTGAATTCTGCAATAACAGCAATAAAAATTCAAAGTGGTTTCAAATTTTGAACATATTCTATAGTGTCACATGTGTTATTTATTTTATAAACATGACCTATATCCTTTGCCTTCCTCTCCACTTGTTATTTTTGAGTGACCTCTTTCTCTTTTGGTTTTTACTGTGAAGGTCTTTTTATATGTGTCCCCTTCTGCCATCTATGGGCTTGTGACTTCTATTTATAAAACTCTCTGGCCTTCCTTAAGAAAAACACCAAGAGTAAGAGTTGTGTCTAGTCAATGACCAGTGACACAAAAAATGTGGCTGAAAAAAATGCTGATCCATTTAATAAATGCATACAACTATTACACATCCAGAAGATTCCAATAGCCTCAAGACTTCGGGAGCTGATCTTACTTTTCAGAGTCAGTATGAAAATTGGGATAAAAGATTCTCTGAGTAAGCTAGCAAGTACCTTGAAGCCCTCACCATAAATTAGGTTAATACTGTTTAAGGGAAATGGCCCAGCAAGATGACACCCAAAATTAGACTCTCTATAATAAACCAAAGGCCATTCATTATTCTAAATACTCTTAATGTTGAGTGAAATCTAAGAATTTATTAATCAGGATCATTATTATTTTTTAAATATCCCATCCCTCTATCACTAGGAGCTAGTTAACTGGAGCTTAAAATTATATGCCTGGGTACAAAGTTTGTGTACCCTTAATAACTGTACTTAAATGTCATAATTATATTGTCCTACCTATCCTCATTATCTAGCCAATGACCTTATCACTCTATTGAAGTTTCTAATGTCTCTCTCTCTGCTAGGGCTGGTCTAATTTCTCTGCCTAAAAAGTTGAAATGAACTTATTCTTTCAACAATATGTCACACAAGATACATTCAGTCATTCAACAAACATTCGCTCAACAAACAGTGATTGAGCACTTCCATGCCTCTAGCACTGTGAGAGGTACTAGAGCTACAAGAGTGAACAAAAAAAGGACCTAAGTGCCACCTTTATGAGCCTTATAGTCTAGGGAAATGTGGGCATTAATCAAATACGTAAAAAACTAAATGTATCATTATAAAAAATATATAGTTCTTCAAGGGCACATTATTAGGGAAACTGTGCTAGGCTAGGAGAATATCATAAAGGCAAAATTTGGAAGGTCATTTGAATGAGATGTAGGTGGTCAGTAGGCAAAGGGAAAGGGAGAAGACCAGATTTAAAAAAAAAAAAAACTGGCTCAGTACAAAGAATAGACTGTGCCAGGGGCAAATATGCACTTTTGAGGAACATAGGAAAGGGCAATAAGGCTAGAACACAGAGCCAGGGGAAAAGTTGAAGCACAGCTGCAGTGGTGGTCAGATGGTCATCACTAAGTAGGGCTTTGCAAGGGGAAAAAAAGGACTTCGGTCTTAACCCAAGAGGCCATGGGAAGTAACTGAATTGTTTTCACAGGATATGGTACAACATTAAAACATTACATCTTGCCAAGGTCCCTCTGGCTCACTGAGGAGAGCAGATTGAAGAGTGAATGCAGAGGCTGGTTAGTGAGCTACTGCCGTGGTCTAAACAATAGCAATAAATGATAATGGGAGCTGGGACTAGTGTGATGGCCATGATGGAGTAAATGTAAGGAGAGAAAGGGAGATGACATCTTCGTTTTTGCATTTTAGAATTGGATAGGCATTAGTGTCATTTACTCAGGTAGGAAATACTAGAAGAGGACATTTGGTTTGGACAAGCTGAGTTTGAAGTATCTTTGAGGCATTCAGTGGAGATTTTGATTTCCATTTTGATATATGGGTCTAAACTCACAGGATGCATTTGGGACATGGATAGAAATTGGAGAAACATAATGTCATGGTCAAGAAAGAGAATGATTAATCCAATGTTTCTCTAAGCATATGGATACCTACATTAGAATTCCCTGAAACTCTATGATTGAAATACAGATTTGAGGAGCTATCTCCAAACTATGAATCAGAATTGTTGGGAGTAGAATTCAAATCTTTATTTTTGAACAAGTGCCCCAAATGATTTCTCAAGTATCTATATTTGCAATCCATTGGCCTACATGCAGAGCTACACTGAGGAGCTCTGTTTACTGTCTTAGTAGAAGAGGGGGAGCCTGCAAAGAGGTACTTCCATGTGTTTCATTCTCCTTTACTTATTAAAAACAACAAAAATAAAGCTTGGGTTTCCATTTAGAGCTGATTAACCTTCTAGATTAATCTCACAATTCACATAAAATTAAAACTCCAGCTTCCCAAGGTCCACAGGAAAGTCAGCTCCAACTCAGCTAGCTCATGCTGGTTACCATAGTGTGAGCCCTTGTTCTTTGTCTCATGGGCTCCCTTCCCTCTCTCTCCTGAGTTCAGACCTTCTGACTCTTCCCTTTCCCTAGAAAGATAACATTTCTAGTGAGCAAAATGTCACATTACCTTTGCTGAACAGGACATTTCAAATAAAATATTAGCAATAACAATTACCTCTAAGCCACTAATCCCTCAGAAGCTACTTTAAACCACCAAAGGATTTAAGGCAATTCCTTGAAAATATCTCAGGCTCAATAGATATGGTACTGGGAGATTAAATATATTGGCTCACATTGCCTTAACTTGAATTATGTGGCATTTTCACCAATAAAAAAATTCATAACACAAACTGCTTCAGCAATTATTTAATGTAAAAATCAGGATATAGAAATATATATAGTAATGATTATGATAATAATAAGATGGTGATGATTATGATGATCCTGCAGCACACAACACACTGGTATGGCTACTTCTAAAACCAGTGTATTATTGTCAAGAGAAACCAGTAGAAAATAAAATAGCTACCCAAATGCTCATTTCCTCACATTTGCAAGAGAATTCTGAAAGAATACTTTTCCTTGGCAGTGCAGGAAGAGCATGGATTAGAACAAATGTTCTTAGCTCTGAGCTTTCAGCACTCAAGCTGGTTTTCTTTGCCACAGCCGAGTTTCTGAAGACAGGCAAACAACAAGCTTTCTGGAGGGAGGTGGGGGAGCGGCATGTAAGAATGTAAGATCTTCACTTTTAGATTTACTGTTGTATATTTATTTTCACCTCATTTAGCAAATATGCAGTATATGTTTCCCATTACCAGGAACTGTGCTGGGAGCTGCAAAATGAAAGAGAAACAAGATACAGTACCTGACCTCAAGGAGCTTACATTCTAGAAGGATAGACAAGGGAAGAGAACCCATTAGTGCAATAGTCAGGGCTATGAAAAGTCTAATGAGAGAAGCATGAGAGCAGATAGGAGGGGTACCCAACCCATTCTGGGAAGGTCAGAAAAGGCTTCCCAGGGAAAGTGAAATATGGACCTGGGTTTCTCAATCTCATCCATCATTAACACTTGGTGATGGACAATTTTTTGATGTGGCTGTCTTTCATGTGTCAGTCGTTGTAGGTTATTTAGCAGCATCCCTGGCCTCTACTCATTAGATGTCAATAATATACCCATCCAACTGTGACAATCCAAATGTCTCCAGACATGGCCAAATGTCTTCTGGGGGACAACATCACCCCCATTGGAAAATCACTGACCTATACTAAGACTATAGAGAAATAGAATTTATTAGGAAAACTAACTTAGAGAGAAGGACATTAGGAAGGCCTGCCAAGCAGAACCAAGGCCATATACAAGAATCCAGAAGCAGAGGATGCCATTAGACTGTAAAGATAGAAGAAGCTCACCAGGGCTATACCAGAAAGACTCAGGGGAAAGCAGAAAAATATGAAGCTGAAGGGGAGGGAGGCTTGTCCTGCTGTTGGGTTTGATTTTATCTTCACACCAGTGATGAGTTCTAAGTAATGGACTATAAAGAGGGTTAACGTGTTGTCAAAGGTGAGGGAGAGAGATGTCAAGCAGTCAACTTGGTTTTTATTTGGTCAATACTGTGGACAGGAGATGAGATGATGACTATAGGAGAAGGTGCAGAAGTGTGGATTGACAGAGAAGTTAACCAGCTCAGTCTGGACTGTTGGCTTTGAGAGTCTCTAGTCATCCAAGTGGAGTTGCCAAACACAGGTTTGTTGTGTGTTTGTTGTGCAGTATGTTACAGAGAAAAAGTGCCAGAAGACAGAGACAACATATAAAGTATGGGTGAATGAGACTGCCCAGGGAGAATGCGTGCAGAGTGAGGGAAAAAGAGGGCTCGGGACACAATTCTGAGAAGTATAGCCATTCAAAAGATAAGTCCAGACATAGCGTCTAAGGCCCAAAGGAACCTGGAACCAAACTGTAAAGTTAGTCAAGTTTGCCACTAGCTTCTAGAGTCTCCTTTTCTAATGAATGCCATCCCCATGAACACATCATTATGTCTTTCCTCCCTGTCTCTAGTACAGTTATGCCTTTTCCTCCCCTGCACTTCCTCCCTACAATATGCTCTCCAGGAATAATTTAGTAAGTCCATTCTCCCTAAATTAGGAAGCACAAACAAAGCTTTTTTATTTTTAACTTATTCCAGATAGGCACATTTTTAAAGAAACAAAGCCTAAGAAATACTTATTTGTGAAATTTCAAGTTCCTAGAAAAAATATATTCTGGTCAGTTTTTACTGTGTAACAACATTGATATCTCACTGGCTCACAACAAGTATTTATTTTGTTTGCTATTGGGCCTTCAGGCCAGTGTTGCTTCTGGCTGCCAGCTGGGTTTAGATCTCTTCTGCAAGTCTCTCACTCTCTTGTATCAGCAGCAAGAGGAGTTACTCTTAATGTGAATGGCCAGAGTGCAAGCCAACAAGCAATATGATGCTGGAACACCTAAGAGTTCTGCCTTAGAGGCACAGCCACCACAGATCAATGGCCAAGCCCAACATCAATGCAACAGAAAATACACTTGCCTTGATCGGTATGTTCAGTGATTGTAGCATCAGTCCATGTACCAAAGGGTCGCAGGTTTGATTCACAGCCAAGACATGTACCTGGGCTGCACATTCAATCACCATCCCCTGTGGGGGCACATGCAAGAGGCAACCAATCAGTGTGTCTCTCTCACATCAATATTCTCTCTATCTCTCTCCTCCCCCAGCCCCCACTCCGCTTTTCTCGCTCCCACTCTCTCCAGAAAAATCAATGGAAAAAATACCCTCAGGTGAGGATAAGCAAACAAAAAAAGAAAATACACTTTGCCTACAGAGGAAGACATAGCAAGGTTACATAGCAAAGGGCACAAATGAGCTTAAAAACAGGGGACATAATCCAATCTACCAAACAAATTCCCCCTTTTCATTGGTCTTTCCTAGTCATACTGGGCTATGGTCATTCATGAGTGTGTTATCTTTACTTCAATCTACAAGCACAGGATGTGTACTGCTGGTCAAAGAGGGGTGCCTGGCAGAGAAAGTATGGATGAATTAGGGCAGACTCTTCTGTGCAGTGGGTAGACCGCTCAACAGCCATATTCTAGTCTATAGCAAGTCAATAGTATCTGTTGCCTTTGAGTTTGAGCAGCCTATGTAAATGGCATGGTAATAAATACTAATTGTTAGAAATGGCCATTAAACTCAGTTCTGTCTTTTTTAGAGATGAATAAGCCAACATTAATAAAGTGAAGATATTTGCCCAAAGACCCTCTAGTCAGTCAGTGAGCAGGCAGTATCTTTGCCCAGACCTCCCAGACCCCCTCCATCATGCCCACTGTTCTGGGAAAGTCTACTGACCCACTGAGTCAGGCATAAACAGTGGCACATTTATGTGTTTAGACTTTCAAACAGGCTGAAGGTATTGTGAGCCCAGATCCATATCCTCTTGCAGAGGTACTTCTGAAATCTCTTGATTATGGCTCACCTAATGCTCATTTTCGGCAGCATAACATACAAATGAGTATCTCTTGCCACCAATTCTCCCAGGAGAAACCGAACCCAGCCCTTTGTGTCTCATCACTCACAGTAAAGTAAGAAATAGGGGAGATGGTACACCTACTTTATGTCTTTACATGACAGATGGGCAACGCACATCTTTCCTTTTGTAAAAATGTCACTGTGGCTACATATATAGTTAGTGGCTGAAACTGTAAAATGATGCAGATTAGCTTTAACCTGAGAGAACTGACAGGAACTCGAGTAAAACACCCTGTCCCACATTCCAGGAGCAATTGGTCTCCAATCTTGACAAGCGATTGGTAAGCACTGAAAGGAAAGTCAGAGTATCAAATATCTGGAGTATTTCCAGGTGGCTGATATTCAATTTATTGTGATTGTTATGTATCCTAAAGAAATGGGCTTGAAGGCACTGCAACCTTTGTAGCTTTACATATAAAACAGATTGACAATATTATGAAAAAAATCACAATAACCAAAAGATAGTCACTGTCCCTTAATCATTTTCTAATAATTTTTTAAAACATAAATACAGCTCTAGGACTTTCCCTTTCCCACTCATACAAAAGTATATGCATTTGTCTTTTTACATACTAAGTGATATATTTTGAGTGACAATGAGTGAGAATAAAGATCAGTTTTATTCTACTATCAATAGTTAAGAAATATAAAAGAAACATTGCATAGATCTTGGCATTTCCTGGGAAAGTTTAATATCAGTATCCAGATGGGGACGAACGGAGGAGAGGAATAAACCAACTAACATTTTTTCTATTTTCTTTACTAAATTCCTATCCTTTAGCCATTTTCAGAGTTATTTATAAATAATAATAATTCACATTTATAATATGTTATTCAGCATTAACATCCTAAAGACAAGGTTTACTCACTTTATGCAAATAATTTAAAGTGAAATTCTACTTCTGGGTGATTACTTAGTGCTTTGGCAGTGTTATTTCACTATTTTCACACACATTTTATTGCTTCTAAGAGTAACTTGAAATATAAAGAATATTAAATAAATTGCTTCTAAAGAGAAAATTGAAATATGAATATGGTTATTATTAAATAAAACATAACAAATAGACCAAGTTTTTTAAAATATTTTTATCTTTATTGTTCAGTTTATTAATTACATTGTTCCCTCTTTTTTCCCCCTATAGTTCCCCTCCACCTGGTACCCATCCCACCCTCCACCCTCACCTCCCCCCCTACTGTCCTCTCCCATAGGTGCATGATTTTTGTCCAGTCTCTTGCTGCATCTCCCACACCCCTTTTCTCCAAAAAAATTGTAAGTCCATTTCCTCTCTATGTCCATGGATCTGTTATATTCACCAGTTTATCCTGTTCATCAGATTTTTAATTCACTTGATTTTTATATTCATTTGTTGATAGATGTGTATTTGTTATCATAATTTTATTTTTACCTTTTTCTTCTTCCTCTTCTTGAAGAATATCTTTCAGCATTTCATATAATATTGGTTTGGTGGTGATGAACTCCTTTAGCTTTTTCTTATCTGTAAAGCACTTTATCTGACCTTCAATTCTGAATGATAGCTTTGCTGGGTAGAGTAATCTTGGTTGTAGATTCTTGCTATTCATCACTTTGAATATTTCTTGCCACTCCCGTCTGGCCTGCATAGTTTCTGTTGAGAAATCCACTGACAATCCTATGGGTGCTCCCTTATAGGGAACTAACTTTTTTTCTTGCTGCTTTTAATATTCTCTTTGTCTTTTGCTCTTGGCATTTTAATTATGATGTGTCTTGGTGTGGTCCTCTTTGGATTCCTATAATTCGGGGTTCTGTACGCTTCTTGAACTTTTAAGTCAATTTCTTTCACCAGGTGTGAGAAGTTTTCGGTCACTATTTCTTCAAATAGGTTTTCATTATCTTGCTGTCTCTCTTTTTCTGGCACCCCTATAATTTGGATGTTGGTATGCTTGAGGTTGTCCCATAGGCCCCTTACACTATCTTCAATTTTTTGGATCCTTTTGGCTTCTTGCTTTTTCAGCTGAGTGGATTTTGCCTCTTTGTATTTCAAATCTTTGACTTGGTTCTTGCAGTCCTCTAGACTGCTTTTAGGTCTTTGTATAATATTTTTTATTTCAGTCAATGTATACTTAATTTCTAGTTGGTCCTTTTTCATATCCTCGTAGGTCTCATTCATTTCCTCGTAGGTCTTGTTCATTTCCTCGAAGGTCTCATTAAGTTCATTGGCCTTTTCTAGGAGCCTCTTGAAAAACCTTATAACCATGGTTTTGAATTTTATGTCCATTCATCTTTTTTCCTCCATTTCTTTCACATCTGATTTATTTCCATGTCTGCATTGTGGCTGCTTTCCTGGTCAATAAGCTTTGTGTGGGAGATGTCCTCTAAGGGACAGTGGCTCAGCCTCCCCAGTTCCTCTGAGGTTGGATACTCTTGCTGCATCCCTTTATGGATTGCACAGTCTTGTTGAAGCTAAGCCTAGATTATTGTTGTTAGCACTAGGAGGGTTTGACCACCAGGCCAATTGGCTGTGAGGATCAGCTGTGCTCAGGTTGGATGGGTGGAGTCTCTGGGCTGAGCAGGTAGCCTTGATTTCCGTCAGCTCTGCCCTATGCGGCACCTGGGTCTCTGTGGCTGCACGCATCTCTGAGAGAAAGCTGCCGCCAAGGTCTACCTGCTGCCAAACAATTCAGCCTCTGTTATGAGTCTGCACACCCAAAGTCTCGCCCAGGGTTGTAAAACAATGCAGTCTGGTAGTTTCCCGAACAAGAGAGCAAGTTACACGTCCTCTCTGCGCACTTGCATGCTTCTGCAGTTCCCAAGTTTATGCACCCTCTCTACAAGCTTGCAGACCTCTGCAGCACCTGAGTTTCAGCGTGCTTCCTTGCTGTCCAGTTTCACCCCATATAAGTGTGGGTGCCCCGGATCTTGCGCATAACTGGGAAATCAGTGCAGTGGGGTGCCTTTGTCTCCCTCCCCATTCGAGAAAAGCAACCGGTTTTGCAGCTGCCCACCCTCTCTGCTCATGCATGTGCATGGCTCCAAACCTCTGACTCTGCGCGTATCTTCAACGCTGCCCTCCGCCGCTCCTCTTAGTCAGTGTCCTATCTTTACTTTTATTTGTGGAATTTTCACTCAGCCAGCTTTCTGGTGATTCTGGATGATGTTTGTTCTGTCGTTAAATTGTAGTTTTGAAATTGTTGTGTAGGGCAGCAGGATAGGTGTTTACCTATGCCGCCATCTTGGTTCCTCCTCAATAGTCCAAGTTTTAAAAATGGGCAAAGAAAAGTATAGAGAGGAAGTGGTAAATAGGTAACTAAACAACAATAAAACGTTTAAGCTCAGTAGGAAAGACTATAGGATATGGGGAGAATACATCTATTTGGGAGCAGTAGAAATATGACCATATGCAATGCTGATGTGGCTGGGTGACAGAAGCATTCCACCACACTGCTGGGAAGGCTTTTAGAGACCAAGAGGAGAGCTCGGTTCAACCCATGCAGTCTAACCCTACAGCCACACTCATGAATAGATTAGGATGGAAAGATTGGGGAGATACTTTGGAATTAAGGTTAGTAGAACTGTGTGATATATCAAGTGAGAGTGATGAAGAAGGAGAAGTAATTATAGAGCAAGGAAGGAGAGTCTGCAGTGACTCCCAGATTCATGATTCTAATCACAGGGTGGAAGGTGGTGTCATTAGGTGAAAGGAAATACAGCTTCTAATTTCTAAAGGCTTTCAAGTATTCCGATAAAGAAAACTACAAGAAAAAAAAACTTTTAGAATGCCACCGTAACTTGGCACATGCATTTGTATTGCTTACTCATTTAGAATGACTGCTATTTTAAATTTTCTTCCTCCCCAATACATTTTTTGTTATCCTGTTTCTATTTCTTAATAATAATTATTCCCCATTACTCACCTTTTGGGGTAAATAGTTTCAGATATCTGCAATGATAAGGCAGCTCTCTTCCTCCTATGAAACCGGCCTATATCAGACATTTCTAGATGACCAGTGGAAGTATCACATGAGTGTATACATGGAGGCAGGCAGAAACAGGAATGTGAGAATAGAAAAAATCTGCTCCCATCACATGGAGCCAATAGCTTATCTTTCTAAGCAGCAGGTTTCCTCTTCAATAAAACAGAAGTCTACAAAGTTACCCCACAGAGAGTGATGAGGGAGAACAGTGCAGCAGAAGAGCATTCTCCATGTGCTTCATTCTGGAGTCAGAGATGACCTTTGCAGAGAGGTAAAACCGATGGTTCCTATGTGCTGTGTCATGTCTATGAACCTTAAAGCTCCCCAGTGCTTTGCCAAATCTTAATGCAGGTATAAAATTGCCTTTTGCTACAACTTCCCATCTGAGCTGACAATTCCGACAGTTAACTACCTGATGGAGCATTTTGCTGAGTGGGTTGTGTTGCAAAATGAAGAACTGGGAACAATTTTGCTGCACATTAGACTAGGTAGGAAGGAAAGCAAAAGGGCAAGTTAGCACCAAAGGGAAGATCATGCCCTGCAATGTGTAAAAGCATGGCTCCATGGATGGAGGTATATAAATATATGGTGTCCCAAAAGAACTTATACAGTTTGAATGATTATGAAGTTAGTAGTTAATATAAAGTTCATATGCAAAATTTAAAAGAATCTACAAAAATGAATAATTTTTTTGCCAATGTATGTTTTCAAACTGATGACTGTTCTAGTCCAGGCACTGCTGATAACACAAAGCAATGGAATCGCAAACATCAAGAAATCATTTTGTTCGGTATTTGTGTGCCCTCAATTCATAAACTGTTGCCAGTTTTTGTACAGTAAACTTTTATTTTTTTATGTATCCCCACACAAAAAAAGTCTAGTGGATAAATTTTCTTTGTTCAAAGCTTAGTCTGGCTTTACCCATTATTTCAAATCAGTTCAAGGAGTGAAAATTAAATTTATCAGCTGTTAAACTATGTACACATTATTTGGGGGATATATATATCATCGGGGCACTCCTACTCAGTGACATTCTGCTCAGGAGAAACCTTTCAAATTAAAATTACAAACTTCAGGAACTTTATAAACCTTGAGAAACATGATTATATAGCAGAAATGGCTACATTTTAATTATTAGCAAGTTATTCCATTTCACGTTGAGTATTTAATCTTGTCAACAGTATTGTTGAAAGTATTACAGATGTTTCCTTTTTCCCCCATTGATCTTCTCCACCTGCCCTTCATCACAGTATTGTCTGTGTCATGAGTTATGCATATATGCATGTAAATTCTTTGGTTAATCTCTTCCTGACCGCCCCCCCCCCTGCCAAGGTTTTCATGTTTTTTGAAAAATTGGAAAACCCAGCAAATCAGGAGGACAGGCTCTATTTCCAGTTTTATCCATGGCTTATGAAACCCAAAAAAAGCTATTCAACTCTCATGTAACTCAATAGTTCACTTTGCAAAATAATAATAATAGAACTATGTTCTCTTGATTTAATGAGAGAATGTCCATAACTGAAAACTTCTTATAGCAAAATGGGAAAATATAAAAAGCAAAACTTTGATTGTCATCTTTGATACTGGAGTCTTTATTATAGACTTGTATATAATACAAAAGTAATAACCTCAGTTATTAAGTTATGTGAACAAAAGTCTAGACATTGAGGGTCAAAATGAGCCTTTTCTCACCTGTCAGGCACACTAAGAAGTTCAATTAGAATATGGCCTATAGAGTAGGACTATAAGGGTGTTGACCTTTTTAAGCAGTTATTACACAGAGCACGGAATGTGATGCAGCTTCCATTCTGACTGGATAATTATATGAAATTTAACATCGCTCACTGTTCCCATGATTGAAGAGATTTGCTAGAATTTTCCAAGTCATAATTTCGACCTAATGCAAACATTAGAGTTGCACGTTTTACTGCACTTTTGGGAATCGTTTCTAGGCTTAGTGTTTACCAAGAAGCATTGGGAAGTGTCTGGTCTTACAGATCCCAGAGGAGATTAGAGCATTCTTTCCTGACTTCCTCACACCAGAACACTATTGCATTTCATATTGATTAATATTAGCAATATCTTATTAATAGAACTTTGTTTTCCATTATGCTTTTATCCAAAGAGTCAAACACACTATATCAGCAAGTCTCATAACAGCTAGGAGAGAGAGAAACTATATTCTTGATTTATTTGAATGAAGAAAATGAGGCAGTGGGAAGACAAGTTCCTTGTGCATGCACATTACACATTGATAAATATCATCGTGTGGTTCTTTATGAAGTAGAAGGAGTTTCATTGTAAGAGAAGGAGGCTGGAATAGCATTCTGGAAACTTGGCTCTTCACTGGCTCAGCCACAAGCTGGTCAAGTTCCTGAGGGCACCAAGCCAGACAGACTCATGTGAAAGCTACAGACAGGCCAAAAATGTGATGTCCCTTTAAACCTAAGCCCTTCAAATACTTGTGTAAAATTTAGGGGGAAGGCTGAACACTAGGTATATAAAAGAGAGAGAGAGAGAGAGAGAGAGAGAGAGAGAGAGAGAGAGAGAGAGAGAGAGAGAGAGAGAGAGAGAGGAAAATGCATATATCCTAGTTATCAAAACAAGAATGTGCAGTTTCTTGGTTCTATCCTCCTTAAAGGCAGTTTTGTGGCCCTGACCTCCCAAGTACCTCTTGAGGTTGTCACATCCCACACCCTTGTGGCTCATCTCCATATTGTTTCCAACTCTATCTATTGTGCAGAGGTCTGGTAAATGTAATTCACTGTATCTCTTCCAGGGTTATATTTAGCACTCTACAAACTGCTGTCCCAGGAAATGCCCAGGCTGCACTGCTTCCCTCCTGATCCAGCTGTGCCTGAACATGTTATTGAACTTCACTGTGCCTTGTTCACAGAGATTTTATACTAATTTTAGTAGTGAAACTCTTGTTTAAACAAAATCTAGACAGAAGATCAATAATAATAATAATAAAAAGAATACAAAAACACACATAAAAACTGGAGGAGAGAGGGAGCTGCCAGAGCTCACTTGTTCCCTTCCCTCATCCCTCCCTGTTGTTGCTCTTATGTTCCAGGAGGAGAGCAATGAAATCTGAAATGATCTATGAAGCAAAGTTGGAAACCAATGATCTAGACGATCTCTAGGGTGAATTGCAGCTCTCACATTTTATAATTCTGCTTGAGTATGTTAAGAGACTTAGAGTGGATAGGAGAGGGGATAGGAAATAAATGGAAAGTTATATAGTGTCACACACTTCCCCCAACCTTTAGTTGGTCAGTTGGTCTACAGATGGTAGTTGTACATCATCACTGGGTTGATCCCTTCTTAGTGCAGCAGAGGAGAGAAGTGGGTGACTCCCTCCTGAAAACCAAGAAAAGGAGAGAAACCCTAAGCAAATGACTCAAATTACTCAATGCCTGGGTCTAACCATACAGGAACTCCTTCCACTATAGTGGGCACTATTGAGCATCTCCACCTGAAACCACTGGGATGCAGAGCACCTGAAGCAGCTGGAGTATTTACAAAAAATGTTGAGGAGTAAATGTCAGCATTCCCACAATTAGGCACAAAAAAGATACACGAGTTTCCCCTGGATAGTGGGGACACTCCGGAAGACACCCGAGCCTAAGCTATTTAAATGCTATCCCTCAATACTTCAAAACTTCAAAACGGGCCACATGGTATATAGTCTCCAATCACTCCTCACACCTCCCATTAACAAGTGAAGTCTATTTTCTTACCCCTTGAATCTGAGCTGGCTGATGACTTGCTCTGACAAAGAGAATGTGTTATTTTACACTTAAATTAACTAGAAAAAGAACAACAAAGTCCAAAGTGAGTAGAAGGAAGGAAATAATAAAGATCAGAGCAGAAATAAGTAAAATAGAGTCTAAAAAAATATAAAGATCAATGAAACCAAGAGCTGGTTCTTTGAAAAGATAAACAAGATTGACAAACCTTTAACCAAACTCATCAGAAACAAAGAGAGAGGACTCAAGTAAATAAAAAAGAAGTAACAAGTGATGTCAAAGAAATGCAAACGATTGCAAGAAAATGTTATAACAAACTATATGCCAATAAATTGGACAATATGGAAAAAATGGATAAATTCATAAAAACATACAATCTTCCAAAACTGAATCAAGAAGAATCAGAGAATCTAGACAGATAGATTACACCTAGTGAAATGGAATCAGTAATTAAAAAAAATAAAAAAACACTTCCAATAAACAAAAGTCCTGGGCCAGATGACTTCAGAGGTAAACTTTACCAACTATTTAAAGAAGAACTGATACCTATCCTCCTCAAGCTATTCCAAAAAATTCAAGAGGAGGGAAGATTCCCAGCTCAAACTACGAGGCCAGCATTATTCTAATTTCAAAACCAAATAAGGACACCACAGGAGAGAACCAAGATGGCGGCATAGGTAAACACCTATCTTGCTGCCCCACACAGCAATTTCAAAACTACAACTTAACGAAAGAACAAACACCATCCAGAATCACCAGAAAGCTGGCTGAGTGAAAATTCCACAAATAAAAGAGAAGATAGGACACTGTGACTCAGAGGAGTGGCTGAGGACAGCATTGAAGATATGTGCAGAGAGAGGTTTGGAGTGCATGTAAGCGGATAGGGCAGGCGGATGAAAACCACCCTCGAACGGGGGAGACAAAGATGTCCCACTGCACTGATACCCCAGCTCCGAGAGAAGTCCAGGGAACCCACAATCATACGGGGTAAAAACTGGACAGTAGGAGGGCACGCCGAAGCTCGGGTGCTGCCGGCTTGTGGAGAAGACGAGCTTGTGCGGAGTGCACGTGAACTTGGAAACAGTGCAGCTGCATGACCGCGAAGAGAGCACTTGTGACTTGCTCTTTCATTCTGGAAACCGTCAGACTGCATTGTTTTGTGACTCTGGGTGAGATGTTGGGTGTGCAGACTCATTTGGGGAGAGTTTGAATTCCCTGGCAGCTGGTGGAGCTCGCAGCGGCTCTCTCTCAGAGGTGCTGGTGGCCATTGCCCCCAGCACAGAGTCCCTGGGGCCGCATAGGGTGGAGCTGACACTGTCTGCTTGGCCCAGAGACTCCGCCCATCCAACCTGAGCACAGCTGATCCTCACAGTCAATTGACCTGGAGGTCAACCCCTCCAAGTGCTAACAACTATTAACCTGGGCTTAACTTCAACAAGACTGTGCAACCCATATCCACCTCAGGTAACGGGAGGCTGAGCCACTGTCCCTTGTAGGACATATACCACACAAAGCTAATTGACCAACTCAGGGAAGCAGCCAACATGCAGAGACATGGAAAGAAATCAGATGTGAAAGAAATGGAGGAAAAAAAACGACTGGACATGGAATTCAAAACCACGGTTATAGGGCTTCTCAAGAGGCTCCTAGAAAAGGTCGAGACCTACAAAGAAATAAGCAAGACCTACAAGGAAATGAATGAGATCTACAAGGAAATGAACGAGACCCTCAAGGATATGAACGAGACCCTCAAATATATGAAAAAGGACCAACCAGAAATTAAGCATACACTAACTGAAATAAAAAATATTATACAAAGACCTAAAAGTACTCTAGAGCACCCCAAGAACCAAGTTAAAGATTTGAAATACAAAAAGGTAAAATCCACTCAGCTGGAAAAGCAAGAAACAAAAAGAATCCAAAAAATTGAAGATTTTGTAAGGGGCCTCTGGGACAACCTCAAACATACCAACATCTGAATTATAGGGGTGCCAGAAAAAGAGAGAGAGCAAGACAATGAAAACCTATTTGAAGAAATAGTGACTGAAAACTTCCCATACCTGGTGAAAGAGATTGACTTAGGAGTCCAAGAAGCACACCGAACCCCAATATACAGGAACCCTAAGAGGACCACACCAAGGCACATCATAATTAAAATGCCAAGAGCAAAAGACAAAGAGAGAATATTAAAAACAGCAAGAGAGAAAGCAGTTGGTTACCTATAAGGGGAGCACCCATACGATTGTCAGCGGATTTCTCAACAGAAACGATGCAGGCCAGACAGAAGTGGCAAGAAATATTCAAAGTGATGAATAGCAAGAATCTACAACCAAGATTACTCTATTCAGCAAAGCTATCATTTAGAATTGAAGGTCAGATAAAGTGCTTCGCTGATAAGAGAAAGCTAAAGGAGTTCATCACCACCATACCAATATTATATGAAATTCTGAAAGATATTCTTTAAGAAGAGGAAGAAGAAAAAGATAAAAGTATAAATTATGGAAAACAAATACACATCCATCAACAAATGAATCTAAAATTCAAGTGAATTAATAATCTGATGAACAGGATAAACTGGTGAATGTAACAGAATCATGGACATAGAGAGGGAATGGACTGACAATTTTTGGGGAGAAAAGGGGTGTGGGAAGTGCAGCAAGAGACTGAACAAAAATCATGCAACTCTGGGAGAGGACAGTGTTGGGGGGTGCGGGCGGAGGGTGGGATGAGTACCTTGTGGAGGGGAGCTAAAGGGGGTAAAGGGGGGGAGCAATGTAATTAATAAACTGAACAATAAAGATTTTTTAAAAAGAGAGACACTACAATGAAAGAAAATTGTTAGGCCAATATCCCTGATGAGTATAGATGCTAAAACCTTCCTTTTCAAGAATATAATTTGTCTTTTTATTTTTCAAGTTATCTTTTGTGCCTTTTAAGAGCACATAACGTGTTTTTATATAGATTCTTATTACATTTCTTATTTGTTGCTATGCTAATTAAATCTTCCTTTATTTCTTTTAATTGATATTGTTTATACATATAAAGGGTATTTTTCTACCTTAGCTGTGTACCTACTGACATTTCTCATTTTTTCAAGTTAGAGTACAATGTAGACATATAAATTAAATTGAATTGGGAAACTTTCTCATGCATTTTCCAGTTTTCAATTTTTGCTTGACCTCATCTGGTTCTATCTCTGGGCATGAGAAAATACACTCTTGCATTTCATCCTAACCTTTACTATGCTTTTCTTCCTTTCCTTCTTTCTTTCTTTCTTTCTTTCTTTCTTTCTTTCTTTCTTTCTTTCTTTCTTTTTTTCTTCCTTTCTTATTGATTAAGATATTACATATGTGTCCTTACCCTCCCATAGCCCACCCCCCGCTCATGCCCTCACCCCCCTGGTGTCTGTGTCCATTGGTTATGCTTATATGCATGCATACAAGTCCTTTACTGAACTTATTTTGAAGTGGCTTATGGACCAAATTTTTTGCTATACAGTGGAGACCTCGCTACGATTTCTTCTATTTGCTACCCATTCTTTCTTATTCCCTGACTATTCCTTTCTTTGCATTGATATTAAAATCTTCCAGGTTACTCATAGCTTAAATGGTTTTATCTTGGAATTTTAACCTTCTACAGCTCCCTTCATTGCCCCCAAATGTCTCATGTCTAGGTTTACTCCCTGCTAATCGTAGAAAATGGCTTAGGTTGCCTTTGCTCTGGCTGCCAGAACGCATGTTTCCTGCACCTGCCAGGGAAAGAGAAACCACAATGACTGCCTCCTTGTTTACCTATGGGTCCTCCCATGACTAGTCCCTCCTCACCTCCAAGAAGGAAGATATCTCATAACTGCCTTTTAAGTTCATCATTGGGCTCCCTTCCTTCCTCCAGAAAGATGCCTTGGGATCACATCCCTTGTTCAGAATCCTACTTTTAAAATAATAATAACATAACTGGGTTTTAAAATAGACTTAAGACAGCAAAGTCTGACATATGTATGTGCTAGAAATGATTACATATGTTATCATTTTGAGGGGGAAAAAAACAGAAAGCTTATCCATTCTTAACAGAACATTTCACATTATCACCCCAAATCCTAAAATTCTGCCATTATTTCTGCATTTATTGTGTTGGCATTACCTCCCCTCTGAGGACACTGTATTCCAATGGGGTTACCTATTGAGTTCCCAAACATTATACTATGAATGAGATTATCAGATCCTTTCTTCTTTTGCCAAGAGTGATCAGAATAATTTCAAAGTATGGTAAAAGACTGTCTTAGTTATCTATTATTTATTGATTGGTGCATAATAAATTACCTCAAACCCTGGCAACTTAAAACATCACACATTTATCTCACAGTTTCTGTAGGTTCAGAATTTGGCATAGCTGGGTCCCCTGCTTCAGGTTTTCTTATAGGTTGAAATCAAGATCTTGACTGGGCTGTGGTTATCTCAAGACAGGTGGGGAAGGATCCACTTCCAAGTTCATGTGGCTATTGGCTAGATTCAGTTCCTCACAGATTGGTGGACTGTGGGCCTCACTCAGTTCCTCTCTGGCTGTTGGCCAGAGACCACATTTGGTTTCTTACTATAGTGGGCCTCTCCAGTATGCCAGCTTGCTTCACCACAGCTGCAAGGTGAAGGGGCAGTGGAAAGATGCTGCCTGTCTGGAAGTCACCATCTTTGAAACCTAATCATGAAGGTGATACCCATCACTTTTCTGGAATTACACAGACGTGAACATCAGGCAGTGGGAGTCAACAGGGACCACCTGGAAGTCGACCTCCTCATTTACCTGCAGGTCCTCCTGGGGTTCACACACGGACAGTGCTCATCAGTAAGTGCTCATCTGCTCACCAGGAAGCTAGAGGTGCAGAGGTCCCAGGTGTGAGCAATTCCTAATTAGCTGTGAGGAAACCACAGGCTTCCCTCTATTTGACACAATGCTCACTCTTCCCTCCTTGACTAATCCTATCTAATAAAAAAAAGTAATATTGACTGTACCTTCTCTACACCCACCAGCCAATCAGGAGTGGGGGAGGGGCCGAGGTGGCTGGTGAGCCAGCGAGTCAGGGAGCGGGGGAGGCATGCGTGAGGTGGCCAGTGAGCGAGGAAGCGGGGGGAGGGGGGGTGGGGCCTGGGTTTCACCGGTGGCCAGGGCAAAGGTGGCTGGTGAGCATGTGAGGCAGGGGGGTGGGGCTGAGGCATGCATGAGGGGGCCGGAAAGTGCACAAGGTGGGGGAGCAGGGCCAGGCGTGTGTGAGGCAGGGGGTGGGGCCAAGGCATGCAGGAGGCAGCTGGTGAGCTTGCAAGGCAGAGGGGCAGGGCTGAGGCACAAGTCCAGCCATCGGTCCTATTGAGGGGGCAGGTTGGGCTGAGGGTTCACTCACCCTCAATGCATGAATTTTGTGCACCAGACCCCTAGTAGGTAATAATATGGCAAAGCCTTTGTTTTCTTTTCTTCTATTATCTGTCCTTTCTTTGGTATAGGTGCTAATAAGCAGCAAAATCTCTCTAAAATTTAGGAGTCAAGGCAAATAAGGGAGCAAAGGGGCTAAGTAATTTATCTCATCATCAGCCCTTGGATAATCTAGATTGACTAAATTGTAATTCCTTGTTTTAAAAAAATAAGAACCAAACGAGACACCTCAACCCTACTCAGAGAAATAATATTGTAAGAAAATACATAGATAATAATTTGCTAATTTGTGAATGATGTAACCTTCTAAAGATTCCTTATTTTCCTCTATGTGTGTTATGACAAGACTAGAAAGAGTATTAATTAATTCATTTCCCCTAAAAAGCACAGAACTCGTACATACTTTCTTGTTAAAGACAAATAGTATTATCTTCACTTTTCAGATGAAAGGAGAGACCTAGTGTCACCCAGTGAGGGAGGGAGAGGGCAGAAACTCTGATTCAGAGTCCTGGACATAAGGCCTGGGCAGAGAGGCTGGTGGGCTAACCTGGACAGCACAGATAAACCCTCAGTAAAGGTGGGATTTGTATCTGACAGCAACAACCGTATTGGAGGGCGGGGGAAATCGGGCCCACACATTTCCTGCTTCTCCTGTTTGCAGCTTCTGATCACCTCTCCTGCATATTCAAAGCTTGGAAAACTTGAAACCAGTTCAAACCTTCTAGTACCAGGCCTTCCTTTTTTCCCCAAGCAGGAAGGGTATCTACTCACCCTTCCACTCCCTCTCAACAGAAGTGTGGCTCCACTTTTTCCTCCAATGGATATATTTTCCCCTCAACCTGATCTTTAGAAGATATATTATTATTATAAATAAAGTTAGCACCAACCTATTTCAATTCCATGAAAACCCCACCCCGTTCTGAGCCAAATCACACAAAAACTTTATTGGAAAACAGTAGGCGCTCTTGCTTGCACATTCAGGAAAAAAATGGGGGTATAGAAGCAATGTGTTTTAAAACATCCAATTTGGGCACTGCTTAGTGTGTAACCTCATCTAAATGGTTCTCAATTTAACATGTGACAAGATGGAAATTCAGGAGATTCTTTTCATTTCCCAAAGATATGCTTATTCTTTTGGGACACATTCCTGGTTTTCTTTTCCATAATCATTTCTGACATATTACTTATCAGACTCCAAGTTCCCTCTAAGAATGGAATTAAATAGTCAGCCTCCATTAGAAATGCTATGATCCACCAAACAATTTTAAGAGCCTTACTCTAGATGTCACAAAAGATATGTGTTGTAGAATTACTGTTTCAGTATTTTGAAATGTTACGAAGTCTCATTATCAATGTAACTGAACATATAATAAATAAGACAATGATTATAAATTATTATCTATATAAAATAAAAGCTGTGAAATGCATTGCACAGAGATAGCATCTTTTACTAATAAGACCAATTTTACTTACACACACACACACACACACACACACTCACAAATCTCAAGTAGATTGAACAAGAACTCTTTGTAGAAACTGCAACACATTTTTGCACAGGCATCTCTAAATTAAAACTGTAGTTCTATGTGGATACCACCTAGTGGCCCAGAAATGAGGCATCAATCCAAAAAAGTTCTATCTAAGTTTTATCAAGCAAAAGAGAACATTTCACTCACAGCATGTTCTAAAATCTCTAATCTGTCTTTACCTACCTAACCCTTCTCTGCACTGGTGACTTCCCTACACCAGGAAGAAACAGGTAACAACTGTAGCCGTATTTCCACTTTCCTCTTAATAGCTCATTTTATAAAACAGCAGCTCCTCCCACATAATCCTATATTATAAAGAGGGAATATGCTAATTAACCATCACTCCATCATAAAGATGGTTGCACCCACAGCTGAGGCCAAGTTCCCATAAGGAGCCTTAACAAGCAATAGGCAGGGACCTGAGGCTATGCCCTCCCCCTTCCCTGCCCCTTTGAGTCTTGACAAGGGACCTCAGGCCCTGTCCCATGGGGCAGGGCTTGACGGCAGACTTCAAGGTGCACCTCAGTGCTAAATTGGGGGAACTCAGGCCGCACTCCCACCCAGTGGGGCTTGATGGGGGACCTAAGGCTGTGTCCCCCTGCTGGTGCTGGGCTGGGGGACCTGAGGCTTGGCCCCCCTGACTTGCATGGCTTGACAGAGGACCTCAGGCCATGACCCCTACCCTGCAGAGCTTGACAGGGGATCTCAGGAGGTGTACCCTGTCAGGGCTTGATGGGAGGACCTCAAGGCATGTCCCTCCCCCACCCCCCCGCCCCAGTCTTGGCTGGGGGATCTCAGGCCATGCCCCCTGCCCAGCAGGGCTTGACAAGGGTGGGACTGGCCAGGTCTGGATCTAGCCCAATGGGGGTTGAGGACTGGCCGGGTCTGGGTCTCACATGATTTTGAGGTGCATGTGGGTGGGTGTGGACTTGACTCTGGGTCCCATTGCATGCCCCAGACTCTGACAAGAGGAAGGTTTTCATATATATTTTACTGATTTTCTTTCATCTCTGACACTTTTATTACAGAGTAAGTGCAAATAGCAATATTAAATTGTTTCCTCTAATTAATCCCCTTTTAATGTGTACCAGGTCACTAGTGTGGAGATAATTCATAGCAAACCTGATTGTGGCCCACCCTTCTAAAATCTTTGTGAGCATTTGTGGGATCTAGGTAAGAAGGGGGTCTTGATCCAATGTCATCTTCTCAATGAGGCCAACATTGCAACACTTATTTTTAAAGCACAATACCACCACACTTTTGATCCCCTTATTATGCTCTTTATTTTCTTTCTTTCCATAGAATTTATCTTCTAATAAGCCGTGAAGGACAGCAAAATATACCATCCCAAATATGCCACTTTGGCATAGGATTATTTTGAGCTAAAGGCAACTGAGAAGAAACCAATGTAAGCAAAGCTCTCTTCCCTCCCCCAATTTGCCTAAAAGCAAGACTTATAGGGATGACCTTCTGTACTTCGCCCATGATCTTTGCTTTGCTCGTGTCTAACTGCCCACCACAGTTAGCACTTAGAATTTGAAGTGGTAATTATTATGAAGTTAATAAAAAATGAAAAACTGTAAGAGAACACAGGAAGAAGGAGAAATCACAGAAATGAGTGAGGTAAGTGAAACATGATCACCAGTTCTTGTTCAAATACTTTGGATGACTAAACCCTTCAAACATAACTCTCTATGTGGAGATAATCCTTTAAAGGATAAGTGAGCGAGAAAAATGAGGGTGAGCCTGGTAAATTATTTCAAAGCTCAAAAGCCAAATTTTTTGGAAGAAAATCATTTGATGTAGATGATCTGGGACTTTTTATTAAGTGCTGGCAAGAGCTGTTGCCCTGAAAGCTAACAACACTCAGCCCCTGATTTATTCAAAGATCTGGTGCAGCAAAGACACTGGCAACTTCTACTTCATGCTGCCCAGCACAGACTTTAGTCCACACTGAGAGCCACCTCCAGCACTTAATATCACCATTCATCATTCCCTCTTCACTGAGCTGCCTCCTTGTGTTCAGAGGCAGCAGGGTCTAGTCCGGTTAGCAAGCCTGCTCTTTGAAATCTGGAGTTCAAGGTAAAAAGCCACATACTTCGTGACTAACAGTGCACAAAGGTACTCAGCTACAATGATGGGCTTTCCAGTCACCAAACAACTCTGCATGGGGAACTGGTGAGCCACCTTAGACCTGCAAGGGAGGGGTGACCTACTCAGTCACTATGCAATGACCAATTCTCGGTAGTTCCCTTAGTCTTCCTGAACTTACCCTGACCCTTTACCGTGTCCAGTTATTTTAAAGGACTGTCAGAAACTGTGCAGAAAATTAGAGGTAGTATTTATAGACTTTAAATGAGCTAATCTCTCCTTACTTTTATTTATTCCCAAAACTAGCTAATGCTGTGGTTCTTTCTTTTCCTTTATTGGGGGAAGGGAGGGAGTTTATATTCACTTGTATGTGTTTTTAACTGAAAGATCCAGTAGTTGCTTTTTCTACTAACTCTCAGAAATGCATCAAGGGTATGAATAAATCTGAGCTCTGATCTGACCTTTATCTTTACGAGTACAATAATAATTTATAGGGCTCGGTCCTAAGTGTGACATTTCAATGAGCCGGGTAAATATCATTACCTGAAGCCAGGATGCAGACGGGGGGCAGGAGAGTGCGGACATTTTCCCGAGGAGAATCATTAATCTGATGGTAGGTACAGTCCTGAAATCAGCAAAGGTTTCACTCATCAGCTTTATGTTGGTTAACAATTGGCAATAAGGCAAAAACAAAACCAAAGGGGGGGGAATAGGCTTTCACTTGGCTAAAGAACAGGAAAATCTCTAAACCTAGCTATGTCAGCTTGATTGACCACTGCACAGCCCCGATGCATGAATAATCACTCACGCTCACTTCCCTCTCTGTGCTTGTAGAGGGAAGGTCAAGGAGGCCAGACAGTTTATGAATGGAGCAAAATCCCCACAGGGATAAGGGTCAGGAAAGGGGGAAATTTGGAAAGAAGAAAAGGGAAATTAATTTATGGCTCTGCTTGTCTTCAGAGCCCAACCAACATATAAATCATGGAAGATACTTGCCATACAGTGCTCTGGGAAGGCAAGATATCAAATGTCCTTTCTTCCTATCTTCCCAAATTCCCAATGCCACTTAAGTCTGATTTTCCAAGACAACATGTCTTGTTGCATGAGCAGCCTACAGGAGCAGGTCGTCAGGTGTGTTTTCTACCTTCACCTTCTCTGACTTGAAGGAAACTCTAAGAACAAGTAAACAGCCCCTCAGCCTGACTGAGAGGCGGTTTACTGTTTGTCATCAAATTCTTTTTTATAAAAAATGAAGTATAGCCCTAGCCAGTATTGCTCAGCAGACAGAGCTTCAGCCTGCAGAACAAAGGGTCCCAGGTTTGATTCCGGTCAAGGGCAAGTTCCTTGGTTGCAGGCTTCTCCCTGGCCCACGCCCTGCTCAGGACTCATGTAGGAGGCAACCAATCAATGTGATTCTCTCACATCAATGTTTCTCTCTGCCTTTTCTCTTCTTTCACACTCTCTCTAAAATACCATGGAAAAATATCCTTCCATGAGGATTTAAAAAATAAATCAATCAAAGAATTCAGTGTAGAAACCTTTGAGCTAGCTGGAAATATTTAACACCTACATAATATATATGTTTCTTCCTATGTTTGCCTATTTTTGTTAGTGTAGGTGGCTAGCTAGTTATTAACAAAGGAAATAAGCAAATGGAATGAGACATTAAGTCTGACTAGGAAATTATAGCATTCAAAGACTCCCCAGGGACGACAGCTGCATCCTCTACCAAAAGGACCTTAACCCCCAAGCAGGCAGGAAGAACCTACTTCCTAGTCTCTCTGGGAGGGACACCAACCTATTAGCCGGTATTACCTGAAGGAAGAATTAAACTGTAGGTGAAACTCCTTTGCTGAGAGCCTGGGCAGTTGAAGTCTGGATGGTGCAGGGAGAGGTCCTTCAACTATGAAGCATGCTCAGTAGGAGCCAGAATGATGACCTAATGCGTAGGAGTCTAACCTGGGAAAATCTGGGGAAAGGATCAAATAGAATAAGGGCATAGAACTCAGAAGATCAAGAAAGGGATTGGTTAAGGAGAAATCCCAGTATAAGTCCATTAAGAATTAGGAAGAAGATTGGTTAGTTTGAAAGGAAGCTTTCTCCTTCCCACACCCAAGGAAAAATAATCAAAGTTTCACCAAGCCCAAGGCTGTTGGTTTGCATGTGCTCTCTTTGTAGCAGCTGTGGTGGCTGGAGCGCAGCCGGGAGCAGAGACTATGTTGGACTACCAGAGCTCAGAGTGATGGCATTACAGTTCTGGATCCTGGCCCTCATCAGGCCTAGGACTACCTCCACAGAAGACAGAGCCCAGCCACCGGGTTGTAGATGAGACATCGGGCACCTGGGGTCAGTCCTTTGTTTTCAATCCAATAAATCCTACCACTGTGCCTCAAGTCCTCCTATGCTTAGGTCCCCACAATGCATTTCCCATGACTCCACGAAAGAATTTCATTTCCAACGGCAACATTTTCATCCTTTTACAAGAGGCACAGCGTCACTCCCATTTCCCATTTCTTGTCAGTTTATTCTGTCTCTAGCAGGGAATGGAAGTTCTCCCCATATTACATCTAAATGATGTACAGAAAGCAAATTCTCCAAAAACAAACCTCTATTTTTAAAAAATGCTAAAAATAATAAGCAAACAGCAAAAAACACACACACGATATGTTCTGATAGAAATTTGAGCTTTAATAGAGGAATTGCTCTCCTAGAGGCTTAAACCATCTTCATGTTGCAGAGTAACCTCCTTGGTTCAGTGGTTTCTGCCTCTAAAGCTTCCTTTCAAACTAACCAATCTTCTTCTAAGCGAGCTCTGCCCCCTCCCCACAACAACTTCAAATAGCATGCTTTGGTAGATTTCAGCAATATTTTGACCAAGATTTCCTTTGTATTGGAAGAAAAAGTTTGCTTTTGTAAAAACGTCCATACACTTGTCTTGCCCATAACCAACAGATTAAATAAATACACACATATCACTTGCAAGAGTTCCAGCTGTTTAGATTTTCACCCAAACATGTGAATAAAAACCGCAGGCAAAACAAGTACTGTCTCTCATACCTTTTATGATTAACAAATAGCCCTTACCCTGCTGATGCCCATTCTTAATTGGACTATGCTGTGAGGAGCAATTAAGCCTAAATGGCCACTTGCTGAGTGCTGGTGAACGAAATGCTGCAGCTTGAGGCATTTGCATTCTCCAAATAGAGCACATATGCTTTGCTTTGTGCCCATAAAGAAAGGACATTTACTTCTTTTTGTGTGCTTTACAAGTGAAAAGGGGCCATTGTTTCATCCACTGGGTGGAAATTACTTAAGGAAATTCTTTAGGCATAAAATAATTTTTGTAACTTTTGTGCAAAAACAAGAGATGTGGAAATGAAAGAGCTTTGTTCCTCCTTGAAAAGAGCACAGTAACTGTAAGAGAGGCCTCTCCCCTCCCTCCATTCCACTGCCTGTCTTCACTGTGCGTACAAAGGACAGATCAGAACTGGCAAAATGAAGCTATGAGACAATTCCCTGAACACAAACAGACCCTCACCTAACTGGCATGTACAGGGGGAAGAGAAGTTTTAATAAAGAATATTCAGATGCATTGTTTTTCAGTGTGTGTTCTTGATCTTGAAAATGGAGTAGAAAAAGAATAAAGAGGTTAGAATAGGTCTGATCTGCCCCTGTCAACATAGAAAGGTTATTTCAAGTCACTCCAAGATGTTTGAGATATAGAGTGAAGAAATAAAATGGAGTCACTATAGTCAGTCTGCCAAATCACTAAAATCAACTAGGTTGAGGCCTGAGGAAATACTTATACACTTGTTGTAACGAGTCAGAGAGTGTAAACTTTTTAACTTTTCAGTACTGCTTCAATGCCTGATATACATCAGACCTCCAGATAATCCTCTGATTAATTTAAATGATTCGGAAGATCCATACCACTTGAGATCTGTTATCCAGACCACTGAGCATGACCAGATCTACTGGCTGGCATCCATCTTCCAGGCCACCTGGCATCCACCATCTAGACCACCTGATATCTGACTGAAAAATGTCCTGTACAAATCCTAGGGCTAAGAATGCAGAAATGACTATTCTCAGAAATACACTTTTTACTATGTATTAATGGTGAACAGCACCAGATGTTAGACCTCAGTCCGTGAGTTCTGGCTAACAAAGAACTCAGAGCTAAGACTCAAATACAAATGAGTTTATTTATAAAGACCACACAGGTAAAGAAGTAAGCCATGGAAGAAGGGAGCCAGTGGGCCTGCATGAACTCAGGAAACAAATTACAGAGGTGAAAGAAGGGCTTAGGAGAAAGAAAGGATAAAAAACTGTGCTTGAGGAGAAGAAGAATGGGAAAAGGCACATGTGTGTTCAAGGGAGAGATAGAGCATACACTAGTATTGGGTCCTTCCTCTTAAAGCCTTTTATCTGGAGGTCCCAGGGAAGGATCTCAATAGAATATTCATCAGCTTTCCAGATGTGTCCTTTCAGAGTTGTAGTCTCCACTGATTGGTCATCACCCGGACAGCGGTCATTATTCATCACAACTGGTCCTGATGTCAGCTATGGTGTTGCCCTGCCTGGCCTTGCTATTTTTCTGAGCCTGGAGCTAAAACAACTGAGGCATTAATTTATCTCTAGGGCTAATGCTTATGGGAATGGTCACACAAGGGAGTCATATAAGGCTATTCCCTAGCCCACTTGTTCCTCTTCTAAGGGGCTCTACCACATGACTATCATTATGCTAGGGGAAGAAAAGTCAGAGGAAGGTTGGAACTGCCTGACCAGAGGTAAGAAAGGTCAGATGTCTAAACCGCATGACCAGTGATACGCTAGAGGAGGAAAGTTTACCCTGGGGGTAAGAGCCAACCTTACAACAGTCCATTGCTAGGCATCCGGGCTTTTGCCCTGGTGACCTTCAGTACTTGGTCTGTCATTCCAACTTCGCTCATGTCTAACTGCCTACTATACCAGTGGTCGGCAAACTGCGGCTCATGAGCCAGATGTGGCTCTTTGGCCCCTTGAGTGCGTCTCTTCCACAAAATACCATGTGCAGGCATGCACATACAGTGCAATTGAAACTTCATGGTGCAGAACTCAGTTTTCGGCTCTCAAAAGAAATTTCAATCGTCATACTGTTGATATTTGGCTCTGTTGACTAATGAGTTTGCTGACCATTGTATTATACCATAAGAACTCGTAACTTTCCTTTCCTCTTTGGAACACTTCCACAGTTTTGCCTAGTAGTGTTTCTGATTGCAAGCCCTAAAATCCTTGAATAAATCTTTATCATTTATTTCTAGCCAAAGCCTCCAAACTATTTTTGAGTTCATTCAACACATTCCTCAGCCATGGAGACACATGCTTTTATTGGACTAGGTTACTGATATATGTGTTGTTTTCTTTTAGTATGGACAAGGGCCAGAGGAGATAAGCTGGTTCTCAATTGTGTTTAGCACAAAGTAATTCATATACCAAAGGGGCATACTTTGGTACCCATCATTCTGGTATCATAGGTGTCCAACCTTGGAGTTGAAAGAAAATGAGAGTCAAATTGAATGTGAGATAGAAGAAGCTTTACTGGACTTTGAAGTGATGGGATCAGGCCAAGATATTGTTAAAATAACAAGAAAATAATATTTGACTAGGATGGTTTGAAGACTGACAAATGTAAAGAAAGACTTTATATTTGAATTTTTTAAGTTCAACCCATTCAATAACGTGGTTACATTTATTTTGAATCATCTTTTGATTCATTGGATTTATATCTTCCAAGAACTCTTGTATATCATATTGCCTAAATTATGGCATTATTGAGATATGTGCTTTTAAACTTGAACTTGCATGGTTAATAAATTATTTATACTTGGTTTGCATTGCTTCACCATCTTTTGGCATTGAATATTGCTGTGAAGAAGTCTAAAGTCAGCTAGACTTTCCCCTTCTTTGTAACAAATTATTTTCCTTCATGCCCACATAAATCTTTATCTCATATTCAGTGACTTTTTAAGGATATCACTGGATATTGGTTGTGTTGTGCCAATCTTTACTGGATCATGCTTACCCTTCAATGTGCTTATTCAAGCTTTTATTGAAGAAAACTGTTTTATATTATTGAAATTATTTCTGTTCCATCTGTTCTGTTCTCCTTCTCAGAAATGTCAATGAGCATATATTGAACCTTTGTTTTTCATCTATATCCAGTACTTTGTCTGTAATCTTTTTCATGTCTTTGTTCCTGACAATTTTATTTTAGGTAAGTTGTCAAACCTACCATTATATATTTTTACTTTTCAGTCCTATTTATTATTTCTGTGTTGTTTTTATATTCCATTTCTGTTGTTTTTATTTCCCATGTTTTCCTATTACCTTTTCATTTTTCTCTGAGATTTTCTATTGTTCTTTGAAATCTTTTTCTGACTATAATATTTGTTTTGGGTAACTTCTTTGAGACTCTAGGAACAATTTCTTTGTACCCTTTTTCCAGTTCTATTGGCAGTTTTTCTCTAGTTTATATTTTACATCAACTTTGTTTCTCTCTTTCCCACTCTACTCTCATTGTTATATTATTATTATTATTATTATTATTATTATTATTATTATTATTGCAAAATCTATCCACAGAGCTTCAGTCTGATTATTAGTAATCATTGAATCATTGAGTAGCTTGCTGGTTCTGTGTTAAAAAATAAAATCACCTGTGATTTTGCTAGAAAATGTGACGTAACTCTCATACTCTCACTCAAACTTTATTTCCTATTCCCTGGGGCACTTCTCTCAGCTCCAGGCCAACAGGAACTTCTGTGGGGCATTATTCTCTTCTCACCTCGCCTTTGAGAGCCTCCTTCATCCTGGAGTTTGGAGCATTCATTGAGACTTTTGAAGGAAATACTAAGAACTGTGTTTATGGGTGAGTAACCTAAAAGTCAACACAGGCATATAACATAAAAGAAAAATGAAGAGCCCTGGCTGGTTTGGCTCAGTGCACAGAGGTCAGCAATGGACTGAAGAGCCCTGAATTCGATTCTGGTCAAAGGCATATGCCCAAGTTGAGGGCTCGATCTCCAGTAGGGGGCGTGCAGGAGGCAACTGGTCAATGATTCTCTCTCATCATTGATGTTTCTATCTCTCTCTCCCTCTCCCTTCCTCTTTGAAATCAATAAAAATATTTTTTTTTAAAAAAGAGAGGAAAATGAAGGCAGTAAAAACAATTACTTTAGCCCATGAGTTTTAGTCTTCCCTCCCTATCCTTAATATATTTCAGCAACACATAAAGCTATCTTCACCCAAAGTTTTAGCTTCTCTTTTTTAGGAATAAAAATGTGTGGAATTGCCCTCTAAGGTTATAAGACTGAGCACAGTGTCCTTGTACCAGGCTTAGAGAACAGCCACACTAGACCCCTCTGCAGACTAATTAGGGGTATCTTGTTGCTTAACATTGGCTATCACAGTGCACGCATTCCCTAGGTTTCTCTCCACCTGTACCTCCAACTTTCCCTCACTTGTAAGAAATTGGCTAGGTGGAATTTTCCCATGGCCAGCTTGTACTACCTAGAATTATACTCTAGAAAGACTGGGAAGGGGCACAGAGGAGGAAGGATCATATGCTCTTTCCCATGGTCAATTTTCTACTTCATCAATGCATTAGAACTGCAGGGAGGGGTGATGATATTATAACTCTCTCACTAGCAGTGAAATGGTCGACTTATTGAGTGACATTTCCCATTCAACACTCAAAAATTTCTAGAAGGCATAGTGGATAGAGAGGAAGACCATGAGTACAGATTTCAATTTACCAATAATCAAAGCAAAGGTAAAAACCCAGACTGACTGATCCATTAAATTCCAAGCTGTTGCTCCCCATAGAAAAATCTGAATAGATAAAAGAAACAAGGATCCATCCTTATTAAAAAATAAGAAAAGCAAATCAATATAAGCCCCCACCCAATTCTGAGTAAGGGAAAACTCACCGCAACTTGCTTCAATCAGATGTCTTTTAGAGGTGTTGTTGTTCTAACATGGAAAGAAATGATAAATTTTGGCTAAAGATTGGTGAATATAAAGGTGTAAGCTTCCCCACCACCAAATTCACTGACTCTTTCTCCCTCAAATTCCCTCTGTGAACACTGGATAAAGAATCCAGAGGTGCTACACACCACCAGGTCCAATTTAGAATGTCAGAAATGTATCTCCCCTGCTGAACTACCAAGTTGCCTGAGATTTCTCCAGGAGCCAAGGCAAGCATTAATCATTACAAGGGAGAAAATGGAAGAGCTCAGGAGGCCAGAGTCTGGAGTGAGAGTTGGGTTTCTCAGGCAAGAACTAGGAAGCAAAGGATTGCAGCAGGAAAAATACCTGAGAGTAAAGAAAGATCCCCGGCTTGCAGGGGGATTCCTTCTACTACTTCTTCCTCTCTTTCCCCTGGACCCCTCTCTTTCTCCTTGCAGTAGCAAGAACAGGAGGTATGGCAGAGGTCTCTTCTTGCAGAAGTCGCCCTGTTGTAGCTATGGAAAAGTACAGAACAGCAAAGTCCTCTTGGAATCATTCAAAAGATATGACAAAACACAGACGATGATTTGACCAAAGTTGACATTTAATTAAAATGTCATCAATGAGGAAATGATTATGAATTAAGATAGCACAGAACACAATGAAGATCTGATTGTCTAATAAGACTCAAACACATCAGAGAGCTTGCCAGTAACAAGCTTTACTAATAATTTCAAAGATGCAAATAATAAAGAGGCACTGGTACAGCAGGGCAGGGGGGCAAAACCCCTTGCTGCACTCCCTGGGGGGTTTTCTCCCTGAATCGGAGATACTTAAATAATAAATGAGATAGCTAAGGAATGTATACAGCCACCTTACTTACCCAGGAATTACTCAGTTAAGGAAACATCTGAAACATCTCCATTTTATACTCAGATATTTACATAATTTACATGACATTTTCCAGAAAGCCATGCCCTGTAAATTCATAGATTCTAGGTTTGTTTACCTAAGAAATTTTAGACACTGAAATACATTCTGCTAAAAGCATTCCATGGACAAGGACTCTTCTGCCAGCAAAAATCATTTGGTTTGTTGGGAGATCTGTCAGTAGTGTGTTTAAAGATTAACAATTTGACTTACCATTTTTCTTACCTAGGAGTACACCCCCTCATTCCAGTGAAGGAAGAGAATGCATATTTCAAAGCATATTATGCTACATCCAGGTACTTTCATAGAATCATAAAAGTTTACATTAAAGAGGATACTACTTTGTTATACTAATCAATGATAAGTACATAAGCTATAGGAGTTGCATGATTATTTCAACTATGTGTCAACGTAAGAAACATCCAAACATGTAGAGAATTTTTTTTCTAAGTGTTTACTTGAGTCAAACTTGATGACATATGCTGGGGAGCAAGATCGAAAATGCTCCAGGAAATAACAGTTTTGCAGTTACTCTTATGCATGTGAAATTAAGAAGGAAATGTAAGGAAGATTACCTGAAGATGGGAGAAAGCAAGGTAGAGATCAGATTACAGGCTTGTTAAGATCACACTTTAGAAGGAGGGGTGTGAAAGAGGGCATTTCAATGGTGTGTTAAAGTAGAGGCACAGACACAGTGGACAAGGCTTACTTACAGCAAAGACAAGCCTTTTAGTAAAGAAGTTTTGGCCTGGAGCATGACTACCCAGCATGATTTGCCCAGTTAGGAATTTATGGTTAGATCTCCCTGGGAGGTTACTTTCTATAGAACCCCTTTATTAAATCTACATAAGTAAAAATATTGCAGAAAAACTAAAAGATAATTATAAAGAAAAATTATGAATATTTTTAAACTATTATTTCTGGTTCTACAAATTATAGATTATTTTGGTTTTTATATTTTTAGTATCTTCCACATAAACTTTGTATGACTTTCAACCATTTTCTTTTCAATTAAAATTAAAGCATGCAGGAAAATCTAGGTAGCATACTGCACAGAGCATAAAATTTTAAAGCAAACTGATTTGGTTTCAGACTCTGGCTCAACTACACACTGTTATGAGATCTTGGACAAACAAGCCCGTTTCCTCAGCTGTAAAGTGAGAAATATAATAGTCACCTTTCAGGGTTGTTATGAATTATAAGTAGAAACATCAACCACAAATGTTATACACCTCCTTAGCCAGGCTCTGCCAGCTAGCCACCCATTGGGGGCCAACCAGTTACTTGCCTGGGTAAGAGCCTCCTTGGCTACCTCTACAGAATTGGGCCAACCAACCACATGCTCAGAGTTGCTCTGTCTTCCTGCCATTTTCAGATTTGAATGAATCCCAAGACCTAGGATTTCACATTTCAGCAGCAGCTGAAGTATGAGGAAATTAACTTTCAATTGGACAAAATTTAATGTGGAAAAGTAGATATAGAAGAAATACAAGAAAATAAATTACCTCCACCTTCCACTCTCCAATTAATGACTCTGAGGCATGGTTTCTCTATAGAGTCTTTCTAAAAAAGCCCAACACAGTTTTACAAACATACCTGCTGAGTGACCTGCCTTGACTTTCTATGCTCACCTCAAAGCACTAGTCCAGTGGTCGGCAAACAGTGGTTCATGAGCCACATGCGGCTCTTTGGCCCCTTGAGTGTGGCTCTTTCACAAAATACCACAGCCTGGGCAAGTCTATTTTGAAGAGGTGGTGTTAGAAGAAGTTTAAGTTTAAAAAAATTGGCTCTCAAAAGAAATTTCAATCGTTGTACTGTTGATATTTTGGCTCTGTTGGCTAATGAGTTTGCTGACCACTGCACTAGTCAATAAAGTCACATTGCATTACTTCCTACCTCTTTTTACCTTTTCTTTCACTTTTTCTGCCCTGGGTTTGTACCCCAAAATAAATGATTAGATCTTAGCACAGAATTTATACATAATATAACTTAAATTATTATATAAAAACTAGAGGCCTGGTGCATTAAATTCATGCACAGGGGGTGGGGGATGTCCCTTAGCCCAGCCTGCACCCTATTCAATCTGGGACCCCTCAAGGGATGTCCAACTGCCCATTTAGGCGCGATCTTATTAGGATCGGGCCTAAATGGGCAGTCGAACATCCTTCTCACAATCCAGGACTGCTGGCTCCAAACTGCTCACCTGCCTGCCTCCCTGATTGCCCCTAACCGCTTCTGCCTGCCAGCCTGATCACCCACTAACCACTACCCTGCAAGCTTAATTGATGTCTAACTGCTCCCCTGCCAGCCTGTTTGTCCCCAACTTCCCTCCTCTGCTGGCCTGGTCACCCCGAACTACACTCCCCTGCAGTATTGATCACCCCCAACTGCCCTCCCTTGCAGGCCTGGTCCCTCACAACTGCCCTTCCTTGCAGGGCCTGGGACCTCCCAATGGCCCTACTCTGCTGGCCATCTTGTAGTGGCCATCTTGTGTCCACATGTGGGCAGGATCTTTGACCACATGGGGGCAGCCCTCTTGTGTGTTGGAGTGGTGGTCAATCTGCAAATTACTCTTTTATTAGATAAGATAGAGGCCTGGTGCATGGGTGGGGGGCAGCTGGTTTGCCCTGAAGTGTGTCCCAGATCAGGGTGGTGGTTTCCTTGGGGTGAGGGGTGGCCTGGGCGAGGGGCCTGTGGAGGTTTGCAGGCTAGCCACGCCCCCCAGTGACCCAAGTGGAGGGCCTGGGATCTGGGATTAATCTATGTCTACAATTGAAACTTTGTAGCCTGGAGTGAAGTCAAGCCTTCTGCTAGCTCCAGGGTGGCAGCCATTTCTGTTTGAAACTTTGTTGCCTAGAGTGGAGGCCTAGGCTGGCAATGGCAGGTGGAAAGCTTGGCTTCCTCCATTGCCAGGGAAACTCAAGCCTCTATTCTCTCCAGCTCAGTGGCTGCCGCCATTTCTGTATCTTTTATAATTGAAACTTTGTAACATTGAGTGGAGACGTAAGCCAGCAAGAGCAGGTGGAAAGCTTGGCTTCCTCTGTTGCCGAGGAAACTCAAGTCTTCCTCCTGCTCTCAGTGGCAGCAGCCATCTTGGTGGGGTTTATTTGCATAAACTGCTCCTGATTGGCTGGTGGGCGTGGCTGTGGGTGGCGAAGGTATGGTCAAATTTGCGTATTACTGTTTTATTAGATAGGATTGTTATTAATATTATTATAAAAACTAATATATTGCAAATCAAGCCATGGTGACATTAAAAATGAAGAGTAGGAGTTAGGTTGAAAGTAGAAAATAATTTATTCATGGGTTAATTATGTTATAATACTTTTGTCTGGTCCAAGGAGGATCCAAGGAGATATGCATCAGAACTGTGGTTATCCGATATGTGGCATGCTGACACATAAGCAATACAGAAAGATGGAGATAAGCAGGGTAGAGGGAAAGGCTGCACACAGCAGCCCCGGGTCTAGAAGTAAATCCAGAACTGTACCTGGTCTTCTGGGAACAGGTGTGGAAGTTGCTAGAAAAAGTAAAATCCATCACTCTAACCTGAGGATTCATGGACCAAGCCAAGTTGACTGGGATCCCAGTCCTCCTTAATGCAATACTAGAGACCTAGTGCACAAAATTTGTGCATGGGGGTGCAGAGTGGGAGGGGGGGTTCCCCTCAGCCCAGTCTGCAAAGATGCTACCATCCCTCACCCCTGCCTCTAGCCAGAGGCTCCTCCCCTCCTTCTGCACAGCCTCTGGGAAGATGCTTGTCCTGGGGCCTCCTCAGGACCCCAGCCCACCACATCCTGCAGCTTGGGTATTCAGAAGCTTGCGCTTTCAGGTCCAGCTTCTCTCTTGTCATGGTGCACATCAGATGCCATGGGAGCTGAGCCTCAGGAGTTACCCTCTTGGACCATACTACTTGCAAGTGTGGGGGGAGGGCATGCTCAGCAGCAGTGATTTGATGTCTGTAGCATGCCTGTCGCACCCCCACCCCACCCCACCCCCCCGCCACGGTGCCATACTGGGTGCGTCAGGACTGCAAGCAGGGGACTTCTAGTCTGCGATTGGGGCTGCTGGGCTGTGACTGGAGGCTGCAGGCAGAGAACCCCAGCACCCATAGGGCTCTGTGAGGATCAGGAACTGGAAAAATCCATTTTTCTGAGTCCTTCCACCCCTCCACGTGCGAATGCTGGGTTTGCATCCCCACAGGCCCCTTCCCTCTCTCCATGCAGCCGCTAGCTCAGCTTCCTGTCACCAGTCCTCTGACCAGAGGCCCCCCTGCCCTCCCTCTGAGGCCAAGGAGCAGATGCTGGACTCCCATTGCCGGGACGCCGCCGCCAGTGTCTGCTATGGGCACCACCATTTTTGTCACAGAGTGATTGTTAATTTATATATTACTCTTTTATTAGATAGGCTAGTGTCAGGTAGGGAAACTGAGATAGCAACCCACTCTTCAAGGGAAGCCATCATTCCAGAGCTCAGGGATACTCTACAGTGTACCTCCAGTCCATCAGCCAACATGTCTCAAGCAGCACATCTAATTATAGATCTTAGTGTCTGGGCTGCTAAACTGTCTTCCCTACTAGTTGGATTAACTAAGGATAGGGCTGAGCTTGCAGACAGAGGCAAGAGATGATTCACATGTGAGAACTGAGAGCCACAGAGGATGATAAATAGACCTATGTTAGATGAGCAAAGCCAGAGTACTTACTGAAGGATGAAGGAGGCCAGAAGGCATACCACACCATGGCCAACTTACCCTTCAAAGCCTTGTATCCTTTGTGTCATAAGATCAGAGGGTCTTCATTCATGCCAGTGCCAACTTCCTGCAGGGACATTTTAAACCCACATCATTACTTAATTCTTATCCAAAATAAGTCAATTAGGAAACTATGGCCTAGACACACACACCCCTTTTTTTAAAGATTTTCTAGGGTTCCTTATCTTTTTCACACAGAAACAGTGTACTATAGAACAAAACTTTTTCCAGCCTTCCACTCCCAACAAATATTTCAAAATTCAGTATCATTTGCATCTTTTCACATCAGTATATCATCCATCTCATGGCTTAACATGATGATACGATGCTAGAGGACATTATTATTTCATGTTTCTATTCTGAGAAAGATGTCTCTCTTCAACTTAACTACTAACTGACAAAAATAATGTTGAACATCTGCAAGAGATAAAACAACTTGAATCCAATTTCCTTTCACATAGATTAAGAGCCCCATTCTCCTGTCATTTATGTACCATATAACTCAAATTTTTTGCAATATTTAAATGAGAGGCTAGTTTTTCAGGTCTGTCATGCAGATGACATAAATTTTTTATTTTGTCCCTTCCACTGATGTAGTGGGATATATGAAACCCTGTCAAAATGTGGCAGTTCAGAAAAGAAAAAGGGGAATTACTCACTAAAAGACAAAAAGACCAGTAAAAGGGAGAGGTTGTAAGAAAATCTCCACTATTAAGAATACAAAATAAGTAAATTACTCAGTGAGATGTTCTATCAGGATATGTAACTTTCTAATGGAACCTGAAGATATCTGCATGAATCAAACAGTAAATGGTCCATAATTTGTAATTAATTTAATGGTCAGGATACCAACAAAGATGTAACAATTGTGACTAAAATAATGAGCAGTTTGATTAGATCAAGCAACTGGAATGTCCCGGGGTCATTCTGGCTTCAGGTAATGGTTGGTCAAGGACTTATTCAATGTCACCAGGATCTACTTCTTGTCTTGAGGCTCTATTTTTTTTCCCAATCTCCGACATTCTTTTTTCAAATGGGAGGCATTTGGCTACAACAGCTTCAGGCTTATGGAACAAATTTAAAGGAAGTCAACTTGTTGGACCTGAAAATGGATCAAGTAGGAAAAACATAAACATGCTGGGTTTTTTAAGTAGAAGAAAAAACTTTAATGTATTTTATTAAGTTCAGAGAGGAAGGAAGAGGGAGAGAGAGAAACATCAATGATAAGAGAAAATCATTGATTGGCTGCCTCCTGCATATCCCACACTGGAGATTGAGCCCACAACCTGGGCATATGTCCTGACAGGGAATTGAACTGTGACCTCCTGGTTCATAAGTTGATGCTCAACTACTGAGCCATGTCAGCTGGACTAAAGAAGAAGAAATTTAATTCAAAAAATTGGTGACATGGGTGAAGGAAGAATTAAAAATAAGAATGGAGATAATCAAGAAATTAGAACTAGCAGAAGGTCACTACCACTCTTAGAGCTGGTAGGGCAAAGAGAAAAGGTGGTGTTATTGAAACCCAGAAACAGATCAACTGGAGGAATCCAGAACCATGACAAGTCTGACAAACAAAAACTAGAGTCATAGAGGAGAAATAGCCACTTATGGAGATATTGCCCAAGGTCGAAGGAAAAGTGGAAATTACCCTGGCTTCTTCCACCTGCTCTCCAATCCCTTTTCCATGTCTCTCAGTGGACAAACCTAGCTGGAAGCCATTTGGCAAGGCAGGATGAAGTATGTAGTTGCCTATAAAACATACTCCAAAGCAGGGTAAGAGTGGGGGAATATATGAGAGCACCCAGGCAAATGACCAACATGGGATTTAGAATACAATTATTTCATTTTTGTCATAATTACCTTCAAACATAATTTTGTTGACTCTCCCTTCCCTGATCAACAAAGGATACTGTAACAATATCTTGAGCATATTTCCCTAATTTACTGATCAATTTCAGTTATTATACTTCTGTTCAGTGCCCAAGCAGCATGAGTTGGTACACTTCTGGGCTTAAGGGGTTACTTTTGACCAGTAAGCAACCAAGACAATGGTGAATACTCAACCGGCACACAAGGAAGTAAACATTCAGGAAAAAATTTCAATTATTGATGGACACAATGTTGAAGCTAAAGGAAGCTTCTGGCCTGCATGCAACAAGAGCTAGGGGAAACTTTCAGCCTGTGGGGGCTGGTGTCTGTCACATGCTGGGCCAGTGGAAAACTCTAAACTAATGATCAGTCAGGGCTAGCTCCTGGTCTAAATACCATTAGCGGCTGGATCAGGGTAACTCTCAATAGGTATGTGCTGGGGATGAAAATTCTGGTGTGAGTCAGGAGTACAGAACTAAGGAGATGGCACATGAGACTAAGGGACTAAGCAAATTATATACAAGGAACTGAGGGAAAATAAATACAAGGAACTGAGAAAATAAGGACTGAAGATAATGGGAGGCAGGATTCTCACTGTCTTCAAATATGGAAAAAGGGAAGATCAGAATAAACCATGTGATATGACTTTATCACTTAGAGGTGTCTGTATAAACTAATGGTTTTAATACATGTGTATAGAAAACTATAGAAATAACTATAGGTGTGTATGTGTGTATACATCTATTTTCTAGCTCTGCTGAGAGGACCTAGAAGCAACACCCACATAGCAATGAGCACACCTAGCCCCCAGATCTTGGTTTTTAAATAGCATTTTCCACTAAAAGGAACCAGGTGATGTTGGAGAAATAGCTGACTCCAGGCTAGAACAAAGAAAGTACAGATAAGCCTAGATCATTTTGTGCCAGAATATAAGAAAGTTCTCCAAGAATGATAGGAACATATTAGGAGGATATAGGAACCAAACTGAAGGGTTTCCAATAGCCAAATCTGGGACAATTGAGCATTAAAATAAATAATGATATTATTGGATCATAACACATTGAAAAATAGGAATCCATGGATCCATACAAATGTAAATAAATACACAAGTAAACAGGATTTTTTTAAAAGTCTACCTTATAGTAAATTGTCAACTAATAAATGTAGAAAGAATGATGAAACTAGATAAAATTCTTATTTTGTGATCATCACAATAGTAATTGATTTAGTCAGGAATTATCAATAAATAAAACAAGAGGATAAAAAATTGATGAGGAACAGGATATTTACATGGTCTCAATATAGCACTCCACAAAACACATTAATTTTACAGCAGAAAAATCTGGCAGATAGAATCTTAACCACATGAAATAAGTTAACATCACCAGTAATGGAACAAATGAACATCATGTGCATACTCTCACTTCTGGGTTATGCCTAAAAAAAATTGATTATGTTAATGTAATCATGCAAAAGAAGTATACAAATCCAAATTTAGGGACATTCAACAAAGTAATGGTTTGGAAACTTCGAAATTATGAAGACCGTGAAGGGCAAGAAAAGACTAAAGAACTGTTTCAGTTAAAATAAACCAAAAATCACTAAATGAAATAAGTGGTTCTGGTTTGGATTCTCAACCTGTAAAGAACAGTATTGTGAAAACTAGAGGCCTGATGCACAAAATTCATGCAAGAGCTTTGGCCCCTGCTATCATGGCGGCCACCTCTGCCTTAGCCCTTGCCCTCCTCGGCTTTGTACAGAAGAGAGGACGTCCAGAAGAACATCCAATCTAATTAGCATATTATGCTTTAATTATTATAGATGGGTAAAATTGTAATGAGATCTTTGCATTAGCATTAATTCAGTGTTAATTTCATGATTTTGATGGGTACATTGTGGCTTTACTAGAGGATGTCTTTTGTTTAATAAATATACACTGAAAAGTTTAAGAGTAATGGGTCATTTGTTTTCTATCCACTCTCAAGTAGATGAGAACAAAAATAAGTGTGTGTGTGTGTGTGTGTGTGTGTGTGTGTGTAAAAGACATATAAGGCAAATGTAGAATGTTAACAATTGGGGAATCTAGATGAAATATATACAGTTCTCTATACTATATTTGCAACTATTCATCCTTCCTTATGTTACACTTTTAAAGGGATCCTACAATAAAAGTGCCTGGACCTTTGACCTGGCATTGCAGATATTTTAATTTTATACCCATGGCCTACTCTTTCCTCTCAGTTTCTGCATGTTTTCAAAGGATTGGCCTTCAGGGGTTTCCTGTGGTAGCCCAACTGGTATGTAGGAGTTGGCCCAAGCTTTGTGGGACCTAAATTTTATGCAATTGGGGAACATTCCTTAAGAAAAATAATAAAATTTAAAATTTGAAATTTGATATGAAAGTGAATACTTATTTAGAAATGACTCAAGCCACTGAAGGGCACTGAAGCTTAGATTGCATTAGCCTGGGAGTGAATCAGCCCCTACTGGAATGGGGAGGTGGACCAGCTCTACCGCCTGGATCTTGTCCACCCTCAAGAGACTTGGCTGAGCACATTAGACTAGCTATACACTGAGCCCTTAGGGAGAGAAATGTTCTTTCTCTTTCCCTATTGCTTGGATCTTTCTTACCCACAAAGAGAAAAAAAGACACAAACTTGGGTTTGAGTCTATGGAAGAAAGCACCGAGACCACTCAACTTCTTATTTGTTCTAAGCCACAAATGCCTGCCTCCAGCCTAAGCAAATGGACCAGAAGTATAGCTTTGTAATAGCTGAATAGAAATAAAGTGCAGTGAGAAGCAAGTAAGAGGCTACCATGTGGTCAGGTCTAGGTCTCCAGGGGACCATATCAGTGTTTGGTTGAACACCTTAAGAGGAATAAAGATCATGCATTTACCTGATATTTTTTGTCTATGTCTTTGAGACCTCGCAAGGCAGGTGAGGGCCAAAAGGAAGTTAGCTATTGTATGATCTCTTTCCATCAGCCACATAATGTCCCATATATATCCATTACTCATACTAGCCTGTGTGCCGTGAATGAAAAAACGGCTTTCACAACCCCTTCCCCTCCTACCCTCCCTTTTACTAGTATATAGCAGTAACAAGCAAACAGAGGTTCTTGTTCTTTCTAAGAAGGTATGTTGTTTGTACTTACCTGTGTGTGAAGGAAAAAACAAAACTGAAAAACAGGGGGAAAATGTAACTAGATAATTATTTTGGAAATATTGCTCCCTTCCACTAAGCATTTCACCAAGATGAAACCTGCTTCACTTTTATAATACAACTCATCAAATAACCGAGACAGCTCGTAATATTATCCATCAAGCTATGGTAGTGTCCTTGGATGCTACAAAAGAACATGTGTGGGCGATTGTCAATTTGTTATTTTTAGTTCTCGAAAAATTTGACGACGAGGGGAAATTTCAAGAAAATCACCAAGTCCCCAGCCTGTCTATAGCACATCTGTCAGAAAGAAGCACCAATTATATCCACAGACACTGCAGGTGACCAAAAGATATTTCCCAGCCTTCCCCCATCCATCCTTCTCACATGGGCTTATAGAAGAGCTTCTTATACATGTCATCTAGGAGTATGAAGCCTGTTGGGAGGGAGGAGCATATTTCTATCATAAGTTTTTGCATTTGTGTCCCTCTGGTGGAAGCATTCATCCCCTGATACTCATATGGTGGGTTCCTTCTCATGCTCCAGATCTCACCTCAGGTTTCATCTCCTCAAAAGACTCTTTCCTGTCACCCAATTAGAAATTATGCCCTTCCTGAAAAATCACTCTGTTATTTCACTCCGTTGATTAAATTCATATCCCTCACTGCTATGCAAATCTATTTATTGCCCATCTACCCCTACGAGGTAGGGATTTTGTCCTATCCATCACTGTATTTCCAATGCCTAGCATAAGGCCTGGCATGCAGTTGGTGCTCAATACACTGTCAATTCAACTGCTGTGGGGGGAAAAGGGATTTGAATAGAGACTCATGAGTTGAATGAATAAATAGGTGGTTGATAATTTCTTTCAATAACTTTCTTTCATGAACATGGCCGAAGTTACTGGTACCTCCAAAGGGACTTATGATTGGAGAACGAAGTCTGAAATAATTCTCAGAATGAGAGATTATAGTTTCAATAAAAGCAACTTACTCTTTCTCTGTCCAATTTGTTCAGCCAGCCTGAAATCTCTATGGACACAAAAACACTTTTTGGTCGAAGGACCAAAAACACTTTACTGTGCTATCTGAGAAAGTGTGTCAGTAATGACAAAGCAAGGCCCTAGAGCCACCAACCATGCACTGATGAGAGTCCAGGTAATTCCCTAGAAGTCCTATAAGAGTTTGGACCGAAGTTGTTAGATGCGATTCAATGAATTTAGGGCCTAATAGACCAGGAGGGCCAACAGATTGTTCTGATTATTCTACATTGTTCTGTCATTGGTATTTTTGCCCATTTTACCATGCCTAATCTGTGCCCTGTAGTAGAAATACTTATTGAGCACTTTGTATCAGGTAAGGTGCTAAACACTCTATCCCTAACTTTGTTTTAATTCCATTCCAGATTTTTTCCAATTTAATTCCAATCCAGAAGGATTGTTGGATCTGACACATACAATCTTAGAACTGAAGACAAAACCACATGCTACAATAGTTATTTATTAAACAGGCAAACCCCGCAGACCCTGTAAGACTCAAGCTGGGAGTTAGTTATGAGACTAATTACTTCAGGCTATGGGACACTGCCCCAGATGACAATGAGCTGCTCCAAGCAGTGGTTCAGTCAAATTGGGTCCACAGATGATTCTGACCTAAGCCTGGGAAGACCAGCTGACCTGAGGTTACACTGGAGGGAGAGATCTGGAAACTCCCCTAGGACATGAGGCTGCTAAACTCAGATTAGGCCTCTAAACTCAATTTAAATGAAGGGAATTAAAATTCTAGCTCCAAAAATTCTAACCAGCTGGGGGCAAAACAGTAAGCCAAATCCAACCTTTACCTGATCTGTGTCCTCCTGCCTCCCTTCATAAAACCTTTTATGTTATGTGGGTCTACAATACTCAGACAACCTTTCAGATAAAGTGTTTGTTGCAGATGCATTTTTCTAACACCCTAATTTTTTTTGCACCACACTTACTCTTATCAAAGCACCTAAAAGCCATTGTTGTTTTAGAACTTAGAGCTCCTGACAGAAAATTCATATGACCCATGAGCTAACCTGACTATAACTAAAACTTTTTATCTGTCTCTGAAACTATGTAGGTCTCACGGATGGATTTGTAACACTTGCAACCACCAGCATGGAGAGTAGAGTACTATTTGTCCTGTGTATATTGAGAAAGGCAGTATGGTACAATTATTGAGATCAATTTTAAAAGGAAGCGCCATACTCACAGGTGAGATGCATTAAGATGCAAATTACTCTCCACAGGGGTGGAGTGCTACTAGTTATGGCTGAAACCAAACCCTGTGATCTCATTATACCCTTTCTCCTTGCTCCCTTGGTTGCTAGCCCTCTAGCTAAACAAGACTGGGCATCTTTTAGTCCCTCAGAGAAAGTTAGAATGTCTTGGGAACCCAAGGTGTGCTTGCAAAGGTCACCCTTCACATTTTGCAAAGCTGCTGCTGCTGTTGCCAATGTTGGAAACTACATTATGACACCCAGATAGTGTAACAGCCTCCATTTTGCAAAGTTTGTTCCCAGGTTTCTCCATATCAATAATGGTGCCAATAGAAATCTCTAGCTTGGGATTCAGGACTAATTATTAATAAGAACGCATATAACTCTTAGGTATTCAGGCAGATACTGACTTTAAATTCACTTAACCAATTGTAGGTAATGTCCATCTAAAACAACTGTGATTAGGACGAGGCAAAAAAAAAAAATGTGGCCTTGAATAAATTTTGTGTGCTGGTTATCTAAACAGCTTAAATTCACTGATGAATTGGCAGCTTTCCACTTTACTCCATCCTATGAATAGCTAGACTCAAATAAGATCTAGAAGCTTGATGTCTAAGTTAACATTTTTGAAGAAAATCAAACAGTTGTAGTTAAAAACATAATGTTTCCTAACCAATAAATTTTTTAATGTATCTAAACATAGTTATTTTCCCCTTTCTTCTTCTTTCCCTTTATGATTTTATATAAATATGGTAGGTGGTGGATAACTTTATAACTTCATCTTTAGTGACAAAATACTTCCATGGTCCATGACTGGATCTGAAGAAGAATTTACATTTTCCAGAGGTGAAGACAGTGACTGTCAGGCCTTTGTGGCACCCCTTTTGGGAGACTGGGAACAACTCTATTCTGAGAAAGGCTATTTTCATCTAGTTAGGAAAAAGCATAAATTGTTATTGTTGCTCCATGAGAGTTCTTGGATGCTGAATAGCTAAAAGAAAGGCTGTGGCAATTATTAAGGCATATTATTATATATAATATGTATTATTACATGCATTATTGTTATTACTAAAGGCCCAGTGCATTTACTCGTGCACCAGTGGGGTCCTTCAACCTGGCCTGCATCCTCTCGCAATCCAGGATCCTTCTGGGGATGTCGGACTGCCACTCCCGCCTGCTGCTCCTGCTCATCCCAGCCCTGCTGCACCTGCTGCTGGCTCGCACACAGTCAATCCCCATTGGGGAGAGGCTGCCACAACATCAGCACTCGTCAGCCATGAGACCTGCATCTGGTGCCCATTGGTCAGCTACACAGCACTCCCCCTGTGAGAGTGCACTGAACACTAGGGGGCAGCTCCTGCATTGAGTGTCTGCCTCCTGGTGGTCAGAGCACATCATAGCAAGTTGGTCATCTAGTTGCTTTGGCTTTTATATATATATATATACTAGAGGCCTGGTGCACGAAACTCGTGCAAAGGAGGCAGGGGATGTCCCTTAGCCCAGCCTGCACCCTCTCTAATCTAGGACCCCTTGAGGGATGTCCGACTGACCGTTTAGGCCCGAACCCGGTAGGATTGGGCCTAAACAGGCAGTCGGACATCCTTCTCACAATCCAGGACTGTTGGCTCCAAACTGCTCACCTGCCTGCCTCCCTGATTTCCCCTAACCACTTCTGCCTGCCAGCCTGATCACCTGCTAACCACTACCCTGCCAGCCTAATTGATGTCTAACTGCTCCCCTGCCAGCCTGTTTGCCCCCAACTTCCCTCCTCTGCAGGCCTGGTCACCCCGAACTACACTCCCCTGCAGGCTTGATCACCCCCAACTGCCCTCTCTTGCAGGCCTGATCCCTCCCAACTGTCCTCCCCTGCTGGCCTGATTGCCCACAACTGCCCTCTCTTGCAGGGCCTGGAACCTCCCAAGAGCCCTCCCCTGCTGGCCATATTGTGGTGGCCATTTTGTGTCCACATGAGGGCAGGATCTTTGACCACATGGGGGCAGCCCTCTTGTGTGTTGGAGTGGTGGTCAATCTGCAAATGACTCTTTTATTAGATAGGCTAGAGGCCTGGTGCGTGGGTGGGGGGCAGCTGGTTTGCCCTGAAGGGTGTCCAGGATCAGGGTGAGGGTTCTCTTGGGGAGAGGGGTGGCCTGAGCGAGGGGCCTGTGGAGGTTTGCAGGATGGCCATGCCCCCCAGTGACCCAAGTGGAGGGCCTGGGATCTGGAATTAATTTATGTTCTACAATTGAAACTTTGTAGCCTGGAGTGGAGCCAAGCCTTCTGCTTGCTCTTTGGAGGCAGCCATTTCTGTTTGAAACTTTGTTGCCTAGAGTAGAGGCTAGCAACGGCAAGTGGAAAGCTTGGCTTCCTCCATTGCCAGGGAAACCCAAGCCTCTGTTCTCTCTAGCTCAATGCCTGCCACCATTTCTGTATCTTTTATAATTGAAACTTTGTAGCATTGAGTGGAGGCCTAGGCTAGCAATGGCAGGCGGAAAGCTTGGCTTCCTCTGTTGCCAAGGAAACCCAAGCCTTTCTCCTGCCCTCAGTGGCAGCAGCCATCTTGGTTGGGGTTTATTTTCATAATCTGCTCCTGAATGGCTGGTGGGCATGCCTGTGGGCATGGCTTGTGGGTGTGGTGAAGGTATGGTCAAATTTGCATATTACTCTTTTATTAGATAGGATTAGAGACCTGTTGCATGACTGGGAGATGGCAAGTCCTTGCTCTCAGCCGGAGCACTGTAGTTCCCTCCATGCACACCCCTCCCATAGCATGCGTCCCACCCTGCTGCTCAGTGCCTGCATATGCAAATGAACCCACAATCTTTGTTGGGTTAATTTGCATACTCACTCCTGATTTGCTGGGAGTGTAATGGAGGTACATGTTTGTCTATTATTATGTAAGATAGATTATTTTGAATGCCACACCCATTAATATGGGCATGGAGAGGGTCTCTGCAAGCCACATTTCTTCTCTGTCTGCTGGCTCCATGTTAGATCGTATCAACAGGGGCTGTTAAAAACAAATTGAGAGGCTCATTCCTATTTGCCTGCTGGCTGTTCCTGTCCACATTCCTGTCCACATTGCTCCCTTCACCCAAGGCAGCCAAGGTTAGTCTTAGCAGCAGTTATTTTCCATGTTCAGTTTCTTTCCACACTCTCAGAACCAGCTTCATCACACCGTGCTTAGTGGTACCAGCAGCAGAACCCCAACTTCCTGAACTCCCTTTCTCTGAGCTTCTGGATGTCAGAAACTCTGCCTTCAATTCCCTAACCAAAGCAGCAGTTGGTTGATATCCGTTCCTCTAAGTTTCTAGATTCTGATCATTCCAACCTCTCCCCTTCTGCAGTTATTATCTCTGAGATCTGAGTGTTCTCTTTCATGTTTTTTCAGTACTACAATACCTATTACCAACTTCATATATTATATCTTCTCCATTAAAACAGCTAGTGTGGCCCTAGCCAGTTTGGCTCAGTGGATAGAGAGTCTGCCTGAGGACTGAAAGGTCCCAGGTTCAGTTCCAGTCAAGGGCACAGACCTTGGTTGCAGGCTCCTCCCTGGTCCCAGTTCCGGTTGGCGCTTGAGCAGAAGGTAACCAGTCGGTGTGTTTCTCTCACATCAATGTTGATGTTTCTCTCTGTCGTTCCCTCTTTCTTCCACTCTCCCTAAAAATCAATGAAAAAATATCCTCATGTCAAGATTAACAACAACAAAAAAACACAGAAAAAAAAACCCAGTTTGTGTGTTGTCCCTCTTCCCATGTCCTGATGGATTTTTGAGTGTAATCCTATCTAATAAAAGAATAATATGCAAATTTGACCATACCTTCACCACACCCACAAACCACGCCCACAGCCATGCCACCAGCCAATTAGGACCAGGTTATGCAAATAAACCCCAACCAAGATGGCTGCTGCCACTGAGAGCAGGAGGAAGGCTTGGGTTTCCTCGGCAACAGAGGAATCCAAACTTTCCGCCTGCCGTTGCCAGCCTAGGCCCCCACTCAATGTTACAAAGTTTCAATTATAAAAGATACAGAAATGGTGGCAGCCACTGAGCTGGAGAGAACAGAGGCTTGGGTTTCCCTGGCAATGGAGGAAGCCAAGCTTTCCACCTGCCATTGCCAGCCTAGGCCTCCATTCTAGGCAACAAAGTTTCAAACAGAAATGGCTGCCACCATGAAGTGAGCAGAAGACTTGGCTCCACTCCAGGCTACAAAGTTTCAATTGTAGACATAGATTAATCCCAGATCCCAAGGCTTCTGCTTGGGTTGCTGTGGGGTGTGGCCGACCCGCAAACCTCCACAGGTCCCTCACCCCAAGGGAACACCCACCCTGATCCTGAACACCCTTCAGGGCAAACCAGCTGGCCCCCACCCATGCACCAGGCCTCTATCCTATCTAATAAGAGTAATTTGCAGATTGATCACCACTCCAACACACAAGAGGGCTGCCCCCATGTGGTCAAAAATCCTGCCCCCATGTGGACACAAGATGGCCACCACAATATGGCCACCAGGGAAGGGCAGTTGGGAGGTTCCAGGCCCTGCAAGAGAGGGCAGTTGTGGAAGATCAGGTTAGCAGGGGAGGGCAGTTGGGGGTGATCAAGCCTGCAGGGGAGGGCAGTTAGGGGTGACCAGACCAGCAGAGGAGGGAAGTTGGGGGCAAACAGGCTGGCAAGGGAGCAGTTAGACATCAATTAGGCTGGCAGGGTAGTGGTTAACAGGTGATCAGGCTGGCAGGCAGAAGTGGTTAGGTGAAATCAGGGAGGCAGGCAGGTGAGCAGTTTGGAGCCAGCAGTCCTGGATTGTGATAAGGATGTCTGACTGCCCGTTTAGGCCCGATCCTACCAGGCAGTCGAACATCCCTTGGACGGGTCCCAGATTGGAGAGGATGCAGACTGGGCTAAGGGATATCCCCCACCCCCCCGTGCACGAATTTCATGCACCAGGCCTCTAGTAGTTTAATAAGTATCTTCGGGTGGGACAAGTACGTAGAGGAAGAAACAGGAATTGAGTATGGTCAAATAATTTTAAGAAACAGCAAGTTAAGCAAAGTTTAACAGATTTCTCTGCAACAGGACTTATCAGAGCCTATGGAAATGCTACTACTGTGCATTGCAAATTTCCAAGTAAAAGATATTTCCCAAACTTAATTGAGCATTGAACCTACTTAGTATGAAGTATGTCATGAGATTAATGTTCCATAGAGCAAACATTCAGAAATGCTGGACCCACACAATAGGTCCAGGAATGCCAAGAAAAACTTCTCTAGTATCAATATCAAGACACATCATATCCTCACTATCCTGCCCAATAGAAGGTAATTCATTAAAACAGACTAAAAGCTGGGGATGTGCTATAATACATTCAGTTCAGACCAGACTCTCACAGACAGAGCACAGTAGAGAATAGGGGCAATTTTTCTAAAAAGAAAACAACAACATTTTGGTAAATATTCAAGATATATAAATAGAAGAAAAAAAACACTAATCATGCCCCAGCCAGATAGAGCATTGACCTGAAGGGTCCCAGGTTTGATTCCAGTCAAGGGCACATGCCCAAGTTGCAGACTTGATCCCCACAAGCCAGCCAATCAATATTTCTCATCATTGATGTTTCTATCTCTCTCTCCCTCTCCCTTCCCCTCTGAAATCAATAAAAATATATATTTTAAATAAATAAATTGATCATAAAGTATATTCTCATAACAGTTTCAAGTTAGAGATTGGCCTTTTTAAATTTTTTAAAATATATATTTTATTGATTTTTTTTACAGAGAGGAAGGGAGAGGGATAGAGAGTTAGAAACATTGATCAGCTGCTTCCTGCACACCCCCCACCAGGGATGTGCCCACAACAAAGGTACATATCCTTGACCAGAATCGAACCTGAGACCTTTCAGTCGGCAGGCCAACGCTCTATCCACTGAGCTAAACCTGTTTGGACAAAGATTGGCCTTTGATTCTCTTTATATTAATATGTTATTGCTAATTATTAGTAGCAAAAATTCTATCTAGGCCTCTGATCCAGTTAGCTATAGAATCTAACTCTCCTGCAATTGTGAATTCCACTGGCTAAGAAAACAGTATTTCCTAATTGCAAACCAAATATACAATTGTTTAAATGTTTAACATCAAAGGGAATTTGAGGCATAAAGAATTACCATATGAGAGCCCTTGTGGCCAGATTCACAACCAAAATTAAGTAGAAACTGTCCAGTGAATGCAGATGCTGGCAACAGGGAATGCAGATGCTGGCAACAGGGACTACTCATTGTCTTTTGTTATACCTGCATTCCTATTATTACTCTGTATTCCCATCATCATTTCTGCCATGAAAACCCTTTCCAATTGCGCTGTTAATTCTCTCTTCTCTGAACTCTGATGGTATTTATTTTTTGCATCCTGAATTCAGATGTGTCATAAAGGCATTCACATTGTTGTTTATTTATAAACGTAAGTGCTGCGTTTCTAAGTGAATTGCAAATTCTTTGATAGAAAGAACCATGCTATATGGCTACAATAACCACAACATCTGAACATGATCTGAAAGTAATTTGTTTCTGATTTCTGAACTTATTCATTTAAAAAGTAGTATACGAAATGAATACTATTCACAGATTTCTAGGACAGCAGTAGGTTAGGAAGTCAATATGAATATCTGTTTGTTTTAGAACTTAGTGCCTTATTTATAAAGGTTCTCAGTGGATGGCAGTTGATGATTCTGGTGGAATTAGATTGGGATGCCATTTGCTATCTCAAATACAACAGACTGAAGGTGTACTCATCTGAACAAACATTAAGTTCCAATTATAGAAAGAATAGGTGAAGTAGTGACAGTAATCAGTCATAACTCCATTCTTTAAGCCCCCACTTACTCACTATGTGACCTTGAGCAAGTATTTGCCTTTTCTCAGCATCAATTTCCCTGCCTCTGAAAGAAAGATAATAACTACTTCAAGTAGATATTGTGATGGTCACATAAAATAAAATTTTGGTACATTTACATATTTGATACACAGTAAGTTCTTAACAATCGGTAGTAGTAGTTGCTGTTGCTATTGTTTTTTTTTAATGCTTGTACTCAGGAGCATAGAGACAACAATCACCTGCCCAGGTTAAAGTTATTTACCTGCTTGGTCCAGTGTCTAAAATGCAAAACAGAATTCCTTCCTCTGTGTTTAAGGATTATTCCCACTATAATTCAATTCATTAATCTACTATTAGTATTTACTGCTTAATGTGAATTTGTTTATCAGCCCTAATAGCTAACTGATGCATTGATTCATTCTTGTAGTAATCATGCACTAAAGGCATTACTATGTCCCAGACATACTACAGAACAACATGCTCATGAGCTTTGTCCTCAGTAGACTTGAAGTCTCATAGCAAGGCAAGGATAAAGCTGAAAGGATAAAGAACATCGATGAGAGCTTTAATTGCCCTGGTTGAGTTAGCAGGTGAAGAAACCATGTATGTAAAATATTTAGATAATTATGAAGTTTTTAAAAAATAAATCAAGACTGGCTTTGATAGCCAGAATAATGAATAGTTTTGAATTCCTCAAAAAGTTGTGCAGCTTCTGACCATTGTACATGAAACAATGAGACAAGTAGGACTGTGGGGACAGATGTTTTAGCCTTCTGAGGCTAAAAATACAAGCACATCAAAAATTGGGGATATCCTCAATATGGCTGAAATTTTTTTCTGAATAATGAAAAGGACTTTGTAAGTACCTTCGTTTTAAAAAAAAATATTAAAGGCAACAGTAGCCCTATTGCAAGACTGAAGTGTTTTAGAGTTTATTATTTGCATGCAAATAATAATTAGGATAATTAAGCAGTCTTGATGGACCTGCATTTGGCCCCTTTCTCCTATTTGCATTTTTTTATGTTTGAAAAATAATGCAAGAAGATGATTTGAAAAACACTTTGTAATTCAAATTTCTATTAATTCAGGCTGACCTTAACCCCGAATTAATCCAAATTAATAAGGCTTAACTAGTTTTTCAAAGCTTTTGAGGATGATTTAAGGACACTAGATAATTTTCTCCGGAATTATCTGGATTTGCCCCCAAGTCCACCACATAACGGCAGTCCTCCCCTCCCACTTTACTTTGGTTGCATCTACATATTGAGAAATTTGGGGCTATTTCTCCTGTCCAAAGCCATTTCATCCTTCCACCAAGAAGAAAATCAAGTTATGGCCTTAAATTAGAATTAATCGCCTGACATATTTTATAATTTATGAGAGTGTTGCATCTGATGTGAGATGATCAAGTCTCATGATCTATGTCTGAGTTTGCAGTTTATTGACTCAGAGTTTGGATATTTAGCTTCTAAAAATGGACTTAATATGGCCAGATTAGTTGGCCCTTTTCACGAAAGCCATCCCGACTTGATACTCAGTAGTTACAGAGGCCCTTCTAATCCTTAAATATCCCTTTAATATTAAGGCTGATTCGAAGCTGCATATGCGCTTCATCAGAATTACAACAGCAACAATTCCTTGTATTTGTATAATGCTTAATATTTTTCAAAGCCCTGTTGTTAAATGTCATACCCTCCCAAACCGGGTCCAGTGATAGGAAACTGAGAAGAATCTCATTTTCCTCATTAAAATAAAGTAAAATATGTTAATACCAGAGGAAATGGAGCTGCCAGTCCCTGGGTTCCACATTCATTAACAGAATCCAGCTAAAAATTGCTGAGACTCACCAAGCAGTCGTGGACAGTCAAATCAGTCTTGCTAGCTCTCCTGAGCATCTCCAGAGAGCCCACTGCTCTTCTCTTAGCTCGCCTCCTTTGCTACACAGTGGGCTCTGTCTGGTGCTGGCTGTGAGGAGGAACAAACCCTCAAGAGGCCCCTTGCCGGCTATAATCAGTGCCACTAGGCACAGCCCTCTCAACTGCTCTCTGAATCTGAAAACCTTGGGTTTTTCCTATGCTCACTGCAATCGGTCCAGAAATGTCAGGCCCTCAAAGTGGGCACAGTCATGATTCTTCACCTGCTAAGTGGTTCTGGGACTTGCCACAGTCCTTGAGATCTAACAAAACATGTTCTGCAATCACAGCTTTGCTGAGGTCCCCACCACCAGCGAAAGAAGTCAGAACAGGCTCTACTGGCAGACGCAGTGCCCATGGAGATGCCGGGCAGCCTCGCAGAGACAGCAGGACACAGGCCAGCTCCTTGAGTAACATTTTACCAGTTTCACACTTGCTCGATTCGGCATGTGACACTGTGTGGGGGGTACCTCGGCCCGGCTCTGGAGACTGAAGGTGGAGCATGCATCCATGTGCCTTTGTGCCTCTCACCTATCCCCAATCCGGGTTTCTTTAAGCTGTGACACTGCTTTTAAAATCTAAGCGTGTTTTAAGACAGTGCTATTCTATGAGATGCCTATATGAAATAGCTCCAAGCCTGTGGCGTCTTGCTCTCTTCCTTCAACAGCACCATTGTTGCACCTAAAATGTACCTGGGCACCTCAATAATAGCACAAGCGCTTGTCCACTCTTCTCATAATTCTGGCAAGAGACATGCTGGTCATTGGTACCAGTAGCAAAATACTTACAGCTCCCAGCCCTTCAGGTATCTGATCAGATATACTGTCCTGCTCTTCTCTGAAGTTAAGCATAGCATGAGAATTACTAAGTAGAGTGAGAGCAGATGTGACTTGTGTCACTTCAAGGGCAAGCTCTCATCACCAGAGTGTGACTTGTCACGTTCTGGCCCAAGACTACAGAGATAGTGGAGGGACATGTCAAGCCATAGCCTCCATCAGTCTAAGCCTAAATGACTGTGATGCGCAGTCACTGACGTTGGACACATACCATGAATAGGAAATAAAAAGATACTGCACTGTGCCACTGAGAGTGCTGAGTTGTTATTGCACCAGACACTGACCTAACCTGACTGTTATGTAAGTAGAAGGAGGTACTGGCACTATCTGAAAACTTAGTCAAATGCCTCATCCATGCAGGAAGCTGCTTGACCTCTGTTGAAAAGAGGGTGCAAAACAACTCAGCAGTCCCAATTTAACAAGATAAAGTAGTGGATAGTTATCGCTGCCACATGCCGAAATATGTATAAAATGTGTGGCTTGTTGTCAAGATACTTCCACTTCCTGAAAGTCTCTCATTTTGGAGAGGGTGCACATTACACATTTTCTTCACTACATTTTCAGAAACAAAGGAAGATAAAAAAGGATCCTGCCAAACAGCATTTATATTTAGCATGCACCATATGCACGTGTGCGGTACAGAGCACAAAGACATGTGGCAGTCCCGCCAGATTGAAATCTGCAGGAGAGAGAGCAGGAGATTTAATATATAAGTGTGAGACTTTCAATAGTATAAATGTAGGCATTTTCTGAGAACAGAATGGCTCTTTGTGCCTTGACTTCACAAGAGTCTTCAGTAGCCACTGCAGAATATTCTAGGGGAGCATAATCTTCAGATGTAAGGCCATGAGTGAAAGGAGGGCTCAGTGGGCAAGTGGTCTTTGAAGTAGAGTGCAGTTACTGAGGCCCCGCAGGTTCTGGGTAATCCACTTTACTATACATCCCCCCCACCCCCCGTCCCGCTCTACTCCGTGGAGCTAGGTTCTGAATGGGAAGTTTTCTCCTCAGAGTCACAGAGGAAGAAAATATTTTGAGGGAGGACTGTGTCTCCCAACATCAAAGCCACACTTACAGCCACTGAGGGCTTCCTGATTATAATGTGAGAACGAGAAAGACTGCAAATAAGCATGAGAATGAAGTGCTTAGGCCCTGAAGAGGGAACTGAAGCTAGGAAACTACACCTGAGGTAGAAAAAGCAAACGTGAATATACAACTGGAAGCAGAATGGATAATAACCACCGCAGACACTGCAAACCAGGGAGTGGCCCTTGCAGAAAAGGCCATTGCCCACTTCCAGGTTCCACAGGAGAGATTTTTCCTAAACATACCTAGCTGTCCACAGCCCTTTTACTCACACCACCCCTACTAAGGGTGAATGATTTATGGGGTGAATTCATTTGGAGGGAAAGCAAGGCATGCTTATTTTAGCAAAGCCATTCCTTCCCTGGGCCTGCCCCGGCCCAGTGCTATAGTGACTGGGTTGGTCAGTCTACCTATGCATCTTGTCTAATAGATACAAAATCATACCAGTCCATCTGATTTTTATCAGTAAGCCTGGTACTATTTTGGCTCTCAATCTGCCTCTCCTACTTCCTTATTCCTCAAATGAAATTCATTGGTGGGCAACAGGTGTTAGACTAAGTAGATTTATCCACCACTACCAACACAATTGGAATAACTAAAGTGCTAAAGGTGTGTGTTTTGTGACCATAAGGAAATTACACAAAGTTAAATCCTACTGAAAACATAGTGTGGTCCAAAGCAATATTTGCTTTTAGTCTTTGAGTGATTGTTTTAAAGTTTTTAAAATTGTAGGCATACCCACATCTCCTGATTCACAGAGTTGCTAAGGAACCTCTCTGAGAAAGACTTGACTCCAGGCCACCATACAGGTCAGACTGGAACAGCCGTGTTTGGGTTGATCCATAACAACCAGGGGGAAAGGGATCTTCTGAGAGGCTTTGTCATGAAAGAGGAAGAGAAATTAGACCCAGCAACAGATCCTGATTGCTGATGGTGAGTGGTCCTTCGAAGAAAGCACAACGGCTGATACTGAAACTCACCTAGACATACCCCTCCTGGAGGTATGGATGCACACTGGTGGAAAGGGCTAAGTGTATAAATCTTAAGAACTATCATGGTAATCCATTTCCATACACAAGAAAATTTCCAGCTCCAGTAGTGTCCAGGTGGCAGGAATGGCAACATCCAAAGTTGTACTGAGCTGGTGAAAAGCACTCTGTGGAACTGCTGCTCCTAAAGTTACAAAGTTGCAACCCACCTAAACTGTGACATGCAACAGCCAGAGCTCATCACTGGGGATATGAAGCACTCCAGTGGCACCACCTTAGTCTTCTGGAAAGTAACAGTTTATAGAAAATTCATTGATATCTGTTTAGACCAGTTTGATGATTATTTCAATGGTGAACTTTTTCTCCCTTATGTCTTTGATTCTACCTTTGTTAAAAGTGATCCGTCTGAGCCACCACCCAAGTTTGACTCGCATGGTCTACAAAGCAGAAAATCTGAGCCACCACCTCCCTTCCCCCAGCATTCTTTTCCCCACCTTCTCTAGGCATCTCTCAACCCCAGAAGTGAAGTAGCATAAGTATCTATTCAATGATAAAAGATTTCAGGTCATACATTAACACTCAATCATACCTTTATAGAGGCCAGTCTTAAGAGGAAATAGAGTAAGAGAAGGCTTACATGATAAGAATTTAAAGATGCCAGTAAAAGCTCCTGTGACAACACAATGCCTCCTACTCCCTGACCAAAATATGAAATTCTATGAATGAAGATTCATTTATTTGACCTTAAGCTTGATCCCCTGTTAGAATGCAAAACATGTGGCAGGGACAGCTGATTGCCTACTCAATATCTATTCTCACCAATTTTATTATGGATAGGAATGTGTCTGGATAAAAGACTAGGCAACCAGCCTCCTTTAAAGCCATGGACAGTCATATGACACTGTTTTGAACCAGGCGTCACCAGGTAGAGCTTCTGGAATTGCTCTTTAAAGCAGGCTGACTTAGGAGGAGGAACCAAGATGGCGGCATAGGTAAACACCTATCTTGCTGCCCCACACAACAATTTCAAAACTACAACTTAACAACAGGACAAACATCATCCAGAATCACCAGAAAGCTGGCTGAGTGAAATTCCACAAACAAAAGTAAATATAGGACACTGTGATTCAGAGGAGCGGCGGAGGGCAGAGTTGACCGTACCCACGGAGTCAGAGGTTTGGGGCTGTGTGCGTGCACGAGCGGATAGGGCCAAGAGCAAAAGACAAAGAGAGAATATTAAAAGCAGCAAGAGAAAAACAGTTAGTTACCTATAAGGGAGCACCCATACAATTGTCGGGGGATTTCTTAACAGAAATATGCAGGCCAGACGGGAGTGGCAAGAAATATTCAAAGTGATGAGTAGCAAGAATCTACAACCAAGATTACTCTACCCAGCAAAGCTATCATTCAGAATTGAAGGTAAGATAAAGTGCTTCACATATAATAAAAAGCTAAAGGAGTTTATCACTGACAAACTAATATTATATGAAACACGGAAAGGTATTCTTTAAGAAGAGGAAGAAGAAAAAGGTAAAAATAAAAAGTATGAACAACAAATACACATCTATCAACAAATGAATCTAAAAATCAAGTGAATTAGAGAGAACCAAGATGGTGGCATAGATAAACACCTATCTTGCTGCCCCACACAGCAATTTCAAAACTACAACTTAATGATAGAACAAACACCATCCAGAATCACCAGAAAGCTGGCTGAATGAAAATTCCACAAATAAAAGAGAAGATAGGACACTGTGACTCAGTGGAGCAGCTGAGGACAGCGTTGAAGATACGCGCAGAGAGAGGTTTGGAGCACACGCCAGCGGATAGGGTGGGCAGCTGAAAACTGGCCAGTTTTCTTGAATGGGGAAGACAAAGATGTCCCAAGACACTGATCCCCCAGCTCCGGGAGAAGTACAGGGAACCCACAATCATACAGGGTAAAAACTGGACAGTGTGAGGGCACGCCGAAGCTCGGGTGCTGCAGGGGCCTGTCGGCTTGTGGAAAAGGCGAGCTTGTGCAGATTGCGCGTGAACTTGGGAACAGCACAGCTGCGTGACCACGCAGAGAGCACTCGTGACTTGCTCTCTCATTCGGGAAACAGTCAGACTACATTGTTTTGCAACCCTGGGTGAGACATTGGGTGTGCAGACTCATTTGGGGAGAGTCTGAATTCTCTGGCAGCTGGTGGAGCTCAGCAGCGGCTCTCTCTCAGAGTTGCTAGTGGCCATTGCCACCGGCACAGAGTCCCTGGGGCCACAAAGGGAAGAGCTGACGCTGTCTGCTTGGCCCGGAGACTCTGCCCATCCAACCTGAGCACAGCTGAAATTCACAGACAATTGGCCTGGAGGTCAACCCCTCCAAGTGCTAACAACTATTAACCTGGGCTTAACTTCAGCAAGACTATGCAATCCATATCCACCTTAGGTAACTGGGAAGGCTGACCCACTGTCCCTTGTAGGACATCTACCACAAAAAGCTAATTGACCAACTCAGGGAAGCAGCCAACATGCAGAGACATGGAAAGAAATCAGATGTGAAAGAAATGGAGGAAAAAAAAACAACTGGACATGGAATTCAAAACCACGGTTATAGGGCTTCTCAAGAGGCTCCTAGAAAAGGCAGAGACCTACAAAGAAATAAGCAAGACCTACAAGGAAATGAATGAGACCTACAAGGAAATGAATGAGACCCTCAAGGATATGAAAAAGGACCAACCAGAAATTAAGCATACACTGACTGAAATAAAAAATATTATACAAAGACCTAAAAGTGCTCTGGAGCACCCCAAGAACCAAGTTAAAGATTTTAAATACAAAGAGGTAAAATCCACTCAGCTGAGAAAGCAAGAAACCAAAAGAATCCAAAAAATTGAAGATAGTGTAAGGGGCCTCTGGGACAACCTCAAGCATACCAACATCCGAATTATAGGTGTGCCAGAAAAAGAGAGAGAGCAAGACAATGAAAACCTATTTGAAGAAATAGTGACCGAAAACTTCCCACACCTGGTGAAAGAAATTGACTTAGGAGTCCAAGAAGCACACCGAACCCCAATATATAGGAACCCTAAGAGGACCACACCAAGGCACATCATAATTAAAATGCCAAGAGCAAAAGACAAAGAGAGAATATTAAAAGCAGCAGGAGAAAAACAGATGGTTACCTATAAGGGAGTACCCATACAATTGTCAGCGGATTTCTCAACAGAAACGATACAGGACAGACGAGAGTGACAAGAAATATTCAAAGTGATGAATAGCAAGAATCTACAACCAAGATTACTCTATCCAGCAAAGCTATCATTCAGAATTGAAGGCCAGATAAAGTGCTTCGAAGCTTAGAAAAAGCTAAAGGAATTCACCACCAAACCAATATTATATGAAATGCTGAAAGATATTCTTTAAGAAGAGGAAGAAGAAAAAGATAAAAGTGTAAATTATGAATGACAAAAACACATCGATTAACAAATGAATCTAAAATCAAGTGAATTAAAAATCTGATGAACAGGATAAACTGGTGAATGTAACAGAATCACGGACATAGAGATAGAATGAACTGACAATTCTTGAGGAGAAAAGGGGTGTGGGAAGTGCAGCAAGAGACTGGATAAAAATCATGCACCTACAGGAGAGGACAGTGTGGGGGGGGGGGCGTGAAGGCGGAGGGTGGGATGGGTACCTTGTGGAGGGGAGCTATAGGGGGGAAAAGGGAACAATGTAATTAATAAACTGAACAATAAAGATTTAAACCAAAATAAAATAAAGTAGACTGTCTTAGCTGACCTTTGCTCCTTCTAACTTGGCTGCTTTCTTCTCCTTGGAATACAGATGTGAAGGGAGGAACAGAAGCAGTTATGTTAGAACCATAAGTAAAAGGTAATCACACAGACCTTGAGCTGCTGTACCAAAACCATCACTATTGGCTTCCAAATCTCTCATTACAGAGAAAATAAACACTTATATGCTAAAGCCACATAGTGATATCTTTTTTATTAGTAGTTAAATGCAATTTACTTGGTGCACATATAACCATAATCAGAAACAAATTTTGTCCTTCAGTAAGTAAATGTATCAATCTTTCCCTAAACATAGTTTTTTTATGGGGGAAAGTGAATTAAAGCATGTCGATTATGGGTGTCACAAGGTAAGAAGAGAATGTACAAAGTAAAGAAGAGGAAATGGGCATTCAATGCAATGGATAAAAATATGCCACATTAATATTCCTGCCAAATACTCAAATTGAGGCAAAATATTATTTAATTAAGAGGGCAATTTGAAAATAAAGTTGTAGAAGATGAATGCCAGCTTAAAGAAGAAAAAAAATTAGCTCTGCAAATACACATTATAGGAAATAAAGAGAAGAGTAAGGATGCTGGGTAAAATGACATTCACTCCTCTCTCCCTCTTAGACTTTCTGCCAACCTTTTTTTTTTTTTCAGAGACAGTGAAGAGTTCTCAGTTTCCAAGGAAACTTCACTGGTCAGTAACAGAGAGACTTTCTACATTCTATTATTTTTGCTACCTTTTATCTTTATGTTTTTAGTTTAGCTATTCTTATAACTAGATCATCAACAATCAGAAAGTTTCAGTTTGTGTGACCAGAATCCTCAAACCTTTGGTGATTTCTTGCTGCATTTGACCCAAAGTCGAATAGCCATTTAGCACCATCACCTAAACCACAAAAACTTCCTTGAATCTTCATCCAAGTTCATTTCCTATGATCATTCCATGTCTTTTTCTTTCAGTTACAATTCTGTTAGGTTTCAGAAACTAGACCCATATTAAAATAAACTTTAAAGACAAACCACGCCAGATACATATTCCCACTCCTTTGACACTCTAAGCCAAAACTATGACTGAAGTATATATATGTATTTGGGTTTATTCTTAAATTATGTTACCTGAAATTTCTGGGTCAGTGAATATGTATATATTTTATTAGATATTCCATAGATGTACCTGAACTCCTGACCCACAGAAACTATAAGGTGATAAATGTTTGTTGTCTTCGGGCACTACATTCATGGCAACTTGTTAGAGCAATAGACAACTAATAGAGTTCTGCTAACTATCACTATACTTACTTTTTCACTCTGGATGGAGAGTAGTTCTAGACACAAAATCAGAGTAATGTGTGAACCTGCTTTGATGTGGATTAGTGGCCCTCTAAACCTGGTGCACGGTGGTCATCCAGGAATCCTCCAGAGTCCTACAGATCCCTCTCCTTCATATTTCCTTTCACATGTATTGCTCTTTCTTACTTACTTTCCTGTTTTAGTGGCACACCATTGTCAACAGTTTTCTTAGAAAGTATGTCTGGGAAATACAGTTTTAAGATCTTGCGTATCTAAAATGTACCCATTCTAATATTTTTTGGTTGATAGTTGGCTGGATATGATAGTTGGCTAGATTAGAAATAATTTTGAAGGCATTGCTCCAACAATCTTGCTGTTGAGATAATAGAAAAATTATGATTTCTATTACTTTTTTATTTTTGCTTTTCTCTGCTGCTTTTATTCTTTTGTTTTGGGGGTTTTATCTACATGACAGAAAACATGGTCACTAATAGCTACAGAATCTTATATCTTATAGCATTAGTCACTGGTGAGAGTCTGACTCAGCTCTCCAAATTCCAAACTCTTCAAATCCTGGGCAATGTGTTGACTAAGCAAGTTAGACTTAGATGCCCATTCTTAAACCACTCAACTAAAGACAGGGAAGCAGAGTCACTGCATAATCATGCTAATTGTGTAGCCCATAGGGGAAGAGAACTCCAAATTATGGGCACTGATGCTCACTAGGCAGTCTCATAGATGTTCCTAATAGTAAACCTTCCTTTCCAGGTGTAGGATATGGATGTTATATGCTTAACAATAGGCATCACTCTCCCCTAAGACACTGGGGCCAGATTCTTCACCTTCTTAAATGACATTTGGCTTCCAGATCCTTCTGGGCACAAAATTCAGTTGGAGAAGGACAGCCCAGAGCAGCAAGGGGGTTGAATCACTAATGTCTGTTTTCCAAACTCATAAAGTACACTCGGTAAAATCTCAGTAACTTCTAGTACTTCCAGGTGACAAATATTTTTAATAAAGGACAGGAACAAACATAAATATTTACCTTAATGAACTTGATTAGTAATTAGCCACTCCCCAATTCACCAGATAATGCCAACCTTCTATTTTAGTGGCTGTGTACCTCTAACTCAAAAGGCTTGCATAGAAAATAATGCCTATTCCAAAGTGGCTGGTGAGCTCCCTGAATGCATTACAATTTTGTGTAGAGTAAAGGAGACCTTCAAAATTGTAAACTCTGATGTTAACAAAAGTGGGAGGAATATAATTTTGTGTCAAACTCCTTTTACTCATTTTAATGGACTGCTAGTTTCTTAGGTCTTTCTGAATTCCTTTTAACTTCTCCCAACTTATTCAGTATTTCACTCACCTTTTGTTCTGTTCTTTATTCTTCTTCTAGCTATTGCTTTCTCTTTTTAAGTGCTGTCTCTTTTCATCTTTTGGTTGAGATAGTTATCTACAGAAAAGCAGAATTTCTTCTAAAGAAAGTAAAAATCTAACAAGTTGTAAAAAGTATTTTACACTATTTTTTATAATTACTTTCATTTTTCAGTATTGGAGCTGCTGAGGGAAAAAATGCTCTAATTGTGTGATTTTCTGAAAATACTCTGGGACAAAAATCTTGGTAATTGGATTTTTTTAAAACCAGCAAGTTGTCACAATTGGGTAGTTCTTAAACTATTTGTGCTTATGCTTCAGAAATTTTGAGTGGATGTACAGGGTATTTTAAATGTTTTGCATCCGCTTGTGGTCTCAAATTTGATTTATTTAACTTTGGATTTTAAAATAGATTGACAACTCTGATTATACATTGTCTCCACTAAATGGACCTCTTCTAAGTTTGTAGCGTTTTCATCCAGACCCCACACTACGCTGTTGCCATGGAGCTGAAATCTTGGTATATGTAGCTCCGCCCTCAAGTGGCTCTGTCTCCCAGAGTGCTTTGCTGTTACTATGGAAATGTCTGCCCATTAATCTTGCTGTCCTTTTACTACCAAAGCACCTTTAACTGTCTCAAGCAATCAAGTGATGTTACCTACATCAGGGAAAGGAAGGAGAAGACTGCTTCCTATTCTACCTGCAGTACTGATTTTAACCAAGATTTAATCAAGAAGCAGGAGGAACTAAAGCTACTTTAACAGCTTTCTTTTAAACTATACAAAGCAGCCTCCTGCTTGATGCATAGGCTCCTGCCCTTGTTCATGCCCTTGCTTGATACCTCTGAAAAAGCTATGTATTTTAAAGCTACTTTTGTATTTAATATACATTACAAAATAGCAAGTGGAATCAGTAGGACAAGTAGTCACTCATTTGTACTTTTGAAAAGAATGTAAATGCTTTTTGCAAATGTATTTTGGGGAATAGTCATGAAAAGAAAAAATAATGTGCTTGCTGACTTGAATAAACCCTTATCATCCTATAGAACTTGAGGGATAGTAAATGTAAGCCAAGAGAAAATTAACTAATGAGTTAAAGATATTCTTATAGCTTTAGCTGGTTAGGCTCAGTAGATAGAGCGTCAGCCTGCGGACTAAAGAGTCCCAGGTTCAATTCTGGTCAAGGGCACATGCCTGGGTTGCAGGCTTGATCCCCAGAAGGGGACATACATGAGGCAACCAATCAATGATTCTCTCTCATCATTAATGTTTCTATCTCTCTTTCCCTCTGCCTTCCTCTCTGAAATCAATAAAGATATATATTCTTATAAACTTTGCTGCTTCCATCTATTACTTTTAGGTTAGGCATCTATGAAATTTTGAATTTGACTGTATGGTCATTTGTAGAAAGTGAAAATAGGACTTATTGGTAATTCTGGAAAGGTTTTCTAAGTTATTAGGGGGGAAAAGTTTTGAAAACAAATAAATCTTGGCCTGGCCATCCTGGATCTGAGATGACAACTGTGGAAAGATTAAACTGGCCCTAACAAATGGTGTGTGTCCAATAACTGTTTTTAGAAGTAGGAAAAGTTAAGTGATATAAATATATGGTGCCTGCAGCACAAAACGGGCTGTTTTCCTGTGAAAATAATCGAATGGTATTGAAGTTGGAGAAATCAGCACAAAAATCAGACCCACAGGAGCAGGAGTGGTTGTAACTCTGGATAATCTAAACAAGGCTCATTGTTGCTTTGGCACTCTGCTCTGATGAAAAAAAAATAGAATGAGGCACAAAATTTGAAGAGGTTTCTGCAAATGTCTGATAGGAAATAATGTATGTCCATAGGTCTACTACTTAAAGAATGATGAGAAAAATCTTCCCTTAAAAAAGATCTTGGAGATAGATTAGAATGATAGGGGAGAAAAGATCATATTGTAGGATTTTGTCAAAACAATTGTAGAAAACATAAAATGACCCCTTTGGCATTTGAACATTACTCTATGCTTCCAATACCTGATTGGTTAAGTCTGAGCACTGCATTACCCGGTCAGTTGTATTTTTTTTATCCTCTTGATTTAGTTTCCCATGACTATCATAACAAAGTACCACAAAAAGGTGGCTTATAACAACAGAAATGTATTGTTTCACTATTCTGGAGACTAGGAGTTTAAACTCAAGATATCAACATGGTCATCCTCCCTCTGAAACTATAGAAGAAAATCCTGCTGAAACTAGTTTGGCTCAGTGGATGGAGCATCAGCCTGTGGACTGAGAGGTCCCAGGTTCAATTCCAGTCAAAGGCATGTACCTTGGTTACAGGCACATCTCTAGTAGGGGGTGTGCAGGAGGCAGCTGATTGATGTTGCTCTCTCGTCGATGTTTCTGGCTCTCTATCTCTCTCCCTTCCTCTCTGTAAAAAAATCAATTATATATATATATATATATATATATATATATATATATATATATATATATATATAAAGAAAATCCTTCCATTCCTCTTCTAGCTTCTGATATTTGCCCTGGATTCTTAACATACCATGGCTTGGAGACACTTCACTTCAATCTCTGCTTCCATGATCACATGGCTGTCTTCTCTAGTGTGTCTTCATGTCGTCTTCCCTTTGTGCATCCTTATGACAAAATTTCCTTTGACTAATAAAGACACAGTCACAGCGGATTAGGAGCCCACCCTATTGCAGTATGACCTCATCTTAATTACATCTGCAATGATGTATATAATGAAACCCCTATTTTTAAATGAGAACACATTTTGAGATACAAAGAACTTCAACATACCTTTCTGAGAACATAATTTAACCCATAGCACCTTCTTTCAGAAATAGTATCAAGAAAGGCATACAAGAAAATTAGTGGATAATTATAAGTCAATTATTAAAAATCTTCATCACTTTAGGCCATCTGAGCTCCTTCAGTTTGGGGAGTACAAGTTAATGGAATCATAATTATTAAATTCAATTTACTTTCATACCCAGTAGGATACACATGAAATAAAGATGATGATGATGATGATGATGATGATGATGATAATGATAATGATGATGATGACAGCTAACACTGAATACTTATTATGAGCCAGGTGGTATTCCAAATACTTTACACATATTAATTCATTTAGTCCTTCTGACCATCTCAGGAGAAAGGTTGCTATTACTGTCTCTGTTCTACAAATAAAGAAACTGAGGCACAGAGAGTTTGGTTTAGTTGGTTTGGAACAGAGCAGCCAGCAGAAATGCCACTGCAGCATCTCCATAAGTCCAGCCCCCTTATCTACTCTAAAGGCCTGAATGTGATTGCACTGAAGCCTGGAGCTCCTGATTTAAAGAACAATTTTACCAACTCAATCCTCAAAAAATGAATGCAGGAAGGAACCACTTGTACATCTTCCTCCCATGTGGAAAGGAATGTGCATATACATGGGAGGCAATGCAGCCAGTATCTTGATTTGCCCAGATGAACCTCAAATGTCATGTTATCTTTAGCATTTCTTCCTTATTTTTATGCCTGTAGAATGGGTCTACTTAATACTACCAGTAAGCTTTTCAGTACTTTTACATATAGAAATATGATTTAGCTCACCAATCCCCCCAAAAAAGAATTCTGGGTCACTAATCTAAGAACAACATGCTTAAAAAAGTTTGTTATTATTATTATTTACCTAGATATGGTAGCACCAGGGTGATTTAAAGCAATTAAAACATCAATAGAAATAAATTGAATTAGAAGGGCAGGTTGAATTGACTTGTCTGTCCATGTATTTAATTAGTTCCACAGACAACAACAAAACAAATTCTTTGCTATATGCTTATCAGGTCATCAATGTCCTGGGATGACTTTATATAAAAGAGCATCCTCAAAAATTCAAATTTACATGAATGCACTTGTCTTACCATTGGAGCCTGAGTGATAGGGACGCATTACATTGTACAATGTAAATACTTTTCTAGAAAATTTAAAAGCTTAACACATTGTAGGCATTCATCAGTTATAAAATAATAACCAAGTTAATCAGTTAGCCAGAAAATTTAAATTAGAAGCAATCCCACACCTTAGATAGAATTATAGAGGTTAGTGCCATTCTCCTTGTCACTCTGGAGAGATCAGAAATGAAAGCTGCTTTATATGTTTGCCTTCCCTGCCAACTATCTGAGAACTTTTAGAACTCATGATTTATTTCAATATGATCTCACATAGGATTGCCTTTGATGAAGGGACACATTTTTCAGTAAAGGATGCGTATCAGTGGTAAGGGTTCATGACCACAGGGTCCATTTGTCCTACCATAAGCCAGCTCATCCAAAAGCAGCAGATCTGATGGAATGCTGCATTGGCCTATTGGAGATTCAAATAAGACAGCAGTCCAGAGACAGAGCCCTCCAGGTTGGGAAGCTCCCTCAGATGCACTGTGCCAACATCTGATATATAGTGCTACACCACAACTGCTAAAACACATGGGTGTAGGGATGAAGGAATGGAAATAAAATTAGGCCCTCTTACCATCACTCTCAGTAATTCACTTTATTTTTGTGCTTACCATTCCTACAACTTAGGTTCTGCTGGATTAGAGGTCCTGCTTTCCAGTGGGGCTACCCTTCCATCAGGGGTAAGAGTTCCATTCCACTGAGCCTGCAGCCTCAATTGCCACCTGGTCATTCTGAGATCTTCATGCTTGCGGGCCCACAATCAAAGGAAGGAGTCCCTAGCCCTAGCAGGTTTGGCATCAGCTCACAGGCTGAAGGATCCAGGTTTGATTTCAGTCAAGGGCACATACCTTGGTTGCAGGAACCCAGGCTCTGGTCAGGATGCATCAGGAGGCAACCAATCAATGTAGTTCTCTCACATCAATGTTTCTCTCAGTCTCTCCCTCTCTAGTCCACTCTCTCTGAAAAAAAATTTTAGAAAGTCAATGGAAAAAAATATTCTCGGGTGAAGATTAACAAAAAAAAAGAAGAAGGAGTCATTTTACTGGTGGAAGAAGTCTCTCTTAATTAACATGAGGGGCTAGAGCTATCCTATCTAATAAAAGAGTAATATGCAAATTGACTTGCCTCCACTATACCCACAAGCCACGCCCACCAGCCAATCAGAAGTGGATATGCAAAGTGGATATCCAACCAAGATGGCTGCGGCCACAGAGAAAACAGAAGGCTTGTGTTTCCCTGGCTATGGAGGAAGCCAAGCTTTCCACCTGCCCTGGCCTGCCTTGGCCTCCTCTTAAGGCTACAAAGTTTCAATTACAGAAGATAAATAAATCCCAGATACTAGGGCCTGCACTTGGGTCAATGGGGGGCCTTACCAGCCTGCAAACCACCACAGGCCCCTCACCCAGGCCACCCCACACTCCAAGGGAACCCCCACCCTGATCTGGAACACCCTTTAGAGCAAACCAGCTAGCCCCCACCCATGCACCCTATCTAATCCTATCTAATAAAAGAATAATATGCAAATTAACCATCACTTCAACACACAAGATGGCTGCCCCCATGTGGTCAAAGATGACTGCCCCCCATGTATACACAAGATGGCCACCACAGATTGCCAGAAGGGGAGGGCAGTTGGAAGGGACCAGGTCTACAAGGGAGGGCAGTTGTGGGTGATCAGGCCAACAGGAAAGGGCAGTTGGGAGGGACCAAGACTGCAAGGGAGGGCAGTTGTGGGGAATCAAACCTGCAAGGGAGGGCAGTTAGGAGTGACCAGGCTGTTAGAGGAGGGAAATTGGGGAGGACTTGGCCTGCAGGGAAAGGCAGTTGGGAGGACCCAGGCCTGCAAGGGAGAGCAGGTGGGTTGGGGGGAACAGGAGAGGGCAATTAGAGGTGACCAGGCCTTCAGGGAAGGGCAGTTAGGGGTGACCAGGTCTGCAGGAGAGGACAGTTAGGGGCAAACAGGCTGGCAGGGAAGCAATTATGCATCAATCAAGCTGGCAGGGGAGTGGTTAGGGGGTGATAAGGCTGGCAGGTAGAAGCGGTTAGAGGCAATCAGGAAGGCACATAGGTGAGCAGTTGGGAGCCAGTAGTCCTGGATTGTGAGAGGGATGCCCGATTGCCAGTTTAGGCCCAGTCTAGGGATTGGGCCTAAACTGGCAGTTGGACATCCCTCGAGGGGTTCCAGATTGGAGAGGGTACAGGCTGAGCTGAGGGACACACACCCCCATGCACCAACTTTATGCACCAGCCCTCTAGTTGTTACACAATAGGAACATGGAAGAGTATTCACTGAGTGTCTCCTGATGCTACCATTTCTGATAGCAATGAATGAAAAATTGTCATAATCATGGCTTAACAAGGGCATGATAACCAGGGAGTCAGACACTCAGAGATAAAGATCTGGGTTATTCCATCAGGCAAGCAATTTAAATCAGCAAAAATAATGCCTAAGGGAGAGGGAATCTAGAATATGCGGTGGAAGAGGAAGATATAAATATTGATTGCATCCTGGAGACAACTGCAATTGGCAGTACTTTAGCTGCTCTGCTAACTTCCTTATATTGTTTTAATGAGATTGTAGCTGACCATGACCTTGAAGAAGTTATGTGACATAGTGGCAGAATGGGCTTACTGAGGGGGCTCAAGCAGATCTGAGAGGGCAAAACAGCAGTCAGTATGTCTGAGATTTCTTTCAAATGGTGTCTTGAAGAACCAGAGATCAACAGATCTTTGGGAAATGCTGTTTTTGTTTATAATTTAGGCAATTTTGTTTTAATGATTTAAAGGTGTATCTCTAATGACTCAACTATATCTTCCTTAAATTACTGATAGATACTTTTCTTAATCATCTAAATTTTAAAAGAAGAATGAAGAAAAGGAAGATGGGAAGAAGGAAAATATGATGGAGGAAGGAAGAGAGAGAGAATAATTTTGAAGGCAGAAAAAATTTACTGCCAAAATTGTTGTCCCACTGTGGGTCCTCAGTAAACCTAAATAACTGCTTCAATATACCTAGAAATCACACTGCTTCAAGAATTCTGGTGCCCACATTTTGAAAATGAACTCTCTCTGGCCTAGTACAATATTATCATTTAGAATCTAGTGTTTTCTTAGAATGTGTGCCTAGATTTATACTCATTACAAGGATTACTCTAAAGTGATGGGGTCACTTAGTTGAAAAAGCAAGCTTACTGTAGTGAATTCTAACATTTGAAGAGATCAGCATGATCTTAAGGATTATAATGATATCTGTCTTTCATTTAAGACTTTTCTGTCTCAGAATAATTTGGCTTGTAAATATGAGCTTGTTTGATAAGGGTAGGCTGAAAATAAATGAGCATTTGATAAAGTGCAAAGTGAAAGACTCACTTCTGAAAAGGGGATTAAAAAAAGAATAGCTCTCTCTTTCTCTCTCTTTTTCTCTCTCTCTCCCATAACTTTCAATAACTCCATAGCAACTATATATGTATGAATGTCCCTAGTCTTCATATTTCTCAGACTCAGAGCTTAGTGGTCTTGGTAATTGTGAGTTCTTTTCAGAACATTACTTCTTCATTTGGTTTTTCTGGCAACAAACTGCATGACATGCATCCATAAATATACTAATTTATCTGTGTCATTTTTTTAGTTTTGCTTTCTTCTTGGAGATTAGCGCCCTAATTTTTTCCATCTCCTTGCTCATAATAAATTCCAGAGCAATGCAATATGTTACATCTTCCACACAACTTAGAATTCACTGTTTCACATCTGTCATTTGAAGATAATGAGGATTCTTTCACTACAAAATGACTAAACAGTACATCCTGAAAAAAAGAAAATGATGGATTTGTTCTCAAAACACAAAGAAAAATGTCTTGAAAATACTGCATCCAAAACAGTGTCAGAAAAGTAACATTAATTAAAAGTAACATTAATTAACATATATATACTAGGGGCCTAGTGCATGAAATTCATGCACTGGGGGGTGGGTGGTCCCTCAACCCAACCTGCCCCCTCTCACATACTGGGAGCCCTCTGGGGATGTCCTCACCCTCAGCCTTCCCAAGGCTTAAAGCCTCACCAGAGGGCACCCAGCCATCACCCTGCTCAGCTCAGCCTCAGCTGCCTGTGACCACCTGACCCTGGGGGCTAGGCACTTGCCACCACTTCCCCTCACAGCGCCCTGGGGCTGGGCACTCGCCACCACCACCGTTTCATCTCCACCCTCAGGGCCTGGCGCTCGCACCACTTGGCCCCCGCCCTTGCTCCTGGTTGGCTGGTAGCATAGCCAATCAGGAATGAAGGTACAGTCACATTTGCATGTTTCTCTTTTATTATATAGGATGGCTTATCCTACCTAATTTGCTCTAAATTCAGTAATATTCTTAAAGCCACTGTTAGGTTGAGCCATTACTGCTTCAATTTTATTTTATCAAGCCAATAATCTTATCGAATAAAGAAGAAATACGTTAATTGACCCTCACACTGTCACAAAGATGGCAGCACCCAAAGCCAATAAGGAAGGAATAAGCTAATTGACTACCATGCCCTCAAAGATGGCCACAAGATGGTGACGCCCAGTCCCCTCAGCTCCACTGGAGTGGCAGGTGGGTGACAAAGCCGGGCCTGTCCTCAGGAGTCCCCCCGTTCTCTCAGCCCCCAACCTGCCCAGGGTCTGCCTGAGGCACAGACAAGCCTCAGATGGCAGCTGCCCAGCCAGCCACCCAGGGTGGGCCCAAAGTTCAGGCAACCCTTGGATGGCAGCTGGCCAGCCACCCTAGGCCGTCTGAGACCCAGGAAACAGGGCAGCTGAGGCTTGCACTGCTGTCAGTGGCAGCAGCAGAGGTGTGATGGGGTATCACTTTCCCCTGATCGCCAGGTCGCCTCTTGCACCTGAGGGTTTTCAGACTGTGAGAGGGGGTAGGCCGGGCTGAGGGACCCCTGCCCCAGTGCATGAATTTTCATGCACTAGGCCTCTAGTAATAACGATAATCATAATCAGAGTTAGATTTGATTGAGTGCTCACTGTACATCAGGCGTGGGCCCAAATGTTTTGCATACACATCTATAATTCACCACTTCTTCCCATCTGGACACCATCACCTTGGCCCAAGCCATTATCACCTATAGCTTAATCTCCCTGAATAGCCACCTAATTAGTTTCCTTGCTTTCATTCTGGGCTCTTTACAATTCATTCTCTACACAGCAGCTGGAGTGATCTTTTACAAAGTATTTTAGAGTACATCACTCCTCTATTTGAAACACTTCCCAAAGCCTCTGACTACTTAAAATCCATCCCAAGCTCCTTTTGGTAACCTTTTAAACCATACTTGCTGACCTCTTGAATCCCATCAGCCACAATGGCATTCTTCAGACACATCAAGCTCATGCCTGCCTCAGAGGTATGGCACTATTTCCTCTGTCTTGAGCTTCAGATTCTAAATATCATCCCCTCAGAAAGACATTCCATGATGACCCAATGAAAACTAGCCACCCAGTCACTCTCTACCTATTGCATCATTCTATTTGGAATATTTGCAGAGCACTCACCACCACCTGGTATTACCCTGTTTTCCTTGTATCCTGTCTGATTCCTCCTCCTGGCATATTTGTTCCTTGTCTTTTCTGTTCTCTGGTACATAGTAGGTTCTCTAAAAATACATGTTGAGTGAATAAATAAATGAACAACTTAGTGAGCTAAAAGCATTCACTTCAAAGAAGAGGAACATTATATTTAAACATGAAGAAACCAAGTCTTTGAAAGGCTAGGCAAGTTGCTGAAGCACAAAGCTTTTATATGATAAAACCACAATCTTGATTTTGAGTAGTGAAGTTGACAGAAAGGGGTAGGTGGGGCAGGACAGGTAAGGAGGCCATTGATCTCTATTGTAAAATTAGAAAGAAAGTTGACTTATATCCACCAGGCCTCTCTTTGGCAATGACAACATCACCAGACACAGAGATGGCACTGATCCATATAGGAAAATAAAATATTCCAACAATGGCATATTTAATATTTTTATCTGGTGACAATATCAAAAGGGACCCCTCTGAGCTCTTTTAAGGAAGGCTCTGGATCAATGATTCTTATCCTCTGGGAGTCATAGACAACTTTGAGAATCTGATCAAATTAAGTACTCTTTCTCCTGGGGAAAAGGGATATTTACATACAATTTCAGAAATTCTTAAGCCCAAAGTATAGTTCTGATATGAAAGGAACAGTTGTGCCCTGTTTTGTTTTTTTTTTCCCCCTCAGGAATTTTTTGGCCCACTCTTCTGGGCAGGGCAAACAGATGTCCTCCTCTCTCTGGAGAAGCAATTGAACAATGATAATGTCCCAAAGGCTGAGTCTTCCTTAACTTTAAAGAGGAAGCTAACTCATTCAACAAATAGTGTGAACACTTATGATGTGAAAGGCATTGCACTAGCTCAGAGAATACAGGAGAGCAAAGGTGTGGTCCTGTTTTTAATGGAACTCACCGACTCAAGGGGAAGGCAGACACATGCACGCAATTTCACTCAGAGCACCATGAAAATCCGCTCCTTCTCCCATTGCAGTAGATGGTGAGCATCATTTAATCAACTGTAGAGTAAGAGAAATCCATGGCATCCGACTCGGGCTGGCCAAAGAGTTTCTAGGTGAGGTCCAGAGAAGACATTTTCAAATATACTTTTTAAGTTTTGTTATATAATATGCATGATTTACTTGAATTATACACACCGTCTGGAACCTATACTGCTATCATACTCAAAAGCCAACCTCGGAAGGAATGGGAAAAGGCTGGATGAAGCTATTTGGGACAATGTGATCTTACCTACTTTAGAGCTGCAACAGTCACATTTTACTAAAAGCTGGAGGCACCTGGGGCTTTGGGGAAAAAAGAATCCTTTTTTTTCCCTAAAAGGACTTTTATACTAAATATTTATAGTATAAATGTATAAACAGTTTATACTGTTCAATCACATTCCTACAATTTAGCCTCCAAAAATGTGAGAAGGTTGACATTAACTAAAGAATAAAATGCTGTGAAGACAAATACAAGAGGCTCCAAAACCAAAGTTTGGGTGATGAGAGAAGCCCACATGAAAGATAAACAGGAGTCAGCCAGATGTTTTAGCAGAAAGTGGTAGCAATACAGATTGCACCCAGGTGAACAGAAAAAGAGCACAAAGGCAAGGGTCCAGAAGATACTTGAAATTCTGCAGCCCATTTCTGTCCTGGTCTTTCATCTAACAATAACACTGGTTAAACTTCGAAATTTCTGAATAGCTCATCTAGTAACTAATAGATACTTTTTCTTTGCCTTCTGCAACATAAATAAACGTTTTGCATTCTCATTGGAGTATAACCTCAAAACGTGTCCCTATTGTAATGCTGAGGGGGAGAAATAAACTCTTCTCATGCTGAAAGATTAAAAATGCTTTAAGAGTAATTGAGTTTCCTCCTATCAGGTTGTGAATTCAGGATGTTTATGTTCAACAGCTTAATGCTTACTCATTATGTGTTTATGTTGATCCAACCACCATTTTAAATCACTGCTCTAGTACAGCTTGTAGCACATTCAAATTACTACACTTTCCCAACCAGTTCTAATCCTTAAATAACCCAAGCTGTGAGGAAGTAACCTCATGTATTCTCTTTATAATAGCACTTGCTACCATTGATTAAGTGCATTTCTTATGCCAGAAAATTTACTTGTATATATATATCACTTAATCCTCACAATAACCCCATGCAGTGTAAATCATTTTCCCTTTGGTGCAGATGAGGAAATTGAAGCCTAAAGACATTAAGTAACTTACCTGAGGTCAAACAGCTGGACAGTGGCAGAATCTGACCTCTAAGCTCTCAGTTACTGTTCATTCTGTAAGACTTGCAGTAAAATGTTCTAATTGCAGGCTTATATTTATGTCTCTCTCATGGATCATCTCAAAAACAAGTTTCTGGATCTTGAGTATTATTAGTAGTTCCTTTTACTGGAATTGATATAAGAAAGAAGAAGTGTATTACAAGTTCAAAATTAAATTGTGAGATAAGATTGCAATGATCCTTATAGTTTTTTGTGAGTCTCATTAACTAGGTCTATGAAGTATTGTGAACGAAAATAATTTTGTTCCTTAAGAGACATAAAACCATATTACAAAGGATCACTCATTACAACTTCTGGGATCAAGGTTCAAGAGAGAAGCCTATTCCTTTGGAACTTGAGATTGGACAATACAAAAGGAGCATTGACCTTGGACTACTCTAACTGAACCTACCTTCTCCCTAGGCTCCTACCATTTCTGCCAGCCCCCTGTTCTCCCTCAATTCTCCTGATCCATAGCTCATGTTAGGCTGCTAGGAATGAGTGGGTCAGGGGTTAGCTAAGGTGTTCTGTCATCTCACTCGCTATTTTCTTTCCAAATCCCTTCCATCCTAAAAGAATCCAGCTCAAAAATCACCTCTCCAATAAAACACTCCTACACCTCAGCTTGTAATGATTGTTCTCTCCTCTGAATTCCTGACATACTTATTATTTATAGCAATGGTTAGGATCTTTCCTTATTGCACTGTGTGTAAGTCATGTCCCTTTTCTTCCATGAAATTGTAAGGGCCTTGAAGACAGGATCCTTTATATACACAGCTTTGTTTCCGAAGGCAGTACTGGTCACATCACAATTTCTCAATAAATATTCATTGATTTAACTGGCCATTCATCTGCCTTCTTTCCTCAGATTATAATAAGCTCTATGCCACTAGGATTGGCTCTCCTTTATGTTTGCTAATAATACCTTACACTAAAGTGAGTCAATGAGTATGTGAAAAAGTTAGGTCATGAATTTACAGTGAGAGTTCAACCTGAAATTACGCTTCTTAACATAAGGATTTCCATTTTATATAAAAATTATTTCCTTGTTTCAAAGATAATAATAACAATAACATTTTATATCCATACTACAAAAAGAATAGAAGAAATTATATCAAAATAATAGTTCTCTTTGGTGGCAGAATTTATGGGTAATTATTTCCTATGTTTTTAAAATATTTTTACATTAAAGTACTCTAATTTACTACCATGAATAGGCATACTTAAATAATTAAAATAAATTATGTTAAAAAGTTGAAAAATTGAAATCAACCAGTTAACATCAAAAACATTAAAAGATTCCATTCCATTCCAGATGTCAATGCCTTTTGTTTGGAGAAGTTCAACTCCTTTTGTTTGGAGAAGTTCAACTGCTAATGATGCACAACTATTTTCTCTGGGGTACTTTACACATCCCTTTATTGTCCTTTCTCCTTGGTGACCAGTGCCCAGCACCTCTTGAATTCCTTCAAATTTTGTGCTGGAAAAAGAAAAGTCAGGTGAATCAAATGTGTCACTTTCAAATTGGACAATTTTGCAAATAGATTGCTGATGTAGACCTGAATATATCAAACATATTGAATGACACTTTTGTCCAATGCCACAGGCTTTCCAAGTTGATGAATGCAGCCACTAAAGTTGACACTAAAATGAGTTGGATAATTTTAAAAGCAAAACAAAGATTAAAATAAGAAAAGTGGGCATCCAGAAAAATATCAAGAACAAATAAATCTGCAGCGTTTGTTACCGTTATTGTAAGTTTGCTGTCGCTGTTATTGTCGTGGTTACTATTTATCATTAACAATGATAAATAAGATTATTCAACTTTTCTTGCAAAGTACTTCCCTATCACTTTTGCCAAGTGTAATTTCTATGATCAGAAGAGAAAAGTCAAGGCTAATGTATGTCAGTGCAGGCTGTGAAATACTCTTCTAACTTTCACTATATTTGTAACTTAAATGCCCTGCTTCACCAATTAAGTTACAAAATAAGGTCATATCTTTTCATGTCCTAACCATAGTGACTTTAGGCTCTCAAATGCCCACAATGAAAGGCAGGTTTCCCCCCAATCCAAATAACTTCTGGGACTCTTAGACCATCTGTACAAATAGGTTTTACAAACCAGCCCTAGTGATTACTTTTCCCAGTCTACCCTTCATACCTTACAATACCAGAACTTTCTCTTTTTCTTTAATTTATTTATTAAGGTATTACATATGTGTCCTCATCCCTCCATTAACCTCCTAACCCCCTCCCCACACACACACACACTCATGCCCTCACCCCTCTAGTGTTCATGTCCATTGATTAGGCTTATATTCATGCATACAAGTCCTTTGATTGATCTCTCCTCCTTTCCCCCACCCTCCCCTATGTACCCTCTGAGATTTGGCAGTCTGATAGATGATTCTCTGTTTCCAGATCTGTCCCTGTTCATCAGTTTATGTTGTTCATTATATTCCACAAATGAGTGAGATCATGTAGTATTTATTTTTATCTAACTGGCTTATTTCACTTAGCATAATGCTCTCCAGTTCTCATTACACAGTCACTGTACTTAAACGTTTTTGAAAATTAACTTCTTTTTATTTGTTTTTTAAAATGTAGCTTTATTGTTGAAAATATTACAGATGTCCCTTTTCCCCGCTCAAGTCTCATTGGTCAGAATTGTAATCTCATGCCCATACCTAAACTAATAATTTGGAGGAGAAATTTGAGTCCTAATTAACTTCGGCCAACATGTTGGAGCTAATATGGAAGCATTCCCAGGGCACAGGCTACAGATTTTCTTATCAGGAAGGAAGCAGAAAAATAGGAGGAGGGTAAGGGGGGAAAGGAAAAAGACAGAAGGAGAAGAGGAAGAAAGTAGATAGCTATTATGGAGCCAGTCCAGCAGGTATATCAAAAGTGGCCTAGAGTGATCATTTCTGCCTGGAGGCACTGGGAAAAGCTTCCCAGAATAAGAAAAATGAATGTTAAAGGTTGAGTAGGAGTGACCACAAACATAGGCCCAAACCTGTGCCCCAGCAAAGAACCACTCCAGCTACATCCAGACCCTCTTTCTCTTCATAACTCTGCCAAGAATGGTGTCTGTGTTAACCTCAATGAGACAGCAGGTGCTGTCTACCCATCTAGGCTAGTCATTCACTGATTTTATGATTTTTTAAATGTAATTTTTTTAAATAAAGATGTAATTAACAATGACCTTTAAAGTTTTTTTTTTAACTTTACATAAAACTTGGTACCTCTCAAATAGTTGACAAGTGGGAAATAAAGCGCAATTTAAAAAAAGAAGAACTCCACAATGATATCAGAGTGAACATTTGGTAACCCTGTCATTGACCCTTCTTTAGAGAAAAGTGGGCTCCCAGGAAGGCAGAGTAACCCAGAGCTCTCTGAGCCCAGCGAATGCTGAGAAACGGCCGGTCAGAAAAAAGGGAAAGTAAAATTCATACCAAGTCTTCACACTGTTCTACTTGAATAGGAAATGGTACAAAGATGAAGATAGAGAAAGCACATGGCAAAGCCTAGCAACCTACAGCTCTTCTAAATAGAAAACACAGAGGCTCACCACAGGGCAACTGCATAAAGCCACTCTGGATGCCGTTTTGCTAATTGTATTTGCTATGACACCAAGCATCGCTTCGCCGTGTTCCCAGAGTGTCTCCAGAACGGCAATCACTTGCCAGGAGCAAGAGTGATTTTTATTTGATATCCATACAAAGTAGAAGCAAATGAATTACCATAATGAGAAGCAACATAATGATGTGGAGATGTAGAAACTGCCATTGTGTTTAATAACAACAAAGCTTTCCCTTTTGAATTAAATTTGCAGGGAGATTCTTATTGAAGCATCATTGTACTGTAACCAAGTTGCTTAAAAAAAAAAAAAGCACTCCAAAGTATTTCAGGCCTATGATTACTGGAAAGGTTGTTAGGAGAATTTTTTTCCTTCAATTTTCATTCTCAGTAAAATCGACTTAGTTGCAGCACTACACAGCTGCGATTTGTGAAGTAAATGGCAAAGCTAAATGTGCCGAAACCCAACATGTTCCCTGAGCAACAAAGGAATGGAAGGCAAATGTTACAGTATTATTGACAACACTGGTAATGCTTGTATAAGCATCTGCTTCATAAAGGGGAACAACCTACATTATAAACAAAAGGAGTTTCCAACAAGGCCTGCCAGCTCAAATTCTGGCTTTGATTTGCATTTTCACTTGTTAGAACAAGTATTTCCTCTTTTTACCTTATCCCTCTGAAATAAAAAAAAAAATTCTCTGATTTGCATTCTGGAAAATTCTTTATAACTAACTTCTCTTTTCTTTCTTTTTCTTTTCTTTTTTTTTTTTTTTACTTTTTCTAAAAGCATTTCCTATGTTTTTCTGGTATTTATCTGTTTCCCACTACTGGGATTTTCAATAATGAATGAAAGTATCATTTCATAACATGGTATTCATTTAAACCTGTTTCCATGATGATCACCATGAGAATATTGTCCTTCTCTTAGACTGAGTCCAATGTCTGAATAGGATGTGTCCTTTTCCCACCCCAGTCCTTTCAATGCTACCATTTATATCCATTTACAACAGCACACACTGGTTTCACTAATGGACAAACCGATAGCCAGATCACGGCTTGCATTAGACTGAACCAGATTTGAGCAAAATCTGAATATTATAGGACTAGAAATCAAGAGCATGGGATATGGGTCCAGCTCAGCACTGAATATGATAGAAGCAAGTCACCTTCTTTGTGTTTGTCTCAATTTTACCAGCTGTAAAATAGACATAATATCTGCTCCATTCACATCCTACAAGGTATCATGAGAATCAAATCATATTCCTACAATGTTCAAGAGAAACAACAGAGGTCTTTTAGTAAACCCAAAACATATACAGGGACTCATTTTATTTATAAGCATTTATAATCTGGTTTTTGTCATTTTATCATCTAATAAATATTCATTGAGTTCCTAGTTGATGTAAGGCACAACCCTTCATGCTATGGAAATGTGTACATCATGGTATGTATAGCATCTGTCCTGAACAAACTTTATAAATAAAATGAAAGAAAAAGCACACCATGTAAAAGACAAGTAGAAAGGAATTCCAACATGAGGACAAAGTGGGAGACACTATAAAACAGTGACCAAAAGTAGAAGCTTTGGCATTATACCTTCTGGGTCTGAATCCTGGCTCTAGCATCAACTAGCTATTTGTTCTTAGGCAAGTTACATAACTCCTCTATGCATCAGTTTCCTCATATTTAAAATGGACATAATACCTACCTTATAAGCTTATTGTGAAGAGTAACTGCTAATCCTATATAATAAGGAGCTAATACACAAATGGTCATCACGCCCTCGTGCCATAACCTGGGGACCTGAGGCTGGGCCAGGGAACCTGAGGCCACACCTCCTGCCCCAGCACCAGGGCTGGGGGACTTGAGGGTGCACCCCTCTGCCCAGTGCTAGGGTGGGGGACCTGAGGCTGTGACTCCTACCCTGCGGGGCTTGACGAAGGTAGAGCCAGCTGGATCTAGGTCTCACACAATTTCAAGGCGTGGGGAGGGGGTGGATCCCACAGCATGTCCCAGACTCTGACAGGAGGGAGATTTTCATATACATTTTGCAAATTTTCTTTCATCTCTGACATTTCTATTATAAAGGACAAATAGTAATATTAAATTATTTTCTCTAATTAATTCCCTTTTAATGTGCACAAATTTTGTGCACCGAGCCACTAGTACTTATCTAATAAAAGAGTGATATGCAAATTGTCCATACCTCCAATCAAGCCACACCCACAGCCATGCCCAAGAGCCAATCAGGAGCAGATTATGCAAATAAACCTCAACCAAGATGGCTACTGCCACTGAGAGCACAAGGGAGGCTTGGGTTTCCCTGGCAATGGAGGAAGCCAAGCTTTCCACCTGCCCTTGCTGACCTAGGCCTCCACTCAATGCTACAAAGTTTCAATTATAGAAGATACATAATCCCAACAGAAATGGCGGCAGCCATGGAGCTGGAGAGGGAAGAGGCTAGGGTTGCCAGGGCAATGGAGGAAGCCAAACTTCTGCAGCCCTAGCCTAGGTCTCCACTGTAGGCTACAAAGTTTCAAACAAAAATGGCTGTCACCACAGAGCGAGCAGAAAGCTTGGCTCTGCTCCAGGCTACAAAGTTACAATTATAGAACATAAATTAATCCCAGATCCCAGGGCCTCAACTTGGGTCGCTGGGGGGCATGATCGGCCTGCAAACCACCATAGGCCCCTCACCCAGGCCGCCCCACACCCCAAGGGAACCCCTAGCCTAATCCAGGACACCCTTCAGGGCAAACCAGCTGGTCCCCACCCAGGCACTAGGCCTCTATCCTATCTAATAAAAGAGTAATTTGCAGATTGACCACCACTCCAACACACAAGAGGGCTGCCCCCATGTGGTCAAAGATCCTGCCCCCATGTGGACACAAGATGGCCACCACAATATGGCCAGCAGGAGAGGATAGTGGGAGGTTCCAGGCCTGCAAGAGAAGGCAGCTGTGGGCAATCAGGCCAGCAGGGGAGGGCAGTTTGGAGGGACCAGGCCTGGAGGGGAGGGCAGTTGGGGGTGACCAGGCCAGCAGAGGGAAGTTGGGGGCAAACAGGCTGGCAGGGGAGCAGTTAGACATCAATTAGGCTGGCAGGGTAGTGGTTAGGGGGTGATCAGATTGGTAGGCAGAAGCAGTTAAGGGCAATCAGGGAAGCAGGCAGGTGAGCAGTTTGGAGCTAGCAGTCCTGGATTGTGAGAAGGATGTCCGACTGCCCGATTAGACCCAATCCCTACCAGGATCAGGCCTAAACGGGCAGTCGGACATCCCTCAAGGGGTCCCAGATTGGAGGAGGTGCAGGCTGGGCTGAGGGACACCCCCTGCCTCCTTCCCATGCATGAATTTCAGGCACTGGGCTTCTAGTATAGTAATAATTCTTAGAATAGTGTCTAGCACATACACAGGACACACTAAATGTTAACTAGACATAAAGACATTTTACAGTACAATAATTGAGAGAGGGAGAGAGTACTAAAGATTATGGTCAAGAGTACATCAGAGGGTCCTAATCTAGGGGTTGAAAGTTGGGAAGGCTCGATAGATATAGAGTGAAGGAGAAAGGAGGGACTACACAGACATTCCAGGCAAGTCAAATGGCTGCATGAGAGGTTAGAGCCAGGTTTGTGTGAGGCACATCTGGGGTAGAATGAAGAAAAGGCTCAGTCCTAAATGGTTTGTCTCAGTGAATAGAGCATTGGCCTGTGGACTGAAGAGTCCTAGGTTCAATTCTTGTCAAAGGCACATGCCTGGGTTGCAGCCTTAATTCCCAGTAGGGGGCATGCAGGAGGCAGCAGATCAATGATTCTCTATCATTGATGTTTCTCTCTCTCTCTCTCTCTCTCTCTCTCTCTCTCTCTCTCTCTCTCTCTCTCTCTCTCTCCATTTCTCCCTGAAATCAATAAAAAAATATTTTTAAAAAAAGAGAGAGAAGGCTAAGAGTTTCCAAATGGAGAGACTGGGGGAAAGAGGGATGTAACTAAGTACCCTAGATAGGCTAGGGGCTAATCTCTGGTTATACTCCCATGGCCAAAAACTGGAGTGAGCAAAGGGACCTTATTTCAAAATGTTCTCTACAGACTACAGTTAAAATTAACATTTAAAAGTATATTGCTTTTGTGTTTTGGTGGTAAAAACCAAACAACCAAAATGTCCCATGATAGAGAACTGGGTCTAGAAGATGTACATGTACACAATGGACTACTACTCAGCCATAAGAAAGGATGAACTAGCACCATTTGCAACATGGATAGACCTTGAGAACATTATGGTAAGTGAAATAAGTTAGTCAGACAAAGCTAAGAACTACATGATTTCATTCATATATGGACTATAAAACTGAAATATGAACACAAACAACAGTGTGGTGATTGCCAGAGGGAAGGAGGTGAGGAGAGAAGAGGTTCCTAACATAAGGTGACAGGAGATTTGACTTTGGGTGGTGGGTACAAAGTACAATATACAGATCTTGTAATATAGAAACCCACACCTGAAACCTATATGTTCATGTTGACCAATGTCACCCCAATTAATTTAATAAAAACATTTTTAAACACTGTTTAAATGGTGTTCTTGATCTTACAGAGATAAGTCTAAAAATCTTTTTTTATCCTACAAAGATAAGTCTAAAAATACTATTTTTGGAACTATACAGTTCTTGACATGAGATGCTCAGCTGCTGTGCATATAATGTTGAGGCCATCCCACTAGGTTTGCATGAAATACAGAATTCTACCTATAGACATCTGGAGAGGGAAGGGGGAAGAAAGAGACACAGGGAGAGAGCAAGAAACCAGTTAAGAAGTGTAGGCACTTCTACCAGGAATAGGTAGCAATTGAGATGCTGCTCTTCTCTTCATGGTTTTCAGTCCCTGTGCCTTAAACAGTATGAGTATCTCACTGCAGTAAATGAAATTCTGATGTTAAAATAAACCTTAAACCCCAAATACCTACTTCACCTGGTGTTCTACTGAGGAAATGGTGACCTATTCCAAACTTAAGGGCCAGCCAGCTCTGCAAGGCTCACAAAGAAAGATGTGGCTTGTTCCCCTTCAACTGGTTTCCAATGTTAATTTCTTGTACAGATGCTGCCTTACACACAAACTTTAGAACCTAAACCTTAGCAAAGATCCAGCTCCACTACACAGAAGGTCGTTTTTCTGTATGTGGGCAGAATTTACCCCAACTGATCATATTTATGGAGATGGTCTGGTGAAGACCAGGTATGAAGAGAAATATGGGCCTTCTTCTACCCTCCCTTTTGGGGGCTTATGTGCTATGGCCTGAACTCCAGAAAGGAAAGACAGCTAATGTCTGTCTTTTTTTCTTTCTTTCTTTCTTTATTAAGATATTACATATATGTCCTTATTCCCCTTTTGCCCCCCACCTTCCTAAAGTCTGTCTTTTCTATCTTTTGCTAAGACAGCAAAAGGTTGTAGACCAGTAGCTAAGGAGAGAGACCATTGGGGATCCTGAAGGAGGCCTTGGCCTCTGGACTCAGGTAGGATTCATGTCTACTATTCAAATGAAAAGGTGGAGGAAGCTGTATTATAATTTCTTCCATTATCCCTTACTTTTTAGTTTAGTACTTGTTTTAATCATGAAGCATGACCTAGGCCAGTGGTCGCCAACCTTTCAGACCTCACAGACCACCAGTGATCCACAGACCACCGGTTGGCAACTGCTGACCTAGGCTATGCTTTGAGCCAACTGGTAAAGAATATCAGAAAAGGAAATGGAATAGGAGCCTACGGAAGCCAAAGTCAAGATTAGAACATCTGTGAGGAAGAGCATAGCTGACTGGGCCTGGCCCCGGGTGCTGTAGCCCATGATTAGGAAGTTTTCTATCAAAAATATACTACTTCAGATAATACCTGTCCTCTACAATCACATGTAAAATGCAAGTCACCAAAAATTATCCCTGATTAAAGCAACAAGAAAATTTCTCTCAAGGGAAGTAGGACTGGCCCTGAGAAAAAGCATTCTTTTTCCAACCAGAAGCCTTTGGGGACCACCCAGAGCTTGCCTTGTCATCCCACAGCATCCCAGTTGTCCCCTCACTGCATTCGATACTCATTATTGTAACCATTTTATTCCTGGAAGGAAGAACCACAGTGAGAGGCACTATGCACAACAGACAGAACTTGGTTGATGACTGTGGAGAAAACCATAGTACCTTCTTATTTCTTATTTTTCTTCCTTATCCATTCCCAGTTCCATCTCAGCGAAATCTGTCATTATTTCCCAGCTCAGATTTCACATGTCAACAAAAACATTAGAACTACTTTATAAACATTGGTCCTACCGTGCCAGGCAATTGGCCAGAAGTTACAGGAGTGCTGTGTCTACTTGCTGTTTATTGCAGAACAGCACATTCCTAGAGACCGTGTCATAAAGTGGATCATTGAAAAGCAAATTACATTTTCCCACAGGAACAATGTTATAATTAGAGGCTGTATTCCTGACAAAGGACTTAGCCTCCTGTAAATAGTAGACATGAACAAAAACATTTCACAAAAGTAAAGATTCAAGAACTATAAATCCTTATAATTGTTTAAAATAATAAAATTTTCTCCAAGTATTATAAACCAGGCAGGATTAGAGGGAGTGCACATTGATTATTCAGGGACTCCAATGTACCATAAAGTGTACATTAAAATATAACTACTGTGTCATAAATTAGAACCTGAAACTAACTTTAATATAGTCATTACACACTTAATTAACAACAGGAAGGCAATAAGGTGCCATAGTTAAAACATGGAACTGGGCGTGCAGAGATTTGAAGTGCAGCCTTGCCCTCTAGACTGTGAGCTCTATGAGGTGAGAGGCTGGAGCTGCCCATGTAAGTAGTTACCTGAGCCAGAGCCTGACTCAAAATCAATAATTGATCCAGGTTTGGGTTGTCACATTGATCAAATAAATCACTTTCTCTGACTTTTTAATTTGCTCATCTGTAAAACAAAGAAGCTAAACTTTAGCTCTTTAAGGTCCCTACTGGGTCCACAATTCTAGGGCTGCCCTTTTGCTCTCATAATTCAGAAGAGTTTTGGGGAATAGCCTACTGTTATTTTTGTAAACTTCAATATGAACCTCCAGTATTCATGCCCTCATGCAATCAATTCATATGGGTTTGGCCATATGAATGTCTTTGGCCAATGGGATTTTAACAAGTGAAATATAAGCAAAGATTTAATGAGCACTTGGAACACACCCTCTTAGAACCCAAGTACCATGCTGTGAGGAGCCTAAGACCCATGTAGAGGACACATGGAGAAGAACCAAGGATCTGGTAAACTGCTGCAGCTGAGCTACTGGCACCATTTGCTAGTCATGAGAGTAAGCATCTTGAACACTGTACCAAGTCAAGCCCCTAGATGGCAGCAGCCTCAGCTGACTCTTATGGAGCAGAAAACCTCCTAAGTGGGCCCACTCAACACTATAGGGTCATGAAAGGTAATGAAACAATTTAAGTTTGGGGGTGGTATTATGCAGCAATAGCTAACTGCAACTCTAGGATGTGACTTTAATGGCTTTGGGCTTTTGTAGAAAATAGGCTGTCTAAGGAAAATTAAATAATGTCTACTTTTCTCTCTGAATTTTCCTATACCAAAACGTTTCAATCATCTTAAAATAGACTCAAAATACTATAGTAGTGTTCAATAAATATTTGTGGATAAAGATGTTTCCTCTTCCTGAAAAATGATTTTCTTCTTTACCTTCTCTTGAGAAAGTAGAGTTGTTCAAATGCACAATCAAGTAAAGGTCACAAGGAGATGATATGTGCTGTTCAGTCATTCTACTTGACACTTTGTTGACAGCTCTCAGAACATTCCCTCACTACTGATAATTCATAAAAACAATTGTCAAGCAAAGCACAAACTTTGAAATATAAGAGTGTGGCAGGATATCTGGAAGAACTTTACTTTCCCTGATCAAGAAACTGCTGACATTCAGAGCTGGGGAAGTATGAAGATTTCTGTTATGAGAGAGGCCTGGTTCATGAAATTCTTGCAATGGAGGGGTATCCCTCAGCTCAGCATGAACCCTCTCCAAACTGGGACCCCTTGGGGGATGTCTGACTGCTGGTTTAGGCCTGATCCCTACAGTGTAGGTTACTAAAAGGAAAACCTTTCAAGCTGGACCACCTGCTCGATTTGGACATGAAATTCCTCTGGCTAGAGATTAGTAAGGGGTGGAGGATTATCTTTCCTCAGACCTTGAAGAACCAGTGGGAGTAGAAGTGCACAGGTGCTTGAGGCATCAGCCACTTTCCTCAGATACTGCTACACTGTCACCCCAGCAAGGATGACAGTGTGGCAGAATCTGAGGAAAGTGGCTGATGCCTCAAGCCACTGCCAGGTTTCGCTGTCACCAGGTCTCATCTTGGTGATGCATTGACCAAAGCTGAAATGAGTTTCCAGGGACAGTTACAACATGCTCTCACTCTTAGGGGTCATGCCTGAGCTCTGGTTCTAGTAGCAAGACAGACCCTTAAGACATCAAGGTTCCTACAGATTAGCCCAGAAGAGAAGAACCAGAGAAGCCAGACATTTCAGTGGGTTAGATAGTACAAACTACTTAATTGGAATCATAAAAAAAATGATATGGTCTTATACCTTACCTCTAAGCTGGTAAAGTAGGTTGTGTCCATTTTGGGCACTTCAAAACATCTCTCAGATTATTTAAGACTAGAGACCTGGTGCACAAAATTTGTGCACAGGAGGTGGGGCGGGGAGGAGGTGTCCCTCAGCCCAGCCTGCACCCTCTCCAATCCGGTTTAGGCCCGATGGGTCTGAACCAGCAGTCAGACATTTCTCTCACAATCTGGGACTGCTGGCTCCCAACCACTCGCTTGCCTGCCTCCTAAGTGTCACAAAAACATAGTTCTGCCTGCCAGCCTGATCACCCCCTAACCACTCCCCTGCCAGCCTGATTAACATCTACCTGCTCCCTTTCCGGCCCAATCGCCCCCCAACGCTTCTCTCCTACCAGCCTGATCTCGCCCCCAACTGCCCCTCCTCCCCCCAGACCTGATCTCACCCCCACTGCCTTCCTCTGCCAGCCAATTTGGTTCTGATTGGTCAGTTTCTATGCCAGTCAGCATCTCTGGGCCTATCAATGGGGCCTGATCAGAAAGGCAGAGCTGATTAGAATCCCTGTTAGAGGCCTGGAGAGAAATGGAGGTGCATCTGCTGGCCCAGCCTGGAGAGAAAGAGAGAGGCAAGTGCTGATCAAAGGCTGCCACAGAGGCTATGGATCAGACCCTGCTTCTCTCTTCAGGCCTCTCAGCAGTCAGTGCTGGGTCACCATGCCTGTAGCCATAGCAGGCTGGGTCCCCACGGCAACTCACGCTGACTGCAGGACTGACTTATGGTTGGTCAAGTCTCCTGGTCATTGTGGATATGATGGACCCAGGGTTTTTATATATTAGAATGGGTGAATGCTTCTATATGCCAAGCAGTGTTCTAGATTTTTACATATATTAGTCATTTAATTCTCACATAACTAGGAAATTGGTATTATACAGAGGGAACTGAAGCACAAGGAAGTAACATCGCTTTCTCCAGTGCACACAACAACTAAGGGGTAGAGCCAGAATTCAGAATTAGCAGTGCTCTGATCTACTAGGCCATACTTGCCACCTCCTGGCATCCCAAAGTTTGCTATTTGGCTCCACTGAGTGTTAGTGGGCATAGCACAAGGAAGTTTGCAATAGACCTGAAGGTGAGGAAGTACAGACTGCAGCAATTATCTCAGGGACCAGCTTTCTCTGTATCTTCCATCATTATTTAATTAATGTACTCAATAGGCTTATCAAGTGACGGTAAACCTGTTTTTAGCACCTAACCAAATCGAAGACCATAAACCACCTGTCAACCTCCACACTAGAGGCTGATGAGATACCAGACAGGCAATGAAATCAGTGCTCTCGGAGCGGGGACCGGCTGTGCAGACAAAGCTCGGAAGTTCAGCTTCTAGTTTCCACTGGCCTGGTTCATCTTGCTCTGAAATACAGCTCCCTACAAGCTTTGGGCTCTGCATGTATATTATTATCAATTAGTGGCAGTATTTGCTATTGATAGAGCACTTCCGATTCCTTAAGGCCTTTCCTTCGGGTGTTTGTGCATGGTTGGTCTTTACAGCCACAGCTCTGTTAGCACTGACATCACCTTCCCAGGATGATTCCTATAAATTAAATGATTTGTTTATGGCAATTGCAAAAATACATGTAATAGAATACAAGATGAGCAATAAAAAGAATGGAGAGGAAGAGCACCACAGCCTCCCTGTTTAGGGAAGCCCAGTGAAAAGTTCAGAGAATCAGAAGCTCGATTTTACTTATTTCTATTTATGATCATAAAAGTATTCTTGTCAATGAGGCTATTTTACATTTTATAGCTTCTTTTCGGCTGGAGAGAGCCCGAGGGCTTTGAAAACTCTGTGTGTGGCTTCACTGTTTTCATTAGCCATTGCTCTTTCCTTCCTTCTACTCGCAGCAGAGGCGATGGCAGTAGCAATGACCAATAGATAAAAGAAAAATTTAAACATTTTAGCTTTTCTCCCAGCTCTACCCAGTGTTAAAAAGAAGCTCATCTTTGCCCCTGTAATCCATTTCATTTTCCGGGCAGAAAAAAAGGCAGCCCAGGATCCATTGGTGAGGGCTGAGTTCCTGCCCATTTGCACCACCGGGGACAATTACAGCAAAATGAAACTGCAAACATCAATAGGGGAAAGGCTGCAAAGAATTCCAGCTAGAACTCTTAAGATTTACTCCTGTTTGTTACAGTGAAATATAGATTGTAATGCCCTAAAGACACTAAAACCTTAATGCCAACTCTAAGAATGTAAAATACAAAAGAAACACAGGGTAAGGTCCTAGAGTATGAGATTTAGAGGAAATGAGTACAAAGTTGAAATAGGAAAACACGGACAGGTATGGTATGAAAGCAGAAAAGTCTCAAGGCTAATAGCCACATTAACAACTCTGAGTGAGTATCGAATTCCAAAGTCCCCAAGCCCCAAGCCCCAGAAGCCCAAATACCTTGCTGCCAACATGCTGTCTTTGGGGCCTGTTTCCCAGTTGTTATTAAAACCAGCTCTCTGTGGACCCAGAATCCATTTCTTGAGAATCATGATCATCAGCTTGAATCAGAAGGAGATTTTTACTTACCTGGAAATTCTAAAGGCTCTATTTGGATACTAGCTATAGCTAGTTGCCAGAGGGAGAAGTTCAAGAAATATTCTTTATTCTTTGCTCCCCTCTTAAAATAAACAACAACAAAAACAGTGGGTTAGATTCTACACAGTTTGGTTGTGCTGTACTTTATTTCTCATTATTTTTTATTTACAAGTACATATATAACACTTACCATGTACCAGACACTGTTCTAAGAGCTTAATAATATCACTCATTTGATTGTCATAACTATCCTAAGAGGCAGGTACTGCTGTTTTACAGAAGAAGATATTTATAGATGAGGAAAATGAGGCACAGAGAGATCAAGTAACTTGCCTAAAGTCACACAGCTAATGAGTGGTGAAGCCAATGTTTAAACTCAGGGAGTCTGGCTCAGGTCCAGGTTACTGACTAGCATTATGCTATGCTGCTTTCCTTACATTTGCTAAATTATACTCACATATTTTGAGAGAGAGTTTTTAGTACAACACCAGGAAAATATTATCAAAGAAACAAATGAAAAATTAAAATTCAGCAAAATATATGTTCCTGAATATATTTTTATGAATTGCTTCTATCAAAATCTTATTTTTAAAATCATTATCTTACTAACCTTAAATTCTGAGACATTTTTCTCCAAAAGGAAGGAGTCATGCATTCATAAGTGGTGCTTCATTTTTGTCTCCACAAACTGCATTATAACTTGGAAGAGGGAAAGATGAGTGGAGATTGAAAGAGTTTGGCCTACACAGGAGAACAGAATGGACTGACAGGCACTTGGGTTTGAATTCTGGTTTTGCCACTTTGTTAATGTGTATGAATTTGAGCAAAGTACTCAATCATTCTGTGCCTCAGTTTCTTGATCTATAAAATGGGAATGATAATATTAACTACCTCTTAGATTATTGTGAGGCTTAACTGAAATTATATACATGAAGTACTTGTAGTCCATGAAAACTGACAATTAAACTGGGATATTGAGCAGTGGACAGTGAGAACTAACTAGAAGATTTAAAACTGAAAGAGCCAGCCAGAACTGGTTTGGCTCAGTGGATAGAGCGTCGGCCTACGGACTGGAGGGTCCCACGTTCGATTCTGGTCAAGGGCATGTACCTTGGTTGCGGGCACCTCCTTAGTAGGGGGTGTGCAGGCGGCAGCTGATCAATGTTTCTGTCTTTCTGTCCCTCTCCCTTCCTCTCTGTAAAAATCAATAATTTTTTTTTTAAAGCTGACAGAGCCAGTTTCTCCTGTATGTATATGGTGCCTATATCCACAAGGGCAACAGTAAGACATGCCCAGCTTTGAGATGGAACCTGAAGTTTAATTTCTGAAATCCCCACCCCTTATCTTTGAAGGCCAGACTCATCCAGGGCCCTGCTTCCCTCCCTGTGCATTGTGTTCGCTCAGCGCAGAGCCACACTCACAATGGCCTCCAAAGGCAGAGCTGCTGCTTGGCTGCCAGGCAGGTAAGTGGTTTGGAAATGTAGGAGGGAATGAGATCAGGGCAGGAATCAGCCAGTGAGACCCTGGTATCTGGGAAGAGTAGCACATCATATTCAGCTGGCAGGATCACTGTACCCCTTTGCCCCTCTGGGGAGGAGGCAGGGGAGTCCAGCCTGAGATTTAGGCCCTAGAATTGCTCTTTCCACTTTTGGTTGTTTATTCTTTCCTTTTGCTTTTAATTACACTGGTAATGGATGTATGCTTGTTGAAGAAAAAATGTGAAATGATACAGTAATACAATGACAGTCCTTCCTTACTCCACAGCTTGAACACACTCCCCAGGAAAAAACCTCTGGTTAGAAATATGGAGAATTCACACACACACACACACACACACACACACACACACACACACACACACACACACCCCACAAAGTGGTTCCTTTACCAAAAGAAAGGAGGGTGGGGGGGATGAGGAGAACCATACTGTTTCCAGTTATCTTCACCTTGTTTGTTGTTGGTTGGTTTTTTTTCACTTAAAATACATCACGTATACCTTTCCAATACAGAAGACATAGCTCATTTTTATTGCATGTTCCTCCATTGTAGAGTTCCAAATTCTATTTAGCCTTTGCCCCAATGATAGTCGTTTTGGTTTTTCTTGTTGTTTGGTTGTTGTTTTTTGCCATGGCGTTCAATGTGCCTGTGAAAATTCTCGTACATGTGTACAAGAACTTCTGCAAGAAAGATTCCTAGAAAAGCAACTGCTGGGTCATAACATGTATATTTTTAAATTTTTTAATAGATGCTCCAAATGGAGAAGAATCATTTCCTAAATCAAATGCAAACTTCTGTTGCTATCAACAAAAGGAAGAGCTGATAAGAATTTTATATTTCAAAGAAAGGGCATTGATGAATACATTTTTTAAAATAATGTTTTCCTTACTTTAAGTAATTTTTGGAATTCTGCTTTGTAGAGTACAATATTAAGACGTATCATAAAGCAAACCACATTCTGTAATTAAAGCTTAAAAGATAAATCAGAGAAAGACAAAAGGAGCCAGTGCTTAATAATAATATGTGCTAGAACTTCCTCACTGCCTGAAATTTCCCTACAGTGTTCTCACTGTTATTCTAAACAGTTGTTTAAGCCCTATGCCAATTTGAATCAGAATCTCCAGAAATGTGTCTTGTACAACTGAGTTTTAAAATGTTTGCAGGTGATTGTGAAATATGGTAAGATTGAGAGCAACTACAGTCCTAATTTTTAATTTCTGAAATGTTAGCAAAAAAGTAATACAATCATTCAGTGGCACTGAAATAATAAAAACATTAAATAACGAAAGAACATAAAATTTTCTGAGTTTTAAATGGATGGAATTTATTTTTTAAAAATCAACTTCAAATATTTTTTTATTTAATCATCATACAATATGTAGCTGTTCGCAACAAGGATAAGAGTAATTGTGATAGGCAGCTGTATGATTCTAAAGAAATGAAACATTGGAATAAGTTGGAATGTTAAAGAAAATAAAGACAGATGAAGCCAGAAAAGGTTAATGCCTATAGTGAGTGAAAGAGAAGATTTTGAAGCCCAAAGTCATTGAAAAATTCTTTCGAAGGCCGTGGCTCACTGAGCTCAACTGTTAAAAGATGGGCACTGCCCAATAAGAGGCAGATAACAAGCCTTTGCAAATGACAGTGAAATCGCATCATAAGAGATGAAAAAATAATAAGGGAAGAGATTATCAGCACAGGAGGTCAGTCCAGCAGCCAGCTCCAGCAATGATTCATAAAGTCATAAAAGGTTATTGTGAAACAGGCGCTGGGAGGGGCAGTAACAGAACTAAAACCAAGGCCCTCTCTGCAGAGAGAATGAGTGAGGTATCCTTTACCTTTTCCTCCCATTGGAATCTTTGCGTCAAATGAAAATTCAGTTATTTTGACAAGGGAGATTAAACCAACAAGGGATATATTCTGTCAGGGTATACAAGGTGATTGTCTTCTCCTAGTAGTCAATGAACACCCCAAATTTCAAGTCAGTTTGACTATAGCTTAACGAAGCATATCCAATGGTTCCTAGGTGACTTAGTATTTAGAATTGTTTTCTGATCTATATCTATCTATCTATCTATACAGTATACATGGCTAATATGCAAATCGTCCCCTCAGGAGTTTGACTGGGAGCACTGGAATTTGATTGCTCACTATAATATGCACTGACCACCATGGGCAGCATGGAACATGGCAGGCAACCAGCGGTGGCAGCAGAGCACTCAAGGAGTGAGGGAAGGAGGAGGTGGGGAGGCAGGGAAATGGAACCTGATAGGCCTGGTTGCTGGCCAAGCCTAGGGACCCTACCTTTGCATGAATTTCATGCACCAGACCTCTATTTTGTTATAATAAGTGTTTCATACTTTTCCAACCTTTTGTTAAGAATAATGGTAAGGCTGGGAGAAACCAAGATGGTGGCATAGGTAAACACCTAAACTGCTGCCTCGTACAACAATTTCAAAACTATGACTAAAAGACAAAACGGACATCATCCAGAACCACAGGAAGGCTGGCTGAGTGGAAATTCTATAACTAGAAGGAAAGATAAAAGCACACTGAGACTCAGAGGAGCTGCAGAAGGCACAGCTACTGAGATGTGCACGTGCACAAAGAGGACTGGCAACTGAGTGTGGGGATCACTTTCTCAAGCAGGAAGGAGACAAAAGCTCCTGACTGTGCTGAACTCCAGTTCCAGGCAAGACTCTGGGGACCCAGACTCATTTGAGGAGCACTGGACTGTCTGGCAGTGGGCAGAACTCGAGGGTAGCTTTCTCTCAGAGGTATTTGCAGCAATTACCATGGGACACTAAGATACAAGAGCCTGACAGGAAACCAATGGTGTCTGCTCCACCTAAGACCCCACCCCATCCAAGCGGAGCACAGAGGCTTTTACAAGTCTTGTCTCATAAGGGTGTCTCCAGCACAGAAGTTCTCCCATTGTAGACACAGCTGATCCTCACAGCCAACTGGCCTGGAGGTCAATTCTTCCCAGTGATACCAACAACAATCAAGACTTAACTACAATAAGACTGTGCACACAGCCCACAAAGTGGTGCATCAAGAGTGTCCACCTCAGGAAACTGGGAGGCTGAGCCACTGGGCCCTATAGGACACCTACCACACAAAACTCTATCAACTCAGGGAAGCAGCCAAAATGCAGAGACAAAGAAACATGTCACAAATGACAGAAATGGAGAAAATCAAACAACTGGATATAAAGTTCAAAACCATGGTTATAAAGTTTTTCAAGAATCTTCTAGAAAAGGCCAATAAATTTAGCAAGATCCTCGAGAATATGGAAAAGTACCCAACTAGAAATTAATCATACACTGACTTAAATAAAAAATATACAGAGATCTAACAGTAGACTAGAGGATAGAAAGAATCAAATCAAAGATTTGAAATACAAAGAAGGAAAAAACACTCAACTGGAAAAGAAAAAAAAAGGGGAAAAATATGAAGATAGTGTAAGGAGCCTCTGGGACAATTTCAAGTGTACCAACATTTGAATTATGGGGGTGCCAGAAGTAGAGAGAGAACAAGATACTGAAAACCTATTTGAAGAAATAGTGACTGAAAACTTCCCCCACCTCGTGAAAGACATAGATTTATAAGTCCAGGAAGCACAGAAAACCCCAAAGAGAACCACACCAAGACACATCATAATTAAAATGCCAAGAGCATGCTGAAACCGTTTGGCTCAGTGGATAGAGTGTCAGCCTGAGGACTGAAGGGTCCCGAGTTCGATTCCAGTGAAGGCATGTACCTTGGCTGTAGGGGGTGTGCAAGAGGCAGCTGATCGATGTTTTTCTCTCATCGATGTTTCTGACTTTCTATCCCTCTCCCTTCCTCTCTGTAATAAATCAATAAAATATATTTTTAAAATAATAAAATAAAATAAAATGCCAAGAGCAAAAGACAAAGAGAGAATATTAAAAGCAGCAAGAGAAAAACAGTTAGTTACCTATAAGGGAGCACCCATACAATTGTCAGCGGATTTCTCAACAGAAACGATGCAGGCCAGACAGGAGTGGCAAAAAATATTCTAAGTGATGAATAGCAAGAACCTACAACCAAGATTACTCTACCCAGCAAAGCTGTCATTCAGAATTGAAGGTCAGATAAAGAGCAGGAAGGAGACAAAAAAGAGCGATAAGAAAAACCTAAAGGAGTTTATCACCACCAAACCAGTATTATATGAAATGCTGAAAGGTATTCTTTAAGAAGAGGAAGAAGAAAAAAAAGGTAAAGATAAAAATTATGAACAACGAATACATATCTATCAACAAGTAAATCTAAAAATCAAGTGAATAAAAAGACCTGATAAACAGAATAAACTGGTGAATATAATAGAATCAGGGGCATAGAAAGGGAGTAGACTGACAATTCTCAGGGGAAAAGAGGTGAGGGGGTGTGGAAAGAGACTGGACAAAAATTGTACACCTATGGATGAGGACAGTGGCAGGAGTGGTAAGAGCAGAGGGGGGGTGGGAACCGGGTGGAGCTATGGGGGAGGGGGGGAAGAGGAACAATTGTAATAATCTGAACAATAAATATTTATTAAGTTAAAAAAATAGAATAATGGTAAAGCCTGGCTGGTGTGGCTCCGTGGTTGAGCGTCCACCCATCAATCTGGAGGTCACCAATTCAATTCCTGGTGGGGGCATGCAGGAGGCAGCCAATCAATGTTTCTTTCTTATCAATGTTTCTATTTCTCTGTCTTTCTCCCTTCCTCTCTCTGAAATCAATAAATACCTATAAAAATATTTTTTAAAGAATACGGTAAGATTATGAGGCTTAGAAAATTCATTTGGTAAAATTCCACAGATACAGTCAACCACATTTTGAAAAGTGAAACAGCGCATGGAAAATAGTTATCAGGACAAGAAAATATGTGTTAACTCCATGGATTTCAGCATCCCTGCTCCTGGTCAGGACCAGGTCCCACGGCCGTGATGGCGAACCTATGACACATGGGGTCGCAGAGAATTATAGTTTTTTTCTTGAAGTGACACATCACCCGAGTTATGCTCGGTTTTTTGGCAAATTTTGACACACCAAGTTCAAAAGGTTGCCCATCACTGCCCTATGGGTTATAAGAACAAACAAATGAGTCCACAACAAGCTAATCAAAGGCTGTGCATTCAATCTAATTAGGAGGATTAGCCCCAAACCAAACAAAGAACATTGTGCGATAAATAAAGCAAGACAAAAGTAGAGACATCCAACAGTGACTTTCTAGCACCATCAAGACAATAACAGAAGCCACTTTGCCTGGAGACCAAATACTTCTGCTTGTTTCTTCTTCAAGCATGGATGTTGTGTGCCAACCTTGATATCATAGCGTCAATATAAATTTCATTGATGAAATTATATTCATTGTTTTCCTGGAATGAATGAATTCCAGGGCCCCCTCCCCGCTGGAAGTCCTCTCCCTGCTCCCGCCGCCCCGCCCAGCCTCCTCCATTTAGTCATCCATTAAAAATAAATAAATAAATAAATAAATAAATAAATAAATAAACAAACACACACCAAAAAATTCTCCCTTGTCATAGAAATTAGGGGCTGCTTGCGTGGAAAGGAGAGAGTGAGGGCAGGGGAGGACTGGAGGCTCAGTCCAGAGGGATGGCTCAGTCTTAGGTCCTCCCCATGAAACACCCCCAGTGGCTGGTGTTTGCACAATTAGGGGCCTAGCACAAATGGAAGGTTGTTTAAAATATCATGGGCTATAATGCACATCTTAAAATAAAATTCAGATTCACTAAAACTTTTTCAATAAATAGACATCATATCACTTTGATAGGATCCTGTAAGCAAGGCAGAAATAGGACAAGAATGGAATAATGCTATCAACAAAAAGCTTAGGAGTTCCTGAATTAGGAAAAGTTAGCTAGTTTTTCAGAGAGCTCTAATGTTAGACTCCTGCAATGGCAGATACACTAGTGTGTGAAAGGAAATACATAAAGTTACACAGGCACCTGCTTCTGGGAAAGAAATAAGGTGATTTGTAGGAGGAAGAAAAGAATCAGACAAAAGCAGAGAGTTGTGAAGGTAAAAGCAAAGGCAACCGATAGACAAAGCTGGAGAGAGCCACAGCACGATTGTAAAGATCTGCTACAGCATTTACTAAGAGAGAGAGAAAAGAAAACGAGACAGAGAATATCACATGGTGTACATTCTAGATAAGTTAGCTATACTATTTATGCATTGATTGTAGGTTTTATCCCAAGGTACTTTGTGAGCACTAAACAGAAATTAAACTAATAATTGGACCCAAAAAATGTTAAGAAACACCCACAGACAGTGATCGTTTCTGCCCCTGAAGAGTGCCACTCATTGCTTCAGCCAAGAGACTATGAAAGCTCCCCAACTTTTTTTGCTAGACCTCTGCCCCAAGAGAACAATGGATCTTGATTCATTTTTTTCATTGTTCCTCTAGTTTGACTAACCCCAGGCTGGTTTGTATATATACAAACATTAAGATCTGTATTGAATTTCCAATCTTCACTGTTCCCCACTCAGTATTTCAGCATCTCAATAGGCCCACATGTGTGTGTGCATGTGTGTGCATGCATGCAGGTGTATTTTGGCCACCTTCAAGTACAAACCTTTCTAAGATCTTTTGTCCCTCTGGGTGGGGAGGAAGAGACTCTCAGCTATTCATTACCAACCTGACCAATTAACAGAGGAGCAGAAGTTAACAGCTGGACAGAAGACATGCTTGAACATCACACACTTTCTCTTCCATATGTGTTTGTTGCCTTTTCCTGGTCCTTCCATTTCAGGAATGGTGGAGTCCCACATGTTGACCCCTCCTGGGTTTCTCACACAGCCAGCCCACTTTTCATGGGGAAAGAAACAAGGACTAACAACTGTTTCAACCTTTTTCTCTAAGTGAAACCTTTTTTTTTTCCTTCCCTTCTGTATTATCCTGCTACGGTACTTTAAACTTCTCCCATCATTAAACCTTCTGAGTGAAATATTGAACTGATTAATGTGGCATTTTCCACTAAACTGTTTCAGGAAATGTTGCACCTTACCAGTGGGATGCTTTTGAATAATGTAATCTCCTTAGTATAATTAAAACTAAGTTCTGAAGTTAGTACCTTTTTTCCCTGGAGGCACTCATCAAAATGTCAAGTGTTCCTTCTAGTAGAACTGCAATCTCATAATACAAACAAATATATTACCTACTGCTCCTCACTAGCAAGAGGCCCTTGCCGCATTTTTGTCACTTGATTTCTAACCTGAGCAAGCAGCATGAAAAGTATGGTCACCAGAAACCACTGTGACCAGTACCCAGAGCAGTGTTCTATACCAGCTACCTGGTTTGCATTTAGCAGTACTAATATTTATTTTGCCTATCTGCCCTCAACAGATGAACTTTTGATTGGTGTGTTGTTATTTATGCAGAGAGAACAGTGTGGATCCAAGAGTCGATTGCTCTCCTCTGGCTGTCACTTAGTTTAATAGGGAAAAAAATAAAATGGGGACGCAACGCCCTCTTCTGGCTGAGAAGCGCTTAGAGGACTGTGCAAACTTGACAGGCGTTTTAACCAAGTCCTTGAAGTCTGCTTGGTGTATAGTAAATAATAAACAAATAACCAACGCTGTTGTCGAAGTTTGAAACATTATTCACATCTAGAGATAGGGGAAGATGTGGCCTCGGAGGGCGGGTCACAGATGCCTGGCTTTTAGGCATTCTGAGGGGGTTAGGTGGGTGGACCATTCTCCAGGTGAACAGAAAGATTATGAGAGAAATGATGTCAAGAATCCTGTTCTTCTCTGGAACAATATTAAATTACAAACAAGGGTAAGTTCATTCTACAGGTTCAGGAGACCTATTTTTCAGTGGAGTCTCCTCTAGCGACCACATTCGCCTTCAAGGAGCCCCATCACCAAATAAGGTAGCCCTGCCAGTCTCCATCTGGGAAGGAGTGGGAGGGAGGAAATGACAAAGGAAGGCAGATACTCGAGACAGAAGGAGCCCAGCAGGACTTCGAAAAAGAAATATTCAGTGCTGGAACATGCTTCCTACAAAATAATGTTTTCATTCTCTAGAAAACATGCTTCTTTCCAGTCTGAAGGCCAAGTGGGCTGGCACTTCCCTTCTCTGTGCCTGCCAACTAGTCATTAGCAAACAATGAGTGACAGCGCAACTGCAAAAGCAAGAAGAAATGGATGGGCAGCAGCACAGGAAAGTATGAGAAGGGTGTCAATGAGAGCAAATCATGCAAGTACCAGCTGGAAGCTGCCTTCTTCCCTGGGAGCTTCAGAATGAACAAAAAGGTCAGGCCACCTGAGCTAAGAAATGCTAGCTCCTGGCCACACAGCTGGGCAGGGGCCACCAAAGGACATGTATACCTGGGGACGCATACACCTGGGGATGTGTGCATCTGAGTGTGTGCACAGCCATGGCAGTGGTTGGAGCAGGATATTTCCTATACCTAGCCAATGGCAGAAATGCTTGGAGCAAGTAATGCCAGCAAATAGTTTTCAGAACATCCAAGTTAAAGCTCTTGGGATGACAAGTGTTAGAAACCCTCTTTAACTTAACCCAAAACAGGAATTTATTGGGCAGAATTTTGGAGTCTCAGAAGATCCAAGGGCATGAATTATCATGGAGGCAGGGCTGCTTGTGTATCTGGAGCTGGGAAGTAAAAAGCTGTTCAGAAACCAAGTAGTAGCTCATGCTGCCTGTCTAACTCCATTCCTCCAGCGCCTCATGGTTTCTCATCTCTGCTGGCTTTGTCCAGATTTTTCTTCTCTAATTTCTGCTTCATATTTCTATGTCCAAACATGGGGGCCATGGCCCAGAGTTTAATTGTCCTCAGTTCAAATGACCCATAAAACTGAATAACTGGTATCCATTCATTCCAATTCCAAATTTCCTGGGAGGCACAGTTTTCTCCGTCCTGCTTGGGTTCATCAGTTTTCTAAGCAGCCATGGAAAGAAAGAGAGGCATGCACTATAAAGATGGCTATCACCCCTATTTGTGGGGAGACAATCCTTACAAAAGAAGGTCATAGACTAGGAAGAAACACATCTTCACATTGACTCTTAAGGACCATAAAGTGAGGCTGAAGTGGTTTTGTGAAATGACAAAATAATGAGCAATTTTGGGGGAAACTTTATTTGAATAGTACCCATTTGTGAGAACTTTTAAAAAGGGGCAAAGGAATAAGGAGTACCAAATTGTATTTTTCTATATAGTGGAAAGATAACTAATTTGGGAGCTAGGAGATATGAGGACAGTTCTTGGCTCCACTGAACTGAATATATGAACAAATGATTTAATCTCCTAATGCAGTTTTCTCATCTAAAACTAAGAAATAATAGTAGTTATCCTGTCTATGTCGTAGAGCCGGATAGAGAGGAATGCACGGTTAGGTCAAGGCGGGGGAAGCCCAGAGCCAATGCATGCATCTACCAGGTAGATGGTGACAGAGATAACTGGAGTCTTCCTAGCCCCCTGGCCTGAGACAGAAATTCCACACCGCTCATACCCTCTGTCCTCCGCCCTCCCCCCAACTGGTGGATGGAGTTATGACATCTGCCACCGAGACATCCCAGAGACATTGAACCACTAATCAATGCATGCCGAGTGCCTTGGGGCCCACCCCTTCCCATTCTGCCAGGGACCCAACTCTTTCCTGTTCCTCCCCTCAAAAGGCGAGTTCACAGCTTCACAAGCTGCTGCTCTCTCCAGCCTGGCTGGGTCCCTCATTCTTCTCCTCCTCCTCCTCTAATCCTGGTTTTTCTACCTCCCCTGTAATGAATCTCGCTCGTTAGTGTGAAAAAAACCTCCCCTTTAACATGTCTTGGTCTCTGATTCCCGTTTCCTGAGCCTTGAACCTTACATGCACTATTGTGAATAGAAGAGAGGTGGGAATTAAGAAGAGTTTGGTGGTCATGGCTAGTAATTTTAGGTCACAAAGAGACTGGAACTACATTACAGCTGGATGCAAGAGACAAAAACACTAGAGTTGCTCCAATCACAAGCAACCTTATCTACAGGACTCTGGAGGAACTGAGCTGTAAATTCTTAAGAGTTAAAATCTTCCAGAGCTAGAACAGTTGCTAAGGAAGTGATTACAACTAATATTAAAAACTAGAGGCCTGTTCCATGAAGAGATTCGTGCAATAGGCCTTCCTTCCCTTGGCTTCTGGCACCAACTTTCCTCTGGCACCCGGGCCCAGGCCTTTGCTCTGGCCAGAGTCTTCCTCCTTCATCTTCACTGCAGACTCTGGAGTCTGCAATCTTGTCCTCCCTGCAGCACTGTGCTCCTCTAGATCCCTTCACCTGCCCTGTCCCCAGCTCTCCCACTGCCCTCCCTCTCATAGCAGGCATCCTGCCCCGCCTGGCCACTCCGCTCCTGGAGCAGCTGGGCAGCCGTCATCTTTGGCCTTCTAATTTCCATATTCACTCTGACTGACTGTGGGCATAGTGGAGGTATGGTCAATTTACATGTTTGTCTATTATTGAGTAAGACTAGGTGGAAAATGGTATTCCTTGAGAGAAAGGGGAGCTCCCACTGATATCCATTGGGTCAGAAATGTGGCAAATCCCAGACTTGTTTGTGGGTGTAACCTTTTGTTCAGCAAAGTGATTCCATGGAACCAGAATGATGCTTTCCTAAATTGAGTTAAGGCTGGTCACTCCCACACGGGGAGGAGGGGCTGATGAGGATGACATCTGCCCAGCCCCTGTGAAATCAGCTGACCTCACTGACTCAGTATCCCTTTTCTCCCCCAAGGCTCTGCATGTATCTTTTTGAAGATGCCTACTCAAAGAAGATGACTTTCCCAGCAAAAAGACCTTTTTTATGGCAAACATAGCTTCTCGAGTTTGTTGTGGAGACCTGATAAGATAATAGGTATAAAAACTCTAAAGCTCTCTACCATTGTAAGTTATTATATTTATGATCATTAACAATGTCATAAAGGGAAACGATTAAATCAATCACAAAAATGGCACGTATATTTGATAGCTAAAAGTAATCAAGCAAGGAGCCAGAAGCAATTTGATCATCTTCTTCTCCTTCCAAGTTTCTTTTCATTCAGCTTTTGTGAGTTTATGCATTTATAAAATCAGTATATATATAGGCTATTGCTTTCTGAGATAAATGGAAGTATGCCTTCTTTGATTACTTTTTATTCCAAATCCATGAAAGAGAAAATTTATGTTCATCTCTGGAGCAAACACCATGCTCCCTCCAGAGAAATGTCAAATCAGAACTGGACTCTGGCTTCTTCTTCGAGTTCCTTGAAGTCACAATGGAGATTGTAAAGTGTTGAAAAGGTGAGAGGAAGAGGAATAGAGACAGAAAAACAAATATAAGGGTAGAGAGGGACACACTCAGAGACAAGGACTACTCTGTTTTCAATCGGCTGTCTTGTGGCTCAGCAGAAATGAAATAAAAGATCAGCAGTCATTCTTGCAGCTGTGCAATTCTAGGGGCCCTGAAGTTCAGTTATCTTATATCCAAAAAAAGGTAAGCAGTATATTAGACCCACTTTCAGGTAGCAACCAATATAATCTGAGGTTCAGGATCAAAGACAGACATTTTTGAGTAGTGAACAGACTGGAATCCAAATAGGAAGACCATTGTGGAGGACTATGAAAGTCTTTCCAGTCAATTTGTGTGGGGTGTGGATAGAAATTGGGAATGAGCCTGTTTAAATAAGTATAGTAAGATGGGTCTTTTGACAATATACATGATTTATATTTCATGAAATAAAATATGATAGAACCATCAAGACCTATATCAAGGAGCTTATGTTTATGTTCACTATCATTCTCTCTCTTTTCACTTCTCAAATCAATCAGAGAAGTACTACTACATATCATATTATGACTAGAGGCCTGATGCACAAAATTCATGCAAGAGTAGGCCTTTCTTCCCCTGACTGCTAGCACCAGCTTCCCTCTGACACCCAGACCCGGCTTTGTCCAGAAGGACGTCCAGTCTAATTAGCATATTACACTTTTATTATTATAGATGGGGCTAACTAAAAGATACACAAGACCATTAGTTCTATTAGTCTATAGTGTCAACCTACGTAAGACATGATCTCTAGCCCTGGGTGATATGCATAGAGTTGGAAAAACAAGAAAAACACAACAGGAGATTATCCATATAAGTATTTAGCGTACTCTATGCCTGGCACATAATGTGGATTCAAAGAGCATCAGCTATTATTTTATTGTGTTTATTGTTAATATAAGGTTATTGTTAGCAGCATAAAAATGATACTCAGAAACACACTGCTTACATTCTCAGCATTCACCTTCCTCCTAGCTTTTGTAGGGAGCCAGGAGGCCTGATACTGAGCTGGTGCTGGAGGGTGGGCTCCAGGGGTAGAAGAAGGGGCTAGGTCTCTATCTCTAGGTCTCTAATATGAAGAGTCATTAGGGGGAGACCCAGCCAAAACCTAAAGAAATACTGAGAGTCAGAGCCAGGGGAGCCAGGGCCAAAACCCAAATTCAAACACTGCTGGCAAACTAGAGTACAGCCAGGTAGATACCAGAGTAGAAAAGAAGCCAGTGTGGAATAAAACAAGGAGGATCCTGGGAGTTTTCCAAAATGGTTCTGGAATAGCCACAGTTTACTTGACAGGTCACTGAGCATGGCTATGTTTAACCTTCAGAAAGATAAAGGGTCAGGGCCCACTGTAGGACAGAAGGAAAACAATGATGATGGAACCAAGAGAGAAAAGCATAATGTGTTATGGATATGAATAAAGAGGATATAAAGACTGTAAAAAGGTAGGTGATGTGCATTTGAGGGAAACAATTTTTGCCAGTTCCTAAGTGTAAGTTGTTAAATTCAAAGCTTGGGTAACCTTCCTCCTTATATATAATTGTTTTCATTTACATATAGTATATGTATATGTGTGGGTGTGGGTGTGTGTGGGTATAGATACATATATATGTGTGTGTCTATAGAGAGAGAGATACACAGACATGTTGGTGTTTAAACTGTTAGAGGAATAGGGATCATAAAGTAAATTGGAACTTTTATCTGAAATGACCATGTGCATCCATCACCCGTTTCTTAGAATCCCTTGCACGCTACGAATTCCCTGGAGTATCTTCTCCTTTCAGATAAAGAAACAACTGTTAGATAACCAATCACCCATCTTCCCTTATTCCCCATCCCTCCAAAAATCAAGGAAAGAAAAAGGGAATCAATGTTGCTTAACAGAATATTTTCTGCTGTTTTTCACAACCTCAGTAGCTTGACAGGACAAGGAATATCCTTAGGACTATTCTGAAAGGTGATTTTAAACATCAGCATTGCTCTTGTCAAGTAAAGATAGCATTTCCATGGGAGATTTGAATGATTCCTTCAGAGGGGTTCGGGTCTCTAAAGCAAATATGTACCTAGGCACTGTGGTAGAGAGTATTTGCCAGTGAGAATATCAATGCCCAGGTACACACACAGTGTGTGTTTTGCTACAAATGTTTTCCTAGTAAACAAAGATGAAGCCATCAAAAGAAAGGGAACGCTAATTTTAAATCAATTAAATTCAAACAGAAATGTTTCCTTTGGGTATAGTTGCCTTTCAGTAAGCACACTAATTTTGGAGACTTATATTATTTACCCACAAATTGTTTTTAAAGCATCTGAGGCATTGAGGAGATGAAGTCAAATAGATCTCTCCAGTAGCTCCTTCCCAGTCCATGAATTATTGGGGATAGGATTTAACCATGCTGTTATGTTCATCACCCTGCTCTGGCTGATATAAATGCATATGCAATAACAGAGTATGCCTATGTAACATACTGGTATATGGACATGAAGGGCAATGCCCAGGAATCTGGGGATCACGTGGTTCTAAGGGTCCCTATTCTGGTCACATTAAACCACCAGGAAGAGGAAGTTGTATCAAGATCAGCTGCTGGCCAGGATAACAGGTTGGGTAGTAGAATGGACTCTGTACTCCAAGTTTGGTTCAAAAGGAAAGAGAATCCACCCTACACCTCATTTAAAAATGTGCTTCTGATCCTGAGTAGCCTCATGCATGTGGGAAGAAAGATGTAGCAGAGGTTGAGTCCTTGCCAGCCATCCGCAGTCAAAGGGATGATAATGTTTTTGGAGCCTACAGAGAGGAAAATAGTTGTATCGCTCCCAATGGGGGAAAAAAGCTCTTAGAGATGACAACCATGATTGGCATCTTAAACACAGAGATCAAAGGTGGTACAAGGATCCCCACAAATGGTTGCTCACTTAACATCCAGGGTTAGGGGTCTAGATTTGCTGTCATTGTTTTTATTGTCTTGGGTGAGTTACTGGATTGAGAGCAATTTGGATATCGTCTCCCTCCATGGGGTTCTGCAACCAAAAAGAGATTGATGAAAAGCAGAGGTTCGGGCGAGTGATTCCAATATTACTTTCCTCAAAGCAATACAAATGATAAGGCTATTACTTGAGAAGAAAACAACTAGCCATAAGAGCCATAAGAGTGATTTCATTGTCTCTGATGGGGAAGAGTGAGCATAAACATTAAGTAAAGCTCAGGACATTGGAAAATGATGGATGATATGATGCTATAGTCATGTTTCTTCATAAGGATTCTCAATGTTTGCAGAAGACATGTTTTTATACAGTCTAGGAGGCAGCAAGACAACTTGATGGTAGTCCATGACATTGGTTTAGCACTTTAAATTTTACCAAACACTTTAACAAACACTATCACAATGAATCCTCAACTCACATGCTACATAGGTGGGACAAGCACTCCTATTTTACTAGGAAGAAACTGAGGTTCAGAGAAGTAAATGACTAGCTTCAGTTTACCCAGCCAAGAATGTTCCTTCTGCTACACCACCATGACCACTGATAGAGTGGAAGTCAGGACACTGCACATCCATTATTTGTTTCTATCCAACTATTTCATGAACACGTGTAATGTCTGAGTTCCCTTTCCATACAATGGGATTAGTAGTAATAATAATAATAATACCTATTTAAAAATTAAAGTAGTATAACTAAAACTAGACAACATATTTAAAGCATGTCAAGATAAATTAGAAGTTCTGTAAGCTCCTGTAACCTGTTCTGTAAGCTCCATTTGAATCTAACTGCAACAACCACCAATTGAAGGATGATGGTCCCCCCCACATCCTCCATTTCAGCCGCAATCTAAAGATAAGGCACTCCAACTACTATACATTCTAAGGGAAGAGAAATCTCATCTTAATCTTGGATTTATGAGATGTTTACAAACATTTTTGAAAAAAAAATATTTACAAATGACAATATTAGATTGCATTTATGGTTTGCATTAAAGACAACAAAGTGTTTTTATGTACTACACAAGATTTATTTTAATCCTCATTCCACCCTTAAAGAAAAGTAGAGATGAACATTCTTGCCATCTGCCACTGAAGCTCCACCGGGAAGGTGAGCCCACTAAGACTCAGAGAGATGAAGTGTGATTCTGGGAACACACATTACACTTGGAGTTGGCAAACCAGAGTTTGAATAGCAGGTCCACCACTTGCTGCTGTAAAAGCCTTGGAGCAAGCTTCTAAATCTCCTTGAGCTCCAGGAAAAAGTTAGGGAACTTACAAAACCTGTCAGTTACTTCTCAGCCCTACATCTACCCTTCTCCATTTAGCTGTGTAAAGCTAGAACTAAAATCCTACAGCCTATGTTTTCCACGCTATGTGCTTCTATTTATTAGCTCCTACAATGGGAAGTGTTGTGCAAGCTGAGGCTGGGAGCACAGGAGAGGCTGTGCTTCTTTCTTGCTTTGGCAGCATCTCTGGAAGCAGCTGCCTTTCTTCTGACTTTAGCTCCTGCAGTGGGGCTCCCTCCGTGGCTCCAGCACAGCAGCAAGTGGTGCTCCAAGGCTCTGCTAACTCTGTGTCCCTTTTGCTCCCCCTGTTCTGGAAGTTACTGGCTTCTGGGTATGGCTTTTTCTTTTTCGTCGTTCTTCCAGCACCTACTGCTCTTATCCAAAACATGTGTACCGATGTCTTGTTTGAAATATCCAGAATGGGCTTGATTTTCTTAAATGCACCCAGAGTGATACACTAAAGTACCTGCACAAGAACTACCACATCCTTAATGGACAATCATTAAAACAATTAAAAATCGAGAGACCTTCCCTAATGGGTCTGGCTCAGTGAATAGAGCGTCGGACTGCAGACCGAAGAGTCCCAGGTTCGATTCCGGTCAAGGGCCTGTACCTTGGTTCTGGGCGCATCCTCAGTAGGGGGTTTGCAGGAGGCAGCTGATAGATGTTTCTCTCTCATCGATGTTTCTAACTCTCTATCTCTTTCCTTCCCTCTCTGTGAAAATCAATAAAAAATATTATTTTATTTTAAAAATAGAAAGACCTGCCAATGTTACAATGTTGGGAACTACAAGCAGAATCCACTTTCCCATAGCTTCACCACTGGAATGTTAGGTTAGGAGTGAGTACTGTATGAGAAATCTTTCCAATCACAGTGCTCCGAAATATCTAAAAGTTTAAGACTTTTTTAATGACGCATGCACCAATTTAATGCAATTTCCAAAAGAGGGGTGATAAAAATACTGGCCTACCTCATAGAGCTGGTTGGAACAACTAATTAGCTCTCATAAAAACACTTCAACCACCTAAAGTACCTCATAAAAGTTTATTATGAGTAGTAATGTTAATAGTTAAACATATAATGATGGGCATCAAATGGGCACGCTCCACAAACTGATGGTGTTTTAAATTCTCTTTATGATCTCACTGTTGTTTAGCAGTTCATATATTGAAAGCTCTTCACGGCTGTAAATTACTTAATCCCCATGACAATCACTCCTGAAAGATAGGTCAGTATTATTTTCTATTACTACGGCAACAAATCCTATGTAAATGCCCAATGATAGAATTCTGGTATGAGAAACAAGAAAGATTAAGCGACTTGTTCAAGGCCACGCATCAAGTAGGTGGCAGGGTTAGTTTTAAAATGCAGAGCTACTGACCCCAAAGGGCACTCCAGTTCACCTAGTCAACACTGCGAGGATCATTGACATTCACTTGCTTAAAAATTCAATGAAGCAAAAAATATCTGAGAAAAAAATATGAACAATTATAATTCGCAAGCATATAATTTAATGACCATATTTTGTTAGTCCATCAATGATAGACAGGCACTAGCAGGCAGGGTATCATGAATTTTGAAGATAATACTGTTCAAATTTTTCTCCCAACTCAGCCTCTGCCACATACGTACTTACTTGTGTGAACCTCAGTTTCAGAGTTCAATAGTAGTAAAATGAAGCTGATAATGGAATCTACCTCCTAAGTTACTGTAAGGATTTAATGTAAAGCACTTAGATCAGGGCCAAGTAGATAATAAGCATTCAATAAGTGTCAGCTATCGGATAACATTACACACAAAGTATTTATTGCTTTCCAATGGTATTGTGTTAAGTACGGAGATACTTAAGACCCAGACCCTGCACTCATGAGCTTTCAGTATAATAGGTTTATATAATGTGTAACTTGCCAAATAGTTAAGGGCATGGGACAGCAAGTGTTCAATCAATGCTACAAGTTTTCAAAACAAATTATGTAATTCCTTAATTCTCTGGTAGGAGTGCTCAATCTGCTCTCCTTCACCTGTCCTTGGGTTTCTGTTTCCATTTAATTAACTTTATTTACACTTTTTTTGGCGGGGGAGGGGAATCAGAACAGAATTAAATCAATAGTCACTAAAGGGATTCACATGTTAGAGAGTGTCCTATGGCTGGTTAGAGAAAAGCAGGATAATTTCTGGATGAAGTGTTTCTGGCAAGAGGTGGTACAGGAATTTGGTCTGGTTTTAAAACCCCAAGATGGCTGTGAGAGATGGTGGGGAGGGCAGGTAGGAGAGTTGAGGGAGTGCGTGAGCCAACAGAGAAAATGGGGAACCAGTTTAACAAGGGAGAATGGAAGGATGTTTATTGAGCATTTGTTATGATCCAGGAACTGTGTTTGCACATTAAATTGCTTAACAAAGGTCACATAAGAGATAAGTGACCCTGCTAGGAATCAAATCAATTCACCTTTCAAGTTTGAGGCGATGGGAAAAACAAACAAACAAACATTGACTTTAAGAATAGAAAATATGATACAAAGTGAAGTTTTTGCAAGATTGCTCTGGGAATAATATTTAGAGAAATTTGAATAGATAATTTGGGAAAAGCCAGATAGAGGTGTTTATAGTATGTGAAGACTGATGAAAGCTGGACTAAAATAGTAATGTAAGACTGGAGGGGAAGGGATGGATGAGAGAGCAGCCCAGTGATTTTCAGCTGCAGCTACATAATAGTATCACCTGGAGATGTTTTTAGAACTAATAATGCATACATTTATTGACTATTATATACACAATAGGTGGGAATCAAAGGATACCATTTAAAGCTAAAAAAATGAAGTTAAATTAAAAACAAGGAGCTAAGGGCATTTATTTTATTACCAGAGGCCCAGTCCACAAAAATTCATGCACTTCAGGGGGGTCCCTCAGTCCAGCCTGCCCCCTCTCGCAGTCTGGGAGCCCTCAGGGGCGGGAGGCAACCCGGTAATCAGGAGAAGGCAACACCCCCATCACACCTCTGCTGCTGCCACTGCTGACAGCGCAAGCCTCGGCTGGCCCTGGTTACCTGAGCCTGGAGCAGCCTGGGAGGCTGTACAGTCACCATCTGAGGCTTGCCTGTGCCTTGGGCATCGGCTGAACAGCAGCCATCCAAGGCTTGCCTGCACCGCGGGTGTCGGCTGGACAGCTGCCATCTGAGCCTTGCCTGTACCTCAGGCCAGCCCCTGGGCAGCTGGGCAGCCGACATCTGAGGCTTGCCTGTGCCTTGGGCTGGCCCTGGCTGGCTGAAGGGCTGAGGGGAATGGGGGACTCCTGAGGGTGGCCCAAGCTGTGCTGCACATCTGTCACCATGGCAGGGCTGAGGGGATTGGGTGCCACCATCTTGTGGCTGTGGGCACTGCCATCTTTGAAGGCATAGCAGTCAATTAGCATATTCCCTCCTTATTGGCTGTGGGTGTTGCCATCTTTGTGAGGGTGTGATGGTCAATTAGCATATTCTCTCTTTATTAGACAGGATAGTAAAAAACAGATATAAATTTACCATTTTAACCATTTTTAAGTGTACAGTTCAATAGTGTTACATTGTTACATCTATAATATGACTACTTTATAAACCTCATATAAGTGGAATCATAGTATTTGTCTTTTTGTGACTGGCTTGTTTCACTTAGCATACTAGTAATGTTGTCAAGATTCATCCATGTTGTAGCATATGTCAGAATTTCGTTCCTCTTGAAGGCTGCATAGTATTGTAATATGTAATGTATCACACTTGGGTTGCTTCCACTTCTTGATTATTGTGAATAGTGCTGCCATGAACATGCATATGCAAATAACTCTTCAAGCCTTGCTTTAAATTCTTTTGGATATATACCCAGAAGTAGGATTGCTGGATCATATGGTAATTCATATTTCAATATTTTTGAAAAGTACCATAGCACTTGCATCATTCTATAATCCCATCAACAATGCACAAAGGTCATAATTTCTTTATATCCCTACCAATACTTGTTATTTACTGTGGGGGGGTTTTTAGTAATGAAATGTGGGGTTCAGAAAGAAGATCTCCCCCTTGCAGGTTCTTGCTTCATGAAGTATGAAGAATAAAATTCTTGGACTAAAAGGACTTGTTAGTAAAAAGGAGGAAATTTATTGGAAGCAAATACAAACTCCAACATAGACAGGGGTTTCCAAAGGTGTAACCAACTGAGCCCTCTTTTTCTAAGGTTTTAAAGGCTATAATGCTTTGTCTCTTCATGCTCCCTTCTAATTGGACCCCTTCCCCATTTTATGACTCTGTGCTTTTCTAATTGGTCACTCTTTTGCAGAATATCAATTTCAAAGTCTAAAACCCATATGGTACCCCCTTCTTTCTCTTCTTATCTTCCAACATTTCTCTAACCCCTGTGAAAATATGTTTCCCTCTTTCTGGCATCCATTGACATTTCTCTATCCTCTGTGAAATGTATATTTCCTTCTTCCTGGTACTCTGTGACTTTTCTTTATCCTCTGTAAATGTATGCCTTCTGGCAGCTCCAAGCCCTCACCTATGCATTCCTCCCATGGACCCTCTTTATTTCCCAAACCTGCCTATTTTGTCCCTGGAATTTCTTTCAGTAGCCACCCCAATGAGTGTGGCTAGGGGCATTTTTAAAAGGTATTAAGTACAAAGATAATCTCCAAAAATATGTATCACCTAAGTATAAAAACAATTTTAAAGGGGAAGAAAACAAATTATGCAGAGTAACAGCAAATCCTATCTAGTAAAAGAATAATATGCAAATTGACCATCACTCCAATACACAAGATGGCCACCCCCATGTGGTCAAAGATGGCCACCACAAAATGACTGGCAAGGGAGGGCAGTTGTGGGTGATCAGGCCAACAGAGGAGGGCAGTTGTGGGTGATCAGGCCAGCAGGAGAGGGCAGTTAGGGGCGACCAGGCCAGCAGGGGAGGGCAGTTAGAGGCAACCAGGATGGCAAGGGAAGGCAGTTAGGGGTGACTGGACCAGCAGGAGAAGGCAGTTAGGGGCAATTGGGCCAGCAAGAGAGCAGTTAGGCATTGATTAGGCTGACAGGGGAATGGTTATGGAGTGATTAGGCTGGCAGGAAGAAGCGGTTAGGGGCAATCAAGCAGGCAGGCAGGCAAGCGAACAAATGAGAGCCAGCAGTCCTGGATTGTGAGAGGGATGTCTGACTGCCCGTGGGATCGGGCCTAAACAGGCAGTTGGACATCCCTTGAAGGATCCCAGAGTGGAGAGAGTGCAGGCTGGTCTGAGGGACACATACCTCCACCCCACCCCCCCATGCACAAATTTTGTGCACTGGGCCTCTAATGTAATATAAATGTAATAATAATAGCATGAAATAACATGGCAGAGTTTAGACCAAACACATCAGTTTTGTCAATAAATATGTATAAGGCTTAACTCACTTGCTAAAAGATTCTCTAGCTCACAAAGCAAAACCCAACTATATACTTTATTCAAGAAGCACTCTATTCAGAAAGGCTAAAAATAAAGGAATGGGCAAAGGTATTCCAGGTAAATGGAAACAATAAAAAAAAAAAGTATTGTTTACAATCCTGAACTCATTACATGTATATTTGGTGGAAAAGCAAATTGTACTGTACCTATGTTAAATTCCTGGTTTTGGTAATGGCACTATGGTTATGAAAGAGAATATTCTTATTCCTAGGAAGTACATACTGGAGGACTTTTACAGGTTAAGGACTTACTCTCAAACAATTCAGAAAAAAATAAAGAAAATTATGCCAAATGTAAATAACTGGTGAATCAAGGATATATGTGCGATGTTTGTATCTTTCTTGAAACTTGTCTATAAGTTTAACATTTTTACCAAAATGAAAAGTTTTTTTAAAGCATAATGCCAGGTTTAACTCCTCAGAGCAACTAATTCTCTTGGCATCAAAATGGAACCAGGACCACGATGTTCATTAAAGCTCTCCAGGTAATTCTAATGTGCATTCAGAGTTAAGAACCATCAGACTAATCAATCCATGCGACTGCATTACTGACTGGAGGTGTGTAGTAACAGAAGGGGAGAAACCAAGGAAGACTTTTAGGTAGAAAATGCTTCCAAGATAACCAGGTCCTTATCCCTGGAAACTGACTGTTACCTTACATGGCAAAAAGGACTTTGAAGATTAGATAAAGGACCTTAAGAGGGCGAGAGTATTCTGGATACTCTAGGCAGGCCCAAAATATAAGTACAAGTGCATTATAAGAGGAAGGCAAAGGGAGATTTGACTACACAAGAGAGAGTAGGAAATGTGATAAAGGAATAAGAAGTTGAAATAATGCAGCCATGAGCAAAGGAGTGTTGGCAGCCACCAGAAACTGGAAGAGACAAGGATCAGATTTTCTCCAGGCCCCTACAGAGAAAAATAGCCCCTGATTTTATCCCTATAGGACTCATTTTAGACTTTGGGCCTACAGAACTATCAGAGTATTAAATTTATATTGTTTTAAGCCACTATGTTTGGATGATTGAAACATAGTGACTTAGAAAACTAATATGAAGACTTAAATGTTTTATTGGTAAGAAAACAAAAGTGGTGCCATGAACAGAAGTATGACATTTCCTGTTTAGGAAGGTGAGTGAGTTTTATACCCATTCATTTTCCAAACCCTACAAAAGAATGGATAAGTGGGTAGGTAATTGATGGATAAAACATTTCAACAAAGTTCTGGAAGATGAAAAGTGAATGAGAGCATGCTGATTGATAAAACAGAGACATGGAACCATAGCCCAAAACATCTGATTTAGGAAGCTGCAGAGGAGGTAGAAACTGATTTGCCTGGAGCAGCCTCTGCAAGCACCAGGCTTAGAAGCCAGCATTTAAGACAGAGGGGAATGCTGAAATGTTGAGCTAACAGGAGGATCTTTAAATATCTATACACAAAACAGTTGTACTAGGGAGCACCATCTCCAATTACTTTTCCCTTCTTGCTACAGGCAGCTCAACATTTATCCCTGACAAAAATTCTGAGGGCTCCTCTTTAAGGAAACTGAATAAATATTGATTGGAAGAATAGGGTTCTATGTTAGATGTTTTTGGCCAGAGATATGTCTTTCTCATTCTGACCTTGAGGAGGGGCTCCTGACCTGCCTACCCCAGAGCTAAGTGTGCCAGTGATGTACCCCTGATCTGTACATCAAGGCAGAGGAAATCAATATCAACTACTTAGTCCTTTTCTTTTAAACATTAGAGACCCAGTGCATGGAATTCATGCATGGGTAGGGTCTCTAGCAGTTGCTGGCTGCCAGCCAAGGCCTCCCTTCCCCTGGCTGCCTACCACCACTGCCAGCAGGGGTAAGGCTGGCTGCGGGGAGGGGCCAAGGGCGGTTGGCTAGCCAGCCCTGCCTCCTGGGCTAACTCCCAGGTGAACTCCCAGTTAAGGGGACAATTTGCATATTAGGCTTTTATTATATAGGATGAGTGGGAAATATTAGTCCATTGAAACCCCAGGAGTGAAAGGCAACAGAAAAGACAATCAAAAGATGTTTGAAAAATTCATGGTTCAATTATGAAGCATTCTATTAGGTTAAGTAATTGCTGCAATGTAAAGGAAGAGAAACCCTTTGACCTTGAAGCTACAACCATTGTATCTTATTGGTAAGTGTTCCAGAGGATATTTCATTGGCCTCATAAAGAAGGAAATGCAAGAAATTAAAAAAAATAAAAGAAGGAATCACATGCCTAACATACAACTTGGCTTTGCAGTGGGCAATATTCACATAGTTATAATAATGTCAATGCTATTTTTTGGTTTTCAATCTATAGCAAAATCTCATAAGAGTTAATTATGGTTTTAGGAGAGATGTGTTAACAATCTTAACAATGTAAAAGTTAAGAGATAGATGAAATGAAGAGTGTTGGCAAGGAAAGAGTAGAATAAAGATATGTAATAAGAAAGACAAAATGAGCAATAGAGATATACAGTACTAATATCATAACATTACCTAATAAAATAACTCAAAACTAAACAATATAAAGATCAGCTACTGCAGGAGTAGAAATAGAAAGGTGAGGCATAATACAAGAAGTAAGTTAAGTCTTGGTCTTTCATAGCTGAAAGTCAGTATATAGTGTCTAAAATTTTTAAAAATCAATAAAGGAAGTATATTATTTAGAAGTAAGGGGGTAGTCATTAGACCACTTGAACTCAAAGACCCGAACATCAGAGGCTACTTTTGGAGAATAGACTGGGATGGAGAAAGGAGAGCTAAAAGATGTTGCTCTTCATCATGAACTCTTCCATTCTGTGTGATTTTTCTTTTGCCATATGCATCTATTTCTATAATAAATATAAGTTTTAAAATGATAAAGTACTAGGAACATAGATCTTGTTATTGGCAGTTTACTATTTTTCCAGATACTCAGTATCTTATATTGCCTGGTGGTCATTATTTTAGACATAATCATGGTTATACATTATTATAACCATTCTATAGTTAAGCACTGTATTTGTATGCTAATAAAGTGGTTGTAGGAAAGAGGAAGCAGAAGGAAAAAGAAAGTAATAGGAAGATCAAGACAGAAGCGGTGTTAAAAGCTGATTGCTGAAGTTGAATTCAGAGTGGAACTGGTAAATCCTCTGTGTGGGGATTTCCAACAGGAAGTAGAGAGTTAGAGATCAGTCAAAGCCCAGAAATACCATTTGGGGCCTCATTCACATAGACCAGTGGTCAGCAAACTGTGGCTCATGAGCCACAGTTTGCTACTCTTGTCTAATGAGTTTGCCAACCATTGGGATAGGTGCTTAATCACAAGGAACAATAACAGCCTGCAATTATTGGAATCGAGAGTCTAGGTCATTGGTCAGCAAACTCATTAGTCAATAGAGCAGCAAACCGCCGCTCAAGAACTGCAGTTTGCCAACCACTGAAATAAACCAATAAATTATTCAAGTGATGGAAATCATGAGCTCTGCCCTAGTCCCTTTAGCTCTTACCTCCAGCCCTTCCTACCTGCTCTCCACAAACACTGTTGCCTCTACAAGTTTTTGCAAAGTGTAAGGCCTTTCCCAAGTGCCACCTTCTTAAAACCTTCCCCATTAGTCTCAGCCCTTAACAATCTTCCTCTTGCTGAAGCCCATGGAGTTCAACACATTCACACTTGACAATAGTCAGTAGGTATCATTTGCTTTACTAATTGTTTCAAAGTCTTAACCTCTTCTTCCCAACTAGATCATAAGTTATTTGAAAGGAAGAAACCCGACATCCTTTCTTTGGAGAACCTGGCACAATGTTGGGCTTCAAATAAGCAATTACAACTCTACTTGCAGTAGAAAGTTCCCATTTTGGCTGAAACAAGTTTCTTTTTCTACTTTGCATTGACTTGTGAAACAGGAAACCTAACATGCCTCACTTGTCAGGTTTGTAACATGGTTGTGACTGCCAGGACTCTGCACAATGCCAGTTACCTTTTATTCTCTGAGGTGGGCAGCCTGGACTGAGTGGGAGTTGGCGATCTGAGGAAGAAGAGGCACAGGACCAAGGCTGCCTTTTTTTCCAGCAGACACCACCCTTTCTGAGGAACAGAATCATCCAGATAGCAGGCACGAGTTCATAACTCATAGGCCACAAGGGACACCATGTATGATTCAATCTTTGTTGTTAAGAGAAGAGGGTCCTGTGGGAAGCACATATGCAGGAGTTGGTGTGAGGGTGGTTTGCCAAGCCTCCACTATCCTCACTTCCCCCATCCCACTCCTCTCCATACGAATGACACTGCCTGAAATATATGTTCTTGCAATTATTTTCGTGTTTATGCCATGGACACTTGCTTTTATTTTTTTAACAGACTTCTTTCATACTCAGGTCCTGATCTCTGCTCTCAAAGGAAGCATGTCAACATTTCTCCCCCTTGTTGCCCTTCACATCATGGCAACCACTCACTACATGTGTTTATCCAGAAATCCCCAAGCAGCCAACATGCTCAGACAAGCTGAACAGAAAACTCTACTGTGCACAGGAGAAGGGAGTTTTTGGCATGCCCTGTGGCCCTGAAAATAACAAAGGTTTTGCTAGGAAGATATCGTTACTTTTAAAACTTCATCCCACAAATGTACAGAAATACAGATTCACACACACTCTTACCTGTATTTTCTCCCTGGTTCATGAAAGAATTCACAGACAAGACATTCCTAGTGTGTCCAAGTGAAAATAATTCTATCACTCATTTTTCCTCTGACTTCTCTTGCGATCTGACAGGAAAGTCGGAATCAAAAAAGACGCTGCCATGGCAATAAAGAACCTAGAGTCAAGTCACAGTGAATGATTAAATCACACATTTTAACCATCCCTCCCTTCTGCCTTGCAGCAGTTTTCCCGACAGCACCCTGTAATTGTTCTATGGCACCATTTACTATTTACAATTGCCTATTTTCTTCTGAGATAGGCCTTTGTTTAAAAGTTCACTCAGGATTGGTCAACCTTCTACTAAGGTCAGCTGAAGCTTCCATATCATCTGCTATACTTCAGATGTCATTATGTTATAAGCCCCCAAACCAGCACATGAGAAAGCATGTTCTCCTAAATTCAAAGAAGGTGCAATATCTTTTTTAAAAATATATTTTTATTGATTTCAGAGAGGAAGGGAGAGGGAGAGGAAGATAGAAACATCAATGATAAGAAAGATGCATGCATATGAACATAACCAATGAATGAAAGACACTGGGGCGGGGGGGGGGGAAGCTGGCGATATGTGCTGAGGGGTGGGGGAGGCTGGGGGGAGGATAAGGGGGAGGGGGAAAGGAAAACATGTACTCCTATTATACTGCAAAAAATCAATTAAAAAAAAAGAATCATTGATCAGCTGCCTTCTGCACTGGGGATTGAGCCCCCCACCCGAGCATGTGCCCTTGACTGGACCCTTCAGTCCAAAGGCTGACACTCTATCCACTGAGCCAAACCCACTAGGGCTGCAATATCTTTTAACAGAACCTAAATCTCTACAAGGGCATATCAAATAGAAAGAAACAACAGTCCCACAGTTTACTCCACTGTCTGGTGAATGTGACACTCGTCTCTGGCATGCGAATATTTATGTATATTTTGTGCGAGTCTTTCTAATTGTAATTATGATTGCTTACTACAGTTTCCAAGGTAACAGTTGTCCCTGCAAGGCTTCACTGCCAACTCAATTTCTATTCTCCTGCTGATATAACAAATATTATGTGACATTTTAACTGAAAATATCTGTAAATGGGAGTCTGAGTGTGATGTGTTTCTTTAAAAGGGAAGGAAAACAATTATTAGCTTTTCATTATTCATCTCGATGGCATGTTTGATTAGTAATTACTTCACTTTTATATTTAGAAAGGAATGAACTGGGGTCCCAGGAGGTCTTAAATTCGGAGGTTCTGGGTTCTAATCCTGTCTCTCTATGACCCTCTCTGACCGCGGTTCAGTAGCCTGGAGCTTGACCAGAAACTGCCACAGTAAATGAAGCAGTGCTCCTTCTCTGCCCCTTTTTCTCCAGGGTGCACGTCTCACGTAGGCACCCTTTATTCTCTGACACAGGCAGCCTGGCATGATGCGGGGTGGAGCCTGAAGGAGAACAGACAAAGCTGGTGAACTTGACTGTTGCTGTCTTCTGCATCCCCTATAAAGACCAGAATCATCCAAACGGCAGGTAAGAAATATGACATTAACAGGAGGAAATACCTCATTAACAGAAGCTATATTACAGTCAATTCTCTCAGATCAGGGATCTAGCCAAGGATCCCACTTCTGGCCCATTCTGAGATCACTAGTTTGACCGAAGATGTCCACCTAATACATGTAGTGCATATGCACACTCTACCTCTAGTCTGATCTCTCCACTGGACTTTTTCACCCTGTCTTTTCATTGCCTTTTCACAGTGGGATTCCTAACCCACTGACTGGCTCTGACTGGTTTCTGAATCCTACTGGCTGAATTTGCCAACCCAGGATGCCATGCCATGCATGTTTCATCCTCCTCTGGCAAAACAAAATGTGTTCTGTTTCCTAGTTCCACCCAAATTGCACCCATGGTCACTTGCAGTCTCCAACTATGCTCTCTTCCTATTCAGCTCTTCTTGCTTTGTTTTAGCTTGTAATCACCTGCAGATCAGAAACTATGCCTCTCACCTTTCTCTACCCACCCATTATATCTGGTATTTAATAATTAATCGATTAAATAACTAAATATCAATAAATATTCAATCTGCATGTACGAAACAGTTCAACTAAGTTTGAGCATCTTCAATCTCCAAAAACTTTTTTATACCTCCATAATTTACATTATGAAATAGCAGTGCATCTCAACCATGTAAGAACAGGAAATCTGTGGAATTTATTAAAAATGCAGATTATACAAATCTGAACTGGTTATGTAAACATATTAAAAATTGTTAGTTTTTTAGGTGTGATGCTATCATTGTAGTTATATATATATTTTTAAAACTCCTCTATCATTTACAATGCAGACTGAAATAATTATTTAGAAAAAATACATATGAGATGTACTATATTTATTTTTGTTTTTTACCATATTTATTTATTTTATCTTTACTGTTGAAAGTACTACAGGTGTCCTCTTTTTCCCCATTGACCCTCCTCTTCCCCACTCCCATCCCTTCCCCATTATTGTCTGTGTCCATGAGTTATGCATATATGCATAAAAGTTTTTGGTTGATCTCTTCCCTCCTCCCCTCCCCCTTCTCTCTGAGGATCCTTAGTCTGTTGCATGCTTTCATGTCTCTGGATCTATTTTGTTTGTCAGTTTATTTTGTTCATTAGATTTCACATATAAGTGAGATCATGTGATACTTGTCTTTTTCTGACTGACTTATTTAGCTTAGCATAATACTCTCTAAATCCATCCATGTTGTCTCAAAGTATATGAAATCCTTCTTTTTACAGTTGTATAGTATTCCGTTGTGTAAATATACCACAGTGTTTTTATCCATTCATCTACTGATGGGCACTTGGGTTGTTACAGATCTTAGCTATTGTAAATAAGGCTGCTATGAACATAAGGGTGAATATATTCTTTCTGGATGGTGTTTCAGGCTTCCTAAGATATATTTGTAGAGGTGGGATCATTGAGTTTACTTTCCTTTTAAACATGGAAGTAAGAAAGAAACATCCATCAGTTGCTTCCCATACCTCCTATATTCACCCCAACTGAGGATCAGACACAAACTCGGGCATGTGCCAATACTGGAAACTACTGACCTTTAGGTCATGAGTTGACACTCAACCAACTGAGTCACATTAAACAGAGTTGGGGCTTACTTTTAAATAAATCAGTGGGATTGGGGGGAGTGGGAGATAATATTGGTAAAATAAGCTTGGCATGAGTTGGTGATTGCTAAAACTCACCAATGTGACAAAGGGGTCTACTGTTCTATACTTTCATGTTTGAAATTTTTCATAAAAGTTTTAAGACATATAAAGTAAATATAGCCAAATGGTAATAATCTCCTAAAGGTGAGAAACTATTTCATATTTTAATATATATTTTCAAATTATATATAATAGTTTTAAAAGAGGAAAAAAAACACACAGGTTCCTAATTCCAAACCCCTTTTATCTTTTCTGAACCCTAATATCTGTATAGGGTATAGGCAGGTATATTTTTTAACATCAAGAACTAAGAATCTCTACTAGTTCTATATTAATGTAATAATAGTTACTTGTACTACTTGAAGGTAGCAAATCTGTAGTTCTTATAAAATACTTTATATTTTTAACATTTTCCTAATTTAGACAAGTTTTACCCCACCCTCACCCAGATGAAGCTAATACAAATTTTGAAGTATTTATTTGTATTACATATTTATTCTCGCATAGGATGATAATAATCTACTTTAAAAATAATACCACCATTTTGATTCTTTAATCATATTAAATGAAAATGGAAATACACTGAAGTGACTAACTTAAGAAGAGGATAGTTTCGGAATACATTAGTAGCATGATTTAACTAGAAATATTTTCCTTTAACAGTAAGAGAAATAGTAATTATTCATTTATTCTTAATATATTTGTATCTGTGTCCTATTGCTGCTATAATAAATTACAACAGTGACTTAAATAAATTTTTTACCTTACTGTACTAGAGGTCAGAAATCCAGAACAGATCTTACAGAACTAAAATTAAGGCGTCATCAATGATGCTTTCTTTCTAAAAGTTCTCCATATAGGGATCTCAATATCAGATATAAAACTGTATTACAAAGCCGCTATTCTCAAAACTGCCTGGTACTGGCACAAGAACAGACATATAGACCAATGGAATAAAATAGAGAACCCAGAAATTGACCAACCCACTATGCTCAATTAATATTTGACAAAGAAGGCAAGAACATACAATGAAGTGAAGACAGTCTCTTCAATAAATGGTGTTGAGAAAATTGGACAGATACATTATAAAAAAAAAAAAGAAACTAGACCACCAAATTTATACCATATACAAAAATAAATTCAAAATGGATAAAAGACTTAAATGTAAGATGGGAAATCATAAAAATATTAGAGAAATCCACAGGCAGCAAAATCTCAAACATATGCCGAAGCAGTATCTTAACTGATACAGCTCCTAGGGCAATGGAAACTAAAGAGAAAATTAAAGAATGGTACTACATCAAAATAAAAAGCTTCTGCACAGCAAAAGAAACCATCAACAAAACAACAAGAAAGCCCACTGCATGGGAGAACATATTTGCCAATGTTATCTCTGATAAGGATTTACTCTCCAACATTTACAGGGAACTCATACAACTTAACAAAAGGAAGATAAACAATCCAATCAAAAAATAGGCAACAGACCTAAATAGATACTTTTCGAAAGAAGACAGAAGGAAGGCCAAAAGATATATGAAAACATGCTCAAAGTCACTAATCATCCAAGAGATGCAAATGAAAATGACAATGCAGTACCATCTCACACTTGTCAGAATGAGTATCTTCAAAAAATCAACAAATGCCAAATGCTGGCCAGGATGCCAAGAAAAAGGAACCCTCATGCACTGCTGGTGGGAATGCAGACTGGTGCAGCCATTGTGGAGAACGGTATGGAGTTTTCTCAGAAAACTAAAAATGGAACTCCCAGTGATCCCACTTCTGGGAATATATCCCAAGAAACTAGAAACATCAATCAGAAAAGATATATGCACCCCTATGTTCATAGCAGCACAAATTAACATAGCTAAGATTTGGAAACAGCCTAAGTGCCCATCAGCAGATGTGTGGATTAAAAAATGGTGGTGCATCTACACAATGAAATACTATGCTACTGTAAAAAAAGAAGGAATCCTTACCATTTGCAACAGCATGGATAGAACTGGAGAGCATTGTGCTAACAGAAATAAGCCACTCAGAGAAAGATAAATATCACATGATCTCACTCATTTGTGGAATATAATGAACAACATAAAACTAATGAACAAAAACAGATCCAGAGACAGAGAAGCATCGATCAGACCGTCAAACCTCAGAGGGAAGGAAGGGGAGGGTGGGGGTAAGAGGGAGAGATCAAATAAAGTACTTGTATGCATGCATGTAAACCTAACCAATGGACACAGACATCAGGGGGGTGAGGGCATGAGTTGGGGAAAGGTGGTAGGGAACAACGGGGAACAAGATCACATATGTATACCTTAATCATAAAGAAAATAAAGTTCTCCATTTACGGCTCCTGGAGCATGCCCTCGTTACTTGTCAGGATAATTCCTCATCTCAAGATCCTTAACTTATTCACATGTGCAATGTGCCTTTTTGGCATGTAAAGTAGCATATTCATAAGGTCCCAGGCATTAAGACATGGACATCTTTGGGAGGGCATTCTTCTGTCTACCATAATATTCAATTATTCTGCCCCTCTGAATTTACAGTGTCGTAGACAGCCATTACTGCAAAGATGTGTAATAAGCTACCTAAAACTCAATGACTGTGGCAGCAAGCAGGTACTTTTCTCACTTGAGGGTTGCAGATCACCTAGGGTGTTTGTACTTCAGACTGAGAGTTAGGTGGCTTGGCTTCAGGGAATAGCCTGGGTTTGTGTCTGCTGCACATGTTTCAATCTGGGGTCCAGGATGAAGGAGCAGTGAGTATCTATTATGCTCTTCTCCGCACAATCACAAGAATGTAAAAAGACAAGACTTACAGGCACATGTAAAGCCTCTGCTTACATTACATTCACTCAAATTTTATTGACCAAAGCAAATCACACAGCCAAACACAAAGTCAGAGAAGTAAGGAAGTACATGAAGTATACTTCACTCCAACTGAGAGAGAGAAGAGAATGAATATTCGCTAAACAGGAATTTAATTTCTTGTTCAATAGGTGTGGACTAGCCAGCTTGAAACTTCCTAGTGATTATGTACCTTCCAAATGTCTTGAAATGAGTGCGTTGAAATAAGTGCATAATCTCTTATTGTCACTTCTTTAAAGGCAACATACATTGGAATGTCTCCAGCAAAAAGAAAGATTTAGAATCGCATCTATGAACTATTTACTCTTATTTTCCCACACAATTCTAACAATGTTGAGTGTCTCGTATTTAAGACCACAATAAAATAACAGCAAAACAAAACTAACAGATGCAAATAAAGAGAAAACATATAATATGGAAATCAAATCTTTTAAAAAGCACAAAAGAATAGAATTATTTAATATAGGGGTAAATATGAGCGTCACAAAGCTCAATAAATCTTAAGATTCTAATTACATGAGAATTTAAGAATAACTGGGCTAGACTAGAGGATACGTGAGGGCAGGAATCTTACCAATCTTGCTCACCACCATTTTCCCAATATCTACGACAGCGCTTTGCACAGAGCATGCATTTACTAAATATCTGTGAAAGCAATGTCCATAATGATTTTTTTAATTCTATTTATCATATTGTATTTAAGAAGAACTCTGTGTGTGCAAGTATCTGAAGCAAATTTACTAAGTTAAGCTCATGAATAAGTCAAAGAAAATGTTTTTCAAAAGGCTACAGAGTTGTTTCATGATGCCCAAGAGCAGAAGAGCAGACGGGAAGCCAGGGAACACACTCTGCTGTGGTCTATCTCTGCTTCCCTGTGAGCACCTAGGAAGTAGTGTGACTATGAAACAGTGTGAAAATATTGGCCACCTCTCTTCTCTATTTTGGCAGGGGGCTTTTAAAATTGCTAAAGGGAAGGAAATTTTTTCAGAAGAATGAGAGGAAGGAGGGCTTCTAAGTCAGAGTCAGCCAAAGAGCACGGCTGCCAGGCTCCTGAGAGGATGCAGCTCAGAGGGGTTTTTGTATCTCCAAAGCTAGGACCTTAGATGCCTGGATCCATATAAGAATGAGGTGGCATCAAGGTTTTCCTTTAATAATAAGAGCCCTTCACACCTCGTTGATTCAAATCAAAGGGATCCACATCCGTTTTCACATATCACTGGTTATTTTGTATATGGCACTGCATGTTCATTTAGGCTCAAAATTGCATCCATATATTTCCAGCTTTCTATGATCTCTTTTGCTTCATTTGCTCTTCTGAAATATTTCCAATTATTTGGCTGCCCAATTGTTCGTGAAGTGGTCGCTCAGTTTGTGCCGAAAGGCATTTTTAGAAGAAAAGATTTATCATCATCATCGTGTTATATGCTGATTTCAAAGACCTGACCATTTAAGCTCAGTGAGATATTAAATGATTTCTTCTTTCCAAAATTTGAAATAATCTTTCTTCAAATCTTTTAGTAATTTTTCTTTTGTGGTCGAAGAGGTCTTAGCTGATGAGTTGTAACAAAAGTGTTGCATCAGAGCAACCCTCATCTGGGAGCTTGAATGGAGCAACTAGACCCAGGGCCAACTAAACCTTTCATTCATAGACCAAGTGACACAACTGACTTGGTAAGTATTCTCAATCAGAAGTGAGAATGCCATTCCAGGCTAAGGGCCTGGAGGCATCTCTTTCAACCTCTGGTTACAACCTTCTGACATCCTTTATTTCCTTATTCAGTAACAGAAGAATGAGAGGAAGATAACACACACTCCTTATTGTCTTAGTGGGAACTGGTAAAATTCACCCTAGTTGGTATGTAGCACCCTTGGCTTTCATTATTTGTCAAATCAATTGGTTCTGGACACAAGGGGAGGACCCAAGTGATAGCAATGACCTTCAAATGTCTGGCAAAGCTTAGGTCCTCCACTGCTCAGGGTCACTGCTAGTACATAGAGCACTTTCGTGAAAATTGCAAAAATAAAATAAAATAAAATAAAAACTACTCCTCTAGACAAATGCATTTCAAGAAAAGGAAAGAAAAGAAAAACCCCCTTTCTTCAGGGTGGATGCAGCCTCTCCCAGAATGTGAGTTCCTTCAGGCCAGAGAGCAGTTCTCATGTAAATATTCTTTGGTTGACTCTGATTCAGAATTCCTCTTCCCTATCATTCTTCTCCAGAAAAAAAAAAGAAAAAAAAATGTCTTCCCTGTTAGCAATTTTAAAAGTATCTTGTTAATACAGGACCTCTGTCCAGAAGTCCAGAAAAACTGATATGCTGTAGCATAAGGAGTAGCCACAGAAACTTACTGAGAGCAAGAGAGCAGTGTTCATCTTATAGCAAAGGAAAAATCAAGGAATGCCCCCCCCCCACTTTTTTTCAGAGATCCAGAGATCCTAAAGACTTCTCCAGATGTTTTCAAACATCATTCAGCAAAGTCCCAAAATATTGAGAGAGGCTACGATAAAAGACTGAACTAATGGTGAGATCATAGAAAGTATTTTCAAACAAAGATTTGCTGGAGACTTCTTTCCAAGTCAGTTTGAAAGTCACTTTAAAGTTGACAGGAGAAATTTGAGAAAAATCTATATTGTGACAGTATTATATCTTGAAATCTTAACCTGTGGGTAGGTTCTGTTACTGTCTGCTTTCTCGGCAGAACTCAAGGCCATATTTTCCCTCCTTCTAGCCAAAACAGGAGTAACAATGCTCAAAGAAGGTACTAGCCTGAGAAGGGGACTGAAAGTAGCCTATGTATAAATCCTTTTAATTTAAAGACTACGAAGAAAAAGAAGATAAAGGGAAAGCAGTGGGTTAGGGTGAATTTAAATTGGAAAAGAAGAACTCCCAGAGTCCTCAAAGTAGAAAAGATAAAAAAAAGGGGGGGGGGCGGGGGGAGGGAGCATACTGTCTTAAGAGCTGAAAAGAGGAGTGGAAGAGTCCTCAAGATCATCTGACCTAGTAATTGAGGGTAATCATGCAAGAGTCCTGGGCATTTTTATTACTCCAGAATTGAAGGTGGGAGACTGGGACAACAAGGGTGTGGTTGAGGATAAGAAGGGAAATTCTGCCTCCTGACCAAGTTGGCCACAGAACAGAAGAGAATCGTTTAGGAAGATTCCTCTGAGCCAAAGTAGAGGTGGACACAGTGACCCTGTCTCAGTTAAGCCCCAAAGAGGAGAATGCAGTGAAGAATCCTGCACTACAGAAGTGGCTGAATCAAAACAGACTCATAGGACAGACTGATGGTTGCCAGAGAGAAGAGGGGTTAGGGGACTGGGTGGGAAAAGTGAAAGGATTAAAAAGTACTACATTGGCAGTTACAAAATAATCATGGGGATGTAAAGTACAGCCTAGGGAACACAGTCAATAATATTGTAATAACTCTGTATGGTGCCAGGTGGGTGCTGGAGATATTGGGGGGAACACTGTGTAAAGTATATGATTAACTACTATGCTGTACACCTAAAACTAATACAAAGTAATATTGAATGTAAACTGTAATTGAAAATTAAAAATATTTAAAAAGAAATGATTAAATGAGCCTGGGGAAAAGGTCATTTTTTAAAAAATACCCCCATCAAAGACCACCATTATTTTACACACTTTAGTGTGATCCAAACATTCATTTAGATAACTGGCTACAGAACTGAAGATAACCCAGATAAAGGGATTTAACTCTGCAATTATTTTTTATTCCTTATTATTTATAGTAAAGAAGTCCTGTATTAATTTTCAGAGTGCTTAATGATGTTCCTATCATTCTATCTGGTGAAGAAACTTCCAATTAGTTAAAGTGATCTTTTTAAAACAAACTTGCTATAGACTGGGGCGGGGGTGAAATACAGAACACATGTACAAACAGCATCAAATCTGTGACAAGCAATACTTTGGGAGCAGTAAAATGCATCAAAACCATTTCACAATCTGTAACATTAGACACTGTTCACCAAGAATGTCTCGCCCCAAAGCATCTGCCACCATCTTCTTGCTGTGTTCACCGAGGTGGTAAAAATGGGTCAGCTGCTTTCAGCTGGCCCCATCACAGGAGTGAGTGGCCCAGCTCTCAGGGAAAAGATATAATTAGTGAGATTTCACCAATAGATGCATGAAAATGCCCCGAACCTCCTCTCAGACAGCATCCAAATAGCTCATAAAACTTTGAAAAGTCTATTGATATTTATATCCTGATATTTTAGAGTTTGGGCCAATTAAATATTAAGACAAGAGAAGTTTCCTGGATACCAAAACTGACCTACTGTGCTAGATCTCCACTGCTCATCTGGGTTCTCCCCACTGAGAGTCTCATTGGAAAAGAATCTCTCTCATTAACCACTGAGCTAGGGGGGGAACATTATTATGAAAAACGTTATGATTTAAAATGTTATTTTTATGTTAAGATAGACATGGATATATTATAGAATTTTAAAATTCATGTAAATTTTTAACATTAAAAAAGTAAGGAGTGTTCCTATTTTCTGAGGGGGTGAGGTTGGAATATGGCCCCAGAGTTCTAAAGATATCAATTCAATATCCACACAATAAGGAATACTTAATGGAAAATGTTTAAAAGCACTGGCCTGATCTATATACAGAGAAGCCTAGTAGGTATAAAACACTCAGCTTTCATGACTGATCATGCTGAAAAAGGCACTAACAGGTAAAAGCCCTGCTCTAGACATAGTTATCAAGGTGTCATCACAGAATGCTTGTGAAAAGGCAGTAATGTGGACAGCACACATGTCTACACAATATATCTTAACTTTCCTCAAACAACCAAGGGGCAATGTTAGAAAAGAGACATAGTCAGGAATACACATGATCCACGGCTGCTGAGAATTGGTTGACAGAATGTTTCATGCCTTCAGCTTTCATCCCTCCCAACCTTTCCCTCCCTGGTATTTACCTTACTGCATCCATTATTTATGTTGTAATCAACCCTCTATCTCAGTTGAAAATTTAAAAAAATAATCCAGGGAAAATTATTTTGAAATGAAATGAAAACTTCAGTAATTTGATTTGCTGGAAACGAAGAATAAAGTGTCACAACCTGAGTGCTTTTAAATAAGTCATAATTACTTACACACGCATCTATGTTTGGATGCTCAATTTATGACTAATTATGCAGAAAATGTAATTGCATACTGAAGTATTCAGTCATGCCTTCTTCCTCTCACTTATGACAACCAGGGCTTTTTTGTTGTAAATGGCATGTGCCACCTGTTGAAATAATTGAAATGTTGTCAAGACACAAATAATCAGATGATCTCTCTTAAAACATAGTTTTTCCTGTTGAGAAAATTATCAAAAGACCTAAAATTGTTTCCTAACTTATCTTGACTTTTTTTTTAATTGTATGTACTTTTATATTCTCTTATCCTCTACTGAAATACACTTGCTAAGAAACCACATTAGACACATCCTGCCAGCTTCATTTCTCCTATGGATTTACAATATAGTCTTTTTATTTTTCTGGAAGAGTCATAAAGCTCAAAGGAATCATGAATGACCATCACGTTTATGTCATTCTAGACAGGCTTCTTTTTAATGACACAAAAGGGAATTTATAACCTTTTCTCCATCTTAAGATGCCTAATAAAGTGAATATCAAAAGAGCCAAGGAAATAAAACCAAATTTAAAACTTCCTTTGAATAAGTCATGGGAGTAATTGCATTTGTGAGTATTTTCTCACTAAAGGGGGGGCGGGTGGGGAGAGCATAAGCAGGCAAAAAAAATTCAAATATCTTATAATACTTAACAGGATAACAACTACTGTGTTTTCAGAAACTCCAAAAGGAGGTTTATTACATACTAGAAGCCCAGTGCACAAATTCATGCACCAGTGGGATCCCTCAGCCTGGCCTGCAGGGATCGGGCCAAAACTGGCTCTCCAACATCCCTTGAGGGATCCCAGATTGCAAGAGGGCAGTTCTCTGTGATGCACCCAGAATCAGGCTCCCTCCTCTCTGGTTCTGGGTGCATCACCCAAGGACCACAGCTGCCAAGTCCCCACAACTTGGCAGCTCCTGTAGTAAACATCTGTCCCTTGGTGGTCAGTGCGCATCACAGCTACTGCTCAGAGCATCTGTCCCCTGGTGGTCATTGCATGTCATAGCTACCAAGCAGATGGTCAAATGACCAGATGGTCACTGAGACTTTTATATATATAGACTAGTGGCCCAGTACACAGATTTGTGCACATTGAAAGAAAATTAATTAGAAGAAATATTTTAATATCACTATTTGCCCTTTGTCTATAATAGAAGTGTCAACCAAATTCATGATCGACAATGACAGATCGAAACACATGCATGTGATTGGCACCAGCAAGAGCTTTATATGTATTGTGCATGGGCAAGTCAACTTAGTCTTTTATATAAATAGAATAAACTTGCTTAATTAGACCTGTTTTCTGATATAGCTAAACCTTTCCAGCCCAGTGAAGCAGCCCAACTTCTCTTTCGGGTAAATGTCAGCAACACAGCAGTAAATATCAACACAAAGCAGCTTATTATTGTAGATCACACAGGGAGAGCAAAGGGTAAAATATTTAACTGCAGCAGTGTTTGACTATATTCTGTGCAGTGATAATAAAACCTTGAAGTCATTTTCAAGTTCCACCATTTCTTACTTCTTTTCAATCAGGTCAAGTTTCTTAACATTCTAAATTTCTGCTTTCCAGCTAATGAAAATAAAATAGAATTCTACTGAGTTCCCTATCTACCTACTCCAGGACTTCTGTGAGGATCAAATGAGATGAGGCATGGGGAAATGCTTCAGAGACATTTGGTTAAAGTGTGAAATGTTTGCACCTGGCTATAAAGCAAGTCATCTTCCTAGGCTGAAGAAACTTAAGGCTAGTCATCACTAGGGAGAGGAAGCCGGGCATTGCAACACATGACATCATTTCCCAGTGCCCACAGCAACTGTTTCCAGGTTGGGCTGTGGGCCACATTTTGCACCATAGGGTCTCAGCAACATTGGCTGCGATTTGGTGGGCTATCACTCCAGGGTAGTGGTGGGGCCTGTGTCCCACTTTGGGGAAGCTGAGTGTTGTTTAGTAAGTACCAAGTCCATGATGCTGTTTCTCTGTGCAAGTTACAGCAGCTCCTGCATTGAGAGTGTGACCCCTGGTGATCAGTGCATGTCATAGCAACTGGTCAGACAGACACTTAGCATATTAGCCTTTTATATATATTGATAGTTGCCTTTTTGTACACAAGCCAAGTAAATTCCAAGGCCCTTTGTGGTCCAGTCACCAGAGGTGTCACCCATAAAAGATACTGTCCAGCCACAAGTAAAAGCAATCCCAGTTCTTCTGCATGCTTGTGAAGAGCCTCTGGCCAATATTAGCAGAGCTCACCTCTACTTCTCACCTTCCAGGCTCAGAGAAGTCTGCTTCCCAGCACTCCTGCAGCCAGGCAGGCCACAGGGCCAAGGCCAGACAATGAGCTCTGAATACTAGTTTCTTCTTGCCAAAAGCTTGGAAGACTAGTTTGAGGGCTCTATGCCCTCTCCTCTGCTGTTCTTGCAACAGTAGCATCCTAACCACATAGAGGACACCTGCTCCAGAGTGTCCCCGAAACCTGCACCAGATTTTGCACAAGAAACAGACTTGGTTGTGTTAAGCCAAAGATATTCACTTGTTCACAACTTGCAATTATAGCAGAACCTAGCCTCTCTTGGCCTGCAAGCATTAAAGGGAATCCAGTTATATATCCTGCAGCACTTTGGAACACTCTATCCACTCCTCTCTCTCCCCCAGACTACCCTGGTCTAGATCCTCTTACTCTCTCAACCTCCCCATCAATCCCAGCAATCAAGACCTGGTTTGTTTATCCTTTCCTTGTCCTCCCTGGTCTCTAATCCTTCTATCTCAATAGGGTCTCCTGATTCTGTGTCACATAAGCCCAAGAGCTCAGTGATAAAAGTTAAACTCTATTTAGAAGGCTGAGAATGGGAATAAACTGAGCCATCAAGAAGAAAAGAAATCCCTCTGGGATGAGTAAAGCAGGGTGGAAAAAGTAGTGAAAACACTACTTGAAAATGTGCTGCTTATGTTTGTGTTTAGTCCAGAAACAAGTGTGTTAGGATTCACACCATAGTGACATTCTTACCCGCCAAGCCTACTGCAGTTATGAATTTATGTTTTACTTTTGAAGCACAAGTGCTATCATTCTCATTGATCCTCATTTTTCAGAATCATCAGAGGCAATCATCATGAATAGTCCTTGTAGAGTAGTGTAGTGTACAACCTGCAGGACTGTATGGGTACCACCTCCATAACACTGGTAACATGAAATTAAAAGAGTCAGAAAAGAAGCATAAACTTACATAATAACAGTTAACATAATAGATTATGCAGACCTTTAAGTAAGACTTTTATTCAGTTTTCAACAATATGATTAATACAATCTACATACACTAGCACCTACTGTTGCAAACATGGTACTGGTAGCAGAGAGGTTACAAAAAATAATGTAAGATGTGGGTCTTTTTGTTTTTTAAAGTAAATGTATGGGGATGACATTAGTTAATAAAATTATATAGGTTTCAAGTGTACAATTCTATAATATATCATCTGTATATTGCATTGTGTATTTACCACCCAAAGTCAAAACTCCTTTTGTCACCATTTATAACCTTTACCCTTGCCCCCACCACCTTTCTCTCTAGTAACCATCATTCTGTTGTCTATGTCTATGAGTTTTTGTTTGTCTGGTTTGTTCATTTATTACTTACAGTTTTATATCTGACATAATAGTAAAATCATATGGTTCTTGACTTTTCCTGTCTTATTTCCTTTAGCATGATATTCTCAAGAGCCATCCATGTTGTCAGAAATGGTTATATTTCATTTTTTCTCATGGCTGAGTAGTATTCCACTGTATACATGTACAACATCTTCTTTACCCAATCATCTATTCATAGAAATCATGAATAATGCTTCAGTGAACACAGGGGTACATATTTCTTTACAAATAAATGTTTTCAAATTTTTCAGGTAGATATCCATAAGAGGGGTTGCTGGGTCATATCATAACTCTATTTATAATTTTTTTGAGGAAGCACCTACTCTTTTCCATAGTGGCTATACCAGCAGTTTACATTCACACCAGCAGTGAATAAGGCTTTTCTTTTCTCTACAACCTCTCCAATATGTGTTACCACTTGTCTTGTTGATAATAGCCATTTAACAGGTGTGAGATGATATCTTATTGTAGTTTTAATTTGTATTTCCATAATAGCTAGTGAAGTTGAGCATCTTTTTGTATATTTATTGGCCATTTGTATGTCTTCTTGGCAGAAGTGTCTATTCAGGCCTTCTGCCCATTTTTTATTCGGGTTGTTTGGGGATTATCTTTTATGTTAAGTATATATGTTTTGAATATTAAATCCTTATCAGAGGTATTGTTTGCAAATATCTTCTCCCATTCATTTGGAGAAAAATCAATATTAGTGGAGGATAACACTTAACAGACAAAATAAATTAAATTTATAATAATGCATTACAATCTAGATGTGCTGAAGTGATCAAGAAAAACAGTAGACAAGGTGGGTGCTGAGCTAGACCCCAATAGATGTATGCAAATCAAAAAAAGAAAAAAAGAAAAAACATATATATTTAAATTTCAAGGTATGAGCTGCAATGATTGCTGACAGGATTATAAAAGGAGACTATTTGTCATTGTGTGGGACTAAACTATTATTTCCAAGGCCACCCAGAATAAACTTGAAGAGATGTCATTCTCATATTTCAAAGGAATATATGGTAGTCACAATTTCACACCAGCCATCTCATCTCAAAAGAGCACTTCCACAACTCCCTAATCAAAATCCTCTAATCGCCCCTCATCTAGGTGACTTATGCAGATATGGTCCCTGCCCTCCAGGGGATTACAATCTAAAACCAGCAAACCTAGCTCAACAAGCAGAGAGACATAATTAACATAGATGAGGATGAGGAATGTGTTTTCTGCAAGCCTCACTACCATCAGACAGAACAATTTGTAGTCATCACTGACCTGAGCCGGATTCAAATTAGTGACCCAAAGGTTTCACTGTCCGGGTGTGATTTTCAATCTCCTTAGCTATCCAATCTCCAGAAGTTTCATTTTTCATTCTTACTGTGCAGTCATCATCAACTACCAAAGGGAAAGACTGCAATCCAGACACACTAAAAATAGCATTCTTGCCTTCTGAAAGCCAGACTCAGATTTATGACAGTTTTACAATTTGGTTCTTCGCCTTAAAAGTTCAACATTCTATAACAACTGCTCGAAGTAATACCTAGCTGGCCTTTAGAGCATGAAACACCTTAACCTATGCAGTGGTCGATCAGGCCTTTATATAATCCATTTACATTACAGAGAGATAGCATTTTCTTTTGCTTGACGTGTTGACATGCCCTCATGTGTTTTCCACTTAATCAGCAGAATCATTAAGGCATGGAGGGCTCTGATGGTCTCACTAAAAACATCTCTTCTGTGAAAACTATCACTATTAATAATTTAACAAACATGCTCCCTCAAAAGACTTTAAAAAGAGATGAAGAATTATTCTTTCACACTTAAATCACAGATTACTCTGAAGTTGAACCAAAGCAAACCCATATTTAAAACAAGGGCAGGAAAAAATAAAAATTAAAATTAATAAAAATAAAAGATAAATGAGGACAGAATTATGTTCAGCAATAAATGATGAAGTTAAAATGAAAAGCAAATCACAGAAAAATACAAAGTGACTTCTGTTTTTTAAACATGTGTTATATATTTATTTAAATATATAGTGTATATGTTTAAATTTGTATTTCCATAATAAAGGTTTGGGAGAATTATATCAATATAAACTTTTAACATTATTCATCAGAAGGGTGACTTGTAGTAGGGAAAACTTGTACATTCTCTGTTTTAATTTCTCACAATAATCTCACTCTATCAGAAAATAAAGGTATTTCCATTTTAAAATATACATACACATATAGACTATCTGAACATATACACATGAATGCCAATGCAAATCAAGCTGGATATTACATGTCTTTCTACCTGAATATCAAGACTTGATTGTCAGGAATGGAGTGGCATTAATCTGGATTCCTATGCTGGGAACCTAATTTCAATCTGGAAGGGAGAGGCAATGATTGAAACTGTGGCTCAGAGGGAACTAATAAGTTATAGGATGTGTATCCAAAAGGGGGACCAGCAGTCCACATTACAATTTCTAAGGGAGAACTAATAACCACAGAATCAGAGTTGTGGGTTGAAATCTGGAAAGTAGGAGTCTTGAGTCAGTCAATAGTGTTCTCTGGTTTCTAGGAATGCAGCAGCATACCTTGGGAATGAGCAATCACCCTAGTTGGGGAGGGGACTGGTGGGTGAAGGGAGGAGTTGGAAGGGGTGAAAGGGTTAGGAGTGAAAGGAGGGGAGAAGAAATATACCGCCTTCTCCCTTATTCTCTGCCCGAAACCTCCCACCTTGACTTCTTTTGGACAAACCCAATAGAAACCAGGTGTCCTGGGAACCCAGGAAAGCATAGCCTGCAGGGATTCACTTCCTGAGTAACTACACAGAGCAGGAAAGAGCAATGAATCTGAAGGCAAAAGGGGCAAGGACCAGCATGTATGGCATTTGATTTAGCAAGAACTTGCAGATTAATTAAAATTGATTTAAAATATTACCCTTTCTATTCCCATAATATCCAGGTATTCTTGCACCTGGATATGTATGAACATGACTGTTGAGTTTACTGAGCAGCCTAAGGAGAGAGTGTGTATAACAGTGGTCTCAAACCATAGATCCAGAAGTCCACATAGCTCACCTGGTGATAGCTTTCAGGTCAAGTGGAATAAGGGCATTCGTACCAAACTCCATCTCTGCTGTGGCCAGAGCAGGGTTGCTTTTTAACTGTTTTATATACTTGATCTATGTAAGGTTTTGCTTGAACAAGATGCCTCTTAGCTTCACTGGTAGGTAAGTTGCTGCTAAGAATTATCTTAATGATCACACTTCATTTTTTTCCTTTGGTTTCTCGTGATATTGAGTTATTATTTCCTCTCAGAGAGTTTTGAAATATGTTCTCTGAATTGGGTGATGCCGAGGACTGGGGACTGAGTCTGATAAAGCTAATGTGGGCTATGGACTTGGGACCTGACACCTGTCCCCTTCCTCCCAGGAAAATTTCGAACCAGCAGCCTAAGTAGTAATCCCAGAAAAAACTTTTGGCAATAGGATGAGCCTGATATCCTGGAGTTTGTCTAGGCTTAGGATGGAGGGTTATTTGTCTGCTAAGACCACCTACCTCCTTAGGAAGAGACCAGAGAATTAGCCCGTAATGTCTACAAATTGAGGAAAAGGGTCACCAGAAATCTCTCAAAAGAAAGATGCTTCTTCTAAATAAAGAGAACCAGAGGAGAGAGACCCCAGGCAGGGCCACTTTGTAAAGCCACAAAGAAGAAAAAAGGATCAGCAGGAAGCACCTGCCAAGCTTACACAAATGGCATCTTCATGTACCTACTGGGGCCAGCGGATACAAAGCCCCAGCCAAATAAGAAGTTTGCTCTGCTGGTGTCTCCCCTCCTTTCCTGAGCTGCCCGTTCCAGGGAAAATAAGTCAGGCCTGGTACCAGGAAAAGATGGAAAGCTAAGGACCACTCCCACTGAGGACTTCCCAAAAGAAACAGGTCTATCTGGGAAAAACTATCCACAGGTTTGGAGGTTTCACAACACCAACCTGGACTTTCTTAAAAAAAAAAAAAAAGATGTCTGATGGTAACTTAAAATAACTCTAGGGTATCCATTAGTTAAGAGTGAGTAGAAAAACCATGGGTTTGGTAGTTTTCAACCATAATTAGGGGAAAATTATTCCCCACTAAACAAAGTTTAAAGAAGCAGTAGGTGAGGAAAAAATAAGCTGTGTTATTATGATCACAAGCCACACATCACACTTGTGTAACATGCCAGCTACATTTGCTTGGCCCAGCTGGCATAGCTCTTGTAACAAGCAATCTCATCCTGTTTGAATGACAGTGATTGAGATGATAGCTTTTGCTTTTGGAAAATCCCCAAGTGAGAAAAATGCCACCCATGTGACTTAGAGAGAAGGAACTTGATTCAATACTCAGAATAGGACCTGGTCCAGGAGCAGAAATAGGCGATTCCAGGATTTACAACTGTTTATATCACCTATCTCTCTTTGCTACACAAATGTCACAAATTAACACTAAGGTAATAAGTGATACCTTTTTTTTTTATACAAGAGAAAGTAAGATTTTCCCAGTTTCGAAAGGAAGCTAGATATCTTTTATCCCCATCTTGAGTATTTCACTATAGAAACTGTGACAATGAGAACTTACAAAATGGAAGGAACCCTCAAAGAAAAGGAATAGACACTGAAGGTAGCAGTAAGGAGATTGGACCCACGGTAATAGTTTAGTAGGCTATTGGACAGGTCAAGAGAAAAACAGAGAGAATGCAGAAGAAAGATGATAGCTATCCTCAGCAACAACACATCAGTGGAGGGGAAAAAGAAGAAGTAAGAGAAATCTCAAGGAGGGTTGATGATGAAGCAAAGCGTTCCACTGGCCATCTGTCACCCAGCTGAGGGCAGCTGTCACTGGATGAAGATTCTCATGTACAGAAGGGACATACATGGGTTGCATAAGTCTTGAAGTTGCTACCATCCCTGACGTTGATTACCTGCACTCAAGAGAAAATGAGATAGCAATGCCCTGTAACCTAAATCACTGAAACTGACAGAAAGATAAGCTTCATTATGGTAGCAAAAAGACAAATTTTTTACATAGTCAAGTTATATATTTATTTGCCTTATCCTCATTCAGATGAGGATACCTTTACATTACACATTTACATTTCTTATCAAAGGTGTTATTTAATAAATCCTAAAATAAAATTGAACGCAAAAATATAGTGAGTTTTTGAAGTATTTATCTTATGTCCCTGACTAAAGAGATAAATTTAACAGTTGTTTCTCAGGTAACTAAACTTTGCTGTCAGGCTTAGTTTTTTATGTATTTAATTTGCCTTTAAACTTGGATTCTGTGCAAAGTTCCCTAACGGCTTTAAAATATGGGCTTCGTTAGGGATGTGAAAATTGAGAATGCAGTAATATTTTCTCCTTATTAACTCATCATATGATGGCGGTGGGGGGAGGGACGGGAACTCAGAGCACTCAGATATCCACAATGGCAAGAGATAAGGTCAAGTAACAGTCTTTTCATAACCCTGGAAATAATTGAGGTTCCACAAAGAACTTGATTTCTCTATCCTAGAAATCCTTTAAATCCTTTGGTATTGGAAATGAATAGTGTAATATTTTCCTTCAGGAAAAAAAAGGTCATATTTTATATAAGTTTTTCAGGGGTGTGGTTTTGCTTTCCTGGTTTCTGGTTGGTTGGGAAGGTTGAGACAGGGTTGATTTTTTTTTTTTTTTTTATCCTCACTCAAGGATATGTTTTTATTGATTTTAGAGAGAGAGGAAGAGGAAGGGAGAGGGAGAGAAACATTGATTGGTTGCCTCCCACATGTGCCTGACTGGGGATGGAACCTGCAAGCTGGGTATGTGCTCTGACCCCTTGAGCCCTTGACCCCTCAGTGCATGGGATGACACTCCAACCAACTGAGCCACAGTGGCCAGAGCTGACAAAGGGTTGTTTTTAACTCTCATTTCAAAAGAAGGGGCTGATAAATGAATTCTACACATCTCCACTTTTAACCACTGATGTCTACTTTTAAGAGGGAGCTATGGTTGTTCTTCATGTTGACTCAAATTCAAGAAAATCAAGTTAAGTCATTATTAGCCATCATTCATTACTCAATATTTACTGAGAATATGAATTTATAATCTAGGTAAGCAATTAGCTGTGCAATACAATGTAGAATATAGAAAGACTACAACTGATACAAAACACTTGAGGTCAGAGTCTTAGAAGTTTGATTTAATGACAGAATATGGGAAACTTTAAACTTAAGTCTGAGTTTTGTCCTTTAATGTAACTTAGACAACTCTCTGAATGTAATTTTCCTCATCAGTATAATATTAAAAATAATACCTACTACATAAGATTAAATGAGAGAAGGAAAGTACCTAGCACACAGTAGGTGCTCTATAAATGCTAGTCTCCTTCTCACAGAAGAGCTTGAGGTCATGTGGGACCATGTCCTGAACACCTGATTAGCTCTTTATATTTTCACAATAAAGAAACAGCTGGGTTATTTTCTTGTCATTCAGCCTGGAGCTTACACTGTAATCACGGTCACTCCTCTGTGACTGTAGCAGCTGATTGCACCTCCCCATTGAAACCTACTGATGGAGTGCTGGCAACCACAATAGGGAAAAGCCCATGGAGACCACGCCTGCCTGCCTGCCTATTTCAGAGTGAGCACTAGGTTTCCATGAATTCCTCAAGGACAATGACAGATAAGATTATCTAAATGGCTAAAATGAATGTGACAAAAATGTAAAACTTCACTATTTAAAAATGCGAATTAAAGGAAGGCTCTTTCCTTCATTTTTTTAAAATAGCAAAGATTTTGAAATTAGCAAATTTTGATAAAGATGAAGCAAAATATTCTCATAAAGTACATGAGGAAATAAATAGAGGCAAATATAACTATGTTTGCCTGGGTCTTTGAGAAGCAGATGCCAGGACTGGATTAAACATATGAGAATTTTATTAAGGGAAATGTCTGTGTGAGAGAAAAATGGAGAGAGAGCAAGGAAGGCTGAGAGAGCTATCAGACCATGATACAGTCTGACCTCCATCCATTAAAGGGAGAAAAGACTGGTACAAGCATCCTATTCTGCCTGGCGGCCTAGCAGGCACTCAGCCAGGCAGCGGGGGAGTCCTCCAGACAATGGCAGCCATTAGAGCAAGATGTTGAAAACCTTTAGAGGATTCCTAGGTCTCCCAGGCCTGCTTTCATGGACTCATCACGCTAGGTCATTGGCTGGGAGTAGCTCATGGGAGCATGGCCTTGGATAGGGTCTCCGTCAGCTTTGCTTTCTGTGTTTGGAAGACTGTGAGACACATTCCCAGGGCTGCCACAGTCATTTTGTGGTAAACAAGTTTGGCAATGTATATTAAAAGTTTTAAAAATAATTCTACTTTTTCTTTTACTGTTTTTTTAAATAAATCTTTATTATTCAAATTATTACAGATGTTCCTCTTTCCCACCCCCCAGAACTCCCCTCCACCTGATCCCCCACCACACCCTATGCCCTTACCCCCGTCATTGTCTTCATCCATAGGTGTAAGATTTTTGTCCAGTCTCTTCCTGCACCTGTCATACCCCCTTACCCCCAAGAATTGTCAGTCTATTCCCTTTCTATGCCCCTGATTCTATTATATTCACCAGTTTATTCTGTTCATCAGATTTTTTTTTATTGACCTGCTTTTTAGATTCACTTGTTGATAGATACATATTTGTTGTCACTTTGTTGTTCATAATTTTTATTTTTACCTTTTTCTTCTTCCTCCTCTTCTTAAAGAATACCCTTCAGCATTTCATATAATCCTGGTTTGGTGATGATGAACTCCTTTAGCTTTTTCTTATCTATGAAGCTCTTTATCTGACCTTCAATTCTGAATGATAGCTTTGCTGGGTAGAATAATCTTGGTTGTAGGTTCTTGCTATTTATCACTTTGAATATTTCTTGTCACTCCCATCTGGCCTGCATAGTTTCTGTTGAGAAATCAGCTGACAGTCATATAGGTACTTCCTGGTAGGTAACTAACTGTTTTTCTCTTGCTGATTTCAAGATTCTTTCTTTGTTTTTTGCCCTTGGCATTTTAATTATGATGTGTCTTGGTGTGGGCCTCTTTGGATTTTTTGTTTGGGATTCTCTGCGCTTCCTGGACTTGTAAGTCTATTTTTTTCACCAGGTAGGAAAAGTTTTCTGTCATTATTTCTTCAAATATGTTTTCAACATCTTGCTCTTTCTCTTCTTCTGGCATGCCCATAATTTGGATGTTAGTATGCTTACAGTTGTCCCAAAGGCTCCTTTCACTATCTTCATATTTTTTTTATTCTTTTTTCTTTTTGTGTTTCTGGTTGGGTGTTTTTTGCTTCCTCATATTTCAAATCTTTGGTTTGATTCTTGGGGTCCTCTAGTCCAGTGGTCGACAAACTGTAGCTCATGAGCCACATGAGGCTCTTTGACCTCTTGAGTGTGCCTCTTCCACAAAATACCACAGCTTGGGCAATTCTATTTTGAAGAAGTGGCATTAGAAAAAAATTAAGTTTAAAAAATTTGGCTCTCAAAAGAAATTTCAATTGTTGTACTGTTGATATTTAACTCTGTTGACTAATGAGTTTGCCAACTACTGCTCTAGTCTACTATTGGATTTCTGTATATTATTATTTCAGACAGTGTATGCTTAATTTCTAACTGGTCCTTTTCCTTTTTTTTTTTTTTTTTTTTTTTTTTTTTTTGCATTCTCATTAAGATCTTTGAAGCTCTCATTAAGATCTTTGAAGCTCTTCCCTGAGTTGATAGAGTGGCTTTGTGTGCTAGGTGTCCTATAAGGCTCTGTGGCTCAGCCTCCCCAGTTACCTGAGGTAGACACTCTTGGTGCACCCCTTTGTGGGCTGGGTGCACAGTCTTGTTGTAATTAAGCCTTGATTGTTGTTGATACACTGGGAGGAATTGACCTTCCGGCCAATTAGCTATAAGGATCAGCTGTGTCTATAATGGAAGAATTACTATGCTGGAGATACCCTTACGGGGGAAGCACTTGTTTCAGTAGGGCTTTGGTGCTCACTGAGTCTGCCTCTTCAGTGTGTCACTTATGGATGTGAAGAGCTGAAATCCTGTGTCATCTCACACTGACTACTAGGTACACTGGTCCTGTATCTTCAAGTAGGTGCAAGTTGGCTACTATCTGAGGCCACCAACAGAAGCTACAGCGAGATCTGCAGATTTCTCCTCTTTGCTTAGGGTTTGGAAGTTTTGGAGCTGACCCAGCTGCAGTTTGTTATATTAAGCTGTGATAGGACAGACCTTTCATATGCAAAAGTCACTGCACACAGTTTGGGTGGAGTTGTAAATTGGGTGGGGCAGAGTCTCAGGGAATCACTAGGGCATGGCAAACAGCAATAGCTGCCAGTCAGCCCTCTGTGCATCTCTGCGTTTCTGTGTTTCTGCATTTTCAAGTCCCACCCCTAGCGCAGTAAACAATGATTTCTGCAAGCACCTATGTGAGAAAGCCACCCTCACTTTCCAACCCAATGCCAGACAGTCCAGTTTCTTCCTGTAGGAGTCTGGGTCCCCAGAGTCTCACCAGAAACTGGAATTCAGAGCAGTTGGGAGTTTGAAAAAGACAACTGCTTCCTCAGTTGACAGCCCTCTCCATGCAAGCCTCTGTACCTCTGCTTTTCCATGGCTCTGCACTTCCTACACAGTCTCAATGCGCTTTTTTCTTTCCTTCTAGTTGTAGAACTTTCACTCAGCCAGCTTTCCTGTGGTTCTGGGTTACAGTCATTTTGTCTTTTAGTTGTAGTTTTGGTGTGGCTGTGAGAGGCAGCACGTACAGGTGTTTGTTTACCATGCCGCCATCTTGGTTACTCCCTACATTTTTTTTGTTATCTTGTAAGTCTATGTCTTGAAATTTAGCCTAAGGAAATATCCTAAAATAGGAAAAATACCTTGACTTACAAAGCTGTGCATTAAAAGTATTTGTGATAGCAAAAATTAGAAACTCAACATTGCTTCCAATCCACCAAGGCAGCATCTGCCTCATCCAATTCACTCATCTACTTCGATTATCTCACCCTGTTTTGAGTTACTGAATTTTCTTACAGTCATTAAGAAAAAGTTCCATTAAAGAAATTTAGTCCTGCTGAACCTCTTTGTGACCCTAGTATGGAAAAAAAGTATTCTGTATGCTTGCCCAGCAGGGGTTCCCAAGGTTGTATCATATGTGAAAATTCAGCAAACTGTGTGCTTAGGATGAAAGTACTTTATGCATAAAGAAGGAAAAGAAGAAATCAAAGGACATGGCTGCAACTGTTGGTGTTATAATTCATAACTTAACTTTCAAATGCAAATGTGACTGCTTGTGCACCTGACAGAAATCATCCAGGTCACAAAGACAAACGTACCAGCCAGATTCCAATTGTGGTGAACAAGAATGCTGCTTTCTACCTGTACCACTACCCATCTGACCTCTCTTCTCCTTCTGTCCTTGTCTTCACCCCCTTGCCATTATTTTCTTCTTTCAACTTTACCCTCTGCTGCCACCACTATCTTCTTCCTGTCACTGTCACACAGCTATTATTCCCCAAATATAAATAAGCAGTGCCTATCACTTCTGTCTATACCATTCTTTGATGGGACCTACCTATTAATATCTAGCTGTTCTCCATTTTTTTTATAATTTAAAAAAATTACTTTAATCCAGAAAGTACTTGGGTGACATCATTGGATATTTTTTCTCCAATAAATATAAGCATATTATAAACCAAATTTTACTTACTATTTAAATTGAAGTTGCAATCTGTCACTTGTTTGATGCATAACATCTGCCCCTCAGAGATGACAAAACCAATTTGAATTTAAATGAAAGCAAATTTTCACTCAACCCTGGTGTGTGTATTCTGTGGTCCCCAGCAGGACACAAATACAATTCTGGAGACAGCTATTGAGCATTTGTAACTTAGATCCAAACTGTGACTTTGAATAACTAATCAATAAATCAGAGCATTACATTCATTTCAGAGTGTGATGACAGACTGCTGACCTATTCTTATGCCAGGTATTCAACATACATGAATTGAGCAAAATATATGTTGTTGGAAAGTATTGTGGATTACTTTCCAACAACATATATTTGGCAGCATGCCTAGGCTCTAGCAATAAATCAGTATTTGAACACATATTAATGACAGTCTTGTTCCACTGTGCCAAGTACTAAGTATTTCAATTTTATTTTTTAGCTAGAAATGGCCAAAGGACCCAGTTATGGCTAATAGGATAGAAGGGGAAGTACCAGGGCCTTCTAAGAAGACTTTACTTTCCTGATAAAAGGGATAGATGCAGCTGATATCATCCTTCCCTCCTTTTTCTAATCTAGATGTAATATTGTGGAGCTGCCACAGCAACCTCAAGATCATGAGGCAACAAGCAGAGGATGAATGGCGATCATATTGAAGATGGCAGAGGAAAAGGTTAGGTCAGTTCCTGAGATCAGAAGGGAAGAATTAAAATCGGGATCTTAGAAATATAAAGCACCTGAAAGTGTTACTTAGGCAGTAAAATCAAGAACCAGTGAAAAATGAGTATTAGGGAATCCCAAGGTGCACTGAGAGCCCAGGTAAGACTAGCATTAATTTAGAGCAGAACCACATCCTGGTACATATTTGTTAATTGGGTTAATTTTTTTTTAATTTGTCAGCATTTAAAATGCAAATCTTTTAAACTACCGATTCCATTACTGGGAAAATATCCTACAGAAAAAAAACACAGGTGCAAAAAGCTATATGCATAAAGTTATTTATTGCAGCATTGTTTGAAATAGCAAAAAATTAGAGCAACCTAAATATGAAATCGGGAAAATAAAGTACATACATTCACACAATGAAATATGATGCAGCTGTTCAAGAAAGAATGAAGTAGTAAACATGTAATACTATGGAAAGATGCCCAGGAGATATTCTTCAGAGGAAAAAAAAATAGAGTGATATGTATAATATGATCCTGTTTTTGTAAAAAAATAATAATAAATTAACATAAATTGAAAATGTCACGTGTATGTAAGTATACACATAGAAAAAAGTCTGAAAGAGAAAAACAAAAAGGGACCCAGCTTGTGTATCTTCATGCCTTTTCCAACAACTATTATTGGTGCAGCAACTTTAACTAAAAGCTGAAAGCAGACAATTAGAATAACTTATGATGAGTTTCAGCATGGGTGACCAGCAGATAGAAGTTTGCAGATTTAAGGTAGCTCCCAAACTTGAACCTTCCAGACAAATATTGGTATATGAAGCAAGTGAATGCCAAAGACCCATAAGAAGGAAGGAGAGAAGAGAGGAATCAAGACATCCAAAGTCATAAGGTAAATAAAAGGTTCAAGAAATGCGATTTGTATCTATGAATATAAGGAAGATATGTATGGAAGATGAAGACAAAGACATTGCATTGGGGAGAAGAGAAGCAGCTGAGTTTGAGACCTTGGAGCTGCAACAGATCTGAACAATGAAAATGTTTAAGGAGGGAACACGCCTGTGGTTGGCTGGAGGGAAAACAGAATTATGATGTCCAAGTCCTCTCTCAGATGTGCACAGCCTGTGGTGAGGAAGACAGTTCCCTGTTTACTCCACTAGGGTCCATCCCATTTCCATTAGCTTTTCCACCTAAGTTTCTTTCTTTCGTGCCGACAGTATGTTCTTGAAATTTCTTTCCCTGTCCTCTGCTCCTAAACAAGCATACAGTTTCATTTTGAGGGCTTCTAAGGGACTTTATCGCTAGCAATGTCAGGGAATAACAAAATAACAAATGCTACTGAGCTTTACTGTTAAGTCAATGGAATAAGCCTATTCCACCTTATGGTGTTGTTGCTGCACATTAATATCACATCTCTCTTAGACTTCGATTATGAACTCAGCCACTAAATGCTGATCTGTCCATCTTTTTATTGCTGGTCAGGTTTCTAAATTCCCTTTCCTACTGTCTTTTATCTAGCTTCAGCTCCCTTGGCTTGAGCTTTAACATTAACACTTATGAGAAGTATTAGCTTGTACACAGATGCATTACATTTCAGAAAAAGCTTCAGACCTGTCCCTCCCACTTCAGTGTCTTCTTGATTCACTCAAAACCATTTCCTAACAAACATCATTGAAGTTGAGAAAAGTACAGTGAGTCATCAGTGAAGATGTAAAAATTTTAGAGGAAAAAAAAACAAAGGGTTGGAAATCAACCAACAGCAGTGATGAGCTTAACTGGCTGCTGCTGCTATGGAATTGAGGTAAAGGGACAGGAATGGTGCTCTCAACGTGGCTGAGAAATATCTCCTCTTCCACCACTGGTGAAGTATGAGAAGAATGTCCTCACATGATGAGGTTTTTCAGGTGACATCAAGAAGCAAAAAACAAGTGTATCTACCAGAGTTTTTAGTTGCAAGGGGCATTAATCAACTGTTGGATGGTTTATCTAGAAAATTTTATTAAGAGAAATGTCTATGTGAGAGAAAATGGAGAGAGAGCAAGGAAGGCTGACAGAGCCATTAGACCATGATGCAGTCTGACCTCCAGTGAATGAAGGCTGGTGCAAGTATCCTGGCATCTGACATGGGGTCAGCAAGGCAGTGGGGGCATCCTACAGACAGTGGCAGCCATTGGAGGATTCCTGGATCTCCCAGGCTTGCTTTCATGAGCCCAGGCTATTCTGAAACACAGGTAGGATGAAGAAACTGGACTAAGTCTTCCAACCACTCTTATCAGGAATGCATTATTTCAATAAAATAATAAAAGAACTTTTCTCTCTTCACACTAAGCAAGTATACTTAAGGAAGAAGAGGATTTCCCTTCAAGTTTTGACCGTGAAAAACTTTAATCATATATAAAAATTGGACAAATGGATACTATAAAGTCACATATGCCCTCATTCTAGATTAAATAATTTCTAATATTTTGAATTGGACTATATTGGCTTTATTCACATATATACATGCATGTATACAGAAAGATCAATATGAACACATATATATGGTTGGACCACTTGAAATAATTTTCAGACAATGTGTTCATTTCTGAATACTTCAGCATACATCTCATAAAAATAAGAAATTTCTCCTAGCTGACTGTAATACCGGCATCAGACTATATCTCTCTGGGCCCAATGAGGAGACAGAAACTACATGATTATTGAAAATAGGAAGTTTAATATAAAGAGTTATGAGACACCATAGGAAAGTAATTATAAAGATGTAAAGAGAACTCAAAAAAGGTCACTAACGCTGACAAAAAATACCTAAGGAAGGACCAACTTGAAAAAGAAGTTCAAATGCAGCAGGGTTCAGACCTCGTTGGAGAAGCCATTGTTGTAGCCAATGGATGGTGGAGAAGTCTGCTGGGTTACCCAGGCTGAGATGGCCCAGCATCGCTAGGCAAGCAAAAACTACCCTCAGGTTTCCAAAAGCTCTGGCTGCAGAGCAGGTGTGCAGAGGAAGTCAGATGCCTCGGCAGGTATGACATTTGGAACACACAGTGCCCTTACTGGGAAATTCACATCAAGATGGTCACAAGGTCTGGACTGGTGTGCAAGCTCATCAAGAGACTGTGCATTCTGGGAACACAGCTGGGAGAATGTAACATCAGATGTCCCTAGACACACATGTGCCACTGACCAACTGGACAAATGGAGCAAAAGAGGAAAACACAACATTCTAAAAACATTCTACTGTAACTGCACTTCTGTGCTATTAACAAAGTTTCACATTGTGCTTACTTAAAGGAGAAATGCTTAAAGAGTCTGTTCAAGTATTGCAGAGCAAGTACTGAGGAGTGAGTTGAAAGCAATAAATTGATAACTGGCACACACATAATAAAATTAATAGCAATCCCCTCATACTGTCTAAGCCCCAAGCATATTCAAACTCTCCAACAGCACCAAAGATATTTTGTATATTTTTTTAACCAAGATCCAATCAAGGTTAGATTTGATTATGTCTTTTCAGTCTCCTTTGATTTAGAGCTGTCCCTCTCCACCTTTTTATTTTAATGACTTTTATCTTTAGAAGAAATTAAGTTAGCTGTTTTATAGATTGAATCACATTCTAGATTTTTCTAATTGTTTCTTCCTGGTGTTGTTTGTTTTCTATCCCCTGAATTTCTTATAAACTACTAGAGGCCCAGTGCATGAAATTCCTACACAGGGATGAGGGAGGTAAGGGGGGAGGGGTTCTCTCAGCCCAGCCTGCACCATCTCCAATCCAGGACCCCTCAGAGGATGTCGAACTGCTGGCAATTAAACATCCCTCTCACAATCTGGGACCACTGGCTCCTAACTGCTCACCTGCCTGCCAATCTGATTGTCCCTAACTGCCTCTGCCTGATTACCTGATTGCCCCTAACTAGCCCCCTGCTGGTCTGGCAGCTCCTAACTGCCCCCTTTTCCTGCTGGCCTGGTCACCCCCAACTGCCCCCCCCCCCCCTGCTGGCCTGGTCACCCTACACAGCCTGCTATTCAGTCCTTTAGTCATCCCTCACTAACCTCCGGGCCAGCCTGGTCGACCCACACAGCCTGCTGTTTGGTCGTCTGTCTGATCGTTTAGGTCGTGACAGCCCCTGGCTTTTTATATATTAGGATAAGTTAGATCTAAAGGTTTGATTACGGTCAGGTGAAATAATTCTAACCAGAATACCTCACAAGTGACATTGTGTATCTCATATTGTATCATATCAATGACATATAATGTTAGTTTCTCACTATTAAGACAAGAAACTCAACCACTCAGTTAGAGTAGTGGTGGCCAGATATCTCCACTCTAAAGACATAGTTTTCCTTTTGCAACTAGCATCAATCTGCAAGGAGTTACATTGACACTTTGAACATACACTGACTGCTTCCCAACAACCTTTTACTTAATGGTCTGTGTCCAGTTTTTCAGTAGAAGTTGCAAGTGGAGATTTTCTAATTCAATTTTTCCTTCTCTGTTTTTCAGTTAGCATTCTTATATAAAAAGGAGCCTTCCTTCATCAACTATTAATGAATTGCACTTTTCTTTAAAAAGAGGGGGAAGCACCTGATTACCTATTTACCAAGAAAAGGGAAGAAAGTAATAATTGGAGGGAGAGGAGAATTATTTTGGAGCAAGAGCTTAGGGTTGGGTAGGTATATCTGATGACAGGAGAGTCATGGTTCCTGCAAGATCCAAGAGTATGAAAAAGGAGATGCTAGCAGGTTGAAGAAAGACCAAGATAAGCCATCTGTTTTGCAGTTTGCCTACCAAGAGCCTAAAGTAGAAACCCCGTTTGTGAATCAGTTATCTTTCCAGTCATCTTTGACATGTTGGCTGCAAAATGTTGATGCTAACTTAGAGATGTGACTGTGTTTTAGTTATAGCCAATACTGAATGACTAAGTAGCTTCAAGGTGAAGAGACCACATGGGCTGGTGTGTATGCATGTGCTCTGAAAATATAACACAGTAAACAAATATGATACATTGTTGTCTATTTTTGCTCTTATAAAGAGTTATTTTCTCAACAGTTTAATGACCTACTAGGAAAAAAGTCTGTAAACCACAATCTCACTTAAAATTTGAAAAACTCAACTAAAAATCTGAGAAACCAATTCTAATTTATGAACCTAACATGTTTTCTCAGTGCTGGGATATTTTCTACTTGATTACCTTATTCAAAGTTGCATCTCAAGAGCTTTACAAAGTACATTATCTAAACAGAAAAGCAATAAGGTGTCAAGCAAAAGAGTATTAGACTGAGATTTATGATGCGAATTCTGGTACTAACCAGCAATGAAACCATGGGCAAGTAACTAACCCTCTCCCAGAATAAGGTACCTCATCCCTATGGTGTAGAAAGTAAAAGCATAAAAATCTGGGTTTGTAGTATTAGGCTACATTCTTGATATGTGAACTTGGTAAATAAAACTAAAATTCTGATAGCTTAGATTTCCTTTTAAAAAATGCAAAACTTGGTTGTTGTTTTTTAATGCACTTTACAAATTTAAAATCTGGGGAAGTTCCCTTTCCTACCCAAAGTTTTCATAAGTATGGGCAGCAAAGCAAGTTCATTCATGTAAAAATAACTTTCTTAAGACAGTAAAAGATGATACCATAAGTATTTTCCATCGTTTAAGAAGCAATGCAATCCTCAGGCAGCCAGAGGAGCAGAGTTCGGGAAATCGCCTCACTCTCAAAAATGTATAGCTTAGTTCCTACACAAGAGAGAATGACACATTTATGTAGTCCAACAGATGGAAAACTATTCCCAAATGACACTCTTGAATGAACACCCACATTTTCTACTCAAGATGATGAGTTTCTCCTTCTTGTTGGTCTTTTGGGAATGTCTCAGATGTACTGCTATTTTGCCTTTTCACTTTTTTCACAAAGGTGAATAAAAACTTTCTTTGAGGAGAACCAAGATGGCGGCATAGGTAAAACACCTATCTTGCCGTCATACTCAGCAATTTTAATACTACAACTTAATGAAAGAACAAACACCTTCCAGAATCACCAGAAAGCTGGCCGAATGAAAATTCCACAAATAAAAGTGAAAATAAGACACTGTGACTCGGAGGAGCGGCAGCAGACAGCGTTGAAAGATTCGCGCGGAGAGAGGTTTGGAGCGCGCCAGCAGAGAGGGCGGGCAGCTGAAAACCGGCCAGTTTTCTCAAATGGGGAGACAAAGACATCCCACTGGACTGATTCTCCAGCTCTGGGCGAAGTCCAGGGAACCAACCCACTATCATACGGGGTGAAAACTGGACAGTGGGAGGGCACGCCAAAGCTCGGGTGCTGCAGGGCTCTCCCGGCCTGTGGAGAAGGCAGCTTGCACGGGAACAGCTCAGCTGCGTGACCGCGCAGAGAGCGCTCTGCGACTTGCCCTCTCATTCGGGAAACCGTCAGACTGCTTTGTTTTACGACCCAGGGTGAGACGTTGGGTGTGCAGACTCATTTGGGGAGAGTCTGAATTCCCCGGCAGCCAGTGGAGTTTGGCAGCAGCTCTCTCTCAGAGGTTCTGGCGGCCATTGCCCCTGGAACAGAGTCCCTGGGGCCACATAGGGCGGAGCTAACGCTGTCTGCTTGGCCCGGAGACTCTGCCCATCCAACCTGAGCACAGCTGAGCTTCACAGACAATTGGCCTGGAGGTCAACCCCTCCAAGTGCTAACAATGATTAACCTGAGCCTAACTTCAGCAAGACTGTGCAACCCATATCCACCTTATCCACCTCAGGTAACTGAGGAGGCTGAGCCACTGTCCCTAGTAGGAAGTCTACCACACAAAGCTAATTGACCAACTCAGGGAAGCAGCCACCATGCAGAGACATGGAAAGAAATCAGATGTGAAAGAAATGGAGGGAAAAAAACGACTGGACATGGAATTCAAAACCACGGTTACAGGGCTTTTCAAGAGGCTCCAACAAAAGGTCGAGGCCTATAAGGAAATAAGCAAGACCACAAAGGAAATGAATGAGTCCTACAAGGAAATGAAGGAGATCCTCAAGGATATGAAAAAGGACCAACCAGAAATTAAGCATACACTGACTGAAATAAAAAATATTATACAAAGACCTAAAAGTGCTCTGGAGCACCCCAAGAACCAAGTTAAAGATTTGAAATACAAAGAGGTAAAATCCACTCAGCTGAAAAAGCAAGAAACAAAAAGAATCAAAAAAATTGAAGATAGTGTAAGGGGCCTCTGGGACAACCTCAAGCATACCAACATCAGAATTATAGGGGTGCCAGAAAAAGAGAGAGAGCAAGACAATGAAAACCTATTTGAAGAAATAGTGACCAAAAACTTCCCACACCTGGTGAAAGAAATTGATTTAGGAGTCCAAGAAGCACACCAAACCCCAATATATAGGAACCCTAAGAGGACCACACCAAGGCACATCATAATTAAAATGCCAAGAGCAAAAGACAAAGAGAGAATAATAAAAGCAGCAAGAAAAAAACAGATGGTTATCTATAAGGGAGCACCCATACAATTGTCAGCGGATTTCTCAACAGAAACGATGCAGGCTAGATGGGAGTGGCAAGAAATATTCAAAGTGATGAACAGCAAGAATCTACAACCAAGATTACTCTATCCAGCAAAGCTATCATGCAGAACTGAAGGTCAGATGAAGTGCTTTGCAGATAAGAAAAAGCTAAAGGAGTTCATTACCACCAAACCAATATTATATGAAATGCTGAAAGATATTCTTTAAGGAGCGGAAGAAGAAAAAGATAAAAGTGTAAATTAGGAACAACAAATACACATCTATCAACAAATGAATCTAAAAATCAAGTGAATTAATAAGCTGATGAACAGGATAAACTGGTGAATGTAACAGAATCACGGACATAGAGAGGGAATGGACTGACAACTCTTGGGGAGAAAGGGGGTGTGGGAAGTGCAGCAAGAGACTGGACAAAAATCATGCAACTATGGGAGAGGACAGTGGAGGGGGGTGAGGGCGGAGGGTGGTATGGGTACCAGGTGGAGGGGAACTATAGGGTGGGAAAAAAAGGGAACAATGTAATTAATAAACTGAACAATAAAGATAAAAAATTTAAAAAACAATAAAAATAAATAAATAAATAAACTTTCTTTGAGTATAGTAAGATATTGGGATGTGACCTCTGATATCTAAACTCATTGGCTCACATATGATTGCACTTTCATAAGAATACCTCATGGGCATTTATATTTCTTGATGCCGCACAAAGAGGAGGGATAAAGGAACTCAAAGGAAACCCAGCAGCCCTCAGGTTATAGGACAGCCAGTTCACAGAGAGAGTGCCTAAGGCTGAGGCTGCAGTTAATTCATAGAAGGCACTTGTCTGATTCTGACCCAGAGCCAGAGATCAGAATAGAGACACATCGTCAAAATCACGAACCAACAAAAAGCTTAAAGAGCCCTTGCAACACAACAGAGATCTTCCTTCAGATTAATGGAGAATACTTATTGTATTAGGTATTTATTGCTGTGTGTTGAATTACCCCCGAATTTAGTGGCTTAACCAGCAATAAACAGCTTTTTGTGGATCAGTTTCTGTGAGCCACTTGGTTGAGTAGTTTCTGGCTCAGGGTTTCCCATGAGGTTGTAATCAAGATATCAATCAGGCTACAATCATTGGAAGGCTTGACTGGGGCTGGAGCATCCACTTCTCCTAAAAAAGCCAGAAGAGAATAAGGCATAAACAGCAATGTCTTTTATGCCTTAGTCTTGGAAGTCATAACTCATCACTCTTCCACATTACTCATTAGAAGTAAATTATTAAATCGAATCCACATTCAAGGGAAGGTGATTTGGCTCCTCCTTTTAAGGGATGAAGCATTAATTTGGAGCTTTTTTTCAAATAAGCTTTAAAGAAAAAACATACATAGCATGAAATTTATCACTTTAACCATTTTTAAATGTCCAGTTCAGTAGTACTAAGTATATTTACTCTGTTGTGCAACAGAGCTCTAGAACTTTTTCCTCTTGCACAACTGAAGTCTCTCTCTAGTAAACATCTCCCTGCTTCCCCCTCCTCCCATCCCCTGCAAACATCATTCTACTTTCTATTTGTTTGACTATGTTAGAAAGCTCATATAAGTGAGATCATGCAATAGTTTGTGTCTAATTTATTTCACTTAGCATAATGTCCTCAAGGTTCATCCATGTGGTAGCATGTGGCAGGATTTCTTTCCTTCCTTTTCATGGCTGAATACATCAATTGTATGTATATACCACAGCATGTTTACTCATTCATCTGCCCATGGACACTTGGGTTGCTTCCACCTCTTAGCTATTGTGAATAAATGCTGCTATGATCATAAGTATGCAAATATCTCTTCCAGACACTGCTTTCTGTTACTTTGGAAGTAGATTGCTAGATCATATGCTAATTCTCTTTTTGGCTGTTCTGTGCAACTGCCGTACTGTTTTCCATAGCAGCTGTGCCATTTTACAGTCCCACCAACAATGCACAGAGGTTCTCATTTCTCCATAACCTCTCCAACACTTGTTATTTTTGTTTTTCGCTTTTGTGTTTTTATAGTAGGCAAGGGGCCCAGTGCATGAATTTGTGCACCTTGAAAGAAACTGTGGGTCATGAGGCTGCGGTGGGCACAGGGGAGGGTCTTGGCCCATCCTCCATGCCTCTGCCTGGCCCCTCCCATCATGGCTCCTCCCCCACCCCCACCCCCACTCCCAGTCGCTTGTCTGCTGACAGCCCCACTCTTGCCACCGCCACTCCCACACACTGACGCTGATGGTGCCACCTCTGCTCACACCCACTGACAGCACCGAGCATTTGGGACCAGCACTGGGCATGAGCAGCAGTGCAAGCAGCAGCTACTATCCCTGGTCACCCTTCAGAAGCAGGGGGAGGTAGAAAAGCTCTCAGGGGTGATCGGGGCTGCTCGCACCCACTGATGGTGCCAAGCAATCAGGCCTGGCGCCAGTGCCGGGCGCTGGGCGCCAACAATGAGTGTGAGTGGCAACTACAGTGCTGGCAGCAGGTACAGTGGGGCCAGCACCAGTAGCAGGTGCAAGCGCCCAGGAGGACTACAGTGCCTGCGAACAAAGAATTTTCAGTAACCACCAGAGGCTCACCCCAATGACAGCAACCAGTGCCCCACTTTGGTCTGGCACCCCTGCTCACCTGCTCCATTATCCCACCACAGCCAATGCCTGCCATGTTCTGTGCATGCCCCCTGGTGGTCAGCCCACATCACAGTGACCGGTTGTTCAGTTGTTCTGCCATTCAATCTATTTACATATTAGGGTTTTATATAGAGAGAGCTACCCTAATGGGTGTGAGGTGATATCTCATTGTAGTTTTGATTTACATTTCTTTAACAATCTAGTGATGTTAAGCAACTTTTCTTATGCTTGTTGATATGTGTGTATAGCACCTATGAGGACATTTCAGTTCAAGTCCTTTCCCATGTTCTTGTTGAGTCATGGAGATATATTTTTAAACCACACCTAACTTAACAGGTTCTTATGATATCTAAAAACTCATCTATGCAGACTCACTGTCACATAGTAGGCACCCCAAAAATATTACTTGTCTTCTCAGATGGTTACATTAAATAATATATGTAAAATGGCTTTAAAAATAATAAAGTGCTATACAAATATGAGTGAATACTATATAATCTGTATGCAAAATATTTAATACTTTTCTCAGTGCCTCCACATTTAAATACATAAGTCTTTTAAACTCTAGACTTTATTCTGTTTTATTAGCTGTAATCCTTTTTTTCATTTCCTTTTAAGTTTTATATTTAAAAAGTAGCAAAAAATGGAATGAGTAAAGAAATAGAAACAATAGCTAATTTCACTAAAGCACAAAGTAAAATTTGTTTGAAAAAAAGTAAATGTGAAGAAAGCTGCAACAGATTGCACTTTTGAAAAATCCTAGGAGAACCAGAACTGCTGTTCCTTCAGAGAATGTGAGTGATGTTGAATGATTAATAACGTTTGGATAACATTAATTACAGTGATGTTATAAACACTGGTATTCCAGTTGCCATAACAACTGCTATATGTTGGTTTTCTAATGACATTTCAAACAAGTGCTGAAGTGAACTGCTTCACTTCAGAACTTTGATTGCTGTCATTCAGTGATTTTTAAATTGAATTGTTTTGTTCTTAAAGAGGCAGACTATGTCACTGTCTTCAAAAGTATTCTCAAAATTATGGGGAGCAAATGATACACATATTCCTATATAATTATAGAGTACTCAAGAAAAAGAAATATATTTTTAATACAAAATTAATAGATTTGTGTGTGTGTGTGCGCATGGGGAATAGGAAGAAAGAAAGAAAAAAAAAACAGAAGGAAAGGGGAAAGTGCGCTTCAGGCTTCACAGACTTTGTTCCCTTAGGGAATTACCTGACAATGGCATTTTTCTTTTTCTTTTCTTTTTTTTAAAATATATTTTATTGATTTTTTACAGAGCGGAAGGGAGAGGGATAGAAAGTCAGAAACATTGATGAGAGAGAAACATCGATCAGCTGCCTCTTGCACGCCCCCTACCGGGGAATGTGCCCACAGCCGAGGTACATGCCCTTGCCGGAATCGAACCCGGGACCCTTCAGTCTGCAGTCCGACACTCTATCCACTGAGCCAAACCGGTCTCGGCAACAATGGCATTTTTCTAGAGGAGCTTACTGTTATCTGTTATATTTCTAGTCTCTTTCCTTTCCTTCCACTCCCTTTTCTTCCTTCTGATGGATTCTTGGAACCTGTGATGCTAATCAAGATGTTGCATCCATAATGCAGATGATACATCTTGTGAGTTAGTGAGGTGAGGTCAATTCCACACGGCTCTCTGACCTTTGTTCCGTCTTCTGACCAACCCCCTCCTTTCTTCTCAGCCACTACCCAGAGTATATATAGTGCCAGAAGGGTTACTTGCTACTGGCTTCTAGTATGTTGAATTTTAACATCCCCAACCAAGAGAATATGGTAAGTACATATTGTGTCGCTGACAAGAAGCAAAGCATGATTGTAATAGACATGCTTCTAAGTTCTCGATCAGCCCACAGCCACTTTGCTTCTGCTGCCTGTGGGACACCCACCCACAAATAAGAACTGTTGGTTGAATCACAGGTGAGCACTAGAACCAATTCATCCATAGGCAAATAGATTAGATTATCTCTCTCTTTCTCCTATCCTTTTCTCTCTTTCTCCAAACTGAGCTAAGGTAAGAGCTGACCATTTGCAATGGTGTTTGCAGCAGAAGTGTGGTGTTCTGTGGAAAAACTGTGCTATAGGACTCGGAAGTAATAGTGTGCCCACTGCCTCCCCAACACATTCCCCCAACAGCGTTTCAGTCTGTACCCCAATCTCAGGCAATGGAAATTGCCTCATTTCATGGAAAGCACATCGGAGTGCTCTATAAACCCTGATCCCATGATAATATTCTCTAAGAGTTTACCCCTTGGCCAGGCATGCTGTTGGCACCCTTTCAACACTCTTTTCTCTTCCCTTGCTTCTATTCTTAGAACTCCCTCTATCCCACCCAGATATCCAAGGGCTTCCATTCTGCCATCCCCAAAGTTCCAACTGTAGAAGCAAATCAGTCTAGCCCAAGATTTCATTAGCATAGATCCACTACAGGACCAGGGCCATGGCTCAGAAAGCAGATGTCAGGGAAAATGCCTTAAACAAAAACATCAGCTGGAGTTAACAAAGATCATAGACATTGGGCTCATACCTCACACAAGAAGCAAGTATGCTGACACCTTTCCCTTTAAGTCTTCTCTGGATGCTCCTTTCCATCTGCTTTCACTGGGACACATGTGAATAGGTAAGAGGAGCAGCCTGTGCTGGAGTCACTCTTCATCCTTCTCACCCTAGATTCTGTGTGGGGACGATGACCAGCAGGGGTTTCATTAATGAACTCCCATGCCCTCTGACTCCAGTGGATTCTGCCAGTTAGAGATACCTAACAGGAGGTAAGAGGGAGGGAGGAGGAAAATGGAGCTGGGGGGATTCTTGCCTCTGGCTCCTTCCTTGCAGGATGGCCTTGCAATCATTTCTGCATGATTCTCTCCTTCCAGGTTCCAATAACTGATCCCTCCATCTTTTTGAGCTCAGGATCTATAACTGAATCCAGTGATACTGCATTGTTTTTTATGGATTCCTTATACACTGCCCACACCTTTGTAAATAGTCCCTTTACTAAACTTCATAAATAGTCACATAAATTAATCTAACATGAGTGAGTGGGCCATCAGTTTCCTGCTTGGATCCTAATATAAGAATCTCTAAATGGTGTGGTCTATGTTATATCTATTCTCAACCTAGGATGGTCTGCGCTAAAAGACACCCACATAATCCCAAGATTCTGTTCCAGGCCCAATAGAAAAAGAGAGGTGGTAGGAGTAAGACTGACTGGGGAGTAGAGAAGAGAAAGACAAGGCTCAGCATGGCCATGATGATATTGTAACTTCTAGGTAGAGTGAGCTCAATCAGAAAAAAAAACTCTGGAGCAGGTCAAGAACCAAGACAGGGTAGGAACAAAATTCAGTAGTATGTGGGGAAGGTCAGAAGTTCTTGCTCAGGTCTGAATAAATACAGACAGACTAGATGTCAGGAGGCACTGGTTGGTAGAGAGTAGGGAGAAAAGGACATGGAATAAATGCAAATAATGGTGAAGTAAGACAATCCCTACACATAAATAGTTAAATCATAGCCTTGCCAGTGTGACTTTGTGGTTGAGCATTGACCTATGAACCATGAGGTCATAGTTTGATTCTGAGTCAAGGCACACGCCCAGATTGTGGCCTCAGTCCCCTGAGTGTAGTGTGTAGGAAGCAGCCAATCAATGATTCTCTCTCATCATTGATGTTTCTATCACTATCTCCTTCTCCTTTCCTCTATGAAATCAATAAAAATATATTATAAAAAATTTAAATCATATACTAACAGAGTTGCAAGGGGATTTAGAAGTCATATATTTAAACCACTTCACTTTTAGATGAGAACTATTACATTATTAATCTATTAGACACAGAATGATAAGTGACAGAACAATGTCAAACACCCAGAGCTTCTTAGTTTTGGAACCATGATTTACTCACAAAATCCATGCCTCCATGAAGATACATTGAGAATACTTTTTTAAATTTTTTAATCAGAACAGCTTTAGATAAAAACAAGATGTTATGGCCTTGATATTTTTAATTAAAGTATATTTTGAACTGGTCATCAAAATAGTAGAAATAATCAATACAGAATCAAACCACAATAGCTAAAAATATGTATGTGAAATTTGATATTGACAAAAAAACTAACTGAAGAAACTCATTGTGCTGGTAATTCTCAAAACTACAAAAATTGACCTAGTTAAAATTGTTCTTTGTAAAAATGACACAAAATAAAACTGACAGATGTGAAAACTGCACACAGCAAAATTTGGTATAGACTTTTTTAAAATTGACCAAAGAATCAAACCTTCTTTTCAAAAATTACACCTGCAAAACCTGACCCAGGAAAATTAGGCCATGAAAGAAAACTCAAAATTGCTACAGCTAAAGTTGGGAAAATTTAATATGGATACAAAATCATTCAATTAAATCTACTAGTAAATTATTTCAGTAAAATAAAAACACTGAAAATTATTTAACTTCACAGATAGAAATTTGATAAAATTAAATTAACTTAAAATAGTTGTCTCCAGAAAATAATTGCTTGATGATAGTCTCAGCAATGTTGAAATAATTCTGATGAGAATGTTTGTATTCATTCAATAAAAATATCCTCAGGGTCAAAACAACTGTGAGAGAAATATCCTATGTAAAATTTCTCTGGTAACCTCCACTCTAGGGTTTCTGATTTTAATGCTTTATTTTCTTTGAGGAGATCTCAGATCTACTGCTAGGATCCTAACATCTTCCCCTACATCAAAATAATATGTATTTAGTGAATGATCTCTGCTGGTACTAAAATCAAAGTTTACCAGAAGGCATGAAGTTCCCAGATATCCATACCAATTCAAGTGGAAAATGCCACTTTAAAGTCAACCTACATGTCACCTCACACTCTATAGATGATTACTATTAAAAAACAAACAAACAAAAAAACAAGTGTTGACAAAGATGTGGAGAAACTGAAACCCCTATGTACTGTGCAACTACTATGAAAAACAACATGATAGTTTCTCAAAAAATTAAAAATATAGGTAGCATATTATTAAACACTCCCATATAACAAAAAATTTGAATGAATGATCTTGAAGAGATATATGCACACTCGTGTGCTTAACAGCAGTATTCACAATAACAAAGAAGTGGAAGCACCCAAGTGTCTGTGGACAAATGAATGAATAAACAAACCGTGGTACACACATATGATGGAATATTAGTCAGCCTTAAAAAGAATGAAAATTTTTTCACATGCTACCACATGAATGAATGTGAGGACATTATACTTAGTGAATAAGCCAGATACAAAACAATCCAATCAAAAAATGGGCAAAGGACCTCAACAGACACTTTTCAAGATTTGACAGACAAAAGGCAAAAACATACTCAAAGTCACTCATTATCCAAGATATGCAAATCAAAATGAAAATGAGGTATCATCTCACACCTGTCAGAATGGCTATTATAAACAAATCAATAAATGACAAGTGCTGGCGGAGAAAAAGGAACCTTCTTTCATGGCTGGTGGGAATGTAGACTGGTGCAACCACTGTGGAAAGCAGTATGGAGTTTCTTCAAAAAATTAAAAATGAAGCACCTATTTGACCCAGTAATCCCACTTCTAGGAATATATCCCAAGAAAGCATAAACACCAATCAAAAAGGATACATGTACCCTTATGTTCATAGCAGCACAATTTACAATAGCTAAGATTAGGAAACAACCTAAGTGCCCATCAGCAGATGAATGGATTAAAAATATGTGGTACATCTCCCATCCAAGTACTAACCAGGCCCGACCCTGCTAGCCGAGACCGGTTTGGCTCAGTGGATAGAGCGTCGGACTGCGGACTGAAGGGTCCCGGGTTCGATTCCGGCAAGGGCATGTACCTTGGCTGCAGGCACATCCCCAGTAGGGGGCGTGCAAGAGGCAGCTGATCGATGTTCTCTCTCATCGATGTTTCTAACTTTCTATCCCTTTCCTTTCCGCTCTGTAAAAAATCAATAAAATATATATTAAAAAAAATATGTGGTACATCAATGCAATGGAATACTATGCTGTATAAAAAGAAGGAACTCTTATCATTTGCAACAGCATGGATGGACCTGCAGAGCATTATGTTAAGCAAAATAAGCCAGCCAGCCAGGGCCTTCCTTCATTCTGCACCAACCTCTGGTGTTCAGCACATGTCACAGTGAATGATTGAACTCCCAGTCTCCCAGTCAAACTCCTAAGGGAACAATTTGCATATTAGGCTTTTATATATATAGTAGAGGGCTGGTGAATGAAATCCGTGCACAGTGGGGGGTTGTCCCTCAGCCCAGCCTGCACCCTCGCCAACCTGGGACATCCCTCTCATAATCCAGGACTGCTGGCTCCCAACTGCTCACCTGCCTGCCTTCCTGATTGCCCCAAACCACTGCTGCCTGCCAGCCTGTTTGCCCATAACTGCCCTCCCCTGCAGGCCTGGTCACCTCCCCTGCAGACCTGGTCCCCCCCAACTGCCCTTCCCTGCAGGTTAAGTCACCCCCAACTTCTCTCCTCTGCCAGGCTGGTCACCCCTAATTGCCCTCTCCTGCAGCTTGATCGTCCTCAACTGCTCTCCCTTGCAGGCCTGGTCCCTCCCAACTGCCCTCCCCTGCTGGCCATCTTGTGGTGGTCATCTTGTGTCCACATGGGGGCAGCCATAGTGTGTGTGGGAGTGGCAGTCAATTTGCATATTACTCTTTCATTTTATAGGATAGAGGCCTAGTGCACAAGTGGGGGCCAGCTGGTTTGCCCTGAAGGGTCTCCCAGATCAGGGTGAGGGTTCAGGAAACTTCATAGCCTTGAGTGGAGGCTTGGGCCCGCCAGGCTGTGTGAAAAGCTTGGCTTCCTCCATTACCAGGGAAACCCAAGCCTCCTGCTCGCTTCATGGCTGCAGCCATCTTGGTTGGGTTAATTTGCATACTCGTTCCTGATTGACTGGTGGACTTGGCTTGCGGGTAGAGCAGTTATGGTTAATTTGCATATTACTCTTCTGTTAGATAGGACTAGAAGCCCAGCACACAAAATCTCGCATTCTTGGAGCCCTCGCTCCTGGGAGCAGGTCTCAGCTGTCAGTCAGACATCCTTAGAGCTGCTGTGGAGGTGAGAGAGGCTCCCACCACTGCCACTGCACTTGCCAGCTATGAGCTCAGCTTCTGGCTGAGTGGCGCTCCCCCTGTGGAAGTGCACTGATCACCAGATGGCAGCTCCTGTGTTGAGCATCTGCCCTCTGGTAGTCAGTGCATATATAGTGACCAGTCATTCTACCATTCGGTAGATTTGCATATTAGCTTTTTATTATATAGGACATAGATATTTTTCCTTGAAATACTAATTTTTATTGCATCTAATATTAAATTTTAAATCCTTTTTCTTAAAATGTTTATTGCATGTAACATTATTATACTTAATATTGTTTTTCTTGAAATACTAATGTTTATTGCATGAAAAAAAGTTTAAAAAATAATAATAATAAGCCAGATACAAAGGGCAAATACTATATAATTCCACTTACATGTCAAACTCATAAAAACAGAAAGTAGAATAGTGTTTGCCAGGGTCTGGAGAAAGAGGAAGTAGAGAGTTGTTTAATAGAGACTTCATTTGTTTAAGATTAAGTTTTAGAGCTCGACTGCCTCCTGCACAGCCCACACTGGAGATGAAGCCCACAACTGGGGCATATACCCTGACTGGGAGACAAACCATGACCTCCTGGTACATAGGTCGACATTCAACCACTGAGTCACGCCAGCCAGACCTACATAAATTTTTAAAGGATAAATTTTAGACAGTACAAGGAAGTAGAGACAACAGCCTAAAAGAGTGGTTTTCCAACTTTTCCCTGACATTCTCTTCAGGGAAGAGGTAAGTGAACACAGTCAGTCCAAAGGCCACAGCTTAGAGGAGAAACTTTTCTAAAGCCTTGTACTGTGTCTCTAAAATATATACAAATTTTGCCTACCACTTCATACCAGATCAAAATAATATTTTAATTACCATTGTGAGAAAATTACATTAAAACATTTTTATCTAAAAATAATATATTTCCATGCTAGATAATAGGAGTCCCTGGCTTTTATGCAAGTTGGTACAAAAATAAGCAAAATTAAATTGACACGAAAAAATAGGCTTATACTGACTTATATGGGATAAAACATTAAAGATTGTAAAAATTTTAAACTTTTATCTTCCCAAATTATCTGTAATAATGACACCTCAAGAAGATTCACTGTATATATCTTGTAGTCTCACATTGTCGCCTGGCCCAATACCACATACCCATAAACGTATAGATATCCCAATCTGCTAAATGTTTGAAGATGCATCATATGGGCAACCACCAGGCTTCAGGACTTAGAACCCTCAGAAAAGAGAAAATCCTCCTATCCCACTCCCCTCTCTCCAAGATTGGGCTCCTAAAGAGAGCTTTTCTGGAGTTATTACACTAGAAGGAAAACCAGAAAATTAAAGTTTGCCACTGATCATGTTCAGTACTGGAATGAGCACTGAACTGTTGGAGCACCCCTCACCCCTTTCTTTCTGGCAAACTACTAGTTGTACCTCAAAACTCTGCTTGGGCATCACCTCCTGGTAAAGCCTTTGCTGAGTTCACCCTTCTAGCCACATTCTTACTGCCTCCTATGGACCGCTTCAGCGCTGTAGGACTTAGATTCTATTGCAGGATCATAGTCTTGGCTGACCTCAGGCGATGTGGGTGATTGTAAGGTCATGCAGACAGTAAGGGAGCATGGACCAGTCTAAGCAGCCCAGCTCTGTGGAGTCCTGGAATAATGTGAAGAAAGTGATAGTGAAAACAGATTTTCCCCCGGGAAGGGAGATCTTCTGCTCCTTATTCCTGTGACTATGCCATACTCACAACTCACCTCTCTCCAGATCTCAGTGTGTTTGCTTCTTACCAATTCAACTGTTACCACCACTTTTTTTAGGGATCGTTTCTTATTGAATTTATTGGGGTGACCTTGGTTAACAAAATTATATAGGTTTCATGTGTACAATCTATAATATTGTATTCATCACCCAATGCCAAGTCTCCTTCTGTCACCGTTTATCTACCTTTCACCCTCTTTTACCACCCCACCAACTCCCCTCTGATTGTCTGTATATAAGTTTTGTTTTTCTTGTGTGGTATTTGTATGTTTTGCTTAATCTCTTCACCTCCACTTTTACTTATTCCTAGTTCTACTCTGGTTCTAACGCTTTCTCAGTTTCTCACACTGGAAACTGCCTAAGAAAGACTATCTGTTGGGTAAGTAAGGTGTGGCTCCTGTTGAGCAGTATTACAATACTAGAGGCCCAAAGCACAAAATTTGTTCATGGGGTGGTGGGTGTCCTTCAGCCAAGCCTGAATCCTCTACAATCTGGACCCCCCCTGTAGGATCAGGCCTACACAGACAGTCAGACATCCCTCTCACAATTCAGGACTGCTGGTTTCCAACCGCTCACTTGCCTGCCTGCCTGATTGCCCCTAACCACTTCTGCCTGCCAACCTGATCACCCCCTAACTACTCCCCTGCTAGCCTGATTGATGTCTAACTGCTCTCCTGCCTGCCCAATTACCTCTAACTGCTCTCCCCTGCCATCCTGGAACCCCTAACTGCCCTCCTCTGCAGACCTGGTCCCCCCAACTGCCCTCCCCTGCCAGCCATCTTGTGGTGGCCATCTTGTGTCCACATGGGAGCAGCCATCTTGTGTGTTGAAGTGGTGGTCAGTTTGCATATATATATGTATGAATTCATGCATATTGAAAGACACTTAGTTAGAAGAAATATTTTAATATCGCTACTTGCCCTTTCTCTATAATAGAAGTGTCAACCAAATTCATGATTGACAATGACAGATCAAAACACACATATGCGATTGGCACCAGTGAGAGCTTTACATGTATCATGCATGCACGAATCAACTTAGCCTTTTATTATATATAATAAACTTGCTTAATTAGACCTGTTTTCTGATATAGCTAAACTTTTTCCAGCCCAGTAAAGCACCCCAACTTCTCTTTCAGGTAATTGTCAGCAACACAGCAGTAAATATCAACATGAAGCAGATTATTATTGTAGCTCATGCAGGGAGAACAAAGGGTAAAATATTTAACTGCAGCAGTGTTTGACTATATCTGCACAGTGAGAAAACCCAAAGTCATTTTCAAGGTCCACCATTTCTTACTTCTTTTCAATCGGGTCAAGTTTCTAAGGTTTTTAAATCTCCATTTTCCAGCTAATGAAAAAAAAAAAAGGATTCTACTGAGTTCCCGATCTACCTACTCCAGGACTTATGTGAGGATCAAATGAGATGAGGCATGGGAAAACACTTCACAGACATTTGGTTAAAATGTTTGCACCTTGCTATAAAGCAAGTCATGGGCTGAAGAAACTCCAAGGAGGCTAATCACTAGTGAGAGGAAGCCAAGTGCTGCTTTGTGGGTGCCAGGTCCACAGTACCATTTCTTTGTAAAAGGCCAGTGTGCATCACCACAGCTCCTGCGTTGAGTGTCTGCCTCATGGTGGTCAGTGTGTGTCATAGCAACCAGTCGAAGGAACCTTTAGCATATTAGCCTTTTATATATATATAGATTAGGCTTCCCCAGAGCCGTTGTCAAACCTAAAGATTGTGCCTTTTGGCTAAATTACAAATTTACAAATTTACAAATTACAAATTCCTGGTTCATTCAATCATCGCTTAGTAAAAGAGTTGCATGACAGAAAGAAAGCATGACAACTTATGAACAATGAACAGACTTTGCTACTTTGCTCAGAGGTAATTTGTACATATTTCCATTATTGCCTATGTCATAACATGGTCAAATTATTTCCCCACATACCCAGTCCCCTGCAAAACTGTAATCCCAAGGCCAGTGACAGCATCTTCCATTTTTGCACCTCCAGCACATAGTACAATACCTGGAACATGGTGGACTCTCAATAAAAATCTGAAGTTCACTGACCTCAACCTAAATCTCTGCACTGATAGGTATTTAATATGAATGTATGAATGGTGTGTGGGGAGCAATGGAATTAGAAACTGTATGTGCTTAAAATCTCCAGATCATAATACTTTTTTTAAGAATTAAAAATAAGGGAGAACTAAGATGGCGGCAAAGGCAAAACACCTATCTTGCCGTCATAATCAGCAATTTTAATGCTACAACTTAACGAAAGAACAAACACCTTCCAGAATCACCAGAAAGCTCGCCGAGTGAAAATTCCACAAATAAAAGTGAAGATAAGACACTGGGACTCGGAGGAGCGGCGGCGAACAGCGTTGAAAGATTCGCGCAGAGAGAGAGGTTTGGAGTGCGCTCCGCAGAGAGGGCGGGCAGCTGAAAACCGGCCAGTTTTCTCGAACGGGGAGACAAAGGCGTCCCACTGGACTGATTCTCCACCTCTGGGCGAAGTCCAGAGAACCCACTATCACACGGGGTGAAAACTGGACAGTGGGAGGGCACGCTGAAGCTTGGGTGCTGCCGGGTCTCCCGGCTTGTGGAAAGGCAGCTTGCGCGAACAGCTCGGCTGCGTGACGGCGCAGAGAGCACACCGCGACTTGCCTCTCATTCGGAAAACCGTCAGACTGCTTTGTTTTACGACCCTGGGTGAGACATTGCGCATGCAGACTCATTTTGGGAAAGTCTGAATTCCCCAGCGACCGGCAGCCGGTGGAGCTCCACAGCGGCTCTCTCTCAGAGGTGCTGGCGGCCATTGCCCCTGGCACAGAGTCCCTGGGGCGGCATAGGGCGGAGCTAACGCTGTCTGCTTGGCCCAGAGACTCCGCCCACCCAACCTGAGCACAGCTGAGCTTCACAGACAATTGGCCTGGAGGTCAACCCTCCAAGTGCTAGCAATGATTAACTGAGCTTAACTTCAGCAAGACTGTGCAGCCCATATCCACCTCAGGTAACCGGGGAGGCTGAGCCACTATCCCTAGTAGGAAGTCTACCACACAAAGCTAATTGACCAACTCAGGGAAGCAGCCACCATGCAGAGACATGGAAAGAAATCAGATGTGAAAGAAATGGAGGAAAAAAAACGACTGGACATGGAATTCAGAACCACGGTTATAGGGTTTTTTAAGAGGCTCCAACAAAAGATCGAGGCCTATAAGGAAATAAGCAAGACCACAAAGGAAATGAATGAGTCCTACAAGAAAATGAACAACACCCTCCAGGATATAAACGAGAGCTGCAAAGAAATTATCAAGACCAACGTGGAAATGAATGAGTCCTACAAGGAAATGAAAGAAACCCTCAAGGATATAAAGGAGACTCTCAAGGATATGAAAAAGGACCAACCAGAAATTAAGCATACACTGACTGAAACAAAAAATATTATACAAAGACCTGAAAGTGCCCTGGAGCACCCCAAGAACCAAGTTAAAGATTTGAAATACAAAGAGGTAAAATCCACTCAGCTGAAAAAGCAAGAAACCAAAAGAATCCAAAAAATTGAAGATAGTGTAAGGGGCCTCTGGGACAACCTCAAGCATACCAACATCCGAATTATAGGGGTGCCAGAAAAAGCGAGAGGCCAAGACAATGAAAACCTATTTGAAGAAATAGTGACTGAAAACTTCCCACACCTGGTGAAAGAAATTGACTTAGGAGTCCAAGAAGTGCACCGAACCCCAATATATAGGAACCCTAAGAGGACCACACCGAGGCACATCATAATTAAAATGCCAAGAGCAAAAGACAAAGAGAGAATAATAAAAGCAGCAAGAGAGAAACAGTTGGTTACCTATAAGGGAGCACCCATATGACTGTCAGCGGATTTCTCAACAGAAACGATGCAGGCCAGACGGGAGTGGCAAGAAATATTCAAAGTGATGAACAGCAAGAATCTACAACCAAGATTACTCTATCCAGCAAAGCTATCATTCAGAATTGAAGGTCAGATGAAGTGCTTCGCAGATAAGAAAAAGCTAAAGGAGTTCATCACCACCAAACCAACATTATATGAAATGCTGAAAGATATTCTTTAAGAAGAGGAAGAAGAAAAAGGTAAAGATGAAAATTATGAACAACAAGTACACATCTATCAACAAATGAACATAAAAATCAAGTGAATTGATAGGCTGTTGAACAGGATAGACTGGTGAATATAACAGAGACATGGACATAGAGAGGGAATGGACTGACAATTCTTGGGGAGAAAAGGGTTGTGGGAAGTGCAGCAAGAGACTGGACAAAAATCTAGCAACAATGGGAGAGGACAGTGGGGAGGGGGAGGGGAGGGTGGAGGGTGGGATAGGTACAGGGTAGAGGGAAGCTATAGGGGGATAAAAAGGGGAAACAATGTAATTAATAAACTGAACAATAAAGATAAAAAAAATTTTTTAAAGAATTAAAAATAAGCAGGAAATAGAAAGCATCACAAATAAATTATGGTCAAACTTGGTTTCAATAACTTTGGATGCCTAGCAATCTTCTAAGAATGAAAGCAAAGTTGACTTCCTTCAGTTTTCCAGTGTGTGTCTCCACCTGCTGTATATGCTGGAGAGTAGCCAAATCACATTATTTTTCCAATAGAGAGTTTTTCAAGCGCATTTCCCTGGACAACCACAGCTCCACATTAGACACACGTACATGCACATGTCTACAATCACCACTAGAGGACAGGCTTACACTTATTCCAGATGCACATCTAAGGCTCACATTGCCGCAAGCTGGATCAAAAGTAAAAGGAGGAACCACGGGCTTCTAGGTTTTTAAATGGAAAAATACATGTTGGGCATGTCCAGATTTGTATTTTGTTTTCCCTTAATTAGTTATGTGATCTTTCATCTCACCTTTCCTTTTGTTTTCTATTTCCCCTTTCAAGTTCTCCTTTGGATTGTAACAAATAAACCTTTTAAGAGGCTTAACCCACAAAAATAAATCAAGATGAGGTAACATAAGTAAGCACCACATAATTTAGTTGATGAAGGTTAGAAAGCTGTGGTTTCATTTGGGTTTTATATTTTTAAATAAAGATTTTTTTAAATTTTGATATGCATAATTTTTAATATTTTGCCAGATTGGCAACATGGGAAAGGAGATTTGTCAGAAAGAAAAAAAACCTAAGAGACTAAACGTATGTGTTTATATGTATGTGCACAGATGTGAGGGGGTATTTGTAGGGATGGAGGAAAGACACAACAAGCGGATGTTGAGGGCTGGATGGTCACAGAGAGTTCACTGGCCTATGAGCCCTACTGAATTCCACAAGTGGTGCTGACTTTAGCTCCAGCTAGGCAGCTACCCCTTTAAGAAGCATTGGAGTAGTAAATCTACTCACACCTCAGTTGCCTTGTCTAGAATGTAAGAAATATATACCAGATGATCTTCTATTTCAAAGATGTTGAATGAGAGGAAACATGGGATCAGGAGGAAGAATTCTGAGAGTAACCATTAAACAAAAAACAAGCAAACAAACCAACTATGAAGTTGGAAGCTTCTTCCAGCCAATCTAAGTCCTCAGCTGAAAAAGAAAAAAAAAAGCAGTCCCTCAGCTGAAATCGGTTTGGCTCAGTGGATAGAGCGTCAGCCTGCGGACTGAGAGGTCCCAGGTGCGACTCTGGTCAAGGGCATGTACCTTGGTTATGGGCACATCCCCAGTACAGAGTGTGCAGGAGGCAGCTGACTGATGTTTCTCTCCCATCGATGTTTCTAACTCTTTATCCCTCTCCCTTCCTCTCTGTAAAAAGACAATAAAAAATATATTTTTTTAAAAAGAAGCACTCCCTTATATAGACTTCTCTCACATGGTCCAAACACTCAAACACTGAGCCACCTTCTGTCCCACTGTCTGGAACGTCCAGGGACGACAGGCATCTGAGCACTGAAACAAAGGCAAAGATATAGAGGTGGTGTGGTGAGCTAGTCTTGGTTGGAGCTATAGGGGGAACATTTCCAACCTCTAATAATAAACAATATTTTCAATGCCTAGTGACTCATGCCTAGTTAGAGCAATGGTTAAGAAATATACTGCTCTTCCATGGCTGGTTAAGCTCTGCCATGCTTAAGTAATTGTTGGATTTTGATGACTTTTGGAAAAGGCCACTATCTTTCTGCATTATCTCCACAGTTGCAATTACTCTAATCTTGTAGCATCCTAATAATCAGTTGGGCTGTGGGTTCAGAGCAATTACTGCTCTCTGACATTGTAATAGCCAATTAATTACTACTTACAAAGCTTTAATTATTTTTTATCTTAATACTTCTGAGAGTTCTTGCCAGATAATCACTGAAGAAAGGTTTCCACCCCATTTGGTTATTCCCATAAAACTAGCTCTAGTTGAAATGTAAAAGATTGGGGGTTTTTGCCTAGAACAAATATACCATCCTGTGTCACTTAACGACAGGCATACATTCTATGAAATGCCTCATTATGTGATTATATCATTGTGTGAACATCACAGAGAGCACTTACACAAAGCTAGATGGTACAGACTACTAGAAACCTAAGCTATGTGCTCCAGCCTATTTCCCCATAGGCTACAAGTCTGTACTGAATATTATAAGCAATTGCAACACAATGGTAATTATTTGTATATCTAAACAGAAAAGGTACAGTAAAAAAAAAACTATAAAATATGGAAAATCGTACATCCACATAGGACATTTAGCATGAATCGAGCATGTAGGACTGCAAGTTTCTCTGATGAATCAGTAAGTGAGTAGTGAGTAAATGTGAAGGCCTAGGACTTTACTACACACCAATATATATGTTATAAACACTGTACACTTAGGCTACATTAAATTTACTAAAAAATATTTTTCTTAGGATATATGCACCCCTATGTTCATAGCAGCACAATTGACAATAGCTAAGATTTGAAAACAGCCTAAGTGCCCATCAGCAGATGAGTAAATTAAAAAACTGTGGTACATCTAACAATGGAATACTATGCCACTATAAAAAAGCAGGAACTTTTGCCATTTGCAACAGCATGGATGGAACTAGAAAGCATTATGCTAAGCAAAATAAGCCAGTCAGAGAAAGATAAATATTGCATGATCTCACTCATATGTGGGATATAATGATCAACATAATTTGATGAACAAGAATAGATCCAAGAACAAATGGTAGGGAGGGAGGGATTAGAGAGCAACCAAAGGACTTGTATGCATGCAGATTAGCATATCCAATTGACACAGGCACTGGGCCGGTGGGGGCTTGCCCCTGGGTGGAAATGGCTGGAGGGGGGCATGATCAATTGGGGAAAAAGAAGACATATGTAAAAGTTGAGACAATAAAAAAACTTAGTAGAACAAATATTTTTCTTTCTTTAATAATAAATTAACCTTAACTTACTATAATGTTTTACTTTATAAACTTCTCAATTGTTAAAAAACATTTAACTCCTTTGTAATAACACTTAAAACACAAATACATTGTTCATCTGTACAAAATATTTTCTTCAGCACTTATTCTATAAATTGTTTTCTGTTTGTATTTTTTTTATCTTTATTGTTCAGTTTATTAATTACATTGTTCCTCCTTTCTTTCCCCCTATTGCTCCCCTCCACCCAGTACCCATCCTACCCTCTGCCCTCCCCTCCCCGCCACTGTCCTCTCCCATAGTTGCATGATTTTTGTCCAGTCTCTTGCTGCACTTTCCACTCCCCTTTTCTCCCCAAGAATTGTCAGTCCATTCCCTCTCTATGTCCATGATTCTATTATATTCACCAGTTTATCCTGTTCATCAGATTATTAATTCACTTGATTTTTAGATTCATTTGTTGATAGATGTGTATTTGTTGTTCATAATTTATATCTTTACCTTTTTCTTCTTCCTCTTCTTAAAGAATATCTTTCAGCATTTCATATAATATTGGTTTGGTGGTGATGAACTCCTTTAGCTTTTTCTTATCTGCGAAGCACTTTATCTGACCTTCAATTCTGAATGATGGCTTTGCTGGATAGAATAATCTTGGTTGTAGATTCTTGCTGTTCATCACTTTGAATATTTCTTGCCACTCCCGTCTGGCCTGCATAGTTTCTGTTGAGAAATCCGCTGACAATCGTATGGGTGCCCCCTATAGGTAACTAACTGTTTTTCTCTTGCTGTTTTTAATATTATCTCTTTGTCTTTTTCTCTTGGCATTTTAATTATGATGTGTCTTGGTATGGTCCTCTTTGTATTCGTTTTGTTCGGGGTCCTCTATGCTTCCTGGACTTGTAAGTCTATTTCTTTCACTAGGTAGGGGAAATTTTCTGTCATTTCTTCAAATAGGTTTTTAATATCTTGCTCTGTCTCTTCTTCTGGCACTCCCATAATTGGGATGTTGTTACACTTGAAGTTGTCCCATAGGCTCCTTACACTATATTTTTATTATTTTTGCTTTTCCGGTTGGGTGTTTTTTGCTTCTTCATATTTCAAATCATTGACTTAATTCTTGCAATTCTCTAGTCTGCTGTTGGATATCTGTATATTATTTTTTATTTCAGTCAGTGTATGCATAATTTCTGTTGGTCTTTTTTCATATCCTTGAGGATCTCACTAAATTTCTTGGAGGTTTTTAGAAGATTTTTGAGTCACCTTATAACTATGGTTTTGAACTCTATATTCAGTAATTTTCTTTCCTTCATTTCTGTCATTTGTGACCTGTTTCTTTGTCTCTGCATTTTGGCTGCTTCCCTGTGTTGATAGAGCTGGGTGCTAGGTGTCCTATAGGGCCCAGTGGCTCGGCTTCCCAAGTTACCTGAGGTGGATACTCTTGGTACACCCCTTTGTGGGCTCTGTGAATAGTCTTGTTGTAGTTAAGCATTGATTGTTATTGATATCATCACTAGGAGGAATTGATCTCCAGGCCAATTGGCTATGAGAATCAGCTGTGTCTACGATGGGACAACTTCTGTGCTGGAGACACCCTTATGAGGCAAGACTTGCTTCAGTGGGGTTTTGATGCTCACTGAGTCTGTCCCCTGAGTGTGTCCCTTATGGACCTAAAGAGTTATAATCTGGATGGTCCCACTCTGACCACTGGGGACACTGGCTCTTGGATCTCCAAGGAGGTGCAAATTTAGCCTCTACCTGAGGCCACCTAGCAGGAGCCATGGAGAGATCTACAGATTCTTCTTCTTTGTTTTGGGTTTGGAGGTGCTCAGATGAGGCCCAGCTGTGAGCAAAGCAAGCTGCTGTGGAGCTTTGGGCCTTCTTTTGGAAGTATTGGAGCTCTCTGACCCAGCTGCAGTTTATTAGGTAATTTTATATTGCAAAGGGCCAGGCCATTCATTTGCAAAAGCCTCTGCACACAGCTGGGGTGGAGTTATAAATTGGGTGGGGCAGGGTCTCAGGGAATCAACAGGGCAGAGCAAACAGCAATGGCTGACCATCAGCCCTTCCCTAAGAGGCTCCTGGGTCTCAGTGTCCAGTGGTAATCGCTGCAAGCACCTCTGAGAGAAAGCTGCCCTCACATTCTGGCCTGATGCCAGACAGTCTAGTTTCTCTTCGTCTAGGTCTCCAGAGTCTCGTCCAGAACTGGAGTTCAGAGCAGTTGGGAGCTTGTGTCTCCCTTCTGATTGAAAAAGACAACAGTGTACTCAGTTGCAGCCCCTTTCTGCACACGCACAGCACTGTATCTCAGCACTTCACTTCAGCAGCTCCTCTGAGTCTTAGTGTACTTTTCTCTTTCCTTCTAGGAAAGAGAATTTCCACTTAGCCAGCCTTCCTGTGGTTCTGGATGATATCCATTTTGTCGTTTAGTTGTAGTTTTGAAGTGGTTTTGCAAGGCAGCAAGTTCAAGTGTTTATCTATGCTGCCATCTTGGTTTCTCACATCAGAGCCTTCTTGGTGTCTTCCTCAGTTGCAACAATAGTTTAGGCAAAGGTCCTCCTCAGGTGTACAGGCCTTAAAAGCTGCTATAACTTCTTGATCAATTGTTGGATCCAAGAGGTGATGTTTGGAGAGAGAAACACTACTTTGATATTGGGCTGAAGATAACCAATAAAAGTAGGATGTTTGAGATCATTATCAACAATAAGCAAAATCTTAAAAGATTATATTATTCTGTAAACAGTACTTCTCTATTTCACTGGCAGAGCAATTCAGGAGAGCATCTTGGAAAAAAAGCTGGGTCATCATGATTTCTTATTGCTCCTGTAATACACTGGCAATGTGTTTATTAATATGCTTGAAGGCCCTGGGGTTCTCACTGTGTCAGATCACAAAGGGTTTCAATTTGTAGCCTGCAACACCGCTCAAAGCGAGACTGTTATCCATTCTTAAAAGCCTTGAGACCTGGCATTTACTTGACCTCCTTACGGGTAAAAAAAACCTTTCAAGTGTCCATTTCCAGAATAGAGAGGTTTCATCCAGATTGCATATTTACTCTGGCAAGTAATTTTCCACAATCAGTTTATTGAGAGTTTCCAAAAATTCTTCAGCTGCCTTCACATCAGCATTTGAAGGCTCACCACTCATTTTCACATTATGTAATGAATAATGACTCTTGAGTCATCATGTAAACTACCTAGAGCTAGCAGAAAATCAACATCATAATCCAGTTCAACCTTTTCTCTTAACATCACAAACTTTTTGCATGGTGCTGAGAGGGTTACACTTCTGTCTGGTCTTTAATCCATATTAGAAGAATCTCCATTAATCTCAAATCTTTGTAGTCTTATTGCCTCAATTAGGCAGGTCCTTTGACTGCTTCCGTCATTTTGGTCTTGTTCTTCCAGATTGTAGCTATGGTGGAATGGCACATGTTTGATTGACACTGTTAACCATCACTGATTTTCCATCTTTGGAGTCCTTAATCATTTTTTATTTTGTCCCAGACAAATCACTCAATGTGGCCTCTTACTAGCATCATTAGCAGTGGACTTGGTATGCTTAGAGGCCATGATGAACAAAACAACATGAGATAAAATCAAGCACAGAGAAAATGATCCAATCAAGAGTCATGATAAACATGAGATGTATGAGGCTGTTGTCAGAATAACATAACATACTGCTGTACAATAAACTTTTTTCTTAATAAATACAAAAAGTATACTCTACATTAATGATACAAAAGTATAGTATAGTGAATACAGTAACATAGTCATATATTATCATGATCAAGTAAATGTACTGTACATAATTGTATGTGCTGTGTTTTTATACCACTGGCAGTACAGTAGGTTTGTTTTCACCATAAACATGTGAATAATGCATTGTGCTACAATGTTATGACAGCTATGAGGTTACTAGGTGACAGAAATTTTTCATCTTCATTATAAGCTTATGGGACCACCTTCCTATATGCAGTCTGTTGTTGACCGAAATATTATAAGTTTGTTACATCTTCAATTTCAAATAGCCACCTCTAGGGGAGGCTATTAAGTACTTCACTGGTAATTCTCAGATTCTGAGTCACAAAATGCAGATTTATAGGCTGGATAGAATCAGAATCTTTAGGATATGAGATTTGGAAAGTTGTCTTTTTTTAATATATTTTTATTGATTTCAGAGAGGAAGGAAGAGGGAGAAAGAGATAGAAACATCAATGATGAGAGAAAATCATGATTGGCTGCCTCCTACATGCCCCCTGCTGAGGACTGAACCCATAACCCAGGCATGTGCCCTTGACTGGAATCAAACTAAGGACTCTTCAGTCCACAGGCTGATGCTCTATCCACTGAACAAAACTGGCTAGGGCAGGAAATTTGTCTTTTTAATACGTTTCCTGAGTGAATTTGAGACAAGGTAAGTTAGACAACGATAATTAAACTCTTTTTAACTGGTATAATTTCCCTAAACTCCTTCCACAAAAGAAAATCCTTGTTTAGAAAACAAAATAATTCTGATTACAAAAGGAAGTGCGAACATCCACATGAAGTGTATCCATGCCAACCATTGTTCATACTTCTACTGATCACTTTCATCCTTTGGCTAGGTTGTTGCAATAGCTTTCTATTTCACTGGAATCAAGTCTCCATGTAGCAGCCAGAGTGATCTTTTAAAAAATAAATTCTGCATCTTCCTCACCTGCTCAGAGGCTTCTAATTACTACCTGTAACCCTCAGAATTAAATCCAAAATCTTACTGTGGCCTACAAGGCCCTCTGTGAACAGGCCCCTGACTGCCCCTTCAGTCAGCTCCCCAGCACCAGTGGCCTTCCATCCTTGCTGCTCTTCAATATACCTCGGCCCTTGAGCCTGCTGTTCTCTCTGCTCCTCCCCAAATCCTGATGGCTGGCTGCTTCCCTTTTTCTTTCAGGTGCTGAAAGGCTCACCACCTTTCATCAGCCCTGCCAATGGTATATGAGGGCCCCAGAAGGGACTAAGCTTCAGCAAGAAAGATTACTATAGGGAAGTGGTCGGCAAACTTCGGCTCATGAGCCACATGCGGCTCTTTGGTCCCTTGAGTGTGGCTCTTCCACAAAATACCATGGCCTGAGCGAATCTATTTTGAAGAAGTGGCATTAGAAGGTTAAGTTTAAAAAATTTGGCTCTCAAAAGAAATTTCAATCATTGTACTGTTGATATTTGGCTATGTTGACTAATGAGTTTGCCGATCACTGTATAGAGCCTTTAATAAAGTGGGAACACAGTATATGTTGGTTAAATAAATTAATGATAACTTTACCTTAAATCTAGGTTCAAAGTGTAAAAATATTAAAATATGAAATCTAGGTGCAAATTGGAGGCCCTAATATTTCAATTATTCAATGGCTTTTTAACTAAGATTTTCCGTAACACTCAACTTCAATACAAGCAGCCCTTGTCTTGTTTCCTAGGAATGATTTTCAGTAGGAGTTTGGGGAGAGACACATCCTTCTATAAAGGTTTTTCAAACACCAAGGTACTTATGAAGTTTAAACTGCATATTCAAATAATCACATTAATATTTTTAATGTTTAATTAATAATATCTTTAATATTAATATAAACTAAAAAAACAGATTTCAACAAAATCATCTGGCACTGTCTAATCCTCCAATGTTAACAGGGGCCTTTTCCTGTAGCTAAAGATGTTTGGTGTACAGCCCTCCAGATCCACTCTCCAACCTCATCTGCCTTGCTCAGGGTTCCAGGACACTGACCTTCATGGCCTGCATCATATAAATTCCCTTGGCCTCTGTTTTATTTGCGAGTTTGGCCAATAAGAATAATCTCCAAGAGATAAGAGGATGAGAGAAAAGAGAGGTGGGTTATTCATTCCCTAGCTCCCTCTCTGTGGTTCTGCTTTCCTTGATCAAAGGAATGAGAGGAGTCAGGCTGTTCTGCTAACCTACAGTTCTCTCTGGGTTCTAGTAACTATCCCCTCCTCTTGCCTCTCAGGCCTGGGGGTGGCAATGAATTCCTGCAGTTGCTATCTCTAAGGTGTTTCCCTCAACCCTGCTTACACCTTTGTTAAAAGGCCCTTCATTAATCTTGCTTCTATCACTCTATTTGCATGAGCAATCTTTCTACTACCCTGTTTCCCCAAAAGTAAGACATCCCCCGAAAATAAGACCTAGCGCTTCTTTGAAAGCAAAAATTAATATAAGACACTGACTTATTTTTGGGGAAACAGGGTACCAGGACTCAGAGTAATAGTTTGTTGTTGTTGTCTCTTTCTACAGTTAAACATATCTACACTGCCTACGTGACTATATTTTAGCCTTTTTCTCTTATCGTCTTATTCCCCTAATTTTCTGAAATATTCTCATCCCCAATTTCAATAATGCTGACATATGCCTCTGCCCAAGCCAACACCCTCAGAAAGTCTTAGCACTCTACAGCTCTAAAGAAAAGGTCCGGGTAGAGGGGATACATTTATTTTCTTTTATTTTCTTTCAGAATACTTATATTTTAAGCATAGAGAGCTTCTAAAACAAATCAACTACTAGAGAGTCATTAAAATGACTCTTCCACAGCACCTGTCATCCTATTTATTCACAACACCCCACATGCGACACTGCCTTAAGCAAAACTGGTTGTGTGAGCATTTAACCAACAAATATCAGCAACTGGGAAGCCCAGAAATAGCAGCAGAGAGGACAAACAGGATGACTCAGTAAGCTTCTGAGTCAGACACAGGGACTGGCCTTCCTTCTTAATTATGGGGCTCTAGACCTATTGTCTCTGAAGTCACCTGAGTTTCATCTAACAATCAGACACCCAGTTTCCTTTGAAGATTTGCAACCTTCCTCCTTGTACCCACACTTAGAATTTAAAGTCCTTGGGCTGAAAGGCCTCCTAGAAGAGTCCTTAGCAATTAAACAGTCAGAGATCAGCAGATATCCCTGCTGTTGGCTGGTTCTTGTCCTGGCTTTAGCACTCTCAATTTGTGGAACTTCAAATATGTCACTTCACCTTGCTAAATGTATCCCCTCTACCTAGCTATAGGGCTGTCAGGAAAATTTAAATCAATTTAACCAACTATATGACATTGTGGAAAAGCAAAACTATAGACACAGGACAATGATCATGTTATGCCCAGATTTCAAGGTCCCCAGAGACCACCATGGAGCAATTCCGATGCAAAAGCAAACGAGCCTTCATTCAAGCCCAGGCTTGGTCCTCTGCCTCCACCGTCACAGCAGCAGGATGCAAAGGAGGAGAAATATCCAACAACATGGCGATTTTATAGGGAGGTGGGGCCAGAAGCGAACCACTGAGCTGGCCGATTCCAATTGGTTGGGTGAGGGCTGGGACTAGTGACGCAAATATTCCCTAACACACATGACCTGTGCTGTCCTTTGCTCTTGATTGGAGCTCAAGGGCACAGTCTTTTGCAATTGGCTAACTCAAAGGGAGGAGTTGGTCTTTGTGATTTCAAGATGGCAGCACTCAGGTAAGTTTACATATCACACGGCCTACATGGTGGTTGCCAAGTCACACAGTCCAAAATGGCAGCTGTCTTTGCAGTCCTGCTCTGCCCTTTCAATCAGTGGTTGCCCAGAGGTCAGGAATGAACAGGTGAAGAACAAAGTGTTTTGGAGCAGTGAACCTATCCTGTATTTTGTAATGGTGGACACATGACATCGTAAATCTGTCAGAATTTTACAACCACAGAGTGAACCCTAATGTAAACTATGGATTTTGTTTAATGATAATGTTCAATAATTAAAATAAATATACCACACTAATGAAAGCTGTTAATGAAAGGAGAAACTATGTAGAGGGAGGGAAGGGTATATGGGAACCCTTTGTATTTTCTCCACAATTTTTATGTAAATCTAAAACTGCTCTAAGAATAAAGTCTTGCCCTGGACGGTTTGGCTCGGTGGATAGAGCGTTGGCTTGTGGATCATAGGGTCCTGAGATCGATTCTGATCAAGGGCGCATACCTTGGTTGCAGGCTCCTCCCTGGCCTAGTCCCTGGTCAGGGCTCCCGCATGAGGCAACCAATGGATGTGTTTCTCTCACATTGATCTTTCTCTCCATCTTTCCCTCTCTCTTCCCCTTTCCCTAAAAATCAATGGAAAAACATCCTTGGGTGAGGATTAACAACAAAAATAAGTTAATTAACTTTAAAAAAGAGTAAAGTCTTACTGTATTATCTCACTTATATGTGAAATTCAGAGAGAAAAGAAGCCTCATTATACAAAGAACAAATTGGTTATTGCCGGAAGCAGGAGGCAGGGCAGTGGGTAGGCAAAATGGGTAAAGGGAGTCAACAAGTACAAACTTACAGCTATAAAATAAGTAAATAATGAGGATGCAATGTACAGTGTGGTGACTATACTATATAATAAAGAGGTATATGCAAATTGATCCTCACTCCCTCACAAGATGCTGCCTACAACCAGGCTTGCAGGCGGGTTAGTGAGGGACGACCAAAGGACTGAACAAGCAGGCTGCGTGGGCCGACCAGGCCAGCAAGGGGGTTAATGAGGGATGACCAAATGACTGAACAGTAGGCTGCATGGGGCAACCGGGAAACCAGGCCAGCAGGGGGGGCAGTAACAGGTGACCAGGCAGGCAGGCGGGTAAGTGATTAGAAGCCAGCGGTCCAGGATTGTGAGAGAGATGTCCAATTGTTGGCAGTCAGACATCCCCCAAGAGATCCCTGATTGGAGAGGGTGCAGGCTGGGCTGAGGGGATCTCCCCTCATGTATGAATTTCATGCACTGGACCTCTAGATTATCTAGATAGAGAAGAATATGCAAATTAGCTGGGACAACATGACATCACGACTGAACAGCAGGGACCTGAGGCTGCATGGCACCTGGCTGGGGCAAGGGACCTCAGACCACAACCCCCAACCCTTGGGACTCGACAGGGGACCTCAGGCCACACTCCTTGGGGCTTGATTGAGACTGAGTCGCTCACCTGGTGCCAGGCTAGGGGACCTGAGGCTGCACCTCCCAATCCAGAGTGGTTTGACGGGGGTGGAGCCAGCCAGATCTGGGTCTCACTCAATGGGAGATGGGGCTGGCCAGGTCTGGTTCTCCTGTGTTTTAAGCACGTGCAGGTGATGGGCGGGGACTCGACTCTAGGTCCCGTGGTGTGCCCTAGACTGACAAGAGGGAGATTTTCATATACATTTTACTAATTTTCTTTCATCTCTGATATTTCTATTATAGAGAAAGGGTAAATAGCAATATTAAAATATTTTCTCTAATTCATTTCCTTTCAATGTGCATGAATTTTGTGCACTGGGCCATTAGTAGTTAATAATACTGTATTGCATATTTGAAAATTGCTAAGAGAGTAAATCTTAAAACTTCTCATCACAAGAAAAAATATAACTATGTATGATGAAGGATGTTAACTAAACTTGTAGTGATTATTTTGAAATATATGCAAATATGGAATCATTATGTTGTACTTCTGAAATTAATATACCCTTGAACTTACTTTCAAAAATTTGTTCAGATGTCTGCTGAGAATCTATTTCACATCACTTTCATTGCCTATCTGTGTGCCTATGAAGCTGATCAAGGTGAAGGGGAGGGTGAGACATCCATGGCAGTTTGTCTTCACTGCCAACCAAAAATATTTCTACAAAATCCAATGTCATTATACAGCGATTCCACCTTCATGGGACCGTTCCTGTGAGAATTCTTCATGAAACACCTCTTTTAAATTATCCAGGAAATTTTATTGTAAAATATTCCTCAGCACTTGTTCCTTTAATTATCTGCCATCCCATTCTCACTCTGCCCAATATTTAGCAGTCATGCTTCAGTTAGAACACATTTTTCAGAGGTGTGAAAGCTATGAGAATATTTAGGTCAGGATTAAGTTCAGTTAGGTTAGGAAGAAAACTCGTCCTTTTAAGGCAGAGAATGTCTAAAATAGACAAGGCTTCTTACAGTGTTGTGGGGAAGGAGGAGATGGGAGAATAGCTGTTGCTAGAGCCTTATGAACATTATCTCTGGTGCCCACCATAAATAACACTGAAAGGTGGGACTATCAATTATAGAGGAGGAAAGAGAATCCATGAGGTGACAGAACAGGGATTCAAAGTCAGGACAGAGGAAGCTATCTGGCCTTGCCAAGTCACTAGCTAGCTAATTTCAGCCAACTTATTCTTCGATAATGGTGGCCAATTGCATTACCTTTCCTGGATAATGCATGTTCTTTGACAAGAACCTTCAAAGCTTTTGACAAAGACCTTCAGTGTTCACTACATATGACTGTTAGAACTCTTTTCTAGGAGCTATTATTAGGTTTGTTATGAAAGGAAAAGAAGTCCTATTGTCAAATAACTTGGAAATGCTACACATGAGGAACTCCATTGTGAACAGTAATGATCTATACTCACATGGTAAAGGTTCTGGGCAGCCTTCAGCTAAAAAAGCTACTTAATCTAGTTTAAGCCCAATGTCTACTAAATGTACATGAACACTGGGCACTTTTTGTGCTATGTTTATTAACATTTCCTTGACCACCAGCATGGGAAAAACTTGCTTACAAAAAGTAATGATGGGGGGAGGAACCAAGATGGCGGCATAGGTAAACGCCTATCTTGCTGCCATACACAGCAATTTCAAAACTACAACTTAACGAAAGAACAAACATCATCCAGAATTACCGGAAAGCTGGCTGAGTGAAAATTCCACAAATAAAAGTGAAGATAGGACACTGTGACTCAAAGAAGCAGCGGAGGACAGCTTTGAAGATACGTGTGGAGAGAGGTTTAGAGCCATTCACACGCCAGCGGATAGGGTGGGTGGCTGCAAACCCGGCCAATTTTCTCAAATGGGGGAGACAAAGATGGCCCACTGCACTGATTCCCCAGCTCCGGGAAAAATCCAGGGAACCCACAATTATACAGGGTAAAAACTGGACAGTGGAGAGGCACGCCGAAACTCAGGCGCAGCAAGGGTCTGCAAGCTTGTGGAGAGGGTAAGCTTGTGCAGAGTGAGTGTGAACTTGGGAACAGCACAGCTGCGTGACCACACAGAGAGGACTCGTGACTTACTCTCTCGTTCAGGAAACCCCCAGACTGCATTGCTGTACAACCCTGGGTGAGATGTTGGGTGTGCAGACTCATTTGGGGCAGCGGGTGGAGCTCGGCAGCAGCTCTCTCTCAGAGGTGCTGATAGCCATTGCCACCTGGCACAAAGTCCCTGGGGCTGCATAGGGTGGAGCTGATGCTGCTAGCTTGGCCCAGAGACTCCTCCCATCCAAACTGAGCATGGCTGAACCTCATAGCCAAATTGGCCTGGAGGTCAAACCCTCCTAGTGCTAACAATAATCTAGGCTTAACTTCAACAAGACTGTGCAACCCATATCCACCTCAGGTAACTGGGGAGGCTGAGCCACTGTCCCTTAGAGGACATCTACCACACAAAGCTAATTGACCAACTCAGGAAAGCAGCCAACATGCAGAGAAATGGAAAGAAATCAGACGTGAAAGAAATGAAGGAAAAAGAAAAACGACTGGACATAGAATTCAAAACCACGGTTATAAGGCTTTTCAAGAGGCTCCTAGAAAGAGCCGAGACCTACAAGGAAATGAACAAGACCTATGAGGAAATGAACAAGACCTATGAGGAAATGAATGAGACCTACAAGGAAATGAAGGAGACCTACGAGGATATGAACGAGACTCTCAAGGATATGAAAAAGGACCAACTAGAAATTAAGCATACACTGACTGAAACAAAAAATATTATACAAAGACCTAAAAGTACTCTAGAGGACCTCAAGAACCAAGTTAAAGATTTGAAATACAAAGAGGTAAAATCCACTCAGCTGAAAAAGCAAGAAACCAAAAGAATCCAAAAAATTGAAGATAGTGTAAGGGGCCTCTGGGACAACCTCAAGCATACCAATATCCAAATTATAGGGGTGCCAGAAAAAGAGAGAGAGCAAAACAAGGAAAACCTATTAGAAGAAAGAGTGACCAAAAACTTCCCACACCTGGTGAAAGAAACTGACTTAGGACTCCAAGAAGCACACCGAACCCCAATATATAGGAACCCTAAGAAGACCACACCAAGGCCCATCATAATTAAAATGCCAAGAGCAAAAGACAAAGAGAGAATATTAAAAGCAGCAGGAGAAAAACAGTTAGTTACCTGTAAGGGAGCACCCATACAATTGTCAGCGGATTTCTCAACAGAAACTATGCAGGCCAGACGAGAGTGGCAAGAAATATTCAAAGTGATGAATAGCAACAATCTACAACCAAGATTACTCTATCCAGCAAAGCTATCATTCAGAATTGAAGGTCAGATAAAGTGCTTCGCAGATAAGAAAAAGCTAAAGGAATTCATCACCACCAAACCAATATTATATGAAATGCTGAAAGATATTCTTTAAGAAGAGGAAGAAGAAAAAGGTAAAAATATAAATTATGAACAACAAATACACATCTATCAACAAATGAACCTAAAAATCAAGTGAATTAAAAATCTGATGAACAGGATAAACTGGTGAATATAATGGAATCATGGGCATAGAGAGGGAATGGACTGACAATTCTTGGGGAGGAAAGGGGTGTGGGAGGTGCAGCAAGAGACTGGACAAAAATCATGCACTTATGGGAGAGGACAGTGAGGGCGGCTGAGGGCGGAGGGTGGGATGGGTACCGGGTGGTGGGGAATTATAGGCGGGAATAAAAGGGGGAACAATGTAATTAATAAACTGAACAATAAAGATTAAACTATTTTTTAAAAGTAATGGTGGAAGTTATAGCCACACTGATATGATTATGAAAGAACCATTTTGGGAAAACAATTTCGTATCAAGTAGCTTTCCCACCTATCAATAGATGAATACGTTGTATTCTCCACAAGGTAAAAATAAATAGATTGCTCATGTCCTATGTCCATGATTCCCCTTGTTGTTGATTAGGTATTAAAAGTACTCTCGGGCCCTAACCAGCATGGCTCACTGGAAAGAGCTCACTGAAAGGTCCCAGGTTTGATTCCAGTCAAGGGCATGTACCTTGGTTGCGGGCACATTCCCAAAATGGTGTGCAGGAGGCAGCTGATCGATGTTTCTCTCTCATCGATGTTTCTAACTCTCTGTCCTTCTCTCTTTCTCTCTGTGAAAAAAATTAATTATTAATTTTATATATATATATATATGTGTGTGTGTGTGTGTGTGTGTGTGTGTGTGTGTGTGTGTGTGTTTCAAAGTACTCTTGGCCAAGGAGCATTTAGTGGTTACCTCGAGATTCTGGGGTAATACTGTTGTCAACTGGAAAACAAAGGTGTTTGAAGAGAGGATAGAACAGTCTGATGATAGATAACAAAGGAAAACAAGCTGTGAATTTGACATCTCTTGTCTTCCTCCCCTTCAGTATCTGAATATGTAAACAGAAGCATCTATGCACACACATTTAGAGATCACCTAAAAGAATGGATCATCCCTAATGAATGATACTTGAAATCTAAACCACTTTGAATACAAACAGGATACATCCTATTTGCACATAGAAGGAAAAAAAAACAGACAAAGGGAAAGACTTCTTTGCTATATCTAACTATGAATGGGTGTGGAAGCTTAGATATTTGGAATCTAATAGTTGAGGTTACTTTTCAAAACTACTACCAAGTTCAGCGACAAAATGTTTCAGTCATACAGTTTAGCTAAAAATGTAACTAAAGCAAGAAAGCAACTATTAGGTTTTTCAGAGGTTGAGAACATGGGGACATACATGCATGGGGACATACATGCATGCCCTGTGCAGAGTGGGCCCCACAGCTGTCCAGTCTTGGTGCAAGCCTTGTGGGGCATAGGGCCAGGAGGCTAGCTAGACTGCTATGGGCAGAATGAGGCTGGGCTGCACTGGAATGAGCCACTCCCTCAGAGAGTCTAAATGAGGATGAAGAATTTCTGAACCAACTAGAGACCCAAAGCCATCCAAGAATAGTAGTGAAGGGACAGGGGCTTTTTAAGCTTCTTTCATTGCAATCCAGATTAGAATACTATTACTAAGAAGGCCTTCATTTCCCTTAGAAGAGCTCTGGTTTCCAAGTGACCTTGCTTACACAAAGAAGCATTCAATAAAGTTTGTTGAATGAATAAGTATTAAGTTTGAATGTAGAAAAGAACATTAGGTCCCAAGCTTGAGTTGCCACAGGACAGAGAAATATCTCAGAAACCAGAGGTGGTTCACGAGAACACTAAGATACCCAGAGTAGGGCACTAGCCATGTAGGAAGATGACCCTGCACAATGGTTATGAACATGGGCTCCAAGCAAGATAGACAAGTTGGAATCAGCCTCACTAGCTGTGTGATCTTGGGTAAGTCAATGACTTTGCTGAGCCTTAGTTTCCTTACTGTAAAGTGAAACTAGCTCATTTGGTGATTAAATACAATAATATACGTAATACAGCCCTAGCTGGGTAGCTCAGCTGGTTAGAGCATTGTCCTGATACACCAAGGTTGCAGGTTTAGTCCATGATCAGGGCACATACAAGAATCAACCAATGAAGAATGCATAAACAACTGGAACATCAAATAGATGTTTTGCTCTCTCAAATCAATAAATAAAATTTAATAATACACATAACATTCTTAACATTGTGCTGGCCACAAAGTAAGGGCTCAATATGTTGTAGTCATTATAAGAGTCAAATTTCTCTCCAGGATTAGGTTAGATGATACAAAAATTAATAAGCAGGTAGGAAATGAGGAAGCAGAGAAAGTTAAATTCTCCTATGACTTGATTAAATGTCTATGGAAGAAGACAATTTCAGCAAGGTTGCATCAGGTAAACGGAGTGAGTCCCCTGGCTGTATTTGAATTTATGGACTCAGCATGATATTGAACTGAGATGAGTGGAAGGTGTTGGAGGAATGTAAGGACGTGTATGACTGAATTTGGGGTGGTTGGTTTGCTTTCCAGGAATTGTTTGAGTTTTGGAGAATAAAAGTGCCAAACTGTGATTTATCATGAAACTAGCATTTTAATCATTTTAAAATCTCTATTATAGTTTTAAATAAGTTTCAGAAATCTTCACTTTTTACAATATGTCTTTCAACACAGGGTTAGAAAACAGAAAGGAAGACACCAAATTCCTTCCCCCGGGTGTTTAGAAAGACAAACTAGAGGTCCCTCTCCAAGCTTGACTATCCTTCATTTCCCAATGTCCTTTGTTCCTGTCTGCCACTCAGACACCCACCACAGCACTTTCAGGCTCTAGGACAAAAAAGAAAAGCTTGAAGATACTTTTATAGAATACAGTTTTCAGATCAATGGAATGGTTTTGAATGCATTGGCTTGCTAAGGAGAATTTTTATGAGAGGGAAATAAAAGAGAAATTAGTTCAAATTTCCCAAGACAGATGTTTTAAAGAAATGCATTCGAAAATGCTACCAGAAAGCTTTTCTATGCTGAGAATGAAACAAAATTGTTGTTAGTTAAATGCTTAATGTTTATTATCACTGGTATATTAGTTTTAGAGCCAATTATACCACATTGGTGTATATATCATTAGTGTCCCAAGTGTAGTCAAAGAAACAATAAGACCATTTTATAGAAATAATGTTACTATTTTTTATCAGTTTAAAAACTTATCTAGTCATGTATTTTTTAAAAAATAATATAGTTAGGTATTTGGCCAAATGCAGGCAAAGTAATCTTTTATTTTTATTGAATTGATGGGAGCGACTTTGGTTAATAAAATTATATAGGTTTCACATGTACAATTCTATAATACATCATATACGTATTGTATTGTGTTCTCACCACCCAAAGTCAAGCCAAGTCTCCTTCTGTCACCACTTATCCCCTCTTTACCCTCTTCCACCTCTCCTCACCTCCTTTCTCTCTGTTAATCACCATACTGTTGTCTGTATCCATAAGGTTATTTTTATATGAGTTTTGTGGGTGTGGTTTTTTTGTTTGTTTAATCCCTTCACCTATTTCACTCAGCCCTCCAATACTCCTCCCCTCTGACAGCTGTCTGTTCTCTGTATCTATGAGTCTGTTTTTATTTTGTTTGTTTACACTCATTTTTAAATTTTAAGTCTAATGCCCTTTCCAGACTGTCAAGTTGCCTCTTCTAACCACTACAGTTGATCTTTGAACAACAGGAGTTTGAACTTTGAGGGTCCACTTACATGAGGTTTTTTTTTGTGTGTTTTTTTTTTAGTAAATACAGTCACTCCTTATATCTATAGGTTTCCCATCCAGATTCAACCAACCACAGATCAAAACAGTATTTTTGCATTCCAAACCACAGATTCCCAATTAAGGATCAAAAACACTGTTTTTGATCTTCAGTTGGTTTAATCCATGGATGCTAAGGAACAACCATAGAGGCAAAAGTTATATGAGGCTTTTCTACTGCACAGGGATCAGTCCCCCTAACTTGATTTTGTCCAAAGGTCAACTGTACACAACCTAATCCTATATAATCCTATATAATAAAAGAGAAACATGCAAATTTGACCGTACCTTTGCTACACTACCAGCCAATCAGGAGCTGGGGGTGGGGCCAAGCAGCGTGAGGGAGGGTGGGGCTGCACAGCGCACGCCCTCGCTGGAGGTCAACCACCCAGGGCCAAGCCTCAAACAGAGGCAGCAGGGTGATCGCCCCTGCTGGGAGTCAACTGCCCAGGGCCCCAGCCTCGGAGCCTCAGCCAGAGGCTTGCAGCTTTGGCCAGGGGTGGAACAGGACAATCATGTGTGGTGGGGGTCAATTGTTCAGGGCCCCATCCTTGGAGCAGGGCGATCAAGTGCACTGGGGGTCCCCTGCCCTAGACCCGAGCCTTGGATCCTTGGCCAGAGGCTTGGGGCCTTGGCCGGGGTGGAGCCGGAGATCAGAGGAGACAGGTATGAACTGTAGAGGAAACATCTTTTCTGACCACTCATTGGCTAAACTCCCTGTACACCACTGGTAATATTCTTAGTAACTTGGATATAAGAATCCAAAAAAGTAATCTAGGGTTCTTCCACCACACTCCTGGACAAAAAAACAAAGGTCTGCTGCTGGAGGGCTAAAAAATATCATATCCTTTCCCTAGGCAGTTCGGCTCAGTGGCTAATGCCTAGGTTTACCAGCTGCAGGGTCCGGGTTATATTCTGATCAAGGGCATGTACCTAGGTTGCAGGCTCCTCCCTGGCTAGGGCCAGGTCAGGGCTCATGCCGGAGGTAACCAATCAAAGTGTTCCTCTCACTTTGATGTTTCTCTCTGTCTTTCCCTTTCTCTTCCACACTCTCTAAAAATCAATGGAAACATATCCTCAGGTGAGGATAAAAAAAAGTAAAATAAGGAAATGTCACATCCTATGAAAGACATATCTTGAAAATGCCTAAAGAAAGTTGTCATTTTTTCATGGTGAAGGGACCAGAGTCTGGGTTAATGAAAACACCTTAGTCGCTGCAGTGACTGGCAGTGACTGCAGCAGTGGGGTGATGGGGCTGATGCCTTTCCCTGATCAGTCCGGTCGCCCCCCACAAAGGGAGGCCAGACTGTGGCTTAGGCGCGCTCCCTGTGGGGAATGTGCCTAAGCCATTAGTAGGACATCCCCTGAGGGCTTGCAGTATGCGAGAGGGGGCAGGCTGGGCTAAGAAGACCCTTCCTCCTCCAGTGCACGAATTTCATGCACCGGGCCCCTAGTCTATATATATAAAAGTGTAAGCAACTCTTACCACCAGACAACTGGCAGATAATTATGATGCGCACTGACCACCAGGAGGCAGATGCTCAACACAGAAGCTGCCCTCTGGTGGTCAGTGTGCTCCCATAGCCAACCTCCTGCTGGCTGGCCATCCTCCTATAGTCCCTCCCCTCAGCCAGCTGGCCCTGATTGGCCCCTATCACCAGCCAGGCCAAGGGACCCCACCTGTGCACAAATTCGTGCACCAGGCCTCTAGTAATACATAATTTCAGATAGGCAGGTGTAGACAAAGGAGAAATATAAAGGCTGAGTATGAGAAGGCCTAATGTTACCAAATTAATGTGAAATGATGTACCAAAAGAGAGGCGCATTTTCTGGAATAGAGATTGATGAGCAGTCATAGTTATTCAACTTTTATCAGAACAGTGGAGTTCTGGATGGAGGCCAAGGCCTGCGGGAATGAAGGAAATGTGTTGTTACTACATGACTGAGGGTAGGGGTATGACCAGCAGAGGTCAATGTATGGCCAACTTGACAAAAAGTTGACGCCCATATCTGACCTGATCAGAATCAAGGAACAAACCAATGCCCAAGGTAGGTGCCATTGGGAAGACCTAAGAATATTAGAAATTAAACACACTACATGATCTTTTTAAAAACTCTGGAAGAAAAGATGGAAAACATTATAGAAATGGATGCTGGTGATGGCTGAACAATAATGTGAATGTTCTCAATGCCACTGAACTGCATATTGAACAATGATTAAAGTGGTAAATTTTATTATATGTATATCACCACAATTTTTTTTAAAATCATGAGATAGCTCTGGCTGGTATGGCTCAGTGATTTGAGCATCAGCCTGCACACCAAAGGGTCTTGGGTTTGATTCTGGCCAAGGGCACGTACCTGGGTTGCAGATTTGATCCCTGGCCAGCAGTTGGGGTGTGTACACGAGGCAACCAGTTGATGTATATCTCTCACATTATCATTCTTTCTCTCTCTCTTTCTCTCTCCATTCTCTCCCTCTCTCCCGCTCTCCTTCTCTCCCTTTCTTTCTCTCTTCCCCCCACCCCCATATCCCACTCTCTCTAGAAAAAGTATCCTCGGGTGAGGATTAAAAAAGAAAAAGAAAATCATGAGGTAATTCAGGCTGATATAGTTCTCTCCACCAGAGGCAAATCCTTCTAGGTCAAAAAAGAATTTGTTGCCAAAACCAGTTTGGCTCAGTGGATACAGCGTCAGCCTGCGGACTGAAAGGTCCCAGGTTCGATTCCGGTCAAGGGCATGTACCTTGGTTGCGGGCACACCCCAAGTAGGGGGTGTATAGGAGGCAGCTGATCGATGTTTCTCCCTCGTCGATGTTTCTAACTCTCTATCCCTTTCCCTTTCTCTCTGTAAAAAAATCAATAAAATATATATATATATTTTAAAAAGAATCTGTTAAAGTGGTGGTTGCAGCGAAGGTAGGAGAAATATACTTCCCTAAGGGGACATTTAGCAATTTTTTGGTTGTTTTGATTTGCACAATGAAGGAGCTACAATTGGTCAGATTCTGGGTATTAGAAATGTCTAATGATATGTAGGTCAGTGATGCAAAGAGCTGCCTCATGTCAGAGACAAGCTTTAATGCTGTTTGTAGGTAAAAACACTGTTTACAATTATCTAAGTCTAACTTTATTTTGTAAATAAGACACAAAGTATTTTTGAATGGTTTTAAATGCACTGTATTTTCTAGGAATGCAACTAACATAAATATGCAAGAAAGATTGGATGTTGTCTCTCTCATAACTTCACATCACCAATGGCAATGCCATATGTGATGTTTGTATAAGTGCAAGCATCTGACTACATTGCCTTTTTCTTTATGATAAACTACTTTCTTAAATTCTCTTATGTTATACTTAGGACACCATCTTTTTTTAATATATTTTTATTGATTTCAGAAAGGAAGAGAGAGGGAGAGAGAAATAGAAACATCAATGCTGAGAGAGAATCATTGAACAACTGCCTCCTGCACACCCCACACTGGGGATTGAGCCCTCAACCAGGGCATGTGTCCTTGGCCAGAATCGAACATGGGACCCTTCAGTCTGCAGGCCAATGCTCTGTCCACTGAGCCAAACCAGGTAGGGCTAGGACATCATCTTTTAAAATTATGTATGAAGTTAGGTTATATTATTTATTCATTTTATTTTAGAATAGAAGATATTTGCAATAAAAACAGGGTATTGAGACTGGTGAGCTGTATCTACATCCAACCAAGAAGTCTTGGAGTTCACAACTGTGGTGATTTTCTAAATTTTTTGAGGGAATCTATTCTGTTGTCTATAAAGAGACCACACACTGGCCTTTTATATCCTTTTGTGTTAATATCAAGAGTCTATCCTTGTCCAGAAATATCTCTTCCAAGTACTTTTTGTAATCTTCATTGGGGAAGAGGAATTTTGGATGTTTGACTAGTAGAGGCCTGACAAGAGCACCTAGCACAGATTGTAATTAGTAAAAATTCTCAGGAAGAGATCAATGATGAGTCCAAAAAGCAAAGTATTTAATATATTGTCTAGTTCTAAGGGTTGCTTCTGAATTAAGTAAAAATTTAAAAGTATGTATACAAAAGATTCCTTGTATACAAATCAAAAAGAATCAAATGAACAAAATGAATTGATCAACAAAGTAAGATCTGAAGCAGGAAGGCATGGAGCAGACGGACATTCCTCAATGTGGGGTTTGGTGGGTGTGGTTGGAGAACAAGAGGAGTTAATCTAAAGAACTTATATACTTATATATATACTAGGGGCCCGATGCATGAAATTCGTGTACTGGGGGTGGGTGATTCCTCAACCCAACCTGCTCCCTCAATGAGGCTGATGGCTGGCTCTGCCCCAGCTGCCTCGACCCCACCTCTCTTGGCCCTGGCCTTAGCCCCAGCGACTGGCAACCGCCCAGTGACCGCCCAGCCCCTGGGCGCCCCGCGCTTGCTGGATACCTGAGCCCCGCCTCCCCAGCCCAGGCCTTAGCCCTGGTGGCAACTGCTCAGCCCCGGGAGCACTCCGAACTTGTGGCAGCTTCTCGCACACCTTGATGGCCCTGCCCCCCCACCTCACACGTACCTCGGTCCACCCCCACAACCTCACACACTCACTGGCCACTTTTGCCCTGGCAGCCAGTGAACACCAGGCCCCACGCTCACTGGCCTCCTCAAGCACACCTAGGCCCCGCCCCCTGCTCCTGATTGGCTGGTTGGCATGGCTGGTGAGCATGGCTGGTGTAGCGAAGGTATGGTCAAATATGCAAATTTGTAATATGGACATGGGCAATGGAGTAGTGAAGACCTGGGAGTGGGTAGGGGCTGGAGGAGAGAAGAAAGGGGGGGCGGGGGAGGAAATGGGAGATATCTATAATACTATTAACATAAAAATACATTTTTAAAAAAAAGAAAAAAGAAGTTAAATTTAACCACGATAGTAGTTATTCACAAGATTGATCAATCCCAAGGTTATTTTGAAGAGTTGATCACATTTTATGCTCATTGGGGAGATACTGAAAAAGTCTTAGAGCAAAGGAATCCAATTAGGAAATGTGGTCTCTGTCCTTGTTAAAGATAAACAAACAGTGACTCAACTCACAGATAGTCTCCATTCTGCCTTTTATATTTTCATTTATTTCAGAGAAGAAAGAGAGAAAGAGAGAGAGAAACATCAATGGTGAGAGAGAATCATTGATCAGATGCCTCTTGCATGCCCACACTAAGGATCAAGCAGGCAACCAAGGTATGTGCCCTGACCAGGAATCAAACCATGACCTTATAGGTCAAAGCTCAACCACTGAGCTATGCCAGATGGGCATCCATTCTACTTTTTTAATAGCCATGTCAATTTCCTTAATAATTATTTTCTTCCAATATACATTTATATCAGATGTTCTCTGACCTGAGAATTGAAAAGAACACTATATATTTCTCTCAGAGCACTTTAGAAACAACTGTTCTTTGTATAACCATTTTATAAAAAGAAAGCATGCCCAAATTTGATTTCATAATCTAAATTATGCTATGAAAAAGCCAAAGGTTAATTAGTAAATTTAAATTCTAACTACTTTATTACTGTGTTGTTTATAAAAGTAAAAAGAAAAATGGAAACAACCTAAATGTCCACAGTAAAAACACAGTTCAATAAAATAGAGCACAAAACATGTAACACCATGCAGTCTCCAAAATGGTCTTATGGAATTATTAATGTTATGGAAATATGTGGAAGATATATTTGGTCATGAGAACATTACTCATATACATATGCTTAGAAAAAAACCTGAAAGTATATATACCAAAATGTTATATCTTTGTAAGATTGTATTTGGGTAACAAAATATTATTTTGCTTTTTCAAGAAAAAGAATGAGTTTTATAAAAAATAAATACATTTAGTTTTGGGGGGATTTTTTACAACAAATATTTTCTCTGGAGCTGCCATATTTTTTCTAAGGCTACAATAAGCAACCAGACAGAGCTGAAAGGTAAAAGAGCTCATTTTCTTTATTAGTTATCCTTGGCAATCATTATTTGAATTCATTACCTCTCCTCAAACTCCAAACTGGCTCTTCCCCTGGATTTCGTACTCATGAGGAGTGGCACTACCCCACTAGCTGCTCAAGAAGAAGTTGTCTCCTTTAGCCAAATCTAATTGCCCACATCTGTCTAATAGTTTCTCCATAATAGCTCCCAATTTCTCACCCCCTCCTTTTCCATTTCTATCATCTTTTTGCCCCAGGTCTGCAATAAGCACTATACTTAGCCATCCTGCCCCCAGTCTTGTCCTGACTTAGAGTTACCCACATTGCTGTTCTTTTTGAAATACTTAACTGGTCATGTCATTCTCTGCTTAATATTCTTCCATAGCTCCCACCACCTTCAGGTGAAGAGATTTACAAAGCCCTTCATATTTGGCCCTCGCTTACCTCTCCAGCCTTATTTGTCACTGCTTCTCTTAGTACTTCCTATCATAATGAGTTATCACTATCCTTCCAAAATGCAATGCTCTCTCACACCACTCTTCCCTTGAACACAGGGATTCTTCTGCTTGAACCACTTTTCCTTGTTCCCTTCGTTGATTCACTCTTTAGTCCTTCAAAATGTCCAACTATCTTCACTACCCTGTAAAGAACCTTCAGGAAAACAAGCTCTATGTGGGGAGGTAAGCAACAAGCCTCTCTCTTGTACCAGAAATCAGAGACTCTCCAGTCAAACCAGCCTAGTTCTGTCTGTTGCCACTGTATGTCCAGACTGTATGCTTTGGACAAGGTGTTTTAACTCCTGAGGCTCAGATTCTCGTCCATAAATGAGGACAAAACTACAACCTTATAAAGCTATTCTGAGATCAAATGTGACTATGTATATAAAAGGCAAATAAGCTCACCCCATGTTTTATCTAATTTTCTTTGTATTTTTATCTGTTTTTCTTAAGCCAACCATCTTAGTCCCTTCTTTAGCATGTAGCAGGATAGATATACATGGATGCCCAGTTGTAAAATTCCTCAGATGGTGTTATTTCCACCAGGAAATCTTCCTTAAAGTCTCCTACCCTCTACCTGAGTCTCATTTAGGTCATCTCCTATGTGTTCACCTGTCATCTATACACATCTCTATGACTGCAGGGCAAAATAATGACTTTCTTCCTTGGCCACCTTTTCCATTCCCTTTCCTTGAGGGAAAGGTTGATGTCTCACTTTACGTGGCACCAGCAGATTCAGAGCAGTGCCTGACACATACCAAGCCCTCAATAAATGTTGGTTGAAGGAATGAATCAATAGCCATTCACAACTCACGCAGCTTACAACCCAATGAACTCTCTTAAGACACTTCCACAGGTAATTGCATAGGACAATTTTGGAATTTTTAGAAATCTCAGAAGAGTTCCCTGCCCTGCTGCCAAGGGATGATGTGTTTCAAGTTGACTCCTGTGCTCTTTCTTGTTCATGCCATTAATCCAAAGACCTGCCTTTCCTTTTTGCCACTGAAAACCTCTCCTCTTCCGTAAATCCTTTTTCAGATTCTTTCAGTCCACTTCGATCTTTCATCCCTTGAACTCCTTTAACATCTAGGGTCTATACCATTAATCTGACAATCAGCACATACTGCTAAGCACCTCTTTTATATTATTGTATTCAACTGTTATTTCTTTTCAGTTTTATAGTTTAACTCTCTTATGCTTATTTCTATTTCTCTAACAAAAAATAATAATATATTCCTTGAAGTAGCTGCCAAGTGTTGCTCATCATGGTCTTTCATGTAGTGTGTTGCATACATGTGCTCACAGATGTCTCTTGATTGACTTGACAAAGAGACTCAATTTAAGAAGTTGTATTCTCTGTTTGCCACTTCTAAACAACCCTGACTCTCTGACCCTATCCATCTGTTCTCTTCATTTCTCTGCCTTTTCTCCCAGGGAAGCGAACACCCCTTTTAACTTTCTTATCAAGGCTCCTTTGCTATTTGGCTTCCACCTGGGTTCAGCCAATAGAAAGCACAGACAGGAGACCAATGATAGAAGGACAGAGTGGTAGATAATTGCTTCCCTTGCTTTGTCAGTTCTGCAGTGTTTGAGTCCTTCCAAGGGCATGGCTTCTCTAGGGTTGCCACTGTCTGTCCTAAGGCTCTGCCTCTCAACTGGGCTCCCATTATATCATTTCCTTACTTTGCTTTTTCAGACCTGGTGCTTTGTGGACTTCCTTAAACCTGCCTGCACGTTCGTAAACAGTCCCTTCATTAAAATCTCTTCAAAATCCCAGAGAGTGTGCCATTTCTTGCTAGGATCATGACTGATACAAGAGTTTTCAGTTTAGCTAGGGTAAGACTAGGGTAACCTTTTAAATTATCATTCAAACTAGGACATATTTGGGAATGAAAGGAGGCACTATTAATAATTATATCATGAAAAGAAATAATAATAACTATATCATGTCCACAGGCATAATTCAGAACTGCCCCAGGAAACCTGGAATGAATGGATCAGAGGGAAGAGAGACATAATTGTTCTAATGAAGAGGTAAAATATTTCTAAAAGAGATAACATTACTGGATAGTATTAGTTTCCAAACAAACAAAGGGGACATCTGTAATACTTTCAACAATAAAGATAAATTAGAAGAAAAAAAAGGTAAGTGCCAAAGGATAGAAGATACTTTCAGCACTATAGCCATTCCAAGACATCATTTCTCCTGGGGAAGACATCTGCAATCAGCATGATGCTCAGCACTCCTTCTCCAACTAAATGAAGTCACACAATCCATGTTTGCTTGGCCTGCTTTGTACATTTTCTCCAAGAAATTCCATTCCCAGTTTAGACCCCACCTCCACCCCTCACACACAGCCAACATAACTCTTACCATTTTGTTAGCCAGCTCTGGGTTTTTAGGGAAAGCAGATTAATTTAAATCTTAGCCAATTAGTCCTTATAAAAAGCATCAAACGCATTTCCAATTCAGCTATAAATCACTGTGAATTTCTAGTGTTTTTTATTCTTTAGACCATGTTTGAGCTTCATTTTACAAAGATATCCAAGAGATCATTTATAAACATTCTTTACAAATTCAAACATTCTTATGAGTAACAGCATGAAGTATAAAAAGTAACAAATCTTTTTTATGTATGTGTGTATATTTTGCTTTCTAAACAAAGGAATGGACAATTAACAAATACTCTGAAACTTTGTCACTCTCAGCAAAGGAAATCTAGACTCATTGCTCCCCTATTTCTAGTTGATTCAAAGCCACTTGGCAAGGAAGTGTTTCTAATCCTCATGTTGCTAGTTGAAGCAAGTTGCTATGAGGCCCAGTGTGTGTCTTTGGGCTTGCCAAAACACCACTTTGTTCAGGCATTTTCTACTAATGAGAATAGTTCATAAAAACATCCACACCCTACCCAGGAGATGGGAGACAATGTTGATTACTAGCAAGAATTTCTTTTCTCCTACTTCCCAAGCAGCCTGTTCTAGTTAGGGTTAGATTAGTGAAAGTTAGGTTGAAAGGGTCCTACAAGACAAAAATAAACTGGAAAGGAAAGCAGTAACTGGAGATAAAAAGCAGGCACAGAAGTTTAAAAGAAACAAAACAGATTGAATCAGACAGGTGGGAGAAAGAGAAAAACAAATTCAGCAAGAGAGGCAAGAGATAACTAGGCACATAGGCAGCCTCTTACACCACGCTGGCAAGCCATTAGATATGAAAGGAGCAGTGTTCTTAGAGCAATTTTAGCAGGACGCAAGGTTCAAGCACGAGACAAGAAAAAGCTGCAATGTGACTTTGAGAGCAGAAAACTTAGAGCTGACTTAAGTGGTTTTACAGATCTGTTCCATTTCAGGCCCTATTCAGAGTCTTCTAAGGCACTCTCAACCTCCAGCTCACCTTTTCACCAGGAAGATCTCAAGCTGCTGTGCTGATGGAAGCAGAAGCTTTCTTTGCCCTGGTATACAGTACATGTAATATTCTGTTGGAGGAGAGAGAGTACTGGAATCTCCCTGATGCAAATTTCTGGGTCCATATGGGATGTAACATTCTATCAGCCTGTGAATTTTATAAACTACCCTAAGGCCCAAAATTAATCCCAATTATGGGCCATTTCCTGCTGTGCTTAGCAAACATTATGTGAAATGGGTTATAATTAATTTTTCAAAGTCAGCAGATTTTATTTACCCATATGTTAACAATCAGTTTGAAGAGGCAGAAACTCTGTCAGCTACTCCATGATAAACATACACCTACTCAAAAATCCTCATTAGCAACATCTACATTGGCTTTTCTTTTTAAAATTATATTAACAATTTTATATTACATATTCATTGTATATATATATATAAATACTTTTATAACATGTCATATAGCTATAGAAATTTATTTTACAGTATAATAGAAAATTACATAAAATTATTCCTATAAAATTATAATTTATATAAAGTAATTTTAAATTATATATAAAATATTCATATAATAAATGTCATATAGTATAAAATTATATAAAAATAACTTTAGAGTGTGTATAATTTTGTGTTATACACATAATTTTTTATGCAAAGCCAATATAGATGCTGTTAATATGTGTGAATGTACATTTTAGTAATCTACCATTACAATAGTTCATTGAAAAATAGTTATTTAAAAAAAATTTTTAAGCCCCACCTGAAGATATGTTTTTCATTGCTTTTAGAGAAAGTGTGTGTGTGTGTGTGTGTGTGTGTGTGTGTGAGAGAGAGAGAGAGAGAGAGAGAGAGAGAGAGAGACATCCATGTGAGACAGAAACATTGATCAGTACATGCCCTGTACCGAAATTAAATCTGCCACCTTTTGGTGTACGGGATGTTGCTCCAACCAACTGAGTTTAACACCTGCTATGGCTCACTTTTTTTTTTAATATCTTACTAGAGGCTCAGTGCATGAAATTTGTGCATGGGGATGGGGGCCCTCAGCCCAGCCTGCACCCTCTCCAATTTGGGAGCCCTCAAGGGCAGACAGATATCCTTCTCACATTTCAGGACTGCTGGCTCTCATCCCCTGCCTGATTGCCCCTAACTGCTTCTGCCCGCCAGCCTGATCACCCCCTAACCACTCCCCTGTCAGATTGATGTCTAACTGCTCCCCAGCCAGCCTAATCACCCCTAACTGCCCTCCCCTGAAGGCCTGGTCACCCCTTACTGTCCTCCCCTGCAGGCCTGGTCACCCCTAACTGTCCTCCCTGCAGGCCTGGGTCACCCCTAATTGCCCTCCCCTACAGGCCTGATCGCCCCAACTGCCCTCTTTTGCAGGCCTGGTCCTTCCCAACTGTTCTCCTCTGCTGACTTGATTGCCTACAACTATCCTCCCCTACTGGCCATCTTGTGGCAGCCATCTTATGTCCATCATGGGAGCGGCCATCTTGTGTGTTAGAGTGATGGTCAATTTGCAAATTACCTCTTTATTATATAGGATTTGCATTCATCTTACAAACACAATTATGTAGGCTACTATGCAATAGGCATATATATAGCATAGTGCCTATTGCATAGTAGTTCAATTGGAGACAAGTAGTTTCTTCACTATATGATAAATGCCTTGATAGATATGTACTCAGATGCCAAGGGAGGGGTGTCTGGGAATACTTTTCCAAAGGTGATCTCAGCAGAAGCTGAGTTTTGAAGAATAAGAAAAAGCTAGTTGATGAGAAGATGAGGGGAAGCTGAAAGGGTATTTTTGCCAAGGGTAGAGGAAACTGTATATTGCTAAGCAAGTAGAGCATGGCTCTGGCTGATGAATGTATACATAGGGCTCAGGATAGATATTGAAGAATGAATTCCAATGAGACTAGAGGCAAGGTCCACATCATTAAAGACCTTGTACACTAAGCTGGCAGTCATAGGAAGATTTTTATTTTATTTATTTATTTTGTTTGTTTGTTTGTTTGTTTTGCAAGCCAGCCAGAAGAGTCATGAGAAGATTTCAAGCACTGACAATGAATAACAGATGGTAGGGGAAGAAAAAGGATGAGTTTAAGGAGAAGACAATAATGGAGACTTTACACCACCCATGGGAGAAGGGGTAAAAGACAGACACACTAAAAAGAAAGAGGTGAAGTGACTGACAGGGAGAATCTAAGGTCGCAGGACTGCTTGGATATGACAAACTAGTGAGGAGAAGAAATCTAGAACATCTCTTAAGAATTAAGGCTAAGATCACAGGGTGAGTAGTCATGCTATTCATACAGGGCTATTGGAGGATGAACAAATTGTCACTATTGATTGTTTTCATTTTGGGGTATTGTGGAGATAAAAACATTCCACTAGGAATGTTTTGGGAAACTATGATTCTAGACCTCAGCAGCAAGGTCTGAACTGGAAATTCAAAACTGGACATAACTAGCATTTGAGTGATTATGAAGCCAATGTAATAAGGTCATCTAAGAAAAGTGCATATAGGACAGAATCTCGGGGTGCACCATCATAAGGCAGGAAACAAATACAGATTATAAAGTAGCAGCCAGAAACTAGAAAGAAAAACATAGTGTAATTTTTCTTTGAAATGAAACAAGGAAAAAGGCTCAAGGAGAGAGGGGCTTAGAGTGGCATATGCTACATTAAAATCGAGAAGGATAAAAAACTGACATTGAAAGTGGGACTCAGAACTGTTGGACATTGAAATTGAGACTGAAACATTTTTTGTTATTATATGTAATTGAGACTGAAACATTTTTTGTTATTATATGTTTATTTCTAGTCTGCAGAGGCAAGTTTTTTTAAAGAAAAGAAATGGGGGAAAAATAAGATACAAAGGCAAAGAAGCATTGAACAGACTGTCAAACTACAGCAGGAAGGCAAAGGAGGTTGTGGGGGGGCTGCAAGAGATCAGCTGAAGGACTGGTATGCATGCATATAAGCATAACCAATGGATACAAGACACTGGGGGTGGGGGGTAGGCGAGGGCATGTACTGGGGGGTAGGGGAGGTCAATGGAGAAAAAAAAGGAGACATATGTACTACTATTTATAATACTTTAAACAATAAAAAATTAATTATTACAAAAGGATAAAAAAGAAGAAGAAATGAGTATTGTTTTAGCAATGTATTTCAGTGTATTGAAAAAAATAAGTTTCTGGTATACAATTAATAGACATAATATATTAATGTGGCAATTTAGTACTGAAAATCATCACTGGATTTTAATTCAATATAGATTCAACTCTCAAAAATAGGATGCTTTATACAATTCATTTTACATGGCGTCACAAGTTGGGTTCTTTAGCAGCAGATGCTGAGAAATGCCAAGATAGAATCTGGGGTGTAAGATGTTTAAGAGAGATCAACATTGAAAGGAAGGAGAGGAAGGAAGATTGTACTCTGTAGCGAGACTTGCCCCTGAGACTGTCTCATACAAGCTGATATGCCTGGGCCTTTATACCTCCACCTCACCCGGTCACTCATGTGGACTACCTCCAGCAGGGCATTGCGTCAGGAGGTAGTTTCTACAGCTGAGGCAGATTCTGAAGGAGCAAGCAGCTGAAGTGCTCTCCCATAGCTGGGCAGCAAGTCCTTCCTTGAAAGGGGGCTGGGCAGCACACATTCATTCGAACCTCATGTGGCTTGCTGTGTCTTGGGTTATAGGTAGTTAAAGGATCCAACTATTGATTCTTGACCCCATATCAGTATTATAAAGCTATTTTTCTGTCAATACAAATATGAAACAATTTTGAAAGTAAAAAAGATTAAATTATGGAACTACACAGTGGTTAGGTAAGAGTAAAAACCTGCACTTACTAGTGTACAAATATAATCATATTTGCTTTTAAAATTAAGTCCTAGACATATTTTACACCTGAAAAAGTAGAAAATAAATGAAGTATAAGACAATAAAGCAGCTAAGCTGTTCCAATAATATCTAAAAGTTTAGGTTCCATAGGTTGACAGGAACAGGATTTAATAAAAGCTTTTCCAAAAAGTGCTCCGTTATTTGTTTATATAGTACATTTGACATCTCCTCCTTTGCAAAATAAATTTCCTCTGTCAGCTGTAATTAGGTGCTGAGACAGAGCTGCCTTAATATTCTGCATATTTGATCAGGGCTTCCAGCAGCTGTCAGTTCACTGGCTCTGTTCTCATGTACAATGAAAACATCAAAGATATCTGTGGCTTGCCCTAAAATTAGTGCCAAAATTGGCCTTCTCTCCTTTATTGTGTAACCAACTTGGCTGCTTGTATAAGTAACAAGGGAACCTCCAGATATGGTTGCTGGATCTGTGAAGGAAAACTTTGAAAACTGGCCAAATTGTCCTAGTGCCCAACATAACGCATGGGGTTTGGAGTCACATAGACCTGGAATTCAGACTTGAGTTTTTACTATTTACTTGTGACTCAAGGCAAGTAAGTTAAACTCTCTCAGCCAAAATGTCTTTTTTGATAAAATGGGTAAGATAATACAACCTACTTCATAGGATTGCTTTGAAGAACAATAAAGAAAACCTATGTAAAGCACTTAGTGTATGCTCAGGGCTTAGCAAGCACTCACTAAGTGTTAGGAATCTTAATTCTTTTATCTAGTGCTCTTCATAAGAAATAATAATCGCAGTGGCTTTAAATAATTCATTTTCTAGCTTCTGGTGAGGGTGGCAGAGTGGGTAAAAGCGTGCATGCGCGTGTGTGTGTGTGCGCGCGCGCGCGCGTAGTGTTCCAAAAAATGTATACACACTTTAACAGCTATAGCTCAATTGATGTTTCTGTCTTTTCAGGTTTAATCCATTGGAATTAATAATGTATACTAAGTATGTATACATTATTGGAATACCCCATATATTTATGCATACACACAGATATTAGGATTCTAGTCTTCTCATTTTTTCTCACTAGGATTTAATAAATCCTCTGGCAGATACTGAGGAGGGATTAGTGTTTGGTCTAGTTCTCTTTCCTGTTCTTTACTGGATAGTTTCTGCTCATTATTTCTTCTCTGCAGAAATAATTACTTACTTGAATTGTAGTGGCTAATGCCATTGTAGAGAAAATCAATCAATTCCTGCCTTGGGTTGTTTTTATTTTTTTCATCTGAATTTTGAACAAAGTCCTTGTCAATTGATTTCTAAGGACATCTCTGCAAATGTTTGCCCACAGTGAGCTGCTGTGGTGGGTGTTTCTGTCTATTCACTCGGTCTTACAGCTCTTAGTTCTCTGAGGGCTCCCTGTTACTAACGCTCTGTCCTATGATAGGATGAGTGCTAAAGTGTATTAGAGGTAAGAAGAGATGTACAACTTCTAGACTCAGTCCAAGCTGGAAAAGATTCTTCTATTGGTATGTAGGCACTTCATGACACTCTCTGAGGGGCACCATTGAACACACAGCATTTAACCATTTGGAATTCACAACACATCAGGCTAGTAGCTTTGAAATCTGGCATCAGAATCATCTAGAGAGCTTTTTAACAAAATGCAGGCAACATTTTGTCTCACCCCAACCAACACTGTAAACCAAACATTTTCTTTACAATAATTTTTATATTTACCACTTAAATGTTTAACGTTATTGTAATTTAACAGCTTTAATTTTTTCAGCTTTCACTTCCATTATCCCTTCATACCTATTTTATAAAAGAAATGCAAGAGATATTTTCATTCTCCTTGGCCATTTTCATGTGCTATTAGTGGGAATGTAAGCTGATGTACACATTTTGTAAAACAAATGACAATAGATGTAAATTTTAAGCTGTTTTGGCCCATTTAAGCTTAGTGATTCTCAAAATCCATCCTACTAAAATACTTATAGAAGAACATTACAGGTGTGTATTATTTAGGGTAGACTACCTAAAATAAAGAATAACTTTAAAATCTCAGTGGTTCAACACAATAAATGTGCATTTTGTGCTAATATCACAGTCTTATGCCAGGGCGCTCTGCTCCACCATTCCCCAAGTGCTTAGAGTCCCTTCCTTAAACTGAAAGTTGAAGGAAGAGAGATCACATTGAGGATGATACAGAAGGTTTTTATGGACTAGGCCCAGTACCAAACGTCACTTTAAACCCACATTCTTTGCCAACACTTAATCATATGCCCTACTGGGATGAGAACCAGGGAAATAGCTCTGTGCCCTGCAGAAAAAGAAACAAGGTATGGTACACACTGCCATAAGGAATTGGAGAGAGATGTTCATTGCAGTGTTACTTATGAAAGCAAAGACTGAAGAAAACTTAGTTATTCATAAACATAGATTTGGAACCTTAGCTGTTTTGACTCAGTGGATAGACCATCAGCCTGTGGACTGATGAGTCCTGTATTTAATTTCAGTCAAGGGCGTATACTTCAGTTGCAGGCTCGATCTTCAGCCCTGGTCTGGGGGCATGTAGAAGACAACCAGTCGATGTGTGTCTAACAAATCAATGTTTCTTTCTCTCTGTCTCTCCCCCTCATTTCCATTCTCTCTAATAATCAATGGAAAAATATCCTCAGGTGATAATTAACAACAAACATAGGTGTGATCAGTCTATATTATAAAATATTAAGGTTGTGATTAAAAAGAAAGGGGTGTAGGGGAGAGGGCTTAGAGAGCAACCAAAAGACTTGTCTGCATGCATATTAGCATAACCACTGGACACAGACACTGGGCTGGTGGGGGCTTGCCCAGGGTGGGAATGGGTGGCAGGTCGGGCGGGGGGCGGGGAGGACATTTGTGGAAAGGGAGACATGTAAGACTTTAGACTATATATATATATATATATATATATATATATATATATATATATAGAAGGGGTAGCTATGTGTGTACTAATATGGAAGAATGCCCAAAACATAATCATGGGTGAAAAAAAGACAGTAGTATGATGATAAGCCTGGTGTGGTACAATTTTTATTACTTATAAGTGGAATGTAAATAGTCTAGCCTTGGGATAGGGTCTACTTAAAAAAATTTAGCCCTGTTCACATAATGAAATGCTATGTAGTAAAAAGAATAAACAGCTCGCTCTATATATACTATTATAGAAATATCCACATCGAGGATCATTAAGAGAGAAATTCAAGACACTAATCAGTGGATAAAAAAATGCTAACTTTTATGTAAAATGAAAAATATGTGTATTCACATATATTTTATGCACAAAGGAGATAAAAACCCATATAATTTTTCAGGGAAGGAAAACTCAGTGTGTGGGAAACAGGGAAACAAAACCTGGGTTAGGACAGGCACATATTTTGTAATGATTAACCTTTTGTACCTTTGAAAATTTGAATTGACTAGGCAAAGTATATTGTATTTAAACTCCAGTCCTGTAAAAGGAGAAGTTAGGCAATTAGAAGGAGAAGGGGTAAATCAAAACCTTTGTTGCAGACATGTTGACTTTGAGATTAGACAACCAAAGGTGATGTCATGGAGCCGTTGGTCATATAAGTATGGATCTCAGGAGAGAGGTCTGAGCTAGAAATACCAATGTGGGAGTTTTCAGCATACAGAGATGTTTAAACTCAAGAGAATGGATGATATCACCTAGAAAGAGTGTAAATAAAGGGAAAAATGGGGGAAATGACCAAGCCCAAGTTATTGCAAAATAATGCATGATCATGTCCAAATTTTAAAAATTGTCCAAAAGCACAATAAAAAATAAAAATCACTTTCTAGAAATTAAATCTGTTGTCACATTCCTTCCAGTCCTTTTGTCTCTGCATCTAAAAATACGTAATTATGAACCTCCTTGAATAAAAATCACAGTAGATACTTGGAAATGAAACAATCCTTACTGGAATGTCTTGCAGACCATTAAAAGAGCATTCAATTTATATTCTGTAAAACATTTCTTTAAAATCCCTTTTTCCTACCTCTCCATCTTTCTCTCTGTCTCTCTCTGTCTCTCTGTCTCTCTCTGTCTCTCTCTGTCACACACACACACACACACACACACACACACACACACACACACACCACATCTCATTAGCAGCAGCAACAATATAGTAACAGAACTCAAGAGTCCACTGCTTTCCTGAATACCCTAGCCCTTCTTTTCCTTTGTATACAGGGCTCTGGAGGTTTTTTCCATCCCTTCTCCTGCCTCCTAAAATTATATATATATTCATAAACATGTTGCACTAGGTATCTTCCAATTGCCCTTCCAATCCCTTTCCCTAGCCTGTTCTGTGGCCTGGGAGGCTGACCTAAAAAAATGGTATCACCAGTTCCCTTTGCCTTCTGGCTTCCTGTTGTGTCTGCCAAGGGAGACCCTTGGCAGGAAGTTAGAAGGGAGGAGGGTGAGGTCAAGTTATTTTTTGCCTTGAATCCTCCATGCTGAGTTGTCAGCATGGGTTCCAGCAGTAGTCCCCACTCCTTGCCACATGAGGTCTAGGGAAGGTAACAGCTCCCAGTGGTCATTAACCCAGGGATACTTCTGCATCTCTTGTAAGCAGCTTTAAACTTTGCTCACCCCTTCGTAAACAGTTCCTTAATTAAGCACTTCTCAATGACCCAGCATGAGTGTGCCATCTGTTTCCTGCCAGGACCCTGACTGATACACACAACTCAGGTTCCTTTAAGTTCTCTTTTAACTCCTTTTAATTTTCTTTATCTCCACAACCAAAAGCCTGATTTCTGAGTATGCAATGACTCTTTATTTGTGATGGGGCGATTGAGGAATGTATAGAGAACGTTGTGACTACTTCATGATAGTTTACACCACATGAGACATTAGTATAGATGACATGAATACATTTTTATGTGCACAAAGAAAATCTGTAAGGAGTGGTTAATCCTATGGAGTCGGGGATTGGGTAGGAAGGGGAAGGCAGGCTTTCAGTTTTTTTCTTTATGCATATTCTTGTTTGATTTTGACTTAAATAGATAGGTACAACTTTTAAAAAACATTTATATATTTAATTGTAAGGAACCCAAAACAGATTCTGAATCAATGGATCTGGAGTGGGTTCTGGGGTAAGAATCAATGATGCAGCAATGCATTGAAGCAACCACTCTTACAGAACCACTGTGTGTGTTTTTTCTCTCCTAGGTCCTGGGTGATGGGGGATAACATCCAGCCTATGATCTACTCACCAACTTGACGTTGAGCCCTAACACCTGACATTGAACCCTATGTCTCTGGAAGAAGGGGTGACTTTTATTAATATGCAACTGAGTACCTTAAGACTGCTTGTCTGGATCGGTGCTGATTTTTCTGCCACTTGTAACTTTTGGCTATTGTCTTCACTACTTCTACTAGGACAGAAACTTGAACTTGAGGCTTGAATTACAGCTATGTTCTTGATACCTGAATCTTGCCTATACTTTTTCCTGACTCCACTCCCAAATCCTACTTAGACTAAGGCTGCTCAAATCCCTAAGCCTTTAGCCTTGTTCTAGGATTCTTTACTAGAACAGATTTCTGCACCCCTCCCCCCTCCCAATTTTCCTGTTTGGCTCATTCCATTGTCCCCTGCGCCTCAGTTTAGAAACTGCAATAATTCTCTTGGACCTTCTCTACAGTGTTTAAATAGCTGTTTAAAAATCTGAATTTAACTTGATTTTCAATCCCCATTCATATTTGGCTTTTTTTTTTTTTTAGCAGCTTCCATTTGGAGATACATTGGAGTATTTTCTTATTTTCCTTGCTTTAATGGTTATGATATAATGTCACTAAATCATCTCTGACATTTCTAGAATAGTCTCATCTAAAAAAAAATAGAATATTCTCATCTGCCCCAACCATGTTTCAGCAGCCTAACTTTTTAACAAGCCATTTTATTTTGAGCTATGTTATAATTTCAAAGTAGTCATTGAAAATGGTATATATTTTTTCAAAAATAAGGAAGTATCCCTTAATGTCTCTTTACTATAAAATAACATTTTTAGAAATGTGGCTGTCTCTTAATTTGTGAAGGTCTATGAGGAGAGCTGAGGTTCTCTCATGTTTTACAGTAGTTCTCTTGCTCAGTTCAATTTGACTGTCCCTAAAACAAAGGGGTGGGCAACCAGGAACCAATGACATCTCATCTGTGATTCACCTGCAAATGTTGCCTCACCTCTTTTGGAAGTTCGACATCAAATAACAATCTAAGGCTCCATTCAGCTTTGGTTCAGTAGACTCATATTCCATTATCTCTCCCTTCTACATAGGAGCAAGATTGAGTTAGTCATTAATTTTTAAAGGGATTCTCTAAGAGACACCAGGAAAGATTTGCTAGTGATGGGGCCTGACAGCTATGGAAATAATAACAAGGGAAGTCATAAAATCTCTTCCCTGGGAGTCTTTACGAAAAGCAAAATCAAATGGGTATTGTTGGGTAGCAGTATTAGGAGGAGGTGGGAAACTTGAAACAGATGAAGTGTCATCTGATTCTATGATTTTGTAGTAACAGATGGACTACTAATTAAAAACAAGAAGGAAATTACATCTAGAAAATTCTTACTCCAGAAAAGTAACTTCCACTTGTAATGCCAACAGTAGTACACCTATGAAAAACACACATGATGTCAAAATAAGCCAAAGGAAAATCATTTGGGCAAAAATAAAAAGAATCCCAAGTCCAAATGTACAGAAAAGATCCCTTTATTAACTTTTGGTCAAGAATATGTTTGTATATTTTCAGAAAACAACTCCAAGACCATATGGGTTCCTGCAACAATGAGGAACTGACAGGTCTGTTCCAACCGCAAAGACAGTCCAGAGATGGAAGACACTGATGACACCTTGCCATGCTAGCAGTCACCAGCTGTGCGTCACTGCAGGTGGCCCAGGACCAAACCAGAGAGGGTGGAACCTGCATTGTCACCATATGTCCACCATCCAGATACCATTGCCTAAGTGTACACATAAGGAACTATTTGACATTGAAACTGGGACTCAACAGTTGGACATTGAAACTGAGACTCAAACATTTTTTGTTCTTATACATTTATTTCCAGTATGCAGATGCAAGATCTTTTTAAAGAAAAGAAACAGGGGGAAAATATTGATATAGAGGCAGAGAAGCATTGAACAGACTGTCAAATTATGGGGGGAAGGCTGGGGAGGGTAGGAGGCGGGGGCTGTAAGAGATCAACCGAAGGACTTGTATGCATGCATGTTGGCATAACCAATGGATACAAGACACTGGGGCACGGGGGCAGGTGAGGACATGTGCTGGGGGGTAGGAGAGGCTGGGGGGAGGACAATAGGGGGGGAAAGGAAAACATATGTACTACTATTTGTAATACTTTAAAGAATAAAAAATAATAATAAAATAAAATAAAAACAAGAAGCAACAATCAATTGACAGAGTTGGTGGTTCCTGCATTCCCCGGGTCCTTTAACCACAGATTTATGCTAACTACATGTCAAGCTTAATTAAATTTGCAACTGAATTGCAGTACAGTATTCACTATTATATAAATAGGAACTTGCTCTTTAATATCTGATAGTAACCTATTTCCCTCCTCCCATGTACTTCCGATCTCTGGCAGTACATAAAGATTTGCGATGTGGGTAGAATGTAGGATGTGGCTCTTTATTACACAAGTTATTACTATTTATTACCCTCTGCTCAACCTTTACCCCTTATGTATAAGAAAGTACAAGGCATAAATATAGCTTGTCCATGTCTCTTATTAAATCAAAACAAAATTCAGCTTGACACAAATAGTTTCCGTAATTGACCTCTCCATATAATTTAGTATATTAATCACATGCTAGTAATTATGTCACTGGATGGCAATGAAATATAGACATAGCAGCAATCTTTATCTTTACCTGTGAAATCAAATATTTTTTCACTTATATGTTTTATAGGTTTACATCATTACCATATACAAATGCCCACATAGAGTCATATATCTGATTTTCTTTTAGGAAGTTTGCTGTTATAGGAAAGATGATTTTAAATTATTTAAGTAAACATTTTAAAGAATATATATTAAATAATATATTAATATAAGTAAAAATGTTTTATAATAGTTGAATTTCAAAAGCCAGATAATTGCTGGAGAAGAACCAAGTGAAACCTCAAGTGCTGTGGACCAGAGATATGTGTCCCTCCCTCTCCAGAGCCCTTAACCACAACTCCTTCCAGTGTTCTGACTGTATTTATTTGTTGTACACTGAGATTTTCAAATTTTTAAATTCATAGTAACCAAATAACATTTCATTATTGAGCATTAGTATATGCCAAACACTGTTCTAAGTACTTTCCTTGTTTTATCTCATTTAAGACTCATAACAACCCCATGAAATACCACTAGTGTTTTTTTACTATATTTTTATTGATTTCAGGGAGGAAGAGAGAGATGGAAACATCAAATGATGAGAGAGGATCACTGGTCAGCTGCCTCTTGTATGCCTCCACTGGGGATCGAGCCCCAAACCCAGACATTTGCCCTAACCAGATATCAAACCATGATTTTCTGGTTCATAGATTGACACTCAACTGAGTCACACCAGCCAAGTGAAATACCGATAATGTTATCTCCATAATGAAAGAGCATCAGAGAGATGAGTAACTTCAAAGTCACAAAAAAGGGAGTAGTGAAGCCAGGATTTGCACCACCTGAAGTCCAGGTAAGCTTTTATTATCTGAGGGGGCTTTTGTATACAGCAAAGCATATTTATAATTACCTACATTTTGGTTCATATTTATTTTATTAAGATATAAATTTTAAAATGTTTTTCTTTATAAATTTTATATCAAATAAGAGCAATCACTGTACTTCTTCGATTAATGCTGAAAGATTTCTTAATTTGTTAGCTCAAACACTTTTAAATATTTAGTTATTTATATATTTAATCAGATTCTATTCGACATCCTAAATTGCAATGACAAACACTGAAATCACCTAACAAGTCAGCATTTTAAAAAAATCTTTCCCATATGCAATTTTATATAAATATAAACCAGATCTTTACATTTAGAAGCTCAAATTCTCTTAAGCCTAAATTGAAACAGAATATATAAAAGTGACTTGATTATAAGCCTAGTTACTAAACTTTTCCTTAAATTATATATGTTTTTGGTTTATTGTTTAATTATTCCTATATCTTCCTGGGGTTACAAATTTATTTACCCAAATAATGAGAACAAAGTTACCCCTTCAAGACTACTTGTCATAAGAGCATGAAGTACAGGTGCCTCTTCCAAGATTAAGCCAGTGAATATTGAGGTGAACCTCAGTTTATGTTCAGATTTTACCTGCACATCTTCCGCACTTCCTAAACCTGTCCTTACAGTTTAAATAATCACATATGTTTCAATTCTTTGTGATCCTGTGACTTTCCAAAAATCCCCCATTCCTTAAAATATATTGAGGGCTTCCAAGCCTTCAAGTGTTAATTCCCTTTTAATTAACTATAGAATGTTTCATTATTGAAATTTTGAATCTATAATCAGACTTCAATTTCCCCCTTTCATCTTTATCTTTCTCATCAACCAATATTTTATGATTATACTAGCGGCCCAATGCACGAATTCATGCATAGGTGGGATCTGTCAGTCTGGCCTGCGATTGGGGCTGATGGGAGGAAAGGGCTGGCTAGGGGAGGTTGGTTGTGGGAGCGCACTGACCACCAGGAGGCAGCTCCTGCATTGAGCGTCTGCCCCCTGGTGGTCAGTGTGTGTCATAGCAACTGGTCGACCAGTCATTTGGTTGTTCAGTCGATTAGGCTTTTATGTATATAGATTTCTACTTTTTCTAACAACCCTAAAAAACTTGCTTTGCTTTCTGTAGCATCTGTACCTCAGGGAATGAGTTTCTAACTGTATTTTTTCCAACGGCAAAGTGAGTATATGTAATGCTTCTTTTTCATGACAGAAATGTTATTGTGGCATCAAGCTGCTCAAGACTGAGTTCCACTCAGAACCAGCATATTTTCCCCTATCATAATGTATTCAAGGCATAAAAAATCCAAGAGACATTCAAAAAGACCATGAACAAATCCAAAAGTCCCTGGTCCCAGCCTGTGATTACTAAATAAGATTAGACCATTTACAAAAGCACAAACCAGTCCAGCCAGTGTGGTTCAGTTGTTGAGCACTGACCTATGAACCAGGAGGTCACAGTTCGATTCCCAGTCAGGGCACATATTGGGATTGCAGGCTCAGTCCCCAGTGAGAGACATGCAGGAAGCAGCCAACCAATGATTCTCTCTCATCATTGATGTTTCTATCTCTCTCTCCCTTTCTATTCCTCTCTGACATCATTAAAAAATCTATTAAAAACACACACACAAAAACCACACTTTAGCTCAATTGATAGAAACCAGCTCTCTTCATAGCGTCCCTCAACTACCTCTGAGTTCCCCAAATACTATCTCAAATATGCTCAGAATATATCTTTATATTCTATCGCTTCATTTTCCACCATGACTGGCAGTCCCCTGGGCACTGATGAGTCCTCTGGCAACCACACTCTGGCCTCAGGAGAAGAGGAAACCAGTTTCCTCCTTGCATCTATCTAGTTCCCCAAGTTTAGATAGAATGAAAGGTGAAAACACCCAGCCAGTTCTTATACTTGCCATTAGAAGTGGCAATTGGAGACCCTGTTTAGGGACGAGCTCACTTCTACCTACAAACATAATCCAAATATTTCCACAGCTTAGACTCTTGAACAAAATGTCAAGTTCAAAAGAGAGAATAGAGATTCTCTTTTACCCCAGCTTCAGGTTCACTTCCTAAGTTTTCAGCCTTGGGACTGACTTCTTCTCTAGATGATCCATTCTCTTCAAGAGGTTACTGTTCTTATGTCATAGGTTCCAAAAGACATCAGAATCATCATTGTCCACCATCAGCACATTTCCCACAATCAATATGCTCCAGTCTTAACAGCACAATATCCGTGCTACTTACAAGAAGATGTGCCACACAAGGCAGTCTGGGTCTCTCCCCCAATGCCATCCAAAAATTCCCTACAGTTTTGTAGTATTCTACTGCTGGTACCCTGAGGGAAAATTTCTGGATAAGAGAACATATACACATGTACACACTATCTCTACAGGAACAAGAAAAATAAACAAAGGGTTCTTAATTTAAATGGAAGAAAATAAAATTTTCAAAAGAAGTGTTTTCCATTGTGTTAGTTCTTGGGGGTTCTTGTTAAAATGCTGATTTTGGGACCCTATGTCATACATGATTGGGTGACAATCTCTGGTGACAGTGCCTAGGAAATCTGCATTTTAAACAATCCCTTCCAATAATTCTGTATACTAAGGTTTGAGAATTACTCCACCCCAGCATTTGTGGTGTCAGGGCAAGAGTACAGATAGAAGCCCTTGGCCCACCCTTCTTCGCCTTCCACCCAGCTCCAACCCATGCCATAAGGGGCCTTACAAGTGGTCATTTAAGCTCTATCCATATGCTCCTCAGTAAAGAGGCATGCAAAGACCCCATGAGCAGAGGCAAGAGTGTTTGAACAGAAAACAATGGGGTCCTTGATACCCAAATTGTGGTTACAAAGTAGGAAAACAGGCTCCAAATGGGCATATGCCCTTGATCCTGTGGGCTTCCCTCTCTATGGAGAATTGTAGGCCACATGAGGATCAGAATGGAAGCCTGAGCCCCATTTCTAAGGGAAATATCAATGGTGGAGATGTAGTTTCCTAATTTATTTTACTAAACAGAGATGCTCTGTTGGATGCATTTGTTTCTGAATTACTCCTCTGCATTAAGTTTTTTTCCCCAAGAACAATGGAAATAACTTAATTTGCTTTGTAGTGTAGCTTTTCCCAAAATAAAGGCACTATCTGTTACTTTCAGAGATAAATTTAAGCCTCATTCCTTACGAAGTAAAAAATGCCTACAACTATGAAATGGCAAATCTTTATAGCTACCACACCCATTTAGTTTTCTTCTCAAACTACCATTGTAACACTCCATTATATCACAACACCCTCTTGCCTAAACTTGAAACCTTTTGAAATTAAGCTCGATTTAAGAGTAGTAAATGCAGGATGTTATTATCTATCTTTGATGACATGAAGAGTTGATACCGTGCAGCTGGTGTGGCTCAGTGATTAAGCATCAACATATAAACCAGGTAGTCACAGTTCGATTCTTGGTCAGGGCACAGGTCTGGGTTGGGAACTTGATCCCCAGAGTGGAGTGTGCAGGAGGCAGCTGATCAATGATTCTCTATCATCATTGATGTTTCAATCTCTTTCTCTCCCTTCCTCTCTGAAATCAATAAAAATATATTGAATTTTTAAAAAAGAGTTGATACTCATGCCCAGTCTTTATACCAAAAGACATCTTCAAGATGAAGGTCTTGAAATATGAAACTATTTCCAACTCACTAATAATACCCACAAACTTTTCCCCGTTAAGATAAACATTTCCAGAGTGAAGGCTCTAGTTCACTGCCTTCTTGATACCGCCATTTGCCTAGGCCCCTGGGCATTTTCTCTTAGTGAATGGCACTATGGTGGCCACACATGGAGTTGTCTGCCCCTAGACCCTCTTTTCTGGGAATTGATCTCTAGCCCTGGATTGTTTCCCAGAAGCCAAGTCTGGGTTATATAACCTTGCAGCCCTGGCAACAGCTTCTTGGACTGGGGGCACTGACTCCAAGTGGGTCAGCTTGACTTTCTTAGAATTAGAGAGAAAGAGAGAAAGTCTCTATGTAACTGAACCTGAAATATGCAAATTTGGAGGCTGTGGGCCAGCCATGAATTATCTGTCCCCTATAGGTTAGCAGACAAGGAAGCCCATCTACACCAAGAGAAGTGAAACTTACTTCAGAGAAGAGATAAGCTTCCTGCATTCCTACAACAGTAACATTCCTGGTTTTGAGTTCTGAAAGCCTTACAATAAATTGTTTTGAGTGGCTTAAGTTAACTCATAAAAGTTTCTGTTACTTGAAACTATTCTTTTTTTTTTAACCTGCAACTGTTCTACCTGGAAGGGCACCACTAGTGATGATGCACTTGCTTGCTTTACTTTCTCCTTTACACCCCAACCCAAACAGTCAAGAAGTCCAATCCATTTTAACTGTTTATATATATTCAGTCATCTGTTCCTCTCTATTATCATTTATACATCTTAATTCAAGGTACAAAACTTGAAGTCATATAGACCTAAGTTCAAGTTCCAGCCCTGTCATCTACTATGTGACATTAAGTTACTGAACCTTACTAAAATGGTGATTGAAAGTAGTTACTTACCTTATGACATAGCTGTAAGGATTTAAAAATAGTGCACATAATAAAATGGGGCTGGGGATCGAACCTGCAACCCAGGTACATGAACTTGACTGGAATCAAACCCATGACACTTCAGTGCACAGGCTGGCGCTCTAACCACTGAGAAAAACCGGCCAGGACTCCATGTTTATGTTAATGACTAAAATAGTGTACATACAAAAGGACTTATGCTTTATTACAGTATATCTAAAGTTAATTTCATTTAATTCAGGTCTTCAAAAGGTTGGAAAATGGTTATATGTATAATGGACCTGATATATCAGTACTCTAATTAGCTTTTTTTATTTTGATGTTCTGAAAGTTATAAAAATGATTTACACTGTAAGAAAATATTTTATCTTAAATGCAAATTCAGATGATAAAAATAAAATATTGAAAAATATGTGCTACATGTTTAATAACTAAATATAACTTGCTTCAATCCCAGAAGGAGAAATAAAGTTCATCTCATTCTTTAAAAACTTGACTAGTAGGCAAGTTGCTTGGCCTAAGTAAAGAGAATATAATTTTTCCTACACAGTGTTTTATGTTGAGTCCTGAGAATGCCTGTGCAACCATTTGTGTCTTATCTAACCACTCCCTCCCTAACCCCCACCAAAAAAAAAGTTTGAGAGTGCAATTTTATTGTAGTAGTAAAATAAAGAATCAGGAATGTTTTTAAATAGAAAAATATATTTAGTTGAGCATGTTGATTATATTGCTACTACTGGTATTTCCTAATCTTATTTCCCCCATCCATATGCTTCTTCAGTGTACATTTTCTGTCAAAATTAAGGGTCAAAGAAAATCACACTTCTGGTTCCTTCTGATAGTATGTACCCAAAATAGCAGCCAATGAAGGCAAACATCTGTGAAGGCTTAGTCAGAGCATTTACTCTCTAGTGATATCTCCTAAAGTGCCATTATTTTTATTCTCAGAAAAATATTTACATGCTTCTTTAGCGTCTTGACCCACAACCTCTAACAACCAAAGCAACCTTCTAGGCAAACAATGTGTGCAAAAAAATAACTCCCCCCTCAAAATTGAAGTGGGAGATAATGCATACATCCAAGGGATATAGAAATACATCAGTATAGGCATAATCAATAAAAATGGGATATAAAGATCAGATTTTCAAATTCAAAACATTTTAAGGCAAAGACCTACTTTCACTGAATATAATCATATGTATTAATATATGTGGTGTTTTTATGAGGTAAATGTCACTAGTTAAATATGACATATTAGTATTTAAATTAATCGCAATCCACTATTGTTAAAAAGTTCTATCTTAAAACAGCTTTGCAGATTGTCCTAAAACATTGAGGGAAAGCACTGACTGTCCCATCACAGCTTCCAGCAATATCACAATGCCCATGATATCCATTCATTCATCCACCGTTAAACATTATGGTATTCACCCTGGCCAGGTGGCTTAGTTGGTTGGAGCATTGTCTTGGACACCAAAAGATTATGGGATCAATCCCCAGTCAGGATGCATACATGAGGCAACTGATCAATGTTTCTCTCTCATATCAATGTTTTTCTCTTTCTCTTCCTTCCTCTCTAAAAATCAATAAAAACATATCCATGGGTAAGGATTAAAAACATTTTTATAAGAAAAAACACACAAACATTACAGTATTCTGAGAAGGGTCCATAGACTTCATCAGAGTGTCAAAAGGGCTGGACACACAAAAAAATGTTAAGAACCCAAGGATAAAATAATGTCTATTCTGGTCTATTTATAGTTATTCAATTAACAAATATTTATTAGAACTTACTTTTTTCCATGAATAAATTCCTAATCAAAAATATTTTGAATGAATTTGGGGGAAGGAGTTCAGAAAGGAAACATAGAACATAGTAAAGTATTAATTTAAACCACAATATAAATGGTACAAAAATAGTGACACAAGGAAAGCCATAAATTTAGGGACAAATCCATTTGAAGGATTTCTTAGCACTATGTAATTTGTTACTGCTAAGCTCTGACAACTATATAATCAGGCTGACAAATGACTAATACTGGGCAGGTCCAAACAAGTAAATTCTAGTTCTGTTTGGGATTCTGTCTCCCCATCTTCATGCAGTCTTACAAGTTAATGGTCCTACCTCCCTTTGGGTTGTCTGTCTCTCTGTCTGAAAAAGCTTTATAATTTTTCTCTTCTAAACTACAAACACTGCATGGAGTAATTACCCAGAAGCTTAGAACACATTTACTTTGTTATGGGGCATTTTAAAATATTATATTCACGAGGGTAGAAAACAAACAGACTTTAGAAAATGTGTGACATTTTGATAATAATACATCTGGAAAGAAAGATAGAAAAATGTAAATCTGCCAAAATACATAGAACTCACTTTTAGGAGTTGACCACTGATTATTTAAAAGAAATAGAATCATAATTATAATGGTAAGTAAACTTTGGTATTAATGAGTTTGAATTGAGAAGTTCAAAATTTGAACTTTAAAGCAGAAACCAAGTGAATGAATGACAAGTCTGCAGATGAAAGTTAACCCTTGATGGAAAAAGCTAATGGCATAATACATAATCCCAGCAATGTGAAAAGGCATGAAGCCCAGAAACACAGTAGCCAACAGAAAAAAAGGAACAAGTCAACTCAACAGACAGTGGAGGAGGTTGGCATATTCTTCCTCCTCCCTCAGCCCACACAAAGGCAGGAATGAGCAGAGAATACCAGTGGAGCTGATATCAAGTTTTCCTGGTTCTTAATGTTATCTTCAGTGGTCTAAAAAATGGTGACTCAGTATGTGATAAGTAATAAAAGGGAATGTTTGCCTTTGGGGACACTGAAGAAGTGACCTAAGAATAGTCTTCATTCTTCCCAGTCCCCCACTATACACACACATAAAACATCCCTAGTAACCAGAAGTCATTCACCTAATAGTAACTTCAGGTTTGAATGTCCCTTCTCTGACAGTAGGAGTCAAGGTCTTTGGAAGGTGATTAAGTCATGAAGGCAGAGCCCCTATACATGGAATTAGTGCCTTTATAAAAGAGGCTCAAGAAATATCCATTGCCCCTTCTGCGATGTAAGGCTAGAGCAAAAAGGCAGACATCTAAGAAGCCATCTTTCAACAGATATCAAATTTGCCAGTACCTTTATCTTGGACTTGCCAGCCTTCAGAACTCTGAGAAATAAATTTCTGTTGTTTATAAGCTACTCGAACTCTGGCATTTTGTTATAGCAGCCCCAATAGATTAAGTTACATTTTACAGAGATAACTTCACTCTGATCATAATTTCTCTTTCTTTTTTTTAAAATATATTTTATTGATTTTTTACAGAGAGGAAGGGAGAGGGATAGAAAGTCAGAAACATCGATGAGAGAGAGACATCGATCAGCTGCCTCTTGCACGCCCCCTATTGGGGATGTGCCCGCAGCCAAGGTACATGCCCTTGCCGGAATCGAACCCGGGACCCTTCAGTCCGCAATCCGACGCTCTATCCACTGAGCCAAACCGGTCTCGGCCATAATTTCTCTTTCTTTTAAAAACTAGATCAGGAACATATTCTTCTACACTTTCACAGTCAATAGTTTTGTTTTCTATTTTACCATAATAACATTTGTAATGACAGTCTTTACACCTTTTAGAGATGCTTTCTTTTGGGCCAAAGTACACAAAACAAAAAAGAGTAAGTAGCATTAAAAAGCGTTCAAATTTAAACATAGGCATTACACTCCCAGATGTTGATGTCAGTTGTCAGTTATTAGCAAATCTACTACTGCTGTCATCAAAATCTTGGAAAGAGATAGGTGTTATAAAAGCCATGTGAATCCTCATTCATGGCTAAATAATGTAGTTAAAGCTGTAATCTATAGTTTATCTCTTCAGAAACTTTCCTCAACATGTCAGCAAAGGAAATTAGAATATTAATTAAACCCTTTTCATTAAATGTAGCCATGAAGACAATGCTTTCATGCTAGCCAGGATAATCTATATTAATAAAAGTGTAATATGCTAATTAAACCGACAGTCGAGTGACCTTCCAGACGTCCTTCCAGATGTCCTTTCAGATGACCTTCCAGACAAAGACACAAAGGCAAGTTGCCGCAGCTGCAAGGGCCGAGGCAAGCCAACTGCTAGGGCTTAGCCCCTTGCACGAATTTCATGCATTGGGCCTCTAGTGTTGTAATAAAATTAATAGACCATGAGAAATGTTACCCTACCTCAGAGCAAGACTGCAACCAGGCATGAACAATTGGTCTTATTATGAGTGGGCACCTGGAGGAGGAACCAAGATGGCGGCAGAGGTAAACACCTATCTTGCTGCCATACACAGCAATTTCAAAACTACAGCTTAACAAAAGAACAAACATCATCCAGAATCACCAGAAAGCTGACTGAGTGAAAATTCCACAAATAAAAGTAAAGATAGGACACTGTGACTCAGAGGAATGGCAGAGGGCAGCATTGAAGATACACTTGGAGTCAGAGGTTTGGAGCTGTGCACGTGCGACAGTGGATAAGGCGGGCAGCTGCAAACCCGGTCAGTTTTCTCAAATGGGGGAGACAAAGTCATCCCACTGCACTGATTCCCCAGCTCTGGGCGAAGTCCAGGGAACCCACAATCATACGGCTAAAACTGGACAGTAGGGAAGCATGCTGAAAATCAAGCGCTGCAAGGGTCTGCGAGCTTGTGGAGGGGGCGAGCTTCTGGAGAGTGCATGTAAACTTGGGAACAACAGAGCAGCTTGACCATGCAGAGAGGACTCGTGACTTACTCTCTCATTCAGGAAACCACCGGACTGCATTGTTTTATGACCCTGGGTGAGAAGGTGGGTATGCAGACTCATTTGGGGAGAAGCTGAATTGTCCGTCAGCGGGTGGAGCTCAGCGGCAGCTTTCTCTCAGAGGTGCTTGCAGCCATTACCACCCAGCAAAGAGACCCACGTGCCACATAGGGCAGAGCTGACGCTGCCTGCTCAGTCTGGAGATTCCACCAATCCAACCTGAGCACAGCTGAACCTCACAGCCAATTGGCCTGGAGGTCAAACCCTCCTAGTGCTAACAACAATAATCTGGGCTTAACTTCAACAAGACTGTGCAACCCATAAAGGGCTGCAGCAAGAGTATCCACCTCAGGTAACTGGGGAGGCTCAGCCACTTTCCCTTAGAAGACATCTACCACACAAACCTAATCGACCAACTCAGGAAAGCAGCCACCATGCAGAAAAATCAGATGAGAAAGAAATGGAGGAAAAAAAGATGACTGGACATATAGTTCAAAACCACGGTTATAAGGTTTTTCAAGAGGCTCCTAGAAAAGGCTGAGACCTACAAAGAAGTGAACAAGACCTACAAGGATATGAAAAAAGATCAACTGGAAATTAAGCATACACTGACTGAAATAAAAAATATACAAAGACCTAAAAGCAGTCTAGAGGACCATAAGAACCAAGTCAAAGATTTGAAATACAAAGAGGTAAAATCCACTCAGCCAGAAAAGCAAAAAGCCAAAAGAAGCCAAAAAATTGAAGATAGTGTAAGAAGCCTCTGGGACAACCTCAAGCATACCAACATCTGAATTATAGGGGTGCCAGAAAAAGAGAGAGAGCAAGATAATGAAAACCTATTTGAAAAAATAGTGACCGAAAACTTCCCACACCTGGTGAAAGAAATTGACTTAAAAGTCCAAGAAGCACACCAAACCCCAAACTATAGGAATCCAAGGAGTACCACACCAAGACACATCATAATTAAAATGCCAAGAGCAAAAGACAAAGAGAGAATATTAAAAGCAGCAAGAGAAAAATGTTATTTACCTATAAGGGAGCACCCATACGATTGTCAGCGGATTTCTCAACAGAAACGATGCAAGCCAGATGGGAGTGGCAAGCAATATTCAAAGTGATGAATAGCAAGAATCTACAACCAAGATTACTCTACCCAGCAAAGCTATCATTCAGAATTGAAAGTCAGATAAAGTGCTTCGCAGATAAGAGAAAGCTAAAGGAGTTCATCACCACCAAACCAATATTATATGAATTGCTGAAAGATATTCTATAAGAAGAGGAAGAAGAAAAAGGTAAAAATATAAATTAGGAACAACAAATACACATCTATCAACAAATGAACCTAAAAATCAAGTGAATTAAAAATCTGATGAACAGGATAAACTGGTGAATATAATGGAATCATGGGCATAGAGAGGGAATGGACTGACAATTCTTGGGGAGAAAAGGGGTGTGGGAGGTGAGGTGGGGTGCTATTTCACAACTGTAATTTTGCTACTGTTATAAATCATAATGTAAATATCTGTTTTCTGATGGTCTTAGGCGACCCTGTTAGCGGTCCCGATTCACAGGTTGAGAACTGCTGCTGTAGATCCTAAGACCATCGGAAAACACAAATATTTACATTATGATTCATTAACAGTAGCAAAATTACAGTTATGAAGTAGCAACGAAAATAATTTTATGGTTGGGGGTCACCACAACATGAGGAACTGTATTGTAGGGTCACAGCATTAGAAAGGTTAAGAACCACTGCTCCAGAGGAAGCCAGATAACATGTCATGAGAACACTTAGGTGTGCCTATGAACATGTCCACTTTGCATGGAGCTGAGACCTCCTGCCAACAACCAGTATTAACTTAGCAGGCAGATAAATGAGTCCCCTCGGAAGTGTATCCTTCCACCCAGTCAAGCCCTTAGATGACTGCAGCTCAAGCAGACATCTTGACTGTGACTGCATGAGAGATCCCTCCAGGCCCTGCCCAAGATAGAAGAACCACTCAGCTAAGCTACCCCTAAATTCCTGTTGCTGTCCCAGGCCACTGAGAATAAAGGTTACATAATCTAGCTTTCCTTGATTAGGTTCTAGTAATAGACTATGAGCAGAAATAGTGCATACAACTACCAAAACCTTCCCTTTTCCTTCTTTCTCTTCTAGTTGGTTAGAATGCTGAAATTAGACCAATCTTCATGGACCACAGATTACCTGGGCAGCCAGAGGATTAATACCTACATGTACCTTCTACCAATTCCTTCAATGAACGCTGTTTGGGAGTGATGTCAGTAGACAGCCCACCACTCTCAGCAACTTCAACTACTGAGAGCCACCTTGATCAAGGTCATAGTCATTCCTGGTGGCCTACATCTGATGACTGTTTTAGCCTAGCTCAAGACAATTCTGAGGAGTTGGCCAGGGCTATTACAGCTTGGCTATCCCTCTGCTCATTCCCCCTCTTCCTCAAACCAATCAGACAAGCCTTTATGTGGCTGCTCCTTAGGCTGCAATGTTCTTTATCCACATATTCACCAAGCTAAACTCCATCTTGTCCTCCTGGTCTTTGTTCACTACCTCAGCCCAGCCAGCATGGGTCAGTGGTTGAGCGTCAACCTATGAACCAGGAAGTCATAGTTCAATTCCCAGTTAGGGCATATGCCCAAGTTGCAGACTCAATCCCCAGTGGAGGGCATGAAGGAGGCAGCAGATCAAAGAATCTCTCTCATCATTGATGTTTCTATTTCTCTTTTCCTCTCCCTTCCTCTCTGAAACTGATAAAAATGTATTGAAAAGAAACCTCACTACCTCAATGAGCCTTGCCCTGACTATCTTAACCTTGTAGACTGTCCTACCAACACTCCTGATCCTTCTCATCCTGCTCTACTTTTTTTTTTCTGTATATAGCAGTCTTTAATATGCTATGTCACTTAATTACTTAATTTTGTTTTTATTTTCTTTCTCCCCCTGTAGGATATAAGGTCCTAATAGCATGAAAAAAGCGTTCTTGGTGTGGGATACTGATGCATCCCACTCACCTACAATAATGCCTGGCACGTAGCAGGTCAGAAATGTTTGTTGAGTTGGTGAATAAATGCATAATTTTCAAGAAGAATTTTGCAGATATTCACTGTTCAGGACCCTCAATTCCAAAAACAGTTTGTAAATAATTCTTTGATAGCATATTCATTGTGTATTATATATTCTGTATTATCTAATAAGAAAAAAATTGGTCAGGTATTTTTAGGATGTACTCTAAACCAGTCCTTTTATAGTTTATATTTATTAGCATTTTTACACACACACACACACACACACACACACACACACTTCTAAATATCAGGATGCCTTAATCAATGATTCTCTCTCATCATTGATGTTTCAACCTTTCTCCCTCTTCCTTCCTTTCTGAAATCAATAAAAACACATATTTTAAATAAATAAATAAATAAATAAATAAATAAATAAATAAAATGATGCCTTATTTTCCAGGTAAACCCTGTGATTTCTGTTTCAAAGAGATGGTCATTGAAAAGAGTGATGTTCCCTGGAATAGGAAACTTAGAAAAAGCAAACCTGAAATTCTCAAGTGTGGTGATTCAGGACAGCTTGCTGGGTTACATGACAGGGTACAGTTACTTCTAACAGGAACTGTCTGTTCTCAAGTACAATTCATTGTAACTGAGTTGTTGGAAACTTGGTTTTGTTTCATTTTACCAGTTTCTAAAAGAGGTCAGTATTTGTGAAGTTTCAAGAAATTTCCTCTGAAGTCAACACTCCAATAAAACATGAACTAGATCAACTCAGCACCCATGAAGTTGGCCTGAGGATTTATTTCTGTAGCTCTGAAATCTGAGGGTGCTTTCCTCTCCTGGGCAAGTTCCCACTTTTTCACCATTTATCTTAAGAGTTAGTAAAGGTTATCTAAATGTCATCATGTGATTAAAAAGGTAGTCATGAGATTATGATTGAGTATGATTCCAACCAATGATTTTTCTTTAAAATTTTTAAAAATACTTATAAGTTTTAAGCTTTAAAATTTTTTAAAAAATAGATGAACTGAAAGAGTTTTATTATAAGTATGAGTTTAAATCTCAGAACTACTTTAAGAGAGTAATAATTAAGCTTTTGGAAATGTATCTGGGCTCTCAAAATTCTAAATGCCCTTGTTCTCTAAAAGAATCAGGTTTCTCAAAAAACAAAACAAAACAAAAAAAAAACAAACAAAAAACAAACAAACAAAAAAGAATTAGTTTTCTCATTTTTCTAATAAGCAAAATTATAAGAGCATCTAAAATCTTGACAGTAAAAATACTTGTAAGTAAAATAGATGACTGGACTATGAATAAATATTTATTCTTATTTATTAACTAATTTTTGGTTATTAATAAGGGATGGTAGGAGTACAGATGATAATTGTATTACTCCTTTTGTTTTGCAGTTTGTTAATAACTTCAAGGGGAAGGGTACATCCTCCATAACTGAAGTTCTTTTGTTACTCCTGAGGCAATGCTGCCTTCAATCAATCTACCCCTCACTCACTCAGGCTCTGTGAAGCAAGCAGAGTTCAAAATGGGATTTTAAAACATTAGACTTAAGCTCCAAATGGAGTTTATCTTTAGGCAGCTTTTCTATCCCCTTGCAGCAAATAATAAAGATTCACTAAGGGAAGATTATCATCTTTAAAAATGTATTAAGAATCAAGTTTTTAAAACTTCAGTGAACCTCGTTTTGATTATTTTACCAGCCTCCAACTGGTTTTCAATGAAACTGATTATCAGCATCACAAAGTCAGTGAAGGGAAACATTGGAAGCTGTATTTTATTTCTTGTGCATGTCTTTAACCAAGTCTCCCTCTCAATTAGAACCTCAAGGAAGATTCTCTTGCTTTTTTTAATCTACCATCTCCTGGTATCTTGATATTAATTATTTTCTTGAACTCCTTGGCATGTGATACACACTTTACTTATCTCTTGGCCCCAGTAGGAAGTCTTCTTCATAAATAATCTATAGCTCTTTGGCCTATTCATTAGAAGCATATTGCCCCTCACAAGCCAGCTTCTTGAATATCCCTGAAGTGGATGTGTGTTGCACTGCCCAGATCCACTTTTATGACCAAGACACTCATTTCCATGGTCACAGGAGTTTTGGCTACTGAGGACTCACAACTCAATTCTCCCTCAGGGATTGCTCACCACCAAAGGAAGCTGCCTCATCCAAGGTCCACTTCTCTTCCCCAAGGGGTACCCATATGCAAAAAGGGACCATGTGCAGGATACAATTGTCCCCTCTTCTCAACTTAAGACAAGTTTGAAAGAACATCTAGCTCTAAAGCTATCCATGAATTCACAGAGGCTTTTGTTGTCACTGCCGCACAGGTCAATTTCTCCTGCCCAGTCCTGCTTCTTTTGTTTGTTTGTTTTATATATATATATATATTGATTTCAGAAAGGAAGTGAGAGGGAGAGAGAGAAACATCAATGATGAGAGAGAATCATTGATTGACTGCCTCTTGCATGCCCCACACTGGGGATTGAGCCCACAGTTTGGGCATGTGCCCTTGACAGGAATCAAACCTGGGACCCTTTAGTCCACAGGCTGATGCTCCATCCACTGAGCCAAACGGGCTAGGGCCCAGTACTGCTTCTTTACTGTCCCGAAGGTGTCAATCCCAAAGACACTTCACAGTGAATTTCCTACATGCTAATCTCTACTTCAGAGTCTGCTTCCTAGGAAGCCTGACCTGTGAGAATTCTTTTGGGCCTATTCAAATAATCACTTTCTATTATCATTTAATAATCTCAAATTTTGTTGTTGACTTACATAGTCATGGTAGATTAACTTCCATAATAAACAATTCCAAAATGTTAGTGGTTTAACACAACAAAATGTGCCTCTTACTCATTTTTTGATGCACAGAAGTTCAATGGAGAGAGGAGCAGTTATTTAGGGATCCAGACTCCATCCAGTTTTTGGCTCCACCCTTTTCTAGGAGTCTTGTCCTGTTGCTGAGAGATAAGGAAAGAAAATAAGAAAAATGCATGGAAGGTTTGATGGCTTGCAAGAGTACACATCAATTGTACTAACACTAGAGGCCTGGTGCATGAAATTCATGCACAGGGTGGTGGTGGTGGTGGTGGTGGTGGCGGTGGTGGTGGTGGTGGTATCCTGCCTACACCCTCTTCAATCCAGGACTCCTTGGGGGATGTCCAACTGCCAGTTTAGGCTTGATCCTGGGGATTGGACCTAAACTGGCAGTTGGACATCCCTCTCACAATCTGAGATTGCTGGCTCCTAACCACTCAACTGCCTGCCTGCCTAATTGTCCCTAACTGCCCACCCCATGCCAGCCTGGTTGCCCCTCACTGTTCCCCCTGCTGGCCTGATTGCCCCCCTTACCAGCCTGGTTGCCCCTCACTGCCCCCCTGCTGGTCTGGTTGCCCCCAACTTCTCCCCCTGCTGGTCTGGTTGCCCCACGAAGCCTGCTGTTCAGTTGTTTGGTCGTCCCTCACTAACCCCTGCTGGCCTATTGCCCTGTGCAGCCTGCTGTTCAGTTGTTACTATGAGGGTGTCCTGACCAATTTACCTATTACTCTTTTATTAGTATAGATTCTATTGGCCAGAACTCAGTCATATAGCCATACTAAGTCAAGGGAGGCTGATGATAACTAGCAGTCTTTGCCATTCATTTATGGAATACTTGTGATTTCCAAATATTTCCTTTTCCATGACAGGTGACATCTTTGTATCACCCTTAAATGTGTAAGGACTGAAAACTCTACCTTTACTAAATATTTTAAAGAGAGTCATGATCCCATCACCTTAATAAAAGTCGATGTAGGTTTTTTATGTGAGTGTATGTACGTGCGTGTGTATATCTTTAAAAAATAAGAGCTTTTTTTAAAAAAAGAGAATCATAATATCATTACCATACCTAATAAAATTGATAGTTACTTACTAAGTCTAATATTTAGTATGTGTATACATTCATCTGGTTGTTCTTCAACAGTCTTTTTCTGAAGTTCTTTTAATTCCTGGACAGTTATTGATAGATATGTCATAGTTGCAGCAACTGGCCATGTCAATGTTCCACCTAAACCACCTTCCTAACACTTCTGTGGGATTTATTTACTCCTTCTCTTTGAACTACTCTGACTGATTTTGTCACAATTATATTCAGGCCATTTCAAAACCATAAACTAGACCTTTTTGGATTCACTGAGGCCAGCAGATAATCTTCATCCATTTTCTTCATAATCACCCTTTTTACCATGGTACTGCCTAGTCCTTCCATAGCAACTCTTACAAATGCCACAAGACTTGTGACCACTCCTGCTACAGTCCCTTCAGGACTAATACGAGTTACAGGAAACTGTTTCTATATGCTCAGAAAAATAAACCACTTCTTTAAAAAAATTCCCCAGTCTGAAAATACTGACATATGTTTACTCAATAACTTCTTTCAAATAGCACCTATGTCTTCAGGTTATAGTTTGGATGTTATATAAAACTGTGGTACATTTACACTATGAAATACTTTGCAGCAATGAACCTAATGAACAAAAAAAACTGACAGCCCAGCCGGCAGGCATGGCTCAGTGGCTGAGTGTCATCCTATGAATCAGGAGGTCACGGTTTGATTCCCAGGTCAGGGCTTGATTTTTTTGCACTCTAAATAATTTGCGAGCAAATAGATGCTTTATACCTCAGAAACATAAGGCAATGAGTTCTACTGGACTGGAACTCAAAGAGTTCAGACGAAACTCCTAAAATTTTTAAAAACTGAAAAATAAAAACTTGGTTTGGTCAAATCTCATTTTGAAAGAGGTCCTGAACTTAGATTTACAGTAATGTCATTTCTGGAATGTAAACGACGTTCTTATGTAAGTTGTCTTTCCAGTGTTTATTTTTTCCCCCTACAAAAGTTATTCCTACTTTAGAATTAAGAATGTGTTCTTTTGACAAGTATGCCTTCAATGTTTACATTACATTTGGAGCATTCGTCTTTCAACTATTTTTTTTTTAGTCTACTTGACTTGATTGCTTATATTAGGCTGAAAACTCTAGGTGTGTGCACTAAATACACATATATCTCCAGTTTCCAGTTAGATATTTTTAAACTGTATATTTGTTGTTATTATTACAGAGTTATTAACAAAGCATAACCAATGAATGAAAGACACTGGGGCGGGGAGGGGGGCAGGTGGGGACAAGTGCTGAGGGGTAAGGGAGGCTGGGGGGAGGATATTGGGGTGGAAAAAGAAAAACTTATGTACTACTATTAAATATAAGTTATACTGAAGAAAAAAAATGACTAGAGAAAGTAGGGCCCAAAAAGTGTGTTTCCGCATATCAAGTCCCAACACTGGGAACAAAAGTCACACGTGTGTTGGTTTTTACAGTGTTGTCAACAGTTTCCATGGCCCCTGTCCACTTGCCCTTCCAGCTGGGGGAGAGTCTTGCTGATGTGGTCAAACTAGTCAAGTGACTCTGAAGAAAAGGCTCATACCTCAGAGTCAACCTTACGTGTCTGCCCTCTGCCCTTGAATCATAGTCTCTGGCTTTATGGGCCAGGCAAGGCAAATCGTCTTAAACCCTACAGCAGAGGCGGGACACCAGCGACAGCGGCACCATAAATGGAACAGCCGAGGCCGTGCCCCCACAGGACTCCCCTTTTGAGTGTCCAGGAGGAAAGCCAGGCCGTGAAGAAGCGGATCCTCGTTCCGATTTAGGGTTGGTGTCACCTCAAAGGTGTTTTTTCCCGTGGTCCATAGCTGGGTGGGAAACCTGGGCCCAGTTACGTGGGCTGGCCACTCCAAAAGCCAATAGAGGTGATACTAGGATGACACTCTGAGCTTGCACCCCTAAATTCGTATCCCTTAGCCCGAAACCACTGGGCCCTTAATCCATTCCCGCAAAAGCGCCAATTCAGGGAAGCCGCAGAGGAAGGCACGCACTGGCGCACGGGCGGCCGCCGCCTCCTCCTCCGCACCGCGCGCTAAAATCAAACTCCACGCCGGCTCGTTGGGGGCCGGGCCGCGCGCGCACCCCGCCCAGGCAGGGCCCGGCCGCGGCCGCCGCCCGCCAGTCCAGCCGCGGAGCCGGGCGGGGCCGCCCCGAGGCCGCCGGGAAAGGCCCGCGGAGGAGGAAGCGGCCCGGGGACGCCCTCTGCGCAGGCGCGCGGTGCCCCGCCTCCCCTGCGTCGGCTTAAGGCGGGCGGCGCGGGCCCTCCTACTCCTGCCCGCGCCTCCCGACGCCCCTGCCCCGGCTTCACCCCGACGTCCCGGCGTGCGCGTCCTCCCGCCAGCCCGCAGCCCCGGGGCCTCCGCCCGCCTGCCCGCCGCTGCGCCTCGCGGCCCCCAGCTCGCGTTCACGCTGTCGCCCGGGCCAGCGCGGCCGCGGGCAACCGCTCCCCCTCCCGCCCCCACCCCGCCCCCTCCCCGCCGTTTACGCCCACCCGTCCCCCTCCCCCGACCCGCGGCCGCTGCTCCAGATGAGGTGATGGCAACGGCCAACTTCGGCAAGATCCAGATCGGGATTTACGTGGAGATCAAGCGGAGCGATGGTGAGCTGCGCCGCCGTCGCCCCTGCCGGCCGGGTCCTGCGGGCCGATGTGCATCCGAGGGACGCGGGGCGCCGGCCGCCCCATTGATTGCTCCGCCGGGTTGTGGGGGCGGGAAGGCGGCGGCCGCGGCGCTTTTGTGTGCGGCGTGTGCGCTAGTGAGGTCAGCCCGGGGTTCGCCGTCGGGCCCACCGCAGTGCCGGGGGCTGGGGCCGGGGGAGGCCGGCGCCTAAGGCTCGGGTGTCGCGGTCCGAGTCTTTTTTTGGGGGGGGAGGGGTGCAGTGTCCCAGGCCCGGGCCCCTCGCTTCTCCCGCGATCTCCATCCTCCCCGGGGACTCCAGTCCGGGGCGGGGGTGGGGGTGGGGATGGGCTGCGGTCTGGGTGAGGGATGACCCACCCTCGCGTTTCACCCGGTTCTGCTCGTGTTCCGGCCTCATCTCCGAGCGTTGGGGGTTGGGGGTAACGTGCAGACCAGTGATTTCAGTGTTCAGAGGACCCCACGGGGCCGAGGCCGAGGCCGAGGCGGAGAGAGGAGGCCAAACCCGTTGATTTAAACTGCTGTGCGGTTGTCAGGGTTCCTCGGCTCTCGCCTCTCAAACGTGCCTCCTGCCTTGCTGGTCCCTTCCTCGGAAGGATGCGGAGTGTCGTGCTCGGCCACGAATCAGGGCGGGGAGCAGGGGAAAGAAGTATTCCTTTAGCTTCTCAAAGGTGATGGGACTCGGTTGGAAGGAGATGAGCCTAGTCCTTGCAAGGACCGCTGGCAGGGCAGGGGTGGGAGACTGGGTGTGGGTGTTCTCACCCCCTCACCCCTCCGGAGAAGGTGCCAGGGGGGAGTGGAAGGCCAGGTGCAGATGCATGCCTGATGGGAGAAAAACCAAGGCCTTCGGTTCCCGTATCTCTCTGTGGGCTCCTCTTGGGAACATGTTTTCTGTCACTAGCCGGGGGGTGGAGTGAAATAATTTGTTGTCAAGGAGAAACGCGTAGAAAGAATTAGAGGTGTGCGGTGTTCCTGATTCCATGTCTTAACACCCATGCCTTTAATTTACGGCGTATCACGTCAGTAGTAATGTTGCTATCACTTCCCCATCCTCTTGGTTTTTACCAAGTTATGTGGAACCAGATTGTTTATTAACCTAACATTTGTGACATATTGGAAGATCTATACAGTTAATGATTCCCCCCCGCCCCCGGTTATATTTGAGATAATTTGTATTAATGACTGGGAGCATCAGTATCCTGTGTGTGAAAATATAAATTATATCACTAGAGCTTTAGAAGTTACTAGTGACAGAGTGAGAAAGAGATGTTTGTTTCTTTAGTTGGGTTGAGGTTTCTTTGTATTACTATCTTCATATTACTTTCCCTTAAACGGTGCTGTTACTGTCATTTCTTAGGTCAACGTGAGTTCAATGTATACTAACGAAAGTAAGATTGGCATATTATTTAAAATTGTGGACAGAGCCTTGGCCTGCTGACTGAAGGGTCCCGGATTAGATTCCAGTCAGTCAAGGGCACATGGCCCGGTTGCAGGCTCCATCCCCAGTTGGGGGTGTGCCCCAGGCAGCCAGTCAATGATTCTCTCTCATCATTGATGTATCTTTCTATCCCTCTCCCTTCCTGTTTGAAATCATTAAAAATATATTTAAAATAAAAAATTTGGAGTTAAATAAAATGTGTAAGTCTTTAACTATGATTGTAAGTGTTTGTTTAAAATCTATTTTAAAAAAAGCAAACGGGATCATGACGTTTGGAAGGGGTGTGGGTGTGTGTGTGTGTATCATCTGGACTAACGTCTTTTTATTTAAATGTATGGGACTTGAAACAGTTTTGGTTCCCTTAGTATTCTAGGATAGAGGCTTGTAATATTCTTTCAGCCTTCATCTTCTGCCTTCACTGGAAACTCATGCACGGAAGAGCTTTGTGTTTGTACATAAATGCTAGTAACCTAAAGTCAGATTTCAAAACAGTTTGCCCATGAGAAATAATGGAAGTCATTACAGTGTGTATTATCCTAACCTATAGTCACGTACATCTTTGTGCACCTCAGATGCATGATGGTATTTGATGGAAGGTAAAAGTGAAGTAGAGAGAGAACTTGAAGAGAATGATTATTTGCATTGGATGGTAGTGTTTCACAGTGGAAATTGATGTGTTGGAGACTCTCCCCCTTAAGCTTTGCCTTTTTCATTTTAAAGAAAGTGTTTTGTTTCCTGTCACTTAAATAGCAGATCTGTATTTGGAAAAAGAAACCAAAACAAAACAAAAAAAAAACTAGTGATTTTTGTAACAAAAATAAACTTTGTAGTTGGATGAGCACTATTGATTGCCATTGTGTGATTGCATGAGACAATGGAAATCACTAGTGAAGAAGGGCTGCTATTAACTGGTGGCTTGATGCTTACAAATGGTGATCGTTGTCCTTGTTTTAGAATATGCTTTTCCCATCTGTTATGTTCTTTATTTTTTATTTTTTAAATATATTTTTACAGAGAGGAAGGGAGAGAGAGAGAGAGCTAGAAACATCGATGAGAGAGAAACATCGATCAGCTGCCTCCTGCACTCCCCCCACTGGGGATGTGCCCACAACCAAGGCATATGCCCTTAACCAGAATCGAACCTAAGACCCCTCAGTTCGCAGGCCGACGCTCTATCCACTGAGCCAAACCGGTCAGGGCTGTGATGTCCTTTATTAATAAAATATATTCCAAGGGCAAGCAAGTAAACTAAAATGGATTTATTCCTATCTTTCAAGACCTTACTCAAAATTAATCCCAATACGTCTTCACTAGTAACTAAAACCAGATGGCCAGTTAGTCTTTGAATTCCTAAGTCATTTTGTATCACTCATGAAACAGCATATTTCCTTAAGCATTAATATTTTGGTTTATTTATGTTAATATTGTTTCAAACTGCACTAGAGAAGGGGTAGAGTGGAGAATGCAATGGAAAGATGGCAGGCTACCCATACTCATTTCAAACAGTGTGTTATAGGATTAAAATACTAATTGATTCTTAAGTTCCCTGAATTCATTTGTGTATCCCCCGTGTACCTAACAGAGTTCCTTGCATGTAGTTTTTAGTAATTATTCATTATTGGATTTTTGGTTTTCACATATTTTTTAAATGTATTTTTTATTGATTTCAGTGAGGAATGTAGAGGGAGAGAAAAAGAAATATCAATGATGAGAGTCACTGATCGGCTGCCTCCTGCACACCCCCTATTTGGGATTGAGCTGGGCATCCAACATTATGTTAATTCAGATGAACTTTTACCAGGAAGTGAAAACCTCCATGTATGTTCATCCTGTGTTGCCACCTCCCTACTCTACCCCCCCACATCCCATACAAGCCTTTTAGTTCTGAATCCCCAGAGTTGGCTGAAATTGAGTGATCTAATAATGCGAATCTGACTTCTGGTATTTTAAGGGTAGGTGAGACAGATGTTAGGCTTGGACTTCTGAGATTGCTCCCAGCTAAAGAAGATAACATGGTATGAAATAAGACTGGTTTCTGGAAATGGACACTCATGCATAATTTCTTTTCTTATATATGGCTTCCTATTATCTTTCTGATTCAATTTCTTTTTAGAATCCAGTGACTAAAAACTAAACTATAATCTTAACTATTGTGTGGCAATATAGTTGTTTAGGGACAGTTATGTTATTGATGATGATGAGTGAGAGGAATGGGGGAATTTGTGGATTAATAATTTACTTTTACATGGTGGTTCCATATATGTATTTGTTAGGCCTTCATAGTTTTTCAAACAGGTTATCTAATTGGATCCTCACCGAAACAGTATGAGATAAGCAGGGTAGGAAGCTAGTAGATTTATCCTTATGCAAGTTCATCTGAGGTTGAATTATTTGCCAAGATGACTTGATTAATAAAGGGCATAGCCCTTTATTGTGGAGTCCACAACTGGACAGGAAAAGTGAAAATTAGTTTTATCCAGGGCTTAAAAAATTATATCTATTAAGATCAGAACTATGATCTCAAAACAAACACTTTCAAAGATTGTTTTAGGTTATAGGACAGAACATTAAAATCAGAGAGCTGAATAAGAAAATTAATTATGGAAGGACAAGTGAAGTAGAGAACTTGAAGAGAATGATTAATTGCATTTGATGGTAGTGTTTCTCAGTGGAAATTGATGTGTTGGAGACTCCCCCTTAAGCCTTGCCCTGGACCAAAGACTAATAACTACATTCACTCCTAGCTCTTTCTTTAAGTGATGGCAAGTTTACTGTTGATATGAAGTTATATACTATTGTTTGTTTTTATTTGTGTTTTAATCCTCACCTTGAGCATATGCTCTGTTGACAGAGAAAGAGAGAGAGAGATCAATGTGAGAGAAACATTGATCACTTGCCTCTTGTTTACACCAGGAACTCACAACCTAGGTTTGTGCCTGGACTGGGAACCAAACCCACTACGTTTTAGCTCTACAGAATGACTCTCAATCAGCTGAGCCACCTAGTCAGGGCCTTCTGTTTTGTTTTTGAGATACAAAAACTCTTGTAGTAAAATTCTTTTTTTCCTACCACCACCAGAGGCTCAGAAAACCTACAATGGATAACATTGCTTAAAACTTGCCAAATTGGTGAGATCAAACTGAATTCTGACTATAAAGAAAGAATTGAGATTCAGCAAGGTACTCAGCCTTTAAAGCTCTTTTCAATCATCAGCCATTACTTTGCTTCCAGGGTTGCCACAGAAAGCTAGGAATCTGTATTCATTACTCAGTCACTTTATTCTCATGATAAAAATTTTGGCATTCTAGTGAAAGGTTGGCTGTGTGTCAACTTGTTTTATGTGTCATAATTTTAAAACTGGAAAAAAAATAGCAAAGAGCCAGTTAAAGCCGTGTCTGTTCAACCAGGGAACAAGGCATGAGTGTGGAAAATCTAGTACTTTTTGAGAGAGCATCTGGACCCATTCTTTCTAGTCACAAGTGTATCATTAAAATTACATTAATCTTTTGCAAAGCTTAATTTTTTTATTTAGCTCTCTCTTTGATTTTAACGCTTCTGTCCTATAACCTAAAATAATCTTTGAAAGTGTTTATTTTGAGATCATAGTTCTGATCTTAATAGATAAAATTTTTAAGCCCTGGATAAAACTAATTTTCACTTTTCTGGTCCAGTTGTGGAGCAAGTATAGCTTAGCTTGCCCTTCCATCACATACGAACTCTTTTGATAAAAGTAATACTAATGTTATTATGGTTCCTGAGTGAAAATAGATATTAGAATCTCACCATATTAAACATTTAAGTGCTTGATTACACATAGTGCATGCTGTGCCATGTATTTAATATTGAAAGCTATATAAATTCTAGTTCATGGTCATTGGGATTTGTATAGTGAAAATTTAAACAAAACAAAATATAGTATTTCATTGTTGATCAACCTTAAGTTTTGTTACTTCCTCTTGAGGGTAAAATGAGGACAGAAGTGTCCCTTTTAAAAGCCTTGCTTTTAAGGCTAGTCTTCGTCTGGGGCTTTTTCATTTTTGGTTCTACTTATTTTCCTCACTACCCTTGGCAGTCAAGTTTGCAGTCAAATGGGCATTTACTTGGGATGTGAGTAAGGGTATTCTGGTGCCTTTTACCTCCTCTACCCATGACCAGTATCCATTATTTCTCATGGTGTGCTTTCTGGATGAACCCACATTCAGCCTCAGAATTCTTAACCATTTGTATGCCATAACCTCTGTAGGCACAAGCGGTGGACCTTTTTTTTTTTTTTTTTAATATATTTTATTGATTTTTTTTTTTACAGAGCGGAAGGGAGAGGGATAGAAAGTCAGAAACATCGATCAGCTGCCTCCTGCGCGCCCCCTACTGGGGATGTGCCCGCAGCCACTGTACATGCCCCTGACCGGAATCGAACCCGGGACCCTTCAGTCCGCAGTCCGACGCTCTATTCACTGAGCCAAACCGGTCTTGGCCGGTGGACCTTTTTAAATTAAATTTTAATGTGGCAGTTAACTGGTTATAATATAATTGCCACCAGTCCTGGTAGCCCCTGCCAGTCAATTGAAATTGGCCTTATTTGTCATTACCGGCCTATTTTTTATTCTCTAATTTTATAACGTCTAATTTTTGTTTTGATAGCTATGGTAAAGGAAAAGGTTTATTCAGTTCTAAGTTTCTGGCAAACCAGCCACTGACAGCAGGTTTCTCCCTAGATAATCCTGGGTAAACACAGGGACCAAGGACGCAGAGCATGAAAACAGATTCAGCCAGCTGCTGGTGCTTCTGTGTAATTTGGAAACAGCCTCCCCACATAGGGTGGCATGGGAACTGTAAGAATTAGACACCTCCCTGGACTCTCTTTTAGTTACTTTCAAAGACTTCTTCTCAAGGTTTTTATTGATTTTGGCATGACTTTTAACTAGATTTCATCTATATAAAAAATTTTAGAGGAAAGACAGGATGATGATAGGGACATACTTATGGTAAAATTTTCTGAGTGTCTACATAGGTCAAACAATGATCCTTTTGATTATAACTTTTGTTTTTGTTGATCCTCACCCAAGGATCTTTTTTTCAATTGAAAGAGATTAGAAGGGGGAGGGAGTGGAGAGGGAGAGAGAGGAACATGGATGTGAGAGAAACACATTGATTAGTTGCCTCCTGCACACTCCTGACTAGGAATTGAATCCTCAACTCTTCAGTGCGCAGGCCAACACTCTAACCACTGAGGCCATACTGTCCAGGGCTGATTATAACTCTTGGCCAGAGTTATAACCTCATCCAGATCACTTGTATCTTCCACTTGAATTTTTTTTTTTCTTAAAAAGTGAATCTTAAAAAGTGTTACTCTTAATCCCTGAAGGGCTATAACATTTGTGCTCTGATAATCCAGTTGCTTTGCTAAATGTATAGTATGCAGTATCTCGTTTGATTTTTCTACACAAGAAAATGAGAACCCTGTAAAATAGATAGTATCGTCCCCATTTTACAGAAGAGGAACCTCCTGTGGTAGGGTGTATAACTACTGTATAGTATTTAAGTCTTATGAAGGCCCATTTCAGGTATTTAAATTGTATGCATTAGCCAAGGCTGTGTGGTAAGTGTATTTTAGGGGTGTGGGATATGGATGTATTTAGAAAACATACTGAAAAAATGTAGTTATGGGAGTTCTGTTTCTAGCCTGGATATGGTTAGGTTCTATTTCTAGTCTGAATGAGGGCTGCTCATTCAGAATTACCTGTGGGGCTTTGGGGAAAAAACAACATAAGCAACCCCCTACCTATCACCACCAATACCTGAATTCTTTGCCTGGCGATTGTTTTAATTGGTCTAAAAGGGAGCCTGGAGGTCAGTATTTCATTTTAAAACACCTCATATACTAGTGTGCATCCATGGTTCTGATGCATTATTTTAGAAAAAGCAGGAACTCCTAACAGTGATATGACAAGACTTCCTTCAGAAAAAGATGATCTGTAGATTCCTTGGGGGTAAAGGAGGCATTCCATGCATGTGGCACATGGTGGGAGAGCCCTGAGCTGGAAATGGGGGGCTTGTCAAGTAAAGGGTATTTAAAATAGGCAGACAAGAGGTAATAGATCAGGAAAATAAGGAAGCAGGAGTAATCTAGGGCACCTTATTAAAGACTTGGAAACAAAGGTAAGGTGTAAGGCATCTTGGAATTAATTTCTAGGACACTTGGAAACTACTGTAGCACTTAATCTCCTAAAAGCAGTAATAGGAGTTAGCTATTGCTTAGAGATAGATTAGAGGGAGAGCAGTACTGAAAATGAGAGCTAGCAAGGATAAGATTGCATCAGTGTAGGAGAGTAAGTAATACTTAAGGAACTGTTGAGATACAGAACACTGCTAAAATAATTTATGTTATATGGTGATATATCACTTATGCTGAATAATGGACAGATGTGTTAAAAGGAATGGATTTAACATTAGGAGAGTCTGAGTGTAGGTTATAAAGTCTTCTTCATTTTTGTTTAATCAAGCTAATCCTATTCATGAATACAGCATAGAGGGCTGTAGATCCTGTGTACAATGTAATATAAAAGAGTATCCAACTCAAGGTGCTTATACTTTTTGCCACTAATATCTTAAAAGTAATGAGCTTACGGTATGAGTCACTACCAGTAAGTGTTTACATGTAGATTTGGAATTTCCTTAAACTGTAGCTACCTGCTTTTTCTGCTTAAGAAGACTCAGTTATAGTGTATTAGCCAAGACCCTCTCTTAATTTTTCCTTTCTCTCTGGAAAGGAAAAACGAGTACTTAAAGGATCTGGCTTCAGCTCTTTAAGGGATGGCATGTTTTGATTCTTTAAATGCAATTGTTCTCATTTAACTTTCCTTTGCTCTTTTTTTGGCCTGTTTTTTTCTGCCCTGGCTTTTGTCTTCTATTTTCATCCTCAAGATTCTGAACCTCATTTTAGTGTTTAGAATCTCTTAAGTGCTATTTGCATTTCAGGATTTCTGAAGGGGTGAGGGATAATGGACAGAGCGCAGTGGATTTTTAGGGTGGTGAAATTATTCTGTATGATGCTGTAATGGTAGATACATGTTGTACAAGTATCCCAAAATTTAGGTTGTTAGAAGTCAGAGCTACACTTGAAATATTGGACCAGTTAACAACAACAATTTGTAATACTTAAGACTGAGGATCAACCATGAGGAGTTTCCGTTAAGGTAAATTTCTTCATTTTTGTTATGTTTATTCTGTTGGTTAATAGGAGAAATTTAGGGTTTGCTGACAAAATTATTATAAATGAGTTGTATTGCAGTGAGAGGACTCACTCGATTTCTTTACTTTGGTACATGGACATTTGAGTTTGTAGTTCAATTGCCTAGACAAATGTCCCAGCAATTTGTTTAGAAGCTTCATCCTTGAGATCATCCAGGGTTGAATTTATCTGAACAAGAGTCTATGCTGGAAGAAATGCATATTAAGTCTATGTTGGGAATACAAACAACATTCCAATTTTTTTTAAGTTTAAATTTTAACCTATAGTTTTACTATGGACTACTGCAGAGAAATGGATATAGTGATTTACCTATATAATTTTTAGGAAATGAGAACAAATTAGAGGCCCTAATTTGAAAGTGTTAGAGTTATCTCACTGATGAAATACTTCTATTGGACAAAACTTGCTTATATTTTTACAGTGAGAAAATTGATGTGTTCAAGGTCACCCATAAAGTAGAAAATACATTACAGCATAGATTGTCTGCCTCTAAACTCAATTTTCTTTAGGATTCTTTGTATACTGTGGATGTTCCAGACATTGGAAGTCAGTGAATTAACTAAATAATGCTTTAATTTTTCTTCCTGTGGTATAGATTGCTTTCCAGCATTTGCTGCATGATCATTGTGTGTCCCTTTATCTCATGTCTTTAAAGGAATAAATGTAGGAATGTTTTGTAGAAAAGGCTACATATCAGCTGCAACAGAGTATCAAAAATCTGTTTCACTCAGCGCAAGTGCTCTGTGGCTCTATTATTTATTTTGAAAATAATTGGTCTTTTCTGGTCTCTGCCATTGCCTAAGTTTAGGCCCTCCTTGCTTACAAGCCTTTTAAAAATTTAGACGAATACTTATGCTCTCAAGTGAAAAAATGTTTATTAGATGAGCAGCTATATTGTCAGGAAAACCAAACAGATTATAGCAACTTGTTAGGAGGTCCTCTGGTATAATTGATCAATTTGGGCCTCTCTAGACTGAGTGATCTTTATTTTTACAAAAACTCTGGTATGAAATTTTTCTTGGGATAATATATGGGTTGCATTTTTACTCTCCCACCCCCAACCCCATTTTAGCTGATATTGAGAGTTGACTGCAAACAGTATGGGCCTAAGTGCAAGGGCACTCACAGGTGTGTGTGTGTGTGTGTGTGTGTGTGTGTGTGTGTGTGTGTGTATTTTCATTCACCCGAGGATATTTTTTCCATTGATTTTTAGAGAGAGTGAAAGGGAGAGGGAGAGACAGAAAGAAACATCGATATGAGAGACACATATCGATTGGTTGCCTACCACATGCCCCATCCATGGCTGGGAGCCTGGAACCAAGGTATGTGCCCATAACTGGAATCGAACCTAGGACCCTTCAATCCACAGGCCAACGCTCTATCCACTGAGCCAAATCAGCTAGGGTTGGATGTGGTTTTATCAAGAGTCATATGATACCTTTAACTTGACATGCTCTTTTGGGTTTCATGAAGAGCCATTTCTTAACTAAAAGTAAATAAAAGTAGTGCTTCTTTCTTCATTCTCTACATGTTGTTCTTCAGGGCATGTCCTAACCCTGAGGTACTTCTCACACAGTATTCTCTCTCTAGGTGAACTAAATGCTTCTCTTCAGCCCAGTGCGGCTGCATACATGTACTGTGTGTAAATCCCTTGGATCTCACATACCTCAAATTTTGCATGTCCAATATTGAACTCATCACTCACTCCCCCAAATCTACTTCATTATCTTTCATTACTTTTACCCTATTGCCCAAATTAACCTAGATGTCTTCATTGACTACTTATTCTCTCTTAATCTTGTATTCTATTATGAGGTACTCTTAATTCAACTGCTCAAGTACTTCAGTCCATACACTTTTTCCATCCTTCTTATAGCTTTAGTCAAGCTAGCATTATATCTTGCCTGTACTGTTGCAACAAATTCTTATTAGGTCTCTCCACCCTTTCAGAATAACTTTTCAGACATATAAATCTGACCTCCTTGTTGCCTGCTTAACACATTTTGATTATTTCCTCTACTTCAATTGCCTTTTGGATAAAGCCCAACTCTAACTTGCTTAGACCCTTAACACTCTGATCCCCCCTCCCTCCAGTCTCATTTCTTGCCAGTTATTTGAGGCACTCCAGACACACTGAAGTCTTCTTAGAGCACTCCACCTTCTTAGAACAGGTTAGTCTACCTAACCTAACTAACTAACTGCTGTTGCTTTTTTTTTTTTTTTTTTTTGCCTCTGTTAAGAATTCCATCCTTCTTTGATTCCTAGACCAGGATTGTTCCCCTACTCTGTGTTCTCTGAATCTAGCTGATTAAATGAACTTCTATAAAGTTGCAAAAGGGTATATATTAGAAAGTCTCTATACCCCTGTCTCCAGCCACCTGGTTCTTCTCATAAGAGATATCATTATTACAAAGTTCTTGTATATTTCTGCAGAGATGTTTGTTTTGCATTTTTAAGCAAATGTATATTTGTGTATATGTATCTCTGTAATAGAGATATGTGTAAACATATACCTTTGTATTGTACACAGGTGCTCTTTATTTTTTTTCATTTAATAACTATCCTAGAGAACCTTTTGAGTATATAGGTAATAGCCTCATTGTTTTTCATAACTGCATTTTATTAGTGATTAAATATACAATTTAGATTGTGTTCAACCTTTAGCTACTATAATGTCAATACTGTATTGAATAATCTTGAACTTGTGTCATTTCTTACCTACATGATTATATATGTAGGATAAAGACTTAGTAAAATTGCTGGATCAAGGAATTATATATTTTTAATTTTTATAGATCTTGCCAGTTTGCTTCTATAGAAAGTGTGTTACCTTCCTATCTGCAAAAATATCTGTTTCTTCATATCCTTGTCCACATAGTATGCAACATACATTTTTGAGATTTGCTAGCTTTGATTATGGAGTTCATACTGTGCCTGTAGAATGTTATTGTTTTTTCTGAAGTCAAGTAGATTATAAAAGATAACATGTTTAATTTATAAAATGATTATAAGGTCCAGTCATATAATTAAAACTTTTTAAAATATGTTTTTATTGATTTCAGAAAGGAAGGGAGAGAGAGAAAAAAAACATTAATGATGAGAGATAATTATTGATTGGCTATCTCCTGCACAGACCTGACTGGGGATCCAGCCCGCAACCCGAGCTTGTGCCTTGACCAGGAATTGAACTGTGACCAACTGGTTAATAGGTCGGTGCTCAACCACAGTGAGCCACACCCGTTGGGCTAATGAAGACCTTTTAAGTTCTGGTTTTAATACCCAATATAGAAAAACAAGATGACGTGTTATATCTTGTTGAGAAGAAAAAGATTTCCTTTAATTTGAAATTTTTGGGAAAAAAAAATCCATAGTTTTAACTTAATAAATTTGAACAGCCTTACTAACAGATTGGGATTTTTCAGACTCTGAACACAATTAAATTGTGCTAATTATTATTTTCCTATATTTCTATCATTTTATAGTTAATTCACTTAAGTAGATTGCTTTGTTATTGAGGCCAGAATTGATTATCTTAATCTCTTAAATCCAGTTACTTCTCTGTTCTTTAACTGTTCTATATTTTCTTAATTCTAGGAAATTATTTAAAACACTGGCCTTTTATTGGAAGAGTGATTGAATAAGAGTATTATATGTGTACTAGAGGTCCGGTGCACGAAATTCGTGCAAGGGGTGGTGTAGCCCTCAGCCCAGCCTGCACCCTCTCTAATCTGGGATGACCGACTGCCTGTTTAGGCCCAGTCCTATGGACCTAAACAGGCAGCTGGACATCTTTCTCACAACCTAGGACTGCTGGCTCCCAACTGCTCGCCTGCCTGCCTCCCTGATTGCCCCTAACTGCTTCAGCTTGCCAGCCTAATCACCCCCTAACCACTCCCCTTGCCAGCCTGATTGCTGTCTAACTGCTCCACTGCCAGCCTGATTGCTCCTAACTGCCCTTCCTTTCAGGCCTGGTCACCCTTAACTACCCTCCCCTGCTGACTTGGTCACCCCTAACTTCCCTTTCCTGCAGGCCTGGTCCCTCCCAACTGTTTTCCCCTGCAGGACTGGGTCCCCCCAACTGCCCTTCCATGCAAGCCCAGTCATCCCCAACTTCCCTCCTGTGCTGGCCTGGTCATCCCTAACTCCCCTCTCCTGCAGGCTTGATCACCCCCAACTGCCCTCCCTTGCTGGCCTGATCGCCCACAACTGCCCTCCCTTGCAGGCCTGGTCCCTCCCAATTGCTCTCCCCTGCTGGCCATCTTGTGGTGAACATCTTGTGTCCACATGAAGGCATCCATCTTTGAACACATGGGGGCAACCATTTTGTGTGTTGGAGTGATGGTCAATTTGCGTATTACTCTTTTATTAGATAGGATTGTTTATGTGTTCATTCAACCAATATGTTTGGATTACTTTAGGGAATGCATTAGGTATTGAGTATATAGCAGATGGAGGCGGGGGGGAATTAAACAAACAGAAAAACAGACCAAAAATTTGTGTCCATATATGGAGTTTTCATTTTTTATAGAGAAAGTGGAAGGTACACAGCTATGCCACCCAAAAATTTGTTCTTTGATTAATGGAAAGAAATCAAATCAAATATTTGTAGTTGAAGAGAAAAAGCCAGAGGAATGAGAAGAGACAATAAAGAACAAGGGAAGATTATCAATGTATCAAGATTTTGGAGAACATAAAACAGATAATTTTTTTAATTGATTTTTAGAGTGAGGGGGAGAAACATTGATTGGCTGCCTCCTGCATGGGATCAAGTCTGCAACCTGAGATGTGCCCTGACCATGTACCCTGATCCAGAATCTAACCAGCGACCTTTCTGTGCTCAGGACAGTGCCACACCAGCCAGGGTGGGACAGATAATTCCTAACATGACCTTTAAGTGCTTTATATGATCAGGTTCTTGCCTTTACCGTCTCCCTTATACACTGACCCCCTAGCTCCCAGGCCTTGCTGGCCTTCTGTTTTTGTTTTAATTCTCACTCAAGAATATGTCAATTAGCTTTTAGAGCGAGCGAGAGGAGGGGAGAGACTTCCATATACGAGGAACTGAATCTGGTCAATGCTCCACCCGAGCCACCCACTGGCCTGTGTGTGTGTGTGTGTGTGTGAGACTTTTCCATTTAAGAGCTTGCACACAAATTGTGCCCTTCACCTAAAACTTTCTTCTTGCCCACTGTCCCTGACTAAATTTTTGCACTTAGTTCTCAGCTTCAGTATTATTTCTGCTCTTGTTTAAAGGGGTCTTTCCTGGCTTTCATATCAAAATTTGATCTCTCCTCTTACTTTCTTTTAGTACACTTTACATTTCTTTAATAAATGTTGTCATACTTTGTAAGTACAGATGTTCCTCAATATAGGATGATGTTATAGCCCAGTAGATCCATTTTAAGTTGAAAATATTGTAAGTCTAAAATGCATTTAGACTTATAATACACTAGGGGCCCGGGGCACGAAATTCGTGTGCTGGGGTGGGTGACCCCTCAGTCCAACCTGCCCCTTCACACCACTGGGACCCTTCAGGGGATGTCCTACTGACCACTCACCCCCAGCCTGCCCAAGGCCTAAAGCCTCTGATTGAGGCTTTAGGTCTTGGGCACCCAGCCATTGCCTTGCAATGGGGCCAATGGCTGGCCCCGTCCCAGCCATGCCCCTTCCCCTCCCCCTGGCCCAGGTCTTCACCCCAGCTAATGCATGCTGGTTGCCTCGACCCCGCCCCTCCCCCAGGGCCCTGGCCGCCTCGGCCCCACCCCCCCAGAGCTTCCCCGCCTTCTCCACGCTCCCCACGGCCTCGCCCCCCCCGTGGCCTGGGCCGCCTTGGCCCCACCCCGCAGGGCCCGGGCCACCTCAGCCCCACCCCAGCTCCTGATTGACTGGTGGATGTGACTGGTGGGTGTAGCAAAGGTATGGTCAATTTGCATATTACTCTCTTTTTTAGCTAGGATAACCTACTGAACATCATAGCTTAACCTAGCTTACCTTAAATTTGCTCAAAACATTTTCTGGTATGCAACCCCATCACAAGTCAAAAGGCATCTGTAATTGCCTTTCTCTACTCAGCAGAAGCCAAAGACACAGACAAGTGTGTTATATACATGATGACAAGCAAAAGCACAAAATATAATATTCAGAAAACACTGGCTATATGACTGAGAGCTGTGGTCACTGCCACTGCCCATCCTCATGAGAGAGTACCATGCTGCACATTGCTAGACCAGGAAGAGATAAAAAGTCAAAGTACATCCTGTCTAATAAAGGGAGAATATGCTAATTGACCTTCACACTGTCACAAATATGGCAGCACCCACAGCCAATAAGAAGGGAATATGCTAATTGACTGTCCTGCCCTCAAATATGGCTGCATCCACAGCCAATAAGGTATGGCTAAGTGACTGCCACACTCTCAAAAATGGCGGTGCCCACAGCCACAAGATGGTGGCGGGCCCTTCAGCCCTGCCAGGATGGCAGGCATGCAGCCACTCTGTGTGCCTGCCTCGTAGTCCCCCAGTCCCTTCAGTCCCCCAGCCACCCAGGGCCAGCCCAAGATGCAGGCAAACCTTGGATGGCGGCTGCCCAGCTATCCAGGGGCTGCCCAAGGCTCAGATAACCAGGGCCGACTGAGGCTTGCACTGCCAGTAGTGGCAGCAGCAGAGGTGTGATGGGGCATTGCCTTCCCCTGATTGCTGGGTCGCCTCCCACCCTGAGGGCTTCTGGACTGTGAGATGGGGCAGGCCAGGCTGAGGGACCCCCATCCAGTGCATGAATTTTCATGTACTGGCCTCTAGTTTATACTTAATGTGAATCACTTTCATACCATCATAAAGTAAAAAAAAAATTTAAAAAAAAATCGGAATCAGACCATTTTAAGTTGGGGATCAACTGTATACACTTGTTTCTGTTATTTTATATTTTTGAGGGCATGGATTAGGTGTGTTTGGTTTCTTATATATAAACCTAGCTTTTAATATGGTGCCTGGCACATAGCAAGCATTCATTGAATATTGAATGAATGAATTGTGAACTTATTATCAGCAATGAATATATTACTCAGGTCCCACATCTTTAACAATATAGGTTTTTAAAAACCTTTTGAGTCCGGCTGGTGTTACTCAGTGGTTGAGCATTGACCTAGGAATTGGGAGGTCACAGTTCAGTTCCAGGCAGGGACAAAGGGCCAGGTTGTGTGCTTGGTCCCTGGTAGGCGGTGTGCAGGAGGTGACCTATCAATTTTCTCTCCTATCCTCTTTCTTCCTCTGAAATCAATAAAAAGAATAGGTAAATCTAGAGACAGAAAGTAGATTAGTGGTTGCTTACAATGGATTTGGCATAAATCAGGGAGTATCTTTCTGAGGTGATTAAAATGTTATAAAAATGCCTGTGGTGGTGATTGCAAATATCTGTGAATATACTAAAAACCATTAAGTTGTATCCTTTAAATGGATAAATTGTATGTTACATAAATTATATCTCAATAAACTTGTTTTTTAATAAGACTTTTTCATAGGTGGAAATGAATTGTTTTTTAGATTTACAGTATTACTAGTAAAGGTGAAATTTTTTTTTTTTTTTTTTTGGTCAAATTTAGTACTCTTTGTCTATCTCCTCCTACTTTTAAAAACTGTTTTCTTGGACTTGATTGTACCTTGTTTTTTGAGTTCCCGTCCTATTTCTTGAACTATTCTTAATCTCCTAAATTCTTGTTCCTTGTCTGATTCTTCAATGTTGGTGTTTCCCAGAGTTCTGTCTTTGATCCTTTTATATTTCCCTGTGTTCTCCCTAGTTACTGTGACCTATTTATTTTTAATTGAGGTATGATTACATAAAATTTACTCTGTATAGACAACAAAAGCAAAAGGGCCACATGAAACTAAAAAGCTTCTTCTCAGCAAAGGAAACTATCAGCAAAATAAAAAGGCAGCCTACCAAATGGGAGAAAATATTTGCAAATAATACATCTGATAAGGGATTAATATCCAAAATATATAAAGAACTCCTGACTCACTGTTATTGTCTCCTACCCTAGTCCTATCATATTTCTTGGTAATTGTAGCATTCTTATATAGATGATCCTTCCTTTTAGAACTTTGAACTTCCTTCCTTCCTTTCTTTCAGTGATCTTGCTGCAACTTGACCTTAGCTCACTATATCCTGATATCTCCATGTGGTGTCTCCATAATCTGTTTTAAGCATCCCATTTTTCAGTCACCACTCTGTCTTTACAGCATATTTCTTTTTTTAAAAATATATTTTATTGAATTTTTACAGAGCGGAAGGGAGAGAGATAGAAAGTCAGAAACATCGATGAGAGATAAACATCGATCACCCGCCTCTTGCACGCCTCCTACTAGGGATGTGCCCACAGCCAAGGTACATGCCCTTGACCGGAATCAAACCCGGGACCCTTCAGTCCCCAGTCCGACGCTCTATCCACTGAGCCAAACCGGTCTCGGCTACATCATATTTCTTCTTGTATCCTGATCCACTAACCTTTTAACTTCACCGGGATTTATAATCCTACTACTTTGTATTGTTCCTTACTCCCCCTCATGTCCTCACTTGCTTTCGTATAAAACCTCACTTGTACTACCTTGCTCCTTTCTTGATTGGCAAAACTCCTCTCTCATATATTTTATAAAATCACTCCTTAATGTATTATAAACCTCCTCACCCTTTCTTGATTGTAATGGGGTGGATTTATAATTTTGCTAGCTAATCATAATTTAAATTCATGGCTACTTTCCTTAAATGAGCAGTCATGTCGTTGGCCCATTCACTCTTTCCTAGCTGACTGTTGTCACAAAATTCTTTGTTTATTTGCTCACTCAGCAGATGACCTTGCTCATCATTTTAGCACTGAGAAATGAAAGCAATCAGAAAAGAACTTCTACAAGTTGACCTCATCTACCCAAGTACCTGTATCTGCACCTGTAATTTGGCCTTTCTTACTTTGACATGGATAAACTCTTTCTGTTCCTATTTTAGGTCGATTGTCTCCACTTGTACACTAGATTTTGTCACCTTTCACCTGCCCAAAGTTACCACTTCATTTGTTCTGTCTTTGTGCTCTTTCATCAGTATGTCCTTTATTGAATCACTTTTGTAAACATACTGGAATGCTATTATTTCTAAACAAAGTAAAAAAATACCTTGATTCCACTTTCCCTTTTAGGCATTGCTCTTAAATTTTACTTGATTAATAACATTTGACAGGGTTAAGTCACGCTCTCTTCCTTGAAATAACTTCTTTGCTTGGCTTCTAGGACTCTGTTTCTCCTGATTTTTCTTCCCTTTCTCTGGCAGCTTCTTTATCTGTGCTGGTAACTCATTATCTCCCTGACCTCTGTACATTTAAACCAGGAGGACTTCCACCTTCATTCTCTTGGTGATTGCATTCACTTTCATTGTCTTAATACTTATATCTAATTTTTCATACCCTTTTTCATTATTGACCCCCCTTCAAAGAGTCATTTTAAGCATTTTTTTCCTAATCACACCTTCTCATGAAATTTTATATTTATTTTATTTTTTCCATTCCCCTACCCTTTTCCCTTTCAGCCTGTTCTCTATATCTGTGGGTCTGTTTCTGTTTATTCACTTAGTTTTTTTGCAGATTCTACTTATAAGTGAAATCAGGTATTTTCTTTCTCTGACTTATTTCACTTAGCATAATTTCCTCTAGGTAAATCTATGTTTTTTAGATGGCAAGATTTCATTCTTTTTCTTATTGCTGAGTAATATCCCATTGTGTATATGTATGTATACACATATATATGTATCTTTATCCATTTATTGATGGATCCATGAAATTTTAATATCTCATATACTGTGTATTTGTTTATGTGCTATGGCCCTTTGGAGGGCCACAAACCAATAATATCTATGCCCTCCCCTTCCAAGGAATCTGTTTTTGCACCCTGTTGAGAATTCATGTTCTGTGTGCTGACAGTTCTCAAGCTTTTCAACCTGGACTGTCCTCATTATATAACACTAGCAGCCCCATCCATGAAAATTCATGCAGTGGAGGGGGTGTTCCTCAGCCTGGCCTGCCCCCTCTCACAGTCCGGGAGCCCTCAGGGGTGAGAGGCAACCCGGCAATCAGGGAAGGCTATGCCCCCATCACACCTCTGCTGCTGCCACTGCTAGCAGCGCAAGCCTCGGTCCAAGGATTGCCTGCACCTCAGGCCAGCCCTAGGCAGCTGGGCAGCTGACATCCAAGGCTTGCCTGCACTTCAGGCTAGCCCTTGGGTGGGTCTGGCCACACTGTGTGCTTGCCACTGTCCCTGCCCCCAGCGAGGCTTAAAGGACTGGGGGACTCTGGCAGGACTGAGGAGATTGGGCACTGCCATCTTTGTGATAGCATGATGATCGATTTGCATATTCCCTCTTTATTAGATAGGACCAGAGGCCTGGTACACGAAATTCATGCACAGGAGGGGAGGTGTCCCTCAGTCCAGCCTGAATCCTCTTGAATCTGGGACCCCTCAGGGGATGTCCGACTGCCGGTTTAGGTTCAATCCTCTCAAAATTGGGGACTGATGGCTCTCAACTACTCGTCTGCCTGCTGGCCTGATCACCTCCTAACCACTCTCCTGCCAGCCTGGTAGATGCCTAACTGCTCCTCTGCCAGACCAGTTACCCCCAACTGCCCTCCCCTGCTGGCCTGGTCACCCCCAATTGCCTTCCCTTGCGAGCCCAGTTGTCCCCAACTGCTCTCCCCTGCTTGCCAGATCGCCCCTAACTGCCCTCCCCTGCAGACCTGGTCACCCCCAACCACCCTCCCCTGCTGGCCTGGTTGCTCCTAACTTCTCTCCCTTGCTGGCCTGATCGCCCACAACTGCCCTCCCTTGCTGGCCATCTTGTGGTGGCCATCTTGTGACCAAACTCATTTCTGACTTTATCCTATCTCTCTGTAATGAGCTGCTGTGGCTTTACTTTTATTTGTATACCTTTTGCTCTAGCAACACTGAATTTGCTATTTCACATTTTAGTGGTAAAAGGGCTTAACGAAGTGATCATCTAGGCTGCTGGCTGTTCGCAGTGCACTTTGAGCAACTCTGGCTGCTGTTAGTGGATTTCGGAAAGCCTGAACAACCATCAGGATAGAGAAGAAGCCCAAACTCCACTTACCTACTAAACAAGTTTTAGCTGCTACTGGAGTCAAGTTTGATGATGAAATGAAAAAAAAAAATTTTTTTTAAGTGTTTATATTGCTTTTCACGGAGAGAGGAGGGAGAAGAATAGAGAGATAGAAACATTGATGAGAGAGAATCATCATCAATTGGCTGCCTTCTGCATGGCCCCCACTAGGAATCAAGTCTGAAACCTGGGCATGTGCCCTGACCAGAAATCAAACCAGTGACCTTTTGGTTCATGAGTTGATGCTCAACCACTGAGCCATACCAGCCGGACTGATGAATAATTTTTAGAAACAAAAGACCAGTTGAAGGATGTAATCATCCGCTGCTCCTATAAGTGCCAGTGGTTGAAATTGATGGGATGAAGCTGAAACTGGTTTGGCTCAGTGGATAGAGCATTGTTCTGCAGACTGAAAGGTCCCATGTTCAATTCTGGTCAAGGGCATGTAACCTTATTGCAGGTGCATCCCCAGTAGTGTGTGTACAGGAGGCAGCTGATCGATGTTTCTCTCTCATTGATGTTTCTAACTTTCTATCCCTCTCCCTTCCTCTCTGTAAAAAATCAATAAAATATATATTTTTTAAAGAAAGAAAGAAATTGATGGGATGAAGTTGGTGCAGATCCAAAGTATTCTCCACTACATAGTGGACAAGCACAGCTTCCTTGGAATGGACCTGAAGGAGAGAACCCTGATTGACATCCGTATATATGGAGGGGACACTGGGTCTGCTGGAACTGTTATTATTTACCCTTTTCTAAAACTAGATGATCAATAGAAAAAAGTCGTTAGCATAGCCCAGAAGGCTATCTTTGATACTTTCCTGTGTTTGAAAAGGTTCTAAGGAAGCATAGACAAAGGTTTCTCATTAGTAATCAGCTGAGCCTTAAAGATTTGATTCTACTCCATACCATTTTGACTCTAGAGGAGAAAATTCCCAATATCCCTGTCTTCATATCCTCACCTCCAAGAATACAGAGTGAAAATGAGTAATGTCCCTACAATTAGGATATTCCTTGAATCTGACAAAGAAGAAACCTCCTCCCAGCGAGATCTACATGAGAACTGTCTACAACATCATTATTCCATAAAACAACACATATGTCTGTGAATGAGAACTCGCCCCTAGAAATTGCTGTGTCTACAATAGTATCCTAATTGATGTCATCTTTGTAATGGTGCTATGTATAGCTATTCCTAAGTTGGGGTTTTCATGTCAAGGTAATCTCTTCTAAAAACAGTGACATCTTTTTGTCCATTGAATTATTGTTATAGAACCTTTTTTCTGAAAATCTTTTTGGAGAGGCTGGTGTTTAAGTTATATCTGATCTGAACTAATTTCCTGATAACATAGATGGGCAGAATCTCATACTAGTATTCTCTCCTGAGCTTCTTTTCTCCTCTCCTTTTCCTATTCTAACCCCCCTCTGGTCTCTTCCTAATTTTTAGGGTCTAATAACCAAATATCTAGTGAATATCTCTCCTCTCAGTTATTATTAATCCATGGCAGTACTGAGTGCAGTCAATATTAGCCAAAATAGTTTAACTCTCCACCCCCCCCCCCACCGCCCCCCAAAAAGCGATCATCTGTTCTTTTAACAAACATTGGCCAATCATTGAAAGTAGAAATTTCTCTGGCCCAGTCACTACCGCTATAAGCTTCCATAATAGAGTGAAGCAGAGATTGTGATACAGATCCTTGGGGGAAGTAGTGACATTGCAAGCAGGATTTAAGATTTGTGGCACAGGGCAGGGAATGCACCCTATTCATCTTCATATTTCTATTGCCTTTACCATTTGAAAGAGGATATCTTTCTCTGCCTGGGCTGGATAACAAAATACATAGACTGGGTGAAGTAAACAGAGACATTTATTTCTCACAATTCTGGAGGCTGGGAAGTCCAACAGAGATCAGGGTGCTGGTTGATAAGATTCTTGGTAAGAGCCTTCTTTCTGTCTTATAGATGGCTATTTTCTCATTATGTCCTCACATGGTAGAGAGGCAATAGCTCCCTTTCCCCCTCATAAAGCCACAAGTTCCACCCTGGCTAGGGTTGCTCAATGGTTAGAGCATTGGCCTGTGCCCTGGAGGGAGTCAAGGTTTTGATTCCAGGTCAAGGCCTGGTCTGATCCCTATCCCTGGTCGGGGGAGGGTTAAAAGGCAACCAATGGATGTGTCTCTGTAACATCAGTGTTTCTTCTGTCTCTCTCCCTTTCTCCTTCCCCAACTGCCCTTCCACTCCTTGGGTGAATATTAAAAAAAATCTTATTTTGCCGAAACTGATTTGGCTCAGTGGATAGAGCGTCGGCCTATTGACTGAAGGGTCCCGGGTTTGATTCTGGTCAAGGGCATGTACCATGGCTGCAGGCACATCCCCAGTAGGGGGCGTGCAGGAGGCAGCTGATTGATGTTTCTCTCTCATGGATGTTTCTGACTTTCTGTCCCTCTCCCTTCCTCTCTGTAAAAAAACAATAAAAAAAATTTTAAATCTTATTTTAAAGCCACAAGTTCTGACCTTAGAACCCCACCTGAACACCCCACCCTCATGACTTCATCTATACCAAATTACTTCCCAAACACCATTACATTGGGATTTAAGACTTCAACATATGAATTTGGGAGGTTGGGGAATGCAGTTCAGTCCATAGGAAGAGTTGTGAGTAAACATTCTGAATATGGACTGGTGTTCAAGACCACAGCATCACCCATATGCACAAATATATTTGGGTGGTGGCTAAGAATATGACTTTTAAGATTAATTTATTTTCAGTTATCTCTCTCTACCATGTGGTGATTGATATAATGTTGTACTAATGTGACCAAGATTCAGCTTTTTCAGTTAAGATTTTATCTATGCTTGTAGCAGTTTTATTTTTAATGTTTAGGTGTAAGTATCATTATTATCTGTCTCAGTCATTTCTCCTTTCTTTTCTGGTGACAAGATACTTTTTGAGAATATGTGTATTTGAAAATCACTTATGATGTGTTTATAACATTCTTTAAGGTTTCCAGGGAAGCACTTCTATCTCATTATCCTGGAAGACAGGAAAGGTCGGCTACTAGCCTCTTTATCAGTGAGATGTGTTGTTTTGTGTTTTTATTTTTAATATTTTGTGTTATTAGTCTGCTTGGTATCAGTACTTCACCAGCAACTTTTACTAAACACTTACTTATTGCATCCAGTCACCTGAATTCAGGCCTTAAATTCCCTAGGGCAGCGGTCAGCAAACTGATGCTCGCAAGCCACATGCGGCTCACGAGCCCACGAGCCGTTGTTTGCTGCTCTGTTGACTAATGAGTTTGCCAACCATGGCCTAGGTGTTAGGATAGCTGAAAACCAACTAAAAGGGCTAAACATTTTTATAATGTTTTTCTTTGCAGCTTTCTGAGTTATGTTTAAATTTGTAAATATGCATACAAGACTACATTGTGTGGTTTACTGCTGTTGAAAAACATTCTAAAAGATCCTTATCTCTTATAGGATGTATTTAAGCATAAGAGAAGATAACTACATACAGCTATGAAAGGATCACATAGTGCAGCTGTATTGGTTTGGAATTCCCTTTTGAGTAAATAAGAATTTAAGCCAGGGAGCAATTAAATAGATAACATTGCATTAATATATCCAGCAGAACATCTGTAGAAGGCAAAACTTATTTCTCAACCAATTAATTAAGATACATTTGAAATATCTTGTTACCTAGGGGATATGTAGATATGAAGAATGGCCTTTCAATTAAAATGTGTTGTGATTTAGTTAATAAACTTAGTTTAAAAAAGTGAAATTTTTAATGCTTTTTTTCCTTTTCACTATTTCAACTGGAATCCCAATTATATAACTTATCATGATTTTAAAAATTCAGTTTTTATGTTCTTTTTCACTAGTGGTTTTGAACAGTTTTTAATCCTCTCTTTCCCTACTCCCAAATAAACAGAATAGTATCAAGAAACAAGTGATGTAATATTTTTTAATGAGATCATAGCCCCTTTATGACATTTTTCCTTATTATCTTTGTGAACATTTAGAATGGAAATATTGTAAAAAGCTGCACAATAAGTCCTCCTAAATGATAATTCTACTAAATTTTTAGTGTGCAGTGTGATTCAGTCATCCCTGAAACCCTTAGGTCCAGTTTCCCTGTCACCCCAAAGAAACTGAGCAGTATTAATTTTTTAGATCCACTTCAAAACAATGAACAGAGGAGGTTAGAATTTGCAAACTAGTTTACAACATGAATGAAATTTGTCTGTTCTTAAAATATATACACTTAGTGGCCAGATTATTATGATCTCTGAATGCATAATAATCTGGCCACTCAGAGTGTGTGTGTGTGTGTGTGTGTGTGTGTGTGTGTGTGTGTGTGTGTATTTGAGGCCTGGTGCATGAATTCCTGCATGGCTGGGGTCCGACCAGCCTGGCCAGGGGGAGGGGACGTAGGCAGTTGGCCAGTCTGCCTGCTGGTTGAACTCCTAGTCGAGAAGACAATTTGCATATTAGCCTTTTATTATATAAGATATACACTGAGTGGCCAGATTATTATGCGTTCAGAGATCATAATAATCTGGCCAGTCAGTATATATTTCTATTGATTTCAAAGAGGAAGGGAGAGGGAGAGAGAGAGAAACATCAATGATGAGAGAGAATCATTGAACACTTGCCTCCTGCATGCCCCCTACTGGGGATTGAGCCCACAACCTGGGCATGTACCCTTGACTGGAATCGTACCCAGGGCTCTTCAGGTCACAGACTGACGCTCTATCCACTGAGACAAACTGGCTAGGGCAAATTTGTCTCATTTTTAAGTTCTATTTTCTTCATGGAAATTCTTAACTATCTCATACTCATTTTTTTCTCTTTGTGTCACAATTGCAGCTCTGTGCTTACAATCTAAGAAAGGAAATGTTAAAACTTAAAATTTACTTATAAACAGTAACATCTTAAATGTGATAAACTAAAACAAAAAAGTCTCTGTTTGTCAAAGTAACATTCCCCGGGGATTTACTAAACAGCAACAGCACTGTTACCAGTGTCAGCTGAGGTATTCTTTATGTCCTCCTCTAACAGCTTCTTGTTCCACCAAAGTTATTGAAGAAGGTGTGACACCTTCAAGTCCTCATTAAAGTTTCTTTGCTGCTCAGATTACCTAACAAAACCTGGATATTATCAGAGTTTGGGAGTTTGACTTCTGTTGGATCTCCTATAATCTCCAACAAACCACCAAATTCTTTTCTGTCCTCATTTACTGATTAGTGGCATCTAGGAACAGATTTACCATTTGAGAGAATATAAGTAAATATTAAATTATAAACCATTTTTAGGTAGTTGGCAAGAAAGAAAAATTGTATGAATATTTCTGTGTATTTAGCGATGTTTTTTATTTTCTAAATAATGCTTTTTAATAGTGTTTTTTGATTGTCATATTTAGTCTTTTTATTTTAAAGCAGCATTTTGGCAATCTCCATTTTCCTAACTTTTTGCCATTGGATATTTTCATGTTCCTGAAGGAACGTCCTTACAGATTTTTTTTAACAAGTTAAGAAAAGAATTGTGTCTGTTTTAAAACAGGTTTAAAACAAACCTCCTTAAACAACAAAAGCTAATTAACATGTTTTGCCATGACTACTTGGAAAGATGCACTCAATTTTTGAATTTGCATTCTGCATTGGTACTTGGTTCCTACAACTAAATATAGGATTGACTTATTTTATTACAATTAGTATTTCATTCAAATTTTAAGAAAGAAAAGACAGAAACCTGTTTATTTTAATCAATCATATGATATGAAGTCCCAAAAGGATTTAAGTATGTTTAGAGATAATTTATCAAGCTATCTAGTTTGGCGGGTTCTTACTTATGGGAGGTGGGGGGATCACTTTGTAAGTTATATAAATGCCTAATCACTATGCTGTACACCTGAAACTAATATAATATTGAATGTCAACTGTAATTGAAAACAATTAAAATTAAAAAAATAATTTATCAAAATTCCCTTCTAGTAAGAACTTACTTGGAAGAAAGTGCTTCTTTTAGATATTTGTTTGCCAGCTACTTGGGATAGCATATGTATTTTACTCACCCCCTGGAAATAAACATTATTCTGCCAAGCATTTGTTTTGAATGTTATTTTACACTAGTAATTCAGAGTAATATTTATATCTTTGGTCTTCTGATGAGAATAGTTATTGATGTTTCTTTTCCTTAGTCCTTGCTTGAGAAGGTATAAAAGGAGAAAACTAGATTTTAGTACTATTTTTTTAAAAGTCAATAAAAAAGAGCCTTCAAATTATGCAACAGTATTCTGATTGAAAATTGAGGTGACTAGAGCTTTTAGATATACTTGCGAATGATATATTTTAATTTGTTAGCATAGAAACTGGATTTTTGTATTAGTTTTCATTATATGGCTATATATATAAATGATCAGTGACTGACTTGTTGCTTCAGTGACTTACTAATTTTAAATAGATTTTTAGATAATAACATTTATAAAGCATTAATTTTTGTCATTTTTTAAAATTTATTAAACTTGAAACAAAAACAGATTTTATTGCCCTAGCCAGTTTGGCTCAGTGGGTAGAGAGTTGGCCTGCGAACTGAAAGGTCCCAGGTTCTATTCCAGTCAAGGCCACATGCCAGGGTTGTGGGCTCAATACCAAGTGGGGGACTTGCAGGAAGCAGCCAATCCATGATTCTCTCTTATCATAGATATTTCTTTCTCTCATCATTCCTCTGTGAAATCAATTAAAAAAATAGATTAAAAAAAAAAAAACAAAAAAAATTATTAATCTTAAGGGGTTTGAAATCACCATTATAAGCAATCTCAGAATTCAAGTTCTGTTTTTACAAATTGTTTTAGTTGTTTCGCTCATACATGATTTGGTTTTGAAATTTTTATTTAGGTGTTAACTATTTTAGAGGTATCAAAGAAAATTCAAAATAGCTCAGGAAGAACTAAAAATGTTTAAGAAGACCTGACACGTGTGCGTCCGTATATTTCAACTATATGGTAATTAGAAATAGAAAAAAAAAAAACATGGAGTTTGTAATTCTAAGTATGTTAAAAACAGCAGCAAACTTTTTTAGGATCTGAAAAGAATTGATTTTTGCTTTTTCATATTTTTCCTAATCTACCACTGTATCCTTTTAATAAAATATATATATTTGTTAGCATTTTAATACTCATAATGTTGTGTTATTAGTGTTCTTGGCTTTTTATTTTGGCTCTTTTGCATTTGCCACCAAGTTATACTTTATATGCTAGACAAGGTTGATGCCAGACTAATTAGTTGCTGGATTTCTTAGTCTCACAGCTGCTGTGAATTCAGCTGTGAACTAGGAAACATATAATAGGATCTTGTTTTCAAAGACCAAAAGATGATTGTCAGCATGTAAAACTTGTTTTTGACAGCTCAGTAAATATATGAGATTTTATGGCACATTAAATAGCACCAATAGCAATCTTAATTAACCATTTTAATTTTAAAGGTTAGAAAGCCCATAAATAAAGAATTCATATATTTGTTAGTTTGGGTCACTTGGGCAGAGGTGGCTTGAAATCATATTTGTTCTTCTGTTAAGTCACTTGTCGATTTTTTATTTTTAAAAAATCGTTTGTCTCATTTACTTACAGATATTAAAAAGTTGAGATCTGAACTATTCTCCCTGCTATTTTACCATAACAAAATCACAACTTAAATTATATAAAGGTATTTTGTAAAATGAACTAAGCAAAAAGTGCCTTTGAAATAAAGGTTATTCTTTCAAAATATTATATATTTATATGATTTTATTTAGCAGGTAATATTTTTATAAGTTATCTTGACATCAAAATTTGGGGTGAATTTTACATTTCTCTTACTTGAACCAAATGAAATTGCTGTTTTTAGGTTAAAATGGTAAATTTTTTTCTTAGAATTACTGTGGTTCTCATATGGCTTGATTATATGTAAAAGTCTATTTTTAATAGCAGAAACCTATTACTATCTTATTTTTATTTATTTATTTATTTATTTTGTAATATATTGTATTGGCTTCAGAGAGGAAAGAAGAGAGAGAGAGAGAGAGAAACATCAATGGTGAGAATCATTGGTTGGCTTCCTCCTGCACACCCCCTGCTGGGGATCAAGCCCACCATGTTCGACCTCCTAATTCATGGATCGATGCTCAACCACTGGGCTACACCGATGGGACAATAGTGTTGATTTTGCCCTAGCTGGTTTGGCTCAGTGGATAAAGTGTTGGCCTGTGGACTGAAGGGTCCTAGGTTTGATTCCAGTCAAGGGCACAGGGTTATACAGGCTTGATCCCCAGTAGGGGACATGCAGGAGGCAGCTGATTAATGATTCTCATCATTGATGTTCCTATCTCTCTCTCCCTTTCCTTCCCCTTCTGAAATCAATATATATATATATATATATATATATATATATATATATATATATATATTTTAAATATATTTTTATTGATTTTTTGCAGTATAACTTATAATTAATAGTAGTACATGTTTTCCTTTCCCTCTCCCCCTTATCCTCCCCCCAGCACATATCCCCACCCTCCCCCCTCCCCGCCCCAGTGTCCTTCATTCACTGGTTATGTTCATATGCATGCATACAAGTCCTTCAGTTGATCTCCCCCAGCATCCACCTCCCATCCACCCAAGCCTTCCCCCTGTAGCTTGACAGCCTGTTCAAGGCCACCCTGCCTCTATATCAATCACTCTCCCGTTTCTTTTCTTCAAAAATATCTTGCCTCTGCATACTAGAAATAAATGTATAAGAACAAAAAATGTTTCAGTCTCAGTTTCAATGTCCAACTGTTCTGAGTCCCAGTTTCAGTGTCAAATAATTATTTATGTGTACATGTCAGCAATGGTATCCAGATGGTGGACACATTGTGGCAATGCAAGATCCATCCTCTCTGGTTTGGTCCTGGGCTGCCTGCAGACAGGCACAGCTGCCTACTGCTAGCATGGCAAGGTGTCGTCAGCGTCCCCCATCTCTGGACCATCCTCGTGACTGGAACAGACCCGTCAGTTCCTCACAGTCGCAGGAACCCACATGGTCTTGGAGTTGTTTTCTGAAAACACACAAACACATTCTCGACCAAAGGTTAACAAAGGGATCCTCTCTGCAAAATAGACTTGGGATTCTTTTTAAATTTGCCTAAGTGATTTTCCTTTGGTTTATTTTGACACCATGTGTGTTTTTTCATGGGTGTCCTGCACTTGGTTTTACAAATGGAATTTACTTTACTGGAGTAAGAATTTTCTAGATGTATTTTACTTACTCGATATATTTTTTTTTCCTTACATGATATTATCCCACTGCCCCCTCCCCTTTTTTGATTAATGGGGGGTTTTGGAAATTTTATATTGCAGTCTTGGTAATTTTAAATTTTAATTTTTGCACATAAATATGACTGCTTTAGGTTCTTTGGATGTTAGGCAATTTTACAGTGAGGTGAACTACTAATAGATTTTTAAGTTAATGTTTTAGGAAAAGCTTTTTGTCCAGTACACTAAAATTTTCTTGAGTATTCACTTATTTCACTTGGCCAATTTAAATTAATCTTAAAACTTGATTACTATTTTCCTGTCAATTTTAATACTCAAGCAGAAATCTTAGTTTACCCTGTAAATACTAGTGGAAAGGAATATTTGCAATTTTGAGTAGGTCCTGAGCATTCCTGGTAATAGACTGAATTTAGATATAGAGCAGCTATTGCTGGCAGAGTCTCTGTCTGCCACCTGGGTCCCAGTATGAGTTGTGCGTGGGAGGCGAAGCAACCGTGGGGGTAGGAGACCTCCCTCAGGAGGGGTGAGAATTCAAGCCCCTGCAAGGTTTGTGGGTGAGGTTCTGTGCCCCACCTCTGTTGACCTTTTACCTCTCTGCTGTTGGCCCCTCTGTGACTGTGACTGTGCCTGTCTTAGGTTGTTCCTTCCCTGAGGAATCTTACCCGTCTCTGGCTAACCAGCCATCCTCCGGGGCCAAACAGGGTGATGTGAGGTTCAGTTCTGTCTCCTTTGTAGTCTATGCCCCCGTGGCCTCCACATCCAGTACCTGCCTTGGGGTCCCCTCACCTGCTGGCGGGGTCCCGGTATTGATCACATATCTCGGGGGACCCAGGTTTCTTTTCCAGAGAGGGCCCAGCTCACACCATTGGTCGAGATACAGATCCATGGTGCCAGCTGCCCAGAGGCTTTAGCCACAGCCTGAACTGAAAACTCAGGCATCAGCTGTGTGTATTTGGATAGTAAGAAGAAGGTCCCTCTTGGCAGAAAGGGCAAGAAGGGCCAATATAGAATCCTCGAATGTCTTCCCAGTGCCTTAATTCCTTCTGAAAGGGATTCATTTCTTTCCTATCCTTTTTTAAGGTGCTGCCTAACATTCAAAGAATTCGTTTGTAAGATTATTTGGGATAATTGTATCATATGCTGTTGTCAAATATCAATTATTATAATGACATTGTAGAATAATATCATGTAAGTGTATTATGGTGTCACGGGAGGTTAAGGAGGGCCTAGCCTAAGGACTGGTGTCCATAGGATATGACAAGCTCTAGGCCATGTCAATTCAATCTCAAACTAGCTGCCCTTTTTGTTTTTATAACTTTATATAAGCTTTGTGAGGGATGTAAAAACACAAATCACTTACCTTAGTTCAAGAGTTCAAATATATTGACTTTTCTCCCTACTCCCACCACCTGCCACTTACCCTGCGGTTTGACCTTCTGATGGACTTTTCTCAGTCTGTGGATCCATTCTTGTTCATCAGTCTATGTCATTGATTGTATTCCTCAAATGAGTGAGATCATGTGGTATTTGTCTTTTACTGCCTGGCTAATTTCACTTAGCATAATGCTCTCCAAATCCATCCATGTTGTTATAAATGGTAGGAGCTCCTTCTTTTTTTCTGCGGCGTAGTATTCCATCGTGTAAATGTACCATAGTTTTTTAATCCACTCATCTGTTGTTATAAATGGTAGGAGCTCCTTCTTTTTTTCTGCGGCGTAGTATTCCATCGTGTAAATGTACCATAGTTTTTTAATCCACTCATCTGGCACTTAGGCTGTTTCCAAATCTTAGCTATGGTAATTGTGCTGCTATGAACATAGGGGTACATATATCCTTTCTAATTCGCGTTTCTAGTTTCTTGGGATATATTCCTAGAAGTGGGATCACTGGGTCGAATGGGAGCTCCATTTTTAGTTTTTTGAGGAAACGCCATACTGTTCTCCACAGTGGCTGCACTAGTCTACAATCCCACCAGCAGTGCACGAGAGTTCCTTTTTCTCCGCATCCTCGCCAGCACTTGTCGTTTGTTGATTTGTTGATGTAAGCCATTCTGACAGGTGTGAGATGGCACCGCATAGTCGTTTTGATTTGCATCTCTCGGATAATTAGTGACTTTGAGCAAGTTTTCATATGTCTCTGGGCCTTCCTTTTGTTTTCTTTCGTGAAGATTCTATTTAGGTCTGTTGCCCATTTTTTTTATTGGATCATTTGTCCTCCTTTTATTGAGTTGCGTGAGTTGCCTGTAGATGCTTGAGATTAAACCTTTATCACTGATAACATTTGCAAATATGTTCTCCCATATAGTGGGTTTTCTTGTTGTTTTGTTGATGGTTTCTTTAGCTGTGCAAAAGCTTTTGATTTTGATGTAGTCCCATTTGTTTATTTTCTCTTTAGCTCCCATTGCCCTCGGAGCAGTATCATCAAAGAAGTTCTTTTGGTATATGTCTGAGATTTTTTTTCCTGTAGATTCCTCTAATATTTTTACGGTTTCCTGTCTTACGTTTAAGTCCTGTATCCATTTTGAGTTTATTTTTGTGTATGGTGTAAGTTGGTGCTCTAGTTTCATTTTTTTTGCGTGTATCTGTCCAATTTTCCCAACACCATTTATTGAAGAGACTGTCTTGACTCCATTTTATGTTCATGCCTCCTTTGTCAAATATTAATTGAGCATAGTGGTTTGGGTTGATATCTGGATTCTCTATTCTATTCCATTGATCTATATGTCTGTTCTTGTGCCACTACCAGGCTGTTTTGAGAACAGTAGCTTTGTAATACAGCTTGAATTCTGGTATGGAAATCCCACCGACTTTGTGCTTCTTTCTCAGGATTGCTGTGGCTATTCGGGGCCTTTTTTTGTTCCAGATGAATTTTTGGAGAGTTCTTTCTAGGTCTGTGAAGTATGCCATTGGTATTTTAGTGGGGAGTGCATTAAAATTATAGATTGCTTTGGGTAGTATGGACATTTTAATTATGTTGATTCTCCCAATCCATGAACATGGAATGTTCTTCCACCTGTTTACATCTTCCTCTATCTCTTTTTTCAGTGTCCTGTAGTTTTTCACGAATAGGTCTTTTACCTCCTTAGTTAGGTTTATTCCTAGGTATCTTAATTTTTTTGGTGTGATGGAAATGGGATTGCTTTTTTAGTCTCGCTTTCTGTAAGTTCACTATTAGTGTATAGAAATGCCATAGATTTCTTGGCGTTAATTTTGTAGCCTGCTACGTTGCTAAACTCATTTATTAAGTCTACTAACTTTTTTATGGAGTCTTTCGGGTTTTTTATGTACAATATCATGTCATCTGCAAATAAGGATAGCTTAACTTCTTCTTTTCCAATTTGGATGCCTTTTGTTTCTTCTTCTTGTCTAATTGCAATGTCTAATACTTCCAGTACTATGTTGAACAGGAGTGGTGAAAGTGGGCAACCCTGTCTTGTCCCTGTTCTTAGGGGAAATGGTTGTAGTTTTTGCCCATTGAGTATGATGTTTGCTGTGGGTTTATCATGTATGGCTTTTATTATGTTGAGGTATGATCCTTCTATTCCTGCTTTGTTGAGAGTTTTTATCAAGAAAGGATGTTGGATTTTGTCAAATGCTTTTTCTGCATCAATTGATATGACTATGTGATTTTTATCTCTCAATTTGTTTATGTGATGTATCACATTTATTGATTTGCGGATATTGTACCATCCTTGCATTCCTGGGATAAATCCTACTTGGTCATGGTGTATGATCTTTCTGATGTACTGCTGGATCCGATTTGCTAGAATTTTATTGAGGAATTTGGCATCTATATTCATGAGGAATATTGGCCTGTAGTTCTCTTTCATTGTGTCATCTTTATCTGCTTTAGGTATTAGGGTGATGTTAGCTTCATAGAAGGAGTTTGGAAGTGTTCCATCCTCTTGAATTTTCTGGAATAGTCTGAGGAGTATAGGTTTTAGTTCTTCCTTGAATGTTTGGTAAAACTCTCCTGTGAAGCCGTCTGGCCCTGGGCTTTTGTTTGTTGGAAGCTTTATGATGACTACTTCAATTTCTTCCACAGTTATTGGTCTATTGAGTTGTTTAGATTCTTCTTGATTGAGTTTTGGGAGGTTATATTTTTCTAGAAATATATCCATTTCCTCCAGGTTGTTGGAGTAGAGTTGTTCATAGTATAACAATCCTTTGTATTTCCATAGGGTCTGTCGTTATTTCACCTCTTTCATTTCTGATTTTATTTATTAGGGTCCTCTCTCTTTGCTTCTTGGTGAGTCTGGCTAGAGGTTCATCAATCTTGTTTATCCTTTCAAAGAACCAGCTCTTGGTTTTGTTGATTTTCTGTATTGTTTCTTTGGTCTCTATGTCATTTATTTCTGCTCTGATCTTTACTATTTCCTTCCTTCTGCTTACACTGGGCTTTTCTTATTGCTTTCTTTCTAACTCTTTGAGTTGTTGGGTTAGATAATTTATTGCCGCTGATTCTAGTTTTTTGCGGTAGGATTGTAGAGCTATGAACTTCCCTCTCAGAACTGCTTTCACTGTGTCCCATAGATTTTGGATTGTTGTGCTATCATTGTCATTTGTTTCCATGATGTTTTCTATCTCTTCTTTGATCTCTCTAGTAACCCAGTCATAGTTTAATAGCATGCTGTTTATTCTCCATGTGTTTGATTTCTTTGGATTGTTTCTATTGTAGTTGATTTCCAGCTTTATGCCACTGTGATCTGAGAATATGCTTGATATGATTTCAATCTTCTTGAATTTGGAGAGACTTTGCCTATGACCCAGCACATGGTCTATCTTTGAGAATGACCCATGGGCACTTGAAAAGAATGTATATTCTGTGGCTTTGGGGTGAAATGATCTGAAGATGTCAATTAATTCCATCTGGTCTAATGAGTCATTGAGGATTGATGTTTCTTTAGTGATTTTTTTGTTTAGAGGATCTGTCCAATGGTGATAGTGGGGTATTAAAGTCTCCTACTATGATTGTATTGCTGTCTATCTCTCCCTTGATGTCCTCTAGGAGTTTTTGTATATATTTGGGTGCTCCTGTATTGGGTGCGTATATGTTTACCAGAGTTATTTCTTCTTGTTGGATTGCTCCCTTTAGTATTATGAAGTGGCCTTCTTTATCTCTCGTTATGTCCTTCACTTTGAGATCTAATTTGTCGGATATAAGTATGGCTACCCCAGCTTTTTTTTTTTCATTTCCATTTGCCTGAATAACTTTTTTCCAACCTTTCATCCTCAGTCTGTGTGCGTCTTTTTTTGGGGGGTGGGTTTCTTGTAGACAGCAGATACATGGGTTGTGTTTTCTTATCCAGTTTATTACCCTATGTCTTTTTATTGGGGCATTTAAACCATTTACATTTAAAGTTATTATTGATAGGTACTTACATGTTGCCATTTTTGTTCTTTACCCCTGTGTTCCTTCTTCGCTTCCTATTTCTTTTTACAGCAGATCCTTTAGCATTTCTTGCATTGCTGGTTTGGTGGTGACGAATTCCCTTAGTCCTTTTTTATCTGTGAAGCTCCTGATTTGACCTTCAATTTTGATTGAGAGCCTTGCTGGGTATAGTATTCTAGGATTTAGACCCTTCCTTTGCATGACTTTGTAAATTTCATTCCACTGCCTTCTGGCCTGATAGGTTTCTGTTGAGAGATGGGGGTTTCTTGTTAGTCTGATGGGGGTTCCTTTGTAGGTGACTTTCTGCCTCTCTCTGGCAGCTTTTAAGATTCTTACTTTGTCATTGGTGTTTGCCAATTTAATTATAATGTGCCTTGGTGTAGGTCTTTTGGGGTTTATTTTGCTTGGGACTCTGTGAGCTTCTTGGATTTGTGTGGGTTTTTTCTTTCCTATATCAGGGAAGTTTTCTGTCATTATTTCTTCCAACAGGTTTTCTATTTCTTGCTCAGTTTCCTGTCCTTCTGGAAGCCCAATTATACGGATGTTGTTTTGTTTCATGTTGTCCCAAAGTTCCCTTAGGCTCTCCTCCTGCTTTTCTATTTTTATTTTTTCTAGAAGCTGCTCTACTTGGTTATTTTTTCCTACCTGGTCTTCTAGCTCACTGATGCGATCCTCTGCTTCTTCTAGTTTACTCTTAATACTTTCTATTGAGTTCTTTACTTCAGCAATGTCACTTTTCATTTCTTCTTGGCTCCTCTTCATTTCTTCATGGCTCTTCATCATTTCTTCCTGGGTCTTCCTCATTTCCTCTTGGTTCTTACTCATATTATCAAATTTGTCTTCCATTCTTTTCAGCCACCTTATGACCATTTCTCTGAATTCTTTCTCTGACAGGTTGTTAACTTCCATTTCGTTTACCTCCTTTTCTGGTGAGCCTTGCTTTTCTTTCATATGTGGGCTGTTTCTTTGTCTTCCCATGGTCTCTCTTCTCTGTGTATCTGGTTATGTAGTTCTCACTCTCCTGCGTTGATTTAACGGCACAAAATACAACACATCCAGGTGCAACGCACCAGGCACTGAACCGGAATGTAATCACAGTAATGGTAATTCCAAATAAAGGTGGTCGCCAGAGAAAGGCAAATTCGGTGATAGGTGAGAAAAGAGAAAGAGAACCTTCCCTAGACACACACAGACACTCACACACCCACACTCACACAAAAAGAAAGAGACCCCCCCCCCACACACACACACACTCACAAAAAAGAAAGACAGGAATGCCAAAATGATAATGGGAAAAGGGGAAGAAGAAGAAGAAGAAAAAAAAAGGAGTAAATTATGAATGTGGGGTGAAAACTCCCATAGGACAGCCCCTAATCCGAACCAAAACCCGCAAAAAGTACCTGGAGATTGATACAAATTACATACAACTACTAATATCAAGGGAGGTGAGGGAGCACAGAAGCAAAGATCTATCTAAAAAACCATGCAAATGAGGACAACACAACAAGAAACAACTCCAAAAATAAAAATAATTCCCCTTACAAGACAAACCAAAATAAAAGAATAAGCAAATCAATCTCATAAACCTACTTAAAAAATCAATATAATCAACAGTCAAGTAAACAACAACAACAGGACAGGGATAAAAACAGTTTAAGATAGTGAAGTCAGAGAAGCTAGAGGTATATATGGGCTTGGAGTAGGTGGTTGGAGATTAGATATATAAGTGGGGTGAAATTTTAACAAGTAAAAAGAAAGAATTAAGGTAAATCTAAAGCGGGAAAAGTGTAAGGGAAACAAGGCACCAAATAGGGAAAGGTCAGCAAGGGAGTGGTGGTATAAAGGTGAAGTTGAGGTAGAGTAAAAGATACTAAAGAGTAGATGAAAATAGACTGTATTCCCAAGGTCGAAGAGAAAATATAATCAATTTCCTGTGTCACACAAGAGTCAATTTGTGATTTGGCCCCTGGGTGGCAGTGTTTCTAGATTGACCTCTGGGTCTATTGGTCCTCTCTATCCTGAACTAAAATTTTGCTGTCCCTGTGGTATTCAATACTGCCTCTCTAATGGTGACTGCTGTTTTAGCAGCCAGGATCCTCCCAAATTCTTCCGGGTCTCCCTCCTCTGTCAGGTCCAAATTGGTTGCGCTCCAGGGATTAACTCTGCAACCAGCTCCAAGGGCCCTCTCCCATGCCTACCAGCTCCAACAGCCACAGATTTTATTTCAGGTGCAGATCTCCATGCTTTGAGTTCCAAGGTGCAGATATCCCAGTCTGCCAGCCCCCTCAGTTTCGCGCCCAAAGTACCCCCAGGGAAATCTGACCTTTCCGTGCTGGATTTTAGAGCTCCCTGGAGTCTGCGCGTGTCCGAGCCTACTGGGCGCCGGTGTTCCGGGAGTCTTAGCTGTCCAGCCGGCGCCGCAGCTGTATATCTTCAGGTCCTTCCCCTTCAAGATGTCGCGGTCCGCCTCCGCGCCTCCTCACGCAGTTGGCTCAGGGAGAGAACCCAGCAGCACTAGGGCTACTCAGGCTGGGGAGGCCAGCCCAGCAGTCCCTTATCTTCTCCCGGAGCACAGCTGTTCCCCAACTCGCCAACAAGCACTCCCTGCGCGACCCTCAGCTGCTCCTTCCCTCTGCCCTGAGAGCAGACTCAGATCACATCCCTCCCTTCCGCCACCATTTTTTCCCTCCAATAAAAATATATTGTAAAAAATAGTGTTAATTTTGATGAAGACACATATGTAGTACCTTAATCAAGAAATTTTTTAAAAGAATAGTTTTAAAAACTTAAAAAAATAGTGTTGATTTTATTTAATAGTGTGAATTTACAGTTTTCAAATCTGACTCCCATTTTCTGTTAATACAAGAGGCCAAGTGCATGAAATTCGTGCACGGGTAAGGTCCGTAGTGGCTGCCAGCCAGGGCCTCCCTTCCCCAGCTGCTGGCTGGAACCTCCCTTATTTCGCGCTGCCCTCTGGTGGTCAGCCAGCATGTCATAGCAAATGATCAAACTCCCGAGGCGACAATTTACATGTTAGGCTTTTATATAGATAGATGACATATGACTTAAAGATACTTTGGGCTTCTGGTTAAAATTGTACAGTGAAGTTCATGTATTGGCATCTTTTTGCCTCACATACATAAAAGAAACCAAAAAAGCATAGATAGATAGCTGAGCTCAAGAACAAGATATCACCTGGGAGCAGAAGTCAATTGGAAATACTAAGGGATGGGTAGAGCTGAGCAGGCAAAGACTGCAAAAGTTTGACTCTGTAGGATGATGGGGTACCAGAAAAAAAAAAAAAAAGAATCAGAAAATCGGATTCATTGAAGACAAAGATGCCAAAAAAAATTGCTGCTGATTTGCTCCTGGAACTAAGTTTATACAAATTTTCCTCCAAGGGAGGCAGTCCAGTGCAGTTAAAGTAGAAATGCAGGGGTGATACTCATTCACTGAGTACTGGAGAAGTCATAACAATTATTTGTGGCTTTATTTAACCTGGAGTGGCTTCTCAATTTTAGAAATCATTAACAGGATACCTAGAGATAAAGGAAATTAAAAAACAGTTTTAATTGAATAATAACACTACATGTACAATGTATAAGATGCTCTTGGAGAGAAATGAGTAGTTTAAATGCTTATGAAGACGAAAAGGATAAAGATAAGGGATCCATCCTAAGAATTTAAGGAAAAAAATAGCAAAATCTCAGTCAGTTGAAATACTAGTAAGAGCAGTAATTCATTATTTAATAACACAATAAAAGGTCTCAATGAAACCACGTGTGTTGCCGAACCGGTTTTGCTCATTGGATAGAGCGTCGGCCTGCGGACTGAAAGGTCCCAGGTTCGATTCCAGTCAAGGGCATGTACCTTGGCTGTGGGCACATCCCCAGTTGGAGGTGTGCAAGAGGCAGCTGATCGATGTTTCTCTCCCATCGATGTTTCTGACTTTCTATCCCTCTCCCTTCCTCTCTGTGAAAAATTAATAAAATATATTTTTAAAAAAAGAAACCATGTGTGTTCTTGGAAAGGATAAAATTGACATATCTTAAGTGATACTTTTGAAGAAAAAAAGTTGAAAAATTAGGAATGAAAAACTATCATTACAGATGCCTCAAGCATTCAAACATAATTATGAACAACTTTATGACCCAAATGTATATCTTAAAAAAAATGAAATTATCAAAACACTTAAGAATAGAAATCTACAATAATCCAATAGTTATTAGGAAAATCAAATCTTCTCACAAATAAAACCCTAAGCCAAGATGGTTTTAACCAGTTTCTACCAAACCAAGGTTCAATTAGTTCCAATTTTGCATTAATGATTCCAGAATAAGATTGGTATGAGAAAGGAAAACTGCTCGACAGTATTACTCTTGATTAATGATGTAAAAATCCAAAACAAAGTAATACAGTACAATTCCAATAAAAATCCTAAATGTGTGTGTGTGTGTGTGTGTGTGTGTGTGTGTGTGTGTGTTTTAGGTTATTTGATTTTTGGAACTTGACAAGATGATTCTAAAATCTATATAGACATGCAAAAAGCTAAGAATGTCAAACTTACGATGAACAAATCAGGCAGGAAGACTTCTTTTACTAGGTAGCAAGACTTATTACAAAGCTATAATAATTAAGGCAACATAATTTTGGTTCAGGAAAAGAGAAGTAGACTTATGCTTGCAAGTTTGGAATTTGACAGGTAGTGTTGCAAATAGATAAAGGAAGGGCTTTTCAGGATGTGGCTCAGAACAATTTGTTTTCCATGGAGGGGGGATGGAAATTGTGTTGCCATTATCAAAGATAAAATGACAGTGGATTACAGTCTTGAATATAAAAGGCTTTGTAAAACGTTGGAGGAACTAGCTTAATGACCCGAGTCTTGAAAGAATTTTGTGACATAAAAAGCCAGGATTGAAAAATATATATATTTGACTTCAGTAAAATTAAGAACTTCAGGTCATCAAAAGATGACATAAAGGAAGTGAAAAGATAAGCAACAACTTTGGAGAAAATATTTGCATTTCTAGTTATTAAGTTAATACCAGGACTACATAAAGAAGTTATGTATAGAAGACAAAAACACACAAAAGACTTCAATGACCAACAAAAAGTGAAAATAGGCAAAACTTCATCAAGTCAGAGAGATTAGAGCCACAGTATGAGTTATTAACTGACAAATATTAATATTGTGGATGTGAAGTAATTGTTGGTGGAACTATAAATCATTACAGGCACAGTTAGTATAGAAAACATTGTGGCATTAATCAGAAAAGTTATATGTTTTTACTCTACATTTCTTATATATTCCAGAAAAATTTTGTATATTTGTATTAGTACACTAAATAAAAATGCCTACACAGCACTTTTGTTCCAAAATAGCAGAAACACAACAAATGTCCATCAGCAGAAGAATAAATTTTGGCATATCCAAATGTACTGAAAATGAGTGAATTATAGTTATATACAACATAAATGCATCTTTTAGAAATGTGTTGTTAACTTACACCATACACAAAAATAAACTCAAATGGTTAAAGGATTTAAATGTAAGATGGGAAATCATAAAAATCTTAGAAGACTTGGGGGGGAGGAAAACATATGCACTACTATTAAATATAAGTTATATTGTAAATAAAAAAATAAAAAATAAAAAATAATAAAAAAATTTTTAAAAAATCTTAGTAGACTGCATAGGCAGCAAAATATCAGACATATGTAGTGGCAATATGTTTATCAATACAGCTCCTAGGGCAATGGAAACTAAGAAAATAAACAAATGGGACTACATCAAAATAAAAAGCTTCTGCATAGCAAAAGAAATTTCATCAGTAAAACAACAAGAAAGCCCACTGCATGGGGAAACATTTGCCAAGGCTATCTCAGCTAAGGATTTAATCTCCAGAATTTACAGGGAACTCATACAACTTAACAAAAAGAAGATAAGCAACCCAATCAAAAAATGGGAGAAGGACCTAAATACTAAACACTTTTCAAAAGAGGTCATGCAGAAGGCTGAGAGACATATGAAAACATGCTCAAATTCACTAATCATTTGAGAGACACAAATCGAAACGAAAACGATGTACCATCTCACACCTGTCAGGAGGGCTTTCATCAACAAATAACAAGTAATGGAGAGGATATGGAGGAAAAATAACCCTCATGCACTGCTGGTGGGAATGCAGACTGGTGCAGCCACTGTGGAGAACAGTATGGAGTTTCCTCAAAAAGTTAAAAAGTGCAACTCCCATATGACCCAGTGATCCCACTTCTAGAACTATATCCCAGAAAGCAGAAACACTAATCAGAAAAGATATATACACCCTTATGTGCATAGCACAGTTTACAATAGCTAAGATTTGGAAACAGCCTAAATGCCCGTCAGATGAGTGGATTAAGAAACTGTGGTACATCTACACAATGGAATACTATGATGTTGCTATAAAAAAGAAGGGATTTTTGCCATTTGCAGCAGCATGGATGGGACTGGAGAGCATCATGCTAAGCAAAATAAGTCAGTTGGAGAAAGATAAATATCACATGATCTCAAACTAGTAGGTGGGATATAATGAACAACATAAACTGATGAACAAAAATAGATCCAGAGACAAGGTAACATTAAGCAGACCATCCAACCTCAGAGAGAAGGCAGGGAGCAGGATCAGTTAAAGATCAACCAGAGGACTTGTATGCATGCATATTAGCAAAACCAATGGATACAGACACTTGGGGTGGTGGGGTCTTGTCCTGGGAGCAGTGTAGGGGAGGAAGGGGGAGTCAATCAGGGGAAAAGGAGGTATATGTCATGCTTTAAACAATAAAAGAAAAGAAAAATAGTGTGCAAGCCTTAAAGTACTATCAGCTAAAAGTAGGCAAATTCTTAAAATTTTTGTGTGTGACATTTGTAAGTGGTAAAACTGCAAAGAAGAGCCACTGTCTGATTATCTCAAATAACAGTTAGTGACCCTTCTGGTGGCAAGGAAAATGGGAGGGAGAAGGAGATCCATTTAAGGAGGGGACATAATGGGGTTCAGAAGTATTGTTTCTTAACCTGGTGGTAGTGGATACACAGGTGTTTGTTCTATTTTTTTTTTTTAATGTAGAAGTAATCCTATCTGATAAAAGAGTAATAAGCAAAGTGACCGTACCCCTGCTACACCCACAAGCCACGCCCACAACCCAATCAGGAGTGATATGCAAATAAACCCCAATAATACTGTTTATGTGTTATACATCAGAGGTATTTTTCAGCTATTTAAAGAAATACAAATTATTCTAAAGTAAATTATAGATGTTCCAAGGAGTTTATTTAGGGAATACATATGAAAATTTGATATGTATTCCCTAATATGTTCAGCATTGTATTAGATAACTAGGGGCCCGGTGCACAAAATGTGTGCACTGAGGGTGGGTGATCCCTCAGCCCAACCTGCCTCCTCACACATACTGGGAGCCTCAGGGGATGTTCTACTGACCACTCACCCCCATCCTGCCCAAGGCCTAAAGCCTCTGGTCGAGGTTTTAGGCTTTGGGTACCCAGCCATTGCCCTGCAATGGGTCTGATGGCTGGCTCCGCTCCAGCCCGGGCCCACCGGTCCAGGCCTTCTCCCTGGCCAGCCCACGCTGGCCACCTCGGCCCTGTCCATCCCTCCCCCCCCCCCCCCCCCAGCCCTGGCTGCCTCAGCCCCGGCCTGGGCCTTTACCCCCAGGCTGTGCACTTGCTGGCTGACTCCGGCCCAGCTCCTGATTGGCTTGTGGGTGTGGCTTGATCAGAGGCATGGTCAATTTGCATATTACTCTTTTATTAGATAGGACTAGAGGCCCAGTGCACGAAATCCATGCACGGGGGGCGGGGTAGGGGTGTCCCTCGGCCCAGCCTGCACCCTCTCCGATCTCAAACCCCTCGAGGGATTTACGATTGCCCTCTCCCAACTGCTCACCTGCCTGCCTCCCTGATTGCCCGTAACTGCTTCTGCCTGCCAGTATGATCATCTCCTAACCACTCCCCTGCCAGCCTGATTGATGTCTAACTGCTTCCCTGCCAGCCTGTTTGCCCTTAACTGCCCTCCCCTGCAGGCCTGGTCACCCTTAACTACCCTCCCCTGCAGGCCTTGTACCCCTCCAACTGCTCTCCCTGCAGTCCCAGTAACCCCCAACTTCCTTTCTCTGCCATCCTGGTCACCCCTAACTGCCTTCCCTTACAGGCTTGATTGCCCCAACAGCCCTCCCTTGCAGGCCTGGTCCCTCCCAATGTCCCTCCTCTGCTGGCCATCTTGTGGTGGCCATCTTGTGTCCACATGGGGGCAGGATCTTTGACCACATGGAGGCAGCTATCTTGTGTGTTGGAGTGGTGGTCAATTTGCATATTACTCTTTTATTAGATAGGATAGAGGCCTGGTGTACCGGTATGGGCCAGCTGGTTTGCCCCGAAGGGTGTCATGGATCAGAGTGGGGGTTCCCTTGGGATGTGGGGCAACCTTTTCGAGAAGCCTTTAGTGGTTTGCAGGCTGGCCACACACCCCGGGCCCCCAAGTGGAGGCCCTGGTATCTGAAATTTATGTATCTTCTACAATTGAAACTTTGTATCCTGGAGTGGAGCCAAGCCTTCTGCTTGCTCCAGTGGCTGCTGCCATCTTGGTTGGGATTCTATAATTGAAACTTTGTAGCCTGGTGAGGAGGCCTGAGCCAGCAAGGGCAGGTGGAAAGCTTAGCTTCCTCCATCACCGGGGAAACCCAAGCCTCCTACTCTCTCTGGCCGCAGCAGTCTTGGTTGGGTTTATTGGCATATTTGCTCCTGATTGGCTTGTGGACGTGGCTTGTGGGTATAGCGGGGGTACAGTCAATTTGCGTATTACTCTTATTAAATGGGATATTAAAGATGCAGCTGGGTAATAGTTTCTATCCATACTTGACTAATCAAATGAGTGGGTATGGTGAAAACAGATGAAATAAGTAAAATATATAATTGTATGTGTGTGTATATATGTACATGTGTATATACATGTATATATATGTATTGTATATATGTATATATACATGTATATATATGTATATGTGTGTGTATATATATATATATATATATATATATATATGCAGTTGACCTTTAAATAACAGTTTGAACTGTGCAGATTCACTTATACATAGATTTTTTTTTCTACTAAATACTTTCACTGTTCCTAAGCTACAGATTTTAGTATCCAAAGTCTGGGAACCAATACCCTACAGGTACCAGGGACAGCTAGGTACAAAAGTGGCAATCATTGGTATTAAATAAACTATGATAAACAGTGGAAAATTATGTAATAATCCCATTTAATAAAAGAGTAATTTGCAGATTGACTAACACTCCAACACACAAGAGGACTGCCCCCATGTGGTCAAAAGATCCTTCCCCCATGTGGACACAAGATGGCCAGCAGGGGAGGGCTGTTGGAGGTTCCAGGCCCTGCGAGGGAGGGCAGTTGTGGGAGATCAGGCCAGCAGGGGAGGGCAGTTGAGAAGGACCAGGCCTGCAAGGGAGGGCAGTTGGGGGCGATCAAGCTTGCAGGGGAGGGCAGTTAGGGGTGACCAGGCCGGCAGAGGAGGGAAGTTGGGGGCAAACAGGCTGGCAGGGGAGCAGTTAGACATCAATCAGGCTGGCAGGGCAGTGGTTAGCGGGTGATCAGGCTGGCAGGCAGAAGCAGTTAAAGGCAATCAGGGAGGCAGGCAGGTGAGTTTGGACCCAGCAGTCCTGGATTGTGAGAAGGATGTCCGACTGCCTGTTTAGGCCCGATCCTAAGAAAATTGGGCCTAAACGGGCAGTTGACATCCCTCGAGGGGTCCCAGATTGGAGAGGGTGCAGGCTGGGCTAAGGGGACCCCCCCCCCCCCCCGTGCACGAATTTCGTGCACCAGGCCTCTAGTTTAAAATAATTACGAAGGCCCTGGCCATTGTTGCTCAGTCATGCCCATACATCAAAAGCTCACAGGTTCACTTCCAGGTATAGAGTTGTGTGTGGGTTGTGGGTTCATTCCTGACCATGTCTGGAAGTATGCAGAAGGCAATTAATTGATGTCTTTCTCACATCCATTTTTCTCTCTCTTTCCCTCTCTGCTTCTCTCTCTCTCCTCCCCTCCCTCCGACCCTTCCATTTTCTTTGAAAGCAATGTGGGTGGCAGGGGTTGGGATATCTTCAGGTGAGAATTAAAAATAATAATAATTACTTAGATGTATAGTTATTAACAATTAAGATCCACCCCTATTAAGAGAGGGAAAACCAGGTTAATACATAAAATACAATGTTCTTTCTTCACATGGTAAATACTAGAGTCCCCAGAGAAAATAAGGAGTAGATTGATTTTGAAAGACCAAATGCAGAAAAAGAGCATTTTAGATTACATTTTCCAACCTTTTTGGACTCTGATTTCTTCTCAATAATTTATATTCACATCATTAATGTGTATAATATGGTAATGATTTTTAAGTAAAAAGCATTTTGTATTAGTATAGTATTAAAAATTGCTCTAAGAATTTTTATTCAACGTTCAACAGATTGTTGACTTTCATAGTGAGGAAACTTTTTAATAATTATAACTACTTAACAGTATAAAATTTCAGGTATTCTGTGTCATGGTGTAACCATTTATCAGGTATGCTGAAAATAAGTGTAATCCAATGCCTTGAGTTCCTGGTTTTGACAAGTAGCAGATTGATTTGCTACTCAGTGTTCATTCCCCAATCCCAAAAGTGTGTGGGAAATGCCTTGTAAGAAAAGCAATATGATACAGTCTTGCTAGTGTGTAAATTATAAAATTGTATTTGACAGTGTTAGGCATTCTATAATTTATGACATTTTAAAACTTATATTTTATCCTTCTTAGGCCGAATACATCAAGCAATGGTAACATCTTTAAATGAAGATAATGAAAGTGTTACTGTTGAGTGGATAGAAAATGGAGATACAAAAGGCAAAGAGGTAAGATCAATCACTGAAATATTATTTTTACACTTATTATTACTTTTTTTAATATAAAGCAAAACAGAAAAGTGAATAATTTTTATATAGTACATATGTCATTACTTAAAGAGTATTCAACTGTTTAAAAAAAAAAGTTACTTAAACAAAGGTCAGTTTCTCCTGTATATCTTATGTAATTGGACATATAATTAAGACCACAAAATCAAATCTTAAGGGAGATTCTTGCCCTAGCTGGTGAACACCAAAAGGTCGTGGGTTTGATTCCTGGTCAAGGGCATGAACCTGAGTTGCAGGTTCAATCCCTGGCCCTTGCTGGGGTACGTGTGGGAGGCAACATGTCTCTCTCACATTGATGTTTCTGTCTCATATCAATGTGTCTGTCCCTCACATCAGTGTTTCTGTCTCCTTCCCTTTCTCCCTCCATTCCACTCTAAAAATCAGTGGAAAAAATAGCCTCAGTTGAGGATTAACCAAAAAAGAGAGAGAGAGAGAATTCTTTAAATATATGTGGGTTATAATTTTAGATAATCTAGCTTCTGAAGTAGTACCATTCATTAGGCTAAAATTATTTATTCTTAGTAAGTTTATTTGAAAAATAAGAGCTTAATTGTCAAAATACATTGAAAACACTTGTGGTTTTTAAAACAGATTGACTTGGAGAGCATCTTTTCACTTAACCCTGACCTTGTACCCGATGAAGAAATTGAACCCAGTCCAGAAACACCTCCACCTCCAGCATCCTCAGCCAAAGTAAACAAAATTGTAAAGGTTAGTGATGAAAATTCAGAGCTCTTTTGTGTGTTATGGTTTGAAATTGGTATTCTGTGGGAGTATTTGTTAAGTATTTTTTTTAAAGAAACCTTAATTCTTTTTGCCATTCAAATGCATATCCTATATAATAAATCGGTAATATGCAAATTGACCCTCACACCATAACGCTGTCACAAGATGGTGGTGCGCACAGCGGAAGTGAGGCTGGCAGCTGCTCTGCGCAGCTTCCACCAGGGTTCCTGCGTAGGTGCCGCAGGGGTGGGGCCCAGCAGCTGCTGCATGTGGCCCGGAGGCAGGACAGCAGGCAGCATTCCAGGCCTCAGGGCCATCCCATGACATACCAGCCATGTGGAGCGGAACTCTTGGACTTGGGCAGTCCCATGGTGTGGGGGTCGGAGGGTCCCGGGTCTCACGCAGTTTCTCACAACAAGTCACTAGTCTATACTAATAAAAGGGTAATGTGCTAATTAGACCGGACATCTTTCAAACATCCTTCCTGTCAAAGCCGTGGTAGTGGAGGCCAAGGAAGTAGCTTTAGAAGCAATCAGGCAAGCCCAGGAAGGCAGTTAGGGGCGACCAGGTCGGCAGAGGAGTGTAGTTAGAGTTAACCAGGCTAGCATGGGAAGGCAATTAGGGGCAACCTGGTTGGCAGGGGAGGGCAGTTAGGGGTGGCCAAGCTGGCAGAGGATGGCAGTTAGGGGAGAGCAGTTAGGGGCAGCCAGTCTGGCAGGCAGAGGTGGTTAGGGTAGTTCAGGCCAGCAGACAAAGGTGGTTAGCTGCTGTAAGGCAGGCAGAGGCAATTAGGGGCGATCAGGCAGGCAGGGGAGCAAATAGGGGTGATCAGGCAGGCAGGCAGAGATGTTAGGGGTGATCAGGCAGGCAGGTAGATGTGGTTAGAGGCGATCAGGCAGGTGAGCAGTTCAGAGATGGGCCTAAACCAATAGTCCGACATCTCCAGAGGGGTTGCAGATTGGAGAAGGTGCAGGCTGGGCTAAGGGACCTCCCTACCCCCATGCACGAATTTTGTGCACTGGGCTCTAGTCATAAAATAAAATCCTTGCCCAGCAGGCATGATTCAGTGGTTGAGCTTTGACCTATGAACCAGGAGGTCACAGTTCAAGTCTAGTCATTGCATATGCCTGGGTTGCAGGCTCGATCCCTGTTTAGAGTGTGCAGGAGGCAGCTGATCCATGATTCTTTCTCATCATTGATGTTTCTATCTTCCTCCCTCTCCTTCCTGCTCTGAAATCAATTTTTTTTAAAAACCTTTTCTAAAAATCCTATAAATTCCTTTCCTGATTAGGGCTTTTTCTGAGACTTATAGCTTCTCAGGAGTTACAGGTCAAAGCAATGTGCTTATCAGTATTTGTTGAATGAATACAAATGACTTTGATAAAGAAAGGACTATTTTTATTCGTAATAATTGACTTATCAGTGAAGATAAACTTTAAAATATACTATATCCTTTCCAGCAGTTTTATCTTTATAAAAAAAAGTCATGTTGTTTTTATTATTTTAAAAGATAATTCCTTTTCATTGCTATTGAAACTTCTCATTGTTAAAATTTGGGGTCAAAAAACAACTCTTTTCAACCAGGTAGTCCTTCAAAGTTGTTGAATCTACAGTTTTTTGTGTTCCAATTCAACAAGCATTTGTTGATTTTCTACAGTGTTGATTTTGTCACCTATAAAGATTAATGTGACATGGCTTTAACCCTATTGGAACTCACTTTCAGGGAAGACATACATAGAAGCTTAACAATTATCAGCAAAACCTGCTTTTTAAACCATGCATATGAACATAAGGCAGATTTTCAGTTCATAGGATTTCAGCATATTGAGAGTCACTGCTTAGGGGTCATTAGTTACTGTTTATAAACAGACTATTTTTCATATTTGGCTTCACAACCTGAAGGATCTTCATAATTTACACTCTGGATATGTTGTTAGCAACATTTGTAATGCCTTAGAATCATCTGGAAATTTTTTTAAATTACTGATTCCTAAATATTTATCATTTACTTTTTAAAGGCATCAGTAAAAAGCTTAACATATTTACTAAGAAAGTTACAATATACAAATGTGTTGACAGATTTTTCTGCATTATATGTGACCTTGAGTTTCTTTTAATTACTCACATTTCCATTGTTCAGTTATTCAAACTGGTTATTCCCTACAATAATAAGTACTTGGCTGGTTACTTAAGCATAGGTCACATACAACAAAGGAAAATGTAGAAGATTGTGCCATTCAACCAAGTGCTCATGAAGAAAAGATGAAAACTGTTCACATCGACCAGGGCATATCAAAACACCCTTCTCCTTGGGAGAGAGCTGCACTTCTTAAGGAAGATTAAGGAGATTGTTTTATTTTGTCTAAAGAAATACTCTAGCAATAATATGTTTTTAAAATGTATTTTTATTTATTTCAGGGAGGAAGGAAAAGGGAGAGAGAAACATCAATGATAAGAGAATCATTGATCAGCTGCCTCCTGAACATCTCCTACTAGGGATCAGGCCTGCAACCTGGGCATGTGCCCTTGACCAGAATCGATCGTGGGACCCTTCAGTCCACAGGCAGATGCTCTATGCACTGAGCCAAACCAGCCAGGGCGCTTGTGAAAGTACCCATCTGATTTGAATGTATAGTTAGTGCTAAGGACCACTGCATTATTTCGCATCTTTTTTTTTTTTGTAAATAAATGAAGGTCTTCGTAAATAAATAATAGGGCCAAAAAATTCCTTCCCTATCTAGGCAGTCTTTGAAAGTCTATGAAACCTTTTCGTATAACTAACTGTTCATCTCATAGTATTTTCATCTTTCAGTTTAACAATAGGCTATAAGTTGTCTAAAATTAGTATTTTATTAATTTCCCCCTGGCATCCAAAGATGAAATCTGTTATATAGTTTTGGCAGGATAGCATGATGATTAAACGTGCACCCTTGAATGAAATTACTTAACTTCTCCTTGCTTCTGTCTCCTTGTCTATGAAACTGGAATAGCAATAATAATGAACTCATAGGTTTTGTTGTGAAGATTAAGTGAAGTAATACATATAAAATCCTTAGAGCAGTACGTAGCTCATTATTTCTGAAAATTTGGGGGGCAGAGAATACTCATGAATATTAATAGTAGTAATTCATTAGAAGATTATTTGCAGTTTTTTCCTTTTAGCTTTAAATTATTGTATGTCTGCCTATTTATTTAATTAAACAAAACTGATTATGATATATTGATGAGGAATGAAGAGAGAAAGTTAAATGAACATTTCTCTTTCATAGAATCGAAGGACTGTGGCTTCTATTAAGAATGACCCTCCTCCAAGAGATAATAGAGGTAAAGTAAAAAATTATTAATTTTGTCTGTTGGCCTTAACAAGGTAAATCAAAACTAAATATTACCCTTGAAGCATTGTTCTCAGTCTTCTGAGATTCCGCTCCCAGGTATGTACGGTTTGGCTCAAATAAATTCTAATAAACTAATAATGTTTTTTTTTAAAGGCAAATATTACTCTTGACTTTACATGGCTAATTTTAAGATTGGTGTCTTCTTGATTTCCTAATATAATGTTGATAATATAAAAATTATTTATAAATTTATAAAACATGATATATTCAATATTTGATTTATCTCATTTTCCCAATAGTTTTTCAGATTTTAATAGTGTTGTGACAAAGAAGGAAATGGGGAAGGATTCTGTTGATTAATTTCACAAAATTTTGACATTTTATATAATTTTTTGGCTAACAGGTTTCCAAAAGGGGTCATGGGTATCTTTGGAGACAGCTTAAAAAGAAAGTTGAACAAGTATAAATTTCAGTTAATGGCAGGTTTTCCATATATTTTCAGCCAGGAAATGTAAAGGATAGTTAATTTCTTGTTTACTATTCAGTAGTCCAGAATGGTACTTTGTCTACATGGATGGATGAGGAAGGATAGGCATAGATAGGTATTAGAGGACAGATCAGAAGTAGAGGTAAAGTTCTGTACTATGCAGCTGTAAAAATTTATAGATCTTGGTAAAATGTGACATTTATATTTAATTAATGCCTTTTTTCACATTTATAACATTCACAGTAGGAAACTCTCTGCTTAAGATTTGTATATTTGAGGAGCAAATAATTGGATTTAGAATATAGGAAGGGTTAAAGGCTTAAGTTTTTACTTTCCATAGTTCTGAAGTATTCAAAATGAGAATGCATTTAAAATTTATATTTTGTACACTTATATTTTTAAATGATTATTAGAAATAAAGTTTGGCTTTTTATATAAATTATTCAGATGGAGTTTTATAGTTAAAACTACATTGGTGGCACCTAAGCCTGCACATATTATGGCAAAACCTCTTAGCTTATTAGTTTAATTATTATGTTTTCTGTTAATGTGCACATAAGTAGAAAAATTGACAATTTGCTAATGCAACTTTTAAGTTACCAGTTCTTTTCAGTTATCTCTGTTCCTTTAACCAAGGTTCACCTTTATTAGTTTTCCGTTCTGAATTTAAAATTTTTGTTCTACTTACAGTGGTTGGTTCTGCACGTGCACGGCCTAGTCAGCTTCCCGAACAGTCTTCTTCTGCACAACAGAATGGTAGTGTTTCAGATATATCTCCAGTTCAAGCTGCAAAAAAGGAATTTGGACCTCCTTGTATGTAAATCATGTATCAAGGATTCAGTCATTTTAGGCATACATGTATTCTCTCTTGGTCATCTTTATATATCCCCAAATGGTAAACAGTCTAATTGCAAACTTGATTGCAGATTTCATTTTACCACTGTGGAAAATATTTTATTTTAGATAGTTTAGTCTATTAATTGGGTTTTTAATATATATATATATATATATATTTAAGAGTAAACAATTCTTATTACTATAAAAGTATTTCAGAGTAAACAATTCTTATTACTATAAAAGCATTTCAGTTGCTTTGAATTTAAAATTCTGGGAAGATGATAATTTGACATCTGTGATTCTAAACCAAGAGATGACATGTATCAATATGTTAGAGTCATTTTTCTTGACTCTTATTTGTATATTGTCCTGTTCCTAGTTTTGTTAAAGCAGCTCATTAACTAAAGTTCATGTAGTTGTTATAGGCATGCTTTGTTACTGTGTACTTTATTTTAGTTATGTGATTTAATTGCACATAAAATTTTGTGTATAAGTACAATACAAAGAAATCTGTACTTCTCCAGCTCATCTTTTTCTTTCAGCACGTAGAAAATCTAATTGTGTTAAAGAAGTAGAAAAATTACAAGAAAAACGAGAGAAAAGGAGACTACAACAGCAAGAACTTAGAGAAAAAAGAGCTCAGGTTTGTAACGGAAACATGTTTTGTATGTGTACTAACTGAAGGTCAGACTGTCGTGAAAGTGACTTAGGAAAAAATAGTTGAGGCGTTCATTTAAAGATTTCAACATAGTCCTTTAATTGATATTGAGGAATAATATAAACTCTCGTGAAAATAAGTTATAACAGATTTACTACATGCACTTTTCATATTTTAGTGGGTATGTGTTAGTCCTAAAGTTTGTTCCATTTTTTTTTTAAATTTTTTCTTCTTTATTGTTCAGTTTATTAATTACATTGTTCTCTTTTTTTCCCCCTATAGTTCCCCTCTACCTAGTACCCATCCCACCCTCCGCCCTCACCCCCCTCCACTGTCCTCTCCCATAGTTGCAGATTTTTGTCCAGTCTCTTGCTGCACTTCCCACACTCCCTTTGTCCCAAGAGTTGTCCATCCATCCCCTCTTTATGTCCGTGATTCTGTTACATTCACCAGTTTATCTGTTCATCAGCTTTTATTTAATTCACTTGATTTTTAGATTCATTTGTTGATAGATGTGTATTTGTTGTTCCTAATTTACACTTTTATCTTTTTCTTCTTCCTCTTCTTAAAGAATATCTTTCAGCATTTCATATAATATTGGTTTGGTGGTGATGAACTCCTTTAGCTTTTTCTTATCTGCGAAGCACTTCATATGACCTTCAATTCTGCATGATAGCTTTGCTGGATAGAGTAATCTTGGTTGTAGATTCTTGCTATTCATCACTTTGAATATTTCTTGCCACTCCCGTCTGGCCTGCATCGTTTCTGTTGAGAAATCCGCTGACAATCGTATGGGTGCTCCCTTATAGATAACTGTTTTTCTTTTGCTGCTTTTAATATTCTCTCTTTGTCTTTTGCTCTTGGCATTTTAATTATGATGTGCCTTGGTGTGGTCCTCTTAGGGTTCCTATATATTGGGGTTCGGTGCGCTTCTTGGACTCCTAAGTCTATTTCTTTCAGCAGGTGTGGGAAGTTTTCAGTAACTATTTCTTCAAATAGGTTTCCATTGTCTTGGTCTCTCTCTTTTTTTGGCACCCCTATAATTCTGATGTTGGTATGCTTGAGATTGTCCCAGAGGCCCCTTACACTATCTTCAATTTTTTGGATTCTTTTGGTTTCTTGCTTTTTCAGCTGAGTGGATTTTGCCTCTTTGTATTTCAAATCTTTAACTTGGTTCTTGGGGTGCTCCAGAGCACTTTTAGGTCTTTGTATAATATTTTTTATTTCAGTCAGTGTGTGCTTAATTTCTGGTTGGTCCTTTTTCATATCCTTGAGAGTCTCCTTTATATCCTTGAGGGTCTCCTTCATTTCCTTGTAGGACTAATTCATTTCCACGTTGGTCTCGATCATTTCCTTGCAGGTCTCATTCATATCCTTGAGGGTCTCGTTCATTTCCTTTTCGGTCTTATTTCCTTATAGGCCTCGATCTTTTGTTGGAGCCTCTTAAAAAACCCTATAACCGTGGTTCTGAATTCCATGTCCAGTCGTTTTTTTTCCTCCATTTCTTTCACATCTGATTTCTTTCCATGTCTCTACATGGTGGCTGCTTCCCTGAGTTGGTCAATTAGCTTTGTGTGGTAGACATCCTACAAGGGACAGTGGGTCAGCCTCTCTAGTTACCTGAGGTGGATATGGGTTGCACAGTCTTGCTGAAGTTAAGCTCAGGTTAATCGTTGTTAGCACTTGGAGGGGTTGACCTCCAGGCCAATTGTCTGTGAAGTTCAGCTGTGCTCAGGTTGGATGGGCAGAGTCTCCGGGCCAAGCAGACAGAGTTAGCTTCGCCCTGTGCAGTCCCAGGGACTCTGTGCTGGAGGCAATGGCCGCCAGCATCTCTGAGAGAGAGCCGCTGCTGAGCTCCACTGGCTGCCGGGGAATTCAGACTCTCCGCAAATTCGTCTGCACACCCAACATCTCACCCAGGGTCGTAAGACAAAGCAGTCTGATGGTTTCAGAATGAGAGAGCAAGTTGAGAGCGCTCTCTACGCGGTCACGCAGCTGCGCTGTTCCCAAGTTCACGCGCAAGCTCCCTTCTCCACAAGCCACCAGACCCGGCAGCACCTGAGCTTCGGTGTGCCCTCCCACTGTCCAGTTTTTACCCCGTACGATAGTGGGTTCCCTGGACTTCGCCCAGAGCTAGAGAATCAGTCCAGAGGGAAGTCTTTGTCTCCCCGTTCGAGAAAACTGGCCGGTTTTCAGCCGCCCGCCCTCTCCGCTGGTGCGCGCTCCAAACCTCTCTCCGCGCAAATCTTCAACGCTTCCTCCGAGTCCCAGTGTCTTATCTTCACTTTTATTTGTGGAATTTTAACTCAGCGAGCTTTCTGGTGATTCTGGAAGGTGTTTGTTCCTTCGTTAAGTTGTAGTTTTAAAATTGCTGTATATGACGGCAAGATCGGTGTTTTACCTATGCCGCCATCTTGGTTCCTCTTCCTCTAATTCTGTTCCATTTTTAATAAGATATTGTTACAGAATTCTAATATAAGAATAATAGGATTTTGACTTTTTAAAATATCTAAAACTACATTTAGAAGGACATTCAGTTAAAGTACATGATTACATTATAAATTTTATTATTTTCCTATGGACAATACTAAGGTCAACATAACACATTGAAAGTGGGGAAATTTATTGTGTTTTGATTTATACTAGATATGAGAGCATATCTGTATTTGCCCCTCTTGTGTTTCCTTTAGATGGTAGCAAAACTTTATTAGCTTTGGAAAAATTTCATAGAAAATTGGTCTTTTATCTCTTTACAAGTCTGCTCACATTAAAAATTCTGTTATTATACATAAAACTCCTCCCTTGTGCTTATATGATATACTCAGAACTTGTTTCCTGTAATAAAACATCAGGGTTTTTTTATTTTTTATTTTGGAGTATTCTCAAATGTCCTAAGGGAATTGAAAGCAATTTTTACTCATAAAGATGTATTTGGGAATTATAGAACCAGCATAATATTCACCCTGAGTAAATCAGCTTCTATCTGAAAGTGATCTGAGAATGACCAGTTGGGTTTTGAAAAAAATATTACACAAAAGAACTAGATCTGGGCTCTGGCATCTTGGGACTGAGTGCAAGAATCAGTCATAGTGATTCTTCAGAGGCTCTTCAGGTTCTCTTATGTCGTTTGGTCTGCACTCTCAGTCCATTTGGGAGGAATATTGGTGTTAAAACTGGCATTTAATAAGGAACTTGATCCTATACAGAAACTCTTCGTGGTCAAGATTAGAGATTACAAAACTAAACGACAGTCATCTAGAGAGCCTGTTGATGCTGGTCCAGAGTATCAGCAAGGCATGGAGAGGGAGCCCTGACCGGTTTGGCTCAGTGGATAGAGCATTGGCCTGTGGACTGAAGGGTCCCAGGTTCGATTTCAGTCAAAAGCATGTACCTTGGTTGCAGGCACATCCCCAATGGGGGATGTGCAAGAGGCAGCTGATCAATGTTTCTAAATCTGAGGCCCTCTCCCTTCCTCTCAGTAAAAAATCAATTGGGGAAAAAAAAAAAGTTATAGAGAGGGAGCTTTTTAAGCTTAAGCAAATGTATGGTAAGGTAAGGTAGACATGAATACGTTCCCAAATTTGAAGTCCTAGAAAAACTCCAGTACTGAAAAAATGTAAAATTTATCTGGTTATGTGTCCTAGATAAGTTGTATAACTGATCAAAAGTATTAGAAGAAACACACATTTCAACAACTGTCAACTATTCTTTCATTCTGATTCCAAAGAAATTATTTGGTGATTTTTTTTTTAAAAAGCTAGATGTACTGATACTTAGCACAGGTGCCACCTAGTGTCTCCTGAAGGTACTTCATAATATTTTCACATAGCTTTGTGGTATCTTAATTTGCACTTTACATAGTACTTCTCAATTGACATAACTGGTTAATATTATTTATTTCCTAGGAGTAAGTTTCATGAACAGTTTTTAAGTTTAATTATATTCCAAGTAAATCTGCATATGATATATGAAAAAATATGATTTCTTGAGAATATTCAATAATTTATTACTCGTGACTGGGAGAGGCTATTAACTATTGCTGTTTACTGTGTTAATCTGAATTTCCTCAGTTTTGAAGCAAAAGTGTAAATTGCAGTTGTTAAGATTTTCTCCAGGGCTGAATAACCAAAGAAAGAGAGGCTGCCAACTCCATCATTATATAAAGAGTTTGTTGCCTGGTCATGTGGCTCAGTGGTTGAGTGTCAACCTATGAACCAGGAGGTCATGGTTTGATTCCCAGTCAGGGCATATGTCGGGGTTGCAGGCTCAATCCCCCATGTGGGGCATGCAGGAGGCAGCCAATCAATGATTCTCCCTCCTCACTGATGTTTCTCTCTCTCTCTCTCTCTCTCTCCCTCTCTCTCTCTCTCTCTCTCTCTCCCTCTCTCTCTCTCTCTCTCTCTCTCTCTCCCTCTCTCTCTCTCCCTCTCTCTCTCTCTCTCTCTCTCTCCCCCCCCCTTTCCCTCTCCCTCCCTTCCTCCCTCCTTCTCTCTCTCTCTCTCGCGCTCTCTCTCTCTCTCTCTCTCTCTCTCTCTCCCTCTCCTCCCTCTCTCCCTCCCACCCCCCTTTCCCTTCTTCTCTGAAATTAGTGAAAATACATACTTTTTTTAAAAAGCCTAATTAGGGGAACTTACATGTGAGGTAGCCTTGGGTCGGTGACAAGAAGACATGGATATCCATCATGTGGCAGACACTAAGGAGTTATATAGGACAGGACAGGACAGGATGGATAGGGATCCTGGGGTGTAACTTGCCCCAGTTGAGGGGAAAATGCCCTATATACTTGCCCAGCGCAGCGTGTATGGGGCATGGGGAAGGAGTCAGTTTCTGAGGGAATTTAAGAGAAGCATCACTCTTCTGGCCCATGTCTAGCAGGATCTATTTGGATTTAGCAGGAGGGACAGCAGCAGTCAGGCAGTGTCAAGAAGTTGTCATGTCATAGAACAGTCTCTCCTCCATAGCAGTCAATATCCAATAATTTGAATATCAAAAGATTTTTTAAATTATCTTGGCTTTTCATTCTTTTAAACTCTATGTCTTATTAATTTGCCTTAGTGTTGTTGTTTTTTTTTTTTAAAGAGAGCCAGCAAAAAATAGAAAATAAACTTAAATGAATCCATATCTATTTTGCTAAATCACTGGATTAAGACTGGGCAAAAGAATCCGATTAAATGAATATTTCTAGAACTTCAGCTTTTCTAGAGATGAGTACTACTACTCTTTTGCTCCATTTTCTAGGATAATTAAGGTATATGTATAGCAGATGAATTTTTGAATTATGTCAAGGGTGATTTTAATAATGAATGTTTGGTTTAGAATTAATATTGTGTGTAGACCTACAAAATTGTATTTTTAATTTAAAAGTGAGTTTTGAGCATGTGACTAGTCATAACTGAAACTAAATTATATTACGTCTTCAGTTTGAGTCTGAGCTGAGCTAGGGCAAATGACATAATCTATTAGTTTAAAAAATGTTTAATTTTCCAATTATCTATAGCACCAAGGCAACAAATGCTGTATTACTCTGATTATAATAAATGATGATTCTCTCTATCTCCTTTTAGGATGTTGATGCTACAAACCCAAATTATGAAATTATGTGTATGATCAGAGATTTTAGAGGAAGTTTGGATTATAGACCATTAACAACAGCAGATCCTGTAAGACTTTTTTGTAAATCATTGTTCTGGAACTTTACTGAAATAAGAACATGTTTGATACCAACTAAATTACTATTGTACTTACTAGATAAATTTTCATTTCTTATGTGCCCATTTCCTACATTTTAAGAAAAAATAAAAAAATCATCCACATTTATGTCTCTATTCCATAATTGATTATATCAGACATGTTTCCCACAGAAATGTCTGTTTCAAAGCAAAGTCTTCCATATCATTGGTAGGACAGAACAACAATTAAAGGAGTTATATGTCTGAATACCCAATTTCCTTTATTTACTCTTTGGCTTGTGCTATATAGATTGCACTGTCCAATTTATTTTAATGTTATTTTGTCTTTATAAGTAAAGGTTATGAAAAATAATCCATCTGACCTAGCATATACAGAATGTAGTATTGGGTACACAAAACACATTTGTGTTTAGGAGGTGTATTATTTTGGATTTAATGGTTGTTCATAACATTTGCATCCCATATATTTGGGTACCTCGTGGGTACCTCTCCTTGCTATCCTTACCTTTGTGTAACTTCCTGTTTCTGAACTCATACTTTAGGAAAGGAATTAGCAAAAACTTTTTCTGAAAAGGGCCTAATAGCAAATATTTTTGACTTTATGAACCATATGATATAGTATTTGTTACAACTACTCAATTCTGCTTTTATAGTGTGAAAGCAGCCATAGATAACACATAAATGAATGGGTATGGCTGTTCTAGTAAAACATTACAAAAGGAGGTTGTGGGCTGGGTTAATCCTACAGGCCATACTTTGCTAATCTCTACATTATATTAATTATTTTTAAAAGGCAAGTATTAGGAACATAAATCTTACGAAAAATATTTATGTATAAGAATTGGTATATTCAAATTATTTTGCTCAATAATCTCCTGGGAATCATGTTTCTTATCTATATAGTTATCTTTATCAACAAGTTTCCCTAAAATTTACCTGAAAATACACCACTTGCTTTTGTTTTATATGGCACATCTTCAAGTTAATAAGGCAGCTTCTTAACACGAACTCAATGCTCTAAGAATATTAGTGCCCTCTACAAGGTTATTTCTTAATGGTTTACCAAACAATGAAATAAATAAGGAAGTCTCTATTAAAATGTTTGCAAGTTAATTTGTGTGTGTGGTTTGTTTTTTTAAGCTTACTTATCCTATTTATGCCATGAATAAATTTCCAAAATCTCTGAAGGAAATGTTGTCTAATTAACTGACTTTCATTGTTTTACATACCACTGATAATCACTGAAATATATATATTTTTTCTAGATTGATGAACATAGAATATGTGTTTGTGTAAGGAAACGACCACTCAATAAAAAAGGTATGATGTTTATTGAGTTGTAATAAAGGTTGATTTTATCCTGTTTGTAAGAGCAGAAAATCAAATTGGTTGGGGCCAGTTCGTTGTAAATTATTTCATTTGTACATAACCTTTCTGCAGATTTCTGTGGTTAACCTATTGATTTGTTACTTTTGTATGAAATGTTGCCATTTCTGGTTCTTCACAGAAATCTTGATTTATATATTTTTTTACTTTGTTATTGAAATATTCTGTCTTATTGAATGGGATATTTATATTTGAAAAACTCATTACTTTTTGTACATTAATTCAAAATCTGTAAAAGTTTCTCGGCATTGATTTTCATTTGTTCTTTTAGAAACTCAAATGAAAGATCTTGATGTAATCACAATCCCTAGTAAAGATGTTGTGATGGTACATGAACCAAAACAAAAGGTAGATTTAACACGGTACCTAGAAAACCAAACATTTCGTTTTGATTATGCCTTTGATGACTCAGCTCCTAATGAAATGGTTTACAGGTAGGTAAATTTGTTTTAAATTAGAATTTTGTTCTCACATCATGTGCTTATTATTACCCTGAAACATATTCATCTTGGCATATCTCTCCAGAGGTGTTACATGCTTTTGTATTCTGATTTTAAGCAAAGAAGAATATGTAATAAACATTGTAATAACTATTAACAGTTGTTCTCTTTAGTGCTCCCCCAAATCATAATTTCTATTACTGATTAACTTATATACATATCACACAACATGTAAATGGATATGAAATTTATAAAAAATGTTGACATTTTTGTACCTCTGAGAATGGGAAGTAATTTTAGGAGGACTATTCTTTTTTCCTTTTAATCTCTACAATAAAGAAATTTGAAATTATACAGCTAGTATAATTTGCCTGAATATTTAGCTGTACCACAACTTCAGGGGGAAAAATGTTTAGGAAACGTTCTGTTTTCACCTGTATTTATGCTTCTTAACTTTACCAATATTGATTCTGCTCCCTTTCTCTTAACCTTAACTTTTATGGATTGAGGAGTTAGACCTTTTCTTGTCTAATCATACTCATTTCTAGAAATTTTCCTGCTCCTTTTGTATGTTCTCCAGTTGTGCCTTTAAAAAATATATTAGTGGGACTAAGGGGGGAAAGAATTAAAGGGATACATCTGTAATACTGTCAACAATAAAAAATAGTTTAAAATTAATTAAAAACATCAGCACAGTTGTATATAATGTTTCATATATATTATTTTGAAGTCTATATAGAAAGTATATTTGTTTTCTATTACACTTTTCAGTGCTCTTAGACCTTTTAGTGCTCTGCTCAATAAAATATTCCTTGACCCTCCTACATTTTAATTTTACCTCTGGTGGTGATTATACTCATAGGTTTGAAGAATAATCCAAATCATAATGTTTTGGTATCTCTTTTTTTATTTTAATGTATTTTCATTAATTTTAGAGGGGGGAAGGGAGAGGGGAAGATGGAAACATCAATGATGAGAGAGAATCATTGATCGGCTGCCTCCTGCATGCCCCACAATAGGATTAAGCCTGCAAACAGGGCATATGTCCTGACTGGGAATCCAGCCATGACCTCCTGGTTCATAGGTTGACGCTCTTAGCACTGAGTCATGCAAGCCGAACTAGCATCCTTTTCTTAAATCAAGACTATCAATTCAGAACTCAGTGTCTTATAAGCATAATTTTTACCTGTTTACATTCAATGAAATCTTAATATTTTTCTGCTGATTTAGATGGTATAAGATAATCCTATCTAATAAAAGAGAAACATGCAAATTGACTGTGCCTTCGCTACACTAACAGTCAATCAGGAGTGAGGGGTGGGGCTGAGCGGCACGAGGGGCGGGGCCGAATGCTTCCTGGTAGTGGGAGGGCTTGGGGAAACCCCAGCTGAAATGAAATACATTTCTTTGTATCTTTACATTTAATTCACTCGAGTGTTGAGGGGGTGGCTGGGGCCAGTGGCCGCCTTTTACCTCCCCTGGGGCAGGATTTTAGGAAAAAGGAAGAGGCAGAGCGGGAGGGGGTAGGCCCTGTGTGTGGTGGTGCCCGCTCAGCCCAGGATTGCGCCCCGAAGCCAGAGGGCGGTGTTTTCCCGAAGAGCCTGAAGGAGGAAAGAGGCGTTTGGCCTGGCCTCCAGCCTGTAGCTCACTGGTTCTCCGAGCTCGGTGTCAGAGCGGTACCTGGCAGACACACAAATCCCCCTCCCAGGTCTGGCCGTTACTGGAGCTCCTGAGTGATTGTGTGAGAACAATCCGGCCAGTGAATGCCGGTCACAGGATCCCAGCTCTTCCCGCCAGGCCCTTCTCCACATTCAACTGCTGCCTTTTGTTGGCGTCACCAGGTGGGGGGGGAGCAGACAGGACCCACCCCACCCCGCTGTGGAACCAGTGAGCCCAGTGTACTCCTCTCTGGGGTGGTACCGAGGGCAGCTTTGACCCCAATTTAAAGGGGCTGGGGCTAAGGCCTGGGCTGGGCTGGGGGGGCAGGGCCAAGGCAGCTGGGGCAGAGCCAGCCATCAGCCCCATTGCAGGGTGATGCCTGGGTGCCCAAGGCCTAAAGCTTTGGCCAGGGGTGAGGGGTCAGTAGGACATCCTCTGAGGGCTCCCAGTATGTGTGAGGGGGCAGGTTGGGCTGAGGGACCACCCCCCATGCACGAATCTTCGTGCACCGGGCCCCTAGTCTATATATAAAAGCCTAAGCGACTGTTTGACCGGTTGCTATGACATGCACTGACCACCAGGGGGCAGATGATTCCTGGTGGTCAGAGAGCTCCCACAGCAGAAGTGCTGCTCAGCTGACTGATGGGCGCCAGACACTGGGCTCACAGCTGGTGAGCACAACTGCGGTGGTGCAAGCCTCCTGTGTACACTCCCCCTGCATATCCCCCTCTTCCCACCTCCCCCTCTCCCCCCAATCTGGACTGGGACGGCATCAAGACTGACTGGGCATGAGCCCGCAGCTGTATCGCAGTCATAAGTGAACCAGTATCACCCTAGGTCAGGCGTACGGAGACCACAGCAGAGTGGCAGTGAGCCTACTGAGCGATGGTAGCTGCAGGTGTAGTAGGACTGGGATGAGCGAGAGCGGTGCCCAGCCCGGGCTCAGTCTCCTCCCTGCCACCTGCCACTTTGTGCACTGCATCCCTCCGGGGATGTAGGAATGCCAGTTTAGCCAATCTTTGCAGGCCAGGCCTAGGGTCCCCACCAGTGCACGAATCAGTGCACCAGGCCTCTAATATAAGAATAAACTCTGTGTTTCATGTATTCACAACTTTTTTGTGTGTAAACCTACTTTTGCCCCACCTTGTATATAACAGAAAACAAAACAACCCTGTATGTTTTATTTGGTTGGCTAATATTATCATCTTTTGTTATTTTTTAAATCTTTCTATGGTTTTCTATATAGCTCAGTTACTGTTAGGTTTTATTGTCCATCGTTAATGTGATCATTATTTATTACTAGAGGCCTGGTGCATGAAATCATGCACGGGGGTGGGGGGAGGGCAGTTTGTCCCTCAGCCCAGCCTGCACCCTCTCCAATCTGGGACCCCTCGAGGAATGTCTGACTGCCTGTTTAGATAGGGCCTAAATGGGCAGTCTGACATCCTTCTCACAATTCAGGACTGCTGGCTCCAAATTGCTTGCCTGCCTGCCTCCCTGATTGCCCCTAATCGCTTCTGCTTGCCAGCCTGATCACCCCCTAACCACTACCCTGCCAGCCTAATTGATGTCTACTCCCCTGCCAGCCTATTTACTCCCAACTTCCCTCCTCTGCTGGCCTGGTCACCCCTAACTGCCCTCCCCTGCAGGCTTGATGGGCCCCAACTACCCTCCCTTGCAGGCCTGGTTCCTCCCAACTACCCTCCCCTGCTGGCCCACAACTGCCCTCTCTTGTAGGCCTGGAACCTCCCACGATCCTCTCCTGCTGGCCATCTTGTGATGGCCATCTTTGACCACATGGGGGCAGGATCTTTGACCATATGGTGGCAGCCATCTTGTGTGTTGGAGTGATAGTCAATCTGTGTATTACTCTTTTATTAGGTAGGATGGAACTAGAGGCCTGGTGCACAAAAATTCGTGCACTCAGGGGGGTCCCTCATCAACCTGGCCTGTGCCCTCTCACTGTCCAGGAGCCTTCTGGGGATGTCTGACTGACACAGTCTGGCCTCCCTCTTCAGGAGGCAACCAGCTGGGCCGATCAGGAGATGGCACCAGCCAGCAAGCAGCCAGCCCTGTCATCCCCCCATCCCCCTCCACCACTGCTGGTCGCTGCTGACCCCCAATTAGCCCCTCTCTCTGCCCGTTGGCACGTGCCTTGACTGGCTTGGTGCTGCCTGCTCACCGGCCCCACCCCCGCCAACCAGTCAGTCATTCTGTTCGGTCAATTTGTGTATTACGGTTTTATTGTATAGGATTATTGTTTGAAATTATGCTTTAAAGAGCCTTAAACAATTCTAGGATATAGTTATTTGAAATTTTAAATAAATCAATTAGACTCAATTGTGGCCTCATAGTTGAGCTCATTGATTGGTTAAAAATCTTGGTATACATTTTGTTTATTAATACTATATTACTTTTATTTCTTCTTTGCTAATTTAAATATTGAATGCACATTCTGACTGGTGCATATTATTTTTAAGGTTTACAGCTAGACCACTAGTGGAAACTATATTTGAAAGGGGAATGGCAACATGCTTTGCTTATGGGCAGACTGGAAGTGGAAAAACTCATGTAAGTTATTATAGTTACATCCTGGTATGAAGTTAGTTTATTTTTCTTATAGCTTAATTCTTACACCTAAATTCTTAAGATTTATTCTTGAATAATGTCCGTTATTCTTTACTGTCTTTTTAACATATAGACTATGGGAGGTGACTTTTCAGGAAAAAACCAAGATTGTTCTAAAGGAATTTATGCATTAGCAGGTAACTATGTTTTTTTTGGGGGGGGGGGGGTTGTTTGTTTTTGCCTATCATTTGTAATATTCTTCTTCAATATATTCAGGTGGCTTGAAATAAGACCTGGACATATTGTCCAGGAATTAAAGGGTAACGATAATGCTATATTTACTGTGTATTATGTCAATTTTAGGTTATCAGACTACCTGAAAGAACTGTGCATTTGGGGCAGAAATCTTGATTTTATTTATGTCATTATAATCTGTCACATTGTTGGAACTTACTATTTGTTGTTGAATAATGATTTGTGAAAAGATTCCATTTGGTATGGTTATGAGAACGACCTTATAAGGATAGATAGCATCCTTTTATTAAATAATGAAGCAGAGTAGCCTCTAAACCTTAAGTCTAAAAATAAAACAACTACCTTTTGTAACATCGATGTTTACTTTAGTCTTTATTTTCATTATTGATGTTATTATTTGTTATTATTGTAAGTAAAGATTAACTGATACCTCTAAAAAATAGAAAATTTGAAATGCTTTTTAAAAATATCTGTTGCATCTTAACAAATTTTCTCCATGTGAAATTTTTAATAGCTCGAGATGTCTTTTTAATGCTAAAGAAGCCAAACTATAAGAAGTTAGAACTTCAAGTTTATGCAACCTTTTTTGAAATTTATAGTGGAAAGGTAAGTGAAAACTTCCATTTTGATTAAATTATGCATAAAATAAAATTTATTATTTTAACCATTTTTAAGTATACAAATTCAATGGCATGTACATTTTACATTGTTGTGCAACTGTTGCCACCACATCACTTTTATATGTATTTGGATTTTGTTGAGATTTCTTTTAATTCCCTTTGAAACTTCAACTCAAATATTGAGCATTTTATTTTCTGAAATGGTTCTTAGTTTTTGAATGACTGATTTTTATAGAACTGATTCTTTTTTCTTTAGTTTTCAATTTGAAAATATTTTTTTAGGTGTTCGACTTGCTAAACAGGAAAACAAAATTAAGAGTGCTAGAAGATGGAAAACAGCAGGTTCAAGTGGTAGGATTACAGGAACGGGAGGTGAAATGTGTTGAAGATGTACTGAAACTCATTGACATAGGTAACAGTTGCAGGTAAATCTTATTTTAATTAAGAAAGGGAAAGTTTTATGTAATTTGGTTATAACAAACAAAAGGATATTATTCAATGCATCTTAGAAGTAAAAGTCATTATTCATAAAAACTTTTGTTGTTGCATGTAACTCTATTCTATAGATAACATACTAGAAGTGTAATAAATGATGAAAAATGGATAGTTTTTTTTTATGAAAATACTGTGGTTTGAACATAAAGTATTTATATATCAAATGTCCTCAATTCACATTGTAGAACATCTGGGCAAACATCTGCAAATGCACATTCATCTCGGAGCCATGCAGTGTTTCAGATTATACTTAGAAGGAAAGGAAAACTACATGGCAAATTTTCTCTCATCGATTTGGCTGGAAATGAAAGAGGAGCTGATACTTCCAGTGCAGATAGGCAAACTAGGCTTGAAGGTGCTGAAATCAATAAAAGCCTTTTAGCACTCAAGGTAAATAAAATGTATTTAATTGGAAAAGTCTTTTACTTTTTACTCAGCTACAAAACAATAGTACTTGTTTTGTCTAGTAATATATAGGAGAGGTCATAAAAATTGTTTTTTATATTTGTAGATACAGATTTATATTTACCCAGAAATTTTTTTTGCACCCATTATTAATTATTCTTAGGATGGATAAAAATCTGTTGTTGGCTGGCCAATTCCAAGGCTTCTTGGAGAGATTACAAAGGGCCCTAATCAGTCATATTTTCGTGGAATTGGGCAAGGACCCATAAAACTGAATGAAGAAATAGTTTCTCAGAAAAATGTGGAATTGCTTTCCAAAAGTTAAGCCATTATTATACCTCTTTTTTGACTTGAAAAGCAAAGATCAGCAAAACTACAAGAAAGCATTCTGTGTTTTTTCTCTTTAGTATCACTTTAAAAGTTTCTTTTATAGTCAGTGTTACTTCTTGTCACTTCTTAAACACTATTCATAGTCTCCAGAAGAACTTTTTGAAATAACAGTCCATTGGTATTTTGTTTTTCTTTTTAATTTTTTGTTTGTTTGTTTAAACTATTACAAATAGTAGTGCCTATGTCTCCTTTTTTCCCCCCATTGACCTCCCCCCGGCCGCTCCTACCCCCCAGCACATGCCCTCACCTGCCCCCCCCCCCCCCCAGTGTCTTGTATCCATTGGTTATGCTTTTATGCATGCATACAAGTCCTTCGGTTGATCTCTTGCAGCCCCCGCACCCCTGCAACCTCCCCTGCCTTCCTGCTGTAGTTTGACAGTTTGTTCCATGCTTCTTTTCCTCTGTATCTATTTTTCCCCCATTTCTTTTCTTTAAAAAAATCTTGCCTCTACAGACTAGAAATAAACATATGAGAACAAGAAATGTTTGAGTCCCAATTTCAATGTCCAACAGTTCTGAGTCCCAGTTTCAATGTCGAGCAGTTCCTTATGTGTACATGTCAGTAACGTACACATGTATCATTGCTGACATTGGTGTTTTTTTTAAATTTCATTTTCTTGAATTAGGACTTATGGCAACATCTTTACTATGCTATAAACCTGCTGGTATCATTTTTAAAGCTGATCAGTTCTTAAATATTAAATTGTAGTAAGAGAACTTTTAAATGTGTTAAAGTAAATACTCTTTATAAGAAACCTAATCTCTAAAGCTTGCTTTCTTAATTTTCAGGAGTGCATCAGAGCCTTAGGTAGAAATAAACCTCATACTCCTTTCCGAGCAAGTAAACTCACTCAGGTGTTAAGAGATTCATTCATAGGTGAAAACTCTCGTACCTGCATGGTAAGATTATGGGTTTATTTTGATTATTTATTTTTGTTCGTTCATTTTATTGTTGTTCTGTTTTATTTTTGTTAATCCTCTCTTGAGGATATTTTTTCTATTAATTTTTAGAGGGAGTAGAATGGAGGGAAGAGGGGGGTAGGTGGGAGGCAGGAAGGAAAAGAGAGAGAAATAATTGATGTGAGCAAGACATATCATTGGTTGTTTGCCTCACATGCCCTGCCCTGGGCTGGGCATTTAACCTGCACCTCAGGTACCTGAGCCCTTGACCAGTAATCAAACCCACAGGCTTATTCTCTGACTGACCAGCCACATTGGCCAGGGCTATTTGTTTATTTTAGTGTCAAATGAACAGTTATATAATATCTGTGGGAAAACTACAATATACACTAAACCCTTCTATTGTGAGAGATACAGGATTCTTAAGATGTGGTCGCTGACAGGCTGATAGAGAGGATTATAGTGCAGTTATAATGCATTCTATAGTTCCAATATCTGAGTCTTCTTGAAGTTGGTCCCCATTGAGTTCCAGTTTCCTTAAGTATGGGTTACATTTTTTATTCAGATTCCAGTAATTTTAGATCATGTAATTTTTATTATGGATGAATATCCAGTTCATAGACACTCTGGATTCTTATACTCTTCTAAAAATTACTGATTTTGTTGTTGTTGTATAGCAGGAAATTAACGTAGCTGAACTTACTCTAAACTCTTTTTCTTCCCTGCTGTGGGCAGCAACTGAAAATAAAATCTCTTTTTACCTCTTTTAGACTCAACTATGTATTCGGAGTCAGCATTGTGCGCACCTAGTTTAGGAGTCAGCCAGAGATCTTAACAAATTTTGGTTATAAATAAGCTTTCCAAAGTGACTGGGCAGTTTATATGCATAATTGGAGTTTCTCCCTCTGTAGTTGTCTCTTCTGGGACAAGGTTCACTTTCCAGCAGCTATGATCCCCACCTCCTAATTTTTGTTTTTTAGTTTCTTAATTCTTAGTTTAGTTAAAGTAAAGTTAGTTAGTGAAACTCTGAAGTTTCTAATGAAGTTTTGCTTGTCCTGTGTGACAGCAGCAGGGGTGGTCCTTAGGCAATAAAGCTATTAAAGAGGGGTAGTGGGGAAGTCATTTGATGTTATTCCCTTCTTCTAGGTGTTGACCTCCACTTTCTACTTGATCACTTTCTGGTGCATTCATAGACCTGTTTATATTTTTTAAAGATTTTATAATTATTATCTGATTGTGGGCATAAGATAGCAAGTAATCTTGAGTTCACGTGTTATTAATACACACATAGAGGGTGATGTAAATTTAAGTTTACAGTTAGTATGAAAAATAATGCAATCCTACATAATAAAAGGCTAATATGCAAATTGTCCAATCGCTATGATGTGCACTGACCAGGGGGCAGATGCTCTCATTGCAGGAGCTGCCTCCTGGTGATCAGTGCGTTTCCACAGGGGGAGCGCCGCTCAGCCAGAAGCCAGGCTCATGGCTGGTGAGCGCAGTGGCAGTGGCAAGAGCCTCTCCCACCTCCCAGTAGCACTAAGGATGTCTGACTGCCAGCGTAGGCCAGCTCCCCATGGGCCTCCTGGGAGAGGGCACAGGTTGGGCTGAGGGACCGACACAATACCACCACCCCCCAAGTGCATGAGTTTCGTGCACCGGGCCTCTAGTAATAAATAATAGTACAAGAATAAACTGTTTTATATACTCATAACTGTAAACCTATATTTGCCCCACTGTATATTTGTATCACTGTCTTCATCATTTATAACATCTTATTTACTTTTGCATTTTCCCCCCATAGATTGCCACAATCTCTCCAGGAATGGCATCCTGTGAAAATACTCTTAATACATTAAGATATGCAAATAGGTATGAGAAATGGTTACCCATTTTGAAATTTGAGGGAAATAAAGCATATGATTTGACTTAGTATCTGACAGCGTAAAGCTTACTACATTTTTCCCAATTTTCAAAAAAATTTTTTGCATTATACTCAGAATCAGTTTGTCAAGTTATCAAAATAATTGGAAATATGCTGTGTAATTTGGGGAGAGATTTATATTTTTATAGAATTAGTCTTTCTATCCTAGAACACAATTATGTTTTTTATTAAACCAAGTTAGATTTCATAATATTTTTCTACATTTGAATCATGCAAATAATTTCTAGTGTGTTAAAACTCTATCAGGGAGCCAATATGTATTTCATAAATTTTTTGCTATATGCTGAAAATTATTTCTGATAATATTAAATGTTACATGTACATGGGGAATATAGAGTTTAAAGTAAATAGTGATAGCATAGTTCTTTCTAGTATCTTATATGGGTTACATTTTATTAATGTCAGTAATGTTGCAAACTTTAAGTAACGATATTTACAGATGAAAGAACAAAAAGCATTATCGACTACTAAATTATTATTTCTTACAGTCATGAAATGCCCTTGGAATTTTGGATTATGATGCACATATTTATATTTGTTCCATAGATTATTCCCATTGCACTTTTTCTGAATGAGTATAGTTTTAAATTTTTTATTATCATATACTGCATTTGTGATTTTAACCTAGAGATAAAATTCCTCTGTATCCCATTTCTAGTGTTAAGATTCTTTTAGTTTTGCTTAATACAAATTTTATTTTTAATCTTTTATTAAAATGTGAAATACATATGCATACAAGAAAGTACCCAAAACATTACAGGATAATTTAGTGAGTACTTATAAAATGAAATTCCTGTCATTACTAGGAGAGAAAACATTTCCTGCCCCCTAGAAAGTTCCCCTTACTGATCACAAATCCTAAATAATTCATTAATATCTACCCCAAGGCAGCAATTGATTGCTCTGGTTTCTATGGAACATTTTTCTTGTTTTATCTTTTCTCTCTTTTTAAAAAATAGTTTTACTTCCTATGAATTTATCCATGAACAACATAGGTACATTTTAAATCATAGTAAAAACTTTAGAAAGTATAAACCTATTGACCTTTTGTAAAAAGATATTAACACATTGTGGACCAGTAGTTTTATTGCTAGCTTTACTCAGTGGCCAGATAAGTTTCTATTGAACGAGTACAAAAAACATTTTACATAAACATTAAAGACACGCTTTAAAATTAAATATCCATTGCATTTTGAAGTTATTTCTTGCATGTTCTTACAAGCTAATATCTTTTTAAAGTATGATACCTTGCAAAACACTGTGTAATATGAAACAAGAATTCTCATGATTCGTCCACAATGTGTTAAGATAGAATAGCTTCTTAAATATATAGCTTTATTTTTAAATTTAAACTTTGAATTCTGAGCTTCTAGCTGCAAACTTTCTAAGTCTTCTGTTTGATCCTTTTAATAAATATTTTTGATATTGTGGGGTTTCAATCATTAATTTAAAATGCCTCTTATTTCAAAATTGTATATGGGAGAGATGTGAAACAACTTAGTAGAATATTACCATGTTGTAGAATTAAATAAAAAAAAACCATGTGTTCAGACTTCTGGCTGTAAAAGAATCCCCCTAATGTAAAAATGCCCTGTCTGGCCATTGTTCTAGTGTGTTTGGGTTCAAGTAAAATGTTTTAATTTATTATCATGTAATGTAATTCATTTGCAACATGACTAACCAGCTGAGACAAATAATTCTGCCTCTTATTTCCAGACCTCTGGGAATAAAGGTTTCTCATCCTCCCTTGATAGTGCTCATTGGAGAGATATAAATAATTGCTGCATGTAATAGAGTTTAGATTGAGCAAGAGGAAAAGTATATGTTTAGGGTATCTAAATTAGTAGATTCTTAAGAGAGTAAGAAATGGGGCTGGGAGTAAAAAGAGCCAAGTAGTATTAGAAATCTAGATTTGTCAGCAGATGTAATAAATAAGCTTTGCAAAATGACTATAAAACATAAAAGGCAGATGAATACAGTATTGAATCTGTGTATAGACATTACCAATAGAGCAAAGAATGATTGTAGGTAGAAATGTATTAGCTTGATATACATTAGGTTATTAGTTTGATGTGTATTACTACTTTTGATCTATGAAAATGGTAATTTCATTTAGTTCAACCTAAGAGAAATATGAGAGAAACAGAATATGGTTAGTATATGAAATGTTTAATATAAGATTTATAGTAAAAGCTAAGTTTGAACCTCAGTTATGCCTATCCCCATTGAATGATGTTGGGTAAGATACTTTATTGCTCTGAGCCATTTCTCATCTGTAAAATGGTGATAATATCACAAGATTATCTTAAGTATTAAATAAATAATGCCTATAAATTACTAAAAATACCTGATATATAAGTAATGTTTAATAAATATTATCTACTACTATGAAATGGGATTGACTGAAAAAGAACATAAGGAATCACAAAAATTATATCATAAAAACCTCAATTTTGTTAAATATAACCTAGAGACATTAACAAAAGCAATTTAAATTCTATTACTAAAGGCTTTTCTCAACCATCGATGCTTTATAGCTGATACCATTCAATAGGCATAGGAGAAATTAGTTAATTTGTTACAAACAATGGATGTCATTAGGACTTAATTGTCTTGTGTTTAGTTTGAAAAGACTGCAAAAATGTTGAGACCTTCATTAATGCTATTAAACAAAATATTCATGATATTGATTACACAAGGAAATTAGATTGAGTAGCCATGTAGTTAAATAAGGGACATTTCAGACTTATTGAGGGTGTAGTTAAACTTCTAGAAAGGATCATGAGAAAAGAGGGAAATACACCAGAAAGAAAGGACTATGTAATAGGAAATCTTAGGACAGAGGGCTTTTTAATCTTAAAATGGATTATTTTAAAAATATTGTAATACATTAAGTCATAACAATGTTGATAGCTTTTGCTAAACAAATTAAACTGAATACTAAATGAAAGTTTGAAATATGCATTGCTGTCTGTACAAGAGCATTTTATTTTAATCTGTTGCTCTTTTGGTGCTGCAGAGTAAAGGAGTTTGGAATTAGTCCATCAGACATTCCCTTCTCACAGGGTAGTGGCAGTCGCCCTGATCTCTCTCCTTCTTATGAGTATGACGACTTTTCTCCTTCAATTACCAGGTCTAGTTCATTTTATATATAAGATATTTATTTTAGTAGTTTATTTTGAATTGTGCTGTGTATAAATACTTCATTTACATTTCTTTTGTTCTGAGCCATTTTATTTTTCATTTTCATTTTGTTTGGCAGGTGGTGGTTGTACTGCATGATATTTATTTCTATGTATTTTATTAATTTATTTGCTTTAAAATGTTGATTTAGAATTCAGGCTTCTTATTTTGCCTCATATTTTTAAGGATGATGTCATCTTTGCATATTTAGCATTAAAAATGAACTGTCTTGTTTAAAATGAAAACTTTACCTTTATTCTGTGTGTTATTGTAAATTTCCTTATATGCAAGGAAATAACAAGGGTCCTCAACTTAGAAAGTATATGCAAGTATATAAATTTAAGTATAATGGGTAAACATTTTTTAAATGATGTAACTAATTTACATTTTATAGAATACAGTACAATAAGGTTATTTCAAATTGGGCATTATTAGAACTGCCAAAAGTCTGGAACATGTATTAAATTCTCTGATTTTGGCAAAGATTCATTTACTGATCTAAGTGCCATTATTAGCACTTTTCTGTTCATATAATATAATTAGAACAGCAGTCTCTTACTTTGAAATACTGATTCTACATACTTTGCTGATTCTCAACTGATTCTACATACTTTGCTGATTCTCACTTACTGTGTACAATAATTACATTAGAGGTAATTGCAAAGTTACCTAAGTAAATTTGTAAAATTAAAACAGCTAAATATCCCTTTAGGGTTTCCACAGACTTCATTTAAATTGGATCTGCAAAGCTGACATTATCAATTTTAATATGTTAACTTGAATTGTATTTATATTGAATAAGTTGGTATTTTGTTCTTCTAAATAAGTCTTTATTAATTTTAGATATCTATTATGTGTTTACAGAGTGAAAGAACTGACTGTGGATCCAGCTGCTGCTGGTGATGTTCGTCCAATAATGCACCATCCACCAAATCAGATTGATGACTTAGAAGCCCAGTGGGGTGTGGGGAGTTCCCCTCAGAGAGATGATCTAAAACTTCTTTGTGAACAAAATGTGAGTAACTTAATATAGGTGTAATTGTCTAATCTGAGTTCATGTCATCAGTGGCAAAACTTGATAATTGAAATCTAAATTAGGGATCAGCAAACTGTAGACATACTTAATTTATTGTGCTTCACTTTATCGCACTTCTCAGCTGGTTTTTTATAAATTAAAGACAAGACCCTCACCAGCAAAAAGATTAGGACTCCCTTTATTTACATATTTGTTTTATTGAAATGGTCTGGAATTGAACCTGCAATATCTTCACGGTGTGCCTGTACAGGCTATGAGCCAGCCATCTGTTTTTACAAATAAAGTTTTTTTGAAACATGGCTATGCTCATTCATTTATGGGCTATCTGGCTACTTTCTTACCACAACAGAAGTGACAAAAATGGTATAGCTCACAAGTTCAAAATATTTACTATCTAGCCCTTTAAGAAAGTTTGCTGACCTCTGATCTAAACTTTCTTTTTCTCAGATTTTATACTGTTAGCTAAAATTTGGGAATTTTTAAAGTAACAGGGAAAAAATAAGTTTAAAAATTATACTTACACTATAATATATATAAAGCTTAAAAACATTAACTATTGTTACATGTGTATGTATTAAGAGGATGCATGAGTAAAAATCAAACCTGTCACCCAGCCGGTGGGGGTCAGTGGTTGACTGTAGACCAATGAACCAGGACACAGTTTGATTCCAGGTAGGGTACATGCCCAGGTTGCGGGCTTGGTTCCTGGTGGGGGCCATGCAGGAGGGAGGGATCAGTGATTCTCATCATTGATGTTTCTGTCTCTCCTCCCTGAAATCAATAAAAATATATTTTAAAGACATAGTTTAAAAAAAGATATGGATTATACATCTAAAAAATGAAGTTAATCAACTATATAAATAACTTTGATATCTCACAATCAGTAAGAAATTCCTCAATATATTAAAGTATGTGAAAATGTGTATTATTTGTTTCTTTTTACTTTTTTTCACTTTTCTCTTTATATTGTGGGCAAATATTTTATAATATGTTTTGAATAACTGGGAAATCAAATTTTTAAATTATCAAATGTTACTAAACATTTCAAACGTAGAAAGCAATCAGATTCAACAAATGATAGCATTTGACAGGGTTGATTTTTTTTTTTTTTTTTTTTAAAGAATTGAGACCTTCAGAACACCAATTTGATAGTCATGGAAAACATTATATATCGCTCTCTTGGTGAAAAGAAATATAAAGACATATATATGACTTTAATTATTAGGGAAAATTAAACAATACTGAGGAAATATTTCAGTATATTTATAGTCTGCAAAGATATTTTTGAAAGTTGCACTATTCCAAAAGTGATTGCTTTTGGGGGGGGGGCAGGGGGGAGAGAGGTAATTTTGCAATAAAGTGCTTTGAGTCAGTGAAAATTATCCATTACTGATACACCTAAGTTTAGGATGTCCTTTTGAATGTTACATTAAATATTTTTGACTCATAAAAAGAAATTTTGGCTCTAGCCAGTTTGGCTCAATGGATAGTGTTGGCTTGCGAATAACGGTCATGTTCTCATGTTCAATTCTGGTCAAGGGCACATGCCTGGATTTCAGGCTTTATCTCCAGCAGGGGTTGCGTAGGAGGCATTGACGTTTCTATCTCTCTCTCCCTCTTCCGTCCTCTCTGAAATCAATAAAAATATTTAAAATTTTTTTTTTTTTAAATTGTGGCTTTGCCTTTTATGGTATATTTTAGGAGTCTTCCTCTGTTTCTGAATACATTATTGTAAATGACATAGAAAAACTGCTCTTTAAATTATATTTTGAAATATAAACTCTTGTCATAATTTTCAAACCTTTTATTTTAAGGAAGAAGAGGTTTCTCCACAATTGTTTACTTTCCACGAAGCTGTCTCACAAATGGTAGAAATGGAAGAACAAGTTGTGGAAGATCACAGGGCAGTGTTCCAGGTAAAGTAAGGCAGGACCTTTCGTCAAAATGGTTTTGTAGAGAAATTAACTAAAAACTCTTAACAATGTTTAACTCTCACACAAATCTAAAAAATAAAATACTTGTTTCTGTGTATGCAGATATATATTTGTAAGACATATGATAGGGCAAATTTTGAATGATGGTTATAAATAACCTTTCTTTAAAGATCTAGTTTATTTACTACCATTTTTCCATTTTATTTGCTTTTGTCAGTTGTCCATTTTTAGAGGATTGGTCTTTGGCCCTCCAATACCCCTATTTTTTAATTTTTTAAAAAATATTTTAATCTTTATTGTTCAGTTTATTCATTACATTGTTCCCCCTTTTTTTCCCCTATAGTTCCCCACCACCCGGTACCCATCCCACCCTCCGCCCTCACCTCCCCCCTACTGTCCTCTCCCATAGGTGCATGATTTTTGTCCAGTCTCTTGCTGCACCTCCCACTCCCCTTTCCTCCCCAAGAATTGTCAGTCCATTCCCTCTCTATGCCCATGATTCTGTTATATTCACCAGTTTATCCTGTTCATCAGATTTTTAATTCACTTAACTTTTAGATTCATTTGTTGATAGATGTGTATTTGTTGTTCATAATTTTTATTTTTACCTTGTTCTTCTTCCTCTTAAAGAATATCTTTCAGCATTTCATATAATATTGGTTTGGCAGTGATGAACTCCTTTAGCTTTTTCTTATCTGCAAAGCACTTCATCTGACCTTCAATTCTGAATGATACCTTTGCTGGGTAGAGTAATCTTGGTTGTAGATTCTTGCTATTCATCACTTTGAATATTTCTTGCCACTCCAATCTGGCCTGCATCATTTCTGTTGAGAAATCCGCTGACAATCATATGGGTACTCCCTTATAGGTAGCTAACTGTTTTTCTCTTGCTGCTTTTAATATTCTCTCTTTGTCTTTTGCTCTTGGCATTTTAATTACAGTGTGTCTTGGTGTGGTCCTCATAGGATTTGTATATTTGGGGGTTCGGTGCGCTTCTTGGACTTTTAAGTCAATTTCTTTCATCAGGTGGGGGAAGATTTTGGTCGCTATTTCTGCAAATAGGTTTTCATTATCTTGCTGTCTCTTTTTTCTGGCACCCCTATAATTCGGATGTTTGTATGCTTGAGGTTGTCCCAGAGGCCCCTTATACTGTCTTCAATTTTTTTGATTCTTTTGGCTTCTTGTTTTTCCAGCTGTGTGGATTTGCTTCTTTGTATTTCAAATCTTTGACTTGGTTCTTGCGGTTGTCTGGACTGCTTTTAGGTCTTTGTATAATATTTTTTTTTTATTTCAGTCAGTGTATGCTTAATTTCTATTTGGTCCTTTTTCATATCCTTGTAGGTCTTGTTCATTTCCTTGTAGGTCTTGGCCTTTTCTAGGAGCCTCTTGAAAAATCTTATAACCATGGTTTTGAACTCTATGTCCAATCTTTTTTTCCCTCCTTTTCTTTCACATCTGATTTCTTTCCATGTCTCTGTATGGTGGCTGCTTTCCTGAGTTGGTCGATTAGCTTTGTGTGGTAGATGTCCTCTAAGGGACAGTGGCTCAGCCTCCCCAGTTACCTGAGGTGGATATGGGTTGCACAGTCTTGTTGAAGTTAAGCCTAGCTTATTGTTGCCAGCACTAGGAGGGTTGACCTCCAGGCCAATTGGCTGTGAGGTTCAGCCGTGCTCAGGTTGGATGGGTGCAGTCTCCGGCCCAGCCGGGAGCGTCAGCTCCGCCCTATGCGGCACCTGGGTCTCTGTGCCGGTTGGTAATGGTTGCAAGCACCTCAGAGAGAGAGAGCTGCCACTGAGCTCCACCCACTGCCAGACAATTCAGCCTCTCCCCAAATGAGTCTGCACACTCAACGTCTCACCCAGGGTCGTAAAACAATGCAGTCTGATGGTTTTCTGAACGAGAGAGTAAGTCACGAGTCCTCTCTGCGCAGTCCCACAGCTCTGCTGTTCCCAAGTTTACGCGCACTCTCCACAAGCTCACCCTCTCTACAAGCTTGCAGACCCTTGCAGCGCCCGAGTTTCAGCATGCGTCCCACTCTCCAGTTTTACCTCGTATGATAGTGGGTTCCCAGGACTTTGCCCAGAGCTGGGGAATCAGTGCAGTGGGACGCCTTTGTCTCCCCCATTCGAGAAAAACGGCTGGGTTTGCAGCCGCCCACCCTATCTTGAACGTTGCCCTCTGCCGCTCCTCTGAGTTACAGTGTCCTATCTTTACTTTTATTTGTGGAATTTTCACTCAGCCAGCTTTCCGGTGATTCTGGATGATGTTTGTTCTTTCGTTAAGTTGTAGTTTTGAAATTGTTGTGTATGGCATCAAGATAGGTGTTTACCTATGCCGCCATCTTGGTTCCTCCCTCTTTTTTCCATTTTAGGTCAATATATTTGAGTGTCTTCATGTCAGGACAGCAGTAAGGAAAAAATTCTTCTAAAGAAAACAGCAGTTGAGGAGGTGTCAGTCTTGGTAGAAAGGGAGGCTTCAGGGAGGGACAGTAACTGTTCTGACTGAGCTGTCAGTGGCAGATGAGTGAGGAGGGTAGCAGTAAGGTCTTAGTTGTACAGTATTCATTTCATTGTGTGTTCAACCTCCTACAAACACTTTTACTGTATGATCATCCTTTGACTTCCCCCACCCCTTTAAACAAGAAAATAACTTTGTGGGTGATACCTGTGAGGAGGTGATGGGAAAGTGAAGAGAACATTTCATGTCGTTATGGAAGGCTGTACAGTCAACTTGCCTCTCCCACCCCACCTCTCACCCTGCCTTTCTGCAGTACTATACCTTCTGAGAAAAAGTGAACAATAGCTTAGGCTCTCCCTATCGAACTGTATTCCTTCTCTGATGTTGAAGAAATCTCTAAACAATTATTAATGCTCCTTTCAAGGCCATTCAAGTACCTGGATGAAGGGCTCAAAAACATTAAAAAAAAAAACTTTTTAATTTTAGAATAGGATATACATTATTTAAACTTTTACAGTTTTAGTCAAACCTTTATCATAAGAATCTCTGGAGGTCTATGTGTTTAGATTAAATCAAGAAAGGACCCTTGTACAGACAGTTCTCAGGGGAAAGGGGTGTGGGGGGTGCGGGAAGAGACTGGACAAAAATCACACACCTATGGGTGAGGACAGTGTGGGGGAGATAAGGGCAGAGGATGGGATGGATACCGGGGGGAGAGGAGCTATGGGAGGGAAAAAAGAGCAACATTGTAATAATCTGAACAATAAAGACTTATAAGGAAGGAAGGGAGGGAGGGAGGGAGGGAGGGAGGGAGGGAGGGAGGAGAGACAGAAAGAAAGAAAGAAAGAAAGAAAGAAAGAAAGAAAGAAAGAAAGAAAGAAAGAAAGAAAGAAAGAGAAAGAAAGAAAGAGAGAAAGAGAGAAAGAAAGGAGGAAAGAAAAGAAAGAACCCTTGTAATTCTAAGAAAATTATGTCCTTTTGGAGCAAGGTGTCACATAAAGATCATTTCCCATTGTGCAATTTTATGATGAATTCTAAAATTTTATTTGATTACTGGCAAAAATGCATATTCTGACTTTCAAGCCAGTATTTTTATAATCCACTTATTGTCCCTTTATACTTTGATCTGTCATTTCTCAAAATAACATTTTGTTTTTTAAAAATTAGGTATATAACTGAAGGAAAGGAAAAAATACTGGGGAATGTGTGTTTTAATTGACACATATACAGTTTTCTAATAGGTAACTATGTCTAGGTTAACCAGTTCTGCCTGGTGACTCATAGTCTAGTTATAATTAGCCATTAAATTGCATTGATGTTTGGAAAATTGAAGTTATATGTATTCTAACAATCTAGAAAGCATCCCTTTTTTATATCCAAAAATTCTAATTTGCGCCAAAAAGTGGTTTGGCTCAGTGGATAGAGCATCCGCCTACAGACGGAAAGGTCCCAGGTTCGATTCCGGTCAGGGCATGTACCTTGGCTGCGGGCACATCCCCAGTAGGGGGTGTGCAAGAGGCAGCTGATTGATGTTTCTCTCTCATCGATGTTTCTGATTTTCTATCCCTCTCCCTTCCTCTCTGTAAAAAATCAATAAAATATTTTTTTAAAAAATTTTTAATTTGGAATGATCTGATAGTGATATAAATTTTTATGATTCATGACACTGCTAGAAAATTAAATTCATAAATTCCACATACATAAAATCAGTTAAGAATGAGGGGTTTCCTTGAAATATGCATGAGTGGTGGTTCTGTTTAGTGGTTCATTTGCATCTTCTAAGATTGGCTATCCATTAGTTTTTAGAGTCACAATAATTTTGAAGAATTAGTGTTTTGAATTTAGTGCTACCTATTGGTCCAACTGTGAGGCCCCAATGGACATGTTAATTCCAGATCATTTACAAGTTCTAGACCTCGCATGGATGTAATTCCAGATCATTTACAATTCTAAACCTAGCATGGATGTCATTAGATTGCTCAGTAGCTTTCTTACATCTATTTTTTTCCCCTTTATAGGGATAGCTATTGAGATTTTGAAACTTATTCTGCTCATTGATACTTATATGTTTAATTCATTCCATTCCATGCTCTCACAATCCCCCCCAAAACACACACACACACACACACACACACACACACACACACACACACACGGTAGAATAAAAGTCGGAAAATGAAGCCATCTTGCTTGGTCTATCATATTTGTATTTAAATCTAGAAATATTAATGTTACTCTGTAAATAAAAATGTTTTGTAGTTAGTAATATTTTAGAGAATACCATCTTGAGTGTGCTTGATGATTTTTGACATATGTAAAATTTGTAACTTGCTTTATGCCTTACAAAGAGGCTTACTGGATTAATTGAATTTTTGTCCTTTTAGGAATCTATTCGATGGTTAGAAGATGAAAAGGCTCTTTTGGAGATGACTGAAGAAGTAGACTATGATGTAGATTCATATGCTACCCAACTTGAAGCTATTCTTGAGCAAAAAATAGACATTTTAACTGAGCTGCGAGGTAATTCTTTTTTCATTTTAATGTTTGAAATCTGCTTAATATTTGTATGTATTTAGTAGGAGGATTTCATATTGCAAGAGAGCATCTGAAGTGGAAATTATTAACATCTTTTTAGAGATATATAGACACACCAACCATTCTGTTTTCTGAAAAAGAAACACGGAGTACCATTTCAAGTGCTCTCTAGCCTTATTTGAATCTTTTGGAAAAATAAGATTAGAAGGAAAATGTACTTTAAGAAATTTGTAAATTTTATAGACCCATTTGACATTTTTAGTTTGGTAGGCCAGTGCTTTTCAGAATTATTTTCCTTAGATTAGATCTATTCACGGTCTTCTTTCTGTAGCCACTTATCTACATCTCCTTCTATGCATCTTATGTCATGTTTTTCCTTTGAACACTTGTTTTGAAAAAGATTTCAAGAAGTATGTTTCTTATTCACATGTAGTGTCTGATTTTTTAATGAGCTTATCTGCAGCTTCAGATATGATTTGCTGTATGTGCTAATTTTTTAGGCATTGGCAAATTAGCTATCTCCATTTATATCTGAGTGGGCATCGGTGTGTACATGCAATGCAACATAAAACTAGGTTGAAATTGCTAGTTTTTAGGACCAAATAAGCCGCTTAATTTTAAAAAATAGGTCCTTTGTGAATTTGGTTATTTGATACCATATCCTACAAGAGACCCGGTGCATGAATTTGTGCACAGGTAGGGTCCCAAGGCCTGGCTAGCGATTGAGGCCAAGCCAACAGGACCTGCCGGCTGGACCCAGAAGGACAGGGGGAGGGACCATGGGAGGTTGGCCATTGACCCCAAGGAGGGTGCCAGCCATCAGCCCACCTGGGAGAGGGGCCACGCCCACCACCACCCACTCCTGGTTCCCCATCCCAGTCTGGGGCCCATAGGTCCCAGTAGGATCAGGAGAGAAGGTGTTCGTCGCCAGGCCAGGCACGGAAGGAACGGACACAGATGCTGCTGTCAGTGCCTCGCCACCCCAAGGTTCCTTACCTCTACCCCTCCTTCTTCCCTCGTTGTGCAGCCGTGGCAGGTTGGCAGGCAGGCGGACCCCAAGGAAGGGAGAGGACAGGAGTGAGACAAACCTGTGTGTCGAGGGCTGACTTTCAATAGATTGCAGTCAGGGAGCTGCCCTGCTACGTAAGAAACCCCGACCCAGAAGCAGGTCATCTACAAATGGTTTAGCACCAGGGGGCCGGTCAGCTGTGGGGAGGGACCATGGGCAGTTGGCCAGCCACAGGAGGTTGGCTGTGGGAGGGTACTGACCACCTGGAGGCAGCTTCTGCATTGAGCATCTACCTCCTGGTGGTCAGTGTGCGGCATAGTGACTGGTCGGCTGGTCATTTCAGTTGTTCGGTCATAATGGTCGCTGAGGCTTTTATATACAAAAGATGGAGTCAGCATTTCTCCAATTTCAGTTGTGCAAATATAATGTTCCTAAAATTTACTAGTACTTTTGTTTTCATGTTCAAGCTTTGTTTTAAAGTGTTTTGATCACTTTTCTAATCTGCCATAACTCATAAGCAGCTTTTCTGTATGCATTTTATTCAGAAGATAGAGCATAAGCATTCGAGTTTTTTTTTCTGCTTAAATGTAGCTTTCAACTTAGTTGACATCTTTTCCTTAATATTCTCATTCATGTATATCAAGTGTATCTAACTTTTAAGAAATTACTATCCAGTTATGTATTATTAGCTTCTTCTTAGAAATGTTTTATCATCCAGGCATAATTTTGGTATTAAGTTTGAGGGCCATTATATTAGCAGCCAACAGACCCAGAAATCTTTAATTTCCTGACTAAATTTTAGAAAAGTCAACTTTTTAAAAACATTGTTGTACTTCTGAAGAAGGAAATAAATTAGCAGCTTTCTCTTCTTCTGAAGACCATTTTAAGTTGGATAATTCTGTGGTGAGTGCTGTCTTGTGCATTGCACAATGCTTACCAGCATCCTGGTTTCCAGACTAGAGGACAGTAGCACCACTCCGAACTAAAGTCGTGACAATCAAACATTTCTGTAGGTCTTATCAAATGTCCCCAGAGCAGGAGGGTGGGGCTAAAATCATCCTGGTTGGGAGAGATTGGTATAGGAAGATGCCTCTGCCAATTTACTGACCCATTTTCTATTCTTAAATGTCTCTGAGTCAGTATATGGTAGATGGGTAATAGAATTTTAAGACCCCAAAAATGCATTACTCCATAACCCCTTTCTCTAGCCATTATTTCTTTCTTAGAAGTCATAGCTTAAAAAGATAGAATAGTCATTGGGAGTAGAAATTTTGTAGCATTGAGAGGAATGTCTGTTAAACAGTCTAATAAGATTCAGTGTTCCTTTTGGACATGACTGTACATATTTTACACACATATAAAGCCTGTCTACACTCCAAAAGGAATACAGATTAAAATTGAACACTGTAAAAAAATGCCAAACAGAAACCTGTTGACAACAGCAAAGGCAGGTATTTCTAGGAATCTAAGGTGAAACTGTCACTATAGTTGAGTATTATATGTAGTTCTGAGTTTATGGACAACAAAAAAACCAAAAGGAAAAATCTTGAGTTAAGATTATGAAATGAGAGAGCCAACTTTGATACCCATAAAGTTGTATACTATGTTGCCTATGATGCAATACTTACTTCCTGTTCTTTTCTTTTTCCAAGATAAAGTGAAATCTTTTCGTGCAGCTCTACAAGAAGAAGAACAGGCCAGCAAGCAAATCAATCCTAAGAGACCCCGTGCCCTTTAAGTTGGCATTTGCTGCTAAAGGACCCCCAGAACCCTCACTGTTTTAACATACAAGGTTCAGCTGTAAGGGCCATTTGAAAGTTTGAAATTTTAAGTGTCTGTGGGAAAATGTCTTGTCCCTTCACCTGAATGACATTTCAGTTTTGTGAAACCCAACTTTGTCTACAAAATGCTTCTAGTCCAAAAGGCACAACCAAGATTTGGGAATAGTGAAGCATTTTGTTTCATTTACCCAAATAGTGATTTACTTTTGGAGATCCTTGCCAATTTTATTTTCTATATGATGAAGTAAGATTGTGGATTTGATCCAGGGGTGAGTAGTAGGGGGAAGCCACAGCATTTCCTTTTAACTTGGTTCAATTTTCGTAGCAAGACTGAGCAGTTTTAAATCCTTTGTGTGCATGCATACCTCATCTGTGATTGTACATACCGTGCCACTCTTAGGGACAGCTGTGCTCACCTCTTCTGCTTTGTGCCTTGACTAAGGCTATTGACCCTGAATTTCTGATGCACAGCCAAGTTAAATTACATTCCTTATTTGTCATTGTAAATTACCTTTATTGTGTGTACATTTTTACTGTATTTGAGGCATTTTTTTGTGTGTTGCTAGTTAATTTTGCAGGATGTGCCATATCATTAAATGGAACTAAAGTCTGTGACAGTGGACATAGCTGCTGGACCACTCCATCTTATATGTAAAGAAATCTGGAATTATGGTTTTGAAACTTTTAACATGTGGATATAATTTTCTTAGCATTTTCTTTGTAAAGAAAATATAAACTAGTTGGTGTATAATAAAAAGTAATGGAATTCTGAGAAGAGTTTTATCTTAGGATAATACATATATATGCAGTGTGTCCCAGTGTGTTATTAATAAGACTAATAGTGCAATTTGCTCCTTACCAATACCATTACTTAAGTTGAAATGTCCATTAGCATCCCAAAAGGTACCTTTTAAATGTACTGTTAAAGGAAATTGGCTTCTGATGCATGAACATTTACATAATATATTGGAACTAGTTTGTAATAGAACTATTAGTTTAAGCCAACTATAGACAGTACATGACTCCCTAGAAAGAATTACGCTAAAGAGTTGACTTTGCCTTAAAAGGCAGATTTAACCCACGCTCCGTCCATTACCTAATGTATGATGTTTCACCATTATTTGGTGAGAACCACCAAATTCTCACCAATAAATTGATCTAGGGTGTGCTACTTTTTAAATGGTAACATTTATTTTTACAGATTGCTACTCCAAGGAAGAAAACTGGCTACTTTTCATGTAAATATTTTGTTAAACAATTTATATATCTCTCTAGGACATTTCCTTCAGCTCCTAGGAGAATCCAGGAGTGTATTAACAAAAAATCTCCCAAGGATATCTTGTTTTGACTTACTCTAGGAAGGCAATAGCTCATTCCTTTGAGCCACGGGGAAGCTATGAATACTAGTAGTCACATGAGCCAGATTCACAACTTCACTTCAGACAACTCAGAGGGTAGTTGTGGGGAATCCTAATACCATGGTGAAATTCTCCTCTGTAAACTTGAAACCTAGAAAAAATGTAGATTTTCACAATGTGCTAATTAATAAATGGAATCTATGGAATGATTTAGAGACCTTTGTTTTGGAAGGGACTCAGCTTTTCTTGCAGCTGTAAGATATGTTCTATTTGTGTTTATTTCAAAGAGAAGAGGAAGAATGGATAACTATTGAACTTGCAGAGGCTGTTTAAAAATGTAGTTTTTGAGCCTAACCAACCTTCAAAAGACAATAAAAATATTTGAGTTTGCTTATTGTAAAGCACAACAGATTAGTCTTATTTAAAATAGATGGATACCATCTTTAGAAAGTCCCCTTATATTTAAATGTGCTGCTTTATTCTATAATGGCTTCATTCTGATCAGTAATCAAGGTATATGAAAAATCAGTACACCAGAAAAGATCTTGATAGTATAATCCAGTACTCCAATTTTACAGATAGGGAAGCTAAAGGCCAGAAAAGGAACAACTCAGCAGTTACTAAGGTATAGAGGGAAAGCTGAATGAATAAATCTTAAAATTTTCCTGTACAAGTGAATTTTGCAAAGTGAAGTTTTTTGATATTTAAAAAAACCTACCCAAGCATATTTATATAACAAAAGTGGCTTGATACAGTTATTTTAAAAATTTTTGGATCTGAAACAGTCTTTACTTTCTCAGACTTGAAAGCTGATATTCTTATTAATAGATGCTTAATACCATTTTGAAGTCATCAAATGAACTTCCTTTCTAGGTTTACTCAGTGTACCTTTGTTAAAATAATTTGAAACACTTCTGTTAGTTAGGCATAAAGAATGAAGATATTTTTATTTCCTTACATAAATAAAATAACCAGCTATTATACATAATTCTTTATTAAAGGGAATTAACACTATCATTGATAATGATTTAGACATAGTAACTAATTATGGTTATGACACCTGTTGAAATTATCAACTTTACATTTTAAAATAGATTATAGCTAAGCATCAGGTATATAAAAAGAGTGCTGGAAATTTTAATTATCCAGAAGTTATAGGAGGAATACTGGGAGCCAGTTCTTATGGGAAAATTACTGGATGAGTTTTGTTTGTTTTGAAGTTGAGGAGCAGAAATTTTAAATGAAGTTTTGATTTCTAAAACCTCTGGAAATTTTGTTAAAACTATATAATCTATAATTCATTTTACATTCTAGTTGAGGATCCTTATTTAATAGGTATGGAATCTTTCCCAGAAGTATTATGCCTGGCACCACATGGCTCAGGAGCAGACTTAAGCTTACCCAGAACTCTGATGTAACTGTGATGTTACAGGATAAGTAAATGGGTAGGTAGGCAGTGAAAGAAGTTGTATAGGATAAACAGAGAGAGAAACAAAATTAAAATATAAGAAAATTGCTTTACTGTACATATGAATAATAAGAAGAAATGATATGGGGAATATGTGGCTTAGTTAAGCATATTTAACTTTATACCCGAGGGGTAAAGGACTTAAGAGCTGAAGGCCAAGAGGTCTTCACAGTAATATATAACATAGAAAATAGAAGAATAACATCTTTATACAATAACCTCTTAGAAATGATAAGTTTTAAGTGTCAAGTTGTGCGTGTCTACGGCTCTTGAAAATTATCACGTATAGACTGGACCCTGCCCTGTATTAGATATAAAATAAACGGAAAAAAAAACCTTGGCAACTTAAATTGACTTAACTACCTTAGATATTTGGACTAATTAAATCAAAAATAGTCAAGCAGTGTCTCAGTGGAGGAAAAGCATACTTTATCTTCTCAAATTATTAAAAATATATAATTCAAGTTCCTTTTCTTGAGTTTGAAAATTCTGTTTTCCAGATACCTAAGAAAAATGGATACCTTCTGCATTGAATCCATGTAACAATCTGAAAAAAGAAGCCAAAGTGAGATGGTATTGAAAAACTATTCTGTAGCACATAATAAACAGTGCTTATAGTTCTCATACTATGAATTCTAAAACATGAACACATCAGCAAACCTATGAAGCCCACCCACTCTGAACACTAGTCATTAAAGAAACATTTGCCAACTAAATGTATAATACAGCAATTAAAACCCATCTTTTTAATACCTCTTTTTGTCATAGCCTGTATGAATTTGATTAAAAGTATCATAGACCTCTACTATCCCAGACTAAGAGCTCATTAGCAATTGTTTCAACATGGTAAGTAAAAAAGAAGACTGGAAAAAATTTGGTGAAAATGAAAGAGGAAATATTTCTATTTAGACCGGAGATTATTTTTAGGATGGCTCGTAGCGACAGGTCAAGATGGGTGAAAATGTCTAAAAAAGAAAGCTAGGTATTTATGAGTAGTATTTAACTCCTAGGATTAACATTGGATAAAGACTCAGTAACCTGCCAATATAAAATGTAAACTCTACATGTCTTACGTTTTATAAAACTGTATTTCCAGCTTAGAAAAGTCAAATCAATGAGTTTTGTAACCATCTACCCTTGTTTTTTTTATTCAGCCCCTAGAGTCTAGGGCCTAGACCAGTGGTCCACAAACTCATTAGTCAACAGAGCCAAATATCAACAGTACAATGATTGAAATTTTTTTTGAGAGCCTAATTTTTTAAACTTAAGCTTCTTCTAACACCATTTCAAAATGGACTTGCCCAGGCCGTGGTATTTTGTGGAAGAGACACACTCAGGGGGTCAAAGAGCCACATGTGGCTCACGAGCCGCAGTTTGCTGACCACGGCCCTAGACCATCAAAACTTTAAAAATGAATTAGTTAAATAGGCAAAAACTTCTATATTAAGTGATGATTTATGAGGAAACCAAAGTGGTAGTGATTAAAAACAGTGAGTACAGATTAATAATTATCTGGGTAACTGAAGCCTTATTCTATTTTCATGAAACTTGAATAATTCAAGGAAAATAAATTTTGGTGTACACTGCCCAGATAATTATAAAACAAGTAACTATATTACTAAAGCAATTATAAATGATAACCGTATGTGATTGTAACTGAAACTATTTCATGCTTAGGATCTATTTAACAATCGCTGTAAGAGCCCTAGCTGGTTTGGCTCAGTGGAAAGAGTGTTGGTTGGCATGGGGACTGGAAGTTCCTGGGTTCGATTCCAGTCAAGGGCACATGCCTGGTTTTAGGCTCAATCTCCAGTGGGGGGCGTGCAAGAGGCAGCCAATCAATGATTCTCATCATTGATGTTTCTATCCCTCTCCCTTCCTCTCTGAAATCAATTTTTAAAAAATATTTCCATAAAGAAGAAAACAGTGAGATCCTACTACATGTCTTAGGATTCTTCTGCCCATAATAGATTATGAATAGGGAGTTAGAGGAGGAAGTTAAAGGGGAGGACAATACACACTGACACAGGCAATCTCCAGGCTAGGACTGTTATTTACTACTGTTCTTAAAATGTTCATTCTGCTGCAGCTAATTAGCCTCTATCTTCTGCACCAAATACCATTCTATGCCTTGGAAGTGCTATGCAATAACTCCCAGGTAGCACCTTACACCACTTAAAAGCCTTTAAATCTCTCATCTTTAGGTGTGACAGTAAAGAAATGTAAACACTTAGGAAAAAAAAAATGTAATTACCTGATGAAGTCATCTATGTCCATGGAACGGGCCCGCTTGTCACTAAAACCTGTGCTGGTTAGGATTTGCTGTATTTTATCTGCTATGCTGAAATCTTCTGGTATTATCTATCAAGATTCAGAATAAATGAACAACATATCTTTAATGAAGTCACCTTGACTCTTTCTTTTTAGTTCAGTAACCCATAAAATAGTTACCATCTGTCCATTACTTGCACCTAAGTGATTGATTTTTAGCACATATCAAATACTGGGAAGTCCTCAAATAAATGAACGAATGAATGAATCAAGAATATTGTCCTCTTTTAAAAAAATTCTTTCTTAAAAATCTGTTTCAGCTTTTCATAACAAAATCATTGGAGCTGAAACTAAATTTTAAAGCAATTGTTACTCCTTTTAAAACAACTCACATTTTCTTGGCAATAATCTCATTTTTCCAGCTTAATTTTTCTCTAAGAAAAGGCTTCTCCAACCAGTAAGGAAGAGTAAATATCAGACTTTAAATTTTTCATCCAAAGATTTTTCTTAATCCAGCTTAATATTTTCTTAAGCAATGTTTAATGGTTTTGTCTATAAAAGAAAATGGAGATAGCAATGTGATGTATTAAACCATAGGAGTCCAAAAACAATGGAAATTTGCTTTTTTCTGTTTGCTCTGTTTAATTAATTTGAAAGAATAAATAGTCATTATATATGGATACTAGAGGCTTGGTGCACAAATTCATGCATGGGTGGGGTCTGCCCAGCCTGCCCCCACCAAGGCCAATTGAGGCCGGTCAGTGGAGGGAGGGGCTGGGAGGTTGGCCAACCAGCCCCACCCCATCAGGCTGGTCAGACAGCCGATTGGACAGACACAGTGCGCTTTTATATATAGAGATGTTTATATATGCTCACAGACAGAACTGATTAAAGTAAATGTTGCACTGATAATGATTAAGAGGCATGAGGCTCACAACCAGAAATGTGATATTCAGTCTACTTTATTCTAATCTAGGTATTGACATTTTAAATTTATAATTGCTATATGAGCAATAGACAAGAAAAGATGGTCACAATCATTTTAAGCTGAACAAACCATATGTCTACACCTTTGAGGAAATAACTCAGTTGAATCTATGGTTGAAACAGCTATCAGTAGTTAAAGAAGACATAGTGGAGTAACAGGTTTCTCAGATCTGTTCCAAAGAATAGATATGAGAATTGACTTGTTAAAGTTCTGCAGGTTATACATTGCTTGTGATATTTTAAGGATCTTATGGAACATAACAAAATTAGAGACTCTTGATAGGTGGAAAGGAATAAGAAATAGATATTTTAAAACACAACAAATTGAAATCACAAACATTTTCTGCTTACTGTATTATGGACCGAACAGTGAATTCTATAGTTTTTTTCCAATAACTGCTGTACTGCACTTGACCTGTAGCATAAATGACATTAGTATTATTCCAAAATTTGAGATTATCAATATTCTTTTATCAAATAAAAATCTGTTTCATATGGTGAAATTAAGAAACTAAAAAAGGTATTGAACACTTAAAACTTAAGAAACAACCACAAACTACAGTTATATTTAAAAAATAAAGCCCTAATAAAAACATCTCCAATTCTGTATTTTTTCTTCTTCTTCTTTTTTTTTAAATACATATATTTTATTGATTTTTTACAGAGAGGAAGGGAGAGGGATAGGAAGTCAGAAACATCGAGGAGAGAGACATCAATCAGCTGCCTCTTGCACGCCCCTTACTGGGGATGTGCCCGCAGCCAAGGTACATGCCCTTGCCGGAATCGAACCTGGGACCCTTCAGTCCGCAGTCCGACGCTCTATCCACTGAGCCAAACCGGTCTCGGCTCCAATTCTGTATTTTTAAAAATATATATTTTATTGATTTTTCAGAGAAGAAGGGAGAGGGATAGAAAGTCAGAAACATCAATGAGAGAGAAATGTCGACCAGCTGCCTCTTACTCCCCATTGGGGATGTGCCCGCAGCCAAGGTACATGCCCTTGACCAGAATAGAACCTGGGACCTTTCCGCAGGCCGACGCTCTATCCACTGAGCCAAATCGGTTTTGGCAAACATCTCCAATTCTTAACATTAAGCTCCAAGTGTGTCTTGTCTTCCTTTACTTTTTAGTCACCAGTGATTGACATGGTGCTAACGTGTTAATGAAATTCTAGACTCTCGACAAAACGTTACCTAAAAAAAAAAAAAAAAATCCAGCCCGGCTGGTGTTGCTCAGTGGTTGAGCATCAAACTGTGAACCAGAAGGATATATGGTTCAACTCCCAGTGAGGGCACATGCCAAGGGCCTTGGGTTTGATCCCCAGTGGGGGCATATGCAGGAGGCAGCCAATCAATGATTCTCTCACTGATGTTTCTCTCCCTCTCTGAAATTAATAAAAATTATATTAAATATATTTTACACAAATGGGGAAGGGGTCTCTCATCACTATTTTCCCAAGGAAAATGTAAGCAGATGTGTAGTCAGTTTTTGTTTTCTCTCCATTTTGCCAATAAACCTGATCTAATTCCCAGCTCTAGGAACTTCATTAAATTATTCTGCTTCCCAAAGTACAAAGTCAGTTAAAAGGGTAAAGTGTGTCTGGACATGGGCAGTCATTATGCTTATATATATATGTGCAGGAAAAGGACAAAATTCTTGCAGTTAGCCCAGTGTCTGGAGCATTGGTCCTTCATTCATTAAAAATTAGTAAAATACTTACTTAAATGCAGCAGACAGTGTCTTGTTTTTCCTAACAAAGGTGATCCTTACTAGCCCATCCCATTCCTGAAAGAGAAGATGAATATTTTCTTACAAAATGTCAAACTTCTGTTCTAGGCCTGCTAGGTATTATTGTGTCTCCTAACTTATAAACCTGGAACCAACCTTCTGGAGTGATGAAAATGTTCTATATCTTGATAAGGCTGACACATGCAAAAGTAAGATGTATACTTTTTTTTTTTAACTTTTGTACACCTCACTGAATATTTTAACCTCAATTCCAAAAATTACCAAAAAAATATATATATACATTATTCCACATCTGAACAAAGAACAATATAGCATCCTGGCACCTAAAGTGTCATGTGCCATCTGTCATTTTCAAAAAACATTCACAAATACACACAAAGAATGAACTAGACCACCAACTTATATCATGCACAAAAATAAACTCAAAATGGATAAAAGATTTAAACATAAGACATGAAACCATAAAAATCTTAGAGGAATCCACAGGCGGCAAAATCTCAGACATATGCCGAAGCAATAGCTTCACCGATACTCTTGGGAAATGGAAACTATAGAGAAAATAAACTAATGGGACTACATCAAAATAAAAAGCTTCTGCACAGCAAAAGAAACCAACAAAACAAGAAAGCCCACTGCATGGGAGAACATATTTCCCAATATTCTCTCTGATAAAGACTTAATCTCCGACATTTACAGGGAACTCATACAACTTAACAAAAAGAAGTTAACCCAATCAAAAAATGGGCAACGAATCTAAATAGATGCTTTTTGAAAGAGGACATTAGGAAAACCAAGAGACATGAAAACATGCTCAAAGTCACTAATCATCTGAGAGATGCAAATAAAAATGACAATGCAGTATCGTCTCACACCTGTCAGAATGGCTGTCATCAACAAATGTCAAGTGCTGGTCAGGATGTGGAGAAAAAGGAACCCTCATGCACTACTGGTGGGAATGCAGACTGGTGCAGCTACTGTGGAGAACAGTATGGAGTTTCCTCAAAAAACTAAAAATGGAACTGCCATTTGACCCAGTGATCCCACTTGTAGGAATATATCCCAAGAAACTAGAAACACCAATCAGAAAATACATATGCACCCCTATGTTCACAGCGCACAATTCACCATAGCTAAGGTTTGGTAGCAACCTAAGTGCCCATCAGCAGATGAGTGGATTAAAAAACTGATAGCTCTGCACAATGCAATACTAGCTGCTATAAAAAGGAAGGAATTCCTCTATCATTTGCAACAGCATGGATGGACCTGGAGAGCACTATGCTAAGCGAAGTAAGTCAGTTGGAGAAAGATAAATATCACATGATTTCACTCATTTGTGGAATATAATTAACATAAACTGATGAACAAAAACATCCAGAAGCAGAACCATCGACCAGACTGTCAAATCTCAGAGGGAAGGCAGGGGAGGGCTGGGGTGAGGGGGAGACATCAACTAAAGGACTTGTATGCGTGCACATAAGCCTAATCAATGGACACAGACATCAGGGGGGTGAGGGCATGAGTAAGGGTTGGGGGACAACGGGGGGGATAAGGACACATATGTTAATACCTTAATAAATAAAATTTAAAACATGATTCAAACAAGCATTACTTAGAATACATCCTATGCAACACACCTAAGCCTCCTTTGAAGGAGTAATTGACAAGCCACTCCATTTACCATCAGTTATTGACCACACAAGCATGTTTTTATCCAAAGTGATTGCAATAAGTTTTTATATCAAGTGATCTGGTTTCCTTCTCTTTTTAAATCACAAAAATAAGAATTTTGATTAAAAAGTGTTTACCATAATATTATTCTACTATTTTCACCTCATCTTATTCCAAGTCTTATTCAAATAGAAACGTTTTCCATACCTATAATCCTCAACAAAATGCAATGGGATTCTAATCTTTTTACATCTTGCAAACATTTTCCACGTGCTTTTGTGGTCTTCACAACTATCTTGAGTCAAATTATTACATCTACTCCATCACAGGATGTGTCATAATTAACATTTTCCTGTTAGGACGTTTAGGTTGACTCAGTACTTTTCTGCTGTTACAAACATCTCCCAGCTTGGACATTTTTTTCCTTCACTGAATGACCTAGTATTTTAACCTCACCTGAAAGTTGATGGGTGGTGGTGGATTCTTAGGTTCTATTCTTACAACACTGGACTCCACCTTGGGTGGTGGTCTGAAGTTATTCTTTCCAACCTGTTAATCAGAACCTGTTTCAGTAGTCATCTAAAAAAATAGCTAAATTAGTAATCAAATATGCTCTCCTCACAGAAGGCATAGCTAGATGCTAACGGATGAGTTAAGTCACGTTAGTTCAATAATAGTCACTTACTTTCATTAAATGGTCCACACGGGCTAACAGCTGTGTGTTAATTGAGAGTCTGCAATATAACTTATCTCCAGGTTTTGCAACCAGTCGGAGAGCAAATTCTCTTTGAAACATAAGTATAGCACATCTGAAAAGACAACAAAAAGGAATAAGGAAAATGGTCACTTTCAACTATTAATACATTTGAATTTCAACCGATTTTCTTGAACGGGAAACAGAGCAAAGCAACACCTGCAGTTCATGACAATTAGTCTAGCTGGTTAGAAGACAGGTGAACACTCAGCCTTAACTTTATTATCACGAAATGACCCAGTTGGCTTTTCCATTTTGTAATGGTTACACCTCTAACCCCTTGCCCATGTAAGCCCTCAATGATCAAATGAAAAAGTATTTCAGATCAGCACCAATCTATCTCACCCCTTCTAGGAAAACAAAACCCAAACAAAATTGACTCAGTAGATAAGTTATATTCAGGGGGTATGGATGAGCTGAGGCAGGATGTGAAATCAGTGTCCTTCTGATTTAGCAGATAAAGAAATGTAAATTTTTTTTTTCCTAACTCAGCAAGCAATGTCAGGCTTTTGGAGGCTCAGACAGAAAATGATCATCTGCAAACGTTTTAACTCAAACTTTTTTGACTGGTCCTAACCGGATTGGCTCAGTGGGTAGAGCGTTGGCCTGAGGACTGAAGGGTCCCAGGTTTGATTCCAGTCAAGAGCATGTATCCTGGTTGCGGGCACATCCCCAGTAGGGAGTGTGCAAGAGGCTGCTGGTCAATGTTTCTCTTTCATCAGTGTTTCTGGCTCTCTATCCCTTTCCCTTCCTCTGTAAAAATTCAATAAAATATGTTAAAAAAAAGAAGAAGAAGAAAACTTTTTTGACTGTAAGTCACATTAAAAAATATATTTGAGCCCTAACCAGTTTGGCTCAGTGAATAGAGCATCGGCCTGCAGACTGAAGGATACCTTAGTTGTTTCTCATCTATGTTTCTAATTATCCCTTTCCCTTCCTCTCTGTAAAAGTCAATAAAATATTTAAATATATATATATTTGACTTTGCCACACAGGCCACAAATATCTGTATGTATATGTGCTTATGTAACTTAAAAGTTTTGTAAAACTGAGAGGAATCAAGATGGCGGCATAGGTAAACACCTATTTTGCTGCCCCACACAATTCCAAAACTACAACTTAACAACAAAACAAACATCATCCAGAATCACCTGAAAGCTGGCTGAGTGAAAATTCCACAGATAAAAGTAAAGATAGGACACTGTGACTCAGAGGAGCAGCGGGTGCAGCCTTGAAGATACGCGGAGAGAGGTTCGGAGCCTTGCGCGTGGCAGTGGTGAGGGGCGGGCGGCAGCAAACCTGGCCGGCTTTCTCCAACGGAAAGGATGGAGGCATCCCAATGCACTGATTCCCCAGTTCCACGCAAGGTCCCAGGACTGGGAAAAGCAAGCTAAAACCCAGGCGCAGCTGAGGTCTGCGAGTTTGAGCGCACATAACTTGGAACAGCAGTTTGCGTATAAAGTGCGCGACCGCACAGAGAGGACACTTGACTTGCTCCCTCGTTCAGGAGACCACCGGACTGCTTTGTTTTACAACCCTGGGCGAGACTTTGGGTGTGCAGACTCATTCGGGGAGAGGCAGAGTTGTCTATCAATGAGTGGAGACCAGCGGCAGCTTTCTCTTGGAGGTGCCGGCAGCCATTACCACCCAACACAGAGACGCGCGCGCCACATAGGGCAGAGCTGACGCTGCCTGCTCAGCCCGGACACTCCACCCATCCAACCTGAACACAGTTTACCTTCACAGCCAATTGGCCTGGAGGTCAAACCCTCCTAGTGCTACCAACAATAATCTGGGCTTAACTTCAACAATACTGTACAACCCATAAAGGATTGCAGTAAGAGTATCCACCTCAGGTAACTGGGGAGGCTGAGCCACTGTCTCTTAGAAGACATCTACCACACACAGCTAATGGACCAACTCAGGAAAGCAGCCACAATGCAGAGAAATGGAAAGAAATCAGATGTGAAAGAAATGGAGGAAAAAAGACGACTAGACATAGAATTCAAAACCACGGTTATAAGGTTTTTCAAGAGGCTCCTAGAAAAGGCCGATGAACTTAATGAGAACTACAAGGAAATGAACAAGACCTACGAGGAAATGAACAACACCTACGAGGATATGAAAAAGGACCAACTAGAAATTAAGCATACACTGACAAAAACAATATTATACAAAGACCTAAAAGCAGTCCAGACAACCACAAGAACCAAGTCAAAGATTTGAAATATAAAGAAGCAAAATCCACTCAGCTGAAAAAGCAAGAAGCAAAAAGAATCCAGATAATTGAAAATAGTGTAAGGGGCCTCTGAGACAACCTCAAGCATACCAACATCAGAATTATTGGCGTGCCAGAAAAAGAGAGAGAGAGCAAGATAATGAAAAACTACTTGAAGAAATAGTGACCAAAAACTTCCCACATCTGGTGAAAGAAATTGACTTAAAAACCCAAGAAGTGCATAGAACTCCAAAATATAGGAATCTAAAAAGGACCACACCAAGACACATCATAATTAAAATGCCAAGAGCAAAAGATAAAGAGAGAATATTAAAAGCAGCAAGAGAAAAACAGTTAGTTACCTATAAAGGAGCACCCATACGATTGTCAGCTGATTTCTCAACAGAAACGATGCAGGCCAGACAGGAGTGGCAAGAAATATTCAAAGTGATGAATAGCAAGAATCTACAACCAAGATTACTCTATCCAGCAAAGCTATCATTCAGAATTGAAGGTCAGATGAAGTGCTTCGCAGATAAGAAAAAGCTAAAGGAGTTCATCACCACCAAACCAATACTATATGAAATGCTGAAAGATATTCTTTAAGAAGAGGGAAAAAAAGGTAAAAATAAAAATTATGAACAACAAATACACATCTATCAACAAATGAATCTAAAAATCAAGTGAATTGAAAATGTGATGAGCAGGATAAACTGGTGAATATAACAGAATCATGGACATAGAGAGGGAATGGACTGACAATTCTTGGGGAGAAAAGGGGAGTGGGAAGTGCAGCAAGAGACTGGACAAAAATCATGCAACCATGGGAGAGGACAGTGGGGGGGGAGGTGAGGGCGGAGGGTGGGATGGGTACCGGGTGGAGGGGAGCTATAGGGGGAAAAATGGGTGAAACAATGTAATTAATAAACTGAACAATAAAGATTAAAGTTTTGTAAAACTATAATCACCTGGGCCACATGACCTAAGACCCTCTGATATATTCCATTCCATATCATTAAAAAAATAAAAAAAGACAATCATGACCCAGTGAATTTATTTTATAATGACTAAGGGGTTTTTGGCTTGCAATTTGAAAATGATTGGTACAGACTGTCCTAGAAACACCTTAGGAAGTCACTGCAATTGTGTAGACATCTATCCTATCCTATATCATAAAAGCCTAATATGATAAATGTCCAGTCATCCAGTCACCAATCAAAGCATAATATGCTCATGATATGCTAAGGCCACTCAACTGCTCGCTATGATTTGCACTGACCACACACCAGGGGGCAGTCGACTAGTCAACCAGTCACTATGACATGCACTGACCACCAGAAGGCAGACTCTCACACCAGCAGGTAAGCTTGCTGCTGGGATCTGGCCGATCGGGACTGAGATGGGCCAGATACATCCTGGAGCCCTCCTGCAGTCCCTCCCTGGCCAACTTCCCACATCCCTCTCCCCAGCTCTGATTTGCACCAGTGGGGTCTCTCAGCCTGGCCTGTGCCCTCTTGCAATCCGGGACCGCTCGAGGAATATCATAGAGCCAGTTTTGGCCCAATCCTGCAGGCCAGGCCAAGGGACCCCACTAGTGCACAAATTCATGCACTAGAAACAATTTTATGCCACTAATGTTTATATATAAAAGCCTAAACAACTGAATGACCATTTGACTGTTGCTATGCTGCGCACTGACCACCCAGGGGCAGATGCTCAATGTAGGAGCTGCCCCCTGGTGGTCAGTGCGCTCCCACAGCTGGAGCATTGCTCAGCTGGCTTGCTCAGCTGGCTGAGGGGCGCCAGATACCTGGTTCATGGTTGGCAAGTGCAGCGCCACCACAGCAGCACTCCTGAGCAGTGGCAAGCACAGCAGGGCTCAGATGAGTAGGAGCAGTGTGGCACCCAGCCTGGGCTCCTCCCCAGCTACCTACCGCTTCACATACTACTATGTGCCTTCGGGGAACCAGCAGTCAGACATCCCCCAAGAGGTCCCAGACTGCAAGAGAGGACAGGCCAGGCTGAGGGACCCCACTGGTGCATGGGGCCTCTAGTAAAGTAATAAAAAACCTAACCTGAGAAACTAGTGAAAAGTTGCTGATCTCAGAAGGAGGGTTTACACCACACTTCCCCCAGTAACAGTGTCAAATACAAAAAAGAAAGACCTCCACAGAAATTGATATTTTCTACAAAACAAACTATCCAGTTGTTTTTAACTGAATTAACTCTCATTACAAAAAAAAAAAGTTTTAACTGATTTTTTTTTTTTTAGAGAGAGAAACAAAGATAGAAACATTGCTGGTAGAGAAACATCAACCACTGCCTCCTACAAGCCCCGACTGGTGACTGAGCCTGAAACCCAGGCATGTGCCTTGACTGGGAATCGAATCAGGGACCTCTTGGTACATGGGATGTTGCTCAATTCACTGAGCCACACCAGCCAGGCAATTAAGTTAACTTTCATCTTGCCGAGACCGGTTTGGCTCAGTGGATAGAGGGTCGTACTGCAGACTGAAGGGTCCCAGGTTCGATTCCAGTCAAGGGCATGTACCTTGGCTGCGGGCACATCCCCAGTAGGGGGCGTGCAGGAGGCAGCTGATCGATGTTTCTCTCTCATTGATGTTTCTGACTTTCTATTCCTCTCTCTTCTTCTCTGTTAAAAAAAATCAATAAAATATAAAAAATAAATTAATTAACTTTCATCTTTAGCTGTGTTCATGACCTCTGTCAATTTTTCTTGTTGAAAACTGTCAATTTTTCTAGCTGTTTCGCAGTCATTTTGGTGTTTGCTACAAACCTGAAAAAAGGTCGATGCAGCAACAACTTGAAGACAAAAGGAGAAGAGATCTGTAAAAGAATTTACTGGTTATTTCTGGGAAAGACACACCAGAGAAACATTTAATATAATGTTCCCAACAATCTAAAAACATACCTGATAAGGCAAATTTGCTACACAAGCATCAAAGAATGGCAAATCTGTTTTCAACACATCACCCACCATTACTTGAAGTTTGCTGGCCAGAGGTCTAATTGAGAAAAAAAAAAAAAAAAACTTAAAAAAGAATACTGTTTTATAAGATTGAAATGCACTTTAATTCCATTATGAATACTCACGTGCCCTGAACTCTTTTGTGCAGTTCAGCTACTAGCCTTGGGTCAAGTTCACAGGCAATTACCTAAATTAAAAAATAATTATTATGGAATAGAAAGCTTTTCTTATCTCAATAGTAACTCTTACATGATTTCATGAACTAAATTTCTTTTTCCCAATTCTATTACCAATAGAATTGTATCAATTGTTCACTACCATTTCAAACAATGGAAAACACCATCCAGAAAGGTGGTTAGCTAAAGGACTACCCAAATAATTGACAGAATTATCATGCTCATCTGGCTCCATGTTTGTAACTCAACAGAGGATGAAAAAAATACACAGAGTCTGTGTAGTAAATGTTCAAGACAGACGCACACAAAGACAATTGCTCCTAGAATTAATATATCATTTCTTTCACCTATTAAGTTCAGTGTGCACAGCATAGATAATTTCTTAATGTAAAGGGATACCAGGTAAGGCTGAAAAATTGTCATTTTAATTCACTATCAGCTGAGGTTAAATGACTTCCAGGACTAGATATATGTGCTGCTTAGTCTATTTGACTGTCAGTTCCTTTCCCCAGCTTTCCCTGTGCCCTATAGAGTGATGCAGTCCCCTCCCTTGCCCTTAGTTTCTAGTTGGGACTAGCCATGAAAGGAACCAGCATTGTAGGGCACATGGACAGAGGCTGAGCATTTCCTAATGCCCATCCATACCTTTCAGGTGTTCTGGCATTGGCTGTGTCCCACTATCAGTGGCCCCTGTTCAATGACTCAGTAACACAGTTCCCTTTTGTCCCTGGAGTCCTTTGAACTGTTACCTGCTGTTGCTAGTCCCTGGGTCTTTCCCTAATGCTTACTGGTTCCTTTTAACCCCATTCCCACACATTTTGTAAATAGTCTCTTCACTAAAGTCTCTTCAAGTAAGTGCCTTAAAAGTGCTACCTACTTCCACCTGAGGACAGAACAATCGTTCCATTTCATTGGAAGCTGGGTCAGCCAAGAGACAAAGAAGACACTAGCAGTGGCCAGGCGGTACCCCAGAGCCAGGGCCCTGTGCTTCAGCTCTTTAGGTTCCAAAGTTCTAGGTTTCAATAACTCCAACTTCCTTACTTTGTTTTCTTGAGCCTAGAGGTGATAGCTGATTTTTGCAATTACTATTCTTAGGTTACCTCAATGTCCTCATTTTATTCTTTTAGTCCTGTAGCAAACATGTAACCAATTCCCTGTACTAATTTCCCTGTATTGAAATATCTAATGAAATATCTAATCTGTTTTCCTGACTGATTCAGCTCACATTTTCTTTTAAACCCTTTAAAAGAATTAAGATATAGTTGACATATAACATTATATAAGTTTCAGGTATACAACATAATATGTATATATTCCAAGGTAAGTCTAGTTAACAATTTTTATTTATTTTATGATTAAAACTTTTTAAGATCTACTCTCTTAGCAACTTTCAAATACACAGTACAGTATTGTTAACTATAATCACCATGCTGTCCGTTACATTCCCAGGATTTATTTTAAAAAAATATATATTTTATTGATTTTTTACAGAGAGGAAGGGAGAGGGGTAGAAGGTCAGAAACATCGATCAGCTGCCTCCTGCACATCCCCTACTGGGGATGTGCCCGCAGCCAAGGTACATGCCCTTGACTGGAATCGAACCTAGGGCCTTTCCACTGACCCAAACTGGTTTTGGTTCCAGGACTTATTTTATAACTGGAAGCTGGTACCTTTTGACCACCTATACCCATTCGCCTATATTTTCTAAGATAAAATTTCTAGCAAAGGATTAAGAGTTACTGTTAAAATAATAGCAATTAAAGTATTTGTAATTATAAACTACCTGAGCTTACTCATATAGTCATTTTTGATCCCAAACATGAAATCCTTTTACCTTTTTAGCCTTTTCTAGCAACTTAACTGTCATATTGCCAGTTCCAGGTCCAACTTCCAGCACCACATCAGTTGGTCTTAAGGCAGCCTGCAAGCAAACACAATCACTTTAGCTTTCCTGACCACATAATTTACACCTGAATATCTTTGCTAGAAAGCACTCAGTTAAGATCTTTTATTCTAACTCAATTTTTAGGAATTTCTTCATGATCTATATGCTTAACAAAATTATCTAATATTTGGTGCAAGTGGAAATCTGACACTTTTCCTAACTTGGGAAAATAGTTAGGAGTCAGAAACCCAGAATAGCAGTTCTTTCTGGGGTTGGCAATTGCTTTCTACCTTGGAAATGACTTCAATAGCATCTTGTTACCAACTCTGTTATCAACAAATTCAAACTGGAAAGGACTATATATCATAATCTTGCCAGAGAACTACAGTGTGCTGTACCGGGATTTCTCAATGCTCAACACACGTATGTTTACGGGGACATAGGAGCACCCAGAAGTTGTATACAATAGTGGATGTTTGCATGCACAGCTGTGGTATTCTGGATCCATAGCTATTACAAGATGCTCAAAGGAATCCAGGCGCCAAAAATGTTAAAAAGCTAGGCCCACCCTCATTTTGCAAATAACAAGAAGTCAAGATGAGGACTTTAATTAAGTAATGCTCTTTCTACTGCTCCAGGATGCTCCCTTTGTGGCCATGAACATAATTTGCACCTCCTACATTTCATGTCCTAGCATCCCCAGTGATCTGAAATAGAGAACATCAATAACACATACAGGAGGAATACTCCAAAGACTTTATATGTGGAACTGCATTGTACCATGTAAGTTTCTCTGGGTGAAACAAACTTCCTAAGATCTCTGTTTAGACCTATCTTTGGGCTCTGAAGGAAATGAAAACTAACAGTTACGGGTGGTGCCTGGAAAAAGTGATTGGGGAATAATAATAATTTGGAATTCAATAAATGTCCAGCTAGGAAGTAAATAATCTATACAAAGAAAAGGAATTCGGAACCAGTAGAAATCCAGATCCACAGAATTAAGAAAATCATGGCAAAGACAGCTTGTGAAAACTAGGAAATTCTTCAGTTCATTCAACAAGTCTTTAAAGAGCATTTACTTTGTGCCGCACATCCTCTGTGCGCTCAAATATTACTAGTAACAATTACTTAAGAACTCCCTTTCCTTTTCCACACCCACCTTATCGATAATGCTGTTAACAATAAGAGGATTTTTCAAAATGTGCTGCCCAATCCCGGTGTTGAACATGAGTCCTGAAAGAAAACAGGAAACAGCCTTAATTTTCCAACTACTAGTAGATATTAGGCCGTCGCAGAGAAGAAAGCGCCTGAGGTGGACGGAAGACTTCCGCGCCAACAAGACGCAGCAAACGTCCCCCGGGAGCCTGGCCCGGCGCGCTCAGCCCATCGCTTCTGCAGGGAAGGAAGCCGGACGGCGCGCAGGCCCGTGGTCCGGCCCCCGGCATCCCAGGACCTGCGGCTCCGGGAGCACGGACCGGAGATCTCGCTGTCCCGGCCCAGATCTCGGTCTACGCACCGGTGCACGCCCCGGGCTCAGCTCCGGCCGGAAGACCTGACCCGACCTCAGCCCCCGCGGGGTTGACCCACCTCCCGCGCTCTTCAGCTCCCGGCCCTGCTGCCGCTCGCGGCGGCGGCCGCTCGCCCCAGACTTGATCTTGGGCATTTCTGCAGACGACGGGTGCACAGGCCCAGGAAGTCAGCGAGCGCCCGAGTCCGCTACCCTAGGCATGGCACCACGTGGGAACCGCCGGCCGCACCACCGAGCCACTCCCAGCCGCCCTAGGATCGGGAGGGGAGAGGCGAGGGCCCGCCCCCCGGTTCGCCCTGGGCTCCGCTCCCCAGAAAGAGGGCCGGCCTTGGAGCCCAGGGGCCGCCGGGCATTGTAGTCATGAACTAGAGGAAAGCCTACAGATCCCAGAAGACACCGCGCTCCCTGCCGATTCTGAAAGTTTGGATTGGTTGGTTTGGGTCTGGGCGCGGCCGGGCGCTCCCATGAGCACTGTTGGTTAGACAGGTTTTGGAGTGGTGCTCTGGGATTATGGAGATGTGAGTTCTGTCCTGCGATTAGGCCTGCTGGATGCTTTATGGGAGCCAGGTTCTGGGACCTTTGATGTCCAAAGGGTTCTTTCTATCGTCGTACCTCACTCCTGTTTCCAGAACAGCTTGGGGTGTGAAACCCAGGATCTTGAGCTGAGGAATTTGCTCCTCTGAGGGAGTGATTTCTCTACTTGCGCTTTGGAAAGCAATCCGGGAGTAGGATGTAGGTAAATGTCTAGTTCCACTAGGGCTACTAGTTGCTTCGCTTCCATTGGTGCCATGTCCTTCTCCCTGCGCGTTTACTGAGCTCCAGCTGTCTATTAAATACTGCTGCTGGTGGAGAGTCAGAGTTAAATAGGAAACTGGTCTTCTCAAAGTTTATTTCATTGTGAGAGACAAAAACTACTAAATTCATTAAAAGTGGGAATTGGGCCGAAACCAGTTTGGTTCAGTGGCTAGAGCGTCGGCCTACGGACTGAAAAGTCCCGGGTTCGATTCCAGTCAAGGGCATGTACCTTGGTTGCAGGCACATCCCCAGTAGGGGGTGTGCAAGGGGCAGCTGATGGATGTTTCTCTCTCATCAATGTTTCTGACTTTCTATCCCTCTCCCTTCCTCTCTGTAAAAAATCAATGAAGTATATATATATTTTTTTAAAGTGGTAATTGTTATGCACTGGGTACTGTGCCAGGGCAAGGTATCCGACCAACCATACAAGGTATCCAGAGTGCAAGGTCCCTGCCTGTTTTGCCTGCCAGAATAATGGCTTTAGTTTTTAATGTTTCTGTGTGTACCCTATTTCCTTGAAGACATTTTTTTTCTGTCATTACCAAAGCTGACTCTTCCCTGTGCAATTAATTTTGTGTATTCCCAAGCCTCGGTCTTTCTTCGCTGTACTTTAACACAAGGAGAAAACAACTACCTATTTCATTCCATTAATCATTAATTTAGTGCACAATTCTGGAAAAAATCTAGTGTACCACTGTATGAAATGTTAGGAATAAAAAGATGAACATTATATGATCCCTGCTTTTAAAGAAATTTTTGTCAAGAGGGAGACATACAAATAACTGCAATAGTGGAACCATTTTCTGATCAATTAGGTTTCATGTGCTTTAGTTACATTCAACATTTTCAAACAGTTATCTGAAATAGGTCTTATCATTATATCCATTTTACAGATGAAGAAATTGAATGAAAATAAACAACAACAAATTAATATGTTGCTTAAGATCATACAGTAAAGATGACAGTCTCCTCTTGAGCCTATGTCTATATTCCAAAGACTGTACTAATATTAGAGAACATTGGGAAACATTTTCAAAATATAATATTTGAGCTGAGTCTTTAAAGGACAAAAGTTAGCAAAGGGAAGGTTGTGACTTAAAAGGGAATGGTACTAACAACGCCAAGATATAAAGATGTTTAAGGAAGAAAAAGAAGCTTTGTATAGCTGATGAATGAGTAGGTAAGGTAAATAGGAACTTATTGTGAAGGAGCTAAAATGTGAACAGCTGGAGTTCACACAGCAGTGCAAACAGACATTTATGGGGTCCACATAGAGCTGGGTTCTGAACCCTGTCCAAATCCCTCTTCTTGAATTCCCCTCTGATCTTCCCGTGTAATTCTCCATATTGGATTTTCAAGTTTTCTTAATTCTTCTCAGTCTCCCTTCCGTATCATCTCTGCAGCTCCTCAGCAGAAGACCTTGCTTTTTACATCAGAGAAGGAATGCAGATCACCTTAAGGACATTCTGATCTTCACGGTCACTGTTCTACACACTGGAGTGCTATGTGGAGTGATATGATGCTCTACATACAGTGATGAGCATCATAAAGTGGAGCTTGCATTCTAGGGAGGAAAAACCAGACATTGCCCTAACTGGGTTGGCTCAGTGCATAGAGCATCGGCCTGCGGACTGAAAGGTCCCAGGCTCAATTCCGGTCAAGGACATGTACCTTAGTTGTGGGCACATCCCCAGTAGGGAGTGTGCAGCAGGCATCTGATCGATGTCTCTCTCATCGATATTTCTAACTCTCTATCCCTCTCCCTTCCTCTCTGTAAAAAAAATTCAATAAAATATTTATTTTTAAAAACAGACATTATGTCAAGTGGTGATAACTGCAAAGAAAAATGTACAGCAGAGGAGAGACCAATAGATGGTTGGGAGAGTTATTTTATGTTGACAATAAGGATGCAAACCAAATAATATATATATCTATTTTTTGGAGTAAAATAGCAAGACTTTCCTGAAAGAGGTCATACATTTTATTCCACATAAACTAAATGACTTAGCTTACCTAGAGACTAAGTTAGTGTTTGTCTGGCTATAAGCCTTAAAGTACCTATATCAGAAACAATAGGACACACAAAATTCATATGTTGAAGCCTTAATCTCTAGTGCATCAGAATGTGACTATATTTAGAGATAAGGCCTTTAAAAAGGCGACTAAATTAAAACGAGGCCTTCAGGGTGTGACCTGATTCGATGTGACTGATGTCTGTATGAAAGAAGGAAATTTGGACAGATACCTGGGGGGTGCGCATAGAGGAAAGACTGGGAGAAGGCAACCATCTGCAAGCTAGAAGAGAGGTCTCAGGAGAAACAATCCTGCCGATATCTTGATCATGGACTTGTAGCCTCCAGAACTGTGAAAAAATAAATTTCTCTTGTTTAAGCCACCCAGACTGGGATATTTTGTTATGGCAGCCCTAGCAAACGAACGTAGCATGTAATGAAAATTCCCGTTCCCAAGCCCACCCAAAGCATTCTGGATCAGAGTAGGATTGGGCTTTGGCAAATGCATTTTAACAGATCCTCTGGGAGTTTCTGACACACAGGGAAGGTGGGGGATTCACTACTTTTTACACTAAGATAGTTGATGAATTTTTACAGAAATGAAAAAAGTTGGGGAGGGCTACGATAATCAAAACGGGAATTATTCTATTAATTGAGATCACTTCTTATTCAGGCAAAATGTCATCCATCTTGCCCTGCCTGTTGCGGCTCAGAGGTTGGGTGTTGCAGCCTATTGATGTTTCTCTCTTCCATCCATGGTGCTTCTCTCTCTCCCTCTCCCTTCTTCTCTTTAAAAATCAGTTTAAAAATCTTTAACTTTTTTCATCTATTTTTTTCTGTTAGTCAAGACAGCATTCAGAATTAAGGCAATATTGGATGTACCATGGAGCCATGAGTCCTAGGGAGTTGTGTGTTTGCTGGGATATTAGCTGTAATAAAGAAATGAGCATTGGAAATTTATGCTGGAATGCATTAGTTATCTTTGCAGCTATAAATGGCTTAGCAATTATAAAAAATAATTTCACGCTTCTCTGGTTCATGTTTATGCCGTTTATTAATTAAAGTAATTATTTTTTTTTCAATTCGGGTATACACAATTGAGTCATTGCCATTCTTAGAGTTTTTGTTGTTAATAACATAGAATTAAAATAGCGTTTTCTTTGATAGAAGAAAATGCTTATTTACATTCACAGCATAGTTGAAATGATAACATTTTAAATGTGCCAGGGAATATAATGAACAAAAATAAAATGTTGTCTTTTTTTTATGTGATGGAAGCCAATCTTTCTTTAATTTCGCATTTGCTTCATCAACTTTCTGCTTTCTCTTTTTAGCTCTCAACTGTTTTGTTTTTGTTTTTTGTTTTTTTTGCTGGGCAGGGGGAGGGAAGCACTGCATTTATATTTCAAATATATTATAAACAGGTCTGATTATGATTTCATTTAAATTAGTTTAAAATTAATTAAGTATTTGTTTGCCCTTTTCTCTAGAGGACCTGAGATTATGAGGAGTGTAACAATGAAATGCAGCTGTACACATTTATTTGGTACATAATATGTGACTAGATTATACATTTATAGTTGCTGAAGCTAGAACCTCCAAGTGATTCTTAACTTGGGGTCCGGAAGTTTCTGTAGGAAAAAATTTATGTATGTGCATTTTTCTAAATTACAGCTTTCCTTAGATTTCCGACGGATCCATTATCCTAAATAGAAAAAAAATATATTGTTCTAGGCCAATTTCTTCATTTTAGTTCCAATTAGACTATTTTTCTTTCTTTATCACATATTCCTTATAACCTTGTTAATGAACCAGCAGTGTTGACATTAGCTGGAAACTCATAAATGAAGAATTCCAAGCCCCACCTCAGACCAACTGAGTCAGGATGTATATTTTAACAAGATCCCCATGTGATTCTGTGCATACTTAAAATCTGAGAAGTACTTTTTTTACCTTTCAAAAGATAGTTAAGCCCCCTAAACCACCAACCCCCCTACCAAAAAAGAAAGAAAGAAAGAAAGAAAGAAGGAAATCCCATAATATCGTCCAACTGATTATAAAATCCTGTTAGCATTTTAGCATATGTTTATCCCCAAAAAGGAGACTGTCGTGGATATAATCCACTCTTTTCTCAATGCATTGTGAATGTGTTAATATGTCAACAAATACATGTCCACGTAATTTTTCATGGCCAATGTGTATTTTATTACATATGCACACATCATGAGTTATCATTTATATTTTGTTTGTCATTTAGGTAAATTTTTTATATTTGCTTTTAAAAACAGTCCTGTATGGTGAACAACATCCTTACAATGCATAACTTATGTCTGGTTCAAATCTTAACAGCGACTCTTACTACTGGTAGCTGTGTGAGCTTAGGCAGGTTACTTGATTTCTCTGTGCTTTAGTTTCTTTATCTGTAAAATGGTCATGATAAAAAGCATCTCATAGGATTGACTTGACGATTAAAATTCATGATTCATGTAAAGATTTTAATACTGTTTCTGGCACATACTAAGTGCTCAATAAATGTTATCTCCTGTTGTTAATCTTTATAAACACAACTATTTCCTCACAACTTCATTCGAAAAATAAGAAAACTTAGGTTACTGAGCTAAATAGTAGCAGAGACAGGAAGAACTGGACTTCCTTTTTAAAAAATATATATATTTTATTGATTTTTTTTACAGAGAGGAAGGGCAAGGGATAGAGAGTTAGAAACAGCAATGAGAGAGAAACATGGATCAGCCTTGACCAGAACCGAACCTACAACCCTTCAATCCGCAGGCTGACGCTCTATCCACTGGGCCAAACCGGTTAGGGCTGGACTCCCTTTTAATCTTTCCATCCTTGCTATTATTCTGGAATATAAGGACAACGAGTATAGGGACCTTAAAAAAATAAATATTTGTGACAGGACTGACGGGTGATAGGATTATTTTAATAACTCTTCTTTGCAGAGACAGACCCGTAAAACAATGTCGTTTAGCAGCTGATATCTAGAAGAGGGAAGGGTAAGTAGTTCGTATTTAAACTTCCGTCAACCAAGGAGACGACTTTTCCGGGAGTCGGGCAGCCCCGGCCTATGATTTCTGTGGTTACAGAGCCCGCTTACTCCTGGCTCTCCGCTTTCTCGACTGCGCAAGCGCACACTGCTTGTTTAGCCAATCGGCGCCTTTGGTTTCGAAGAGAAAGCCCCGCCCCTTTCTTCCCCTCGCTGTCCTATCGCCTCCTTGGTTGGCCTTCTCTACGCACCGTGGGAGTGTGACGCATTATTCGGGCGTCCACGTCGCGTGGAGCTGCGACGCTAAACATGGCGCGTTCCTAGAAGCGGTTTTCGGCATCAGTAGGCGGCGGCGAGGGCACTGGAAGCGTGGGGCGCCGGACCAACCGACGCCGCTTCGTGCTGGGGTGTGAAAGCAGGAGAGCCGGGCTGTTCCGGGCCGAACCAACCGGTGAGTTTGCCGCCTGAGATCCCCGGAACGCATGAGTAGAAGGGAGGAGTGGGCAGGGCAGCGGAGGCTCGAGAGACCCAGGGGGACCGTGGGGCTACCGGGAGAGGAGGGGTAGCCGTAGCGCGGCGAGGGCCTGCGGGCTTGTTTTTTTTTTTGCGTAACCCTAGGAACCCGTGGGAGCTCTGGGCTGCGCCAGTCGGACCGGAGCGGGAAGCGTGGTCACGGAGGAGTCGGGGTGCAGGAAGGCTGGCACTGGGTGCCAAAAGAGGAGAGCGTAGGGTGCCCAATTGTGGCTGTGGTTGCGGGCCGGGGTGGTGCATTTGCCCTTGAGGGACAGAGAACGTGGGCATCTTTAGTATAAAACCACTACCGCTAATAGCAGTGCTGGGAAAGCTTTAATTAAACATCAGACCCTTGCTAGCTTTTAATGAACAAGTGAAGGAAGTTTACATATTTTCAGCGAGGACCTGCTTGCTGAGGTATGGCCGCCGGTGCTCAAGCCCACCGATTTCTGCAGCTTTATATTTGGGGGTCTTGGTGATTCAGCAAATCTATCTGAGGTTCATTGAATTTATTTTTTTACGACATGGTGATTGAGGGAAGTATTATTTCAAAATGACTTCACCAAATAGCTAGGACTGGTAAATTGTTTGCTAGTGCCAAGATTGCTGTTTGGCATATTCTCTCCCCACCCCAGTTTAAAGGAGCTCAGCTGTAGTGCAGTTAAGTCCTTGGAATTTGGTTATTCTTCAGAAGGGAATAAGGAAGAGCGTTTACAGCCATACTTTTTTTTTTTTCTCCCTTGAATAAGGGAGGTCACTCCTGCATTTTCACATTATTTCAAATCTCTAGTACAGAGGTTTCAAATTAAGGACAGAGTGACCACAATATAAGATATTCATTGCATTATGTCTTTTCTTTCATCTTTAATCACTGAGGAAGATTTCTGTGAAATTACAATGAAAATCTCTTGTGATAGGATTGTGGAATTCCCCTCCCCTCCACATCCCCAACCTACCACAGGGAATAATACAAACAGTTTAATTATAGCAATGCATTGTGGCAATATGTTGTAGCTCTAGGGCAGCTGGACTGCAATGTCCTAATTAGCTTTCCTGTGGCAGAAGAGAATTCTCACCAAAACCGAATTTAATTATGATAATACAATTAGAAGTTCTAAATAAATATGTGAAGATTATTTTATAATTGATGTAAAAATCCTTAGATTATGTGATATAGTGAATGGGAATGCATTCAGATTAAACCAGAATGCAAAAGAATGCTTGTAGGATGAGATGCTAAAGAGTTCCAGAGATAAATACATGTAATTTTCCTTAAATAAAAATACTCATATTTTGGTAGATAATGTTTGATTATATAGATTTTAACCTTTGTGTTGTATGTATGTGTGTATGTATATATGTGTGTGTGTGTGTGTGTTTATCTTGGGCTTCTCTTAATTTCTTGTTATTGCTGGCAATATTATTCATTCCTTTTTTCTGTCTGCACCAAATGGGGATTGCCAATTAATATCAGGTGTTCCAGGGAATAGCAAGACACACTTAGTGCTGGTGTGAGTCTGAAGTGTCTTTTTTGGTTTTGTAATATCAGGCTGATTACAGATAAGCTCACAATTACAAGCTTTGTAATTTGAGTAGGATCAGTGTTCTTCACTCTTGTTACTCAAAGTGTGGTCTATGGTCTCTCCTGAGAATTTTTTAGAAATGCACAATCTTGCCCTAATTGGTTTTGCTCAGTGCATAGAGAGTATGCCTGTGGACTGAAGGGTCCCAGGTTCAATTCCAGTCAGGGGCACATGCCTGGGTTTCCGCTAGGTCCATGGTAGGGGGCATGCTGGAGGCAGCCGGTCAGTGTCATTTCTCTCTCTCCCTCTCCTTTTCTCTGAGAGCAATATATATACATATAAAGAAATGCACAATCTTAGCCTTAATCCCAAATCTACTAAATCACAATTGCATTTTAATAAGTGCCCCACATGATATGACACACTAGTTTGGTAAAGAAGACTGAGATCATCACAAACCTGCATTAAAATTATAGCATCATTTATTTTGATTTGTGGTGATCTTTTGTTGATTACTGAGTCTCATGTATCTGGTTGAAGAAACTAAGGCCTAGTAAGGGTAAGTGACTTGCATAAGGTCACACATACCTGGATTTAAAACCCAGGTTCTGACTCATCCCAATGCTTTTTGTTTGACAGATTATTAAAACTGAGCTGAAACCGGCTTGGCTCAGTGGATAGAGCGTCAGCCTGCAGACTGAAAGGTCCCAAGTTTGATTCCGGTTAAGGGCATGTACCTTGGTTGCGGGCACATCCCCAGTGGGGGGTGTGCAGGAGGCAGCTGATCGATGTTTCTCATCGATGTTTCTGACTTTCTATCCCTCTCCCTTCCTATCTGTAAAAATATATTAAAAAAAACAACCAAAGCATTCACGAATGACAGCTAGGTATTCACTCAACAACAAACATTTATTGAGTAATGGGCAGGCATCTCCTTTCTTCCTTACTTTTTCCTGGATAATGTTGCTTTCTACTTCACAAAGGAAATGAAAGACATTAGTGGGAACTTCATTGCTTTTTTTCCCTGTTTCATCCTCAAACATGTCTATCTCTACCTGTCCATCTTTAATTGTGCTCTTAGTTTTTTCTCCTCAGTGAGAGTGTTTCCTCAGTGTATCAGTTTGCTAGGACTGCCATAACAGAATACTTTGGATTGGGGGACTTAAACAACAGGAATTTGTTTTCTCACAGTTTGGGACCAAGGAAGTCTAAGATAAAGGTTCCAATGGGATTGGTTTCCTCTGAGGCCTCTCTGCTTGATTCACAGATGACAACCCTCTTTCTGCCTCTTTTCATGATCATACCTTTGTGCACTAGAACCTCTGGTATCTCTTATTTTAATGAAGATGATGGCCTAATTTTAACTTAATCACTTCTTCAAAAATCTTATCTCTAATATTGAATATACTGGGGTGAGGGCTCCAACATAACAATTTTGGGGGAACACAATCCATAACACTTGCTTAATCCCTTCTGTGGATTAGCACTAATTTGTCAGGATTTAAACACAGATGAATCTCACTCTAGATTCATCTTCAGTGTCATCTGTAGTTATTTCCTTAAGTTTCTTGAAAGTTGTCTGTATTCATTTTTCCACCTCCTTGTTACTTTTTCCCTTCAATAAATACATTGAAGTCTGGTAATCCACTTTAGTAACTGAATTTAATGGGGGTGGTCACCATTGATCTCTGTTTTGAAATGTACTGGAATCTTTTAAATCATTTGACATTTTGACTAGCTGTCTTTCTTTGAAAATGCTCTTAGGTTTCTGCAACACTTTGGTCTCCTTATTTTTCTCCTATGTCTTGACCAGTCTTTCCTTGGTTTATTTTTCTGTCTTCTCTGACTCCTGGGATATTTGTTTCACTACTGCCTCTCCCCACTTTCCTTGAATGGTCTCATGCCTAATGACTTCAACTGCTAATCTCTATTTTGATGACTCCCAAATCTGTCTTTTTAGGACATACCACTTTTCAACTCTGACATGTTATCTTAAGAAACTTAAACTCATGTCAAAAATTATATATCTCAAACTCTCTGAAGTTGCTTCTCTTCCTTTTTCTGTGATCCTTAATGTACCACTCAGTTGGAGATACCCAGAATCTTAATTTTTCTGTTTTATTACTTTATATATGCTACCCTTCCCCTGCTTAACTAATTATTATTATTATTTTTAAAATAATTATATTGACTTCTTACAGAGAGGAAGGGAGAGGGACAGAGAGTTAGAAACATCGATGAGAGAGAATCATTGATCAGCTGCCTCCTGCACACCTTCTACTGGGGATGTGCCTGAAACCAAGGTACATACATGCCCTTGACTTGGAATTGAACCTGGGACCTTTCAGTCTACAGGCTGAGGCTCTATTCACCGAGCCAAACCAATTAGGGCAACTATCTAATTATTTGTCAAATCTTTTGTACCTTTTTCATCTACTTTTCCCCATGGTTGCTATCTTGATTCAGATTATCATTATTCTCTGCAGGTTTGTATAAACTCCCTAAATAACTTCCTTGCTTGCAAGGTTGCGTACTGTCCGACTCTTCCTTTTTCTGTAGGCAGATTGTGCTGTTCTGCAGTACATCTATGCAGAGTTTCAGATTAAAATTCAAACTACCAATCCTAGGAAATAAGAACCTTAGTGATTTGGGCCTTGCTTCTTTTTGCTTTCACCTTCTGTTGTTTTCTGTCATGCTTAACTATTTGCAATTCTAAATATTTACAATTTTTCAAAAATGTTAGGATGCTTTTTAAAATTGAGACATTTACATGTTTGTCTACTAGAATATATATTTGTCTGACAGACACCCCTACTCCTCTGGGTAACTCCTACTCAGCACAAATGCTGCCTTGTTTCCTCCTGGGAAGCCTTCCCCAACCTCCATATGGTGAGTTAGGTCTTTTACATTCTTTTATAATAGCTTATTATAGTGCTTACTAGAGACCCTGGGGGTGGGCCAGGCCTTGCCCTACGCCTGCTGCCCCAGCGAGGCTAAGGGGACTGGTGCTGCCATCTTGTGGCTGTGGGTGTTGCAATTTTTAGGGTGTGACAGTCAATTAGCATATTCCTGCCTTATTGGTTGTGGGCACCACCATCTTTTGAGGCGGGGCAGTCAATTAGCATATTCCCTCCTTATTGGCTTCGTGTGCCGCCATTATTGAGGGTGGGACAGTCAATTAACGTATTCCCTTATTGGCTGTGGGCGCTGCCATATTTGCCATGGCGTGAGGGTCAATTAGCATATTCTCTCTTTATTGGATAGGATACTATATATTGTAATTGTCATTTTTCCTCTCTAGATTTGACTGCAAGACTCTCTTATTTGACTTTCAGAGTAATGCCTGGCCAGTAGAAGCTATTTCATTGTTGAATGCAAGTTTCTTCTGGAGGTTAGAGTGGGCTTGAAAAATCAGTGTGCCCTAGCCAGTTTAGCTTAGCAGATAGAGCTTTGGCCTGTGGACTGAAGGGTTCCGGGTTTGATTCCAGTCAAGGTCATCTGCCTGGGTCATGGCTCGATACCCAGTAGGGGGTCCGGGGATATACAGGAGGTAACCGATCAATGATTTTCTCTCATCACTGATGTTTCTCTTTCTCCCTCTCCCTTCCTCTCTGAAATCAGTAAAAGCATGAGAAAAAAATTGTGTGTGTGTGTGTGTGTGCGTGCCCCCTATGACCAGGTTATATCCTGGGTTCATTTTTGTGCCAACTAGAAACAGAGATTGGGATTTAGTCATTGAATTCATTTATTTAACAAGTATTCATCACTTTAAAAAATAATTTAAAAACGATTTCATATAATACTGGTTTGGTGGTGCTGAACTCCCATTGATTATTTTACAGAGAGGAAGGGAGAGGGATAGAGAGATGGAAACATTGATGAGAGAGGAACATTTATCCGTTGCCTCCTGCATGCCTCCTCTTGGGGATTAAGCCCACAACCCAGACATGTGCCCTGACTGGGAATCAAACCAATGACCTCTTGGTTGATAGGTTGTCACTCAACCACTGAGCCATACTGGCTGGGCTATTCATCACTTAAAAAAATATATTTTTTTATTGATTTCGGAGAGGAAAGGAGAAGGGAGAGAGCGAGGGAAACATCAATGATGAAATAGAATTATTGATTGGCTGCCTCCTGCATTTCCCCTTCTGCAGTTTGAGCCCAAAACTGAGGCATGTACCTTGATCCAAATTGAACCTGGGACCCTTCAGTCCACAGGCTGACGCTCTATTCACTGAGTCAAACCGGCTAGGGCTATTCATCACTCTTTATGTGTGTGCCAGTTACTGTTCTACATTCTAGTAACAAACCTTTGAACAAATCAAAGTCCTTAGTCTTTGGAACTTAAATTCTAATCAGGAGAGCCTGGACAATAAACATATTTGAATGTCGAATAGTTAAAAGTGTTATTTATAAAATTACAAAACATACCTATACCAGAGAGAGTCTGGGTTGAAGGATGAGCTATTTTAGATTGGGTAGACAGAGAAGATTGATTAGTTGATAACTTGAGCAGAGACTGATTAAAGTTAAAGAATAAGACATGCAGATATCTGGAGGAAAGAAATTTTCCAGTTAGTGTGGAACTGCTGGGTCATAGGATATAACCTGGTCATAGAGGACATAACACACACACACTTAATTTTATTAGCAATGGCAAATTGTTTTTCAAAGTGGTTGTACCAATTTATGCTTCTATCAGCAAGACATAAGGGTTTCTACTTCTTCTTTTTAATTTAATCTTTATTGTTCAGATTATTACAGTTGTTCCTCTTTTATCCCCCTTAGCTCCCCTCCACTAGGTACCCACCCGACCCTCTACCCTTACATCCCCCACCCACTGTCCTCATCCATCTGAGTATGATTTTTGTCTAGTCTCTTCCTTTACCCCCACACCCCTTTCCCCCGAGAATTGTCAGTCCACTCCCTTTTTATGTCCCTGATTCTGTTATATTCACCAGTTTATTATGTTCATTAGATTTTTTATTCACTTGATTTTTTAGATTGACTTGTTGATAGACATGTATTTGTTGCTCATAATTTTTATATTTACCACCTTCTTCTTCCTCTTCTTCTCCTTCTCCTTCTCCTTCTCCTTTCTTTATTGTTCAGTTTATTAATTACATTGTTTCCTTTTTTCCCCCCTATGGCTCCCCTCCACCTGGTACCCATCCCACCCTACACCCTCAACCACCTCCACTGTCCTCTCCCGTAGTTGCATGATTTTTGTCCAGTCTCTTGCTGCACTTCCCACAACCCTTTTCTCCCCAAGAATTGTCAGTCCATTCCCTCTCTATGTCTGTGATTCTTTTACATTCACCAGTTTATCCTGTTCATCAGCTTATTAATTCACTTGATTTTTAAATTCATTTGTTGATAGATGTGTATTTGTTATTCCTAATTTACACTTTTATCTTTTTCTTCTTCCTCTTCTTAAAGAATATCTTTCAGCATTTCATATAATATTGGTTTGGTGGTGATGTACTCCTTTAGCTTTTTCTTATCTGCGCGAAGCACTTGATCTGATCTTCAATTCTGAATGATAGCTTTGCTGGGTAGAGTAATCTTGGTTGTAGATTCTTGCTGTTCATCACTTTGAGTATTTTTTGCCACTCCCATCTGGCCTGCATTGTTTCTGCTGAGAAATCCTCTGACAATCATATGGGTGCTTCCTTATAGGTCACTAACTGTTTTTCTCTTGCTGCTTTTAATATTCTCTCTTTGTCTTTTGCTCTTGGCATTTTCATTATGATGTGCCTTGGTGTGGTCCTCTTAGGGTTCCTATATATTGGGGTTTGGTGCGCTTCTTGGACTCCTAAGTCAGTTTCTTTCACCAGGTGTGGGAAGTATTCGGTCACTATTTCTTCAAATAGGTTTTCATTGTCTTGGCCTCTCGCTTTTTCTGGCACCCCTATAATTCGGATGTTGGTATGCTTGAGGTTGTCCCAGAGGCCCCTTACACTATCTTCAATTTTTTGGATTCTTTTGGTTTCTTGACTTTTCAGCTGAGTGGATTTTATCTTTTTGTATTTCAAATCTTTTTTTTTTTAATATATATTTTATTGATTTTTTACAGAGTGAAAGGGAGAGGGACAGAAAGTCAGAAACATCGATGAGAGAGAGACATCGATCAGCTGCCTCTTGCACGCCCCCTACTGGGGATGTGCCCGCAGCCAAGGTACGTGCCCTTGCCGGAATCGAACCTGGGACCCTTCAGTCCGCAGTCCGACGCTCTATCCACTGAGCCAAACCGGTCTCGGCTGTATTTCAAATCTTTAACTTGGTTCTTGGGGTGCTCTAGAGTACTTTTAGGTCTTTGTATAATATTTTTTATTTCAGTCAGTGTATGCTTAATTTCTGGTTGGTCCTTTTTCATATCCTTGAGAGTCTCCTTCATATCCTTGTAGGCCTCGTTCATTTCCTTGTAGAACTCATTCATTTCCACGTTGGTCTTGATCATTTCCTTGCAGGTCTCATTCATATCCTTGAGGGTCTCGTTCATTTCCTTTTCGGTCTTGCTTATTTCCTTATAGGTGTCGACCTTTTCTAGGAGCCTCTTGAGAAGCCCTATAACCGTGGTTTTGAATTCCATGTCCAGTCGTTTTTTTTTCTCCATTTCTTTCACATCTGATTTCTTTCCATGTCTCTGCATGGTGGCTGCTTCCCTGAGTTGGTCAATTAGCTTTGTGTGGTAGACGTCCTACAAGGGACAGTGGGTCAGCCTCCCTAGTTACCTGAGGTGGATATGGATTGTACAGTCTTGATGAAGTTAAGCTCAGGTTAATTGTTGTTCGCACTTGGAGGAGTTGACCTCCAGGCCAATTGTCTGTGAAGTTCAGCTGTGCTCAGGTTGGATGGGCGGAGTCTCCGGGCCAAGCAGACAGCGTTAGCTCCGCCCTATGTAGCCCCAGGGACTCTGTGCCAGTGGCAGTGGCTGCCAGCACCTCCGAGAGAGAGCCACTGCCGAGCTCCGCCGGCTGCTGGGGAATTCATACTCTCCGCAAATTCGTCTACACACCCAACGTCTCACCCAGGGTTGTAAAACAAAGCAGTCTGACGGTTTCCCGAATGAAAGAGCAAGTCACGAGTGCTCTCTGCACAGTCACGCAGCTGCGCTGTTCCCAAGTTCACGCGCACTCTGCACAAGCTCGCCTTCTCCACAAGCCGGCAGACCCCTGCAGCACCCGAGCTTCGGCGTGCCCTCCCACTGTCCAGTTTTTACCCCGTATGATAGTGGGTTCCCTGAACTTCGCCCAGAGCTGGAGAATCAGTCCAGTGGGACGTCTTTTGTCTTCCCCATTCGAGAAAACTGGCCAGTTTTCAGCCGCCTGTCCTATCTGCTGGTGCGCGCTCCTTCAAACCTCTCTCCGTGCGTATCTTCAGTGCTGTCCTCAGCCACTCCTCCGAGTCAGTGTCTTATCTTCACTTTTATTTGTGGAATTTTCACTCAGCCAGCTTTCCGGTGATTCTGGATGGTGTTTGTTCTTTCGTCAAGTTGTAGTTTTAAAATTGCTGTGTATAGATAGGTGTTTTATCTATGCCGTCATCTTCTCTTCTTCCTCTTCTTAAAGAATACCCCTCAGCATTTCATATAATACTGGTTTGGCAGTGATGAGCTCCTTTAGCTTTTTCTTATCTGTGAAGCTTTTTATCTGACCTTCAATTCTGAATGGTAGCTTTGTTGGCTAAATTAATCTTGGTTGTAAGTTCTTGCTATTCATCACTTTGAATATTTCTTGCCACTCCCGTCTGGCCTGCATAGTTTCTGTTGAGAAATCAGCTGACAATCTTATGGGTGCTCCCTTGAGGTAATTAACTGTTTTTCTCTTGCTGCTTTTAATATTCTCTCTTTGTCTTTTGCTCTTGGTATTTTAATTATGATGTGTCTTGGTGTGGTCCTCTTTGGATTCCTTTTGTTTGGGATTCTGTGTGCTTCCTGGACTCTTAGGTCAATTTCTTTCACCAGGTGGGGGAAGTTTTCGGTCATTATTTCTTCAAATAGGTTTTCAATATCTTGCGCTCTCTCTTCTTCTGGCACTCCCATAATTCGGATGTTGGTATGCTTGAGGTTGTCCCAGAGGTTCCTTACACTATCTTCACATTTTGGATTCTTTTTTTTAGTTTGTTTTTTCGGTTGAGTGTTTTTTGCTTCTTTGTATTTCAGATCTTTGACTTGATTTTTGCATTTCTCTAGACTGCTGTTGGGTCTCTGTATAATACTTTTTATTTCAGTCAGTGTCTACTTAATTTCTAGTTGGTCCTTTTTCATATTCTCGAGGGTCTCGGCTTTTCTAGGAAATTCTTGAAAAACCTTATAACTGTGGTTTTGAACTCTATATCCAGTTGTTTGTTTTCCTCCCTTTCTTTCGTTTGTGATCTGTTTCTTTGTCTCCAATATTTTGCTACTTCCCTGAGCTGGTAGAGTAGCTTTGTGTGCTAGGTATCCGATATGGACCAGTGTCTCAGCCTCCCCAGTTACCTGAGGTGGACACTCTTGGTGCACCCCCTTCTGGACTGTGTGTGCAGCCTTGTTGTAGTTAAGTCTTGATTGTTGTTGGTATCAGTAGGAGGAGTTGACCTCCAGGCCATTTGGCTGTGAGGATCAGTTGTGTCTAAGCCGGGAGAACTTCTGTGCTGGAGACAGGCTTATGAGACAAGACTTGCAAAATTCCAAAAGCCTCTGTGATCAGCTTGGATGGGATGGAGTCTCAGGGCTGAGCAGATAGCCTTGGCTTTCCATCAGCCCTGCCCTATGAGGCCCCAGGGTCTCAGTGTCCCTAGGTAATCACTGCAAGCACCTCTGAGAGAGCCGCCCTTGAGTTTTGCCTGCTGCCAGACAGTCCAGTTTCACTCCCAGTGAATCTGGATTCCCAGATCCTCGCCCGGAACTGGAGTTCAGTGCAGTCGGGAGCTTCTGTTTCCCTCCTGCTAGAGAAAGCAAGTGGCACAGTCAGCAGTTAATCCTCTCTGCATGCACTCACATGCATGCCTCCAGACCTCGGCCTTTTTTGGCTCCTCCGCCTGACAGTCCAGATTCCCCCAGTATGGGCTTGGGTCCCCATGGTCTTGCCCAGAACTGGGGTTTAGTGCAGTTGGGAGCTTTTGTCTCCTTCCCTCTAGAGAAAGCCAGCCAGGCACTAGATGCCTGTCCTCTCCACCCATATCTCCGTACCTCAATCTTTTGCAGCTCCTCCGATTCGCCCTATGCTTTTCTCTTTCCTTCTAGTTTTAGAATTTTCACTCAGCCAGCCTTCCTGTGGGTCTGGATGATGTCCGTTTTGTCTTTTAGTTGTAGTTTTTAAATTGTTGTGTGAGGCAGCAGTTTAGATATTTACCTATGCCGCCATCTTCGTTTTTTTATTCTGACCTAATTTCTTGAACTCTGAAAGCCCTCGCTGTATTTATAGATCGTTGTCCTGGCCAGGTGGTCACTGCGAATTCCATTGTCCCCTTCTTTCCCTGTCCTTGAAGGGAAAAGGATGTTTGGAATATTCTCTTTGGAATGTAGCACTTACTTATTACCATCAGGTGGCACTGCAGATTACTCACTTTATTTTTACATTCTTAGGAATGATAGGTGGATCTAGTAATCTGTTATCTGGTTAAGAAACAAGTTGATGTGGAAATGTCATGGAGAAGACTTAGAAATGAAGTTAAACTAGGCTATACATTGAAACTAAGACAAAATAATATTGATAAGATAAAAATAAAAATGTATCGTTAAAATAAGAAAAGATGAAATTTAAGACACTATATTCTAACAAATACAAACTTACTTTTCTTTAATGATATGATGTGTGAAGCTTAAAGGAAAGTAATAAATTAGAACATTTTGTTTGGTTTTATTTTTCTCACACTTAAATATTTTAAACTACTGTTTTTATAAACACTAAATAGTAGAATATTAAGTGCTTCTTAGAGATGACTGAGTTAAAACTGCTATTTGATTACAAGATTGAGTCCCCTGAGTGAGGAAATTGTTTTTTGGTAAACATTGTTATCACAAATCTAGATAATCTGACAGAACTGTTGCTTATCAATTCTTGTTACTGAAGACCAAGTTTGTAAGCCTTTTCTCCTGAACTTTCATGATGAGAGTGTAGTTTTTGACTACATTATCTACTTAAATGTACTATATTTAGTAGATTGCCGTGGTTTATTTGTATATGCTTGAAAAAAGAAATAGGTAATGATTTGAAGCTATTGAGAATTTGGTATATTTTAGAGGAGTAGGGAAGAGAAATGAAGCAAATTTTCCCATGGAAATTTAGAGTAAGTTCAAAGTGAAAATTCTTGGTCTTTTAAAAAATGTTTTTGTATTTTTTTTTTCTAAAAAAAGCCTTTTTTTCATCATAAAGGTTAAGTATGTAGATTATAAAAATTTTCCTGTCCTGACAAGGTAAAATGCGTATGACTGCTGATAAGAATGTGGTTTCTTTTGGGGAAAATGAAAATATTCTTAAATTGGTTGCACAACTCTGGATATACAAGAACCACTGAATTGTATACTTCCAATAAATGAATTGTATGATCTGTGCTTTATATCTTAATAAAACTGTTATTGTTTTTTACATCCTCTGACTATGTAAATGCCAAAGTCATCAAGAGACGAGGGAAAATGAGGGGGGGGAAAGCATTTGGCTGGAGTATCATCAACAATCAACAATAATTTATGTTAATTCAAACCAAGGAAGAGTATTTGTTCAAGAAATTAAATAAAAATTAAAGACATAGACTTTGGACATCAGCCAGAGTTCCCAAGGATGCCAGTTTTTATTCAAATCCATAATATACCCTTTGGATTCATTACAGTTTCTCCACAGAGATGGCTTGGCAGTTGGACAAGAAAATTCTTCTGGTCCCAGCCGGTTTGGCTCAGTGAACAGAGCATTGGCCTGCTGACTGAAGGGACCCAGGTTCAGTTCCAGTCAAGGGCATATGCCCGGGTTGCGGGCTCAATTCCCAGTATGGGGTGTGCAGAAGGCAGCCAATCAATGATTCCCTTTTATCATTGATGTTTCTATCTCTCCCTCTCCCTTCATTTCTGAAATCAATAAAAAATATATTTAAAAAATTAGAAAAGAAAATTCGCTGTGTGGAGAAGAATTATAGGTTTTTTAGCATCCCTGTATATTACATGTAACTAACACTTCCTAAGGATTGTTTTGACTAAAGATATTGATATATATCTTCAATTTGTATTGTAATCTTAATCTTTTTCCAAGTCAGTTTACTTAGTGCTTTAACATTTAATAGTGGGGTGTGGTTATATCTCCTAAAACTAAGGTCAAAGGCAGATAATGTAGTAGTCTAAAGAAAATCATCATGGCTGAAATTAAAATAACTACAGGTCTAAGAGATCTGTTTGCTGGTGGCAGGCAGAGGTGCTGAGTTTCCTTGTCTGTGTTTCTTTTAATGGAAATAGTAAGTTCTCAACTACAGGCACATATGTATATCTTTAGATTTTAGAATCGGGGAAGTATCTTCCAGAAACAAGCCTAGGAAGTCTAGTAACAGGCATGAATATTTATAGGCTCTTTCACATATTCTAGTTTGTTTAGACTTCTACAGAATCAAAGAATAGAATAAACCTACTAATGAATAAATTGAACTGACTCAATTGTGAAGTACTATAGAGAGAAGGGCAAAATGCCTACCCTTTTAGTTTCCACCTTTTCTATTGTGCTTAGAGAAGAGTTTAGATTTTGAATGATTCTCTTCTGTAGCCAATAAAATAGAGGCAGTGTTTCTTCTCTCATGATTTTGAAACCGTACAAATGATTGAAAAATCAAAGCAACCTCATTGTTTACATTATCAATTTAAAAACTTAGGCAAATTTAATCTTGCTGTTTGCTTGTTTGTCCTACGGATGTTGGTAATTGATAGGAATGCTGAAAGGAAGCTACATTCCTTTAACATATGTAGAGATTTTTTTACTACACATAGACCTTTACCCAGAGAAGACATAACAGTGATTCCAGTGGGAGAGACTAGCTTCCCTGGCCTGTAGGTGTACCCGATGATGATCTCTGAAGATCCTGGCAAGTCCTTTGGGAAATACATTTGCCCATTCCAACAAGTTAGTTATGTCTGTCTGACTTCTCTCTTCTACTCTGCCTCCCTTGTTTTCTCTCTTCTCTCCTTCCTCCTGTTATTTTCTTCCTCCAGCACCTTTCTTTATCACTCTCAGTTCTCTTTTGGAGACTGGTTATGTGTGCTTCAATACTAGGTGCAATTAACAGTAAAAACCCTATTTATTATATTTCTGCATGCTAATTCTAATGGTCACTAGTAGTCATCTATCTTTTAAACCAGATGAAGTTTATTTCCGCACTGTTACATTTGAATGACTCCATACATTGCCCCCCCCCCCAACCCCCCGTTCTTTGTTGCCATCACTGTCCTTTTAAGAGAATTCCACAGTTGAGTACTGTATGGATATTGAATGTGATCCTTTTAGGTTTCTGATGGATTCAGAGATCTTTTTGACAGTTTCTTTAGGAATCTGTTGTGGGAGAACATGGAAGGTTTGTGAATGTTTGGAAGTCGATGGTGTGGTGAAGCCATTTCGTGTGACAGTAGGAGAGCTGGGATCCCAGAGAGCTGATTGTGGGGCCTCACTCTGCCATGTACTACTTTGCTACACCACCTGGGAAGCTCTCCGATAGCTGTACATTCTTCCTCGGTAAAACAGTGATATTAGTCCACATGCCAGATTTGCTCTTACAGGTTTGTTTGTGGATCTTTAAAACATTTACTAAGATTTATTTATGTGGTCTTTTTAATAATCCATTATAGGTCTGTCATTCCTGAATTAAGTTCTTTTTGATGATGCATTTAATCTGCAGTTTAGGAACTGATTGCTGCTTAGAGCTTTTCTTGTAAGTTAATTAGTGCTTGGAAATGTTTGCAGTAGAAGTTATGAAAGATGGTTTGTTTCTCAGCTCTAACAGTCCTATTAACTGAACCACTCATAGTAATGCTTCTGCGGGGGAAATGTGCTCTCGGTTCCAACTTATTTCCAGAACTTATTTTTCACAGTTTTAATTATAAGATTTCTCTGCTTCCCATCTCAGTCCTCCAGGATGGAAACAAATCAGTTAATTAGCTGTCATGTGGTTTAGTGTGAAGTACTTGATTGTTCAAAAACGGTCACTTTTCTTTTTTTTTAATTTAATTTAATTTTTAAATTCTTTATTGTTTAAAGCAGCATTCGCCAATCTTTTGGACCTCACCAATCACCAGTGGTCCATAGGCCATCGGTTGGTGACCGCTGGTTTAAAGTACCACATACGTTGTCCCCCCCATTGACCTCTCCCGGGCCATCCCCATCCCCTAGCACATACCTTCACCTCCCTAGTGTCTTTGTCCATTGGTTATGCTTATATGCATGCATACAAATTCTCTGGTTGATCTCTTACCCCCACCCCACCTTCCCTCGCCTTCCCTCTGAAGTTTGATGGTCTGTTTGATGCTTTTCTGTCTCTGGATCTATTGTTCATCAGTTTATGTTATTTATAATATTCCACAAATGAGTGAGATCAAGCGATATATATCTTTCTCCATCTGGATTATTTCGCTTAGCCTAATTCTCTCCATGTCTATTCATGCTGCTGCAAATGGTAAAAATTCCTTCTTTTTTACAGCATTCCATTGTGTAGATGTACCACAGTTTTTTAATCCACTCATTTGCTGATGGGCACTTAGGCTGTTTCCAAATCTTAGCTATTGTAAATTGTCCTGTTATGAACATAAGGGTGCATATATCCTTTTTGATTGGTGTTTCTAGTTTCTTGGGATAGATTCCTAGAAGTGGGATTACTGGGTCAAATGGGAGTTCCATTTTCAATTTTTTGAGGAAACTCCATACTGTTTTCCACAGTGGCTGCATTCCCACCAGCAATGCACAAGGGTTCCTTTTTCTCCGCATCCTTGCCAGTACTTGTCATTTGTTGATGTTCACTTTTCTTTATTCAGCAGATATTTATAAAGCATATATTGTGTGTCTTATTGGGCTCCTGGGACTACAGGGATGCTTTAGACCAGTGGTTGCCAACCTTTTGGACCTCACGGACTACCAGAAGTTCACGGCTCATCCATGGACCACCGGTTGGCGACCGCTGCTTTAGACAGCAGCCCTGTTGCTCAAGGGAGTCAGTATTAGATGCTAATAAACACTGGTGTGGCTCTGGTATTACAGTCCAGTACTGCCGCTTAATAGATTGTGACCTTGGGACAGCGGGAGACATTGGGTGGGTAGGTGGAGCTGAAAGAGAGCATAGGGGGGATAAATGGAGGAATATAATAGAGAGAAAATAAAACTGTGACCTTAGCAAGATAGTCTCTGATCTTTTACTTTCTTGCCTGCCACACAGAATTAGTATGAGGAGTAAGTAAATGAATAAAACTTTAATATACTATTTGGCATATAATTTATTCTCAGATATTGGCTATTTATTTATTATTTAAAATAAATCTTTATCCAGATTATTACAGTTCTCCACCCCATAGCTCCCCTCCACCTGGTTCCTACCCCACCCTCTGTCCCCGCCCCCTCAGTCCCCCCCCGCCCCCGTCTTCATCCATAGTTGTACGGTTTTTGTCCATTCTCTTCCCACACCCCTCACATCCCTTTCCCTCCGAGAATTGTCAGTCCACTCCCTTTCTATGCCCCTGATTCTAAATGCTTTTTAAAAAAACATATTTTATTGATTTTTCACAGAGAGGAAGGGAGAGGGATAGAAAGTCAATAACATCGATCAGCTGCCTCTTGCACACCTCCAACTGGGGATGTGCCCACAGCCAAGGTACATGCCCTTGACTGGAATCGAACCTGGGACCTTTCAGTCCGCAGGCCGACGTTCTATCCACTGAGCCAAACTGGTTCGTATGCCCCTGATTCTATTATATTCACCAATTTGTTCTGTTCATCAGGCTTTTTATTCACTTGGTTTTTATTTATTTTTATTTTTTTATTACTTTTAAAAATATATTTTGTTGATTTTTTACAGAGAGGAAGAGAGAGGGATACAAAGTCAGAAACATTGATGAGAGAGAAACATCGATCAGCTGCCTCTTGCACACCCCCTACTGGGGATGTGCCCGCAGCCAAGGTACATGCCCTTGACCAGAATCGAACCTGGGACCTTGCAGTCCAAAGGCCGATGCTCTACCACTGAGCCAAACTGGTTTCGGCTATTCACTTGATTTTTAGATTGACTTATTGATAGATATCTATTTGTTGTTCATAATTTTTTATCTTTACCTTTTTCTTCTTCTTCCTCTTCTTAAAGAATACCTTTCAGCATTTCATATAATGCTGGTTTGGCAGTGGTGACCTCCTTTAGCTTTTTCTTATCTGTGAAGCTCTTTATCTGACCTTCAATTCTGAATGATAGCTTTGCTGGATAGAGTAATCTTGGTTGTAGGTTCTTGCTGTTACTACTCCCTCTGGCACGCATAGTTTCTGTTGAGAAATCAGCTGACAATCATATGGGTGCTCCCTTGTAGGTAACTTTTTCTCTTGCTGCTTTTAATATTTCTCTTTGTCTTTTGCTCTTGACATTTTAATTATGACGTGTCTTGGTGTGGTGCTCTTTGGCTTCCTTTTGTTTGGGGTTCTGTGAACTTCCTGGATTTTTAAGTCAATTTCTTTCACTAGGTGGGGGAAGTTTTCGGTCATTATTTCTTCAAATAGCTTTTCAGAATCTCGGTCTTTTTCTGGCACCCCCATAATTCGGATGTTAGTACGCTTGAAGTTGTCACAGAGACTACTTAGACTATCTTCATATCTTTGGATTATTTTTTCTTTACCGGTTGGGTGTTTTTTTTTGCTTCTTTGCATTTCAAGTCTTTGACTTGAGTCTTGGGATCCTCTAGTCTGCTGTTGGATCTCTGTATGTTATTCTTTATTTCAGTCAGTGTCTGCTTAATTTCAAGTTGGTCCTTTTTTATATTCTTGAGGATCTCAATAAATTTATCAGCAGTTTCTAGAAAATTCTTGAAAAACCTTATAACCGTGGTTTTTAACTCTATATCCATTAGTTTGCTTTCCTCCATTTCTGTAATTTGTGACCTGTTTCTTTGTCTCTGCATTTTGGCTGCTTTCCTGTGTTGATAGAGTTGCTTTGTGAGTCCTATAGGGCCCAGTGGCACAGTCTCCCCAATTACCTGAGATGGACACTTTTGGTGCATCCCTTTGTGGGCTGTGTGCACAGTCTTGTTGTAGTTAAGTCTTGATTGTTTTTGGTATCACACTGGGAGGAATTAACCTCCAGGCCAGTTGGCTGTGAGGATCAGCCGTGTCTGCAATGGGAGAACTTCTGTGCGGGAGACACCCTTAAGCGGCAAAACTTGCTTCAGTAGGGCTTTGGTGTTCACTGAGTCTGCTCCTTGAGTGTGTCCCTTATGGGTCTGAGGAGTTGTAATCTGGATGGTCCCACTCTGACCACTGAGAGATCCAAGGAGGTGCAAATTTAGCTTCTGCCTTAGGCCACCCAGCAGGAGCTATGGAGAGATCTGCAGATTCCTCTTCTTTGGGGTTTAGAGGTGCCCAGATGAGGCCCAGCTGTGAAGTAGTGCAAGCTGCTGTGGGGCCTTGGGCCTTCTTTTGGAAGTTCGGGGCTCCCTGACCCAGCTGCAGTTTATTAGATAATTTTAGGTTGCAAAAGGCCAGACCATTCATATGCAAAAGGTTCTGTGCACAGCTTGGGTGGGGTGGGGTCTCAGGGTAGAGCAAACAGCAATGGCTTCCCATTGGCCCTGCCCTAAGAGGCTCCAGGGTCTCAATTTCCCATAGTATTCGCTGCAAGCACCTCTGGGAGAAAGCCACCCTTGAGTTTCGCCTGCTGCCAGACAGTCCAGTTTCTCTCTGTATGAGTCTGAGTCCCCAGAGTCTCGCTCAGAACTGGAGTTCAGAGCAGTCTGGAGCTTGTGTCTCCCTCCCGCTTGAAAAAGCCAGATGTGTACTCAGTTGCCAGCCCTCTCTGTGTGCGCGCACCTCCACACCTCTGCACTTTACTTCCGCACCTCCTCTGTGTCTCAGTGTGCTTTTCTCTTCTTCTAGTTGTAGAATTTCCACTCAGCCAGCCTTCCTGTGGTTCTGGATGATGTCTATTTTGTCTTTTAGTTGTAGTTTTGAAGTGGTTGTGCGAGGCAGCAATTTCAGGTGTTTACCTATGCTGCCATCTTGGTTTCTCTCCAGATATTTGCTCTTATTTTAAAACTTGAACTTTATTTTTATTTTTGCTGGCTTGAATGGAATTATGGGAATTTTAATTCAGTGTATGGTGGTACATAGAAAAGATAGAAATCCATTAGAAACATGAAGGAGTAGGTGAATGATTGAAGTATAGGAGTAATTCAGAACAGTAAAACTCTCTGTTCATTTTTGTCTATAATATACATTCAAGTATGTTAATTTATCATTGCCAGGTTTCCATGGATCTCAATAGTGCCAGTACTGTTGTTCTTCAGGTCTTAACACAGGCCACTAGTCAAGATACTGCAGTCTTAAAACCAGCTGAGGAGCAGTTGAAACAGTGGGAAACACAGCCAGGTTTCTATTCAGTATTGCTGGTAAGTTGTTCAGACACCATTATATTCACTGTTTTAAAAACCCACTTGAATTGGTGGATCAGTTAGTGAAACTGATCCAAATTGTTGGCTACCATTGCAGTGCCATTTACTAATTCAGGGCATGGCTCTTTGAAAGTGTTTAAGAAATGTTTGTTGATGAGGGAATAAATAGGATATTGGGGGTCTGCTTAGAAGGTTAACACTACTGATGTGGTGTGGGAGGATTTGGGTAATGCCTTTACCTACCTTGCCATCTTGACTGGAAGTTCTGTGATGTTTTAATAAATTAAAGTGTAAATAGTATTTTTACTGTTCTTTTTATTTTTATATACATTTATAATTATCATTACACATTTTTATAATAATTTTAATTTTTTGAAAAAAATTTAAAGGTCACAGAACATTGCAATTTTCTCCTTTATTATTAAAACTAGAGGCCCGGCACAAAATTTGTGCATGGGGAGTGTTGTCCCTCAGCCCAGCCTGTACCCTCTCCAGTGTGGAACATCCCTCTCACAATCCAGGACTGCTGGCTGCCAGCTGCTCACCTGCCTGCCTTCCTGATTGCCCCTAACTGCTTCTGCCTGCCAGCCTGATCACCCCCTAACCACTCCCCTGCCAGCCAGATTGATGCCTAATTGCTCCCTTGCCAGCCTGTTTGCCCCCAACTTCCCTCCTCTGCTAGCCTGGTCACCCTTAACTGCCCTCCTCTCCAGGCTTGATTGCCCCCAACTGCCCTCCTTTGCTGGCCATCTTGTGGCGGCCATCTTTGACCCGATGGGGCAGCCATCTTTTGTTAGAGTGATGGTCAAGTTGCATAATACTCTTTTAAAAATAAGATGATGTTGCATGGTTTAGCTTGCACAGTCATTCTTAGGGTCTCCCACTGCTTTGAAAAGTTAGGATTATCTCTATTGACACAGTAAGCAGAGTTTGTGAGTGCTGGTTAATTTTGAGTTGAAATTACATCACATCTGCCTTTATATAACTTAAAAATATTTTGCTGTCAAATTGAATTTGTAAGCACGCTTGTTTTAATGTGAATACTTTCAAATAATTTATTTCATAGCATTTATTAATAACCCAAGGGCTTTCACTCCTTAGTCTTTGAATTTATGTTGTCAATAGCTCTATTTTTATTTTTTTATTTAGATGATTTGTATCTGTGTGTGTAGACTGTGATATATAATGAGATTTATTTTGTTTTATGTTTATTAATAAATAAACATACTTAAGAATAGAATAATGTAATGAATCTCCACGTATCCATTACTAAGCTTAAACAATTAGCATTCCACTTAGCAGGTATACTTTCTTATATGAATTAAACTATAGGTATTTAGAAAATAACAATATAATGTATATAGTGATATAATTTAAATGAAATTAATTAAAAAATCAATTCCTATTTTCTTGTATGTTATACTTGTTTTTTTTTTAAGGGGAGGGTAAGGAAGGATAGGGAGGGAGAGGGAGAAAAAGAGGTATTATACTTTTGACTTCTGTGTTTATTCTAATACTGAGTTTTTTTTAAAATATCTAGAATATTTTCACAAACCACGATTTGGATGTAAATGTAAGGTGGCTTGCTGTGCTGTATTTTAAAAATGGAATTGATCGTTACTGGAGACGTGTAGCACCTCAGTAAGTTTCATCACTCTCCCACTCCCAGTGTAGGGGGAGAGGTATTGGAATGTTTCTGTTAATCTTCATTCTTTATGTAAAAGAATGAGTTTGTGCTTACTTCAGCTGCCCACATATTAAAATTGGAACAATGCTGAGAAGATTAGTATGTTCCCTGTGTTAGGATGACATGCAAACTTGTGAAATGGTTTTTTTAATATTTAAAAGAAAAATAAATGTATTATTTATTAAACAAGAAAAGTGTTCTACATAGTTATCAATATTATTGCTTTTATCCATGACTTTTTTTAATTATGGGGAGGAGTATATGTAGCTTTCTTGCTGGCCTGCTTTCGAGGATCTCAAATTTTATGGGCACAAACAAATGGCTGAGTTGAATAATTCATTTTGGAAAAAATATATATATTATGTTTTTTTTTTTTTTTTTAAGAAGTATGAGGTTAGGGTTTTGAAGTCATTAAGAAGGAAATCCCAGGTCATTTTCGAGCCAACTAGATGTTAATTCCAGTTTCTTTTGCATAATTTCCTTTGCAGTGGGAATGGGATAGTATACATTTGTAATCTCATCAGATTTAGTTGTAACTGCTCTGTAGGTGGTTAAGTGAGCATATGTGATACATGTTATGTAATTGATGGACAGGCAATGCAAACATGACCCTGGAATTTATTTGATAGAAAATAGTGAACCTTGCTGAAGAAGTATTTTCTTCTCCAGTAGATGGCACCATAGCTCTTATATTTATAAGGCCTTATAAAAAAACATTTGAGTATTTCAAAGTACTTATAAAATATGCCCTTGAATAATATTGGAAGCAACTAGAATTTTTTAAGGCTGCACTTAATATTTAGTAGTATAAAGCGAACTTATTTTAAAATAAATTCATAATTTAGTGAGAGACAGTGGTAATGAGAAACTATTTTTGATTTATTGGAAACGGTGCAGCAGCACAAATTTTTCTACTATTGTGTCCAGTTAAATTTTAGATGCTTTCTAAAATTGATTTTGTATTGGTTATATGAAGAATATGGTTAAAATGAGTATAAATAGTCATTTAAATGACTAAGGGAGAGTAAATTATGATTACATATTTCAGATTGTACTTTCACATAAAGAATTAGAAACTGAAATTTGCTTTAAATTAAAAAAATTTATAGTGTTATTGAATGGTATTAAGAAGTTAAATCCCAAGCTATCTCTTCTGGTATATATTAAGATACAAGCTCTAGGAAAGAATCCACCCTGTGTAGTTTTAGCTTCCAGTTGTGGTCTGCAGTACTTAGTGTTCCTTGGCTTGAAGGTGCATCACTTTGATGTCTGCCTCCATCAATCACATAGACTTCTTCTCACATGTCTCCTCTGTGACTTTGTTCAAATTTTCTCTCCTTATAAAGGGTACCAGTGCTTGGATTAGGGCCACTTTAATCCAGTATGACCTCATTTTAGCTTGATTACATCTGCAAAAACCCAGTTTCCAATAAGGTCACAGTCAGGTTATTGAAGTTAGCACTGAAGATGTCTTTTTTTGAGGACACAGTTCACCTTAACAGATGCTTTAAAACTTGTTTTTAATTTTATACAACTTTTAAAAATATATATTTTTATTGATTTCAGAGAGGAAGAAAGGAGAGAGAAAAATATCAACGATGAGAGGGAATCATTGATTGGCTGCCTCCTGCACGCCCTCCACTGGGGGTCGAGCCTGCAACCCGGGCATGTGTCCTTGACCGGAATCGAACCTGGGACCCCTCAGTCCGCAGGCTGATGCTCTGTCCACGGAGCCAAACCGACTAGGGCAATTTTCTACAACTTTTATGGCTGATTTTATTGGAACGATTCATCTGCCAAAATGGAAAACCTTTAAATGAGGGATTTAAAATTTAAATAAACCATTCATTCATATAGTTAAAAAAGAAAAATGCATACCTTCTCATACAGCAAATATTCTCCATCCCTTTTGCTATCTAGTGTCCTTCTTCATTTGTAATGAAAATATTGGTATTGTGTTTATACTTTCCAGAAATGTACAATGAAAGATTTTTAAACTAGTTGATTTCTAATAAGTTTCATCCCAAACATTCTTGGATTACTGATCCTTTTCCCCATAGAACAACTGCAATCAGATTTTAAAAAGAAAGTTAGTAGAAAACTAATTTTTACTTAGTTTTTTGTTGTTGTTTTTTTAGCCAACCATTAATATTTTTTGTCTGTAATTATTTTTACATCAAAAGCAAACATCAAAATATCACATTCATTATGCTGAGAGAAATATGCTAGTCAGAGAGACAATTACCATATACATATTTCACTCATGTACAGTCTAATAAACAAACTGAACTAACAAGCAAAATAGAGACATACTCATAGATAGAGAGCAGGCTGACGGGTTGGGGTTGGGGCTGGGGCTGGGGGCTCATAGGGTTAAGCAAAAAAGGAAAGAAAAAGGAAGTATTCATGGACAGGAATAGCAGTGTGGTGATTGGGGTGGGGAGAGGTAGAGTAAAAGGAATAAATTGATGGGAAAAATAAAGAAAAATTACATTCATTACTGTAGATTTGTCTTATATTCTGTGGCTTACTATTTTGTGTTTCTTATTCAATTTTGAAGGAATTTTATGGTTTTGAATTACTTGATGTGCCAGCACACAATGGAAATAATTTCATTTACCAAAACAATCAAGAACACCTTGTTTAAAGAGCTTTTTATTTTTAAAATTCACAGTAGTGCTTACCTGCATTTATTGTTAGGTAACGTTCTCTTGCATAATCAATCTTTTTTTTCCAGTGCTCTGTCAGAGGAGGAGAAATCTACATTGCGTGCAGGGCTAATCACCAACTTCAATGAACCAATAAATCAGGTTAGTGAGAAAATGAATGCTAATTATTCTTTCCCTTTCCTTAATTTTTGCTTCTTTTCCAAACTAATTTTGTTTCTTTTCATTAAAAATAAAATCTATTACATAATGTCCATTTGTGATGTTTATACACATTTCTCTGTTGATTTTTGAATTTTGAGGTCCAGTTCTAGCTGTTAAGAATTTTGGCTAGATTTGGCAGTTAATTAAAACACAGAAGTCATTTTCAGACATACCTGTATAAATTTTAAACTTCTTCAGTTTCTTTAGTTAACATGGAAAACAAATGTCTCTGTATTTGTGGTCTTACTGTATGGAAGTTAAATTTAATGATTCAGATGATACCTTCCTTCTATTTGTAAACTATAGGATGATTTCACGATTTTGTCTACTTCATCCATCACATTTTCAGTTCTTAACTATGTGGGGGATAGATAGTAAACTATACAGTTTTGTTTTTTCTTTTATAGTGGAATTTTTCTTCTAAGAATAAATTAAATTTTACTTATGGATACAAAGCACACTGTGTTTGGTCATGTTTCCAGTGTAGTTTTATCTCAGCATATTTAAATGATTTCATTTCTTGCTTTTATAAGTTCCTTAAGGAGATGAGGGAAGATGGAGAGGAATGGAGTAACTCTTACTGGGTCAGGTGGTGATTAGGAAGAATTTGGGTGATCTAGAGGTAAATCATTGGTTAGATGTTCTGTCAGCATTTGAGAAACACTGATCTGAACAAATACCATTTTGTAAATACCTAATATTTGAAGTTCATTTCTGTTCTTAGGTCAGGGGGTCTCAAACTTGTAATCCTAGAAGTTCCTTACACTGCCAAAATAAAACCCTGAAGGGTTATATTTGTTAATATTCACTTTATTAGAAACTAAAACTGAAAACTTTTAAAAAATTTATTAAATAAAAATAATAAAATCGTTACTTTTTAATGTAAATAGAAATTTTGAAGGTGAACGATAGCTGTTTCTGAAAGCAGTAGATAAATTAATGAGAAGAGTTGCATTGTTCTGTACTTTTCCATATCTCTTTAGTGTCTGGTTATTTAAAAACCGACCTATGAACCAGAAGGTCACGGTTTGATTCCTAGTCAGGGCACATGTCCGGGTTGTCGGCTCCAATCCCCAGTTGGGGGCAGCTGATCAGTGAGTCTCGTTATTGATGTTTCTCCCTTTTCCTTCCTCTCTGAAGTCAATAAAAACATATTTTTAAAAAAGATGTCTACATTTTCATATCTGCTTCTTTATTTACTCTGTTGCAGTTATTTTGGTAAAAGTTATATGAAGGAAATATGTTATTGGGAAAGGGAAGAACTCACAGACCCTGAAAGGATTTTAAATCATCCACCCTCCACCCTGAAATCCATAGACCAGACTTTGAGAACTACTGTCTTAAGCAGTTGTTTTGTGAAAATGTTATTTATTTTGGTCAAATGTGTAATAACCAAAAAGATGATTTTCAACTGTGAATGCATTTCTTTTATTACATAATGTTTATTTCTGATGATTAATTTTCCCCCTCCAGATTGCAACTCAGATTGCAGTACTCATTGCGAAAGTTGCTCGATTGGACTGTCCCAGACAGTGGCCTGAACTGATTCCCATTCTTATAGAATCTGTGAAAGTCCAAGATGATCTTCGACAGCACAGAGCATTACTTACCTTCTATCATGTTACCAAGACTCTGGCCTCTAAACGTCTGGCTGCTGATAGAAAACTGTTTTATGATGTAAGTTATTTAACATAATTTGATTATGAAAACCATGTTACTTATATAAAACCATTTATAATTTTACTGAAAGGTAATGAATTTTTTCCAGTGGATCTCAGAAGGTTCAGAATAAAATGTAAGAGCTGAATAGTGATTGACCATAAGACCTCTTCACTGACAGTGAGGGGAATTGGTTGTTGTAGAACAGTCTGAAGGCAAGGTAACTGGTTTCAGGCTGTTGGGCTAGTTCAGATGAGATAATAAGCCTCTTAAGTGAAGCAGTGGAAAGGGAACACATGGAGTTGAAATTTAGGAAGTTAAAATTGACATGCCTCGTTAATGGATGGGCAGATGTGGGAAGGAGCCTGACATAACTGGGGGCAGTAGTCCTTTATTGCATATTTTAGCACCATTTGTTGAAAAGACTTCTTTCTTCGTTCATTTGCTTTGGCGCTTTTGTATTTGTCTTGAACTACCAAAACAGCGATTTTTCTATTTTTTAACCTGACTTTTTGGGCTGTACCATATAACACTGTTGAGTCTCAACATATTTTAACAGTATTCTTGGCTTTTCTTTGGAATCCTCATTTTGAGGATAGTGCTTGGAAATCTGCACTTGGCTCCCTAGGTGATTCTTTTTTAAAAAAAATATATTTTTAATTGATTTTTTATAGAGAGGAAGGGAGAGGGATAGAGAGCTAGAAACGTTGATGGGAGAGAAACATTGATGAAAGAGAAATATCTATCAGCTGCCTCCTGCACACCCCCCACCGGGGATGTACCTGCAACCAAGGCATATGCCCTTGACCAGAATCGAACCCAGGACCCCCCAGTCTGCAGGCCGATGCTCCATCCACTGAGCCAAACCAATTTCGGCTATATTGGCAGTTTTTCATATAAAAGTCAAATATGTAGAATATTCTGTCCTATAGTTATTCCTTACTAATCTTCTATGGAAGTCTTAATTTTTAGTGTGGCTTTCTCAAGCTGTATGCCCCAAATGTGTTGCTTTAGTTTTCAGGTGTAATTTATATTTAGCCTAGGCAATCTCTGCAGATTTTGTCTTATCAGGGACCTTCTTCTGGATAGCTTTCTGATTACTTCAGCTTCTTGCTATGTTTTCTTACAGTGTGAAGCTCACTTTTATCGCTTCGTTTGTCTGCGCCCCCCTCCCCCCCCCGATGAAATACATCTTTCTTTAATCCTTTGATTTTATTATTATTAAAATATGTAGGACCCTGACAAGCAGTGTGATTTATATGTTCTTGGCTCTAAATGCTCAATATGGAGAGGCTATTTCCTTTCCATATAGAATAAAATATTGGTCTACCCAGCATCTTGTATCTACTTCCAGCACAATATTTGTTAAATTGTGCTGAGTTATAGTTATTAGCATTCTGAGATCTATTACATTATGAGTTTTATGAGAGAGGACTGTAGCTTTCATTATAACCCTACTCAAGCCCAGAAGGATGTACCTAAGTGGTGGTTCTCAGTAGTTGTTTGTTAAGTGAATAAACAACAGAGAAGGGATACTTGTTCTTAGATACCAGTTAGATTTCAAAGTGTAATACTGTGTAAAACTTAAAAAAAAAAAAGGAGTTTGGGAAGTATATACAGAACTTAATATACCTGGAAAAATAATTCAGCTTCGAACCTTTTATTTTGGAATGGAGTTGAACCTGGAAACATGGAGCATAGTGTAACTTACTTAGGAGGGCAGTCTTATCTGATGCCTTGGGGTACAAGATGCATAGTTTAATTGACGGTAGTGTATGTGGGAAAATATAAAAAGCAATTTTGCTAGCTGATAAAGTGGCCTCTGTTATTTTGGTAACCTGAAATACAGGAAAACTTGTCTTTAAATGTGAGCCTGTCTGGTGTGGCTCAGTGGTTGGGTGTTGGCCCATGAGCCAAGAGGTCATGGTTTGATTCCCAGTCAGGGCACGAGCTTGGCTTGTGGGCAGGATCCCAAGGAGGGTGTGAACAGGAGGCCACTGATCGTGATTCTCTGTCATCATTGATGTTTCTGTCTCTCTCTCTCTTCTCCCTTACGCTCTCTGAAATCAATAAAAACATATTAAAAATGTTTACTGTAATCGTTTTCATCTACTAAATTAGTTTTCCACACATACATAAAAAAAGTAAGTTAGTTGCTATTGCAAAGTAGTGCATTTTGTACTTAAAACTGGCTACCTGCTGTTCAGTGTGTCCCAACAATTTTTATATCCTGTTTCCCTTCCATGTTAAATTAAGTTCTTTTCAGGGGTGACAAATTACAAAATCAACAGTTGAGAGAAAATTGTTTTGCGGTAATAAAATTGATTTGACACAAAAAGGAATTCATTTTCTATAAAATAGTATGACTTTCATACAAACTTGAACTAAAAATGTTGACATTAAATACAACTAAAGTAACAATCCAAAGTCTATGAAAGCAAGGGAATTTAAGGTACAAATATTAACTATAATGTAATTATGAATCTATTAACCAAATAATATCTAGTAGACATGATGTGTAACCCACAAAGGTATATGCTGTGGTAAATAAAGTAATCCAAACCTAAGAAAAGATTAAAGATCTTTGGAGAGCATTACATTTCACTTGTTTTTAGAGATATGGGTTAAAATTATGAGAAGCTCTATTTTCCAGTGAAGAATGTTTCTTTGTAACTAAGCAGCTTTGGAATTTTGAGCAAGGCACTTAAACTTTGATTCTTTAAAAAATTTTTTCAGTTCTAAAGTTGTAGAATTTATAATCTTTATTACTTTAGATTAACCTATATAAGCACCATTAAAGTTTTGAGATGGAAATCTTATAGCATAATTTCAATATAGATGTTTGCGTTTTTAATCTGTTTTTTTCCTAGAAGTCCTTTGTAGATTTAGTTTATTCCCTCTCATTTTATATTTTCTTGGTATAGAGCTAAATTTTTTATTCTTATTAGATTCTTTGCTATGCACATATTTATTCCTATGTGTCCTGACTGGGAATCAAACCAACAACCTGGTTTTTATGTAGTATGCTAATAATAACTAGTCATATGCACGCTCATCTGATTTTTATTTAAGTAAAATGGCCATGTGGGCTCAGCTAGATTGTTCTTCGATCCTGTGGGAAAGAGCTGAAGGTACTGCTGCAAGTTGATTCTGCCTCAGCCTGGGAGGCAGAGGCTAACTGCTGCCCAGTGTGGGCTGTAAATGGCAGTATTTGTTAGAAAAGCAGCCTGACAAGCTTTGTGTGTTCCTGGCTCTAAATGCTCAAATGTGTTGTGGGGCGACTTCCGCAACCAGTTGCAAACGACCACGGAGGCGATTAAGTTGGTAATAAGCAGGCGAGGATTTGTTGAAAACTGGCCAGGACGGTTGCGGGGCCCCGGGTGCAGACAGGCCTTTTAAAGGGTCTGAACCATGAATGTTATTGCCCTGCGTTTGGCGAACAGCCCTCAAAGAAGGCCGCATCTGGGGAAGAGCTGCCAATAGACTATGAATGACCCTATTGCTCGTTCTTTATCTTCTATGTTTTCTGCTAGACCTGGGAAAGTGGTCCTATCTTTGTAAAAACAGGTGGTATGGCTACATAATTGGCGTCAGACCATTACTCCTCTGGTTCTAGTCTTCAAGGTCACAAGCTGGAAACTAAAGCAATAATTCCTTTGTTTTAAGCAAGCAGGGGTAAACAGTGGCCAAAGTTTCAAACAGCAGTTTTACTCCAGTAAATGTTCTTATGACCGTGTTTCAAAAAGCAATATGGGTAAAACTGGCAGGACACAGATATTTGCCTCTTGTATTTCTTAGTATATTGACTTATCTGATGTACTCAGTGATAGTCCTTAAGTAAGTTTTTTAAACCTAGAAGCAGAAGATAAAAAGTGTTAGTAGAATGTATCAGACTACAGTGCAGGCATTAGCTTTAGTATTGTTTCAAGAAATTAATATTTTAGGGTGTGTGTGTATGTAGCAGCAGCCAAGTAAACTATTTTGTTACTATGCATTTTGGTTTTAAGAGTTTGAATCTTTGTGATAAATTACTCTTGACTCTTTCAAATCTCATTGAAAATGTGTGCTCAATTTAAAAACTGAAATGTATTACTACGTAGGACTATTGATTGCTGACTTCTATAATGTGAACAAATTTCTTCAAATCTCTTTGCAGTTAGCTTCTGGAATTTATAATTTTGCCTGCTCTCTGTGGAATCACCACACAGACACATTCCTTCAACATGTTTCTTCTGGCAATGAAGCTGCAGCTCTAAATTCACTAGAACGAACTCTACTATCATTGAAAGGTGCTGTTTAAACTTGATATATTCATTTTTGAAGTGACATACCTCAAAATAGTCACTAAATTGTTAGTATCACCAAGAGGGTAAGTTAATTTCTCCCTCAGAGACAAGGGATTATTTGTAGTTTGTTTTTCTTTTATGAGAATAGCTCTTTCTACTCTTAATTGATGAAAGTGTGCAATAGTTTTATGTTTTGGGGTTTTTGTTGTTAATCCTCACCTGAGGAAAGAAAGAGGAGGAGAGAGAATCATCAGTCTGAGAGAGAAACATCAATTGGTTGCCTCACCAATGTGCCGGGCCTGGGCTCGGGATTGAATCTACAACCCAGGTACATGTCCTTGACTGGGAGTGGAACCTGTGACCCTTTGGTGTGCAGTCCAACAGTCTAACCACCTAGCCACACCAGCCAGAACTACAATAGTGTTATGTTATATTTACATTACTGTCATCTCATGATTCTGAATAGATTCTTTTTAGAATTTTGCTTCTACTTTATATTTCTCATTTATGAGGTGTGAAAGGCTGCTACCCTAATTGTCATGCTAACTCCCCTGTCCACAAGGCTTAGTTCAGCTCTATTTTCCAGCTCTTTTGCCTGAGAATTCAGGGTTTATCTTTTTTACTTGTACCTCAGACTCACTTAGATTTTAGATGGTACCTGATGGGATATCATCTTGGCTTGTGTTTTTGTATGCTGAGCATTCTCTCTTTTTTTTTAATCCTCAAGAATATGTTTTCATTGACTTTTTTTTTTATTAGACGGAGAGAAACATCAATGTGAGAAACATCGACTGGTTGCCTCCCCTATGTTCCCTGACCAGGAGTCAAACTCGAAGCCTTTTGGTGTAGGGCAGTGGTTGGCAGACCTTGGCTTGCGAGCCACGTGTGACTTGTGAGCTGTGGTTTGCCGCTCTGTTAACTACTAAGTTTGCCCACCACTGTCATATACTGTCCTTTACCTCTTTGTACACAGTATGCCACAATTGCCTAATCCTAACAGCTTCCAACTACACGGTAAAATTTAGTCTAGTGCAGTGGTCGGCAATCTCATTAGTCAACAGAGCGGCAAACCACGACTCGCAAGCTGCATATGGCTCGTGAGCCGCGGTTTGCCGACCACTGGTGTAGGGGATGACGCTACAACCAACTGAGCCACCCGGCCAGGACATGGCATAATTTTAGTGTGAATCTCCATTTTAACTTTCCCTGAGCCAAGTTATTTATCTTGAATATATTCTGAGGTTCCTTTCCTTTTTAAAGCACTCACTTGGCTTGTTCTCTTTGTCTTCTAGTCTCTCTCCTTTTGTTCTGATTGCTAAGGCTCTTTTAGTTTGTGTTCCTTAGTTTGATCTCAGGCAGCCTTTATTTTTCTCTTATTAGACCTCATTTAGCATCCTTCTGCTTTATTGAGAAGGCCTTTTATCACACTCTAGTACCTGAAGATGCAGAAAACCTAACCTTGTGCACAAAAGTGAATTATTTTAAAGGACTGTTGACAAGTAAAATCCAGTACAGGTGATTTTACAAGTGAGCAGAGATGGTTTTGTCAACATCCTTGAGGAAGAAATTCAAAGGCTTTAGAGAAAGATGTATATTCAGAGTTCGAGAAACTGGTAATAAGGTTGTATAATAAAACTATGTAAGTACTGAATTTAATGATTAAGGATATTTCATGAGGTTTTTTTTTTTACTGTAGACTTTTTTTGCTTTAATAATTTCAGAGCTTAACTCCTGAAAAAAGGATATAGCTCTACTCTGAATTAGCGTGCCTTAAGCTTTTTATTACCTCCCTATCTAAAGGTCTTGGATACACATCAGCATTTCTAAGGCATTTGACCTAGAAAAAAAAAGTTCCATTGCATTTTCCTTGCAAGTTCTTATTCTCTCCAGCTATTCATATCTATCCTATTATAACTTAAAGTCTTAGGACTGGAATTTTTTTTTATATGTAATTTCAAAGTTTACACCTATTTGCATTTTGTATATTTCAGACATTATTTCATTCAACAAATTCATAGGTCAGTGGTTGGCACTGGGGAGGCAGACATAATAAAATGACTACAAAGATACATGTAAAATGACATCTGTGACAGGGGCCTTACTGAGGTTATGATAACTGATAATAAGGTCAGAAAAGACTTCCGTGAGAAAGTGATATTTGAATGAAAATCGTAGTCAAAAGTTCACTAGACAACGAAGGCAGAAAGAAAGGACCCTCCCAGGTAATGCAGACCAAGGTGTCTTGGTGGGAAAGAGCATGTCCGGAGTAGAGATGAGTTTGAACCCTATTTATTTCTATTATACTATAGGAACTTAAAAACATTTTTTTTTTATTGATTTCATAGATGAATGGAAAGGGAGAGAGAGATAGAAACATCAATGATGAGTGAGAATCACTGATCAGCTGCCTCCTGCAGGGCCCCGACTGGGGATCAAGTCCGCAACCCTGGCATGTGCCCTTGACCAGAATAGAACCCGGGACCCTTAACCAGCCAGGGCTAGTAACTTGAGTGTAGATAAACGATGTATGAAATTGTTGGTCTTGTAAACATGTGCATTCTAAACCTATTTTTAATATTCTGCCTTTAGACTTCACCTCGTGAACACTACCTCTTTAGTTACATAGGTAGCAATGCTGTCTGTAAAGTTATTTTCTAAAGGTGATTTTAACTTTTATAGTCTTGTATGTTGCCATTCAATTGTTACTAATTGAGCCAAGTGTTCTACATACATGATACTACTAAATTCTTTAATAACCCTATGAGATAGGACTTATTAGCCACATTTTACAGATAAGGAATGTAAGATCCAGAAAAGTTGCCTGAAACAATACAGTTATAGACATTGGAGCTATTATTTAAATCTAGATCTGATTTCAAATCTTTTATCCTTCTAGTTTCTCTGTGTATACCAGTTTACTTATAAAGTGTGATGCTTATAATCGAACACTATAGTCTGTTCCATATTAGGAAATAGAGTAATTTTATATCCCTTTTAAGATATACTATATTTTTATGAATGCAGCCTAAAACAATGAAACTTTTTGATCACTGTTAAAGTTTATGGATTAGAGGTAACTTTCTCAATTTCAGTCTGTAAAAGTTATTGCAGGTGAGGAGTACTAGCAATTATAGAAATTAAACTAAATTGTGCAGTATATTTTTAGAAACATGAGTAGTTATGATGAGAAGAACACAACTTTTGCAATATAAAAACTTGGCTTTGGTTCCATCTTTCCCACTTAGCAAAGCAAGCAGTGACCAGAAGTTACCTTTCTGTAACTATTAAATATTAAGACTGTAGCCTCCAAGCTTGATGAGGTTTTGTGATTCTAAGTTTTTATTCCTATCATGATTTTAATAGATAAAATATGAAAAAATAAGATGCAAATAAAGCTTGATTTTACTTTTCAGTTCTGCGTAAGTTAACTGTTAATGGATTTGTGGAACCTCATAGGAGTATGGAGGTGATGGTAAGTGGAAGAAGTAATTGACTTTTTTTATGACTTTGGGAAAATGCTTGGTATTTTCCTAAAAACTTTGAAGCCTGTTCTTTTTACTTAGCATTCATTTAAGTGTTTTTACTATGTGACAAAGTAGTGTGTGTGTTTTTTAAGCATTTTGTGTGTGAATTGTACTTTTAGACTTGTGGTTTGTTTTCACTACATCAAAGCAGCTCTTGTGTGAAGAAGAGGAAATAGGCCTAAGTTAGTTCTCAAGACGTCATGATATATTGAGAGTGTTCATTTGAATCTGAATTCAAGTGAACGTCTGTGAATCTGATTGCTATTATAACATTACGAGTTGTATCATATTTATATTCTTGATATTTTCCTTTGTCTGTTTTTGTATATTTAAAATGATTTTTTCTTTTTATAACATCTATACAATCTCTTTGCAATCAGTTAAAAAAAATATGTGTGTGTGTGTGTGTGTGTGTGTGTGTGTGTGTGTGTGTGTGTGTGTATAAGAGAGGGAAACCCGATTTGGTAAGCCTAAGTTGTGATGTATATTTGTTATTACTATAGTATCATCTAGTTCTCTGAATGCAAAAATATATAACTGCATTTATTTCATCCTAAAACAAAATGGGATTATATTATACATACTCAGGTATATATTATACTTCACAGTGAGTTTAAGTCAGCTAAATTATTGCTTTCTGTAGATTGCTTTGGGGGGCACAGGTGCACAGAAATTTTTGCAAAATTTGGGTCTTTGAGTCTACTCAAGATTTAACCAGAGCCTTTTTAAATTAATTTATTTTTTGCATATTGGTTTTGTACTGTCTGAGGTTTTAGGTATCCATTGGGGGTTGGTGCTAGAGACTTAATCCTTTTGGATAAGGGTGGCCTACTGTAATTACTTTCTTGTATAAGACTTGTTTTTAATAGTGGAATACTTTTTTACTTATTTTTAACTTTTTAAGATGATTTGATAGATATGTTTTAGTATCCCTGAAAAAGCATAAGGTAAATGTTTATTACAGAATAAATTAAGATAATTTAAAAAATTATTTTCTAGGGTTTTTTACATGGAATATTTGACCGTCTGAAACAGTTTCTGGAATGCAGTAAGTATTTCTATGATAGTACTTTTTACTGTAGAATCCTTATTAACAGCTTCTGCTCTATGCTTGCAATCTGGAGAGAGGTTAAAATCTTGTGTCTTGGTAATTCCCTGAAGTTAAATAGAAATTTCAGCTTTGTTTTCATACGCAGGTCTTGTCTTACATTGAGGAAACCTTTTTTAAAAAAATTCTATTTTGTGTTCATTCCTTCTGTATTTCTAATGCAGACATCCACAACAGTTATACATTTAATAGATATTCATTGTGTAGATTCTCTGCAAATGTTGAGACTTCTTATAGATTCTGTTGCTTTTAGTGTATTTTACATATAAATTTCCTTAAATTGTACTTTCATTTTGTAAATCCCTTGTTTATTTACCTTCATTGGCTTACCTTTCGAACCCTTTTAATGCACTACCCCACAAAAAAGAATTTATCATTTATATTTGTTTTATATTATACTGGTGGTCTGTTGGTTATTCTTTTCTCTTCCCTGTAACTGTAAGCATCTTTGCTTAGGATGCGCACACATAAGCATGCACACACATGTATACATATCTTGTATGCACAAACAAGTATGTATATTCTGTATGTGTATTTTTTGTTGTTGTTGTTAATCCTCTTCCGAGGATAACTTTCCATTGATTTTTAGAGAGAATAGAAGGGCTGGGGAGAGACAGAGAGAAAGAAACATCTGTGTAAGAAAGTCACTTTGATTGGTTGCCTCCCACATGTGCCCTGAGCAGGGCCAGGGATTGAGCCTGCAACCAAGGTATGTGCCCTTAACCGGAGTCAAACTTGGGATCCTTCAGTCCATGATCCTACGCTCTATCCACTCAGCCAAACTGGCTAGGGCTGTATGCGTGTACTTTTGAAGACTTACTATCCTTACAGGTTTCTTAGTGTACTTTAGGGCATTACTGACATGATTTTTTTTATGTCAGTCTTTTCAGTTTAGTGAGAACATTGTTGAGTCTATTGCCAGTCACTGCTCTGGGTACTGTGCATGCAAAGGTAAATAAGATAGTTCATATAATATAGTTTACTTTTCTAAAAATGATTACTTTTTTTTTGGCCAACTCCATGGGGGAAGCAGAAGAGAAATAAATGATGATGAGGCAGAATATGGAGAATATGATTCGAGAGCAGAGTAGTTCATGGGCTGATGGACATTATTCTGAATATACAAAAGTTTATTATCTGCCACGGAAATTATCAGAAAAAAATGATTAGAGGTATAGGAAAAATAATGAGTGTGTGCTAATTATTGAGTGCTTTGTTTTTACTTAATGCTGCTTCAAAAGTATTTCAACTATGACTAATTTAGATCTTGAAAATGGGACTCATGATTCATGAATAAAATTCTTACCCTTTTACTTTAAAATGGGTTCAATTTGTATTTTAGGATTAATTTTGTGAAATATGGCACTGAGGATTACTGTGTCTCTTAAGTGCAAATCTTGGCATTGCTTTATAAAAACTTTGTTTTTATAGTTAATTTGTTTAGAGTTGGCAGTGCACAATAATGAATTCTTAATGCAAAATATGCAGAAATATAATATTTTTGCTAAAAGTTTAATCATTGTCTTAGTTGTGAATTTATATAATATTATAAACTTGTACTAATATTTGGAATGTATTTTTAACAGGTAGAAATGTAGATACAGATACTGTATTTAGAGATAAACTGGAAAAGACCATTATTCTTTTTACTAAAGTGGTAAGTTTTCTTTTTATGTTAATTGTGTTTTTCAAATAAAATTTTCATATGAACATTTAGTAAGGAAAATTATGTTTTTATAAGCATATGTTTTAACTTTAGTGTATAGTATCTTATTTTCTGTTTAAAGGAAAAATTGAAGAAAAAAACACCTTTCTATCTTGAAGCCTATAATAATTAAATTTATGTACCATAAATTATAGTGGATGTGTCACCTTGATATAAAAAATCTATCTTAATAAAGTATTAGAGAAGTTGATTCCTCTATAGCTCATCATTCTCAGATCCATTGGAAAAAGCAGAGATAAAGAAGATAGAACAGCTGAGCAGGATGTAGATAAAATGTAGCAGGCAATATAATATTAGGAAGTCAAGTGACAGATTAGCATCATATTGAACATCTTTTGAGCTATCCTACATAATAAAAGCCTAATATGCTAAGTGTCTGGTAATCCGTTCAATCAATCAAGGCGTAATATGCTAATGATATGCGAGGCTGCTCAACTGCTTGCTATGACTGCACTGACCAGCAGGGGATAGATGCTCCGACTGGTAGGTTAGCTTGATGCTGGGGTCTGGCCGATTGGGACTGATTGAGATGGGCTGGATATGCCCTGGAGCCCTCCTGTGCTCCCTCTCTGGTGGGCTAATCTCCTGCATCCCTCCCTGGCCCTGATCAGTGGGGTCCCTTAGCCTGGCCTGTGCCTTCTTGCAATCTGGGTTGAAGCCCTCCCAAGTGCACAAATTTTGTGCACTGGGCCTCTAGTCCATTATACAGCTTCTCAACACTCTTTTCCCTATTGATTTTTGCAGCCATTGGTGATCATGACTAGTTACATTGTTTGATGAGGGATTACAAAATGATGGCATTCTATGATTCCCTTTACATTTATTAGCTGGAATCCTATATAATAAAAGTGTAGTATGCAAATTATCCCCTTGACCAGGAGTTCGTCCAGGAGTTTGACCAGGGGTGGGGCTGTCCAGGGGCAGGGAGTGAGTACCTGGCCAGCACCTAGCAGCTGGTAGCCAGTAGGATCCATTTTCTTAACTATGCAGATTTTGTGCACTGGGTCTCTAGTTCTTCTATAAAGAAGAAATCTCCCTTATCAACTATTTAATGCATCAAAATATAGTTCATGTAAGAAATGCAGAAGAATATTTTTATTTTTTGCTTTTATCTGTTACAGCAGGTCTTCAAATAATGTTTTGTTCAGTGATGTTTTATTTATAACTAGAGGTCTGGTGCACGAAATTCATGCATGGTGGTGCTGGGGACAAGTTGTTCCCTCAGCCCAGCCTGGACTTTCTCAAATCCAGGACATCCCTCTCACAGTCTGGGACTGCTGGCCCCTAACTGCTCACCTGCCTGATCACCCCTAACTGCCCCCACCCCCCGCCAGCCTGATCACCCTAACAACCTCTGCCTATCAGCCTGATCACCCCCAGCTACCCCCCCACCCGTTGGCCCGACTGCCCCCCTCTGCTGGCCTAGTTGCACCTCACTGTCTACTCTGACTGCCACGTAGCCTGTTGGCCAGTCGTTTGGTCGTCCCTCACTAACACCCCTGCCAGCCTGGTTGCCCCATGCAGCCTGCTGGTCAGTCATTTGGTTGTCCCTTGCTAACCTCCCTGCCAGCCTTGTCACCTCATGCAGCCTGCTGTTCGATTGTTACTGTTTGGGTGTTGTGACCAATTTACATATTACCCTTTTATTAGTATAGATGATGAGATGCTTCAGCTTAACTCTTGTTTTTATCAGTTAACCTATGGTAAAATGGTTTTTTTTATTTGTTATTTCTCAGAACCTATATTGATAATCTTAAGTCAGAACTAACTATACTTTTTAAAGGCCTGTTTTGTATATACTTACTCCTTTTGCATTATATTTAGCCATTATTCACTAATTAAGTATCAAGCAGGTCTATTTTGAACTCTATACTAGAAATAACAAAGTGCTAATTATGAGATATCTGATATAATCTGATATAATTTTGTAATGATGCAACTTAAAAAGTATATTATGTGTATGACATATATATTACATGTGAAACTGTATGTGCACAGATTCCCACCAAGGTTTAAAACTTGCCAAATATTTACTAGCAAAGTTATAAGTTATACTTATGGATGATTATATGCCTATATTAATTTGGGGAAAATACATTTTTTTTCTTTATAGCTTTTGGATTTTTTGGATCAGCATCCCTTTTCATTTACTCCTCTAATTCAGAGATCTCTGGAGTTTTCTGTAAGCTATGTATTTACAGAAGTTGGTGAAGGGGTTACATTCGAACGATTCATTGTCCAATGCATGAATCTGATTAAGATGATTGTCAAAAATTATGCTTATAAGCCATCCAAAAATTTTGAAGGTAATGCTTACAGGTAGTTTTACTTTTTTCATTTTCTTACTGTAATTGAAGTGAAATAAATGCTATTTTTATGTAATTTCTTTGAATTTGTCAAATCTGAAAAACAAAATGTTGTTGTGACATGAAAGAGAGATAAGAATTAGAGTCTTACGTGAATGCCAGCTTTTAAAAATCATACAATGCATTTAATAAAGTGTCTTTCGTAGTACAATGGAAGATCAGTGGAAGCCCAGGGACTTTAAAGTACTAGAATAACCACTGTAGCTCTTGTTGTAGGCTGTATTTATTAGTCTGACTTTATTTTATAAGTTACTTCCAGATAGGCTATGTTGTTTGTTACATTACTTGGAATTCATTCATGTGTATGCGTACCAAGATGAGAAAATCCTTTTTTTTTTTTAATGTATTTTATTGATTTTTTACGGAGAGGAAGGGAGAGGGATAGAAAGTCAGAAACATCGATGAGAGAGAAACATCGATCAGCTGCCTCCTGCACACCCCCAATGGGGACGCGCCCGCAACCAAGGTACATGCCCTTGACCGGAATCGACCCAGGTCCTTTCAGTCCGCAGGTCGATGCTCTATCCACTGAGCCAAATCGGTTTTGGCCAAGATGAGAAAATCTTATAGAGGAGAGAGATAAATGTCACTTCAGTATTGTGTGATAATGTAGCATGATAGTGCACAAGCTATAGTGGTAACAAAGAAGCAAGACGCACATGTGAACAAAAGAAAGAGTGTCTTTGTGGTTTGTCCATAATGAAAATGAAAATGAAAATTTATATACCACTGTATCTTTTCCCCTAAGGGTGTATTTTAAAATTTGTGTTACATAATCCCACTTGGGTAGAATTTTGTCTGTACAATTAACTTGGAAATTTTATTTTTCTAGATAGCAGTCCTGAAACCCTTGAAGCTCATAAGATTAAGATGGCATTCTTCACATACCCCACTTTGACAGAGATTTGTAGAAGATTGGTCTCTCATTATTTTCTGTTAACTGAAGAGGAATTGACAATGTGGGAAGAAGACCCAGAAGGCTTTAGTAAGAATCAGTTCTTTAGTTTTCCCATGGCTTTTCTCCCTTTTATAAGTAGATATCATCTATTTAATTATAGGTATAGGTTGTTTTTTTAAAATTTTTTATTGATTTTACAGAAAGGAAGGGAGAGGGATAGAGAGTTAGAAACATCGGTGGGAGAGAAACATCCATCAGTTGCCTCCTGCACGCCCCCCACTGGGGATGTGCCCATAACCAAGGTCCGTGCCCATAACCAAGGTCCATGCCCTTGACCGGAATCGAATCCGGGACCCTTCAGTTCGCAGGCTGACGCTCTATCCACTGAGCCAAACCTGTTAGGGCAGTATAGATTGGTTTGTTTTTTAGTTTTTTTTTTTAATTTTATTTACAATATAACTTATATTTAATAGTAGTACATATGTTTTCCTCCCCCCAGCCTCCCTTACCCCCCAGCACATGTCCCCACCTGCTCCCCTCCCCGCCCCGGTGTCTTTCATTCATTGATTATGCTCATATGTATGCATACAAGTCCTTCGGTTGATCTCCCCCAGCATCTGCCACCCATCCACTCCAGCCTTCCCCCTGTAGCTTGACAGCCTGTTCAAGGCCACCCTGCCTCTATATCATAGATTGTTTTTTAATATATTGCTTTTTATTTGAGAATCTTGGTTTTTAATCTTGAGTTGTTCAAATATATAGAATTTTTCTCCAGAAAGAGACTTTAAAAATTTTTAGGTATTATTATGGATGTATCATGTAGTTTGAAACAAAAACATAAAATTAACTGCCTATCAGTTTCTCCTTTGTGATTCATTCCATTTCTTTTTGGTAGAAATATTTAATATTTAAATATCCAGAAAGAAATTTGGAGATGAAAATTTCTGTATTGCTGAATAGGTTACCTATTTAAATTTTAATTTAAAATTAGTTTTTTTATGATTAAAATATTTTTAATCATTACAGTTATTATAATGTGGAATTTGTGGATCTTTTTGTCTGTTTGGATTTTAATAGTAGATCGAGAGAATAAATCTGTCAAGGTCCTTGCTCAGAAAATTGAAGAATTGTGTTCTTAATGAAGTATCTGTGTGAGAATTACTTTAGTTATGGTCAGACATAGGCTAGATTTTAGCTTTTACTGATCTCTTTTGCAGAGTGCCTTTGTGTAGTTATACAAATGTTTCCTAATGTTTTAAGAATGTCTTAAACATTTTGGAAGAATTATCTTTCTTTGTCATTTAAAAACAATTTTAATTCAAAAAATATGACTACAATGTACAGTGCGGTCTTTTTTGTGTTTGCCTTTTAGCTAAAATCTTAATGTTTTATATTGCCTTTTTTATGTAGAATATATAATATTATAACATAATATATAATATTATATAACATATAATGTTATAACACTGAATCCCCATATTATTAAAAATCTCTGAAGTATTTTACTTTATATACGTAGGACGTTTATGGAAAATGTCACTAATTCTTTTAACTTGTAAAACATGATTATTGTATCAAATGAAATGATTCTAAGGGTTGTAGTGATAGTTTATCAGGTGATATTAGATATTCTGGAAGGGACAAGTACTTTGAGCTTTCCTCTGTACAGAATTTAAAAAAAAATATTTTTATTGATTTCAGAGAGGAAGGAAGAAGGAGAAAGAGAAACATCCATGATGAGAGGGAATCATTGATCTGTTGCCTCCTTTAAGTCCCCACTGAGGATCGAGCCAACAACCCCAGCACATGCCTTTGACCAGAATCGAACCTCGCACCCTTCAGTCTGCAGGCCGACGCTCTATCCCCTGAGCCAAACCGGCCAGGGCCAGAATTTTTAATGAGAGTGAGAGAATACTTATGGATGAAAACACTTGATAGATGACTGTAATATACACAGATAAAATCTGTAGCTTCTAGTAAAGAAATCTGTTAGACCTTGTGTCCCCAAGGGTTTGTTTTCAGTGTTATTAAACTCATATTATTTTAAATCTTTGTTTCCAAACTGGAAATTTTGAAACATCATTATTGCATTTCTGGAGAGCATTATTTGTCATATTTTAATTGCAGCAGTGGAAGAAACAGGAGGGGATTCTTGGAAATACAGTTTGAGGGTAAGTTGATTGAAAGAAAAATTGATAGGGAAAAGCTTAATACTTCTATAACTGTTAGTAGAGAATGAAACTTTTCTGAAGATTCCAAGCATTAAGTGGGACAGGTAAGTTATTCATAATTATAATAATCTATATTTAAGAGTGTTGCTAGTGGAAATGGGGTTATTGTGGTGTAACAAGGAAAAGCATTTCTAGGGACCCACAGAGAGGATGAGATTTGGTGGCAAGCTTTATTTTTGGTACAAAATCAAGGGAGTGTCTCAACCATGTGGATCTAATAGCCACCTGGGGCCCATAGCAGACTGTTTGGGCTCCCAAGGACAATGAAACAGAAACTCTGGGTACTGCCTTTGCCTTGACCCTGATGAAGACGAGCTTGGACTTTTCCCATGGCAGGACGGAGAGAAATGGGACATTGGGAAGCCAGGAGAACTCTGTTGATATTACATCATAAATAAACTACCTTGCCACATCACAATCTGCATCCTTGAAATGCTTTTCTTGAGCTCTCATGGAAGAGCTGTTTCTCACTGATAATAAGAGTAAAGTACTTAATAAAGTGATGAACTTTAATCTGAAAAATATATTTTTGGTTAAGTTGGCATTTTGCAAACTGAATTTTTCTTCATTTTGCAGTAACATTGATTGGGAAGAAATTGTCATTGCAGAATGACGAGGTCTTTTATAAAGTGAAAGCTATCTCTATTTGGCTATAATCATTTTTTATTTCCTCTGAAGTATTTGTTGATATGTTATTTTTCTTAGCATCTGGTATAATTGATTTCAGAGACCTGTTCATTGCTTTTAGTTATAGAATTTTTTTTAAACATGCATTTATTGCCTGGCCAGTGTGCTCAGTGGTTGAACATCAACCCATTAACCAGGAGGTTATGGTTCGATTCCTGATCAGGGCACATGTCCAAGTTTAGGCTCAATCCCCACTGGTGAATGTGCAGGAGGCCACCAATTAATAATTCTCTCTAATCATTGATGTTTCTATTTCTCTCTCCTTCTTCCTCACTGAAATCAATGAAAAAAAATTAAACATAAATTTATTGATAAAGCCAGCATTTGAGGAAAATTTATCAAATGTGGTCTTTGAATTATTCTTATTATAAAGACTTATGTTGACATAATTTGCAATTATTTTTCTAAAAGTGTATATTGTATTAGTTTCATAAGCTTACATAGAAAACCAGAAAGATTGTAAATCAGACAAATAATTAGTGGTTTAAATTTTTTAAAAATTTTATTTACTTATTTTAAAGAGAGGAAGGGAGAAATGCCGATTTGTTGTTCCACATATTTATGCATTCATTGATTTTAGTTCTTGTATGAGACCTAATTTGAGATCGAACCCACAACACTGTATCGGGGAAATGCTCTAACCAATTGAGCTATCTGAACAGGCACAACTAATGCTTTAAAATATTTTAAATAATTTTTTGCTTTAATACTACTTAAACTTTACTTTGTGAAAAATTTTATGTTAACATGTAGTGTAATATTATGGACCCTCTGAATCCAAAACCTAGTTGATCAGTTATCCAGCTCATGGATAGATGTGTTTCATATAAGTACATCCTCCCTCCCCAGTTGGATTATTTTGAAGCAAATATCTGAGCTGACACTCATTCCATCTGTCATTTTAGTGTTTTTTGCGTGTGTGTGTGTGTGTGTGTGTGTGAGAGAGAGAGAGAGAGAGAGATTCTTTAACATAAAGCACATTTTCTCGTCTTAAGAAACATCTAGTGATTTAATACTTTAAGAATCAAAATGAATCATTGATATTATGTAGCTAAAACAGTGATTTCTGCTAATGTTTGTATTTAAAGAAATACAACTCTGGTGAGTTGGACTCAGGAATTGTTGACTTACAGCATTGTTAAGAAATTATAATTTATAACATTAATTTCTGTATAGTCATTCGTAGTACTGAATCTTTAAATTAATGTGGCCCCAGATTACTTTTTAATTTAAAGAATTATTAATTAAAAATGTAAATTATTTGTGAGTGCATAATGCTAAATGATTGAAATAGTGAAATAAACTTCCTGTATGTTATGAGTTATTATAATTTATGTTGTAAATTATAAAAATATGAATCTTTTTTAAAAAACACAGAATTGGAAATATTTTCAGAAGTTTAGGATCTTAAAAATTAATACTCTTTGCTTTATTTTAGAATTAATCAGTTTAATATACCATTGTTTTTGTTAAAAAATTTTTCCCTCTTCAGCCTTGCACTGAAGTACTATTTATAGATATATTCCATGAATATAATCAGACTCTTACTCCTGTACTTCTAGAAATGATGCAAAGACTTCAAGGTGAGATATATTTTTGATACTTTGATATATCTATTGGTTAATGTTTAATTAAAATACTTTGTGAGTACCTACTATGTGCAATGCCTAATTTCCTAAGTCATATAAAGATAGAGACTTGAGAAAAATCAAATGTGTTCTTTTCTGAAGGGTGGTCTCTGGGATAGAGAACAGGTGTGAACAATTCACAAAAGAAGGCCTTGGATAGGCCCTAAATATGATAGATTTTACTATCGTAAACCTAACAACAAAAGCAAAATTGCAGGCAATTAAGTTTATTGCTTGGGCAAATAGTTCATTTGAAGCATGTTGTGACAAGTAGTGTGAGAAAAGATTAAAATAATGTTAGCCTCAGAATGGTGGCAGTGGGGATTGGAAGAAGGTATTGGATTTAAGAGAGAATAATGAAACTGGACATGATTATACTAAGTGAAATAAGCCAGCCAGAGAAAGACAAATACCATATAATCTCACTTATATGTGGAATCTAGTGAACAAAATAAAACTGACAACAAAATAGAATCAGAGGCATGGATGTATGGAACAGTCTGAGAGAGGTCAGGAAAGAGTGTGGGAGGTGGGAGGACTGGATAAGAGAAGGGGAAGAGAGTAGCCAAAGAACACACATAGCCTATGGACACAGAAAACAGAGTGGTAAAGGCTGGGGGAGTGGTGGCAGGGGTTGGTGGGGGTGGGCAAAAGGGATGGAAAAGGGAAATGGGGGACATCTGTAATAGTGTCAATAATAAATAAATGAAGTGATTAAATTTTTAGCATTCTTTATACATGAAAAATTAATTATTATTTTAAAAATATACTTCATTGATTTTTTACATAGAGGAAGGGGGAGGGATAGAGAGTTAGAAACATCGATGAGAGAGAAACATCGAATCAGCTGCTTCCTGCACACTCCCCACTGGGGATGTGCCCACCACCAAGGTACATGCCCTTGACCAGAATCCAACCCGGGACCCTTCAGTCCGCAGGCCGACGCTCTATCCACTGAGCCAAACCTATTGGGGTGAAAAATTAGTTATTTAACTATTAACAGGCATTTATCATTTTTTTACTTTTCTGCTATGCTCTACATTCAGGGAGGGAGCGCTGATCACATCTGTTTTGTTCACACATTATCCCCAGTGCCTGGCACACTCAGTAACTATTTGTTTATCCATTGACTTTTGGCAACTAATTGACTAAACTAGCCAAAGGAAAGTGATCAAAAGTGATCCTGAATGTTAGAGTCTTAATGACAGGGAAAGCAGCCATTAGTGGTGGTTAAAGATAGAGCTTTGCTTTTGGACTATATATATAAGGAGCCTTGGGAGAAGAAAATAGGTTCAAGGACAGAACCTGAGGCTTTCATCTTTAGGAACATGAGGACACGGAGGCCCTGCATCAAAGCTGGGTAAGAAACTATTGCAGAGATGAAAAGAGAAGTCTGAGGGCAAATCCTGGAGAAGAGCCTGTCAGAAGTGTCCAGTGCAGTGAGGAAAGGAGGCAGCAGAGTCCTCTGAGACAGAAGATTACTTGATTGATTGGGCTAGGAATCACATTGTAAGACATCAAGGATTGAATAAATGGTGATGTCAGAAAATAACAACAAGGTAATCTCTGTAGGGAAGGAGATTCCTGATCTGGTTTGGAGTAGGTACAGGATAGCTCACCTTTTAGCCTTTTGTTACTCCCCCAAAACTAATAGAGTGTTTCTGCTTAAATTATAAACCAAGGGAAAAAAATGACCTACCAGCCAAGTTTTACTGTGGTCATTTTTTAAGATAATTTAAATGTTAATTGTGTTTTCATATGAAAATGAAAATATATTTTGATATCTAATGTAGTTATTTACTAATTTCTTAATGCAGGATTACAGATTTTTAAATTTGATAACATTTATGCTGCTGCAGTTACCTTTTCTGTTGAGTTTGGGACTTTATTTCTGTTTTCGCCTATCCATTTTATTTTTTTAATCCACTAAAGGGAAGTGGATAATCTATTTAAGTTACACTCTAATAAGTGGCTGGGTGCTGGTAAGGTTTTTAGTGATTTCAGAAGTTAGTTCTTTTTCTAGTTCTGGACTAATTTGATTAATTAGGGCAGTACTTACTATATCTTATTAGACTAGGGAGCTTAAGAATTTATATTTAAGAGTAGAAAAGTGCTTTGGTAAACTTATTAGAAATCTTACTATTCTGTCGGTTTTTCATGTCTTTACCATGGTATTCCCTTTTCTGGATGGTATTGCAATGATGCCAACTTTATATTCTAAAGTTTCACATTTGAACTTTTAATTTTGTTGTTACTTTCATAACCTGGTTTATTTTTTATATTTAGAGTATATTGTGTGGATTGCCCATTCTTGTTCATTTTGGGGGAGAGGGAGACTCATTTTTTAAATTTAAGGATTTTCTTTTATAATTAGGGTATAACACAATAGTTAGCAATGTGTGGAATATATTTTCTGCATTGTTGCTTGATATAAAATTTTATAAATATGTTACATGTTATGTGTTTTTTAAATTGTAATGTGGCCTTACATGTACCTGTTCTCTAATGGTGATGATAAAAAACTTAGACTTACCCTACACACTTGTATGTATATTTAATATTATAAAATATATTGTGCTTAATGGAACCAAGAAACTAACAAATTGAGTTTAAATAAAATATTTATTAATAACTAATTTTATTTACTTTTACTGATACTTATTTTTCAGGGCCCACTAATGTGGAAGATATGAATGCACTATTAATCAAAGATGCTGGTATGTTAAACTAATTTAGAAACATTTTATTTCTTCAGTAGATAATATGTTTTGTGGCAGGTGTTATGCTGGGAGTTAGGATATAGGGTTCCTAAAATATTGTAGCTACCTGGTGGGGAGATAACCAAGCAACCAGACAACTGATTATAACATAGTGCCAGTTGGTTAATTCTAAAGTAGGTGATATTCAGGTAGTACAGTGAAAAACACAGATAGTTTTGGTGTGTATTGCAAAAGACTCCTAAAGAAGTGTAATATGAGAACACAAGTATAGGTGGGAGTTAGCCTAGGAGAGGGCGGTGTGGGAAGACTGTACAAAAGGGAAAAGGAGTGAGCACAGTTATGTTTTGAAGTGGGAGTATTTCAGCCTAATTGAAACATAGAAGTTAAGGGATTTGTGAGAGATGAGGCTGGAGAGAGAGTAAGTAGGGATCAGATCATGAAACATTGATACCCATTTGGAAACAGATGCTCTTTTATAATTTTTATACTTTGACTTAAATATTTTAAAATAAGTGTAATTTTTTGTCCAAAAGCACTAGGACTATTTAGGAAAACAGAATAAAGTAACTTAATGCTTAATGTTTCTAAAATGCCTATTTAAATAATTTTTATGATTAACATATTTTACCTTTCCCTTTATTAACACATATTTCCAAGTAGTTTCTAACAATAAGTTTTTTCTAAGGGCACTTGCATTTGGTTCAGTATCAGATATTTAAATTTTTTTCTTAAATCTTCTCCTTAGTGTATAATGCTGTTGGATTAGCGGCTTTTGAGCTGTTTGACAGTGTTGATTTTGATCAGTGGTTTAAAAGCCAGCTTCTTCCAGAATTACAAGTCACTCACAATAGGCAAGTATAAAACTGTGTTTATTATACACGTATTTTAACATAGTGATTTTCTCATGAAGGTAAAGCAGAAAATTTGCTTAAAAAAAGTCATGGTATGACTTAGCTGATAGTGTCTAGTGTAGAAAGTAAGACTCGTAAATATTATGTAACAAAACAATTTGTTATTATATTATTTTATTTCAAATGTGAATTGCAGTATTTATGAAGTATTTGATGTTAGATAAGATAGTTTGTATAGGAAAGATGAAATTTTAAGCAAAGTTTAGGGAAGTGGAAGTCTTTGAATTATAGAAAGAAAATGTGTGTGAAAGGAAATCATTTGGAGACCTAGCAAAGGGTTAGGCCTAGTATCAGAACTAGTCTAACCAAAGTGACATCCAGGAAAGGATGGGATCAGACACAGCATGCTACAAGTCTTGGGAGAGGGTATAGTAGGATGTGAAGATACAGTAGCAAAATGCATTTGACACATTTAAATATTTGCCTAATTATTTTAATTTTGGTACTAAATGAGTAAATTTGAAGGTAAGCGGTCTTTTATAGTTTTTATAAATTTTTTCTTAGCTTAATATTATAGGCTTAAAAAAGATTGCAAGACTTTTTTCTTGTTTTGAAATGTTCAGTTTGGTTATTTATTTTTGTAGATGTAGTGCCCATCAGAAGTCTAGAATATAATTATAGATCAGTTAACATTTCTTGGCTACATTAATGAGTGAATAGAAGGCCATCCATGGATCATTTTATGAATATTTACACCCATAGAATTGTAGATCTGGAGATATTTTAAAAGTAATTTTGATCAATAAGTATCTGGAGATATTTTAAAAGTAATTTTGATCAATAAGTAGCCACTTATTCATTCATTTATTCAATCATTCAATCAACAAATATTTTCTTCATGTATAGATTTTTTATTGATTTCAGAGAGGAAGGGAGAGAGGAAGAGAGATAGAAACATCAATGATGAAAGAGAATCATTGATCCACTGCTTCCTGCACATCCTCTACTGTGGATTGAGCCCGAACCTGGGCATGTGCCCTTGACCAGAATAGAACCCAGGACCCTTCAGTCCGCAGGCCAACACTCTATCCACTGAACCAAACTGGCTAGGACAACAAATATTCTCAACATTTGGAATTTGCCATTTCCTGTAGAGCCAGTGATGAATAAGATGGATTGTGATTCTGCTCTCAGGGAGCTAGTGAGCCTCTGATAGAGAGAAAGCCTTCAGCAGGAAGACAAAAACTTGCAATTTGATTGTCTTTAAACCCTAGAGACTATTTAGTCTAGACCTGCACTGTCCAATACAGTAACGAGTATATGGAGCTATTGAGGACTTGAAATGTACTTAATGCAATTGAGGTAATTAATAAAAAATTAAATACCGTACCAATGTAAAGTATATATTGATTACATTTTGAAATGATAATATTTCAGCTGTATTGAGATAAAAATTCTATAAAAATGTCACTTCTTTCTTTTTACTTTAGTGTGATACCGAAAATTGCACATTTGCTTGAATTATATTTCTTTTGGGACAGAGCTGATATGGATCAGTATTTCTCAAACTTGAATGTGTATATGATCACCTCATGATTTTGTTAAAAATTCAGGTTTTGGTTTAGCTTATGGTTTGGGGTAAGGGTCAATTTGTGTGATTCTGTCATGCTTCTAGGATAATGATGCTGCTGTTCCAAGGACCACACTTTGAGGAGCAAACTGACCCCTAATCTTTTTGTATTTTAAGTATATTTTTTATTGATTTCAGAGAGAGTATAGGAGAGAGAGATAGAAGGATCAGTGATGAGAGAGAATCATTGATTGGCTGTCTCCTGCACACCTCACACTGGGGATAGAACCTGCAACCTGGGCCCGTGCCTTGACTAGGAATCAAACTATGACTTCCTAGGTCATTGGTTAATGCTCAACCACTGAGCAACAATGGCCAGGCTGACCCATAATCTTAACTCTGCCCAGAAGTGACTATGATCTTGCAATTTGACCTTTCAAAATGTCATTCTTTTTATCTGGAATGGATTGTTGAATATGGTAATCCTAAAGATCTCAGTCCAAATTTGATGGTTCTGTGGTTCTTTCATTAACTCTATAAAAAGTGTTGTATGTTTCCACCTTTGTGACTTTCTTCAAATAGCCCATATCCATTGAACTGACATTTTTTTCAATTTTTTACCCAGAATACTCTATATCTTTTAAAAAATGTTCAAATCTCATCTCCCTCTTCCCAGTGTTCTCTTTTCCTTTTCTGAAATTCTAGTATGAAGCTTTCCATTCTTTAATTCTTTTAGGTGTCTGATAGACTTTTTGAGGGCAAGGCTACTTACATTTTGCATCTATGTGATTGATCATCTTGTAAGATTGTAATTATCTTGAAAACATGATATAGTCATTAGCCTTTTTCATTTACACCCAGAAATAAATATTATTTTGTAACTAAACTTTATTATACTATCAAGAAGAGATTTTGTGGAAGGAATTCCTAAATTCAGTTGATTGTAATTATAGCTTTGTGATTTTTCTCACTGCCTAAAGACTGCCATATTCTGTGGCAAAGATAACCACAGAAAATAAATGTATGTACATGTTACTGCAAATGTTCTTTAACTTCTGAAGTATAAATCATTATTTTCTGATAATCTGAGTCAAATTCTGTAGTGGAGCACCACTGACAAAATTAAAGAGTTTAACTGAAATCAATGTAAATTTATATAGTATTTCCTATAAGCCTAGAAATCTCTCACATTTTTAGAAATATATTTATGTGATTAACAGAATTGGAATTGAAAAACTGAATGCAGGAGCGCCTTTATTACTTACCGGGCTTTATTACTATCTTTACGGTTTGGGATAGTAGCTAGTTATGCCTATTTGAAATAACTGCTTTTGGCTGCTTGAGGAACAGAAATGGACTTGTTTCTTATTTTTAATTTAATTATACAGGGTGTCCCCCCAAAAATGTATACACACTTTTAATGATTTATAAAGTCGGTGTTTATTAACATACGGTTCATTTTCAAAATTAAGTGAGTTATCAGCTGGTACACACACTTTGAATGATTATAAAGTCATTGTTAATTAAAATCCACTTTATTTTCTAAATTAATTTCAAAATCAGCTGTTAAAGTGTGTATACTGTTTTTGGGACACCTTATATATATTTTATTTTTATCTTTTGAATTTTATATTGTTGACACTATTGCAGATGCTCCCCATCTCTCCCTCTTGACCCACTTCTACCCAGTCCCTGTCTCCCTTACCGTGGCCCTCTCCACACTATTGTTTGTGTCCATGGACTATGCATGTATGTCCTTTAGTTTATGTCTTCACCTTCATTTATCTAGTCCCTCTCACCCTTCTGACATTGCTCAGTCTGTTCCATATTCTCATGCCTCTCATGATCCCGCCCTTCCTAACAATCTCTAGTTGCTTTCTGCCCTTCCTTGTTAAAAGTCTCATCTTCAGCTAGTCTTTAGTTGGTAATTCAGGCTAAATGTTACCCAATTTAGTTTTATATTCTACTTTGGTTCTCGGAAGGAGGTACAAAGAAAGACCCACCTACTCTGTCGCCATCTTGAAATCCCAAGACATGTTTTTTATGTCCATATCTAGGTTATAGTTCTTTAAAACAAAATAATCAGATTTATAGTATATCTGCCTGAGAAGTTTTAATTTTTTAGATCAGCGCTTTATTATTAGGATTTGTACTGTGGTACATTTAGAAGTAGCTTTAAATCTTTTACATAAGAATATAGGTTGCTTTATATTATATTTTATATTTGAACAATGAAATATACTGAGTGAAATAGATTTCTTAAAATATTTAACATTCTAATTTAATGATTTTTTTCCTATGTAGGTATAAGCCATTGCGACGCAGAGTGATTTGGCTCATCGGTCAGTGGGTTTCTGTGAAATTCAAGTCTGACTACAGACCCATGTTATATGAGGCCATTTGTAAATTACTTCAAGACCAAGACTTAGTGGTATGTTGTGTAAATGTCTTAAAAGAGTTATTTTTGTAAGTTTAACCTATCTTAAACTTCAAACTGAGAAATTGTTTATATTTATTTTAGACTGGGACTCCATAAATTCTATAACATCAGAGGCCACTGATAGAGTACATTTTTATCTCTGATAGTTTCATGAAAGTTTAACATTATTGTTGATTTCAGGTAATATAATGAAAATTGAGTGAATTTTCTTGGTTATTTGAAATTTTCCTCAGTGTTAAGAAATTTGGCTTAGTAGTATGAAATACCCAAATTTTGCAAACAAAAATTTTATTTAGGCATAATGGCTACTTTGAAATTTTTTACTTTTAAGCTTCTTTTTTTAAAATTCTTTATTGTTTAAAGTATTTTAAGCTTATTTTTTTAAAAAATATATTTTATTGATTTTTTACAGAGCAGAAGGGAGAGGGATAGAAAGTTAGAAACATCGATGAGAGAGAGACATCGATCAGCTGCCTCTTGCACGCCCCCTACTGGGGATGTGCCCGCAGCCAAGGTACATGCCCTTGCGGGAATCGAACCTGGGACCCTTTAGTCCGCAGTCCGACGCTCTATCCACTGAGCCAAACCGGTCTCGGCTTTTAAGCTTATTTTTGATTCATCTTTAGAAAAGGTAGGCTTTTAATTTTTTACTTTGTAAAGTTAAGGATTATATCAAGAAAAGAGAAAAATTCAGTGACCAATATAACAAGCCACCTATGTACTCACCATCCAGTTTTCCATCTTTCCCCCAGATATTTTCATTTTACTAATTTTTCATATATATTTAAATATTTTATTCAAGAAATAAAACATTCAAGGTGCAGTTGAATCTCTATTTTTAAAAATGTATTTTTATTTCAGAGAGGAAAGGAGAGAGAGATGGAAACATCAGTGATGAGAGAGAATCATGGGTTGGTGACTGGCGGCCTCCTGCACCTAGGGGCCTGAGCACACAGCCGAGGCTTGTGCCCTAACTGGGAATTGAACGGTGACGCTCAACCACTGAGCCATGCTGGCCGGGTTCCCTATATCTCACCACTCTCATTTTGTTGTCATTTTATTGATCAGACATTTTTAATTTTCATGCAGATTTACTGATTTTCTTTTTGTTTTACTTTGTTTCTTATTTAATATATCTATTTTCATCCCCCTTGGTTCTTTATTTAGAATTTATTTTTGAATGTGATATGAAGTAAGGTTCCATTTTCATTTTGTTCTTTATAAGATGAAAATGCTACAATGCTTTATTGAAAAATCCATTTTAAAAAACATCTACATGTTCTTTTACATCTATCTATCTTAGAACATGTTTCTTAGCAGATACCATGCTTATGGCAAGTTTCATATTTGAAGATCCTATTAACACAGTGTGAAAATGACTTAATTTTAGGCCAGAGGAACCTTCTTTACCTAGGGTTCCAGGTGATTCTTTAATCAGTATATTTGATATATGTTGGGTTTCTTTAGGTTGTAAGGTTCACAGCCAATTATGTTTTTAATTTTGGAAATTACAAGTACTTATTGAAAAGAGTTACTTGGGTTATTTGTGGATCCTTCAATAAAACAAGCAGTAAATTACAAAAAAAAAAAAATACCATTCTTGTACTTTTTCAACTTTGTGAGAGGCTATCTAAAATACAAACTGTGGTTCAGCCAGAAAATGTATAGTTTGGAGGTAGAGTGTGTTGCAGTTGTCTATCAGGCAAAGGAATGGTCATCTTTGTGTTATTTGCCAGCAGAGAAATAGCAAATTTTCAAGGTGGTCAGGCAGCTATGAAATGTTTGGTGGAATGTACATGATGTAGGCTATCCTGAATGCACTGTGAGAGGTACAGCTGGAATCTGGATAGTGATTTTACACAAGGTGCATTGACATTCTATCTTTTCACTCCTGTGGCTTTTATGGATCTCTCAGTTTGCCCATCTTTCTGTTTTACAGCTTTGATTTTGCTTTTATCCTTGTGTCTCTGAAACGCTGCTATAGGTTTTAAACTCTGGGCTAGTCTGTGTCCTCACAAAATGAATTTTGCATTTACTTATGTTCAGTGAATGTAATTTCCAAAGGAAATAAAAAATCTGTGTTTGACATAAAAATATGAGGCCCTTCTGGGGTGGCTCAGTGATCCAGGAGGTCACGGCTGGATTCCCAGTCAGGACTCATGCCCGGGTTGAGGGCTCGATCCCCAATGGGGGGCATGCAGGAGGCAGCCTATGGATGATTCTCTCATCATTGATGTTTCTATTTCTCCCTGTCCCTGAAATGAATATTTATTGAACAATTTTTTATTTTTTAAACTATATTTTATTGATTTTTTACAGAGCGGAAGGGAGAGGGATAGAAAGTCAGAAACATTGATGAGAGAGAAACATCGATCAGCTGCCTCTTGCACACCCCCTACTGGGGAGGTGCTTGCAGCCAAGGTACATGCCCTTGACCTTGACCGGAATCGAACCCAGGACCCTTCAGTCCGCAGACCGACGCTCTATCCATTGAGCCAAACCGGTTTCGGCTATTGAACAGTTTTTTAAATGAGGCCATTCTAAAACCAGGAAGAAAGGAAACCTTAATTTAGTAAGTCTCCTATAGTCAGTTTTATGTTTGCACTGATATGTCTGGTATTCATATTACATAAAAATAAGCTTGAGAATTATTTTTTAAAAAAGAGATAAATAAATTAAAGGTTCCTATTATATTTTTAGGAAACTTACTTACCTGTGCATTTCAGAAGAAATACATAAAATTGTATAAATGAGTGATTTTGACTTCTATTGCAAAAGAGTACAAAATAGTACTACATGTAGTTCCAAGTAGTAATAGTACCACTGCATAAATAATAATATCAATATTTCTTATGCTTAGCATGGAGTCAAATCTTAGAAAATATTTATCGAAAGAATTACGAAATAGGGATAAAAGATTATGAAATCATCCTTTTTTTCTTGAGCAGATTACTTTCTTTCAAGGGTATTATTTTATGTCCTCCTTATTTACATTTTCCTGGTGGACTTAAGTCCCTGAAAAAGTGCCATTTCTTTCTGGCTTCAGAATCATGCTTCCTTTTTAGTTTGAGGAACTAACTTTCACCGCTATGGACAGGCAATAGAAGTGGTCATGTATTATTAGGGTCAAGAACTCAAATCAACCATCCTGACTCTTATCCTAGGGCTCATTCTCACTGAATCGGGGCATAAAAGTGTCTGAATACTCTTCTTACCTTTGTAGTAGTGTTCTTTGGAAGTAATCCTGATCTGTAGTTTCTTCTTCTTTCTTTCTCTGTTGCTTTCATGATTTTTAGGATCCTTCCAGTTTCTGATATCTTGATGGCACTTATTTGCCCCAACATGGAATTAGCTTTTTATCTTTTCAGGTGTTTTCTGAGGTTTCAGCTGGAGTTACATGGCCTAGACCCGTGGTCGGCAAACTGCGGCTTGTGAGCCACATGTGGCTCTTTGACCCCTTGAGTGTGGCTCTTTCACAAAATACCATGGCCTGGGCTAGTCTATTTTGAAGAAGTGGCGTTAGAAGAAGTCTAAGTTTAAAAAATTTGGCTCTCAAAAGAAATTTCAATCGTTGTACTGTTGATATTTGGCTCTGTTGACTGAGTTTGCCGACCACTGGCCTAGATTCATAGGCTGAATTCATGGTATGGATCTAGTTGTGGATACATAGGATTTCATTTTCCTTCAGAAGATCTGAATTTATTCTGTGAAAAAGTCATGTTTAGAGTCTTGTTAAGACAGTATTTTTTCTTTTCTTGCATGTATTTATTACTTATTAATTGAACAACTAGTGTTCTAGAAGACTCTCTCTTACCAATTATATGTCACATCTCCAACTTGTTCTGTAAAGTCAAGTTCTGATTTTTTTAACCATTACTTATGAATCACTGTGGAATTTTCTATGAGAGTGCTTTCTCTTTGCTTTATTAATAGTTCAGGAAGAACTAATTTTTGTTCTTAATTTTACTTGTCATATTTTAAATGCTCCTCTTTTCTTATACTCCATGTACTTTGCATTTTTAGCCTTATTAAGTAAGTAGAGAGTCCTTTTATTTTTAGATACTAATATTTTCTTTGACTTAAATATTAACAAAAGGAGTAAAAGTTATTTGGAATAAAGTTTTTGTCATTTAATATAAATGATGTTTTATAATTCTAGAATAACTCAAAATTCATGATATTTTTTTTTTTTTAGGTCCGTATTGAAACAGCTACAACCCTGAAGTTAAATATCCTTAAAATAATTTAAAAATACTTCATTGTGAAGAATTTTAACACTTTGAAATTGTTAATTTTGTTAAATCAATTTATGTGGTTGTTTAAAATATATTTTTTGATTGGTTTATTATAGTTGATATATATATTTTTTTATTTTTTATTTATTTTTCCTGATAAGTGTCATATATTCTCAGTATTCCTTAACTACTCTTTACCCGTTGATGATTTTGAGTTTAGAACGGATCAGTTTCTACCGGTAAGAGTATTTCTCGTTTTAAAACAATTTATGCTTATGGGGTTTGAATAATAAGTGTTATTTTGTAGCTGGAATTAAATATAGGTTATTTATTAAAGCTGAATTTAAAAGTATATTTAATTATTTTGAAATAGTTGGTAACTTACATTTCAATATTCTGCCTTTTTTTGTTTAACTATCTCATCTATTTTATAGCTGAGTTCTAAATTTTTTTTTTTTTGTCACAGTTATAAAACATCGAGTAATTTAGTTTCAGATGTATCTGTTACTTTTATTCCTTAGGTTATCCCCCTCTGCTTTTTGGGTGTGTGTGTGTGTGTGTGTGTGTGTGTGTGTATCTGTCTGTCTTACACTAGATTGCAGATTACTTGAAAAGCAGAATACTAAGTCTTCCTCATCTTTTTATTCTTCACTCAACTCCAAGCATCATGCGTGGTGTTTTAATATGATTGGTGTTCAGTAAGAGTTGTTAAATATAATATCAGTAAAATTGGGGCAGTAGTTATTCTAAGAGGAATAGGCAAGAAGGAAATCATATGATCTTATCATAGACACAGAGAAAGAATTTGATAAGATACAACATCTATTTATGATTAAAACACTCAATTAAATGGGTTTAGAAGGAAAGTACCTCAACATAATAAAGGCTGTATATGACAAAACCTCAGCTAGTATCATATTTAATGGTGAAAGACTGAAAGCTTTTAGTCTAAAATTAGGAACAAGATAAGGCTATCTATTCTCACCATTCTTTTTTTTTTTTAAATATATTTTAGTGATTTTTCATAGAGAGGAAGGGAGAGGGATAGAAAGTCAGAAACATCAATGAGAGAGAAACATCGAACAGCTGCCTCTTGCACACCCCCTGCTGGGGATGTGCCCAGCAGCCAAGGTACATGCCCTTGACCAGAATCGAACCTGGGACCTTTCAGTCCACAGGCCGACGCTCTGTCCACTGAGCCAAACCGGTTTCGGCTATTCTCACCATTCTTATTCAACATACTTCTGGAAGTCTTAACCAGAGCAGTCAGGCAAGAGAAAGAAATAAAAGACTTCCAAATTGGGGATGAAGAAGTAAAACTGTCACGTTTTGCAGATGAAATTATTCTGTATATAAAAAACCCTAAAGTCTCCACCAAAAAGCTATTAGAAACAATTAACAAATACAATAAAGTTGAAGGTACAAAAATCAGTGTATAAAAATTCATTGCTTTTCTTTATACTAACAATAAAATTTCAGAAAAAGAAATGAAAAACAACAATACAGTTCCTTTTGCAATTCAAACAAAAAGAATAAATTACCTAGGAATACACTTAACAAAGGATATGACATACCTATATACTAAAAACTATAGAGCATTATTAAAAGAGAGTGAAAAACACAATCTCTTGAAATGTAAAGAGTTTCTGTGTTCATTGATTGGAAGAATCAATAGTTAAAATGTCCACATTAACCAAAGCAATATTCCTATTTAATGCAATCCCCATCAAAATCTCAATGTCAATTTTTAAAGAAATAGAACAAAAGAAATCAGATTTGGAACCACAAAAGACCCGGAAGAGACAAAGCAATTCAGAGAAAAAGAAAGAAGCAGGGTATCACACTATCTGGCTCCAGAGTAATAATCAAAACAACATGATCTTGGCAGAAAAATAGACACACAGACTACTGAAACAATTGAGAGCCCAGAAATAAAACCACAAGTATATATATGGACAAATAATCTTTGACAAAGGAGCCAAAAACACACAATGGAGAAAAGAAAGCCTCTTCAATAAATAGTGCTAGGAAAATTGGAAAGCCGCATGCAAAAGAATGAGAATAGATTACAGTTTGTCCCCATATGCAAAAATTAATTCAAAATGAATCAAAGACCTAAATATAATATCTGAAAGGATAATTTTTATAGAAGAAAACATACTAAACTCATGGGCCTTGGTCTTAGAGAAGATCTTACGAATTTGAATGAATTTTATGAATGAATGTAACTATCTCAAACTAAAAAGCTTCTGTACAGCAAAATAAACTTCCAACAAAACAAAAAGGTAACCAACCAAATAGAAGATGATATTTGCAAACATTAACTCGAACAAAGGGTTAATATCCATAATAAATAAGTCATACAACTCAACCCCAAACAATCCAGTTAAAAAATGGGAATGGACACTTCTCCCAAGAAGACATACAAATGGCCAACAGATATATGAAACGATGCTCAACTTCACTAGCTACTGGGGAAATACAAATCAAACTACAATGAGGTACCACCTCACACCCATTAGAGTGGCTATTATCAGAACCTTCATTCATTGCTGGTGGGACTGTAGTCTGGTACAGTCATGATAGTGGTTCCTCAAAAAATTAAGAATAGATTTGCCATATGACTCAGCAATCCCTCTTCTGAGTATCTACCCTAAGAAACTTGAAAACACTTACTTGCAAAGATATATGCACCCCTATGTTCATTGTAGCATTATTCACAGTGCCCAAGACATAGAAATAAAGGGTCTTTTGATATGTGATTAAAGTTGTGATACATATAAACTATGGAATACTATTCAGCCATAAGAAAAGATGAAATACTGCCATTTGTGACAACATGGATAGACCTTGAGAATATTATGCTAAGTGAAATAAGTCAGGCTGAAAAGTGAAGAACCATATGATTTCACTCATACATGGGGTGTAGAACTGAAACTCAGAGACACAGGCAGACAACAGTATGGTGGTTACCAGAGGGTAAAGGGGGCCAAATATATGATGAGGGAAGATGATTTGACTTTGGGTAGTGGGCAGTTATGTGTCATTGAAATCTATACTTGAAACCTATATGATCTTATTAACAAATTAGAGGCCCATTGTACAAAATTTGTCCACTTGGGGGTGATCCCTCAGCCTGGCCTGTGCCCTCTCACAGTCCTGGAGCCCTTGAGGATGTCTGACTGATGGCTTAGGCTCACTTCCATGGGGAGCAGGCCTAAACTGGCAGTTGGGCATCCTTAGCATTGCTGCAGAGGCTGGAGAGACTCTCGCTACCGCCTGCTGTGCTCTCCAGCCATGAGCCCAATTTCTGGCTGAGTGCTGCTTTCCCTGTGGGAGCATACTGACCACCAGGGGGCAGCTCCTGCATTGAGCATCTGCAACCTGGTAGTCAGTGAGTGCCATAGCAACTGGTTGTTCTGCTATTCAGTTGATTTGTATATTAGCCTTTGATTATATTAGTATATCACCTCCATACATTTAATAAAATCAGTAAGTAGCTCATATGAATATTGGCTATGCCAAAAAAAGAAAGAAAATCCTTCCTATCTAATAAAAGAATAACATGCAAATGTGACCGTACCTTGGCTCCTGATTGGCTATGCTACCAGCCAAAAAGGAGCAGGGGGCGCAGCCAAGGGGCGGGGCTGAGCTGCATGAGGGCTGGGCTCCGGGGGTGGAGACGAAGCAGTAGTGTCAGCGAGTGCCACGGTGCCCTGGCCACCCGAGCTTGGAGGCGGCCGGGGAGCGGGGCGGGGCGAGCACAGAAGCGCCGCCCCCTCCCCCCCCCCCCCCCCCCGGGCTGCCTGAACTTGGAGGCGGCCGGGGGGGGGGGGGGCGCGTGCGGGGCACGGCGAGCACAGGAGCGCCCAGGCTGCCCAAGCTTGGAGGCGGCCAGGGGGCGGGACAAGCGGCTGGGGCGCGGGAGCAGAGGTGAGTGCTCAGCCCCTGGGGCCGGGTGGTCACAGGCAGCTGGAGCTGAGATGAGCAGGGAGATGGCTGAGTGCCCAAGGCCTAAAGACTAGCTAGAGGCTTTAGGCCTTGGGCAGGCTGAGGGTGAGCCATCAGTTGGACATCCCCTGAGGGCTCCCAGTATGTAAGAGGGGGCAGGTTGGGTTGAGGGACCACCCACCCCCCAGTGTATGAATTTCGTGCACCAGTCCCCTAGTTATATATATATAAAAGGCTGAGTGACTGTCTAACCAGCCGGTAGGTATGATGCACACTGACCACCAAGGGGCAGATGCTCAGTGGTGGTTCTCAGGTGATGCACCCCAGAACCAGAGAGGAGGGAGCTTGATTCTTCTCAGAGCCGGGCAATTCCACCTTTGGCCATGGGTTATGTTGCTAAGGCACAGTTGACCCTGAATCTGGTTTACTGCACACTTGCATTTGCATTCCACACCCTGTATGACAGCAACTTTGCAGAGTGCCCTCTTGCACTCCAAGACCTTTCAGGGGATGTTGAAGAGCCGATTTTGGCCCAATCTCCCCCCACAGGCCAGGCTGAGGGACCCCATACCAGAAGGACCCCACTCACTCCACAGATGCCCTTCAAGCTGTGGCGCCCTTTGAGCTGCAGCGGGAGGTTGGCTCCAGGGCATGTCTGGCCCGCCTCACCCAGTCCCATCCTACCAGCCGTCTTCTAATTAATTTCCTTTCAATGTGCATGTATCCATGCACTGGGCCATTAGTTATATGGTAAAATCTCTTTATTTCATGGGGGAACTTGTAGAACAGAATTTTTTCTTGGTTCAACGAATCATTAGGTATTTTATGATGAAAGACATATGTTTAAGAACTTTGTGTAAAAATGAACCAAATATCTGAAAGAACGAGTATTTGTTTTATGTCCTATGATTTGTTAATTCTTGCTATAATTTTTATAATATGGGCTTTAATAGCCAGGCAAGATAGTTTTCTATTTTTGAATAAGATATTCTGTCATTCCTAGAGTTATAAGAATGTGTACAAAAATTTTCATCTTCAGCATATGTTAAGGTCCGTATCACATAGTATGTAAGTGCCATAGTTGGTATTCCTTTTATTCTAATGAATAGACTTTGCACAACAGCAGGCATATATGGAAAAGCAATGACAAGACACTGTTAATAGTATAAAATTTAAATACAAAATATTTAGACACAGTTTTCTTCTGAAAACATTGTGGATGAATGAAATTCTAAAACAGACACAACATTTAGCAGCCATAAAGAAAAAAATTCCTAAAATTGACAACTTGAACAGTTTGAAGTTTAGGTAATGCTGATTTTGTCTTTTGTCTTTTATGTATTGCTTTGACATTATTTCTTTTCTGTCTGTATTTAAAGGTCTTACATTTCTGTTTCAAACTTTTTTTTTCTTTTGACTTACAGTATTTGGAAACAATGTTCACACTACTTTTTCAGTTACTGCAGCAAGTTACAGAATGTGACACAAAGATGCATGTTTTACATGTCCTTTCTTGTGTGATTGAAAGAGTCAACATTCAGGTAATTTTGTTTAAATCATGAAAATAAATATTAGTGGGTAGTAGAGTATATGTCAAATTTTTAAATTGCTTTTCATACATTGTTTAAAAGTTAGGACATACATTAAAATGCTTCTACCTTATAGTTGTGATATCTATTGTGTGTTATTCAGAATTTAACATGTTTATACTCAAGTTTTAAAAAAATGACTTAAAAATTTTAAAAAATTGGGTTAGCAAGATAGTTGTGTTTAGAAAGTAGAATTTTATATATCTTTTATAGTTAACTAGAGGCCCGGTTTCCTCCTGTACTCACTTGGACTGGGGATTGAACCTGCAACCTGGGTATGTGCCCTTACTAGGAATTGAACTGGCGACCTTTCGGTACATGGGACAATGCTTAACCAGCTGAGTCATACAAATATAGCTATTTTTCTGTACATTACCTTCTGGAGTGGGTTGTGAGGGACACAGATTCTACAATTTTTACTGTATGCTATTTCATAAGCAGCATAAAGAAACACTCATTTTTTTTTCTGGTAGCAGTTTTTAATTTTAATCATTGGTGATTGAAATAGGTGGCACTGAAGCTGAAGTTCTACTATTTGTTTTATCATCAAGGACACTCACTAGAACAATTCCAAATGCTGTGACTGTAAGCCTAGCGCTGGAGCACTGTCCAGCTTCAGCGTAAATCCATTTTATTTTCCATGAGGCTCACGTCAAGCTGTGCTGTGTGCTGGTTAACGTAATGCATAGTGGACTTGACAATTCTGTTCTTTCTTCTGTGTTTCTACTGTACCTCCTGTACATCTTCAGCACTGCACTTATCTTTCTCCTTACAAGGGTTTGTACGTGTAGCTTTATATCCTTTTCTATCTGGTGCCTTGTGCTTGGGGCCTGATATTTGGAAGATGCTATCAGATAATTGTTGAGTGAATGAATAATTGCTGTTTTTAAAACAATGTATTTCCAATTAAGTGAGCTGTTTTATTAAGAAAGAAGCAGATTATAACAGCATCTTTATATTAAACTGACCTTTATATATTATTTCATATTCCTAAATTTTATTTCATGTAGTACATTTGGTAATTGTTTTAAAATATTTACCATAGCCCTGTGGCAAATGTGGCTCAGTTGGTTGGGAGTGTCGTCCTGTACACTGAAAACTGCAGGTTTGATTCCCAGTCAGGGCACACACCCAAGTTGTAGGTATGATCCCTGGTTGGGGTGTGTGTGGGAGGCAGCCAATTGATGTTTCACTCTCACATCGATGTTTCTCTCTGCTCTCTCCCTTCCTCTCTCTGAAATCAGTAAAAGCATGTTCCCAGGTGAAGATTAATATATATATATATATTATATATTAGTTAGATATATAAGGTCATGTACCATAGAGCTCTGTGTCTCTAATGTCTGATTTATCTACATGTACTGTATTACATGTTGTATATATTAAATATTTGCTCTCTGGGACTTAAATAGGTCTTTCAGTGTTTCTTGAAGTAAGGTGCCTTTTTTACTAATAGAATTCTTTTACTTCCCCTACTTCTGTTGTGATAGATACGGCCGTATGTAGGATGTTTGGTGCAGTATTTGCCTCTTCTTTGGAAGCAGAGTGAAGAACACAATATGTTGAGATGTGCTATTCTGACAACGCTTATTCATCTTGTTCAGGTAAGATACTTCTCCACAGTTTCTTAGTTTAGTATTTCTTTCTTTTTTAAAATTTTTCATTGTTTGCATGTGTTTTTTGTTAATGTTAGTGAAAAGCCTCACATTTTTTGTCCTGTGTGATCTAAACAGGTTTTAAAACACTGTATATTTACTTTGGACATTTTTGACATATGAAAATTTTCCTCTACTGGCACCGGGATCGCAGGTCGGGCGGCTTGTCCCACTCCTGGGCTGCAGCCTGGCTGGTCTCCATTTCTTTCTTGTGAGCTTATTTGTGCCTGGCTGGTTCCCTTGCCTCTCTCGCAAGCTCATTTGTGCCTGGCTGGTCCCAATCCTCTCTCCCCAGTGTTGAGTGTTGAGCAGTTCAGCTTGAGGGTGTGAGGGTATAATGACCATTTGCATATTATTAGCTAAGATTTTTTTTTAGCTAATATAAGATTTTTTCCTCCCCTTCTGAACTTTTTATTACTTAGATGTTAGATCAGTAACCCAGTCAGCTATTTTTCTTACTGTTATGTTCTGCCTTTTTAAAAAACATTCTTTTGCTCTACTTTCTGTAGAATTTTTTTAACTTTATCTTTTAGCCTTTCTTTTAAGATTTTCTTTAATGTTTTTAATGTCTCTGACTTTTTTATTTTGTTGAATAACCATTTTATAGCATTTCATTTTTTGTTTTCTGAATGCAGGGATAGTTATGTTATGTTTTCCATGTTTTCATTTCTCTGCTTGGTTTCTGTTTCCTTCAAGGTGCTGTTTTGTATTTGTTTTGTTCTCTACTTCTCATATTAGATATTATAATCATATCAGTTGATCTTTGGTTGTTGGCATGTAAAAAATTTGAAGCACATATAAAAGAAGGAAGAACAGTCTAATGAATCCTTAGGTACCTTACAATCACCCAATATCAAGAACTATATCAACATTTTGTCTGTATAAATTTAGGAATGGGAACTAAAAGCTGATTGGAGGGTTGTGTGCAAATGAGAAACTTGCTGATTGTGGGTTTTTCTTTTAGGATGATCTAGCTGGGTTGTTTTGTCAGGAAATGGTCCATGTTTTTGAGATATTTTTTCAGTGAAAGATCCTTCAGTGTCATGCCTGTTTACATATTGCATCTGCCTGTTTAATGTCGTATCCCTGCTCTTGAGTGCCTGATGTCTCCCTGTCTTGAGACCACTTCTTTTACCTTACAAGAGAACAAACAGCCAGCTTTATTCTGGACCAGGGAGAGCCAGTTGTTTGTGCACATGGCTAAGATTTGGCATCAGACTATTCTTTAAACATCTCTTATTTTTAACACCTCCCTTTCAACCCCCCTCTTACCAAAATATTTGGTGCTATCACAAATCTTTTGGAGTTTCTGTAATGTAATTAGGCTACTTATTGCCCTTATTTTTGCTCCTGCTTTTGAGATTTGGCTTTCTAAGGCGGCTAAGTCAGTAGCTACTTGTTTGTCTTTTTCAGTTTTCAAAAATGAGATGCTCTTATCTTTTCTTATGCTGTCTTTATATTTACGATTATAGGTCTTTAAAAACACATCCTACAGTATTCTTTTAGGGATGTTGGCATAGAACAGTAATAAATATAAGGGTTAAATCTGCCAGTTTCATAGTTATTTCTAATACTAAGTAGTTTGATGTAGTTGGAATGTGGAGTATAGAGCTTGGGTGTGGGGGCCTTGTCAGGTAAATGTAAAGAACCTATCCTGAAGCTCAGAGGAAAGAGTTATTTTTATTTCAGAAAGGTAATCAGGGTACCATGTGGACACTGGTTTGGAATGAGGTACAAGTAAGGTCAAGGAAAGTAGTTGGGAACTTCATTTGTTACCCCTGAAGGAAATGATGACCTGAATTAAATTCATGAGGAAAAGGGGCAAGATTTGAAAAATACTAGAGAGAGACAAGAGAGATAATTAAGGAGTATTGAAATGTGAGATGGGGAGAAAGAGGAAGCAGGTGGTGGTTGTAATATAATTTATTACTAGAAAAATAGTAGTTTATGTCAAGTGAGTTAGGAAATGCAAGAAGAGGAACTCTTTTCAGAAGACAATAAATTTGTTGGTTCAGTTTTTAAAAGGTGTTATTCTCCCTTAACTTAAAAAAATTATAGATTCATATGCAATGGCAAAAATAGTATAGAGAGACTCCCTTGTACCCTTCACTTTATTTCCCCTTAATGTCTTAGGTAATGATGGTATATGATTTTCCCTATTTAAGCATTTCTAGTAATTTTATTAATAACTGATTAATTTATTTTTGAGCTTTTATAGTATTGTAGACAATTTCTTGTAGTTATAACCACGAGCTAAAAGAATGTTCAGATTTAAAGCTGCATATCTGGGATTGTATATGTATTTGAGGCTTCTAGATTATAAAGATGAATATCTTCATGATTTTACAGAGAGAGTCTAAAATATTTCACAGTTGCTTCCTTTAGTTTTGCTAATGCTAGTATATTGTGCTCATTGATGTGCACGAAGTTGATAGATTCTAATTTTCTTAAGAAATTTTAAGCCTACTTGATAATCAACATAAACTTGACTAGTTTTTTGTAATGCTCTTTCTTTTTTGTTCTGTTAAAGATTGAGTTATGGAGAGTAAAATTTTAACTGAATATTAAAGCCCAATATACTATTATTTTTACTTTATTAAATGTGGTATTTTTATAGTTCTCTTTGGAAAATCTTCAATTAGGTCTTTCACCTTTTTAGTTATAGAAAGGGCCAAACTTGTACTTAATGTATTCAGGGATAAACTTTATTTCCATTGACGTGTCTTATGTTCTGATACATATTGAATTTATTATAAATATTTCATTAAAAGGGGAATATATATTTTTAAAAATAAACATGTCTAATTCAAAAAGGGAAATACTTAAATGTTTTGTTGCATGTTAATTTGCTATAAATTATATTGACATTTGAATTATTTTCTAAGTGAGGTAATGTTTGGTTATTTTATTTCCTTTCTGTGTTTATCAGATTATAGAGATTATTAATGGGTTAGAAATGGACTTTCCATCCTTTTTGTTTTCTTTTAGAGATTTGTGTGGTACACTAAGTGAACCTTAATAATATAGTAATTAGGCAAAATAGATTTTAGAAAAAATGCCCTCTCTTCTCTTTCTATTTTTGGCTCTTTAAAAATATTAGCAAAATATCTTCATTAAACTAATATGTACGTATTTTTATGTATATATTTTTAAAAGCTTATAGAAAAGCACACAGAAAACGAAAACTCCTTTACACTCCTACAGTATTCTTTTCCCTTTCCATGTTTATCTAGCGTTAAAAATTTTCTGTTTTCTCTGAAGAAACATATTTATGCTTATATCACATATTCAGAATTATAGCCATTTAAAAAATATTTTTGCATGTAGAATTATTATATACACTTCAGTACTTTTTAAATCCAGTTTATAATTATTTTGAAATTGTTTACATTCCATGTCTAATCCTTTTCATGGCTACTGAGTATTCTAGAATATTAATGTACCATAAAGTAATTATCTTACTGATGAACATTTAGGTTGAGTTCAGTGTTTATTATCTAGGTTTGATAATTTATAGAATTTAATATTTCAGTGTTAACACCTCTTTAGTATTCAGAGATGGGGAAATAAATATTTATGTGTGGAAACACTTTAAACAGATGTGTATAGCTTTGGTATATATTATTTTGCTACCATTAAGTAATTGAATGGTATTTTTTTGCTATCTGCTTTCTAATTGTAAACAGAACTTTGTTTTAGTAATGCTTATATTTAGGGCTATCCTTTAAAATCTGATAAATTTATTTTATAAGTTGTTTTTAGAGTTTGTATATATGATAGATAATTTTTTTTGGGGGGGGATGATGATGGTGGTGGTGGTGGTGGTGGTGAGACCTTAGAATGTCTTATGTTAAGTTTTATTTATACTTCCCGTAGGGATTAGGAGCAGACAGCAAGAACCTGTACCCTTTCCTGCTCCCAGTTATTCAACTGAGTACAGATGTTTCCCAGCCTCCACATGTTTATCTTCTGGAAGATGGTTTAGAATTATGGTAAGAGGAAAAACTAATACCTTGGACTTTTTTTTTTTCCTTGACCTTCCTTACTCTCATTTTAATGAAGCAAAGGCCACGTAACAGGGCCTGAAAACTCAACACCTATATATATAGAAAGCTAGTGTGCGTGAGCACCTCCCGTTCCCCCCTCTCCGCACCCCCCACCCAACAACAAGCGGGGTGGGGCGGAACTGGGGCCTGGTGAGCAGACTGAAGGGCTGACCTCTTGGTTCCTGCCCCCGGCCCACAGGCTCCAAAGAATCAGTCATGGTGAACGGGAGAATTGGGGTAAGTGGTGGGAGGACGGGTCTGGCTGTCAGGTCCTTGTGATCACCAGCTCTTCCCCAGCTGCTCAGGGGCTCAGGCCTGCGGGGAAGCAGGAGCCGGTGACTTCACCTCCATGCGTGTGCGCCAGTCCGGTTGATGGAACATGCTGCCTGCGTGGGGCCGCTCATGCCAGAGCGCGTAGGTCACGGGTGCAACTCGCAGTTTCCGTCAGTGTCTCAAACCTCAGCAGCAACAGCAGTGGTGGCAGCGTGAGCGACCCCGAGTGGGCAACCCCGAGTGGGCAGCGTGTTTCATCAGCTCTTCAGTGTCTGGCCGGGTGTAGCATGGAAGTGAATTTGCCAATGCCTGCTTTCCCATAGGCCTGAGCCCTGCACCCCTGAGCAGCGGGGGATGAGCTGGTGATCCCAAGGGCCTAACAGCCCGGGACTGAGGCATAGTTCGGCCTGGGGACTGGTGAACAGGCAGAAGATGGCCATGATCTCAGGAGGCTAGGCCCTAAGGTCCCTACCCCCACGATTTCATGCTCTGGGCCTCTAGTTTAAAAATAAAAAGTTAAAGTCAATTTCCCCCAAATGGGTAGCATAATAGTTCCATCTTTTCTTGGTAGCTTTCACGTAGTGCATGTAGGCTTACAATTGTCATAGTTAAAGGGGCAAGTTTCATAAGAACTCAGCTGCATTTTATCTTTGGAATTTGGAAAGTAAAATTTAGATCTCAATAAACTTTTGACAACTAAAAATTTGCTTAAACTTCCAGTGTGTTAAGTGAGATTTCAGGGGATTCTTGAGTTATTTTCAACCTGTTATTACCTTATCCTTAAGTATTGGGATTATACCTTTGCCCCAAATATTAGTACTATTTAGTCTTGATTTATTATTTTACAAAGTGAATAGTTTGTAGTGTTAAAAAAAAAACACCTACAGAAACCTTTTTCTGTGGCAGCTCAGTGTGATAAACAGTAAAGAACTGTGCTAGAAAATAATTTTGCTTTATTAAGCTTATTTTACTGATGACAGCAATTTCTCTTTAAAATGTAGTTTATATTACAGGAAAGGTTTAATAATTCTATAAATTTTATATACTCAAACTGGAATTAAAAAGCAAATCACAGAAATTAACCATAGAAAAAATTAATACCTGGGGCCTCCCTTCTTTCCTTTCTCTCTCCCTTCCTTATTTTGTTAGTTTTGTTTAGCTTTCTAGGAATGAACAGTGTTTTGATTCTTAGAAATTGTCTTCAGTGCAGATTATAAATTAATGATCTGTATCAAAATACTAGAAGTATAATTTTAAAACATAACTAGGTAGATACTTGCAACTTATTTCTTATTTTCTAGGTTGTTTTAAGTTAAATGAAGATTTGATTATAACTTAGCGTAAGTTGGAAACTTTTATATTTATACTAAAGGCCCAGTGCATGGATTCATGCACATTGAAAGGAAATTAATTAGAAGGTGGCCTGTGGACTGGGCAACACGGGCCACACACGCCCTGGAACCAAACTCTTGTGTCACCGGGTCTTGAAGGGTGTCTATGGAGTAAGCAGGGTCCTTCTAGCAGGAAGGGGTCCTTGCCCTGGCCTGCGAGGATTGGGCTAAACCCAGCAGTCCGACATTCCCTAATGTGTCGCAGAGTGTGAATATTTTGCAAAGTTGCTGTTCCCTGGCAGCTCCTGCATTGAGCATCTGCCCCCTGTTCATGATTGCATGTCATAGCTGTTGGATGGTCGGCTGATCACTTAGGTTATCCCGCCTATCTAATAAAAGCGTAATATGCAAATTTGACTGTACCTTTGCCACACCCACAAGCCATGCCCACCAGCCAATCAGGAGCAGATTATGCAAATAAACCCCAACCAAGATGGCTGTTGCCACTCAGAGCAGGAGGGAGGCTTGGGCTTCCTTGGCAATGGAGGAAGCCAAGCTTTCCGCCTGCCGTTGCCTGCCTAGGCCTCCACTCAATGTTACAAAGTTTCAATTATAAAAGATATAGAAATGGTGGCAGCTACTGAGCTGGAGAGAACAGAGGCTTAGGTTTCCCTGGCAATGGAGGAAGCGAAGCTTTCAGCCTGCTGTTGCCCACCTATGCCTCCACTCTAGGCTACAAATTTTCAAACAAATGGCTGCCGCCACAGAGCGAGCAGAAGGTTTGACTCTGCTCCAGGCTACAAAGTTTCAATTGTAGAACATAAATAAATCTCAGATACCAAGGCCTCTGCTTGGGTCTCTGGGGGGCATGGCCGGTCTGCAAACTACCACAGGCTCCTCGCCCAGGCCGCCCCACACCCCAAGAGAACCCCCACCCTGATCTGGAACACTCTTCAGGGCAAACCAGCTGGGTCCCACCCATGCACCAGGCCTCTATCCTAACTAATAAAAGAGTAATTTGCAGATTGACCATCACTCCAACACACAAGAGTGCTGCCCCCATGTGGTCAAAGATCCTGCCCCATGTGGACACAATATGGCCACCACAAGATGGCCAGCAGGGGAGGGCCATTGGGATGTTCCAGGACCTGCAAGAGAAGGCAGTTGGGGGTGATCAGTCTGCAGGGGAGGGCAGTTAGGGGTGACCAGGCTAGCATAGAAGTGAAGTTGGAGACAAACAGACTGGTAGGGGAGCAGTTAGACATCAATCAGGCTGGCAGGGTAGTGGTTAGTGGGTGATCAGGCTGGCAGGCAGAAGCAGTTAGGGACAGTCAGGGAGGCAGGCAGGTGAGCAGTTTGGAGCCGGCAGTCCTAGATTGTGAGAAGGATGTCTGACTGCCCTCGAGGGGTCCCAGATTGGAGAGGGTGCAGGCTGGGCTAAAAGACATCCTTCCCCCCCCGTGCACGAATTTTGTGCACCAGGCCTCTAGTATGGAGATATTAGGAGGGGTTTCAGTGGAGAGAAGGAAGAACAAAAGATAGAACTGGAGTAAACTTAAGCATGAATTGAAGTTAAGTAAGTACAGACTGTGATCACTGATAACTTGTTTAAGAACTTTTACTAGGAAGAAGTATGTGGAAATTTGGCAGCCATTGGCTGGTGTCAGGAATGGAAGTTCTAAAAAGACAAACGATACTCCAGAGAAAGATAATTGAAGGAGAAGTTGTGGAACTGTGGAACTAAAACCTATATGATTTTGTTAACCAGTGTTGCCCCAATAAATTCAATAAAAAGGAAAGAAAAATATAATTGACGGAGGCAGAAGGAATGGGATGCCAAGAAAGTAGAGGGGTTCTTTTTTTTTTTTTTTTTTAATAGCAGCAGGAATACTATATCTGTTTTAAATGGAGGCATGAAGATGGATTTCTGTATTGTAATTGAGTGGGATAGGTGGGTGTTCTGTGTAAGTTATTTTTCAACAAAATATGAAGTGTAATCATCAGCTGAGTGTTATGGCTGCCGTGGGAGTGTATGCAGATATGAGAAATTTTGGGAAGCAAAGGTATAAAAGTTTTATATTGAGAATGGGAACTTGAACTTAGGGATAACCAGTATCAGGTGAGGTGTTGGTTATATATTATAAAATGAAACTTCAGACTTAAGTGATTTTTAAAAATATGGCTTTCCTCCGCCCTTCTTAATCCATCTCGCTAGAGATTTGTCATTGGTCTTCTCAAAGAACCAACCTTTGGCTTGGGTTTTCTTTGTCGCATGTTTGTTTCGTAACCTCTGTTCCTATATTTATCTCCTCCTTTTACTTGCTGTAGGTTGGTATTTGTCATTTATCCCACATTCTAAGATTTAGCTCAGTAATTTTTATCTTTCCCAGACCATTCATAATAACCATGACCTTGCTTTATCATTATAGTTATACATATTTTAGTATCTAGTCACTTTCTTTACTGTTTTTTGCCATGTTTATAGGAATAATATTACATGATTTGTAGGTATGTTTTTTTTTATGGTAATTTAAGAGAGATAATTTTATAACTTTTTGTATTGTTTATTTTTCTTTCTTCTTTTACAGGGGCAGTTTTTAAAATACTTAAATTGTGTTGTTAATAGCCTTAATGGTTACAGAAAGTGATTTAATCTTTTACCCCCTAGGTTAGTGACTTTGGAAAACAGCCCATGCATTACACCAGAGTTGCTTCGTATATTTCAGAACATGCCACCACTTCTTGGTAAGCATAAATTTAACTACTGTTTTGAATGCAGCCATAATTAATAGTTTCTAGATTTTTTTCTATGCAAGTTTTAAGGATAATTTCTGCTTGTTAAAGATCAAAAAATAAGTTTACTAAATGACTGAATAAAAAAGCTCTCAGGAAACTACAAATTAGGTTTGAACCCTGGTAAAGTTTTTATTTGATAGCACTTCTATAAGGTATTTGAAAGGTTATAGTGTAAGGCTGCTTCTGTGTATACCCTGGCTTTAAACTCTGTGTATACCTCTATGTATTTCTGATTTAGCTAAGGAACTACAATATAAACCACATATAATGAAAATTATTAAATAGTGCAAAATCATATTATTGTTTGTTGAAGTATTATATGTGAGCTGTGAAATTATGAAGCTTAATGTTATTGAAGCAACGCTTTTGGTACATAAAACCATAGAACTGGACAGGGTGCTAGAAGGAGGCTTTTTGTCTCATTTAGGCTACTAGCAACAATGTGAATTAAGGATAAGTTTATTTGATATAAAGGTCTGTCCCTTTTTCCTGAGATTTTTGTCTTTTGTTGCAAAAAAAAAAATATTTAGATGACGGCCTTTGTTATTTCGTTTTCTGTCTTTCTTTCTTATCTATCTGTCTGTCTGTCTGTCTATCTATCTCTATCTATCTATCTATCTATCTATCTATCTATTTTGCAGTATAACTTAGATTTAATAGTAGTACATATGTTTTCTTCCCTCCCCCATTGTCCTCCCCTAGCCTCCTCTACCTCCCAGCACATGTCCCCACCCCCACCCCCACCCCCGCCCCAGTGTTTTGCATCCATTGGTTATGTTCATATACATGCATACAAGTCCTTCGGTTGATCTCCCACAGCCCCCACCCCCCACCCTCTCGTTTTATGTCTTTCATTAGCAGAGTAGTTGGTCAGTCCCTATCTCATCCACATCCTTATTTGCAAATCATCTGTTAAATCCTAAAGTTTGTGAACTAATGGCTTTAAAATACATTTTGAGCTAGAAGTAGAATTGTTATTTTCTTTGTGAGAGTATTAGGAAATTATTATTCAAATGTCTTCTTACTCTGCTAGAATATGGTTAGTTAAGAACCCTGGCCTTAGGCCAGTATTTTGCCAGAAAAAAAAAAAAAAGTTTAGTAAGTGAATAGAATTTCTAAATACTAGCAACAAGGAATGGCAGGTTTTAAATATAGATAATATTTTGGAGTCCTTTTGATCCATATAATTATATACATACAATCTGTGTTCTATTGTGTCATTATTGTATGTGATAAGACATTTACATTTGACCATACTAAATTTTAACAAAATAGTTTTGTACTTTGCACTTGAAAAGGAATAACTAAAAACAATATCCTTTGCCCATGCTATTCTGGTAATTACTTTTTAAAGAACATTTTTTATGCGTAGGGGAAAAGAACAACAAAGTCCAAGGATTGAGAATATTTAAACACAATATAATTTGGGGGGGCATAAGGGGAATTCTTTTCATAAGTAGAATAACATAATTCTTATCACATGAACCCATTTAACCCATATCCAAATGTGATGGTAAAACAATTCTGTTGCGTGTTGTTTGCATCCAAGCATTAGAAATATAGTTTGAGTCGAAAGATTGGGTCATCTGGTTATGTCGTTCTCTGAAAAGTAAAAAAAAATGAACTTCATATGTTTTTCTAAATTGATTTAACTAGTGGGAGATATATGAGAAAGCATTAAGTTATAGGTGATGCTGGTTTTTAGATGGCTAGCTATATATTAGTATTCTGAATAGCACTCAGAAAAGATTTGTGAAGTATAACCTAATTTTACATAAGTCACTTTATTTAAACCAACTGAACAATGAATTAGCTTATCCTTTTAAAAATATTTATTATTTTGCCAGAACAAAGTTCAGAAAATCTTAGAACGTGCTTTAAGATCATCAACAGTTATATCTTTTTATCATCAACAGAATTTTTACAGGTATGTTGCTGTAGTTTTTACATTGTAAACATTTATATAGTTATGATTTTATTTCTCATTTGAAATGGGGTACCTTTATAAAATTTAAGTGATTGATGTGTGTTACTTTAAGTGGGGGTGAAATTTTATAAGCATTGAAAACCGCAGGGCAGATGAGATGCAGTTCCATTAATTAGTTTTTTAATCCAGAAAATACGCTCTTTGAAGAAATATATCCTCATATTTCTATAAAAATTAGCATAGGGGATATGTTATACTTTTTTCTCTAAACCTTTCCTAAAGAGTTGTAATTGTAACTTTAGTATATGAATCTCAAATAGATTATAATGAGTCCCAAATTGAATTTTATGTGTTTTTTAGTATTGTGGATACATTCATATGTATATTTTGACCTTTGATTGAATTTCAGACATATGCAACAGGTCTTTGTCAGTCTTTTTGTGAGCTGCTAAGTGACATTACTACAGAAGGTCAAGTTCAAGTACTCAAGGTATTGTCATTTTAAAAATTGTTAGAAGTTTATAAGATTATTGTTACAAGTTTTTCCATCTATATTTTGTGAAATTGGACCTTTATTTGAGTTTGGATGATTGGTAAGGAGAAGAGTAATTCTAGACAGTAATTTCTTTTAGCAGTATTCAGTTTGTCTAATTAGTTAGGGACCAGAAGTCTCAAATTTGCCCATGTCTGCAGATCATCTGAGGATGTTGTGAAAATGCAGATGCCACAGTTTTAATAAAGTCTCCCCATCCCGAGACCTCCCTTTGTATAGCAAGGCTTTAAAAACTTTATGAATTATCCAAAGGCTAGTGATATTTGATACTTCTCACCCCTCTAGTTTGTTAGCTTGTGTTTGGATAAAATTTTTCGCATTATAAATTGTTACTTTTAATTTGGATTGACTCTCGGAATACCAGGTTTGTATGGATTGTGTAAAATTAAGAACCAGTGCCCTAACTGGTTTGGCCCAGTGGATAGAGTGTCGGCCTGCGGACTGAAAGGTCCTAGGTTAGATTCTGGTCAAGGGCATGTACCTTGGTTTTGGACACATCCCCAGTAGGTGGTGTGCAGGAGGTAACTGATCAATGTTTCTAACTCTCATTAATGTTTCTAACTCTCTATCCCTTTCCCTTCCTCTCTGTAAAAAAATCAGTAAAATATATTTTAAAAAATTAAGAACGAACATCAAATCACTGATGTGTACACCTGAAACTAATATATGTCAGCTATACCTCAATTAAAAAACAAAACAAAGCCAAAATAACCAAATAAGCTCTGAGTTAGTCTTTATGCATTATATAACAGTGTATAATTAAGAACTAACAGGTTCTGAGTTGTATATCATCTTTATATGTTAAATCTATATGTTAATATATAAATAGTATCAAATACATATATATTTTTACATATAAACGTAAGTATATATTTAAATACTAGAGGCCTGGTGCACAGAATTCATGCATGGGGGTGTGTCCCTCAGCTCAGCCTGCATCCTCTCCAATCTGGAACCCCTCGAGGGATGTCCGACCACCCATTTAGGCCTGATCTCACTGGACATCCCTCTCACAACCCAGGATGGCTGGCTCCCAACCACTCACCTGCCTGATTGCTCCTAACTGCTTCTGCCTGCCAGCCTCATCACTCCCTAACCACTCCTCTGCCAGCCTGATCAACACCTAACTGCTCCTGGCCAGCCCGATTCCCCCCTAACTGCCCTCCTCTGCCAGCCCGGTCACCCCTAACATCCTTCCCTTGCAGGCCTGGTCATAGCCAACTGCCCTCCCCTGCTGGCTTGATTGTCCCAACGGCCCTCCCCTGCTGGCCACCTTGTGGCAGCCATTTTGTGTTCACGCAGGGGGCAGCCATTTTTGACCACATGGGGTGGCCATCTTGTGTCTTGGTGTGATGGTCAATTTGCATCTAAGGTGTATAACTGTGTCTAGATATTACACATTTTATGTCAAATTGCATTTTTAATGAATTATTTTGTAACAGTGTGTCTAAAGCCAGAGTATCAATTACCTACCTCATGTACTTATTTGTATCTTGGATGTGGTGTGATATTTAATACATTGTTTTCTTTACCTGTGGCTTTCATTATTGCCTGCAACCATTGTGTCTTTATAATTTTTAGGTTGTGGAAAATGCCCTTAAAGTGAACCCAGTATTAGGCTCACAAATGTTTCAACCGATTTTACCCTGTGTTTTCAGAGGTATTATAGAAGGAGAGGTAAGATTTTTATTAAGCTTCTAAGGACAGTACTAAACCCTGAGAGTTCTAGTTTTAATTATTTTCCCTCTTGGAAAAATGATTTTCTTCATTGTCTTAAGTAAAAGGAAAGCTTTTTAAAATATTTGATTATTTTGAAATAAATTAATTAAATTTCAGGTATATATACAGCTTTGTTATTTTTCCACATTGGGAAGGATAGATTTCCTTTGCTATCTCATCTCTCACTCATATGTTCTAAGTCCAGCTCTTAAATTGATCCATTTAACTATGTATGTTAAGAACATTTAAAATAATATAAATATATAAATATACCATTGGTAAATATCCTTTCTCTGTTCTTCTCTCTTTTTTATATATATATACATACATACATACATACATATATATACACACACACATATTCTATAAATATATATGTAGTGCATGTATATTACCTTGTGTGCATATTCATTTAGTAAGTCAGATTCAGGTAATATTGACAGTTCATTCTAAAGAATCAACATGAAGGAGAATATTGTTATTTCATATTAACATGCCTTTGATTACTTATAATTGCTTAATACAATTTTACATGCGTTTTTTTAATTGTACAGAGGTATCCTGTAGTTATGTCAACATATCTCGGAGTTATGGGTCGAGTCCTGCTACAAAACACGAGTTTCTTTTCTTCACTTCTTACTGTGATGGCACATAAATGTAATCAGGAGGTAAGAATCAGTGTGGCTTTTTTTTTTTTAATTGAAGGAAGTCTTTATCTAGATAAAGATTGGAAATAATTTGGTGAGATAATGATTCTATGAAAGTCTTATTATATTCAAACCTGTAATTTGGGAGAAGAAAATAGAATCTGTAAATGGCAGTTGAAACATATTTTCTGTTCAAAATGGGCAATTTTATTTTCAGTGATAGGAATACATTACACGAAACAGGGATCCATATAATCATGTGCAGTTTTTGTTTCATTTCTTTAATTTTTTAATGCAGTGCAGTGAGTTGTTTTTACAACGTCAGCATCTTCTGGAGTGAGAAACTTGATTATAAAGATGCAATCAGCCCCGCTGGTGTTGCTCAGTGTTTGAGTGTCCACCTATGAACCAGGAGGTCTGGTTTGATTCCTGGTCAGGGCACATGCTCAGATTGCAGGCTTGATCCCTGGTGGGGGGCATGGCATGCAGGAGGCAGCAGATAATGATTCTCTCTCATCATTGACATTCTCTCTTTTCTTCTCCCTCCCTCTCTGAAATAAAAATATATTTTATTTATTTTTATTCTTCAATTAAAATATATTTTAAAAGATCCAATCAGGTGTTTGCAGCTGAATTTAAGTAATACCTATTTTTCTACAAAACTAAAACTGAATTCAAATATGGCTTAAATATATCCTTGTTTTCTAGAAACATTTGTCATCGTATTCTTTCTGGCAATATTCTTTAGAGTTTATGAAATTTGGGGACAGTGAGACATTTTGGTAACTTACTCCAAATTTTTCAAATTCTTCACCTGAAGACAATGAAAAATTTCCTGAAGAACTGCCACTTAGACCATAAGATTTCTTTTTAAAGTAATCAGTCTTAAGTGTTTGACTTAAAACTGCATACATCTTTCACATTCTAGATTGAAGGCACTTTTTAATTTCTGCACACTGAACAACTGTATTAGGAAATCTTCTGTAAAAATGAGATCTTGTTTCTTAAATAGCAGTTGGTATGAAGGTTAGATGAGTTAAAATAACACTTACAGAGGAAAAGATCATCATTTGCCTAAACATTTTATTTTGCTTTGCAGGGGATATAATGCTATAAAATTACTTTATTTTTTTGTAAAAGATCTATTTATAACTTTCATTCTTTCAATGTGCTCAAAGTGGTGGAACAAGTTGGAAATAAAGTTCTTTGTATAGTAGGTGATTTTATTTAATTAGTATCAGCATGATTACTTTGTATCTGTACCTCCTGGGTAGAATACAGCAAACATTATCAAAGTACAGAAATCCCAACATCTTTTTAATATATGCTTAAGGAATATTTTGATGTTAGAAATTAGTTCTCTGAAAATAATGCAGAATTTTTTGTTGCTTCATGATTTGATATAAATGTCATCCTTTATAGTTGTACTGTTTCTATTTTTTCGGTCTTGCTATTTACTTCAGAGAAACCAGTTGAATTTTATAATATGTACATGTGAATTTGTCATTTCCTTGTTTCACATCTCTTCAGTGTCTTTCTTTAAGAAACTCTGTCTTGTAGGTTTGCCTACAAAGGCCTACTTCCGTAATCTGCTTCTTTAGTCTTATCTCTCAGCTTCCCTGTAGAACTCTGTGATCCAGTCTTTCAGTGCTCAGAACATTTTCATTTCTTGCAGACACCTTTCTCCTTGCTTCAGAGTCCTCATATACAGGCTGTTCCCTCTACCGAGACCACTTCCTCCCAGCCTTTGAGCTTCCTTTAGTTGATTTCTAATCTTTTTTTGATTCTACCTTAAAAATAAACTCCTGGATAATTTAGCTCCAATCTCCCAGATCTTTTTCAGGTATTCCTATCATTGGGAACTATGCATTTGTCATTGGAGGTATTTGCTCCCTCCTAGCTTTGGTCCTGCTTACATAATCCCAGGGTCAACAGGCAATGGCCTATGGGTCAGATCCAGCTTGTTGTTTGTTTTTGTCAAGTTTATGAATCTGAATGGTTTTTACATTTTTCTAATGATTGAAAAAAAAAAGTAATAGTAATATTTTGTGACATATGAAAGTTATGTGAAATTTTATATTGGAACAAGTGCATGCCCATTTGTTTACATATTTTTTATGATAGATTTGGGGAGTTAAAATTATTGCAACTGAGACCTTAAGGCCTGCACAGCCTTAAATATTTACTATCTGGTAATTTACAGAGGATTGCTGAAATCTTGCATTCTAATCTCTTATTTAATTAAGCGCACACAAAATCACCATTTTTATATGCTACTGGATATTTTTATAATAAAGAAAATAAATGTAAGTTATAAATAAATAAAATTAGGCTATAGAGATATCTGTCTTTGCTGATTGCATCTTTATTTCAACCAGAAATATTACTATTGCTTCAGTTGTATATATTATATTTTAACTAGAGGCCTGTGGCACAAAATTCGTGCATGTGGGGGGGGGGTCCCTCAGCCCAGCCTGCACCCTCCAATCTGGGACCGCTTGAGGGATATCCGACTGCCTGTTTAGGCCTGATCCCAGTGGACATAAACGGGCAGTCGGACATCCCTCTCACAGTACAGGACTGCTGGCTCCCAACTGCTCACCTACCTGCCTGTCTTCCTGATTGCCTCTAACTGCTTCTGCTTGCCAGCCTTATCACCCCCTAATCACTACCCTGCCAGCCTGATTGATGCCTAACTGCTCCCCTGCCAGCCTGTTTGCCCCTAACTGCCCTTCCCTGAAGGCCTGGATCTTCCACAACTGCCCTTCCCTGCAGGCCTGGTCACCCCCAACTTCCCTCCTCTGCCAGACTGGTCATCCCTAACTGTCCTCCCCTGCAGGCTTGACCGCCCCCAGCTGCCCTCCCTTGGAGGCCTGATCCCTCCCAACTGCCTTTCCCTGCTGGCCATTTTTTGGCAGCCATCTTGTGTCCACATGGGGGCAGCCATCTTTGACCACATGGGAGCAGCCATCTGTGTGTTGGAGTGATGGTCAATCTGCAAATTACTCTTTTATTAGATAGGATAGAGGCCTGGGGTAGGGGCCAGCTAGTTTCCCTTGAAGGGTGTCCCGGGTCAGAGTGGGGCTTCCCTTGGGGGGTGGGGTGGCCTGGGTGAGGGGCCTGTGGTGGTTTGCAGGCTTTCCACACCTCCCAGCGGCCCAAGTGGAGGCCCTGGAATGTGGGATTTATGTATCTTCTACAATTGAAACTTTGTAGCCTGGAGCCAGAGCCAAGCCTTCTGCTGTCTCTGTGTTTGCTGCCATTTCTGTTGGGTTTTATGTATCTTCTATAATTGAAACTTTGTAGCCTTAAGCAGAGGCCTGGGCAGGCGGAAAGCTTGGCTTCCTCCATTGCCAGGGAAACCCAACCCTCCTCCTCTCTATGGCTGCAGCCATCTTGATTGGATTTATTTGCATATTTGCTCCTGATTGGCTGGTGGGTGTAGCACAGGTATGGTCAATTTGCATATTATTCTTTTATTAGATAGTATGGTAACTTGATGTTTACTTTTATAATGGCTGTAATTTGTTTTTTAAATCTTGCCTTCTACATATTAATTGCATGCAATAAACCTGTAGAGCATCTGTACTATTTGTTTCCAAACAAAATATGAATTGAAAATATGATGGTATAAATCAGAAGTTACAAAACTACCTTGGTACATGGTTTTGCCTTTAATGTGTTAGTAATATTTTCAAAGTGATCCTGGGCCAAAAGAAAAGTATCTAACAGATCCATTTATCCTTTTATTAAGAGGTTAGATCCAAACAAGTTAACATGTATTTATCCTATATAATAAAAGAGAACATGCAAATTTGACCGTACCTTCGCTCCCGATTTGCTATGCTACCAGCCATTCAGGAGTGGGGGCGGGGCCAAGTGGCATGAGCGCCAGGCCCCGTGGGTGGAGATGAAACTGTGGTGGCGGTGAGCACCCAGCACCCAGGTGCTGTGAGGAGAAGCAGCGGCAGCAGGGAGCACCCAGTCCCCGGGCGCTATGAGCGGAAGTGGCGGTGAGCGCCCAGCCCCTGGGGCCAGGTGGTCGCAGGCAGCTGGGGCTTAGCTGAGCAGGGCAATGGCTGGGTGCCTAAAAGCCTCGGGCAGGCTGGGGGTGAGCCATCGTTTGGACATCCCCTGAGGGCTCCCAGTATGTGAGAGGGGGCAGGTTGGGTTGAGGGACCACCCACCTCCAGTGCACAAATTTCATGCACCAGGCCCCTAGTATCTTAATAATTTAGTAACTATTGACAAATAATACACAGAAACCTAATGAAAAAATTTGTTTCATTATTAAATATCTACAATTGCTGACTAATGGGCTATGTATGCTTACTGGGTATTACCTAAATTCTCAAACCTTGGAATCAGATTGGTCACCTTTACTATAATTTTCTGTTCTATTTGATTTGGGGGTAGTACTTTGCTAGATAAGAAGTCATTGAAAGGAATATAATGTTAAAACTGGGAACTGTCTTGAACTAGTAATTCTTGCAGTATCTGACATGTTGCATTTTTTCTCAATTTTAAATATTCCGTGATTCACTATGGCATCATATGACAGGAAAGCAGATTGGGGAACTCAAGTGTAAATAATTATCTTGAACTAATAAGTGTTTCGTGACTTTTTATTTTTTAAAAATATGTGGAAGCATTATTATTATTTTTTTTTGGGGGGGGGGGGAATGTAAAAGCACAAAAGTAGACAAGTGTGAGAACTAAAAATTAATTTTATGTTACCAAATCCATAAAGTAGAGATTTTGATATTAAATGCATTTTTTAAAAAGGTGCTAGAATGGAATTTTTTTTTATTTTTTACTTTTTTAAAATTTAATTTAATTTTTTTAAGTATGCTTTATTGATTTTTTACAGAGAGAAAGGGAGAAGGATAGAAAGTCAGAAACATCGATGAGAGAGAGAAACATCGATCAGCTGCCTCTTGCACACCCCCTACTGGGGATGTGTCCGCAGCCAAGATACATGCCCTTGACCGGAATCGAATCTGGGACCTTTCAGTCCGCAGGCCGACGCTCTATCCACTGAGGCAAACTGGTTTTGGTAAAAAAGGTGCTAGAATGGAATTATAAGTAGATCCTATCAGTCATGGTTCTCCAGAAAAATAGAACTCTGTGTGTGTGTGTGTGTGTGTTTCTTGTATAGAGGGATGGAGAAAAGAAGGGAGGGAGAATGAATGTGTGTGTGTATACATGCACACCAGAGATGTTTTAAGGAATTGGCTCGTACGATTGTAGGGATTAGCAAATTCTAATTTTGTAGGACAGGCTGAAAACTCAGGATTTCTGTGTTATAGCCCTTACAATTTTTTTGTTGTTGTTATAGTTGACATATAATATTAGTTTTAGGTATACAACATAGTGATACATCTTTTATGTACTTTACAAAGCAATCACTACTATAAGTCTGGTAGCCATCTGTTACCATACATAGTTATTACAACACTAGTGGCCCAGTACATGAAATTCCTGTACATTAAAGGGGAATTAATTAGAGGAAATATTTAATATTGCTATTTGTCCTTTAATTATAATAGAAGTATCAGAGATGAAAGAAAATTAGTAAAATGTGTTTGAAAATCTTCCTGTCAGAATTTGGGCTGCACTGCAGGATCCAGAGTCAATTCCCCATCCACCTGTGCATGCCTTGAAATTGTGTCAGACCCAGACCTGGTCGGCCCCACCCCCATTGGGCGAGATCCAGACCTGACTGGCCCCACCCCTGTCAAGCCCCACCAGGCAGGGGGCAAGCCTCAAATACCCCGTCAAGCCCCGCTGGGTGAGGGAGCATAGCCTCAGGTCCCCCGGGGCACTCGGGTTGGGGATGCAGTTTCAGGTCTCCTAATACATCCTCAGATCCCCTGGCCCGGCGCCGAAGAGTGAGGGGCGCAGCCTCAGATCCCCCATCCTGGCCTGGCGCCCCACAGCTTTAGGTCCTTGCTGATGGCTCATTACGGGAATCCCGCCTCTGCTATGGGCACAGCCATTTTGTGATGGTGTGAGAGTTAATTTGCATATTACCTCTTTATTATATAGGATTATTGACTATATATCCTAGGCTGAACATAACATCCCTATGATTTATTTTTTAATTGGAAGTTTGTACATCTTAATCATTATCCTTCGATTTTCTGCCCAAGCCCTCATCCACCTCCTCTCTTCAATCATCATTTTGTATCTATGAATTTGCTTCATTTTGATCATTTTTTTTTTTACTCTACATATAAGTGAAATCATATGTTGTTTGTTGTTCTCTATCCAACTTTTCACTTAACATAGTACTCTAGGTCAGTGGTTCTCAACCTTCCTAGTGCCGCGACCCATTAATACAGTTTCTCTTGTTGTGGTGGTGCCCAACCATAAAATTATTTTTGTTGTCCTTTCATAACTGTAATTTTGCTACTGTTAATGAATCGTAATGTAAATATCTGTATTTTCCGTTGGTCTTAGGCTCTACAGCAGCGGTTCTCAACCTGTGGGTCTTAACCTGTGGCAGGGTCGATTGAATTACATTATGTAGGATAATCTCCTGTACTTAAAGTAACACATTGTAAAAGTTAATCAGACCTATAAAATGCTTTTACAACAGCATCTAGACTGGTATTTGAAAAAAACAATTGGATACCTTAGCCTAGCTGAGGTGAACAAGTAAGTCTATTTAGTCCTCAGAATTAATTGGCTCTCAAGATTAATTAAAATTGAATTATGGTTTGCTTAAATTATTCCCTTCTGGTTCAAGGCTTGCCCCAAATCCTTATATTCTAATTCTGTGGTTGCTGGAATTGAACTTTAACCATGTTTTATGAGACTTTAGCCCATCCACAAATAGGCAATATTTCAAATATTTTGACATGCCTCTTGATTTTTTTTTTTTTTCAGATGGATCAGCTTTTGGGAAATATGATTGAAATGTGGGTTGATCGTATGGATAACATTACTCAGCCTGAAAGAAGAAAACTTTCAGCTTTGGCTTTGCTTTCTCTTCTTCCCTCTGATAATAGGTGAGGAAACATTTTCTTAAAATTTGTTTCTTAAAGAAATTTGCAGTGGTTGGCAAACTCATTAGTCAACAGAGCCATCAGTCTGGACTGGAACATCAACAGTCCAAGGATTGAAATTTCTTTTGAGAGCTGAAAACTGACTTCTGTGCATGGGCCATGAAGTTTCAATTGTACGTGCACGCTAGCACGTGGTATTTTGTGGAAGAGCCACACTCAAGGGGCCAAAGAGCCGATGTGGCTCTTGAGCCGCAGTTTGACGACCACTGCTTTAAAGCATCAAAATATTAGCACTGTTTTGGCCATTTGGTATTGCTGTGTGTTTCTGGACAGTGTTGTTTAACGTATATGTATGCTAATTTTGTTAGTAGATAATCATGTGGGAGTGTTAGTCTAGATCTAAAAATATATAAATGGGAGTGGTGGGCACTGCAATTTAATGGTCATATTCATTTTCCAATTTATGTGATTCTTATCTGAATTTCCATTTTTTATAATAACCAGATTTTATTAAGGTCTTCTTTATATTTAGAGGATATAATAAAATCTTTATATATAAAGGACCTTAATAGAATCATGGGCCAATATATATAATTGGCCCATGACATCATTAAGGGAGACTTACATTCACATATTTCAGTGGAAGGTAATATTGAAGCCAGCAGTATTATCATTTCCTGTTACACTCTTTCTTCTACTTACAGCTACATAGTTGTTGGAATTTGGGGGAAGTTTTCGCCCTTCCACATCCCCAGTGATGTTCCCTGGTTAATTTCCCATGTAATAGTGATTTTCTGTTCCTGTGTTTCTTTTAGACTTTGCGGTATAACATTTCCCTTGCCTAAAACAAGCAGGTCTAGAGAATAACATTAGTAATGATTTTCTTAACCAGGCTAAATTGGAAAATGTTATTTTCTTTTCCTTCAATTCTAATGATTTTCAAATGCAGAAATATATTGTTCTAAAGCAGGGTTTCTCAACCACAGTTCTAGTGACATTTGGGGCCAGATGATTATTTGTTGAGGGGCAGTCCTGTCCATTGTAGGATACTAAGCAGCATCCCTGGCCTTGACCCTCTAGATGTGCCAATGGAACCTCCCACCTCCAGTTTAGAAGCACTGCTCTAAAGAATGATCATTGAGAAACCCTAATCCATCATTTCTGGTTCAGGAGTTTGATAAAAAACTTCGACTTTATAACCACACTCCAATCCACTGTCATTCAATTGTGAATGGCAGTGGTCAAATAACTTCCCTGTGCTTACCTTTCCTTGTTTTTATTTTATTTTTATTTAAATATATTTTATTGATTTTTTTACAGAGAGGAAGGGAAAGGGATAGAGAGTTAGAAACATCGATCAGTTGCTTCCTGCACACCCCCTACTGGGGATGTGCCCACAACCAAGGTACATGCCCTTGACCAGAATCGAACCTGGGACCCTTCAGTCCGCAGGCCAACACTCTTTCCACTGAGCCAAACCGGTTAGGGCTCCTTTCCTTGTTTTTAAAATGGGGATACTAATAACATTTTTCTGAGGGTATTGTAAAGGTTAAATGAATTTACATATGTAATGTCAAACTAGATAGATGAGATTGTTTTTATTTTACTCTTTTTCTCTTCCTCATTTATCCATCTATCATTCAGTTACCTCAGTACAAAGTTCTAAAAGCTTAAGCCTCTGTACATGCATTCTTTTATAAATTCAGTAAATTTTTAGTATCTGTATCTATTTATTAATTCACTTTAAAAATGTGTTTTAACCACCTACATCCTAGTGAATGTCACCTTCTGCTTCATGAAATTTTATAGTATTGTGCATTTTCTCCAACTTAATGATAGATAAATTTGCTTATGTGTACTCTATACAGTCTCATTATATCTTCTTGGTCACTTTCTGAACATAGTGCAATCATTTTTTTTGATTGTTGTTTAATTGTGCAGTATAACTGTCTTGTGTCCTTTTGTTTTAGTATTTCTTTGGCTGTAATAATTTCATGTTTAAATTGTCTTCCCTTTTTAGTTTCTCTAATATTCCTATATGGAGTAAAGTTTTCTTCAGCTAATTTCTGTATGAAAATAATATAATTTACACTTTCCTCATTTAATGGTTTCCAAAGTGTTTTCCTCCAAAGGTATATATTAAGCAAATATTATTACTTATACATGAGAACAATCAAACTTTCCTTTGATCTGTTCTTTAAAATAGCAATTCATTCTCCATCTTTAAGAACACATTTTTTATAATGCAGTTCTAAGAATTTCAGTTGTGAATAAGCGTTCGCCGAGATCAAGTGTGTTAAGAATTTTAACTTTCACTTTTTTTAGATTAAAAGTCACCAATGTGGAGTATATTTAAATTTTTTTAATTTATTGGGATGACGTTGGTTAATAGGATCATATTGGTTTCTGGTGTTGATCTCTATGATATTCATCAGTGTTGAATATTTAATATAAGCTAGTTGAATAATTCAAAAAGAGATTGACAAGCACCAAAGGTTTTGATGGTATAATGGTTTGCTTTCCAAGAGAAATTGCCTTTTAATAAAATCCCTTGTGTATCAGGTTTACTAAACTTACTTGGATTGGACACTTAGTATCTCCCTATAATTTTTATTTATCTCAAGAATAGCATATATAATATCATTTAAAAACTATTTAAGAATTAAGGTAATTTTCTAAGTTATTTTATAACTTTTAAAATGTTAGACTAGTAGAGTCAAGGTAAGTTCCAAAGAATAGTATTTTAGTATAGTTTAAATATAGTTGAACAAAGGTCAGTGTACAGCTTTAAAAGTATAGACATGTCGTTTTACCTGAATCATGATTGATTTAAATTGGCTATTCTCTAAGTGAATATTTAACACTAGAAGCCCAATGCATGACATTTCTGCACCGGGGCGGGGGATGAGGAGGTCCCCTCAGCCTGACCTGCACCCTGTTGACATTCAGGGAATGTCAGTTGGACCTTAGAGCTGCTGTGGAGGTGGGAGAGGCTTCCGCCACCACCACTGCACTCACCAGCTGTGAGCCCAGCTACGGGCTTCTGACTGAGCAGCGCTCCCCTGTGGAATCACATTGACCACCAGGGTGCAGCTCCTGCCTTGAGTATCTATCTCCTGATGCGTGCAATAGCGATGGGTTGTTTTGCTGTTCAGTTGATTTGCATATTACCCTTTTATTATATAGGGTTATTATATAGGACTAGTAGACCTGCACATGAATCTGTGTACCAGTAGGTCTCTGCGGGGCCTGGCTGCTCCGCACCACTGCCCAGAGGCTGTCTAAGGCCCAAAGGCCCATCTGCGGCCAGGCATGGAATGCTTGCCTCCTTGCTGGTGCAATGATGCAAGCGTCCCCCGTCCTCTCACGCTGCTCCGTACCAACTGCCCAGAGGCCCTCAGTGGCCCCTCCGCCCTTTCCCTTCCCCCAGGGCTGGGGGACTTTGATGGGGCTGAGAGGACTGGGTGCTGCATCTTGTGACTATGGCACCACCATCTTTGTGATGGAGTGATGGTTAATTTGCATATTACCCTTTTATTAGATAGGATAGGATGATATAATTTTATTTTCATCTCTTAAAAGAGAATGTGTCTCCTACACCAGGTCATGTTTTTTTGTATTTCGTATTTTAATGTTTTTTTTTTAAAATAAATCCTTAATCTAGTATTTTTAGTGGTTTTTCTACAGTAAAAACTAGTTCTTAAATTTTTGTCTCTCACAAGAAAAATGTCTTAGAAACATCTTTTTTTTAAAAAATATATTTTATTAATTTTTTACAGAGAGGAAGGGAGAGGGATAGAAAGTCAGAAACATCGATGAGAGAGAAATATGGATCAGCTGCCTCTTGCACACTCCCTACTGGGATTGTGGCCGCAGCCAAGGTACATGCCCTTGACCGGAATTGAACCTGGGACCTTCCAGTCCGCAAGCTGATGCTCTATCCACGAGCCAAACCGGTTTCGGCAAGAAACATCTTTATATGTGGATTATCAGTCTTATTGAGATATAGTAATTCATAGACCATACAATTTACTCATTTAAAATGTACAATTCAATGCCCTAACCGGTGTGGCTCCGTGGATGGAGCATCGGCCTGAAGGGTCCCGGGTTCGATTCCTGTCAAGGGCATGTACCTTAGTTTCGGGCACATCCCCAGTAGGAGATATCTGTTCAATGTTTCTAACTCTGTCTTCCTCTCTGTAAAAACAATCAATAAAATAAAATGTACAATTCAACCTAACTGGTTTGGCTCAGTGGATAGAGCATCAGCCTGCAGACTGAAGGGTCCCAGGTTCGATTCTAGTCAAGGGCATGTACCTTGGTTGCAGGTGCATCCCCAGGAAGGGCTAGTATTTTGTGCAGGAGGCAGCTGATCCATGTTTCACTCTCATAGATGTTTCTAACTCTCTATCCTTCTCCCTCTCTTTAAAAATATATATATTCAAAAAAAAGTACGATTCAGTAGTTTTTAGTAGATCCACAGAGTTGTGCACCTATCACCACAATTAGTTTTAATTTTTATTATCCCCAAAAGAAGCTATGTACTCTTTGATACTCTTTATTCTCTCATACTCCCCTAGCCCTAGACAGCCACTAATCTACTTTCAGTCCCTATAGACATGCCTATTTCAGACTTTTCCTACTAATGAAACCAGACAGTAAGTGATCTGTAATTTAGCATGCTTTCAAGGTTCATCCATTTTGTAGCATATGTCAGCACTTTATATATTTTTTATTGCTGAATAATGTTTCCTTGTACAGATATACCTACCACATTTTGTTTATCATTCATCAGATGATGGATATTTGAGGTGTTTCTACTTTTTGTCTGGTATTATTAATGCAGCTATTATTTGTGTATAATTTTCATTTAGATGTGTGCTTTCCTTTCTCTTTGGATTTATTATTATAGCTATTTGAGGCTCACTGCACAAAATTTGTGCACTGGGGGTGGGGGTGTCCCTCAGCCCAGCCTGCACCTCTCTAATCTGGGACTGCTGGCTTCCAATCACTTGCCTGCCTGTATGCTTGATTGCCCCTAACTGCTTTTGCCTGTCATCCTTATCACCCCTTAACCACACTCCCTTGCCAGCCTGATCGATGCCTAATTGCTCCCCTGCCGGCCCAGTTTCTCCCAACTGCCCACCCCTGCCAGCCTGGTTGCCCCCAGCTGCTCTCCTCTGCTGGCCCGGTCACCCTTAACTGCCCTCCCTTGCCAGCCTGGTTGCCCCCAACTGCCCTCCACTGTAGGCCCGGTCGCTCCCAACTGCCCTTCCTGCAGGCCTGGTTGCCCCCAACTGCTCCCTCCTGCTGGCCTGGTCACCTCTATCTGCCCTCCCTTGCCAGCCTGGTTCCTCCTAATTGCCCGCCCCTAACTGCCTTCCTTGCAGGCGCAGTTGACCCCAACTGCCCTATCCTGCTGGCCATCTTGTGGCAGCCATCTTCTGTCCATATTGGGGTGGCCATCTTGTGTGTTGGAGTGATGGTCATTTTGCATGTTACCTCTTTGTTATATAGGATTGTTGTATAGGATGTTAGAGGTTGTGATGTGGTATCTGATTGTGGTAGGTAAATTTTTTAGCTGGTTGTTATTGCACTATTACTCACCTTTGGGACTCTTAACGTGACACAAAGACTTTTGACTATTAGTGGAATGGATTGATCAACCTGTGCAGATTTGGTAAAAAAGCATACAAGTTTAATATGTTTTATATGATACTAGCTTCTTAATAAGGAAATGAAGACCAGGAGAAATTGTTAAACCTCTGTGCTTTTATGGGTTTGATGCAGAGTGGATGCAAAGTTGTGGAAAGATATAAGGGCAAAGGGTATGAGGTAAGTGTACTAAAGTGGAAGAAATTGTGTTAGATCTTTTTGTTTGGGTTCTGGCCAGAGTCCTTCTTTTATCTTTGGAGATAAAGATGCTCCTGTCTTCCCAATATAGGGCGGGCACCTCTCACAAACTTTTTTTTTTTTTTTTTAATGTATTTTATTGATTTTTCACAGAGAGGAAGGGAGAGGGATAGAAAGTAAGAAACATCGATGGGAGAGAAACATCGATCAGCTGCCTCCTGCACACCTCCAACTGGGGATGTGCCCGCAGCCAAGGTACATGCCCTTGACCGGAATCGAACCTGGAACCTTTCAGTCCGCAGACCGACGCTCTATCCACTGAGCCAAACCGGTTCGGCTCTCACAAAGTTTTATAATCTCTTTCAGGGGTGTAGGGCAGAGATGGTATGGAGGTATATCTGGGAATTAGAAGGTTATGAGAGAGACCATTTTGTTTTTGCTATTTTCTTAAAACTCTTTAGCTTAAAATATTCGATGTTGCTACATTTTGGGATAGCATGTCCTGACCCTCATATATCTTAAGTTGTATGATGCAATTGAAAAACAATAGCCAGTCACAAGGATATTTGTGAAAATTGTAGATCATTTGATAAAGACCTGTTTATCCAATACATACCTCTGAGTGTGTTTTTTATTGTCATAGAAAGATAGTGCTTGGTATTATACAAAGTACTTAATATGGAAATAATTCATATTGTTATTTGAATTAATTGTTGTCTTGATGTAAAGTAAAGCTGCTTTAATATTGAAAGGGGAGTTTTAGTGTTCAATTATATATTTATATCACTGATATTTTAAGTGTATTGTTAGAATATTGGTAAGATTAATAAAAGTCAGAGTTAGAAAACCATAAGCAATCAGCGTTTTGGAAAATTATGACTAAACATATATTATAAACAGTTAATAGTCAATTCTTTACATTCTTACCTTAAAATATTACATTATAGTCCTTGTCAGATGGTTCACTTGGTTGGCGCATTGTCTCATACACCAAAGGGTTGCAGATTGGATTCTTAATGGGGCGTGGAGGGTGCATGTGGGAGGTGGCTGATCAGTGTTTCTCTCTCACATCATTCTTTCTCTCTCCCCCTTCCTTTTTCTCTAAAATCTCTGAAAAATATCCTTGTGGGAGAATTAAAATACATACACACTTAATCCTAAAAGATTCAAGACTTATTCAGATGTATAGGTAGTAAAATATTATTTAAGGGCCTCTCTCACTCTCCCATTTTTCTCCCCCAAAAGGTAACTTTTGTCAGTAATTTGGAATGCAACTTGATATCACTATACACTGTACGGGCATGTACCTTTAATATATACAAAAGTAGGCTTACAGTTGTCCGTATGGAAAACCATGCAATAATTTTTAAGTAATAATACAAGAATAGATTATGTTTTGCATAGTTACAACTGAAAACCCATTTTGCGACATCTTTGTATTAAGGCACTCATGGGTAGTATTCATTATTTATTATTTTCCCATTTTTTCTTTGGAAAAATTGAAACACAACATAGAGAATAGTGTAACATTTGTGTTGATTATTCTAAATTGCTTGTTTATTTTGCTACCTGTTTTTTTTTTTTTTTTTTTTTAAGATATATATTTGTATTGACTTCAGAGAGGAAGGAAGAGGGGGAGAGAGAGAGAAACAGTGATGAGAGAGAATCATTGATCCGCTGCCTATTGCACGCTTCACATGGGAGATTGAGCCCATAACCCAGGCATGTGCCCTGACTGGGAATCAAACCGTGACCTCCTGGTTCATAGGTTGATGCTCAGTCACTCAGCTATGCTGGCCAGGTACCACCTGTTTTTTAAGGAATAAAACAAAGTTGGAATTTCTAATATGTATTCAAAACAAGATAAATATTTTATGCATTTAAAAATTCACAAAATTATATTACTCTATTTCATCTTATTTCAACTTGCTTTTTCCACTCAATAGCTGTCTGTTGTTGATGTATACAGTATTTGCTCATTCTGAAAATTTTAAATTTTCAAGTTTTTCCTTTTAAAAATACTGTTTTTTAAAATTATGCAGTATTTAGCTGTGTGCATTAGGAAAACTCAAATTAACTGCATTCTGAAAAATAAGTTCCTGAGATTTCCTTTCAACAATACTTTTTGAAACAGATAAACTTACTTCCTGTCTCTCAGTTTCCTGTATCCATGGCAACCTCTGTTTTATACACTGACTGTGGAGGAACTAATGTGAAGAGTGGTGTTTCCTGAGCAAACTGTGACTTTAAAAGAAAAAAAAAGTTGAAAGGGTGGAAGTCAATGGTGCCACAGAAAGAAATGGAGTTTAGAAATTTCTCTCTACAGATTTAGAAAGACTTTACCTGAATCAACCGAGTGTTAATGATATGAATGTCCTATTGGTAAGACTATTTATTTAATACAAGCTTTTAGCTGAAACAAAAAAATAATTTGGTTTGTGAAAAACTGTAGTTTCAATAGAGTTTAATTATTTTGTAATGAATTTGTATTTTTATAATGTTATTTAATTGCTATTAGACTTTAAGTTGATAAGGGACATACTATATCCAAAGACCATTATTCCTGCATCATCATTTGTCACTTTTGTTATAATCAGTTGTAATATTTTAAATGAACTTAGCAAATACTTTATTTTGCAGTTCATTAAATTTGAGTTATTTTGTCAAACAGTGGATTAATGTATAACCTTGAGGTGCTAATAATCGTAGCACATATTCCAAACTCATTATTTTTTGTTATCATTGTAGTATAATTTATGCGTACTTAGTATTATTGGCTGCTTCTAAATAAAAATAAAATAGTATACAGAATTTCTGGTATTATAAAACTTTTATTTTAACAACATTTTTTTGATTTAAAGTTTTACCTTCTCATAGCCCATTCTGATAGAAACAGAAAAATCAAGAACAGGGCTATGTGCAGATTACATTTTTCTCTGCCTTGCCTGTGATCCTTTCTTCTTGTTACCTGTAATCTTGCATTATTAATCCATAAAGAGATACTTTGCTTTTGTGTCTGTTTGCCAGCTCTGCACTGGGAGACAAATAAACTGCCATGATTTAGGCCTTTCAGGTATTCCTAGGAATTTTTCTGAAATTACAGTTTTTCTGTACCTGGTTGAAATAACTTATTTCATATAAATAAAAGTGAATTAACAGGGCTTCATTCTCTTGTAGCATTATTTTAAGATAATACTGGCACTGTAGTTGTATATCCAAAAGCCTTTGTTCATTTGAGGCACCTCTATTTTCTATACCTAAATTATAATTTTATGAAACATTTGGATCCTGGAATATTTGAGGGGCTTTCCAGTCTTTGTAATTTATATTTACAGTGTAAACAGTATCCTTTGTTCCAAGAGGAGTATTTAATGATCTAGTTTCAGTTCAGTACTTAAATCTGCAAAGAAATCACCTCTCTCTCCTTGGGAGTGGTACTTTGTTGGCAAGATTGCTCTTCAGATAATTGATTTATCTAACAACATTTTGAGGATATCAGACACAGGCTTTCAACATCTTGGAAACTTGTATTATTTGTACCTAGAAGGTAATAATTTAGCAAAAGTACCATCAGATGCTTTTGAAGTACTTAAGAGCCTTAAAAGATTTTCTTTGTCTCATAAAAGCAATACAGTTCTTTGCATTTAAAGGGCTTGTCAACTTGGGATATTTGCTTCTGAAAAATTCAAGAATTAAAACCATTACTAAGGATGTGTTTAATGGACTTAACAATATTAAACATTTGATCTTAAGTTATAATGATTTAGAAAATGTAAATTTTGACACATTTAGATGTTAAAAAATTTAATTTACCTTAATTAAATTAGAAGTAGAATAATCAGCATTGATAATGATACAGTTGAGAACATGAGAGCATATTTGAAGATCTTTAATCTGTCATTTAATAATCTTACAGACTTACATCCAAGGGTCCTTAAGCCATTGTCTTCATTGACTCATCTTCAGGCAAATTCTAATCCTTGGAAATATAACAGCAAATTATTGGGCCTTTGCAACTAACTGGCTAGCATCTTCAGCCATTACCTAAACATCTATTGTCAGAACCCCTCCATCCATGCGTGGCAGAGCATTGCATTATATTAAGTGGACCCACTGTACAGATTGCGATACATCTTCGACAAATGTATCCAGAACTTGGGCTATAAAATCTCTTCATATTCATCACAAGACTACTGCATTAATGATGGCCTGGCTTAAAGTAACCACAAATGGGAAACATTTGGAAAACACCGAGAACATTTTTGTTGGGAAACAAAGTTCACCTTCCAGTAGATTTTTTCAAGAGAATACCTTTGCTAATCCACTAGAGGCTACTGCAGTGTTACCTGTGAAATTACAGTTTGCTGCTTTCTGTTAACTCGAATTTGGAAAAAAACAGCGCTCTACCAATGGATGCTGCTTCAGTGTCAGGGAAGACATCTCTAAATTGTACACAAGAAGTTGAAAGCTTAAATGAGGCTTTTGACATTTTGCTAGCTTTTTTTATCTTAGCTTGTATTTTAATCGTATTTTTGATCTACAAAGTTGTTCAATTTAAACAAAAACTAAAGACATCAGAAAACTCAGGGGAAAATAGACTTGAATATTACAGCTTTTATCAGTCTGCAAGGTATAATGTAACTGCCTCAGTTTGTAACACTTGCCAAAATTCTCTCGAAAGCCCTGGTTTGGAGCAGATTCAACTTCATAAACAAACTGTACCTGAAAATGAGGCACAGGTCATTCTCTTTGAACATTCTGCTTTATAATTCAACTAAATAGTGGCTGTAAGAAACTTTAGTGCCATGGACATGAAAAAAACTGAAGCTTCCTTGTAGGATTATAAACTTTATTTGTGTATATAATGAATTACATGAGTTTAGCATTAATAAATAGTGTTTTTAATAACTTATAAATATTGTATTCAGCAATTATTTTCTTTGATAAGCAATGTATTAAGTATTAATAATAACAGATATTTTTCTCTACCAAGCACTCTACTAAATACTTGAGATACTACATTTAATCTTTAAAAAGCCTTGTAAGGTCTGGCTGGTGTGGTTCAGTGGTTGAGTATCGACCCATGAACCCTGGTCCTGGTTCAATTCCCTATCAGGACACATGCCTAGGTTATGGGCTCAATCCCCAGTAGGGGGCGTGCAGGCGGCAGCTGCTCAATGATTCTCGTCATTGATATTTCTATCCCTCTATCTCCTTTTCTATCTCTGAAATCAGTAAAAACATATATTTTTTTAAAATGACTTGTAAGGTAGTGCTGTCTACATTTGACAGATCAGGAAACCTAGGGAGAATGAATTTGAGAAACTCCCACATTTTCACAGCTTTTGACATTTTCTAGATTTGTCTGACTCTAAGCCCATGCTCTTAATTTCATGCTACACTGCTGCTTCAGTGCTAAGGTTATTATTGTAAAAAAACATAAGCACAATTCCTATTCTTGGTAGAGCTTAAAATCTAGAGGAGGGAACACGTGGTTACTATACAGTACTTACTTACAGTTTACATTTTCTTCATATTTTATTTGTGATCTCATGGAGCAAAAATTTTTATGTTGTAGTGTAGTTTCCTCATGTTCTGGCTTTCAAAACCCCTTATCTTCACTCATCTCTTTTCATTTGTGAAAGCCTCTGTAAGCACTGTTTTTGAGTCTTCCAGAATGGGGACCTGTGGAATATTAGAAAATACTTTGCACTTGTGATCCTCCCAGACCTTGTCCTATGTATATCTTTATTTGGATATTCATTAATATTCTTTAATAAACTGGTAAACATAAGTATTTCTTTGAGTTGCTCTAGCAAATTAATGGAACTCAAGGAGGGTGTTGTGGGAACCTCTGATTTATAGACAGTTGATCAGAGCACAGTTATAGTGTTCTTATTCCCCCATTGTCTCTCCCCCCTCTCCCCTCCCCCCCTACACTCATGCCCTCACCACCCTGGTTAGACTTATATGCATTCATATCAGTCCTTTGCTTGATCTCTTCCCCCTCACCCCCAGCCTCCCTTACTTTCCCTCTGAGGTGTGACAGTCTGGTTGATGCTTATCTCTCATAGGATCTATTTTTATTCATCAGCTTATGTTATTCATTATATTCCACAAATGAATGAGATTATGTGACATCTTTCTCCGACTGGCTTATTTCGCTTAGCATAATGTTCTTCAGTTCCATCCATGCTATTGTAAATGGTAAGAATGTATTTTTTACAGCAATGTAGTATTCCATTGTGTAGATTACCACAGTTTTTTAATCCACTCATCTGCTAATGGGTACTTAGGCTATTTCCAAATCTTAGCTATGGTAAATTGTGTTGCTATGAACATAGGGGTGCATATATCCTTTCTGATTAGAGTTTCTAGTTTCTTGGGATATATTTCTAGATCACTGGGTCAAATGGACATTCCATTTTTAGTTTTTTGAAGAAACTCCATACTGTTCTCCACAGTGGCTGCACCAGTCTGCATTCCCACCAGCAGTGCATGAGGGTTCCTTTTTCTCTGCATCCTCACCAGCACTTGCCATTTGTCAATTTGTTGATGATAGCCATTCTGACAGGTGTGGGATTGGTACCTCTTTGTTGTTTTGATTTGCATCTCTCTGATGATTAGTGACTTTGAGCATGTTTTCATATGTCTTTTGGTCTGCCTTATGTTCTCTTTCGAAAAGTATCTATTTAGGTCCATTGTCCCATTTTTTTATTGGGTTGTTTATCTTCCTTTTGTTAAATTGTATGAGTTCCCTGTAAATGTTGGAGAGTAACCCTTATCGGTGATAACATTGGAAAATACATTCTCCCATGCAGTGGGCTTTCTTGTTATTTTGTTGATGGTTTCTTTTGCTATACAAAAGCTTTTTATTTTGATGTAGTCTCATTTGTTTATTTTCTCTTTAGTTTCCATTGCCCTAGGAGCTGTATCAGATTTTGCTGCCTGTGGATTTCTCTAATGTTTTTATGATTTCTCATCTACATTTGAGTCCTTTATCCATTTTGAGTTTATTTTTGTGTATGGTGTAAGTTGGTGGTCTAGTTTCATTTTTTTGCATGTATCTGTCCAATTTTCTCAACACCATTTAAAGACTGTCTTGACTCCACTGTATGTTCTTGCCTCCTTTGTCAAATACTAATTAAGCATAGTGGTTTGGGTCGATTTCTGGGTTCTCTATTCTATTTCATTGGTTTATATCTCTGTTCCTGTGCCAGTCCAGGCAGTTTTGAGAACAGTAGCTTTGTAATACAGCTTGATATCTGGTATTGAGATTGATAATGTAACACTGTTTTGCAGAGCACGTTATTTTCATTTTGGTCTGAGCTTTGTGACATACAGCACTTCCCAGGAATTTAACTCCAAGCCATAAGAACCTTTTCATATAACTTTAATAACATTAGCATACTTGGCTTTACAAAACTTGTTAATTACCTTGTAATTATTTATTGCATAGCTTTGTTTTCAACAATGTGTAATATACACTGAGTGGCCAGATTATTATGATCTCTGAACAGGCCTAATTAGAGGCCCAGTGCATGAATTCGTGCATTGGGGATCCAGTCAGCCTGGCCAGGGGGAGGGGACATGGGTGGTTGGCCGGCCTGCCTGCTGGTTGAACTAGTCGAGGGGACAATGTGCATATTATCCTTTTATTATATAGGTTATACACTGAGTGGCCAGATTATTATACGTTCAGAGATCATAATAATCTGCCCACTCAGTGTATACAGTGGTAAAGTCATACCTCAGCCTCAAATTCCTAGTAAGTTCTTTTACATTTTTTTTTTTTACAAAACAAGAACCAGCCTGTCAAGTGAATTCTGTAAACAAGCAAAACAAGCATTTCTTTGGCTTCTTCAATGGAACATTTTTCCCAAATAGTTCCATACAGTCTTTGATCACCTTTTTTAGTGGAACCTTAGGATGTTTTCATTTGGCAATGTTTCTTTATTAAAGCAGCCTTGCTCTTGAAAACCACATAATAAGGCAGTTTCTTTTCATAGTTGATTGTAGTTATTTTTCATTGTCTTAATAATCACCTTGTGTATGTGCATTAAAAACAGTTATATAAGGGAATGGTTTATAATATAAAAGCCTTTGTAAGTATCATTGTTGAGTGTAAAAAAATAAATTTTCATTTCAAAATAACTTAGTGAATTTTCACTCTGAATTTTTTTATTCCATTTCCTTTCCAGTATTTGTCAGGGGTATTAGATTTATTAATGCATTTTTCCATGACCATGCAGAGAATTGCCCTGTAGAAAGGATATATGTTTCCATTTAAATGACAAAAGTATTTGCAGCCTTGCTCCCGGAAAAATATTTAAGGGAGGGAGGGGGAACAAAGCAAACTAATTTCAGTGTAAATGTCACCACTTTTGTAGCCTCTGATATGGTAGAAATTTTGTAATAGGACTGATAAATCAAGGCTTTCTTTTGCCATTTTTTTTCAATAAACTTGTTCTTTGCTAAGTCCTATTAAATAATATAAGTAGAAAAGAATAGTTAAGAGGATATTTTATTTGGTTGTGGCTCTTAGTGCTTAAAATTTTTTCTTAAATTACCCTAATTGCACTGATCTATATTTAAGATAATGACGTGAGAGTAACTTCAAATATTAAGTGTTATATACAGATAGTATAATTATGATCTGTTTTTCAAGTATGTGGTAAAGAAAAATCTAATTTCGTGGGCCTGCTACTATGAAACATTGTAAATCATCAATTTTATATTATGAAACTGTTTAGAAAAGGTAACTGAAAATTTTGTTTCTGCATGACTGTTTTACTTCTATATCCAAGGGAATGGAGATGTGATAGAAATATGTAAATCCATCCCAGAGAAGTAATTTAAGGCACATAATTTATAATGAAGGATCAGTCATATAAATATGGAAATGTAAAATGCTCACCAGAAAAATACTAATAAAACTTGGGCAGGAAGTCCTGTTTACATTCAATCTAAGTTTATTATTTAGGGTAGGCAAATGAATATTAGAATATTTCATTTATATGTGCCCTTGGGGATTAAATATTTTTCTTTATCTTTCTAAAGGCATTTTGTTTTCTGAACAACTGTTTGGGATCATAATCATACAAAAGGACAGATAATTTTAAGCCTGCATTTTTTTTTTTAAGGGAGGTAAATAAGCACAAGAAAGTTGGATTTTCTTAAAGTACATCTTTTTATAAAGCAAGGAAAAAGCATTTTGCATGAAGTTTCTGCCATTCATATACTATACAGATAGATATTTTTATAGATCCAGAAAATGTCTTAAAATATCATAGCTTTAGGAAATACTAAGTCAAGATTAATGTGCATTTGACTGAAAAGACAGATTTCTGAAACTGAAATTTTTGAAAAGATCAAATGTCCTTCCTTACTGAGAACAGTGTTTCATGTTCTCACCTATTTATTTAATGTTTGTGTATGTGTAGCATCACTTACCACATACTTGAAAAACAAAACTAGCAGATCTTTGAGAAGGCCTGTCACTTCATAGAGCTGGAAATCCATTTGGGGACAGAGGAGGGAAAGGGAGAGTAAATTCCAGTGATCACACGACTGACTTAAGTCTGAATAAACATGGGCCAGGGCTCTAGTATTCTCTCTGAGGAGCTTGGACAGGCTCTGCAGACCATTGTCTGGCCTGTGTCCATTTTGCTTCTCTGAATATCATTATCCATTCTTTTGTTGTTAATCCTCACCTGAGGATATTTTTCCATTGATTTTTAGAGTGGAAAGGAGGGGGAGAGACAGAGGAAGACCGCTGTGAGCCCTAATAGGTTTGGTTCAGTGGATAGAGCGTCAGCCTGCGGACTAAAGGGTCCCAGGTTTGATTCTAGTCAACGGCATGTGCTTTGGTTGCTGGTTGCAGGCACATCCCCAGTGGGGGGGTGTGCAGAAGGCAACTCATCGATGTTTCCAACTCTATATCCCTCTCCTTTCCTCTCTCTAAAAAATTAATAAAAATAAAAAGACGCGTGTGAGAGACTGGTTACCTCTCGCATGTGCCCTACCAGGCCGAGGATTGAGCCTGCATTGAGGTACGTGCTCATGATCAGAATCAAACCCAGAATCCTTCAGTTCATGAGATGGTGCGCTATGCTATCCACTGAGCCAAACCTGTTAGGGCTCATTATCCATTCTTGATTCCAACTTTTTAACACCTTTTTTTGGCCATCATTCACTAATTCTATCTTTTGGCTTTCTAGAAATCTCAAGTTCCTGAATGCGTTAGATTTGCCTAAGAACTTTTCAAGGTTTATTCTGGTCCTAGCAGTGTCATCTAACAGCCTAATCATTTATGAGAAAGGGGTAAAGTTATTGTTTTTGGCAAAAATTGTGCAAAGTTTATTTTACCTATGCTGCAGTCTATCAATATCTGTTCTTAAATTTGAAGGCTTAGTCTTATAAATGCTCATGTCTGACTTGAAGCCTACCTAATGCTCTAGAATTGCTGCACTATTTATAAATTTAGCATATTGCTAATTACTTTTTTATAATTTCATATAACAAAGATATAACTTCTTACCTTCTCTTCAAAAACATGTGCTCGTGCTGGTAGCACCAACATTGATCAATATGATAATTTGATGTAAAAGACATAATCAAATGAACTGGCTGTCAAATTATACATTTTTATCTCTCTCTTTAATATACTTCCGTGTAATTCACATTCACCCACCAGCAGAACACAGTCATTCTCCAGTTGTTAAGTATCTGTTAGGAAAACTCACAATGAATCGTTTGAGAAAACAAACAATATTCAGAAATCCCATTTATTTCTTGTGAAATTTCTTGGTGCTTGGAGGTGATGTGAGTAAGTAGGCAGCTCCCTGAGTGGATTGTTCCTAAATAATATTGACACCAGCCTGGGAAGCTGTAGTTTAGAGGGCTTTTGTCCTTTTCAGCTGATTGAGACCAGTGGTTGATAGAATGCCGGATGTTCAACACGAGTCTTGGGCCCTGCCTGCTTAGCATGCTGGGATGGGTTAGTGGTGCAGTACTCTGAAGTGAGGGGGGGGAATGGCTTTATTTCCTCCCATGTGTTTGCCCTTCCTGACTCCAGCCTTCATTTTACAGACAGGGAGACCCACAACTCGAGAAATAAGTTAACTTCAGTAGGATTGCACAGTTAGTAGCTGAACTTTTAATGTAAAGTTTTGGCTTTTTAATTTTCATTCCAGTGTTTTTCAATAAGTCCTAATAAAGTAGATCATATGTTTGTTTCTTTAGAGATTTTTTAGTCTTTTATAAAGGAAATATGTTCACATCAATAATATATACTCAAACACTAGAGCTTTACATGCAGATTATAATGTATTAGAATGATATCAGCTGGTTATTGTTTGCTCATGTGGTGATTTAGTTTTCTGAAATCAGATCACATTTGAATGTATAGGCAAAGAGTTCTGACTTTACAAAGGGGGAATGTGGCCCAAAGTGTGATGACTTTGGGAACTACTTTACTGAACATCTTAAAAATTAGTTATGCATGTTAGTGCAGTATGAGAACACTTGTGTCCCTGATAGAAATGATACTATAAGTTCCCTGGAGACAAAAGTTGTAATTTATTCAGTTGGTTTTAAAATCAAATATTATAATTTAGTGTGCCAGTAGATGGGTATGTACTCCCACCTTTTTAAAGTCATGTTTACTAAGGTACAGTTTTCCTGTAGTAAAACCTTCTAAGCATAGTTTTAACAAATGTAACCACTACCAAAGTATAGAATTTTTCCATGATGCCAAAAAGTTCCCCTGTGTTTTTTGCCTGGCAGCCACTGACCAAATAAATAATTTCATCTTTCTGGAAAGTCACATAAATGGAGTCATACAATATGTAGCCTTTTGAGTCTATTTTATTTCTTAATGTAATGTTTTTGAGATTTATCCAAGTTGTTTCATGTATTTTTAGTTTGTTCCTTTTTGTTGCTAACTACTATTCCAGTGAATTAGTGTTCCACAGTTTGTTTATCCACTCATTAGTTGATAGACTTTTGGGTCATTTGCAGTTTTGGATTTTAATGAATAAAGCTACTATAGATAGTCACATATAGATCTGAGGGTACTTGTTTTGGTCTTGGGTAAATACCTGGGAATGGAATTGCTTGGTTATAATGGAGTGTGCTTAACTCCATAAAAATTGCCAATGTGTCTTCCAAAATGGATGTGCCATTTTTATTCTTACTCGCAGTGTATGAGAGGTCCTTTTGTTTCTCAGACTTCTGAGCACTCAAATTATGTCAATCTTCCTAACTTTACTTTTATTAAAATCTCATTGTGGTTTTATTATTTTTCTCATTGTGGTTTTAATTTGCATTTCTCAGATAACTAATGATATAGAACATCTTTTTAATTACTGATATATGACATCTATATGTGTGTGTGTGTATACACACACACACACACACACACACACACACACACACACACTATATACTTACTAGAGGCCCAGTGCACAAATTCATGCACCAGTGGGGCCTGGGCTGAAACTGGCTCTCCAACATCCCCCAAGAGGTCCCAGATTGCAAGAGGGCACAGGCCAGGCCAAGGGACCCCACTGGTGCACAATTGGGGCCAGGGAGAGATGTGGGAGGTTGGCCAGCCAGAGAGGGACTGTGGGAGTGCTCCAGGGCATGTCCGGCCCATCTTGCTCAATCTCAATTGGCCGGACCCCAGCAGCAAATTAACCTACCAGTTGGAGTGTCTGCCCCCTGGATGTCAGTGCATGTCATAGCGAGTGGTTGAGTGGCCTTAGCATATCATTAGCATATTATGCTTTGGTTAAATGGCTGACTGGACGGCCAGACATTTAGCATATATTAGGCTTTTATTATATAGGATATATTCTTTGGAAGAATCTCCAATAAAATATTACCCATTTAAAAATATTACCCATTTTAAAATTGAGTTATTTGTCTTAGTGAGTTTTCACTTTTTTATATATTCTGAATCTAAGACTTTTGTCAAATACATGTTTTACAAATGTTTTTTTTCTAGTCCAGTGGTTGGCAAACTCATTAATCAACAGAACAGCAAACTGCTGCTTGTGGCTCCCAAGCTGCAGTTTGCCTTCCACTGTCCTAGTTTATGGCTTTTCTTTTTCTTCATAGTGTCTTTAGTAGAATAGAGATTTTTAATCTTTAACATTTTTGTATCTTTACCATTGTAGTATAAAGTCAACACAAGACTATTATAGTAGGTTAAAGAATATTATAAAGCATCTCTTTTCTATGTAACCTACCTTTCTAGTATCCAAGCACACTAATAATCTAGTGAAAGAGAAGTCTTTATATATGTACAAGATAGATTTTCTGCTTTAAGAAATATATTTTGAAAAATTTCTTTGAATTTTAGAACTAAAATTTCTCTTCATGTTGAAGAGGATAATTAGAAAAAAGAACACCTATTGAAATATTTCAGTTTAACCTGGTGTGCTCTCCTTTTATTCTAGTGTTATCCAAGATAAATTTTGTGGAATTATAAACATTTCAGTGGAGGGCCTCCATGATGTCATGACAGAAGATCCTGAGACAAGAACATATAAAGAGTAGGTGGATCATTTAATTAATTGTACTTGGCAATTCTTGTGGGGAGGGGTAATTAATTATATCCTGCTTGAGTTGTGTTCACTGTCACCATATAAAAACAGAATAGCAACTGTTTTAATTTTGTCTTCTATAAAGAAAAAAATTTATTTTGCTTATACTATTTCTTGTTTGATTTAAGATCAGCTTTATCCTGTTATAGCGAAATTCTAAATTGGGCTTTTTTAATCTTAATTATTATCTTATGATTTGACATTAACTTAAAAAAAAACCAAGTGTATATTAGCATGTGAATTCCTTTTTAAAGATGTTTTAATAGGTTGTTGGGTTTTTGTTTTTTTTTTTCCCCAACTAACAAAGTGTCTTCCCCTTTTAGGCAAGTTATGGGGTAAAAGAGATGGACAAGCATCCAGTTTTTGTATTTGCCTGGTGTAAGCATCACTGGCACTTTTAAAATATTAGAGGGTCACATGGTACTTGACTAATTTCAAAGAGAACAGTTAAAATTATATTTTTTGGAAGAATAGTTAAAATCATGTTATCAGGAATGCTGATAATTTCATATTTATATTGTTATTAATTTGAAATTCTTTTAAACAATCATTTTATCCTTTTGTAGTTAGTAGAATTGCTTCAATTTTTCTCGTATTACTGTTGATAAAGGACACGTTTCATATAATGATAAGCAGGGCTTTATGAGGTTTCAGGCCACTGAGGTTTCCCCAGTAATGATTGAACCTATTTTCCCATATACAGCAAATGGGAAAGATTGCTATTTGAATCATATTTTGTTGAGAAATATTGAAAAGCAGATATATGTTGTTGAATCTTATTAAACATACTAGAGGCCCAGTGCACAAAATTCATGCACTAGGGGGCAGGGCTGTACCTCAGCTCAGCCTGCACCCTCTCCAATCTGGGACCCCACAAGGGATGTCTCACTGACCATTTAGGCCCAATCCCAGTCAGGACATCCCTCTCGCAATCCAGGACTGCTGGCTCCCAACTGCTCACCTGCCTGCCTGCCTGATTACCCCTAACCACTTCTGCCTGCCAGCCTGATCACCCCCTAATCACTCCCCTGCTGGTCTGGTCACTCTCAACTGCCCTTCTCTACAGGCCTGGTCCCTCTACTGCTTCTGAGAAGCACCCTCCGAAGGATGTAAAATTTCAGTACGGTGATAAACTTGTCCGTGTATTCTAAAACAGTATGGCCCATATCCTGATGGTGATGCAATATTTGCACCCATGGAAGCAAAAGCCAAAGAACTAATTATGGAACTAATATTTTCCATGAAATTTTTACTGTCAGAATCTTCATTTGTCATTAATCTTTTTAAATATGCCGGGTATTCTGGGAAAGTATATATCATTTGGACAGACTTTACCTTTGCTACAACATTGAGTAAATTTCCCATTGGATGGCTTTTCATCAGAGAAATTTCGTGCTAGGCAAAAATGACATCTAACAGTCATTGCACCACTACAATGTTTGAGAATTGCATCTTCACGTACTCCATTTTCCTGAGAAGGCAGTTCCTACTAGTATTGGTAGTACTTGTTGATGACTGTTCTTTAGACATATTCTGTTGTCCCCACCACCTTTCAACCTCAAAGGCACATTAGTCTTTAGACATTTTCTGTTGATTACGCTGGCTTTTTTCATCTTCAGAGCTACATTTTGCCAGTAGTAGCTTTTCACATACATTCTGTCACAGGCACCACCTTCTTTCAAGATCAGACGGATGTTGGTCTTCAGACATTTTCTGTCAATAACGCAGGCTTCTTCCGGCTGCAGAACTATGTTGTGTCAATAGTTGCTCTTTAGACATAGTCCCACCTCCCTGCTGTCATAGTCAGAGATGCAGGTGAATGAGAGTCCTGGCTGTCAGGCCATTGAGAGCTGTCTGACCAACGGCTGATTCTGTGGGGGTGGGACTTCCTTCGCTCTGCTGCCAGAGTCTCCGAGGGGCGATGACGAAGCAAGCATTCTGCCAGGCCACGCGTGCTGGCTGCTCTTAGCAGCTGCCCCCCGGGACTAGTGGACTCCAGAGGGGCTGAGAGGACTGGGCACCACCATCTTGTGGCTACGGGTGCCACTGTCTTTGTGATGAGTGACATTTGATTTGCATATTACTCTTTTATTAGATAGGATTTAAATAAAATATGTCTAGCATGTCTCTTTACTACAAAATATAAGAGACACCAAGTTTTCTTTGCCACAGTTTATTGGTTAGGGACCTATGACTCCGATTAATTACAGAATTCCACTCTTCTACACTAGGAAACAGTGAGGTTTATTCCCATCAACTTGATACACTGGTCACTATTCATTTCTGGTCTTCTTGGCACCAGTGTTGACTAAGTGGGAAAATGCATTTCTGTCATCTCTGCTAATGGTGAAGAGCAGTGATGCAGATACTCAAAACAAAATGATTTATAACTTCTGCAGGTACAGGTGCCATCAGGGACAAGTTCCTTGTAGCCTGGTGCTTATGTTATTTGGAACATAAAGTTGATTGTTACATAATCAATACAGTTTTAATGATGTTATGTTTGAAATTATTGCTACTGTTATGAAATAAGTTTAATACTCTACAGACAAATGATATCTACAGACTGCCAATTAATTGGTTCAAATTTTGCTTATAAATAAATATCTTATAGTTTACTACCTTAAATGCTCAAGAAAAATGCTTTACACTTTTTTGGGGTACCCTTTTTAAAGTGAGATACTGTTTTGTAATTAAAATTTTTTAACTTATAAATCTAATTCATCTAGCTATTCCTCAAATTTTGGTATATAGAGGCATTAATGTTGTCTGATTTTGAGGATTTGTTTTTAGTATGTTAAAAACTTTAAAATTTATTAGAAACATTTCTTAAAAACTGTAGCTGTATGTTGATGTCTCATCTTGAAGAGCCAAAAGCAACAGAAGATGAAGAACCACCCACAGAACAGGATAAGAGGAAAAAAATGGTAAGTTACAAAGGTAGCTTCTAAAAATTTGGGAGAAGCATATGTCATCATATTCTGTAGGCTTGAAAATATCTGTTAGTCCACTCCTCTATCCCTATTCAAGATTAAGGTAAGCTAACTGAGTTTGAAATTGGCAGTTTATTCCTGAAACAGAATAATTTTATTCCTTGATATGAAATAATCGCTTATTGTCTTAGCAGAGCATTGGGTTTGTTCTTTTACTCACAGAAAACACATGGCCCTCAAATCGTGTTTAAGTTGTAATGCTGATTCTTTTGTTTTGAGGAGATTCACTGAAGTTGTTTCAATTCAGGTTATTTCTTGGATTTTTTGCAATGAATTTTTTTGGATGTACATCACAGACTTTTATAAAAATGAATTTGAGTTAATTGCTAAATTGTTTAGAAAACTATTACTTCTTACTATAGGAATATAATAATAAAAAAAAAAGAATGGGAAATCTTAAATAACTTTTTTTTTTTAAATCCTCACCTGAAGGTATTTTTTAGAGTGAGTGGAAGGGTGGGGGAGAGAGAGAAAGAGAGAAACATTGGTGTGACAAAGACACATTGGTTGCTTCCTTGCAAGTGCCTCAACCAGGGTTGGGATTGAGCCTGTAACCGAGTACGTGCCCTTGACTGGAATTGAACCCAGGACCCTTCAGTCCTCAGGCCAATGCTCTACCTACTGAGCCAAACAGTCTAGAGCTAAAATATCTTTCCTTTAAAATTATTTATAATCTTGATTTTTTTTTTAAACTCACCCGAGGATATTTTTCCTATTGATTTATAGAGAGTGGAAGGGAGGGAGTAGGAGGGGAGAGAGTGATAGAGAGGAACATTGACACACAATGGCAATAGAGTACCATGTACAAAGCATTGATCTTTGTAATTAGTATTTCCCCTGTGAGCTTGACTATCTGCTCACAGAACCTATCTTCTGGTGATGATGAAACATACAAAAGCCTGGCATCAGACACACAACTTTACCTAAGGCTGCTTTTATAAAAAGTAGTGAAAATTTCAAATGATAGATTTAATATAACTTTCCTTACAACTGAGACCATCAAAAGCAATGGTAAATTTCCCCAAATTTAGAAATACACAGTTTCAGTGATTAATTTAGCTCTTATAGCCTGCAGAGTTTCAAGTAACATTAAAACAATCCAAGAAGATAGGAAGAAATGAATTTAAATAATCCAACTGAGGTATAATGAAGATGCAAATTGATAACCAGGCAGCCTCCTGGGTTAGCAGTTCTTTCTATTGTAGGGCTACAATATTAGTAAAATACAGTTCGAGATCCAGAGGTTAAGATCTTTCGCAGTGGCCACATAATAGTACTTAAAAAATACTGGAAAGAAAATTATCTTGAAATTGCCCTTGGATTTAAATAAAGCGATGACTGCTGGTTTTTGTTTTTAGTTGAGATTTCAGATTAATTGCCTATTGACATCAGTATTGTTCTTGAGTATTACAAAGCAGGCAGCCTCATTATTTCTTCATTATTTACTTGCATTGTTACCAGAAACCTTGATCAGGAAGAGTTCAGCAACTTTGCTACTGGTCCCTTGGAAACTTCAGCAGTGTGACATTGAGTCAGAGTAAATAAAGTCTTTGTGTTTATACATGAAAGATGTGGCCTTGTTTAGGAGAAGTAATTTTCAGTAACTTAGATATCATTCCAATGACCTTTAGACTGTCTTCTTGGCAGTTTTTCCTACTTTCATTCTCACTTTTCCCTTCTTGCAAAGCATTGTCCTGCATAAGGAAGTTCCTGTTTTGAAGAGGTTTATTTTTATTATATTTTAATTGATTTCAAAGAGGAAGCGAGAGATAGAAACATCAGTGATGAGGGAGAATCATTGCTTGGGTGCTTCTTGCATGTCCCACACTTGGGGATGAGCCCGAAACCCAAGGCCAGAATGTTTTCTGTTGATAGTTATCTTTAGAGTGTGGAGTGATGGGCTATTTTTAAAAATACATTTTATTGATTTTTTACAGAGAGGAAAGGAGAAGAATAGAGAGTTAGAAACACCGATGAGAGAGAAACATCGATTTAGCTGCCTCTTACACACTCCCTACTGGGGATGTGCCCGCAACCAAGGTACATGCCCTTGACCGGAATCGAACCCGGAACCCTTCAGTCCACAGGCCGATGCTCTATCCACTAAGCCAAACCAGTTAGGGTGTGATGGGCTATTTTTAATTTAATTATATATATTTTTTGTTTTTCAAGTATACCAGTGGGAGACGAAGAGTATGTGTTTGTTTTATCATTTATATTATTATTTTTATTTCTCATTTTAAACCAGAAGCATATAGTGAATGTGAATAGATAGCAATCCAGGACAGGGTGCATTTCCTGTGGTCCTGCCACAGTAGACTACCTGGCTTCCCTAAGAGAAACCCTGGACATTTGTGTTTAAGGGTCTTCAGCATGTTCTATTCCTTTTAGGGTCTTTTCTACCAGGTTTTGAGTCTTTATATGGATGAACCCTTAGTTGCTGAGAGATTGTGCTAATCTTGCAACTCCATGCTCAGATGCCCTAGTTCCTGAGGTTAGACAAACCAAGTGAATTTCATTTAACAAACATTTCCACCATGAGGCTGTTTGGGAATCTCCTGTGAGAAGGGAGGCAGGGGCAGTGTGTTGCTGTTGGGGGGTTATGAAGAATTTTAGACAGGCATGTGTAAAGAGGGACTGTTTTGCCCTTTGACACAGTGTGGTCCTCTCTGTCCCACAGCTGGCCCTGAAGGACCCGGTGCACACCGTGTCCTTGCAGCAGTTCACCTACGAGAAGCTCAAGGCACAGCAGGAGCTCCTGGGCGAGCAGGGCTTCCAGTCCCTCATGGAAACGGTGGACACGGAGATCGTCACCCAGCTCCAGGAGTTCCTGCAGGGCTTTTGAGAGCACAGGACTGTGGCTGCCTGCGCTCTGCAGCCAGCCGGGGAGCCCGCCTGCCGTCTGAGCGCCTGCTGAGACACGAGGAAAGCCTGTGTGCGAAACAGAAGCAAAGACCACACTTTCTTACTACAAAATGTAGTGACTGAATGTAAATCCCACATAACTAAAACCACAAACCTATTCCTCAAAAGAATTTAATTTTATATTTATGAGGGGCCCTGTGTTTACTAGAGATAGATTTGATGGTATAGCTGCTTAGTTTCCTGATAAGAGAAGAAACTGATTACCGTTTAATCATGTGCGTTTAATGTTTGAGAAAATGAAAGTTAACATGTCATCTGAGATGTTTTTCTGCAACCAAAATTAGTAAAATTTGGCTGCCTTATCTCTTTTTTTAAGCTAATGACAATACTAGTTTGAGAAATGACAAAGCTGTTCAGATGCAATTACAGAATTTGTGCACCAGGCAAAGCTATATAAATAGTGACAAATACACATTATTAGATTATCTTGCAATCTGACATAGAAAACGTGTTTTATCAAACGAATGCTTTTATTTTCATTTTAGTAATTTGTTACCATAATTAGTAAAGGTATTTTTTTCTCATTTTATACTCAGTAGTTATATTTAGTCTTTAAATCCTCACTGTTCGGCCTGCAGGAGGGAGCCTGTGGCACTGCAGTACCGGGTGGGAGGCCTCGCTCGGGTCAGGATTTGGTCCCAGTTCCTTTGTTCCTCCAGAGGCCCAGAGCCCCCAGGCGGCCAGACCCATGCTGCCGCGCGGCGGGGCCCCCTTTCCCATCCTCCCGGCTCCTTTAGAGAGTGCAGGGCTTCCTCCGGGCCGCCGAGAGTGGGTGCCAACACTGACGTGACCAGTGTCCCTGTTCCTCCAACATGCAGCACCACAAAAGGGGAAACGGGAGGAGATACAGCCTTACCTTGTTCCACTTGCCACTATTATTAGGAACCTTTAAAGCGTTTGTAAGGGAACACTCAGAAACACTGTTGGAAAATGCCTGGTCTTTCTGTGGAGAGTTGGTCCAACGTGTCGCTGCAGGAAAGCACCGCCCCTCTGTGAGCTGCGGAGTGCAGAATTTATAGAAGTGTTGGATGTTTTCAGCAAGAGAAAGAAAATGTGGTTCAAATTAAATTTTCCAAAGACACCTTACATTTGTTTGACTGATTATTTTTCCCACACACACGAAAACAGAGTTCATAAAAATTGCCCATTGAATTTTCAAGGGTTAAAGGGAAGTTTCCTTTCATGCTCTGTGTTGGCGCTGTCCAGGTAGGAGGCAGTGCTGCATGCGGCAGGAGCTAGTTTCCTTTAGTTTCTCTTCATGTAAAGTCTGAGAGCTTCTCTATGCTGTTTCTTTATCACCATTCCTCAGTCCGCACGGCTGATCTACGGAGAATAATTTATTTTTGTTGTCTTATTTTCATTTGAGGCACTATTCCTATTAGTGTTAATAAAAAATTGTCAAACATACACCAGTTCTTCAGCTGCAGGGACGTGCTCATATTCCCAGTCCTAACAGATTTCATTATAGTGTTACAGCAAATATTACTAAAATAGCCATTTTGGAAAAAGGTAAGAAGAAACCTATCTCTGGGAATGAGATTATTCATTTTTTTAAAATCAAAGATTAAAATAGGTTTTGTAAATAGCTCAGAAAAAAAAATGCCATGTATCTTGAATTTTTAAGTGCTTAATTAAGACATAAAATGTAAGTGTTGATTTACAGAATTCTGTTTACTAATGCAGCCTTCTGGTAAACATGTAAGATTATCATTTCTGTTCCATAAACATACTCCTTTTCTATTTATTTTACTTTCCAGAGACTTCTCTCACTCTCTGATACAGGCTCAGGTAGCCAACAATAACATGTTAAAATTTTTATTATAAATGGTTTCTCCTCCCCTTCTCTCATATTAGAGGAGCAGCATCACCACACATTAAAAAGACATAGTTTTCCTTGAAAAGTCTTCACCTTGGATCTGTATTTTACCTACCCCTTTGTTCAGCAGGTATATGCCAAGTTCCTGTTTTGTGCCATGGTGCTAGGCTACATTCTGGGGTTAGAACAGGGTACTTACCTCACAGAATTTTACAATTCAATGGAAGCACTCGCCACCAGGGTATAAGAAAACTGTGGCTCTAACCGTATGTTCAGGAATAGCAGGGGAAGAAGATTACTTACAAAAGAAAAGGCTGCTGGCACTGTTTAATTTTGATTTGATGTCCATTTAAAACCTGCCCTCAAACAGCACAGTTTGGTGAGGTTATTGCAAAGTAAATGTCACTGTGCTGAAACTGGGCAGCTGTGATTCTGGACTCAGAACTGCTTGCTTGAAATTACTCTGACTTACAAGATCATCAGTGAGATTTTGAAAATGTTAGAAGCTCTGTAGCCTCACAACTAATTCCTGATTCTATGAATTATAACTTAAGGCTCACCAACTAAGGGCAGTAGGTTTCTATTCTACTTCTACAGACCTTATAAATCCCAAGTATAAATTGAAAAGTCATTGCAAAGAGCTGAGGAAAGGAGGATAAGATGCATGCCATGAAAAACAAAACAATCCCCCTACCTTAGAAAACAAGTTTAATTCTATAAAGCATTGAAAGAAACACCAGGATGTTCATCCTTTAGATTCACCAAATTGTTTTCTTTTGCCACATCTCTTCATATATATACTAGGGCCTCGTGCATTAAATTCATGCACTGGGGGTGGTTGGTCCCTCAGCCCAACCTGCCCCCTCTCACATACTGGAAGCCCTCAGGGGATGTCCTACTGATGGCTTACTTTCAGCCTTGGGCAGGGGACTTAGGGCAGGGGACCCCAGCACCCTAGGATTGGCCGATTGCCAGCTCCGCCCCAACCCCAGCCTGCCCAAGCCCAAAAGCCTCTGGCCAAGGCTTTCGGCCTTGGGCAGGGAACCTCGGCCAGGGGACACCCGGCACCCTGCGATGGGGCTGATCGCTGGCTTCGTCCCAGCTCCGGCCTGCCCAAGGCCAGGGACCCCTGGCACTGTGCGATTGGCCTATCGCTGCTTTTGCCCCAGCCCCCTGGGCTCTGATGGCTTACCTCACAGTGACCTGGGTGCCAGGATGTTCCCGGGACACAGGTGCTGGGTGCCTATGCATGCAAATTAACAGCTAACTTTGTTAATTTGCATACTCTGGCTTTTGGTAGCAGAGGTACGGTCAATTTATGTTTGTCTATTACTAGGTAAGATATACACACACAGATAGTATATGACTTAATTTTATTGAATCATTTGAAAGCAAGTTACAGACCTTTCACCTCCCAGTTTTTTAGCATATCTCTTAAGAATAGCATTTCATTACATATCTACTAATTATTATTATACCTAAGAAAATATTAATGCACTAAATATATATATTGTTAATATGCTAAGTGTTCGGCCATCCAACCTGTTGCTGTGATGCACACTGCACCAGGCGGCAGACACTCAACGCAGGAGCTGCCATGATGCGCACTGGCCATTTATAGAGAAACAGTACTATGGACCTGGTGCCAGCAAAGCAACACTCGACCTCCTCCAAGTGGGACACAGACCCCACCACCATCCTGGAGCGACAGCCCACCAAATTGCAGCCAGTGCTGCCGAGACCCATGGCGCAAAATGCGGCCCACAGCCCAGTCCGAAAACAGTGGCTGTGTATGCCGGATAATGACGTCACGTAGCAATGCCTGGCTTCCTCTCCCTAGGGACTAGCCTCCTTGGAGTTTCTTCAGCCCAGGAACATGACTTGCTTTATATCCAGGTGGAAACATTTTACACTTTAACCAAATGTCTGTGAAACGTTTTCACATGCCGCATCTCCTTTGATCTTCACAGAGGTTCTGGAGTAGGTATGTAGGAGACTTGGTGGAATCCTATTTTTTCATTAGCCAGAAAATGGAGATTTAAAAAGCTTAGATACTTGACCCAACTGAAAAGAAGTAAGAAATGAGGGACCTTGAAAATGACTTCAGGTTTTCTCATTGCACAGAATATAGTCAAACATTGCTGCAGTTAAATATTTTATCCTTTGTCCTCCCTGCATGATCTACAATAATAATCTGCTTCATGTTGATATTTACTGCTGTGCTGATGACAATCACCTGAAAGGGAAGTTGGGGTGCTGCACTGAGGTAGAGAAAGTTTAGCTAAATCAGAACGCAGGTCTAATTAAGCAAGTTTATTCTATAATATAAGAGGCTAAGTTGACTCACGCATGCATGTTACATATAAAACTCTCGCACCAATCGCACATGTGTGTTTTGATTTGTCATTGTTGAGCATGGATTTGGTTGACATTTCTATTATAGAAATGGCGAATAGTGATATTAAAATATTTCTTCTCATTAATTTACTTTCAATGTTCACAAATTTGTACACCAGGCCTCTAGTATCTAATAAACATTTTGAATTCCAATTTCCCCAAAGCCCTACAGATGTCTGTTCTATGATGCTTGATTGTTTCAAGATCCAGAATTCATTGATATTGATACATTGAATTTAACTGTTTACTTTTGAAATCTAGAACAGCCCTTTTTTCGTGTCTTTTCCATTGCCTTTTTTTGAAAAATTCAAAACAGTTGTCTTACAGTATGTTCATTATTGTGCAGTGTTCTATTGTTTCTTTATGATTGGATTCAGGTTGATATTTTTTGGCAACAGGATTCCGTTGGTCATGTGTACTTGCTATGGCATCACAAAGCAGGTGTGCAGTGCTGGGATGTCTCTCTGTTAATGGTGCTACAATGGTTTAGGTCCGTGATGGCGAACCTATGACACACGTGTCAGCACTGACACGTGTAGTCATTTTTGATGACACGTGGCCAATGCAGTAGCATACAGAGAAGTATGGGGCCACATGCTGAGGATGAAACATTTGCTGTAGTGTAGTGAGACACTCTGTGCTGGAGGTCTGTAGGCCAAAACAACAGAACTCTGGCACAGAGCGTCTAGTTCTGGGACTTCTGGTTAGGCCCTTAGGGGACCTTTGACCTCATTTCTGGCCAGCAGAGCAGGGAGCAGTGGAATGCCGTGGGGGATGCATTTCTGGGGGCCCTGTGATCACCATTACCAGCAGCCACATAACCACAGCAACCATCATCCAATCTGTTCTGGGGTGTCATGGATTTCTAATTGACCATCATTACTGATATAAGTGACGGGGAGGCTGGGAGAGGTGAGAGCCTGTACTGTGGGTGCCATTTCCTGCCATTAGAAATAGCGGCAGCCATCTTAATTTATATAAGGAACGTCATTTTGCAGCATAGTGCAGACTTCGTTTCACCACTGTTACTGTTGGGCATCCTTATTAACCCCTATTCCTGCTTATTAACCCTGCCCTTTCTTAAAAGACAGTTACATGTGCCATCTTGTGGTCAGTTAGGCTAATTAACCCCTAATTGCCTGCATGCTAACAGGCTATCTATAATTCTTCTGTCACTGCCCCTCTGATGGAGAACCCAAAAAATAAAAAACCAAGGTTAAGTAAAGGAAGTGGTAGTAGCAATAGCCAACCATTTCAAGAGACATGGACTGAGATGTATGGCATTGTAGAAAAAAATGGCAGATCATTTTGCGTTCTATGTATTGAAATGGTAGTAAGCAGAACATGGAATATAAATAGACATTTTGAAACTAATCATTCCCAGCTCTTGAAAAAAGTGAGGATGAAAGGAAGGAATACATTTCTAAGCAGCTACACCATTATATAATTCCATCCTTAAATTTATAAAAGGATCTACAAATTCAACATCTGCAAGTTTGAGCATAGCTCACGCCTTAGCTCAGCATGGAAAAGCACTCAGTGAGGGAGTATTTATTAAAGAAACTCTCATAAGATGTGTATCAATTTCATGATATGCAGAATAAAAATGCAATTATTAAGAGAATATCTGAGTTATCACTCAGTAGAAATATTATAAAAGACTGAATAATGAGACTGAACACAAGCATACAACATCAATTAAAGAGAGACATAAGTGTAAATATTTTTTTATCTCTTGATGAAACTACTGATGTCACATCACATGCTCAGTTGGCAATTATTGGTCGATATTCTGATGGTCTCAAAATGAGAGAAGAGTTGATAAAGTTAGTATGAGTGTCAATTAGTACATCAGGAAGCGAAATATGTAAGGTTGTTATACAAACATTTCATGACTTAAGCATTGATATCTCTAAAGTTGTGTCAGTGACGATAGATGGGGCACTAAACATGGTTGGGGGAAAAGTCGGATTTGTCAAATTGTTTGCAGCAGCTATTGGACATCCGATTGTGCCTTTTCATTGTATTATCCATCAGGAGGTTTTATGTGCCAAGGCAGGATTCACCAACTTAAACGACTTAATGTCAGTTGTTACAAAAATAGTTAATTTAATAGCTGCTCGCCCCCTTCACAAGCAAGAATTTTCTGCACTTTTACTAGAGGTTGATTTTGACAGCTGATGTACAATAATGTAAGATGGCTGAGCAGAGGCAAAGTTCTTGAGCACTTTATGGAGTGCTTTGAATAAGGTATTTCTTGAGGATAAGGGAAACTTTTCTCAGCTCAGTGATGATAAGTGGGTAAATACCTTGATATTTTTTACAGATCTCTCTGTTCGTATTAATGAACTGAACTTAAAGTTACAAGATTTTGGCAAAATGTTTGGATACATAAAAACTTTTGAGAGTAAACTTAAAAATTTCAAGCGAGATGTAGAAAATAAAATTTATAAGTATTTTTCTCGAGTAACAAAGTATTTTGAGAAGGCCAGTGCAGCTGTACAAAATGAAATGGAACACTTGCGCATGAAGTTCCAGCATGTTTTAGACTCATTACTTGACCAGTTCAGTGACAAGATTTAATCAATTTAGAAGCCTAGAACAGATAATAAAAATAAGTATCCTGATGTAGTAGTCTACAGTAGTTCAGAATTAATTGGTTTCCAATGGATGCAAATTGATGATTTGGAGATGCAATTTGCAAAATTTCAAGACAGCATCTGGGCTCAGGTGTTTGTCAACTTGAGGTCAAAGCTTGAGACTCTGGAAGGGTGCCACTTCGAGAATCAAGAGGAGTGCCACTACGAACAGGAAATTTGGAGTGCCTGGAACCGATTACCAGACACTTTTAACACCGTGAAAAATATAGCAATGGTTTTACTCACATTTTCCCCTCTATGTACTTTTGTGAGACCTTATTCTCAGCGTTAAATAATATCAAAACCAACAAAAGAAACAGACTGACAGATGAAGTTAGTAGCGCTTGCTTGGGCTTGAAGTGTACAAAATACCAACTTTCAATGGAAGGTTTAGCCAATGATACTCAGCAACAAAACAGTCACCAATAGGCAGGTTAGTTAAAGAATTCCCCCTCCCCCTCCCGTATCTTAGTTCACAGCACCCCACACAAGTTAAATAATAAGACCAACAAAAGAAACCGACTGACAGATGAATAAAGAAGTCACTAAGCAAGTAAGTTAAATAATTAGTTTATATATTACAATTATATATTTTTGTTACTTAAACTATAAATACCGTGAAATTATGGTTTTTTTTCTTGAAGTGACACACTACCCGATTTATGCTGGGGTTTTTTTTGGCAAATTTAGACACATCAAGCTCAAAGGGTTGTCCGTCACTGGTTTAGGTGTAGCATCATTAAAGGACAAGTTGTCAAAGAGAACCTTACAGTCCTAGAAATTTCCAGTATTGTTTTATTGACTATTTATTTTTTGTTGTTAATCTTCACCCACAGATGTTCTTTCATTGATTTTTTTAGAGAGAGTGGAAAGGAAAGGAAAAGAAAGGAAAGGAGAGGAGAGGGGAGGGGAGGGGAGGGGAGGGAGAGGGAGAGAGAGAGAGAGAGAGAGAGAGAGAGAGAGAGAGAGAGAGATGGATGTGAGAAGAGACACATCAATTGGTTGTCTCCTGGATGCACTCCAACCAGGGCTGGGGATTGAGCTTGTAATGGAGGTACAGGCCCTTGATCAGAATCAAACCCAGGACCCGTCAGTCTTCAGGCCATGCTCTATCCACTGAGACAACCAGCTGGGGCCATTTTATTTTTTTAAACCTTTGAGCGAAGGAAGAAAATGTGTTGAACCTGGCATGGTTTCATCAATCTAAAGCCTCTGAAACTCCATTATTGTTATGGCACAGCTCTTAGCCAAAAATCATCAGCTTCTCTCCCACTCCCTTCCTCTCTTTCTCTCCCCACACCCTCTGTGCTTAAGAAGTGTATTTATCTTTGTGGATACTTAAACTCACCACTAAATATAAAGAAATGGAGGCAAGCACTGCCTTTGTCGTTTCATTACCAAAACGCCCATTTTGGATTTGGAAGTACTTGGTCATATTTGGGCTGAGCTTAAAAGGCAGAGGCCTGACTCTGGAGCATGTTCTTTTAGTGTGGTTTATGGAGAAGCCGTACGTATCAGCTGGCAAGACAAGGAGAGAGCAGAAAGTAATCATTTCCTTAAATGTGAAACTTTGGTCTTGGTACCTCCATTGGCCCGTGACAACGGGATCAGCAGTTTAAAGTCACCTTTTTCTTTTTAAGAGACTTCATTCTGTCCCAAATTGTCAGCCACACAGGACCTGATGTCTCTGAAGTGGTGCAGGCCAGTCTGTGGGCTACAGAGCCGGAACTTTCCCACAGGCCCGGCTGCTGTCTGAAGGTGAGTGTCAAAGCTCTTGGGGGTGAAGATGCTAGTGCTCTGGAAAGGACTATAGGTGTTGGTCTGAGTCTCTCTGTCTTTACTTCTGGGCGGTTGAGCTGGCCCGAGGGACTCTTATTGTCTGAAGCGCTTGGATAAAATTCAAAATGGAGAGTCTTTGACTACATTTTCTCTTGGCTTCTTTCTTGCTCTCTAACAAGTAGAGAGTGCCCTGTTAGCCCCAGATCTTTAACAAGCACCATTCGCTCCCTGTTCCAGCTGATGCCTGCATCCAGCTCATTTGGGCCTGTTGAAATTTGTTTAGCCAACTGTGCTTTGAAGAACCATCCAGTTTAGGGAGGAATGTATCGATGTCTGGTCATCGGCCCTTCTTTCCTTCTGAGTGAAGCATTCATTTTCATGCCACTTTTATTTCCCACTAGGGCAAAAAGAATGCAAGTAACTGCTGGAACAGGTAGGCATGAGTCCACTGAGGCGTAAAGCATTTATGTCTGCCCCTAGGCTGATGGTTTTAAAGTTGGAAATTGGCTTTATGAGTAGAATTCTGCTTGTTGGGGATTTTTATTGCAAAGCCTTAGAGCAGCAGAGTCTGGAGATGAGACTGAGTCTTTTCTCAGTAGCTTTACCTCCGGCAAGATGAGTATCTCATTTCAGAAGGGGCAGGTCATTTCCACAGCGCTCTCCAGGCTACCTCCAAAGTGGCCTTTTCTCTGTTAAGGAACAGTGCAGCTAAGCAGTAATACAGAAAAGCAAAACTTTGTGATTGACAGGGAAGCCGTAGCTCATAAATGTGCACACTGAGCTCAGAACTGTATTGAAAACGAGCCAGGGCAGGAAAGTCTATTGACAGATCTGGAGGTAATCACAAACTGATTATGAGCTCCATTTAGTCCAGGAAGGCAGCTCAGTTTATTTTTCTTGGGTTGAAAGGCACATGTCTTGTGCTGCCTCTGACAGTGAGATCAATATTGTGCAAGGCCTTTTCTTTACAGCCTTATCGTGCTTTGCTAGAGCACAACGCATAGAGAAATGCTGAACCCAATATTTTATTATACTTACTAGATAAACCTGCTAAAGGCAGCCTAGTATGGAAATATGGAAACCTAAATTTATTGAAGTAATAGATCAAAGAATTGGTTATTTTATAAGTCTGTGCTTTTCAGAAGGCTCTTGTAGATATTACTTCTTTTTTTAAAATCTTTATTGTTCAGTTTATTAATTACATTGTTCCCCCCCCTTTTTTCCCCTATAGCTCCCCTCCACCCAGTACCCATCCCACCCTCCGCCCTCACCTCTCCCCCACTGTCCTATCCCGTAGTTGCATGATTTCTGTTAAATCTCTTGCTGCACTTCCCACACCCCTTTTCGCCCCAAGAATTGTCAGTCCATTCCCCCTTTATGTCCATGATTCTGTTATATTCACCAGTTTATCCTGTTCATCAGATTATTAATTCACTTGATTTTTAGATTCATTTGTGGATAGATGTGTATTTGTTGTTAATTTATATTTTTATCTTTTTCTTCTTCCTCTTCTTAAAGAATACCTTTCAGCATTTCATATAGTATTGGTTTGGCGGTGATGAACTCCTTTAGCTTTTTCTTAGCTGCAAAGCACTTTATCTGACCTTCAATTCTGAATGATAGCTTTGCTGGATAGAGTAATCTTGGTTGTAGATTCTTGATATTCATCACTTTAAATATTTCTTGCCACTCCTGTCTGGCCTGCATCGTTTCTGTTGAGAAATCCACTGACAATCCTATGGGTGCTCCCTTATAGGTAACTAACTGTTTCTGTCTTGCTGTTTTAATATTCTTTCTTATCTTTTGCTCTTGGCATTTTAATTATGATGTGTCTTGGTGTGGTCCTCTTTAGATTCCTATATTTTGGGGTTCTGTGCACTTCTTGGGCTTTTAAGTCAATTTCTTTAACCAGGTGGGGAAAGTTTTTGGTCACTCTTTCTTCAAGTAGGTTTTCATTATCTTGCTCTCTCTCTTTTTCTGGCACCCCTATAATTCGGATGTTGGTATGCTTGACGTTGTCCCAAAGGCCCCTTACACTATCTTAAAATCATTTGGATTCTTTTGGCTTCTTGCTTTTCCAGCTGAGTAGATTTTGCTTCTTTGTATTTCAAATCTTTGACTTGGTTCTTGCAGTCCTCTGGACTGCTTTTAGGTCTTTGTGTAATATTTTTTATTTCAGTCAGTGTATGCTTAATTTCTAGTTGGTCCTTTTTCATATCCTCGTAGGTGTTGTTCATTTCCTCATAGGTCTTGTTCATTTCCTTCTGGTTCTCATTAAGTTCATTGGCCTTTTTCTAGGAGCCTCTTGAAAAATCTTATTACTGTGGTTTTGAACTCTATGTCTAGTCGTCTTTTTTCCTCCATTTCTTTCACATGTGATTTATTTCCATGTCTCTGCATTGTGGCTGCTTTCCTGAGTTGGTCAATTAGCTTTGTGTGGTAGATGTCCTCTAAGGGACAGTGGCTCAGCCTCCCCAGTTACCTGAGGGGATTCTCTTTCTGCAATCCTTTATGGGTTATACAGTATTATTGAAGTTAAACCCAGATTATTATTGTTAGAGTAGGAGGGTTTGACCTCCAGGCCAATTGACTGTGAGGGTAAGCTGTGTTCAGGTTGGATGGGTGGAGTTTCTGGGCTGAGCAGGCAGCATCAGCTCAGCCCTATGCAGCACATGGGTCTCTGTGCCAGGTGGTAACGCTGCATGCACCTCCAAGGGAAAGCCGCCGCCAGTCTCCACTAGCTGCCAGACAACTTTGCCTCTCCCCAAATGAGTCTGCACACCCAAAGTCTCACCCAGGGTTGTAAAACAAAGCAGTCCAGTGGTCTCCCGAACGAGGGAGCAAGTCACGAGTCCTCTCTGTGCGGTCGTGCACTTCTGTCCCCAAGTTTACGCGCAAACTGCTGTTCCAAGTTCACGTGCACTCTCCTCAAGCTCACCCTCTCCACAGGCTTGCAGACCTCTGCTGTGCCTGGGTTTTAGCGTGCCTTCCCTGGACTTCGGACCTCACCTGGAATTGGGAAATCAGTGCAGTGGGACGCCTTTACCCTCCCCATTGGAGAAAACCAGCCGGGTTTACAGCTGCCTGCCCTTTTCCGCTCTCGCACGCACGGCTCCAAACCTCTCTCTTCCTGCGTATCTTCAAGGCTGCGCTCCGCCGCTCCTCTGCGTCACAGTGTCCTATCTTTGCTTTTATTTGTGGAATTTTCACTTAGCCAGCTTTCCGCTGATTCTGGATAATGTTTGTTGTGTTGTTAACTTGTAGTTTTGGAATTGTTGTGTGGGGCAGCAAGATAGGTGTTTACCTATGCCGTCATCTTGGTTCCCTTTCTAGATATCACTTCTTGTAGATTTTTCTTATATAGGCTCTTTATTTAATTTATTTTATATTATTTAGTCATATAAGTTCAGAGCAGGAAGGGGATCAGAGAGAGGTAATCTAATCTAACCATACCATTTCACAAATGAGACAGGCCTGAAAGGCCTTGAATTCCTAGTGCCTCCTCCAATGTACTTTCAATTATATGTGTTTATTCTAAATGCTAATGGTTACGTAGGTTTATAATATACATTTTAAACTAATGTAAGTCTGCCTTCAAAAATAACACCTCTTTATGTACTTTTTAATAGTATTCCCTAGTCCTCCCTCTCATGCCTCATGATGTTACTATCACTCATTTCACTTATCCATATACTATAGTCATCCAATACACTGTTACTATTACTTTAAACAGTTACTTTTTAGATCAACTAAGGCTTTTAAAAAGGCAAGAGATTTTATTTTACCTTCATTTATTCTCCAACACTTATCCTTTATTTTATGTAGATCCAAATTTTTTACCAATATAATTTTCCTCTTAATATTTCTTTGCAGGACAGATTTCTGGTAATGAACTCCTTCCCTTTTTGCTTGTCTGAGAAAGTCTTTATCCTTCACTTTTTGAAAGATACTTTTGCTAGATATAGAATTCTAGTTGGGTGGTTTTTCTTTCAACACCTTAAATCTTTCACTTCATTGTCTTCTTGCTTGCATGGTTTCTGAGGATAAGCCCACTACTGTTCTTATCCTTATTCCTTTATAGGTAAAATTAGTGACCCGGTGCACAAAATGCTTGCACATTAAAAGGGTATTAATTAGAGGAAATAATTTAATATTGCTTTTGCTCTTTCTCTATAATAGAAGTATCAGAGACTAAATAAAATTAGTAAGATGTATATGAAAATCTTCCTCCTGTCAGAGTCTGGGGTACACCACGGGACCCAGAGTCAAGTCCCCACTCACTCACATGTGCCTCAAAATCACATGAGACCCAGACCCAGCCACCCCCACTGTATTGGGGTAGATCTAGACCCCGCCAGTCCCACCCTTGTCAAGCCCCGCAGGGTAGGAGGCATCCTTGGGTCTCCTGGCCCAGCTCCAGGATGAGGGTTGTGGCCTGAGGTCCCCCATCAAGTCCCACCAGGTGGGAGACACAACCTGAGATCCCCTGTCAAGCCCTGCTTGGTAGGGGCCATGGCCTGAGGTCCCCCGTCAAGCCCCACGAGGCAGAGGAGCACAGCCTCAGGTCCCCCGGCCCAGCACTGGGAGGGAGGCACAGCCTCAGGTTCCCTGTCAATCCCCTCTGGCACAGGGGCACAGGCTCAGGTCCCCTATGAAGCCCCGCTGGGTGGGGGCACAGCCTGAGGTCCCCTGTCAAATCCAGCCAGGCAGGAGGGGCACAGGCCAGGTGCTCGGGCAGAGGGTATGGTCTGAGGTCCCCAGCCTTGTGCCAGGGTGGGGTACGACTTGAGGTCCCCTGTCAAGCCCTGCCAGGTGGGGGCACAGCCTGAGGTCCCCTGTCAAGCCCTGCCAGGTTGGGAGTATGGCCTGCAGTTCCCTGTTAAGCTGCACCAGGTAGGAGGCATAGCCTAAGGTCCCCCAGCCTGGAGCTGGGGCGGGGGAAGCAGCCTAATGTCCCCTAGTCCAGCACCAGGACAGGAAGTACACTTTGGGGTCCCCCATCAACCCCCACTGGGTGGAGGACATGGCCTCAGGTCCCCTGGCCTGGTGCCAGGGCGGGGGTCAAGGCCTGAGGTCCCTTGTCAAGCCCCTCTGGATTGGGGGAGGGTGTAGGCCTCCCGTCCTGTGCACCACGGCCACGCCCCCCGCTGGCCGCCTGTCCCGCTGCCATGACCACCTCACACTCTCTGTTTTTAGGGAAGGCTGGGCCAGGATAATTGGGAGGTGGTAATGGGGGGCCAGCATCCTGGGTGAGCTGGGCCTCACAGCCTCTGCTTCAGCTCCCAGCACCCCAGACCTAAGGAGTAGTGCTTTCACAGGGGCCTGGCAGGCACTGGTTACGGCGATGCCTTAAAAACAGAAGAAGCCCCCTTTAACTCTGGCTGGAAGTGCATTGGGAGCTTATGGTCGGGGGAGGCAGCCCAACATCAGGGCTGAAATAAGACCTTGGGTAGCCTCTGGAGGGGTGACTTCAGTCCTTTGCTGCAGCCAGGCCCCCTGCCGGCCTCCCATCCCGATGCCGCCCCTCCTACCCTCTTGCAGGCTGTGCTGCCGTGCCCTCTCGCTCCTCATTGACTGGTAGCGTAGTGAAGGTAAAGTAATTTTTGCATGTTTCTCTTTTATTAGATAGAATGGTTTTCCCTCACTGCTCTGACTTCTTTCAAGATATTTCTCTTCGTGTTTGGTTTTCTGGAGGTTGAATATGTATAAACATAGATGTCATGTTCTGGGTTTACTTCTATTACAGTGTTTTTTATTTTTAGCATTTTTTCTTAGACTATCCACCCATCTGTTCTTGCATATGGCCTGATTTTTCCATTAGAGCCCTTGACATATTAATTATAGTTATTTTACATTTCCTACCTGAAAATTCTAACATAGAAAAATCTACTATGCAGTCTTGGTCTATTTGTTTGAAGTCTTCTCTGTTTTCTTATTTGATCACAGATCTTGTCCTGTAGGTTTTGCTTGTTTTTTTAACATGCTTTATAATTTTTTTTTGTTTTGCTAAACATTGGGCATACTGTATTAGGTAATAGGAACTGAGATACATAGTCTTCAGTATGAGCATTTATGTTAATCTGGTTAGGATTTAGACTGTGTGTGCTATAGCTGAGATTGGTGCAAGAGCTTTCAAATTCTTCTGGGCTCTGTGTTTATTTCATCTCTTGACATTGGCCTTCCCTAAGTCTCAAAGAGAGGCTGTGTCTTATAGCTCTTTCAGGGGCGACCCACTCTCACACTGTGGCCCTGGAGGTGGTAAAATATGTGGGAGCGGAGTGTTCTCTAATCAGGATTAAATCTCAAGCCTCTTAGTGCACTGGCTTGAGTCCCTGGCCTGTGACCTTGAATAGCTTCCTCATCCCTCTGAGGTGGGACAGGAAGGCTAGAAGGGGTTGGGGTGTTACTTCATTATCCTCTGGCTTCAGGACCAGACTCTGATACAAAGTCCTTCCCCTCAGGAGTAAGCAAGCCTCTACTATGGAGAAAGCTCTGGGCGTATTTCACAAACAGCACTCTTCCCTCCACCTGCCAGAGCCACGAGGGACTCTTTAGCAGAAGTTGGTGGGGCTCCCGGAGGTAACGCTCACAGAAGCAAGGTCTGGGCCCAGTGGAGATGGTGCTGGTTCCGCAGTGAAGTGCTCCTGCTCCCGGTGAGCAGATCTGGGTGTGACTCTGGATCTGCCTGTTTCTCCACATTTTGGGGGACAGTTCTCGGATGAGTTAAAAAACAGTCATTGATTTTCCATTTGTCCAGTTGTTACTCCTGTAAAGATTGGAGTGGTGACTTCCTAGCCCTTTATATGTTGGTGCTGAAACAGTCCAATGTACTTGGCCTTCCACTATCTAAATAACCCGAAGGACAAGAAAAATTCGAGAGATGAGCAGTTTTGTTTATGAAATAATTTAGAAACAGCAATTGAAAACTGATAAAACAAGTAAAACCTTCAAGCAAATTACATGGTCAATTGCTTTTTAATAACATTTTCCTCATTATAAAAGCAACACATTCATGGTAATGAAAAGGCAGAGCGGGACTGACTCCACTTTGTACCGTGTCCTCTATCTTGTGTAACGGCGTCCCCTCGTACAGCTGCCATTTTGGACTGTGTGACTTGGCAGCCACCATGTTGGCCACATGATGTGTAAACTTACCTGGGGGCTGACATCTTGAAATCACAAAGACCAACCTCTCCCTTTGAATCAGCCAATTGCAAGAGACTGTGCGCCTGAGCTCCAATCAAGAGCAAAGGACAGGTCACGTGCGTCAGGGATCATTTGTGTCACTAGCCCCAGCCCTCACCCAACCAATCAGAATATGCCCCACCTCCCGACCCCTAGCCCTATAAAATCATTGTGCTTTTGAAACTCTTTCTCTTTTTAATCCTGCCACTGCGTTGGTGGAGGCAGAGAGCCAAGCTAGCTTGTAATAAAGGCTCTTTGCTATTGCATCGGACTCGGCTCCCTGGTGGTCTTTGGGGATTTTGAAATCTGGGCATAACAGCAAACAGTTAAACAATACAATGAGGAAGAGGGAAGGGAATATAAATCGCCAATAATAATAATACACAGAGGTAATCAGTTAAATTTTGCTGTATTTTATTTTTCTTCAGAGTATTTAACCATTTCCGACGGGTTTGGCTCAGTGGATAGAGTGTCGGACTGAGGATTGGTTCGATTCTGGTCAAGGGCATGTACCTTGGCTGCAGGCACATCCCCATGGGGGCGTGCAAGAGGCAGCTGATCGATGTTTCTCTCTCATCGATGTTTCTGACTTTCTATCCCTCTCCCTTCCGCTCTGTAAAAAATCAATAAAATATATTTTAAAAAAAATAAATAAAATGATCATGGAATTCGGGCTGCTTACAGTGTACAAAATTCATGCTTCATTTTAAAAATATTCTTAAAATACATTTTTATTGATTTTAGAGAGGAAGGGAGAGGGGAGAGAGACAGAAACATCAGTGATGAGAGAGAACCAATGATTGGCTGTCGCCTGCATGTCCCCTGCTGGGGATCGAGCCCGCAACCTGGGCATGTGGCGTTGACTGAAATCGAACCCGGGACCCTGCAGTTGGCAGGCTGACACTCTATTCACTGAGCCAAATTGGTTAGGGCATCATTCTTGATTTGGCCTTAGGAAACAACAGCAACGGCAGCTCATTAAGCTGTGTTGAAAACGGCCTGAGCTCTCTCTGCATCCAAGGAGGGCGGCTAATTTCCCAGCCAGTCTGAGCCAAGAGCTACTGGGGCTGGTGGGAGTCCATGCCAGCTCCTCCTCCTGAGAGGTACAGGCTTTGAGTTATGGTTCTCCCAAGCTAGGCGGGTGCAGGGATCAGACTGTGTATGCCAACCCAGGGCCCATCCCACCTCTCTGGCAGAGATAAGTTTATTTCAGCTTCTGTTTCTTCATTAGTTATGACTCTCATTCTCGAGGATGAAACCCAATTCAACCCGGCTTAAGAAAAGTAGAAATTCATTGGTTCACTGAACTTGACTTTGTTGGGAGAGATTGGCTTTAGGTGTACTCTGACCCAAGGGCTTAATTGGTGTGGAAAGGATCCAATTTCTTGGCTCTGTTTTCCAGTGATGGCTCAGCTCCAGGTATATGTCATCTCACTTATGGAAATTTCAGCAGAAATAAGCCATGCCTTTCCCCTGTTGTGCCAACAAAGCGCTTATTGCATCTCATTCCTTCTTCCTGGGCCACAGACCCAACTCTGAGCCAGTCACTGTGGCCACATAATGTGATATTCTCCTGGTTAGGCAGGCCTGAGCCACATGCCTACACACAGAGCTGGGAATAGAATCAGAAGGCTGTGGACTGATTGCCAGGGAACAGACTGGGAGAAGGGCAAAAACAATAACATAAAACAAAAATAAAATAAAGTAGCTTCTTTGTGTTGACCAATGGAGTGGTTGGTAAAAATGAGACGTGTCTGGAACAAAGACCCACGTGACTTGCAGTCTTAGTTGCACTGGAAAACGACATCTACAGTGGTTTCCCTCTTAATGCTCTGGTATTTCTAAGTTTTTCCAAGTGGGCCCTGTACATACTGCTGTTTGCTTATTTTTAAGCTTGACCACCTGTGGTCATCTATTTTTAAAACAGTATTCCAACTTCATTGAAATCATGACATTTGAGGAGAGAACCAAGATGGTGGCATAGGTAAAACACCTATCTTGCCGTCATACTCAGCAATTTTAATACTACAACTTAACGAAAGAACAAACACCTTCCAGAATCACCAGAAAGCTGGCTGAGTGAAAATTCCACAAATAAAAATGAAGATAAGACACTGTGACTTGGAGGAGCGGCGGCGGACAGCATTGAAAGATTCGCGCGGAGAGAGGTTTGGAGCGTGCGCCAGTAGAGAGGGCTGGCGGCTGAAAACCGGCCAGTTTTCTCAAACGGGGAGACAAAGACATCCCACTGGGCTGATTCTCCAGCTTTGGGCGAAGTCCAGGGAACCCACTATCACACGGGGTGAAAACTGGACAGTGGGAGGGCACGCTGAAGCTCGGGTGCTGCCGGGTCTCCCGGCTTGTGGAGAAGGCAGCTTGCACGAACACTCAGCTGCGTGACCGCGCAGAGCCCGCTCTGCGACTTGTCTCTCATTCGGAAAACCGTCAGTCTGCTTTGTTTTATGACCCTGGGTGAGACATTGGGTGTGCAGAGTCATTTGGGGAGAGTCTAAATTCCCCGGCAGCCGGTGGAGCTAGGCAGCGGCTCTCTCTCAGAGGTGCTGGCAGCCATTGCCCCCTGCACAGAGTCCCTGGGGCTGCACAGGGTGGAGCTAACGCTGTCTGCTTGGCCCGGAGACTCCGCCCATCCAACCTGAGCACAGCTGAGCTTCACAGACAATTGGCCTGGAGGTCAACCCCTCCAAGTGCTAACAACAATTAACCTGAGCTTAACTTCAGCAATACTGTGCAACCCATATCCACCTCAGGTAACTGGGGAGGCTGAGCCACTGTCCCTAGTAGGAAGTCTACCACACAGAGCTGGTTGACCAACTCAGGGAAGCAGCCACCATGCAGCGACATGGAAAGAAATCAGATGTGAAAGAAATGGAGGATAAAAAACGACTGGACATGGAATTCAAAACCAAGGTTATAGGGCTTTTCAAGAGGCTCCAACGAAAGGTCGAGGCCTATAAGGAAATAAGCAAGACCGCAAAGGAAATGAATGAGTCCTACAAGGAAATGAACGAGACCCTCAAGGATATGAACGAGACCTGCAAGGAAATGATCAAGACCAGTGTGGAAATGATCAAGAGCAACGTGGAAATGAATGAGTCCTACGAGGAAATGAAGGAGACCCTCAAGGATATGAAGGAGACTCTCAAGGATATGAAAAAGGACCAACCAGAAATTAAGCATACACTGACTGAAATAAAAAATATTATACAAAGACCTAAAAGTTCTCTGGAGCACCCCAAGAACCAAGTTAAAGATGTGAAATACAAAGAGGTAAAATCCACTCAGCTGAAAAAGCAAGAATCCAAAAGAATCCAAAAAATTGAAGATAGTGTAAGGGGCCTCTGGGACAACCTCAAGCATATCAACATCCGAATTATAGGGTGCCAGAAAAAGAGAGAGAGCAAGACAATGAAAACCTATTTGAAGAAATAGTTACTGAAAACTTCCCACACCTGGTGAAAGAAATTGACTTAGGAGTCAAAATACCCCAATATATAGGAACCCTAAGAGGACCACAACAAGGCACATCATAATTCCAGGCAGAGAAAGACAAATATCACATGATCTCACTTATTTGAGGAATATAATGAATGACATAGACTGATGAACAAGAATGGATCCAGAGACTGAGAAAAGTCCATCAAAATGTCAAACCTCAGGGTAAGTGGCAGGTGGTGGGAGTAAGGAGGAAAGTCAATATATTTGAATGCTTGAACTAAGGTAAGTGATTTGTGTTTTTACATCCCTGACAAAGTTTATATAAAGTTATAAAAAAATTGACAGCTAGTTTGAGATTGAATTAACATGGCCTAGAGCATGTCATCTCTTATGGACACCAGTCCTTAGGCTAGGCCCTCTTTAACCTCCTGTGACACCACAATACCCTTACATGATATTATTCTACAATGTCATTATAATATTTGATATTTGACAACAGCATATTATACAATTATCCCAAATAAACTTACAAACTAATTCTTTGAATGTTGGGCAGCAACTTAAAAAAAGGATAGGAAAGGAATTAATCCCTTTCAGAAGGGATTAAGGCACTGGGAAGGCATCCGAGCATTCTATATTGGCCCCTCTGGCCCTTTTGCCAAGAGGGACCTTCTTCTTATTATCCAAATACACAGCTGATGCGTGAACTTTCAGTTCAAGCTGTGGCTGAAGCCTCTGGGCAGCTGGCACCATGGATCTGTCTCTTGACCAATGGCCAATATGAGATATGTGATCAGTACCAGGACCCCGCCAGCAGGCGAGGGAACCCCAAGGCAGGTGCTGGATGTGGAGGCCACAGGGGCATAGACTACAAAGGAGGCAGGACTGAATCTCACATCACCCTGTTTGGCCCCGGAGGATGGCTGGTTAGCCAGAGACGGGTAAGATTCCCCAGTGAAGGAACAACCTAAGACAGGCACAGTCACAGAGGGACCAACAGGAGAGAAATAAAAGATCAACAGAGGTGGGGCACAGACCCTCATCCACAAACTTTGCAGGGGCTTGAATTCTCACCCTTCCTGAGGAAGGTCTCCTACCCCCATGGCTGCTACGCCTCCCACGCACAACTCACACCGGGACCCAGGTGGCAGACAGAGACTCGGCCAGCAATAGCTGCCCTATATCTAAATTTAGTTTATTACCAGGAATGCTGAGGACCTACTCAAAAATGCAAATATTCCTTTCCACAAGTATTTACTAGGTAAACTAAGATTTCTGATTGAGTATTAAAATTGACAGTAAAATAGTAATCAAGTTTTCAGATTAATTTAAATTGGACAAGTGAAATAAGTGAATACTCAAGAAAATCTAATTGTACTGGACAAAAAGCTTTTCCTAAAACATTAACTAAAATATCTATTAGTAGTTCATCTCACTGCAAAATTGACTAACATCCAAAGAACCTAAAGCAGTAATATTTGTGTGCAAAAATTAAAATTTAAAATTACCAAGACTGCAAGATAAAATTTCCCAAAGCCCCTATTAACCAAAAAAAAAAAAAAAGGGGGGGGGGCGGGGGGACAGTGGGGTAATATCATGTAAGGAAAAAAATATCGAGTAAGTAAAATACATCTAGAAAATTCTTACTCCAGACAAGAAAATTCCATTTGTAAAACCAACTGCAGGATACCCATGAAAAAACACACATGGTGTCAAAATAAGCCTAAGGAAAATCATTTAGGCAAAAATAAAAAGAATCCCAAGTCTATTTTGCAGAGAGGATCCCTTTGTTAACTTTTGGTTGAGAATGTATTTGTGTGTTTGCAGAGAACAACTCCAAGACCATGTGGGTTCCTGCGACAGTGAGGAACTGACGGGTCTGTTCCAGCCACGAGGATGGTCCAGAGATGGGGGATGCTGACGACACCTTGCCATGCTAGCAGTTGGCAGCTGTGTGTGGCTGCAGGCGGCCCAGGACCATACCAGAGAGGATGGATCTTGCATTGCCACGATGTGTCCACTATCTGGATACCATTGCTGACATGTACACATGAAGAACTATTTGACATTGAAACTGGGACTCAGAACGGTTGGACATTGAAACTGACACTCAAACTTTTTTTGCTCTTATACGTTTGTTTTCAGTATGCAGAGGCAAGATATTTTTGAAGAAAAGAAACAGGGGAGAGTGATTGATATAGAGGCAGGGTGGCCTCGAACAGACAGTCAAGCTACAGGGGGAAGGCTGGAGTGGAGGGGAGGCAGATGCTGGGGGAGATCAACCGAAGGACTTGTATGCATGCATATGAGCATAACCAATGAATGAAAGACTCTGGGGCGGGGAGGGAGGCAGGTGGGGACATGTGCTGGGGGGTAAGGGAGGTTTTGGGGAGGATATCGGGGGGGCGGGGAGGAAAACATATGTACTACTATTAAATATAAGTTATATTGTAAATAAAATAAAATAAAATAAAAAATTAAATTAAAATAAAAAATATAAGTAAATAAAAAAAAAAGAAATAATGACATTTGCCTTTTCTGGTTCCTTTGATCTTGAATTCACGAGCGTCTCTCTCCTGTTCTGGCATTGTTGGAACCGAAAGCTGTTCTCCAAGGACCCAGCGCTGTCATCTTATCTCACCGAGACTTGACTCATGTTTCAGGATGCAGCTGACAACGTTCCCTCACTTCACCCACCTGGACCTGAAAGAGTTACATAGTGGATAAACTTCTATGATTCATGATAAGGGATCCAGGTCATTCAACACTTAAACTCTCTTACAGAGACATTGTGACATTTCTGAGTAGGAGCAAAGCTGCCAAGATATAAATATAGGGAATCAATTCTATGACTAAGGTAATAATATAAGTAGGGGGTGAGCTCATGGAAGGTTTTCAGGGGTAGGCCTGGCTAACCTGACTTATGTCTTGTTGACAATAGCAAACCATTGACTATTTCTGAGTAAGATAGACAGACACCTTCCTCCTCTTGACCATCATTCACTGAACACATATGAAGTGCCAAACCCTGAGCACATGTCCTTTACATATGTGACCTTATTTCACATCCACATTAATTCTGCAAGAGGAGAATCCCCTTTTCAAATGGCACCTACTCACCTGAAATCACACCTCTTTCTTGGCAAGGACCCTTAAAAACACAGAGAGCGGAACCAAGATGGAAGCATAGGTAAGCACCCATAATGCTGTCCCATACAACAAATTCCAAACTTCAACTAAAGGACAAAATGGACATCATTCAGAACCCAGAGGACTGGCTTAGTGGACATTCCACAAATAGAAGGAAAAATAAAAGGACACTGAGACCCGGGGAGCTGCGGACGACAGAGTTGCAGATACGCGCAGAGTCAGAGGTTCGTGAACAGAAAGGGCTGGCGGCTGCAAACCCGGCTGCTTTTCTTGAACAGGGAGGGAGACAAAGGAGTCCCACTGCACTGAGCCCAGTTCCAGACGAGTCTTGGGGAATCCAGACTAATTCGGGGTGAAACTGGACTGTAAGGAGGAAGCATGCTGAAACTCAGGCACTGCAAAGGCGCACGAGCTATCGGAGAGGACTTGTGGCTGGCTCCAGCATTCTGGAGGAAAACAAAAACCAAACAAACTGCTGGACTGCTTTGTTTTCCCGTTCCGTTGAGTCTTTGGGTGTGCAGACTCATTTGGGGAGAAACTACACTGCCTGGCAGCAGGCAGAGCTCCTGGCAGCTTTCTCTCAGAGGTGTGTGCAGCTGTTGCCACAGGGCATGGAGACCCAGGAGCCATTTAGGGTGGAGCTGATGGGAAACCAAGGCTGCCAGTTCAGCCCGGAGACTCTGCCCCATCCAGGCTGAGTACAGAGGCGCTCACAGCATAAACACAGCTGATCCTCAAGGCCAATTGGCCTGGAGGTCAACCCCTCCCAGTGATACCAGCAACAATCTAGGCTTAACTACAAGAAGACTGTGCAGCCCATAAAGGGGTGCACCAAGAGTATCCACCTCAGGTAACTGGGGAGGCTGAGCCACTGTCCCCTAGAGGACACCTACCACACAAACCTACTCAACCAACTTAGGAAAGCAGCCAAAATGCAAAGACAAGGTAACAAATTACATGTGAAAGAAATGGAGGGAAAAATACGACTGGACATAGAATTCAAAACCACAGTTATAAGGTTTTTCAAGAGGCTCCTAGAAAAGACTGATAAATTTAACGAGACCCTTGAGGATATGAGTGAGTCCCTCAAGGATATGAGCGAGACTATGGAGGATAAGAAAAAGGACCAACTAGAAATTAAGCAAACACTGACTGAAATAAAAAATATTATACAGAGACCCAAAAACAGACTATAGGACTACAAGAATCAAGTCAAAGATTTGAAAAACAAAGAAGCAAAAAGAATCCAAAAAATTGAAGATAGTGTAAAGAGCCTCTGAGACAACTTCAAGTGTACCAACATCCAAATTATGGGGGTGCCAGAAAAAGAGAGAGCAAGATACTGAAAACCTATTTGAAGAAATAGTGACCGAAAACTTTCCCCACCTGGTGAAAGAAATTGACTTAAAAGTCCAGGAAGTGCACTGAACCCCAAACAAAAGGAATCCAAAGATGACCACACCAAGACACATCATAATTAAAATGCCAAGAGCAAAAGACAAAGAGAGAATATTAAAAGCAGCAGAAGAAAAACAGTTAGTTACCTACAAGGGAGCACCCATGCGATTGTCAGCTGATTTCTCAACAGAAACTATGCAGGCCAGACAGGAGTGGCAAGAAATATTCAAAGTGATGAATAACAAGAACCTACAACCAAGATTACTTTAGCCAGCAAAGCTATCATTCAGATTTAAAGGTCAGATAAAGTGCTTTAAAGATAAGAAAAAGCTAAAGGAGTTCATCAACACCGAGTCACAGTATTATATGAAATGCTGAACAGTGTTCTTTAAGAAGAGTAAGAAGAAGAAAAAGGTAAAAATATAAATTATGAACAGCAAATACACATCTATCAACAAGCGAATCTAAAAATCAAGTGAATTAAAAATCTGATGAACAGAATAAACTGGTGAATATAATAGCATCAGGGGCATAGAAAGGAAGTGGACTGACAATTCTCAGAGGAAAGGGGTGTGGGGGGGTGCGGGAAGAGACTGGACAAAAACCGTACACCTATGGATGACAGTGGGGGGTTGGTGAGGGCAGAGGATGGGATGGGGGGAGGGGAGCTATGGGAGGGAAAAAAGAGCAACATTGTAATAATCTGAACAATAAAGATTTATTTAAAAAAATACTCAGAGGGCATGCAGAGACCAATCATCCAGCTCCACTCAGTGCACACGAACAGTGGTGGCTGGCATGTGGCCATTTCACTCTACAGAGTTAAGCCCTGAGGGAGGAGTGCATCTTTCTCAGTTGGTTTGGCAGTTATCTGAGAAAGACATCAAGCAAGGTTAAAATAACAGTGAAGAGGAAACGATGCAATTTCCTCATAGATTAGTTGCTTCCTGCTTCTTTGCCTCCTGCTTTTCCAGAGTGGAGATATATGTGCCCCTCATTCCTTCCTCTTGGCTCACAATCTCCTCTCTCTGTTGTTGATTTCTCTGTCTTTTCCCATCCTGTACATCCGATCTTCCCAAGGCTCTTTTTACCACAGAATGGCTCCATGGACTGATTCAACTTTGTCCCCCTGGCCAAGTCACTTCATACATGTCTGCGTCACTTTACCTACGTGTTTGTCTCTCAGTGGGATCTAGTGGCCTTTGCTTGACTTCCTCTCCCCCCGCTGCCCCCCCCCACGCTTTCTTAAGTTCATACCCTCTTATCTGTTTTGAATGATTTACTGATTTACTCCCCAGTGGAATCGCTCTTCCTGTGCTGCTTATCTAGTGTTGGCCAACTTTCCTTTCCGCTAAGGACAGCGCCCTGTTCCTGGCTGCATCCTTGCATTTTGTTCTTGATCTTATTTCTTTTTTGTGACTCTTTGTATTGAAACTCTAGCTGCACCACGTCCTTGCTACGTGGTTCTGGCAAAGTTGCTTTATTTGTCTATGCGTCTGTATTTCCTCTGTTACTATAAATATGATAACATGACTATTTCTCTTGTAGGGTTCTTGTGAAGATTAAATGAACTATTATGGAAAGTATTTAGTAGCCAGCTGATAAATGTTGGTTCTTACTCTGGTGTTGGTTGTGGTATTACATTGTTCTGACATTTTGATTCATGAGAGTTCCTTAAGAACACCAGTCAGAATGTCTGTTATCAAAAAGCCAACAGATAACAAGTGTTGGTGATGTTGTGGAGAAAAGGGAACCCTTGTGCACTGTTGGTGGCACTGCAAATTGGTACAGCCATTGTAGAAAACAGTATGGAGATTTCTCAGAAAGCTAAAAATAGAACAATGGTATGATGCAGTAATCCTACTTCTAAATATTTATCTGAACAAATCTAAGTCACTAATTAAAAAAGATATCACACTGCTGTGTTCAATGCAGCATTATGCATAATAGCCAAGATATGCAAGCAATCCAGGTGTTCATCGAAAGATGAATGAATAAAGAAGATGTAGTACATATATTCAATGGAATATTACTCAGCAATAAAAAAGAATGAAATCCTTTATTTGCAACAATACAGATGGACTTAGAGGCTATTATTCCAAGTGAAATAAGTCAAACAGAGACAAATAACACATGATTTCACTTACTTTTGGGATTTTAAAAAATCAAAACAAATGAAAAAAAAAAAAAAACAGACTCAGAAACAACAAACTGATGGTTACCAGAGGGGAGATGGGTAGAGTGATGGTGAAAAGGTGCAGGGGAATATAGCCAATTTTATGGTAGCTTTGCATGATGGCAGATGGTTAAGAGAGTTCGTATAGTGAGAACTTTGTAAGATATCTAAATGTCAAATTACTATGTTGTACACCTGAAGCTTATATACTATTGTATGGCAACTATACTTTAATTCAAAAACAGAACAGCATACACAGAGACAGCTACATGGTGGAGAAACAAAGGGCAGGTTTGGGGATAGCTAAATGGGAGGACAGTGTGTGCCTGGTGCCAGTTCAGTGTCCCCTGGCTTCCCTTTTGCAGACCTGAGAGGAAAATCGCTTGTCCTTCAAAGACAAGAAGACAGCATTCCTGTTTACTATCATATATATAAAGAGTTGATCTGCAAATTAGCCGGGGCGCCATAACAGTCACAACCAGCTCAGGAGGAGGCTGTGCACACAGATAGATGGGAGGGGACTGCATGCAGGATGAGGCAAGCCACGGATGGCACATGCCCAGAGACAGGGCGGCCTTCCCAAGCTGCTGTGGTGCAGCTGGAGCAGGCCTGGAGCAGAGACAAAGTCAGGCGGGGGGGGGGGGGGGGGGTTGTGGCGGTCCAAGCTGCCACATGCCAGCAGTTCCACCTCTGCACGTGACCTGCAGAGGAAACACCTTTTCTGACTGCTCATTGGCTAAGCTCCTCGTACGCCACTCTCAGTGTTCTTGGTAACTTGGGTAATAAGAATCCAAGAAGGTGATCTAGGGTTTTTCCACCTCACTTTTGGAGAGAAAAAAAGAAGGTCCTCTGCTGGAGGGGCTAAAAAATGTCATATCCTGCCTTAGCCAGTTTGGCTTAGTGGATGGAGCCTCTACCTTCGCACCACAGGATCTGGGTTTGATTCTGATCAAGGACATGTACCTGGGTTACAGGCTCCTCCCTGGATGGGGCTCAGGTCAGGACTCATGCAGGAGGCAACCAGTTGAAGTGTCCCTCTCACATTGATGTTTCTCTCTGTCTTTTCCTCTCTCTTCCACACTCTCTAAAAATCAATGGAAAAATATCTCAAGGTGAGGATTTAAAAAGAAAGAAAGAAAGAAATGTCACATCCTATGAAAGAGATATCTTGAAAATGCCTAAAGAAATTTGTCATTTTTTTCGTGATGAAGGGACTGGAGTCCATGTTGATGAAAACACTTTGGTCGGCAGCAGCAACAGGGCTATAGGGTGGTGCCTTTCACTGATCAGCCTGGTCACCTCCCATAGAAGGAGGCCAGACTATGGCTTAGGACATCCCCTGAGGGCTCCTGGACTGTGAGAGGGGGCAGGCTGGGCTGAGGGACCCCCAAACCCCAGTGCATGAATTTTGTGCACTGGGCCTCTAGTCATATATATAAGCGACCATTATGACCAGTCAACTGAGTGACCAGTCAACTGGTCACTATAACGAGACACAGACTACCAAGAGGCAGATGTTCAATGCAGGAGCTGCCCCCTTGTAGTCAATGCACTCCCACACCCAACCTCCCGTGGTCAGTCAACCTTCCCCCTCCCCCTGGCCAGCTGGCCCCTATTGGCCCTGATCATCCCCGATTGCCGGCCAGGCCAAAGGACCCCACCTGTGCACAAATTTGTGCACTGGCCTCTAATAAAAGTAATAAAGTGAAAAATAGTTTGGGTAAATAGTGAGTTAATAGAAGTTTCTTTAAAGTGAAATGAAATTAAAACTAGCAATGCTCAGTAGGACTGCCACTCCATCTGTTTTGTTCCCTCTGGTGCTCCACCAAGGTTTCTAAATGCAGTTCAGATTTTGAAAACATCTGGAATCAGCCAAGCACATTTTTGAAATGGTTGAGCACTGACATTATAATCTTTATTTCTTGCTGCTTAGCTGTGACTGCCTACTGTGCATTGACCTCCAGAGATGAGGCCAGCCATGTGCTCCATTCAGACAGTGTCCAACCTCAGAGGCACTTATGGGTACTTTGTGTGTGTGCATGCGTGCAAGTGTGTACTTTGTCTTTGTTTCTGATTATAAAGGTAATAATGTTCATTATTGAAACATTGGAAAATAAAGAGAAAAGAGGCATTGACACTAATAATCCAATCACCTAGAAGTATAGATATAGATATAAATATAGATATAGATATAGATAGGTATAGATAGATAGATATAGATAATACAAATATATCTTAATTTTTATCCTGCTACCTATATACAGTTCCATATAGCCATTATAGCTGATGCTCTCTTATTAAGTGAAAAAAGCAGCCTATTAAAGAATATCCCAATTTTATATCTACAATAATAAAAGTGTAATATGCAAATTAGACTGGACAGCCAAACAACCTTCCAGATGTCATTATGGACGTCCTTCTGGACAAAGCCATGATAGCAGGGGTTGAGACTAGGTGGTTAGAGGTGATTAGGCAGGCAGGCAAGCAGTTAGGGGCAAGCAGGCAGGCAGGCAAGTGGTTAGGGGTGATCAGGCATGCTGGCAGGGTGGTTAGGAGTGATCAGGCTGGCAGGTGAGTGATTAGGGCCATCAAGTAGGCAGGTAGAGTGGTTAGGGGTGATCAGGCAGGAGAGCAGTTAGGAGTCAGCAGTCCTGGATTGTGAGAGGGATCCTGGATTGTGAGAGAGTGTAGGCCAGGCTGAGTGCATGGATTTTGTGCACTGGGCCTCTAGTTAAAAATATAAGATGTAGCCCTGGCTTGTTTGGCTCAGTGGATAGAGTATCAGTCTGCAGACTATAGCATTCTGAGTTTGATTCTGGCGAAGGGCACATGCCTGGGTTGTGGGCTCAATCCCCAGTTGGGGGTGGGCAGGAGGCAGCCAATCAATGATTCTATCTCATCACTGATGTTTCTATCTCTCCCTCTCCCTTTCTCCCTGAAATTAATTAAAAACAACACCACCACACAAAGATGCATAGAAAAGAGATCATAAAGAAAACAAAGAAAACAAAAAAAGAGATCAGCAGATATGTACTATAAGGTTAACAGCAGGTGTTCTACTGTAGCTATTTCTACTTTTTATATTTTTCTATATCACTTAAACTATCTAAAATGAATATGTATTGCTACTATAATCAGAAAAGGAAATCTTATTTTTCAAAAAGGTTCTATTGCCTATATTGAGCATAGCCAGTTAAATAGATGCTTTACCAAATTTTATTTTCATAGGGCCTATTGTTCCAGTGTTTGTATATTTCTAAGAAGTATTTGCTGACTTCCTTCCTCTGAGTTCTGGGAAGGAATGACCACCAGGACTGGAAGGGGTAGGGAAACTTTGTGAGCTGGTGGGACCAGGGATAGCTCCTCAGTGTTGGGAGGGATTTTACTATTGGGGCATGTGTCCGGGGATGGCCCACTCTGAAGTGCACTTGATCTTATTTATCTGCCCTTTCCTCTGATTCCAAACCCCACAGGACCTATTCTCAATGCCTGGCTTACGGAAGACGGTGATAACCCACAAAGGTCTCCCAGGGTTCATCTAACACGTGTCATGTAAAACTCCTGCACTTGGGGGCAGCGCTCCCGGCTTGCCCTGAGCCCAGAAGACTCGGTACCCAGATGCCCCCTGATTCAGACTCCTCTCTGATTTGGTGCTTCCTAAAGAACACCTAGCCTCACCATTTCACCTCCTCCCACCGTCTCCTGCTCAGCCCCTCAGTGCACATTGGTGGGCCTGACTCTAGAAAAGGTTTTGAGATAAAAAAGAATGTTGTCTAACTTGAAAGGAAATCACATTTTTCTCCATTTATCTACCAGAGTTTTCAGAAAACTTGTCCTAAAAGTGATGCTGGTGAAGCATCTAAATAGATGCGCAGCCACAGGATATTACAGGCATTTTACACTTGGCATTGTGTGGGAGATCTGGAGAGCTGGATTTGATGTGGCCGCTTCCTGATATTGTCCCATCTCTGCTCTGTCTCAGCTACACAGGCCGATCTGGGAGATACTGTTTATTAAATGCAAGGTTTTCCTTTGTTATTTATGAGACAAGGAGAAACATGTAGGACATTGCTGCAGGAAGCCAGAAACTCAACATTGCCTATGAAGTCTTCTTCCAACTGTGGGCTTAGATTTTGTGGGAATACTGATAGCTCCTCTTCCTGAAGACCCACTGTGTGCCAGACATTGAACTGGAGGCTTTACCTGCATCGCTTTATTCACGCTCTGTAACAACCCTGTGATCATCATCTCTGATTTACAGAGCAGAGGCGAAGGTAGCTAGGGGTGAAATGACTTCCCTAAAATCATGGGCCAGCGAGCTGGGCGCTGATCCTCAAGCCCAGTGCTCCTCCCCTATCACAGCGCAGGGCTAAGGGCTCACATGGCTGTGAGTATCCCCGAAAATAAAAAAAGGTGCTCTAGGATTCAGCATTTCCAGAAAAGACATCTGTCTTTTTCAAGGATGCTTGATAGCAAAATAAAAAAAAAAAAGGCAAAGTATACTCACTCACTCCCTCATCATGTGGCCGAAGACAGGCACCCTCTCCTAAGAGCAAGTAACCCCTCACCGCATGATTACAGGGCGATGTCTGAGCTGGTCTTGTGTTCCCAGCTCTGATTTTGCATGAGCTCATTGGCGGCTCTGCGTGGAGCAGGCGTTTTTCCTTGAAAGGTTGGTTCTGCTATGGAACTGGCTTCCCCATGTACAGGGTGCCAGGGGCCACTCGTCAGCCTGTTTTCCAGCTTGAAGCCACTCAGAATGTGTCACTTCCGAGTTCCCGTGTAACCTTGGGGTTTAGGAATGTCAGTTGTTTTTTCCTGTTCTTTCTGGAAATCTCTGTTTTAAATCAGAGAGGAAAAGGCCAATCAGGTGCTCACAAGATTTATTAAAAGCACCATCTGGCTTTGGTAAACGACTGCAAATGACACAGCTCCCCTGAGAACCTGGGCCCCACAGACACCAGTGCATCGTGATTGAGGTGCAGGGCCGAGGTGTCGAGGCCAAGGATCGAAGCTGGCAGAAGAAAGACAAGCGCTCCCCAAGTGAGGGGTGGGTGCCCCTCCACAGTGCCCAGGGAGCATTCTGCATTTCCCCACTCAGGCATTAAAATCACTGATTCTCTGGTCTGTTTTCCCCTGTGAATTGCGACTCCTGGAGGGTAGTGCCTGACATTTACCAGGCGATCAACAAACATTGATTGAATAAATGGGCAAATGAATGAGTTCTGATCTCCAATTTTGGCTAAATAAGTAAATATCTAAAAAATCTCCTTAATCCTCCCTGTATAAATTAATGGAGTTGGGAAAAAATCCATTTGATTTGATATTTTTATGCTCAAAGGGGTGCCTTTATATTATTCTCTCTAGCAAGGTTTTTATTCTTACCTCCCCCTGCGATGTTAACTTAATTGGCCTGCAGTGGGCCTATAGAATTCTACATAAAAAAGAAAAATACTACTTTCTAGATGTTTCTGTTGTGCAACTAGGGTTGAAAACCACCATCTGCCTGTACTTGAAGGAGTGAGGGCCTTATGGCTGACGTATAGCATGAGGATAGATCATGTCCTGCTGAATCTGAGACTTGTGGGGGAAAGATATTTTGGCCCAAAGTTAGAGGACAAGGATGTTTTCTGGAAGCTCGGCTGAGGGGCTCTGCGTGCGGAGGTCCTCCAGCTAAGGCACTGCTCCTCTGTAGGGCATCTTGGCAGCCTTTCTTTCATGTTTTTTTCTGAGAGCCTCAGTACCTTTCCTGTGTCTGCTTTCTCCTCCCCATGTTCTAGTCCAGTGGTCGGCAAACTCATTAATCAATAGAGCCAAATAGCAACAGTACAACAACTGAAATTTCTTTTGAGAGCCAATTATTTTAAACGGAAACTTCTTCTAATGCCACTTCTTCAAAATAGACTCGCCCAGGCCGTGGGATTTTGTGGAAGAGCCACACTCAAGCGGCCAAAGAGCTGCACGTGGCTCGCGAGCTGCAATTTCCTGACCACTGTAAATCTAGTCTAAAACCAATAGCTCATCTGATGAACCTGAAGACAAGTTCAATGACAGGGACAGCTTCTGGTGGAATGCTGAATTGAATACATCTCTCTTGCCATAAAAATGGAGTTTTTGAATTCAGTGTGAAAACGTGGAGATACCTGAAAGGTTCTGCATATGTAGTTCGTGCAGCAGGAACTATGGTTATGCTAAAGACGTAGAGCTCTCTAGCTTCACCGATGTCGGAGCCTGTGCCCCTGTGATGGGGTTTGTTATGGGCCTCAGGGCCCCGGGCAGCTTCCTTTCTGCTCAGTGCTGCAGTTGGGGGAGGGGTGGGTGTTGGAGTGGAGGGGAGAGCACAAAGTAGAGAGGCCTACGTTTAAAGCTCTGTTCTTATAGCTATATTAGACACCCATTGCAGGAAGATTCCTGTAAGAATAGGGCTTCCTGCAGCCTGAGCAAAGCTTCCTCCCTTCTCTGCTGCCTCACTCCCTCCCATTTCCTCTGCCTCGCTCCCTCCCTTCTCCCCCACCCCGCTTGTTTGCTTCTCCGCAGCTTTGCTCCCTTCTGCAATGCTTGGCTACCTTCTACACAGTCTTTTGTGCCTAGATATGCAAATCAACCACCATCTTGGCTGGGTTAATTTGCATATTTGCTCTGATTGGCTGGTAGGCGTAGCTGGTGGGTGTAGCGGAGGCATGGTCAATTTGCATATTACTCTTTTATTAGATAGGATATGTAGTCCTTTTTCTTTAATGATTTAAAAACTGGGTTGGAAAATAAATAAATAAAAACTGGATTGGGCTCCATGCATGTGTCCTGTGTTTTTTTTTCCAAAATTTCTTTATTGATTAAGGTATTACATATGTGTCCTTATCCCTCTATTAACCCCGCCAAACCTCCTCTCACTCATGCCCTCACCCCCCTGGTGTTCATGTCCATTGGTTAGGCTTATATTCATGCATCCAAGTCCTTTGGTTGATCTCTCCTCCTTTCCCCCTTCCTCCCGTACCATCCCCTTGAGGACCAGCATTCTGGTCGATGCTTCTCTGCCTCTGGATCTGTCCCTATTCATCAGTTTATGATGTTCATTATATTCCACAAATGAGTGAGATCATGTAGTATTTGTCTTTCTCTGAGTGGCTTGTTCCACTTAGCATAATGCTTTCCAGTTCCATCCATGCTGTTGCAAATGGTAAGAACTTTTTTTTTACTGCAGCATAGTATTCCATTGTGTAGATATACCACAGTCTTTTAATCCAATCATCTGCTGATGGGCACTTAGGCTGTTTCCAAATTTTAGCTATGGTGAATTGTGCTGCTGTGAACCTAGAGGTGCATAAATCCTTTCTGATGGGTGTTTCTGCTTTCTTGGGATATAGTCCTAAAAGTGGGATCACTGGGTCAAATGGGAGTTCATTTTTAGTTTTTTGAGGAAACTCCATACTGTTCTCCACAGTGACTGCACCAGTCTGCATTCCCACCAGCAGTGCACGAGGGTTCCTTTTTCTCCGCATCCTCACCAACACTTTCATTTGTTCACTTGTTGATGATTGCCATTCTGACAAGTGTGAGATGATACCTCATTGTTGTTTTGATTTGCATCTCTCAGATAATTAGTGACTTTGAGCATATTTTCATATGTCTCTTAGCCTTCCTTCTTTCATTCTTTGAAAAGTGTCTATTTAGGTCCGTTGCTTATTTTTTTTATTGGATTGTTTATATTCCTTTAGTTAAGTTGTATGAGTTCTCTGTAAATGTTGGGAGATTAAACCCTTGTCTGTGTGACATTGGCAAATATGCTCTCCCATACAGGGGGATTTCTTGTTGTTTTGTTGATGGTTTCTTTTGCTGTGTAAAAGCTTTTTATTTTGATGTAGTCCCATTTGTTTATTTTCCCTTTGGTTTCCATTGCTCTAGGAGCCATATCATTGAAGAAGTTCCTGCGGCATATGTCTGAGATTCTTCCAGTATTTTTATGGTTTCCCTTCTTATGTTTAAGTCTTTGATCCATTTTGAGTTTATTTTTGTGTATGGTGTAAGTTGGTGGTCTAGTGTCATTTTTTTGCATGTATCTGTCCAATTTTCCCAACACCATTTGTTGAAGAGATTATATTGACTCCATTTTATGTTCATGCCTCCTTTGTCAAATATTGATTGGGCATAGTGGTTTGGTTTGTATTCTGGGTTTTCTATTCTATTCCATTGATTTGTATGTCTGTTCTTGTGCCAGTACCAGGCTGTTTTAAGAACAGTGGCTTTGTAATACAGTTTGAAATCTGGTATTGAGATCCCGCCTACTTTGTTCTTCTTTCTCAGGATTGCTGCAGCTATTCGGAGTCTTTTTTTGTTGTTGTTCCAGATTAATTTTTGGAAAAGTTGTTGTAGGTAAGTGAAATATGCCATTGGTATTTTAATGGGGATTGCATTGAATCTATAGATTGCTTTGGGTAGAATGGACATTTTGATGATGTTGATTCTACCAGTCCATGAACACAGTATGTTCTTCCATCGTTTGTGTTTTCTAAAGGACAAAGAAGACTGTGTGCAGATGTCACTGCCCAGGAGTTCCTGGGAATAGGTACATGGCTTCCTTTTCCAGGGTAGTGTGCAGAGTAGCGGACCTTTTCAGACACTAAGCAGCATCCCCTACTTGAGTGTGGCTGATAGTTTTACCTGCAGGAGTTTTGATTAATTGGTGCCACGAACTGTGAAAGGTCGGAGATTGTGCCTTCTTGCGATGTAACAAGTAAGCCTGCCACATGTCATGGACGCTGGCAGAGGACAGGAGCCTCCGAGTGGGAGAAAGGACTTTATTACTGACAGTATCAACTATGGCCAGGTTATCAGTGATTTCTTGTACCCGTTTCCCAAGCCCCAATTCTCACAGGTGACACCTGCAGGTGCAGTGGGGTATTTGACGGAAGACCTCTGAGCTTACAGAACTCGGCTTTTTCTCAGTGGGCAGTAAGCATGCTTACCCTGCGCTCCGAAGGGCCCCCTATCTCCATCTACCAAGGCTGTTTACTAAAGCTAAGTCCTTAAAAAGATATTCTGGACCAAAGACAGTTAGCGCCTCTGCCTGCGAGATACACAGAAATGTGAGCCACCTATGGAGAACAGACTCCCAAACCTAAGTCAGTAATAACATGGAGGTGTGGATAAAGCTGATCGCTGAGGGAGAGCATGCAGTTTATAAAGTTCCCTAGACCCCTTCTCAAATGTAACAAGTGAATACAGTTCTCCTATGTATTACCCTGTTCCCCCAAAAGTAAGACATCCCCCCAAAATAAGACCTACTTACAGTTTTGCCTCTCGCTGTGATATAAGGCATCCCCTAGAAAATAAGACCTTCCCGATAATATTTTTATTCTTGAAACTGAAAAAGCCTGGGCCACACAAGCAGTTATAAGGAAGTGGGTCGATTTAATGCTGCCGCTTGCTATGCGAGGGAACCAAAGAGGTTTGCTAGTCTGGGATGTGGCCAGCACTCACCATGCTAAAGACATGAAGAAATTTCTTCATAAAAGAAAAATAGATCAAATAATGATTCCTGAAGGAATGACGGCCTATCTCCAGTCTCTTGATATTGTAATAAACATGCCATTCAAGGACAATTTGTGCATGGAAATTAATGACTACATTGAAAATAGAATGGAGAGAAATCAGCGTGGAAACTTTGTGAAATCTAAACTGCAAGAGGTTGTGACTTGGGTGAAGAATTCATGGGAGAAAATCACTGACAGTTGCATTGCAAATGCACTACAAGCAGGCTACGTTGACAAGAAGTATTCATTTAAAGACAGTGCTGTTGCTAAACATGAGAGATTTGGTCCACTGATTCTGAAAGAAATGGAGTCACAAGAAATTCACCAGGAAATTCAGGGTTTGGATTGTTATGATGATGTTCCAGAAGATGACATGACTGTCACTGAATAAATCTTACTTTGTGTTCATACCGGTAAATATCAGTATCAGTAAATGTGCCATAGATTGTTGTACATGGAAATAATGGTAGTAACAAGAAATTCTTGATACCGTAGGATTCAAGAATTCAAAAATTTGCCTGGTTATGTTGGTTTGTGATGACAACTACTATCCTACTGTATACAGGTAATAAATTTCCTTTTTTTTTTGTTCAACAATAAATGTGTACCATATTCTTCTTCATGAAAAAATAAGACAACCCCTGAAAATAAGACCTAGCACATCTTTGGGAGCAAAAATTAATATAAGACACTGTCTTATTTTCGGGGAAACAGGGTAGTGAGTGTTTGCTGTCTGATAACGTAACAGTTTGAAACAACAGCCACTTATTTAGCTCCCAAGTCTGTGGATTGCCTAGGTGGTTCTGCTGGGCCTGGTGGGCTCAGCCAGTTTAAGTTGGGCCCATGTGTTTGGGGGCTGGTGGTTCTGGTGGTTGTCAGACTGTCAGCAGGAAAGCAGGGGCCCCTGACAAAGTGTCTCTTGGCATCTAGCAGGCTGGCCTGGTGTGTTTGTATGCTGTAGCCACAGGGTTCCCAGGAGAAGCAAGAGAGTGAGCCCCTGCACCAGGTTTGCTAACACCCATTAGCAAAAGCAGGGCATATGGCCAACCTAGATTCAAGGGCAGAGTGATGCACTCCACCTCTTGAGGGAGGAGAGACATTTGTGGGCTACCTTCACAATCCACATGTAGATCTTCCATGCTCCAGATCCATGCGCCCTCACCTCTTCCCCCCTCCCTGCCCCCCCTCATCTTCCAGGTCTTGGCTCCTCAGAGTCCTGCTCTCTTGCCTCCTGTCATCAATCCCACCCCATGACCCAGTTTCATTGTGGCATAATCCTTACTAGATTCCGAAATTATTTACTTATTTATATATTTAAGTAAAACAAGGAAATAAAGTAAAAAAAATGTATAAAAGTAAACAAAAAAAGATCTCTCCAACCACAAAGCTAGCTCTTAAGAAAGTAACTCTTCAGAGAAGTCCCTGGATAGCGTGAGTGTCAATAAAAATCTGTTAGCCGAGTGGCTTTAGGACAATGAGTTTTGTCATCTTTATGGGAATGGAGGGGAGAACCATGAAGACATAAACCAAATTCTTACCCTGACACTGCATGGTGAGAGGGCCTAAGAGATGGAGTTATAGTAGGAAAGGCATGCCCTAGAAGCCAGGGTAACTCAGGTATCAGATTTCATCGGCTGTCAGATGGTAGAGATGTCTGGATTGCGACCATATCTCTTTTTTCAGTTGAGTAATGTTTCAACTTGTTAGGATTCAACGTATTATTACAGGATTCACTGGCATTTTGATTAAGGTAGATCCCCTGCCTCTGGGAGTAGGGCATTCTACATTTTTAGGATTTGGAGACTTACAAAAAATAACTATTGGATTTGTAATTGCTTTTATTCACAATGTTACTTAGCTTTTATATAAATCACTCCTAACCTTGCTTCAAGCCCAGAGAGGAATGACAATGAGACTATTTTCCTTTTCTTTATTCTCACCTTTGTTTTTGTTTTGGCTCAAGTTTCAAATTATGGACATTAGGAAAACCTGTGTGTATCAGTTGGGGTTTAGCCTGTCTTCATGAGCAAAAAACCTCACTCCTGTGACAGTCAGAATTCAGCGAGAGAAGCAGAAGCAGGAGATCATCTATCTCTGTATATTCATATATTAGTATATCTATATAGCTGAATCCACATCCATCCATCCACCTACCCACCCACCCACTATTGATTACAATGAATTGGCCTTTGTAATTGGGGCTGGCAAAGCAAGCATGAAATCCTTAGGGCAGAACCTCAGGATTGGAAGGTCACAGACAAGCTGCAATTCACAGGCATGGGCTATTACACACAGGGTTTCTTTCTTTATGGGGAAAGTCTCAGCCCTGCCTTGGAGAACTTTCAATAGCTTGATCAAGCCCGCTCAGATTCTTTAGGACAATCTTCCTTCAAGAAAGTCAACTGAAATACCATCTGCCAAATACCTTCACAGCAACACCTAGATCCATCTTTGATTGAATATCTGGGACTGTGACCCACCCAACTTACACATCATAAAAGCCATCACACTGGGGCCTCCAATGAGGTATAGGGGAGAAAAGTATCCTGAGCAAGTGGTGCTCAGAGGCCTGACTCTACTTCTTATCCTTCCTCAGGGACTGCTGGAGAGTAAACTAATCCAGTCAAGTAGTAATTTCTAATGGAATAATCTGCAAATAGAATAATAATCCACCCCAGTGTGACCCCTGTGAAAAAAAATTAAAGTATGTCGGTGAGCCTCTGGGAAACACTGAGCATATTCAGGTAGGGGCCAGGAGGAGCGGGCCACACAGAAGTCTTGGGGGCAGTGGATGATGACTCACCTCCCATTCATAGGGACTTATTCTCAAGGCTTGAAGATGCCACTTTGCCTTCCTTGCCTCTTAGTTTCTTCACCCGTAAAGTAATTACCATCCCCAACAAGAATTTAGCTTAAGTTTTATACATTGCAAAGTTCTGCATCTTCATGCACATATATACTCACATAGTCACACACATACACAATACTACACACACACACACACACACACACACACCCCAAAAATTCTTGCAAAGAAGTTCAGACAAAGACACATTTTGGAGAATGGGACACTAAAGTGTAAAGTCAGTAACTTAACATCTGGGATGACTGCATGTTCTTTCTGGGTACCGTTCAGAACTGGGCACCATTCAACTATGGATCTGAGTCCAAGTGTGTGCACTGAGGTACAAATCTAAGCAAGAGATACTTCATAGGTTCAGGGAAGCTTCTTTGCCCCTTCTTCTGACTGCTCCAAACACTCCAGCTGCTATTAATGTCTAAAATGTTAGTAGCAACAGAGGCTCCCTTTCATTCCATATTAGAAATAAGTTTAAATTATGAAATATATTCAGGAGAGGTAAGAAGGTGGGCAACAACTTACCCAGGACCAAACCAAAAAGGGTGGGACCTGCATTGCCACCATTTGCCCACCATCCAGATATCATTGCTGACATGTACACATAAGAAACGAATTGACATTGAAACTGAGACTCTGAAGTGTTGGACATTGAAATTGAGACTCAAACATTTTTTGTTCTTATATGTTTATTTCTAGTATGCAAATGCAAGATTTTTTTTTAAAGAGATAGGGGAAAATAGATACAGAGGCAAAGCAGCAAGGAACAGACTGTCAAACTACAGTGGGAAGGCAGGGGAAGTTTGGGGGTGGGAGCTGTAAGAGATCAACCATAGGACTTGTATGCATGCATCCTATCTAATAAAAGAGTAATATGCTAATTTGACCATACCTTTGCTACGCTACCAGCCAATCAGGAATGGGGGTGGGGCTGAGGCACAAGCGAGGCGAGGGGTGGCAGTGGGGGTCCCAATGGCTGGCCCGAACCCGTGCCGCCGCCCAGAGGCCTGGCCACACCACATTAAAGCTTCTTTTATCATTAGCATCTTAAATTAATGTGATACATTTATTACAATTGATGAGCCTTTATGGATACATTATTAACAAAAGTAAAATCTGCAGTTTACATTAGGGTTCATTCTTTGCGTTGGACATCTTATGGTCTTGACAAATGTACCATTAATTGCCGGTACCTGCCGGCTTGATCCAGGTGAACAGGACCTGAAGGAGGGGGTGAGAATGAAAACACAGACACAGATATGCGGGGAGGACGGTCAGCACAGTGCCACTGCCGCCCCGAGTTTATTCTTCTCACTCCTTATAAATGTTTTTACACAAAGCTTCCCTTATTCTAGCCCTTAATCAGCATAGCAAAGCATACAGGTCAGTTCCCGGTAATCGTGTTCTCCCTTATCTCTTGGTACATTCTGTGTTTAAGCTAGCCAGCCTCCTCCAACAGTTCCGTACATATCTCAAGACAGTGACCTCCCTTTGTATTCTGTCTAAAGGGTATTTTTCCACTTGGTTGCCTTTAGGGGACTGTAGTGGGGTTTTCTGGTTCGCCTAGGGGCGGTCCCCGGGGCTGCCCCGGTGGTCCCCCACAATTAATGTAGTATCAGACAGAGCAGTTTCATTGCCCTAAAGATCACCTGTGGCCCACCTATTCATCCATCTCTGCTCTGAACCCCTGGCAGTCAGGGGGTGATTAGGCTGGCAGGCAGAGAGGGTTAGGGGCAATTAGGAAGGCAGGCAGGCAAATAGTTGGGAGCCAGCAGTCCTGGATTGTGAGGATCGGGCCTAAATGGGCAGTCAGACATCCCTTGAGGGGGCCCATATTGGAGAGGGTGCAGGCTGGGCTGAGGGACACCCTGCCCCCAAGCACAAATTTCGTGCACCAGGCCTCTAGTATAAGCATAACCAATGGACACAAGACACTGCTGGGGGAGATAATGGGGAGAACAAAGAAAACATGTACTACTATTTGTGATACTTTAAACAATAAAAAAAAATTTTAAAAAGGTGGGCAACATCAAAAGGCAACTGCAGATTCTTGCTGATCTTTTGCAGATGTTGCTGAGATATGGGAAAGCCTTTGTGGAGCCTCAGTGGACAGGAGGGGCCCCAGGACTTGGAGAGATGTGAGTTGAAAGTAAAATATTGAATTGAGAGTGGGCACAACCAATCCACCACATCAACATTTCAAGTTCTGCTGACTCATGTTCCTCCCCGCAACCCTCAATTCATCTCTGGAAAATAAGTATATGAATAACTCTGGCCGTTCGAGTCCCTGTTATTGTCATGAGTTTCTATCAAATTTATTTGAGTTTTCTAAAGGAAACTGATTGTGAGCACAGCTCTTCCTTTCCAGGCTGTAGCCCCCCTATGAAATAGACCCTCTATGAGATAGCCCCTATATGACATAGCCCCCTATATGAGATACCTCTCCTATGAGATAGCCCCTGTATGAGTTAACACCCTTATGAGAAAGCCCCTTTATAAGATAGCCCCTCTGTTAGCCCGTCTATGAGATAGTCCCTCTATGAGACAGACCCCCTAAAAGATAGACCCCCAATGAGATAGCCCACTATGAGATAGCCCTCATATGAGATAGCCCCTTATAAGATAGAACCTTGAAGCGACAGCCCCCTCTATGAGATAGCCCACCTATGAGAAAGCCCCTCTATGAGATAACCCCCTATAAAATAGCCCCCATATGAGATAGCCCCCATATTAGATAGGCCCCTATCAAATAGCTCCTCTCTAAGATAGCCCCCTCTATGAGATAGCCCCTCTCTGAGATATCCCCCTCTGAGATAGACACCTATGAAATAGCCCTTTTCTGACATAGCTCCCCCCATTAGATAGCGCCTTTATGAGACAGCCCACCTATGAGATACCCCCCTATGAGATAGCTCCTCTATGAGGTAGCCCCTCTATGAAATAACACCCCTATGAGATAGCCCCCATAGGAGTTAGCACCTCTATGAGATAGCCCTGTATGAGATTGCCCCCTATATGAGATAGCCCCTGTATAAGATAGCCCCTCTCTTTAATTGCCCCCTCTATGAAATAACCCTCTATTAGATAGCCCCTGTATGATACAGCCCCTCTATGAGATATTTCCCTCTAAGAGATAGCCCCTGTATGAGATAGCCCTTCTCTGAGATACCTCCACTAATTCAGCCCTTCTATGAGATAGCCCCTCTCTGAGATAGACCACAATTAGATAGCCCCCCTATGAAATAGCCCCTCTATGAGTCAGCCCACCTATGAGATAGCCCCTCTATAAGATAGTCCCTTCTATGACATAGCGCCCCTATGAGATAGCCCCCCTATGAGGTAGCCTCCTTGTTAGATAACCCCTATGAGATAGACCCTCTATGAGATAGTCCTCCTATGAGATAGCTCCTGTTTGAGTTAACACCCTTATAATATAGCCCACCCTGTGAGAAAGCCCCTCTATAAGATAGCCCCTCTACCAGATAGCCCCTATATGAGATAGTCCCTTTAGGAGATAGCCCCCCTATGAGATAGCCCCCTATGAGATAGCCCACTATGAGATAGCCCTCCATGAGACAGGCCCCCTTGAGACAACCCCTCTATGATATAGCTCTTCTATGAGACAGCCCTCTCTATGACCTGGCCTCTCTATGACATAGCTACCTCTATGAGATAAGCCCCTTATAAGAGACAGCCCCTTATAAGATAGAACTTCGAAGAGATAGCCCCCTCTATGAGATAGCCCTTCCCCAAGATAGCCCCTCTATGAGACAGCCCCACTATAATATAGCCCCCATAGGAATTAGACCCTCTATGAGATATCCCCATCTATGAGATAGCCCCTATATGAGCTAATACCCCTATGAGCTAACCCACTTATGAGAAAGCCCCTCGATGAGATAGGCCCTCTATGAGATAGCCCCTTTATGAGATAGTACCCTATTAGATAGCCCCTCTATGAGATAGTCCCTCTATGAGACAGGCCGGATCTATGTGATAGCACTCCTATGAGATGGCCCCTCTATGAGAAAGCCCCTCTATGAGAGAGCCCCTCTATGAGATAGTCCTCCTATTATATAAGCCCTCAATGAGATAGTTCCTCTATGAGACAGGCTCCCTATGAGATAGCACCCCTATGACATAGCCTATCCCTGACTTAGCCCCCTGTATAAGATAGCACCTCTGTGAGACAGCACCCTATGAGATATCTTCCCAATGAGATAGCCCCCTATGAGATAGCCCCTCTATGAGATAACACCCATATGAGGTAGCCCCCCTATCAGGTAGCCCCTCTATGTGATAGCCATCCTATGAGATAGCCCACCTATGAGAGAGCCCCTCTATGAGATAACCCCTCTATGAGATAGCCCTTCTATGAGGTAGTCCTCCTATTAGATAGCCCCTCTATGGGATAATCCGTCTATGAGACAGGCCCCTTAGGAGATAGCCCCCCTATGAGATAGCCCATTCCTGACATAGACCCCTCTATAAGACAGCGCCTCTATGAGACAGCCCCTCCTATGAGATAGCTCCTCTATGAGATAGCCCCCCATGAGGTAGCCCCTCTATGAGATAACACCCCTATGAGATAGCCCCCCCTTTGAAATAGCCCCTCTATCAGATAGCCCCTGTATGAGATTGCCCCCTATATGAGATAGCCCCTCTCTGAAATAGACCCCCTTTGAAATACCCCCTATTAGATAGCCCTTCTATGAGACAGGCCTCTCTATGACATGGCCCCTCTATGACATAGCTACCTCTATGAGATAGCCCCCCTATGACATAGCCCTATAAGATAGAACTTTGAAGAGACCACCCCCCTCTATGAGATATTTCCCTCTAAGAGATAGCCCTGTCTATGAGATAGCCCCTCTCTGGGATAGCCCCCTCTATATTATAGCCCCTCTATGAGACAGCCCCCTATGAGATAGCTCCCCTATGAGATAGCCCTTCTATGCGATAGCCCATCTCAGAGATAGACCCCTCTCTGAGATAGCCCTCCTATGAGATAGCCCCTGTATGAGATAGTACCCCTATTAGATAGCCCCTGTATAAGATAGTCCGTCTATGAGACAGCCCCCCTAGGAGATAACCCCCCTATGAGCTAGCCCATCCCTGATATAGCTCTCTCTATAAGATAGCTCCTCTGTGAGACAGCCTCCCTATGAGATAGCTCCCCTATGAGAGAGCCCCCCTATGAGGTAGCCCCTCTATGAGATAACACCCATATGAAATAGACCCCCTTTGAAATAGCACCTATGAGATAGTCCCCCTATTAGATAGACCCTCTATGAGATAGTCCCTCTATGAGACAGGCCCGATCTATGAGATAGCCTCCCTCTATGAGACAGTCCCCCTATGAGATAGCCCCTATGAGATAGCCCCTGTAAGATAGCCCCTCTTTGATCATCTCCATGATATACCCCCTATCAGATAAACCCCCTATGAGATAGCCCCTCTATGAGATAGCCTTCTATTATGTACCCCCCTATGTGATAGCCCTCTATAAGATAACCCCTCTAGGAACCCACCTATGAAATATCCCCCTATGAGATAGCCCCCCTATGAGATAGCCCCCCCCCTATGAAGTAGCCCCCTATGAGATAGCTCTCCTATGAGATAGCCCCTTCTATGATAGCCCTCCCTCCTCCCCCACAAGGTGCTTTGAACTGCAAAGCATCGTAACCACATCCACATGGTCTGGTTCCTATGGGAAAGCCCTTTGGAAAATCATGGGGAAATATTTTTTAAAAATCAAACATGAAAACTTAAAAAAAAATATCTTTCCAAACATTAGAAATACTGAAGCAATTAGAAACGGCTTCAGTTCTTGATTGAAATTAAAAGTTCAGGAAAGTTCTTTAGAATGAGAATGAAGGGCTTTTATTAGAGCGTTTGACACAATAGTTGTTTTCCTTTTTGGAGGCCATTTATGGTGCAGCACTGCAGGATGGTTTGCTGTCACAGGTCAATGGAGGAAGCCTTACCAAGATGTGCTCAACTCAAGGATGTGATTAGCTGACAAATTTTTGAGCAAGACAATTTCTCTTTCAACAGATTCTGCATTCCTGAACTTGGAAGAAGATCGGAGAAAGTTAAGATCATTGGGATAATTACAAGTTTCACCTCTGAATGGACACTAAGTGGGTGGAGAAGGTGGAAACATCCGTAAACTTCAGTCTTTTCAGGGCTATAAAATGGGGGAGGGGGAAAGGACATCTTTTTAGCATTTCGTATGTTGACAGCCACTGATTTAAAATAAGTACAGATTGCAAAGCCCACTGGTCTCAGGATGTCTAAGACAAGATGTTTCCAGGTGATCAGCAGCCTTTGGCTTTGTCTATGGCCATCCTACTGGGAACTGTCAGAGAAATGACACTTTTGATGCACTCATCTCTGTAACATTCTGAGGATTTCCTCCCATCCCAGGTCACCCGTCTTCTCATGCTACCCCTGTGTTCCAGAGAGGGGTCCTTCCAGGGCCCAGGCCTCACCTCACAGCTTCTCTGTGGTCCCACCCTCCTCTTTCGCATGCTTTCCCTCTCTAGCTCCTCCGTGGACACTAACTCCTGGGCACCTATGTTCCATTTTCTTGGATTCCTGTGTTACCTGATGGATTGCTGTATCACACCTCCCTGGCAGCATAGTGACATGTTAACACAGAGCATGTTGGGACACACGGTAGAAAGTTTCTGCCCCCTAAAGGTTTTGGTGAGGTGCTACTTTGGGACTTCTCCAAATGTGGATGATGACCCTCCTCCTTCACCAGCATAGGGCCGCTTCTTTCAGTCCAGACTGTAACTCACATCCAAGCACCGGGACCCATACTGAACGCTGCCTTGTCTCTGCTTACATAATAGGGAATGTCAGAAGCCATCGCCTGCTGGCCCTTCTACTCTGCAATTTCACAACAAGCCATTGGATGTAGTTCTGCTCGACATAGGCCCTCAGTGAGCAACTTCTGCAGAGTTAGACTCCATGGCTACTATTTGGTGGAGTTTTATTATATCTCCAGCTCTTCTCCCAGAAAAGAAACCCATGTTTTAATTTTTGGTCTGTGGGGTCTCTAAACATCACTGGATGCACAATATTCTAATAAGAGATAAGAAGATTCATTTCACGATTAAGTTAGGGAGAGCAAAATCCCAGCTGGGGAGGTCACCTGACTGACAATCGCGCAGGCCATTGTTTCCAACCTCCCTATTATGTAACAGTAGATGAGGCAGTGCTAATTATGGGCCCTGGGGCCTTGGAGGTGTGAGTCCTAGTCTGGACTGAATGAAGCAGCTCACACACACTTCTTGGATTTTGGAGGACTGGCTCAAGAGTTGAAGCCCTGGCTCAGCCCAGTTCTCCCTTTAGAGGTAGCATGGTGAGTGGGAAGATGTGGGTGTGGGTTCATAAGGACTGAACTCAAATCTTTGCTGACTTTCTGGGTATGTCACTTTGAGTATGCTGAATAAAACTTCTGAGCTTCAGTTTTCTATATGTAAAATGGGAATCATATCCTGTCCATATGTCAAATGGCTATTGAGTAAATTAAGTAATATTATATATATCTGAAGCAGCTGGCACCATGCTCAGTATGGGGTAGACTCTCATTTAATTGGGGCCTTTTGCCGATGTCTTATGCAGTATCTAGAAGAGTTCAGGAATCTGGAGAAGGGCTGCATGTAAATTAATCGAGAGTCTAGAGACGAAGCATAATTTTGGAAAGCATTTTGGAGTAGCCAGAGGACACTTAGCTAAAGAAACCAAGTCCTCCTTGTCTCAGGACCCTTGCTTTTTATTAACAAAACTGTCCTAAGGCAAAGTAGATGTACATCAAAGGCAAGGTTTAGTATAAAGAATCTATGGTCAGATTGGAGGAACTGTCTATGGCTGTTCAGGTGTTTGGCCAGCAAGAGGCAATAATATGTAGATTGAAAGGCTCTCAGATATCTGGCATCAAGCAATCATTTATGCATCCTTTTCAGGTTTGGGGAAATGCCCTTAGCCATTTCCAACAGGCAATAACATGTGATCTTCCAGCCCTTGCTGAAGGCTCAAGGTCCATCAACCTTTTGGTGAACTTCTTGCATTTATGACCTGCTGGAATTAGCTTCTGGCAGCCTATGACAGTGCACTATCCACTGTGGGAGCTTATGGTGGTTTGCCATCCCCTGTGACTGGCAGAGCCAGTGCAGGACTTAGACCCTGCTTGGCATGTGGGGAAGACAGACAAGAAACCAGGGATGATAAGTCTGAGGGGTCCACAAGGAACACCGCAGGATAGAGGTGCCCTGATGCTCTGAGACAGGGGACACCGCTGCCTGTGTGTGCTCACTGTCTGACAGGAGATAGATCATCTCTTGTTTTCCAGCTGCATGAGGAGAAAACGCAGCAGTCCTTTCTCCAAAAAGACTTGATTCTGACTACCCCACGCCCCTTGGGGGTAGAGAAGGGATGGATCTATTTTGGCTTCACAGGGAGATATTATTTAATATAGAAGGGTTCAAAATGCCTTTGAGCAATTGGTTTTTCTTTAGGGAGTACGGAGAAACTGCAGATCAATTCAATCATTCTTCCTGGAAAAGAAAAAGAATGCAAGAGAAAAGATAAGGAGGCAATTTCACAGCCCAGAAGGAACTAGGGAACAGAGTGCTAGCTCTTCTGAAATTCATTTCAAGGAAAACAGCTTTAGTCCTTGTATTTCATTGCACTGCTGTGTAGGCTTGATGCTCAGAGCTATAAAACTGAACCCCAACTCTGTGGCCACAGTTTATAGGATCAGAGACAAAACCTTCAGCTATCTTTTCTGTCATTGGAGGGACTGAAATTCCGACCCTGTCAGATAATATGAAAGTAGCTGCTGTAGAAATTGTCACTTTAAAACAGTGGAGAGGTTATTAGAACTTCAGGGTGTTGAGAAACATGAGAGCTCGATACGGGACATTTGCCAATAGAACCATGGCACTTTGTGCCAGAACATTTGATGCACAAGCAATGGCTGGGCGGAAACGGGACAGTTGTCTCTGTAGTATCAGTTGTCCTAGGTCCATATGCTGGGGCCTGAAATGTGGATTGTCAGGTAGGGTCTGAGTTTCTCAAAGGCACATGCGCTGCCTCCTGGCAACACTGTGACACCCATAGAAAGGATTTGCAGGAGGAACCAAGATGGCAGCATAGGTAAACACCTATCTTGCTGTCATACACAACAATTTCAAAACTACAACTTAACAAAAGAACAAACATCATCCAGAATCACTGGAAAGCCGGCTGACTGAAAATTCCACAAATAAAAGTGAAGATAGGACACTGTGACTCAGAGGGGCAGCAGAGGACAGTGTTGAAGATACACACAGGGAGAGGTTTGGAGTCGTGCGTGTGCCAGCGGATAGGGCAGGCGGTTGAAAACCCGGCAGGTTTTCTGGAACGGGGGAGACAAAGACATCCCACTGCACTGATTCCCCAGGTCCAGGTGAAGTCCAGGGAACCCACAATCATACGGGGTAAAAACTGGACAGTGGGGAGGCATGCCGAAACTCGGGTGCTGCAAGGATCTGCAAGCTTGTGGAGAGGGCAAGCTTGTGCAGAGTGCGCATGATCTTGGGAACAGCACAGCTGTGTGACCGCGCAGAGAGGACTCGTGACTTACTCTCTCATTTGGGAAACCACCAGACTGGATTGTTTTACCACCCTGAGTGAGAGGTTAGGTGTGCAGACTCATTTGGGGAGAGGCTGAATTGTCCTGCAGTGGGTGGAGCTTGGCAGCAGCTCTCTTTCAGAGGTGCTGGCAGCCATTGAGTCCCAGGGGCCGCATAGGGCGGAGCTGATGCTGCCTGCTTGGCCAGGAGACTCTGCCCATCCAACCTGAGCACAGCTGAACCTCATAGTTAATTGGCCTGGAGGTCAAACCCTCCTAGTGCTAACAACAATAATCGAGGCTTAACTTCAACAAGACTGTGCAACCCATATCAACCTCAGGTAACTGGGGAGGCAGAGCCACTGTCCCTTAGAGGACATCTACCACACAAAGCTAATTGACCAACTCAGGAAAGCAGCCACCATGCAGAGACATGGAAAGAAATCAGATGTGAAAGAAATGGAGGAAAAAACCCCCCAAAAAACGACTGGACATAGAATTCAAAACCAGGGTTATAAGGCTTTTCAAGAGGCTCCTAGAAAAGGCCGAGACCTACAAGGAAATGAACAAGACCTATGAGGAAATGAGCAAGACCTATGAAGAAATGAAGAAGACCTATGAGGAAATGAATAAGACCTACAAGGAAATGAACGAGACCTATGAGGATATAAACAAGATCCTCAAGGACATGAAAAAGGACCAACCAGAAATTAAGCATAAACTGACTGAAATAAAAAATATTATACAAAGACCTAAAAGTACTCTAGAGCACCCCAAGAACCAAGTAAAAGATCTGAAAAACAAAGAGGTAAAATCCACTCAGCTGGAAAAGCAAGAAACCAAAAGAATCCAAAAAATTGAAGATAGTGTAAGAGGCCTCTGGGACAACCTCAAGCATACCAACATCCGAATTATAGGGGTGCCAGAAAAAGAGAGAGAGCAAGATAATGAAAACCTACTTGAAGAAATAGGGACCAAAAACTTTCCCCACCTGGTGAAAGAAATCGACTTAAAAGTCCAAGAAGTGCACCGAACCCCAATATATAGGAACCCTAAGAGGACCACACCAAGGCACATCATAATTAAAATGCCAAGAGCAAAAGACAAAGAGAGAATATTAAAAGCAGCAAGAGAAAAACAGTTAGTTCCCTATAAGGGAGCACCCATACGATTGTCAGCTGGATTTCTCAACAGAAACTATGCAGGCCAGACAGGAGTGGCAAGAAATATTCAAAGTGATGAATAGCAAGAATCTACAACCAAGATTACTCTATCCAGCAAAGCTATCATTCAGAATTGAAGGTCAGATAAAGTGCTTTGCAGCTAAGAAAAAGCTAAAGGAATTCATCACCACCAAACCAATATTATATGAAATGCTGAAAGATATTCTTTAAGAAGAGGAATAAGAAAAAGGTAAAAATATAAATTAACAACAAATACACATCTATCAACAAATGAATCTAAAAATCAAGTGAATTAAAAATCTGATGAACAGGATAAACTGGTGAATATAACAGAATCATGGGCATAGAGAGGGAATGGACTGAAAATTCTTGGGGAGAAAAGGGGTGTGGGAGATGCAGCAAGAGACTGGACAAAAATCATGCACCTATGGGAGAGAACACTGAGGGGGAGTGAGGGCGAAGGGTTGGATGGGTACCAGGTGGTGGGGAACTATAGGGGTAAAAAAAGGGGAACAATGTAATTAATAAACTGAAAAATAAAGATTAAAATATTTAAAAAAGAAAGGATTTGCAGATGCTCTGGAGGGAGGAGGGAGAGAGCTGTGCCTGTCCTTTCCCCTCATCAGTTTCTTCGCTCTTCAATTCATCCTCCTCACTTCTGCCAGATATATCTTTCAAGATACCAAATCTTGTTATACGATATCTTGTCCTAAAGCCCCCACAGGTTCCCTTCCCTATTGGTTATAGGGTGAATTCCAAAGCTCAGAAGGCCTCATCTCTTACCAGGCTGCTTGGAACATCTGATCCAGGCAGAGCCCACTCCTGTGCCTGTCACATGTCACCTTCTCCCCTGAATTTTGCATAGTAGGTGCTCATGCTCAGGTATTAGTTCCTCATGCAGCCTTTCTCAGCTCTTTCAAGACTGATGAGCCTCTTTCTCTCTTTGGGTCTCTCATAAACCTTGCACATACCTCTCTAAGAGCCCTTTCTACAATGTTTTAAAATTATTTTTTATGTCTCCCACTCAAGTCCTTGAGCGCTGTATCTGACATCTAATAGATCCCAGTGGGTAATTTCTGATTGGAAACATAATAGGGGCTGGCGTTGTTCTGTTTTTCCTGACTTACTTTACAAAGGTTTTGCATAATTTGACTGCTTGTGATAAACCTGGCATCACAGAAATATCTAATGATGCATGTAAGTATATGTAATTAATATCCTAGGATTTTGCTATTTTTGTTGTGAAATTCTTAGCATGTATCTTCAATATGTATCTTACAACCATTCAGATCTAGTCTTGAGTTTTGGAAAGTCAGAGAGAACTATGAGAAAAACTCAGGTCACCTCAAAGAATTTAATCTTTTCTGGGAGATAATGAGATAAGTGTTGAATTGTGGGTAAAGAGAAATACAATATGCACATAATAGATGTTCAGTAAATACTAGCTCACTGACACCTGTGTGAAACAGGGAGCAGACAGCTGTCAGATGGGGTTATTTATTCCTACTTCTGAAATGGTCAGAGCCTTCTGCTTCATACACAGAGAAAATGAGGTTCTCCTGATTTTGAGATGGATAGAAGAACTTCAGAAAAAAATTCAGAGTATCGCTTTAGTGCTTCTCAGAGTCACCCAGCATGGAGAGGCCTTGCTCACTTCTTTGAAGGAGATGGTTACATTTTTATAGAAGCCCTTCTCTGAAGAGCTCAAAGTACTGAACTGTATGTACCAAGGACATTTTTTATTTATATACTTTTAATTTGTATTTCTCTTGAAAATAAACCAAGGACCAATATTTTATAATTTAATGTTTAGGACCAGGAGCAAATTTGCATAAAGGACTTCATTAATATCTGGGGGTTACCTGGAGGCCAGGATCTGACTGATACACAAGGAAAGGTTGAGAGGGTAAGATAAAATGTGGGAATGGTTGGAATGGAGAAAGGCAAACCTTTGTTCACGCATTAAGTCTGAAAAAACGGGCCAACTGAGTAACTGTGGAAGTTGGGGTGCTTTGGAGAAACACATTTGTTTATTTTTATATTCCACATGTGCTAAGCTCTTTTCTTATGTTAGGGCCTACACACTAGGCATAGGAATACCAAAAATGAAAGGACAGAAACTCAAGGTATTTGTAGTCCAATGTGAGAGAGAGTCATAGAAATAAAAGGTTGGGAGGCTTTGGACACGCTAGGATAACTTGAAACCTGGTGTCTGGAACCTTTACCTAAAGAAGGGCTGGGGAATGCCCAGCCTGAGGGCCATATAAGGCCCACAGAATCATTTGGTCTGGCCTAGGCCATTCGAAGGAGAATTCAGAAGACAAGGATAGATTAGTGAAGAGGGGCTGGCATGCTGCCTGACCTAGCTGGGGAGCCTGAGTTGGATTCTGAGAGGAAGACATCTGAGGTAGGCCCAGAGGAGAAACAAACCCACATGGCAAGTCTGTTGACTAAGTCTGAGAGCAAACAATGAATATATTTCTCTGAGGTAGGAAGCGAGCCCATGAAAGCTCCTTTGGATTACTGTCAGCTGAGCAGAGAACTCAGCCAGACCCTGGAAGTCCAGCTGGGGGTACAAGGCCAGCTGTTCACTGTGATTGCATAGCAGCCATTCATTCTCATTTACTTTTCCTGGGATCCTACTGTGCGTGGATGATATTTATGCTTCCAAGAAAAAAAGCATCATCTTAATCATGTCTGGGGTCATGGAAAAGACACTGAACCAGAAGACTTGGATTTGAATTTGACCTTGGCTGCAGGTGAGTGACTTCCTCTGCAAGGCTCTGTGTTCCTCATCTATGACTTGGGTTGTGATACATGCTCTATAAAGGATGATGTGGGAAGGGAAGAGTGCCTTGTCCAGAAGGTGGCAGCACTCACAAAAAGCCACAGCCACCAGTCATTTTTACGTAACCAGGATCCCTAGACATCAGGACATTCTCCTGACTTTCTCACTTATTGCCCAGATGGTGGTGTTCCAGCAAGGGCTCTAGGAACATAAACCACAGACCATGGCTGTCTGCAAACTCTTTCCCCAATGGGTTCTTATTCATTCAGCTGTCCCTGCCCTCCCACCAAGCCCCGCTTCTCCCCTTCTCCCCATCCTCCTGGCTTGGATCGCTGAACATGAGTCCAGAGAATAAAATTCTTTACGCTTTCTTAACCTAATTTTCAGTTGAGAAGTATAAAAGATGCTTTCTTCTTTGCTTGGATATTTTATAGTTTAACCAGTTATTGTTGGAATTAGGATTGATAGGTAAATAAATTGAAGGTAAAAGCAAGATCACATATTAGAAGCCCCAAATGTCCCAAGACAAACAAAACAGAAAGAGTCAGAGGCATCACAGCCTCAGCCTGTCACAAACAGTGAGGAGCTGTATTTGTTTGACACAAGATCAGAAGGTGGTTGAGGCTTTGGGGCTGAATTTAAAATTCACAATGAGAATAAGTGACTAGAGCCAGGCTCCCTCTAGTAGTTGCTGGCCAGGGTTATTGCTAGTCCCAAGGAGACAGACATATTAATGTCATGAATCAACCTTTGACAGGTGACGGGCATCCAGAGAAGAGACTGAAGTCTAATTCCCCTCTGGGGTAGCCTCGGTGCTTTTCAACCGGACCCCAGAGACTCTCAGTCTTTTATTTACTTGAATCATGTGTGAGCCTTTAAAGTACAGATGCCCAGATCTAGACCAATTAAGTCAGAATCTCTGAGGGTGGGAAACACCTTGGTATGTTGCTATAGATCTCCAGGTGATTTCAATGTGCAGCCAGCTTAAGAGCCATTGGTGGTGTAGTGTGTGGTTGTGAGAGCTAATCTTTCCAGACTTCTGTCAATATCCTCCCCCTTCCCAAGGCTATACGCCTTGATTCTTAGGAGCCCACGAGTAATAGCATCTGCTGGATAAGTGGATGTCACATGGACAATCCATAGCAAAGGACTAGACATGGATTAAGAAAAGCTGTTACTTTTTCACATTGATTAACTCACCTCTTTTTCCTTACTTTTGATGGAAATATAGAAGGCCAAGGAAATACATTTATGTACCTTTGTTCTGGGGACTTTACGTACAATATCTCTTGTAATATTCAAAAATGGGTATTTTTGCTTCCCATTTGCAGATGAGAAAGCTGAGGCTCAGGGGGGGGGGGGGGTAAGTGGCTTGTGCAAGTGCCGGATAGAGGACATAGTTGGGATTTTAACCTAGGCCTGTCTGACTCCAAAACCTAGTCTCAGAACATGCTATTCATGCTTTGGTGAAGTTTAACATCAACAACAGGTAAAAGCCACTGGGAAATGTTAAAAGGAGTTATCAAGCAGGCCTCTGCTTCCAGCAGCTGGGGAGTGTGATGGAATCAGCCGTGTAATTAGCACGTGGCCCTCCCAGACCTATCCCAGCATCTCAGAATCAGGAGTCAGCCACAGGGAAGCTCGGGACTCTTGCCTTGGCTTCTTGGAGGCCCTTGTCTGAGGACTTTGGGCACTGTTAGAAGAGAAAACCTACAGCAGGGAAATGAAGTAAGGAGTGAAGACTAGAAGGGACTGATCTATTGAAAACTGCACACTCTGTTCACTGTGGAATTAAAAAAACCAGCCCCACATCAAGTGCAGCATTCCTTGTTTCAGTTAACAATCAGAAGGACCTCTGCTAGACCGGCATCGCTGGGAGGCCCGAGTCCTGGAATGGGAGCTAATTTCAGGTGAGTGTCCTCTGTCTGCACCAGTTTCAGGTTTGTGGAGGTGAGGAAAGCACTGGTGAAATGGTCACAGCTTGAGTATCGTGAGAGTAGCCTCTCAAATCTGAGTGCAAATCTGACCCTGCTTGAAATGCCCCATGAAGATTTGAAGATGTGCATCTGGACTGTCTGTGGTCCCGTAGGAATATACCTGTGTCACCATAGCCTGGGGTAAAAACAGGTGAGCCTGTTTACAAACACCCCTGTCTTAGCCATAGAACCGCAGATGGCTTCCCACCTGCCTCTGTACTGTAGCGTTCATACGCCACATCATTTCTCCAGATACTGAAGCAGTGAGTGGACCACGCAGGAAGCCCTGGCATGTTGGGGCATTTTGCTTTTTAGCTCCTACTTCCTTTTTACAGCAAAGTATATGGGGAAAGTGCTCTCAGATTTTGTGTATCTGACCACCTGGGAAATAAGGGACATTACTGCCTGAATATATGTGTGTCTATATGTTACAACTTGAGTGCTTGGACACGTATTACTAGACATGACATAAGAGAGAGCAGGGAATTATATCACTATTTCACAGAGTGAGGCTCACTTGTTCTGGACAAGCTGTTCAGAGTTGGGATTTATGGGGGCCATCCATAAGGAATCTCGCAGACATACTGGACATTTTTAAGGATGAAAATATTCCAGGTAGGGATGCAATTTATTTAAAAATGAAGTATTTTTGCTTCTGAATCAAAGACTCTGAGCAAGAAACAAAAATGTGAGGGCAGCCTGGCTGGTACTGCTCAGTGGTTGAGCACCAACCTAGGAACCAGAGGTAGCAATTCGATTCCCAGGCAGGGCTTAGGCCTGGTTGCGGGTTTGATCCCTAGTGGGCAGCATGCAGAAGCCAGCCAATCAATGGTTCTCTCTCCTCATTGATATTTCTCTCTCTTTCCCTCCCTCTCTGAAATCAATAAAAATATGTTTTTTAAAAATATGAGAGCCACGACGACTGCTGGCCTTCTCCTTGCCCCTTTCGAAAGCTGAGTGGCAGCAGGAGTCAGTTCCTACAGGGAAGCAGAGAGGACACTGTGCTAGGGTCCAGAGACTTGGCTATCAGGACTAAAGGCTCCAAGCTATAGTGCAGATGTGGGGGGGTGGTTTCATCTCTCTTGCCCATCTGCTCACTGCTTAATGGGAAGATGATGGCTTCCCTGTCTAGCAGCAGTGGTGTGAGAATTAGCAGCAGTGGTGTGGGAATTAGCAGCAGTGGTGTGGGAATTAGCAGCAGTGGTGTGGGAATTAGCAGCAGTGGTGTGAGAATTAGCAGCAGTGGTGTGGGAATTAGCAGCAGTGGTGTGGGAATTAGCAGCAGTGGTGTGAGAATTAGCAGTGTTAGAATTAGCAGCAGTGGTGTGAGAATTAGCAGCAGTGGTGTGGGAATTAGCAGCAGTGGTGTGGGAATTAGCAGCAGTGATGTGAGAATTAGCAGTGGTAGGAGAATTAGCAGCAATATTGTGAGAATTAGCAGCAGTGGTATGAGAATTAGAAGTGTAAGAATTAGCAGTGTTGTGAGAATTAGCAACAGCATTGAGAGAATTAGCAACAGCGTTGTGAGAATTAGCAGTGGTGTGAGAATCCCATGAGAGGTCTACAGGATTTAAAAAAATTGATGTCATAATGGCTATTGTCAACAAATCAACAAACAACAAGTGCTGGTGAGAGAAAAAGAAACCTTCGTGCACTGCTGGTGGGAATGCAGACTGGTGCAGCCACTGTGGAGAACAGTATGGAGTTTCCTTAAAAAACTAAAAATGGAACTCCCATATGACCCAGTGATCCCACTTCTAGGAATATATCTCAAAAAACTAGAAATACCAATCAGAAAGGATATATGCACCCCTATGTTCATAGCAGCACAATTCACCATAGCTAAAATTTGGAAACAGGGCATCAGCAAATGAGTGGATTAAAAAACTGTGGTATAGCTATACAATGGAATACTACGCTGCAGTAAAAAAGGAGTTCTTACCATTTACAACAGCATGGATGGAACTGGAGAGCATTTGCTAAGTGACATAAGCCAGTCAGAGAAAGACAAATGCCATATGATCTTACTCATTTGTGGAATATAATGAACAGCATAAACTGATGAACAGGGACAGCTCCAGAGGCAGAGAAGCATCGACCAGACTGCCAGACCTCAGGAGGAAGGTAGGGGAGGGTGGGAAGAAAGGAGGAGATATCAACCAAAGGACTTGTATGCAAGAATATAAGCATAACCAATGGACATGAACACCAGGGGAGTGAGGGCATGAGTGAAGGGGGGGCGGTTTAGGGAGTTAATAGAGGGATGAGGACACATGTGTAATACCTTAATCAATAAATAAATTTAAAAAATAAAACTATAAAGTAAAAATTAAAAAACTAAAAAACTAAAAATGGAACTCCCATTTGACCCAGTGATCCCACTTCTAAGAATATATCCCAAAAAACTAGAAACACCCATCAGAAAGGATATATGCACCCTTATGTTCATAGCAGCACAATTTACCATAGTTAAGATTTGGAAACAGCCTAAGTGCCCATCAGCAGATGAGTGGATTAAAAAACTGTAGTATATCTACACAATGGAATACTACACTGTGGTAAAAAAGAATTCCTACCATTTGCAACAGCATGGATGGAACTGGAGAGCATTATGCTAAGTGAAATAAACCAGTCAGAGAAAGATAAATATCACATGATCTCACTCATTTATGGAATATAATGAACAACATAAACTGATGAACAAAAATAGATCCAGAGACAGAGAAACATAGATCAGACTATGAAACCTCAGAGGGAAGGCAGGGCAGGGTGGGGGTAAGGCGGAGAGATCAACCAAAGGACTTGAATGCGTGCATATAAGTCTAAACAAGGGGGGGTTAGGGCATGAGTGAGGGGAATAAGGACATATATGTAACACTTTAATCAATAATTCAATAAATAAAATAAAAATAAGGAGATTGACGTGCCATGTGAGTTTAAGATTGTTAAACTCAACTGCCTTCTCCCTGTTTGCTGTGCAGATGGTAGTTGTTTCAGTGTGCTGTGGGCTGACAAATAGTGCCCTTCTAGTGGTTGCAACACTAGAAGGAAACAGTCAGATTTGGTTGGTCTGGCTGACTAGAAGGAAGTCCTCCCCTTTCCTCCTGGCCTTGTGGTTGAGAGAGTGGTCCTTTCGGAAAGAGACAGAGGGAGCTGTATCCCAGCCTGCATCACGGCCTGCATCCTGGCCTGCATCCGACTGCTGCGAACAACAGATCCGAGTCCCCCTCCAGAGCATAGCTCCTTGGGAGACACCTTTTCCTGATGCAAATCAACCTGCACAGGAAGCATTTACCATTTGTTCAGTACTTCCTAGACACAGAAGAATGAAAGTTTGGTTCTTCTCTACTACGATGTAAGTTGTTGCAGAGGACAGGTGAGATTCAGGAGGACCTGTTATAGGAAGGAAGCTGGGATCTTCTGAGAAGAATGTGAAGGCAGTGTGTCCTTACTGGAAGACCCGCCTGCAGCGAGGCAGGCTCCAGGCTACGCCAATGGGACACCTTCTGACCCGCATGGATCCTGCCCTACAGAGGCAGCAAAGCCCTCTGTTGGGATCCTAAACCTCCTCCTCACAGAGCAGGGCTCAGGCCCCTTTCCACTATTAAAGATGGTTGAGGATTCTGAAGAGTTTTTATACTACCTGTCAGTCTTTACCATATTAGAAATAAAACCTATTTAAAATATTTGCTTCTTTAAGGATAACAATAATAAACCCATTATACCTTAACATAGATAACAGATGTTTATGAAAAATGACTGTATTAGCCAAAACAAACTATTTGGTGAGAAGAGTGGCGTGACCGGTGTACCAAGAGAAAGCGGCTAGTTCCGCTCGTCATGGTCCTACAAGTGCTTTTTCTTCAGGCGACTTCGAGTCAGCAGAAATGCCGTATGTGCACTTCTGACTTAGACACAGCTTATTAAAAAGGTGTATTCTCAGGGCTGAGAGTTACTAAAATTGCTTTTTTCTTTTCTTTTTCCTGACGCATCCAGGAGATTTAAAGTGAAACTGGCTTTTTTTTTTTAAACTGTGAGTCATGCTGGTGAAGGATACAATGACCACAAATACAGTTGGGCACCACTGCCCTGGTTTGTGTTAAAATACCAGCAGGTTACCCACTGTTGCTTTTTGCAAATGTCAGAAACAGCGAAGAAGACAAATGATGTCTTCATGTTATTATGGAAATGATTTTAACCTCATGGGCCAGCTGACAAAGTCTCTGGGGCCCCTGTGGGTCTGGGGGCTACACCTGGGAGCTCCCTCAGGTGATGTGCAGAAGTCTGTGGTCATGGTTGTCTCTCAGACCTTTGATGCTGAGCATAGGAGAGAAAGCCAGGGATTGAGAGCTATGGAAAGCTAGGATGCGTAGCTGCCAATGAACTGTTAACTTCCACTTTCTCATCATAGGCCACGTGTTAAGGACAGATGAGCCCTGGTGCCCGCCCGGTCATAGAAAGGGAAGAGGAGGGCTTCTAGAAAGTCCCAGGCATGTAGGTCCTTTACCGATCTTAAAGGACTTAAAGGGTTTGTATAGCAGCTCTGATACTTAATAGTCCCATGAACTTGGGTCACTTTCTCAGCTATTTTATGCCCCAGTTTGGTCTATAAAATGGGGATTATGCTTACTCTAGAGGGTGGTCAGGATTAAATGAATAAGTACATATAAAATGCATGTTTAGAAACAGTGCTGGCACAAGACTAAGTGATTGATAAAATATAAACTCATTATTTATTTCTATTCCTTCGTTGAATCTGCTCACAAGCCAAAGATGTATAAGTGATTTCCTCTGTTAAGGCATAATGTCACAAAAATAAGATAATGGGTTTTTTGCAAATGTAAAAAAAATAGCGAAAAAATTATTTCGCTTGTCAGTGAAAGAACCACGAAGATATTTAAACTAGTTCAGAGAACATCTGAGAAACTCTGAGGTACTCTGTAGTAATTGCTAGGATAAGATTGCTGGTAAGACATAAAACTGAGTCCCATCCATCATAACCAAAACAAATACTCTTTGTGTTTGTATCTTCCACTGGATTGAAATTATTTGCATCCTGTAGGGGGGAAAAAAGTTTGCCTTGACCTTGGTACGAGTCCCTTGTTGAGTCTGAAAATTAAACTAACAAAGACAGATTAACAGGAGAAAAGCATACAAATTCTATTGAATTTTTACCTGTACACAGGAGCCTTCATAAGAGAACAAAGACTCCAAAAAGTGACCAGAACAGGACATTTTTATACCCTTTAGACAAAGAAACAAGAAATTTATGAAGCATTGATAACACAGAGGGGTTTAGGGTTAAGGTAGTGAATGGTGAAGAAGTATCTAGGCAGATTAGGGTTATTTAACAAGGTTTGTGGGTACAGATTTTTTTGGGGCCCCCAACTCGCCATCTGGCGATAAGAATGCCTTCTTCCTGGCACAGGGAGGGGCCTTTCACAAGAGTGCTGCAGGACCTGTTTCAGGGAAGGAGGGGGAGGAGGTCAGAGTGACCTTCTGCTTTTGCTCCCTTTCCCCCTCTCAGATTTCTTCAGTTTAAGATACTTAGTAAGCCAAGATGTCTTATTTAGGGTAGTGTGTCCTGAACCCCACCAATCCCTACTAGACAAAAATGTGCAAGTTAAATTCTGCTCCGACAGAGAAAAAACATCCCAGACAAATAGAAAGGCAAACATAGTACCGCACGGAACACTCAGTAAGCCTTCTTGCCTATTTTGAAATTTTGGATAAATTTTCTGATAACTCCAAGATATACATGGGGAAACTGAGTCTCAAAGAGGCTAAAGAACTCATACAATGTTACGTAGCTAGAAATGGCCAAGCCAGAATTCAGGTATTCATATGTCTGTGTTCTTTTTTTAAAAAAATTATTTTATTGATTTAAAAAATTTAATCTTTATTGTTCAGTTTATTAATTACATTGTTCCCCCCCTTTTTTCCCCTATAGCTCCCCTCCACCCAGTACTCATCCCACCCTCCGCCCTCACCTCCCCCCCGACTGTCCTTTCCCATAGGTGCATGATTTTTGTCCAATCTCTTGCTGCACCTCCCACACCTCTTTTCTCCCTAAGAATTGTCAGTCCGTTCCCTCTCTATGCCCATGATTCTGTTATATTCTCCAGTTTATCCTGTTTGTCAGATTTTTAATTCACTTGATTTTTAGGTTCATTTGTTGATAGATGTGTATTTGTTGTTCATAATTTTTATTTTTACCTTTTTTTTCCCCCTCTTCTTAAAGAATATCTTTCAGCATTTCATATAGTATTGGTTTGGTGGTGATGAACTCCTTTAGTTGTTTCTTATCTTCGAAGCACTTTATCTGACCTTCAATTCTGAATGATAGCTTTGCTGGGTAGAGTAATCTTGGTTGTAGATTCTTGCTATTTATCACTTTGAATATTTCTTGCCACTCCCATCTGGCCTGCATAGTTTCTGTTGAGAAATCCGCTGACAATCGTATGGATGCTCCCTTATAGGGAACTAACTGTTTCTCTCTTGCTGCTTTTAATATTCTCTCTTTGTCTTTTGCTCTTTGCATTTTAATTATGATGTGCCTTAGTGTGGTCCTCTTTGGATTTCTATATATTGGGGTTCGGCATGCTTCTTGGACTTTTAAGCCAATTTCTTTCACCAGGTGGGGAAAGTTTTGGGTCACTATTTCTTCAAGTAGGATTTCATTATCTTGCTCTCTCTCTTTTTCTGGTACCCCTATAATTCGGATGTTGGTATGCTTGAGGTTGTCCCAGAGGCCTCTTATACTATCTTCAATTTTTTGGATTATTTTTGTTTCTTGCTTTTCCAGCTGAGTGGATTTTACCTTTGTATTTCAAATCTTTAACTTGGTTCTTGTGGTCCTCTAGATTGCTTTTAGGTCTTTGTATATTTTTTTATTTCAGTCAGTGTATGCTTAATTTCTAGTTGGTCCTTTTTCATATCCTCATAGGTCTCATTCATTTCCTCATAGGTCTTGTTCATTTGCTTGCAGGTCTCATTAAGTTAATTGGCCTTTTCTAGGAGCCTCTTGAAAAACCTATAACCGTGGTTTTGAACTCTGTGTCCCTCGTTTTTTTCTTTCACATCTGATTTCTTTCCATGTCTCTGCATGGTGGCTGCTTTCCTGAGTTGATTGATTAGCTTTGTGTGGTAGATGTCCTCTAAGGGACAGTGGCTCAGCCTCCCCAGTTACCTGAGGTGGATACTCTTGGGGCAGCCCTTTATGGGTTGCACAGTCTTGTTGAAGTTAAGCCTAGATGATTGTTGTTAGCACTAGGAGGGTTTGACCTCCAGGCCAATTGGCTGTGAGGCTCAGCTGTGCTCAGGTTGGATGGGCAGAATCTCCAGGCTGACCAGGCAGCATCAGCTCCACCCTATGTGGCACCTGGGTCTTTGTGCTGGGTGGTAATGGCTGCAGGCACCTCTGAGAGAAAGCTGCCGCTGAGCTCTGCCCACTGCCGGACAATTCAGCCTCCTTCCAAATGAGTCTGCACACCCAAAGTCTCACCCAGGGTTGTAAAGCAATGCAGTCCGGTGGTTTCCTGAATGAGAGAGCAAATCATGAGTCCTCTCTGCGCGCTCATGCACCTCTGCTATTCCCAAGTTTATGCGTACTCTCCACAAGTTTGCCCTCTCCACAAGCTCACAGACCTTTGCAGTACCCGAGTTTTAGCATGCTTCTCTACTGTCCAGTTTCACCCCGTATGAGTGTGGGTTCCCTGGACCTTGGAACTGGGGAATCAGTGCAGTGGGACACCTTTGTCTTTGCAGCTGTCCGCCCTCTCCGCTCGCTCGTGCGCATAGGGCTCCAAACCTCTGGCTCCACACGTGTCTTCAATGCTGCTCTGCTGCTCCTCTGAGTCACAGTTTCCTATCTTTACTTTTATTTGTGGAATTTTCACTCAGCCAGCTTTCCAGTGATTCTGGATGATGTTTGTTCTTTCATTAAGTTGTAGTTTTGAAATTGTTGTGTGGGGCAGCAAGATAGGTGTTTACCTATGCCACCATCTTGGTTCCTCCCCTATTTTATTGATTTTTTACAGAGAGTAAAGGAGAGGGATAGAAAGTCAGAAACATTGATGAGAGAGAAATATCAATCAGCTGCCTCTTTCATATCTCCTAGTGGGGATGTGCCCACACCCAAGGTACATGCCCTTGACCAGGATTGAACTTGGGACCCTTCAGTCTGCAGGCCGATGCTGTAGCCACTGAGCCAAACCAGTTTCAGCTGTTTGTGTTCTTTTCACAGAATCTATTACCTGCACTCATATAGGTTATCTCTTTAAGGAGATAACTAGAGTATATATACACAATACAAAGAATTGGTCTCTGAGGGAGGTGAAAAGGGAGCAGGGAAGTTAGAAACAAAATTTCAGAATTCCCAGGACACAACAGTGTTGCCAAACTGTCCACCATTAGCAAAAACATGCCTCCTTTCCCCTCCCCTACTTTTAAGATTTCAATGAGATGAAATGAATTTATGGGCACTAGGAGGGGGCAATGTCCAAATATGTGTGAAATCGCTTATACATTCTGATGCTATTCCTGGTTTGAAGAAAAGAAATGTGTTAGTAATTTAATGACTCAATTCTATACAATTACTTTCCAATGAAAGTCAAAATCTTTTTATCATATTTAGGAAAAAAGATTGACTAATTTTTGTAAGTACCCAATTGTTGGGTTGTTATTAGCAAGAATAAATTTTAACTTCTTTTTTAAAAATATATTTTTATTGATTTCAGAGAGGAAATGAGAGGAATAAAGGTTGAAACATCAATGATGAGAAAGAATCATTAACTGGTTGCATGCCCCCCATTCCTCCACTGGGGATCAAATCTGCAACCTGGGCATGTCCCTTGGCCAGAATCAAACCTGGGGCCCTTCAGTTCACAGGCCAATGCTCTATCCACTGAGCCAAAATGGCTAGGACAATTTTAACTTTTAAGATAAGTTTGAAGTAGAGGCAGTTGGTTGCTTCATATTCCTTGTAATTTGTCAGGATTTGTCAAAACATGATGTAAAGCAAAATGCATATTATGGGTGAATCAGAGTGGGTTTATTTATAAGCAGAAACTTGAGCCAAAAGCAGCAGTAAACTAAAAAACAGAACAAATCACACTAATTGGTTATTAAAAAGAAGGGGAAGTGAGCAGAATTAAAAAAAAAAAAAGCCACAAAATTAAGGAACTAGTTTAAACTGGATTTGAATAGTATTGGGGTGGAAACCTTATTTATTCACCTCAGAAATCTTAGGGAGGCCATTGTCTTCATTTAGGAAAACCTTTGGGAGCCACTTAGGGAGGGAAGGTGATGCCCTGCAAGGACCTGAGGAGCTTCACTGGGCTCACACCTGTGTGCGAGGTGGGCGAGGCCCTCTGCGGAGGCGGAGCTTGGAGCCTGTGGGAGAGATGGACCACCAGGTCTTCCCCATGGAGAGTGGGCAAGCCCTTTTAAGAACAGGGATTTTTAATATTCTCTGTAAAATTGTCTGTTGTTTGCTTTGCAAACCCCTCTGAACTCCTTCCTGTCACCTTAGGTTGCATGTGCTAATGACCTGGGTGAGTGGTGTTTTGGTTTTAGTGTTGGCAATAGCCAAGTTGCTGGAGTATTCAAGGGAAAAGGACTAATTTCCAGGAGAACAGTCAGGTGATGAGGCCCAGTAAGAGGTGGAGAGTATCCTGGGAACAGAACTTGGAGAGCTGGTAGTGTACCCCCCTACAGGGCAGATTCTGAGGAAGAGGGGACCTGAATTAATTATTACTATTTAAAATACCAAAGGACTAGATTATGTCATCTGGCATGTAAACTACACAATAAATAAACCAAAGCCAGTATATTAACATTCTCTGCACCATACTCCCATTTCCTACTTCCTTGGCCTGTGGCCCCTCAAGGATTGGGTTAATGAAACTTTTGTTAAGAAGTCTGATCCTGAGTTGACTGTAATCAAGGTTTGTTCACTTTGTTTGATCCTAGCAAGGGTGGGGAACCTTTGTTTCTGCCAGGGGCCATTTGAATGTTTATAACATCGTTCAAGGGCCATACACAATTATCAACTTAAAAATTAGCCTGCTATATTTGGTCAAAAATTGAATTAACTCATCCTAATGCTTTGGCCAGGTCAGAACAAATGATTTCAGGGGGACCAAATATTGGGGACCAGCTATAATTGTAAGAAATATTAACCATGCTCTGCTAACTGTGATTGTTTTGTTCTGATTAAATAAGGCACATTCAGCCTGGCTGGGAGTTGCACATGGGATCTGGGAGCTTACCTGGAAATGTAGTCCATCCTCCCCATTATGTTATCCTGGAAATATTAACAACCTTGTTGCAGAAATCAGAGCTGCCAGCCTTTTGAAGACCCCCAGCCCTTTGCATATCACTAAGCTCTTTGAAGACTCCCAGCCCTTTGCTTACCTGCAGGCCTTTGCAAATCTCCAGCTCCTATTGCCTATAAACTGCCCATATGACATACCCTTTTGACGTTTTCCCTTTGAACTGGATAAAAATTATTAGAACTCTATAGACTATCTGTATTTATAGGAGCACTGACAGGAAAAATCAGGAAAAACAAACAAAAAATTGATTATGGGACTGAAAATAATTATATAGTTTTTAATAACTTTTGAAAGTATCACTGAGTGTTAACTTTTTTTCATATATAAGGAAACATTTTTAGAGCAATTTGATAGCCGAAGCCGGTTTGGCTCAGGGGATAGAGCGTTGGCCTGCGGACTGAAGGGTCCCAGGTTCGATTCCGGTCAAGGGCATGTACTGTGGCTGCGGGCGCATCCCCAGCAGGGGGTGCGCAGGAGGCAGCTGATCGATGTTTCTGACTTTCTATCCCTCTCTCTTCCTCTCTGTGAAAAATCAATAAAATGTATTTAAAAAAATAGAGCAATTTGATAAATTATATATATATTTTCTCTCTACCTTATCCCCTCAGAATTTGGCAGTTTTTAATGAGTGAGTCATGGAAATATGTTTCTTTGCATGAATTCAATAAGACCAGTTTCCAATTGTGGTTTGATTAACAAAGACTTTGGGATGTCATGTCTAACATGCCAGGGCTCCGGATGTCACCAGAAAGCTTTCAGGATGAAGCCAATAAGAGCCCCTTGGAGAAAGCTTGGTACCTTGCTTGGTCATGTGGCTCAAGGCTGTCTTTCCAGGTAAGGAACAAAGATTGCTTTCCTGGGAGATGCCAAGGAAGGAACCTTAAGACATCACTGGGGACCTCAACTTGAGGAATTCACCGGAGTCTAAAGGTATTGCAGGGAAACCTGATGCTCTGCAGGGCTAATTAAAGCTCAGTCATGAAATTCCAGCAAAGCATATCTTTTTTTTAAAAAAAAGCCTGTGTGATTGTTATTCTTATTGTCTTCATGCAAACATGCCAAATTATAACTGGATTTAATTCAGGCCAGGCTGAGCTGTAATGTTTTCATTTTTTAAAAATATATTTTATTGAATTTTTAAAGAGAGGAAGGGAGAGGGATAGAAAGTCAGAAACGTTGATGAGAGAGAAACATCGATCGGCTGCCTCTTGCACACCCCCTACTGGGGATATGCCCACAATCAAGGTACATGCCCTTGACCGGAATTGATGGGACCTTTCAATCTGCAGGCTGACACTCTATCCACTGAGCCAAACCGGTTTAGGCTATAATGTTTTTAACCTGTTCTTTGCAATGGGCCTTTTCTTTCTTTACCCTGCATCTGTTTTTCTTCCTTCCTTCCTTCCTTCCTTCCTTCCTTCCTTCCTTCCTTCCTTCCTTCCTTTCTTTCTCCCCCAAAGAAGTAACATTTCTCTTTTATTCTGTTAAAATAAATTTACAGTATCTGAATTAGGCCAACTTAAGTTTGTTAGTCAATTAGAACTTCTTTTTATATATATATAATTCTATGCATTTTATTTATTTAATTTAAAAAATCTCCATAAGTTTTTATTTTTAAAATTTAAAAAATTAATTTTTTATTGTTTAAAGTATTACAAATAGTATTACATATTGTCTCCTCTTTTTTTTTTCTATTAACCTCCCCCTGGCCTCACCTACCCCCCAGTACATGCCCTCACCTGCCCCCTTCCCTCCCAGTGTCTTGTATCCATTGGTTATGCTTATATGCATGCATACAAGTCCTTCGGTTAATCTCTTTCAGCTCCCCACCCTCCAACCTCCTCTGTCTTCCCGCTGTAGTTTGACAGTCTGTTCAATGTTTCTTTGCCTCTGTATCTATTTTTCCCCCATTTCTTTTCTCTGCAGACTAGAAATAAACATATAATAATAATAACAACAAAATGTTTGAGTCCCAGTTTCAATGTCAAACAGTTCATTATGTGTACATGTCAGCAATGATATCTGGATGGTGGACACATGGTGGGAATGCAGGTCCGACCCCCTCTGGTTTGGTCCTAGGCAACCTGCAGCGACGCACAGCTGCTGACTGCTGGCATGGCAATGCGCTGTCAGCGTCTTCCATCTCTGGACTGTTTCTCCTCTTGTCTTCATAGTTGGAGCAGACCTGTCAATTCCTCTCTGTTGCCGGAATCCACATGGTCTTGGAGTTGTTTTCTGAAAATATACAAACATATTCTTGACCAAAAGTTAATAAAGGAATGTTTTTCAAATAAGTGTTTCTCACTCCTCCACTGTTTACTAAATCAGGGAGCTTTTATGCCTCCTCTTTATTCTTTCCTCAGAATTTTGTTTGTGAGGGCTGCCATAACAAAGTACTGCAAATGGCTGTAGCTGGTTTGGCTCAATGGATGGAGTGTTGGTCTGTGGACTGAAGGGTCCTGAGTTTGATTCTGGTCAATGGCACATACCCCAGGTTGTGGGCTCGATCCCCAGTGGGGACTGTGCAGGAGGCAACTGATCAACGATTCTCTCTTATTATTGAGGTTTCTATCTCTCTCTCTCTCCCTTCCTCTAAGAAATCAATTAAAAAATATATATTTACAAAGTACTGCAAATGGAATGGCTTACACACCAAATATATTGTCTCCCAGGCTGACATCTAGAGCTGAGGTCAGGGTGTCATCAGGCCACACTCCCTGTGCAGGGGGGTCTCCTCCTGGCCTCTCCCTGAGCTTCTGTAGTTCCTTGGCTTGAGGCGCATACCTCCGGTCTCTGTGTGATGTTCTCTTATGTCTCTTGTCCAAAATATTCCCTTTTAGGAGAACCCTGATCATATTGGAATAGGGGTTCGCTCATCTTAACAGATTATATTTGCAATGACCCAAAAACATTGAAGTATTAGGACTTCAACATATGAATTTTGGGAGAACACAATTCAATCCATAACAAATCTATATGGAGTTTTTTTTTTTTTTTTTTTTTGAGAAAGTGGAAGGGAGGGGTACGGGGAGTGAGAGAGAGAAAAACATTGATGGGAGAGAGACACATCCATTGATTGCATCCATGGGATGGAAACTGCAACCCAGGTAAGTGCACTTGACAGAGAATCGAACCTGAGATCCTTTGGTGGCAAGGACCAAGGCTCTAACCATTGAACCATGCAGTCCAGAGCTAAAACACCTGTTTTTCAAACAAGTCCTTTTACTCCTCCTCTGAGCAGGCTGCTTCCTTCTAGGAGGCACGATCTGTAGGAGCATCATTGAGCCCAAGCTCGCACTGATCCAGCGCTGTCCCTATGACTGTCCTTTGTGGGCGTGCTTCAGTGACCAGGCTGAGACCCTAATGAGCAAGTCTGAGTGTGCACCCTTGCGGCACAGGCCAGACCCGTACCCTGGAAACACTCCTCTAGCACTTGAAGTTTTCCACGCTACCTGTGTGTATTGGGTTCTTACTGGTGCTGTAACAAATGACTACCAACTGGATGGCTTAAAACAACAGACTTCATTCTCTTAGAGTCCTGCAGTTCAGAATTTCAAAATCAGTTTTACTAAAGTCAAGGTATCAGCAGGGCTGGTTCTTGCTGTACACCCAAGGGGAAAATCCATTTCCTTGCTTTTTATAGCTTCTGGAGGCTGCCTTGACATTTCTTGGCTCACAATCAACCCCTTCCTCACATCATTCTAATCTCTTGCTTCTGGTGTGACAGCTCCGACTTCAGCATCAAAGCTCCTGGGGCCTCCCTCTTGTATGGACACTTGTGGTTATCACTGCAGCCCACCAGATAGTGCAGGATATTCTCCCCACCTCAAGATCCTTCACTTAATTATATCTACAAATTCCCCTTTTTCCCTATAAGGTGTAGTCACAGATGCTGGGCCTTTGGGTGTGGACATCTTTGGGGCCATTATTCAGCCCCCCACACTATGGTTAAAAGCAGGGATAGCGACACTTCTCTTGAGTTTGCCCAGTCTGGTTTCTAAGAGCCTCATTTTCTTCTTAAGGAAATCCCTTTCTTCCTTGAGCTTTATTTCCATGTCTTCTGTAATTTGCTCTGGCTCTCCTGCTGCTCTCTTCTGACAATAGCATCCTAGTTCCTCAAGTCTGGGCAACTCTGCCCTCCTAGAGATGAGTTTGACTGAGCAGAGACCATTTTCATTTTTCTAGAACACAGCCGTCACCACAGTGTGAAATCAAGCAAAAGCAAACAGAAATCCCAAACCAGTTCTCCAATAATTTCTCTTTAGAGATTTGCCAGGGTTTCCCCTGGCCTTCATAGCCTTCAAGGGAAAAGCCTGTTAGGAGTGGGGAATGGCAGAGAGAACTGACTGAGTGTGAATAAACTGCTCTCGCAGGAATGCTGACATGAGACCTAGCATTTATGTTCACACCAGTTTGCCATGCTCTGTCAGGTTTCTCGAGTAGGTCTTAGTTGCCTGTGTATAGATCAGCAATTTTCAAACCTTTCATCTCATGGGACACAAACTAATTACTAAAATTCTGAGACACACACACACACATTAATTTTTTTTTTGCTGATCTGACAAAAAAGGTATACTTTTGATTCATTCACACTGGATGCCTATTGTTGTTGGCTGTTGTCATATTTTTATTTTCTGTTGACAGTCTAAGGGAAAAGAGGTCAGTGCCCCTGAACAGTCAGATATCGTATGTTTTAAAAACTCTTGCGGCATAGACAATTGAAAATCCTGGTATAGACAAAAAGAAGGCAGACAGCAGTCTTGATCTGGGTATGGCTTTGCCTGCTGGGTGGGGCAGAAGGACAAAGGAACAAGAGAGTGGAGTGTGCTGGGGAGAGTACTGTTTTACCCTGGCTGGGTAGAAAAGTTTATTTCACAAATTTATAAAATGACTGCACAGTACTAAGTGCTTTATTTTTTATTTAAAGTATTACAAATAGTAGTACATATGTTTTCCTTTCCCCCCCCATTGTTCGCCCCCCAGCCTCCCCTACCTCCAGCACATGTCCTCACCTGCCCCCCCTCCACCTCCCTCTGCCCCAGTGTCTTGTATCCATTGGTTATGCTTATATGCATGCATACAAGTCCTTTGGTTGATCTCTTACAGCCCCCACCCTAACCCTCCCCAGCCTTCCCCCTGTAGTTTGACAGTCTGTTCAATGCTTCTTTGCCTCTATATCAATCTTTTTTTCCCTGTTTCTTTTCTTTAAAAAGATCTTGCATCTGCATACTGGAAATAAATGTATAAGAACAAAAAATGTTTGAGTCTTAGTTTCAATGTCCAACTGTTCTGAGACCCCATTTCAATGTCAAATAGTTCCTTATGTGTACATGTCAACAATGGTATCTGGATGGTGGAGATATGGTGGCAATGCAGATTCCATTCTCTCTGGTTTGGTCCTGGGACGCCTGCAGCCATGCACAACTGCTGACTGCTAGCATGGCAAGGTGTGGTCAGTGTCTTCCATCTCTGGACTGCCTTCTTGGTTGGAACAGACCTGTCAGTTCCTCATTGTTGCAGGAATCCATATGGATTGGAGTTGCTTTCTGAAAATATACAAACATATTCTCGACCAAAAGTTAATAAAGGGATCTTTTCTGTAAATTAGACTTGGGATTCTTTTTATTTTTGCCCAAATGATTTTCCTTTGGCTTATTTTGACACCATGTGTGTTTTTCATGGGTGTCCTGCTGTTGGCATTACAAATGGAAGTTACTTTTCTGGAGTAAGAATTTTCTAGATGTAATTTACTTATAGGATTTTTTCCTGACATGATATTACTCCACTATCGCCCCCCCTTTTTTTGATTAATGGGGGATTTTGGAAATTTTATATTACAGTCTTGGTAATTTTAAATTTTATTTTTTTCACACAAATATGACTGCTTTAAGTTCTTTGGATGTTAGGCAACTTTACAATGAGATGAACTACTAATAGAAATTTTAGTTAATATTTTAGGAACAGCTTTTTGTCCAATACACTTAAATTTTCTTGAGTATTCACTTATTTCACTTGTCCAATTTAAATTAATCTGAAAACTTGATTACTGTTTTACTGGCAAATTTAATACTCAAGCAAAAATCTTAGTTTACACAGTAAATATTAGTGGAAAGGATTATTTGCATTCTTGAGTAGGGTACTAGAGCATTCCTGGTACTAGAATGAATTTAGATATAGAGCAGCTGTTGCTGGCCGAGTCTCTGCCTGCAACTTGGGTCCCGATCTGAGCTGTGTGTGGGAGGTGAAGCAGCCGTGGGGGCAGGAGACCTCCCTCAGAAGGGGTGAGAGTTCAGGTCCCTGCAAGGTTAGTGGGTGAGGGTCTGTGCCCCACCTCTGTTGACCTTTTAGTTCTCTCCTGTTGGCCCCTCTGCAACTGTGCCTGTCTTAGGTTGTTTCTTCCCTGAGGAATCTTACCCATCTCTGGCTAACCACTCATCCTCTGAGGCCAGTCAGGATGATGTGAGGTTCAGTTCTGTCTCCTTTGTAGTTTATGCCCCCGTGGCCTCCATGCCCAGCACCTGCCTTGGGATCCCCTCACCTGCTGGTGGGGTCCTGTTACTGATCACATATCTCAGGGGACTCAGGTTTCTTCCCCAGGGAGGGCCCAGCTCACACCGTTGGGCAAGAGATAGATCCATGGTGCCAGCCACCCAGAGGCTCAACCACAGCTTGAACTGAAAGCTCAGGCAACAGCTGTGTAAGTGCCTTATTTTTGATTCTCACAGAACAAACAGGGTTGTTAACGTTATTTTAGACAGGGGGAAAGAGAGGCCCAAGGCCTCATGGCTGGTAAATGGCAGAGGTTAGTGTAAGGTTTGTAATGCAGGAAACAAAACATACAGAGAGTCCAGGCAATTGGAGGAGGTTTAATCTTGCGTTCCCGGGTGAAATTCGCTGGTCCGAGGGTGGGCCAGGGAAGTTTGTGCCAAAAGGGGGCATCGGTATTTCTTTTATACAGCAGTTTAGTGCAGGGAGGGCAGAGGGCATGAGAGATGTGGAATTTTTGTCTCCAGCCGATGGTCTTAGGAAGGCTAGGCAGGCGCCAGGTATCTCTTTATCTCTGTCACCATCTACCTTGCGGATTCGGTTCTGGAACTTCCCCCCCTGCCTAACAGTTAGGTGCAGCCTGAGACTCTACTCTTCATCTTCTCTTTGTGCGGAGAGCACAGGAGTTTGGATGATGGACTGATAGGACAGGAAGGTCTCCAGGGTCTGAGTGTTTCTATATAGTCAGAGAAATAAAAGGACCAGAAAGCTAGGGGAGCATGGATGTGGAATGGTGTGAGCATTTGATTTGATATGTGGAGTAGTTTAGGGTTATTACAAAATCTAGTCAGTAGCTATGGATGTGGGTTGCTGGAAAGGAAAGGAATTGAAGGCCACTGACCTTCAGGGGCAGCAAACTCTGAGGCCAGGTGTTGGTTGGAATATCACACAGCACTGAGATTATCTAGAGACTGGAATGATGAGGAGCCAGATGCCAGGGGCTGACAGATGGAGGGGAATGACTAGGAGGTCAGTAGGCGATGATGAAGGGGAGAAGATGTGTTGTGGGGTGACTTCCACGACCAGTTGCAAATGACCACAGAGGCGATTAAGTTGGTAATAAGCAGGCAAGGATTTATTGAATACTGGCCAGGACGGTCGCGGGGGCACCATGCAAACACCCACGGCCGCACTGCCCTGCGTGCAGGCAGGCCTTTTAAAGGGGTCTGAACCATAAATGTTATTGCCCTGCGTTTGGCAAACAGCCCTCAAGGCCGCATCTGGGGAAAGGGTGCCAAAAGGTTATGAATGACCCTATTTCTTGCTCTTTATCTTCTAACTATGTTTTCTGCTAAACATGGGAATGTGGTCCTATCTTTGTAAAAACAAGTGTGTTATCTACATAATTGGTGCCGAGGTTACTCCTCTAGTCTTCAAGGTTACAAGCTAGGAACTAAAGCAATAATTCTTTTGTTTGAAGCAAGCAGGGGTGGACCGAGGCCAAAGTTTCAAACAGCAGTTTTACTCTACACGTTTTTATGACCTTATTTCAGATGCTATGAGTTTCAGTGAACAGGGCATTGGATAAGTATATTGGAATATCATTCATGAACAAGAGAGAGGCAACACCACCTTTGATTCTGAAGTTACAGTGACTGTAAGAGGACAGCCTCTCATGAGGATGGATACAGGTAGAATTGATTTTTAAATTTTAATTTAAAAATGGATACTGATTTACTGGAAAACATTTAAGTCTGTTTGGAACAGCTTGGGTATGTGAATCTACTTTTTTGTTATAAATTTTATGAAACCTAGATATAGACCAATACTTCCAACAAAAATATAAGCATCTAAATTGAGATGTGCTGTAAACATAAAATATGTAATGGATTCTGAAAAGTTAGTGGAAAAAATGTAAAGTAGCTCATTAATAATTTTCTTGATTACATGTTGATATTTGCATATATTGGGTTAAACAAAATATATTATTAAAGTTAACCTCACCCACTTCTTTTTATTTTTTTCTTAATGTGACTATTAGAAAATTTATTTATTTATTACAATTTAAAAAAATATAGAAAACTTCACGAATTTGCATGTCATCCTTGTGCAGGGGGCATGCTAATCTTCTCTATATTGTTCTAATTTTAGAATTTATACTGCAAAAGTGAGCACACTATTAGAAAATTTAAACTTAGATGTGGCTCACATTGTATTTCTATTGGACAGTGTTTTGAAATCAAGGAGGACAGGGATGGGGAATGCCTGCCTTAAGGTCTGAAGTGGAGCACTTATGTCATCAAGAGGAAGTGAGAGCAGACACACAGTTGTGGGAGTGTCTGTGGTGGCAGTGTTTCAGGCATCATGGAGTCCAGATGTGGCAGATGTGTGGCTGGAATCAGGAAAAATTATGAGCATTTTGTTTATAGGAGACATTCACATGTACTAATTACCCATCTTCTAACTAGAGAAGTATTTTAGGAAACACTTGGAAAGAAAAATAAAGAAATGACTTAGGGAATTGGGAAGAAGGAAGATCCAACTCATAAGGAAGCAGCAGAGGTAGTAGAGTGAGGGCTTCAGGTGTGTACAAGTGGGTGAAAGTGTCTTGTACTATTCTTGGAAGATGCCAGACTTTGAGAGATAGACAATGCCATCCCAGTTTAGAGAGAGTCATTAGTGGGCCAGATAATAACAGAAATTGTGAGAACCTAGTCTGTTAGCCATGAGAACTAGGAATATCTTTTTGACTCTAGAAAATGTCTCACTCAAGAATGGGAACAGAATTCCGTGGTTTCTTCTAAGTCACTGGTCGGCAAACTCATAGTCAGCAGAGCCAAATATCAACAGTACAATGATTGAAATTTCCTTTGAGAGCCGAAAACCAACTTGTGTGCATGGATCCCGAAGTTTCAATCACCCTGTACATGTGAGCCCGCACGTGGTATTTTGTGGAAGAGCCACACTCAAGGGGCCAAAGAGCCGCATGTGGCTTGTGAGCCGAAGTTTGCCAACCATTGTCCTAAGTGAAGTGGTTCTTACCCTGGAGAGCCTTTAGAGCACAGATTTTAACTTTTGTAAACAATGCTTCCCTCTGAATGTGCACAAGAACTTGTCATAATTAACATAATGAAGGTTTGTCAGCTTCCTTTTCTCTCTATGCAGCCAAATGCCTGGGGGGAGGTTTTCAGAGGCAGTGGCTATCCGGAGCTGGCTTAATTCTGGACTGTCATTCCTAACAGATGAATACAGGTAGGCTCTGAGGTGAGCTCTGTTTGCTTGAGGATTTTATAAGTAGGAATTCCTTGTTCTCCTACCTAAGTCAACCTTTATTCTTCTCTTAACAAATGCTCATAGGGATAGAGATAATCTGATTGACACATGTGGCCATACTGATTGTCAATATCTGCAGATAGCATGTAATACAACCCACTGTCTGCTTTCAAAAAGAAATCTTCTAGGACTCGTCTCAGATGCTCTAATTGGGGGTTTCCATCTGGTAGTCAGAGTCAGGCAAAGGTGTTCCTGGTTGGGCCATCTGTTAGCTGTGCCCCTCAGAACATGGGAACCCTTTCCAAGATGCTTCTCCATCTACAAATAGCCCAGAATTTGAATAAGATAGATGGCGGGGACTAGAGCCAGGAGAGCCGAGTTCCAGATGTCTTCCAGCCATGAGCATCCTCCTGGGCTGGGTCAGCTGTTTGGCTGCCCCTTCTTTGGCACTTTTAAAGATGGAATCAAAGACACAGAATACCCCGAGATACTTGGCTTCCTCTGCTTTGAGGTAAGACCAGTTGGCAATGACTTTGATTCACTCAGAGCTTAGCATCTACATTATTAGTTTTTCTATTTAGTACATTTTTGGACCACAACTGAATTTCCCTTTGTAGTCAAACAAAGCTGAGCAACAGGAATTCTTTCTAAAGCTCTATTGACTGGCATACATTGATTTTTATTTTTCAACCCTTTTGTATATTAAAGTGATTCATCAAACCAAATCTAGTTGCAAGTTGAGGAGGACAAGAGGAACGATAAGCTTCTGTGTCTTGGAAACCTGCATGTAATAAATCTACACAGTGAAAAGGAGCAGGAACCAAACACTGAATGGGCCGATGGGAGATGCAGCCTTTAAAAAAAAAATTATCTCTATTGTTGAAAGTTTTACAGATGCCCTCTTTTCCCTTCTCTCCCCCCCCAACCCCAATTGATCCCCTCCACTCCTTTCTCAACCCTCCATAAATTAGCAAACAACAAATGTTGAAGAGAATGTGGGAAGAGATGCAGCTTTTACTGAAGGTTGATGTGACCACGTAAAGGCTCAATCCTGCATTTCTAGCTCAGTGCCAGTGAGATGGGAGAGGCCTGAGAAAGCTTTGTTGTTCTTTTGGTTATCCCTTGATTTCTAAGGAGATTTGCTGGATGGTTTCAGAGGAGTTTATCATGTTCTAAATTTTTCCTAAAAAAGAACCCTTCTGGACTCCCTGATTAGCCCATATTCAGCTGTGAGGAAGCTACTGGGAACATTTCCCTGAATTCTGTAGGTACTGTTTTCTCCTGCTTTGGCTTCAGTGGTGCATGTTTCTTGGGTTTAATTCTTGATTAAGGAAAGGGAGTTTTAAATGATTTCAGTTTTTAAAAAAAGCTGAATGTGAGATTTTTCTGTAATGTGGAATAAAACCTCATTTTCCCTAATCATCTATGTATTCTGTACCTTTATACACATCGACGCCTGTTTTAAGTCTTAAATTCAGGATTATTGCTCTGCTACATACATATATGTCTGTCTTCTTCTCCTCCCTAGACCATTTGCTTACATTTTATACAAAGAAATATAAGTGAGTTAGTTACTTCAGTATTTTGGCATTATGGGGTTAGAATTACCATAAAGCTTGATACAGAAACTTTTAACTCCAAAGATATTCTCCCAAAGTCACAATTATGTTTTTTCTTACTTTTCACACAACCTCTCTCTCTCTCTCTCTCTCTCTCTATATATATATATATAGAGAGAGAGAGAGAGAGAAAGAAAGAAGAAAGAAAGAAAAGAAAGAAAGAAAGAAAGAAAAAGAAAGAAAGAAAGAAAAGAAAGAAAGAAAGAAAGAAAGAAAGAAAGAAAGAAAGAAACATTGATTGGTTGTCTCCCATACGTGTCCCAATAGGGATTGAACCCGAAACATAGACATGTGTCCTGACCAGAAACTGAACCCATAACCTTTTGATGTGCAGGATGGTGCTCCAACCAAAGGAGCCACTCAGCTAGGGCCCATAATCACTCTTTATTGATAAAAGAAGTAATTTATTTAGAAAAAAAGCAAACAACAAAATTTCTAAGAAAGATAGATGCTTTTTCCTTTAAATCTGAAACTCTGGTGGAACTACACATAGTTTTAAGGGACTTAAAACAACTTTCTTCTCTGAAGGTTATGGTCTCACCTGACAGAGGATGTTTTTTTTTTTTTTCCAGAGGATGTATTTTTAAATTCTCTGGGAGTGTCCTCACTTCATGCCTCTGTGATTTGGTGTGCTTGAAAGAGAGTAGTGCCCTATGTTAAGAGTTGGGGATGAGAAAATAAAGGAGAGTAGGATTTGGAGATTCCTAAACTACTTAGTGGAGAACATAAAGCAAAAATATATAAAATCATATGAAGATATTTTCAAAGTTATTTGAAAATTGTCCCCAGAATCTTCTATCTTTTCTCTCTTGGCATTTGGTTTCCCAAACACCCTCACACACAACCTACAGCACTTGTTGAGCACTTAGCCGTTTCCACTGCACTACCTTTTTATGTGACAAGTTCTCCATACTCTTGATAATTGTCTCCATCAAGATATACCTCTCTTACATCTCGTTCCCTTCTGACCCTATTCTCTGCCAAGAAGATAATTTAGTGGAGCAAAGGTTTTCTTCACTGGTAAGGTCTTATATATTTCCATTTTAGCAGCTGCTTTCAGGGATATAATCCCCATATGAAATCTTATTTTACAGCCCATCTAGAAAGTGAGAAGGGCATTTTCATTCAAGAAAAAGGGCAGTGAGGAAGGCGATTCTTCTCAAGGAGCTAGTTCTACCTGTGAGTGCCAAGATCTCCCTCACGCCTAGTAGACCTATGGGTTATGATCTCAACTGGGAAAAAAAGCACATGAATCATTATGATGGATCCTTATTCTATGGAATTAGTTCTTATGACTAATTGAAGGAAGACTATAGATTATGTAGATTTAGTAATAATGCATACTGTTCTCTCCTCCAACCCCCTTGTTTATTTTTTTTTAATTTGCAGAACTTAACCTACTTTTTCTCTACTGAAATGACTCTCCAAAGTAGGTATATTAATAGGTAATCTACATTTTACAGGCGAGGAAACTGAGTTTTATGGAACATAAAGTGGCTTACTTATTTACAAATAAGGCAAAGGCTATCCAGTGAATCACTGAAAACAACTACTGACCCAGGCCTTCCTTTCATGCATTTGGTTGGACTCAGGTAGTCCAATACAATCATTTCTAGTGTTGCTGTGACCTACCATTGAAGCTTCTGTTGTGATGGTCTGTCTTCAAACTAGTTTGCTGGGTAGTAAAGCTCCCCAGGTCCCTCCCTGACTAATAGGCACCTCTGGCCAAGAGTGGCTGTGTCTTGAGAGTGGTAGGTAACTTGAGGTGGTTTTCCCTTTGCCCATTGGCTTGCTGAAACAAAAAAGGCAATAAAACAACGCAACCCAGACAAAACAGTATGGCTGGTATTTCTGTCTTGTGTAGGCCTCTGGCCTTTCACAGTTGTCCTAGGCTCTTTGTTCAGCTGGGCAGACAGCAGGTGGGGGGCCAAGCTTTCATTTCATGCTCTAAGTATCTCCCAGAAAAGTCTGGTCCTTTCCATCAAATCTAGCCCTATCACACAGCTCATTTCTATTCATAATAGGTGCTGTTCTCTTTCACAAAATCCCATCTTGGCTAAATGAGCCCACAGGGCTGGCCATATCATTTCTTTTCCAGCTGAGCACAGTTATGATCAAGTTCTCTGTGCAGTAATGCTTCCTCATTCCATGTTGGAACCAATCAATAGGAACAGAAGATGCTGCGTTATATCATTCGATAGATAGGATCTAGACAGTCTCCTGGTAGGCAACTCCATTGATTCATCTTTAGCAGTAGTCAAAATGCAATTAGGTAGGAATATAGCCAACAGAAATTAGGGCATATATGCCCCAAACCTTGAACAAATACATTTATGGTAGCATTATTTGTGATAGCCCCAAGCTTGAAATGTCTCAGATATCCCTGGACAGTCTGATGGATGATTGTGATATATTCACACAGTGGAATGTTACACAGCAGGGAGTGAGCACATTAAAGCCACAAACAACAACGTGTGTCCTCTCACAGACATAACGTGGAACCAGAGAAACCAGATACAAAGGGGTGTAATACTGCAGGGTTCCAGTTATATAAATTTCAAGGCCAGGCAAACTAATCTCTGATCACTTTTGGGAGATAACTGGGAGACAACACAAAGGGTCTTGGTAATGTTTAATTTTTTGATATGGCTGGTGTGTTTAGTCAATACAAATTTATTGAGCTATATAATTGTCATGCATGTCTCTGCATATATATTATATTCCAACCAAAATTTACTTAAATATAACTAGGGTCCATGCTGGTCTGTTTCTATCTTTCAGAAAGTTTATTGCTGAAATGTATGTAGAGAAGGTTGAGAGATGAGATTAGTCCCTTCTTCCAAACCCTCCCACTGGGAAGAGTGAGTGAGGGTATAGGGTGAGGTAGGCGTGTGTGCCATTTTAAGGAGATGCCTTCTTGTAAAGATTGCAGAAAAATTTTCCACCAGCTGTGTAGATTCCAATTGTATCTGTTTCCAAAGCTGTTGCTTAATCCCAAAGAATGATTTCAAAGTAGCATTTCAGACTAGCAGAATATATATTTTAAGATCCTGGCTTTTGGGGGAATTTGTCAAGTCATCCAAATGGGTCTCCAGGACCTGGAGACACTCAGTTATAATGGCCTTTCCCATTTGCTGCACCTCACTGGAAATTGATGAACCCCTCACCTGATTGCAGAGATTCATGAGTTTGTTGAATGCTTTGTGTCTGCACATCCATCAACAGATGAATTATAGGTTAACTTCTCAGAATATTGGAAAACCTATGTAATTTTTGATTAATGAGGACTTAAGTTGGGGAGTTGGCTTCTACTCTGTATGTATTGAAGAATACTCTGATTGATTGATTGTTTTGGGGGTAGTGGATACATTTATTAGGTAATGGAAATTTTCTACAAATAAAAATGAGTAATTTTTTGCTAGAAACTTTTATGAGAGAATAAAAGCTCTCTCTGAGGTTCTTTCCCCACAGTGCCATAAAAAAGACAGGAATGGCTTAAACTAATCAGAACTCGTGTTTAAAATCACAAATTCAGCATTCAGCACCGACAAAGCTCTCAAATGCACAGGCTTGGTTGTTGAAGACGACTCACTATTAACTTTATCAAGAGTGGGTTTGTAGAATATGCCTAATCTGCAAGAAATCTTTGAGTTCAGAGAACTTGCTTAGTTGAAATTTCATTCTGTATAAAGTTGTTCATGTCTGGTTCAAATACTGAAACACTGTAATTTGCCAGCTGTGGGTTGAGGAAAAAAAATGTCTCACAGTTTTAAATGAGAAGATCAAGATTAGGTCACCTTTCAGGGCCAAGCCAGGGCTACTTAAACTTTGATCATTAAGCAAAGGGACTGTTGAAATGTACTCATTTTGAAGAAAAGACACCAAAATGTGCTTCAGTGATTCTTAAAAGCATATTTTTGTACAAAGTTCTGATGTAGATTTTGCTTCTAGATTTCTTTCCCCTTTAGTGTCTCTTTTGCTTTCCTTTTGGCCCCACCCATGACCAGTGTTGCTCTGGGCTTGCTCTGACTTGAACATATTTGTTATCTGTTCATTTGTTTGTCCTTCAGTTCACTCATTTATCCATCTTCCTAATGTATAGGTTTACTCAGCATATGCTGTACTAATGGAATGGAATCAGTCTTAAGAAATATATAATTTATTTTGGGTCTTCTAGAGATGATGTCTATCCTTTTTAGGGTTTTATCTCATAGTGATTATGAAAATAATTTCATTGGTTGGCTGAAAAGAATACAAATGGCAGGTTGATGGGATACCTCTCTGTTAACATCCTGTGGTCTCTGGACTTGACTATGGAGAAATATTTTTCTTTTCTCCTTCTTTTAAGGTCTGACATATTATGTAAAGAAATGTTAGTTTATGCCATCAGTTTAGCCATCAGTTTTGTATTTCCCTGAATGGCCTTCTACTTAGAGTCAGCACCTTTTCCAGGGAGCTGAATGATGCCTTTGTTCTTTGTAGTTGGGTATAGGTCTCCATGATTTCTCTTTTATCTCTCACTTGTGTGTAAAACATGCCTAGAATGTGAATAAGGAAGATAGTTACTTATTATGATAAGAAGCACAGCAGGATAGCAGGAGCCTAGAAATCTACAGCCACAAAATGACCCATTGTGAATAGACTTTTAGGTTTCAGAGGCTGAGTTGAAGGTCTCTAGCTTCCATTCTGGAGATTATGCCACCAGTGATTATGCAGGGGATAAGTCTCCAGGAAGTGGGTGACTTCTAGATGCTACTTCTGATCAGTATAGTTAATGTCTATTAAGAGAATAAAAAATAAAAAAAACCTACAGACTGGAAATGAATAGTCATAGAACATCTACACTAATAAAAGAGTAAGATGCAAATTGACCATACCTTTGTGAAGTCCACCAGCCAATCAGAAATGAGCATGCAAATTACCCCAACAAATATGCAGGCATTCCGCACTGCCCCAGCCACTCCAGGCCTCTGGGCAGAGTGTGAAAGTGGAAAGGCAGCTATGGCCAGAGCAAAGGCAGTGCCAGCAGGAAGGAAGGCCCATTCTTGCATGAATCTTCATGCATTGAGCCTCTAGTATCCTATCCTATCTAATAAAAGAGTAATACGCAGATTGACCATCACTCCAACACACAAGAGGGCTGCCCCCATGTGGTCAAAAGATCCTGCCCTCATGTGGACACAAGATGGCCACCACAAGATAGCCAGCAGGGGAGGACAGTGGGAGGTTCCAGGCCTGCAAGAAAGGGCAGTTGTGGGCCATCAGGCCAGCAGGTGAGGACAGTTGGGAGGGACCAGGCCTGAAAGGGAGGGCAGTTGGGGGCAATCAAGCCTGCAGGGGAGGGCAGTTAGGGGTGACCAGGCTGGCTGAGAAGGGGAGTTGGGGGCAAACAGGCTGGCAGGGAAGCAGTTAAACATCAATTAGGCTGGCAGGGTAGTGGTTAGCTGGTGATCAGGCTGGTAGGCAGAAGTGGTTAGGGGCAATCAGAGAGGCAGGCAGGTGAGCAGTTTGGAGCCAGCAGTACTGGATTGTGAGAAGGATGTCCGACTGCTCATTTAGGCCCAATCCTACTTGGACCGCCAGGCCTAAACAAGCAGTCAGACATCCCTTGAGGGGTCCCAGATTGGAGAGGGTGCAGGCTGGGCTGAGGGAATCCACCCCCTTGCACATGCACAAATTTCGTGCACAGGGCCTCTAGTATCTTATAAAGAGCTTGCATCCAGAACATATAAAGAACTTTCAAAACTCAATAGTAAGCAAACAACCAACTCAATTTTCAAAAATGGCTGAAAGATTTGAACTTCATCAAAGAAGGTATGTGGATGGCAAATAAGCAAATGAAAAAATGCTCAACATTAGTCATTACAGAAATGCAAATTAAAACTATAGAAAGGTGCCTCTACATACCTTTTAAGTGGCAAAAACATACCATGTATTGGTATGGATGTGGAGGAAATGGAACTTTAATATGCTAGTGGTAGAAATGTAAAATGGTTCAAATTTATCAACTTCTACACTTTAAATATGTGCAATTTATTATCAATTGTATCTCAATAAATTTATTAACAACCTTTTTTTTTAGAAAGGCCCTCAGTTCACAGGCTGGGTCCCACTCCTTCAATCTGAAGTCCTCAGCAGGTCCTGGTTCTTGCCACTTGGCCATTAGCTCTTATTTGCACATGTCTGCATTGGGAGAATGGGGAGGGCTGTTGCTCCACAGAATTCACGGGGATGTAGTTTCAGAACAGGATGCCCCTCAACTTCTCAAAGTGGAAGGAGCAGTAGCCTTGCTCAGGAATCTCAGACTCCTGGTTTTCCTTAGGCAGAGACTGATGGGCAGAACGTACCAGAAATCCAAGGGGCCCTGAGCCCTTGTCATATGGGCAATGGTGGAAGCAACTGGTGTGGGGGTATGGAGAAGGCAGGCATTGGGAACCTCAGTGAACAGTTTTACTTGACTCTCTACTGCCAGAGGTGAGAAACAGGACATAAAACATGTATATGTAATTCTGTAAACAGAATCAAAGATCAAATATTAGTTTACTAGGAAATGAATTCTCTAATCTCCTTGGCCTGGGTGGAAATGCTCTTTTAGTTTATGTAAGATTCAGTTTCTTTTTCTTTTTCTTCTTAGTTTGTTATTTGCGAAGTATTTTTTTCTTTAATTTAATAAATCTTTATTGTTCAGATTATTAATTACAATGTTCCTCTCCCCTCTCCCCCATAGCTCCTCTCCACCTGGTACCCATCCCACCCTCTGCCCTTACCTCCCCCGCACTGTCCTCATCCATAGGTGTATATTCACCAGTTTATTCTGTTCATCAGATTTTTAATTCACTTGATTTTTAGATTCACTTATTGATAGATGTGTATTTGTTGTTCATAATTTCTATTTTTACCTTTTTCTTCTTCCTCTTCTGAAAGAATACCTTTCATATAATACTAGTTTGGCCGTGGTGAACTCTTTCAGCTTTTTTTTTTTTTTTTTTTAAATCTGTGAAGCACTTTATCTGACCTTCAATTCTGAATGATAGCTTTGCTGGGTAGAGTAATCTTGGTTGTAGGTTCTTGCTATTCATCACTTTGAATATTTCTTGCCATTCCCATCTGGCCTGTATAGTTTCTGTTGAGAAATCAGCTGACAACTTCATGCTGCTTTTAATATTCTCTCTTTGTCTTTTGCTCTTGGCCTTTTAATTATGATGTGTCTTGGTGTGGTCCTCTTTGGATTCCTATTTTTGGGGGGGGGTTCTGTGGGCTTCCTGGACTTGTAAGTTTATTTCTTTCACCAGGTGGGGGAAGTTTTCGGTCACTATTTCTTCAAATAACTTTTCAGTATCTTGTTCTCCCTCTTTTTCTGGCACCCACATAATTCGGATGTTGGTACGCTTGAGGTTGTTTGAGAGGGTCTTTACACTATCTGCAATTTTTTGGATTCTTTTTGCTTCTTGCTTTTCTGGCTGACTGGATTTTGCTTCTTTGTATTTCAAATATTTGACTTGATTCTTGTGGTCCTCTAGACTGCTTTTAGGACTCTGTATAATATTTTTTATTTCAGTCAGTGTGTGCTTAATTTCTAGTTGGTCCTTTTTCATATCCTTGAGGGTCTCACTCATATCCTCGAGGGTCTCCTTAAATTTATCAGCTTTTTAGGAGCCTCTTGAAAAACCTTATAACCGTGGTTTTGAACTCTATGTCAGTTGTTTTTTCCCCTCCGTTTCTTTCAAAATGTGATTTGTTACTTTTTCTCTGCATTTTGGCTACTTCCCTAAGTTGGTCATGTAGCCTTGTGTGGTAGGTGTCCTCTAGGGGACAACCTTCTTACTTACCTGAGGTGGATACTCTTGGTGCACACATTTAAGGGTTGTACAGTCTTGTTATAGTTAAGCCTAGATTGTTGTTGGTTTCACTGGGAAGGGTTGACCTCCTGGCCAATTGGCTGTGAGAATCAGCTGTGTTGACGCTGGTAGAGCAGCTGTGCTCAGCTTGGATGAGTTGGAGTCTCCAGGCTGAGCAGACAGCCTTGGTTTCCGGAGTCCAGGTCTCTGTGCCCCACGGCAATGGAGAGAAAGCTGCCCCCTAGCTCGGACCACTGCCAGGCAGTTCAGTTTCTCTCCAAATGAGTCTGTACACCCAAATTCTCACCCAGAACTGGACAGCAATGAAGTTCGATGTTTTTTTTCCCTCCTGAATGAGAAAGCCAGCCAGGTGTCCTCTCAGCTAGCTCACACACTTCTGCAGTATGTGCCCTCTCCACACATTCTCGCACCTCTGCAGCTCCCAAATCTCAGTGTGCTTTCTCCTTAAGGTCCAGTTTCATCCCGTATGAGTGTGGGTTCTCCGAGACTCGCCCAGAACTGGGGGATCAGTACAGTGGGACACATCTGTCTCCCTCCCCGTTCAAGAAAACCAGCCGGGTATCCAGCCGTCTGCCCCTCCCACTTGCGTGGAGCTCTGTACCTCCTTCTCTGCAGGTCTCAGCAATTCTGCCCTCCATGGCTCCTTTGAGTCACAGAGTCCCTTTATCTTTCTTTCTATTTGTGGAATTTCTACTCAGCCAGCTTTCTGGTACTTCTGGATAATGTCCGTTCTGCCCCTTAGTTGTAGTTTTGAAATTGTTGTACAGGGCAGCAGTATAGGTGTTTACCTATGCCAACCATCTTGGTTCCTCCTTTCAGATTTCAGATTCAGTTTCTTTTCGTTCCCTTCATTCTGCCTTTTCTCCCCTTCTGAATATGTTATGGTGATATTTAAATTATTTATTTAAAAAGGCAATTTCTAGGTCAAACCAACTTGGGGATCAAATCTTTGACTTTTCTATTCACACTTTAAGTGTCAGGTGATTTTGTTGGTCTCATTTCAATGACAGTTTTCTTCTCATAGTCTTTGAGAGATGTTGATGTGAAATAATATGTCAATATTTTCTTGAGTGCAGGGCCCACATTCTATAGTGTTAACAAAGAATTGTGATGTTCTGTAGGATACTAATCTGTTTTGACACCAATTTTAGGTGGTGGTGGTGGTGGTGGTGGTAGGGGGTAAGCTTTTAATATTCTTAGAAAAAGAAAACCTTAAAACTTTTCATCTGGAACAAGTGTGTGATTTATGGATTTGGGTCAATTTAATTATATATTTGTATTAGAGGAAATAGCTTGTTTTGTGGATATTTGATTGGATTAGTTTAAAAAATATTTACTGAGCCTAAACCAGTTTGGCTCAGTGGATAGAGCGTCGGCCTGCAGACTGAAAGGTCTCAGGTTTGATTCTTGTCAAGGGCATGTACATTGGCTGTGGGCACCTCCCCAGCGGGGTGTGTGCAAGAGGCAGCTGATTGATGTTTCTCTCTCATTGATGCTTCTGACTTTCTATCCTTCTCCCTTCCTCTCTGTAAAAAATCAATAAAACATATTAAAAAAAACATTTACTGAATATCTATTATATGCTATGCATTGTGGTAGAAGCTGTAGGCACGACAATAATTAGGCCTCCATCCTTCTATTATTCTGGTATATTTGTGTGTCCTTGGAGTTCTAGTTGGAGACAAGAGGCTTTTATTTCATGTTTAAAATTCTTGGGGGAATGTATTTGGGGAAATATGGAAATAGGATATATTTTTCTTAAGTGGGAAAGTTGAAGCAGGAGGATAGAAACTCAGATTTAAGAGTTTCAGTTTATATGCACCATTGGCTTTCTGGTCACCTTGCAAAGACTGTGTTTTCTTAAGTCTTCTTCCCTGGATGGCCTCGGATGAGGGAGCTCATAATTGTTTGCATAGTATCTGAATCTTCAGAATCAAGCCACCGTAAATCTGAGATGATATTCGAAAGACAAAGAATTTGGGGCTAGTGTTAGTTTTTCTTTTCCTAATGCAAGTACCTGTTATGTTTTTGTGAGGATAACTAGTCAAAGGAACATGCCAAATATTTATGATACACATTTCTTGCTTTATGATTGGATCCTCTGAGAGGATTGTTTTTTTTCCTAATCATTTAGCACTTTTCCCCCCCTTTATTGTTCAGTTTATTAATTACATTGTTTCCCCTTTTTTATCCCCCTATATCTCCCCTCCACCCTGTACCTATCCCACCCTCCACCCTCACCTCCCCCTCCCCAATGTCCTCTCCCATTGTTGCAAGATTTTTGTCCAATCTCTTGCTGTACTTCCCACAACCCTTTTCTCCCCAAGAATTGTCAGTCCATTCCCTCTCTATGTCCATGTTTCTGTTATATTCACCAGTTTATCTTGTTCATCAGCTTATCAATTCACTTGATTTTTATGTTCATTTGTTGATAGATGTGTATTTGTTGTTCATAATTTATATTTTTACCTTTTTCTTCTTCCTCTTCTTAAAGAATATCTTTCAGCATTTCATATAATATTGGTTTGGTGGTGATGAACTCCTTTAGCTTTTTCTTATCTGTGAAGCACTTTATCTGATCTTCAATTCTGAATGATAGCTTTGCTGGGTAGAGTAATCTTGGTTGTAGATTCTTGCTATTCGTTATTTTGAATATTTCTTGCCACTCCCGTCTGGCCTGCATCGTTTCTGTTGAGAAATCCACTGACAATCGTATGGGTGCTCCCCTGTAGGTAACCAACTGTTTTTCTCTTGCTGCTTTTAATATTCTCTCTTTGTCTTTTGCTCTTGGCATTTTAATTATGATATGTCTTGGTGTGGTCCTCTTTAGATTCCTATATTTTGGGGTTCTGTGCACTTCTTGGGCTTTTAAGTCAGTTTCTTTCACCAGGTGGCGGAAGTTTTCAGTCACTATTTCTTCAAGTAGGTTTTCATTGTCTTGGCCTCTCGCTTTTTCTGGCACCCCAATAATTCGGATGTTGGCATGCTTGAGGTTGTCCCAGAGGCCCCTTACACTATCTTCAATTATCTGAATTCTTTTTGTTTCTTGCTTTTCTAGCTGAGTGGATTTTGCTTCTTTGTATTTCAAATCTTTGACTTGGTTCTTGTGGCCCTCTGGACTGCTTTTAGGGCTTTGTGTAATATTTTTTATTTCAGTCTGTGTATGCTTGATTTCTAGTAGGTCCTTTTTTTTTTTTTATCTGTGAGGGTCTGGTTTGTATCCTCAGAGGTCTTGTTCATTTCCTTGAGGGTCTCATTCATTTCCTTTTAATTCTCATTCATTTCCTGGTTGGTCTTGTTTATTTCCTGGTAATTCTCATTAAGTTGATCGGCCTTTCCTAGGAGCCTCTTGAAAAGCCTTATAACCGTGGTTTTGAACTCTATGTCTTGTCGTCTTTTCTCCTCCATTTCTTTCACCCCTGATTTCTTTCCATATCTCTGCATGGTGGCTGCTTTATGTGGTAGATATCCTCTAAGGGACAGTGGCTTAGCCTCCCCAGTTACCTGAGGTGGGTACTCTTACTGCAATCCTTTATGGGTTGTACAGTATTTTTGAATTTAAACCCAGCTTGTTGTTGTTAGCCCTAGGAGGGTTTGACCTCCAGGCCAATTGGCTGTGAAGGGAGACTGTGTTCAGGTTGGATGGGCGGAGTCTCTGAGCTGCGCAGGCAGCCTCAGTGTCAGCTGCGTCCTATGTGGCGCTCGCGCGCGCGGGTCTCTGTTGGATGGGGATGGCTGCAGACACCTCCAAGAGAAAGCCGCTAGTCTCTTCCCCTTGCCAGACAACTCTGCCTTTCCCCAAATGTGCCTGCACACCAAAAGTCTAGCTCAGGGTTGTAAAATAGATGGTTTCCGGAACCAGGAGACAAGTTTCCAGGGGGCAAGTCGCGGGTTTGCGCGACCCTTGCGTGGAAACTTCTTTTCCCTGCCTTCTCCGGGTTTCTCACAGACTAGGAGCCTCTGCCGCGCCCCGCTTCCAGGGTGCGTCCCCCAGACCTCGGACCTCGCCTGGCACTGGGGAATCTGTGTAGTGGGATGTCTCCGCCCTCCCCGTAGGCGAAATCCGGCCGGGGTTGCTACTCCAGCCCCAGCCCGCGCGCGTGACCAGGACGGCTCCTAACCTGTTTCCGTCTGAAAGGGTGCGCTCCTGCCGCTTCTCTGACTCTCAGTGTCCCACCTTTACTCTTATTTGTGGAGTCTTCACTCAGCCAGCTTTCTGGCGATTCTGGGTGCTGTCTGTTCTGCTGTTATGTTGTAGTTCTTAAATCGTTGCGCGGGGCAGAACAATAGGTATTCACCTATGCCGCCATCTTGGTGTTCTTCTATCTTGCCATGCATGCCCTTCTGCTCTGGACAAATGACTCTCTGTGGCAGAAAGTGCTATGGTATTAGTGTTTGTGGCCCCTCTCCCCAAATTCATGTGTTAAAATCCTAACCTCTAAAGGTAATGGCATAGGAGGTGGGGCCTTGGGGTAGTGCTCAAGTCCTGTGGGTGGAGACCTCAGGAGTGGGATTAATGCCCTTTAAGGAGACTCTAGAAAGCTCTCTAGCCCTTCTGCCAAGTGAGGAAGCAAGAAGTCCACAGCCCAGAGGACAGCCCCTGCTTGACATGCTAGCACCCTGACCTCAGACTTGCAGCCTCTGGAACTGTGAGCAAGAAATATCTGCTGTTTGAAATGTCTGTTGTTTGAAGGCAATCCAGTCTGTAGTGTTTTGTTAGGACAGCCCAAGCACTAAGACAGAAAGTTTCTTCTGAAGAGGAAGAGACTATCAATTTTTTTCACTGTGTTAGAGAGTCCTAGAGGCATTGCTCACAACCCTTTCTCACAGAGTTTGATCCTATATTATTATTTACTAGAGGCTCGGTGCATGAATTTCATGCATGGGGGATAGGGGTCCCTCAGCCTGGCCTGCACCCTCTCCAATCTGGGATCCCTCTTGCAATCCAGAACCACTGGCTCCTACCTGCTCACCTGCCTGATGCCCCTAACTGCTCCCCTGACAGCCTGATGTCCCTAATTGCTATTCCCTGCTGGCCTGATCCCCCTAACTGCACTCCCCTATTGGCTTGATCACCTTAACTGCTCTCCCCTGCCAGCCTGATCCCCCTAACTGCCTATCTGCTCTTTGCTGCTGGCCTGATTGCCCTAACTATCTATCTGTTCTCCCCTCCTGGCCTGTTCCCCCTAACTGACTATCTGCCCTCCTTTCCTCTCTGTGCCTTTTGGACCCCCTTACATGTTAAGAGCTCTCTGCTGCACCACTGCCCCCATCCCGATTGGTCATTACATGATGGCATCCTGGCCAATTTGCATACCCCTCTATTATTAGTATAGATGCACTAGAGGCCCGGTGCATACAATTCATACACTGGGGGTGGGGCGGAGAATCCTTCAGCCTGGCCTACGCCCTCTTGCAATCCAGGATCCCTTGCTTCTTACCACCTGCTGGCTCTCTGCTCCTTACCATTTAGCTCACTGCTCCTTAGTGCTGCTGCAGAGGTAGGAGAGGCTCCTGCCATCACCACTGCACTTGCCAGGCATGAGCCCGGATTCTGGCTGAGTGGTGCTCCCTCTGTGGGAGCATACTGACCACCAGGAGGCAGTTCCTGCAATGAGCGTCTGCCCCCTGATGGTCAGTGCACATCATAACAACTGGTTGTTCTGGTCGTTCCACTGTAACAGCCACTTATTATATAGATTATTGTATTATTTCCCATACAAACAACTATAAACCTACATTTGCCCCACCCTGTATATATGTACTAGTACAGTGGTTGGCAAACTGCGGCTCGCAAGCCACATGCAGCTCTTTGGCCCCTTGAGTGTGGCTCTTCCACAAAATACCACATGAGGGAATGCACGTACAGTGTGATTAACACTTTGTGGCCCATGCGCAGAAGTTGGTTTTTGGCCTGGGTGAGTCTATTTTGAAGAAGGGGTGAAAGAGTCGCATGGGGCTGGTGAGTCACGGTTTGCCGATCACTGTACTAGTATATGTTGATGACAATATGTAGTTATCAATAGACCCCAAATAAGTACATAGTGTCAAGAAGAAAAACCATGCGAATATTGGCCACTTGGAGTCTTTTCTGTATGACCTTGAGAGGAGAGAATGTTGGCAACATCTCATTGCAAAAGTACCTTTCGGTTTCTGTGGCACCAGCAGTTAGGTTACGTGGGCACAGGGCAGATTTGGGTGGATCCCTGGCATCGCTAACTGTGCTGAGAAGGTGCTCTCTGCACCTCCTGAGAGTGGGGCCTCCAGAGGCTCTGGTTTCTTCACCGTAGGGATTTCAGTTCAACTCTGATCTCCGCAAAAAACGCCAGCCTGGAGGAACCTGGTTCTCTTCTGATATTTTAGTTTTTATTCTGACCTTGAAATTATTTTGAAAAATTATATTTAAATATCTGCTACCCAATGCACATCAGCTATCAGGAGTCATTGGGAAGGTTTTCTTGAGAAGTCTGCGATCTGATATTCATATCGGAGTTTTGATTTCACACATTCCCTTTCATTTCACAGAAAAACCTGTCAAATTTGCTCTCATAAATGGTTTGAATGCAGCTGCCTAACACCTTTTCTTTTTTCTTTCTTTGGGGAGAGATACTTAGTTACAAAGTTGAAAAACTTCATTTTAATCTTGCAATCACTTTTTAAAAAGTACTTTAAATTTGAATATATATTCCCTATTATATTTCTCTTTCTGACTATGATCTGCAAAATATTTTTTTGGGGGAAACAAAATTTTGATGTGTAATTAAAATTACCCTTTAGACAGACCACTGGCAAGATTAACACATTATGTAACTTCTTAAAGTTTTATAATATTTACAGCAAAACTATGACTGTTTAGTATGCTGATTTAACCTTTTGTATGACTTGGCTTGGGAGATTGGGTTGTTAGTAGATAATGATTTCATTGTAACATTGAGAGAGATGAGACATTTCTCTAACAGTCTAAGATTAAACTCTTCCATTACAGCATTTTTAGTCTTGTTTCTCCATGTTTTGCTTTTATAATTAGTTTCAAGTTTAATCCTGTATAATTTGACAAGGAAGAGAAAGAAGGATTTAGGTGAAAATTCACATTTGCAACCAGACTATTTTTCAGCTATTTAACACAGACCTTTGATGATATATTAAGGCAGAGTTGCCCAAATGAAGAAATAAACAGGTTTATAGTCATGCTACAGCTGTGGAATTACACTGGCTCCCACCCACTGAAAGAGAGAGAGAGAGAGAGATAGAATATCTGGAGGCTAAAAGGTTGTCCTTAGCAATAGGGTAAATAGGGTAGATGTCTTTGGGTGGGTATGGAACTACATTTCTTCTGTTGTATAAAAATTCTTCTTATTAATTGAATGTACCATGAAAAGAGGTGACCTATAACAGACATGGAACTAATAGTCTTAATATGGACATTAAAATTCTTACCAATCAGCAAGGCAGAGATGAATGCTCCATTAGAAAATAATGGATTGGTGAATGTCATTAGTTAAGAGAGATACATAGTTAATAAATATAAACATAAATATTTAATTTTATCAGTAATCAACAAATAAAAATGAAAACTAAGATGCCACTATACCTGTTAGATTTGAAGAGATCAAACAGATTGGTAATATACCGTTTATAGTGAAAGCAAGGGGGAGCCAAACATTTATGATATGAGCAGGGTGTGACAAGGCTTCCTTAAGGGTAATGTAATTCTCACATAAGAAAATCTTTCAGGCCCTAACCTATATGGCTCAGTGGATGGAATGTCGGCTTGCAAACAGAGGGATCCTGGATTCGGTTTTGATCAAGGGCACATGCCTGGGTTGCAGGCACAATCCCCAGTAGGGAGCATGCAGGAGACAACTGATCAGTGACTCTCTCATTCATCATTGATGTTTCTATCTCTCTTCCCCCCCCCCCCCCCACTCCCTCTCTGAAATCAATAGAACTCTATTAAAAAAAGAAAGAAAGAAAAGAAAACCTTTCAAATAAATAACAGGGCAAGTCCAAGAATGGTAATGGTGGCTTTAGAAACAAATAAAAGTTCTCTTACGACATTAGTTAAAGGTATCACAGGACACTGATACAATTCAATATGTAGCCACTAAGAAAAGTGAACTATATTTTGCTAGGTACCGATTTTCCACCATGCATTTCTGCATGTTCTGAAAGCAGAGGCCCTGATTGCCTTTGTTCCAGGCTGTTTTTTTTTAATCTTTATTGTTCAGTTTATTAATTACATTGTTTCCCCTTTTTATCCCCCTATAGCTCCCCTCCACCCTGTACTTATCCCACCCTCCACCCTCACCTCCCCCTCCCCAATGTCCTCTCCCATTGTTGCTAGATTTTTGTCCAGTCTCTTGCTGCACTTCCCACAACCCTTTTCTCCCCAAGAATTGTCAGTCCATTCCCTCTCTATGTCCATGTCTCTGTTATATTCACCAGTTTATCCTGTTCAACAGCCTATCAATTCACTTGATTTTTATGTTCATTTGTTGATAGATGTGTATTTGTTGTTCATAATTTATATTTTTACCTTTTTCTTCTTCCTCTTCTTAAAGAATATCTTTCAGCATTTCATATAATGTTGGTTTGGTGGTGATGAACTCCTTTAGCTTTTTCTTATCTGCGAAGCACTTCTTCTGACCTTCAATTCTGAATGATAGCTTTGCTGGATAGAGTAATCTTGGTTGTAGATTCTTGCTGTTCATCACTTTGAATATTTCTTGCCACTCCCGTCTGGCCTGCATCGTTTCTGTTGAGAAATCCGCTGACAGTCGTATGGGTGCTCCCTTATAGGTAACCAACTGTTTTTCTCTTGCTGCTTTTAATATTCTCTCTTTGTCTTTTGCTCTTGGCATTTTAATTATGATGTGCCTCAGTGTGGTCTTCTTAGGGTTCCTATATATTGGGGTTCGGTGCACTTCTTGGACTCCTAAGTCAATTTCTTTCACCAGGTGTGGGAAGTTTTCAGTCACTATTTCTTCAAGTAGGTTTTCATTGTCTTGGCCTCTCGCTTTTTCTGGCACCCCTATAATTCGGATGTTGGTATGCTTGAGGTTGTCCCAGAGGCCCCTTACACTATCTTCAATTTTTTGGATTCTTTTGGTTTCTTGCTTTTTCAGCTGAGTGGATTTTACCTCTTTGTATTTCAAATCTTTAACTTGGTTCTTGGGGTGCTCCAGAGCACTTTTAGGTCTTTGTATAATATTTTTTGTTTCAGTCAGTGTATGCTTAATTTCTGGTTGGTCCTTTTTCATATCCTTGAGAGTCTCCTTTATATCCTTGAGGGTTTCTTTCATTTCCTTGTAGGACTCATTCATTTCCACGTTGGTCTTGATTATTTCTTTGCAGCTCTCGTTTATATACTTGAGGGTGTTGTTCATTTTCTTGTAGGACTCATTCATTTCCTTTGTGGTCTTGCTTATTTCCTTATAGGCCTCGATCTTTTGTTGGAGCCTCTTAAAAAACCCTATAACCGTGGTTTTGAATTCCATGTCCAGTCGTTTTTTTTCCTCCATTTCTTTCACATCTGATTTCTTTCCATGTTGCTGCATGGTGGCTGCTTCCCTGAGTTGGTCAATTAGCTTTGTGCGGTAGACTTCCTACTAGGGATAGTGGCTCAGCCTCCCAGGTTACCTGAGGTGGATATGGGCTGCACAGTCTTGTTGAAGTTAAGCTCAGTTAATCGTTGTTAGCACTTGGAGGGGTTGACCTCCAGGCCAATTGTCTGTGAAGCTCAGCTGTGCTCAGGTTGGATGGGCAGAGTCTCCAGGCCAAGCAAACAGCGTTAGCTCCGCCCTATGCGGCCCCAGGGACTCTGCACCGGGGGCAATGGCCGCCAGCACCTCTGAGAGAGAGCCGCTGCCGAGCTCCACTGGCTGCCGGCTGCCGGGGAATTCAGACTTTCCCAAAATGAGTCTGCATGTGCAATGTCTCACCCAGGGTCATAAAACAAAGCAGTCTGACGGTTTTCCGAATGAGAGACAAGTTGCGGTGTGCTCTCTGCGCCGTCACGCAGCCGAGCTGTTCACGCAAGCTGCCTTCTCCACAAGCCGGGAGACCCGGCAGCACCCGAGCTTTGGCATGCCCTCCCACTGTCCAGTTTTCACCCCGTATGATAGTGGGTTCACTGGACTTCGCCCAGAGCTGGAGAATCAGTCCAGTGGGACGCCTTTGTCTCCCCATTCGAGAAAACTGGCCGGTTTTCAGCCGCCCGCCCTCTCCGCGGCGCGCACTCCAAACCTCTCTCCTTGCGAATCTTTCAATGCAGTCCGCCGCCGCTCCTCCGAGTCACAGTGTCTTATCTTCACTTTTATTTGTGGAATTTTCACTCGGCGGGCTTTCTGGTGATTCTGGAAGGTGTTTGTTCTTTCGTTAAGTTGTAGTATTAAAATTGCTGATTATGACGGCAAGATAGATGTTTTACCTTTGCCGCCATCTTAGTTCTCTGTTCCAGGCTCTTTTTAAGCATGGTGGCCTAACAGCCTAGAGATGTCTTCCCCCAGAACAAAGAACAGCTCTGCTTCCTGCCTGGGATAAAAGATTCAGCTTCCTAAAGCTCAGGGTTATTCTCTTGTAATACAAGCCAGGGTGTGTGCGGGCACTATCTAGCCCACTTTGCGATGCCCTGTGGGAGTTGGGGAATAGGTATAAGAAAATGCTGACACTCTATTTCCATTTCTATGACTAAGAGTCCTTTATCTCTGACCTAGGAGTCTTCTGTCTTCTGTCAGTATTCATGAAACTGTGCCATGGTGACTTATTAGTTTGTAGTGTAAATGTCAGATTCTTCAGAGTTCTTGACTTACTCTTGCTAATTAGAATTTTCCTTGTTTTTATCAATGCTTTTTAAAACTTTAAAGTAATATATAATGAGGGGTATAAAGATGAAAAAGTAAAAATTCTTAACAAGAACTTCTAGAAATACATACTATTCTGTAACTTGTTTTGTCATGGGTACATGAAGAAAACATTTCTAACTTATCAGAAGATTAAACTTTTATCAGCTACTGAGAAAGATATTAAAATAGTTAGTCTTTTAAATGACTATCTGTAAGTCCATTGTATGGAGGTTTGTAATTTAGCCACAATCTCATTGATAGTTCTAGACTATGTTACCATAATTCTTGCACAGATACCATAGGTCTGTTAATAGGCTACACTTTAAATTAAAATACAAAGCATTCTCAGATCTGTGCTAAAGTGTTGCGACCACAGTAATCAGTTGGGAGCCATAGGCTCATTTCCTAGTACGAGGTCAAAAATGTTTTTGAAGACCAAGACAAAACAAAACAAAACAAAACAAAAAGCTATTAAATGGTATGTGTTATGTGTTTCTCGTTAACTCTGTGTTGTGAGATTAGTATTAACCTTTATTTTCTCTTTATAATATTTCATATATTCTGTTTTATTTCACTGCATTGAACATGTATTACTTTTATAGTCAGATGGGCAATAAAACTACTAAGATTAAGAGATGAGAGAGAAACAGGGTTAGGGTGAAAAATAAGACATGGACACTAGACGTCAAGAGATGGATGAACAGTTTTCTGTCAAAGACATTTAAATTAAGTAACAGTTTTTAATTAGAATTTTTTTATGCAACCTCAGCATTTATTGACTTCAGAAGAAATGTTTCCCAATAAAGCAGATGTAGGTCTTTGTGAGAAGCAGAGATTCATTTATTACTTTATTTATACTCCATGCTTTTATTACCTTTTCCTACATTTATTAACCCCATTTCCAAGTAATTACTCTATGCCTAGTCCTGCTTTAAATGCTGTGTCAGATTTTACCAAGGAATTTCTCTTAGTTTGTGGTTAACTGAGGGCTTTATTTTTCTTGTGTTTTTCCCCTTTTGATCACTTTATTTCTCATTAGTCCATTTTATAAAGTGTGTGAAAGGGTGCACATCTAAATTAAGAGTCATCAATTTAGTCACATACTGATCCAATGAGCATCGTCAGAGAAATTCCAGTGAGTCCGCCTGACAGGTGAGCTGCTCATCTGGGGAAAGAATGTGTATGTGTGCATGAGGATGATTTATTGATTGACAGAGAGCTGGCAGTTTAAATGGCTATTTCCCTTTAGCTAGCAGCTTACATGGCAGCGCTAGAGCCTGTGATGATGGATTAACCGACACTCTCTTGTTAGCAATCATAAGATTAGGCACCCACACTTAGCCTCTGTAGAAAAGACGTAGTTCCTATTAATATTCCTTTAAAAAAATCTATCCTCCCATCAATAAAAATGATTGCTCTGATGTTTAGGGTCCCCATCTTATACCTGGTTGAGTCCTTTGTGCGAATACTGTTAACAATTCTGATTTCCTTCATAGCATTTTCTTACCTAGTACCCTTGGAAAGAAAATATCCTTTTTATTTTTTTATTTTTTTCAGTTCAGAGAAATCCCTGGGAGGTCAGGAAGCATTTTCATTTCTTTAAGGGAAGACTTTCAGATCATGCTGGGGAAGGTAGTTAATTCGCACGTTTGTGGTAAGACTTTGTGCTAACATTAAACTTTACGGACTAGTTGATGCCATTTGGTCATATTTTGGTCTCCTAAAAGCTCTGGCTAACTTAAAAATAAATCATTGCAGACAGACCATTAAATTTTATGAACTATGAATGTGCTTAATAGTCCAGGATAACAAAATGCTCCAGATTTCTTCTTGAGCCATTGCTTCTACCTGAGCCCTCGTATACATTTCAAATACCTCCAACCATATCAAAGATGATTATTTTGATAAAGGGGTAGTGTGGTGGGGCCTTTGTGAAGCACTGGGTTGTATTTGACCTCTTGGTCTACTACTGAGAGAGTTTGTTAAAACTAATGAACATTTTTTTGTTTTGGTTAGAGCCTAATTAAAACCACTTCTGACTGCATAAAGGCTATGGCCTATGAGAAGGATGATTAAAAGGTTTGATTTCTGCTCACAACATTTAAAAAAATTAATTGGGAAAAATTTAATAAACATCAAATGCACTTTACCCTGGTAACTGCATTTGATGTTTATTTATTTATTTTTATTTTATTTTTAAAAATATATTTTATTGATTTTTTACAGATCGGAAGGGAGAGGGATAGAGAGTCAGAAACATTGATGGGGAAGAAACATTGATCAGCTGCCTCTTGCTCACCTCCTACTGGGGATGTGCCTGCAACCAAGGTACACACCCTTGACCAGAATCGAACCTGGGACTCCTGAATCCACAGACCGATGCTCTATCCACTGAGCCAAACCAGTTTGGGCCCGAATGGTGATGTTTTAAATATTTTTTTCAGAAAAGGTTAGTGATTTTCCTTTCCCTGGGAAACATGCAAATGCAACTATGAGCATCAGTACGTCTGGTCTAGGTTACTATAGTTCAGTTAATGCTGATATCTAAATAGGTGTTCATACTTTACATCTATAATAAGGCAGACTGGAAAGTTCAGTATCACTGGATTTTAGCAAAAAAAAAAAAATTTAAAGGAATGTTAAGGTTTTGAAGTGTAAACTCATAAACTCTACATTGGGATCACTTTTTTTTTTTTTGCTTGAAGTGCATCTGACTTGAAAATACAGGCAATTTTCTTTCCTGATTGCTTGGAAAAATATTTTTGCAGTAAGTCTTGTGTCTTCTTTACTATGATTGGTTGTTTTTAAGAAAGATGATCAACTCTGTGGTTAGTTTCCCACAGTTGATAAAAAGATCTATCAAAAATATCACAATTAATCTAAAGAAAATGTTGGTTATCAAAGGCTGCAGAAACAGGGAAGAAATAGCACTTCTTATTTTGTATAAGCACAAACACTTAAAGCTAATCACATTGCGGTAAATCTCATACAGTATTAGGAAGTTCTATAAAAAAGAACAAAGACCCCTGTTTGCTCCCATCCCTCCAATAGTCCAGTGTTAGACCTGCATGAGAGTTGCTCTGGAACAGTTTGCTGGTCTAATTTGAGTTCAAAGTCCTTTCTGTGTATTTGGCCCAATGATATCCACATCCCAGATAAATTCAGTTCAAAAAACAGAAATTAGGGCAATGACTGCGTAAAACAAAGCACAAGGACGTGCTACCAGAAGTTGCTGTCCTTCCATGGCTATTGCAGACATAAAAACTTTGGAAGCAGGAAAACAACACCATCCTATAATTCCTGGAATGTGGATGGTTCTTACCAACCATCATTGCAGAGAAAAGCTGGAAAGTAGGATCATGGGAGAGACGGTATCCAAGGACACTTGCCACACACCAAATGAAACACCTGTCATACTCATTAAGTTTAATAAAGAAAACACTCCTAGATGCCCAATTGCACCGGCCCCGTACACAAAGCCAAACTGGATTTTGCCAGCCAGTAACCATGTGGCTCCAAAGGCCAGGCAAATAGCCGTGGGTCCTGCCAGAGCAGTCTCATTCGTGATGCTGCCATCTGCCACTGTTAACGACGTGACACTGTTAGTGTCTTTGGCCAGACGTGGTGGAAATCCATTCCTAATTCTAATTCTTTTAGTAAAGGGGGCTCATCCTCCAAGTTGTTCCCATAGAATGGTGGCGGAGTCATTGGAGTAAATGTCTGAGTTGGTGGAAAATCTGCCTGCTGTGGGGCTGTTGGGGCTGCATCATGACTGGAGGGACGGCTGGGCTTGCTGCCAGTAGTCATAGCCAGATTGCTGTGTGCTAAAGGTCCTCTTCTTCCTCCATGACCATGGCATTGCTGTCACTGGTCACTGGTGCTGTAACATTGGGTTTAAATGATCAAAGCCTAACATCGTAAATGATCAAATGTGGGGGGCGGGGACAACAGCTCCAGCAGCTGCAGAACTCAGCTTAAGACACTGAACGGGCACTGTCGCTGTGTCACAGGCCAAAGAACTCCACAGCATTTCTTGAAAGGCAACTCCAGTGCAATTCTAGTTTTTCTTGTACACAGAACAATGACTTACCTCCTAATGTTTTCTATAGCACTATACACAAAGTGACCCAGGTTCTTGTTTTATCAAGTCTGTAAAGGGACTTATCCTGGTGGCTAGCAACTGAGATTGTGTTCTGGTCCCACTTTTTAAGTGGTCTGACACTGATGCAGCTACCTAGATCCTTTCAGGCTTTGTCTCTGAAATTTTAAAGAGTAGCTCTGGGGTCATTAAGGATCTCAAATAAGGCAATGCCATAAAAGTAAACATATAAGTAACTGTACATATACGAATATGTACTGCTATTGCTATTTTTGCCGATATTTGCATAGCACCTGCTAATTGCTTATAAATTTGAAAGATCCTGGGGGTGAGCATAGGCTATTTAGGCATCAAATCATTTTACAAAGAAGCTTAATATCACGCTGGTTACTGAAAGCAGCATAGGCCAGGAGACCCCAGGGCCTAAGAATTGGATATTGTCCAAGAAGCAGCCGCATTTTCTTTCTTTTGATTTTTTTTGTCCTTCCCATTTGCTTAAAAAATACTCCTTATGCACAAACCCCACTTATTAAGACTCAGCTTGTGGCCAGGTAACTTTATGACTTTTGTTAAGACCCACTGACCAAAGACCATCAAAACATATTTATAGTAAAAAAAAAAAGGTTTAATAGTTATTATTATTTTTAAGTAGGGAAGCATGCACACCAAAAGGCAAGTTAGGGAGGGATGCTTCTAGGGTTTGGGGAACTAGAGTTAGCCACAGGGTAGTCTTGGTGTGGGGATTGGTCAGAATGTATAAACTAGGTTATTGTGTGGTGTGAGCTTGGAAGATATGAGCTGGATGATATGAGCTAGGTCATTTGTCTTGCAGGCACAATTTGGTTCGTTTATTTTTTGTGTGAGTCATGACACAGTTTTGCCAGCTGAGGGTTCTGTTCAATTCTCAGTTACTCTCCCCTGGTCCTTCTTCAGTGTTAACTGAAGGGGAGGCTATGCTCTCTTTGACATGCTAAGCCTGGGGCTACGCCCTTGTCTGGAGCCTGCTGATCAGAAGGGCATGCAGAGAAGGCTGTCTGTATTGAACCAGAGTCAGTCCCGCATGTTTTCTTAGTTGCAGGGTGAGCTATTGAATCCTCTGATGTGGCAATGACTGCTTGGCAGCATTTGAGACTCTGGAGACCACATACTTGACACCAAAATAGGCAAAACTAAGACAAGAATTATTATGAAAGTTCCAAATTTGGCCATGTGGTCCATAATGTTCAGATACTCAAAAACAACATATCTTTTAAATGTAAAAAGTGAATATTTTAGACTACTCTTGATAAATATTTGTTTTGACTGAAAAATACTATTCAAATTCAGATGTGCCTGATATTTTGGATGAGAGAACCCAGATATTTATCCTAATAGTATTAAAAGCTTATTTATTTATTTATTATTTTTAGTTTTATTTCTTTCTTTCTTAGCTGTTATCCTAGTCCAAATGTTTGTTATATGCTATTCAAGTGACAGTTTTAGCAGAATGTGAAGATTTGTCCTTATAATAGTGTGGAACCAGTTCAGAAATAAGTTTAGTTCATCTTGGCATTTATTTGACAATGGGAGACCATTATTGGGCCTCAGGCTTACATCTGTCTAAGTTATCTTCTAATTACCCTGACATATGCTTTCCGAGGCAAAATTCTCTATGCCACTGGTCTCCCAACTTTTAAATTGTGCCTCCCATCAGCAAAATATTTTGAAAATGTCTCTCTACAATGTGTGTGCATGTTCTTTTTTTGAATTGTATACATGTACTATTCTCATTCTGTATTTAAATATTAAGAATGTCTAATTTCTCATTTTTGAGATAAGCATATAAACAGAAATTCTATTATTTTAAAACATATTTTCAGAGGGGTATATAACCTTATTTGGGAAACCGTAGTCATATGCTTCTGATTCTTAATAATTTTTATGCTCTAATATTTCATTGGAATACATCTCACTTCTATTATGCTACCACTGGAGCAGCGACTCCTACCTGAAGGGGAATCTGAGAGGAGGTACCTGAGGACCGTGATTTGGAAAAGGCCCGAGGTGACCCTGATGCTATAGCCCTGCACCACCGCACTTTCCACCAGCGCCACCTCACCCCTGGGAGTCACAGCATGACTTCAGATGATCTCAGATTCCTCATGCAGGGACATAATGGCATGACTTGCAGGTTTTTTGTTTTTTCATGCAGCTTGTTCTTAGATAAATGTGGTAGCAAAACAGCGAGGTAGAACAGTAAAGCAAATATTTGGTACCATATTGAAAAAAACCCCACCTCATGTGAATTTTATAAACATCACAGCTGTATAATTCAAAGCAATGGTCACTGTGCAAGGCCATATGTGATCGTGTCCTGTGAGCCAGTTTTCTTGACAGTTGGGAGGAAGTACACTTGTTTTATTGTGTAAGTGGGACTGTTTTTAAATGTGCTGGGGGAATCTACGACTGAAGGGGATTTTGGGGAATCTCATTTTGTGATGTAAATAGTCATTTGCTTTTTGGGGGTGTATGCTGTTGGCCTAACGAGATTCTCTAGCATAGAAAATACCAGGTGATAAGGAGGGAGCTGATCCCCAGAAACTCAGAAGCTTTCATTATATGACCATTAGAGTGGCTGATTAAAACAAATATCCAGATAATTTAGGCCAAAGACCCCCTTTTTGTTTGAAATATACTGGGGTGAGTTGTTAAAAAAATCTCATATCTGTGTTTATTTTCATGGCTATAATCTTAGCGACATGAATAAAATTTCTGAGGGAATGTTCAACAGTAGTCCCAAGAGGTAGCCCCAAAGAAAGTTTCTGTGCTCCAATACATTCAGAAAACACTTGTGCTTGTCCTTTGTTGTGGAAAGTGACCATGCATTAATGACTATGGAAAGTCCTGCAGTAAAGAACACTTTTAAACTTAGTTTAACAGTGTTTCCTAAACTTTTTCTTAGGGAATCCTTCATTTACATAATATTTGTTAACTTAGTATAAAACTGGTGTTCTTTGACATACACTTTGGGAAACGTTGGTGTACATATGTAAGATAAATAAAAATATATCAAGATATGTCTATAATTACAAATACTGGAGTTGAACACCCTCATCAATAGTCATGTATTGGAGGAGCAAGTCTTGGCCAGGACATGACTAGTCAGTCCATTGTCACCTGCTGCTGCTGCTGCTGCTGCTGCTGCTGCTGCTGCTGCTGCTGGTTTGAGGGCTTGCCAAGGGGACTCTCCAGAAAAACACTGGGTTTGATAATAATTCTGCTTTATCCCCAAAGACAAGAATAGCCACCTTGTGCCCTGGATAGGACTATTGAACCCATGGTTTGCCCAGAGCCTCTTTTTCTCTGGAGGCCTGCCCACATTTTCTTTGTCTCTTTGAGGGGGAGCAGTCAGTGTGAAGAGTGTGGAGCAAGGGATCTTTTCCTAAGTGGAGGGGTACAAGGACTGTCAGTGAAGTCAGACATGATGAGGTGGAATAGAGGAAACGCCTGGAGCTCCCCTTAGAGGTAAGTATCTGGTCATCACTACTGTGGCAGGAAACGTGAATATTTTCTTTTAGGTTTGCATATCATGGATATTACTTGACATTTCATATCTGAATCACTCGAATATTTTATTTTAAAAGGCAATCAGAGCATTTATCCTTTGATATAGAGCTTGTTTGAATTTAGATGTTATTTTATAATGGCCATGTTTATGCAATAGCTATTTCTATCTAAGGGCTACAGACCACTCAGAATCTGCATCATTTTTAGGCTAAGAAGCAGTCATGTACAGATGGCCAATCTGATCTGTAAATACTGTGTTTTATTTAAACACAAATTTGGCTAATGTGGCTTTTATGAAATAGTCTTAGGCAAACTCCTTATCTTTCTTCCCAAGCTGAGCCATAGAAGACTTACCTGATTTATGGTAAGTGATTCTGTTTAGGAAATGGCAGGCCCTTCTCCTAAATGTTATGACATTAAGAGATGCTTTCCCCTTAAGATGCCTAGAACACTTGTAATTCCTTTAAGAATTACATTGTGCCCAAATGCATTGTTGTCTGTTTTATGATGTTTATGAGGAAGGTGGTTGAGCCCAAAGGGCTGGTCCCTGGTTCAGCACATTCTTTCCTACACTGATTTAGAGATGCTCCGTTCCTTTAGCTTCTCTGGGACTCACAGGTTATATATTTATGAGATGCTGCAACACCTCGTCATGGACTCACACTATCATTTGTACTAATGAAAAGGCAACTCCCCACGGGTAGCAAATTGAGGCACATTTATCCTGAAGTGTCTGGGGAAGGTGCCAAGGGATAGGCAAAGTCACAATTTAATCATGGCACATTTCCTTAGAGATTTAATTCTCTCAGAGATTTAGGAGGCAGAATATTATTTTTACATGAAAGCAAAGACAAATTTGCTTGAGAGCAAATGAGAAAGACATGAATTTCTAGCATAAACCATAAGAATGAATTTTGCAGTCTCCCATAGTCCTAGGGCATGCACTCACTTAGCAGTAAAGGTGATATCTACAAAATGGCTTGAGAAACACTGACCTGCAACTTGCAGAGCCTGAAAGTGACTTTGAGCATGATCACACCATCATTTGCCTCAGGCTCATTCTGGGTCACTCGAATATTTACTCTTGCTCTATTCTTTAGGGTGGTTACCTCTACACAGTTCTCATGTGTCAGGCCCTGTGTCAAGCCCTTGATATACATTACTTCAATTAATCTTCACAAGAATCTCATAAAGTAAGAATTATTACCCCATTTTACAGACTAGAGAGCCAAGACACAAGGATTTTAAGTTATTGGTTGAGTCAGAGGATGTCAGAAGCAGAAACTCTGCTGAGATCTCCAACGTGCTATTTCCTCGCCAACCCCTTGGAGAGGCAGACTCTGCTGCCCCCTGGAGGTGAGGAGGTGGGAGTGCAGGACAAGGAGTGCAGCTGGGGAAACACACTCCTCCCATTCAGAGACTGAATCTTGAGGGCTGAGCTTTATCAATGATGGAATACCATGACTACATTATCAATATGCCTATAGAAACTAGGAGATTCCACTCCACAGTTTGGTCTAAATCTTGTATTTCAAATGGATTTACCATTTCACCCAGGTGTGATAGGCATAATACCGTCCTGCACTCCAAGGTCAAAAGAGAGAAGGTCCTAGATAAATAAAGTACCCTGAGGTTTGTAGCTCTTTTGTGCTGTGAAGATAAAAAAAATAAGGACAGTTTAGTTCAATTTGTGTGTTAGGCATTCACTATATACCAGGCACTAGGTCCTATTGTCTAGTTAGAAGATACAGACATGTATAGAAATCACATTTTTTGCAGAACTTAAGCGCTACAAGCAACATAAAATAATACCCTTGATCTTGTATTTCCTAGTTTCTGATCTTAAAGAAGAAGAATTCCTTTTCCATTGTTTTTTGAGGGGAGTGTGAGCAGTCCATGAGCTAGGTCATAGGTCCTATCATTTATTGGGGGGGGGCGCAGTGTTATCTGATATCTTGGTTGCTTAGGGGTTAAATCTGCAACAGATTGACATGGCGAAGGCATCATTTATCAAAAACAATTCCCTTTGTTAGCACTGTGATTCTTGGCCAGATGAGGGAAAATGGTAAGAAATGTTGTTTGCTTCAGAACTTTAGTTTTCTGATCTGGCTGTCTCCTTGCCTCTGTTAACGTTATCTGTTTCTCAGGGTTTGAAACTGTTTGGTTTATTAAGGAAAGCCTGTATGAGGAGCTTAGTCAGTGCCATCTCCCAGACCCTGCCTGTGGTTTCAGGAGGAAGCGGTGTAATAGGCTCTGGTCCCTTTAGGAAGCTTTATTTGATATTCATTTGGGCACAGACATTTTATGGGTGCAATCAGAGGCAGGCATGGCTTAATGATGCTCTAGGCAGGATATACAGTGACTGATCCACATCTTAATCAAACTGCAGGTAAGCGTCTCTGATTCCCATTAGCCTTTACAAAACTAGAATCTAAGACCCAAACTACAATTAAATTAAAGATAATGAGAAACAAACACATATTCTTTTTTCCTTAATTTTTCTTTTTCTTACTAATGAATAATTTTAAACTGCAGCTATAGCACTTAAATATGTGTATTTTGAATGGGCAAAGTATGGAGAACACTGTGAAATCATCAGCAGGTTTATGTAATAGAATCTTTTCATGAGAACCTTAAAAACATATATAGTATAACTTTTCCATTTACTCTTATGAGAACTATTGCTTAGAGTAATTTAGTATTATACAGGGTGGGGAAAAGTAGGTTTACAGTTGTTTTATAAAAATAAAACAATAATTAATAAATAATAAAACAAGAATAAATTGTTTGAAGAGAAACCAGGATGGTTGCAGAGGTAAACACCTAAACTGTTGGCTTACACAACAATATCAAAACTATAACTAAGAGACAAAACGGACACCATCCAGAACCACAGGAAAGCTGGCTGAGTGGAAATTCTATGATTAGAGGGAAAGAGGAAAGCACACAGAGAATCAGAGAAGCTGCAAAAGGCTGAGGTACAGAGACACGTGAGTGTGTGGAGAGGACGGGCAGCTGAGTGCACGGGCAGCTGAGTGCGCAGCTGACTTTCTAAAGCGGGAGGGAGATGGAAGCTCCTGACTGCACTGAACTCCAGTTCCAGATGAGTTTCTGGGAATCCAAACTCATTTGGTGAGAAACTGGACTGTCAGGAAAAGAGAAAGCATACTGAGACCCAGGGGAGCTGCTGCAGAGGCAGAGGTCTGGAGGCATGTGTGTGCAGAGAGGACTGACTGCTGAGTGCACAGGCAGCTGAGTGCACGGCTGGCTTTCTAAAGTGGGAGGGAGATGGAAGCTCCCAACTGCACTGAACTCCAGTTCTGGGTGAGTTACTAGGAACCCAGACTCATTTGGGGAGAAACTGGACTGTCTGGCAGTGGGAAGAATTTGAAGGTGGCTTTCTCTCAGAGGTGCTTACAGCAATTACAGGGGAACACTGAGAACCAGGGGCCTCACAGGGCAGGGCTTATGGGAAGCCAAGGCTGTCTGCTCTGCCCTGAGACTCCACCCCATCCAAGAGGAGCACAGGGGCTTTTGCAAGTCTTGTCTCAGGTGTCTCTAGCACAGAAGTCCTCCCAGCATAGACACAGCTGATCTTCACAGCCAACTTGCCTGGAGGTCAATTCCTCCCAGTGATACCAACAACAATCAAGACTTAAGTAACACAAGGCTGTACACACAGTCTACAAAAGGGTGCACCAAGAGTGTCCACTTCAGGTAACTGAGGAGGCTGAGCCACTGGGCTCTATAGGACACCTAGCACACAAAGCTACTCTACCAACTCAGGAAAGCAGCCAAAATGCGGAGACAGAAACAGATTACAAATGAAAGAAATGGAGGAAAGCAAACAACTGAATATAGAGTTCAAAACCACTGTTATAAGGTTTTCCAAGAATTTCCTAGAAAAGGCCGATAAATTTAGCAAGACCCTCGAGGATATGAAAAAAGACCAACTAGAAATTAAATATATACTGACTGAAATAAAAAATATCATACAGAGAACTAACAGTAGACTAGAGGAATGCAAGAATCAAGTCAAAGATTTGAAATACAATGAAGCAAAAACCACTCAGCTGGAAAAGCAAGAAGTAAAAAGAATAAAAAAAATTGAAGATAGTGTAAGGAGCCTCTGGGACAACATCAGGGGCACCAACATCAGAATTATAGAGGTGCCAGAAGAAGAGAGCAAGATACTAAAAACCTATTTGAAGGAATGACTGAAAACTTCCCCCACATGGTGAAAGAAATAGACTTAAAAGTCCAGAAAGTGTATAGAACCCTAAACAAAAGGAATCCAAAAAGGACCATACCAAGACACATCATAATTAAAATTCCAAGAGCAAAAGACAAAGAACATTAAAAGCAGCAAGAGTAAAACAGTTACAAGGGGGCACCCATACTATTGTCAGCAGATTTTTCAACAGAAACTATGCAGGCCAGAAGGCAGTGGCAAGAAATATTGTAAGTGATGAATAACAACCTACAACCAAGATTACTCTACCCAGCAAAGCTATCATTCAGAATTGAAGGTTAGATAAAGAGCTTCACAGATAAGAAAAAGCTAAAGGAGTTTATCACGACCAAACCAGTATCATATGAAATGCTGAAAGATATTCTTTAAGAAGAGGAAGAAGAATAAAAAGGTAAAGATAAAAATTATGAACAACAAATACATATCTATCAACAAGTGAACCTAAAAATCAAGTGAATTAAAAATATGATAAACAGAATAAACTGGTGAATATAATAGAATCAGGGGCATAGTAAAGGAGTGGACTGACAATTCTCAGGCAGAAAGGGTTATGGAGGGTGCGGGAAGAGACTGGACAAAAATCGTATACTTATGGATGAGGACAATGGGGGAGAGGTAAGGGCAGAGGGTGGGGTGGGAACTGGGTGGAGGGGAGCTATGGGGGTATAAAAGAGGAACAATTGTAATAATCTGAACAATAAAGGTTTATTAAATTAAAAAAAAGAATAAACTGTTTCGCATACTCACAATTGTAACCCTACTTTCTCCCACCCTATATTCTTGTTCTTTTTTACAAAGGGCTTTAACATAGCAGGAATTAGGCTCTAGAACAGATGCTATGACACTGGCGCTATCCACTCCACTTGTTATGGAGGACACTAAATTTAGAAAAGAAAGTAATTTACCTAATTTCACACAGTCGGGTTTCCCCCCCCCCCCCGAAAAAAACAATTTGTTTCTCTGCTGTGATTATTTCAGTTTGGTTAACAGGCATATTGGTTGCTACTTACATGTGATGGTCACATCTGGCTTGATGTTCTTGATGCTTTTGTAAGGCCCTGGACACTCAAATATCCTCAGTGCCAGGGCTAACGCGAATGAGCGTGGTGGGCTGTGCTGGAACAGAGAGTGGTGGGGACTGTGGCACACCCCAGAGCACACCCCCCACTTACCTGTCTTCCCTGTGCATACTGGCCTGGCACTGCCAAGTCTCTGACATTTCTAAGAGGAGCCAGAGATCTAAGTTTCATGTGGAAACTTTCCATTCGGCAAATTAAAAATGTTCTTTTTCTTTTCAACTCTGGAAGCCAAACAAACACATCCTTCAGGGAGATTCAGCCCATGACTGGGAGTTTATGACATGGGATTAAAAAAAAGTACATACAGAGAAGGAGTGAACAAATGAGGGCAAGTCGTTAACTCAGACTACAGATTTTGACTTTTCCTGAAGCCAGGAATTCTGAGCAAGCTGGGAGCTCCACTGTGAAGTTTGGGCTGCTCATCTGTGGGCTTTTGGGGTCTCCCTCTTTTTGCAGAATTATCTGAAATAAGTAAGGCTTCTTTATTAGGGGCTGACCACTGGGCTCCCACCCTCTAGCATTGCCCACACTCTGACACCGGGCTGTGTGCATTGTTTCACGTATTTTCTCCTCCTCACTCCTTGCCTCTCCTTGGGGAATTGCACTTTCAGCTGATGATGAAACTGAGATCCGTACCATTTGCAAACTTCCCAGACAAAAGGCTTTCGAAGAGGGCAAAGTTGTTGTTTTAAACTAGATTTCTTTTGTTTGTGTGATCTATGGATTTTTCTTCATTCAGTTTTCTGTCCCTGTAAACACAGAAAATTGAAAACTAATTTGATTAAAAATTTCCAGATGCAATCTTATGTGTATTTAGTTTAATTTAAAGGTTTTTGAATTTTAACAAAATCTGGTGCAAAGTGGCTATGTCACTGTTATGCGTCCCTGCAAAAAGAAGCACCATTCTGAGTGTTTTTTTTTTTTTAAATTATAAAAAGCATGCGATGGCCCTGGCCTGTGAGATTCAGCTGGATGAATGTCATCCTGTGCAGCAAAGGGTTGTAGGTTTGATTACCACTCAGGGCACATGCCTGGGTTGAAGGCTTGATCGCTGGTGAGGGGAGTGCAGGAGGCTGCTGATCAATGTTTTGCTCTTATATCGATGTTTCTTTCTCTCCCTCTTTCCCTTTCTCTCTCTCTCTCTCTCTCAAAAAAAAAAATCAATAGAAAGCATGCTATGGAGAAAGTTCAGAAACTCTAGAATTGAATATTATTTGCTGAACGTTTGCTATTTGTCACACACTGTGCTAAGCACTTAACAGTTATCTCACATTCTCTTTAACCCATTAAACCATATGTAAAGCCAGTCCCACTTAAAAGATGGAAAAATTGAGTCTCAGAAAGGTTCAACAGCTTGCCAAGGTCCTATGGCCTGTAAAAACTCAGGTTTATTTGATCCTGAAGTGCTACCATGTTATATAACATCTTCCTGGAAGAAATGATTATACCCACTGCTTCGGGGGCCTGCCACAGAATAACAAGCAAGCAGAACTAGCTGATGTGAGACATGAAGACTGCTCTATGCAATTAAGTTGATATCAGTTACTTAGCAAAGCAGGGCACACTGGTCATAATCAACAGGGCGATGAAGGTCACATACTTCCTGGGACTGGTGGCGAATTAGGTTCTAGAAATGCTAACGAGGGCAATGCACTCACTTTGCTTGATTAGTAATGTCTGGGCATGTAATGCATGAGAGCCTCATGCTGTCAGCTGTCTATGACACCAGATGACAAGTGACCATTGGAAAAAACAATATCAACTTTTGTGGTAAGGTGAATATTGACTTATGTTTTGTATGAATTCAATGCCTGCTTTGCGTTTTAGTCTATGAATGCTCCAGGACACTATTCTAAGGTACTGAGAATTTAATATCTGTATATTTTGTTCTCCTACAAATTGTTGCCTTAACTAATCATTTTGAATTGAACCCCACCCTCTATTGACCTCTATTTAGATTCTGAATAGAGGGAGTGCATCAGTCACGGTACATTGCATTTGTGAAAAATTAAATCCAAATACCTCTTCTTGGCAATCAGAGTCATGTCTGACATTTCATCTCGGCATGCGTCCGGTTAACATGAGAGGAGCCAACATCTGTGGTTGAACCTATTCTAGGGATCGTCTGCTTTGATACAAATGGATGCCTGCCTCGATGCTAAAATTGTTTGCATCTAAACATGTAGACAGCCTGATGGAATTAGCATAACTGGAAAAAAAAAAGAGAAGAATCAAGTTATTATCTTAAAAGTTCTCCCTTTTGAATCAGCCTTAAAATTAAGGTTTATCAGTCTTCACTGGTGAAGTATCTGCTATCTGTTGGCTAAAATGCTCACAGATTTTAAAGTCTCTGGTGGGACAATTTGTGTATATCTTTTTAATTGGATGTATTTAACTTTCAAAAGACATTAATGAAGCCCAGTTGAAATTGATATTCTATGCCTGCTAACTGTTGATTTTTTTTTCTTTGCTACTAGTTATTAATATAAGTAGCAAGCAAGATAAAGGGAACAAAGAGTTTAAAAGTAATAACCTTGGAAGAAATTCCAGACAGGGCACATTGCGGATCACTAGCAGTGCCCTAGTGTGATAAAGTTATTGGAGTTATTATCATCTCAGCCTTTGCCTTTGTTTGAGATATAGTATAATTAGGATGGTGACTTATTTAAGGATGTGCTAAATAATTTAGGGGAGGGACGTCAGACTGTGAAGACCAGGACTTCGCTCTGAGACTGGGGAACTCTTGCAGAGTTCTGAGCAGCAGAGTTTCAGGATGACTTCTGTTTTAGGATGTAAGGGGCAGGGTGGAGGCAGAGATACTAGTCAGGGGCCATGGCAGCAATCTGGTAGAGCCATGTGGCAGCGCAGACGGTATGGTGTGGTCAGACTCTGAAGGGTTCTGTATGTAGCTACTTTATAACCAGGCTTAGCACATGTTTTATCTCCAAATTGGGGGATAGGAAAAGAGTAGGAAAGCATGTTCAGGTAAATGCTTGTGGGCAGCAGTTGGGACCAGCATCAGGAAATGCAACCGGAGTAACGCCTTGGGGAGGCTTGGAAAGTGGCTGAAGATATAGGCCCAAAGGGTAAGCCTGAATTTTGTGTTCTTTTCATTAAATAAACTGGGGGCAACTCTTTCTCTGACCTTTCAGAGGTAAAACTGTTGATGAACCCTTGGGGGAGAAAAGGTATCCAGAAGAAAACAAGTATCTTTCTTTTCAGTTTGAGGGAATATATGTAAGTAAATATAATCTTTTTAAATTTATTTCATTGTGAATGAGCAAATGGCATCTTCTTAGCTATATAGGGTTCCCCAAATTTAAGTAGTTCTATCAACAATGATTTTTAAAAACTTCCATTTAAATATTTAAGTTTCAACAATTGAATTTGAAATTGCTTTTTTGTTTGTGTAATCCTGTATAACTGGAGAATCAAAATATGAATAGTGTTTTGTTCATTCTACAACATTATGAAATAATTAATTTATATGTTGACTTCTTATTGAAAAGTCAATAAAGAATTAATGGTGGTCCCTTGGCATAGTACTAAAAAACCAAATGTTATATTTGGTACTTAGAGTCAGTGGGTGCTTCCGTTTTTAAGGCTGGTTGTTTTAACAGAAAATGTTTACATCAAAAGACACAGTTATGAAAATATTTTCATGAAGAGATATAAGCTCTGCTTGGAGAAAATCCATCCATTTTACATTCACTTATTCCTCAAAAGCCTACCACGTACCAGGCTCTGTTCTAGGCGTGAGAGAACACCGTACGTTACTGGTGCAAAGTCATTGTGCCCAGGGCTTCAAAGGGCCCAATCTCAAAATGTCAGAGTTTGGAGTAAGAGAAAGGTTTATTGATTGAGGAGCCAATGGAGAAGATAGGGGCCCCGGGAGTTCCCCAAATTCATCTTAGGGAAGTACTGAATTCAGGCTTCTTTTATGTCAAGAGGAGGGGTAATAGGAGGTGCTGTTTCTGTAAAACTCAAGCTGCAAGCAGAACTCTTCTACGAGTTAACATGTCTATATGCAAGACAAAGCAGGCTTGTGCAAGCTGGAGTCAAAAAGAGACCTAGCATTTCACTCTGCTACTACACGAGTGGACAAAACGACATTCCTGCCTCCTGGAACTGACATTCCAGGGAGGGAGACAGGAAACCATTTATATAACATCAGACAGTAAATTCAACATGCTATGGAAATAAAGTATGTGAGTAAATGGAGAGTATGCTTGGAGAGGGTGGTGCTCAAGGCAGGTCCCTGTGGGGGGCGGGCATTAAAGCAGAGGCTTGAATGAGAAGTAGAGCTGTGAGCCATGCAGATGTCTAGGACATGAAAGTCCTAGTCATGGGCCACAGCTAAGGGCAGAGTGCTAGCGGTTTGTACAGCTCTCAGCATTGAGCCCCAGGTCTGTCTACCACTGGGTTTGGAACATAGCTCTGCTGAAACCCACTGCTTCTGTCAGGGGTGCAATCAGGCGTTCCCTGCAGCGTACAAGTGGCTGTGGATATGTTGGTGTGGCCGGTGATTCTACTTCTAGGCTCTCACGCTTGGACTCAGAACACTGGGATAGTCGGTGATTGCCCCTCCACCGCTCAGTCATCAATTCTTTTTTTAAATTTTTTTTATTGATTAAGGTATTACATATGTGTCCTTATTTCCCCAATCCCCCCACCTCACATTTATGCCTCCACCCCCCTGGTGTCTATGTCCATTGGTTATGCTTATATGCATGCATATAAGTCCTTTGATTGATCTCTCCCCCTTGCCCCCACCATCCCCTACCTTTCCTGCGGTTTGATGTTCTGAGTGATGTTTCTCTGTCTCTGGATCTATTTTTGTTCCTCAATTTATGTTCATTATATTCCACAAATGAGTAAGATCATATGATATTTATCAATTCTTGATGGTGTCTCTTTTCCATGTAGTCCCCTGATGTTTTCTGGGCTCGTCTTTCTAGGTTCTCAACAGTTCATGCCTAAATTGCAACTGGACACATTTGCTTGCAGTCTTTTGACCTCTGGAGGATGGGGATTGTGAGAAAGATAATCAGCTTTCCTAGTTTGCTTCTGGAGTCATGAAGAACAAACCTGTGCCTTTTATTTACTTATTTATTTATTTTTTTAACACGGGAAGATCAAGTATTTGCAGACAACTATTACATAATTTGTTTTTCCTGGCAAAATCTCTTAGTTCCTTTAATAATGTGACTCTAATGTGTTTGCCATTTTCTGTCAAATCCTTTAAAAATGGGGTGCTTACAACCGAGTGTGTGATCTGGATGTGCTCTGCTGAGTCTCAAGATGGAAGGACTGAACTGTCCCAGGAGCTGAGCTCTATAGTTCCTTTATCTGAATACTATGCTTTTTGTTGTGGTTAATCCTCACCTGAGCTTATTTTTTCCAACTGGGGCTGGGGACTGAGCCTGCAACTGAGGTATGTGCCCTTGAGTGCAATCAAATCCAAGACCCTTCAATCAGCAGCTCCATGCTCTAACCACTGAGAAAAACTGGCTAGGGCTGAATGCTATGCTTTTAATTACTGTATCATTTAGTTTAGTATCTGCATCTTATTATTAATTCATAGGTAGTTTACAAGCAAATTAGACTCCACCTCACTCAGAAGTAAGACAGACAGTCCTGGACAGCTGATACTGTCAGTTGCAGTGTTATCCCATACACCAAAGACTGGCTGTTTGATTCCCAGTCAGGGCACATAACTAGGTTTGGGGTTCAATACTTGGTTGGGGTATATTCAGGAGGCAAAAGATGGATGTTTATCTCTCATATAGATGTTTCTATTTCTCTCTCTCTCAAAAACTCCCAAACACATCCTTGGGTGAGGATTAAAATTTTTTTTAAAAGTAAGACACATAAGACATAATTCAGACTGTGCCATTATATTAGCTGTATGTCTTTAAGCAAGTTATATTTAACCTCTCACAGTCTAAGTTTTGTTAATCATAAAATTATATACATATCTCATTTATTTCTCACTTGATTGTTGTAATAAATCAGATTATACATACAAATGTGAGAATTGTTGGAGGCCTTTATTAACTCCTTTCTACTTATACCTTAATTTGTTCTTTACGGCCAAGCTTTCCTGTCAGTTAGTTAGTGTAAAAAAAGAAGAAAGCTAGGCATCATCCCATCTTCCCAGGCTATGTCTGTATTGTTCAGTGACCCCTGAAGAAGATAGACCTGGCACATAGTGGGCCCTCAATAAATACATACTTGTTGATGGATTTTATTTCAGGTAAGAGGGCTGAATCACTGTGGGCTGGCTGATGAGTCCAATGGGTGGGTGGCCTTTTAATTTGCCTATTTGTAGGGTTGGCTTTGTCTGCTTATCTCTCTCACAATTAGGAAGGGTTGGTGAGATGACATAATGAGTGTCATTAGTACGTTATAAATGGAAGGTTATATTATAAGTGGCTGCTTACAGGACCATTAATTCAGCCTGGCTACTAGAGGGCCATTTAGTGCCTTGAAGTGGATAATTTGTTAAATGATACATAAGAAAGTTGAAAAAATTAATGCTGCTCTTCAAAGGGCAATCCACTTTTTCTTTTTTCATTCAGATTACAGAATTATTCAGAGCCTTGGGTTCCTTTAAGAGAGAAGCTATAAAATAACAATGTCATCATCTCTTCTTTATTTTTCATTTAGAGCCATAAGACTGGAGGAAGAAACATAATATGCAGAATGGATGCTGGCATGTCTGGAGGAATTTCTGCAGAGAACAGAAGCTTGCCAAAGTGGATATAGGAAATCACAGATGACATGTACAGCTTTGGAAGAATATTCGAATTTGCATAGAACCTTGTCACCTTTATGACAGCTAAACCCATTGCACTTTTTATAATCAACATCGCTAAGCACAGCTGCCAAGGTGAATTTTAAGCCTGGTTCTTTGGGAGACTGTAACCTTCTAGTGTGATGGGCTGTGGTTTGTGACATCCCTTATTCTGATGGCACAGAGTTCCTGCCATCAGAATAAGGGATTCCCGTGCCTTTCTGTTCTCACCCTCCTAAGTAACGATCATCTGAGACAGTTAGTTCACAAAGAGCTTGAAGAAGAAGAATCTGTGGGTGATTGCAGTCTTCTCAGACCTGTCCAGACTGTTTAACTACAAGGAAAAGTATTAGTCCAAGTTATAACACTAACTTCACAGAAGCACTCAACCGGAATAATGCAGCCTGGATAAGTCCACTGTCTTAAAGAAATTTGGGTAACTTAAAAAGGCAGACTTTTAAATTAACGCAATATAAAGCCTACATATATCACTGGGGATGTCAGACTTGTGAGTCTCACATTGAAAACATGACATGAAAGGTGACACCCAGAAACTCAAAGGGAGATGTGATGCAAATTACAAAGGAGAGGGTCTAGTCACCAATGTGGATATTTGATGAATCAAGCATATAATGCTCATCCATTCAGCTGCTTCAGTGCTTTGCCTCCTGCCCTGAAAATTTCATCCAGGAGATCATGAAGGAATAATCTGGGAAGTTTCACCATCAAATGGGATTTTTCTCCAGGGGAGTAATTTTTTACTTGTCTTTTATTTTTATCAATCTTTAGTCTAATGAAAGACTCAGGTAATAAGTGGGGTTAACAAGGATAACACTCTGGGGCTCAGAGATCCTCAGGCAATGTAATAATGGACCATTTATTCCAATCTCAAAACTGGACACATGGTCAGATGACAAGGTAAGGTTACTTTGTTTTTTTGAAATAAATCTACCCTGGAAACGCTGCCTGGAAATCATTGGCCTAGAGAGGCCAAGAGTGCTGGCTGTCTTTAATACCTCAATGAGTGTATGTATCCTGCTGATTACACCAGGATAGATCAGTGGGTACACAACCAATCTCCCATGGCCTGCTTGTGCTTGTCATTCTTGTGATCCCTTTAGCTCTTGGGCCAGGCCACGTGGATGAGGAGCAAGCAGGACATAGTGAGCCTGCTCACCTTGGGTTCACCCACATGCCAAAACCTGTCTTCCCAGCCACCTCTCTCTGATTGTTCCAGCTTCTATATTGTCTCCAATTTGACATCCCCTGAATGAATAGCTGTTTAAAAGTCTACCGAAAAGTACATGCAAGCCTCAAGTCCAGGTGTGTCAGCTTTCATGTAGTAACTGATGGAGGAAGAAACACAATCCAGAGGGGAGTGTGGAAGAGTGGTATCAAATAAAGGGAGGTAAGAAAGGCGATGCGGATCAGGAGGTTGGGGCAGGTTTTAAAATCCTGGCATTGGTGGGCACACATACAGCTTCTTTTGGGATGGGCCTCACATTGCAGGCAGGCACTGTCTCTTTCAAAAGTGCTGGCAGCACTTGACTCGTTCTAAATTGCAGGCATCCCTGGTTTTTATGCCAAGAGACACTTTCTCCAGTGAGCTGCAGGAGGGCCAGATGGCCTTGTCATTGTGCTAGTCAGTGGATTGTGGGCCCTAGAGAACGTGCTGAGGACTCTGGCCTTGGCTAATTAATGCAAGCTCCCAGTTACAGGCAAGAATTAAGCAATCAACTCCTTTCTCTAATTCGTATACACTTTGGAAGTGTGCCATGATTAGCATGGTCTGAAAATAGAAAAAATAAAATCTGCTTGGGCTAAGCAGGGAATTACAGGAAAACTCCCATATGAATCTGGCAAAAACTTAGCTGAGATGTCTAATCAGGGCATGATAAATGAAACCAGACAGAGTCAAATCTCTAGTACTTCTATGGAGGGGGAATGTTTATCTCTATTGGTTGAGTTTGTGTAAGATTTGAAGAGTTAGTTGGAATCTGGTGGCCTCTAATTTAAGTACAGCTTAATATTTGATATTAAGATTTAATATTTGGTATAATATTGAGGAAAATAAAACTGCTATTACCAGTAATCTAGCAGATCTTTTAAAGGATGTGAAGATGTTGTGAAATAGTTTCATAAAGACATTTCTCCTTTTCCTTCAGTCATTTTTTTGTGTTTATTATTTCAGTACTAGAGGCCTGGTGCATGAAATTCATGCATGGGGGTGTGTGTCCCTCAGCCCAGCCTGTACCCTCTCCAATCTGGGACCCTTGAGGGATGTCCAACTGCCTGTTTAGGCCTGATCCCAGTCAGACATCCTTCTCACCATCCACAACTGCTGGTTCCCATCCGCTCACCTGTTTGCCTGCCTGATTGCCCCTATCCACTTCTGCCTGCCAGCCTGATCACCGCCTAACCACTCCCCTGCTGGCCCAATCACCCCCAGCTGCCCTCCTCTGCTGGTCTGATCACCTCCAACTGCCCTCCCCTGCCAGCCCAATCGCCTCCTACTGCTGGCCTGATTGCTCCCAACTGCCTTCCCTTGCTGGCCTGGTAACACCCAACTGCCCTGCTCTGAAGGCCTGACTGCCCACAACTGCCTTCCCCGGCTGGACTGTTTGCCCCCAACTGCCCTCCCCTGCCAGCCATCTGTGGCAGCCATCTTGTGGCAGCCATCTTGTGGCAGCCATCTTGTGGCAGCCATCTTGTGGCAGCCATCTTGTGGCAGCCATCTTGTGATGATGCAAGGGCACAAGGATCACCTAGGCTTTTATTAGTATAGATAAATGTTACTCTAGACCAAGTGTAGTTCCTCCTCTATTTGTCATTTATCTGTTCTTTTTGTATTATAAAATAGTTACCATAAGATGCAAGCCACTACTCTGAGAAGCCAGGAGTGGTGGGCATATTTTCACCAAGACTTTAACTCTCCTTTGTTATACTCCCAGTAAGACCTTCCTTATTTTATCAGTCAAAATAATGCTATCTGCTTTCCTCTTTTTCATTCTTCGCCCTCTACTCCTCTTACCTCTACTGATCGGTAGTTTCTCTTGAGTTAAATAATTAACTCATGTTATTTCTACTGCCTCACCTTGACATATTCCCTGCTTCCAATGTATAATAGATTTCTCCTTTGAAACCTCCCCTTGCCCCCGATCAATACAGAATGTAATTCACCTTATATTGATGTGATATTGAATACTGCCTAATGTTTCCAGGAGGAAAAAGCACAATTAAAATACAAACTATAAATACATTAATTTGTTGCTATACACATTTATTTTAAATTTAAAATATTTTTTAAATGAAATATTCTTTCTTGACCAGAGACATGATTGTGTATAAGTATAGTGAGCAAACTGGATATGGGAGAAATGTTGGCATCAGAAATGGATTTACCATCAGTAGTTTGGGTGAATAAGAGACTATTGGTATAATTAATAGGAGTAAGCAAACAAAGGGGAGGAGCTGGGTAGGGGCAGAAAGTGAACATCTTCAATTAGGCATGTTAGTTTTAGAGTGCTGGTAGGCATGAAGTCAAGTACTTTTGTGAGCAGCTACAGACGGACACTTAAAAATTAAGAAGTCGTACCACTTAAGTTAAATTTTAAATATGTGTTGTAATCTTTGATTACCAAATTCCCTAAGGACATCACCTGCAAGCCAATATTGCAACAGAAAACCACATTTCAATTTGTACTGTTGAGAAAATGTCAAAATTTGCATAATATTTTGTCCAGCATATGTCAATTCATTCTGTCATATTTTTAAAAAACAGTCATGGGAGATAAGTGTGATTGCTAGATCATAATGCGATTCAGCATTTGTTCATTCAGTGTACTTTAACACATCAGATATGTATTGCTCATTTGTCAAAGCATCTCAGCTACTTATATGAGCAACTTTCAGAGGAGTAATCTTTTGAATATGTAACCATCTACAATTAAAAAAAATGTTCCAAATTCGATATTGTTAATCTTTGAAATAAACAAAATGAAGTTCATGAATCTGGACATTGTATTTATGGAAGAAGAGCACATCTCCACAATGGAGGTAAATTCTGACTCACTGTCTGAAGCTGTTATCAGCCTTTAATAAAGTTTGTAAGGCAGATACTAGTCCTGATGATCATGTAGAGTGTGATTACAGTATTCATTTGCTACAGTGCTGCACAATAAGTTCACATTCATACGTAATACAACAGGGAAGTCTAAGAAGAAATTTATACTACTTGACCCCTTTCTTTTAAAGTAAGTGATTCCTAGCACTTTGATATAAAGGATAGCCATAGTAAAGTCTATTGTGCTAAAATCCAGTTTGTTATTAAGAGCACGTTCTGAGTTAACTTCATTTAGACTTTTTTTCCCTCTAAAGCTACTAAAAGTCAAGAGAGTCCATGAAAGAGTGAGGTCAGAAGGGAAGGAGAGAAAAGAATTCAGTGTGAGTCTTCTTATTTGAGAAAGAAGGATTGGAGACAAGCTAATGCTTGAGTTAGTCAAGAAAACATATAAAAATAGATTGCTGATTGAAGTAAAATGGGAGTCAGATATGGCCAAGTCAGGTAGAGATGAGGTAGAGCCAGGCTTTGCTTGGGGGTTGGTTAGTTGGAGAGACTGCTGAAATGAAGAAGTTTGCACTTGCCTACCTTCTCTACCAAGTGTTGGGCACCCTCATGCTGTGCCCTCCGCTGGGCCCTCTGTGGTAGAGAGAGAATAAAGGATTTGCTAGATAGTGTCAGTCCTGCCTGAGGAACCCAGTTATTTGGGCTATGGATTGTTAGCAAGGGGACCTGGATTACTTATTTTGTGTTTTTATTGCTATCATAAGGCTGGAAGTTCTAAAGGTTAGAGTGCTAAAAGTGATACAAAGGGCTGTTCCAAATGCAGATTCCTGGCCAACTCTTCCAATTCTAATTCAGTGGGTCTGTAGCAGGACATGGATTTGCATTTTAAATCAGATCTCTAGGTAATTCTGATGTGCCTTCGGTCTAGTTCCTGATAGGTGAGAGAGAAGGCTGAATGGAAACAAGTGCCGAGATAGCATAGGAAATTGTGGATCATTTGCTCCCCTCTCCTTGTTCTCTGCAGGATCTGATTTGCCGTGCTTGACCTTTCTGCGCAGGGAGAGTGAGTGGCGGTGAGTGGGTCCACCTAGGAACCTGGATGAAATGTAACAGAATCTTCTCTTGATGGGAAGCCCCATTTTTATTGGCTGTATGTAGAGGGAGGAATAGTTTCTACCAGAATTATGCCCTTTTTCTTATTAGTCTCTCAGAAGGAGAAAGGACCCAGGAGGAAAAAATTGGCACAACTTTTGGGTAGATGGCTCAGTACACAGTGCATTATTACCAAGTCTTAGTATGACTTAGTATACTGAGTTAAGTAATCGTCTCACAGAAAAAAAAAAACCACACTTCAACGGAGCTAATCCTCACCTATTTGAGTATTCATAAAGGAATCATAAAATTATAAATGTGCAGGAGGGACTCCAGAGAATATAGATATAGATATAGATATTTGGATATATGTATGTGTGTGTGTCTGGTATGTATATCTATATATCTATATATCTATATATCTATATACATATATATTTGGCAAAGCCTGAAAATCAGTCTCCAGCTCTAATCAGCCCATTTAAAAATTGTGCCTACTAAAGCTCCAGTATAATACATATTTATTTTAAGAGAACTAGAGGCTTTTCAGATTCTACATAAGACTCTACTGTATGAATAGCTCCTTAGTGGGCAATTAGTCACTTTTTAAGCCATTTTTTTAAACCACTTATTTCAGATTTTTTTGCTCTCAGTCCTGCCTGTCAAGAGTACATATGCATTAAGGTACCTAATTGATAAAATAGCTGAGGATGACAGAGTGATCTGATTGAATGACTTTATTTTAAAATTGTGGGTTTCCAATTAGGGGCTTAATTCAAAGGTGAGTTTTCACCATGATGAACACAGCAATACTTTAAGAAGTCTGGAAGTGCAGTGCTTGTATCTGAGAGCAGGAGTGAAAAAGGATTTTGGAAGGCACTTTCCTGCAGAGAAGATGAGAAAAACAGATATTGGAAGCAGCCACCTAGCAGGGTCAGCCTACCGGCAGCTGTCTGCCTTGACCTCAGCAGCCTTGTCCTTATGCTCAGTAGGGTTAACAAATAGCCACGATATTGAAGTAACACTTAGGAAGAAGAATCGTGCAGGTTAAATTATAATTTGGGAGTAATTGATTTCATGCTCAGAAAGGGAGAAATTCTGGTGAAGACATTAATTCGGCCAGATGATGTTAGGATGTGGCAAGACTACAACTATATATCTCTGGTTCAATTGTGTTAAGATCTGTTTCATCCTCTTTCAAATAGTTTAGTTCACAGATTTATTTTTGTTAAGTGCTAATTCTAGGAATACAGTTTTGATTTGAATTATACCTTGGAGGAATGACTTAGAATTCATTTTTTCTTTATTTTAAAATTATAGTTGCTATACAATATTATAGTAGTTTCAGGTGTACAACACAGTGATTCCACACATGTATCTTACGAAGTAATCACTGCGATAAGTCTAGTAACCATCTGTCTCTGTATATAGTTTTTAAGTGTTCTCTCTTCTCCGCATCTTCCCTTTTCAACCTTGTACTCACCTCTCCTTCCTTCCCCTTTCCTCCCATCTCCTTCCCTCCTCTCTTTCTCACACATCCACATTTCTAGCAGAGGCTTCCGTGGACAGTGACACCTCAGTATATGTGGTTCTTCAGTCGACATAGATGTAGGCTAGCTGAAGTAAACATTACATCTTCTAGACTAGCTAAAGCCAAAGGTCGTAGACACTAAAAGAGCTTCAATGCCTTGGTTCCCTTTCCCTCTATCTTGGACCACTTACTATACAAGTCTCTCTGTCCTGGTCCTTTGTGCATAAACAAGAAAGTGCAGCCTTATGTGACTTTACTCCAGGGCTGAGGATCAGAGGGTTGCAGAATGGTGATCCCCCACTTTCAGGGTCTGCATCCCACCCCCAGTGAGGTACATAGTTTCCCTTAGAACCAGAAAGCTCCAGACCCTCCTCCTGAGATATTTCCTGCCCAGATATTTTTCATTGGGATAAGCACCAGTAGCCTGTGCCTGTCCTCAGGGCCTCACAACCTGCTTCTGAAGTTGCTTACTCCCAAGATCAGGGCCCTCTCTGTGATCTATGGCATCTCCCACTACCCACTTCTAAGCCGTGATGGGAATTTCCGGAGATTCTTTCCTGGGCTAGAACATCTGGAAGAAACAGATGCATCATTTAAAGGTGAAAGAGTAATGCAGTTCTAGAGTTAGTAGCACCACAGATTGTCCTTCTGAGATAACCCTAAATCCAATGACATCAAATACATTTTGTCCTATGTTTCCCATCAAATTCTGAGGCAGGAACAAGAAGAATAATTTTTGTAATTATAATGAAAATTATTGTAGGAACAAGAGGAATGATTTTCATAATTATAATGAAAATTATTATAACAGTAAAATTTTATAGCCAACTTCTGAATAAAACCAATATTTTGTGAAGCTAGGGCTACCTGTAGGACTTTACAAGATTCATATGTTTATCAAACTCACAAATATATTATCCTTAGCCATAACCACATCACTGATTGGGGCTTTGGAGTGATATAAAATTTAGTCAGTGAAGCATTTTTCACATAAATTTGATACAGTAGCATCTGGTTTTGATGATTTGTTAGATAATTGTTTGAGTTGTGGATTACAAAATTTGTGGAGCATTACAGATTTCTTTTTAATGGAAAGAGTCTAATGAGGGAATGAAAGGCAAATTAGGTTTTGTGAAATGCAACCAAGAGACAAGCAGTGGGAGTCAAACTCAGTTCTCCACAGCAATATTTCATTTCTTGCACTTTCATCCCCTGTTAGCATTTTGCAGGTTCATTTCCCAGTGCTAATTTAGGAGAAAATTGATCTCCATTAAGGAATTAATTTAATAATTAATTAGGGTTGGTGTTAACAACAACCCTACAATACATTTGTTAAAGTAGACATTTAGAGGTTGATGCTCTAAGTATTTTTGGTTACCGACATTTTCACAGCATTACATATTCCTTCCATTTCCCTTTCCTCTTTGCCCCCTAAGTTCTGAAAGACAAAACCCAAAGAGCTCACGCTGTTCATGTACCAGCATAACATGAAGGTGGCCAGGAAAGAGAGCCTCTGTCAGTACTCTAAAAGTGAGTCTCTTCAATATGGTTACTGTCATAACCCCCTTTCCCAAGGAACAGCCACACTTGACCAGTATGTTGTCAAATTAGTCAATATTTTGTTTGGAACAATAACAAATATATGGGTGTGATCATTATTATAGGTTCCTGATTTACTCATTGATGAAACACATTGATTTTAATTATTTTGAAAGATAAAGAAAACATTGACTAGTTTATTTCCAAATGCGAAAAGACTGTTCATGCCTGGTAACTACAGTCATCAGTGTCATACCTTAAAACTTTTAGACTTGTGTTTGCTGTTGCTTAAAAAATAACCCATGGAGTGATTCTAAAAGTGTATATCTGCCTCAGGGAAAGTGTAAAGTGAAAACCCCCTGATGGTATCTGAACATCTTTTAAACACGAATCATCCAAGTATAAAAATAGTCTAGCCATATCCCATATTTAATCCCACAGAAGAGGTTTCTGTGGAATCTGTGAGTTTGGAGGATGTTAGAGGGCCTCAGCGAGGGGAACATTTGGTGCAGTGGAGAGAGCAGTGAGCTGGGAAACAGCCTGCGGGCCCTCCTGGGAGTGACCCGCTCCACTTCCTCAGCACAGACACCAGAGCTGTCCCTGGCAGGGGTGGTGTGGCATGACTAGAAGGGGCTGACTTTCCAGGGGCTGGTAACAGTCTGTTTCTTGATGGGGGGGGTGCATTTTATGAAAACTATTTACACACTTTTATGTATGTATGCAACATTTTAATAAAAGTTTAAGAAAATTTGATGTCTGATATTAAGGGGAAAAATAAAGCCATGGCTTTTAAAACAGCAGCAACAACAAAATCACACCCATCATATTCCCACTGCATCCTGTCTCACCTCCACAGTTGCATTTTCCACATTGCATTCTAATGATCTGTTGCGTGACTGTCACCACTATGCAGTTTGGCAGAAAATGTCTAGAACAGTGCCTGGCACTCAGTTGGGTTCTTTGGCTGATTACTTAGTATATCAGTGATTCAGTGACAGGAGAGATGGACTGGTTTTTCACTCTGCCCATGGATGACTGTGTTACAATGGACACACACACATACACACACATAACAGAGAGAGAGAGAGACAGAGAGAGAGAGAGAGACACACACAGAGAGAGAGAGAGAGAGAGAGAGAGAGAGACACACACACACACACAGAGAGAGAGACACAGAGAGAGACACACACACACACACACACACACACAGAGAGAGAGAGAGAGAGAGAGAGAGAGAGAGAGAGAGAGAGAGAGAGAGAGAGGGAGAGAGGGAGAGGGAGAGGGAGAGGGAGAGGGAGAGGGAGAGGGAGAGGGAGAGGGAGAGGGAGAGGGAGAGGGAGAGGGAGAGGGAGAGAGAGACGGAGAGAGGGAGAGGGAGAGAGGCTCTCTGGGTTTACTTGTCATGTAAGAAAAAAAAACTTCATGATGGCAGGATGGTTAAAACTTCTAGTTTGAAAATTCTGTTAATCATACCTCATGGGTGATTAAAGTTAGAGAAAATAAAGATAAAATAAACTCTAAATAAAGGATGGTTTTGAAATATAACTAGGGCTCTTAAGTTATGAAAATAAAAATGGAATTAATTTTTGAGTACCACATTTTCCTGTTTAATTCAATCTTTTATGTTCTATAAGAGAAAAAGCCTGTTATATGACTTGAATTTGTGATGCTAAAGCAAAAATAAAAAGTAAGGAGCCAATTTCTCTCTTTAAAAATGTCCCCCTAGACAAGAAAAAATGATAGAGATTGGGTTTATTCTCTCGTCTAAACACTGGACAACATATATGAAATGCTGTTTTCACGACATTGTATACCAAGGCGATGCAGGACATTGATCTCTGCAAGTGGGAAAACCAATAGGATGAGCCATGTGACTTCTTCAGCTCAGTTCTTGGAGTGAGGTTCTGGGCTGCAATGTAGGCAACAGGAATCCTAGGGAGCCCAGTTATATTCCTGATTTGAAGAAAGGAGTCCAGAAAGGCCAGAGAATTGGTGAGGACGGAGCTGAACAGAGGAAAAGCTCTAGAGACCTGTAAACAGTCCTCTAAGTCTTCATCTAATTGCTGATCAGAATGTGCTTGTGGGAACCTAATCAAGTCTGGGAAAGGAACTATTGAAAAGGAGCAGAGGGAACATTTGTGGAACTCATACAGAGCTGGAAATAGTGCTCCTCCCAGCCAGGGTGGAAAATGTCCTAATCCAAAGGACATCAGAGAAATAAAAGACTACCCAGAAGAGTATTGCCTCAGTAGTGGAACAAATTTAGATCTAAACAAAGATGACTGAATTCCATATCATCATCTTAACATCAAGTCTAAAAAAACACAATTTTTAAATAATATAACTGCATTCCAGAACAAAGTTTGAGAATATAGGCAAACAAAAATATTTAGCACTTATCAAAGAAAAATTCCCCATGTCTGGCATCCAATGAAGAATTACCTGGCATATAGAGAAACAGGAAAACTTGATCCATATAAAAATAAATATTGGTCAATAGAAACATGCACATATATGACAGAGATGATAGAATTAGTAGCAAAGACATTGAAGCAATTGCTATAACTGATTTCCATGTGTTCAAGAAGATAGAGGAAATGTTGCGTATGCTAAGTAGAGACTTATAAGATAAACATAGTTTCTGGAGATGAAAGTGTAATGTCAAATAAAAAATTCAGTGAATGAGATAAAAGATTAGATATTGAAGAAGGAAAAGATTTGCAAACTTGAACATATAGCAATGGAAGCTATTCAGTATGAAACAAACAAACAAACAAACAAAAAAGAGGGAAAATAAAAGAAATAGAGCATCACTGAGCCAAGGAACAACCTAAGTAGCCCAATGTATGTACAATTGAGGTCCCGGAAGAAAGGAATGAGGGGTGTTTGATAAGGATATTACTATGATTATGAACCATAGACCTAAACAGGTGCTATTTTTCAAGACAAGGTATTACCCTCTGATAACCCCCCGAAGATGATTCAGGGATTATCAGGGTTACCACTCTCATGAGAGGCTCAGAGTGCAAGGGCCAGGAGGCAGAGTGGTTTCAAAGGATGGGATCACCACTCTAGTTCTGACCAAGATGTATTCCATCCTCCCACCTCTAGCCCAATATGCTAGGGGTGGTACTGCTACAGAGAGCTGTGACCCTGGAAGAGAACTGTGATTCAGGGGGGCCCTGGAGAGAGTTGTGGTAGCAGCATCCTGCAAAACCACTGGGATGACATTGCCACTTCAGTGGCTCCAAAAGGCAGAGCATCTAGCCCGAAAAGATGATTTTTGAGTCTTAAAGGATAATGGAATTTGCTCCATTAGATTTTGGATCTGTCACTCTTTTCTTCGTATTTCTCTGTTTTAGAATTTGAATGTCTATCCTATGTCTGTCCCACCATTTTGGAAGTATATGCCTTGTTATATTTTACAGGTTCACAACTGGAGAGGACTTTTGCCTCAGGATAAACTGAATTTAATGTCTCAGCCATATCTTATTTAGATGATGTTTAGATGATACGTTGGGCTTTAAACTTAGAGTTGATGCTATGAGTTAAGACTTTAGGGGGTGTGGGGGTGAAGCGAATGTATTTTACTTGTGAGAAGGACAAATTTTGGGGAGTTAGGAGTAGAATTCTATGAACTGAAATTTTTGTCCCCCAAAATTCATATGTTGATGCCTAATCCCTAATGTGATAGTATTAAGGCCTTGGAGAGGTGATTAGCTCTAGAGGGTGGATTTCCTATGAATGGGATTAGTGCCTTATAGAAAGCTTTCTCACCCTTTGTGTCATGTGGGACATGGCAAGAAGAAAGCTGTCTATACCAGGAAGTGGGCTCTCACCAGACATTGAATCAATGGTACCTTGATCTTGGGCTTCATAGCCTTCTGAACTTGAGAAATAAATGTTCAGTTTTTCTAAGCACCCCCACCCCTGTCTATGGTATTATTTTTTGTTTTATAGAAGCCTAAATAGATGAAGACATCATTCCTTGAACATAGAAAATGAGGTTCCTACCCATCCTCTGGCCTTCTTCCCCATTCCTGCCCCCTACTTTCCCTACCCCATAAGGCAATAGTTGGTTATTTTCCCATATTTGGCTTAGCTTGGAGTTGAAAGAATATACTGCTTTTAACCACTAGCCAAAAGGGAAAGACAAAACCACACCATCAGTAGAGCTAAGTTAGACAATTTTTTCCTGTGTTTCAGAAATATATCCTTAGCCCTATTTCAGTATTAGAAGCACTACACTTCATCATTTGACTAGTCAGCTGTGATCTTGTGTAGGCTTTAGAGGTTCCCACAAATATTTCTGATTTTCTTCCCTTCCACATCCATAGGTTTGCACTTTTCAGCCACTTGGGCATTCTTACCTCCAGGACTGTGGGAAAATAAATTGGTAGTGTTTAAACCATGCAGTCCCTGGTATTTTATTATGGTAGTTCAAGCAGACTAATCGACATTAATTCATTTAATCATCACAGCAACTATCTGAAGTAAGCAAGAGGAAGGAAATAACTTGCCCAAGGTTACACAGTGGTTCCAACTCTGGCAGTCAGACTGCAAGTCCATGCTCCTAACCACTGTGCCATACATGAGGACACAAATGGAAACTGTCTGTTAGCAGTGACAAGCTCACTTGAGGAGGAGTTGCCATCTCAGTAAGGTGCCCTAACATTTTGTGCCGTGGATTCTCATGGGTTCAGGGTATAATGCAGCTGGTGGAATCATTTGGTTGCTGACTTAGAATTATCTGATGTAGTTTTGAGCCCAAAGGACAGGCCTCTATTTGGGGATGTGGGATGGAAAGAGAGATGGACAAAACACTCTATTTGACTCCTTGAAACTAAGATGGACCTGAATACCAGTTCTTCGTACTCTAGCTTGGGTAGCTGCAGAACATCCCTCACCATGGTGCTCATGACCTTGAGGTCAAAGTTCACAGAGACACACATTTCCGTACTAAAGAGGCTGAAGACTAGTCAGTGGCTTCTTCATTCTGTCTCTAAATATAGACTTGCTTTTCAAGCAGACAAGATGCTAATGCCATTCTCTTTCCCCTCCATGCAGATGGAACTTTGGAGGACCCAGGTGGGTTTGTGGTGACCTGAGGATATGACTGTAGCAAGAGATTATACTAATCTCCGACTCGTGGGCTTTGAGACTGAATTCTATATAGGTAAGTATACAATATCTTTTAACAAGACTAAATTAAATGCAAACATATTTTTATATTGTTATCCCTGTGAAGAGATTTATCTTTCAAAGCAACGAATTATCTCTAACTCATAAATTCAGTCCATGTTTCACTTAGAAGAGTATTTATTTTTCCAAATCTAATCCTTGGAAAACAGCCACAAGGTTCTCAAATATTTCAATCTTGTTAATGACACTTGCTTTAAATTCAAATCCCATCTCTCAATATCTCTTTGAAATAGTTAAGATGCCATTGTCATTTTTCAGTTATTCCTAGTGTAAGAGAATTTTGTAGTGATCTGCTCCCTTTTTCACCCTCCCACAACAACTTTCCATAGAGGGAGGAGGGTAAAAACTTATAGGGCCCTGGACTTGGGGAACGAGGGTTGTCTATGCAAGTTTGAGATGCAGTTAGGTTTTGAAATAGAGAGCATTTTGGTCACAAACATGCTACTCACAATTCAGTTTTCTAAGAGTAGATGTTTGACTTTCAAGTGAAGATCAGAAAATGGGTAAGACAGTCACCATTTACTGAGTACTCACAAAATACAAGTGCTGAACTAAGTGCACAGACATGTATCATTAATTCCTTATAGTAATCCCATGAGTAAGTATTATGATTAAATCACAATTTAAAGGTGAGAAAATGGATGTTTGGAGGGGTCAGATAACTTGCTGACTTAGGAGAGTTAAGGATACAAAGCTAGTTCATGGCAGAATTTGAACTCAAGTCTGTCTGAGCCCAACATCTTAGTTTTGGGCCCCATGCAATGCTCCATTTACTCAACAGATTACTGAGGTGAATCAAAAGGAGGCATTGGATGAAAGCATGTTCTCACTTCTATACAAAAAAGATAGCAAGATGCTCAGATCTTGACATTTATTCAGCAAACATTTATTAAGCCCCATGACACATGTGCTGTGATAGGTGTGGCATGTTAGACACTATTAGGCAAACTATGTTAGGGATGCCCTACTAGGAGAACTGGCATTTTTCAGACATGTACTCTAATGTAAGAGAATCTCTTTTTCCACTTATGTCAAGAGCCAGAATGGAAACAAAAAGCTCCATCATCCAATGGGGACTGAAATGCTGAGACAGTTCAAAATAGTTCTTCATACTCTCTTGAATCTGCCCTGGGGTATTTCAAAATTTAGTAAGTGTCTAGTAGGTGCTCACACTATGCCAAGCAGAGGGTGTGTACTAAAGAGACAGCGATGAATAAGGTGTCTTCCCTGTCCTTGAGGGGCTCTTGGTGTCATGGGGCTATTTATCTGTTCCAGGTGCAAATACAGAGATTCTGTGACACTCAGAAATAGACAAACAGATAAATGCCTCCATTACATAAATGCAATAAAATTTAAAGTAATGAGGAAAATGGAGGAAAGAAAGTTAGGGTAGTGAAGTTAGGCTTGGGAAATTATTAGTACACTAGAGACCTGTTGTAGGAAGATTCCTGCAAGAATAGGGCTTCCTGCGGCCTGAGCAAAGCTCCCTCCCATCTCTTCTGCCTCGCTCCCTCCCTTCTCCCCTGCCTTGCCTGCTTCCCTTCCTTCTCCCCTCGCCCTGCTTGCTTGCTTCTCTGCAGCTTTGCTCCCTTCTGCAGTGCTTGGCTTACTTCTACTCATATTTTATGCCTGGATATGCAAAATAACCACCATCTTGGTTGGGTTAATTTGCATACTCACTCTGACTGGTCGATTGACATGGCTTGTGGGTGTAGCAGAGGAAGTCAATTTGCATATTAGTATTTTATTAGATAGGATGAGCCAATGCCTAATGCTCTGTACAACTTATTTCTTTTTTTTAATTTTGAATTTTTTTATTCTTTAAAGTACAAATAGTAGTACATATGTTTTCCTTTTCCCCCTTTGTCTGCCCCCAGCCTCCCCTATCCCCTAGCACATGTCCTCACCTGCTCCCCCCAGTGTCTTGTATCCATTGGTTATGCTTATATACGTGCATACAAGTCCTTCAGTTGATCTCTTACAGCCCTCACCACCCACCCTCCCCAGCTTTCGCCCTGTAGTTTGTTCTGTTCAATTCTTCTTTGCCTCTATATCAATCGTTTCCCCCTGTTTCTTTTCTTTAAAAAGATCTTGCATCTGCATACTGGAAATAAATGTATAAGAACAAAAAATGTTTGAATCTCAGTTTCAGTGTTCAACTGTTCTGAGTTCCAGTTTCAATGTCAAATAGTGCCTTATGTGTACATGTCAGCAATGGTATCTGGATGGTAGAGATATGGTGGCAATGCAGGTTACACCCTCCCTGGTTTGGTCCTGGGCCACCTGAAGCAATGCACAGCTGCTGACTACTAGCATGGCAAGGTGTTGTCAGTGTCTTCCATCTCTGGACTGTCTTCGTGGCTGGAACAGACCTGTCAGTTCCTCATTGTTGCAGGAACCCACATGGTCTTGGAGTTGTTCTCTGAAAACACACAAACACATTCTCCACCAAAAGTTAACAAAGGGATCCTCTCTGCAAATTAGACTTGGGATTCTTTTTATTTTTGCCCAAATGATTTTCCTTTGGCTTATTTTGACATCATGTGTGTTTTTCATGGGTGTCCTGCTGTTGGCATTACAAATGGAAGTTACTTTTCTGGAGTAAGAATTTTCTAGATGTATTTTACTTACAGGATATTTTTCCTTACATGATATTACCCCACTATCCCCCCTCTTTTTTTGATTAATGGGGGCTTTTGAGGAACTGACAGGTCTTTTCCAGCCAGGAGCATGGTCCAGAGATGGGGACACTGACGACACTTTGCCATGCTTGCAGTCGGCAGCTGTGCATTGCTGCAGGCGACCTAGGACCAAACCAGAGAGGATGGAACTTGCATTGCCACGATGTGTCTACCATCTGTATATCATTGCTGACATGTACACATAAGGAACTATTTGATATTGAAACTGGGACTCAGAACAGTTGGACATTGAAACTGAGACTCAAACATTTTTTGTTCTTATACATTTATTTCCAGTATGCAGATGCAAGATATTTTTGAAGAAAAGAACACAGGAGAGAGCGATTGATATAGAGGCAGGGAGGCATTGAACAGGCTGTCAAACTACAGGGGGAAGGCTCAGGAGGGTGGGGGCAGGTGCTGTGGGAGATCAACTGAAGGACTTGTATGCATGCATATGAGCATAACAAATTGATGTAAGACACTGAGGCGGGGAGGCAAGTGGGGACATGTGCTGGGGGGTAAGGGAGGTTGGGGAGAGGACAATGGGGGGAAAAAGGAAAACATATGTACTACTATTAAATCTAAGTTATACTGCAAAAAAAATAATAACATCCATAGCTTAAAGAAATGCATATGGGGAGGTGTGTGGAGGGGTGAGGGGAAGAGAAGAGAGAGACAGAAAGACAGACTGGCGTTATCATATCCATATCATATCTGCTGTGTCTATAAATGCTGGGCACAAAATAATCACTAAAATCCTGGTTTAATTGAATGAACTTAGAAAAGAGTCACTCAAACAATTAGGACTGCTTTTCTAGCAAACTGGTTCCCAAAGGCATTCAAAGTTAAAGGACTTTTTTGATAAACAAAAAAAAACCACACACGTCATTTTCACTTATCTTCAGTGGTAGTTGCTCCGGTTGCCAAAACAAAAACATCAAAAAGCACTCCATAGAACAATAAAGGAACAAAAGCTGGTGTTTGTTTTATGCCTTTTATTTCCCTTTTATGCTGAAAATGTAGTTGGAGCCATAAGAGAGGCTGATATAACTTTTCATTTAGATTGGGAACTGATTGTGGGGGACCTAGTTCCCATTTATTGTTTACAAAAATCTGCTCCCTCCCCTCCCCACGAGAAATTCCAAGTCCTCTTACCAATTCGGAGCCATGCTCTCCTCTCTGCGTACGGCAGACACAGTTAGGATAGACAGAGCGGTAGGATTATCAATACCTAAGATCCTCGAGTGCAGGACAGTGGACATCCATCAGGACTGTCAGAGGTGGGCCTCAGGTGAAAGGGTATCTTGGTCACAGTTCACAGCTCACCCTGTCGATGACCACAGAGGGTACACCTGTTTATAGGAGTGACCAGAACATGCCAGTTCACAGTCATTTCATGGCCTGGAGGTTTCTTTTGCTCTGTGGCCTCTGGATGCTATCTCAAGCAATTATCTCTCTCATTACCTCTCCTGTTCCAGCAGTGTGTTCTTTTAGCATTTCACACTTTTTAAAGAAAGCTTTAAATAATATCAACCCAGGCTACAGAACTTCTGAAAAAAATTCCCCCTTTTCTTGGTAGATTTTCTCAGCATCTTTATATATTGCCATTATTTTCAGCCAGTAGACAAAATTTAGAGGGAAAGGAGATTTGAAACAATTGTTAACTCAGTAGACTAGAATAGTTTTTTGATATACACAAAAACTGCAAAGATTTGTAGAGTTCTCACTTTCCTTTACTATTAATATCTTACATCAATATAGTGCATTTATTATAATCAATGGACCAATATTAATACATTTTTATTAACTGAAGTCCCTACCTTATTTAGATTTCCCAATTTCCCCTGATGGTTTTTCTGCTCCAGGAGCTATCAGAGACCACAGGTCGCTAGTTGTCACATCTCCCTTAGGCCCCTCTTGGTGGAAGCAGCATCTCAGACTTTTCCTTGGTTTTGATGACTTTGACAATTTTGAGGAGCACTGGTGAGGTATGCAGTAGAATGTCCCTCAGCTGACATTGGTCTGATGTGTTTCTCATAATTACACTGTGGCTTTGGACTTTGGGGAGGAAGACCCCAGAGATAAAGTGCCATTCTCATCACACACAGTCAACATAACTTCTCTGTTGATGGGAACCTTGACCACCTGTTGGAGGAAGCATGTTTGTCAGGCTTCTCCACTATAGAAGCGTACAAAAAAAGGAGGCTTTTTGACGTTTTTGTTTTTTCTATATTCTTTGGAAGGAAGACACTATAAGCAAACCCTCCTTAGAGAGTGGGAGTTACACTCCATCTCTTCGAGGGAGGAGTATCTACATACGTTATTAGGAATTCTACTTGGGAGATTTGTTCCTTCTCCACCACTTATTTATTTACACATTGATCATATCAATATGGATGCATAGATGTTGTGTTTTGGTTTATAAACTGATACTACTTTATTTTGTTGTTCAAACTGTTCCAGCTTAAGCCACTGGAGGCTCTTTCAGTTGGCTCCTTGTCCTGTTGACATTATTGTGGTTTTAAAGCTTTTCTTTTCTTTTTTCTTTTTTAGAACTTTTTCACTTCTACAAATACCAAAATAATTTTTTTAAATCTTTATTGTTCAGTTTATTAATTACATTGTTCCCTTTTTCCCCCCTATAGTTCCCCTCCACCTGGTACCCATCCCACCCTCCACCCTCACCCCCCTCCATTGTCCTCTCCCATAGTTGCATGATTTTTGTCCAGTCTCTTGCTGCACTTCACACACCCCCTTTCTCCCCAAGAGTTGTCAGTCCATTCCCTCTCTATGTCCGTGATTCTGTTACATTCACCAGTTTATCCTGTTCATCAGCTTATTAATTCACTTGATTTTTAGATTCATTTGTTGATAGATGTGTATTTGTTGTTCCTAGTTTGCACTTTTATCTTTTTCTTCTTCCTCTTCTTAAAGAATATCTTTCAGCATTTCATATAATATTGGTTTGGTGGTGATGAACTCCTTTAGCTTTTTCTTATCTGCGAAGCACTTTATCTGGCCTTCAATTCTGAATGATATCTTTGCTGGATAGAGTAATCTTGGTTGTAGATTCTTGCTATTCATCACTTTGAATATTTCTTGCCATTCCCATCTGGCCTGCATCGTTTCTGTTGAGAAATCCGCTGACAATCGTATGGGTGCTCTCTTATAGGTAACCAACTCTTTCTCTCTTGCTGCTTTTAATATTCTCTCTTTGTCTTTTGCTCTTGGCATTTTAATTATGATGTGCCTTGGTGTGGTCCTCTTAGGGTTCCTATATATTGGGGTTCCGTGCGTTTCTTGGACTCCTAAGTCAATTTCTTTCACCAGGTGTGGGAAGTTTTCGGTCACTATTTCTTCAAATAGGTTTTCATTGTCTTGCTCTCTCTCTTTTTCTGGCACCCCTATAATTTGGATGTTGGTATGCTTGAGGTTGTCCCAGATGCCCCTTACACTATCTTCAATTTTTTGGATTCTTTTGGTTACTTGCTTTTTCAGCTGAGTGGATTTTGCTTCTTTGTATTTCAAATCTTTAACTTGGTTCTTGGGGTGCTCCAGAGCACTTTTAGGTCTTTGTATAATATTTTTTATTTCAGTCAGTGTATGCTTAATTTCTGGTTGGTCCTTTTTCATATCCTTGAGAGTCTCCTTCATTTCCACGTTGGTCTTGATCATTTCCTTGCAGGTCTCATTCATATCCTTGAGGGTCTTGTTCATTTCCTTGTAGGACTCATTGATTTCCATGTTGGTCTTGATCATTTCCTTTGTGGTCTCACTTATTTTCTTATAGGCCTCGACCTTTTGTTGGAGCCTCTTAAAAAACCCTATAACCGTGGTTTTGAATTCCATGTCCAGTCGTTTTTTTTCCTCCATTTCTTTCACATCTGATTTCTTTCCATGTCTCTGCATGGTGGCTGCTTCCCTGAGTTGGTCAATTAGCTTTGTGTGATAGACTTCCTACTAGGGACAGTGGCTCAGCCTCTCCAGTTACCTGAGGTGGATATGGGTTGCACAGTCTTGTTGAAGTTAAGCTCAGTTAATCGTTGTTAGCACTTGGAGGAGTTGACCTCCAGGCCAATTGTCATTGAAGCTCAGCTGTGCTCAGGTTGGATGGGCGGAGTCTCCGGGCCAAGCAGACAGCGTTAGCTCCGCCCTATGCGGCCCCAGGGTCTCTGTGCTGTGGGCAATGGCTGCCAGCACCTCTGAGAGAGAGCCCCTGTGGAGCTCCACCGGCTGCCAGGGAATTCAGACTGTCCCCAAATGAATCTACACTCCCAATGTCTCACCTAGGGTCGTAAAACAAAGCAGACTGACGGTTTTCCGAACGAGAAAGCAAGTCACAGAGCGCTCTCTGCGCCGTCACGCAGCCGAGCTGTTTGCGCAAGCTGCCTTCTCCACCACCCGGGAGACCCTGGCAGCGCCCGAGCTTCGGCGTGCCCTCCCTCTGTCCAGTTTTCACCCCGTGTGATAGTGGGTTCCCTGGACTTCGCCAGATCTGGAGATTCAGTCCAGTGGGAAGTCTTTGTCTCCCCATTCGAGAAAACTGGCCAGTTTTCAGCCGCCCGCCCTCTCCACGGCGCGCACTCCAAACCTCTCTCTGCGCGCGAATCTTTCAATGCTGTCCGCCGCCGCTCCTCCGAGTCACAGTGTCTTATCTTCACTTTCATTTGTGGAATTTTTACTCGGGAGCTTTTTGGTGATTCTGGAAGGTGTTTGTTCTTTCGTTAAGTTGTAGTATTAAAATTGTTGAGTATGATGGCAAGATAGGTGTTTTACCTACGCCGCCATCTTGATTCTCCTCCAAAATAATTTTTTTAATTTTTCAATTACAATTGATGTACAATATTATATTAGTTTCAGGTATATAACCAGTGATTAGACATTTATATAACTTATGGAGTGACTGCTCCAATAAATCTAATACCCATATGAAACCATTCATAGTTATTACAATATTAATTATATACCCTATGCTGTACTTTTATATTCTACAGACTCCTTTTGTATAATTCTTGTCTCAGTCCTAAAATCAGTGATTTCTTCAAAAAGCCTTGGTTCTCTTCATCAGTGAATGATATTATAAACTGATATCTGCACACTGACGGGGTGTGTGTGAAGAGGACTGTTTACAGTTCTGAATGTGGGCAGGGAGTGACTTAGTGACTTAGTACTGTCTATCTCACTTCCTCCTGGTCCCCATTCAATGGGAAGCCAGGAGAACTGCAGAAAGGGGTCAATGAAGATGAAAACTGGCTTAGGTATCTTCCCAGTAAGGCTTGGTACCCAGAGATTCACTTGCAGGAGACTTCAGTTGAACAGGCAGTCATGGTAAGATCAGTTCAAACATGTACGTGTTGCTGAAGACATACACAGCCGAGCATTTGCCATCTGCATTTCACCCCAACTTTGAAAGTCTCTGGTGAGAAGTTGGCTTGCTTATTCTAAATGTGTAGGGGCTTATAGTTTGCAGTTTGAATTTCATTGCATACAATTTAGTGGTGTGGAACCACATTCACTTTGTGACTGAATACCTGAATATAAATGTGTGTGTGTGTGTGTGTGTGTGTGTGTGTGTGTGTTACCAAACTAAACAAGCAAACAAAAACACCCCTGAGCTAAAAGCAAGAGAATTCTTGCTATCTTTCAGTGCCAGGAACCCAATAAAACTCCCACTTGTCACTGCATATAATCAGTCAGAAGGTGCAAATCAACTACCAGGCATTTCTCTGCCAGGGGAGCGAGGTGCTCTGTGAGGGAAGCGTAGCCAGCTGCTTTCAGGGCCATAATTCTCTTGGGAAAGTGAGAGGAAAAAGCAGCTTTTAAAATAGAAAAAAAAAAAAACCCAAGTTGGGCAATAATCATAGAGAGCTATGGTGAACTAGTCCAACCTCCTTATTACCTAGGAGAGAAAACAGCCTTGGGAGGCCAAGTCCCCTGCCATCAGCCCAGGGCTGGAGTGCAGGGCTATGTCTCCCAGGCCTGTGCTATTTTCATGCTGCCTTATATTTAATGATCAGATAGACTCTTATGCCTGGTGTATGTTCAATGTCCTTGACAAATTAGAAAATAGATTATATATTTCTAAGGTTTCATTTCTTCTCTCAGGGAGGGGTATGTAGCAGTCCTAACTCTTCTGTAATTTTAGCTTAAACTGATGTTGGCTTGCTGTGAGACCAACTCTAGCATCAAATCTACAGCTCTGGAGTTTAACATGTTGTAACAATGGTTTTTATGTCTCTTAGTTCAGATTTTCAGGAGGGAGAATCTGACTGGCTCATCCTAGTCAGTTGGCTTTTGAGTCAGTGTCTTCTTCTGATTCCCATTGGCTAAAGCTGGAGGTACTGGTTACCTAGAACAGACAGGCAGTTTAGATCTAATCCTTTACCATGAGCTACTCTATAGAAGATAATATGGATTAGACAGGAAATATGTATTAATTTCCCAGGGCTGCTGTGACAAATCACCACAGACTTGCTGGCCTAAAACCGTGGTCAGCAAACTATGGATTGCGAGCTACATGTGGCTTTTTGGCCCCTTGAGTGTGGCTCTTCCACAAAATACCAAGGCCCAGGCGAGTCTATTTTAAATAAATGGCATTAGAAGAAGTTTAAGTTTAAAAAATTTGGCTCTCAAAAGAAATTTCAATCGTTGTACTGTTGATATTTGGCTCTGTTGACTAATGAGTTTGTTGACCACTGGCCTAAAACAATGGACATTTATTCTCTCACTGTTTTGGATGCCAGACATTGAAAATAAAAATATAAGGGGCGGGGGGAACATGCTCCCTCCTAAAGCTCTAGAGAAGAATTTGTTCCTTGCCTATTCTACTTCTGGTGCTGCTAGTGTGGCTTGCCATCCCTTGTCTGTGGCCACATCACTCTATTCTCTGCCCCTGCCTTCACGTGGTCCTCCCTTCCATGTGGTCTCTCCATGGGTCTGTTCCCAATTCCCTCTTCCACTGTGTATGTACGTGCTGTTAGGGCCCAGATGGGTAATATGGAAAGTGCCCCCTCTTAATCCCTTTAACTTAAGTACATAGTTTGCCACGTGATGTATTACTCACTCTTTTGTCATATAAGATAACTAGTGGCCCGTTGCATGAATTCGTGCACTGGGGGTGGGTGGTCCCTCAACCCAACCTGCCCCTTCTCACATACTGGGATCCCTCAGGGGATGTCCAACTGATGGCTCACCCCCAGTCTGTCCAAGGCCTAAAGTCTCTGGTGAGGCTTTAGGGTTTGGGCACCCAGCCATCGCCCTGCTCAGCTCAGCCCTGGCTGCCTTCAACTAACCGGCCCCAGGGGCTGGGCTCTCACTGCCACTTCTGCTCATAGCGCCCAGGGGCTGGGTGCTCACCATCACCACCACCGCTGTTTCATCTCCACCCCCGGGGGCTCAGCACTCGTGCCACTTGGCTCCGCCCCTGCTCCTGATTGGCTGGTAGCATAGCCAATCAGAAGCGAAAGTATGGTCAAATTTGCATGTTTCTCTTTTATTATATAGGATATTTATATGTTCTAGAGGTTAGGATGTTGCCTTTTTTTTTCCATGGGCCACCATATAGCACACAGCAGACAAATACTTGAAAACTTGAAAATATTTTTCAGTACTTTCCCCTTTGTCAATCATATTTTATAGGATAAAAATTGGGATAAAGATGCAGGTGCTGGATTCAAGATTTTGCCTGAATCAGTCTCTGTGTAACAATTTCATCAAAAGGATTAGCAGTGACTTAAATGCACCGACTCATCATAGTCCTACTGTGAAATAGCACTAATTGGCCCCATTTGGTTACATAATAAGAGAATGCATTTGAAATGAACCTGTTTTCTTGTTGAACATTATATACAAGATGGAAGCAACGGATGACTGTGGAAGAAAAATTGACGCTAGAGGTATTTTTCCATCTAATCTGTGTTTCATGAAGCATAGTCAAAAACTTTATTAAAGAAACAGTCTTTTACCTTGCCTTCATTTCTTACCAATCAAAAAGGAAAAAGTAAAGGTATGAAAATAGAAAGTAGCTTCTGGGCTTTAGAAGGGAATGAGGGAAACATATTTGTAGCTTTATGAAGGCTGTTGGAGTTATTTCCTCTGCCACATTATGTGTTCTTTGTGAAATTGCGCCATCCTGCTCTTTGGCTCATGAAAGCACAGTCCCATTGTTCTTGAGTCGACCTTTCTTGAGGAAATCCTCCTTTTAGACAGATACTCTTATCAGTGCTTTTTCCTCTAGAGACCCAACTCCCAAGTCCCAGCTGCTAAATTAGAGGAGAGGGATTATTCTAAGTGCCCTGTTAATACTTTCTCTTCTGGGATAACTGGAAACTGCAGATTTATGCCCTGTGAGGAGCACTGTCCTCTTTTTTTACATCTAGTCTGCCTTATCTGACCTCAGACTAAACAGGGACCTGCTTATTCTGCAGTCTGCAGAGAGTTTAGCAGTGCCCGCAATGACTAAACCCACTTCTTTTGTCTCTGTTCTCACCCCTGGAAATAAAAGTGGGTTCTAAAAATTGTATGGGGGGGGGGCAAGCTTTGTGGAGGAGAAAGGTAGGGGAACCCCGCTAGGGTTCTTTAACTCCTGGAGAGCTTGTTGCTTCTTTCCACAGCCTGCCTCCCTCTGCAGGGAGCAATGGCCACACTCCTCTCCTTTTAAAGGCTACCAGAAACCAGCTTCAGTGGAGCCTTTAGGGATGGTTTAGAGAGAGGCTTATTTGCTTTCCACATTGGCACCTGGAGAGGAATTATTTGAATTAAACAACAGAGAATTACCTTCCCCAAAGTACCTTTAGGAGACATATGGTATTGGCGTTTAGGTAAATTCCTGAATCCTCTAGAGCTCGTGCCTAGACTTGAATAGGCCACTTCTAGATTCCTAAGAATGGGTGATTTTGACATTCTCTAGGTGTAGCCAAATAGTGCCTGCTTTAATCTCTTTTTTTAGCAGAGTATTTTGTAACATGGTGCTGAGTGCCCAACATCTCTCTTTGTAATAAAATAGTTCTTTACTTTTTAAGTAAGTTTCTTAATATTCCCTCTTTGGACTCGTTTTAATTTCTATAATAATTTTTTATGGTTCTTCCTTAAAACTCCATCTTGTGTTATATCCCTGTAAAGGTACGGTAACTGAAACTCCCTTGATGTTCTTATACAAGCCTGCCTGTCCCTTGGTATAGTACAAAGCTTATCTTTAGGCAAGATATTTTGGAGGAATGGCTAACTTGTTGTGATGATTAATTCTATATCAACCTGACTGGGCTATGGGATGCCCAGATATTTGCCTAAACACTGATCCTACATTGTCTGGGAGGGTATTTTAGGATAGGATTAACATGAGTCAGTAGACCGAGTAAAGTAGATTGCCTCTCCCCCACTACATCCCCGCAATGGTGGTGGGCCCCATGCAATTGCATAGAGGCCTGAATAGAATAAAGGCTGGATAAGAAATAATTCTCATTTATAAGAATATTTAAAAAATAGTACTTTTCCTTTGTTAGCAGATCTGAGATGTATGAAATTAAAATAAGCTTTCTATGGGAAAAATAAAGAATTCACTCTCCTAACTGCATTCAAGCTGGGACAACAGTCTTCTGCTTCCCACTTGGACTCAGATCGGAACTTACACTATTTGCTCTCCTGGTTTATAGGCCATTGGACTTGGACTAGAACTACACCATTAGCCAACTGCAGATCTTGGATTTTTTAGCCTTCATAGTTGCATGAACCAATTCCTTATAACAAATCTATCTATCTATTCTCTCTCTCTCATATTGGTTCTGTTCTCTGGAGAAACCAGACTATTATACTTGTCTTAGGCAGAAAATAAACCGGGGCCATCTACTTGGGCCTGAAAGCATAAGCAATTGAACACTTCTTGAGTCAGGTCTATAGGGCATAGGATTTAATGGTAAGGGGCTTCTATTGGTAAAAGATGCAAATATTTGACTACTAAAAAATGCTGGTGTGGCTCAGTAGTTGAGCATTGACCTATAAACCAAGAGATCACATGTCCAAGTTGTGGGCTTGATTGCCTGGGGCATGCAGAAGACATACAATTGTTGGTTCTCATCATTGATGCTTGTATCTCTCCCTCTCTCTTCCCCTCTGAAATCAATAAAAATATATATTTAAATGGCTGCCATAAATCATGTCTTGCATGTCAAATTCAGGGGCTAGGACCAAGCCAGGGTGGTGGGGCTTTGGTCTGAGGGATGCAGGGGTCTAAGATAATGTCTAACATCACTATGCAAGTGATTTTCATGTACCAGTGCTGCAGCCAGCCCCTGAAATTTGATGTGAGCTTAAAGATCATGGACCATGTCACCATCCAGGAGCTCATAGCTTCATTAAAAAATATTGTTATAGCTAGGAATAATGGACATCTATGAATTCAAAAGACACTTCAAAAAGGGAAAAGTATATCATGTTGATTACCTTTGTAAGTTGCCTGAGCACACACTCATTCTTCTGTAGAGTGATAAAGTGATAAAGCATTGAGTGTTTCCTGCTTTTTCTATATAGACTGTATTTCATGATAACCATGTAGGTGTAAATGTCCTTCCCCTGTACCTTTATTTCTCAAGTCATAGACCACCAGGAGCATACCTAAAATTCATCAAGTCAAATGTATTACTTGTTGCAGAGAAGGAAACTGAACTTTGGGGACCTGGGATGTCTCAGAAATAGGGTATTAGAAGGAACATATTATAGGATTTAGGCTGGGGTTAGGTGTTGTTGGGGTGGTTCAAAGAAGAGAGATTTAGCTCTAGATTGGAAGAGAGTGTAATTCTATGATTGGGTATTTTAATAAATTTTCTTTAAATAATGCTATGATTTGGTATTTAATCAATCTCATGGATAGGCTAGAGCAAAGCTAAGGCTGTCATCTCGAATGCTTCAGTCATTCATGTATCTGAAAAAGGAGAATGTTTGATTTTTTGTGTGGTCTGCACAGTGACCTTGTTTGCCTGTTATTAAATAACATTATGAAGTAATTTTTTTAATCTCATTTCAATGTCACAAGGTGACTTGATATTCTATGAGATTGTTTATATCCAACAATAGAACATTGAGGTCCAGCTAGGAGTGTTAGACCAGCTCATAGGGTTTAAGGGCTGCTTTTCTGTTTCTGTGAGGAAGGGATTTTTTCCCTTTTCTTTCTTTCTCCTTTTTTAAAATAGAAGAATAGTAGAAAATAAACAAATGAAAGATTTGGATAATTCCATTTTCAACCCCTAATGAAAGAAGGGATCTAGGCAGTCTAGATGTTAAAATCATTAGGTGGAATGTTAATAGGGTGCTTTATTATGGATGATTCAGGATGATATAATCTGAGCCGCTAATCAATCTTAACATCACTAAAAGTGGGATAGACAGATGTTACCTGCCTCCAAGGTGACTGGCAGCAGCACCTTTGAAATATTTTTGGAAAAAAAAAAAAAGAAAAGAAAAAATAAATCTAAATCTAGTCCAGTTTTTAGGAAATATGAGGGATAGCACATCATTGTAAATAATACCAGGAAGTTACAATCAGCCAAATTTAGAATCTTCAGTAAATGTTATGGGGGGAGAGGAGGAGATGTTATAGATGAAAAGAAACTTACAAAATATATCAGCCAAAAACAGTGTGTGAATTTTGTTGAGATTCTGATTTAAATAAGCCATGTAAAAAACATTTTTGAGCTAATCAGAATAAAATGAGTAGAGATGATATTAAGGTAAAATTATAAATAGTGTTGGTTATGAAAGTGATACTGTTGCTATTTTAAAATGTTCTTATTTGTTAGAGATATATTCTGAAGTATTTGTGGATAAAATGATATGACGTCTAATATTTGTCTGGAAAAAAAAAGGTTGGCAAGTGAATATGTGAAACTAAGAGGAGAAAATGTTGTTAATTCATAATGCTGCCTGATGAGTCTGTGGAGGTGGATCATTCTTTCAACTTTTGGATATATTTGAGAAGTTCCAGAACAAACAGATTTAAAATTATCCCCCCCCCCCACCTCTAAAGGGGAAAGAACATGCTAGGTGCTTTTTTCCCCATTATCTTCATATAAAAAATCATCACTCTTTAGAAACTAGAGGCCTGGTGCATAAAATTTGTGCACAGGTAGGGTACCTAGACTTGGCCTGTGATCAGGGCCGATTGGGGCCTTCTGGCTGCCGGTTTGGGCCTTCCTTTGTTCCAAATCGCCCTCTGGCAGTCAATGCACATCATAGCAAGCAATCAAGTTCCCAGTCTCCCGGTTGAACTTCTGAGGGGACACTTGGGATATTAGCCTTTTATATATATAGGTAAGAAGGGGAAGACAATTTTACTCATCTCCCCTTCCAAATGTTCAAGCAGAAATAGTTTCATTTCCCAAAGATCTGTTCCATAATTCCCAGATACTGCTTTTGCTCAATTTCTACTTAAAAAACCCTCCAAAAAACCAAAAACAGATACTTTAATTTTCAAGTTAAATTTTGGGAAAGAAAAATCCCCAAACACTAACAGTACCCTAAATGACCAATCAACCCTCATAAAAAAATGTGAGGGGCCTTCAGCTCTTTAGTGTTTAATTCATTGCTCCTTTTACTTAGAACATATATTTTTTAAGATTTTAATTATTTATTTTTAATTTATTGTTGATACTATTACAAATTTTTCCCATTTCTCTTCATTTCCCCACCTTTACCCATTTTCCCACTCTTCTGGCCATCATGACAATCTCTACTTTAAATGGCCTTTAAGAGTTCTCTGAAATGACAAAAGTGTCCAGTATTATCAATTTAAAACTTTATTTTCTGCCTCATTCATTTCTTGGAGGTTTTTGTATCCATCAAAATAAGTGGTCAATTATAGAAAGAATTGAATAGATAATAATATGGACCATAATTTTTATATGGTGGCTGTCATAGTCAGTATTTAAAGGCTGAGTTGAAAGTTGAATGACCATAATATTACTTTGAAAATTTCTATTGAAAGCAACATTTTAAGGCATTTTCCATGCAGGAGCAAATCTTCTATAAATGTTCAAATTTTTAGAATCCCTATGGAGCTGGAATAATAGCCACTGCCTAAAATCGATGAAAACTAAAAGCCAATCCTAAGTAAGTAGTAGTTTGCCCTCTTGGGTTATTTTTAGCCTCAGTTTGCTCCTAGAGATAGAGGTGAATAACTTTGTCATTTGTTTCTCCCTATCAAATGTGCATCTTGACCTTCTCTCTTCTTTACTCACCAGATTGGCATTTTGGGTTTCTAGTCCCTTTCAGATGTCCTGACTTCACTTACCAAGTGATGTTGATGACAGGAAATGGAGAATGATATTTTGTGCACTGGACTAGATCAATAGCATTGTATCTGAAAGCTAAGATTCTTAAGTCTTTTTCTTTTATTTGGAGGGGCTACTGCTCTTTCTTCCATTCTTGCTCTTTCTCTCTTTTTTATTTTAACAAAATATTTTTATTGATTTCAGAGAGGAAGGGAGAGGGAGAGAGAAATAGAAATGTCAAGAATGAGGGAGAATCATTGATCAGCTGCCTCCTGCACGCCTCCTACAAAGGATTAAGTCTGCAACCTGGGCATGTGCTCTTCTCCAGCATCAAACCCGAACCCTTCTGTGTGCAGGCCGAGGCCCTATCCACTGAGCCAAACCAGCTAGAGCTCTCCCATTCTCTCCATATGCAAGACCAGGTTTTGACATGGAAATAATAAAATAAGATTATTTGTTTCCCCAAATGATTCAGTTGAGTAGAAGTAAAAAGATGAAATGAAAGAATGATATATGGAGCTTGCTGAGGGTTTGAAGGAGAGAATGGGCAGAGTCTGCCTAGAGGGAAGGAGAGAGAAAGAGTTTCATAGGAGTAGTGATGTTTAAACTTAGTCCTTAAAGGATATGCTAGAGGCTAGACTGAAAGAGGGATATAAACAAAGTTGGGGAAATCTAAAACAGTATAGTTCATTCAGAGAACTGCAACTAGTTCAGTACTGTTGGAAGGTGTGTATGTGTGTGTGTGTGTGTGTGTGTGTGCAAGTAAGAGTGCTGGTGGTTAAAGTTACAAGAAGAACTGATGTAGGAGAAATAAGCAAGGTGAGATCATAGAGGGCTTTGTGTGTCAGACTAAGAAAATATAACTTTATTTTGTAGACGATGGGGTGTCGATCTGTTAATATTGCCGTATCCTTGGCATGGGCTTTCACCAATAGCCCAGCACCTCATGCAGTGTAAAGCCCAGGGTGGCCTTTGGAGAGCTCATAGCAATCAAAGCAAGAGATGGACTATATATGCATTTGTGTCAGTGTTCCTGTAAGGGGGCGAGGTAGCTCAGGTTTAGGCTTTTGATAATTTTGGCACGTTTCTTTTTCATATGGCTAAAATGTGGGTAGGACAACAATCTGGTATAGCTTATCCCAGGTTGAATTTGTTACAGATATATAGGCTTTCCAAGATGCCACTTAATCAGTGCCACTAGAATAACTATGCTTGGATTCCATGCAATAATTTGATATGTCATTGTAGAGCCTTTTTATCTTCTCTTTGTCTTCATGTTTCAATGAATATCACCAGTATTTTTTTGTCATTTATTTTAAGCTATCTATTATGTAGCCCTATTCATGATTTAAAATGGAGACTTCAATTATACTATTCCCATTTGTAATTTGAGGTCTTTCATATCACAATTTAGTCTTTGATGTGTATAAAAAAGCATAAAGAGTTCAGGCATCAAATATTCCTGACATAACAGTTCCAATTAGTTTTTTTGGTGAACTTCAGAGCAAACAATTAACTCATTGTCTTCAAGAGATCATGTTGATTCCAGTTTATGCTCCAATAGGAAATATTACTCTAAACTTCTTCAGAGGGTTGAAAGAGGAAGGTGGGATAATGCAGTTCCCTCAGTTAATTGAGCAAATTGTCAGCAGCTTGGAGGGCACAGGAACAATAAAATTCTGTCTGGGGGGGAAATCATGCAGGTAAAATTTTAACAATTTATATTAAGAATGACATGGAAGCAGCTGCAGTTTTCTTTCACTAAAGTAATTCATTTTGCTCATCCTAACTAGGCTTGTAACTGCAAAAGGTACCTAAGATATCCTGTCCTTTAAGCTAGTTAACCCTGAACCTATGCCTGGTTGCTGAAATTCCACTAACAAGACATCTTCACTAAGTGTTCTGGTTATCGACTGCTGCCTAGCACATGACTCTCAAACTTAGTGGCTTAAACTACTTTTGTTTTGGCTTTGAGGGCCAGGAGTTCAGACGTGACACAGTGGGAAAACCCATCTCTGTTCCTAGAGTCTAGGATGATTTAAATGATTAGAGGCCAGAACAGCTTGGGGTTGCTAGGGCATCTTTCTCTTTATGTAGTCTCAGGACTTCTCCATGTGGTCTTCCCATGTGATCTCTCTAGCATTTGGGACGTAGAGTAGCAAGACTTCTAACACAGTAGCTCCGGGTTTTAGGAGTGAGTTTCAAGACGCCAGGGTGGAAGTTTCAAGGCCTCTTATAACTTGGACTTGAAGTTATATATTATCACATTGTCATATTTAGTTATCCTCAGCGTCATCCCCATTCACCATGGGAGGGAATTACACAAAGATGTAATACTGGGTGGTGTGGATTATTGGGTAAAGAGGTATGGGGCATCTTGGAGGCTGGCTACCACACCAAGTCATTACCAACCTAGTAAGGCTTTTTCAGTTCACTCTATTAACTTTTCTTAGAAATGAAATTGAGCTGGTTTTCTTTCAGGCCCACTACATCTAGCCCCCTTCTCCTAGAATATTATTTTCATGGGCAGCTGAAGAGACCTTAAACATTTCTATCTGATCATGACTCTTCATGTTTAAAGCTTTTCAGTGGATTATTATTGCTTTTAGGATGAAGACTGTCATTCATTGTCAGAAACCAATCCTGTCTCACTAATAGAAAGATATGGACAGGAAGTCCAGAAAGCTGGTAAACAACCTTAATTGCTCTGAAAGCTCAGAGCTAAAAACATTGTTAACTGAAACACCTCTGTTTTTTTTTGTGTGTGTGTATTTCTGTGATTGGAATTTCCTGCCTAAAGGCTATGGGCGGACCCCATAGCCTTAATAAAAGGGATAGCCAGGCCAGAGCACAGGGCAGCCCTTCCACTAGAGATGGGCTACCGCTGGTTCCCATTTCCCAAATTCATACTTTTCTAAGTCTCTCTTCATTTGTGTGCGGCCTTCTTCAGAACCTGAACCCTGAACCAGGGACCCTGAATCACGCAGGACGTGAAAAGGATTCCCATAATTCAACAAATATTTATTGAGTGCTTATTCTGTCCCAAGCAATATTCCAGGACCCAGGGACCATGCAGTGTCTATAGGTGTGTGTGTGTGTGTGTGTGTGTGTGTGTGTGTGTGTGTGTAACAAAGTAAATAAGCACAAACATTTACTATGAGGTATATTAGAGATAAAAATAATAAGCCAGGTAAAGTAAAAAAAAAGGATGGGTTGCAATTTTAAACAGGCTAGTAAGTCATTTGAGTAAGAACTTAAACTGAGGGTGTAAGCAATGCAAATATTTGAAGGGTGATAATAAGAGCAGACGAAATAGCAAGTGCAAAGGTTCTGAGAAGGAATCATGTCTGCCTTTCAAGAAAAGCCAGGCTATTGTGTCTGGGGCATGCAGATGAGGATGAGAGTAATGAAGGCAAAACCAGAGACTTAAGCAGACCAGACCATGTAGGAACCTTGTATATACCATAGAGAGGACTTGGATTTTCACTCTGAATGATATTGGGAGCCTTTGGGAAGAGCAATTATGTGGTCTGAGTCATGTTTCAAAAGGATTGTTGGGGAGGGCAAAGGCAGAAATAGGAAGACAACTTACATGACTATTATAATAATGTAGGAGAGAGGAAATGGTAGCTTGGGCCAGGATGCTATAGTGAACATGATGAAAAGTGGTTCAGTAAAATATATATTTTGAAGATAGAATGAGTAAGTTTTGTTGATGAATTCAGTGTAGAGTATGAAAGAAAGGGAGAAGTCACAGATGATGTCAAACAACTAAAAGGATAGAGTTGCTATTTACTGAACTGGAAGAATCTACAGGTAGAACAGATATAGGGTTGTGTTTAATTTAAGCACGTTAAAAAAAAACTTCAGTATGACCTTCAAGGACATATTTACCTTACTACATTCTGACTCCATACCTCCATGCTACAATCCCGAGGATTTTCTCACATTTCCTTGAGACCCAGGCCTCCATCCCCCTTAGGGTCTTTCACTTATTTGCCCTTTGGGATATCCTCACTCATCCCCCTCAGCTAATTATCCCTAGTCCTTCCAGGTTCAGCTTAACTATTACCTGCTCAAAGAAACCTTCCAGATCCCTCTAACTAGCTATTTGTTTCTACAACACTCTAAAATTATTGTTTCATGTCTGAGGTTACCTCTGCAAGAATGTATGCTACTTGGGGAGAGAAACCATTCTTGGCTACTCATCCCAGTATTCCCAATGCCTGCCTGGTGCCTAGAACCTGGCATTACTCGATAATTGTTTTAATCATCCCTTATGTTCATTCAGAGATAATAATATAATTGCCCTACAATTCTTTTTATTAAAAAAAGAAATACTGAGTGAAACTACTTCCTTAATACAGAATCTCCAAAAGGATAGAAATTGGGCTTATGGCTCTCTAAAACATCTCAAATGTCTGAGGATTCTTTTATATGATTAGCAGGGCCACATTACATTCACAATGTATTCAGATTTGCCCAAAGGTTTTCTTCGTTCAAAAACCCACTAAAGCATTCAGTGGCATATCAGTGAGTCAGGGGAGGGTGTCACTGGTATTTCCCATGCTTCAGACTACCATTTCCAAAGTCTTACACTTTCCCGTATATGGCAGCACTTACGTCATATTTCTGAAGAGCTTATGCTGTTTCAAAGAGAAGAGATGCTGATTCACTGTGAGTGAAATGTCATTTCAATTCTCTGCTACCTTTCATGGAGAGTATTTGTAGAAGAGACTTTTCAGCACAGAAGGTGAGAAGGCAAATGGAGGTATCTGAGAGATGGAAGGCAGTTTATTCTGAGCATATATTAATAGCCTACCCTCCAGTTGTACTGGTGATAGATACACATGGAGAAATATGCAGAACCACAGAGGAGGAGTAAAGGTGTAATGAGGCAGAACGTCCTGGGTGAGATGCTGCATTAGGGTGAAACTTCATATTTTAAGTTATTTACTATTTAGATTTAATTATTATCAATGGATAAATTTATCTTTATTAAATAATATACTGAAATTTTCTGGGACTAGTAAGTAAAATATGTGGGGACATAGTTTTGTCCTGAAAATCTCTCTAGAAATCTTCATGGATATTTTCAATTAACACTATGGCATTAGCCAGGAATCAATCTTCCTGTGGGAGATGAGCTACAGGGAGGGTCCTCTTTGCCTGATCCAGAAAGTGAGGCTGTGACAGCAGAGCCTGTCCTCAGGAAAAGATGAAGTGGGCAGGGATTGTCACTGGAGTCTCCTCTACTGCCCAGGCACTTTGAGGACAAATCCCTTCCTAATGTTTTTCTGATTCCTGTCCTCCTCCAACCTGAGCTTGCCAGAGATAGTAACATCTGAGATCCAGTTTTGTAATCAAAGACTCTATTTTTGTAAAGGGACCTGGCAACATCACAGATCATTAATGAAGGATTTTTTGGGTGTGGATAATGGCCCCTCAAACACCCCAGGAATCCTACAATGCAGGCAAGTTTCTGCATAAATTAAAGTAGGTCCAGGGGACAGTTCATCTCTCCTCTTTCCAATTTCCCATTGTGCCTGTCACTCAACTTCTGATTTCTCTATAGTTGGCTTCCTCCACCTATCAGCACTCCCCTTAGCTTTCTCTTCCAGGGAGAGTCAATGTAAGGATAACTTGTGGAGGTAAAATTGTCTCTTTTGGATGTATTCGCCTAAGTTCTTTTGGTGGAAGGTGATTGAAACTCCCAACTCAAACTAATTTAAAAACTGACCTTTTTGGTTCATTGGACAAGAAAGTCCAAAGGATGAAGGCATAGCTACAGGGATCCAGAGTTTCAGATAATGTGGGTAGTGCTGCCTTCAGGTTCCAGCTCTGCACAGCATCATTCTCAAACACGGCTTGTTGTCTCAGTGTCTATATCCAAAAAGATCTTGCCATCTGGGGCAATAGAATATTTTGATTAACCAGCTTGGGTCACATGAGTGGGGCAGTCCCTTAGAGAAAGAAATTCAGAGCCAATCATGTATTGGTGGTGTCTCCAGGCTGAATTACACATGCTGCATGAAGTCCACTCTGCTGGGGAGGAAGTTTTACACATCAGGCTGTATTTCAACTCATCACCACACAGTGGTTTTTTCCACACAGTTGCCTAACTCTAAGGCTCCCAAGGACAGAACAGGGACAGATAGGTGGATGTTTCAGGGAATGAATTTCAGATACAAATAAAGAAGAACCTCTATGTTCATTGAAGCATTATACATGGTAACCAAGATGTGGGAACAACCTGAGTGCCCTTCAATGGATGATTATATAAAGAAGATGTTACACACACACACACACACACACACACACACACACACACACACACACAAACAAACACACACAATGAAATGCTACTCAGCCATAAGAAATTATTTTCAACTGCCATTTATGACAACATGGTTGGAGCTTGGGAGTATCCTGAGAAGTGAAACAAGTCAGATGGAACCTTTCCATCCAAGAACCATATGATTTCACTCATATGAGGATATAAAACGGAAGGCAATAAACCAAACCAACAAACTCATAGACACAGACAGCAGAATGGTGGTTACCAGAGGAGAAAGGGGGTCAAATATATATTGATGGAAGGAGTCTAGACTGGGTAGTGAACACACAATGTAGTATACAAAGGAAGTATTATAGAACAGTACACTTGAAACTTACATGTTACTAACTAAGGTTATTCTAATAAATTTAATTTAAAAAGCCAAACAAGCAATTGAATCTGAGTGGATGTGAAGGGGCTGCCTACTCCATAACCGCCTGGTTCTAAAGGAATTTGAGGTTGCTCCAATAGTGCCTTCTGTCAGCTGAATGTTGGTGCTCTGAAACTGCCCGAGTACTTAAAACTGAGCACAGGAAAGACCTATTGGTGGGAGGTTGGTTTCTGTACAGCAAGGCTTATTAGGTTAAACCCCATTGGGTTCTGTATTACCTTAAACTAATGGGGGTTCATTAGTGTACCTAGAAAGGTGCCAAAGGGTTCTCTTCAAACCTTGCTTCAATGTATTTTCAATATAGATGAAACTGGTCAACTTTTGAAGGAAAAGGAAGATGATATTATATCACCAAAGAGGAGAAGGCTATGACTGGCCTTGGCATTTCAAAGGGCTAATTTGTCCTCTCACTTTGAAGAAATGCATACAGGAACAGAAAACTGAAACCCCCTATAAATCAGAAGTTACAAATCTGCAGATTTAATTAGAACAACATTTCAAATCTAACCTCTCTTGAAGAAGAGGGGCTTCCATGTGATCTAAACCATCTTATTTAGGTAATATCTTTTGGAATTATTTCTATATACAGGGTAGGGAAAAGTTGGTTTACAGTTGTGAGCATATGAAAGAGTTTATTTTTGTGTTACTTTTTATTTTTTAAAAATATATTTTACTGATTTTTTTACAGAGAGAAAGGGAGAGGGATAGAGAGTTAGAAACATCGATGAGAGAGAAACATCTATCAGTTGCTTCCTGCACAACCCCCACCGGGGATGCGCCCACAATCAAGGTACATGCCCCTACCGGAATCAAACCCGGGACCTTTCAGTCCACAGGCCAAAGCTCTAACCACTAAGCCAAACCGGTTTCGGCAGCTATTTATTAATTATTGAATTATTTTCTATACAAACGACTACAACCTACTTTGCCCCACCCTGTAATTGGAAATGACATAGGAAATACAATTTTTTGAAATGCCAAAGAGTTCAAACTTTTTTGCTTGGTTATAGGATGTGAAGGGAAAAACATCATCTGTATTTTGTATTGTGTGTTCACCAATCCAAGTCAAGTCTCCTTCCATCACCATTTATCTCTGCTTTCCCCTCTTCAACCTCCCATACCCCCTTTTCTTCTCGTAATCACCATATATTGATGACTGTGTCTATGAGGTATTGTGGGTTGTTGTCTTTTTGTGACTTTCTCTCATCTCTTACTTCTGTCTTTGATATTCCTTAGGTGACTAGCAGACATTTGGTTGTGTTCAACATTGTCATGGAGATATTTGTTACGTGCCAAAAGGTCCTTGATAGTCAATTCTGTCCAAAATGTCCATGGCGACATAGCTCCCCATGCCAGCTTCTCCACCAGGTCTCAACACAAGTTCTATTTTTGAAAAGGGACTTTAGGTAATTTCTCCGGGTCTCTCCTCTGTAGATTGTTACTTCCAGTATTACTTCTTTTGATTGAGAGTGTTTGACACTGGGCAAAAGCAAATAACTATTCTTTTAGGCTCAATTGCACAAGAATGGAATGTCCATCTTTGGGGTCCTTCCTTTATAAAATGTGATTGGTTTTTAAATTGGATTTCTTTACTTGTGAGTAGAAGCCTGAAAATTCATAAGGAAAAATATTACTTTACATTCTTTATGTATTAGATATAATTTAACCCAATTATTAATTCCAAATCAACAAAGTTTAGATCACTGAGATTTCCCTTATTTTTATTCATTTGGGAAATTGGGATATGTCAGATTTTTGCATATATATGTATATATATACACACACACATACACACACATATGTATCCTTATTCCCCCGTTACCCCTCACCCCCTACCCCACTGTTGTCTGTGTCCATTGATTAGGCTCATATGCATGCACACAAGTTCCTTGGTTGATCTCTCCCTCTTCCTTCCACTGACCCCCATCTTCACTGAGGTTTGACATTCTTATCGACGTTTCTCAGTCTTTGGATCTGTTCTTGTTCATCAGTCTATGCCATTCATTATATTCCACAAATGAGTGAGATCATGTGATATATATCTTTCTCTGCCTGGCTTATTTCACTTAGCATTATGCTCTCCATCTCTTGGTGGCTCTATTAGCCTGCGTTAGGATCCCTTCCTGTTAGAGTGCCCACTGCTTTCTCTAATGGAATCTTTGCTGGACCTCTGAGATGCACAAGTGGTCAGAGGCTGTGCAGCAAAGTGGCTGAGAGCCAGTCTCGGCAGCAGATGCCTGTGCTTGAACCTGCTTCTCTATACAGCATCTGTGTGTTTGAATGGCAGAAGCTTTGTGCTTCAGTTTCCAAAGTGTAAATAAGAATAACTATAACAGTAACTACCTCATCAGGTTTTTTTCTTTTTTTTTAAGGTCTTAAATGGCTTTAAAACTTGTAAAAAGTTTAAAATAGTACCTGGCTTATAGCAATCTCTAATTATTGCTAGTCTGTATCAGCCCATTAATTTTATTTTACAGAGGGAATTTCCCTTTGCAATAATTCAGATAGGTGGTTTTTAAATTTGGTCTTATGTCAGAATGATCTGAAAGGCTTGTTAAAATCTTGCCTTCAGAGTTTCTAATTCAGTAGGCCAGGCATGAGGTTAGAGGGGAGATGTGAGAATTTGCATTTCTAGCAAGTTCCTGGTGAATATGGACATTACTCGTTAGGATCACACATGTAAGATTCTCATGCAAGAGCAGAGGAAGGCGAGGTTGACACTGGGTCCCAATCAACTGTGCAGGGCCTTTATGACATTCAGAGAAATGAGGGCACAGTTAGAGAGAACAGCCACATGAGCTGGGTGGAAGGCCTGGCACAGTTCAGAGGGCACCTCAGGCTTTGGAGTCAGGATGGGGGAGTCTAATCATTACCAAATACAGCACACAGCTGAATGAGCAGGTTGGACACATCAGTGCCTGCAACTGAGCACAGTCAGGGAAGACAGCCTGACAAGTAACATATTTCTTCTTAGTTATGTTTTTCTCACATTCTCTCCTGCCCCAAAACAGGATGCATCTTACAATGCAATGTAAATGACATACCCCTCTCAAAAAGTGTTATTGTATTGATAATGGTTTCTTAAAATCACTCCGATCTTAGAATTGAAGAAATAATAAAGAAAAATTCTGGGAACAAATTTAATCCTTTAGATTGTATTTTATTTACAAAAACCTCTTCTTGAATTCCTTTTCTTCCCTCTCTTTAATTTGATTGCCATTCATTTGTGCCTTAGACGATGATATTACTTTTCTTTTAAAACTATTTTTATTGATTTCAGAGAGGAATAAAGAAGGGGAAAGAGATAGAAACATCAATGATGACAGAGAATCATTGATCAGCTGCCTCCTGCACACCCCCTACTGGGTATCAAGCTCACAATCTAGGCATGTGCCCTGACCAGGGGACTGGAATCATGACCTTCTGGTTCATGGTTGATGATCAACCACTGGACCACACTGGCCTGACGGTACTGCTTTTCTTAACAGTGAATTTTCTTTAGTTTGGGGGCAGGAATAGCTCTCTGAAAGCTTCAAGGTTCATCATGGGATTCCTTATTTGATGCCATGAAAAGTCACAAAATTAACAGGGTAAGGAAAGTTTGTATAGCTCTGGAGCAATTTGTTAGGACTGAGGCACGAAGCAGAAATACCATCTTTTCATATCAATATTAATGTTGCGAGGTCGAAAAGAAGAAAGGCTTGTTGGGATTTCTAAATGGAATAGATAGGAGGCAGAGAGGAAATTTGTTTATGCCGCTCCAGGTGTCATCTATATGAATGATCTTGTACAGGTGAGAAATACTTTTAGATCAACAGATAGCATATTTCCATGGGCATGTTTCTAAACCTTCTGGCAATATATTTGATAAATAGCGTTTACTATTAAGAAGCTTCAGATATCTCCTCTGGATGACGCAAGGCCCCGCCGTTCATTTTTCCTTCTTGTTTTTAATATCAGATCCCTCTAACGTAACAGAAACACAAACATGAGTGCACCAAGGAAAATAGCAACCCATGACTTGGAGCCATTTCTTCCATTTGAAGACATTAATTGGAACAAAAAGATTACTTGATTATTAGTGAAATAGTAGCATTTTGCATTAATGATATACCATAGAATAAATATTTGTATTATGTATTTTTCTGTCTACCTACTCTCCTATTTAAACTTGTGCCAAAATTTGTCCTTTTGTGTGATGGTGATGGTAATAAGATGCTGTAGTGGAAACATTCCCCCCTGCACCAATGAACTACATTATACTTTTCTTTAAAAAAATATATATATTTCATTGATTTTTTACAGAGAGGAAGGGAGAGGGATAGAGAGTTAGAAACATTGGTGAGAGAGAAACATTGATCAGCTGCCTCCTGCACACCCCCTACTGGGGATGTGCCCACAACCAAGGTACATGTCCTTGACTGGAATCGAACCCGGGACCCTTCAGTCTGCAGACTGACGTTCTATCCACTGAGTCAAAATGGTTTCAGCTATACTTTTCTGAGAAATAGTAAAAATAATACTGCTTTGTTTTTTATTGGGGGGTTTCTTTTCAATACAATTAGAGATTTTAGAACTTTAAAATAAGAGTTTTTCAATGACGTTGAAATGACATTTGTGCTGCTGGCATTATCAAACCACGCAGAGACCACCAAACACTGTTGCTTAGTGCCTCATTAATACTCCTGGAAGTGACGTGGGGAACATAAAAGGTTCCACGTGAGAAAATATGAAATGGCAATATAAAGTTGGCATGGAAGCTGTTGCCTGGCTGTGCTAATCCCTGAGCCTTTTGGATCTGCCATGCCCAGGCAGAGCAGTCTTCCCTGCCTCTGAGGAAGCCCTCAAGAAAGAGACTCAGATCCTGGCAGGGGAGAGTCACCTAGTGGTGGGCACCTACTGCATCTGCTGCACCCACTCTACTTGTGAATCTCCTTTCCTTATTTCTGCTGGTCTGAGGAACACACTGATTTTCATAATCTCATCAGAAGTTACTTCCTTGATATCTCAGGTTTGTACCAGTGCGGGACAAATTACCACGAGTTTACTTGCTTAAAACTGCACTCATTTAACTGCTTAGGCTGCTGTAGCTGTGCAGACACCTGAGTGGGCTCAGCTGGGTTTCCGTGCTCAGGGTTCACAAGGCTGACAGGGTCATTTTAGCATTCTACCACACCGACAAAAGCTCTTTCCTATGAAACCTCCTTTTCCATCTTTCCCTGCTCCCTTTGCCATTAAACCCCAAATTCCTATTGTACTCCTTTTTTTTAAATCAGAGCATATAGAATTCATATTGCATTAATTTTTATTCTGGAAGGCAAGCTGTGGTGGAATCCTGTAGTGAAGGTTTGAATATAATTTTGTGCTGTAAGACTTTGAACTAATTGCTAACCTCTTTAAATTTTAATTTTTCTTAATTCTAAAAACAATATTGCTGGATTGTTGTGAAATTTAAAGGAGATATTATATATTAGCCTCCTAGTATAGCATTTGACATAATATAGGGGCCCTCCCTAAATGTAGTTTTTCGTATGCTTATCTGTTGACTCTTTCTTTACTATCAACTGTAGACAGGTGGGTTATGTTTTATGCGGACCTGTGTTTCTAGAGCTTTATTTTAGTATAGTTCCTAGTCCCTGTGTTTCTTTGTGGATTTCAGTATTTGTTAAATGACTGAGTACATTGTGTCCTTCCCTATTTCCTTATCTAACAAGTGAGAGAATCAATATAGTTCACCTATTTTCAGAGTTGGTTGGTAAAAACATATAGGGCAGTTGGTAGGTATGCACTTTGCTCAATATAAAACAATACATTGAAGACATGGGGTGTGCTTGATGTACTGGATTGTTGATAAGGGGAGGGAATGAGAAGGCATCTCAGTGTGTTAGTGATTCTCATGCAGCCATTCCTATCTGTTACCTTTCCAGTGTGGAAAGTAGCCTCTACGCCACTAACTTGCTATAACAAGAGTTTCCTACCTAATTAGGATGCATTCTTTTGCAGGCTAGGATTATGAAGATCAAAACACGTGATACATAAATTCATGTATTTTCAATTGATTAAAAACTCTTGAGAGTATAAAATGCAGCAGAAGATGTAACCAGGAAGATATACAAGTAAAGGAATAAAGTTGTTATGTTTTTATAAGGAATGAAGGGTTTACTAGTAAATAAAAACAAATTAGGAACACAGTTTAATGTTAGTGGATACAGGAGATTGTATATGAGAATTTGACCTAGAGTAGTTTGCTGACAAGTTAAAGAAACTTTTGTTTGAAAGGGATTTAAGTGAAGATGTTAATACTGGTAGAAGTGGTTACTACATAAATTAATATCTATGAACCTGACTGGTTCAATGCCACATTAATTTAGTCAAACTACTTGTCAATTAGATTCATTTTAATGAATGCTCCACCATTAAAATAATTCTCTATTAATTCAGAATATTAAATAGTAGGATGTTATTAAGCAATTCTTCATTAAGACTAAATGGTGGAAACAATAATGTGTGCTAATTCAGGCCAGGATTTTATTGTGCAAAAGCATCATCATTAGATCATTCCCCATTATAATATTTTCCCAGCATTCCATGGATCACCTCACAGTCTGTCTGGGAAATTCAGGCACATTTTCTGCATTTCCTGGGCAGCAGCACAGACACATACTCACCAACGTGCTTCAGCGATTTGTGAGATTATTTCTAAACAGTAGTTCTGAGAGGCAGTGTGATGGGCCTATCAGATTTCAATATTGTCTGAGTTTATTTCTCTCATGAGGGGTTTAGATATTCACATTAGGCTATTGGAGGGAGATGGAATCGATCCTGTTCTGCAAAGCGTAGTATTTGAGCACAGTAATTGTGAAAGATATTTTGGTATGAAAAGTGCTCAGCTATTCAGGTATACCATATTTTACTTTTCTTTTTTAAGTGAATGAGTATTTTTTTGAAACCCACAGAATAGAATGAATATCAATTTTTCTAGAGGGACTAGTGGAGAACAAATGTGGTTAGTTCCCTCACATTCACAGAGTAAGAAAAGAACTTTTAAAAAAGTGACAGATAATGCCTTTCATGGGGACATATATCTTATTTTTGTTATATTGAAACTTTGGTTTAAATCCCTCTAATTGGGGTTTCCTGCCATTTGGGGTTAATGTCTTAAATCCTTGAGTTATGCAACCCTCTGAACTAATAAGAGATGTGGAAGTAACTCATCCCACACACTGAAGAGACTTCTTTTTTCTTCATTGTATTCTATGTTCAGTAGTTAGTTCAGGATTCTTGTTTTGAAATAAGGAGTTGTTAAAAGTGTGTGTTTAATTTACTCTCAGTTGAAATTTTACAGAAGGAGAGAATTTTTAATGGTAAACTATGATTGACTAATTCATATTCTTCTTTTTTTCAAGAGCCTTTGGTGGGTTAGATCAGCTGATTGTATTTCTTTAAAAAAGTTTTACAGTTTTCTCTCTTAAAAAATATTTTTATTGATTTTTAGAGAAAAACATCAATGTGAGAGTGAAACATCGATTGGCTGCTGCCTGCAGCTCCCCTACCAGGTATCTAGCCCGCCACCCGGGCATGTGCCCTTTCGGTGCATGGCATGATGCCCAACCAACTGAGTCACACTATCCAGGGCTGATTGTATTTCTTACATCATCATATGCCTTTATGATCAGTCCATGCAAATTTTGTCATGAGTGTTATTGTTTTAAAAATGATTAATTTTATCCTCAGTCTATCCTCAAATAATTTAATCTTACCCATAAGACTCCAGCATTTACTTAAATGTTTGTGTGTGCTGCTGAAAAATTTGTGTTGGTTTTTGTGTGTCATAATGTGCACAATTATATATTATATGCAGTTACATTGGTATATAAGTTTCATTGTATTTCACTCACCATTAATATTGAGCTCTATCCATGTTGCTATATACTAGTATTACTTCTGACTACTGTATACTTTTCCATTGTGCATATTTCATTTTTTAATTCCAAATTAATGGACTTTCAGCTCTTTTACTACTACAAATAACACTGCATAAATGTCCTCATACATGGGCCTTTATATTTATTCCACAGAATAACCCCGTATGAACTCTCTGTTCTGACTTAATATGAACTTCCTATTGCCCCATTGTTCCATTTTTATTTTGCTTAGAGTAAATTCATTTTTTCAATTCATTTTTTGGCTTTTTTAGTACATTGGAATTTTGGTTTGCGGCTATGTGAGTTCTATTAATTTTCTCTCTCTGCACTCACATTTCCTACCTAGCAATTTTCCAGCTACCCCCAGGTCTTATGTTGACTGTTCTATCTCACGCTGATCATTAGGATCACTGAGCCGTGGACATGGGACTGAGGTCCTGGCTGGGAAGCTGATATTGCTTCTTCCCACATACAGACGTCCTCAGGCAGCAGTCTCAGCTCACCTTATTTCAGCTCCATTCAGAGGGGCAGCCCATTCCAGTTCTGGTTTTAAGCAGTCAACCTGGCTTAGAATTCTGTCATCTCAGGTGCTGTGGCTCCCCATTATTGATCATGCTGGTCGTTACTGGCTGCATACCATCCATGTTACACAGCATTTCTACCAGAAGTACACAGTTATGAATTTTTCAACTTTTCCTTTTATCTGGCTCATCTTTACTTGAGTACTTGACATGCCATTAAAAATATACACATACTGTGGTCCTTGAAGCTCTCGTTCTTCCTTTAAAAAAAGTTGTTTTTTTTTTTAAATTGATGTTTTACTTCTTAGTTAATCTTAGTTTCAAATGACATGATGTTCAGAACTGGGTTGAAAGGTCCTGAAAATATGTCTGTTTAATTCATTTGCTTTGCTTCTGTAAAACTGTGATCTTTGTTCCTTTGCACAAGTCTTCAGAGAATCATAGGCCATCTTTAAGGCACTCTGATATCAGATCTGTTTGCTATTTTAGTCCAAGATGTACCATGGAGTTCTAATTAAATGGCTTTTTGAATTCAAGAAATAGAAATGTACATGTGTCTTTTTAGTTTGAAATTCGGTAGTCATATATACCCCTCTCAGTAATGTTACTCACCACAATCTTTTAGATGTGACCACTATGATCATACTGTAATTCTCCAATTAGCACACCTTCACCAAGCTCTCTCTCGGATTCTTCAATAAGTGAGCAGGTTCCTCCTCTAGTGAAGAGAAGCCAGACCCTCGAGGTCGTTTTCACATTTTTCCAGGGCGAGTTTCCTTTAGTTGATTACAGATATCTACTTTCTCTTCTCTTTCTCCCAGGATTTAAAATATCTTTCTCTCAATCTTTGGAAGCGTTGTTGAAGGAAGGGGAGATGTCTCCCACAATGAGATTTGAAAATAGCCCTTTGGATGTCAACATCTTTGACTGCTTTTAGAAAATTTCAAAGTGCTGGCCTGGTATTTTTTTCCAGGATACCTTATTATTTGTTTTTTAATCCTCACCCAAGGATATGTTTTTATTGATTTTAGACAGAGGGAGAGAGAGAGAGAGGTGATCTAGAAACTTCTATTGGTTGCCTCCTATATGTGCCCTGACCAGGAATTAAATCCACAACCTTTTGGGGAATGGGATGATGCTCCAACTAACAGAGCCACCTGGTCAGGGCTATATATTTTTAAAGTCCTCTAACAAAAAATTCTCAATGTTAAGTGTATGATTTGATAAATTTTGATAGATATATAGGATTATGCAACTACCACCACACTCATAATATAGGGTGGGGCAAAAGTAGGTTTATAGCTGTGAGTCTGAGAAACAATTTATTCTTGAATTATTTATTATTTCATATACAAACAACTATAAACCTACTTTTGCCCCACCCCTTATGTAGTTTCCACTTCCCTTTATGGAGATGGATTAAGCTCATGCTTTAGTGTTTATTGAGTGAAGTGGATCAAATATCTCTTCACCAAATATGGTCTTGAGTTGTAAAAGTATTTTGGAACTACACAGAGAAACACATACCCTCTTAAAACCTTTGTCCAGGTTTATAAGCAAATTGACGTCAACAGTTGGTTCATTCTGTTCTTAAAGAAAATGAGTTCAATTGGTTGTCTGGCTCAGCTAAATAAAAAATATGTAAAACAACATACATCTTTATCACATTTATATTTTATATAGAGAAAATGCTTCTGGATCATGAAGCCAAGTGGTGACTTTTATATGAATCTTGGCATCTGAATTGCTTCCTTTCCTGGAAACCTTGAAATGTAGAAGGAAATCAAAATTATGTAAGTGAATTTCCTGGCAGTTTCTATGATATTTATGGATGGAATGACTCCAAAGGGCTACGACTGACACATTTTAAGTTTCCTTTAATCACAAAATAACCAAGTCCATCAATGAGAGTTTTTTAAAGAGAGCTATTCTATGACCTAGGACATTAAGCATAGTATGACGTTCACTCCTGCACTTGGTGGCTCGGAGTCAGTCTCCACCTTCACACCTGATACACAGGGCAGAGACCCTGTCTGTTTATTTAGCAATCTGACCCCTCCCCAGCACAAGGTCAGGCTCCTCAGTAATGGCTAACTCTTTAGTTCCTTTTTTCCCTTGTGTCCAACAAAGCCAGGCAAGGTGTCTGTCTGCAGCAAGCTACATCAGGAGGAGAGCCATGCCTTGGAAGAGAAGGTGAGGTTGCCGGGCAGAACTGGGAGAAGTTATCTCAGAGCTGGCTGAGGGGCTGTCTCCTGATTGTTATTGTATTGTCAACAACAGGAAAACGGAGACGGTTAGCCTAGAAAGGTGTTGATTTGTGATTTGCACTGTCTCAGGTAACTTCTTTTTAGTGCTGTCAGGATAAAGGAGAAGAAAATATTACATGCTACAACATTGTTTCTTTTTTCTTTTTTTAAAGTGCTTGATGTAGTGGAAAGGTGTTGGTTCTCTTGCTAAGAATCAGTGTTAATTAGTGTTACCCTTACATCCTGTTCATGAATACGATCCGTTTGTTTTGGTCCCTTTTTTTTCCCATAAATCGCCGCCTCACAGAAAACAAAGTAAGAAGTCTACAGGTGTCAATTTCTGTTTTGCAAGGCAACAGTGAGCAGGCCACCTACTAGCAGTGGCTCTGTTCATGAATGAATTGTTCTCCAGCTTTGTTTTAGCACTCATTTCTGAACTTGTGCAATGATATATGATTTTACCAGAATCCTGTGTACTCTGCATACAAGGGAACTGCCAACATGAAAACCCAATATGCCCACATGCCTCAGGCTGGCCTTGGGAAGCATTCCAACCTTGTGCTGAACCTCGTGCTGTGATATGCTGGGATGTCCGCTGAGCTGCATGCCTAGTAAACAAACACACATGTCATCTCTAAACAATAAATAAATCTGAGGTTGATAATATTTTTTAATGAGAAATGTATTTTATTCAACTTTTTCTTTTGTGACATTTACTAAGCTTATTATAGGAAAATAATAATTTTTTTTTTAGCAAGGATTGTCAAATTCTGGTTCCTGACCCGCAACATCCACATCACCTGGGAACATGTGAGAAACTCAGATTACTGGGCCTATCCTGAACTGCCGAGTAGGCTGAAACTCAGTGGGTTGGACCCAGCCATCTGTATTTTAAATAAGCCCTCTACTGTGATTTTGATGCCTGTTTAAGTTTGAGAACCACTGGCTTATACAATTTGGTGGTGCAGTAAATTTAACAGGAAAAAAAAGGTAATATTTTGTATACTTTAGTATTTTATGTACTTTCTGTATTTTAGGATCATGTATTTCGTATTTTAATACTTTAAAATTTTATTTTAATACAACAAATTGAGGGACTACTAGGACAACATTCTTAAGGACATGCATATTAAGATGAGTGTTATTGTAAAAATATTATTAATCTGGATAGTTGTTTTTATAGGACGATGCTCCAACCAAATCAGCCACATTGTCTGGAGCATGAGGTGTTTTTTAACTTAAAATCATTTTAAAAAGCATTTTAGTTTAGTCTATTTTATTTGATAATAGATATAAGCATGTCTATTATTTTGTATGGACACATTGTATACACGATTAATATGATTTATGATTAATAATTTCAATGCATGGCCTATGCCAGATTTTATAAAACATTTCTATTATTAACACTTCTTTTAAAAATATATATATTTTATTGATTTTTTACAGAGAGGAAGGGAGAGGGATAGAGAGTTAGAAACATCGATCAGCTGCCTCCTGCACACTCCCTACTGGATATGTGCCCGCAACCAAGGTACATGCCCTTGACCGGAATTGAACCTGGGACTCTTGAGTCTGCAGGCCAATGCTCTATCTTACTGTTATAATTTTCTTTCTAAATAATTTTTGATCCTACCTCATAATGATATTATGAATGTGGTTGTCCACATAGCCAAAAGGTTGTGGGTTTGATCCCCAGTCAGGGGGGCATATGTAAAGGCAACCTATCGATTGATGCTTCTCTCTCACATTGATATATCTCTCCTCTCCTCTCTCCTCCCCTCCCTAAAATCAATAAGCATAGCCTCAGGTGAGGATTAAAAAAAACCAAAAACGTAACAACCGGAAGAGGTAGGAGCATGCTGTAGTACACAGAAGAATATGTATAGGGAATGATTTAAGGCAGGTGGTCAAGCATGGAGAGTCTCATTTCTCTTTAGTGGACTAAAAACCTACAGTAAAAGTAAAAGAAGACAATATTTTGTTCATCAGTTTATTTTATTCATTAGATTCCACATATGAGTGAGACCATGTCATACTTATCTTTCTTTGGCTTATTTCACTTAGCATAATACTCTCCTGCTCCATCCATGCCTTTACTCATTTTTAAAATCAGGTTATTAGATTTTTTTGCTTTTGAGGTGTAGGAGTTATTTACAGATTCTGGGTATTAAAGCCTTATCAGATATCTGATTTGCAAATATTTTCTCCCAATCTATATGCTGCCTTTCACTCTGTTGATTGTTCTTTTGATGAGCAGAAGTTTTTAAATTTGATGTGGTTTCATTTATCTATTTTAGCTTTTATTGACTGTACTGTTAGTATCAATGCTAATAAATTATTGCCAGGTCCAATGCCACTCTGTTATGTTTTCTGCTAACTGCTCATGTAGTTTTAACTTTAAATTGTCATGCTCAGTAACTTTTATTTTTATTTCTGGCAGGGGTGTAATTTTAACCACACTTAGTAACACTGTGGATGAAATAAAAGAGAACATTTATTTGACACAGTAGTCTGAAGAAAGCCACAGTTCTAAAATTTGTCCATTGTTGAGGAACATTGTAACCTCACTGAACTATTCAGGTTTTTCTTTATAATAAAGACATAATTCCTTTTAAAATGTTCCATCTGTTGAAAATATCTTTTCAAATTAGTAATAGACTTTGAGATACTGTGTTTCAAACAAGGAATATTTAAAAATATTTTTAATGAAAATATAAGACATCTATTTATAAAATGCCTGGCTTTGAGATTTTTTTTTCTGTTTAGTCTGGTGCCCCAATTTCTCCTTTAGGGACGTAAGCACAGGTGACCAAGGGTGCCTCAGCCAGGCTCTAAACAGACACCGACACGTATGACCCAAGGTACTTACTTAATATTGACCGAGCATAAATTACACAGGAGACAGACATGCAATGCACAAGTCACACATGGTTTATTTACCAGAGTCCTGGTGGTTTCCAGACCTCGGCAGGCCACCCGGGGATCTGCGCCGACAGACACACATGCACACTGAATGTTGGGCGTTGCAGCTGCAGCTCGGCGTCTTGTTTGAGGCCTCCTCCTTTCACGCCTCACCGTTCCGACTCACGGTCCACAGCAGAGCTCGGGCAGATGTAGGTAGGGGAGTGGAGAGTGACCGTCTGTGGAGGAGCAGGCGAGCCTCTCTGATCTCCTCTGGTTCCTCGCTCTTTTATGTGCTCAGATGGGCATCTTCAGTGTGTCTTATCAGCGGGTCCCAGGAACCTTGCTATCTGGTCTTACGTACGGGGTACAGAACACTTTATCTATTTTCTACATACAGGCCACTCAAGGGTGCTTATCAATTTGGTTACATTCCATTCCATACTTTCAGATATCACACTTTAATTCCACCCTTCAATACTTATTCCATATTGTATTTTATCCTTATTACTATTACTATAACATTTGGCCAAGTTACAATTACTAAAATTTCATATTGGGAATGTGATGCAATGGAAAAGATACAATCAGTGATTTTAGAACCAGCAATTTCCCGAGGAAAGGACTGGCTATTTGGCAATGAAGAGATAACATCTCAGAGTTTAACATTTACCTAATTCCAGAAAGAAAAAAACGAACAACAAACCTCCGTTTGGAGAGCTTAAGTTTAACAAACGTGGTTTCAGTCTTTCTCCAAGCAAAATGTAGGCTCCAAGGTCCAAAGAATTGGTTTATGAAAAGCTCTTTTCAGAATGAAATACAACCTAAGTAATGGCGTAGGAGGTCTAATGGGGTGAGACGGCAGTGATTTTCTAAGAAATATGCCCTCAGTAAATGGCTGGAGGTACTCTTCCCCCACCCCCGCTGGAAACATGGATGTCAAAGAAGCACTCTTATTTTCTGCTCTAAGATAGTGTCTCCTCTTAAAATAACAAATGTTGCAAAAAGAAAGGAGGAGGATTTAAACCTGTTGACGGTGAGCAACAGGCAGCCTGAACAACACTTCGTAATATTTTAATAACACAAGGTAAATAACTCTCAGTGAATTTTAGTATATATATATGTAAGCTATCTCTCTCTTTTTACCGGGGAGAAAGGGAGTGGAGATTTGTCAGAACTCACTGGGGGCAGGGGAAGGGCTGAGTGGCTGCCACTCACCTGATTCACAAGGAAAAGGGCCATGTCAGGGGATGACAAAGGTAAAGATGGTGATGGGAGTCACTGTGATTTTTTCTGGATGGCATGATAAAAGTGATTATATCCAGTCCATCGATTCAACAATAATTGGAATGCCTGCTATGTCTCAGGTACTTAGATGCTGGGGATCCATTAATGAGAAAAGAAACACATCATCAAAAAGTGCCTCTTGTCATTGAATAGAGTGAGAGAGGGTGGAGAGGAACCAAAGATTTAACCAGTCTGTTGAGATAAGCGCTACAACACAGGAAAAAGCAGTGTCCGAGGGCTGTTACCTCATGTAGGTGGGGTGGTCCCTGAAGGCCCCTGTAAAGAAATGACCTTTGAAGAGAGACCTGACTGAAGTGTGGATCTGAGGGAAGGGATTTCTAGGCAAGGGAACCGCAAATGTGAGGGTTCTGAGGCAGGAGTGTCCTTCGAGGAATAGCACGGAGGTCAGGGGGAGCCAGGGAGAAAGTACCAGGAGTGAGGGCAGAGAGCCAGGAATGGGTAGGATCACCCTGGTAAGACTTTTAGTTCTTAGGGAAGATAGGAGGGAGAGGGAGGAAGGGACACTGATACTATTCTTATCCACATTTCTATCAGTGTGTGTGTGTGTGTGTGTGTGTGTGTGTGTGTGTGTGTGTGTGAATAAATGTTTCTCCATTGGTTTGCTTTTAGTCAGTCTCAGAGTCTTGCTGTATTCAGTCTTGTCATTTTATTATTGTTTCTTTGGGGGTATCCTACACTGAACTCTTCACACCCTTATAGCTGGGAGCCCTGCCTCCACGACCTTTTAAACACTTGTTGTATTGCCCCTTTCTACCTTACTAGGTAAGATGCGTTTCCCATTAAATCTGGATATTTATTTATTTATTTATTTATTTATTTATTTATTTATTTTTAAATATATTTTATTGATTTTTTACAGAGTGGAAGGGAGAGGGATATAGAAAGTCAGAAACATCGATGAGAGAGAAACATCGATCAGCTGCCTCTTGCACGTCCCCTACTGGGGATGTGCCCGCAGCCAGGGTACATGCCCTTGACTGGAATCGAACCCGGGACCTTTCAGTCCACAGTGCAACGCTCCATCCACTGAGCCAAACCAGTTTCGGCTTTTTTTTTTTTTTAATATATTTTTATTGATTTTTTTACCGAGAGGAAGAGAGAGGGACAGAAAGTCAGAAACATCGATGACAGAGAAACATCGATCAGCTGCCTCCTGTACTGGGGACGTGCCTGCAACCAAGGTATATGCCCTTGACCGGAATCGAACCCGGGACCTTTCAGTCCGCAGGCTGACGTTCTATCCATTGAGCCAAACTGGTCCTGGCCTGGATCTTTATTTTTTTTAATGCAAACATTAAAAAGTGTTCCACACGGTGAATATTTCAGGTTAGTTGAACTGTCTTGGTCTCCTTAACAGAATGACATATAAATGTGATATTGAAGCTTTGAAGGGTATGCATTTCCCCTTAAGTGCTGCTCTAGTTGTATCCCTCCTGTTTTGCTACATGGCATTTCTATTGTCCTTCAGAGTAAGCATAGTCTAATAGCCATTGTGATTTTTCTCATTGCTTAGAAAGGGTTTCTATGTTCTCTTTCTGAGTTATTGTTTTTTTTATTTCTACCTTAATCACATGCTGGTGAAGTATGTGGTCAAATTTTGAAGTATTTCATATGTACTTTAGAATAAAGGTTTATTCTTCAAAGTTAATCTTATATACATGTTCATATCATTAAACTTGTCAATTGTGCTATTTAAATTAAGGTTATCCCTTCTGGTTACAATTTGCTTGTTTGCTCTAAAAGGAGGAGTGAGTGAAAAGGAGGAGTGTTTGAAATATTTCACATGTACTTTAGAATAAAGGTTTATTCTTCAAAGTTGATCTTGTGTACATGTTCATATCATTAAACTTGTCAATTGTGCTATTTAAGGTTATCCTTCCTAATTATAATTCACTTGTTTGCTCTAAAAGGAGGAGTGAGTGATTTCTCCTAATGTGTTTATCAGTTTTTGTTATATCTACTGTAAGGTCATGCTATTAAGTATGCATGAATAAATGGGACAGTTTCTGATCTTGTAGCAACCACCTTTAATTCTAGTTTTGCATGTTGTCTTAAAGCCTATTTTATGTGCTGTGTAGGATAACTACATCATTTTGGAGGTTAGTATTTGCCCAGTATCTTACCTATTAGTCTGTTTATTATTATTATTTTCTTTCCTATAAACCTTTTGGATTTTTTCTCATTCTGTCTACTATTTACTGTTTTTAATTTGCATATTTCATATGTATTCTTTTTTAAAATTAAAATAGTTATATTTCTGTACATTTGCAATTCTGTATGTATTCTTGTAGTGCTTATCCAGCTTATATCATAGTTAACATGACCTCAAGTAATCAATATCACTCTCCTTCTGGATAATCAGGGCTTCAGGTCGTTCTAAATGCTCCTAATTTACATGCTACATCTCTCTCATCGATGTTCCACCCATGACCATGCATGTCCCTAGAATCCAGGACTTAAATATTGTGTTCTGTCTTATTCTGAAGAATTGTGGAGCGTATGTGGGATTTGTGGTTCTTACTTCTTTGCAACAGTTGCAGCAATTAGAATAGGAACCATGAGCTTTAAAAGGGAATGAGGAGAAACCCATTCCGATCTCCCCACTGGTAGCACTCACACCCAATAAAAAACAGTATTACTCTATTTAATGCTGATTGTTTATTAACTTGCCTTTTCCATTGGTTTCTTCCATTTTCATCCTCAGTCTCTCTTTACTCTCTCTTATGGGCACTCTCTCTACTCTTGATTTTTTAAAAATTATGCAGCTTTATATAAATGAGGTCCTACATAATAAACAAGAACTGAAACTTGTTTCAAAGTACTTGTTACCTGGTACAGATATTCTCCTATAATTATGATGATGGTGATGACAATATTTTTAATTTTTGTTTTAATTTTCTTCCAAAGTGTTCCACGTGGTGATTATTTCAGGTTAGCTGAATTATCTTGGTCTCCTTAACAGAATAACACATAAGTGTGATATTAAAATGTACCTTTAAAGTAAACAGAGACTCAATTTCCAACTTATTGTTCCCCCTCCTCCTGCCCAGTATTTACTGTTGATTACAGTTCTCATCTACATCTGAAGATGTCCTCTGTTTCTGACTCATGGGTGCTTCCAGCTCCTGAATTCATCTTTCAGATGTCTCCATAAAAAACAAATTTTGAGGCACTGATTCTAAATACCACAGACTTTCCCCAGTCCAGCTGCCACCAAACAGTGCTTCTAAATGCCAGTCAGGGCACGATAAGCAAAGTACATGGCATCTTTCTGAGACTCAATGACAAGTTAAAGCATCTATTGACAGTCATCGAGGAGGAAGGGTGAGACAGATTTTTACAAGCAAATGGGAAAGGTGCTTAGAAAAACAAGATATACTTCTGAGCCAGCATTTGAAGTTAATACACAAAATAAAAAGGTAGATTCTAACAAAGTCTTTAGAATATTACTTTCAAATTTGTCAATTTTTACCAAAATATGAAGAGAAAAGCTTTGCACATTTTGTTATTAAGTATGAGCTGGTTTGGAAAGTATGATCTGAAATTGGAGATCTGACCACCTTTACCGATTTTTCTTTCTCTTTTGTTCCCTCCTACTTATACATTTTTACCCCCCACACCACCAAATTACTGTTTCTGTTAATTGAATCTGGTTACTAAAAATGGAGAGTGACATATCTTGTGTATTCAAAACTTCATCCACATCTTTGTGATCAGGAGCATAACTAAAAAGTTAGATATATTTTCAAAAGCCCTTGATGTCCTCAGCAATCAATAATAATAATAATAATAATAATAATAATAATAATAATAAACAATAACGGCAAACATCCTATCTAATAGAATAATATGTAAATTGACTGCACCTCCACCACACCCACCAGCCAATCAGAGTGAGTATGCAAATCAATCCAACTAAGATGGTGGTTAATTTGCATATCCTGGTGCAGAAGATGGGTAGAAGGAAGCCAAGCACTGCAGAAGAAAGCAAAGCTACAGAGAAGCAAGCAAGCAGGGTGGGGGAGAAGGGAGGGAAGCAGGCGGAGTGGGGGAGAAGAGAGGGAGGGAGGCAAAGGAGATGGGTGGGAGCAAGGCAGAGGAAATGGGAGGGAGCTTTGCTTACAGGACTCTTCCTGCAATGAGTCTCTAGTATATATATAATGCTTATTCTGTGTGAGTCACAGTATTAAGTATTTTATTTATTTTTCATTTTTTAGATATGTTTTTATTGATTTCAGAGAGAGGAAGGAAGAGGGAGAAAGAGATAGAAACATCAATGATGAGATAATCATTGATCATCTGTCTATTGAATTCCCCCTAATGGGGATTGAGCTACCAGCCGAGGCATGTGCCCTGACTGGGAATTGAGCCATGACTTCCTGGTTCATAGGCTGAACTTCAACCATTGAGCCACACTGGCTGGACAAATATTTTACATATATTAACTTATTTCATACTTAACACAGTGTATATTATTGATGAGAAATATAGTTACAGAGAGGTTATGTTTTTTGCCTATAGTTGAGTAGCAGATCCAGAATTTGAGACAGATGATCTGGATTTCAGAGTTCAGGCTCTAACCCTCCACTTCACACTGCCCAACGAATTCTTTTATTGTTGTTATTGTGTGTGTGTGTGTGTTTATGGGAGGTGCCAGAGTGTATCTTTCACTGAGAATCTGGCCATGTCAAAAGATCCACCACCTCAAATTAGGCTCTTGTTGCTGCATTCCACACTGCTATGAGTCCCCCCTTGTCCACACCTATTTTCTCATTCTCTGAATCCCTGAAGTACTTTCTGCTTTCTGTAATTATTGGTGGGATATAATCTTTGTGAACAATCTGTATTTTTGTTTAACTATATCATAGGTCTGTTTTATCTTTCTACTTAGAGTATAGCATTTGGAAGCTAGAGACTATGCCCGACATTTTTATATTGTCACCAACCCCTAGCACAATCCTATTGCTTAGGAACTACTTATATAATATACTAGAGGCCTGGTGCATGAAATTCATGCACAGGGGGGTGGTTGTCCCTCAGCCCAGTCTGCACCCGCTCCAATCTGGGACCCTTCGAGGGATGTCGGGCAGTCGGACATCATCTCACAATTCAGGACTGCTAGCTCCAAACTGCTCGCCTGCCTGCCTCCCTGATTGCCCCTAACTGCTTCTGCCTGCCAGCCTGATCGGCCCCTAACCATTCCCCTCCCAGGCTGATTGATGCCTAACTGCTCCCCTGCCAGCTTGTTTGCTCTTAACTGCCCTCCCCTGCAGGCCTAGAACCTCCCACTGTCCTCTCCTGCTGGCCATCTTGTGGTGGCCATCTTGTGTCCACATGGGGGCAGAATCTTTGACCACATGGGGGCAGCCCTCTTGTGTGTTGGAGTAATGGTCAGTCTGCATATTACTCTTTTATTAGATAGGATAGAGGCCTGGTGCATGGGTGGGGACTGGCTGGTTTGCCCTGAAGGGTGTCCTGGATCAGGGTGGAGGTTCCCTTGGGGTGAGGGGTGACCTGGGGGAGAGCCCTATGGTGGTTTGCAGACCAGCCAAGCTCCCCAGCGACCCAAGCAGAGGCCCTGGGATCTGGGATTAATTTATGTTCTACAATTGAAACTTTGTAGCCTGGAGCAGAGCCAAGCCTTCTGCTCGCTCCATGTCAACAGCCATTTCTGTTTGAAACTTTGTAGCCTAGAGTGGAGGCCTAGGCTAGGGCTACAGAAGTTTGGCTTCCTCCATCTCCCTGACAACCCTAGCCTCTGCTCTCTCCAGCTCCGTGGCTGCCACTATTTCTGTTCAGATTATGTATCTTTTATAATTGAAACTTTGTAGCATTGAGTGGAGGCCTAGGCCAGCAAGGGCAGGCGGAAAGCTTGGTTTCCTTTGTTGCTGGGAAAACCCAAGCCTTCCTCCTGCTCTCAGTGGCGGCAGCCTTCTTGGTTGGGGTTTATTTGCATAATTTGCTCCTGATTGGCTGGTGGGCATGGCTGTGGGCGTGGCTTGACCAGAGATATGGTCAAATTTGCATATTACTCTTTTATTAGATAGGATTGGCAGGTAAATGAGTGAGTAGTAATTGAACAACAAGGATGGAAAAATTGCCTGAATATCTTGGAAAGAAGAGTTTAGCTTAAAAAGGAGGTAGGGATGGAAAAAGAAAAGAAAGAAACTACCAGCTTTCAAGTGTAAGCATTTCAGACTAGGAAAAAGGTAGAATGAATTAACTTGACAATCAGATCTCTTTCTAGTTGAGGGAGAGATAAGGGAAACTCGGATGCTCCTCTGTGACTGTCTTTTCTCTTAGGTAGATACTGTATCCTCACCTCCGCATCTCTGCAGTAAAGTCATATTTTCTATATGTAGGGAGGCCAACCTGACAGTAGCTGCTGTCAGCCAGAGTCACCATGAAAATGAGAAAAAGCTGTAAAGGGATGGCTACATTCTAAGGTCAAAATCACAAGGAAAATCGAAACCTCTTGGAAACAGCAGCAAATTAGGCATTTGCTGAGCTGTACCATCAACCCCCTTTGTTTCAAGAACATTCTTCCATAGGACTTGAAGTTATCTGGCAGAGTGGGTATCTTGGCAATATTAGCAGACAGGAGAATTTATTATGTTATATTGGTATTTTTATCGTTGTACCAGATTAGATAAAGTGGAAGCTTGTTTTAATGAAAAAGATGAAAAATTTGAAAACACGTGAAAGGTTCAATTCAGGCTTGGGTGAATGATGAGACATTTTGCCAAACATAAAATTATAAGATTTTAATTTGATACACATTTTTGTGCCATTAATATTAATAGTACATTTTAAATCCAATTGAAAAAAACATTTTCTTGCTTTAATCTAATATTCTCCTGCAAGTCACATTTATAGGCAGTATGGAAAAGTTTGCTTCCTCCAATAATGTTGTGTGTTTCTCTCTCTGGACTTCCAGTTCAATTTCATTAGATTACTCTCTAAGCTATTTCTGAAGTAAGCATTTTTAAGCAAGTCTCCCTCCCATCCCAATTTTCTGGAAGACTGCTGTTCCAAGATAACCACCATTAATTCACTAATTTCCTTCATAGACTAATTAGGAGCTGTTATCACATTAATCTGAAACTACCTGGAAAGAGTTCTTAGGATAGTTTTAACAAGCATGAGCTTTTGCCAAAGTAAAATGTTGCTTTGAATTATTTTTAACTTGCCTATCATGTAAAGACTCTAGCTACAACTCCTACATAGTCATTTATAATTGCTCACAAACCTAACAGCAAGTTGTTCTTCATAAAACATTTCATGAACATGTTTCTTTAAAGCCAGCTCACTGCATCCCTCACCAGTGAACATGTGTGTTCTCACCTGTTTGGCAGATCTATAGCCACTTGAATGTAGATGACTGAGACTGTCATTGATGGGCTTTAAGGTAATTTGCATAATTCTTCTGCTTTCATGCACACTGAACAATTTTTGATTATGTGTAGGCTTTCTAAATAGATTTTCAAAGAGAATGGACTTATTTATGAGTGACCCTGGATATTGTGGTCCACTCTTTTTCATTGACACTTAGGTAGATGTAGAGGTCTTTTGTGAGTTTGTTTAATATGAGAGAATGGTGTTAGTCCTTTAGAAAATGATGAACTCTTGATACAGTGACAAAATAAGGACCTTAGACTTTAGAAACTGGATTGTACCCAGGAAATGGTGATATCTCCCTAAAGGAACAGCTCATTTCACCAGGTGGCTCTGTAAATGCTACATGGATACAATTGGCTGGCTGTGTGATGACGAAGGCTGGCTTCCTTAGCACATCTGCATTGGCTTCATTGACTCTCTCCCTAGCCTGTCAGGTCAAGAAAGAAGAGTTTAGCTTAAAAAGGAGGTAGGGATGGAGAAAGAAAAGAAAGAAACTACCAGCTTTCAAGTGTAAGCATTTCAGACTAGGAAAAAGGTAGAATGAATTAACTTGACAATCAGATCTCTTTCTAGTTGAGGGAGAGATAAGGGAAACTCAGATGGAGAGAGGAGGGCCTCCTTGTTTGGCAACTCCCTTCCTGGGTAAAGCAGAGCAGAACTCAGTCTTGGTCCAGCTTCATGGAATAATTCTGCCATTCTATACATGATTTAACTTTACTTTTGCCTCTGCCTGATCTAATTTTCAGAGATGAGACACATGCTGCCTACACTTTAGCCCTGAATTTACCTGCTAAGTATTACCAAATATGACCTTAGTAGTTTATGTAATATCACCAAAGACAGATGTGAATTACCCAAGTATTTGTTATATACAGAATGACATATGGAAAGTTACTACTTCAGGAAACATCACTCATTGGTCACGTAGACATCTTTTCTTCATGAAGTCTCACAAATGAATTCCTTCCCTTCTATTTCTATCAATATCTTCATAGAGAAGGTCTTCATTGGCTCATGGGCTTTCATCAGGTTATTCTATAAATGCATTCCGTAATATAACAATAGTCATAGAACTGTGGCCTAGAAACCAGAAGACACATGCCACAAACAAGTGTGAACATTGTCAGCCACCTCCCTGGACCTTAGATCGCTTAAATAGAAAAACATGGGGGATAGACTAGAATACTTCCAGAAGCCCTTGCTGCACTAAAGGGGAGTTGCTTTGTCAGTTCCCCTATCCCCACTCCTCCCTAAAGAGTCTAATGGCTTTTTACTTTTTATGAAAGAAACTTTAGGATCCTAGGCCTTTATATTCTGGGCAAAACTATTTGATCTCATTTTACTGATGGCTTTACACACATGCTTTACATGATGGCTCTTCCCTATTTGCTCCAGCTGCTCTTTCTACCTCATGCCTCCTCTGTGCTTAACTGGGTCTTAGTCCTCCATCAACCTCTGAATCAGGTTCTGTAGCAGTAACATCCTCCATCCTTTTCCAGGATCCACAGTGATTTGTCTTCCTTGTGTTCCCATTGGGCCTATATATGTATTCCCGGAAAAACTTGTATTCTGCAAAATCATGCACTAAAAGTACCAGAACTCACAGGGAAAAAAGATTTGGTGCAGACCATGCAAAACCATGTGACCACAGCACTAATAAAAACAAAAATAAAACTGATCTTAGCTATTATAAACAGCACTGTTATGAACATAGGGTACATATATTCTTTTGAATTAGTGTCTTGGGTTTCTTTGGATACATTGCCAGAAGTGAGATTGCTGGGCTAAAAAGTAGTTCTATTTTTAATTTTTTGAGGAAACTCCATACTGTTTTCCACAGTGGATGCACCAAATCTCCATTCCTACCAACATTGCACCAGGGAGGAGGGTTGGGGGGCTGGATGAAATAATGTGAAGGGCTTAAGCAACCCCTCCCATACATATACATATATATATATATATATATATATATATATATATATATGACATACAGACAAAGACAACAGTGTGATGGTAACCAGAGGGAAAGGGGGTAGGAATAGGTGAAGGTGGGTAAAGGGGGAGGGGGAAATAGGGACTTTGCTTTTGAAAACTTTATGGTTTTATGAACCAATATCACCTCAATAAATTCAATTAGAAAAGAATAATCCTAATGTTAGTTTTAGTAGAGTTTCAAAGGACAAGCTAAACTCTTCAAAATGAGAACTGCTACAGTAAATGTAGGATTTTACCTAAAAAATACTTTACTAATAGCAGGGTGCAGGTGAATATAAAGTGACAGGGAGGCTGCTGAGGAAGGGGGATCAGAGCAGTATGTACACTGATCTGGGAGAACCTGGAATAGCCCTTCTAAGGTCCATGACCTAATGGGCAAATGTACAGTGACTTGCTGTCTGCAGCGGGTATCAGTGTGTGAGTTCATCTGCTAATACTTGATCACATATTATCAATGGACTAAAAACATGTAAACCAATGCAACTTCCATATTTATTCTGAGATCATTCATTTACTGATCCTGTATAAGCTATGTTGCATTATGATACCAGACATTGTACCAACACAGATTATGCTCTCCTTCTCCTTCTCCTCCCCTCCTCCTCCTCCTCCTCCTCCTCCTCCTCCTCCTCCTCCTCCTCCTCCTCCTCCTCCTCCTCCCCCTTCCCCTTCCTCCTTCCTCCTTCCCCTTCCCCTTCTGTATTTTATGTGTTACCAGCAGATATTTTAATGATTTTATTCACTTTATTTTTTTGTTTTGTCTTTAATGATTTTAATAATAACAAAAAAGGGCTAAGGCATATGAAGAATTTCCCTATGTGTTCAGCTTGCTAATTTGTCTTCTTTACAAACTATTTCTGAAAACAAGTACTTTCAGAATGGGAATCTCTTTAATATCTTGTAGTAAGCTCTTTAAACTGAGAACTGTTTAAATTTCCTGATGCTATTCCCTAGTTTTGACCTAGAGGGTGCTTAATATGTGCTTAATTAATGACTGATTGCCCAAAACACACACACAAGTCTAATTAGGGGTAAATACTATTTAATGCAGTTACCTTTACACCATCATTCTAAATATTTCTCTCACCAGTCAGGGATAAAATTATGCAAATGATGAGCAAGCTTCGCATTCGGTGGATCATGGAAGAAAAAACTAAGTATTACATCTTGCTGAATTCCTTGTTGTTCTGGTTAGACAGGAGAGGTGGCTCCTGAGGGAAATCGCCATGGCACCAGCTGCTGTGGACCTGCAGGAAAATAATCATTTCCATAACTCTACACTAAGAAAACGAAAAGTGTAGATGGCAAAGGAGTAACAGCTATTTGGAGTCGTGTCTCTCTCCCATACGTGGTGGGATCCAGCACGCTGGCCGGGCCTAATGGGCATGTGGCATTTGGTGGGTAACTTCAATGAATGCGTGCTGGTGTCATCACGCACTTGCACGCACGGTAAACTCCTCTGCTGACAGGTTCTGTGTGCTGCCGTTGAACATGGCACTAAAATTGTATCACTCTGAAAATAATCCAAGTAAGAAAATATGATTTCTGTCTCCATACTCTGACAGAATGTTGACAAAGAGGTCCCTTAGGGTCTCTCACAAGCTTTGTGTAAATCAGCATATTTTAAGTTAAAAAAAAAAAAAGAAAACAGTACACACAAAACACATTCTTTTAGAATCCGAGGAGTTTTTGTTGTCCCTTAGATCCCACTTCAGCCAGAGAGGATTTGATGCCAGGGCAAGTGAAATTGTTAGCTTGTCTCCAGAGAAAAGGATATTGCTATAAGAAACTTAAAAATTATGCTATACAGTTGTCAAGAAGGCTCTTTTCATGAGCAGGGATACTCATGAAAGGTGACACATTCTTTCTTTAAAGTGGGTAAAAAGGAGCAATTGAAGAGAAGTACATTTCTGGGAATACTTTGGGTTATGGAGCATGGAACCTCAGAGTTCCAAATAGGGACTTGGTTTTACTGTGGCAATTAGCTTCCAGCAGGCAACATCTGTCACCTGCTAGACGTGACTAAAAATGTGACATCGGTGACAAATACACTGAGAGCTGCAGACCACGCCTGAGAGCTTGAGGTCTTGGTAGTTATCAATGTTACTAGCTGGTTCTCAGAAGAATGAATTTCAAAACCTACTAATTCTATGGTCCTCTTATTAGGCTATTTTTCCCCTTGCGCTTTATTCATTTTAGGTAGTATTATCTCTTTAGATTGTGCAGAATATGACAAATACTTGTTGCTGTTTGATTCAACATTCACTGAGCATCCAAATCACTTGGGCAGCCTCAGAAAACACTGACATACAAGCCTTACCCTTAAAGATTCTGCAACAATTCGTCTCTAAGCTTTTTAAGTTCTAAGGTGCAGCTGGGACCAAGGACAACATGATATAAGCCACGCTTGCGAAAGTAATATATTAAAAGGAAAGTGCCTGTTATGAACAGTTATTCAGTTAATGGTAGTGATGATGATGGTGATGGTGGTGGTGGAGGAGCAGGAGGAGGGAAAGAAGGAAGAGGAAGAGGAGGAGGAGGAAGAAGAGGAGGAGGAGGGGAAAGGAAAGGGAGGGAGAGGAGGAGGAAGGGAAATAAGTACTATTTGGCTGACAATATCTTGAGTCACAAATTCCTTGTAGGCAAGAATGACATTACCACTGTTTTCTGTCAGCTTATTCTTAAAAACTAAATTCCCTTGTTCATCCAGGTGATAAATAGATTCACCTGTACTTCTTGGATTTTAAGTTCCTGTTCATTCTAAGATGCCTCATCAAATTGATAGTAGCTCTTTTTGAGGAAGAAGGGGATCATGGGTGAAGAAACAAATTTTCACCTCACTACAAATCACATTCTATTTCAGAAGCAGTAACAAATGGGGAAAGAGTTTGGTAAAAACAAGAAAATAGCCCATGACTTTCCCTTCCTATTCAAGTTGAAGGGTCATCACCTAGTAACATTAGCCTAATTAATGATGGTAGTCCACAGGAAAATATTAATCTTTATAAGCAATACCAGTGACCCAGTGCACAAAATTCATGCACATTAAATGGGAATTAATTAGAGGAAATATTATAATATTGCTATTTGCCCTTTCTCTATCATAGAAGTGTCAGAGATGAAAGAAAATTAGTAAAATGTATATGAAAATCTTTCTTCTGTCAGAATCTGGGGCACACGATGGGAACCAAAGTTAAGTCCCTGCCCACCCATGTGCGCCTTGAAATTGTGTGAGTTCCAGACCTGGCTGGCCCCACCCCCATGAAGCTCTGCCAGGTGGGGGGCACAGCCTCAGGTCACCTGGCTCAGTGCCAGGGCAGGGAGCAAGGCCTGAGGTCCCCCAGCCCAGGCCAGGGGGTGCTCCTTGAGGTACTCTGGCCTGGGCTGGGGGGTGGGGGCCACAGCCTGAGGTCCCTTGTCAAGCCCCACCAGGTGGGGAGTGCAGCCTCAGGTCCTCTGCCCCAAGCAGACTTACATCCCTGCTGATTGCTCGTTAAGGCTTGTTGTGGGAACTTGGCTTCCTCTGTGGGCACAGCCATCTTATGTTATGGAATTCCTGCCTCCACTGCAGGCATAGCCATTTTTGTTGTGGCGTGATGGTCCATTTGCATATTCCCTCTTTATTAGATAGGATAATGAAATCACCAAATTCAGGGAAAAATAAATTTCCTCTCTCCCCCTCTGCATTTTAATAGAATCAAAATCAGTGACCTCTAAGAAGCACCTTTTGCCAACTTCAATTATAGTGTATTGCTGATAGTGCTGCTACAAGTCATCAAGATACTGTCTGGTCAGCCACCTTCAGTCACCTTGGGTGGGGAAAGCTTCTAAAGATACAAACATAAAACAAGCAAACTGAACTGTTAAATTGATAAGGAATGTTCTTCAAGTACATCTAATCTATAAGAAAATGATGTCGCATATTAGCTACAGGTTGAATTATTTACTAGCTTATCACATAAAAAAGTTCATTTATTTGATCTGCAAACAAATTACATTTCAAACCTTGAAAGTTCTTCTAATTTAGTGGTACTTTCAGATCTCTCTCTCCCTCTATCCCTTTTCCTGCCTCCCTCTCTCTACTAACCTTGAAATAATTATGATCTCAACATAATATTAAACTACTCAGACACTAACCTTGTGTCTGTAAAAGATATCACCTTATAAATGATTTTTAATGAGCCATTTGATCTTTTTCTTTCCCTGGAGTAATCCCCATTTATAATTGTTCTTGTGTTTCACATATTATAATAGTAGAAAGATGTCAATATACAGGACTTTCTCTTGCTGAACTATACAGGCAAAGTAGAACTATCCATCTCTTCAGCAGTAGATAACCATCTAATGGTATTGTTCTATCTCTGAGAGCATAAAGAAGCCCGAGAAATTCTTAATATTTTCTTTGGAAACGCCAATTTTCTATCTATACTCTTACTTATTTGCTATTAAGCAATTTTATTCCTATTGCAAACATAACATCAGAATATCTAATAAACAGTGTATGAGTATATGCACTTGAGTTTTTGCTGTACCCCATAATCCCTATGTTCTTATTTTTGGAAGGCATTCAAATATATGAGACTTGAACAGTTGATGTAAGCTTTTCATTATGAGTATGACAATTGAGGAAAGCAAAAAAAGATTGTATCTGCAATTTTTTTTTGGTTAAACTACCTACTGTGAAAGCATCTCTCTCCACCTCCAGCTTTATTAAGGTATAATTGGCATAAAATGTGTAAGTTTCAGATGTATAGTGTGTTGATTTGATACATTTATATATTGCAAAATGACTACTGCCATAGTATTAGCTAACATCTCTATCATGTCACATAATTATCATTTCTTTTGTGTAGTGAGGACATTTAAGATCTAGGAGCAATTTCAAGTATATAATACAGTATTATTAACTATAATTGCCATGCTCCACATTAGTTCTCTCCAATTTACTCTTATAACTGAAAATTTGTACCCTTTGACCAGCATCTCCCCATTTTCCCTACACCCATTCCCACACCTGATAATCACTTTTTTACTGTTTCTGCAAGTGAGACTTTTTAAGATTCCATACATAAGTGGTATCTACAGTACTTATCTTTCTCTGTTTGATTTATTTCAGTTAGTACAATACCCTCAAAATCTATACATGTTGTCACAAGTGGCAGAACTTCCTTCTTTCTATGACTGAATAATATTCTGTTGTATACATATGCCACATCTTTTTTATCCATTTATCCAAGACAGATACTTAGATTGTTTGCATATCTTGGTTGTTGTTAATAATGCTGCAATGAACATGGAGAGCAGATATCTCTTCAAGATCTCATTTTAATTTCCTTTGGTTATATATCCAGGAGTGCAGTTGCTGGATTATATGATAGTTTTATTTTTAATTTTTTGAAGAATCTCTATACTGTTTTCCATAGTGGCTGTCCCAATTTATATTCTCGGCAACAATGGCCCTGGCCAGGTAGCCCATTTGGCTAGAGTAGTGTTTCCCAACCTTTTTTTGGCCATGCCCCATCTAAGCTTCTCTAAAATCCTAATGTCCACCCCCCCCCCCGCTGTGACATACAATTCTTATTATTCAAAAAGGGAACTCCTATTCACATGGAGGAAGCCTAAAATGCCATTAACTTAGGCTAAACAAGCTTCCAAAGAACATGGCATCCATGAAAAAGAAAAACAAAAGGACAGTTGAAATACTGAGGAAGAAATCACTAAGAAATCATTAAAAAATAACATGAAATAATATGAAATGATATGAAAGTTTCAAAACATAATAGAGAATTGAAATGCATAACTATGTCACAATATATATTCATATACTGTATATGAGGTCGCTAGAACCATAAGAAATGTAAAAAATTTACTGTTAATAACTCATTCTTATTATATGCCCCACATTTGGAACCACTGGGTGAGAGCATTGTCCTGATGTGCCAAGGTTGTAGCAGGGCACAAACAAGAGTCAACTAGCAAATCCATTAATAAGTTGAACAATGACTCGATGTCTCTTCTCTCTCTCTCTCTCTCTCTCTCTCTCAAAATAAAATTTAAAACTCCTCAACAGCAATGCACAAGGGTTGCTTTTTCTCACATTATCACCAACACTTATGTCTTTTTAACAGTGGCTATTCTTGGTTTTGATTTGCATTTCCCTCATGACTAGTGATGTTGAATATTTTTTCACATATCTGTTGGCAACTTATAAGATTTTTTTCCTCCCTCGTTTTTTTTTTTTAATTTTCTTTTTTTTTCAGTTTGAAAATAATATGCTTAGGTTTTTTTTTTTTTTTTTTTTTTTTTTTTTTGTGTGTGTGTGTGTGTGTGTGTGTGTGTGTGTGTGTGTGTGTGTTCTTTGAGCATTTATTAGATCTGTGATTTGGTGTCTGATGCTAATTTGGGAAAATTCTGTCGTTATTACTTTAAATATTTCTTCTGTTCTCTTCTCTCCTTCTGGTAATCCTATTATATTAATGTTACACTTTTTGTAGTTGTACCATGGTTCCTGAATAGTCTCTTCTGTTTTCTCTCATCTTTTTTCCTTTCTGATTTTCAGTTTTAGAAAGCTTCTATTCTAAATGTCAGAGATTTTTTTTCTCTCTCGACCATGTCTACTCTGCTATTGTGGCCATCAAAAATATTCTTCATTTCTGTTATAGTGTTTTTTACTTTTAGCATTCTTTTTTATATTTTTTCTAGAATTTCAATCTCTCTGCCTGCATTACTCATGTGGTCTTTCATGTTCTCTGATTTTCTATTAGAGCGCTCAGCAAATTAATCATAGTTGTTTTGAATTATGGGTTTGATAATTCCTACATCCCTGCCATATTGGAATCTACTTCTGCTATTTTCTCTGTCTCTCCAAATTGTGTTTTTTATCTTTTTGTTTGCCTTGTAATTTTTTTGCTAAAAGCAAGACATAAGTAAGGTATTAGGTAAAAGGAACTGCTATAAAGAAGCCTTTGGTGGTGTAGTGGTAAGTTGTGGGGAAGGGGAAGCATTCTATAATCTTGTAATGGCATTTCAGTCTTTTAGTGAGCTGTGCCCCTGGACAGTGAACTTCAGTGCTTCTAGGATTCCTACCCCTGCCACCTCCCCTCAACTTAGGTGAACAGGATGGCTAGAATTGGCTGGAGTTGGATATTCTTTTTCCTCCAAGGTCAGTTAGGCTTTGATAAAAACACAATAAGTTAGGGTCTGGTAAACCAATTTCTAGAGGGGAAGATTTTGATATGAAGAACAGAATGCTCTTCTTATCATAAGAAAGAAAATACTAGTATTTTTAAATGGTTGTTTTCCTCCTCCCCTGGAGGGAAGTTCTGAGGCTAACTTTTCTCTGATTTTCACTTTGAGAACCACGTAGGGCTCCTGTAGATAAACCCCCACAGACAAAAGCAGACTTCTTCACATTGAGGTTTTCCTGCCCTGGCACGGGTTTCCGGGGAGGTTCATCCTCCTGGGTCTCTTCTCTGACAAGTTGTGATTCTCTGTATTCTCCTGGCAGCCTGTCCAATCTTTGGATCAGTGGTTTGCTCTGGGACCTCACTTCTATGACAGATCTCAGAAGGAATGTTGCTTTTTCAGCTCGTTTAGCTTTTTATGTGTTAGGACAGAGTGACAGCTTCCAAGGTCCTTACGGCTGGACTGAAAACCAGAGCCTCAATATTGCCCATTAAATGTTAGGTATATTCCTAGGCATTTAACATTTTTATTGCTATTGTAAATTGTCTTTTCTGCCATTACATATTCTAACTATTGTTATCTTATACACGAAAACTATTGTTTTCTGTATGTTAATTTTTTCCTGTTACCTTAGTAAATTCTATTATTGTTTGTAATATGTTTCAGTGGATTTGTTGGTTTTCCAGGTAAACAGTCATGCCTGTTTGCCACACTGTACAGCCAGAATACGATGGGAATGATGGTCTCTGGGGTTTGTGAAGCACGGTGGACCTGCTGATTCATTTCAGCTGAAAGAGAGTCCATTCTAGCTTGCCCTTTACCATGTTTATACATTTCATTTCCTTTTTTTGCCTAATTGAATTGGCTGGTTCCTCCAGAACAATATAAAAGTAACAGAGTTATTTACATCTTTACCTTGTTGTTGACTTTAATGGGGTAATACTGCTTTTGTTTCCTATTCAACATAATGTTATTATCATGTTAACGATATATTGAATTTTTTTATGTTTTAAAATTATTTTGTTTTTAAAAAATCAAATATAGAAGAGATTTTTTTTAGTACAGGTGATGTTTAAGCTATGAATGCCATTGTAGTTGCAAAAAAAAGCAATTGTGTATATAGAGAAATGAAAGGACATTAGATTAAATCTGAGAAAATATCTGTATTTTGATGGTGGAAGAGGAGAGGAACTACAAAAGCAATCAGAGGAGAGTCCAAGTTGAGATAAAACTGCCTGATAGTATTTTGAAAACTTGTCAGCACTATTTGTGGAAATGTAAGCTATTTATGCTTGAACAGAATTCCCAGCAACCAGTAGAGTAGCAAAATCAGGATATGTTTCTTTTGGTTTGGAAGAATGAGTATTGGCTTTGTAGAATTGCTGTAGAAGTTATAAGTGATGGATGAAATAAAAAAGCATCTCTGTGTGCTGCAACATTGCATTCAGAGGCAATCAGATAGGCCTACTGAGCTCAAAGCCCAAGGTGAAGTAAAATAAAGCCTTTCCTCCACATTCTGAAACACTGAGCTATTTCTTGTTTTCCTAATGTTTCACAAAATTAAATCTGTTACTCTGGAGAGATACCTCACATCAGCTCTATGATAACAACATAAAAACATGACTCTCATTTGTGCAAAGTTTCCTCAGAAATGATTCTGCATAATGTATATTTTACCGATGCTCTTTGAAGAAATGGTCAGTTCACTAAATTGGAAAGTATAGATGGAGACACCTGAATAATTGTATCACAAGTGAGATCTTACATATTTTGGCTATAGATAAATATGTAAATTATAATGTTGAGGAAAGAATCCAGAGAGGAGCTTCGTTTACTTTGAGAATGTCCCTATGCTTGTCTTTCCATTTCCCATTTTTAGCTAATACTTCTCTACCTAGGGAGTTCATTAATTACCTTAGAGATCTGTTTGATATATAATGTAAATCTGAGAAATTATTATTTAAAGTCATTCTTTTACCTAGTTTTGGAACTACTGATGGGCCCACCAGAAGTTGATTTGCAAGATCTGTTTCCATGTGGATTTTCTTTTGGAGAAAAGAGAGAGGACAAAGCGAAAAGGCACAGAGCCTGTGGAAGAGAAGGGGCATGGAGAATATTGAAGAGATTGGTCCCCATCAAGCAGCCCAGCCCCAGATTTCTAACTGAAGTATAAGAAGGAAAGGACTGCCAGAATAAGCTCTCTGTATGAACCATTCTTTGGAGATATCGGGGTGTAGACATCATGGATTTGGTGTTGGTGCCCAGGATTTTGATAGAAAACTTTGGACACATTTCATTGAGTTTAAACTCCAGATCTGCAAATGTCTAGCTTTGTGACCTCAGATAAATTACTTCACTCAGTCTGTTTCCCATCAGTACCAGTTTTTTTTCTGGTTTTTTTTTTTTTTTTTTTTTTTTTTTTTTTTTGTGTGTGTGTGTGTGTGTGTGTGTGTGTGTGTGTGTGTGTGTGTGTGTGTGGCTGCCATAGCAAATTACCACAAACTCAGAAAACAATAGAAATCTATAGTTTCACAGTTGTGGAAGTTGGAATTCAAAAATCAAAATCTTGGTGAAGCCATCCTTTCTTGGGAGGCTCTGGGGAAAATTTGTTCCTTAACTCTTTTAGCTTCTGGTGGTCACTGGCATTTTCAGATTTCTTGGCTTGTGGCTCCATCATTCCAAGCTCTCCTCTTCTCTATCTCTCTCTCTCTCTCTCTCTCTCTCTCTCTCTCTCTCTCTCTCCTCCCTTCCTCCCTCCCTCCTGACATTTCACTTTGCCTCTCTCTTAGAAGAGACACTTATGATGGGATTTAGGACCCACCTAGATAATTTCCCAGTTCAAGATCCTTGATTTAGACATCTTCAAAGACTTTTTTCCATTATAAGGTAATATTTGTAGGTTCCAGGGATCACACCCTGAAATTTTTGAGTGTCAGTATTCATTCTATCACAACATCCTACAAAGTGGTGATAATAAAAATGTCTACCTCCTAGTTTTGTCATGATAAAGGAGAAAACACAAGTAAATTCTTCAGCATCATTTCTGACATGCTGTAAACAGCCAAAAGTGTTCATTATTCTTCTCACTAAACCGTAAGCTCTCTGTAAAGAGTTACCACATCCTCTTTGCACATCATTGTAGCCCTGGTGGCCAGTAAGGTGCTAACAACAATAAGTATTTGTTAAAAGAAGTACAGTAAAAAGGAATATTTCCTCCAAATTTCTTTGCTCAGAATACATCTTGGGTTCACTGGGGCATCTGGAGGGTGTAGTAATACTTTGGTGAGTTGGTGTTCGCTTCCTTGGGGCCATTGGGAGATAGTGCCTTTGAGGGGGAGGTAAGGGGAGATAAACATTGACTGGTGGCTGTTGAATGTTCAATGTTTTCAAGTACTGTATGGCTGGTAGTGGCAAGGAAGCTGTCTCCAAGTGGCCCATATTAGGCTTTTGGTTTGGAGCAGATCAAGGTGGACAGAACTGCTTGTGAGCTCCTATGAGACACCAAAAGGGATTCCCCCAAATACTTAAGTAAGTGGAATTTTGGGATCTGAGAGTCATGTGTTAATAGAAAGGAGCAAGATCTTGATTTAAAACTAACCAATGAAATAAGCATGTTTATTAACAGTCATATCTGGTTCATATGTTGCTTTCTAATTCTGTTGTTTCTTTTTCATTTACCAACTTTTATTTCTAGTAGTTCTTTCTTCTGCTCGCAATAGTTCCTATTGCTTTTGGCCTTTTATGGTGGCCTGTGTCTTCTTACATAGTTTTTAAACTAGAGCAATAAATCTTCAGTCAATGGCTGAACTCAGCATTTTGTTTGATTAATCTGCTATTCAAATACAGTTGAAAATTGACATCCTACTTTTAACCATAGCTATAAAAATGAAACATGGATTTTGAAGTCTTTAGTGGCAACTGTCTAAGGATGACCATGTAATTTATTGTGCAAATCAGGACACTTCCAAGAGTGAAAGGGAGGACTATTAATAATCACCCTGAGACAGTTTCAGACCAATCAGGATAAACGATCACCCTATGTAAAGGTCCCAAGTTGTTATTTGATGAAGGTCTGGTGTTTTCTCTCTTCTCTCAGGACATATCTGGCCACATCTTGGGGAGAACAGTGCCTAGACTCAGACCTACCCACTAATCCAGGGAGTAACCCCAGCTGAAAATGCAGATGCAGTTTGGCAAGCTGAATCTAGCAGCCAGATGGTCTAGCAACACTTCCCAGGTGCTCAGACCACTTATCATAAGAGAATAAGATAAAGAGTTAAGTTCTATCAGAAAGCAGAAATAGAAAATACCATGAGTGATGGCTGGCAATAAAAACAGGCAGGTTATCCTAATATGAGCTCAAGAAGGAGTGTAAGAGTCAGAATCATGTTAAAAGACAAACTGGGCCACCAAGAAGGGCAGAACCTCAATGGAGTAAGTTGAAGAAAGATAAAAGTAGATAACTTTGGTTCAGAAGAAGCCTAGGTCATGAAAAAAGTGTGTAGCAAAGGTGCATACTGTGTCTAAAGAAAGCAGTCCAGAAAAAAGTTTTAGAATACAACCAGGAGAGCTCCCAATCTTATTACAGAGGCAGTGTCAGGACAAAGCCTGGGACCAATCCCTTGATGAGAGGAATTTCAGGCCGGCTTGCTGTTGATTTTGTATAAACAGAGGCAACTTAATAGGAAAAGTAGACGTGTGCTTTTAATCTTCAGGGAAAATTAAGATCATGCATAGGAAGACAAAGACATGACATTAAGACATGGACATAGAATATGGCTCTAATGAAAGAGACTAAATAGAATGCCAGATCCACAGGGACAAATGCTAAAAATTGTAATTCAGCAAGAAGATTTAGTTAAGCTTTTCAATTATGGATGGCTGTTGATTCTCTTTCTCAGATGTTCTAAAAGTGGTCATATAATTTTTAAAATTAAAAAGTTAATTGGGAAAACTGTCTTTCAGAAGACACATCCTATTCTTTTATTCCCCTGCCCCCTTCTTCCCTCCATCAGTGATCTCTTTATAGCCTGCTAGAGGCCCGGTGCATGAAAATTCATGCACTCAGTAGGAGGGTGAGGGGTGTGTGGTGGGGGTGGAGAGGGGTTCCCTCAGCCCAGCCTTCCCAAGCTGCTCTTCCCATTCTCAAATGTCTGGTGGAATGATGGGATGTAGGAAGGCAATGCAGAAAGTGAATAGCAATAAATACAATTGCTGTGGGTTGCTACCTCCCAGGATGCAAGGCAAGAGCAGTTGGGAAATTTTAATTCTTTTTAAAAGCTGGAGTTCTTCCTAAATGGATCATATTGGGTTCACAGCTGATCTTAATGGAGGATGGTACAACAGACAAAGTAAATAAAAAGATTATGAACAGAGGAATCTCCTGCTGCCTTTACACCCCTCTCTTACTGAATCCCTACCCACTTGCTCATTCCCCATAACTTCAGGGATGGAGGCAAACCAGTGCTATAAAGGAATTAAAATAAGATATGCTTAGGCTTCTGGTTCACAGAATGTCCAAATAAAATATCACTCAGGACTTTGTCCCTATGGATGTGATTTGATGATTGGCCCGGGACATCTTTAGCTAGGAGCTAGTTAAACTATAACATGAAATTTGTCATTCTGTCCAAGGTTGGTGAGTATGCTATGAGAAAATAAGGTCCTTTGTTCCCTTTATCCCATCTGATCCTTCACATCCTTACCTATGTGGAGGAGGGGGATCTTCAATATAAGATTACATCAAAATTGTGGTAGGTAAGGCAACTTGAAGCTAGAAAGAGGTCTGTGGGGGCAGGAATACAACCAGGAGTGCTCCCAACCTTATTACAGAGGCAGTGTCAGGATAAAGCCCCTGGGACCAATCCCTTGATGAGAGGGATTGCAGACCGGCTTGGTGTTGATTTTGTATAAACTGAAAGGCAACTTAATAGGAAAAGTAGAGATGTGCTTTTAATCTTCACTTATTACTTGCATCTTGTGTTTACTGGGAACAGTCTGATCTTATTTTTGGTATGGGGCTAAAATAGGACCCCTTTTGGATGTTGGGTATTCTTGTTAGATGTTTCAACACTGAGAAAGAGCAGAATCCCTGGCATGGGCTCAGCAAACACAGAGAGGAGCATGCTGGAAGATGTTTTCTGCTGTTCTGCTGAAGGGCCCTGTGGAATGATTTTACAAGCCCCTGCACAATTTTGTCCCTATTCCCAAGGCAATCCTCAGAGTAGTCAGAGGGAGCTGGGCTAAAGACATTTAGGAACAAAATGTATGAGAATGATAGTGGCAGTCTGCTAAATTCCTGAGATGTCAAGGTGAAACTTACACTAATTTTTCTTTTTCATGTTCATGCCATTGTCTCGGAGTGTGAGCATTCAACTTTGATTACAATGTGCCCTTTTCCAACCACCAGTTTATTTGTGCTTCAGTCAAGACAGACGAATCCCTTAGAAGATACTATCAGGCCAGTGCAGTAAGAATGATTATGAATCCGTGACAATTTCCAGACAGAGAGGTCTGAAGTAGTTGACATGTCATTGTTCAGAATTCAAGAGCATTGGTGGAAGTCTTAAAAGTGGAACAGATTTTTCTGAACCTTTTATTTGCATCAGCATTAATTAGCCCTCTTTTTCTTTTTAAATAGAGCATTCATCTCCACATTTATGTGCAAAATATTTTTTTCAGGATGCCTACTGCAATTTTTGCTGGTCACTTATGTAATAAACTTATGGTATTTCTGAGGGCAGCTTTTATTCACAAACTAACCAGTTCCAATTTGCATGGTCTTCAAACCTGCATAGGAAGAGCAAAGGGCTATGAAAGAAACGAGCTGACTCCATGTCCTTAGTCTCCACATATGGTCCCACCTCAAGCTGCTCACATGGTGCTCTTTCCATTATTCATATTTGCAAATAGGACAAGTAATGCCTGCCCCACACAGCTCAAGGGCTGGTTGCTGACAGAGTGAGATAAAAAGGAGGAAGTTTCTTGAAAGTCAGGCCTCTGTAATTGTTTTCCATAGATAAGGCAGCAAAATCAACCCAGTGAAGCCCCAAGGTTCATCAAGTCAACCCTTGAAAGAACAGATTGCAGTTCTAGGAGTTGCTTCTTAAAATAGGTATTGTTCTAAATCACGGATGCATACTTTTCAGTGAAGTAAGTTAGATCATACAGAACTACAATTAAAAAGGGGTGACTGCCTGCTGAGTGTGGCTCAGTGGTTGAGCATCAACCTATGAACCAGGAAGATGTCACAGTTCGATTCCCAGTCAAGGCACATGCGGGGTTTGCTGGCTTGATCCCCAGTGAAAGGCATTCAGGAGGCAGCTGATAGATGATTCTTTCTTACCATTGGTGTTTCTTTCTTTTTCCCTCTTTCTTCCTCTCTGAAATCAATAAAAATATAGTTAAAGAATACATTAAAAAATAAAAGGTCTGACTTTTCCCCCCCAATAATGTGATGTACTATCTACAGAATACATTCTGTCAAAGAATATAAAAATGCTTATTAAAATGTATTTAAAAATGGCTAAGCTTGCAGTAAAGGAAATTATAATAGGCTAGAAACAATGAGAAAGCATGACCTTAGACAGGTAAATGAGTATTGGCACTGGCCTTTGCCTAGAGGCATTGGCATAGTAAGTCATACTTTCATAGGTTACACTTATGCATGGGTGGGTAATGGCTGAGTCTGAGGGAAGAGGTCAGATCAAAGACCCCTGAATAAAGCTCATTCTCCTGTAAGTGTATTAGAAAAGAGTCACAGAGGCAGGTGGTGAAGATACTGCCTGTTTTCGCTTTAGCTCTGGGTGGAGTGGGGAGAGTACATCTTTCCAGAAAATTCCTAACTTCAGTCCTGAGTTAGGGATGGCAATCACACTCCCAACAGAATCTGTAGAAAATGTAATCTAAAGTGCTAATGGGTTGGTTGTGCCTCTTGGTACCTGGCAGAAGGAAACATACTTCTCTGGAGGAAAACACTCTAAACTAAGACTTCAAAGAATTCCTTCAGTAGGTGTTTGAAATCACAAGATATATTAAAAATAAGCCATCATAAACCAGTAGGTGTTTGAAATCACAAGATATATTAAAAATAAGCCATCATAAGCCATCAGATAACTACATATACTAGTAAAGTAATCTATATATATAAAAGCCTAATAAGCAAACGAACAACCAAATGACTGGTTGACTGGTTGCTATGACGTGCACTGATCACCAGGGAGCAGATCACCAGGAGCTGCCCCATCGTGGTCAGTGAACTCCCACAGCCAACCTCCCCCAGCCAACCGCCCTCCACCCCGTTTGGCCCTGATTGCCAGCCAGACTGAGGGACTCTACCCGTGCATGACTTCATGTACTGGACCTCTAGTAATGTAATAATATGGTCTAAGGCAGTGGTTGGCAAACTGTGGCTCGCGAGCCACATACGGCTTGTGAGCCGCGGTTTGCCCCTCTGTTGACTAATGAGTTTGCTGACGACCACTGGGATAGGGGCTTAATCACAAGGAACAACATCCGTCTGTAATTATTGGAATTGGTTGGCAAACTCATTAGTCAACAGAATGGCAAACTGCGGCTCTTGAGCCATATCTGTGGTTTGCCAACCACTGGTCTAAGGAAATAAACTAAGTCATTGAAAGTAGGACAAAGTGTTGATTTTTTTTTTAAAAAACTCTGGCTTCATTTTAGAAGAGCTTGCAAGAAAATCTCATGCAATGAGGCAACAAAGGAATCAAACTTTAATATGGTTATCCCCATTTTTAGTACTTGGTTCTATTAGGCAAAGGAGGCATTGCCCAGCTTCTCTTGGAAGACAGTGTGAAATATAAGATCAAAATGAAGAACTTTATTTGTGGGAAGGTGTGGAAAAAAAATAGTGCTAGAATCCCCCCTGTATCCAGGTATGCTATGATTTCTGGAGTTCTTGGTGATGCAAAAATATTTTGAAATTTCATCACCTTGCTGTTGTATAAAACCAAATATGCTGATGTTTTCAGGTTGTTTTTAAAACTGGTTGCTGTTGTTTATTTACTTTTTGCTATCCTCCATGGTAAGGAACTAAAAAGGACAAAGACACTTGGATAAGAAAAGCAAATAATGTTTGACTCCCTCCCCCTGCAAATATGACCCAAAAGGATGGTTTTGAATTTCTTTTATAAGACACCAGTTATTATTTCAGTCAGAATGACTACTTTCCCATTTCAGCCTCTTCTCACAGTCAGTTTAACAAGAATGACATTGTTTAAATAGATTGTATTGCAATTCTTCAAATGAAGGGGAGGTTGCTCAAGTTTATTTATTTATAATTACTATTTTGCAAATTGCATTTTGCCTTTGTATTGCTCTCCTGATTTGGTGCAAATCACTCTATACTTGAAGCCTTTAGAATTGCATTTATTTTAAGCATTACAAATTATGAATTCCAAGCTATACTTGTTAGATTCTTATGTTTTATAGGGTTTTCTAATTATGAAAAAAATATTTCCAAAACATTAATGCATATGCTAATGCCAAAATTAGATGATCTTTAGAGTTAATTAATCCTCGGTTTTTCAGCTTCAGAGAAAAATTGTGCTCCTTTAATATGGTATACTTTTAATATAGTATATTTCAAATATTTTTTATTGTAAAAATTTGAAAATTGATGATGGTTATTACAGCAGAAATCTGGTAACAGTATGTAATAAAACCACTACAGTAAAATCATAGTCCTAATGTATCTTGAAAAGAACCATAATTAGAGAGTAGAAAAATATTTTAAATATGGATCCAGGAAAATATTTAGTTCAATTAAAGTTCAATTAAATTCTTTACATTTGTGCCTCTAGCATCACTCTGGCTTCCATAAGGCTTAGTAAGAAAGTAAGATATGGTCTTTTTAGAAGAAACTAGAAGCCCAGTGCACGAATTCATGCACAGGTGGGGTCCCTCAGCCAGGCTAGCAATCAGAACCCATCTTGCCCAGTCCCTATTGGGTCAATAGGGGTTGGGTATAGTGGCCATGGGAGGCTGGTCGGCCGCGGGAGGTTGGCCATGAGAGTGCACTGACCACTAGGGGGTAGCTCCTGCATTGAGTGTCTGCCCCCTAGTGGTCAGTGCACATCATAGTCACAGGTTGACTGGTTGTAACAGTCACTTAGGCTTTTATATACATAAGCAAGTGTTAAATTGAAGTTAAATAAATTATGAGAGCAGAAAGATGAAAAGGAAGAGAGGTTGGCAAGATTGGAGAAGTTAGAAAGTTACATATAACTAGAGGCCTGGTGCACAAAATTTGTGCACTGGGAGCAGGGATGTCCCTGAGCCCAGCCTGCACCCTCTCCAATCTGGGACCCTTCGAGGGATGTCAGACTGCCTGTTTAGGCCTGATCCCACCAGGATCGGGCCTAACGGGCAGTTGGACATCCTTCTCACAATCCAGGACTGCTGGCTCCAAACTGCTCACCTGCCTGCTTCCCTAATTGCCCCTAACTGCTTCTGCCTGCCAGCCTGATCACCCCCTAACCACTATCCTGCCAGCCTAATTGATGTCTAACTACTCCCCTGCCAGTCTGCTTGCCCCCAACTTCCCTCCTCTGCCGGCCTGGTCACCCCTAACTGCCCTCCCTTGCAGGCTTGATTGCCCCCACTGCCCACCCTTGTAGGGCCTGGAACCTCCCAATGGCCCTCTCCTACTGGCCATCTTGTGGTGGCCATCTTGTGGCGGCCATCTTGTGTCCACATAGGGGCAGGATCTTTGACTACATGGGGTCAGCCCTCTTGTGTGTTGGAGTGATGGTCAATCTGCAAAATACTCTTTTATTAGATAGGATAGAGGCCTGGTGCATGGGTGGAGGCCAGCTTGTTTGCCCTGAAGAGTGTCCCAGATCAGGGTGGGGGTTCCTTTGGGGTATGGGGTGGCCTAGGCGAGGGGCCTGTGGAAATTTGCAGGCTAGCCACACCCCCCAGCAACCCAAGTGGAGACCCTGAAATCTAGGATTAATTTATATCTACAGTTGAAACTTTGTAGCCTGGAGTGGAGCCAAGCCTTCTGCTCACTCTGTGGCAGCAGCCATTTCTGTTTGAAACTTTGTAGCCTAGAGTGGACACCTAGGCCAGCAAATGCAGGTGGAAAGCTTGGCTTCCTCCATTGCCAGGGAAACCCAAGCCTTTGTTCTCTCCAGCTCAGTGGCTGCTGCCATTTCTGTATCTTTTATAATTGAAACTTTGTAGCATTGAGTGGAAACCTAGGGCAGCAATGGCAGGTGGAAAGCTTGGCTTTCTTTGTTCCCGGGAAAACCCAAGACTTCCTCTTGCTCTCAGTGGCAGCAGCCATCTTGGTTGGGGTTTATTTGCATAATCTGCTCCTAATTGGCTGGTGAGCGTGGCTGTGGGCATGCCTTATAGTTGTAGCAAAGGTATGGTCAAATTTGCATATTACTCTTTTATTAGATAGGATAAATCAGGATCCTTGAAGGACAGTGAGGCACTTGTGAAAAAAGGGGCCAAGGGAGGAAGAATGAGGTGAGTAGAACAGAATAAGTGTAATTTGTTCTATATGGGAGTGTAATTTTCTTCAAATTTACTCATACAGCATCTGGTAAAAATCCTCCCCTTTAAAAGGCAAATTACTTCTAAGTATATTTAAATTTGAATGCAAGGTCTATTACTTTGATACGAGAGGTGAGCCATCATACTTGCAAAAGTATTTTTATGTAGGTCATTCCTTTTTACATTTTGAAGGTGGGACAACCTGGTTGAAGATTTCTCATTAATCTGGTAGTGGTTGGAAAGTCACTGCTCTGATTAGGGACCCCTTGATAGACAAATAAAATAGCAGTGTCTGCTAGAGTTTTTTCCCCGCAAGCTGCTTTAGGAGGTGCAGTAACAAGAGGACAACTCAAAGTAAAAAAGGAAGCCTTAATCATCTGGCAGGCCTGGCTCAGTTTTTGGGTGTTGACCTATGAACCAGGAGGTCAAGGTTCCATTTCTGGTCAGGGCATATGCCCAGGTTGTAGGCTCAATCCCCAGTAGCGGGTGTGGAGGAGGCAGCCAGTCCATGATTCTCTCTCATCATTGATGTTTCTATCTCTCTCCCTCTCCTTTTCATTCTGAAATCAATAAAAATATATATTGAAAAAAAGAAGCCTTATAATGTATGAAATAGATGGCAAACACTGGTGTTTCTCTTGAGGGCTAATTATCACCCATGCAGGAGTTGATTCAGGGGTGAGGCAGCAGCGGTGGTAGCGGCTGGGCAGGCGGGTTCAGGCATCTGGGGCCAGCCGCAGCCTGGATCCTGCTGGAGGTGAACAACCGCATCCTCGAGGAGACGCTGGCACTCAAGTTCGGGAACACAGTCGCCTGAAACAAACCAGAAGCAGTAGAAGTAACATGTGCAAATTTTGATGGGGTCCTCTATCATATTTCAAATCCTAATGGAGACAAAACAAAAGTGATGGTCAGTATTTCTTTGAAATTCTACAGGGAACTTGAGGCACATGGTGCTGATGAGTTACAAAAGAATGTATGGGAGCTTCTTGGTAAATCCAGAATCAGGATACCACGTCTCTTTGCTATGTGACCTTGAAAATCTGCCTCCATCCAAGGATTCCATTGTGCATCATGCTGGCATGTTGAAACGAAATTGTTTTGCCTCTGTCTTTGAGAAAAACTTCCATTTCTAAGAAGAGGGCAAGGAAGGAGGGAACAGGGCAGTTATCCATGTATGAGACCATGCATTTTGAGTCTAAAAAGGACAGAGTCACGGTAGTCTTCAGCACAGGTTTTAAGGATGACGACGATGTGGTCATTGGAAGGGTGTTCATGCAAGAGTTCAAAGAAGGACACAGACCCAGCCACAGGGCCCCACAGGTCCTCTTCAGCCACAGGGAAGCTCCTCTGAAGCTGAAAGACACGGATGCTGCTGTGGGTGACAACACTGGCTGCATCACCTTTGTGCTGTTCCCTCACCACACCCATGCCAGCGCTGGAGACAATACCATCCACCTGATCCACACGTTCCGGGACTACCTGCACTTCCACATCAAGTGCTCTCAGGCCTCTATTCACACACGCGTGCGGGCAAAAACATCCTTCTTCCTCAAGGTGCTGAACCATGTACGCCCAGATGCCGAGAAGAAAGAAATGAAAACTATCACAGGGAAGACGTTTTCATCCCTCTAACTCTTGGGAACAGCAAAAGGAAGCTGCTGGCAACCGAAGGCTGGAACACTTGCTACTGGATAATTGTAGCTTTGAATGTTGCACCTCTTCAGGTTCTCAAGGGGTTCTCCATTTAGGTTCTATTTTGTACACGTTGGAAAATAGTCTGCAGAAACCAGCTATGCTTGAAAGGACTTGATAGTTCCCAAGAATTAAAAAACAACAACGCTTGATCAACCTAATTCCTTTTCTTTATCTTCCCCCTTACTCCCCTTCCCTTCCATCCTCCTTCCAAGCTCTTTTACTTTGTGATATATTGCTGGTAATGAGTTGCAGTATAATGCAGTCTTAACTTGTTTTCTCCTGAGTGTTTGAGTTCAAAACTCCTGTATCTAAAGAAATACGGTTGGGATCATTAATATATAAAATCTTTCTATTTTTTTTTTAAGTCGGTTCATCACAAAAGCTAGGATTCTGTCTGAGAACAAAATCAATCTCTTTTTTTATCTAAAAAATTTATAGAACTTAACTATATACTACTTCTCTGTTGTGCTGAGTTCAGAATCTTAGGGCTTTTCAGTTTGGCTTCCTACCTGGGTTATCCTTTTGCCCCTATGAGTTCTAAACATTTCAGGGGTAATTATTGAGAATTTATTAGTAGCCTAGGATTTAATTACTTTATCGTAAATATTCTCTGAATATTCAAAGATAAATTATATGCTCTATAGATATAAAGTTTGGTATATACCTTGCATTAATTCTACTATTATATTAATTTCTCTGTCAAGAACTGAGAGGTATATAAAATAATCTATTGTAATTATAGCTCTACAAATTTATAATTTATTGTTTTTCTAATAATTTGGTTTTATATGCATCTACAGGTATTGTATTTTATTTAGCCTTCTGATTTTTTTTACAGATTTCCTTATTTCCCTTTGATTTTCCTATTTTGTTTTTATTTGCAATTGGCTATTTTATCTGACACTAAAAAAAAAGTCTTTATTGTTCAGATTATTACAGGTGTTCCTCTTTTTTTCCCCCATAGCTCCTCTCCTCCCGATCCACCACCCCACCCCATGTCTTTACCCTGTCTTCATCAATAGGTGTAAGATTTTTGTCCAATCTCTTCCCGCACCCCTCACACCCTCTTCCCCCTGAGAATTGTCAGTCCACTCCCTTTCTGTGTCCCTGATTCTAATTATATTCATCAGTCCATTCTGTTCATCAGATTTTTCATTCATTAGATTTTTATATTCACTTGTTGGTAGGTATGTATTTGTTGTCATTTTGTTGTTCATAGTTTTTATTTTTACCTTTTCTTCTTCTTCTCTTCTTAAAGAATACCCTTCAGCATTTCATATAATCCAGGTTTGGTTGTGATGAACTCCTTTAGCTTTTTCTTATCTGTGAAGCTCTTTATCTGACCTCAATGATAGCTTTGCTGGATAGAGTAATCTTGGTTGTAGGTTCTTGCTGTTCATCACTTTGAATATTTCTTGCCACTCCCATCTGGCCTGCAGAGTTTTTTTTGAGAAATCAGCTGACAGTCCTATGGGTACTCCCTTGTAAGCAACCAACTGTTTTTCTCTTTATTTGACATTTCTATCTTCTGATGGTTATTTTTGAACTCATATTTCTCTTTCCATAGTAAAAATTTAGCATTTTATAGCCATTCAAGTGCTTACTCTTTCAATTAGCAAGCTGAATAATTTATATATGTATATGATTTAATATTTGCAGCAGCCTTTTAGATATTAATATTTCCATTTACTGATGAGAACATATCTTCCATGAAGTTAAATCACAGCTTTAGAGCCAAAATCTAGTAATTGGCAAGGCCAGAATTTGAACCCAGGCTTCCATGGCTTCTTTTATCTACTAAGCTATATCTTCTTCTGAGTTTAAAGTATTTTTCTCTCTTCCCTCCCATCACAACTTGTTTCAACAAACATGAGCTATCAATCTAGACTTTTAATATTAGTTTTTAAGGTATAAAATTTTTCTTTTAAGGGTTTTTATATTTGTATTAAATTTCTCAATAATATTGATAAAACCTAAACAGACCTGACATTTTACTGATTACTCTGCTTTTTTTTTTATTATATCAATGTAGTTAATCTACTTTTGCCATCCCTAAGATATACTTTTTTTTTCTCTTTAAATTTAAATGTTTATTCAGCATCCATATAGTTGAGGCTTTTTTATTTTTTTATAATTAAAGTTATAAGGGTACTAAATGGATCCTTTCTATCTGAAAACTCATATTCTCTCCCCCCCCCAAACCAAAACAATATATTCAATTATTGTTTCTCCTCTGGCCCTTGTGTCTCCTGAAAGTACTTTAAAGTAGATATTCTAGGTTCCTCCCACGTTGCCAGTGTTCTGTTCAATGTAGTTATCTTTCATTGTAATTTTCCATTGAATTCTGGGATAATTAGTCAAACGTGTCTTCTAATTCATTTGCTTATTTTGCTATCTAATTAATTTCACTTCACTACCTCCAGTAAAATTTATCTCTCTTGATTTTCATCTGAAGACAATCTTTCCTAACTCATATCATTCTTTTTTCATACTTGCAAGTACAACTGAGAACATAAATAAATTACATTTTGCAAACTTTACAGTATTTGTCACAGCACAATCTATTTATCTGTTATGATTTCCAAAATTGCCCATTCCTACTGAAATGTTTCTATTGTCTGGTAATTTTTATTTGTCATCCTCACAGGAGAATGCTTTCATATCTAGTATTTAAAGTTGAACTGTGTTCTGTTAGAGATTTTTCCTTTAGCTTTTTAGTTCCAGATAATGAGGAAAGTGGAGGTTTGTATTATTTGATGTTTCCATATTGTCCTTTTTGGAGAGTGGCACAGAAGCATGTCTATGTCTGTAAACTTCATGATTGTAGCAAAGAATTGATCTGTCCAGCAAATATTTGTTGAGGGATAGCTCTGTGTCTGATACTGCTGGTCACTAGAGATACGATGATAAATAGAGACAGACCTGGTCCTTGCTTTTGTACAGATTAAAAACTCCTCGAGAAGTTTTATCAAATAGTTACACAACAGTCGACCTACTTTATTACCAGTAGTGATAATTACTTACTGGGTTCTTGGTGAATTGGAAGGACCAATGGGAGACTGTTGTTCACAGTATAGTGAGCATAGAGGAGTCTAGGGAGACAGGAGGGGCCAGATGACATTAAGAACATAGCAATGGAACGCCATTGTTGACTATGAAGTGGGTGAATTTAAATTTGCGTTTTAAACACTCACTCTAGTTTCATTGTAGAGGACAAATTGGAGGAGCCAGGTGGATATAGGGAAAGTACATTAGAATGTTTTTACAGCCATTTAGACAAGACAACTCTATGGCTTGGATCAGGCTTATTGTGATGGAGATGAAACTCTGTGGACATGTTTAAGAAGTTTAGGTGGGATGTGTTATGAGAAGAATGGATGACTGGTTCATTGTGGAGGTGAGAAAGAAGGATTCCATTTTCTTGTTTTCTTATGGAATCAACAGGTAGCAATCTTCTCTATCTTTAGCACTGCTGCCTTAGAAGCAATGACCTTACCATCTACTCCAGATGGAAATGAGATTCAGAATGGGTTTCTCTTTTCATGCTACCCTTCATGATTATCGAAGTTAATGGTAGTTTCTAAATGTCTATACTTCCAGGACTCATGAGATAATACAGAATTGAGAATGCAGGTTCTAGAGCCAGACTGGGTTTGAGTTTTGGTTCTTCCACTTACTTTCAGAGTGGGTTGGGACAAATAGCTTTATTATTTTTGCCTCAATTTTCATATCTGTAAAATGGGGATAATTCTAGTATCTACTTCATTGACATGTTGTGGGGTTTGAGCTACTATTTATAAAGCACTTGCAATAGTACCTGACACATTGTAAGTAGTCTAATGTTAGTTACAATTATTGTTACTCTGATTTTAGTGTATGTGCTGCTAAAGCAAACATACATTACTCTTATTTTATGATGGCTGGGGATCTTGTCCATTCACCTGGCAATCACTTCCATTCCTACAGAGAGTCTTTTCTTCAGTTGTGGCTCCATGTAGGCCAAAGAATTATATAGTTAAATTACTTTTTCTGGCTTATTAAGTTGCTTTTCCTCTATTAAAACAACCTTTTCTCACTTAATTGGGAAGTTGTGTTATGACTATTATCTTGAACAAAAATTCTCTACTAATTTATGATTACCAAGTCATGTCTTCCTGGCATATTCATTTATTAGATGGTAGAAAGCTGATGTTGTGTATCTGAGAAGCTCCCTATGGACATCAGCAGGAGGTAGATATGTGACATAATGAGCTGTTATACAAAGAAAATGTTTCAGTCAGGATTGAATCAGAGAAACAGATAGCAGGGGATACATTAAGGGATTTATTGCATGACATTGGCTTATGTGATTGTGAGGGCTTGCCACACAAGTTTGAAATCCAGAGAGCAGGCTGTCAAGGAAGGCAAGCCAAACTCGCAGATCCAAGGTAAAGCTGTGGTCCAGAGGCAGCATTTTTTCTTCAAGGAAGAATGGGTTCTAGTCTTAAGGTTTATCAGCTGATTCAGTTGAGATCACCCTGATTATTCTATATAATAAAAGTTTAATGTGCTAAGTGTATGATCAACTGGTTGACTGTTTAACCAATCAAAATATAATATGCTAATGATATGCTAAGGCTGCTCAACTGGTCAACCAGTCACTATGATGTAGACTGATCACCAGGGGGCAGATGCTCCAACCTGTAGGTTAGCTTGCTGCTGGGGTCTGGCAAATTGGGGACTGAATGAAATCAGCTGAACATGCCCTGAAGCTCTCCCACATCTCTCCCCAGCCCTGATTGTGCACCAGTAGATTCCCTTGGCCTGGCCTGCACCCTCTCACAATCCAGGACCCCTTGAGGGATGTTGGAGAGCCAGTTTCAGTCAAATCCCACAGGGGGAGCGCCGCTCAGCTAGAAGCTGTGGTCATGGCTAGTGAGCTCAGCAGTGGTGGTGGGAGTCTCTCCCACCTGCATTGCAGTGTTAAGGATGTCCAGCCCCTGCAGGGATCGGGCCTAAGCCATCAGTTGGACACCCCCCAAGGGCTCCTGGACTACGAGAGGGCACAGGCTGAGCTGAGGGATCACCCCCGCCCACAAGTGCACAAATCGTGCACTGGGCCTCTAGTCTGAAAATAATCTATCTCCCCTAAAGTCTGCAGATTGCAGACTGCAATCACAAAATATCTTTAGCATACCTAATTAGTGTTTGATTGAATAACTATAGCCTAGCTAAATTGGCATATAAAACTGACTATCACACACACACACACACACACACACACACACACACACACACACAAACAAAACAAAACAAAAAACAAAAAACACCCCACAATACCTAAAATCTCTTAGAAACTAATTTGATTGTTTTTGAGGAAGTTATATGGTCTACAAATATATTCTTTAGGAAATTAATTTCAGGTGGTAGGAAAACTTTTCTAACACTTAAACTTTACTATTTGAATTTTAAAAATTACTGATTAGTTTTATTGCAGATGTTTTTATGCTGCATTAATTTACTACCCTTCCTCCCACTATTCCTTTCTCTGAATCAGGTGACAGAGGCATCCATTATTTTTTTATTGTGCAAACTTCTATATAGTTTCTTTTTCCCCATTATAACCATTCAGAAACATTATTTTCTTTAATCTGGCCTTTTATTTATTTTTTCCTTTGACTCACATTGGCCTCACCTAGCGCTCAGGGCAGTGAGGTTCTGGTCAACAACCAGTAGTTTCAGAAACAAGGTCCTGAGTCTATTGACGATTGAGTCCGAGTTTTTAGTTAAGTTAAACGTGATATTTTGGCCTCAGTTGTGTTTTAGCTCCTGACCCAGGAAAGCTCTGGAAGCCATCAGAGAGCCAGGTCTTTGAGCATGAGCTACTGTGAATCATACCATGCCCATTATAAATTCTTACTTTCTTGGCTGCAAACTCCCGTTTAAGCCCTATTATTGGGCTTTGATGCACATAAGCAAATGGACTTCTTCAGCCTGTAAAATCACTCCCTTTAAAAAAAATGTCGTAATTCCCTCCATCTCCATTATTTGTTAATTTTTTTCTTCTTAAAAAACAGGAGCAGCTACAGTGTCTTCTTTTTCACTTACACAATTTTAGATCTCTGATTGGGCTTCTTTTATGTAGTACCAGCCAACCTCATCCTTTGATGCTTCATGGAGAAGGCTGGCCAGGATTTATTGTCTCTGGCCAGCAGCACAGCCAACCAGGTACGTAATCCTTTCACACTGTCTGGTAGACTTTGTTGACTGTACAAAAGTAAGATGGCACATTCTGAGCTGAGACAATCCCATCTATGTACTTTGGTTGTTTGATTTTAATTTAGAATGTTCACTTTCCAGTTAGCCTGGTCTTCAGTTAGGTTGAAATTTGCTGGAGGTAAAATCTAAACAGCAGAAAGAATCTAGGGGAGGCAGTGGCTTATGATACCACTCAGCACAGCAAGAATGCCCACTAGGAAAGAGAAATTCCAAAGAATTGAGAAAAAAGAGGGCTAAACAAGTACCAGGAATCAACTGAAGGTTGATTTATGGTGGCATAAATCTGGGAGATGGCAAAAACCATGAAAACTAAACAAATGGGAACCGAACTGTAAAACAAATGATGTGATGTCTGGAAAAATATGGCAGAAGGAGTTTGAGAAAGGACATTTGTTTTCTTCAACTGTGGTATACTGAGTTCATCAGTATGACATTTGGTCAAAAGCGCCTTCTTCAGGATTAGTTTTTTTTTTCTTTTAACTTGCCATCAACCTATTTCCCTTCCATTTACTTAAATAGGTATTTTTCCATTGGTTTATTTAATTTTATATGCAGTTTAGAGCAGTGATTCTCAAGTGTGGTCCCTAAGCCAGCTGCAGCAGTGTCCCCTGGGAACTTGTAGAGATGCCATTATCAGGCCAGTCCCAGACCTACTGGGATAGGAAGTCTGGGAGTAGGGCTCAGCAATCTGCTTTAGCCAACCCTCTAGAAAATTCTGATGCAAGCTCAAGTTTAAGAACTACTGATTAAATTATAAAACTGTCTTTAATAATGTCAACTTGCAACCTAGCTGGCATGGCTCAGTGATTGAGTATCAACCTATGAACCTGGAGATCATGGTTTCATTTCCAGTCAGGACACATGCTAGGGTTGTGGGCTCAAACCCCAGTGTGCGGAGGGAGGGAGGGAATGCAGAAGGCAGCCGATCAATGATTCTCTCTTTAATCACTCCTCCTTTCCTGTCTCAAATCAATAAAAATATACTTTAAAAAAGAATGTCAACTTTCAGGGTTTCATAACACATTTTAAAAAATTTCTTTATTGATTAAGGTATTACATATGTGTCCCCATCCCTCCATTAACCCTCCCCCCCATTACCACCACTCATGCTCTCACCACCCTGGTGTTTGTGTCCAATGGTTAGGCTTATATGCATGCATACAAGTCCTTTGGTTGTTCTCTCCTCCTTACCGCCACTGTCCCCTACCTTCCCTGAGGTTTGACAGTCTGATCGATGCTTCTCTATCTCTGGATCTATCCCTGTTCATCAATTTATGTTGTTCATTATATTCCATAAATAAGTGAGATCATGCGGTATTTATCTTTCTCTGACTGACTTATTTCACTTAGCATAATGCTCTCCAGTTCCACCCATGCTGTTGCTAATGGTAAGAATTCCTCTTTTTTTTTTTTACCGCAGTGTAGTATTCCATTATGTAGATGTACCACAGTTTTTTAATCCACTCATCTGCTGATGGGCACTTAGGCTGTTTCCAAATCTTAGCTATGGTGAATTGTGCTGCTGTGAACATAGGGGTGCATGTAAGCTTTCTGACTGGTGTTTCTGGCTTCTTGGGGTATATTCCTAGAAGTGGGTCAATTGGGAGATCCATTTTTAGTTTTTTGAGGAAACTCCATATTGTTCTGCACAGTGGCTGAACCTATCTGCATTCCCACCAGCAGTGCACCAGGATTCTTTTTTCTCTGCGCCCTCGCCAATACTTGTCGTTTGTTGATTTGTTGATGATAGCCATTCTGACAGGTATGAAATAGTACCACGTTGTCGTTTTGATTTGCATCTCTCGGATAACTAGTAACTTTGAGCATGTTTTCATATGTCTCTTGGCCTTCCTTCTGTCCTCCTTTGAAAAGTATCTATTTAGGTCCATTGCCCATTTTTTGATTGAATTGTTTATCTTCCTTTTGTTAAGTTGTATGAGTTCCCTGTAAATGTTGGAGATTAAACCCTTATTGGTGATGACATTGGCAAATATGTTCTCCCATGCAATGGGCTTTCTTGTTGTTTTGTTGATGGTTTCATTTGCTGTGCAAAAGCTTTTTATTTTGATGTAGTCCCATTTGTTTATTTTCTCTTTAGCTTCCATTGCCCTAACAGCATTATCAGTGAAGAAATTGCTTCAGCAAATGTCTGAGATTTTGCTGTCTGTGGATTCCTCTATTTTTATGGTTTCCCATCTTATGTTTAAGTCCTTGATCCCTTTTGAGTTTATTTTTGTGTATGGTGTAAATTGATGGTCTAGTTTCATTTTTTTTGCATCATAACACATTTTACATATCTTGAATTCCTGATAGAGAATGCTAAGCCTAGTGCCTAGCCCTTCAGGCCTGTACTTCTTGTTTCTTTCACAATATTGTCTGGACTCACTTTTAATATAGAATGAAGGCAGGCACAGAATTTTTATCTTTATCAGCTAAATGGAAGTACAAAAGTTTTCCTACCATTTCTGGTCCTATGCATCGTGATGCTGGCCTCAAGATAAATTCAATTCCTCTACTGCTCTGAAGCACACATACATTTCTTATTTTTAGGGATTTGGTATATTGCAAATGTCCTTTGGGTTCATTTCAATTGAATTTATAATCAGGCTCCTGAAAATACTTATGCTGAGAAGCAACTCTCTCAACCTTTGAAGTGACTCACAGCAAATTTTCCTTGAAGGGATCCTCTTACAGAAGCCATGTATATTTGATCTTTCTTGTGCACACTGTCTGTCCTGTAGTTTCCATGAAACGTAAAATAGACTTCCCTTCAGTCTCTTCCCTTTCCTACATATTGCTGCAGTATTTTAGTCAAATCTTGTCTTTTTCTCCTGTTATCCTGTTTGTAACAGTTTCCAGATACACTCTCTGTGTGTCTTACAGAGATTCCTTTTTATAGCTAGGAATGAGAAGAGAATAGGGTGAATGCACTCAGAGGACAGGGTTGTAAGCTGAAAGCTAAGAGATTTGTGATGCCTTTAATTTTCTCTGTGGAATAGAAGGTGAGGCATCTGTTGAGATTTGGGGAAGTAAATGAATTGGAGTAATAGAGAAATATGGCCATATTAATGATTAAAATATGGGAATAATTCTAAGCCATGCTGTGAGTCCCCATTTGCCCTAATTTCTATTCCCCACTCTTTCCAGGATCCCTAGACCTTCCTGTGATTCAGCATCTGGAGGAGAGCATTGTCCAGAACCAAAGCTCTGTAGTCCCTTTTCTGATAAGTGGATGCCATTCCTTCCTGTTGGCTAAATATTTTGAAATTTACTGTGAGCAAAGAGTTTTTTGAGAGAAGAAAATATTTGATATGGGTGTTGTATAAAATGGGATAGTGAAATGAACATAGGAATGCAGTAGATTTCCCAAAAGCTATATTAAGGGCTCAGTTGCTGGTGGGTCAATAAAAGTATACTAGTAGCCTGGTGCACAAAATTCATGTGGGGGTGGGTGTTCCTGTACCCTCTCCAATCTGGGACCTCTCGATGGAAATCCTACTGCCAGTTTACAGGAATCAGGCCTAAACCGGCAGGAAGACATCCCTCTCACCTGCTGGCTGCTGTGAGACTGCTGGCTCCAGCCTCTCACCTGCCTGCGTGCCTGCCTGATTGGCCCTAACCACTGAGCCTGCTGGCCTGCTCACCCCCAAATGCCCCCTTGTCAGCCAGATCACCCCCAACTGCCCCCCCTGCTGGCTTGCTCACTCCCACCTTCCCTCCTCACTGGCCTGCTCACCCCCAACTGCCCCCCTGCTGGTCTTTTCATTTCAAACTGCCCCCCCTCTGTCCTGATCACCTCCAACTTACCCCCACTGATGGCCTGCTCATTCCCAACTGGCACCCCTCCTTGTCTGCTTACCCCCAATGGCCCCTGCCATCCCATCCTGGCCTGATCACCTCCCGGCAACTCAAGATCCCAGCCCCTCCTTTTTTTCTTTTTCTTTCTTTCTTTCTTTCTTTCTTTCTTTCTTTCTTTCTTTCTTTCTTTCTTTCTTTCTCTTTTTTTTTCAGTGCCTCCTTTAGCAGAGGCAAGGGCTGGCTGGAAGCAAGTATCTAGGATTTATTTATCTTCTATAATAGAAACTTTGTAGCCTTGAGTGAAGGCCAGGACCAGCCAGGGTGGGAAACTTGGCTTCATCCATCACCAGTGGCAACCCAAGTCCCCTGCTTGCTCCAGCTTTGTGGCTACCACCATTTTTATTGGGATTTATTTATCTTCTATAATTGAAACTTTGTAGCCTTGAGTGGAGGCCAGGGCAGGTCAGAGCAAGCGGGAAGCTTGACTTCCTTCATTGCTGGGGCAACCCAAGCCTCCTGCTTGCTCCAGCTCCATGGTTAGCTGCCATCTTGGTTAGATTAATTTGCATACTCTTGATTGGCTTGTGGGTATGGCCTGTGGGTGTAGCAGAGTTATGGTTAATTTGCATGTTTCTCTTTTATTAGTGTAGATTGTCTTCATTATTATGGGATTTTCTCAACTGTGGGCAAGGAGAAAGCAGATATTTGAGTCCATAGAGGTTGGAAATTTGCCAGAAGACCTCAATAAAAAGGACAATGAGGCAGAAAAGAATTCATACATCTACTAAATCAGGGAGATTAGTGAAAAAATAAATAAAATGGGCAAAATGATTACCAGTAGGGTGTCCTTTCAAAGAAAGTTAGAAGATGGTCTATAGTACTCTTCTGGGGGGGAAGGGGTGTCTTCTCAGTCCATGAGTCTGTAGCTTTCATTGCCTTTGAGGTACTTTACAACTCTACAAGTTGTAGAAAACTGATGGTAATGCAAATTATTTTTGTCCATAAAGATGCAGCAAATTTTTTTTTTCAGTGAAGATGTAATTGATGCTTATCATATGGCTATTCCTTAGTTTTATATTTCTTAGAAGATGTATTGCAACATTTTTGATTGCGTATATATGTGTTTGTTCTTTGAATGGTTTCATATATCATACTAGAGGCCTGGTGCATGAAATTTGTGCACTGTGGGGAGGGGTGACCCTCAGCCCAGCCTGCACCTTCTCCAATCTGGGACTGCTGGCTCCCAACTGCTCACCTGCCTGCCTTCTGGCGATCAAGCCTGCAGGGGAGGGCAGTTAGGGATGACCAGGCTACAGAGGAGTGGTTAGGGGGTGATTAAGCTGGCAGGCAGAAGCAGTTAGGGGCAAGCAGGAAGTTGTCCCCTGTACTGGAGTGGCCAACTCCAAATATTTATCAATTTAATTTGCCTTTCAGAAAGGAAGAATGGAATGCTAGAGATCAGAGAACTTTACAGGAATGAAATAAGTAAAAGAGGCCTGTTAGTTTACCAAGAAGGTGACAGGAAATGCAGTGAAGTAAGAACAGCTGAGCAGAGGGTTTTTTGTGTACTTTCTAAACATTTGCTCCCTGGCCATTTTCCTCAGAGACCTATTTGCTTTTCTTTGCAGTCTGGCTCCATCCATTTATATTCATTTGAATGTTTGTTTCTGTTTTTCCTTGTTCATTTTCTCTGTAGCTTTCAGTCATCTCTGACAAGGTGATTTTAGCCTCATGTTCTGTTGGCTCTTATTTCATTTTATCTCAAGAAATGAAAAATTCCACTTTAACTGGAAAAAGTGTATACAAAACTTTGGGTCTTGCAGATTGGAAAAAAGATTTCTTGCTATATTAGGAAAGATGGACAGATTCTGGAACATAGAATAAAGTGGGATAATTTATGTTAAGCGAGAGAGAAAGAAGATGCTCCAATAAGAAACAGTTACCAAAAGCATATCTAAATATATTATCTTCAAATTAAAATCCTCCACAAATTTTAAAATAGATGTTTTCTTGCCAACTTGTAGTAATAACATTTATCTGATTTGTTCAAGGAAAATAAGAATGAAATCCTCCTGGGTGATTTTGATGAAAGCGTTGAAAATAAATTACACTTGAGAATTGTGTTTATTCTGAATAGTGAAACAAACTCTTCAAAAACATGCAAGATGCTTTGAATATTTCACCCAAGTAAAACTTGTTTCTTTGAAAAAAATAAAAAGTAGTTACACAGAAACGAATCTAAGGACTGAATATAATTGGCAATTGGAAGTATTATGTGGTCAGATTTGTCCTAGTTTCCCTTTGGTGGCAATTTTGGATTGATCTAAAGACAGAACCAGCCAAGACCGGTTTGGCTCAGTGGATGGAGCGTCGGACTGCGGACTGAAGGGTCCCGGGTTTGATTCCGGTCAAGGGCATGTACCTTGGCTGTGGGCACATCCCCAGTAGGGGGCGTGCAAGAGGCAGCTGATCGATGTCTCTCTCTCATCGATGTTTCTGACTTTCTATCCCTCTCCCTTTCGCTCTGTAAAAAATCAATAAAATATATTTTAAAGACAGAACCAAATTTGAACTGAAGATAAGGCATTTATGAAATAAGAAGACTAGTTTAAAGAGCACATGGAAAACCTGTTTGGGGGCAAACCGTGTCTTATATTGTAAGACTCAGAGGAGATTATGTAGTGAGCGTGAGTTTAAAAAGAAAAGGCAGTGGCCACAAGCAGGGTTATCCAAGGCCCCAGGGATAGATTTTTCTCCTGAGATAGGTGGGGCATTATGTATGGCACTGATAAGGCCTTAGCAGGGGAAGCCAATTAATCACATCACTTTTGTAATTCTGCTTTTCCCTACCTCTCCCTGCAATCTCTGATGGTCAGGCACATGCCCAAAGAAAGCTTCACAGCCACGGATGGTGAGTCAGATAAATTACCTCTGCCTACTTTGAAATGAATGCAGCAAATGATTTAATAGAAGTAGTTTTTGAGGCTACTAAGCTAGCCACTGGACAATCCCTGTTGTCGTTGAATTAGTCATTTCCTTCTTCCACACACTCATTTATTTGGGAACTAAAAAAAGTATTTACTCTATGCTTTTCCTTTGGCGACACATTTTAGGTATGTGTAAAGGCTGGTTTAAATATTTTAGTAGGAAAAGTGGTGGAAATATGAGAAATAAGATAGGGGTGCCCGGCTGGTGGGGCTCAGCGGTTGAGTGTCGACCCATGAACCAGGGGATCACAGTTCAGTTCCGGGTCAGGGGATGTGCCTGGGTTGCGGGCTTGATCCTTAATCGGGAGCATGTAGGAGGCATCTAATCAATGATTCTCTCTCATCATTGATGTTTCTATCTCCCTTCTCTCTTTCTCTCTCTAAAATCAATAAAAATATATTAAAAAAAATATAAGGGAGACATTGAGAAAGAAGAGCAATGTGAATTGGTGATTGACCGAATGTAAGAGTGGACAATTTACTTAAGAGGATTTCAAATCTTAAAATTTTGGAGGGGTTTCATGTGGAGGAGGTGGTCGCCAGTTTTTTTTTCCCCCCACATTCACTTTATTTAAAAAAAAATTTTTTTTAATTCGATTTCCTGGGGTAACGTTGGCTAATAAAATTATATGGGTTTCAGGTGTATAATTCTATAATACATCATCTGTATGTTGTATTGTGTGTCATCACCCGAAGTCAAGTCTCCTTTCATCACTATTATACTTTATCCAGCCCCTTTATTCTCTTCTACTCCCCCTCACCCCTTATCCTCAGGTAATTACCATACTGTTGGCTGTGTCTATAGTTTGTTTGTTTGTTTGTTTTTCCTTAATTTCTTTTTCACCCAGCCACCCAACCCTCTATCTATGAATCTGTTTCTGATTTGTTTGTCAGTTTATTTTGCTCATTAGATTCTACATATGAGTGAAATCATACGGTGTTTGTCTTTCTCTGACTGGCTTATTTCACTTAGCATAATACTCTCCAGGTCTATCCATACTGTTGCAAAAGGTGTGTTCCTTCTTTTTTTACAGCTGAATAGTATTTCATTGTGTAAATGTACCACAGTTTTTTGATCCACTCATCTCCTGTTGGGCACTTGGATTACTTCCAAATCTTCTGCTTTGACAGGTTAGGAAAAAGGAAAATTACTTTGACATTTCAAAGATATGTTATCGTAGATGCAAAAATATAATAGACAAGATTAGTTAGGGTAAAGATTGACCTTTGTCAAGAAAGGTTTAGGCTTAGGACATGACCACCCATCATAAACTGCTTTTAGTTAAAAAGTTTCAATTTCAGACCATCCTTTGTGGTTACTGTAGGCCTCTGAGTTTGCAAGACTGCCACGCAGGCCTTCCCTGAGCTAATCGGGTTAGCATGTGGCCCCTTTTCATTCACACAGGCCTTTCATGTTATATTTTTAAAGCTGCTTTTTTGGTTGTTTTCAATATCATGGCTCAGAATAATCAATACATTTGCAAATATTTTCTTCCCCCCTGAGTGAGAATAACAAGTCAAGAAAATAGCCAGGCCTTGCTTTTCTCCCCTTGCATAGTCAGTTTTTTTTTTTTCCAGACAGGATGGTAAATGGCTCATGCATTAAAGATGAATTCAAAAGAAAGGGTGTTGAGCCAAAACTGCTTTAGCTCAGTGGGTAGAGCGTCAGCCTGCAGATTCAAAGGTCCCAGGTTCGATTCTGGGCAAGGGTATGTATCTTGGTTTCTAGCACATCCCAGTGGTGGATGTGCAGGAGGCAACTGATCCGATGTTTCTAGCTCTCTATCCCTCTTCCTTCTTCTCTGTAAAAAAATCAATAAAATATATTAAAAAACAACAACAGCAACAACAACAAAAAACAAAGGCAGGGTATTGATACACCTAGGATAAACTGCATCTTTGTGTGTCCATCCTCCTTCTGTAGTCATTTCAAAGTGCACAAAACCTTCCCTTTATATCTTTTCCCTGTAGCTTCAGCAGCACATTGGGAATCAGTGCATCAATAGTTTCTTTCAGGCTTTTCAAGGTGGAAACAACAAAACTGTTTGAGGAAGCAATCCTTGACTTTTCAAGGGTGAAGAATTTATTTCCTCCTCTTCACTCACTTATTAAGGGGTAAAGATATCACAGCACTGACTATGTGAACACACAGAAGGAAGTATCCTGGATGGAGCTGTCCTTATCCTCCGCAGGAGTGATGCATATGCCACACTTATTTCCCATACACCTCATTTTTATGCCATCCCCAAATCATATTATCACTTATTTTGATATTATATCTATCAAATTTCTGAAATTCCAAAATACTAATGAATAACCCCCTATAGAAAACCAAGGCTACAGTATATGTTTGTCTTTATGACTAGATTTTTTTCTCTCTTTATTTTACCTGTTGGGATTCAGGTAAGTTAACTTAGCAGTTACAAATTGGCAATCTTGTCAGCACTTACCCTTGCCTCAATTTTGTAAACCTCTAAGTTTTATAAAGCCACTGGTGACTTTAGAAGGCCGGGCTCTGGTGAGAAAGAACATGGGAATCACTATAAAATATTCTCTGAGGATATTCATTGAATATTCTGCTGGGGCCTAAAGGTCAATTAAAATATTGCACATCTTTAAGGGAGATAATGAAAAGAAGATATTATCATAGTCTACACATTATGATGCATTTGTACTGAAAATATGGTGGTCAATTTTTGTCAGTTAGCAAAGAAAAAAGTATTTTTTTTCTTAAAATATATTTATTGACTTTTTTACAGAGAGGTAGGGGGAGGGATAGAAAGTAAGAAACATCGATGAGAGAGAAACATTGATCAGCTGCCTCTTGCACACCCCCTACTGGGGATGTGCCTGCAACCAAGGTACATGCCCTCAACCAGACTCGAACCTGGGACCTCTCAGTCCACAGGCTGACGCTCTATCCACTGAGCCAAACCGGTTTTGGCAGCATAGAAAAAAGTATTATTGTTAGAGGGAAAAATCAGAAAAATAAAGCAAGCAATTGTGGGGGGAGACAGAGAGAGAGAGAGAGAGAGAGAGAGAGAGAGAGAGAGAGAGAGAGAGAGAGAGAAATCACACCACATATGTGAAGGGGTGGCATGAGGAGGAAGAGGTTGGGGAACTGGAGTAAGAGTAGGGGCTCCTATATGAAAATGCACTAGATTTTAGACCTACATTTGGAAAACCAAAGACTGGGCAGGAATCTGATTAATATCAACAAAATCACAAATAATGTAGATAAGAGAAAGAAGAGCTTGTTAAGAAATCTTAAGGACCTAGCATGAGAGAGACTCCTTTATAATCTTGAGGGGGATATTTAATATAAACTGAACAGCATTTGTGGGCTTAGCTGAGGGCAACTTGTTAAGACATTATGATGTGCTACAAGTAGGGAATAAAAACACTCTTAAAAAGGATTCGGACATACTTATTTAGAATTGACAGAATTACTAGTATAAATAATTCTCTTGAAAAGCAAGACTAGACATAATCTTCCTTTGTATAACTGGTTGAAAACACAACACAAGCTGGATGGGTCAAATATGAATCTGACTAAGGAGATTCTTATTTCCCTGTCTTGATGTTGATCATTTGGATAGAATTATTTGTCATGATTTTCATCCATCAGCTCCTGCACTTGATATCACTTTTTGAATCATCACTGAAGAGAAAAATCTAGAAAAGTTCTCTTACAAAACACAATGTCCTTGGTCTCTAAATAATTGAATAGTTAGCTAATTTCTGGTTGGGTTGAGAAACACCTGGAGCCAGATGGAATTCCTAGCTCCATTACTGCCATCTACAAATAATAATAGTAATTAATATTTCTATATCAATTACTGGGTCAGGTATGCTAATTTAATCCTTACAACAACCTTATAGGTAGGTGCTCCTCTTATTCCCATTTTACAAATGGGGACTCGGGTACAGAGAGGTTAACTTGCCAAAGGTCATATGCTTAGTGAGTGAAAGAGCTGGTATTTGAAACCCAGGACACTGTAAGATTCTACAATCTTAACCATATGTATATCAACTGTTTCCTGTCAGATTAATTACAGTGATTTCGACAAAGCAGCAATTTAATGAGGAGGCAGTGTGAAAACTGTCCAGGGATGATCATAGTAAAGGAGGAAATAACCCAACAACAATTAGATTGGGGATCAGCACAAGTATCATTAAGACTCCAAATATTTAGCTACGGTATACTCACAAATGTGTGGACAGTAGCTGCCCTTAACCAAATATTAATATACTAGTGGCCTGGTGCACAGAATTCGTGCACTGGGAGTGGGTGATCCCTCAGCCCAACCTGCCCCCTCACACATACTGGGAGCTTTCAGGGGATGTCCTACTGACTACTCACCCCTGGCCTGCCCAAGGCCTAAAGCCTCTACGTCTGGCCCAGGTATAGGCCATCGGCCTGTTCTGCTCAGCTCTGTCCTTAGTCCCAGCCACCCGAGGGCCATGTGGTCACTGCTGGGCACCTCAGCTCAGTCCAGGCCTTAGTCCTAGCTGCTTGCAACTGCCCGGCCTCGGGGGCCATGTGGTCACCACCACCACCTTGGCTCCATCCCTGGGAGCTGTGCGGACGGAGTTAAGGTCTGGACCAGAGATGAGGCACCCCTCGGCAAGTGCACAGCTCCTGGGGGTGGAGCCAAAGTGGCAGCTGTCTGCCCCTGGAGCCCCGTGGTCACTGCTGCCACCACCTTGACTCCATCTCCAGGAGCTGTGTGCTTGCCGCCAGTGCCTCAGCTCCGGTCCAGGCCTTAGCCCCATCTGCCTGTGACCGCCTGGCCCCAGGGGCCATGTGGTTGCCGCTGGCCGCTTCAGCTCTGCCCCCAGAGCCCCGTGGTCGCTGCCCCCACCTTGGCTCTGCTCCTGGGGCGCCTCATCTCCGCCCCCTTGCCTTAGCAATGGCTGGCTCTGCCCCAGCTCCTGATTGGCTGGTGGGCATCGCCAGTGGGCGTGGCCTGTGAGAGTAATGGAGATACAATCAATTTGTATATTACTCTTTTATTAGATAGGATAGTATTTTTGAAAAAGTTTATGTAATATTTACCTTTTCCCCAGCTCTTTTCAGAAGTTATAAAACCCTTCAAACTCCACCTCAAAGTACAGATACTCTGACAAATATTCTCTTTTAAAGTGACATGTTTAGAGGAGTTTAAAGTAAGTGTTTGAGCTGAAGTGTGTTTTTAAAATATCATGATGGACCAGAGGAAGAAATGTTACTAGGTCAACACAAGGCTATGTGAATACTTCAGAGAAAGTAGCAGGCTCTGAATTGTTTAGAGATGAGGGGAACGTGTTTGTAAGAGGGCTTTTCTACATTTCCCATACTTCCTCTTCCTCAGCTGGTTTGAGAAAGCTATGAAATGCAGGAGCTGGTAGTTGAAAGAAATGGCAAAAAATTTAATCCTAATAATTGGAAAACTCCTTGCCAACTTCAAATTGCCATTTTTTTCCCTCCAAAGTATATGTAGCTACCTAAAAATGTGGTGTGTTGGCTTAGCCCAATTATTTCCAAGCACTTTCAAATAAGTCCTTGGCATCCTTTCTTCAAAGAAACTTTCTGGAGAAACCTCATATGCAAAAGACACAAAAGTTAGCTGCTCAAGAAAGTGGGCAGACTGGTTCGGTTGCATAGAGTCCCTTCTTTTTGGAGACATCCTATCCTTCCTGAGGGCAGCCTAGACATCTCATATCAAACTGGAAGCCCATTTGATAAATTTCTGGCTTATAAGTATTGGCTAAAATGTTGATATAATAAGGTATAAAATAAATTACTTAGTCCAGCCTCTAAGTTTGGAAAGTATGCATTTCAGGTTTTATCAAGCCAATACCCTTTGAATACTGTTTTTATTCAAAGCAGGCTAAAACCCATGTGTTCTAAAATGTATTGGCAAAAACCCTCAAGTTAACTTTTTTTAAAAATTAAGTTCTATTTAGTAGTTAATATTGTTCTGTTGCAATCTTGATGGCACCAACAGGTACAGAATTTATAAAGTAATCTAGAAAGCGAGGAACAAATATGCTAGTTACTTTGAAAATGAGTTTTGAACTTCAGTCTATCCCATATATATTTTTTCCATTTGAAGAGATTGAACATATGTTATTTGTAATAAAACCTAGCATTATTGGAGAGAGTGCCGGTCCTAAGAACCAAATAGGTCAAATGATCTATTGCCTTTATATTTTCCTATCATTTTTGTCTTCAAGTGCTTTCTCATCTATTGGTCTCTAGGGGAAGCTCTGATTCCCCTTTTTCTCTACTCTTTCAAATTCCGAAGAGAAGGGGACTGATATGGATGAGTTAATTTTCTGGCAAATGTTTTCAGTGCCTGCTTCTCGCTAGGCATTAAACTCTGCTCTGATACTAGAGGAGGCTCAACATTCCTGCCCTGCACTCAGCCACACTGGTGTCCTCACTGTCTTCTCCCAGGACATTCTTGCCTTAGGGCCTTTGACCTTTCTGTTTTCCCAGTCTTGACCACTCCTCTTTCAGATAAGGACTCTCATCTTCACTTTCTTCAGAAATGTTTTGTAAACATTATCTTCTCAAAAAACTTCTTTCAAGAGCCAGTCTAAAATTTCAATCCCCTTTCCCAGTGGTCGGCAAACCAAGGCTGGCGAGCCACATGTGACTCATGAGCCGCGGTTTGCTGCTTTGTTGACTAATGTGTTTGCTGACCACTGGACTTTACTAAATATTACCAAGTAGTTGGAAACTGTGAGGATTAGGCAATTGTAGCATATTTTGTGCAAAGAGGTAAAGGGTAGTATATGATAGTGGTCGGCAAACTCTTTAGGCAACAGAGCAGCAAACCGAGGCTGCAATTTGCTATCTACTGCCCTATCCTGAAATTTTGAACCCCTTCTCTGCTTTATTTTTTCCCTTTAAGACCTATTACTCTTTTATATATACTACTAGAAGCCTAGTGCATGAAAATTCATGCACTGGAGGGGGGTCCCTCAGCCCAGCCTGCCCCCTCTCAGAGTCCAGGAACCTTCGGGAGCAGGAAGCAACCTGGCAAGCAGGGGATGGTGATTCCCCATTAAATCTCTGTTGCTGCCACTGCTGGCAGTGCAAGCCTCTGCTGGCCCTGGTTACCTGAGCCTTGGGTGGCTCTGGGTGTCTGGGCAGCTGCCATCAGAGGCTTGCCTATGCCTCGGGCCAGCCCAGGGTGGCTGGGGGGCTGAGGGGATTGGGGGACTCTGGAGGCAGGCATGCAGAGCAGCCGGGCCCACTGGGGGACAAGCCCAGCCTTGCTGTGTTCCTGCTACCCTGGCAGGGCTGAGGGGACTGGGTGCTGCCATCTTGTGCCTGTGGGTCCATCATATTTGAGGGTGGGCAGTCAAGTAGCATATTTCCTCCTTATTGGCTGTGGGTGTCACCATCTTTGCAATGGTATGAGGATCAATTAGCATATTTCCTCTTTATTAGACAGGATTATAGTAATTATTACTTTTTGCTAATTATGTACCTCTACCTTATAATGTAAGCTCCAGGCACGTAGGGTTTTAGTTTATTTTACTCACTACTGTATCTCCAGCATCTACAATAGGGCCTAACACTTAGTAAATGCTCAGTAATATGTGTTGAATAAGTGAATGCAGACTGACTGGTAGTAGCCATAAATCCATGGGCCCAGATCTTTGAAAACACCACACTGTAGTTTTCACTCTGGTTTGTGTTAAAAATGGGATTGTGGCAATCTCTGCAGCTATGGCATAGGAGGTGGGGTGGGGACAAGGAAACAAAACTGTTACCCATCCCTTTCCTCAGTTTTTATCTCTGTTATGTTGGATTTCAGGTAATGTTTCATTAGGAGAAAAATTTGTGGAAATAACAAATTTCAAACTACTGAATAGGGATAGCAGAAAAGAATGTTTACATGTGGTTGTGTAGCCTAAAATATTGTGATTTTCAGTGTTTCTTCATCCCCACAGGAAAGTGTAAAGGCGAGGGTTATGGAGAATTAGGCACAAAAGCCCCAAATTCAATGAGCTTCATATTTGGGAGATTTTAAAAATTGTTGCATGTAAAAGTTGTTGCATTTTAATGAGTTATTCAAAATTCCCCCTCCTTCATTTCTAGATATATTATTCTACTAGTATGTTAACTCACCACATAATTGGAAATTTTTAGTGGGCAGAGGGGACAACAGAGTTATTTATGCATTTATGTTTTGCTTGGAAATTGATCTAAGTGCTATATTGTCCAAAAGCAAAAGTAAGTGAGCATAATAACAATAGGTCTTAGTTCACGTTCTCTAAAATGTGTATATTTTCAACACATTTTAAAGCACATGATGGCATAAATATTATTATGACCATGATATAAAGATATTTGAAGAATCTGTGTGAAAGCTAGATGTTGAACCATAGACAGAAGCTACCATATTTTTCCGTGCATAAGATGTTATTTCTTTCTAAAATTGTTAGACTGAAAATCAAGGGGTGCTTACAGAAATCAGCCAAGAAGCGAGCTGTGCGGATGCATAGCTGCCCATACCTTGTCAAATAGGCTTCTTCTAATCACGGGCCTTATCGTTACTTATGTCAGCTGATGCCGTATGGAGGTGGAGGTGAGAGTGCACAGATGCAACAGAAACTGGAGCGTTCTGAGCCCATAAAGATGCCAGAAAATAAAAAGAAAAAGATAAATACTGGTAAGCGATTGTCTTACTCTGTAAAATTCAAACTGAATGTAATCAGTTATGCAAAAGAGCATGGAGAACTACAGAGAGACAATTTGGACCTTCTCTCACTGAGTGTATGATCAGACAGTGGAGAAAACAGGAAGAACAACTCCTTAAGATGCTAAAAAAGAAGAAAGTCTTAACAGGAAAACGAACAAAATGTTTAAAATATTGATTTCTTAATTTTGGGTTGGAAAAGTAGGGAGCACCGTATACATGGGGGTGTCTTATACAGGGGAAATACGGTAATCAAAAGATTCATCTGTCTTTATTTATCCTCATATTAACCTGGCTCAGAGACCTGCCACATGACTGCCTCATAATCATTTAACAAACTGATTTCACATCCAAGGGAATATAGCCAGAGATGTGCAGGGTCACATAGCTAACTTCTTGGCAGGGTGAGAGTTAGAACACAGATCACCAAGTGTTGCCTTACCTCCTGTTTTTCCATGACACATTGCTTCCCTCTTAAACTTCCCACAAAATGGACATAAATATGCTTTAGCCCTAGCTGGGTTGCCCCAGTGGACAGAGCATTGGCCTGCAGAACAAAGGGTCCTGGATTCCATTTCAGTCAAGGGCAGGTACATTGGTTGCAGGCTGCTCTCTGGCTGGGTCCTAGTCAGGGCTCATGCAGGAGGCAGCCAACTGATGTGCTTCTCTCAGTCTTTCCCAACTCTTCCACTTTTCCTAAAAATCAATGGAAAATTATCCTCAGGTGAAGACTAACGATAAATAAATAAATAAATAAATAGGCTTTATATGTTAATGCAGAGCTTTGCTTTATTGAAAATATAAATGTATGGAGCAAGCCATACAAACTTTAACTGACCTATCTAGACTTACAAATTGAAAAGGAACATGTTAACTACAATAAACATTAGTTGGACAATTACTGAATAATTCTTTGAGTAGAAGCATAATTGACAAAAAATTATTATAATAGAAGAAATACCATTTATCATGCAACTGTAAACATGTAAAACTACCCTGGGAAAATAGATGGGAAGAGAAAAATGAAAAAGAAAAGAGAGGAGGTGTGCATGGAGGTTGCAGCAGAGTGAAGGGAATTCTGGTGAGTGGAAATGAGAACATCTGGGCAGGTAGGGTAGGGAGAGCTACAGCCTCCAGTGATCACATACAACATAAAATGCAGTGTTGCAGTGACATGAGCGCCTCAATTTATTATTATTTTTTACCCTCATAATGTTTCTGTTAAACAAACATAGTGGTTCTTAACTTGTTTTGGTTCAGAAGCCTTTTGGAAATCTGGTTAAAATTATAGACTTCCTTCCTGGAAAAGTGCCAATAGGCACAGTGTTCCCAAAGGCCACTAAAAAGTGTGCAAAATGTAATTTTCCTTGTTTACCTATGACTGCGTTTAATCTCTAGCTCCAGCCTTCATTCTGCTCAACAGCAGGAACCTAATCCAGCTACTGGCAATGAGCCTTCAGCGACTTCTCTGTGACTGGGGGTTTGAAGTATCAGCATCATAATCATGGACATTTCCTCCCTCTTCCTTCTTCTGGGGTTAGTTCTACACCAGGGGCTCTCCTTCTTGTCCTTGGCCTGTCCTGAGCAGGCATCCCCGAGATGTTCAGCTGCTGTGTGGGGCTTCTGGTGTTGGTTCCATCCTCACTTGTTTTCCTGAGCAGCAGGCCCCCACCATGCTCCATGCACACAGTGCCTGCAACTCGTCCCTGTGCATCCCTTTGTCCAAACTATAAAATGCTGTCCTGCTTCTCTGTAACTAGGGGGCTTGGGGGCTTGTCAAAGTCGCTAGGCCCCTAATGATTTGTGAACCCTCACCTTCCCATCCCTGCTTTGGCACATATGTGAAGTTTGTACCTCTCTCCCTTTACTATTAATCCTTAAACTCTTAAACTAAAAAAGCAGTTTCTTTTCCAGTCATTGGAGCATGGGCAGGTATAGGACTTCTGACAAAATACTAGGTTCTCTTCATCCATTTCCTTTTCCTTGTGACAACTTGGAGACTCTTTACTGACAGGAGAAATTCTTGTCATAAAGTATTCCCCTTTGGGGACAATAAGAAAATGTATATGCATTTCCTTATTTAAAAAAATACAAAGGATAAATGGAAAAGTAATGAAAATGATTTACCAATGGGGATAGATGGGAATGGAGCAAAAGGACAGGGGAAGTGAGTGAGATTTCCAAGTGTACATTAAAAAAAAAAGAAAGAAAAGTCATGTAATTAAGTATAGGCAGCAACGGAACTGCTCGGTTATGCAGAAAAGTTGTGTAACTGAGGAAATTAACCTGTTTATCTATATACTAGAGGCCCAGCGCACAAAATTTGTGCACAGGGAGCAGGGGATATCTTTCAGCCCAGCCTGCACCCTCTCCAATATGGGACCTCTCGAGGGATGCCTGACTGCCTGTTTAGGCCTGATCTCAGTAGGATCAGGCCTAAACGGGCAGTAGGACATCCTTCTCACAATCCAGCACTGCTGGCTCCAAACTGCTCACCTGCCTCCCTGATTGCCCCTAACTGCTTCTGCCTACAAGCCTGATCACCCCCTAACCACTACCCTGCCAGCCTAAATGATGTCTAACTGCTCTGCTGCCAGCCTGTTTGCCCCCAACTTCCCTCTTTTTGCTGGAATGGTCACCCCTAACTGCCTTCCCCTACAGACTTGATAGATCTCAACTACCCTTCCTTGCAGGCCTTATCCCTCCCAACTGCCCTCCCCTGCTGGCCATCTTGTGGTAGCCATCTTGTATCCACATGGGGGCAAAATCTCTGACCACATGGGGGTGGCCCTCTTGTGTGTTAGAGTGATGGTCAATCTGCATATTACTCTTTTATTAGATAGTATAGAGGCCTGGTGCATGGTTGGGGGCCAGCTGGTTTGCCCTGAAGGGTGTCCTGGATCAGGTTGGGGGTTCCCTTGGGGCGTGGGGCAGCCTGGGCGAGAGGCCTGTTGTGGTTTGAAGGCCAGCCACAACCCCCAGCGACCCAAGTGGAGGCCCTGGGATCTGGGATTAATTTATGTTCTACAATTGAAACTTTGTAGCCTGGAGCAGAGCCAAGACTTCTGCTCACTTGTGGCGACAGCCATTTCTGTTTAAATCCTATAATTGAAACTTTGTAGTCTAGAGTGGAGGCTTAGGCACTAGAGCTACAAAGGCTTGTCTTCCTCCATCACCCAGGCAACCCTAAACTCTGCTCTCTCCAGCTCTGTGGCTGCCGCCATTTCTATTGGAATATATCTTTTATAATTGAAACTTTGTAGCATTAAGTGGAGGCCTAGGCCAGCAAGGGCAGGTGGAAAGCTTGGCTTCCTCTGTTGCCAGAGAAACCCAGGCCTCCCTCCTGCTCTCAGGGGCCGCAGCCATCTTGGTTGAGATTTATTTGCATAATTTGCTCCTTATTGGATGATGGGCATGGCTGTGGGAGTGGCCTGATCTGAGGTATGGTCAATTTGCATGTTACTCTTTTTTGAAAAAAAAATATATATATTTTGTTGATTTTTTTACAGAGAGGAAGGGAGATGGTTAGAAAGTCAGAAACATCGATGAGAGAGAAACCTTGATTAGCTGCCTCTTGCATACCCCCTACTGGGGATGTGCCCACAACCAATGTACATGCCCTCAACCAGAATAGAACCAGGATTGAGCTTTCAGTCCGCAGGCTGATGCTGTATCCACTGAGCCAAACCGTTTTTTTTTTTCATCTTTATTGTTCAGTTTATTAATTACATTGTTCCCTTTTTTTTTTACCCTATAGTTCCCCTCCACCTGGTACCCATCCCACCCTCCGCCATTAACCCCCTCCACTGTCCTCTCCCATAGTTGCAGGATTTTTGTCCAGTCTCTTGCTGCACTTCCCACACTCCTTTTCTCCCCAAGAGTTGTCAGTCCATTTCCTCTCTATGTCCGGGATTCTGTTACATTCACCAGTTTATCCTGTTCATCAGCTTATTAATTCACTTGATTTTTAGATTCATTTGTTGCTAGATGTGTATTTGTTGTTCCTAATTTACACTTTTATCTTCTTCCTCTTCTTAAAGAATATCTTTCAGCATTTCATAATGGTGGTGATGAACTCCTTTAGCTTTTTCTTGTCTGCGAAGCACTTTATCTGACCTTCAATTCTGCATGATAGCTTTGCTGGATAGAGTAATCTTGGTTGTAGATTCTTGCTATTCATCACTTTGAATATTTCTTGCCACTCCTGTCTGGCCTGCATAGTTTCTGTTGAGAAATCCGCTGACAACCATATGGGTGCTCCCTTATAGGTAACCATCTGTTTTTCTCTTGCTGCTTTTAATATTCTCTCTTTGTCTTTTGCTCTTGGCATTTTAATTATGATGTGCCTCGGTGTGGTCCTCTTAGGGTTCCTATATATTGGGGTTCGGTGAGCTTCTTGGACTCCTAAGTCAATTTCTTTCACCAGGTGTGGGAAGTTTTCGGTCACTATTTCTTCAAATAGGTTTTCATTGTCTTGGTCTCTCTCTTTTTCTGGCACCCCTATAATTCGGATGTTGGTATGCTTGAGATTGTCCCAGAGGCCCCTTACACTAGCTTCAATTTTTTGGATTCTTTTGGTTTCTTGCTTTTTCAGCTGAGTGGATTTTACCTCCTTGTATTTCACATCTTTAACTTGGTTTTTGGGGTGCTCCAGAGCACTTTTAGGTCTTTGTATAATATTTTTTATTTCAGTCAATGTATGCTTAATTTCTGGTTGGTCCTTTTTCATATCCTTGAGGGTCTCCTTTATATCCTTGAGGGTCTCCTTCATTTCCTTGTAGGACTCATTCATTTCCACATTGGTCTTGATCATTTCCTTGCAGTTCTCCTTCATATCCTTGAGGGTCTCGTTCATTTCCTTGTAGGACTCATTCATTTCCTTTGTGGTCTTGCTTATTTCCTTATAGGCCTTGACCTTTTATTGGAGCCTCTTGAAAAACCCTATAACCGTGGTTTTGAATTCCATGTCCAGTCGTTTTTTTTCCTCCATTTCTTTCACATCTGATTTCTTTCCATGTCTCTGCATGGTGGCTGCTTCCTTGAGTTGGTCAATTAGCTTTGTGTGGTAGTCTTCCTACTAGGGACAGTGGCTCAGCCTCCCCAGTTACCTGAGGTGGATATGGGTTGCACAGTCTTGCTGAAGTTAAGCAGGTTAATCGTTGTTAGCACTTGGAGGGGTTGACCTCCAGGCCAATTGTCTGTGACGTTCAGCTGTGCTCAGGTTGGATGGGCGGAGTCTCCGTGCCAAGCAGACAGCGTTATCTCCACCCTATGCGGCCCCAGGGATTCTGTGCCAGGGGGCAATGGCTGCCACCACCTCTGAGAGAGAGCCGCTGGCGAGCTCCACCGGCTGCCGGGGAATTCAGACTCTCCCCAAATGAGTCTGCACGCCCAATGTCTCACCCAGGGTGGCAAACCGGTTTTGTGTTACTCTTTTATTAGATAGGATATAAAAGCCTAAGTAACCATGTGACCATGCAACCATTTGACCAGTAGCTCTGATGTGCACTGACCACCAGGGGGCAGACACTTAATGCACAGGCATGACAACATGGAATAGACTGATGAATCTCAGAGGGAAGGTGGAAGGAAGAAGGTCGGGAAGAAATTAACCAAAGATCTTACATGCATATTAGAGGCCTGGTGCTTGGATTTATGCACCCGTGGGGTCCCTCGGCCTTTCCCTCTCACAGTCTGGGACCTCTTGGGGGATGTTGGAGGCTTGGTGCACAGGTTTGGCCTGATCTCTGCAAGTCAGCCTGAAAGACCTCACCAGTGCTCAAATATGTGCACTGGGCCTCTAGTATCTAATAAGAATAAAGGTAACCTGTATATGATAGTGTATATCATTTTCAATTAAATAAATAAATAAATACTTGGCCTTTTAAACCATATTGAAATTTGTGTTAAAAAATCAATGAAAAAGGATGAAAACAAGTTCAAACTTGAACATTGTTTACTGACAGAAAGAAATAATCCTAACTTTATAGCAAATGGAAAGCATAGCTATAGAGAAGATATTTAATGGGAGTGTATTTGAACACATATCTTCCATGCCCTTCCTCTCATCCTCATAGCTACCAGTTTTCCTCCCTCTTTCTTCTCCTATCCATGCTCTGAATTGTTGCTCTCATCTCACATTTTCTAGATTTCTTACTGGGATTCTCAATCCCTCTTTATCTTTGTTAGGGAGAGCAATTAACTATGTACGAGCTGCAAATTCAAGCAGGATACTTCCACTTACTAGTTAAAACTACCCACAGCAACATCAAAGGTCTTCATAAGGACAAAAGTGTTTCTTTTGTTTAACCCACAGAACTACCCTCAGATGGCAAAATTCTCTTTCCTTAGATGGCAATGGGAAATAAAGCATGACAAATTTACTGTGAGTATGTTTCCATAGTAAAATTCAAAATAAACAATTTTTTACATGGCCTCCATAGGCATTTTTCCATTGTGTAAAGAGTTATTTTGGTGTGTAAACTTTAATTAAAGTGATTTTCGAGATATTTTACTAACATTTATGGTCTGGAGTCCTGGAGTTATTCAACTTATCCAACCTTTAACACACCTACTTATTGTGGTAATGAAATTAGCTATACCTGCAGAGAGGTCATTGATGGCAGTAGTTGGGATGTGCCCCCATCTGAACACTCAGTCAATCACATTGATTAGCTGAAGTCATTCTCATGCCAGAAAGCTATGACCTGCAAGCATCATCAGTTTGGTACTAAAATGGTCATCAGCTGCTATAAAAACAATGGTTTGGGACTTAATATTACCTTAAAATATTTTTTTTTGTTCAAAATTGGATAAATTAAAAATGGCATCAACTCAACTTCCTAGTTTTAAAATTGTTCTCAAAAAGGCATCTCTAGTGAAATGTAAGAGCTTGATTGCTCTCTATCCTTTATTCCATACTCAGAAATCATCAGGGGAATCTTGGAGATGGAAAGAAACCACTATTCACATACATGTTTACACATTCCCATCCACACAGATGCATGACCATGCATAGGAAGCATAGGGTTCTGACAAGAAAGGTGACTTGAGGGGTATATTTTAAAATTGTCACTGTGTTCAATGATAATCTCTTGTTGCCCATCTCATCTTAATTAATTTTTTAAAATTTTATTTTTTTTAAAAACATATTTTATTGATTTTTTACAGAGTGGAAGGGAGAGGGATAAAAAGTCAGAAACATCAATGAGAGAGAGACATCGATCAGCTGCCTCTTGCACGCACCCTACTGGGGATGTGCCTGCAGCCAAGGTACATGCCCTTGCCAGAATCGAACCCGGACCCTTCAGTCCGCAGTCCGACGCTCTATCCACTGAGCCAAACCGGTCTCGGCTTGCCCATCTCATCTTAATTTAAAACTTTAATTACTTTATGATTTTCATGGAGGACTCTGAAAATTGAAAAGGTCAAGTGTCTTGCAGATACCTCATCAGATTATTCTGGTGTCAAATGATTTTATTCCAGTCACTGCTGTGGGACCAGGATCTTACTAGATTCCCACAGATGCAACATGATAGCTCAGGCCTCACTTCCTGCCCCAGGGTTTCTCTATTGATACTACAGTGACTGATGGGGAGGGGAGCAGAGAAGAGTGGGGAAGGACACTCTGGAAACTGACACTGAGAATGTGCAGCAAGTTCAAGTCTTAGAGTGTGAATGAGGTGCAAGCCTAATGCCCCTTCTAGTCAACATTCTTTGAAATAGATTTGGTATTTTCCATTTTTCCTGAAGACTGAAAAAAAATCATAAGTGCAATGGAAAATAAAATGTAAAGAGTTCCTAGAGGATAGAAAGTAATTGTGATTATATTTGCAGGAGAATCAAGAGCAAAGAAAACCATGTCTCAAGATCCATCTCAAACCTACCTGTATCTTTCCATCTTCATCGTCACCTTCCTACACCAAAGTACCTTTCTCTCTTACTGGGGTTCTACCTATTCTTTCTGCATTGTTTTTTTCTCTCCTCAATTCCTTCTCCTGCTTTCCTACTTTAGGGCATTTGCAATTACTATTCCCTCTGTGTTGGTTGCTCCTTAGCTGCTTCCTCCCAGCACTGGCTCCTTCTCACTCTGTACATCTTCCTTTATTCACCACCTTCTCAGGTCAGAGGGTCTTCTGATTTTCTGATCTAAAGGCTTCCTTTATTCTGCTCACATCCCATCACCCTCTATTTCGTTGCTCTGTTACTTCCTTTATGGAACTTAACAAATTTATTAGAAGTCTTTTTGGTTTGCTTCCATTGTCAGTGGCTATTTCTCCCATTAGAATATCAGCACCACAAGGTTAGGGATCTGCTCTGGCATATCTTGGACTGGCAACACAGTTAGTGACACACAGGGCAAAGAAGCCACTTTTTAAGGCTCTGCAGTCAATAAGCACTGTATCAACTGCAGAGCTAGATGCTGGGAATCGAGAGGGAGGAGACAGGATCCTGCCTCAGGGAGCTCTGTGTGGAGAACAGCATGTGTGTCCTATTTTCAGATCATTTGTGTAGACATTTTATTTTTACTTCTAGACTTTAGCCCTCTGAATGCAGGATCTCAGTCATCTTTGTATCCCTATTGAGACTAGCACAGACCATGAAAATAAAATATTTTGAAAGCGTTTAAAAAGTTTATAAGGGAGCTTTATAAATATAGTAAATTATTATTATTAATTGTTCTGTAAAGTACAATCTATGCTCATTAACTGTTGTTAATAACTGAGTGAAGAGGGAGAGTGTCTACATAAAAGGGTGACAGGAAGATGGGGGTGCTGGTGACAAGGTTGAGTTAGTGTAGGCGATAGGCAAAGTGACTAAAAGAAAAACTGGATTTGAAAGGACCTTTTCTACTGCTCATTTCCCCCTGAAACTTTAGAATAATTTAGTAATAGTTATTTCTTTAGAAGTCTATAGGAAGCTAAAGAATTACAATACCTTAAGAATGAAAAGTTCACAAGTCATAGCGTTTGTCTACTTAAAAATGTATCTCATTATTTTCCGGCTTCAACATGAGGTCACACAAATTAATTAAAAACATACATGTAGCAACAATCATTTAGTTGTTCTCAGTTTCACTGGGGAGCCTGGAAGCATGACACACCTGTAATTTTATTAAGTATTAATGAAGACCAACATAAATTATTCATTTCCTATTATGTTTACTAAGCCAGCAGGAATCAGTATAACCATAGATAATATCACTGCCTAAGACAAGAAAACTCCAGCTGCTCATTACTGGATAGTTTGCCAAAAAGCAATCTGGCTGCTACAAGTGGATTTACAAAAATGCTGTCTGTGATTTAAAGCTCAATAAATACAGTTTGATAAAGATGAAGTGAGCTAATGAAATGAAAGTCCTAGAAGGTGAAGCCTGATGTCTTTTCTGAATGGGCATACCCCCGGATGTCCTAGAGACATCTGATGTATATTTTAGAAAAAAAAGTAAGGGAAATTTATGTGTATGTGCAGTTTTATGTGAATGCCTGCTGTAACAAAAATGCAAAATTATTTTTTGTTCCCTCTGCTCTTTAAATTTTCTCAGCCACTGAGTAAGAATCCATCAAGTGCTGTGGAAATTCTGTTCACTCTTGAGTAATAGACATTCTCTCATTCACTCAAGTCACAAAGCTAGTCTCAATCCAGTAGAATTTCCAGTTGAAGACATGGTAAAATTTTAATGTTTTATCTTTTCCTTGCTGCAGCCTTAGGCCAGAAATCTACCATGGGAAAATGGAAAAAGTGGTGCTAGAGAATGATGAACATATGCAACCCTTCTTCTCAAGGAGCTCACTGCCTTTTGGGGGGCAGACAAATGGTAGGCTGGATATAGTGTGATCTATGCCATAACAGAGGTATACTTACTGGCATAGCAAAGAAGAGGAAGGGTGCTGAAATCAAGCTGTGAAATGAGGAAGGCTCCCTGGGTCTCATAGGACTGACACTGCCTAGTGGAGGAAGCAGCATGCTTTAGGCAGGGAAAGGATCACAAACTTAAGTATCATTTGTCAAAGGGATTGGCTTTGCTGTAGGTACCAAGCAGTCACTCCTGTCAATTGTGCTAGTAAAATGACCACATAATGTGGGAATAGGTATGGTTTAGCTATGCATTAGATTATGGGATTAGATGAAATATGTAAAAACCTATAATTTTTGATATTTTGGGTTCTGCATTAAAGTACCATAGCTGAACCTCCTGTAGTCCTTGTTTCTTTATCTAAGATATATGAAATCATTACCCACTTCTAAGGAGACAATTCTTTTTGTTGTTGTTGTTGTTAATCCTCACCTGAGGATATTTTTCCATGGATTTTTAGAGAGAGTGGAAAAGAGGGAGAGAGACAGAGAAAGAGAGAAACATGGACGTAAGTGGGACACATCAATTGGTTGTCTTCTCCATATGCCCTGACCAGGGCCAGGGATCCAGCCTGCAATTGTGGTACATGCCCTTGAGTCAGAAGGCCAGTGCTCTATCCACTGAGCAAAACCAGCTAGGGTCAAAGAATATAAATTTAAAAGAGAAAACACATCTGAAGTTCTTTGTACTAGGGTCTGACTCTTAGCTTGGGCTTAATTATTTGTTAGTTTATTCACTGAAATGACCTCCCACTTTTGCTTTTACTTTACATTGAGGACTGATGGGAGGAGCAACAGCTATAAGGTAGAATCAGGAACAGCACTGGCCTGATTGAGCATGTTGGTGGTAGGAATGTGAGAACAGCCACATACAGACAGAAACAATGTCCTAAAAGAAATGGACTGGTTGTGTCTGTTGTCATTGTTAATTTCCCATTACGTTTTTATTTGCCCACACACTAATTGTATTTGTTTGGGCTGGCTTCAGGGTCCATCATCATTTTCATGGTATTTTCAGTGTGGCTTTGAACACAGTTTGAGATCTTCATATGGAAATTGTTTCTATCTAAAAAAAAAAATGATTTCAACATTAAAATAAGCCACCATCTGGGAGATTATAACCAAGAGGCATCATTACTTTATTAGTTAAGCCAATTAATTGTTGAAGCAAGATTAGCTTAGATGACTACATAGTACATGTTTTTTCATTGCTTTTAATTTCTAACACAGATTATTTTGGTTTAACTGAAATAGACCTTCATTTTCTTAAAGCACCCTGCCCAAAAAGATAGGGGGTATGTATTCAATCCAAATGCAAGAGGACGATCAGGAGAAATGTCACTAGTGGACATGGCACCAGAGGAATGAGAGAACCTATGTTTGCTTCTGGTTCTGTCTTGTAGCAAGGGGAACTGGAAGGAGCTTTGTTTCCCTGATAAATAAATATGGTAAAATATCGTGAAGTAATTATGAACATATTTCCTTTTCTCTTCTCTTTTTATCACTTTATTTACTTCATTGTCTTTCACCTGTTCTCATCACTGTGCCTCAACCTTTCCAGAGGCTCAAGTGGCTGTGAAAGGATTTTATAAGTGTGAGAATGCTATGCCAACATCTGCATGTGAATATGATTATTTATATTATTGGTCCTTTCTTCTGGGACCTCTTGTTAATGCAGAAACAGAGTTTTCATTAGTGATTTTGATCTAGAAACTGTTATTCTTAGTTGTAAAGTCTTTCCCATTCTCTATAATAAAGAGCTAATATGTTAATTAGACCAAACAGCAGAACGACCATCCTAACGGCCATCCTGACAAAGCCGGGGCTGTGAGGGCTGAGCCCCTTGCACGAATTTTGTGCATCAGGCCTCTAGTAAATTATATAATTTTTAAACTATGAATATTTTCCAGTAATGACATTTTCAATAGTTTTAATAACAGAGTAGCTTGAAGTAGGACAGTGTTTCAGAATAATTATTTGTGTATTACCTGTTGTTGAGTTTGTTTAGCAAATAGTATCATTCTTGGTACATAGCAGAGTGTCAGTAACTGATGTAAAATGAATGTGAAAAGTGAATGTAAACCCTAGTTTATTGTTTTAGTGGTAATTGATTTTTTCATACTAAGGTAAGTGAACATTCAGCAATCTGTATGGAAATTTAATATCTAGTCTGTTCAACAAAAAACAAGTGTAAAACTGGAGTACTTTGCAAAATATCCTATATTAATATCATACCCAAACATTTTTATGTTTTTTATTGAATTTATTGGGGTGCTATTGATTAATACAATTATATAGGTTTCATGAGTGCAATTATATAATATATCACTTTTTATTATATTGTGTGTTCACCACCCCAAGTCAAATCATACCCAAACACTTTTAACTGAAGGTTTTGTTAAATGTGTAGAAATGTGGTCCTGTTGTAAGATTTAGTGCGTAAAGAGCTCTCCCAACCCAAACATGTGCTTTTAACATGTATTGTCATACTATGAGCTTAAAAAAAGAGATGAGGGAAGTTTTTTAGCTAAAATTAGTGACTGAGAAGTTTGTGACATTTTAAACAATCTTGAATGACCCACTCATTAATAAATCCTCTTTGCTTACTTTCACCAAATACCAAAGGAGTTTGGGACATGACATTGAAGTAATTATGGGCACAGGACTTTCCAAAGTAACATTGAATTGAAGACAGCTTGACATTTTCAGTAAGGGCATGGTCAGACAGGTAAGCTAATTTGGGCTCATGTAAATCTGGGAAGCAGCTTTATGTTTCTCCCAGTAAAAGGAACACAGCAATCCTTAGAGTCACATTGCAACACAACATGGAAAGGGCTGCGAAGGCCCTTTGTTTTCAGCTGCAGCACCTCGGGTCATTGGTTGGCTCTAGAACTCACAGGATGCTTGACCTAGAGGGCCCGGGCTAGCCACAGAATGGAAGGACCAACTGAGGCATTTTGAACCAACCAGTCCCAGGTGCCAGACAAATCTGTTCAGTGGTGAACTTTCTGTCTTCAAGGTGCACACTTGTATACTCACTCGAATGCATGAGCCGGAATGAAAACACACACTCCCACCAAGACACAGAGTGGCACGCAAGGAAAACACAAGGAAGCCTGTGTTTTTCTTTCTTCTGTTGCTTAGTCGCTCTGTGCTCCAGGGAAAACCACCGCAAGTCCTAGAGAACTGTCTTTTGCTCCTCCAGATGCCCTTTCTGTCCTTTTCCAACTTCTCTTTGGTACTAGGCGGCTGACCTTTAATGACTATACTAGAAGGCTCCCTACCTTTCTGGTTACCTGTTGGGTTTGGTAAATGCTGAGTCCAATCTGGAACCTGGGATCAAATGGGCTTGGATTTTCCTGTGAGCTGAACTTGGGCTGACTTTGTCCTTCAATCAAGGATCATAACTACTTTCAAGTAGATTGTCCCTAGTTGACTCTCTCTGCTATTCCTCTTGCCCTGACACCCATGGTCCCACCCCACATTGCAAACTGAGGATTTTCCCCTTGTTAAATAGTCTCTTTATTAAACTCTCTGAATTATCTTAATTTGGCTATGCCATCTGTTTCCTGCTGGCGCCCTGACTGATGTATTTAACAGACTATCTTAGGTTATGTCTGTGTTTATCAAGGAAGGGGCCATGATGGGTTGGGGAAGACTGCCATGAGCTCAGCTAGAGGGAGGGGAGCACAGACATCCGGAATTAGCCATTCCACAAGCCTCCTCCAGCTCTTAACATTCTGTGACCCCATGAATAAGAAACTGAAGGAAGCCTATTACATTTTGGACTTTTTATTGCTATGGGGAATCTGGACTGGGATGATAAGACAGATATAGTTCAAAAGAAGGCACAACTAAGGTGTGCTTATGAAAACCAGTGGCGATTCTACACACAAAGTCATCTCTAACTAGCACCTTTCAGATGGTGCTCATTATTTTCAGTGTTGGCTTATTTTCCATTATGCTACACTTATGATAAGTATATTTTTATTTCTACATCAGTGCTTTCTTATATGCTAGCTTCCGCAGCATATATAGTAACATACAGTGTCAACGTGTACAACAGTGAGGCAGCCTCACTGACAATTTGGCAAAAATATCTACTGCCAATTAGTAGTGTTGAAAATCATTCCTAAGGCTCTGTGTCTGATCTCTGAGTTGCAATTCCTTTTACTTTCCCATCTAACTTTCAAGTTAAAACAGAAACTATTTATACTCATGAACTTTGTTTAATAGTAATACCTTTGAGTTTCCTTATAAATTTTCCTAGAGTGTATAAACTGAGTAGCCAGATTATTATGATCTCTGAATGCATAATAATCTGGCCACTCAGTGTCTATCCAGTATAAAAAAGGGTAATATGCAAATTGTCCCCTCGACCAGGAGTTTGACCAGCAGACAGGTCAGCCAACCACCCATGTCCCCTCCCGCTGGCCAGGCTGGCTGGACCCCACCAATGCACGAATTCATGCATCAGGCCTCTAAAATATATACTGAGTGGCCAGATTATTATGTGTTCAGAGATCATGATAATCTGGCCACTCAGTGTATTTTGTCAAAAAAGCCAAATGTGCCTATTTCAGCACCTACTGCAGTGAAACTTTGTGTTGTCTTTCTCCTGGTCAAGCATTTGTCTAATTCCCTTTTCAGAAAGGATAGTGACCAGAACTGCTTATGATTTATAGTGGAAGCAATGACTTTAAAGAAGTTTTGTGTTAGAAAACGTTACTTGAGCATTCTTGTCTAGCTGTCTGCTCACATGGGATTTGATCCTTAGAACAAGTAAGTAGTTGACAAAATCTGACTCTACGGTTGTTGTCTTTATTTTTTCTTCTAAGATATTCCTTTGAGGGGCTCATATCATGGTTCCCCTCTCAAAATGATGGCCCAGAGCACCTGCTACTTATGCCTATAGGGAGAAGGAAACCTGTGCCTTGTCTCAAAGCCCCAGATCATACTGGTGCTTAAAACTGAACATATAGCTGGGGAAAATAGCATTGCAAAGAGTGGGCAACTTCAAAGTGGAGAGGATTATCTTTATTGGGAACAGACATGTTATGTGGCTATCAAGTATAAATAGTAAAGGTAATTCTTGTTTGTCTTTGTTTTCCATAATTCTTTCACACACAATTGATTATTTTATCCTTGGACCACTGTAATAGGTTCATCGGGAAAGTGCTTTCTTTATTCCTGGTTTAAGGATGAGAAGTCTGAGGCAGAGAATTGCTATTATCAGGGCAGCACTAGAATCCTGGATTATCCTATATAATAAAAGACAAACATGCAAATTTAACCGTACCTTGGCTTCTGATTGGTTATGCTACCAACCAATCAGGAGCGGGGGCAGGGCCAAGTGGTGCGAGTGTTGAGCCCAGGGGTGGAGATGAAACGGAGTTGGCAGTGAGCACCCAGCCCCCGGGCACTGTGAGCGGAAGTGTAGGTGAGCTCCCAGCCCCTGGGGCTGGGTGATTGCAGGTAGCTGGGGCTGGGCTGAGCAGGGCGATGGCTGAGTGCCCAAGACCTAAAGCCTCGCCAGAGGAGCAGGCTGGGGGTGAGCCATCAGTTGGACATCCCCTGAGGGCTCCCAGTATGTGAGAGGGGCAGGTTGGGTTGAGGGACCACCCACCCCCAGTGCATGAATTTTGTGCAGCAGACCCCTAGTTAATTCATAATAGGCTTTAATTGTCACTTTAATTAAATACTCAGATTTAACCTCAAATATGTCACATCCTTTAACTGTAGGAGAGCATTCCCAATTCATATCTAGACTTCTAGAAAAGGTCTAGTAATTAAAGATAATCCTCTCCACTTTGAAGTTGCCCACTCTTTTCAATGCTCTTTTCCCCAGCTATATGTTCAGTTTTAAGCACCAGTATGATCTGGGGCTTTGAGACAAGGCACAGACCATTAACTAGGGTTGGGATTTTGCACCACTTGCTGGTCCCCTCCCAGCAATTTTTGGCCTATTTCTTTACCCTGCAGGAAAGGCTGAGTGTCTGCATTTTTCTCTACATGAGCCCTGGATTTGGATTTCAGAACATATGGATCAGAACATCACAGTAAAAGGGAAATCAAGATTTAAACAGATAACTTTGGCAATCCTAAGCCTCTTTCTTCCAATGAACAAAAATTCCTTTGGCATGTTGTGTGAAAGACTGGTTTTGCACTACATTCAGCTTTTTTAAAAAGTAAATGTATATGCTTGAGAAGGAAGATCTCATCTGGGAAATCCAGAGTGATTTTTAGAAATAAAACGGGGCTGGAATTACTAACACCAGAGAGATCCTTTCAGCTTTAACCATATGAACTTTTAGATATTAACAAAGGCAGAATTTGACTCCAAGTGATTGTGCTATGTTAGTGTCGGGAAGATAGCAAAGGAGCACAAGGAGGGAGAAGCTCAATGTGTATGTGACCTAAGAAATGAAGGTTGAGAAAAAAAAAAATCCCTAGATGAAGGGCATATGATGAAAAATATTACAGAAGCGAACTTAGTGAAATCACAGATAGTCATAAAGTTGAAGTGTGGGTGATCATGTAGATAACTCTATGGCCCTGGAACAAGGAATGAGAAACCATGGTGTCAGCATGGTGTTGAGTTCCGAATACAGGCATGTGGATTTGAATCCTTGCTCTTCCACGAACTAGCTGTGTGACTCTGTACTGAAGAACACACTTTAGACCAGTGATCTCCAACCTTGTTTGGTCAGTAGAACACTAGACTTACCTGGGGAATTCTGAAAAAAAAATGCAGGTGGTCAGGTCCACTTCTGGACCAATTCAATCAGAATCAGGCACTGGCAGGAATAGGCTTGAAAGTCTGGTTTGAAAGCCAGTTTTACAATCACAATTCTCACATTTTTTGTGTGTCAAAATGATACCCATGAATTTAAGGTTTCACACATTTTCTTTCTCTTTTTGACTGAATTTGTACATTGGCTCCTTTTGACACTGTAGTCACCTTTTCAATGTTGCCTGCAGTTGGTTTTCTCAGGTGAGAAATGAATTTTATTATATATCCTAGGAAAATCTCCAAAAGTAGAAAGAAAAAATATGGCTATGATCAGGTGATGTAAACATTACCATGAAATCTTTGGGGATATGGACAATCTAATGGAAAAGCTTACAGAATACAGTCTGAGCAATTTTCTAATGGTAGGATAAATAGAATTCCTGCTTGCTCTCATTGAGGTCTTTTTAGAGGAGCTGGAAAGTTTTTGCTTTTTTGAGGTTATATAACATTCCAATATTATAATTAAGAGGTAGAGGGAAGCAAACCATGGTCTAACAGAAAGCATGAATATGCTTCCCCCTAAATACTGTTCTAGTTAAGATATATGTTATGTGCAAATAAGTCTGCAGAGAAAAAAGTGTCATAAAAGAGAAAATTTAGATGGTTTTCTCCATCTGTCTAGGCCACAGAGTGTGAAAATATGGGCCTATTGGATGAGAAAATATTCAAAGGATCAGGAAACACTTTCATTGCACTGGCTAAAGCCACTAGTTATCTTCTTTTAGTTACTATATATATATGTATGTATATATACACACACACACACACACACACATATATATATATATGCTCAGCCTGCACCCTCTCCAATCTGGGACCCCTTGAGCAATGTCTGACTCCTCATTTAGGCCCGACCCCAGTAGGATCAGGCCTAAACGGACAATTGGACATCCCTCTCACAATCCAGGACTGCTGGCTCCCAACTGCTCCCCTGCCTGCCTTCCTGATTGCTCCTAACTGCTCCTACCTGCCAGCCTGATCACACCCTAATCATTCCCCTGCCAGCCTGATTAATGCCTAATTGCTCCTCTGGCAGTCTGTTTGCCCCTTACTGCCCTGCAGGTCTGATCACCCCTAACTGCCCTCCCAGGCAGGCCTGGATCCCCCCCCTAACTGCCCTTCCCTGCAGTCCCAGTCACCCCCAACTTCCCTCCTCTGTTGGACTGGTCAACCCTAACTGCCCTCTCCTGCTGGCCTGGTCCCTCCCAACTGCCCTACCCTCCTGGCCATCTTGTAGTGGCCATTTTGTGTCCACATGGGGGCAGGATCTTTGACCACATGGGGGCAGCCATCTTGTGTGTTGGAGTGATGGTCAATCTGCACATTACTCTTTTATTAGATAGGATAGAGGCCTGGTGCCTGGGTGGGGGCCAGCTAGTTTGTCCCAGGTCAGGGTGGGGGTTCCCTTGGGGCACAGGGCAGTTTAGGTGAGGGGCCTGTGGTGGTTTTCAGGTCATGCCCCCCAGCAACCCAAGCAGAGACCCTGGTATCTGGGATTTACTTATTTTCTACAATTGAAACTTTGTAGCCTGGAGTGGAGCCAAGCCTTCTACTCTCTCTGTAGCAGCAGCCATTTCTGTTGGGATTTATTTATCTTCTATAATTAACACTTTGTAGTCTTAATCGGAGGCGTGGGCTGGCTAGGGCAGGTGGAAAGCTTGGCTTCCTCCATCTCCAAATGCAACTCAGGCCTCCTGCTCTCTCTCTCTGTGGCTGCCATCATTTTTGTTGGGATTTATTTATCTTTGTAGCATTGAGTGGAGGCCTGGGCCAGCCAGGGTATGCAGAAAGCTTGGCTTCCCCAATTGCTGGGGAAACCCAAGCTTCTGTGGCCGCAGTCATCTTGGTTAATTTGCATACTTGCTCCTGATTGCCTGATGGGCATGGCTTATGGGCATGGCCTGTGGGTGTAGCAGAGGTATGGTCAATTTGCATATTACTTTTTATTAAATAGGAGATATAAATATATATATACATACTGATTTCAGAGAGGAAGGGAGAAGGAAAAATATCAATGATGAGAGAGAATCATTGATCAGCTGCCTCCATGGGGACTGAGCTCACAATCCATGCATGTGCCCTGACTAGGAATCAAATCATGACCTCCTGGTTCATAGGTTGACACTCTACCACTGAGCCATGCTAACTGGGCTAGTTACCTTATATTTCAATGTGAATAAAGACCTGATATAGAAATAGGGAATGAATAGAGATAACAAAAGCAACCCCATTGTAACTGGAGGTTGCAAGTTTATCCTAACAGTGCTTCCACATGCAAAGTTCTTATTTCATTCTATTGAATCTGATTTTTTGTAGACCCTACTAACATCTTGGTGAGATCTCAGAGTTTTCAAATAAATTACAGTTTTTAAGTGCAGCCCAGTCCAATATAAAACTATCATCACAGCTACCCCCTGATCCTAGCTTAGGATTTACCAGTGGCCTGAAGGGACATGCAGTGGGGGAAGGAAATTTATTATTAAACTCCACTTCCCTCCCCTCTTCTCTCTCTGGTGTGTTAGGCTAGAGAAGAGAGAGAGGAAATGAGGAGGAAAGTAGAAATGGATGTTTAGGATGTGTAAGCTCCTTAGGTGGCCCTTTGGGAGGGACCCCGCTTCATAGTTAGTCTCATGAAAGATCTGTCTCCAGATTAAACTCTTTCCTTGTTCTCCAGTTTCCTTCCCTCTCAGTGCATCTTATGGCCACACACTCCTGCTGCTTCCTGAAACAACAGAGAGCCCCCTTAATTAGATTGGGGTATGAGCTCATAGCTCAAGCCCTGTTCCCTTCTACAGTGTTTTCTTGACCTGTTTGAAACTCATACATCACTTACATCAAACACCATTCACACTCTTACAATCACAAAGTACCACATGCCTTTCCTTCTCGTCCTCACTTCTGTCATTTGTGTTAAAGTCTCTTATCTGTTCAGACAGGCTCTGGGGGACAGGTTAGCAGGTAACACTGGGAACGAGATGACAGTCTCTCTTTCTTGTAGGTGATTTTTTTGAAAGCTCTGACAACTTCGGTGGGTGAACACTCACCTCCTTTTTTCTTTTTTTAAAAAATATATTTCATTGATTTTTTTATAGAGAGGAAGGAAGAGGAATAGAGATTTAGAAACATCAATGGGAGAGAAGCATAGATAAGCTGCCTCCTGCATACCCCGTATTGGGTATGTGCCTGCAACCAAGGTACATGCCCTTGACAAGAATTGAACCTGGGATCCTTCAGTCCCCAGGCCAATGCTCTATCCAGTGAACCAAACCAGCTAGGGGCACCTCCTTCCTTTTTCCGTGAGGAAAAGCACCAGTATCCACGACTAGACCTCAGAATCAGTAATGAATGATTCTGCGGATACTCTGCTCTTCCCTTCCTCTTCAGTCTTCTGTTTATATCTATGGGACAGTGTCCTGAGGAATGTTTTGGGACAGCAGAGAGAATATGTTCAGAAGGGCCATCTGGTTCCCCAGTTGCCTGCAGCTTTATTAGGAAGTAGGATATTGGATAGTCCTGTGTCCTCAGTTGAGGAGCCTACTTGTCAATTCTATAAAAATAGGAGGGGTTCTACTAAACACCCCATTACATTATAGTATGCAATATTTATCAATCACTTTCTTTGTACTGATTGTATTAAGCCTTTCAAATATTTTATTTCACTTAGTCCATAGGAGAATAGCATATGTTAGGTTTTATTATTATTATTCTCATTTAAATAATCAAACACTGGGCTTCTGCCATATCTAGTTACACAAATTATTTTTAAAGTCTCTCTACTTTGTAATAACCCCATGCAATTTAAGTCTTCTGACCTCAGTGAGGAAAGCAACCAATGAAACCTTTGTTTCTAGAAAAGACTGAGTAATTTGGATTCTACCCATCACTTGCCCTCATGAGAAACTTCATTAGCATTGAGTCAGTGGAGGAAAGAGGCATAGTGTTAGTTTTCCATGTTGTAGTATGTATTGAGGCAGAGATAAAGCCTTAGTCTGTTTGGGCTGCTATAACAAAATACCACAGATTGGATAGCTTGCAAACAACAGAAATTATCTCTCACAGCCTGGGCTGGAGATCTGTGATCAGCATGCCAGCATGATGGAGAGGGCACCCTTCTCTGTTGCAGACTTCTCATTGCATGGCAGAAGAAAGGCGAAGGAGCTCTCTGGAACCTCTTTTATAAGGGAACTAGTCTCATCCATGAGGGCCTGTCTTCATAACCTAAGCACTCCTCTCATGCCTCTTAAAGACTCTACCTTCCAATATAATCACCTAGAGGTTAGTTAGGATTTCAACATATGCATTTTTGGGGACACAAACATTCATGTCATTGTATTAAGGAGAGCTCTGTTACTGGCAGTGGCGATTATACTGTCCTGACTAGCCACTTCCTGATGATGGCAGAGGCTGAAACTTCCCATCAGGCCTGTTCTGAGTTGTCATGAGAGTCCTGCCCAGAAGCTCAGTCTGGAATCTGCCTCTTCAGTCCTTACAAAGATTCTGTCAGATTACTCTGTATCTCAATAAATAACTTTCTGCTTAAACTTGCTGCACAGGGTTTATTGGCAGCAACAAAGCACCCCGGCCAAAGCAACAACAGAACCAATATTGATTTTATTCTTCATATATGAAGGGATATTTAAAGAGGGAAGAACAGACATGAATGTGCTTTATAAAGCCAGTTCTTAGAAAAATCAGAAAGTCAGGAGTATCAGTGGTTACAATATTTCTCTGTGACCCATAGAAATCCTTACTCTAGCAGTATTCTTTTGGAGCTACAATGCTTGTAAGGAAAAGATTTAAGACTTGTCTTATCTTCAAAATGTCATATTTAAGATGTTGTTTTGGCATTGATTTGCTGCATATGTTGTTAAACTTGTTTTAGTGAAGCATGGGATCATGGGATGAAAAATCTGACTTATTGGAGTTCTGGCACTGCCACTTACGAGCTCCATGGTCTGAGTTAAGTTGGTTAACTATTTGAGACTCAGGTTCCTCATTACAAAATTGAAGTAATCATAGCAGTAATCTTTTCCAATCATAGACAATTTCTGAAAAGAGGAAATAAGAATGTTTTGGGGATAATATAGAGCTAACATAAATAAAATAATGTATTATAGCTATGGTCATTTGAATAATCTCAGTGAGTAAGAAATGGGGAAAGACTGAAAAACCACACTATTAGGAGAAAAAAGGAAAGACATTTTTAGGAAGGCATAGTGAGCAAATATGATTGATTCTTTGAATGCAAATGTCTCTTTTCTCAAATTATGTAAGACTTCCAATATTCCTTCTCTTATTCAGCACAAGTAAGAATGTGTAACGCAGTAGTTCAGAATCCCGGGCGAGTCAAATGCATTTCATCTGTAGTTTCGGAAAGGATGGCCAATTTTCGGCATGTCTTATTATATATAAAAGGATTCCCCCCATGTATTATTTGTTCAATTATCTCGGAAGAAGCTGCTTAGAGATCTGCAGGCCTCCAATGCTGGGTAGTGGCTAAGTCTGTCCTTTTAAGATGGAATGCAGACACTTGTGGTGTCTAGTGAAGAAGGCCAATGTCATCTCCATGGAGAACTGCCCTTTTCCTTTCCCTCTTTCTGAGAGTAGGTCTAACAGGTAAAAGAGCCATGGATTCCTTTTGGGATTATTGCACTCCCACCTGCAAATCTGTGCCTCAGGATTACTTCATTTTCCTGTGTGCAGAACTCAAAAGGAATGCATTTTTAGTAATTTGCAAGGGTGAATATGATCAGATCCATCTTGCTAACATAATTTCCAAACGAGTCCTATCTTCCTTACATGCGTAGGATAAATTAGTGATAATTATATTCAATAGGACCTAAGAAACTACTTCCCACGAGATAATCTTTTGTAATTGGAGAAGGGGCTGCACTTGTCATGAGCTGCTCTCAGCAGAGAAGGTCGCATATCAGGAACCGGATGGAGAGGTATCAGAAGCCAACAAGCATTCTCTAGTGATAGCCAGAAACCTTTAGTATAATTACTCATTCCATAATACACTGCCTGTGATTGGATTCCCTGAGAGTTCTGGGGAGAGGGTTGCAAATCCTGTATGGCTGATAGAATGCCTGATTGAAATGACCCACATGGGTATGGAGTAGAGTCCCAGAGGGCTTTGAGGAAGGATGGTTGAAAATTGGAGAAATGGGTTGCAGACAAAGTCCATGGAGATTTTGGGGGGCAAAGGAACCTGGTAGAAATGTGAATTCTATTTATTAGAAACACTTACTATAACTAGCACTTGAATCGTGCTTTAAAGAATACAAAGAGTTTTTTTTTTTAAATATATTTTTTATTAATTTCAGAGAGGAAGGGAGACGGAGAGAAAGATAGAAACATCAATGATGAGGCAGAATCATTGATTGGCTGTCTCCAGCACCCCACCTCCCTCGGGGATCAAGCCCACAACCTGGGCATGTGCCCTAACTGGGAATCTAACCGTGAACTCCTGATTCATAATAGGCTGATGCTCAACCACTGAGCCACACTGGCCAGGCCAAAGAGTTTTTGTATATGTCATTTCTCATTTTATTCCCTCAAACAATCTGTACAGAAGCTTGAATTGTTCCTATATTTCTAATGAGGAATCAAAGGTTAAACTTCATTGTTTAATTTGCTCAAGCTCACACAATGAGTCGCAGAGATAGATCAAGTGACTTTGGCTACAGCTCTTGCTTTAGTATTCCTGCTGCTCTGATGGCTACACTGGGGCTACAGTGATGACTTTACATTTTAATTTTCTTCTTTTACATTACAAGGACTCTCACTTTAAGTTAAGAAACTGAAGCTTCTTATGTCAGTTTGGAATTCTGTGCCCTGGTTTCAAGATGGAAAGCTTACACTCTTTATTCCTTTTCAGTTTTCTTTTCTTTTTTTTCTGAATAATGATATTATTTGATGTTATTTGTCAAATTATTTAAGTTAACACATGGAAACAACTGTAAGTTTTAATGACTCTGATAATCCTTTTGTTGTTTTTCTCCCAAGAATGATTTCCTCTTTTATAGTTGGTTAGCATGTTTGTTCTTATAAAAATCAAATACTTCATAGAAAGCTAATTGTTAAAAAAAGATTCTTTACTAAATTGAATTAATGCTATTTTCAGAAGTGCTAATGTTATTCAATCTTAGATTAGTAGAATCCCAACAAGCCAATTCAGTCATAGATATAAGTACTGCAATTGGGTGATGCCAAAGGGGAAAAAATTGATAAATAAGAAGAAACATGAAATAATTATAGCAAGAGACGAATGGGATTTTGTTCCCCAAAGACAATGATATAAACAGAAAAAGAATCCTGGTTGGTTGCCTCTGTAGGAGAATCACCCTGTTGTCATGATGGGACGTCAGGGAAGGGCACCTGTGTCTAACATATGTATAAATCATGAGAGTGCAGCTCCCCAGGCGGGGTAACATTTTAAGCCTTAGCCAGATATTAAGTCAATGTACGTAAATTCAACAGTTGTATTCGTAAGAAAATATTTTAACAGGGTTAGACTTAAGGGGGAGAAGTGGGGCACAGGAATATGGGCACTTAAGAAGACAGAGTGATAGCATCCCTAGCGTGATAGGAAGGATTATGGGAAGAGTCCTGGTTCTAGATCTTTCTGAAGACAGTCCAATAGTACTCTGGTCAATTTCTCCTCTAACAAAGACAGGCCCATATCCTGAAGACACATTAAGAGATAAAAAACACATAATCTTTTATATTACTTAGGTTCATTCCTGGTACAGCCAGTGTGGTCAGATTGGTTGTTTGTTTGGCTTTAATTGATTAAGAGCACGGTGCCTGCCTCCTGACCCTGTGTCCAGACCTTTCTCACTATTCTTGTCTCCCTGTGCTCACTCACATCCTCTGGCTCTCCAAGACTTCACACCTGGGCCCAAGCTGTGTCCATGTGTCTTTCCTTTTGGCCTAACTTCCATTTAGAATTAAATGTCATTGCTCTCATGATCCCAGAATTCTGTTTTCAGTTAGATGAGAGTTTATCTGATGGCCCATACTTTTCCAACCTATATTGCTAGTGTTCTTCCAGATTTTAGTAGACACAACCTGGGGCGGGCTGGGGGTGAGAGTTAGGGAGGGGAGTAAAAAAATAAATTTGAAAAATCCTACATACTATACCACCCTCTTGAAGGTTCACGTACTCATTAGCTTGGTGAAGTCTTTCAGAAATAAATTTTTTGTGATGAGTTTAGTGTGGGAAACACTACAAAGGTCTACATTTTTATCCTTCTTCAACATTATATTTTTCCCAGCAATCTATAGGGAAAAAAATGCATTGACCTTGAGGAATGACCCCCATTGTTGGCATTTCAGGTGCTACAGTGGCTACTGCTGGATGATATTTGGCACAAGGATTCTGTGCCAAAATTTAAATTATTTTTATTACTTTTGGGTACTTTCTGTTCTGCTAAACTAAGTCAGACTTGGGATAATTGGAATATTTCCACTCCATTTGAACAAAACCAAGGTAAAATTTGGATAAGCTTATGGCTCTGATTTTAGCAACTTCCTTGTCCATTTATGTTCAACTATTCTTTTTTTTTTTTTTTTTTTTTTTTTTTTACTTGTCAGTTTAAAAGAGTTTATTGGTTTAGCAACAAAACATCAATGAATTTTTTTTTTACAAATGGCTCATTGAATGTGTGAGTTTTGTGATTACCCATTAAAACAATGGCTTTGTTGTTAATAACAGTTTTGTCAGTGATGATCATGATGTGTCTAATCATAAGCGAAATTGCTAGCAATAAAATATATTTTTACTTGGAATTCAACCCTCTGTGGCTCAGTATCGACAAATCAACTTCAACTATGATATCTATGTTGCTAAATTCTATTTAATATGAAGTTTGATTTGCCTTTATTTTTTTTTTCTTTCTTTCTTTTTTTTTATTGATTTTTTGCAGTATAATAGTAGTACATGTTTTCCTTTCTCCCTCCCCCTTATCCTCCCCCCAGCCTCCCCCACCCCCCCAGCACATATCCCCAGCTTCCCCCCTCCCCGCCCCAGTGTCTTTCATTCATTGGTTATGTTCATATGCATGCATACAAGTCCTTCCGTTGATCTCCCCCCGCATCTGCCTCCCATTCACCCAAGCCTCCCCCTGTAGCTTGACAGCCTGTTCAAGGCCATCCTGCCTCTATATCAATCACTCTCCCCTGTTTCTTTTCTTCAAAAATATCTTGCCTCTGCATACTAGAAATAAATGTATAAGAACAAAAAGTGTTTCAGTCTCGGTTTCAAAGTCCAACTTTTCTGAGTCCCAGTTTCAGTGTCCAATAATTCATTATGTGTATAAGTCAGCAATGGTATCCAGATGGTGGACATATCGTGTCAATGCATGATGCATCCTCTCTGGTTTGGTCCTGGGCTGCCTGCAGACATGCACAGCTGCTGACTGCTAGTATGGCAAGGTGTCGTCAGTGTCCCCCATCTCTGGACCGTCCTCATGACTGGAACAGATCCATCAGTTCCTCACCGTCGCAGGAACCCGCATGGTCTTGGAGTTGTTCTCTGAAAACACACAAACACATTCTCGACCAAAAGTTAACAAAGGAATCCTCTATGCAAAATAGACTTGGGATTCTTTTTAATTTTTGCCTAAATGATTTTCCTTTGGCTTATTTTGACACCATGTGTGTTTTTTCATGGGTGTCCTGCTATTGTTTTTACAAATGGAATTTACTTTACTGGAGTAAGAATTTTCTAGATGTATTTTACTTACTTGATATTTTTTTTTTTGTCCCTTACATGATATTACCCCGCTGTCCCCTCCCCTTTTTTGATTAATGGGGACTTTTGGAAATTTTCTATTGCAGTCTTGATAATTTTGAATTTTAATTTTTGCACACAAAGTGACTGCTTTAGGTTCTTTGGATGTTAGGCAATTTTACAGTGAGATGAACTACTAATAGATTTTTCAGTTAATGTTTTAGGAAAAGCTGTTTGTCCAGTACACTATAATTTTCTTGAGTATTCTCGTATTTCACTTGGCCAATTAAAATTAATCTGAAAACTTGATTACTATTTTCCTGTCAATTTTAATACTCAAGCAGAAATCTTAGTTTACCCTGTGAATACTAGTGGAAAGGAATATTTGCAATTTTGAGTAGGTCCCGAGCATTCCTGGTAATAGACTGAATTTAGATATACAGCAGCTATTGCTGGCCGAGTCTCTGTCTGCCGCCTGGGTCCCCGTATGAGTTGTGTGTGGGAGGCGAAGCAGCCGTGGGGGTAGGAGACCTCCCTTAGGAGGGTTGAGAATTCAAACCCCTGCAAGGTTTGTGGATGAGGGTCTATGCCCCACCTCTGTTGACCTTTTAGTTCTCTCCTGTTGGCCCCTCTGCGACTGTGCCTGTCTTAGGTTGTTCCTTCCCTGAGGAATCTTACCCGTCTCTGGCTAACCAGCCATCCTCCGGGGCCAAACAGGGTGATGTGAGGTTCAGTTCTGTCTCCTTTGTAGTCTATGCCCCCCTGTGGCCTCCACGTCCAGTACCTGCCTTGGGGTCCCCTCGCCTGCTGGCGGGGTCCCGGTACTGATCACATATCTCGGGGGACCCAGGTTTCTTCTCCAGAGAGGGCCCAGCTCACACCATTGGTCGAGATACAGATCCATGGTGCCAGCTGCCCAAAGGCTTCAGCCACAGCTGGAACTGAAAACTCTGGCATCAGCTGTGTGTATTTGGATAGTAACAAGAAGGTCCCTCTTGGCAGAAAGGGCAAGAAGGGCCAATATAGAATGCTCGGATGCCTTCCCAGTGCCTTAATTCCTTCTGAAAGGGATTAATTTCTTTCCTATTCTTTTTTAAGTTGCTGCCCAACATTCAAAGAATTAGTTTGTAAGTTTATTTGGGATAATTGTATAATATGCTGTTGTCAAATATCAAATATTATAATGACATTGTAGAATAATATCATGTAAGGGTATTATGGTGTCATGGGAGGTTAAGCAGGGCCTAGCCTAAGGACTGGTCTCCATAGGATATGACAAGCTCTAGGCCATGTCAATTCAATGTCAGACTAGCTGCCATTTTTTTATAATTTTATATAAACTTTGTCAGGGATGTAAAAACACAAATCACTTACCTCAGTTCAAGAGTTCAAGTATATTGACTTTTCCACTTACTCTCACCACCTGCCACTTACCCTGAGGTTTGACATTCTGATGGACTTTTCTCAGTCTCTGGATCTATTCTTGTTCATCAGTCTATGTCATTGATTGTATTCCTCAAATGAGTGAGATCATGTGATATTTGTCTTTCTCTGCCTGGCTAATTTCACTTAGCATAATGCTCTCCAAATCCATCCATGTTGTTACAAATGGTAGGAGCTCCTTCTTTTTTTCCGCGGCGTAGTATTCCATTGTGTAAATGTACCATAGTTTTTTGATCCACTCATCTGCTGATGGGCACTTCGGCTGTTTCCAAATCTTAGCTATGGTAAATTGTGCTGCTATGAACATAGGGGTACATATATCCTTTCTAATTCGCCTTTCTAATTTCTTGGGGTATATTCCTAGAAGTGGGATCACTGGGTCGAATGGGAGCTCCATTTTTAGTTTTTTGAGGAATCTCCATACTGTTCTCCACAGTGGCTGTACTAGTCTACAATCCCACCAACAGTGCACCAGAGTTCCTTTTTCTCCGCATCCTCGCCAGCACTTGTCGTTTGTTGATTTGTTGATGTAAGCCATTCTGATAGGTGTGAGATGGTACCGCATAGTCGTTTTGATTTGCATCTCTCGGATAATTAGTGACTTTGAGCAAGTTTTCATGTGTCTCTGGGCCTTCCTTTTGTCTTCTTTCGTGAAGATTCTATTTAGGTCTGTTGCCCATTTTTTTATTGGATCATTTGTCCTCCTTTTATTGAGTTGGGTGAGTTGCCTGTAGATGCTTGAGATTAAACCTTTATCACTAATAACATTTGCAAATATGTTCTCCCATACAGTGGGTTTTCTTGTTGTTTTGTTGATGGTTTCTTTAGCTGTGCAAAAGCTTTTGATTTTGATATAGTCCCATTTGTTTATTTTCTCTTTAGCTTCCATTGCCCTCGGAGCAGTATCATCAAAGAAGTTCTTTTGGCATATGTCTGAGATTGTTCTTCCTGTAGATTCCTCTAATATTTTTATGGTTTCCTGTCTTATGTTTAAGTCCTGTATCCATTTGGAGTTTATTTTTGTATATGGTGTAAGTTGGTGCTCTAGTTTCATTTTTTTGCATGTATCTGTCCAATTTTCCCAACACCATTTATTGAAGAGACTGTCTTGACTCCATTTTATGTTCCTGCCTCCTTTGTCAAATATTAATTGAGCATAGTGGATTGGGTTGATATCCGGATTCTCTATTCTATTCCATTGATCTATATGTCTGTTCTTGTGCCAGTACCAGGCTGTTTTAAGAACAGTAGCCTTGTAATACAGCTTGAAATCTGGTATGGAAATCCCACCGACTTTGTGCTTCTTTCTCAGGATTGCTGTGGCTATTCGGGGCCTTTTTTTGTTCCAGATGAATTTTTGGAGAGTTCTTTCTAGGTCTGTGAAATATGCCATTGGTATTTTAATGGGGAGTGCATTAAATTTATAGATTGCTTTGGGTAGTATGGACATTTTAATTATGTTGATTCTCCCAATCCATGAACATGGAATGTTCTTCCACCTGTTTACATCTTCCTCTATCTCTTTTTTCAGTGTCCTGTAGTTTTCCACAAATAGATCTTTTACCTCCTTAGTTAAGTTTATTCCTAGGTATCTTAATTTTTTTGGTGTGATGGTAAATGGGATTGCTTTTTTAGTCTCTCTTTCTGTAAGTTCACTATTAGTGTATAGAAATGCCATAGATTTCTTGGCATTAATTTTGTAGCCTGCTACATTGCTGAACTCATTTATTAAGTCTACTAACTTTTTTATGGAGTCTTTCGGGTTTTTTATGTACAATATCATGTCATCTGCAAATAAGGATAGCTTAACTTCTTCTTTTCCAATTTGGATGCCTTTTATTTCTTCTTCTTGTCTAATTGCAATGGCTAATACTTCCAGTACTATGTTGAACAGGAGTGGTGAAAGTGGGCAACCCTGTCTTGTTCCTGTTCTTAGGGGAAATGGTTGTAGTTTTTGCCCATTGAGTATGATGTATGCTGTGGGTTTATCGTATATGGCTTTTATTATGTTGAGGTATGATCCTTCTATTCCTACCTTATTGAGAGTTTTTATTAAGAAAGGATGTTGGATTTTGTCAAATGCTTTTTCTGCATCAATTGATATGACTATGTGATTTTTATCTCTCAATTTGTTTATGTGATGTATCACATTTATTGATTTGCGGATATTGTACCATCCTTGCATTCCTGGGATAAATCCTACTTGGTCGTGGTGTATGATCTTTCTGATGTACTGCTGGATCCGATTTGCTAGAATTTTATTGAGGATTTTGGCATCTATATTCATGAGGGATATTGGCCTGTAATTCTCTTTCATTGTGTCGTCTTTATCTGGTTTTGGTATTAGGGTGATGCTAGCTTCATAGAAGGAGTTTGGAAGTTTTCCATCCTCTTGAATTTTCTGGAATAGTCTGAGGAGTATAGGTTTTAGTTCTTCCTTGAATGTTCGGTAAAACTCCCCTGTGAAGCCGTCTGGCCCTGGGCTTTTGTTTGCTGGAAGCTTTATGATGACTGCTTCAATTTCTTCCACAGTTATTGGTCTATTGAGTTGTTTAGATTCTTCTTGATTGAGTTTTGGGAGGTTATATTTTTCTAGAAACATATCCATTTCCTCCAGGTTGTCCAGTTTGTTGGAGTAGAGTTGTTCATAGTATTTTTTTAACAATCCTTTGTATTTCAATGGGGTCTGTTGTTATTTCACCTCTTTCATTTCTGATTTTATTTATTAGGGTCCTCTCTCTTTGCTTCTTGGTGAGTCTGGCTAGAGGTTCATCAATCTTGTTTATCCTTTCAAAGAACCAGCTCTTGGTTTCGTTGATTTTCTGTATTGTTTCTTTGGTCTCTATGTCATTTATTTCTGCTCTGATCTTTACTATTTCCTTCCTTCTGCTTACACTGGGCTTTTCTTGTTGCTTTCTTTCTAACTCTTTGAGTCGTTGGGTTAGATAATTTATTGCCGCTGTTCCTAGTTTTTTGCAGTAGGATTGTAGAGCTATGAACTTCCCTCTCAGAACTGCTTTCACTGTGTCCCATAGATTTTGGATTGTTGTGCTATCATTGTCATTTGTTTCCATGATGTTTTCTATCTCTTCCTTAATCTCTCTAGTAACCCAGTCATAGTTTAATAGCATGCTGTTTAGTCTCCATGTGTTCGATTTCTTTGGATTGTTTCTATTGTAGTTGATTTCCAGCTTTATGCCACTGTGATCTGAGAATATACTTGATATGATTGCTATCTTCTTGAATTTGGAGAGACTTTGCCTATGACCTAATACATGGTCTATCTTTGAGAATGACCCATGGGCACTTGAAAAGAATGTATATTCTGTGGCTTTGGGGTGAAATGATCTGAAGATGTCAATTAATTCCATCTGGTCCAGTGAGTCATTGAGAATTGATGTTTCTTTACTGATTTTTTGTTTAGAGGATCTGTCCAATGGTGATAATGGGGTATTAAAGTCTCCTACTATGATTGTATTGCTGTCTATCTCTCCCTTGATGTCCTCTAGGAGTTTTTGTATATATTTGGGTGCTCCTGTATTGGGTGCGTATATGTTTACAAGAGTTATTTCTTCTTGTTGGATTGCTCCCTTTAGTATTATGAAGTGGCCTTCTTTATCTCTTGTTATGTCCTTCACTTTGAGATCTAATTTGTTGGATATAAGTATGGCTACCCCAGCTTTTTTTTTCATTTCCATTCGCCTGAATAACTTTTTTCCAACCTTTCATCCTCAGTCTGTGTGCGTCTTTTTTTCGGAGGTGGGTTTCTTGTAGACAGCAGATACATGGGTTGTGTTTTCTTATCCAGTCTATTACCCTATGTCTTTTGATTGGAGCATTTAACCCGTTTACATTTAAAGTTATTATTGATAGGTGCTTATATGTTGCCATTTTTGTTCTTTGCCCCTGTGATCCTTCTTCGCTTCCTATTTCTTTTTACAGCAGATCCTTTAGCATTTCTTGCATTGCTGGTTTGGTGGTGACGAATTCCCTTAGTCCTTTTTTATCTGTGAAGCTCCTGATTTGACCTTCAATTTTTATTGAGAGCCTTGCTGGGTACAGTATTCTAGGATTCAGACCCTTCCTTTGCATGACTTTGTAGATTTCATTCCACTGCCTTCTGGCCTGATAGGTTTCTGTTGAGAGATCACTTGTTAGTCTGATGGATGTTCCTTTGTAGGTGACTTTTTGTCTCTCTCTGGCAGCTTTTAAGATTCTTACTTTGTCATTGGTGTTTGCCAATTTAATTATAATGTGCCTTGGCGTAGGTCTTTTGGGGTTTATTTTGCTTGGGACTCTGTGAGCTTCTTGGATTTGTGTGGGTTTTTCCTTTCCTATACCAGGAAAGTTTTCTGTCATTATTTCTTCCAACAGGTTTTCTATTCCTTGCTCAGTTTCCTGTCCTTCTGGAAGCCCAATTATACGGATGTTGTTTTGTTTCATGTTGTCCCAAAGTTCTCTTAGGCTCTCCTCCTGCTTTTTAATTTTTTTTTCTAGTATCTGCTCTACTTGGTTATTTTTTCCTACCTGGTCTTCTAGCTCACTGATGCGATCCTCTGCTTCTTCTAGTCTACTCTTAATACTTTCTATTGAGTTCTTTACTTCAGCAATGTCACTTTTCATTTCTTCATGGCTCTTCATCATTTCTTCCTGGGTCTTCCTCATTTCCTCTTGGGTCTTACTCATATTATCAAATTTGTCTTCCATTCTTTTCAGCCACCTTATGACCATTTCTCTGAATTCTTTCTCTGACAGGTTGTTAACTTCCATTTCGTTTACCTCCTTTTCTGGCGAGCCTTGCTTTTCTTTCATATGTGGGCTATTTCTTTGTCTTCCCATGGTCTCTCTTCTCTGTGTATGTGGTTATGTAGTTCTCACTCTCCTGCGTTGATTTAAAGGCACAAAATACAACACAACCAGGTGCAACGCACCAGGCACTGAACCGGAATGTAGTCAAAGTAATTGTAATTCCAAATAAAGGTGACCGCCAGAGAAAGGCAAATTTGGTGATAGGTGGGAAAAAAGAAAGAGAACCTCCCCCAGACCCACACAGACACTCACACACCCACACTCACACAAAAAAGAAAGAGACCCCCCCAAACACATACACTCACAAAAAAGAAAGACAGGAATGCCAAAATGATAATGGGAAAAGGGGGAGAAGAAAAAAAGAAATAAAAGGAGTAAATTATAAATGTGGGGTGAAAACTCCTATAGGATAGCCCCTAAACCGAACCAAAACCTGCAACAAGTACTTGGAGATTGATACAAATTACATACAACTACTAATATCAAGAGAGGTGAGGGAACACAGAAGCAAAAATCTATCTCAAAAACAATGCAGATGAGGACAACAAAACAAGAAACAACACCAAAAATAAAAATAACCCCCCCTACAAGACAAACCAAAATAACAGAATAAGCAAATCAATCTCATAAACCTGCTTAAAAAATCAATATAATCAACAGTCAAGTAAACAACAACAACAGGACAGGGCTAAAAACACTTTAAGATAGTGAAGTCAGAGAAGCTAGAGGTATATATGCACTTGGATTAGGTGGTTAGAGATTAGATATATCAGTGGGGTGAAATTTTAACAGGGGGTAAGGGGAAAGAATTAAGTAAATCTAAAGCGGGAAAAGTGTAAGGGAAACAAGGCACTAAATAGGGAAAGGTTAGCCAGAGAGTGGTGGTATAAAGGTGAAGTTGAGGTAGAGTAAAAGATACTAAAGTGTAGATGAAAATAGACTGTATTCCCAAGGTCGAAGAGAAGATATAATCAATTCCCTGTCACATAAGAGTCAATTTGTGATTTGACCCCTGGGTGGCAGTGTTTCTAGATTGACTTCTGGGTCTATTGGTCCTCTTTATCCTGAACTAAACAATACTGCCTCTCTAATGGTGACTGCTGTTTTAGCAGCCAGAACCCTCCCAAAATCTTCCGGGCTTCCCCCCTCTGTCAGGTCCAAACTGATTGCGCTCCAGGGATCAACTCTGCCACCAGCTCCAAGGGCCCTCTCCCAAGTTCACCAGCTTCAACAGCCACAGATTCTATTTCAGGTGCAGATCTCCAGGTTTTGAGTTCCAAGGTGCAGATCTCCCAGACTGCCAGCCCCCTCAGTTTCGCGCCCAAAGTACCCCCAGGGAAATCTGACCTTTCCTTGCTGGAGTTTAGAGCTCCCTGGGCTCTGCGCGCCACCTGGTCGCTGGTGCTCCGGGAGCCCCAGAGGTCCCGCCGGTACCGCGAACGGCAGCTGTATGTTTTCCGGCTCCTCTCGTTCAAGATGTCGTGGTCCGCCTCCGCGCGCCTCCTCCCGCAGTTGGCTCAGGGAGAGAACCCAGCAGTACTGGGGCCGCTCAGGCTGGGGAGGCCAGCCCAGCAGTCCTCTATCTTCTCCTGGAGCACAGCTGTCCCCCTAGTCGCCGACAAATGCTCCCTGCGCGACTCTCAGCTGCTCCCTCCCTCTACCCTGTGAGCAGATTCAGATCGAATCCCTCCCTTCCGCCGCCATTTTTTTCCCGTCTCTGTTCAACTATTCTTTTGAGAAGTGAAATATATTCATTTTCCCATCAGTGCACTAACATCAGGCCACTCGACATTTAAAAATGGCTGAGGTTGGATTTGTTGTTGTTGTTAACAGTAAAGTCATCTCAGGCCAGGAGCAAGAGCTCTGGGATGATGTGATCAGATGACTAAATTGCAACCCCCTTCCATTCTGCTAATGAAAATGTTTCTGTTTACCTGGGAATTTGGGTATTTTGGAAATTCTATTTTAAAGTTCTTGTATTAAGAAGATGCCTTCTGGATAGCCTCAAAATGAGGGCACAGACCTGAAAGAAGAAATGTAGGCTGCCTTAGGAACGTAGGCTGCCAAATGGAACCTGGAGGAAAATGCTGCCAATTTGAATTCCTCCTTCCCTTCCTTTCCCTTTGTGTGACTGGAGTGCAGGCTAGTGTTCTCTCTCTGTCTGTCTGCCAGTTCTTCTTTTCCTATAATATGGACAGTTATGATTTTTCTGGTCTAATAATATCTTAAATCAAACCTCCTTTTCATCTTTGATTATGGCAGTTAAGTTGTTAACTGTGATGGAGAACCTCCTATTTCCACCAGTTCCATTTATCCAATAGTTGAAACATGTGTGACTGGAAGCCTTCTTCTGCTCATAATTCTCATTTCCTTTACTTTTTAAGTGTGTGACTACAGATGAGAAAATTTTTTTCTAAACTAAGCTATAAACCCAGCATAGTGATGTCTGGAATATAGGATTTACTGAGTTCCATAGAAATCATTTGGACAGACTTATGGACCCTGTTATTCAATCATGTATTACAAGATTCTACTGCTGACGATGGTAAATGCAGAACAGAAACCTGTTTTTGAAATTCCAAGCTTTTTAAGTATGCCACATATGTGTACCTTTTAAAAACCCTTTACTAATGAAAACCTACCATTGATAATTTATCTTAACTATATCTTAACTCATGTAACTTTTAAAACTATTTCTATAATTTATATCCCTTTCAGAAGCAACATAATGACTTTCTTCTCAGAATACTGTACTGTGCTCAGCATGGTCTAGAATTTCTAAAATGTCCAATCATTTTTTTAGTGCTTTGTGTAGTCAAATTATTTTAAGAGACTAAGTCTCATTTTTGAACAATTGGCAGTTTTAATTCCTATCATCTCCCTCAGAAGGTGGAATTCTTGGTCTATCCAGAGCGATTTTCTGATTCCAGGCATAATATCACTGGTGGTTGTTGACTTACAAGATTCCTCCTAAACGCTAGCAGGTAAACACACTCCTCTTTTATCCCTTGACTGGAAAGTTTGGAAACTTGTATTACATGGCTCTTAGCGTCCCTATTGCCCATAGTAGTGAATAGCTTGAAAATTCATCTTTGGATTGACTTCCCGTCCTTCCCAATTCCCAGTCCCAAGTCCTATTTTTTTAAAAAATATATATTTTTTTACAGATTTCAGAGAGGAAGGGAGAGGGAGAGAGATAGAAACCTCAATGATGAGAGAGAATCATTGATTGGCTGCCTCCTCCATGTCCCCCACTGGGGATCGGGCCCACAACCCTGGATTGTGCCTTGACCAGGAATTGAACCATGACCTCCTGCTTCATAGGTCGATGCTCATGCCAGCTGGGCCTGGATCATTGCTTACAATAAACTCTGCTCGCAAACTAGTCTTAGGCTTTGCATCCATTTGGAACCCAAAGTAAGACAAGGAGCAAAATGTCAGGAGAAAAATTAATAAACATTTCCCCCATAGTTTCCATCACTGCAATAAAGGATGCAGATAATTCTATAGTACAACATGCTAAATGACTTCAGAGTACAAAGAAATAATTTTTTAAGTAGCACTCAGCCTAAGAGTTAGTTGTGTTTTCTAACAAAAGTCATGACAATCTATATAAGTTCTTCAAGAGCTGAGAAGAAAAAATGTTTGAGGACATATCACTCAAGCTATTCACAGGTGGTTATGGCAGACCTATTTGTAAAAATGAGCACGAGCTGCATTTACAAATTCTGTATGAACCCCTGCTTTTCTGAATTGCTAAAAGCTCTGTCTTTGAAGTCTGATCTTTGAATAATTGTGGACAGAGGCTGAACATTTTTACCGTTTACATGTTAGTCCTGATCTAAGGCAGAGACTAGTCTGGCCTGGACGGATGTGGATTTGTAGAGGGACAGTATCTGAATACAAAAGATGATCAGTGTCTGACACGCAACTTGAATGACAACAGAAATAGAGGGCTCAGAGGCTCTTTTAAATGCAGCTAAAGATGGAGGCTTTTAGCAACACTCTTACGAGGGGATGTCAATAACAGAGGGCTTCAGACTCACCAGCTGCACATTATTTTTTTGCTACGTGCATACTTATGTTTAAATTTAATTATTTAAGAAAGCATACATAATTTATCTCAAAGTAGTGCTTTATTTCTTCTCAATTGCTTCTTATTCTTTTTTAAAAGATGCAGTTAGAAGAAGCCTTCCACATTTAGTTGAGTTTAAATAGCTGAACCAATGAGCCTCAAGAAACCATAGGAGATCATGCCACTTGTGCTTAGGGAGGTGAGTGGTCCCTTTCTGTATAATGCCTGACCCCGGCTTATTCCTGGTAGGGTATATTGCAGAGTACACAGCAGAGCAGAAGAAAAGAACACTTCGCAGAACTATTCTGTGCCATTCTGGAGGAGAGCTGGAAATAGAGTAGTTTTTATCCTTAGAAGACAAATGCCGGCTACTGTTAAAAAGTAGCTGAACTGGGAGAGTTAGGCTGAGCAGTGGAACAAAAATAGAATTCGGCTATAATTTTTCTTTTTAGGTTCAGGTTTCTGTAATTGATTACTGGTATCTGAGGAGAATGTACACGAATAAGGGAAAACAGGGAGGGGAAGAAAAATGGTAAAAGGGCTTTTTAAACAAAAAGTGACATTGGAGAAAAAGTGAAATTCATTTAATGACAATAGTAAAGTCATTTTCTCTTTCGGCCAATTTTTCTCTGCTGTCTTCCCGTATTCCTTTATTTCATTGTCACCATTTTCCTTGCTAAATACCTTCTTTCTCATCTCTGAAGACCAGGACTGAATTAGGTTGTCCTGAATTACATGAGAAAATAGCCACTTTCAGCCACAGCATTGGGCACAAATGTGTACGCTAAGCGGCATGTAATCTTCTATATAATTTTTAAAGAATTTCTTTTCAAATCCTTTGTGATTGATTATTCAATGGCATGAATAATGTGCACCAATGTAGAAAATATAGATAACAAAAAAGTACCTGTGATAATGATAACCACTTTTACATTTGTATTATTTCACCTCCAGACTGGAGGATGCCATATTGGGGGGAAGAGGGGAAGTGGTTCACAGACTATCTGTCTTGAAAGGATTTGGAGTGATTTTTTAAAGTGCAACTTTCTAGGTCTTCCCCAAATCCCATTAAATAAGAATTCCTGTAATGTGGGGTTTCAGGTATGCATTTTTAACCTGTGAAAGCAGGAGTGATGTACAAAGTTTGAGAATCACTGTTTCAGTTTTGATTTTATTTATTTAATTTTTTTTTGCTGGGGAGGCAAAAGTGGGAGGGAGGGGACAACAAATCAATGTTAAAAGAAAACCGATGTTGGACAGCCTGTCTCAAAGAGTTATTCTGGCCTGTCCTTCCTTGCATCGTAGACCACAGGGAACAAAGCACCACAGACCACAGGAATATTAACGATATCAAGTCATATGAGGGAGAGCTGCCATGTGCCCAGTGCTCCTACCATCTGTAGGGAGAACATTGCCCCAGCCGTCTGCAGGTTTGAAATGACCTTCCCCAAGTGCGGATGGCTGACCAGGCCTAGGGCTGTGACCAGAACCCATATCTTGGGTGCCTGTCACTAGGTTCTCCCCATTCCTTCAGGCTAAATGTCACGATTTTCCTGTGTAAGAGACTGTTTTACTGATCAGAGAAATAATCTACTTCTAAATTTCCAGGGGACAAAAAATGAGGAAAGTAGTGCACTTTGTCAGTGGGCAGAGTAAGATCTTCCTCCTCTTTACACAGACACATGCCTGCCCTTTCTCTCAAAGGAACTGTCTTTTGGTCACACTTATAACATGTATTTCATAGGAATAGTTTCAAACCATTGTACTTTCAAGTATATTTGCACATTATTTATTTTGCTAGAGTATTCTGAGCTGGGGACAGGCTTTTGTTGTCATTGTACTTGGTATATTAATCATACTTCACATACAGCACCCTTTCCACTCCTCTGAATAAGTGTGTGGGCTGAGAAAACATCTTCCCTCAGTAATTTGTTAAGTGTTTTTAGAGCGAGTGTATGCTCTGTAATAAATGTACCCTCCCCGCCAGCAGATCATAGCCTTTTTTATTCTTGGTATTTAATCTGTTTTGTACAAATATTGTATGAGTGTATGTTTTAATCATTGAGATTTATCACCAAGATTACTAGTGATGATTGTTGACTCATTGTTGGTAAATTAAAAAAAAAGAAAAAAGCAAAAAGCCAAAGACATAATAACTTTGAATTTACACTATAAGAATTACCACTTCCTAAAAGTTTAGTTTTATACAAAAGACAGGCTCCTGAACAGTCTAAAATTTTTTAGCCTTTTCTTATTTCAAGTGTAACATCTGGATAGAGGCAATTTCATCGTATAAGCAACTTTCTAAGTACTCAGGTGGAACTCATTAATGTGAGAGTTCCCATCATGGGCAACAAGCAGTAGGAAGATTTTGGATTGTCTGAGATAACTAATTGTATTTTTCTATAACTATTTATTTTATAAAGAAAAGTATTCCTAAAGCATATAAATTTGCATAATAATATTTTTCAAAAAATTTAAGAAGGAATGTGCAATTAAGAGAATCGTGCTTTGTGGAAGGTTCATACAAAAGAACTGGTGCCTCAGTAAGTATATCCTGAGCCTAGACTATATCTCAGTGGGGGCTTGCCTTTATTCTTGGATTTGCAGTGATTTGTGAACTGGAGTTTTTCTTCTTCCCAATGGATTAGCTCTATTGTTATACTGCCTTTCATATCATGGAGACCAGACAAAATAAAAAGCATGGGATATATGGTAGACAGGCTTAGTTGTCCAAGGTTATTCAGTCGCAGGGGAAAAGAACAGTTTTGGAGACTAGGAGATTTTTAAAAATTAAAAAATAGTTCCTGGGACAAACCAAGATGGTGGCATAGGTAAACACCTAAACTGCTGCCTCACACAACAATTTCAAAACTACAACTAAAAGACAAAACAGACATCATCCAGAACTACAGGAAGCCTGGCTGAGTGGAAATTTGACAACTAGAAGGAAAGAGAAAAGCACACTGAGACTCAGAGAAGCTGCAGGAGGCAGAGGTACTGAGACGTGCACATGGAGAGGATTGGCAACTGAGTGCGCAGCTGGCTTTCTCAAGTGGGAGGGAGACAAAAGCTCATGACTGTGCTGAACTCCAGTTCTGGGTGAGACTCTGGGGACCCAGATTCATTCAGGGAGAAAATGGACTGTCTGGCAGTGGGCGAAACTCAAGGGTGGCTTTCTCTCAGAGGTGCTTGCAGTGATTACCCAGGGACACTGAGACCCAGGGACCTCATAGGGCAGGACTGATGGGAAGCCACGGCTGTCTGCTCTGCCCTGAGACTCTGCCCCATCCAAATTGAGTACAGAGGCTTTTGAAGTCTTATCTCATAAGGGTGTCTCCAGCACAGAAGTTCTCCCAGCATTGACACAGCTGATCCTCACAACCATTTGGGTTGGAGGTCAATTCCTCCCAGTGATACCAACAACATCAAGGATTAGCTACAACAAGACTGTGTACATGGCCCACAAAGGAGTGCATCAAGAGTGTCCACCTCAGGTAACTGGGGAGGCTGAGCCACTGTCCCCTAGAGAACACCTACCACACAAAGCTATTTGACCAACTCAGGGAAGCAGCCAAAATGTGGAGACAAAGAAATAGATCACAAATGAAAGAAATGGAAAAAAGCAAATGACTGGATATAGAGTTCAAAACCACTGTTATAAGGTTTTTCAAAAATTTTCTAGAAAAGGCCAATAAATTTAGTGAGACCCTCAAGGATATGAAAAGGGACCAACTAGAAGTTAAGCATACACTGACTGAAAAAACAAAACAAAAACTGTTATACAGAGACCTAACAGAAGACTAGAGGACCACAAGAATCAAGTCAAAGATTTGAAATACAATGAAGCAAAAAATACTCAACTGGAAAAGAAAAAAGAAAAAAGAAAAAATATGAAGATAGTGTAAGGAGCCTCTGGGATAACTTCAAGCATACCAACATCCGAATTATGGGGGTGCCAGAAGAAGAGAGAAAGCAAGATACTGAAAACCTATTTGAAGAAATAATGACTGAAAACTTCCCCCACCTGGTGAAAGAAATAGACTTACAAGTCTAGGAAGCACAGAGAACCCCAAACAAAAGGAATCCAAAGATGATCTCACCAAGACATAACATAATTAAAATGCCAAGAGCAAAAGATAAAGAGAGAATATTAAAAGCAGCAAGAGAAAAACAGTTAGTTACCTACAAGGGAGCACCCATATGACTGTTAGCTGATTTCTCAACAGAAACTATTCAGGCCAGATGGGAATGGTAAGACATATTCAAAGTGATGGATAGCAAAAACCTATTCAGAATTGAAGGTCAGATAAAGAGCTTCACAGATAAGAAAAAGCTAAAAGAGTTCATCACCACCAAACCAGTATTATATGAAATGCTGAAAGGTATTCTTTAAGAAGAGGAAGAAGAAAAAGGTAAAGATAAAATATATGAACAACAAATATACATCTATCAACAAGTGAATCTAAAAATCGAGTGAAATAAACATGTGATAAACAGAATAAACTGGTGAATATAATAGAATCAGGGCCACAGAAAGGGAGTGGACTGACAATTTTCAGGGGGAAAGGGGTGTGGGGGGTGCGAGAAGAGGCTGGACAAAAATCTTACACCTATGAATGAGGACAATGGGGGGGGGGTAAGGGTAGAGGATGGGGTAGGAACTGGGTGGAGGGGAGGTATCGGGGAAAAAAGAGGGACAATTGTAATAATCTGAACAAAAAGATATATTAAATTAAAAAAATAGTTCCCTAAAGAAGAAGAATAATATAAAATTTCTGTATTGTATTGAGCAGCTATTACCAGCTATGTAATTGTCAACTACAAAAATATCGCCAGCATGCAGCAATGAACGTTTATTTCTCTGCTAGGTATCTTCAGGTTGGCTGAGGCTCAGATTATCAGGCTAGGCATGGCTAAGCTTCACAACAGTTGTTGATCTTACTTTTGGAACATATGGGATAATCAAGGTTTGTCTTTTCCTTGGTAGTAGCAGAGACACAAGGTTCCAAATCTCACTTGAGCCCATTCCAAGCCTCTGCTTGTGACATGTCCACTAAAAGTCCAATTGGCCAAAGCATGTCACATGGGTAAGCCCAATGTCAATTGGGTGAGAATGTGTCATTCTTCTATAGAAGTGGTGTGTGTTTATTTACTGAACAATAATATAATCATCTACATTTCTATTTTCAAACCTTATCCAACCTTCTTATTGAATCTTAGTTGTGCTCTGGGAAACTATTGAAGGAGGCAGTCTCTACAGGTGCAACTGAAAATTGCAAGCGTCTTTCAGGGCTTTGGAGCCATCAGCTCCTATCAATATTTAAGGGTCTGAAAGGCAAATAGTAGACTTTTAATGCGACAATAGTTGCAGTGGTAATATTTCTGCAGAATAGGGTCATTGGGATTCATCCCCATGAAATAGCACTAGAGGAGATATAAATATAGACTTCCAAGAAGAATTTACGAAAGTGTTAGATAATGACTAAGCTTTTTAAAAATCCTCACTTGAGGATATTTTTCCATTGATTTTTAGAGTGAGTGGAAGAGGGAGAGGGAAAGACAAAGAGAAACACAGATGTAAGAGAGACACATTGATTGGTTGCCTCCTGCATGTGCTCTTACTAGGGCCCTGGCCGGGGAGGAGTCTGCAATTGAAGTTCATGCTCTTGACTGGAGTTGAATCCAGGACCTTTTGGTCTGCAGTCTAACACTCGATTCACTGAGCCAAACCAGCTAGAGAGATAATGGCTAAACTTTTGACTCAGTTCTCAGATTTCCCCCAGGGAATGCAATACGTGCATATGGATTATTACTCTGTTTGCATTGACATTACTTGAAGTGGTCTCAAATCCTGGTCTCACTACTGTTCTGCAAGTTACCTCATTTTCTGATGTTCAGTTTCCCATCTATAAAATATAACCTGTAATGCCTATCTAATAGAAAGTGATAAAAATAAAGTGAGATGATGGATGTGGCTGTGGAAACTGTACCTTACTGTGTTTATAGCAGAAGCTCTGGAATCTCTCTGCTGCAGTTGAATCCTTTCCTTTCTACCAACTAAATGGCTAACCTTACTTAGCCATTAAGTTGTCTCTTAATTAGCCTAACCTTAGTTAGCCTAATTAAGTTGTCTCTTAATTAGCTTCCTAGTGGTGCCATAACAAATCACAATAAATTGAATGGCCTAGGATCATGGTTGGCAAACTGTGGCTCTTTGGCCCTTTGAGTGTGGCTATTCCACAAAACACCATGGCCTGGGTGAGTCTATTTTGAGGAAGTGGTGTTAGAAGAAGTTTAAGTTTAAAAAATTTGGCTCTCAAAAGAAATTGCAATCATTGTACTGTTGATATGTGGCTCTGTTGACTAATGAGTTTACCGACCACTGGCAAGGATAACAGAAAATTATTCTCTCAGTTCTCCAGGCAAGAAGTCTGAAATCAAGGTGTCAGTAGGGTTGGTTCCTTCTGGGAGCTCTGAAGAAGAATCCTTTCCTTGCTTCACTTTTAGCTTCTGGAAGTTGCCAGCAATCCTTGGCTTATTGGCAACCTGACTCCAATCTCTACCTCCTTTTTCACCTGGTGTTCTTCCTTATGTTTGCTCTCTCTCTCTCTCTCTCTCTCTCTCTCTCTCTCTCTCTCTCTCTCTTTTCTCTCTCTTTTTCACTGGACACCAGTCATATTGAATTCAAGGTCCACTCTAATGTATATGACCTCATGTTAACTAATTATGTCTGCAAAGACCCTATTTCCAAATAAGGTCACAGATACTGTGGATTAGGACCTCGATACATTTTTTTGTGACACACAGTTCAACCTAGTCTACCTTCCTTTCCACACAACAGTAGAATAGAATTCAGCCAACTTTTCTGCTACTTTACAATAAAGACTAACCTTTCCTCGAGTCCAATGAAATGCTCATTATTTCCTTCTGAGACCTTACCAGAAGCACCTTTAACATCCATATGTCTATGATTCTCCAAAGTCAGTTTTCTTATCTATAGAATGAGGATGATATCGACATTTTGGTATTATTGTGAGGATTAGATGTAATCTTGAAAAATGCTTAATCCAGGAAATGGCACTTTGTAAATGTTTAATGAGTTGTCTTTTACTTAAATATTAAGTTGAGCCAGGTAAAGTTGATGTTTTATAGGTTGTAAATGGATGAATATTATCAAATCCTTGTGCTATAAATTTGAATTATATGGAATTACTATTTTTTACAGGTTAAAACAGTCAAATTTCAAGAATTCCATGGGCTTTAACCTAATACTTTTTGATAAATAAAATGTTGATGATACTAAAATAAGGTATCCTTATTAAGCCATAGTATTTTCTTTAAGAATAACATTCCGGCCAGCTGGTCTGGCTCAGTAGTTGAGCATCAACCTATGAACCAGGAGGTCATGGTTTGATTCCAGGTCAGGACACATGCCTAGGTTGTGGGCTTGATCCCCAAGAGTGGGGTATGCAGGAGGCAGCTGATCAATGATTCTCTCTCATCAGTGATGTTTCTATCTCTCTCTCCCTTTCCCTTTCTCTCTGAAATAAATAAAAATATATTAAAAATAGGATTTCTGCCTGGCCAACATGGTTAAGTGGTTAAAGCACCAGCCTGTACACTGAAGGGAAGCGGGTTCAATTCCCAATCAAGGGCTCATACTTGGGTTTCGGGTTTGCTTCCCACTGAGGGTCGGGTCAGGGCATATACAGGAGATGACCAGTCCATGTGCTTCTCTCATATCACTGTTTCTATTTCTCTCTTCCTCCCTCCTTCTCTCCCTCCTCCTCCTTTACTCTCTCTGAAAAGCAATGAGAAATATTCTCAGGTAAGATTAAAAAAAAAAAAGGATTTCTAGATAAACTATTTTCAAGCTAAGTCTAGTTATTATTAGTTTTGCTACCATATAGTTAGATTTGTTGGATTAGTTAGATTGGTATATTAGTGCTTTATTACACTATTTTTAAAAACAGGTAAACTTCAGCATTTTGCTTTGAGGTAATCAAAAGATTTAGTAAAGAAATGTGAGGCATAAATCCAGTCCATAATTTAATGATTAGCAATATCTGTTTCTGAACCAAGGGCTTCTTAAATTAAACATATATTTAAATTAGATTGATATAGCTGTGGATATAGTTGTTTCATATTCTGCTATTCATCATTTTTTAAAACTTGAATTTAGATAGTAAAAAACAGGTAACCAAAACAATTTTTACAATGGCCAACTATGTATTTATTCTATAGGGGTTTTCCACAGGAGAAAGGACAAGTGCCATTGATATAAAAATCCAGTGCTATTGGAATTTTCTGAGGAGATAATGGTACTAGTGGACATTTAGTTGAAGATAATTTTGAAAATTAAAGTTTTCCCTCAGTGTCCCTTACACAGCAGTGCAGGCAGGAAATCAGAAACTGAAGTGAGAAAGTGTTAAAAAAATGGAAAATGAAGCATGTCAGAATAAAATGTATATACATTAAAAGATTTGCCAGAGAGCCAACCAGAAAGGTGGTAAATATTGTCCAAGAATCTTAAGAGATTACTGATTTAATATTGAAAAACTGTAAAGCCTAAGGCAAAATGGATAAAAGGAATGGAAGGTATCTAAGGCTCTGTGAAGAAACTGAGAAAATATTAATCCTTTCAACAGAAAATCTGAAATATCTTTGGTGTGCTAGTTAACTACTGAAGCTTCTGCATATATCAATTTCTCCAAAAAGTGTGTTGAATGAATGTGAATAATGAAATAGGATATATTAATCTGACTCAGCGCAAACTTCCCAGACAGAGATTTTGAATAATGAAAACTTGCCATCTTAGCTTCAAAATAAGTAGCCAGAGCTAGAGTTAGAATTGTAAAGAACTATATAAAGACTCAGATAGATTTGAGTTCAAAATCTGGATCCCTTTCCTAAAGTATGTATGACCAGGTACACTCACTGGTTCCACCACTGATAGCATTCCTGTGAAATGGGTGGGTCACATCTTCAATTACTTTAAAAAAATAATTTAAGACAAGAGCACATATCTTTTAAAAATATTTACAGATTTCCCCCTTTGCCTTTCATACAGTTGTTCTTTTTATTTGTTGTCATTTCTCTCAATTTTGCTTATCACTTTTGTTGGATCACCAACGACAATGACAATGACAATGAAGGTATGCTTGTTTTATCTGCCCTTTGTGCTTTCTATCTTAAAAAAAATAATTCAATGGTTTGATGTGTACCCAACTCATCAAGTTAGCAGATTTAGTTCTTTGGTCAGCCTTGAAAATGTATCTGACAAATAATTAGTGTGGGCTTTGTAGCGATTAAGAAAGATTAAATAGCTAATATTCCTATCAAATTGAACTTTAAAACACTTTCTAATAATAATGTTGATTTAGTGATTGACTTAATAAATGTCATTAAACAGAGGCAGTCACTAAGTCAGTTTAGAAAAACATTAGTCATATGAACTGGGAATATTTGTGTATAACTTTTTGACTTTATTTGATAGGAACTTGTCACAGTAACTGCTCAAGAGGCTTTGATCACATGCAAAGATTTATTTTTGCTTGTGATATAGCCTGCCACTATAGAGAACATCCATGGCAGTTGAGCTTATACTTCTAAGAAAAAGATTCTCATTTGACGTTGGGGTCGAATTTTGTCTGTATGAGCCATGTATTTTCTGCTCTCTGTTTTTTTTTTGTTTGTTTGTTTGTTTTGTTTTTAAGGAGAGGTAACTTTGTAATACACCTCTGAGTTCAGGGGCATTCAGTAGGATATTATAAATTATCAGCTCTCCCAGGAAGTTCTATGGTGAAAGGGCCATTGATAGGGCCCAACTATAGGGAAAGTGGTAAAGTTGTTCGCACTGCAAACCCAATTGGGAATCCTTTTCCTATCTAAGAAAATATAGTACTAGTATTTATGAGGCAGAGGAGAGGTTTAGTATCTGCACTTGAAGTTTAGCCATGGTTTTTCCTTTTGGGAGGTATATCTCATATCCTAAACCATTGCCCTTTATCTGAAACCCCTCTCCCTCAAATGCCAATTCAAACTTAACTTCTAGGACTTATTCCCTCAGAGCTTAGTCTTTATTTTCTACTAGGGGCCCAGTGCATGAATTCATGCACCTTGAAAGGAACTGTGGGCTATGAGGCTGCAGTGGGGACAGGGGCAGATCTCAGCTCATCCTCCGTGCCCTCGTCTGGCCCATCCCACCATGGCCCCCAGCTCCCTGTCTACCGACAACCCTGCTCCTGCTGCTCCCATGTGCTGATGGTTTTGGCTCCGCTCAGACCCACTGACAATGCATAGTGATTGGGGCCGGCGCCAACATTGGTATGAGCAGTGGCTGCTGCTCTGATCACCCATCAGGAGCAGGTGAAAGAAACCCTCAGGGGCAATCGGGGCTGGTAGCCGCAGCTCACATCTGCTGATGTGATCAGGGCCAGCTCTGGTGCCAGCAGCAGGTGTGAGCAGGGCTGGCACCAGCAGCAGGTGTGAGCACCTGGTGGGACTGTGGTGCATCAGAGAAAAGAACTTTCAGTAACCACCAGAAGCTGCCCCAATGACCAGTACCCTGCCTTGGTTTGGTGCCCCTGCTCACCTGCTCCACCATCCTACTGCAACTGACACCTGCCATGTTCTGCCTGCACTCCCTGGTGTTCACCTCATGTTATAGGGACTGGTTGTTTGGTTGTTCTGCCGTTTGGTCTATTTGCATATTAGGGTTTTATATATATAGATAATAGCAGTTAATTATTGTCTAACTTGTGTAGTCTCAGGCGTAAGTCCTACTGGAATTCCCTAGGCAATCTAGAGTGGGAATACATGGATGTGGCATACATGGAATCAGTGTGGATCTGGGGAAACAGACTGTCCTGATTCCTGAGGATACCAATGAGGTTCATGGATGTCCCATGTCCAGAGGAGAGAAATGAACACATATGTGATTGAGTCAGTCATCTATTGGCTAAAAGAATACATTATTATCTTGGAAAAGAAAACTTGTGGGTTATTAATTGTTTATTTTAATTTGTCTATTGGATAGAAAAATTAATATGACTGACTTTTAAAGTATTAAATGAGGATTTATAAATAATCATAGTGTACAGATTAAGTTCACAAGGATATGACAATGAAATGCCAATAAGTCCTTGTATTTGTAGTGAAGATAAAGAATTAAAGTGTGGTTTGTAATATTGCTTTTAAAGTAATTATTATGGTGGCTGAAAAGACACATGCATTGTATACATGTATATTGATTATTGTACATGTTATTGTAATTAAATGTACTAGAAACACTGCACTGTGTTTAGTGGAAATGATTGGTGAATTTTGCCTCTATTCATATAATTGATAGGGAGAAATTAAAAATTCTACTAATATTTTAAGGTTACTTTATATGAATTTTCAAGTAAGATATTTATGAATTGATGTGAAGGTGATACACATGTGCTTATTTCAGGGTCCTCTTTATGTACTATGATCTATTTGTCTTTTAAAAATTCTTAAGATGAGGGCTTATTTCATTTTTCTTCTAAATATTTCCAAATGCCTTGTGCATCTGTAAGACCATGATTACAACAAAAACAAATATGTTCAGTTATATGTAATTTTGCAAGAGGATGAATGCAGATGGGATTCTAATTAGAACCATTATTTATAGATTAACTACATAATGTGGGTTTGCTTTTTGGTGAAGCAACATGAGGGACAACTGAGGACATAGGGTTACAAAGACAAAAACATCATGTGCAGATACTGTGATCTAATTCCTTGGAGGAGGAGTGTCTGGATAAAGATGTGAGAATATCTTAAATCCCACCTCATCCTAAATCATTGTGGGGCACTCTGGACAGGCAAGAATGGGAGTCATACCTGAGGTAATAGAACTGAAGACTTTATTTTGCCTCTTACACTTGTTTATTTTCTGGCCTGCAAAAATGGTGTCCCTCCAAATTTCTTCAGAAATGTGATTGCTTCCTTATTCTACTGGAAGCCTCTTTTCCAAACTGTTCTCAGAAGGGCTCATAGCTCACATCGCTAGAGCCTCAAAGGGGCTCCAGGTTTGAATTACAAGAAGCGACTGGAGAGCACATAATTAATTTTCATTATTATTAAGTCCTAAAATGTTAAGTGAACATTGTATCTGCTCTGAAATATGATTGAAAACTGATGGTTCTGTTTTAAGTTTTCTTTTTAAAGAAATTCAGGGGAAAATCTTGTATATGCAATTATAAGTGTTCTTTTATAGCAGGTGGCTGAAGAAATTCAATTAATCAACTGGGTTTGGACAGGTCGAAGGAACAGGTGTATGGTGGTTATCAAAAGCCTTCCATGGGCAACTAATATGCAAATAGATGAGTAATTCTGCTCTTGTTTTTTTTGAGAATACATATTGGCTTTCTAAGCACTATATAATTCAAAAGAGGGATATTTTGAGTATTAATGTTCAAGTATGTTTATTTTAGAATTAAATAACAGATGTTTTCCTTTAATTTCACTGCATATATTTTTACTAATTTTCTAAGCATGGTGACTTAGTTGATTTTAATTCTACTCATTCATTGCACTCCGTTGTAAACCAGGCTATAACTATATTTTAATTTCATGCTTCTGAATTGGAAAATGCATTATGGAAATGAATTAATCACAACAGGTAAATAAACTTGGCCAGGACACTAAGGGATCTCCTCCATTGTTTAAAGCCTCATGTCTTTGGGGGCGCCTGGGCTGAGAACAAGTCCCCTTGTTCCTCTGTGCCTTTTCACTAACTATGGAAGGGAAGGCCAGCAAGCTGCGGAGCTCTGCCCTGCAAATCAGCAGAGACCAGTCCATCTGGGCTTGGAATGCAATGAGTCCACTAGCAAAATTTTCATAGAAAGTAGAGACAGATGCATTCTATAGGATCCTTATTTCATAGACAGCTGATATAAAATCACTACACAAATTATATGTGGGAAATCTGATTACTAATTTTAGAGGTGGCAGTTTTTTGGAAGGTTGAAAGATAACCTTTAAAAAATACCTATCTGTAATAGTCCTGCTCTCTAGCGCTTTCTACATTCTTCAGACTTTATGTTTTTTTCTTTTCTTTCAACCCTTGATTTGTTCTTTTTCCCCCCTTTCAGAGTAAAGAGATGGTGGGAGGTGTAGTTCTTAAAAGAGAAGATTATAATAAGAAACTATCTTATGTATTTTTATAAAAAATCAGTAACTTAGAATTGGTGTTAAAATGTTTTTTTTTCTTTATTGATTAAGGTATTACATATGAGTCCTTATTCCCTTATTCCCCCCACCCTCACCCGTTCATTCCCTCACCCCTCTGGTGTCTGTGTCTATTGTTGATTGAGCTAACTTTATATATAAAAGACAACTATATTTTCATTATAAGGGGTTTTATTTTGTTTGCTTCAGCTCTAAAGAATGGAGAAGGAATTTGGCTCACCAGATAGTTTATGGGCCAAGCAGATAACTGGATGCAAAGCATACAACCAAAATGGGTTGTCAGCTGGGGAACCAGGAAAGAAAAAATGTAGATTTAGTGAGTGAAAAAATAGGAGGTGGCCCAGAGGAACTCAAGAACATATGCTACCAGGCTGGTGTAGCTTAATGGTTGAGCGTCGACCTATGAACCAGGTCACGGTTCAATTCCTGGTCAGGGTACATGCCCAGGTTGCAGGCTCAATCCCCAGTGTGAGGTGTGCAGGAGGCAGCCAGTCAATGGTTCTCTCTCATCATTGATATTTCTCTCTCTATTCCTTTCTCTTTCTCTCTTTGAAATCAATAAAAACATTAAAAAAATAAAAAAAGAACATGTGCCAACATATACTCCCATATTTGGGAGAGGTGGGTTCATTGATAGGTTCTAGAACAGGCTGGAAACCATGATTTCAAATCCCTTTATTCACAAAACTCTTTTATTAAGTGATATCTTAAATAGCTTCTAATACTTTACATAGATGAAAGTGATCGTAGTGAGGGAGAGCCTTGCTTTCTTGGCCTCGTACAAAGGTGATGTCTGAGTGAGTCTTTGCAGAGCACAGCTTGAAAAATCACTCTGGTAGCCGTGCATTCTGATTTGGTTTCAGAAAGCAAAGTCAATATGACAAATTTTGGTTGTCACTCATTGAAGAGTTCTTTACCCATGTGAGTTCTTTAAACACTGGAGGGATGTCCTGGTAGACACAAGTCTGCAGGGCATCCTTAGGCAGTGTGAGAGTACACCTGAGTCAGGTGCACGCATGTTCCTAGATCGTCCATCAGGGCTGATGAAAGAGGACCTCAGGGAAACAGCAATGTGATCGTGTCTAAATCATAGAGCCTCCCTTCCCTAGATGTTTTCCAAGGCAGAGCTCACTAGCTCTTCCCACTCCCTGCTTTGCCCTTCCTCCAGCCCTTTGTATGGTTCCTTCTTGTCCTTCAAATGTTAGGTCATAGGTCACCTCCTCAAAATAGCCTTTTCTGACTATGTCCCCAGAGGACCACTTATTCAGTTGCATTATTGCATTACTCATCTTCATCACAACACCCTGTTCATCTCTTTAGAGAATTTTAAGAGTAGTTTTAGCTTGCTCAGTTTTAATCTTCTTCACTAAACTATAATTTTCATGACAGAAGTGATCATATCTGTCTTATTCATTCTTGTAGCTTCAGTACCTGGTGGGTATAGTACCTGGTACATAGTAGACATTCAATAAATATCTGTTGAATGAATAAATGAGATATTTTGTATGAAAAGTATGAAATATAATAGAGGGCACTAGACAACTCAGCAGGTGGGGACATTACTTTTAGGAAATTTCTCAGAACAGTGTTGCTTGTCTTATTGATAATGGCCACTCTAACTGGTGTAAAGTGGTATCTCATTGTAGTTTTGATTTGCATTTACCTGATTGCCAGTGAGGTTAAACATCTTTTCATATATCTATTGGCTGTTTATATGTCTTCTTGGTAGAGGTCTATTTTTAGGTCCTCTGCCCACTTTTTGATTGGATTTTTTATTTGTTTGGTGTTGTGTTTTATGAGTTCTTTATGTTTTGGAAATTAAACCTTTGTCAGAGCTACTTTTTGCAAATATCATCTCTCATCTTGTTGGCTGCCTGTTTGTTTTGTTCCTTTCTTTGCTGTGCAGAAGCTCCTCAGTCTGATATAGTTCCATTCACTTATTTTTGCTTTTACTTCCCTTGCCTTTGGGGTCAAATCTATAAAATGTTCTCTACCACCAGGTTCATAAGTTTGGTACTGGTATATTTTTTTATGTGACTTATAGTTTAGGGTCTTATGTTTAAGTCTTTGATCCATTTTGAATTAATTTTTGTACATGGGGATAAACTGAAATCCAGTTTCATTCATTTGCATGTGGCTTCCCAGTTTTCTCAGCACCATTTATTGAGGAGACTATTTTTACTTCAATCTGCATTTTTGGCTCTTTTGTTAAAAATTATCTGTCCATATATATGTGGTTTTATAGCTGGGCTCTCTGTTTTGTTCCATTGATCTATGTATCTGTTTCCCTGCCAATACCATGCTGTTTTGATTATCATAGCTCTGTAGTATATTTTGAATTCAGGAATCATTGTTTTCTTTTTCAGGATTGCTTTGGCTATTCTGGACATTTTATGGTTCCATACAAATCCAACTTCTCCTTCTATTTCTTTAAAAAATGACATGGGAATTTTGATGTGGATTGCATTAAATCTGTATATTGCTTTGGGTAATATGGCCATTTTAACTATGCTAATTTTTTTCAATCCATGAACACGGGATATTTTTCCATTTCATTGTGTCTTTTTCAATCTATTTTAATAATGTTTTGTAATTCTCAGTATATAGGTCTTTCAATTCTTTGTTAAGTATATTCTTAAGTATTTATTCTTTTGGTTTCTATTACAAAAGGAATTGTTTTCTCCATTTCTTTTTCTGAAGTTTTGTTGTTGGTATACAGGAAGGCAATGGATTTTTACACATTGATTTTGTATCCTGCAACTTGACTATATTTGTTTATTGTTTACAATAGTTTTTTTTTGGTAGAGTCTTTAGGGTTTTCTATATACAGCATCATGTCATCCACAAAAAGTGACAGTTTGACTTCTTCCTTCCCTAATTGTATACCTTTTATTTCTTTCCTTGCTTCTTTGCTCTGTCTAGGACTTCCAGCACTGTGTTAAATAAGAGTGGTGAGAGTGGACATCCTTGTCTTGTTCCTGATCTTAGGAGAAAAGCTTTCAGTTTTTCACCATTGAGTATGATATTGGCTGAGGGTTTATCATATATGGCCTTTATTATGTTGAGGTACTTTCCTTCTATTCCAATTTTATTGAATGATTTAATCATAAATGGTGTATCTTATCAAATGCTTTTTCTGAATCTATTGACAAGATCATATGATTTTTATCCTTTCTTTTCTTAATGTCGTGTATTATATTGATTGATTTGCAAATGTTGAACCATCCTTGTGCCCCTGGAATGAATCCCACTTGATCATGATATATTATTGTTTGGATGTACTGTTCTATTCTATTAGTTAGTATTTTTCCTAAGCATCTATATTCATCAGGAACATTGGTCTGTAGTTTTCTTTTTTTGTGTTATCTTTGCAAGGTTTTGGTATCAAGGTTATATTGGCTTTATAGAATGTGTTAGAAAGTATTACCTCGTCTTCAATTTTTTGGAAGAGTTTGAAAAGAATAGGTTTTATTTTTTTAATTATGTTTTCTTTATTGATTAAGGTATTATATATGTTTCCTTATCCGCCAACCCCCCATTGTCCCTCACCCCCGACTCATGCCATCACCCCTCTGATGTCTGTGTCCATTGGTTATGCTTATACGCATGCATACAACTCCTTGGTTGATCTCTCCTCCTTACCCCCACTCTTCCCTACTGTCTCTCTGAGGTTTGACCTTCTGATCAATGCTTCTCTGTCTCTGGATCTGTTTTTGTTCATCAGTTTATGTTGTTCATTATATTCCACAAATGAATGAGATCATGTGATATTTATCTTTCTCTGGCTTATTTCATTTAGCATAATGCTTGCCAGTTCCATCCATGCTGTTGCAAATGGTAGTTCCTTCCTTTTTACAGCAGCATAGTATTCCATTGTGTAGATGTACCACAGTTTTTTAATTCACTCATCTGCTGATGGGCACTTAGGCGGTTTCCAAATCTTACCTATGGTAAATTGTGCTGCTATGAACATAGAGGTGCATATATCCTTTCTGACTGGTGTTTCTAGTTTCTTGGGATATATTTCTAGAAGTGGGATCACTGGGTCAAATGGGAGTTCAATTTTTAGTTTTTGAGAATTTTAATTCTTTACGAACATTTGGTAGAATTTACCTGGGAAACCATCTGATCCTGGAGTTTTGTTTTTTTGGAGAGGTTTTTGATGGTTGTTTCAATTTTCTCACTGCTGATCAGTCTATATAGATTTTACAGTTCTTCACAATTTATAGGACCTTTTCCATTTCTTCTAGGTTATTGAATTTGGTGGCATAAAGGTTTCCATAATATTCTAGAATGATCCTTTGTTTATCTGTGATGTCTGTGGTGATTTCTCCTCTCTTATTTCTGATTTTGTTTATATGTTCCCTTTTTTACTTGGTGAGTCTAGCCAGGAATGTGTAAATTTTATTAATCTTTTCAAAGAACCAGCTTTTTGTTTTATTGATTATTTGTATAGTCTTTTTGTCCTCTATTTCATTTAATTCTGCTTTCTTCTGCTAATTTTGAATTTCTTTTGTTATTCTTTCTCTAGTCTTTTAAGGTGTGATATAGGTTGTTTACTTGGAATTTCTCTTGTTTTTGGAGATAGGCCTGTAATGATATAATTTTCCCTCTTTTTATAGCTTTTGCTGCATCCCAGAGGTGTTGATATATTGTTTTATTATTATCTTTTGTCTCTCTATATATTTTGATCTAAACTTTTATTTCTTCTTTGACCCAGTCATTTTTAGTATTATGTTATTTAATCTCCATGTATCTATAGTTTTTCTTTCTTTTTTTAATCTCCTTTTTGCAGCTGATTTCTAATTTCAAGGTATTATGGTAAAAAATTTGCTTGGAATAAATTCAATCTTTTTGAATTTGCTGATGCTTGTTCTGTGACCTAATATATGGTCTATACTTGAGAGTGTTCCATATGCACTGGAGAAGAATGTATAGTCTGATGTCCTTTCATGAAATGTTCTGTAAATGTTGATTATATCTATTTGGTCTAGTGTTTCATTTAAGACCAATATTTCTTTATTGATTTTTTGTTTGGTTGAACTGTCTAGAGCTGTCAATGAAGTATTAAGGTATCCAACCATAATTGTGTTTTGATCTGTTTTCTCCCTTTAGTGCTGTGAATAGCTGTTTAATATATTTTGGTATTCCCTGGTTGGGCACACATATATTAAGAAATGTTATTTTTTTCTTGATATAGTGTTCCTTTTATCATTATAAAGTGTCCATCTTTGTCTCTTATTATCTTGAGATCTATTTTGTCAGATGTAAGTTAGTAAACGTTTTTAATCAGTCATTTATAGTAAAGGAGGAACAAAGGAAAAACAATAAACAAGATAGCAAGGCACAGGGGTCAAGACTGTAGAGTATCCTCTTTTTCCTGTGTTATTATAACCGAGTCACATTAAAATTAATGACATATATAGTCATGCTATGGTAGTGCCATTTTACACTACTCACTTTCTGGCATGCTACTTGATTGCATTCAGGAGTAAATGTTTCCCTTCTGAATGATGATACCTGGGTCCCTCGCAATCTCTTCTGGAGCCCTGCAAGGCTAATGTGGGGGGTCCTGGTGAAAGGGATGTAATGCTGTGCAGAGAGGGTGACTCACAGGTAGACAGGTGCCAGAACTAAGGAAAACACTTTTCATAGGCACAGGATACTTAAAAGACAATGGGAAGAGTTGGCTCTTTTTATTTATGAATATTTTGAGACTAGATTTTATTCATATTTCATTTTGAGCTCCGAAGACTTAAGGGAACAAGACTTAATTATGACCAGGTGAATTAGTGTGTCGGAAGGAGGATGGGAAGAGAAACTAATAGTTATGGAGTGCTTACTGGATTCTGTGTTAAAAATCTTTATGCCCATTATCTTCTAGCAATTTCAGATGGAGGCTCAAGTCTGTACAGCTGAGATCTGTACCTCAAATTCATGGCACTGAGGTATAGATTAGGGGAAAGTTTCATCTATCACCACCACAGCTGTAAGTGATGTCAATGTTTGACTTTTTCTAGTAACCAAAACACAAGTTGGAATTTTTTTCTTAGCAAGATTTTGGTATGAACTTGCACATTTCACTTAGGTGCTTTCCTCCATTATTGTGAAGAGGAATGGGGAAATGATGAGTTATGGCAGTGAATTATATCTGCAGGTGATTCTACTTTTCTCTTAACCAAAATGTGCTGCAATAGTATTTATTGCTCCAACTTCATTTATTAAATGGCTATTGTTAAAGTAGGCATGGGTTTTTACTTTTGTAAGTATAAATACTTTGAGAAATTACTCTATTTTCTTTGTGTACTAAAAGCAAAGTTAAATAGTGTTTATGTGTTTTAAATTATACCTATGCAAGTCATTAATGATTAAGTGGTGTTTGTGTGAGCTTCGGATTTACATTGACAGAATCCAGGTTATAGAATTTAGAGAATGTAATTTGGAATGCAGGCTTGTAAAAGTCAGTCTCTAGTAGCAAAACAAACAAGGATATGATAAATATTACATTGCATTTGATTGAATAGCTATGAAATGTTGATATCTGAATGAGCTTGGAAGTATTCACTATTTGATTATCTCATGCATACAGCTTTCCCCTGTCCTCACTGTCGACCTTCCTTTAAAAAAATTCTACAAACACCCATATTGTTATGTCATATGTGAATGTTTAAAAGTGAATCAAATTTCTCTCTCTCTTTTTTTTTTTAATTCTTGAGCCCATGAGTCCTACCCCTATTGTGGGACTGAAGAGACACAGGAGGAGTCCTAGTACCCAGATGTTGCCAGTACTGTAGGCCCTGATGTGACCAGAAGCTTGATGTGTTCTGTTGTCAAGTTATAAGTTGGCTTAGTACAGGCTGTGTGAATGCCTCTGACCTAGATAGAAACCTACAGTCTTTCTTGGGAGGTGGGTTGGATAGATCTTTCCATTCTAACCCAGCTCCGCTGTGACTGTGGTTCAGCAAAACAGGTTCCCATGAATAATCCATTAGGTGTAGGCTTGTGTATTGATTTTTAAACACTGATTTCTCTTCTTTTACATCCTGAGAATGTGAAGTGATTATATTCAATGTGAAGTAAGCTGCATAAGCTTACTTGTATGTGTTTTTAAATGAATCATTATGATAAAAATTACCTTGAAAATAATAGTACCAGGTCAGATGTTAGTAAGTTTTGGAAGTTGCCATCAATTATATGTACAGATTATACTAAGTGAAGGTCATTCCTACTCACTTATTCTGCCAGATATATTGCCAGGTGAGAGTTGCTTTAGAATGCAGTTTCATTTAAGGAAAGGGCATTTTCTTATAAACCTATCTCTGAGGTGGGAGCTATTTGTGTTCACATTTATTTATTCATGAATTTTCCAAAGCTCAGGAAGAATGATTAAAGTTTCCCTTCTCCTTAAGAATGCATAACTTTAGCTTTATTAGTTGTTATGTGCTTCTTTATTTTTAGTTGGAATAACTCAGAGGGCCTTGATTACTTCCTCTTAAGAAAGAGGCCCTTGCCGAGACCGGTTTGGCTCAGTGGATAGAGCGTCGGACTGCGGACTGAAGGGTCCCGGGTTCTATTCCCGCAAGGGCATGTACCTTGGCTGCGGGCACATCCCCAGTAGGGGGCGTGCAAGAGGCAGCTGATCGATGTCTCTCTCATCGATGTTTCTGACTTTCTATCCCTCTCCCTTCTGCTCTGTAAAAAATCAATAAAATATATTTAAAAGAAAGAAAGAAAGAAAGAAAGAAAGAGGCCCTTGGCTAATCTGTCAAAGGCAAGTAGGTAGCCTGCTTTGGAGCATTGGAAGAAGCTAAATGAAGGTCAGGACACCAATACTCACCAAGGTGCCTCTGGTCGGATATCTTCTTCACGCCTGGTCAGACATCTCTTAAACTTGATGGAATTTTATTTATAGATTTTGTAAGTTAAGGTATTTGTGAAAGTTCATTTGGATGAGGAAGTCATCCAAGAGGGAACCATGGAGGGGGAAGTAATATCAGAAGCAAAAAGCTGGTTGAAATTAGAGAGGATTCAGAATGAACTCGGATGTTCAGATCTTCATTAGGATCATAGGAGATGCTCCATGGTGGAGACCAACGTTGAGACTGAGGGAATCTCAGAAAGTTGGGCTTGAACGGGGGAATCCTCCCTGATGGCCCGAGTGTATCTAGGCACTTACATGCACCAAATGCTTTTGTAGACTTCATCTCCTTCGAACAGATGATGGCTCTCACACTGCCAGTGGAAAGAATGACTGAGAAATGTTTCCAGTACAACCATGTTTCTTAAATTTTAGAGTTTTAGTCTCACCTTTTGGTATTGCATGGGATCTTCAAGGGTGAGAATAAGAAAGCTCAGGATGGGATGTCCAGAGTCAACCAACCTTATTCTAGTCACACAGCTTATAATTTACAACCTCTATCACCAGCACAAAGTTAGTCATAGTTCCAAATTTTTCATTTAGCTCTCCTCTGAGTCTCCACATCCCCCCCAAAATCTCATGTGCCAGTTGGAACTATCAAAATTTGTAAATAATTATGATTCACTAGGCCATGGTCCTATCAATTTTTTGTTTTGCTTTATTTTGTGTTGTTTTTAAAATCAACTCTCTTTCCCCTAGGAGATATAGTAATGATAGAAAATAAATGAAATCTGTGCTTGTAATGCATCCTCCATAAATCATCTTACCCTTGGTGAATGGGTAAATGGCTATTTGTGAGGCTGTAAATTTAATGTACACGGGCACATTAAGGAACAGACACTGTGTATGAAATGAGAGCATTCAAAAGGTTATTTTAAGAAAATTTCCCTCTTCTGCCTTAAAGTATTTTTTGTACTTAGAATTTGCCTAGGAGTCAGGGGAAGCAGCTTCTATAGTGTAAGTCCCAGTATGAGTGTACCAGGCACTATAAGCAGATCCCTAGGAACCTAAGCCCCTTTCTCTGAATGAGTACATGTGATAATTATCACACAGGGCTGGTCCAAGTGGAATTAGCAGCAGACCAAAGATAATAGGTCTCTGGGCAGAATTTAAAAAAATGTGTGTGTGTGTATATATATATATATATACACACACACAAAAAAATATATATATATACACACACACACACACACAAATATATATATATATATACACACACACAAATATAAATATATACAAATATATATATATACATACACACAAATATAAATATATTTGTATATATATATATTACTAATTTCAGAGAGGAATGGAGAAGGGAAGAGAGAAACATCAATGATGACAAAGAATCATTGATCAACTGCCTCCTACATGCCCTCTTATTGGGGATCAAGCCCACAACCCAGACATGTGCCCTTGATCAGAATCAAACCCCAGACCCTTCAGTCCATAGACTGACACTCTACCCACTGAGCCAAACTAGCTAGGGCCAGAATCTTTTCCAACAGTGGTTCCAAACCTTGTTACACGGTCAGATCCCCCAAGAATTTAACTACAGATCCATGAGCCAAACCTGGGTTTTACATCAAAATTTTAAAGGCTGGGCCCTGGAAATTTACATTTTTATAAAAGCTCTTGACCTGAGTAGGAGATATGATTAGGTTCATAAACTTCTCTGGTTGTTGGGCTAGAAAGTAAAAAACTAAGAAACAAGATTGAATTTTCCCACTAATTACAACCGTGATGAAGTACCTCTATTTTCCACTTATAAAATGTGAGCCTTCCAGATGCTTTCAGGCTCCACAATGTTATGATTCAATAAGTGAGAGTTTTTGACCATATCTTTAGCAGTTATGTTTCTGTTTTTGTGCCTTTGGGTTTAGAAACTCATTTTCAGAAGACACCATTAACATAGGTGGAGTTTGTGGCTGACTATGGAGTCCATTCAAAGAATTCCAAGGAGGACTTTCTCACCCAGAGCATCATTCACACCAATTTGCTTTTACTTTCAGAAATTTACTCATCAGAAGAATAGATGAAGTATCTTTACTCATGTTTAAGTCCCCTTCAGTAGGGATAAGAAAAGCATTAGTAGGTTAATAATATTTTTCTAATAAATACTTTAGCATTTCTCAGCCATTTTTTCTATTATGGCATCCACAACTAATGATGTTCACATTCGCATTGCTTCTCCCTGTCATTGGCATATTCAGGTTGTGTATGATGCCCATCTATAATGCTTTTTTCCCCCTACTATAAAAACACTCAGAATAAACATAGTGAGAGTGACATTATTACTAGAATAACCTAGAATTGGCATTGCCTGGGGGAGTACATGAAAAAGCACAGATCTCTCCCCAGGAAGACACCACTTTCTTGTGGTACCTATGAATTGGGATGACCACACACACACACACACACACACAGAGAGAGAGAGAGAGAGAGAGAGAGAGAGAGAGAGAGAGAGAGAGAGAGAGAGAGAGAGAGAGAGAGAGAGAGAGAATAACCAAGAAACTACTCAAGTTTTATAAAAATAAAAGTAAAGCTAATTTCCCAAATTTAATGAGTAAAACATTACTTGGGACATATCTCTTCTGATTGTGACTTTATTAAATTGCTAGGGCTGCCATAACCAAGGACCATAAATTGGGTGGCTTAAAGAATGGAAAGGTATTGTCTTACAGTTCTGATGACCAGGAGTCTGAAATCAAAGTTTTGGCAGAGTGGGTTCCTTATGAGGGGACTGTCTGTTCCACATTTCTCTCCTTGGCTTGTAGATGAACATCTTCCAGTGTCTCTTTACATTGTCTAACCTCTAGGCTTGTCTGTCTTGGTGTCTTTCCCATTTTATAAGGAGATTGATCATATTGTATCAGAAGCCATCCCAATGACCTCATCTTAAGTTGATCATCTGCAAAGACCTTATTTCCAAATAAGGTCACATTCTCAGATACTGAGGGTTAGGACTTGCACTTGTTATGGTAGAATACAATTAAACCCATAAGAGTAACATTCCATCACTTTGCGGTATTGATGCTGAAAAACCAATGAATCAATTTATTAAGTAAGGTAGGTCATTGTCTTCAGGAAATCAATAAAAATATAGACAAGTTTTTCTGATGTGAGATGGAAAGATTAAAGACGGATCAAGGAACCACCAGGGGTATATAATTTTGGGGATACCCTGTATTCATTAAGAAAAATTAAAATCCTAATTCTCTGCTTCTTTGACTGCAATATGATGAAGAGGAAGGCTAGAAGGATTGGCATTTTTATGAAAAACCTTGGAAATCCGAGAGTTCCAAAGTGTCATTAGTTGAATTTTAAGGGGTTAAAAGGAAAAAAAATACTAAGTATTTGTTAATTTGACCTGTATATTTTATTATTCGTTGCATAATATGTACTTAAGTAAAACAATGGGTTTAGGGATGTACAACTCAGAACTGTTTAATATGCAGAACCTTCGTTAGGTTGGTTTGCCTTTTCCTACTTGAGTTACTAGCAAAGAACTAAAGACACTAAACTGCCATCTTTCTGAAGGAACAAGACTGCAGTGCTTCTCAAACTTTAATATGTTTATAAATCACCTGGAGAATCTAGTTAAAATGTGGATTCTCATTCAACAACTCCAGGGTTCCTGGAGCACAGGCTTAGTAAGGAGCTAGGAATTCTTCAGTGGAAATGAGCAGGGAGACACTGCCTTCACACACCTGTCCTCTGTAGCAAGAGCAACACATGATTTGAAAGTTTTCTTATTTCTATTCTACACTTCCTTTCAAGTTAGATTATTTAGTGGATGGGGGTAACAGTGTCTTCCTTAGAAATTCCTCTGAAGTCACTGCTTCTTAACATTTAAACACGATGCTCGATCCCTTCCTCCCTTTCCCCGCCCCCCAGGTTTGACACTTACTGAGAGCTCTGTAGTCATTTTGCCCAGTTTCCAGTAGAGGTCATTGCCTTGTTACAGAAGTATTCTCCTCTCTTCCTAAGAGAGTTCAGTACCTGAGATGACTTTGAATTTTGTGGGAGAGTTTGGGAAGTCAGCCTAAGGAATCAGTTACCCCTGAGACCATTGCATATACTAACACCTACATTCAAAAGAGGAGCCATTCTGCCTCCTCTGGTCAGTTAATATGAGAGGTAGTGATGGGTTAGACTTTTCCGGTGACCTAGAACAAATAAAAGAAAAAGGATTGAAGCATGGTCTAAGTACTACAAAGTTTAAGTGCAGTACATTATTTTGCTGGAGCTGCCATAATAAAATACCACAGCCCTGCTGTTTTACACAAATGAAATCTACTTTCTCACAGACCTGGAGGCTGGAAGTCTGAGATGAAGGCATCGACAGGTTGGTTGGTTCTAGGGCAGGGGTGGGGATTGTCCGAAATGGGAAATCATTTGGCCTTGCCCTGCCAAGGCATTGAGGGTATTACTTAAGTATTTGACTAAACGTAGCAGGCTAATTTTTAAGTTGATAATTTTGTACTTTGATTGATGTTATAAATATCCAAATGGCCCTTGGCAGCAAAAAGGTTCCCCACCCCTGTTTTAGGGGAAGGATCTGTTCCAGGCCTCTCTCCTTAGCTTATAACTTGGCTGCCTTCTCCCTGTGTCTTCACTAAAATCAAGTGTTATCATTCTCATACTCAGGAATAAGTGTTAAGGTGCTATTCTGTAAGGTGGGGTTACTTGCATGATCTGCACATTCCGGGCACCAGCCACAGTCCAGCAGGGGACATTATTAATTCTGTCCTCCGGTGGGGCTTCATGAGAAAGATTCACTGTAAGTGACTTAACACCAGTTATAGACTTAGAACTTTATAGAGTTTAGTTACATTGTAGATGTAAACAACTGAAATATTATAGACCGGGGTTTTGAGATCAGCATTTTACTCCTTCCTTTCTAAGGAAATAGTGAAAACCTTACCTCTGGCTCAGAGAATTGTCTCTGTCTTGATCTTTTTTTAGAGTTTTAGGTTTACCATATTATATCCCACCCTGTTATATCTCACCTTTTTAGTTTGAAGATAGTTGCTTCCTTATAGTGGAGCCTTTTTAATTATCATAAAGATTCTAAATTTGTTTTGGGTCTATTTTAAGTGCAGAGACTTTGAATTGCCAAAAGAAGCCTTTGAAAAGTTAATTTCTTATTTATTTTCTTTTTTTTTTTTCTTATGATTGGTTCTTGTATTACATTTCTTTTTGGAAAAAAATTATTTAAAATATTTTTTTATTGATTTCAGAGAGGAAGGGAGAGGGATAGAAACATCCATGATGAGGATCATTGATTGGCTGCCTCCTACATGCCCCACACTGCGGATCAAGCCCACAATGCAGGCATGTACCCTGACTGGCAATCAAACCATGACCTCCTGGTTCATATGTCTATGCTCAAACACAGAGCACATTGGTCGGGCTCCTTTTGAGTATTTTTATGGCTACATCTTTTATTTTTTTAGATTTCGTTTGCATAGAGGATGAGGAGCCTGTTTTTTTTTTTTTTTATTCAAAATGTAAAAGATTCATCATAGCCAAAAACCATGAATATCATAACTTCCTGTCTGGTTTCAGTCACTAAGGGAAATTACTACTTAACCAAATATTGAAGTGGCTAAGCATAATGTATTGTTCTCTATTGTTGACCTGTCTTTTAAGGGTAGTGTTCACATCTTGGAGGGAGACAGGAAAAGTACTGCTCTTCTGTTCATCTTCATAGGCTACTTGACATTTTCCTCCCCTATTAATCACTCGCACTGATGCACATGGGCTTAGTCTTTCACTTCATTTTTCCTGATTCCTTTCCATGTGAATGTCCTTGGCTCTGAGGCAACATGATGGTAACATGCTAGTTCTATGAGTCCAGAACCTGAGCATCTGGGAAAGCCCTGTCACCAGAGCATAAAACCGGACACAGATGAGCTCAAACATCAATTGGTAAATATCTTGTGAGATCTTCAGCATCCTGTTCACTATTTGGTCAAACAGACTCTTCCATAGACTCCTCAAATCTACAGTCGCTGTGAGTTAGGTGTAGAAACCTAGATGTGGCACATTAGTCTCCTGAATAAGAACAGCATCACAGCAAATTGTCTTTCTGCATGGTTCTTGCTTGGGCTCCTTATGTCCCAGCAATATTTTTTTTTGCACAGGTTAAAAGTTTGAATAAAAATGGGGACACTTGCAGGAGTGATTCATGAGGCTTATTTGCTTGTTTATCACAAATTGCATCTCTTTCCTCAGAGAACACATTCTCTGGCCCCTTTAATCTCTTTTACAAGGGATGACAGTAGATATTAACAGAGGGCAAGAATAAATCATTCGGTGTAAGTGTTAATGATCATCTAATAATAAGATGTGATAGGATTATATTGGAATTGCAGAACTGGGCTATTTATTGAGTGGCATGCTATCAAATTAAAAGTCTCTGAGGACATGGGGATGATTATAAACTAGAAATGCAAAAAGTTAAATTCTTTATTATTATTATTTTGCTGCAAATTCTGGTTAAATAAACTTTGAAAATGTCTGATATGCGAAAAAATAAAATTAAATGAGACTTCATTTTCTAATACTTTCTGGTAATTTTTCAAAAGAACTCTATATTTTTTGACATCTGCATTGTGTATAAAAATGTTAAGGCCTGATTGATAATATAGAAATGAATATGCTTTAAAATGTTTAATTTAGTGTTATAAAAGGATTACTAGCTTCAGTTATAATACATTCTAATAGCTCATTACAAAACATGTTATGTTCTGTCCTGTATGGCTCAGTTGGTTGGGCATCATCCTGTGTATCAAAAGGTAGTTAGTTTGATTCCCAGTTAGAGCACATGCCCGGGTTGTGGGCTCCATCTCTAGTAGGGGGTATGCAGGAGGCAGCCAATAGATGTTTCTCTTTCTCATATTGATGTTTCTCTCTCTCCCTATCCTTCCCTCTCTCTCTAAATAACATCAATTAAAAAACATGTTATAAAACATATTAGTTAAAAAAACTTTATATTCAGTCTGCGATGACTTTAAAGTAAAGGTAGTGTGACCAATAAGCTAAACAGAGGAACTAAAAAATGAGAATTCAAATTTCAATTGGGCCCTTTAACTGAGTACATTAGAACTTTCTTTACAAAACTGAATTAAGCACTTCTTTTATAATATCAGCAAACTTATTTTCATATTCTTTGAACCCCAGTTAAATGACCTTGATCTTGGCTCATTGTCATTCATTATCTCCAACCTTGTTCAGCCTCCTATTTTGAATATTTTCAATTTTTCTTTCTTGGCGTCTTTATCAGAGCATCTTATTTTAGCTCCCATGCAGTTTCTCATTTTCCTTCCTCAGAGATATTGCAGGTTCAGTCCTATACTATTGCAATAAAGTGAAAATTGCAATAAAGTGAGTCACACAAATTATTTTGTTTCCCAGTGCATATAAAAGTTATGATTACACTATACTGCATGTTTTTTTGTTTACGTAAAAACAATGTACACATCTGAACTAAGAAATGCTTTATTGCTAAAAATTGCTAACCATTAGCTGAGCCTTCAGCAAATTGTAATCTTTTGGCTGTTGGAGGGGCCTTGCCTCGATGTCATGGCTGCTGACTGATCAGGGAGGTGGCTGAAGGCGGGTGCGACTGTGGCAGTTTCTGAAAATCAGACAGCAATGAAGTTTGTTGCATTGATTGACTCTTCCTTTTGCAAATGCTTTCTCTAGCATGCATTGCTGTTGGGAGCATGTTACCCACAGTTGAACCTACAGAACTGGAGTGAATCTTCTCAAACTCTGTCACTGCTTTAATGACTAAGTTTACATAATATTCTAAATCCTTTGCTGTCATTTTAACACTCTCACCAGCATCTTCATCAGGAGTAAGTTCCAGTTCAAGAAACCACTCTCTTTGCTCATCCATAAGAAGCAACTCTTTATCCACTCCAGGTTGATCAGGAAATTGTAGTAATCCAGTCACATCTTTTTTTTGAAATATATTCTAATCTTTATTGTTCAGTTTTTAATTACATTGTTCCTCCCCTTTATCCCCCCCTATAGTTCCTCACCACCCGGTACCCATCCCACCCTCCACCCTCACCCCCCCGACCGTCCTCTCCCATAGGTGCATGATTTTGTCCAGTCTCTTGCTGCACCTCCCACACCCCTTTTGTCCCCGAGAATTGTCAGTCCATTCCCTCTCTATGCCCATGATTCTATTATATTCACCAGTTTATCCTGTTCATCAGATTCTTAATTCACTTGATTTTTATATTCATTTGTTGATAGCTGTGTATTTGTTGTTCATAATTTTTATTTTTACCTTTTTCTTTTTCCTCTTCTGAAAGAATATCTTTTAGCATTTCATATAATATTGGTTTGGTGGTGATGAATTCCTTTAGCTTTTTCTTAGCTGTGAAGCACTTTATCTGACCTTCAATTCTGAATGATAGCTTTGCTGGGTAGAGTAATCTTGGTTATAGATTCTTGCCACTTTGAATATTTCTTGCCACTCCCATCTGGCCTGCATAGTTTCTGTTGAGAAATCTGCTGACAACCATATGGGTGCTCCCTTATAGGTAACTAACTGTTTTTCTCTTGCTGCTTTTAATATTCTCTCTTTGTGTTTTGCTCTTGGCATTTTAATTATGACGTGCCTTGGTGTGGTCCTTTTAGGGTTCCTATATATTGGGGTTCGGTGCACTTCTTGGACTCCTAAGTCAATTTCTTTCACCAGGTGTGGGAAGTTTTTGGTCACTATTTCTTCAAATAGGTTTTCATTGTCTTGCTCTCTTTTTCTGGCATGCCTATAATTCGGATGTTGGTATGCTTGAGGTTGTCCCAGAGGCCCCTTACACTATCTTCAATTTTTTAAATTCTTTTTGCATCTTGCTTTTCCAGCTGAGTGGATTTTACCACTTTGTATTTCAAATCTTTAACTTGGTTCTTGCGGTCCTCTCGAGTACTTTTAGGTCTTTGTATATTTTTTATTTCAGTCAATGTATGCTTAATTTCTAGTTGGTCCTTTTTCATATCCTTGAGGGTCTCGTTCATATCCTCATAAGTCTCATTCATTTCCTTGTAGGTCTCATACATTTTCTCGTAGATCTTGTTCATTTCCTCGTAGGTTTTGTTCATTTCCTCATACGTCTTGTTCATTTCCTTATAGGTATTAGCCTTTTCTAGGAGCTTCTTGAAAAGCCTTATAACCATGGTTTTGAATTCTATGTCCAGTCGTTTTTTCCCCTCCATTTCTTTCACATCTGATTTCTTTCCATGTCTCTGCATGGTGGCTGCTTTCCTGAGTTGGTCGATTAGCTTTGTGAGGTAAATGTCCTCTAAGGGACAGTGGCTCAGCCTCCCCAGTTACCTGAGGTGGATATGGGTTGCACAGTCTTGTTGAAGTTAAGCCTAGATTATTGTTGTTAGCACTAGGAGGGTTTGACCTCCAGGCCAATTGGGTATGTGGTTCAGCCGTGCTCAGGTTGGATGGACGGAGTCTCTGGGCCAAGCAGGCAGCGTCAGCTCTTCCCCTATGCAGCCCCTGGGACTCTGTGCCAGGTGGCAATGGCTGTCAGCACCGCTGCCAGACAATTCAGCCTCTCCCCAAATGAGTCTGCACACTCAACGTCTCACCCAGGGTTGTAAAACAATGCAGTCTGGTGATTTCCTATAGCCATAGCCTATTTCCACAGACATGGTGCTTCTGTATAGAGGAGCTTCCTCTGAAAGTCAGAATATAACCTGGCTTGGGAGGATTTATTTTTTAAAAAAATGTTTTTATTGATTTTTAGAGAGAAAAAGAAAGGGAGAGGGATAGATTGAAACATCGATGAGAAAGAAACATCATTGATCAGCTGCCCTCTGCACTCCTTCTACGGGAGATGGAGCCCACAACTGAGGCATTGCCATGACCAGGAATCAAACCAGTGACCTGTTCTGGATAAGGGCCAGTTTCTTCATGCTCTTTGCCCCAGTTATGGGCCACATAGAAAAGGGGCCAGCCTTGGAAGACCCTAGAAACATGGGGTATTTACCCTGAATCTGTGTCCCCAGGAAAGTTGATGTACTTGGGTGTAGGCCTGGCCTGATCAGAGATCCTCCTCTTCTTCACCACCATTCTGCAGTGGTTCTTTCTGCTCCTTGTGGGAAGCCCCACCAACAAAGACCTCATCCTGCAGTGTACCAGGCCTGGGTAATGTCCCCTTCACTTTCCAGTTTTTGGTTCCTGGGCCACTGTTCAACCACTGAGCCACACCAGCCTGGCTCAGGAAGACTGCTAATGACATTCCTGTTTCACCAGCCAGCTCAGAGACAACCATCATCAAGGGACGCCTCTCTGTCAGGGTGGTGACTCACTTTTAGAGGAGCTTTTTCTGAGAGCCCCCATTGGGTACTTTCTGCAGCATCTTTCTCCACTTCCTGAAAAGTAAGAGTTCAATAACATCTCAGCCCTTCTCACATTGGATTTGTCATGGAGGTGTTCTCTTTCAGAAAGTCAAAACAAACACACACACACACACACACAAACAATCACAGTTGAATGTTCTAGAAACTTCTCAGGTATCCTGTCATTCCCTGTTGCGCCATCACAACTTCCTGTGGCCTGGTTTGGATTGTGGTCTCTTTTACATGTATTTTAGAGATTGTTGACTTTTCTGGGTCAGTCTCTGAAAATGAGGGTGAGAGAGAGAGAGAGAGAGAGAGAGAGAGAGAGAGAGGAGAGAGAAAGTCAGAGATCCTGGAGTAAAAATAGGAAGAATCAAAGGTAAGCACCTATCATATTTCTATGTTGTTTATTAGAACCCCCACAAATCAGACATTATTTTAAATTTGAATTAAGTTAATAATTTATTTAAATTTACCCACATATTTACCAATTATTAGTTTTTTGTACTTGTTATTGTTCTTGAATTTTACACTTTTCTTTTGGACTAATTTTACTTATTCCTGGAGTATTTTTAAAAAATATATAATTATCTCCTTTTAGTTTCTTTTTAAATAAAACTGTCAGAAACTATAAAAGGTAACTTTCTTAACATGATAAAGGATATCTACAAAAAAATTTCAGGAAGTAAACATTCTACTTGGTGATGAAATATTGAACACATTCTTCCTGAGTTCAGGGACATAACAAGGAAGCCACCTCTTTGCATCACCAGTTCTACAATATTTTTGGAAGCATTAGTCAGTGAAATAGAGCAAGAAAAAATAAAAATAAATAAAAGATACAAACATTGGAAAGGACAAAGCAAAACTGTCATTCACATATCACATAATACTATACATAAACAAATCCCCCCCCCCCAAAAAAAACACCCCACACACCTATAAACAACTAGAATTGATAAGTAAATTTTACAAGGCATTTGGATAAAGGCCAATATATAAAAATGAATTTTATTTGTATATGCTACCCTCAAATGCTACAAAATGAATTATATCTTATTATATTAGTATAATTAATTATATTAAATTAATATAATTTTATTATATTAAATTTCATAGACAGGGTTGGGGGCCTAAAGTTAAACTATTCTGTAGAGTCCCAGAAAGATTCATTAGGCATAATGTTAATTTAAATTTGCATGGGTGTCAGGCAGTTTGACAAAATTCTGAACTTGGTTATTTCATGAATTTTCTACTGATTTGAACTCATGGAATTCATATTAAATAGATAAAAGTTAACATGTTTTGATAGCATCATCCTAATAACTCAAAACCTTCTTTTAGAAAATAAATTTAAATTACAATAAAATGTAATTGTATAATTTCTCCAAGCCATGTTTCCCACATCTGTTATTTGAGGATAATACCTATCTCATTCTCATAATCTTCGTTATAAAGATTGAATGGAGAACACAATTAAGGATGTGGCATAGTAATGTCTGGTACATAATAATAGCATTGGGTGAATTTCAAGGAGGAAAATGACTTTTCTGTGTGTTTTTTTCCCTTTTCTTTCTCTAAATATTAGTGCTGTGATTGGAATGCCAAGATGATACAGTTGCCCGCTGGTATCACGCACATTTTTGAGCCACTTATTCCAGCCACAGGAATGAATTTGTACTTATCAGCCATGGTTTGTTTTGAATCCAACTTTCTGTTTTGGATTATCACCATCCTTTTATAAAATGCCTGGCTAGTATTAGGGGACAGTCCCGCATCACGCATCATGGACAAAACCAGCCTCTTCAAGTGCAAAATTAAATCACTTCTCCATTCTTTCTTAGCCTCATGATTTAACCAATGAGCCAACCAGCCACAGGGAATTTAACAACAACCATGCAACTGATATAAAATGCTCCACTAATTCAGAAGACCAATTTGGTCACATCTCCTTAATTTTTTCAATTAATCACTTCAGTACCCAATTTCCTTATTTATCAGGAACCTTAGAATCTCCCTCTTGGGGCTTCCTCTTGATCTTCATTTTTTCAAGAACTTTAATCTCACACAACCCCAAAGCAGTTTGTGTTTTTGCACCAACAAGATGGAATGTGGGGTTTGCTCAGCGCACTGGTGTGACATCTATTTTCATAGGTGGGTGGGCTTTTGAGCGTAGTCCCGCTGTCAGGGAATTACTGTAGAATCGCTGATGTCATGAAGCTCAGATGGTCTTAGGCTCCACAGCAGCAGGGTCACCTAAGACCATCAGAAAACACAGATATTTACATAACTGTAGCAAAATTACAGTTATGAAGTAGCAATGAAAATAATTTTATGGTTGGGGGTCACCACAACATGAGGAACTGTATTAAAAGATCACGACATTAGAAAGGTTGAGAACCACTGGTCTAGACTGTGATGCTGCTCACTCAGCCTTCTAGAAAGGCTAACTTCCATGACTTTAGGACTTCATCTCCATACTTCTTGTATTTAGCCTTGAATAGTCATGACAGCCGAGGAGGGAAATGACCTGCTGCCTCACCATACTTTTTATTCTAAGGCTTGCCTTCCATATGTCTATTTCCTGCTCCTAAAACTATCCTTAAAATAATAGTGGTAATATTTCTACCTTCTGGGTAAACCACATTATCCACTCAGAGGTTCATATCTTTGTTCTCTGCAAGATACATATAGAATGCCATTCTCCATTATCAGTACGTTTATATCTGGGATTTCCATTTTAGATGATACTATCAATGGGAGAACATGAACTTTATAGTTAGTTAAGCATTGCTTGGTTTAGACCAGTGGTTCTCAAAAAGTGGTCCTCAGACCAGTATCACTGGTGTTACCTTTGGTATTTACAGTACCCTGGTGGTAACTTAAGAAGCATAAATTCTTGGACCTCGTCTCAGACCATCTACCGAATTAGAAACTGGGGGGCTAATAGCAGCATTCTATTCTAACCAGTCCTCTGGGAGATTGTGAGTAAAGCTAGAGTTTGGGAACCACTAATCTAGGCAAAAATATACTTTATAATTGTCTTTCAAATGGGCGGTGAAGAGCTGACTTTTTGTTCTTGCTGATATCTTCTGAGTGTCAATAGTTCTTTAAACAAGAACACACAAAAACAGCTTTTTATTGGAGCTTGTAAAAAATCAATGCTTGTTGGTGGTCCTGAGTTGGAAGCTCAGTCCCCTACCTGGGATATGTGTGAGGCACTAAGAAAAACCATGGAACTCACTACTGTGTTGTTCCTTAGATCCCCAGGCAGACTGTCCTCTTCTTTCCAGATTTCAGTATCTTCCTCTTCATGTTTTTGTTGTAAGCACACAGATTTATGAAAAATAGAGCTATTACATTTTGACAGAACCAGAAGTCTCATGAAGCACTTTATAGCCAAGTTACCATGAACTTGTGATAGTGTTTTATGTCTTTTCCAATCTTATATATATGTAATTGTTATGGAAAAATATGGATTTAGCAATGGATATTTTGATCTATGTCGAGATCATTTCAATTCAGATGCAGTATATCATATTAGGTATCAGGAATAATAATTTTAAAAAGCATTGTTACTTGTAACCCATGATATATTTCCAAAAATGCATTTCACCTGGGGAAATTCATCATGAAGACAGAACAAAGAGAGTCCCAGAAAGAAATAGTGACAATAGCCACATTTTATTTTATCCAGGTGAGAAATTCTTGACAAGACTACACATCTTATATATATATACCTAGCTAGCTAGCTCAGAAATAGGGCTTTAAGATTTGGAAACTATTGGGAGGTACACTCTGCAATGCAGTGTGCTTTTGCCACTTTTATTGTTCTCAGGATGAGAAAGTGCTCGATGAGCACTTTTACACTCTTGAGTCTTGGTCTCCACCTCAGTTGCATTGTTGGCATGAATTCAGTCAGGAATAGATTTACCTGCAACAGATTAGTGCTAAAAAAGGAATATGTATTAGAGCTCTATTAGAGTGTGTTTCTCCTAGATTCATAGGAGAAATACTTTCCTTATATTTTTCCAGAAAATTATTCAATAATGTAAATGAACAATTTTTTGCTCACGTCACTCATCTACCACTTCTCGTGTTATTTCTTAAACACTCATTTATCCTTCCATCACTTATATGATTTAAGTTAACCAAGTTGGCTGTGAGCTTATATTATGAATTATCTTAAAAATAATGTACTTAACACTAATCATCATTACAGTAACTTGTATAAACGCTACACTTCCTAGTGGTTTAATACCTTGTCCTTTTCACATATAGTGGATGATTTAAAACTACATCTACTTACATTAATATTTAAAGATGCTATCTAGAATGTTTCTTTTTTTTATTGTTAATCTTCACCTGAAGATATTTTCCCCATTGACTTTTAGGGCAAGTGGAAGAGAGAGGGAAAGACAGAGAGAAACATTGATGTGAGAGAAATACATCAATTGATTGCCTCCTACAGGAGCCCTAACCAGGGCCCAGGCTGGGGAGGAGCCTGCAACAGAGGTCTGTGCCCTTGACTGGAATCAAACCTGGGACCCTTTGGTCTGCAGGCCGACACTTTACCTGCTGAGTCAAACTCCTAGGACTACAATGTTTCTAAAATGCTATTTAGAATGTCTTGACTCCAGAAAAATTCATTTAATTAAGTTTAATTTCTTTCTCTTTGATGTCAACATGCTATCCTGGATCTGTGAGATGCACAATATAAACTTACCTTTGACCATAAAAATTACTAAGTATGTGTAATTCACTACAATCTGTTTCTTCATACATCTGTCACATTTTTTTTAGGGCACTGTAAGATATCTAGAAAACTAAAATTTGGCACAAATATATTATTCTTCATTTGAACTTAAAAATCTTAGAGAGAGAAGGGGGAGGGACAGATGGCCTACGTCCCCAGGCATGTGCCCTGACCAGGAATAGAACCCGCCAGAGACCTCTCAGTGCATGGGATGACACTCAATCAACTGAGCCACACCAGCCAAGGCAATGCGATATTTTAATTGATAAAATAAAGGAATATGCAGAATATCAGGTGATTAGAGATTAGAATATCTCATTTTGCCCTAGGGACTAGGAAGGGCTTCTTAAAGAAGGTGATACTTTAAGCTGATTCTTGAGATAGAGTTAAAAGGTGGTCAGGATGTGCAGCTGTAAGAGTGGGCAATGGAGGGAGACATTTCAGGTTATTAGTTTAGAGAGGACATAGTTTTATACGGTATAATTGAATTCTAAATGAAGAACTAAATCTTCCCTATTCAAAATGTCACAGATAATAACCAAAATATGATGGATTGCCTTAAAATCTGAAACTTTAAAAAAATAATCATTGTCCTTGATTTTTTTTGATAATTCTTTTTCTTTTATTCTATTTTTACCAAATCATTGAAAAGGTCAGCCTCTAAGCTTTGGATTTGACCAATAACATTTCTTAAACTCAATGTGTTAATGGTATTTCAAATGACACTTTTTGCCTCTCAAGAAGTTCTGCAGGGGAACTGAGGCTTCAGAGTTAACAAGCAGCCAGCCAAGTGAAATATGTTCTAAGTCAAAGCCCGGCACTTCAGTAAAGCCAAAATGATTGGGGAGCTGTAAGGTAAAGATTGTAAATCCTGTAATTGCAGCTGAATTCTTACATTTGGCTCTGATTTTTACTGATCTAAAACATTGTGCTGAGTGAGACTTTATAGCCTCAAAGGAAATTCTCTGAGACTGAAAGACCCCTGAGACAAGAAATCTTACCTTAGTCCTCTGGGTATAGGTAGGATTTTGTTGGAATGCCATTTCTGATAACATTTTCCCAGGACTCAGTAATTTCATTCTATCTAACATTTAATTGTGATTTTTCTGCAAAGACTTCAAGGTTACTGATTTCTAAAAATAAGGAGTTCAACACAATAGTTACGTTGCATTCTGACACCATGACCTTTTAAAAACATGTCACTTCATTATGTTTCAGATGAATAAGTGATGTGCTCTTTTATAGCTTTTGCCCCAGGGAGAACTTATAATGAAGACGAGAGCCAGCCAGAGCTCACGCCCTCTAGATCTCTGACATTCTCTACTGTAGGTAGACTGAATCTGGCAACAAAGGGGTAGCTTTCTAGTTCCTGATAATAGTTTTATGTGCTTTTGTACAGAGTAGGAGCCAAACAATCACTTTGGGTCTGAGGAAAAGCTAAATCAGATCTGGTTCAGTTTTTGTCCTTTTTTTATAGCTTCCTGACATGTCTCTTGACAGATGCACTTGATTTTCTCCTCACAGGGCCTGTATTGTCTGCATAATAGATTTCAGCACTCAATCGTACTCTTGTCCTGTAACATAAATGTTTATGTGTATATCTTGTGTCTCTAATTAGGCCATTAGCTTTCAGTGGAAAAGGACTCTGCCTTGTCCTTGGTATCCTCTTTGACCCTTAGTATAATTTTCAGCATCTAATAGATATTCTATAAATAGTTATTTGAATAAGCTTAGTTGAGTTGGCCAATCATCTTTAAGAATGTATGAGAGCAGGAGAACTGTGGAAGTGTCTCTAACTAGAGAATGCTGATAGTTGGTCATGCTAGTGAACCAATTGGATATCCTGTCCAACATCTATGACTCTTCTCAGTGTTACTGCACACTGTGCTTTATTTCTTTACCTTACCATGAACCCGTGGACATACTCTGGGGTAGAAGAAAATGTCTTCTTTTTCTTCAGACAAGCTCAAAAGCCATGAAAATTATATCAGTTGTTCAATTTATATGAAGTAAAGGAGATGAATTTCAGCATGCCAGGTAAGGAGGGCTCTATCAGGTAAACATTGCTGGTAATAATGAGAATTGTGGACAAAATCTCAAAAGTATAAAGTATATCTATAAGTTCAAGGGCAGAAAAAGAAAAGGACTTAATTTAGAAATGGGAGTGAAGATTAGAAATGGGAAATTAAGGAAAATGGAGAAGATATTGTGGAGGAGGTGTATAGGGAGCATGAATAAATTTAGATCCTTCACAAGTTGGGCAGTGAGTTAGTTTTGGCCGACTGCTATAACAAATAGACCCAATATGTACAGTGGTTTAAACCAAAAGAAGTTTATTTCTTGTTAAGATTACTGGGTGTTTGCCTAGGTTGACATGGCAACCTTTCTCCATGGAATTATCTAAGGACCTGGTTGAAGGATGCTCTGCCTTTTAATTTTAAAAATTAGAACGTGCATGTTTTAATTTATCCAAGGTGAGATTTTTTGATATTTCAGTGAGGAGTTATAGAAAACATGAATAATTTAGTGATGAACTAATAAAATTTTGCATTGCGTAATCTATAAAATATAAAAGCCTTTCAGTGCCTTTCTGAAACTTTAATGGATTTATATATTTTCAGTAATTTTTTACTTTGTTGTGTGCTAGCACAATTATCAAAAATTACTCTACTGGAACAGCTGTAGGCAATAGCATTAACATAAACTGTTAATGAATTAGTTTCTAATGCTCTGAGGTGTTATTTCTTCATTTAAATGATTGCCTAACATTATAAGAGAATCAGTAAAATGATTTTGTCTTAAGTCAATCACAAATGTTTCTGTAACTTCATTTGGCAATAACTTGTAAAATTTCAAAAATTTACAAGTGCTAACAATGAAGAAATAAAATTACATGCCACATGGGAGGTGTTAAAAATATTTGTTGATAACTGAATGAAAAGATACCAAGATCCTATCACCACTTCTTTGACCTAATTTATCACTTATGACCTGAAGAGTTAATCACTTACTCAAACACCTGAATAACAAGAACACAACCATCAAACTTGCTGAGCAGTAGATTCATTTTAGGCTCTGATTAAACTGATTTAATTGTTAATAGTCAAAGGCATAGAGTCTGAAAGCAGATATTTTAATTGTATATTTTATTTGTTTTTTTTTTAAATAATTGCATTCAAAGTACATAAAATAATGTTATCCTATCTAGTAAAGAGGAAATATACTAATTGACCCTCACACTGTCACAAAAGGTGGCGGCACCCACAGCTAATAAGGAGAGAATATGCTAATTGACTGCCCTGCCCTCAAAGATGGTGGTGCCCATAGCCACAAGATGGCATCCCCCAACCGTCCAGGGCACCCCGAGGCTCAGGTAACCAGGGTTGGCCAAGGCTTGTGTTGCTGGCAGTGGCAGCAGCAGAGGTGTGATGGGGCATCACCTTCCCCTGATCACTAGGTCACCTCCTGCCCCTGAGAGCTCCCAGACTGTGAGAGGGGTCAGAGTGGGCTGAGGGATCCCCCTCCAGTGCATGAATTTTCATGCACTGGGCCTCTAGTATATAAGTTTATGGTACATCTAGCTAACTAAATGTGGGTGTCTGAATTGGAAAATTACAAAACTTATATATCAGATCTCAGAAAAAAAGTATAATAAAATTTCATAGTTCATTTTCCTGTGATTATAGAGACCTGACTTCAATCATTTGTTACACTATAAACTTTTCTTTCTTTTACATTTTACTTTTTCTCTTACATTTAAAATGAACTTCCACACATTTCAAGATCACATAAATATTCAGTTATATTTTCTACTACTTGGAAAGTTGTTTATTTACTGGAGGCCCGGTGCATGAAATTCGTGCATGGGTGGGTGGGGCGGGGAGTTGTCCCTCAGACCAGCCTGCACCCTCTCCAATCTGGGACCCCTTGAGGGATGTCTGACTGCCTCTTTAGGCCTGATCCTAATTGAGATCAGGCCTAAACGGGCAGTCAAACATCCCTCTCACAATTCAGGACTGCTGGCTCCCAAATGCTAGCCTGCCTGTCTTTCTGATTGCCCCTAGTTGCTTCTGCCTGCCAGCCTGATCACCCCCTAACCACTCCCCTGCCAGCCTGATTGATGTCTAACTGCTCCCCTGCCAGCCGTTTGCCCCCAACTGCTGGCCTGGTCACCCCTAACTGTCCTCCCCTGCAGGCTTGATCATCTCCAACTGCCTCCCTTACAGGCCTGGTCCTTCCCAACTGCCCTCCCTTGATGGCCTGATAGCCCACAACTGCCCTCCCTTGCAGGCCTAGAACCTCCCACTGTCCTCCCCTGCTGGCCATCTTGTGGTGGCCATCTTGTGTTCACATGGGGACAGGATCTTTGACTACATGGGGGCAGCCCTCTTGTGTGTTGGAGTGATGGTCAATTTGCGTATTTCTCTTTTATTAGATAGGATAGAGGCCTGGTGCATGGGTGGGGACAGGCTGGTTTGCCCTGAAGGGTGTCCTGGATCAGGGTGGGGGTTCCCTTGGGGCATGGGGCTGCCTGGGCAAGGGGCCTATGGTGATTTTCAGGTTGGCCACACCCCCAGTGACCCAAGCAGAGGCCCTGGGATCTAAGGTTAATTTAGGTTCTATAATTGAAACTTTGTAGTCTGGAGCAGAGCCAAGGCTTCTGCTCATTCCGTGGCGACAGCCATTTCTATTTGAAACTTTGTAGCCTAGAGTGGAGGCCTAGGCTAGGGCTGCAGAAGCTTGGCTTCCTCCATCGCCCCGGCAACCCTAGCCTCTTCTCTCTCCAGCTCTGTGGCTGTCACCATTTTTGTTGGGATTATGTATCTTCTATAATTGAAACTTTGTAACATTGAGTAGAGGCCTAGGCTGGCAACAGCAGGTGGAATAGCATTGCTGGGGAAACCCAAGCCTCCCACCTGCTCTCAGTGGTGGCAGCCATCTTGGTTGGGGTTTATTAACATAATTTGCTCCTGATTGGCTGGTGGGCATGGCTTGATAAGAGGTATGGTCAATTTGCATATTACTCTTTTATTAGGTAGGATTTATTTATTTATTCTTTGTTGATTAAATTATTACATATGTCTCTGCCTCTTCTTCTCCCACTTCCCCCATCATTGATCTCTCCCTGGACACTCATCCCCTAGCATATGCCCTCACCCTTCTTGTTTCCGTATCCATTGATTATGCTTATATACATGTACAGAAATCCTTTGGTTGGTTTCTTTTCTCCTCCTTTCCTTTCTCTCCCCTTGCCTTTCTTCTGAGGTTTGACAGTCTGTTCGATGCTTCTCTGTCTCTGGATCTAGTTTTGTTCATCATATACTATCAACTCTCTTTTTAAAAAAATATATTTTATTGATTTTTTATAGAGCAGAAGGGAGAGGGATAGAAAGTCAGAAACATCGATGAGAGAGAGACATGGATCAGATGCCTCTTGCACGCCCCCTACTGGGGATGTGCCCACAGCCAAGGTACATGCCCTTGCCGGAATCGAACCCGGGACCCTTCAGTCCGCAGTCCGACGGTCTATCCACTGAGCCAAACCGGTCTCGGCTACTATCAACTCTTGATTATTTCTTTTTACAAGTTATTTCAGATAACCTGAAGCATTTGATGCTGCAGAATTACTTTATTGTATTTAAAATGAAGATTTTCTTAAATAAAAACAAAAGTAAATTAATTGAGCATTTACTTAGTACAAGCCAATTCAGTTTGATTCAATTTAGTAAGAATGAATTGATTGTTCTTTATGGAGAAATGGTGAACTGGTTTGGGGAATATTCATATAGAATTGAATTAATAGATGTCTACACTTTAGTGCTTTTTTGGCTCTGTAAAATATGATTGCAAAAACTCATCAGTCTGATTGACATGTATTATATCTGGAATCTTAGAATCAGTTTGTCAACATCCACAAGATGACTTTCTGGGATTTTGATTAGGATTGCATTGACTTTATAGATCAAGTTGGGAAGATCTGGAATTCTAGCAATATTGAGCCTTTCTACCCATAAACATAGAAGGTCTCTCCATTGTGTAGACCTTCTTTAATTTCATTAATCAGTTTAATATTTTCCCTTGTATAGATCATGTCCATTTGAAAAAAAAAATTATGCCTAAGTTTTAATTTTTGGGGGGATGGGGGAGGGTGGCTAATATACTATATTTATAATTTTAAATTTCTGTTGTTAATTCTACCATATAGGAAAACAGTTAATGTAGATTCTTTACTTCTTATAAGAGTATGTTAACTTTATTATCTACATGTCTGGTCTCCAAAACAATGTTGATTTCCTCTAATCAAAACACAGAACATTTGTTATTCAGGGACTTAGTGAGAACTAAATCCCAAGTTGACTAATAATGAATGCCTTACAAATATTACCTGAGGTAAATGGGGGAGAGGTAACTATCAATTTAAAATTTTCTACTCTGAGAATAAAAACTTTCTATATTTCATACTCAAGAAAGTTCTTTAGATATAATCTGTGCCCATCAATCACTCACAACTTGCTTTTATAACCACATTTCTGAAAACCATCTAATTGGTGACATCACCATGTGGCTGAAGGTCAACCAATCAGCAGTAGCCTCACTGTGGCTGACTTTCAGAGACACTTCCACAGCAGAGACACTTCCCTTGTTAGAGACAACTCCTTAACTATGAAAGATGAACTAATTCTAACTTACTTCCACTTCTGAAAGTCTACCAATCCTTGAACTCCAAATCCTGTATAAGATCAGCAACTTGCGTTGACCAGTGATATCAAACTCTATTGATACAGAGCTCCTTGCTTACCAAAAAATCTATCAAGTTTTTGTTTCAAATCTTGAGTAGTGGCCTCTTTTCTGATAGCAGTTTTTCCTGTTATCAGTTAGGCTACAAAAACAGTGTATTGAGTTGTTTTAGAGCCAGGTAGAAACTCCAAAGAGAACTGTGATGCTATTATTTTCTTGGTAATACTTATTTGTATAAAGCTGAATTTGTATAAAACTCAACTATATGAATATGGTTTCTGTATTTTTTGTAAGACAATTATTTGATTCATTGCTTGATAGCTAGATGCTCTTTATATAGAGAAACTGTAAGTTCCTCTTGGAGTTTAAAGCTAGGTAAAATTATCCTTCCTGAACAAATAATTTTCTTTTTTCTTTGGCTGCCATGAATCTCAGCACTATACTTCCTAATCAGATGACTTATTCTTCACTTTAAGATTATGTTTTTAACTATAAGTGTCATATGACTTTCATTTCTTAGAATCCTTATTATAATAGTTTTATTGCATATGAGCTGTGCTTACCCTACCTTAAAACCTATTTTGGGGACTAGGTATGGAAAAAATTTCTATTATATTTCTTTTTAGGAACATTATGATAATGCTTTAATATTTGCAAACTTTGTGCTCTTTCTAGGAACTTACACATTCAGAATAATCCTTCTTTATTTTGTTTCTTTAATAGCTAGAATTTGGCAGTAAAATTTTAATGAAGTCAGTAAACTGAATTTATATTTTCATAAATCATTTCTAACACTGATATATTTTAGGGACAATTAAATCAATTTTCAGCATAACTGAAAGGTCAAGTCTCCACAGCAATTAATTGGCCAGCTACACTTTGAGTGCTATCACTTTAATAGAAATATTGTTTTAAAATAAAAGGCAACATATGAACCTTGAAACATTGGTGCTAACAAGCAGAATAAAAATGAACATTTCTCAACGTGTGCTTCATTCCTCCATTCAGGAAAGCAACAGATCAGTTAAAGAAAGCAGTTGAGCTGAAGTCAATTTGGCTCAGTGGATAGAGTGTTGGCCTGTGGACTGAAAGGTTCTGGGTTTGATTCTGGTCAAGGGCATGTACCTTGGTTGTGGAAAAATCCCCCAGTAGGGGGTGTGCAAGAGGCAGACGATTGTTGTTTCTGACTTTCTATCCCTTTCCCTTCCTCTCTGTAAAAAAACAATAAAATATATTTTTTTAAAAAGAAAGCAGTTGACATCCTATATGGCAGAATCGCTTTCATAACATATATAATAAATACAAGATTGATTTTGAGTCTGATATAAATTTTCCTCTGTTCCACTGCAAGTTCCTTGTTATTCACACATCCAACAGCTGGCATTAGGGAATTTGAAACTAATTTGTGTAGCTGGAATTATAGTCGTTGTTGTTATGGGTAGTTTTTGCTTAGGGGATTGAATAAATTATGGTATTCATAGTATAGTTTAAGGAGGTGATAAAAGGACTTATTCCAACAAATATTTCTTCCCTAGATACTATCCTGCTTGAAATTCTACCCTTAGAATGTTTGCATGGAGGGCTGAAACGGGTAAGAAATGTAGACTACTGCCTCCAATTTCTAATGAAATATAGTAAAGATTAGGCAAAACTCACATCATTAAGCTGCATCAAAAATTACTATTTTTTTCTCTGGGGAGTTTAGTAGATACTCCTGGGGGTCTTGGCTCAATTTATTCCTATTTCCTGAGGATAGATAGGTTACTAGACCCATTATGAGGCACAGGATGCATAACCCTAGGTGCCTTGAGGAGGGGGAGACAATGAAGGGAGATGCTTGAGGAACTGAAATTAGGCACATGATGCAGAAACAGAATTCTTAAGAAGCAGCAGGAGGTAATGGGAAGAATACAAGCTGTGATTTGGGACCATATTTTGGCTCTGAATTTGATCCTGTCAGTAACAGACTTAGGTGTGGAGGACAAGAGCACCCTATACTCCCAGGAAAGAAAGGAGAGGCAATCCCATTCTTTGCCTGCTTCCTGATTCTTTCTTGAATGACCTTTTAAAAAGAGGAATATGAGGTGTGGCTACTCCAAAGTGCTAACATGGCAACAAATAAAATGCTAGAAAAGAAGCCGTCTATATTTCAAGGAAAGAGAGGAAAATGATTTATAAAAGAGTCTCTCTGACTTTCATGGAATTTTCCACCTACTCCTGAAACCTCTGGAGTGGAAGTTGGGAGGCATCTAGTTTTATCTTGCTTTCTTTGCTCACTGACTGTGGATAGCCCCATAATTGTTGACATTTACTAGGTCTTCCTAATATGAGGCCAAGAGAGGTGGATGTCTCTGGGCCTGCTTTGAAGACCCTTTCTATGAGCAGCTGGGAGGCCATCACCGAGGATAAAGACATTGGCTCTGTAATAATATGTTTTTAAAATTCCAAGTTTTAATTTTTTAAGTATGTAAAAAATTCAAACAACTTATTAGGCTTCCTCATTCAAAGCCAAGGCAAAGTGGGTAAGGAGGTCCTTTTATCCAGGCAAGGCTGTCCTTTGGTGATTTATTTTCCTCCTTAAAATGATCACTGATGGCTCTAGCTGGTTTGGCTCAGGAGATAGAGAGTTGGCCTATGGACTCAAGGGTTCCAGGTTCGATTCTAATCAAGGGCATGTACCTGGGTTGCAGGGTCCCAGTCTTGTGGTCACAGGAATGCAGGTGGCAACCAGTCGATGTGTTTCTCTCACATCATTATTTCTTTGTCTTTCCCTCTCCCTTTCACTCTTTCTAAAAATCAATAGAAAAAATATCCTCAAGTGAGAAAATAGATAAATAAATAAATAAATAAATAAATAAATAAATAAAATGGCTACTGATGTATAGTTTAGCCTTTATTACACAGGCGTGACTTGTACTGATATCCCTAGTCAGTTGCACTCCATATGGAAATTTACATTTGTTGAGGATTTTCAATAAGCCATCTGCCTCATATCATTACATTGGCAGCACTTCTACCATCACCAACAGCATAACAACTGCCATTTATTTAGCAAAAACTGTGCATCAGACTCAAGACTAATTTTATCTCATCCTATCTTACATGAACTATGTCAGGTAATATTATCCTCGTCTGAGAGATGAGAAAACCGAAGCAGAAAGAGTCTCTGTAAGTTACACTGAGTCACACAAACAGCAAGTGGCAAGCATTCAGTCCTCATGGCACTACACTTTTCAAATAAGGACACCGAGGCCCAGAAAGAACAGAAGAAATTAGATCTGCCAGACCCCTCAAAAGACATGTTCTTTCTGTTGTATCATATTATCTCTCATCCCGTGTTTTGTTTCTCTGCCCTTCCCAAAGTGTAGGAAGAGGAAATAAAAACGATGAAGGAAAGGGTTTTGAACTGTTATGGGAGGTTCCCACCTTACAAAGAGGCATACCCGTATGCCTGTGTCACACTTTTAGAAGGACCCCCTCAGATATGAGCTTCTGGTCTTAAACAGTATTACCTGGTGACTTCAGTGTTACCAATTAATCACTGGCCTCTGAACCAACACAAAGTTACTCTTATGTAGAGCACAGCAGCTGACAGTAGCTTGTTTCAGGAGTCAATGTTATTGACAAAGTGAGCCCATAGCGAAATGGGCTTCACTGCAAAGTACTGCGAGGGTTCTTATTGCTAACTCTTTGACATTTGAGCTGAGCCCTGGTGACTTAGGAAAAGATTGGAAAAAAGAAAATGCAGAACTGGTTTGGCTCAGTGGATGGAGCATCGGCCTGTGGACCAAGGGGTCCCAGATTCCATTCTGTTCAAAGGCATGTACCTTGGCTGCAGGCACATCCCCAGTAGGGGGTGTGCAGGAGGCAGCTGATCGATGTTTCTCTCTCATCGATGTTTCTGACTTTGTATCCTTCTCCCTTCCTCTCTGTTAAATTCGATAAAAATGTACTTTAAAAAAAGAGAAAATGCAGATAACAAGAAAGTGCAGAAAGGAAGGCAGCTTCGCTTTCATTGCTTTCAGCAGGAAACAGGTTGGTACCCACCCACGTCAAGGCTGTGCCTGTGCTGCTGCCTGAAGTACAATTGTACTCCACAGTGTGGCCTTGCAGGTTTGCATTCTTCCCCCTCAAAGCTGCTTTGTTTTCAAGTTAACATAATGGGCCTCCGACCTAATGCTTTGCCAAGCTCTCATTGATCCTTGGTGTGGAATAAATGTGAGCACTGCCTCATTAATCCTCTCTGTGGTCCTTGGAGAGAAGTGGCAAGCAATATCCCATCCATTTTGCAGTGGAGGAAGAAAAGGCAAAGCAAATTGCTCACTTTAAATCTGTGCCCAGCCTTCTGGACCTTTCCATCTGGATATCCTTCTGGTTTGTCAAACTCAGCTTACCTCAAATTGAACTCATTCTCTCCCTTTTCTAAAATACATTGCTCTTTCTGGGCACTGGGTCTTGGTTAATGGCACTACTAGCCCACAATTCTCTGAGTCATCTTTGATTTTTCTCATTTTCCAGAGTCAATAATTTATGAAGTTTGTCTCCTTCCCCGCTGAAGTAGTTCTCAGATTCATTCCTTCTTCTTAAACAACGTGGCCCTAGCCTTTTGCTCTATTCGGTGTTTCATCATCACTCATCCAGATTAGTGCCCTCCCACCCCCAAAACTCCTTACTCATATATCCAATTAAGATTTTTTAATTTGTCCTTTATGGTGTCCCCAAAACATTCACCTTCCTAAAACCAAGGTGTTACTTTTTTCTCTCGTTTGATTTAAAAGCTTTGATGGCCCAACATGGCCAACAAACGCAGTCCTGACTCTTCACATCAACAAGATCTTTGACAGTTGGGCACAGCCTCACTCTGAGAACTTGTCTCTCACTTCTGGTTACCTTGTACCCCACCCTCTAGCCACAAGGACCCTCCAGTCTTCCCCAAGTGCTGTGCCCTGTCTCTTAAAGGTTCCAATTCACGACACGCTTGCCTTTATCTCAGCTGATTTGCTAGGCACATGTCCAGTCATTTTTAGGGCCCAGTTCTTACATTGTATCTTGTTATCTTTCTGATTCATTCATTATATGTCTACTCTCTTAATAAATATCTCCCTCTTTTGGGTCTTCATAACAATTTGTTACTATTTATTACATTTTGTTTTGTACTCAATTATCAGTATTTTTCAAAATAGCCTGTAAGTTCCTTAAGGACAAAGTTCATGTTTTATTCATATCTGATTAACTAGTACTCCATTGCTGAGTACTTACTTGGTGCTAAATGAATTTGTACAGCTGTTTGTATATAAGAAATAAGTTTTTTGAAAAAGTATTATTGTATTTATAATATTACTGAAATATATTATTATTGATCCCTAACTTACAGAGCACACTGAAGTTCACAGAAATTAAAAAGAGCTCTGGCCAGTTTGGCTCAGTGGATAGAATGTTAACCTGAGGCCTGAAGGGTCACAGGTTTGATTCTGATCAAGGGCACATGCCCAGGTTGCAGGCTGGATCCCCAGTAGGGGGCATGCAGGAGGCAGCCAGTCAATGATTCTCATCCTTATCTCTCTCTCTGTCTCTCTGTCTCTCTCTCTGTCTCCCCCCCTGCCCCTTTGCTCTCTGAAACCAATAAAAATATGTTCGGGGGAAAAAGAAAAACAGCCTCACTTAAAAAAGAAAGTAAAAAGACTTTTCCATGGTCTTTCTAGCATGAGAGCCAAGACTGGAACCCAGGATCCCTATCTGTAAGCCCCAATTTAAGTCTATTTTACTAAAGTGCAATAAGTAGAAGTATAGTTGGAAATCTAGCCTAACAAAATGCCCAATTTTGATAAAACAAACATATCTATTTAATATAACATGCTAGATGTTGTTCATATTGAGGGGCTCAGTGTCCAAAAAGATCCCACTGTTTTCTATTCCGGAGACAGATCACAAACATCTCAGGAGCAAGATTCTGTCATGTTCACGATTGGAGCAACCATTGCACCTGTACATACTTGGGTATAAACAATGTTTAAGAATTATTGGTAGCATAATGGAATATATTCTGAGGAATTTTGTCATGCCATTTTCTCTTCCCATCTCCAACCCTTACAATACATTGCCAAGAATTTATGGGGAAAAGTGCACACAGTTTGGTTCCTAGGACTAGTTATTCTGTTACTGGACATGGACAAGCTTTTTTTTTCCTCCCAGATTTTCTTTTCCATAGGCTGAAAAGCCTCTTACTAAGGTCACTAACCACAAACATGGCCATCCCTTTTAGGAGGTCCTGGAGCTGATGTCTTTGCATTGCCCACATTTACTTTTCAATATAAATACTGCTTGTTTCATCTACATCTAGTCTAGGCTCTTATCTTTTATTATTTGCTCTGGATTGGCCTAGATTGGTTAGTAAACAAACTGTTTAAGCCTGTTGTTTTCTAAATGTGTAGCCTTCTTAGTCTAGTTAATTAAAAGGCCAGTTGGCAAGTTAGAACTCTATACTCTATGTTGCCCACTTCCCATGCTGTCTAACCAAACTCTATTTCTTGTTAATTTAAGAACACAGTTTTGATTCCATACACATGAGATTTCTATGGTTCTACTCTCTGAATTCCTATTGCAACTTTAGTGACAATGATTGAAACTTAATGCACTGAGTACTTTTTAAGACTTGAATAAAAGTAGTAGATTAATTGCAGAAAGAGCCTTGATTCTCCAATCTTTTCCCCTCCAATTTCCATACCTATTTATCCATCAATAGGAAAAGCTGATTTATTTCTTCAACCCTTGAATCTAGGCTGATGTTGTGTTTGGCTTTGGGCTATAGAATGTGTTGGAGTTGACAATATGTCAGCTCTGGGTGTAGGTCTTAAGAGATCTTGTGCATTCCCTTTAGACCCCACCACCATTATGTGAACAAGCCTGGACTACCTGCTAAAAAGATGCAATCTATATAAAAGAGAGGCCTGTTATCCTTTCTCAGAACATCCTAGGCCAGTCTGTAGTACTTGACCTCCAAACATACAATTGGTTGCAAATGCAAGAATGAACCCACCTGACACTAACAGAAACACCCAGGTGTCCCATAGGCTCAAACAATAATAAATGCTTATTGTTTAAACCATTGGATTTGGGGTGGTTTGTTTCCCAGTGACGGCTAACTCACATCTTGTATTACCTCATTTAACCCCCCTGTACATGATATTATAGTATTACTATCTATATTTAATGGCTAAGGAAATTTAGGGTTGGCAAGATTAAGTTCCTTTTTTGAATTCTCACAGTAAGAGACAGGGCTAGGTTATGAGACAAGATAGTCTTAACCACAGGGTTTGCATGCTTAAATATTATGTTACACTGTTTTCTTTCAGGAACATATACTTTATAACTCAATTCACTGAATTATTAAAGCTTTAGGAGAAATGATTTAGCTCACTCCCCTTGATTCCTGTGTGAGGAGATAGAGACACAGAACTCATTGATTTGTCCAAGGTCACAAAGTTAAATCATAATCTCAAGTTTACTTTTTAAAATAGTTTCTTAATGCCCACAATTTATCTTTCTTTATCAAAATCATTCCTGTTTCCATCAGATGATTGCAGGCTTCTTGAGGTCTAATTCTTTTTCTATGTTCCCCCTTGGTACCTGGCATAATGCTGAGTACTTCAGGATTTTTACACATATTTATTAATTGATGATTTGCCTGATTGAATATGATTAATTATGAAATCATCACCACTTAGGCAGCGGTGGAGTGGCTATGGCCAGCAATACTATATTTCCCTTGAGTTACTGTATTTTTCTCCTAAGAGGCACAACATTTATTACTCACTGAATTACCATTTTGTTGATGTGCCTGATGATGAACACTCCCCTCCTCCAATTTGGGAGAATAAGGTTGTCCTTCCATGGGGGAAGAACTAAGTTCTAGACTCTGCTTTCATACAATCCTTTCTAAGGTTGCCCTGTAAGCAATGGTACACATTTAAACAGAAAATATATTGGGTAGGTGCAAGTAGCTTGATATTTAGCCTAGATACATAAAATTTGGCTATTTCCATATGCACTTTCTATAAGCCAGCCAATTCAGCTATGTAAAAGTATCAGATCAACTGATGATATGAAAGGTAGACATGCTCTGTGAAAAAAGAAATATGCATTTCTTTTCTATTTCTTGACTTTAGTCTTTGCAGAAGAGTATAGCAAAGGAAAAATTACTTATTTTCTTTCAATCATACAGTGCATCCTCTATGAAAGCTCATAGAAGGTACTCCTCATCATTCCCATAGTGCAACTATGGATTTTGGACATGTTTGGAAAAGAAAAAAACCTGCTTCTTTCACACTTTCTTTTTCCCCTTGACCTGTACCTATTTGCTCTTATATATGTGGCTTAATGACTAATTTTCTAGAGATTGGATTCTAGTCATATAATCAGATGACAGCAGAGTCTAGTTTAATTTAGGCCAATGAAATATAAACTATAAAAATGTTATTTTGTTTTCTAATTTATATTTAGGAAAATTTTAGGAGTTTAAAAGTATCTCACTAATCTGAACATCTGATAATCTGTTTTAAAAAATCAGTTTTTGTTTTTTCATTTAAGTGTCAATCTTTCAAATTTTAAATTGTTACCAGTGTAGCATAGAAAACAATTCTAGATTAAACAGTAAGATTGGGGTGGGAGATCTAATCCCTTCTATTATCTTTCTCTATTGACAGCACTTTCTTAAAGCATTGTGTTTCTTTACTAAAACTGGATCTTTCTCTTTAATTCCATCTTTCCAGATAGAATTAGGCTAAGTATTGTGATAAGAGATCACATACTGGTCAACAGCAATAGTTGAAACTGAATCTTATTAAAATTCTCCTTCTCATTAAATAACACAATGGCTCAAATGTGGTTCTACTGTCACTGTTTCAGGGAAACAATGTGAAAGTAACATTCTAATAAGTCAGGGACATCTATATATATAAAAGTCTAAGCCACCAGACCACCAGCTGGTAGCTATGATGTGTACTGACCACCAGGGGGTAGACTCTCAACACAGGAGCTTCCCCCTAGTAGTCAGTGCACCCCCACAGTGGGAGTGCAGCTCAGCTGACAGATGGGTGCCAGATACCCGGCCACAGCTGGCAAGTTCAGCTGCAGTGGTGTAAGCCTCTCCCACTGACACTCACCCTGCAAGCCCAAGCAGTGGAGGATGGGGAGGAGGAGACAGGCACAGCAGTACCAGATGAGCAGAAGCCGCATAACGCCTAGCCCAGGCTCAGGATCCTCCCTGGCTGCCTGCTGCTTTCACACACTACTTCATGCTGTGCAGTACTGACACCCATAGTGGAATGGAGCCTTAGGAGCTGGCAGGTAAGATTGGGCTGTAGTGCATGGAGGTCCACTGATCCCAGAAGGCCAGGCCAAGGGACCCCACCAGTGCATGAATTCATGCACTGGGCCTCTAGGATTTAATATGTTAGTGAATTTTATGCTGTGTGTCTGTCTTGTCCACAGCTGTATCTTCATAGACTGGAACAAATAATATGCTTAATTAAGAATTGCTGAATACATTCATTGAATGAATAAAATAAAACAAATTCTATGTTTCTGAAAAAAATTCTGCGTATGTGTATTTACATTTTAATGAGGATAGAGAAAGACTGAAAATGGTGTGTATATGTGTGTGTGTTATATACACATGCATAACAGCATGTTAACATTGAATAGAAAAGATTGTAGTATTGAAGGGGGTGAGGTATACAGAAGGTTTATTTTTTCTTTTTATATATTCACATTATTTTACTTTTTTCTATAAGAGCATTTTAATTTTTGTAATTTAAAAATATAATAGAAGAATAATTTAAAAATAAATAATGTGAAAATGTTTTCAGGAGGTTGTAAAACTTCTCATAGAATGATTTCACATATAGGATAAAATATGACTGGTTAAAGAGATATAACTAAAATATTGGCAATGCTTATTGAGAGAGAGCTTATGAATTTATTTATTTTACTTCATTACACTTTTCTATGTATTTAAATTGTTCTATCTATCTTGTTTTTTATGTGTGTTTTTTTAAATTAGATTTTAAAGAAAAGTTGAGGGAAAGAAAAAGAAACATTGATGTGGAAGAGAAACATTGATTGGCTGACTCCCATATGCACCTTGACCAGGATCTAACTCACAACCTGGGCATGTGCCCTGACTGGAAATTGAACAGGCAAGCTTTCAGTATATTGGATGGTAGGTTGTTTTTTAATGAAATGTTACAGACACAGTTCCAGTCCCTTTTTCCCCAGAGGAAACCATTGTTGTTAATTGGGAGAGTATTCTTCCCAATATATTTTCACCATGTGTCTCTAAGCATATAGTAATTTTACATGTGTTTAAAAGTTAATATCATGTTATTTATGTTCTTTCATAACTTTTCTTATAATAAAAAATACATCATTTAAGCTCATTTCTATTATATTGCAACTTTTTGTCTCCTGATAATACCCTCTGAAATGGAGTGCTTTTACTGATAATAATTAATACCATTTATTTAAAGTTTACTAAGGGTCTAGCACTATACTAAATGCTATCTGATCCTCAATAGAATCTAATGCAAATAAGAAAATATTCTGATAATATTTTTTCCTGATATCAAGTTTTGAAAAAGAGTTGAGACCCAGTAAGAATTTTGGACTGAGGACCCCAGAATACTCATTGGAGGAAAGGATGAAAAAAAATCAAAAATCAGTTCCCTGAATATAAATGCCTTATTTTTTTGCCTTGACTCATCAGAGTGCCTTGCTTCTTGATTTTCTTTTTTTTAATTTTAATTCCTTCTGTATTCTTGCTTATGGAATTTACCCTGTTGTTTTATGTGCTTATGTTGTCCTTGGTGTTGCCCTCCAGTTACTATATACACACTTTCATTTTTCCTCCAACAGACTCTAAGAAGTACACTAGAAATAAAGAAAATTAGCACTACATACTCATTAACTGATTTGGATTCTGAGTGTATACCACTTCTGTCAAAGAGCGGTTCTGTGACATGAGAACCCTATGAGTCCAAATAGGATGCTCATTCACCCTGTGGGCAAAAGAATTGAGATCATAGATTTTCCGTTGCCTAGGTTTTAGTTAATAACTTTGAGCATGTGAAATAAGGGTTCAGTTATGAACTCTGTGTAAGATGAAATGTGCAATCACATAAGGAATAATTAACTTCTTTTATTGTTTGTTTATTATGAGCACATTCACTATATTGTCTAGCTTCCACCTAAATACTTCCAATAAAAAGGAGCTCATTATGCTCTAGGACAGCCTGTCCCATTTTTGAAAAGCTCATTTTATTGTAGGATAAAAAGATCATTGGGCCTATTTCCAAAGCTGTAAGAACTTTTGTGGATGTTTGGAGACCAGAGTTTAGATCAGGGATTAATAATCAAATTATAAGAAAGTAATGCAGAAGTAAACTGTGTTATCCCAGAAGCTATCTAAATACAATTGATTGTGATACTATTTGGTATCACCACAGACCTAGGCAGTCAAAAGTAATCTTCCATTCAGACCCCATTACATAATAATGTAGTGTTCTAGATTCTATTGTTTGTCAGATTATGCTGAAAGAGAACAGTTATGGAGATAATTAAAGATAAACTTAAAAGGAAGTATTTAAGAAAGTAATTATTTAGTATCAGACAAGGGGAGATTGAAGGAAGGCAATGATGGTGTTATAGTTCAAAATTCTTTAATCACATGCTCCCCGGAAACCAATGGAAAAAAAGTGCAGTTGACCCTCGAACAATGCTGGTGCTGGGAGGAGCCTATCCTTATACAGTAAAAAATCTGTGTATAACGTTTTACTCCCCCAGAACTCAGTCAGCCCTCAGTATTTATGGGAGATTGGTTCCAGGGACCCTGCAGATATCAAAAGCCATGGATGCTCAAGTCCCTTATCTAAAATGGTGTGTAATAATGTAACAATGCTTACAGTTGGCTGTCTGCACCCATAGATTCCCAAACATGGACTGAAAATACTGTTTTCAATCAGTGGTTTGCTGAACCCATGGATGTGAAAACCAGGGTTACAGGGAGCTGACTATAAAAACGAATTCTACATATCCACTTATAAGTGGACTCACACACTTCAAATCTGGGTTGTTCCAGGATCAATTGTATTTCATAACTCATTTTGTAGCAAAAACCTGACCTGACCTGAGGTGATACTATTTTTAATCTCCATTCTAGTTAATGTGAATATTCATGATTTGCTGCAGAAATACTGATGTGTTTGAGCAAGGAATCCTGCTACAGACCTTGATGGAGACATTGGATAATATAGAATACTTGCACCATATTACCTCTCTAAATTTGAAAAGTGTGAATTTTGAAACAACATCTGTTTCCAGGCTTGCAGGATGTTGTAGGTCATTTCAATATTTAACTTTTGTGTGGATAATACTCTTACTATTGTGCCTTCCTGTTATTATAAATTTGAGATATATCAATCTTACAAAATTATTATCCTTAAGAAAACAGAAGCAAAATAATATTTTCAATGAGGAAAGTATCCTTCTGCAATTAATTAGAAGTAGGTGGAAGAGGAGATAGAAAACAGGAGCTCAGCTGGATGTTCCAAGAGCAGTAGTTCTTAGCCAGAATCTATATAATAAAAGAGAAATATTCAAATTAACTGTACCTCCACAACATCCACCAGCCAATCCGGAGTGAGTATGCAAATTAACACAACAAAGATGATGGGTTAATTTGCATACACAGGAGCAAAGACTGAAGGCTCCGGCCCAAGCGATGACTGAAGACTGAAAACTGAAGAGGCTTAGCTTCTCCACTCAAGACTTGTTGCAGTCAGAGTGAGGGCCTATGTCCCGGGTGCCAGAGGAAAACCAGTGCCAGCAGCCAGGGGAAGGAAAGCCTATTGCACGAATCTTCGTGCCACGAGCCTCTAGTTAGGTTATAGAGCTCTTGAAAAATCTGATGTAAACAATCTATTGACCTTCTAGAAAAAAAGACCAATGAATATAAGATTAATCCTATATTTTTAAAATGCTCAAAGATTCCCTAAGCTTAAATGATTAAAAATTTCTGCTCTAGAATGTGATTGAGTGAATTATAGGTTCAATCAAGTGATTAGGTTGCTGTAGATGATACAGGTACAAATCTTAGGAGTTTTGAATTTGGCTTAGAATGGGAAAACTGTGTCTGTAACATTTCATCAAAAAACAACCTTGAATAACATAGCATTCCCACCACAGTCTTTCCAGGCAGAAAGACACGTAGGAGAGCTTTTGGAAGGAATAAGTTGAGTTCCTTCATTGAATTTATCTGCCCATCAAATCACCTTCTCCACCAAGTGAAGGAATGTAGAGAGGCAGGAGAGAGTCAGATAGTTCCCTCCTGGTCAGCAGGGTACAAATAATTTCTGTCTCTATGGGAACATCATACATGAGGTTGACACTACAGATGAATATATTGACATTAGTAAGGCTATACGGCTGTTTTTGAGTTTCAACCCAATATTAGCTAACAGCAGGCAAGTAAGCCAGACCTGTCTGGAGGGAAAAGCTGGCTACTGCATTCACTCCCAAAGTTAGATTCTAAGTTTCTCAGGCAGAAAGAGGAGAATGGTGGGCGAGAAAATTGTTACTCAAAAATACATGGCTGGGCAAAAGGTATGTTAGACTAAACAGGAAGGTAGACACTCTAGAGTTTAGTACCTCTTCCAATCTGCCTTCCAGTCTTCACTGATGTCGCCTCTGTGTCCTTCCAACTTCCTTCGACAGTGACCTCAAAGCTTTTCCAGCTTCCACCTATGGCTGGTTTCTATAGTTACTGCCGGAAGCTGATCATTGTTTTACTGATAGAGAGCTATGGACAGGGAATTTGGAGTGCTGGTCCACCTTAATTTCTCTGAAGGGTCGGAGCTAATTATTGGATATTGGTGGTTGGAGCAGCCCCTACCTGTTAAGTAGATTCACTGATTGGCTTTCATTAGTGTTTCCTGCCTGGGGATATGGCTGTATCTTGTGATCTTAATCTTAATAAAAGGGAAGGTAAAGCCAGAGCGAGCAGTAGAGTTGGACTACCACCTGGCCCCTTTTTCCAAATTAATGTTTTTTTTAAGTCTCTTTATTCATTTGTGTGCGGCCTTCTCCAGAAACCCGAACCCTGAACTGGGGACCCTGAATCACGCGGGACGTGAAAAGGGGTTCCCGCAAGTCACTGCCACAAGTTTTAGGTTTTTGTTACATGTTATTCCCAGGAACCAAGTTCTGTTACAATTACTTATTTCTGTATAAAAATCATCCTAAATTTTAGGCTTAAGATTCCACAATTATTTAATTTGTGTTTGAGAATGTGGGTCATGAATTTGGGTAGGGCTTGGCTGTATTCTTCATCTTCTCCAATTGGTGTTGCCTGGGGTCACTTGGCATTCAGGTGGTGGCTGGTATTTTCTAGAGTTTCAAAGTACCAGCTGGATGCTGAGTGCACTGAGGCTTTCTTCTTGTCCACGTAGTCCAAAGGCCTCTTTGTGTGGTCTCTCCAGTGGTGTAGTTGGACTTCTTACATGGCATCTCACGGTTCCAAGATTGGAAACTGGCACATATTCATTTCCACATTATTTTAATGATCCAAGATGTTGTAAGAACCAACCCAGATTGAAAGGATAGGACATAAAGCCCATACCACCCATCTCCTTGTGGAAGGAGTGGAAAAGGTTCTGTAGCTGGATTAAATTGTCCTTTTTATGATTTATTAATTTGGACTTTTAGATTATTCATTTTTAGTCTTTTTTTCTTAGTATAAGAATCAAAACCCAACATTTCTAGGTTGTATTTTATACAAGTTGTGTTGTTCTCATTTAGACCTGAATATATTTTACTCACTATTATCCTTTTTAAATTGACTAAATCATTATTTGAAATGTCTTTAAAATTTTCCAAATATAAATTTTCCAAGTGTTATAATGGCTTCTTTTCATTGCCTTCCAAATTAATTATGATGTGGTAGACATTGTGTACCTGGCATGGATTATTTGAAATTTTCTTGACATTTTCTTTTGACTGGATTTACATTGCCAATTTAAAAAGATGTCAATGTATATCCGAAAATAATATTTATTTTCAATTTTTATAAGGAGTAGACTCTCTCTCTCTGTGCGTAATGTGTTTATCACCTATTCAAGAAAAGAAATTGTTAGTCTCATCTGTAGTTCTATATATCTTACTTATATATCCTCAAGTATCTATACTAATAAAAGGGTAATATGCTAATTAGACCTGATAGATCGGGCGTCTTCCAGACATCCTTCTGGACAAAGCCATAGTGGGGAGGGGGGCCGCGCTGAGGCAGAGGCAGTTAGGGGCGATCAGGCAGACAGGAAGAGGCAGTTAGGGGTGAACAAGCAGGCAAGCAGAGGTGGTTAGGGGCTATCAAGCAGGTAGGCAGATGAGCAGTTAGGAGCTAGCAGTCCCAGATTGTGAGAAGGATGTCAGACTGCTGGTTTAGGCCCAATCGGACATCCCCTGAAGGATCCCAGATTGGAGAGGGTGCAGGCTGGGCTGAGGCCCCCCTCCATGCAAGAATTTTGTGCAACAGGCCTCTAGTTCTAACTATAAAACCTTTGTGATATATTCACCCTAAAATAAATTGAATACTGAATTTAGTTAGTTTAATAAATATAACAAAAAAGATCTTTAAAGTCCCAAGTTAGATTTTTAAAAGCAAAGAGTCTGTTATTTGACTTCTGTAAGTCTTTACTGTCTTATTAAAAATAGGAATGATACCTAACACACAGCTTTTGTGGTGACAATGAAATAAGACAATGAGAAGTAATGAGAATAAATCATAGAAATAGAATGCCTGGTACCTAGAAAGTACTCAATAAATTATATCTTTGACCTCAACAGAAAGTGTATTTCAGTATGAAAGTTAAGTCTTACAATTATTGGATACTAGAGGCCCAGTGCACAGAATTCGTGCATGGGGGTGTGTGTTCCTCAGCCCAGCCTGTACCCTCTCCAATCTGGGACCTGTTGAGTGATATCTGACTGCCCATTTAGGCCTGATCCTATCGACATCCCTCTCACAATCCAGGACTGCTGGTTCCCAACTGCTTGCCTGCCTGCTTTCCTGATTGCCCCTAACCGCTTTTGCCTGCCAGCCTGATCACCCCCTAACCACTCCCCTGCCAGCCTGATTGCCCTTAACTGCCCTCCCTTGCAGGCCTGGCTCCCCCAAACTGCCCTTCCCTGTAGGCCTGGTCATCCTCAACTTCCCTCCTCTGCCGGCCTGGTCACCCCTAACTGCCCTCCCTTGCAGGCCTGATTCCTCCCAACTGCCCTCCCCTACTGGCCATCTTGTGGTAGCCACCTTGTGTCCACATGGGGGCAATCATCTTGTGTGTTGGAGTGATGTTCAATCTGCATATTAATCTTTTGTTAGATAGGATAGAGGCCTGGTACATGGGTGGGGGCCAGTTAGTTTTCCCTGAAGGGTATGCCTGATCAGGGTGGGGGTTCCTTTGGGATGTGGGATGGCCTGGGCAGGGGGCCTGTGATGGTTTGCAGGCTGGCCATGCCCCCAGCGACCCAAGTGGAGGCCCTGGTGTATAGGATTTATTTATCTTCTATAATTGGAACTTTGTAGCAGAGGCCAAAGCAGGCCACAGCTGTGGGAGCTGGGCTTCCTCCATCACCAGGGCCAACCTAAGCCTCCTTCTCTCTCCAGCTCCATGGCTGCTGCCAATTTTTTTGGAATTTATTTATCTTCTATAATTGAAACTTTGTAGCCTTGAGTAGAGGCCTGGACTGGCCAGGGTGTGCGGAAAGCTTGGCTTCCTCTATTGCCAGGAAAACCTGAGCCTCCTCACTCCTTGGCCACAGCCATCTTAGTTGGGTTAATTTGTATACTCACTCCTGATTGGCTGGTGGGTGTGGCTTGTTGGTGTAGCAGAGTGATGGTTAATCTGCATATTACTCTTTTATTAGATCGTATTTCCTCAAATATCCAATTAAAAAAGGTACAGTATCTTCATTTAAATATATTCATAATTTTCACTATGTTATTTCATCAAGAATAAAGGTTAGGAGGCATGTATTTGATCTTCTAACATTCTCTGTGCATAAAGTGCTGTGTGAACTCGCATTCAAGTGCAACCTTTCCTTCACAGCAACTTCTCTCGGGGCTACATACATAGCTCTGCACCTCATTGCTGATGCTTTTATAGTCTCCATCACAGCTCAGAAAATGCTTTTTTGGAATCAAGTCCTTTATGTAATACTTGAGGCCCAGTGAACGAAATTTGTACATGGGGGTGGGGGTTGTCCCTCAGCCCAGCCTGCACCCTCTCCAATCTCGAACATCCCTCTCACAATCCAAGACTGCTGGCTCCCAACTACTTGCCTGCCTGTCTTCCTGATTGCCCCTAACCCCTTCTGCCTGCCAGCCTGATCACCCACTAACCACTCCCATGCCAGCCTGATGTCTAACTGCTCTTCTGCCAGCCTGTTGGCCCCCAAACTTCCCTCCTCTGATGGCCTGTCACCCCTAACTGCCCTCCTCTGCAGGCTTGATTGCCCCCAACTGCCCTAATCTGCTGGCCATCTTGTGGTGGCCATCTTGTGTCCACATGGGGGCAGAATCTTTCACCACATGGAGACAGCTGTCTTGTATGTAGAATGATGGTCAATCTGCAAATTACTCTTTTATTAGATAGGATAGAGGCCTGGTGCATGGGTGGGGGCCAGCTGGTTTGCCCTGAAGGGTGTCCCAGATCAGGGTGGGGGTTCCTTTGGGGCATGGGGCAGCCTTGGCAAGGGGCCCATGATGGTTTACAGGCCAGCCATGCCCCTGGTGACCCAAGCAGAGGCCCTGGTAACTGGTATTTATTTATGTTCTACAATTGAAACTTTGTAGCCTGGAGCCTTCTGCTGGATCCGGGGCGGCAGCCATTTCTGTTCGGGTTTATTTACCTTCAATAATTAAAACTTGTAGCCTTAAGTGGAGGCCTAGGCCTTCCAGGGCTGCAGAAGCTTGGCTTCCTCCATTGCAAGGGCAACCCTAGCCTCTGCTCTCTCCAGCTTTGTGGCTGCTGCCATTTCTGTTGGGATTATGTATCTTCTATAATTGAAACTTTGTAGCATTGACTGAAGGCCTAGGCTGGCAAGGGCAGGCGGAAAGCTTGGTTTCTTCCATTGCCGGGGAAACTCAAGCCTCCCTCCGGCTCTCAGTGGTGGCAGCCATCTTGGTTGGGATTTATTTGCATATTTGCTCCTGATTGGCTTGTGAGCGTGTCTTATGGGTGTGGTTTGTGGATATAGCAGAGGTACAGTCAATTTGCACATTACTCTTTTATTAGATAGGATTTTTTCTAATATATCATATTGATCATCCCTTCCCCATTGTAGATGCTCAAAGAATTGTTGTTTTGCCCGGCTAGTGTGGCTCAGTAGTTGAGTGTTGACTGATGAACCAGGACATTGCCGGTTGGATTTCCAGTCATAGCACATGCCTGGATTGTGGGCTTTATCCCTGGTGAGAGGGGGAATGCAGGCAGGAGGCAGCCAATTGATATTTCTCTCTCATTAGTGTTTCTCTCTTTACCCCTCTCACTTCTCTCTAAAATAAATAAAAAAACATTTAAAAAAATTGTTGATTTAATTTTCATTGTTTTTGACCTGCTTTCAATGAATGTATTCAGCACATTGAGCCCAGTTATTAATATTTAAGGAAGCATCTCTTCACCCCACATCCACTATGAGATCTCCTATTATAATTTTGAATTATTTAATCTTTGTGTTTCATACTTATTAAAACATCTATTATATCTTTTTTCTTTTTCTCTTGAAACTCTGTCTTCTTATTTTTTGCTTCCATCTGTCTCTATTTTTTAAAAGAAATGTTATTGTCTTTCCCTTGTTTTGTTTTTTAATTCAAGTATATTTCCCCCTCTTTCCCTTCTTTCTTCCCAAGATGTGAGAGAAGATTGTATTGTAAAACAAAATAATAATAATAAAAAATCCTATTTTTATGTTTTTCAAATTAGAGCTTCATTGTGAAAGAAGAATGGATGTTTAGGAGAGAGGGTGAATGTGTACTCATTTTTCTCATGAAGCATATATGCGAAGTCACATGGACTTCTACATTAAACTTTAATATTATTTTCTCAGGGTGATGAGTTTTTAAAGGTTACTGAACACTGGTAGTGGTGGTGGGTAGAAAGATAGTGATGGGAAGTGGGAGCATGCTTTAGATTACTTCTCTGGGAAATAGAATTGTATCCAGGTCTATGACTAAGCAGAACAAAAGCTTTGGCAGAATGTTTTTCCAGATGCTTTCTGAACATGACTAAGATTGCCAACATTGATGCAACACTGTGTAATGCTACCACAGAGCTACTGCCATCTCAGTGGGCAGATATGTCTACTGGTGAGAGGGGCTGGGGCTCAGATCAGATTTCTGGGCTGGGAAGGGCCTTTCTTGTGGAGATTTCTGAGAATTTGGAAGGGATGAAGATGGTAGCATTTGGCAAGATTGGACACTCCCCCTTCAAATACAGAAGCATTCCTGGAGGTGATGCCGAATGTGGGCTGCTCTTAGCAACCGAAAAAGTTATCTTGCAAGGAGCAGGGAGCACAAGCCTCAGAATTCTTCCAGTGAGATGATCTTCTGTGTGGTCTCCAGGCTTCCACCATCCCTATGCCAGTGAACTCTGGTTCTTGGTAATGACTCATGTTTGATGTTTCCTTGGAGTGTAGACTCATTTACAAGAGTTACAAAAGCAAGACATGGTGGCATGGAGCATTACTCTTATTTCCATCCCCCCCCCCCTTTTTTTCCCTATCAAGTTAGTCTTGGAAAGTGAAGAGAGGGCTAGGAAGTGGCACAGCATGGGCACTCAGCATTAGATATGGATTCTTTGATCTACATATAGCAGTGGTTTTAAAACATATTTTTATTGATTTCAAAGAGGAAGGGAGAGAGAAACATCAATGTTGAGAATTGTTGACTGGCTGCCTGCTGCATGTCCCACACTGGGGATCGAACCTTCAACCTGGGATGTGCCCTGACTGGAAATTGAACTGTGATCTCTTGTTTCACAGGTCGACACTCAACCACGGAGCCATGCCGGTCACATGCTGTGGCGGTTTACAAATACTGATTTCAAGGCCTTTTCCCAGTTCTGTCAGAGTCACTGGCAGCAGGGCTTGGGCATTTATATTTTAATATCCGGACAAGGAGAGCAGGGGCATCCTGATTGTCAGGTTGTTAGCATTTGCAAGACAATTGCTGAGCACCTGGAAGCTCCACAAGCTGTGTGCTGGATGTCTGTGACAATTTGCTAGAGGCATGACACAAGTAATTAAAAGGAGGCTGCAGACTACAAATTCCTTAAAATGACAGGTAATCTAGGCACACAGTAGAAAACAATATTGTTTGGCAATCTGTGCTTTACAGACCCGTTAATAAATTATAGTAGCTGCTTCTTGGAGGGAGACCTCTAGGCCAGCAGTTCTCAAATTTGAGTATTTATCAGAATCACCCGGAAGGCTTGTTAAAACCAAGACTGCTGAAAGTTCCCCCCAGAGATTTTGATTTAGTAGATCTTGAGTGGAGCTCTGGAATTTCCATTGCTAACAACTTCCCAGGTGATGCTGCTGTTGCTGCTGCTGGTCTAGGAGCTGCACTTTGAAAAACTGCTTTAAGGAATAGCTTAGGAGAGACGTGTTTTAAATCATATTTTATTATTCATATGTTTAGTCAGAGTCATCTCTCAAAACAATAATTGAGTTCCTTTTTAACAGTTATGGGTTATTAAAATGGCATAAATATATAAACAGGGAACTGGAGGCTGCAGGCCCGGGAAGCTTCAATGATCAGGAAGGAACTGGATGTCTTTTGCAAAGTCCATTTTTAAGTTAGTTGTTCAGAGTGCAAGGTGGTTTTCCCCTCCCCCATTCCCAAAGGAGCAATGCCTTGTTGGGTGCTGGGATTCTCAGCAAATCCATAAAGCTGATTCAAACAAAAGAACTGGTGTACTAGTTTTCAAGTTATATGTATCATCTAATTTGTTACTCAGTTTTATTACATTTATTCTTCCCTTTTGCAGTGTAAAATTTACTTTTATGTAGATTGTTAGAGACTTATCTCTAAGCTCAAGGATTTGCTCCAGTCCGTCCATAGCTTGTTGTGAAGATACTAGATGCCCGGTGCATGAATATGGTCAAATGGTCAAACAGTTGCTTAGGCTTTTATACATATAGATGGCTCCTGGACATGGATAAACTCAATTGCAAGTGGGAAATTGTTATTACTGTTTTTAAGTTAGAAGTGATTACCTTTGAAAAATGTTTTCAACAAAATATGTTTGTATGCTCCCTCTCACCACTGCAACTTTTCTTTTGAGGTTAAGGGAAACAGCAATATATATATAGCTTAAATTAGAAAGCCTGATACTGATTATTGAATATTTGAGAATAGTCACCAGCAAACAAACTTTGGGTAAGAGGGGTTTCAATTATTTCGGTATCTTTAAAACTAATGTTACTTAAGTTTTCTATTTCTTTTGTACCATTGTTGACTTATAACTTTTAAGTAATTTACCCATTTAATCTTGGCCACCATCTTAGAGTATAGTTAACTATTGTTGGAGGAGGCAGTCTAGAGGATATGATTGCCAACTGGCCTCTAGCTGAACACGGGCCATTGGAGGCTCCTCACCCCCCATCTTTGGGATGTACATCCGCCCACCATTCCGACAGTGGGAGCCGTTTGTAAGGATGCAGCCTTGAGAGGGTAAGGTGTCATTGAGACCACCTGGACTGAACACGTGACTGAGCCCAATTAAGGCCTCTATAAACAAGGTTCCAGTGGGCGGGGCTATGAGCTACTCATTTTGCCTCAGTCCTAGAGGAGCCTGCTTTGTAAGTTTGTTCATTTGTAAAATCTGCTGTTTATCCATTTGCAGGGGCCTGCCTCTTTCACTATGTGTGGGGGCCAGGCTCAGATTTCACCTGGGAATTCCTGAGGGGGCAACTCAACATTTAGTGGAGTTAGGACACCAAAATAAGGGGTCTTGGGAAAGAGGTATCTTTGGGGGAAGTCCCAGGTTGGGCATTGGGGAGGAGTGGCTGGTGCGTTAGGTGGTTATGGACTACCATGTGAGCCTGGGGACGGCCCCAACCTCCCACCCCCACGAAACGCCTAATGTGCTTGTTTGAGGCACTGTGCATAGCATACTGCGGCAAGAGAGGGGGAAAATGGCTGCTGCAGTGGCTGGACTCTGCTGTGAGCAGCTGGGCTGGCCACCTGATGCCTAATTTGAGGCTGCAGTTTGAGTGAGAAAGTTGGAAGAAGAGCCGAGGTTAGAGAAGGAAATGCTAGTTTCAGGATAAGTTGGAGACCTTAACGTGCCATTTTGCAAAGCTAGGAGGACAAAAGCTGTTGCGGGATTAAGGTCTGAGTTTTTGTGACAAGGGCTGGATGGGATGCTAAGAAGTGGAGACCCTGGTACAATAAGGAGAGCTAACAGGAGGGTGTTGTGATTGACAATGAGTCTGGTGAAATGTCTCAGTTTTGACCCCAGATATCAAGGAAAATAAAAACACAGTAACAGCAACCCCAGCCATCAGGTAGCCCCTAATACAGGAAATGGTCATGATAATGAGTTTATTGATATAACTGCAAAGACCCAATAAAAGGCCAAGGAAAGTATCTAGGCATGGTTAAGTGGCTATGGTTACAGGGGTGAGGGCATTTCTCCAGCAACACCTAATGATTAGAGGGGATGTGATGTTGTTAAAGGTAGTATTTCCTTATTGATTGGGTTATTCTAGCTTGCAGGGAGACTTGGCCCAATGATGGGAGAGCTCCCTGTGAAGGTGGGACCCCGGAAATGTATAGGGGAGGTACCACACATTTTTAGGGACTTTATAATGAGACAGGCCTTCTATACCCTTTCTTTAAAAGCCCTGATGAGGCTGCATTCGCAGTAAGAATGAAAGCCAAGATACTCAGGTCTGCCTCCCCTACACCCCTAGTGTGGGATATGAGTGGGATGCTGCTATCCAGGCTGAGCCCAATGGTGAGACAAGACATTTATGATGCTAGGCCAGTGGTCAGCAAAATGCGGTTTGCAATCCACATACGGCTCTTTGGCTCCTTGAGTGTGGCTCTTTCACAAAGTACCACGGCCTGGGTGAGTCTATTTTGAAGAAGTGGCGTTAGAAGAAGTTTAAGTTGAAAAAATTTGGCTCTCAAAAAACAAAATTTCAATCATACTGTTGATATGTGGCTCTGTTGACTAATGAGTTTGCCAACCACTGTGATAGGCAATCCATTGCTGATTTGGGGGAAACTGACAAATCTGTGGAGTTGATACAAACTATGGGAAAAATCTAAGACAGGGAACTTGAAAAGCCAAAAGTCTATGCCAACTGGCTGTAAGGCACAGTAAACATGACCCTGAAACAAATGTGGCTTGACTTCATTGTTACCAGGACCCCACCTAAAAATAGACTGACCACCCAGTGCTGTGTTGGTTGGCCTGGGGAAAGCCTTACCACCTGAACAATAGTTCAGATCTGCCCCACCCACACCTCCCATCCCTGAAGCCCAGGCCTCAGGGATAGAGGACTAGCAGAGATGGGTGCTTTCCAAGTCCCAGGATAGAATGTAAGCAAAGATTGCCCCAGGCGTGTGCCCTTGGAGGCAGTTGGAGGCCTCATGGTGAGCTCACTTTAACTGGTCCCCCTGGAATCAACTCAAGGTAATGGTTGACGGTGGAGCTGAATGTGCTCTGATACGTGGTAACTGTCTGAAGTTTTCTGGCTCCCTCAGTGTCACTGATGGTTATGGAAGACAGATGGTTGTGGACGGGAAGTTCCTTTTGAAATTGCAAATTGGGCAAAGTCCCCCTTAAGAATATGAGGTTTTTACCTCTCCAGTATCAGAGAATCTATGGGGCTTTGATATCTTACAAGGTCAAACTCTGTGAACCTCTGTTGGTGAATTCGGTCTCCTGCTTAGAGTAATCAAACCAGTGCTGAAAGGAAACACCAACCGGTAACCAATAAGTTTGCTGCACTGTGAAAATAACGGTATGCTTGATAAAATGCAGACCTGTTTGATTCCTAAGAACATGAAGAGTTGCATGCCTTTATAGAGATTTAAGGTGGACTTTTATTCCCCACCTAGCACAGTGATTTAGTTCCTTATATCCCCTGATAAAGAAATAGCACATAAGGGATGGGGGATTGGAGCAGCAGACCACCTTTGGGAAACAAAAATACTAGTGAAACTGAGTAAACCTCTGGGCACCATTCATGCAGAGCTACCATTTGATTAGATATATCGGTGACTCTGGAAGGTATGAGTTGGGCACCATGGCAGAAAAATCAGGAGAGAGTACCCCTAGGATTTTAGTCCCAGCACTGGAAGGGAACAGAAACTCAATATACCCCCATAGAGTCATCAAATGCTGATAGGTTCTACCTAATAGTCTTAGCTGAGTGGCAAATTGCAAATAAATATATTTTTTTGATATTTAGCCTTCTGAAGTAGAGTCACTGGGTATTCTTCACCCTCTGTAGTTCAATGTTTGGGTCTTTAAAATTGTAGGAAAATTTCTGCTTCAGTGTTTCTGTTCTGGTATTAATCTGGAGTGATTTTATTGCATGAATGAATTGTAATATTGAGGGCCTATCATTTCTTTTTTTTAATTGCTTCTCAGTAGGATAGAAGAAACATTTGGAGACTTAATGTAATTGTGTCAATTTAGATAGAAAGTGAAAACATACTTATTTTATATATAATATAGTTAAGTTCTTATAAATGGATAATAAATATAGCCAATTATTGGATATCTACTATGTAGCAGGCATTGTGCTATATGTAAGGTCAAATACAATAAAAAGAGGCTTAATTCTTCCCTGTTGAAAATTCCTTTTTCTTAGAACATATACTTTAGAAAATTTGTAATTGTATGTAAATCTTTTTAAAAGCTAAACAAGCTTCTTGTCATCTTTATGACCCAGGAATGTCTTTCTCAAGAATCTGGGAGCCATTTCCTCAAAAAGTAATCATCAATAAAGACAGTGTCTTATCTCCCAGTCTCTGTGGGAGGGTCAGAGCCTAATTTTAGTGCATCTGTTGCTACAAGTTGCCAAACTATCTTCTGTCATAAAGATATGAGAAGTTTCTTTTTCCTTTGGCTAAAGCTAATTGGAAAATATAGATGACCATCCCTATTACCAAGTGCATTTCAGATGAACTGTGTATGACAACTGGTGCTGTCCAGTCATCTTACTTGAGGGCTGGTGATTGATCATTTTGAGAACATGTGTAATGGCTTATATCTGTTTGGCTATATAAAAGGGTGAGATTTCTTTCTGTCTTTGCAATCTCTTGGCAGACTGACAGATTGATTGATGAACATCATATTCTGCCTTAATGATTTTTTTAGCAATAAAAGTTTCTTCTAATTATTTTTGAGAGAGAGAGAGAGACTGACTGACTGACTGACTAAATCACCTGGCCAGGATAGCAATATAACTTTTTATTATATTTTTGTGAAATATTTTCTGGGTTGGCAGTAGTTTAGTTTTTTATTATATTATTCTAATATATATTGGCTCTTTGTATGCATGCTATATAGTTTAACCTTCTGAGTTATGCATTTTTATGTCAATGCTTTAGCATAGAAAGCTTGAGTTCAGATAAATTGACTTATCAAAGTTCATATAAGTTGTAAATGAAGGCTAGAACTTGAACTTAATTTTCCCTGGCTCCACAGTCTTTCATTGCTTTGTACCACATTTCTCACACATGGACATATTGCCTATTTATTTACATGTTTCCATACCACAGTCAATAATATCTATTCGTTACTGTTGTTGACCTGAGAGCTACCAAGGTTTAGTTGCTACATTTGTTCATTTGACTTAGGGGTCAGGTCTACGAGTGGAAGTAAATCTGTTCTTTGATGCCTGGAGCAAAAACTCTGTGCCAATTCTACAATATTACTGTATCTGGTAGTGACCCGCATACTTATCTCCAAAAGAGTGAGTTCAAGCCTTTGCTTAAATTATCTAGAGCCTGAATCAACCACGAACATTTGGAATACTACCTGCTAAACTAACATTGTTTCTCAATTAAAAAAAAATTATCCGCTCACCTTAACCTACTTTAGCAATGTAAACAAACCAAATCTGATTTCCTGTTGTTTTGTTTTGTTTTGCCTCAATATCAGTCTCATATAGAAAGTTCCCACAAAAATCAAATAGCATTTTCAGACTAAAGAAATAGTTTTAAGAACTAAACACTGATGTTTATGAAGAATTAGTGGCCTTGTGCATGAAATCTGTGCACATTAAAAGGGGGACCTAGAGTCAAGTCCACGCCCACCCACATGTAGCTCCCCATGTATTACCACCTCAAAATTGCATGAGACTCAGACTCAGCTTTCCCCCAACCCCCTGCATTGGGCTAGATCCAGACCTGGCCAGTCCCACCCTTGTCAAGCCCTACTGGGCAGGGGGCGCAGCCTCAGGCCCCCATCAAGCCCCACTGGCAGGGGTTACAGACTCAGGTCCACCGTCAAGGCCCGCTGGGTAGAGGGTGTGGCCTGAGTTCCCCAGACCCAGCACTGGGGGTGTACCTTGAAGTCCCCCAACAAGCCCTGCTGGGTGGGGAGCACAGACTAGGTACCCTGTCAAGCCCCACCAGGCAGGGGGTGCAGCCTCAGGTCCCCTGGCCCAGTGCTGGGGTGGGGAGTGCAGCCTGAGGTCCCCCAGCATGGTGCCAGGGTGGGGGCATGGCCTGAAGTCCTGTAAAGCCCTACCTGGTGGGGGCATGGCCTGAGGTCCCCTAGCCCAGCATCAGGATGGGAAGCACACCTTGAGGGCCCCTGTCAAACTCCACTGGTGGAGGACATGGCCTCAGGTGCCTTGGCCTGGCACCAGGGTAGGAGTCATGGCCTAAGGTCCCCTGTCAAGCCTCAGGGGAGGCAGGGGAGGGCATAGCCTCAGGTCCCTGCTGATTGCTTATTAAGGCTCCTTATGGGAACTTGGCCTCAGCTGTGGGTGCAGCCATCTTTGTTATGGAATGATGGTCAATTAGCATATTTATTTTAAATTATTATTCTAGTACCTATATATATTTTTAAATTATTTTCTTTTCTATTTCTTTCTGCACATTTCTCTCCATGAAACAAAACTTTTTCAAAGGTCTATGTACTTAGGTTCATATAAATTCGGAATGTTGCACTGTAGTAGCTGCTACTGCAGTTTTCAAACACTGAGAGGTAAACTCATGTTTGAGCCAGCTGTTCAGCAGATGCAGATGCAGATGGAAGACATAATCATATGAGGCACTTGCCTCAGGTATTGCCCGCATGGTGTCTAGGCTGGAGAAGCTTGTTCTGGGTCAGGAAGGAAGATCTACTCCTACTGGACTGGGAGTTCAAATGTCTCAGGTTCCTTCATGCAAGTGTATCTTCCCCATGTATTAGAGTCCCACTCTTTCTCGATTAGGACCCTGGTTTTGAAGCAGGAGTCCTATTGAGGCAGTGGGTTCAGTCTCCTTGTAGGTGTGCTATCAGAACCATTGAAAGCAGACTCTGATTTTCACCACACTTGGACCTAGAGAGAGTCTTACAAGGGACCAATAAGGCTTTCTGACCCTCACAGTATGCCTCGAATTGAGTTGAATAACCCAAATCTATCTTTTTCCTTTCTAAAAGATTCTAAAAGCAATTAGCCATAGGGAGCCAGTCCTATAGTATGTATAATTTTCTTTGACCTCAGTCCATTCAAGCAGCATCCCTACCTCATAAGCCAGTGCTTCATTTTCACCTGTAAGTTATCCCAAACTAAGTGTTGTAATTGTGATGGTACTGCAGCCAGCTATGATCTCCACCTTGCCTACCAACAGCACTGGGGTCCTGATTGCCAGAGGACCTGTGGGTTGAGAACAACTAGCAGGGTTGCTTAAAACCATTAGAAAACACAGATATTTACATTACGATTCATGACAGTAGCAAAATTACAGTTATGAAGTAGCAACAAAAATAATTTTATGGTTGGGGACACAACCATAGAGGAGCTGTAAATAATTTTATGGTTGGGGACACAACATAGAGGAGCTGTGTTAAAGGTTTGCGGCATTAGAAAGGTTGAGAATGTGATTCCAGACACCCAGAGTTGGAGGACTGGGAAGAATAAATTGGGGAAGGAGGGAAAACCTATCTCAAGTAGCATCACGTGGCTGGTTACTGTGGTAGGAAACAGGCGCTCAGTTCTGCCAAGGGACCCTTTGAAAGGTAGTGTCAATTTCACCTCATAATTTTCTCATTCAAAAGATAGGAGAGGTTATTTTTTATCCAAATGCCCCTCTATTAGTTTCCTATTGTTGCCATAACAAATTACTGCAAATGGGCAGCTTGGAACAACATTCATGTAGTATTTCAATCTGTAGGCCAGAAATCAAGGGAATGCTAGGAGATGCACTTCCTTGTTTATTCGTGTTCCTGGCAGAATTCAACTCTTGCTTTTTATTATGTTAAGAGGATTCAAATATCCATCCAGTATCATTTTCCTATATCTTGAAGAGTTTCCTTTAGCATTTCTTATCATGCTATTATTCTGGCAATGGGTTGTCTGAATGAGTATCATCTGAAAATATCTTTAATTTGCCTTCATTCTTGAAGGAACATATCCTGACTCTCCAGGAAAAATATATTCTGAAACCTTAGTTTGACATTTTAAAAAATATCATTTTCAGTACTACAAAGAGATTTTTTTCTCACTCTTCAGAGTTTCCAATGAGAAACCAGCCATTTCCTCTATGTAAAATATATATATATATATATATATATATATATATATATATATACACATATACATATATATATATGCCTTTTGCCATTCTTTTTTGTTTTTAAATATATTTTATTGATTTTTTTTTTTTTACAGAGAGGAAGGGAGAGGGATAGAAAGTCAGAAACATCAATGAGAGAGAAACATTGGTCAGCTGCCTCCTGCACACCCCCTACTGGGGATGTGCCTGCAGCCAAGGTACATGCCCTTGACAGGATCGAACCTGGGAACCCCTAGTCCCCAGGCCAACACTCTATCCACTGAACCAAATCGGTTTCAGCTTGCCATTCTTTTTGTAAAATATATTTTTATTGACTTTTTACAGAGAGGAGGAGCGAGGGATAGAGAGTTAGAAACATTGACGAAAGAAAAACATTGATCAGCTGCCTCCTGAATACCCACTACTGGGTACATGCCTGCAACCAAGGTACATGCCCTTAAGTAGAATCAAATCTGGGACCCATGAGTCCGCAGGCCGATGCTCTATCCACTGAGCAATACTGGTTAGGGCTTATATATATATACTAGAGGCCCAGTGCATGAAATTCATGCACGGGAAGGGCAGGTGGTATCTCTCTGCCCAGCCTGCACCCTCTCCAATCTGGGACTCCTTGAAGGATGTCTTGACTGCCTGTTTAGGTTCGATCCTACCGGAATCGAGCCTAAATGGGCAATCAGACATCCCTCTCACACTCCAGGACTGCTGGCTACCAGCTGCCTGCCTTCCTGATTGCCCCTAATCGCTTCTGCCTGCCAGCCTGATCACCCCCTAACCACTCCCATGCCAGCCAGATTGATGCCTAATTGCTCCCCTGCCAGCCTGTTTGCCCTAACTGCCCTCCCCTGCAGGCCTGGTCCCCCCAACTGCTCTCCCCTGAAGGCCTGGTTCCCCCCAAATGCCCTTCCCTGAAGGCCCAGTTGCCCCCAACTTCTCTCCTCTGCCAGCCTGGTCACCCCTAACTTCCCTCCCCTGCAGGCTTGATTGCCCCCAACTGCCTTCCTTGCAGCCTGGTCTCTCCCAGCTGCCCTCCCCTGCTGGCCATCTTGTGGTGGCCAACTTTGACCACATGGGGGCAGGATATTTGACTACATGGAGGCAACCATCTTGTGTGTTGAGTGATGGTCAATCTGCATATTACTCCTTTATTAGATAGGATAGAGGCCTGGTGCATGGGTGGGAGCCAGCTGGTTTGCCCTGAAGGGTGTCCCAGATCAGGGTTAGGGTTCTCTTGGGGCGTGGGGCAGCCTGGGTGAGAGACCTGTGGTGGTTTGCAGGCCAACCATGCCCCCCAGCAACCCAAGTGGAGGCCCTGTTATCTGGTATTTATGTTCTACAATTGAAACTTTTTTGCTTGGAGTGAAGCCAAGCCTCCTGCCCACTCCGTGGCTGCTGCCATTTCTGTTGGGACATGTACCTTCAATAATTGAAACTTTGTAGCTTTAAGCAGAGGCTAAGGCAGGCCAGAGGTGCAGAAAGCTTGGCTTCCTCCATCACCAGGGGCAACCCTCTGTTCTCTCTAGCTCCGTGGCTGCCGCCATTTCTGTTGGGATATATGTATCTTCTATAATTGAAACTTTGTGGCATTGAGTGGAGGCCTAGGCCGGCAAGGGCAGGCAGAAAGCTTTGCTTCCTCCATCACTGGGGAAACCCCAGCCTCCCTCCTGCTCTCTGTGGTCGGCAGCCATCTTGGTTGGGATTATTTGCATATCACACCTGATTGGCTGGTGGGTGTGGCTGGTGGACATGGCTTATGAGTATCAGAGGTGTGGTCAATTTGCATATTACTCTTTTATTAGATAGGATTTTTCTTATTGTTTTCAATAGTTGCTTCCTGTCTTTGGCTTTCATCATTTTGATGATGTGAGTTTCATCCCATGTTCTTTGTGCTCATTCTGCTTATGTTTAATATCTTCTTTGAAAATTTTTATATCTCATTAAATTGGGAAATTTTAAACTGTTATTTTTATCCAAATATTTTTCTGCTCTGTTCTTTCTCTGTTCTGTTTCTGCTACTTCAACGACATATATTTTAGATTATTTGATATCATCTAATCAGTATCTAATCAGTTCCTGATACTCTGTTATTGTTTTTCTCAATCTTTCATCTCTCTCTTCTTGGTGTGGACAATTTTCTTTTTTTCTGATTTTTCATTGACCAATGATTTTTTCCTTACTTACTAATTGTGGCGGGCTGACACAGCCATGGCATACTCAGCCCCAGGGCACCTTATGTGCCGTGCCAGCTCCGCCAGGTTCAGTGACCTGAGTGGGGGTGGCTGAAAGGCTTAGAAAAGACAAGAGAATGAAAGCTGGGTCTTGGTAGAACGCTGCTTCCTTGATGGGGAGAGACAGCGCCATGAACTACAAGCTGTGCCTTTATTTTATAGCCAGATGCCACAAGGCAGAATAAGGGCACGGTCAAGATATTTACAACATTATCATGGGTTTTGATCCTACTCAATTACATGTACCTAATCAAGCTTTGTTTACTTGTAGCCTATATATCACTTAGGCATGTGGGGCCACGTGTTCGGACCCTAGGTTCAAGCTTACACCTATAGCAGTTGGCTATAACTGTGCAGGAGGAGCTCTGTCCTCCAAGCTGGGACTTGCATGTGGCCACGAGAGGACTGTGCCCTCTCATCAGTTCAAGACTTGAACGTGTCCAAACACTGTAGCAGCACTCCACAACTAGTGATAATTATACAAATTTAATTATTTTAAAATCATTGTATTTTAGTTACAGCATTCATTCATCTCTAGGTCAATGTTGATTGATTTTCTTTTACCATGAAAATACATTCTATTATATTGGATTTCCTTATGTTGGATATTCTGGATTATATTCAAGATAATATATTATCAATGTTAAGTTGTAGAGATTTTTGATTCTGTTATTTTTCTGTGTTATTTTCTTTTTTAGCAGATAATTGGTTTGGCTAGATTTGAACTATAGTATCTGTTGCACTGAGTACCAGATCTGGTCTTGATTCAGATCTTTTGTCTTTAGTTCAGCTGCTTTGAGTCTGTTCTGTTTTGAGCATGTTCAAGGGCATGTGGAAATATGGATATGAGACTCTGTGATTTTTATCACTTCAGAACTCCCAGGATTTACTCAGTATTTGACATTGTCTGTCTTCGCCTTGCTGGGCCTCACACCAGAAAGAGTACCAGTTTCCCCATGATCCTGGGTATACCATGATCCTGCACCTAGTCCCTGGTTAAAGTCCAGAAAAGGTGGGAACGTGGCTTGTGGAGCAAACCATCTCCCCCACCCCAAAAGAGTATGTACTTTCCACTAGTCTCTGTTCTGCTCATTCTCTAGTATCTTCAGATAGTTGTTTTTATATGATATCTGGGTTCTATAGTTGATTTCTGCAGAGAGGTCCATCTGGAAGACTAAGTAGACTTTGAAGAAGCAGTTCCAATACAATCTGAACCTGGGCTGTGAAGGACACAGTGGTCATCCTTTGCTTCCTTTTTATTTGCCTTTCAGGAGGAGGCAGTGTTTTCGGGGGCATGGGATCTTCACCCACCTTGCAATCCCTCTATGCAAAAGGACATGGACACCAAATGCTGGTGAGTTTTTTCTTGAGGTTGAGGCACAACTTCTGTAAGTACAAACATATTCTGGCTCATATGTTCTTTAGTTGCTTAGTAGTAAGAGTATAGTCCTCGTTCGTTCAAATACTGAATGTCTGATAACCCCCTGGCACAATGCTGTATTTTGAGTTGACAGTGAATGTTTCACATGATCACTGCTATTCCAAAACTTATGTTCTGTCAGGAAAGTCATTATAATAAAATCTGATACAAGGTATGATAAGGGAGAGTCCAGGATGTTAAAGTCCACTTAAAGTACTTATAATTTGGCCAATGTATCTAGTGATGCCTTTGTATTGGAAGTGATGTGCACAGTTTCTAACTCTCTAGGGATAACTAGAAACTAAGTGAAAGAGAAAAAGAAAAGAAGAATAGAACATAAAGAGAGTCCATTGTGTGCAAAGTCACTCAGGAAAGTACAAACATGAAGACTTAAGGATGTAAAAGACAAGTATGACATGCCCGTTAATTATGTTTAGATCACAGTAGTAACACATCATTTTAAACTAGTTGATAGGGAGAAAGTATTTTCAAATTCCAAAATGTGTCTTGTCTTTCAAGTGCATGAAGCAAGTGAACAATGTTATCTTTGACATAATAATTTTCTAAGACTTGCATAAAATTTTCAAAATTATACTAGTATCCTGGAGTTCTACCACATGCTTGACACTATGTTTTATCTACTTTTAGAAAGTAAAATTGTCCCTTTAAGGACAAAGGAAAAAATAGCCCCGATGTAAAGACAGTAAGTTGTATAGGAGCCGAGAGAGCTCTAGAGAGGAAGATGCATGGGGTTGAAAACATGTTTTCTGGACAGTGTTGATTTGTAGGATTTTTAGTTGCTGATTAATTAGAAGTCCTGTAGAGATTGAAAACACTGTCTGACATACTATTAAAGCTAATTTGTTTATGTTAAGGAAATAGAGAATTATTATAGACAAAGCTAACAGAAACAGCCATTATCCCCTTAATTAAATGCTTCTTGAGACATTTTGCAAATGATTTGTCAATTGGCCCTGTGCGGATGCAAGTAGCTGGTGTGGTCCGTTCACCATTTCATTGTTCTTTACTGTTGTCGCTGTTATCGTGCAAACACACAATTCTAAAGGAAAGTTGTGCTCTTTCCTGAGGGAGAGGTATGACCTCTCTAGATATGTATTTGGGCTATGTCAGCTGTCACCAACTTCTGATTACCTCTAAATTTTGTATGTTCAAAACCCTCCGCACAAGGGCTGTTACTGGGTGAGTGTTAGGGTTTTGGCCAGTGACTTGGGCTGTGAAGGAATTCACAGTTGAGAGTAGAGATGGATGTAGACAGAAAGTTTATTTTCACCTTTCCAGAGGGGAAGGGCTGGTTCATTGCTAATCAATACAAGAGTAAAGAACAAAAGTGGGTCTTCCTTTTAAAGCATTGGCTGCTGTTGCTAGGTGACAAGAAGGGAGGAGGGATTTGGGGGTAAAATTGAGCAGACATCAATTTGTTTGTTCTTCAAGAGGCAGTCCGGACAGGGGATGTCCTAAGAGGTGTCTTATCAGCATTTTCCCAAAGCCTGTAGTCTAAGACATTTTTAGAATAAAAGTTATGAAAAGTTCAAAAGAAGTTTGTTTGAAGGGGAGGGGAGAAGGGAACTTTATACTAATGACCCCTGAATAGTAAAATTAGGGGGTATATAAGCAGGAATGTAGCCTTGAGAGTAACTTGTCTTGCAGTTTGAACAGAGGAGCTGTTTGAACCAGAGGAGCTAACAAGCTTGGGGGTTAATTACCAGGCGCTTCTAATAAATTTTGGAAGGCTACAACAAAGAAAAAGAAAGGCCCTTTTTTTCTGTCCTATAGTGAGTTAGACACCTTTGACTCTTGGGTAAATCTGTCATGTGAATTCACTTCATATGCTACTGGCCATGGAGAGATTGGCTGCCTGTGGGCAAATCCTAGTTTTCTGTTCTATTCTGCACTGGCTAGGATAGCTGCTGGGTCATAGCCATCCTGATACATATAAGGAGCTCCGAAAACGCACACAGAACATAATAGACTCTTAGTAGATCTTTCTTGATGTGCACAGAGATATAAAACCCTGAATCATAACAGCTGCCGTGATTGAATGTTGGCCATGTTTTAGATCCTGAATTGAGTGCATCATACATCTTAAAACATAACAGGGCCAGGTCAAAGTATTACATAAACAAGGTTAAACAATATGCTCAGTGGTATAATTCAGTAAGCCACAGAGGCAGGACTTCAACTACATTGCAGGTAATTGTTGTATTACCAGTTAATTTCCTTGCAGAATACACTATACTGTGCCTGAGGTTATGGAAAAGGCTAGAGCTAAGAGGAATCGGCTATGCTTCTTCTACCAATTTGCTAGATATATCATTCAATTTTTTTTAATATACAAGTTTTCTCATCTAAAAGAGTTTGCTGTGATCAGGCAATAATGTTGTTGTTCTTTAAAGCAGAATCTGTATGAGGATTGAATGAGAGGTTTATGTAAAGCTCCTAATACCAGTTCTTGGCACAAAAAGACCCTCAATACATTATAATCGGGATGTTAATATACTACCTCCAGGGAAAATTCTGTGATACATAGATTAATTACTTTCCAAAGGTAATACACAAATGCAGCTACTCCATTGACACTCTTGTTTCCAATTGCTTATTATTATTAACTTATCATTGGTTATTTCTTTCTCCTCTTTTTCTAGGAAGTGTCTTTAGGCATAAAGAGTTACGTTGTATGTGTCTCCCTATAATGAATGACACATCACTGGAGTAAGGCGAAGGGGCTCTACAAAGTGCTTGTTGGCAGAAAGGGACTTTTATTCTTAAGTATATGCTCAAATAGGAATGGTAGAACAAGCTGATTGTGTTACAAGTAAATAAATAATTAACTCTTCATGTTGGGGGAATATTAAGACACGAGTAAACTGTTGTTGTGAAATCTTACTGGATTCTAATGAAATCATCCTTAACTTGCCTTAAAAAATGAGCTGATTTATTGGTTATCTCTAGCTCATCGTTTTTGTATATTCTCCCAACTCAGGGACTCATCACCAGTGTTTCACAATTGAAAATTCCACAACATATGGGATACTATGGGTGGTCTGTAGCATCTTTCCCTATCAACCACAAGAAGAAAACCTGTGAGCAGTAAATATGTTCATACGAAAAACAAGAAAGTATATAATAAAAAAATTAGAGCCATGCATATAGCAAATGCTGACTTAGGTATTTTTGCATTTGAGTATAGATAACTCATATACATGGGCATGTTTTTATTCTAATTATTTATGCTTCCAGTTTCAAAGGGTTAGTGTTTTTGAAAAGGGACAGAATTAAAGCCCAAGTAACTAGTCAACATATTCATCCAGCATTATAAGGCGTTAGGCTATGTTAAGAATCAACACACTTCAACTTTGATGTATTACTATGTTACTATTTAAAATGCAAGCTATATATTTTTATTTTTTTTAAAAAATATTTTTATTGCTTTTAGAGAGGAAGAGAGAAAGAGAGATAGAAACATCGATGAGAGAGAATCTTTGATCGGCTGCCTACTGCACATATCCTACTGGGGTTCAAGCCCACAACCTGGGCATGTGGAATTGACCAGAATCAAACCCAGGACCCTTCAGGCCACAGGCTGATGCTCTATTCACTGAGCCAAACCAGCTAGTGCAGGATATTTTTTACAGAGAAGAAGGGAGAGGGATAGAGTTTTAGAAACATTGATGAGAGAGAAAGATCTATCAGCTGCTTTCTACACACCTCCTATTTTTAAAGTACCAATTGGGGATGTGCCTGCAACCAAGGTAAATGCCCTTGACCAGAATCAAACCCGGGACCTTTCAGCCTGCAGGCCGACACTCTACCCATTAAGTCAAACTGGCTAGGGCAAGGCTACATATTTTTAAGATATGCTCAGGGAAACAAGTTTCTTAAAGCAATTCTGCTGCTTGCCTGCAAAAAGTGCATTTTGGATTTGATATCAAGGTTTGAAGTAGTTGTTTCTATTTATTAAAATGGAAAACTGATTCAAATCTTGGTTTGCATCAAATAACCCAATATGTTTCATTTCGCTGGGACTGAGATGTACATCAGTGAGAACACATTGTAACGGGTGGTTTTGATTAGGCCCTGAGAGGAGAGGCACTTCAGGATCTGTATGTGCATGTTCACACTTACACTTAAATTTGCATTTATATTAAAATCCATAGGCTCCTGTATTCTTGTTTCTTAAAGTACAAGGGATCTCGTAGTCATGGGAGTGTTCTTTTTTAATATAGGCATTAGAAGTAAAGACTGGCAGTACAGCAATATGTTAAGTTGGAGCTCTGGACAGGTGAATGCACCAGAAGGAGAAACAAATGCCAGCATCCCCAGTCACACCCAACACCGGGGATGGCTCCCATAGACAAAAAGGGGAGAGGAGTTCTCTATGTAATGGAGACCATTTCTTCCTTTCATATCAGTTGGAAAGCCAGATTATATTTATGCTCAGCAATTATACTCATCAATGAAAAGAGACAGTTTTTGTTGTTGTTGTTTTTTTGTTTTTTTGCATAAAAGCAATTACTACTGAATTGGTACTTGAAGATGCTATAGCAGTGGTCAGCAAACTGTGGCTCACGAGCCACATGCAGCTCTTGGTCCCTTGAGTGTGGCTCTTCTACAAAATACCACCACCTGGGCTAGTCTGTTTTGAAGAAGTGGTGTTAGAAGAAGTTTGTTTAAAAATTTTGGCTCTCAAAAGAAATTTCAATCGTTGTACTGCTGATATTTGGCTCTGTTGACTAATGAGTTTGCCGACCACTGTGCTATAGTATTGAGAAATGGGGCTCTGAACTCACAAAACTTACAATTTAGTTAAGAAGATAAGTAGGTTGGCATTAGTTATAAATAGTGTATGCAAATGTATAATTAGCATGTTTTAATAAATAGTAAGCTTTGACCAGTGAGTTCTAAGTGTAACTGCTATCAGAGGCATCAGAAAATATTCTTCCTCCCTTTCTTCCTTCTTCCATTATATAATTTTAAATACAGATTTTAATTAGCTGGTGATTGGCTCCAGAGATCTTGTGTTTTTGGTTTTCTTTTTCTCAAACTATAAGACATTTATTTATAAAATCACAGGGATGGAAGAAGTAATTCATAGAAGAAACAGGCTTACAAAACAAGTTATAGAGGTAAAGGAAGGGCCCTTGGAGCTTGGGAGTGAGGAAGGTAATGGCAAGGAGCCTGGCAGGGGGAGGGGAAGGTGAGGGTGAGCCTCCAGGAGGAAGAGTCTCTGGGAGGGAGCGCGCTCTGGGTCCTCAGGCCTAAGGATTTTAAGTGTGGAGATTTTAGGGTTTTAGCAGGGGTCCCAGGGCAAGATCTCAAAGCATATTCAGAAGCTTTCCAGATGTGTCCTTTCAGGATCTGGGGCTCCACTGATTGGTTGGTTGGTGCCAGGGCAAGGGTCATTATGTGATGTAGGTCCTAAAGTCAGCCATGGGTGCTTCTGGTCTTGCTTCTTTTCTGAGCTTGGAGCTGAAATACAACTGAGGTCTAGATGTTAATAACAATAAGGACCAACCTTTTGATTGAGATATGTCTCTGAATCTGGAGTCTCCACAGTTGAGTCCTCTAGATCCATATCTAATCAATACCTTTAGCAGGAGGGGAGGAATAGTTGCTTCTTGCTTTGCAGTGAGTGTGTGTGTGTGGGGGGGGGGGGGGGGGGAGGAGACTAGACTTCCAAATAGTATCTGGTACTGGCCCTTTGTGTCATCCTTTACTTCTGTATGCATATTGAGTGTAAATGATGAGCTTCCCTTGGATTCTACAGGATGCATCAGCTTGCTTCTTTAACTGCAGGCAGCACAGTTTCACTTAAGTCAATTATTATTCCTTTGCCCATTTCCCATCTTGCAAAATTTTGGTGACCTCTCTTGTCTATTATTATCTACTCTCTCATTCTTTTTCCTTTAGGATTTATATTTTCAGTTCCTTTACTCTAGTTTTAATGAAGTTTTGAACTAAGCAGAAATAATCCTATATAATAAAAGGCTAATATGCAAATTGACCAAACAGTGAAACAACAGGTCTCTATGACACATACTGACCAGCAGGGGACAGATACTCAATGCAGGAGCTGCCCCCTGGTGGTCAGAGCACTCCCACAGCGGGGGTGGGGGGGCATCTGTCAGAAGCTGAGTTCATGGCTGGCGAGTGCAGGGGGTGATAGTGGGAGACTCTCTCACCTTCATAGCAGTGGGACATCCCCCAAGAGCTCCCAGACTGTGAGAGGGAGCAGGCCAGGCTGAGGTACCCCCCCTGAGTGCACAAATTTCACGCACCAGGCCTCTAGAAGTTTATAATACAATCTACTATGTTTAACAGAATATCTCTGATAATTTTCATTATATTATATGGAAATGGAAATGTCTATATGGCTATTTATAAAATTAGGTCTGTACTACAGTTTAAAATTCCATAATTGTTCTTCCTGTGATAAATATTTTCATTTATTTTCTTGACGTACTTTCAGAGGATGGCTTCCTAAATGTCTCCAAGTCACTCCCGTGTAGGTTCTCCCAATTGACACCCTCCACTGTCTTGATTTGCACGCCATTGTCTAAAAAGGCCAGTTCCAACTATCTTTGATATGAAATAGCAGGGAAGATAGCTTGTGTGTTACAAACAGTTCACTTAAAGCCACTAAATGGCATAGAAACTTGTTTCCTGGCCAATTGAAATCAGTAGCTGTCCCAGTTTTACAAGATATCAATGGAGCTGGGAAAGGTGAAAGTAGTTCCTATCATAGTGACTTGCTATGTGGAGATGGTAGCTAATGCAAAGAGAGAATAATGAAATAGTTAAGTTCTTTCAACTTCTGGAAATGTGGCCACACAATCACCCTCTCTAAATTCTTTTTTTTTTTTTTTTTTTTTTGCTTTGTGACATATTTATGAATCCCTCTCTCATTTCTAAACAATCATTCTCTAAAATCATTTAGGGTGTATTTTTATGTTTTTAAAAATATTTATTATTGAATTTTTGCTTATGTTTCTTACCAATAGAATATGTTTACATTGACACATGAACAAGCTCAACTGCTCATTAAGGTCTTTTATTGGATTACTCAGATTCTTGGGTATAGAGGGATCCTGTCTATATTTTACATAACTTTTATTTCAAAGACAGACATTAAACTATATACAGTGTATTTGTAATGAGCTGATGGGGGTGGGGGTGGTAATTCAAGATGATTATTGATGATTATTAGTAGGGGGCAGTGTTCAATTTTATGTTAGTGGCATAAACCTTGACCATAATAAATGCTCAGTAAATAATTGTTGCCTAACTGAAAGAATAAAATAATAGTGCGATGGATCCTAATATCCTGAGCCTGGCCTTATAGGAACTCAGATGTGGCCCAGACTAGGATGAGAGTTTCAGTTTCTGTCCCAGCCGATGTCATGATATAATGACTCAGGACTTTCTGGTCTGACTACTAGGCCCTTGGTGGTGATCCATACGACGGTTTTTGCTGTAAGTCATTTTCCTCCCCCCTTCATGTATAGCCATGCTCCCATAATTTCTTCAAATGACACTTCCTCATTGTCTGTGTTAAATACTCTGCTTGACCAATATCCATCTATACATTAAAACTGCTAGGTATCCCAAATGACAGATAAATTAAGATGGAATTAAAATAGGCTTTAGTAAATTTCATATATTTTAATTGCCGCCTGCTGTTTTCCTTGTATTATACTAATATGGTTTGATGCTTCTTATACCCTGAGGCTGTTTTAATGAAGGGCCCATTTTTGTTTTAGTAACTCAAAGTAAACAAATAGTCTTTGCATAGCTCTACATCAGATTAAATGTCATTGGGAATTCAGTTATTGCAGGAAGTAAATGAGATGTTCTGATCTCTGCTCATAAAATCAAGGATGCAGATCATCTCTCTTTTTGAAAATTTTATGTATTTGTTTAATCTTTATTATTGAAGGTATTACATATGTCTCATTCCCTTCCCCCGCTCCATTGACCTCTTTCAACCAGCTCCTCCCCGCCAGGCCTTATTGGAGAAGAGAGTGTCGGAACCAGCAGTAGCTTTTACTGGAAACATTCTCATCCTCTACTCACTCCCGCCAGCTTGTCATCTGGTTGGGGGATGCTCTCATCTTGTGTATAACACCATGTGGGAACGAACCTATGCTTAGACCAAGAAGTTATGACATTTTGCTTTCCGCCCAAACCATCTTCTTCTATAAACTTATCTCTAGTAGTAAAAAGGAGGTATTTTGTTCTTTAGGGGAGAATTTTAATGTTATTTTTACATTAATAGAATTATAATTCCATTTGATACATTATTCAGAATTTCTCCACCACAGTTTTCTTCATTCTTGCACATAGGAAATAAGGATTGGAGCACTATCCATTCAAAGTTAAATAGGAATATCAAAGATCCAGAGATGACCCATCTCCTGTCAATTATCTATCTACCTAGCAAAATTATTCGTGTCTCTTTACAAATATTTAAATAAATTTTAATTTGTAGAAATAAAATGTGAGAGGATGAGCAGGCGAGAAAAGGTTGCCAGGGAAAATTCCTTATGGAACCAGAACTTGAAGCAGTCTCATGGTGGCAGTCTGTGGGCATATCCAGCATCACCTTTTACTTACTTCGTGTTATCCTCTCCATGTGGCCTTTAAGTTGAAGGTCACATTCACATTGTTCTCTATTTTAGATTTGACTTGGTCACTCTGTGACATTCTAACACTGCAGAACAGAACTTTCCAATGTCTTTATAATAGTTAACCCAGTAATACAATGAAGGTTTAACCTAAACGGAGAAGAATGTGTATTTATACAAATAGATGCACTATATTGTGTAGAAACCAATTAAGATAAGTGAGAAGTTTTGGAGTCTGTTTCAAATTCTCCAAAGCTTATCTTAGAGCTATAATTACTTTTATTGCAGCTCTTGTTGGCTTTCTTCATTCTAAATTGTCCCTTTCAGTCAGATCTAATGCCTGCATATATTGCTGTAGTTCCATTTCATTGTCTAAGGGTAGCTTTTGCTATAAAGTGATGGCTACTATCTCCTTTGAAATTGCCTAACTTCCCAAATAGAGATGAATTCATAAAATAATTTGTGTGCTTCTCAAAGGTCATGTTTTGTATGTAAGCTGCTAATGGAAAGTAGCGACAGGCCAGAGCAGAGGACTTGCCCTGCTGACATCAGGAGAAAAGGCAAAGGATATTGTAGCACAACCTTTATTTCAGCAACTTGATTGTAGCTCCAAGGATATGTGCTCATTATCACTATGTCTTCTACAAAGTGTAAAAAATCAGAACACAGTAAGGGTCTTTTTGGAAAAAGTGTTGAGTAATAGCTAATCCTTTTCACTGACTTTTTGAAAAGTAGGATTTCTTTTTTGTTTCTCTACAAGGCATGAAGTGTCCTGTATGTTGCTTTGTTATAAGGTTTCCTTTGTCTCATTACTTGGAGTGGAAGTATATATTTTCCAGCCATCGGCAGAGCTTCTGAGAGGGCATTTTAGAAATACAGGTTGCTAAAGTTAGTAATTAAAACTGCAGATTCTGGGTTCTGGTCGGGTAGCTCAGTTGGTTAGTGTGTCATCCGGATATGCCAAGGTTGCAGGATCAATCCCTGGTCAGGGCACATATAATACTCAACCAACGAATGTATGAATTGGTGAATAACAGATATTTCTCTTTCCCTCTCACTCCTCCCCCCTCTCTAAAGTCAATCAAGAATAAAACCAACAAACCAGCTGGAGTCTCTGACCTTACAGCATGCATCTATTTCAGTTTAGGGTTAAGATAAAGAGAGTTGTCAGGTCACTACACACCTCTTTTTGCTCCCCTGGACGCTGTGATAGAGAATCCTTTAGAGTGGAGACAACATAGCTTAAATTTCTTTCACCATTTTATTTCCTGTTTATTTAACAATGGGGAAATATAACAGGACGGGTCTTATTAGAGAGAATTCTTTCTCTTTTGTAATTTTACCATTTTAAAAGATTATTATTCCTAGTCTAGAGAGCTTATATGTTGTACATCTTCTTGTAACATTGTATGCAGCAGATTCTCATAAATATTTGCTGGGTGATGAAGAAAATGGCACTAATGATCACGGAGGTTCTACCTGTAACCCACGTTAATCTTTAAATTTTTCTCCTTCCTCTATATTTCAGCTTAAATAAATCTGCTTAGTTGTCCTCACATGGATCTTGTGTTTCCCTGCTTCTGCCTTTTTTTTCTTTTCCTTTTATGTATAATGCTCTTGCTTTCAGGTTCTATTGATCCTCATTTTCTTCAAGCCCCCGTCTCAGGAATTCTGCCCTTCCATCAAGGCTTGTAGCCAGACCATTTTGATCTTTTAGCTGCTCAGAGGAAGAGAGAGGGATAGAGTTAGAAGCATCAATGAGAGAGAAACATCAATCAGCTGCCTCCTGCACAATCCGTACTGGGGATTGAGCCTGCATCCAAGGTGCATGCGCTTGCTAGAATCAAACCTAGGACCCTTCAGTCCGCGGGCCGATGTTCCATCCACTGGACCAAACTGGTTAGGGCATGGCTGGGAAGGTTCTTGGTGTGATGAGGGTTCTCTGTTAGAGGGATCCAGTGACCAGAGAGTGAGAATAATTCTTCCTCAGGTAGGATCTCCATCAGGATTTTAAAATACTTTATTGAAATATAATTTACATACTGTAGGTTTCACTTAAATATACAATTCAACGAGTTTTAGTAATTTGTACAGTTGAAAAGCCATCAGTACAATTCAATTTTAGAACATTTCCATCACTCCAAAGATCCTCCTGTCCCACTCCCCTTTCCAGATTCAGGCAACCACTGAGCTTTCTGTTTTACAAAGATTTGCCTTTTCTGAATAATTTTTCATAATCAAACTATATGTAATCTTTGTATATGTATTTTTTCACTTAGTATAATGTTTTTTTTGAGATTCATTATGCAGTGCAGTTCATTTTAATTGCTTAATAGTATTCTATAGAATTGATATACCATATTTTATTTATTTATTCACCAGTTGATGAATCGTTGGATTATTTTTAATTTTGAACTATTGTGAAGAATGCTACTATGAATATTTGCACATATGTATTTGTTTAAACACGTTTTTATATCTCTTGGGTATATACCTAGGATTAGAATTGCTAGATTGAGGAAGTTCATGTTTAACTTTTTAAGAAACTGCCTGTATTTGTCTTTTTTAAAATTTTGTTCGGGTCTCTCTGCAGAACAGATCACAACATAGCAGCTGACTTCACCAAAGCTGGGAGAGAGTCTACTAGCAAGGCAGTAGTTACAGTCTTATGAAATGTAATCATGCAAGTAACTTTGCTTTGCCATACTCTTGATTAGAAGTAAGTCACATGTCATACCTAGACTCAAGGGGAAGTGGTTATAAAAGGTGTGACTAGCAGGAGGTGGGAATTACTGGGGACCATTTGAGAGGCTGTCTGCCATATTGCGAAACTGTTTTTCTAAAGTGCTTATAACATGACATTATCACCCACAAAGTGTGAGGTTCCTAGTTTCTCCTCATCCTTATAAACACCTGTTATGCTATTATGGTCTGTGTTTTTATTATAGTCATTCTAATGGGTGTGAGAGGCATCTCAGTGTGCTTTAATTTGCGTTCCCTTAATAACTAATAATTTTGGCTATCTGTACATGTGCTCATTTGCCATTAGTATATTTTCTTTATTGAAATGCCCTTCAATCTCCCATATTTTTTATTGGGTTGCTGATGCTCTAATTATTTATATTTAAGAGTTCTTTGTATATTCTAATTACAGTTTCTTGATCAGATATGTGATTGACAAATATATTCTCCAGTCCTTGGTGTGTCTTTTCATTTTCTTAGTGATGCATTTTAAAGTGAAAAGTTTTAAATTTTGATGAAACTCATTTATCAATAGTCTCTTATGGATCATGCTTTGATATCAGACCTAAGAGCTTTTTGTCTAGTATAAGTTCTTAAGGATTTTTCTGTATTTTCATTTAATCATTTCATAGTGTTAGCTCTTATATTTAGGTTTATAACCCATTTGGGGTTAGTGTCTGTCTACACTACAATTTAAAAGTTTAAATTAATTTCTGATATTGCTAATTTGTGTCTTATTTTCTTTGTCAGTCTATTTAAAATGTGTTATGCCTTCAAAGAAAATTTATTTTATTGATTTTTCTTTATTTTTAATTAAAAAAAATTTTTTTGCTATATAATGTATTTGGTCACTAAGCTTATTGCTTCCTTTTTATGTTTACTTTGGGTAATTTTTGTTTGTGTAGGATTTTTTGTTTGTTTTGTTTTTTAAGGTGGAATTTTAGGCTATTGACTTATGATTTGCTTTACTTTCCAGACCTCCAGGGATGTGTGGATGCTCATCCAGTCCCCCATGTTTATTCCATCCCTTAGACCTCCCTGTTGAATAGCTGTCATTCTATTGCTTACCCCAATGAGGGGTGCACTGTTTTGGCCAAACTTTAGTAGGTTATCTTGAATAAGTGCTTCTCTATTTATCAAAGGCTTTGATTATTTCGACTCTTGAAATTGTGACAATTTCATCCTGTGTTATTGTTGCTTTTGGAGAAAGGATTTGCCAAGTTTTTTTTATTTTTATTTATTTTATTTATTTTTTTGTACTCATCATATATGGTTTTCATAGTCTTTCAGAGAATGGCTATACAAACAGTTATTTACTTTTGGTTTCAACTTTTAGTAGATAGAGAATAGACAAAAGTTTGAAATTTCATCCTCTTTTTTCCCCCTGTTCCACCAATCTCAAGAAATGGAAGGAGGGCAATACAGAGAAAAGTTTTCCACACTTATATGTGATTATTTCTTCCACTACTCTGTAAGTTCCACCCTCTTCACTAGGGTTTTGATTTTTTTTAAAGTGAGTTCCTGGAGTACGATTCTCATTGGAGATAACATATTTTCAGATATAAGTAGCAGACAAAATTCCTAAGTGTAATGTGTTGTGGGCATCAACAATTTATAAAAAGCATCCATGAGGTAGCTGAAGCACATTGGATCTAAAGGAAGCACAGAAAATGAATTGGGTTATGCAGCAATAAACAGTTTTATTGGCTGGATAATTATTTTCTAGGTATGACCTGTCCCTTGCCAACTTTTAACATTCTGTTTCATCTGGCTATGATCTGGAACCTAAAATTTTGAGTTTCTTAAGAAGCTATGTCTTATTGCCCCTGTGTTACTAAAATAGCTCCTTAAATATAAAAGACACTCAATATCTCCTTACTGATTCCTTGGAAATCTGAGAAAACCCAGATTTGGAGTTAATTTATTGGGAGTTAATTTCTGTCACATTCCCTGGTTTCCATCAACTAGAATATTAGCAAATAGTGAGGTACTTGAACAATAATTACAAAAATATAATTTCAGCCCTGGTGGCGTGGCTCACTGGTTGACCATCAGCCTATGAACCAGGGAGGTTATGGTTCAATTTCTGGTCAGGGCACATGTCTGGATTGCGGGCTCGATCTCCAGTGGGGGGCATGCAGGAAGCAACCTATCAGTGATTCTCTCTCATCATCGATGTTTCTCTCTCTCTCCTTTCCTCTCTGAAATCAATTATATATATATTGAAATCAATTATATATATCAATTATATATATATATATATATATATATATATATATATATATATATATATAATTTCAACTATTAAGGAAATGTACTCATTTCCTTAATGTAGTTACCATGGAAATATGGCAGAGATATTTATTAGTCCATAATCTGGAAAAACTGAGAATGTTCAGTTTACATTTGTCAATCTCATGTCAAAAAATATAAATCTTTTTTTAAAGTTTTCAATCTTTGAGCTCTCTGCAGTGTGGCTCAGTTGGTTGAGCTACATCCCTGTAGCTGATTGGATTCCTCACAAGGACACATATTCAAGATGGAGGCTCAATCCCCAGTAGGAGGTGTGCAGGAGGCAGCCAATAGATGTTTCTCACATTTCTCTGACTTCCTCTCCCTTGCTCTCTAAAATCAATAATGATAATAATAATAATAATAATAATAATAATAATAATACCTTTGAGCAGATCTACCTGCATTGGTACAAATGATAAAATGTTAAAATTCTAGTACCATGCCTTCTGTTACTCTTTTTAGAAAAATTAGGGATAATTGCAATTTTTTGGAGGATTTATATAGCAAGGATATCAGTTTATATTATTTTTCAATGCAAAGTAGATTGAGAATAAAGTTATAGCCACATTTTCCCACTTTTAGATTAGGCCAAGAAATTAGTTTGGCAAAGCTAATATAATTTTGAAGGTCTGTTTTCTTAGAAATCTTGTTTTAAAGTATATGAGATTGTACTGAAACTATAGTATCTGAAACTTAGGTTGTAGGAACTTTTAATAATAAGTTGCTTTATAAAAATATATATTATGATTAACACAAGAGAGCCTTTTACTTTGGGTCTCAACTTATAGCAGCACAGAGAACAGACACAAGCTATGGAATTTCCTCCTTTCCTTTTCCCAGCCCCACTAGTCTACAGAAATGGAAGCAAGGCACTACAGACACAAGGTCTCCTGTCCTTATATGTTACTTCTTTCCCTATCCCATTCAGACACACATCTAGAACTAGGAGTTTGAGTTTTGCCTTTTAAAAACTCTTTATTTTTACTCTGCTATGTAACAAAATACCTTAAAACTATGTTCAGAATGAAGGAGCAATTAGAGCATATGTGTCTTCATTGGGATTTTTTCCTTAATTTTATTCATGTAGAACTTAAATGAGATCAAATTAGATTACAAACATCGATTTATAAAAAATCCTAATATGCAAATAGACCCAATGGCAGAAAAACTGAACAACCAACCGGTCACTATGATTTATGCTGACCACCAGAGGGAGTGTGCAGAACATGGCGGGCATTGGCTGTGGCAGGATGGTAGAACAGATGAGTGGGGTTGCCAGACCAAGGTGGGGCACTGGTCGCTGTCATCAGGGTGAGCCTCTGGTGGTTAATAAAAATTCTTTGCTCCCACATGCCAGAGCCCAGCACCGGTCCCAATAGCCTCTGAGGGCTTCTCGACCTCTCCCTGCTCCTGAGGGGTGATTGGGGCAGCAGCTGCCACTTGCACCCACTGCTGGCACTGGCCCCAATTGCTCTGTGCCATCAGCAGGTGAGAGCAGCAGTGGAGCTGGAAGACAGGGCACTGGGGGCCACAGTGGGAGGGGCTGGCGAGGACATGGAGGATGGACTGAGACTCGCCCCTATGCCCACTGCAGCCTCATGGCCCACAGTTCCTTTCAAGGTGCATGAATTTGTGCACTGAGCCCCTAGATAATAAGATAACATTTTCAAATGGCACATGAGTATTTTACAGAATAAAAAAGCAGCCCCAAACTAAAACTATTTAAGTTTTGTTTACAAGTGAGGGCTGACTAGCTGGATCTGCTGGCCTGGGCTCGGATCAACTGGTCTTGGCTGGGCTTGCTTGCGTATGTGCCTTTTCCTGGCAGGTTGGCTGGTTGGTGTATCATGACCTCACATCTCTGATAGTTGACTGTCTGTCAGCCCAGGGTCACCCAGGTGATAGATGCTCATATCACTCATCATCCAGGAGACTAGCCTGGGTTTTTCAAATAGTAGCTAGAGTTCCAAGAGGGCTTACAGAGGAGTACAGGACCCAGGTCAGGACTGAAACATATTGATTTTGCCACATTCAGATAGCTGAGGCAAGTCACAAAGCCACCCATTTTGTGGGGTGGGAGAATTAACCTCTTGAGAGGATCTGAAAATCACATTGCCAGAGGTGTGGATACAAGCTGGGGAATATCACTGATTTTTCCCCCTCCTCAACATATTCCCCCTCTTGCTAGTAAGGAACCATCAAAAGCTTTCCCTTCTAATTTTTCACATTACGTCTAAAAACTTGAACAAATTGAGTCATTGCAGAATTTGAGAAAACATGCATTGTATACTTTGGAAGGAACTTGTTTTCAACGATAATCTATTAATGATCCCCAAATCAATCCTTTCAGGACATTATTTCCAAAGGTTGGAATCATATTTGTTAACACTAACATATTAACTTGAGTTCAGAAATAGCTGAGGCTGAGTTTTTACTAAAAAAAGAAGTATGAAATGCCAGAAATGCTACCAGCTGAATGTGTGCCTTCCTGAACAGAGAGACTCCCAGAAGCCTCCAGCCTGAGATTATTGACACTTTGCCATAGCTACTGTGTACCTACCACCTGGGATGGCTCCAGCTCAGTAATGGGCTTTTGTTTTCATTTTATTATTTCTCCTTTGGGTAGTTCATTAAAACTCATGCAGGCCCTGAGGATACCAGTTGTGTACCAAGTTACTCTGTCCTGAAGCAAAACACACACACACACACACATTATATTGCAGTTTCCGAATTTGCAACTAAGTGTCCTGTGGTTGGGGACACATTGCATCTTTAAGAGAAATTGCAAAAACGCTGGAAATTTTGTTCTTGGATTTTTACTAGTCATCACTGTTATTTCATGTACGATGAATATGGTTGGATTTGACCACCTACTTCTCTCTTCCAGTGGAAAATTTAAATTTACAGGTTAAAGGAATGTATTTCTACAAATACCCTTGTGAAAGTGTCTTGAGACTCAATTCCTATCTCTATGAAATAGTGGAATTTTTGGTGTACATTATTCACTTTTGTAGCAATAATTTAAATACCCCTAAAACATAATATTAGCCAAAAAAAAGCCACAAAACTTTTTGTTTGTGGCATCACAACTGCTAACTTCCCCTCACTCATTAGCAACTTAATGTTCTTGTTTGTGCTTGGGATTCATAGGTAGATTATATCAGCTGTTTTCACCTGTCAACAATGATTGATAAACCAAAAATATCCTCAAAAGCATAAACAATAGTTCTAAGGTAGAGAGAAAAAAATCATCACTGATATAAGCTAAGATTTTTTCCTGAAAATAAATACACAACATAAATTTAAGCTTAAAAGTTCTCATTTCCAAAAACAAAATTTTCTAATCATTAAGTATGTATAAAGGCCACTTCTTTAAAATTAAAAAAAAACGCTTATCAGTGAATATTTGAAAAATATAAAACAAGAGGAAAGCCAATTGTGTCTACCAACTCAGTTGCTTCCTACTGTCAGAGTTAAATAGCCATTCCATTTTCTTATCATTCTCATATCAAAGAGCAGGATTTATTTTTTCTTTTAGTTCTTCTAAAGACTTATGGTTTAGTAAAACATGAGAAAAGAGTTTAACTTGAAAATGGAATTATTAAGCCAAAAGGACTTAGAACTTAAAGATTTGGCAAATTCTCAGCCTATTTGTATTGCAAAAAATTATCCTATTAAAAGAATAGAGATGAAAGATATGCTGTCTTTTGCCATCCTATTGGGACACAATAAGGTGACCTTCTGCAAACCAAGAAGAGTCCTCACCAGGAACCAAATTGGCCATGACCTTGATCTTGGACTTAAATAGGCTACAGAACTGGGAGAAAAAAATGCTTGGTGTTGAAGACACCCAGTCTGTCATATTCTATTATAGCAGCCCTATTGACTGCGACAATCTCATCTGTGAGATGAGAGATTGAACTGAGTATTCACCAAGGGCTGTTAGAGCTTTAGGCTTTGGATCCATACTCTGAAGTTTTCTGTTTTAGAACAAAGCAAAGAACTTGTCACTAACTCAAGTCTGAGTGATTTGCATTGAGCGGAGAAGGGATGAAAGTAAAAACATCTCCAAATATAAAAGCCTATCAGCTGGTAGCTATAATACACACCGACCACCAGGGACCAGACACTCAATGCACAGGCATGGAAACATGGAACAGACTGATGAATCTCAGAGGGAGGGGAGAAGAGGATATGGGAAGAAATTGACCAAAGATCTTATATGCACACTAGAGGCCTGGTGCATGGATTCATGAACTGGTGGGGTGCCTTGGTCTGGCCTACAGGGGTTGGGCTGAATCCATACACCGGTCCTCTAGTATTTATAATAATAGGGCTACATGTTTGCATAGAATCTTACACAGTTCAGAAGACAGAGAGTCTAACAAAGCTAGCACATATAGAGAAATTTCAGGTGATGTGGACTTTTTACCAGGAGGAGGAATGGGGTAAAGGCACTTCTGATGCAGATAACAGTATTGAAAATGAACAGAGACAAAAAAGCATGACAGAAGTGGAAAGGAACATGGCACATTTGCAGGTTTGTGAGTGTAACAGACACTCTTCGTGTCCTGGCTAAGTCCCCTCAGCTCATTCTGTTACTTTTATATTGATGCTCCCCCCCCCCCCCCCCTTACTGCTAACATTCAAGCTCTGCCTGAGGACTTTCTCTGGCCACAAGTGTGTGATTTGCTGGCAGCTGCTCTCGAAATATGGCAGATGGACTTTAAAAGACATATACCTCAGTTCTCATGCCCTTTGAATGGGATGACATTCAGATATGTTCTACATGGTCACCCAAATCTCTGAAGCAGTTGTGCATATCTGACAATAATAACTTATTAGAATATTATGATTGACTTCCTTCTCTTGACTTTCTCAGTTTCACACCTCTCTACTAGTACTTCCTGAGCCCATCTTTCAAATAAATAACTTTCTCTTCAAATCTATCCAAGGGTTTTCTTCTGTGAGAACCTAATTTATAGGAGTGAGTTGTAGTGTAACTAGAATTTTGTTATCATGGGAGTGATGGCTGAGAGTATTGCCAGATGTTGAAAGGCTCTGTTTGACATTCTGATGACTTTGGACTTTATCTTGTAAGTGACGAGAAGTTCTCAGAGGCTTGTAAGGGAGAGAATGGCATGATCAGTTTGGTATTATACAAGGTAGTTCTGGCAATAATGGAATGCAGGAGTGATTCCTTCTATCCCCAACTATTGTAATAATTTCAGGAAGAATAAGGGGCTAAACAAGACAAGAAGTAACAGAATTAAGATACAATCCAGAAAGAGAAATGGCAAAATGTGATGACTAAGCTGGATTTGGACAGGACAGTAATACTTGAAAATAATGATGCTCGGCTAGGTAACACTATTAGCCAGTAAAAGGAACAGAGATAGGCTGAATTTACCATTGCTTCTGTTTGAGAGTGGCACCTTAATGTTCACTTGGAAAGGTAGGCTATAAGAAGGAAGTGACCAGCATCCAAAGAGCTGATCTTCTGCCCAGTAACCCAGAATATAAAGCTCAGCTGACTTCAAAGTCAGTACAACTCTTATTTTTGTTATTAGAAGATGTTGGGTGAGGGTAGGGAGCACACAAATAGGCAATAGAGGAGGCTGTATTAGGAGTCCCCTTTGTTCTTCGGAGAACCACTGGAATGACTGCCTGCTTGGGATAGAATGCATTTTTCTCATCTATCCTCATTGTTTCCTCGTGAGGAAGGAGATGAGAATGATGGCCAGTTTCAGAAGAGCAGCTGCTACCAATCCATTGTACAGGTGAAGAAGCAAGCATGTTGGTGACATGTAGGTTTCCTTAGACCCCGAGGTGACTTCATGGTTATCATGATGACCCCACTTTTTGAGTGTTAGCTCAGTTTGCTATGCATGGTAAGTAAAATAAACAAAGCTACCTGGTTCTTTAAAAGAGTAAGAATATGTGACTTGAAATGGGTTAAAACATTATAATAGCAAGAGGGGAAAAGGAGCTTATTCAGTTGAAACATTTTCACACTCATCCAAATCTGATTTAGGAGACTTTAACAGGTTACTGGTAAAGAATCTCCTCCAATGGCTTTAACACTCATCTGATGAATAGTTATCCTTTGGCAGTTCATATACCTTCAACCTATTTAAAAACAAAGTCTTGACCATTGGCTAAATTGAAATCAATAGTGGTCCAAGAGAGAGATTCACTGCATGACAGACCAATGCACATCTTCCCATTGCAGGTAGATATAGATCACAGAGGGATGGACATTTTATTATCCCAGGAGCTAGACATTTTCTACAAATACTATTGCTTTGTAAAATGTGTTATGCTCTACAAACATTTATTCAGAGCCCTCTGGACTATGGGATGTGCAGTATTTGCTAACTGAGTTATAGAGCTAAAGTCCTATATTTTCATCTGGGCTAATTGGAGCTTGGCAGAAGGATATTTACAATAAGGCATGCTGATAAGCATGGTGATAGTCTTAGGGTGAAAGGCCTATTGTATGAATTTATCTAGATATTTCATTTGAGAAATTGAATGCCAACTTTAAAATTTTCTATGTTAAGCCAATTATATGTTGTCTCAAACTGTAATCATAAACTGCCTACAGCTGCAACCTAAAGCAAAAACTATTTAGTATGCATTTATTTAGTGCTTACTGATTTTAAAGCATCACATATGCTACTTCAATAGAGACCAAAAATTCTTCACTGAATACCTGGTTTCTGACTTTGAGGAATTTTTAACCTAATTGATTCTTTCAACTGAATAGACAGTGACTCAGAATAACAATGAATCTAAATGCTTTAAATGTACGCATTTGAATAATCAATGGCAGGGTATTTATTTTGCTTCATACTTTTCCCCGTATAAAGCAGTAAGTGATTAAGTTTACTTTTTCCAGATAGAGGTCACATGTTATCTTTAATTTTTGCTTTATGTCTTTTCCATAAAAAGAATGTTCTTCTTTATATTCCATTTATTAAAACCATCCTCCTATCATCCAGTTCTAAATCCCATTACTTTGCACACATCTTTCTCTTTATAATACTATGATATTTCCCTTTTTATCCAGCCTCTGTTGCATTAGTTATATCTTATTTTGCTTACCTTTCTAGTAATTTAGAGAGGTTAAGATCCTTGCTCTATACTATGTGCCAGTTCCAAATCCAGAGTTTAAACTTCCATGATTGTCCAATCCAAATGGTTTTTTTCTCACCAGGGAGGGCCCTCTAAAATCACTAGTAATCCCAGCCCCTTCTTTCTGGCTAATGACTTTGAAGGACCAGAGTCTGTTCGTTGGTTGTAAAGTCCGGTATTACTCATAGAGCAGAACCAGTCTTTTTTTTTTAAATAAATCTTTATTGTTCAGATTATTACAGTTGTTCCTCTTTTTCCTCCCATAGCCCCCCCGCCCCACCCGGTTCCCACCCTACCTTCTGCCTTTACCTCCCAGTCCACTGTCCTCAACCATTGGTGTATGATTTTTGTCCAGTCTCTTACTGCACCCCAACACCCTTTCCCCAATTCTCAGTGGACTGAGAATTGTCAGTCCACTCCCTTTCTATGCCCCTGATTCTGTGATATTCACCAGTTTATTTTGTTCATCAGATTATTTTTTTTTAACTTTTTTTTATCTTTATTGTTCAGTTTATTAATTACATTGTTTCCCCTTTTTATCCCCCTATAGCTTCTCTCCACCCTGTACCTATCCCACCATCCACCCTCCCCACCCCCTCCCCACTGTCCTCTCCCATTGTTGCTAGATTTTTGTCCAGTCTCTTGCTGCACTTCCCACAACCCTTTTCTCCCCAAGAATTGTCAGTCCATTCCCTCTCTATGTCCATGTCCCTGTTATATTCACCAGTCTATCCTGTTCAACAGCCTATCAATTCACTTGATTTTTATGTTCATTTGTTGATAGACGTGTATTTGTTGTTCATAATTTTCATCTTTACCTTTTTCTTCTTCCTCTTCTTAAAGAATATCTTTCAGCATTTCATATAATGTTGGTTTGGTGGTGATGAACTCCTTTAGCTTTTTCTTATCTGCGAAGCACTTTATCTGACCTTCAATTCTGAATGATAGCTTTGCTGGATAGAGTAATCTTGGTTGTAGATTCTTGCTGTTCATCACTTTGAATATTTCTTGCCACTCCCGTCTGGCCTGCATCGTTTCTGTTGAGAAATCTGCTGACAATCGTATGGGTGCTCCCTTATAGGTAACCAACTGTTTCTCTCTTGCTGCTTTTAATATTCTCTCTTTGTCTTTTGCTCTTGGCATTTTAATTATGATGTGCCTCGGTGTGGTCCTCTTAGGGTTCCTATATATTGGGGTTCGGTGCACTTCTTGGACTCCTAAGTCAATTTCTTTCACCAGGTGTGGGAAGTTTTCAGTCACTATTTCTTCAAATAGGTTTTCATTGTCTTGGCCTCTCGCTTTTTCTGGCACCCCTATAATTTGGATGTTGGTATGCTTGAGGTTGTCCCAGAGGCCCCTTACACTATCTTCAATTTTTTGGATTCTTTTGGTTTCTTGCTTTTTCAGCTGAGTGGATTTTACCTCTTTGTATTTCAAATCTTTAACTTGGTTCTTGGGGTGCTCCAGGGCACTTTCAGGTCTTTGTATAATATTTTTTGTTTCAGTCAGTGTATGCTTAATTTCTGGTTGGTCCTTTTTCATATCCTTGAGAGTCTGCTTTATATCCTTGTGGGTTTCTTTCATTTCCACGTTGGTCTTGATCATTTCTTTGCAGGTATCGTTTATATCCTGGAGGGTGTTATTCATTTTCTTGTAGGACTCATTCATTTCCTTTGTGGTCTTGCTTATTTCCTTATAGGCCTCGATCTTTTGTTGGAGCCTCTTAAAAAACCCTAAAACCGTGGTTCTGAATTCCATGTCCAGTCGTTTTTTTTCCTCCATTTCTTTCACATCTGATTTCTTTCCATGTTGCTGCATGGTGGCTGCTTCCCTGAGTTGGTCAATTAGCTTTGTGTGGTAGACTTCCTACTAGGGATAGTGGCTCAGCCTCCCCGGTTACCTGAGGTGGATATGGGCTGCACAGTTTTGTTGAAGTTAAGCTCAGTTAATCGTTGCTAGCACTTGGAGGGTTGACCTCCAGGCCAATTGTCTGTGAAGCTCAGCTGTGCTCAGGTTGGGTGGGCGGAGTCTCCGGGCCAAGCAGACAGCGTTAGCTCCGCCCTATGCGGCCCCGGGGACTCTGTGCCGGGGGCAATGGCTGCCAGCACCTCTGAGAGAGAGCCGCTGTGGACCTCCACCGACTGCCGGGGAATTCAGACTCTCCCCAAATGAATCTACACTCCCAATGGCTCACCCAGGGTCGTAAAACAAAGCAGTCTGACGGTTTTCCGAATCAGAGGCAAGTCGCGGAGCGCTCTCTGTGCCTTCACGAGCTGTTCGCGAAAGCTGCCTTCTCCACAAGCCGGGAGACCCGGCAGCACCCGAGCTTGGGCGTGCCCTCCCACTGTCCAGTTTTCACCCCGTGTGATAGTGGGTTCTCTGGACTTCGCCCAGAGCTGGAGAAACAGTCCAGTGGGACGCCTTTGTCTCCCCGTTCGAGAAAACTGGCCGGTTTTCAGCCGCCCGCCCTCTCCGCGGCGCGCACTCCAAACCTCTCTCTGTGCGAATCTTTCAACGCTGTCCGCCACCGCTCCTCCGAGTCCCAGTGTCTTATCTTCACTTTTATTTGTGGAATTTTCACTCGGCGAGCTTTCTGGTGATTCTGGAAGGTGTTTGTTCTTTCGTTAAGTTGTAGTATTAAAATTGCTGATTATGACGGCAAGATAGGTGTTTTGCCTTTGCCGCCATCTTAGTTCCCCCTGTTCATCAGATTATTAATTCACTTGATTTTTAGGTTCATTTGTTGATAGATCTGTATTTGTTGTTCATAATTTATATTTTTATATTTTTCTTCTTCCTCTTCTTAAAGAATACCTTTCAGCATTTCATATAATACTGGTTTGGTGTTGATGAACTCCTTTAGCTTTTTCTTATTTGTGAAGCTCTTTATCTGACCTTCAATTATGAATGATAGCTTTGCTGGGTAGAGTAATTTTGGTTGTAGATTCTTGCTATTCATCACTTTGAATATTTCTTACCATCCCTCTCTGGCCTGCATCATTTCTGTTGAGAAATCCACTGACAATCATATGGATGCTCCCTTATAGGTAACTGTTTTTCTCTTGCTGCTTTTAATATTCTCTCTTTATCTTTTACTCTTGGCATTTTAATTATGATGTGTCTTGGTGTGGTCCTCTTTGGATTCCTTTTGTTTGGGGTTCTGTGTGCTTCCTGGACTTTTAAGTCTATTTATTTCACCAGGTGAAATAAAGTTTTCAGACATTATTTCTTCAAATATGTTTTCAGTATCTTGCTCTCTCTCTTCTTGTGGCACCCCATAATTCTGATGTTGGTACACCTGAAGTTGTCCCAGAGGTTCCTTACACTATCTTGAAATTTTTGGATTTTTTTTTTTTTTTTGCTTTTCTGGTTGAGTGTTTTTTGCTTCTTTGTATTTCAAATTTTGACTTGATTTTTGCATTCCTCTAGTCTGTGTTAAGTCTCTGTATAGTATTTTTTATTTCAGTCTAATTTCTAGTTGGTCCTTTTTCATATCTTCAAAGGTCTCACTAAATTTATCGGCCTTTTCTAGGAAATTCTTGAAAAATCTTATAACTGTGACTTTGAACTCTATACCCAGTCGTTTGCTTTCCTCCATGTCTTTCATTTGTGATCTGTTTGTCTGCACATTTTTGCTGCTTCCCTGAGTTGGCAGAGTATTTTTGTGTGCTACATGTCCTATATGGCCAGTGGCTCAGCTTCCCCAGTTACCTGAGATGGACACTCTTGGTGCACCCCTTTGTGGACTATATATATATAGCCTTGTTGTAGTTAAGTCTTGATAGTTGTTGGTATTACAGGGAGGAATTGACCTCCAGGCCATTTGGTTGTGAGGACCCACTGTGTCTATAATGGAAGAACTGCTGTGTTGGAGACACTTTTATGGGGCAGGACTTGCTTCAGTGGGGCTTTAGTGCTCACTGAGTCTGCCTCTTGAATGTGTCACATGGATGTGAGAAGTTGAAATTTGGTGTCATCTCACACTGACCACTAGGTACACTGGCTTCTGGATCTCAAATGGCATTCAGGTCAGCTACTGTCTGAGGCCACCCAGCAGGAGCTACAGCGAGGTCTGCATATTTCTTCTGATCTGACCAGAGCTGCCAGAACCAGTCTTTTGTAATTGTAGTTGATTTTCATGTTATTTCTATAGGAAAACCTCTTCCTAAATCCATGAGAAAACTCAGGATAAGGGAAAAGGCAGTGATGATAACCTGGTATTTTACTGACAGTGGCTGAAGAATTTTGCTCAACCTTTCTGTGGAAAAATTCTCTTTCTTTCATCTGAGCAGGAAAGTTTGTGAAATATTTTTTTCTCATTATTCATCACTTTTAGTAACATATAAAACTGATATTTTTGTGGGGAAAAACCCATTTAGATTTCATTAATCAAGATTTGTATTTTAAAACTTTGATTCTTAAAAATAAGGCATCCTACTTTATTTAATTAATGATTGTGAAATTCTTGTGTAAAGGCCAGGAGTGCTCACAAAAAAAGCAGCATATGTTATTGAACGCATGAAAATGTATAGATAACTTTAGATGTGGAGAAACATTTGTTACAATGTAAAAATGTCTTCAGTAAATTATTTAACCAAACATATCCTCTGTTTCTTCAACTGAAAAGAATAATTAAAATAATCTGCTTCATGGGGTTTTATGAGGAGCAAATAAAGTACATCAAAACATTAAATACTAGTGCATAATAATTTTTCAATGGTGGTCTGTTATTAACATCACCAGTTTTATTACTTTTATTATAATAGTATCTTGGAAATAAATTCATAGTCCCAGAGTCAGATTGCATTTCTACCACTGCTAAAACAACTTTATGGAGAGAGGTTTAGAGTCATTTATTCCTCTCTCTGAAGTGCCTTTTACAGCCCTGGTTTCCGAAATTTTATCAATGTGATACGTAATCCTAATCAATTATATTCCCTGCTTTTTCCTGGAAGATTCAGTCTGATGTTCATTTCACCCTATTAATTGTGTAGTTATGGTATATATTATGGATGCTATAAAATGTACTAGAGAGTGTGCCTAAGCTTATGAGCTTTCCATCTACTAGGAGACTATTATAGTACTAGGATCAACCATAATGCAAAGCAGAGCATGGTCCATGAGGTAAGGGTGGTAATAGTGCTTTGAAAGTTCAGAAAAGTAAGCCATCACATCAACTGGGAAAATCAGAAAATGTTTTAGAAGTGAGGTGGTTCTGAATGGGCCCTTTAAGGATGGTGTAGATTTCATCAGGAGGAGTTAGAGCTGGGATAGACATTTTAGGGGGAGAGAAGAACATAAGTAAAGAGTGGGCAGGTGCCAGAATATCATGGAAAGTTAGTGGTCCAATTTTGGCCTTGAGGGAGGGAGTGGGCACACAAGAATAAAAAGGTAGAGAGCAAGAATGCTGAGAAATCTGAATGTTATCCAGCTAGTAATAGGGAGTGACTGAAAGAGTAAGGAAGATCCATAATGAAAATGGTATGGTAAGATTGAGAGATAAAGGAGATTGCTTAGGAGGTAACTGGGTAACCTAGATGTAGGTAGAATGCATAAATGTGCTGAGAAAAGGTGCTGCCAAGAAGGATGTAATAATGAACAGGCATCAGGAAGGGCCAGGTAAGTCATTATACAAAAGAGGGTAAAGAGATAGGGCCTGAAGATTCAGTGCTTCCTACAAGATTGAGAGAAAAAGTAAAAATGTTATTAGAACAAAAGGGGACCTGAAAACATACCTCCTTAGGCTATTTGCTTCTTCTCTTTGCTTGGAATGTTCTTCCTCCAGATATTCAAATAGCTCACTCCTTTACCTACTTTGAATTGTTTTAAGGATCACCCTCTCAAGGAGGCCTAGTCTAAGCATCCTATTTGATATTGCCATCTGCACCATCCCCCTACTCCTGCCCAGCATTCCTTGTTCCTTCATCAGTTTTCTTTTTCACATAGAGTTTATCACCTTCTAAAACACCACATAATGTGCTCATCCATTAATGTTTATTGTTATTCCCCTTTCTCCCCTGCCCCCCACTGTTTTATTCATGAATGCATCACAGGCACCTAAAAGAGGACACAGTAGTCACTTAATAAATATTTATTGAATGAATAAGTCATTGTTCACAAGAGTTTCTTAGGAAATACAATTGAACAACAAGAGCAATTTTTAAAATTTCAAAACTATCTTTACTTGAACATACAGTAAGTTGTAGGTATTTTGAAGATTTTTGAATACAATTTGTTCATTAAAGCATTGTGTTTTTCCTTAAAATGTGTATATACTATTTCAAAAATAAAGGTAAAATTTGCTTAGAATATATAAAATAGAGCATATTTTTATTCAAATGTTTGCATTCTTAATTAGCTAAGTACAAATTAGTGGCTTATTATCATAACTAGAGGTCTGGTGCATGAAATTTGTGCATGGGGTGTATGTCCTCAGCCCAGCCTGCACCCTCTTCAATCTGGGACCCCTCAAGGAATGTCCAACTGCCTGTTTAGGCCTGATCTTAAACAGGCAGTCAGACATCCCTCTCACAATCCAGGACTGCTGGCTCCCAAATGCTCGCTTGCCTGCCTTCTGATTGCCCCTAATTGCTTCTGCCTGCCAGCCTGATCACCCCCTAACCACTCCCCTTCCAGCCTTTTTGCCCCTAACTGCCCTCCCCTGCAGGCCTGGTCACCCCTAACTGCCTTCTCCTACAGGCCTGGTCCCCCACAACTGCTCTTCTCTGCAGGCCCAGTCGCCCCCAACTTCCCTTCTCTGCTAGCCTGGTTACCCTTAACTGTCCTCCTTTGTAGGCTTCATCACCCCCAACTGCCTGCCTTGTAGGCCTGGTCCCTTTCAACTGCCCTCCCTTGCTGGCCATCTTGTGGTGGCCATCTTGTGTTCACATGGGGGCAGCCATCTTGTGTGATGGTCCATTTGCATATTACTCTTTTATTAGATAGAATAAGAATAGCATTTGTGAACAAAGCAGAAAATTCAAGTTTATGATATTCCAAATGGTATTTTTTTCATTCCAGAAAATGAAGTTTTTACTTCCTTGTGAGCATATGAGAAAAGGACTTTCCTACCTGAATCAGCATCTAGAAATATTTAATTCAGGCCTAAAAAATACTACCTTTAACAATGTCCCTCCTAGACTCCAGGTGCCAATTCCTGCAAAGCATCCTTAGTGTAACCCTTCAGGAACATGCAGATCAAGAGCTGCTGATGTGACCTACAGGACTAATTTAGATTAAGGGGAAATTCAAGGAAAATAGTGTTACTGAGAAGAGAAGCCTTTTCTGGATAATTCTGCCAAGCAGTTACCATTCAATTTATAATAAATTAATTAAAAATAACATATTTCCAGCTTACATTAATTCTAGTTCCAGCTGCTTTATAGGAGAGTTGTATAGTCTTTACTTAATCAAATATTTTATTAAAAAAATATTCCCAGAATACTCAGAATTTTATAAAACTCTCCTTCTGAACTTAAAGCCATGTGTACCTTTGAGAATGATATGTCAATTTTGAAATTAAAACTTGATTGGGTACCATGAAACAGAATGGGGGTCCAGGCCTTTAAGTTTAAAGCAAGTAAAAATCAAGCAGATTGACACTTCACTGAGTATCTTTATTTCTTCCTCCTATTTCTAACTCTTCTTGTCCTTATTTCCTTTGGTCCTCTGACACCCCAATGACATTAAATTAGTGAACAAATTAAATATACTGAGCAAAGCCTCAGTAGATTAATGGATAAAGAAAGAATACACGTTATATTTTTACAATGGAAAATTTTTAGCCCTAAAAAGAAAGTTAGTATTGATTCATGCTACATTATGTGAGCGATAAGTCAAACATAAAGGGCTACTTATTGGATGATTCCATTTATATGTAAAATCCAAAATAGGCCAACCTATAGGGATAAAAAACAGATTAGTGATGCCGCAAGCAATGGGAAGGAGGAAAGAGGACTGATTGCTAATGGGTACAGGGTTTCTTTTTGGATGCTAGAAATTTTCTGAGTTAGATAGTAATAATAAACAGTTTTGTGAATACAGTAAAAACTGTGGACACAGGTGGGACTAACCCTGTATGATGAATGTTTTACCCTTGGAATTACGTATTTGACATTGAGCATCTCTGCATATGCTAATGACAAATGGTCCCTTTCCATATTTCATAACACTAAATTCTAAATTAAGTCTTTTAGTTGTCCATGCTCCTACGCTATATAACTATAGCATGAACGATATTATTTCATTCCTTATAAATTAAATATTCACACATCATTAAGTCCTAGCTTAAGGGGCAAAGAAGCCAAAGTAATTAAATTATTTTTTGTTCTTACTGTATTTAGGAAAAATAACATTTCTTTTTAATAACTATTTACTTCTTACTAACCACATAAAATTATAAAAATACTCTGACTTTATGGGTTGCTGTACTTTTTACATCTAGAAATTGACATATTCTCCAGTTATTTCATATAAAATCAGGCATTGTACACAGATAGTTGACATATTCTCCTCAGACTATTGATAGAAATTTCACACACCACGACACATAGCTTTTTCCTAGTTTCCTTTTTTCCCTCAGAAAAAGCAGCAATTTATATTTTTGAAAGAGTTGATTTTTTAAGGCTACAGTAATTTTGTTTTCAGTTGAAACTTTTGAAAAAAATCTTTGAGATTTTTGTAGAAGATATTGGGAGAATAAAAAGCAACTTTTATATGTAGTTCAAATTGCTTTAACTTTCTCATGAACTTGTAGAATCTTTCACTTCTAATCTTCACCATATAGTTATTTCCATCAAGTCATAAAGGTGGGGAGCAGGTGCTCTGGGAAGTTTGAATAAGGTCACATATTGGATAATTCTAAACAGCCTCTGCTTGTTTCTAAACCACTTATAGAGAAACAGGCAATCATATCTTTCAAGAAAGTAATATTCTCTAGTGAAGGAAGAGGAAGTTTTGGCAAGAGTCTTCATTTATTTAAAAGAGAAATTTGGTACTATTTAAGTTGTGTCTCATGACTGAGTAAAACTCAACCCTTTTATTGTTTTATATGTGATTAAAATTAGCCCATGAATATAAATTAATTGGTAAAACTTTTGAAATACTTTATAGAATGTCACGTAGTAGCACATGATGCTTTATTAACATCTGCATGTGTGTGTTTTGACATCAATTGATGCTGCTTAATAATTGTTTTACTTCTTATGTGACTTCTTAGCACCCTTTGTACTCTGTACCAACATCTTTTTGGAACCTATTTAATTTTACCTTTTCATGTTAAAAAATGACAAAACCTTTTTGTGTAAAATTATATGTCTTAAAAATTTAAAGTGTAAATTTAAAATATATTGTTAAATATGCAATTTGAGGACATGTTAATAAAGCATAATTGAGATTAGAAAAGTTAATTCTTTGCAAAGTATAAGAGATGCTTTTATTATAACTACCATGGTAGAATATTATTTCTGCTGTGTATTTGCCTGCTTCCAGGAATAAATCACACTTGATCATAGTGTGAATTTTTAATGAATTGTTGGATCTGCTTTGCTAATATTTTGTTGAGGATTTTAGCATCTATGTTCATCAGGGATATTGGCCTATAATTTTCTTTTTTGGTAGTGTCTTGATCTGGTTTTGTAATTAGAATAATGCTGGACTTGTAAAAAGAGCTTGGAAGTCTTCCCTCCTTTTGAATTTTTTGGGATAGTTTGATAAGGATTCTTTGAATGTTTGGTAAAATCTACCTGTGAAGTCATCCAGACAGGACTTTTGTTTGCTGGGAGTTTATTATTTATTTATTTTTATTACTGCTTCAATTTCATGAGTTGTAATTGGTTTATCCAAGTTTCCTGATTCTTCTGAGTTAGTTTTGGAAGCTTGTATGTTTCTAGGAATTTATCCATTTTGCCCAGGTTGTTCAGTTTGTTGGCATATAGTTGTTAGTAATATTTTCTTACAATCCTTTGTATTTGTTACTTCTCCTCTTTTATTTCTGACTGAGACCTGGGGTACAAACTCATGCACTGGTGGGATCCCTCAGCCTAGCCTGTGCCCTCTCACAGTTGGGGGCCACTCAGGGGATGTCGAATCGAAACCTGCAGTCTGACATCCCCCGAGGGATGTAGTAGTGCATAAAGCAGCAGGTGGCCAGGGAGGAGCCTGAGCCCAGGCCAGGCCCCGTTCTGCTCATCCCGGCCCATGGCGCCTGCCTCCACTGCTGCTCAGTAGTGCTGCTGTGGAGGCAGGAGAGGCTCGTGCCGCTGCAGCTGCACTTAACAGCCATGAACCTGGTGTCAGGTGCTTACTGGGCAGCTGAGCAGCGCACTCGCTGTGGGAGTGCACTGACCACCAGGGGGCTGCTCCTGTGTTGAGCATCTGCCCCCTGGTGGTCAGTGTGCATCATAGCTACCTGCTGGTTGTCTGTCCAGTCACTTAGGTTTTTATATGAGTACTAGAGGCCCGGTGCACAAAATTCATGCATGGGCCTGCAGCCTCTCCAATCCAGGACCCCTCGGGGGATGTCTGACTGCCTCTCCCAATCCAGGACCACTGGCTCCTAACCGCTTGCCTGCCTGCCTGATCACCACTAACTCCTTTGCCTTCCTGCCTGCCTGATCACCCCTAACCACCTCTGCCTACCTGCCTGATCACTCCTAACTACTCACCTACCAGCCTGATTGCCCCTAACTGCTCCCCTGCTGGCCTGATCACCCATAACTGCCTCTGCCTTGCCCCACACTCAGGACCCAGGATTAGTCTTCCAGCCAGTTGCAGGCACCTGTGACCTGGGCTTCTCTCCCTCTTGCTGGCCACAGGCACCCAGGACCTGGGCCGGCTTTGCCAGGGCCAGTTGCAGCTGCAGGAGACTGTGGATGGGATAGCTTTGCCTGGGCCACAGCTACAGGTGTTGGCACCTGGGACTGCGGGGCTGGAAGCTTGTTCCTCTCCTGGGCCACAACCACAGCCACTGGAAAATGGGACCGTGGGATGGAAGGCTTGTCACTCTCCCAGGTCGCAGCCTGGCTGGTCCCCATTCCTCTCTCATGAGCTCATTTGTACCTGGCTGGTCCCCATTCCTTTCTCTCCTGTGTTGAGTGTCTGTGCTATTACAGCATGATGACCATTTGCATATTAGCTCTTTATTATATAGGATATATAGATTTTATTTATTTGGGTCCTCTTTTTCTTGATGAGTCTGGTTAAAGTTTTATTAATCTTATTTATCTTTCCAAAGAATCAGCTCTTCAATTATCTTTTGTATTTTTTTCTCTGTAATTTATTTCTACTCTGTTCTATACCTAAAAGAACTAGCAAAATAACAACCAACAAAGCCCTGAGTAGGTAGAAAGAAGGATATAATAAATATCACAGCAGGTGTTAGTTACAATTATTTCAAAACCACCTTCTGCTTTTCTTACCTCTGTTTTCTCAGAGGTTAATTTTCTGTTTGCACAATTTAGTTCTTATTTTTCACCCTCAAATGTTTGGTGACTCTTGATTATCTTTATTACACATGTTTACTTTTGAATTTTTCTTTGCATTTGGATTTTCTTGGGTGACATCAGGTGGTGATTATTTGAACTAATAGTGACTGAGAGGAAGGAAGTATATGGGCTACTGGTAGGTTGTCTTTTTATTATGGAGGCTCCTTGTCTTCTGAGGCTCTCATAGATGTTTAAAGACCCGCTTTTCCTCTTTAGTTCCAGTGGTCATCTTTTTTGGTATATACTAGTAAAGTTCAATAGAAGCTCTTGGTATTCAGGTATTACTTAGTGTCTTTTTAAAGGAGGATATTATATACACACAGCAAGATTTGAAAAAATACATAGATATGAATAAGTATAAATTACATGTATAATTTATATAACTACATAATTAGCTTTTACCAATAACCACTCATGTATTCCCCCGTTTAGCTCATATTATCAGTAACTTTGAAGTATCTTATGTGTCCTTTCCCAATCACATCTGTGTCCTTCATCTACAGAGGAAACCAAATATTCTCAATTTTTATTAAGTATATAGTTCTTGCTTTTTGCATGCATAAACAATGGCATTTATCATCTATTCTTTACCAACCTCACTTTTCTTTTCCACATTATATTTTTTACAGTTGCTAAGGTTCATTTCACTGTTGGATAAGTTAAAATGTATAAATGTTCCACAACTCATTTATGCATTCTACTATTGATGGGCAGTTGCATTATTTTCATATTTTTATAATTACAGCAGTGATTCTACATATATTTTATATCTACTAATAATATATATATATATATTTAAAAATTGCTAGATGATAGAATATGTACATTTTCATTTTTAGAAAATGTCATATTTTTCAAAACAAGTTAAACTAATATACACTTCTGCCAGTAGTTCTGAGTATTCTTTTGCTCTGCATTTTTGTTAATATGTGATCATTTGTATATTTTCAAGCCTTATTTTTGCCAAAAATGTGGCTGTAATTAATTATCTTTCATTTTCACCTCGCTAATCATTAAGGAGATAGAGCATATGTTCTCTTACTTGCCATTTGTATTTCCTCTTCAATGAAAATATACCCATGTTTTGCCCCATTTTCTATTTGGTCTTATTTATTCATAAAAATTCTTTGTATATGATATGGATTTTTGTTCTTCATTAGTTAGATATATTTCACAGATAGTTTCCAGCTTGTGGATTGAATTTTCACATATTTTGAGATGTCTGTTGAAGTTCCCATGTGCATACCAGTTTGGAACTATCAGATATTCTTAGTAATCTAAATATTTTATTATGTAGATAGATAACTAGAGGCCCAATGCATGAAGATTAGTACAAGAATGGGTCTTCCTTCCCCTGGCTGCTGGCACCACCTTCGCTCCAGCCCAGAGTGGCCTTTCTGCCTTCCCACACTGCCTAGAGACCCAGAGCAACTGGGGTGGTGCAGAATGCCCCTGGCCCTTGGTGCCTATGTATTCAAATTAACCCACCATCTTTGTTGGGTTTATTTGCATATTCACTCCTGATTGGCTGGTGGGCATTGTGAAGGTACAGTCAGTTTGCATTTATCTTTTATTAGTGTAGATACTTCTGCCAAAAGGTTCTTCTGAACTTATTGAAATAGTTGATTGCGATTATTTCATTAGTTACTATTTTAAAGACTATTTGGGGGTATTATATTCTTTAACATCTGAGGAAATCTTTCTACAACGGGCCTGTTTTACAAGTAATTTTAGCTGCATATTCAGGGTTTGGTCTTTGTAGGGGGTATGCATAAGATGATGTTATTGGAAATATGTCTGAAAATACACAAACACATGTAATGTGTATGCCATATATAATTATATATTAACTCATAGTAATTACAGTCCTCCTGATAGACTCCAAAAATACACTTAGCATAGAGATTGTCACATAGTAGGCATTCACTAGTTGTGGAAACAATGGATAGATAAAATGTGAGACAGAATTTCTAATTCTTACTTATTCTGTGTTTTCTCATACAAGTCTCTCTACCTAGAAAATCCTTTTCTCTTTTTGTTCTTCCAATAGTTTCAAGATTTGACTAAAGTTTATTACTCTGATTTTAATTTTTAATTGCTTTATTTTGTGTCCTGACTTCTAAACCACCTGCAGGAGGTTTTGTATTTATATAAATAAACAATACACCAAAACTAATTACATTTTGATGTCTTCATAGCAGAATAAAATAAAATATTTGGGGTGGTGGTGAAGAGGGAGATTCAGGATAAGATGACACCTAAATCCTTTATTAACCTGTATGTTTAAATTCCCATTCCTTGTTCTTTGGTGTGATTATTTGTATCTTGAAAATTGCATTCTGTATTAAAAAAACAGATTAGGTAACACCTGCTTATTGTCCTACTCAAAGGGTATGAAGACGATAAGGCTAGCAAATACATACACATATCCTCCTATCTAATAAAAGAGTAACATGCAAATGTGACCGTACCTTGGCCCCTGATTGGCTATGCTACCAGCCAATCAGGAGCAGGGGGCAAGGCCAAGTGGTGTGAGTGCCTGGCCCTGGGGGTGGAGACAAAGCTGTGGTGGTGGTGGCGAGCACCTGGCCCTCGGGCTCGGAGATGAGGCAGCAAGGCACTTCAGCCAGAGCAGAGAAGACTGAAGGCTCTGGCTGGAGTGAAGCCTCCAGCCAGCCAAAGTAAAAACAAAAGGCAACAGCCAGAGGGAAGGCCTGGGTCCCAGGTCCCAGAGGAAAACTGGTCCTGGCAGCCAGGGGAAGGAAAGCCTATTGCATGAATCTTTCATGCAACGGGCCTCTAGTGTATGTATATTTGACAAACTCCTTACTATAATTTTTGGATAACACTCAGTTTGCTCTATCTCCACAATTGTGGGATGTAATTTTTACTTAGAAAGCCCTTTATTTCTTTTCTTTTTAAAAATATATTTTGTTGATTTCAGAGAGGAAAGGAGAGGGAGAAAGAGAGATAAAATCATCAATGATGAGAGGGAATCACTGATTGACCACCTCCTGCACACTTTCTAACCAGGAATCGAACTATGGCCTTCTGGTTCATAGGTTGACGCTCAACCCCTGAGCCATGCCAGCTAAGTAAACCCTTTTTTTATGTCAATAATATGATGGGCCTTTGCCCTACAATAGAAAATTACCTACCTCAATCATCTTCTTTAAAACTCTTTAGCAACGCCCTGGTTTGTTCACCCAATAGTTTGGAAGATTCTGCTCACTAAAGGTGAAGCTAAGGGTCATTAAGCCAGATCCAGGTAGGTGGTTGCTCTGATGCAGCCAGTGACCACTGCAGGAGCCCCCTGTTGTTTCTGAGCCCCAGTCAAGCGTGGCAGTGGCTTCTGGGCATGGCAGGCTCAGTAGCATTGTGATAGATACTGGAGACCAGGGAAGGTGGTGGTCAAGAGAGAAGGAAGGACTGGGGACGAGGACAAGGAAAGTTCTCAATTATTGAAATTGTTTTTTTTTTAAAAAGGTAAATAACATGCTATATGAGAAAATGCTCTGAAGATACCATACAAATTCCCATCACTCTGTTTCTGGAGAGCAAAAAAGAGGGCTTTAGAATAGGAGCTGAGTCTGATACTTCCAGGATAGAAGGAATTTTGAAGGAGGCAAGGGGTTCACGTGAGCCTGTTGCCATTGTGTATCAGACTTGCTCTGACCTTTTACCCCCTTTTGTTCTTCCTACAGAAATTCTCCCTCAAACCATTCTTTCCCCAGTCAGCCTTGGCTGGCCCTCAGGATTTTTCCTCCTCAGGTTATACTCTTATATATTTCAGGCATTTTTTCATTTATATATTATGATAGCATTCTAAGATGGTCCCCAAGATTCCCTCCCTGTGGTGTACCCACCCAGTGTAATTTCTTACCATTGAATGTGGGTGGAATCTATTAATACGATTAAGTTTCACTATATGGGAAAGGTGATGGTGTAGTCCCTCAAGTGCAGACATTAAGTATATAAGACTCCTTCTTAGAAGATTGGAGATTCCTCTGCTGGCTTTGAAGCACAAGCTTCCATGCTGTGAGATACCATGTGGCTAGGACCTAAGGGAAAGCCCCCTCCCCTGCCCACAGCCAGAAAATATGGAGACCTCAGGCCCTTAACCACAGGCATTGAATTTTGCCAACAATCTGAATGAATTTGTAAAAGGATCTTGAGCTCTAAGGGGTCCATCCAACACCTTGGCTTCCACCTTGTGATCCCTAAGCAGAGAAACCAGCTACTCTATTCCCAAATCCTATATATATTTCTGTTGTTTTAAGCTAAGCTTGTGGTAATTTTTTTATGCAGCATTGGAAATCTAATATACATTTCAGATTTTAATTTAGAATTAAGCCTTATCTGTAATTTCTTTGCATGTCTCAGAGGACCCAGTTAAGTACCTTGTATTTAAAAATATCTTTTTATTTCTGGAAAATTCCTTCTCTCATTATCCTGTCAAGGTCCTAGACCAAATAAATAATTAATGTATATCAAAAAATACTTTGAAAAGGAAGACCATAATATTTAAGGAAATTTAAGTTTAGCCACACTCAAAGTCTAATCTACTTAAGTTATTAGATTATAGAATAACAGCATGAGAAGTTTGGTATGAATAGGTTAGAAGTTTACATTTTATTCCTGATGTTTCCCAATTATAATATGTTCATGGAGAGTTATAGTAACACTAGAGGCCCAGTGCATGAATTTGTGCATGGATGAGGCCCTAAGGAGTGTTGGGGGAGCCTCTGGGAGGGCCTGGGATGCAGTCAGCCCTATGGGAAGGCAGTTGGACACCCTTGCTGGCCCGGGGTTCCAGATCTATCCTGCTGACATTCAGGCTGGTTGTCGGGGTCCACCTGGCAGCTGCTTTTATATTGTTTCTTCCTTGTGGAGTGTCTAGAGAGGAGAAGCAGCTGCCATGCCTGAGGCCAACTTCCAGGAGGGATTGTGTTGGCAGCTGTCAGGAGTGTTGCTGGTCCATTGGTGCCTGGCCCGTTCTCTGGAGATTGGACCTGCAGGAGTACGAAGGGAATGAGTGGCCACTGGGATGGATATTAGCTGAGCGGTGCACTCTCTGTGGGAGCACACTGACCCCCAGGATTGCGCATCTATCCCCTGGTGGTCAGTGCGTGCCATAGCGACCAGTCACTAGAGTTGTTCGGTTGCTTAGGCTTTTATATATATAGATTAATACAATAGCCTATATTTATTAACATATTTCAACTTTAAATTATCTGTAACTAGATTATTATTCTCATCTTACATATATGGGAAACAAGGCACAGAGAGGTTAAACAACTTGTCTGGGGTTAGATACATAATAATAACAACAATAATAAATCCTTCAAAGCCCTTGTATTTTACATATATTAAATAACTTAATCTGTACAATAATCCTGTATATTGAGGACTATCAGTGACTTCAATTTTGTGATAAGGAAACTGGCACCAAGTTTAAAAGTTTACATAGGAGGTATTATCAACTTTAAAAAAAAATTCAAAATCAGTTTAACACTGCTAGATTAATCTTTCCAGAGGCCCTCTCTGAGCATGTTCATGATGTACTAAGGAAATGTCAATGGCTCCCTTTTGCAAACTGACCAAATTCCAACAGCTTGTTGTGGTCCTTCAGAATCTTCTATGACTTCACTCCAATGTGTATTTCTCATCACATTTTCTTCTGTAACTCAACATGTACTCTGGGTTCGGTAAAATTAGCACAGGCAATGTTCCCTTTAACCAAGATTTCACAGATCTCTGGTTTTCTGATTTAATGCTGGCCACCTACAAGGCCCTCCTCCATCTCTACTTGTCAAAAACAGCATTTTCTGTCAACTTCTTCAGCAAGACTTCCTTTACTTCCACAACCATGTTGTCTACTTTACTTTGCAAATGTCTTATGGAACATATCATATTTATGTTTATATTATAATATTTTCTTTCATATATTCCTTACAGACTAGATATTCTTAAGAATATAAAAATGATGCATAGAAATTCAGTTGAGAAACTGAATATTACAGGATTTAATTTAGTATAAATTATCTTCTAAAAAATTTTTGGAGTTTTCTGTGTAATAATTTGGTGAAAGGCAAACCAGTGGAGATGTTATTTTTTTCAGCTTAGATGGTTCTTTCTTCAAATTCCTGAAAGTTTACTTCAGTTTTCCCTTAGTTGTTCATGTGTAAGTCTGGGAAGAGCTGTGATTTATATAATGAAACAACTAAAAAGATGAGAAGTGGAGCTTTATTAGTGGAATAAGGATAAATTCTATTATTGAGTCATCTTATGAGCTAGACAAATGTCCTTGTTCCCAACAAGGAATAAATGTAATAAATAATAATAAATACATAATAAATAATAATATACTTACCAGGGCTAAGACAAGTGCTATGAAAACATAAATCAAGGTGAAAATTTGATTGTGGCAAGCAAGGGAAGGTAGACCTCATAAAAAAGGAGATGGCTGAGCAAGAAGAGTTGTTTAGTGGTAATTAACTCCCAGGAGCTTTTTTCTTACTTGCAGATGGATTACATATTCTAAAAGGAGGAATATTGTTTTTCTATTGATAAAAGAAACTTGACTTCTTAGTTTTGGCTCAATTAAGTGTAAAGATAAGTTATTTGAAACTAGTTGACATTTATTGTCAATCAAATAAAGGTAGAATTTGAATAATGGGATTTGGCTATATATATTTTTTGAAGACTGTCAAATGCATGTTTTAAGGGCTGAATTGGCTCTCCTCCTGCCTTCCAATTCACAGATTGAAGTCTTAACTCCTTGTACCTCAGCAAATGACTATATTTGATTAGGGAGCTTTAAAAAAGACAAGGTAAAAATAGGTCATATGGGTGGGCTTTAATCCCATGTGACAAAGAGGAGAACAACACCCTGATTGAGGGGTGCTCATGTGAGGACACAGTGAGAAGGTGGCCAGCCACAAGCCAAACCTTCCACCACTAATGGTTTTGTACTTCTAGCCTCCACACGTGGGAAAAAATAACTTTCTGTTGTCTGTGGAAATTTGTTATGGCCGTCCTACTGAAACAGTACCTATGATTATTTAACAGATGGATAAATTAGCCTGTTTTGCTCTAACAGCTGCTTTGTGGTACAATATTGCCTTAGAAGTTAAAAATGCTACTTGTGGTTTGGTAAGTAACCTCTAAAGTGGTTCCTAATGATGCCTGCCTTTTGATATTCATTCTTTATATAGTTTTTAATCATTGCTTTCCTGTGTGACCAATAGGATACTGCAGAAATGACTGTATCAGTCCTAGGCCAGGTCTTATCAGATATGATGGCTTCTGCCTTGTTGTCCCTTGAGCCACTGGCTCTGAGGAAAATTAGCCATAATATTACACTGAAGCAGCCTTCTTAAATTTATTGAGACTTGTTTTTTGGTCTAACGTGTGACCTACCCTGGAGAATGTTCCCTGTGCACTGGAAAAGAGTATATATTTCCTGTTGCTTTGGGGAATGTTCTGTATATATCTATTAAGTACATGTAGCTTAATTATTTAAGGCCAATGTGAGTTTTTAAAAATCCTCACCCAACTGAGGATATTTTTTTATTGATTTGAGAGAGAGAAAAAAATTGATCAGTTGCCTTCTGTGTGCAACTTGATCAGGAATCAAACACACAGCCTAGATATTGCCCTGACCAGGAATTGAACACACAGTCTTTTGGTGTACAGGATGATGTTCCAACCAATTGAGCTATCTGCCCAGGACAAGGTCAATGTTTTCTTATTGATTTTCTGTCTCAATGATCTGTACATCGATATAAGTGAGATATTAAATTTCCCTACTCTTCTCATATTGCTGTCTATTTCTCCCTTTATCTGTGTTCATATTTAAATATTTATATATGCTCCTGTGTTTGGTGTATGTTTATATATGTTGCATTCTCTTGATGATTGGCTTAATGGCTCCTCTTTGCCTTAAACTAGTAACTTAACTCCCATAGAATGCCTAGGTTTACACATTTACTAATTCTTCCTCTCATATATTAGGTGACTGATGTTACAACTTATATAATTGTATATTGTGTCACTAATAGACTATTGTAGCATGGTTATGTTTTTTAACTTTTAAACGATATTACAGAATCCAACTTTGACTATATGACTATATTTCCTATTACCAATTAATTTTACACTGTCTTCTTATATTTTTATGATTTTAATTGGCATGTTTTTATTTCCATGCAAAGAACTTCCTTTGACATCTCTTATAGGCAGTGGTAATTAATTCCTTTAGCTTTTGTTTAAGAAAGTCTATCTCTCCTTCATTTTTTTAAAATTTCTCCTTCATTTCTGAAAACATTACTGTGGGTGCTGCTGTGAAGGGCTTTCACAGATATAGTTAGAGTTCTTAGTCAGTTGACTAAGTAATATATATATATATATATATATATATATATATATATATATATATAGAGAGAGAGAGAGAGAGAGAGAGAGAGAGAGAGAGAGAGAGAAATAAGTATATATAGATAGGTATATATAGATATAGATATAGATATATATATACATATATCTATATCTATCTATCTAGTCACCATTTAAGATCTGACCTTCGGCTCCAAGTGCTTCTTCAATAGCTCTACTCAGGTTTCTTAAAAGCACATTTAAGACAGTGGGTCCGAAAGTTAACTAAAGATTTTGCCCTTAAACCTTCCTTTTTTCAGTATTCCTTCGTTTAGTGATGAACATCATTATCCATTTGAACAAGTTAAAATTCTGAGAATAATCTTCATGTATCCTTTTTGCTTCATTTCTTCTTTCCCAGACCCTCTGTCATGTTTCACTGTGTTCTGCTAATTTTGCCATCTAGACTCTGACTTCTTTGTATTTTCCACTCCAATCCAATTTCAAGCCACTTTCATCTCAAAACTAGACTGTGAAAGCCCCTACTGAGTTTCCATTCAGCCATTCTTGTTCAACACACTCCAACTCATTTTTTTACCCTGCAATCAAAAAATATGGTCAAGTCCTAAGTCCTCCCACCCTGTTACTTCCATGCTTAGAAACTTAGTGACTTCTTAGTCACCTTATCCTCTATGTCATTTCATCTACATTTATCCATCCCAACTATACTCATCTTCTTTTATTTCCCACTTTGAGGAATGCACACGCTGTCCCCATGCCTACCACACTATCTCCTGGGCAGCACCCTCACTTAAGTAATGCTTTTCCTTCAAAAGACAGTCCTCCTATTGTAACCTTTCAAGCATCTACACTGTTCCTTAATAATGCTTATATTTGTGCTCTGTGAGAAATGGAGGTGTGCCTGTTTTTCATTATTGTATTTTCAAGTGGTAGAATAGGCATAATACATGATAGACCCTCACAGAGTACTTGAAGAACAACTACATAAATGATTGATTAAATGAAGCACCATTATACCATCCTAGATCATTAATCTTAAGTATTAGTGTTGAAATGTGATAAGAACCTGAGGAATATTACCTTGTGGGCTTCCATATTTTTTCTTTCTTAATTGCATATACTTGCATTTGCAGAGTTTCTAAATCACAGGCTGATTTTTTCCCCCTAACTACTAGGAATTGGAAATTCATCCTGTCATGTGAAAATCAAGCTGTACTCTTCCTCTTTAGCATCATCACCAAACTGCAAGTTCTGCAATTAAAAGTACAACTTGTTTATCCATAGCTTACTGCTTCTATAGATCTTTTTGGAGTAAAAGCATTCCTTGCATTTATGGGATAAGCAACTGACATAAAAACACACAGCAAGCAGAAAGAGGAAAAAAGTTTCATCTTCATATGACTCATGTTTACACCTACAGTTTATATAACTGTCAGTCAGGATTTTTAACAACCTATCCCAAACTTATGTTTTTCCTCTTGCATATCTGATAATTGTCAGTTAATAATTGCTAACTAACTTCCCTTCTAAAAATAAATTTCATATAATTAATTCTTCAGAGTCCTGGAGTTTTAGGACAGTTGTATCTGTAAGCAAAAGATAAAGGTTAGAAGTAGTTTGCTTATGCAAAAGAGGAATGACATTTTGGACCAATGAGATTTTAAATACAATGAAAAGAATCTTGATCCTGTTCTTCTTTTCCAGGTTCTTGGAATTTCAGTCATCAAATAGGTCAAACAGTATATTTTATTGGGCAAACTCAATAGACTTATTCAAAGAGCTGGAAGTGTTTATTGAAATTCCAGGCATTTCAGTGATGTCAAAGTCCAGTATTGTCAAAATATGGTGGAGTATCCTAGGCCGGACCTTTGACACCATTTTGATATCACTCTGATGCCAAGCACAAAGAGCTTAAGGATTTTCACCTTATCTTCTTTCCCTGCCCCCTCAGTCTTGGCCTCTTTTTGAAAGATGCAGGGCATTAGACAAACTAGGTCTCAAAGTAGCCTGATGGCATCTTTTACTTCGTGTTTTAAATTTAATTTCTCAGACTTTTGGAACTATTTAATAAGCTTCTTTACAGAATTCCTGCAGTGAGTATAATTATTTTGTAGGACCAGGTCTTATTCTGTTGGTGTGTGTGTCAGAGAGACAGAGAGAGAGAGAGAGAGAGAGAGAGAGAGAGAGAGAGAGAGAGAGAGAGAGAGAGAGAGAGAGGGAGGGAGAGAGAGGGAGGGAGAGAGAGAGAGAGAAGTCCTAAGCTGAGGCTGTCGTGGAGAGGCCAGCTGTGTGTCATGCTTTGTTGGGAGTTTACATGATGGAGTCAGAAAGGAAAACAGGGCACCTGTGGAAAATTTTAAATCTGGTTTCCAGCTCTGCTAGCTCCTGAACAGAAGTCCTTCCAACTCTCTAGAACACTGGGTTTTATCTGCAAGAAGCACATAATTCTGCTACTGCCTTGACAAGCAACAGGCTCTACTTTGTAAAAACCGGTGTAGACAGGTAATTAATCTCTTTTCTGGGATTGAATTTGGGGAAGGCAAGTAGTAGAGGCAGGTATTGAAGCCTTAAAGTGACTCATACATTTATGTACAAATAAAACCCACTGGTGAAAGAAGTGTGTGTGTTAACCCTATAAGGGCTTCTTCCCTGGAAATTGTTTCAGTGAAAGTACCCTCCAAGGATGGAATCATCATCACCTCAGTGGTAACTATATAGCAGTCAGTGGACAGTGTCTCAGGAATTTCCACAGTTTGTCTAGGGACTTTTCAAAATAAATGTGTGAAGTATCCTAGGGTTATTCGCAAATGGCTATATTAATCGATCTTTACTCACAGCCATAATCAAATACTGGGCTCTTATTTTCCTTTCCAAGGTAAATAAGAAAGTTTCATGTAATATTGTGAACATTCTCCTTCAGAACTAAGAACACATTATCTTGATTTCTTAGCATGAAGAGTGAACTGATTATTTCAATGAGTCCTTATCTTCCAGAGGTCCTTCTGGGGTGGCTTTTAATTTTTAATTTTATGAAATGATCACTGAGATTATATATAACTGAACCATCAGATAAGAGTGGCATTAAGCAAGATCCTTAGTGTTTAATTATATACATTCACATGGAAATGTGTTTGTTAGGAAATGATCTGACTTAAATGAACTACAATGTTCCTGCAGACACAAAAGATATGGTCAGCATCTATTTTTTCCCCTTTTCTCCTCAGATATTTTAGGCAGAACAAACGATGGTGTCATGGAGAGGCTAACTGGCTGTGGCCAATTTGTTCATAAGTATTACATTAGTATTTATTATCTTTACAACCCAGTACTGAATACTGAAGGCATTCCTGACCTGTGTCAGAGAAGTCTAGCAGATAAATCTTACCCACAAATAGATTTAAAGCAATTCAAAGCATGTTAAGTTCTAGAAGAAAAAGAGGATAAAGTGACAAATTGATTCCATGTCTGATATTTTTAAAAATCCCAACTAATACACATTAGAAACAAGTCTCAATTTGATCTTATATATCTATATGTATGAATGCACTACAAAGCTATTATTCTGTAGAATACTGTTCTTGGATGTTATTAGGTATGTTGTTAACAAAAGACTTTTGTACTTAGCAACTTTTGGAAAATGTTAAATTGTGTACAAGGGCCCACTTATTCTCCCAACCTCATGTTTTTAACAGAGTGAATCTGAAGGAATATTTAAATAGAATATCTACCTCCTCTTGTCTCACACTCTCTTTCTCCCTCTCTGGTTTTCACTATCTTCTCTCTCTCTCTGCTTTTTTTCTGTGAGCCTGGCATTTATTGAAGCAGTTTTTCAGGTGACTAGCTGACTGTATCAAAGGATAAGTGGCGATGCTGGCTTTGTGAAGCTGCTTTTGGGTTCTAGTATGGTTTTATAAGCTGAGCACTGATCTTGGGGAGTTACTGGACATCCATAAATAAAGTGACACTTTGACCCATGTCTGACCCCTGAGTCTCTGCTCTTCCTATTAGAACCCTGAGAAGAGCAGGAGTAACTGACACTTCAAATCTTGAATGTGTTAATCAAGTTAAACAGCTCTCGTTTGTTGCAGAATTCTTTATATCTAATGCTATGATGTATTTTGAGAATATATAAGTAAGGTATGGTGTAAGGAAGGTATGTATTAATACAGTATTGGAGTTACAAGTAAGATATGCCAAACCATACTACATAGCATGTACTAAGCATATACTAATAAGTGCCAGGAACTATTAAATTTTTGCTGGACAATCTCCCTTGATTCTTATGGTGGTCCAGCAAGACAAGCATTGCAGTATAATCATTTTGCAAATAATGAGTTAGTCTAAGAAGCTAACTAACTTATCCAAAGTTACAAAGGAAATAAGTGCCAGAGAGGTAATTCAAACACAGATCTTTCATACTCAAAACTACTTAAATTATATCATGGAATATATAGGGCAGAGCAAGAGTAGGTTTACAGTTGTGAGTATGCAAAAACAGCTTATTCTTGTATTATTTATTAATTTATTGTTTTCCATACAAACAACTGTAACCCTACTTTTGTTCACCCTGTATTTGGGGCAAAATTACACAGAGGATACTAATGTCTTTCAATTATATGAAAAAGTTTTAGGCATGTTAAATGTAGAAAAAGCTGAGAGTTGGGCTGAATTCTTCAGGCAAAAAATCAAGCTTCCCCATGAACAGTATAACAGGAGTCTGCTGGGCTATTATCCATTCCTTCTCACCATTATTGGTAAAAGTCTTACCTATTTAACTCCATGGGCAAGAAGAAAATGTTCAGGAAAATATTTTCACATTTATTTCCATGTTTCAGACTCAGAGATATCCACTGAGTAGTAGTATTATAAGAGGCTAGTGGCCCAGTGAATGAAATTTGTGCTTTGGGGGTGGGGTTCCCCTCAGTCCAGCCTGCACCCTTTCCAATCGGGGACTCCTTGGGGGATGTCTGACTTCTGGTTTAGGCCTAAACTGGCAGTCAGACATCCCTTTCTCAGTCTGGCACCACTGGCTCCTAACTGCTCACCTGCCTGACTGCCCCAAACCCCTCTGCCTGCCAGCCCAATCATCTCTAACTGCCCTCCCCTGCTGGCCTGATCTCACTGCCAACTGCCTCAAAACCCCTCTTTAGCCCCCACCTTAGGTTCTGCCTTTACAGTTCACCCAGATTGGTTTCTGATTGGTTAGTTTCTATGCCAGTCAGTGTCCTGGGCTGCAAACATTGCACAGCTCCTCCGTTGCCCGGAGGCAGGATGTCCTAGGACAGAGAGAGATGGAGTAGGTCACTGAGCAATGGATCGGTTGGAGTTTAGAAGGAGAAGGTGGTTCACATTCCATCCAAGCATGCCCAGGCAATGCATCTGTGTTCTAAGTTTCTTGGACATGGCTGAATAGCTTTTGTAAACTTTGGGTTGACATTGTCTTTGTAACTGTCCTGAGTCCCTCTTGTGATTTCTGAGTATAAATTTGTTGTAACACCTATGGTCTGTACTGCAATTTGGCCTTTACCATGGTGAAGTGCTGCAACTGTAGTCGCTGGTCAGCTTAATAAAGGATCATAAATGTTGATCTCTGTCCTGGTGGTCGTCTCTTGCGGGTCACCCCACAACAGTCAGCATCTCTGGGCCTGATCAGAGATGCAGGGCTGATCAGCAGCCCCTGTGGAGGCTCAGAAAGAAAAAAAAGTGTGCTGCTGTCAGGCTCGGAGAGAAAAAGAGAGGCAAGTGCTGATCAACAGCTGCCACAGAGGCTACAGATCAGATCTGGTCTCTCTCCAGGCCTGAAACGCAGCCCTCTCAGCAGACAGTGCTGGGTTGCTGCACCCACAGCAGTAGCAGTCAGTGCTGGGTCACCACAGCAACCCAGCACTGAGGACAGGACTGACTGCAGAACTGACTGCTGGTGTTCAGTTGAGCCTTCAGGCATTAACAGTCACTGCCTAGTGATAATTTAGAATGAGTCATGTAACCATGGAAACAGCATAAAATATGAAACTGTAATTCTATGCCCTGGGATTCTAGGCCTTTTCTGTGATAGACTAAAAGATTCAATCATTTTCAAAATAAAAGTCAACTTTCCAATATTTATGAAATGAGGAGTGATTCTCAATCTTGTAAGTACCTCAGATGCAGCAATGTACTACCCTTGGCTCTTAAGCAGAAAACAAGCTGCTTTGTTCCACTTGACTGGTTCACCAGGGGTAGCAGGCATTGTACCTGGCAGAACAAAGGTAACTAGAGCAGTGGGGTTACTACTTAGGCAGGATCTTGGAGAGATTCTTCAGTGCACTAGAGATCTGAACAGGGGAGAGCATGCTAAGGGCCATTAAAGAGGAAGGATTATCACACAATAGTTAATACTGAAGTGTCAGATAAAAAATACTTGCTTCCCCAAACTGCTTTGCAGTCATGGCAACTTTGTGACATAGTTTTGGTGCATTGGGCACATGCTGAGGACTTACGAAAAGGTGTTGTCTTTCTTGATTCAGGTACTGTCCCTTCCATTTTCTTCCTGTCTTGAATGTGTGAAGTTTAACAGCCATTTTGTCCTCATGGGCAGCATGTTTGTGGACAAAATCCAAGGAAGTTTAGGGGCTGACTTGGTCCTTGATGGTGTTTCTGAGCCACTGAACCAGCCCTTGACCACATACATTTTCTGCATGAGCAAGGAGGCAAATAGTCGTTATCTAGTATAAGTCATCATTAGTCGAGTTTTCTGTTATGTGTAACCACATGTATTTCTAACTCTTCATAGGTCTTTCTCATTTCTGTGTGCCTTGCAAGCAGAAGCACTGACTGCTTTATTCCAGATAATCTTTCCTAGGATGGTTGTTTAGCAAATAGCTTTGGAAGATAAACATAGTACACCCCCCCGGAGCAAAGGGAGGTTTGTTTACTATTCAGTATTTGTTTACTGTTCAGTATAGTAAAAATAATGCTTCCTTCTGGAACAAGCTATGATAAAAGATTGAGGCTTTCTAAGCTTGAGGTTTCTTTCTTACAACCAAATCCACCATGTATGCAGGTGTTACCTGGTATCTTAGTTTGAGCTGCTATAACAAAATACCCTAGACTGGCAGGTAGATTAAGCAATAAGTATATATTTCTCCCAGTTTTGGAGGCTGAGAGCTCCAAGACCAAGGTGCCAGCAGATCTGATGTCATCAAAAGGATCCCTTTCAGGTTTGCAGATAGCTGCCTTCCTATTTATTGTATCTGGCATGGTGAACAGGGACAGGGCTCTGTTCTCTTCCACTTCTTAGAAGGGCACTAATTCAACCAAGGAGTCCACTCTTATGACCTTAACTAAACCTAATTACTTCCCAAAGGCCTCATTCAAATACCATCACATTGGGTATTAAGGCTTCAATATTTGAATTTCAAAGAGACAAATTCAGTCCATAGCATTTGGTCCTATTCATATTGTTCTGTAGGAACTGAGATTAGGAGAACTGGTAAAATGCCAAAACTCTGACTACTCTTACTGGTGTGAGTGAAAATCACTTTGTCTGAGACCCAGGAGTCTCATATATTCTAGCTGTATCCATGAATTGTGTCAGTATTACTTGTTAGTTTGCAAGTGGGGTTTAGCCTCAGACCTTGAGCAGCTCTGAACAAATTGATTTTTAATGGAGTAGTCAAAAATCACTATGCACCTGAATTCCATGGATAAGAATTATTTATAATCCCTACATATGAAAGAAAATGCCTATTAAATGGTGACCATCATTTATTATATTAAAGAAAATAAAGTCTAACAAACTTCAGATTTGTAAAAACTAACTGCAACACATAGAGGAAAAACTGTTTTAGAGCCAGTTGTTTTTTTTTGGGGGGGGGATGGTAGCAGTGAAAGGAATCAAAGAGAATAAGATTTATAGGTGCTATGTAACACAAGTAATTGATGTCCCAGGACTGAACAGAAGGATAATCCAAATATGATATAACACTAATAAAGCTTCCCTGATGGGGAGAAAGACCTGCATTTGAATGTCAAAATGACCCATGACTTATAAGAGAAAAGAAAGAGCAGAGAGATTGCCTGAGAAAACTCCTAATATTAAAAAGTAAAGAATAAATTATACAAGAGTCTGGGAAGAAAAAGTGTATTTTCGCATTGGAAAAACAAATCAAAATGTTGCTAGCTGTCTGTTTTACAATACTGAAAGCCAGAATACCATAAGCAAAAATAATTAAAACAGCTCAAGTGCACATGAATAGAAAATCAGTCAAGTAAATTATTGTGTATCAACATGATTAAGTATCTTATTACTGGTAAAGCAATAATAAAACTTAACATACTAATATGAACAATTATGGAAAATGGCCATAATTAGTTTACAATAAAATGTTATAAACTGTGTTTATTTCTTTCTGAAGATTTTCCTTAGGTCTATCTTATTTGTATTTTCCTGTAGCTGTGTCTAAATTAGTGTTTGATCTATCATCTATTGTAAATAATCATATCTTTTATTCCTAGAAGTTGAATTTGGATTGTTCAAATGTTATATATATTTAAATATTATCACTTCACTTTTAGTTATCATTAAAATTAAAAATAACCTTTAATAATGTATAATTTTTATGCTTCTTTCATTTTTCTGTCTTTTGAGGCTGCAGAAAAATCCATTTGATTTTACCAATGGCATGTAGGTACCGAGTGGAAAAATTTCTATTGGAAATTTTGATTCCCAGTTTAGTAAATATTTAGGAAGCTCAATGAATTGAATACATACAATACTGCAATATATAAAGGCAAAGAAAGAAAGATTAAGTACAAATTTCCAAGTATAAAAATAGTCACAGGGTGAAAAATAACAGCATAGGGGATATAGTCAATAATATTGTAATAACTATATATAATGCCAGATGGATACTAGACTTATGGTGATGACTCTGAAAAGTATAAAACTAATCTAATATTGTATGTCAACTGTAGTAATTTGAAAATAAATTAAACATTTCTTGAGATTTAGTGGTACCTTGGTTCTAGAGTGGAGCTGAGAATTAGAGACATTTGAAAGTTAGGATGCTCAAGGATCCTTGGAATTTGGTCAACCTGAGGGTTGCTGTATGCATGGCCTACTTCCTTGGCAATGCCAGCCCTAGAATTAAATCCAGATATAACTTGATTCTCCTGTAAAATAGCTTCATTTTATATAGCTACCTAGATAATGGCTCCTACTACTCAGAGCAACTTGCTCACTATATACTGCAATAATGGTGAAACATAAGTGCAAACCCAAGTATATTTACATATATAAAACCCTAATGTGCAAATAGACTGAACAGCAGAACAATTGAACAACCAGCCACTATGATGGGCACTCACCACCAGGGTGTGTGTGTGGAACATGGCAGGCATCGGCTGCAGTGGGATGGTGGAGCAGGTGAGCAGGGGCACCAGACCAAGGCAGGGTGCCAGGCACTGTCATCAGGGCAAGCCTCTGGTGGTACTGAAAATTCTTTGCTCCTGTGCATTGCTGTCCCTGCTTGCACCTAGTTCCAGCCCTGATCTGCTTGGTGCCATCAGCAGGTGTGAGAGGCAGCTGCTGGCCCTGATAGCCCCTCAGGGCTTCTCCACCTACCCCTGCTCCTGACAGGTGATCAGGGCAGCATTTGCCGCTTGCTCTTACTGCTGGTACCGGCCCCAATCACTCCACACAGTCAGTGGGTGCAAACGAGGCAGGTGCTGTCCGCATGTGGACAGCAGAGGGAGTGGTGGGGCTGGGTGGGGGCATGGAGAATGGGCAGAGACCCACCCCTGTGTCCACCGTTCCTTTCAAGGTACACAAATTTGTGCACTGGTCCTCTAGTCTGAATATAAAGTCCATATTCTCTCCCACTTTTCAACCAGAAACCTAAGGCATGTTTAAAAAAATACATGTCACTCATTGAACGTGATGCTTTTCCTAGTTGAACCTGAACATACCACCATATGTATTATCACAAAATCAATGCCATAAAACTCTTCTCAATCAGAATACACAAATTAAAATCTGTTTATGATCTGTGACCTGCCCTAATGTCATTTATAGATGTAGAAACTGAGGGATGAGAGAGTATTCTTAATGTGTTCATTTATCTAATGAATGTCAAGGCATGAATAAGCCTATATTTCTGTTCCAAGTTTGTTCCTCAAGGAGTAATTAATCCAGTATATACTGAATGCTATCTGCTAGAGTAGGCACTAAATATTATTACACATATGAAATAGCCATTACTAAAAATTTCAATAGCTTTTAAAAGTTACATCAGTGGGATAACTTCAAGCTTCTCTGATTTAAACACAAAACAAAGTCATGAATTTAGATCTCTACTCAGCTTAATAAAACATATATCTTCTAAAGTTTTTCAAAGTACTTTAATGAATGCTTAATGTTTATTTTTGCTAGCCTGCTAGGTTTAAGTAGGTAAAATTTAACACTAAAACGGTGTGCTTTTATATATTACTAGAGGCCTGGTGTATGAATTCGTGCACAGGTGGGGTCTGGCCAGCCCACCCTGATGGCTTGGCCACTATAGTCTACATCATAGCAACTGATTGTTCCAATAGTCCAATATGTACAGTATTGCATGTACTCAATACAGTGAACCTCTTAAATATTTACTGGGAATGTGTACACTTTTGAGGTTATCAAAAATTAAAACTAAACTGAGAATCAAACAGAACCCCACTGGAATCCCTGCTACTAATTACCTATGTACCATTGGTAAACAAGTTGGATCTTTCTGGAGCCTCAAATCCCTTAGAAAATGAAAGAAGTTGATCAAAGAAAATGAAAGAAGTAAAATGAAAGAAGTTGATCAAAAGTAAAGACAGACTAGGGACTACAAGTGAAGACTCTATAGCACACAAACCACCTTCCTGCCAAAAGACCTTAGAAGCTACTTCTTTGTTCAAATTGTAGTAGCAAAGAGAGTCAACACATTTCATATTTTTTTCTTGGAAAGATTTTTCACTTCAGGAAAGAAAATATGGGTTATAATTGATCAATAAAATGATTTTGTTTGAACTTTAAAGTATATGGATGTGATGCCTAGAATCATTAAGTACAGTAATTACTGATTCTAAATGCAGATGTAGAGATAGAGTGATCAAATATTAAAGCTGGATGTATCCTAGAGATCATCCATGCCAACCTAGTAATTTTCTAAGTAGGAAACTTAGCATCCAGAAAGGGCTAGAGATGTGTCTGGAAACAAATAGCACTCAACCTATCAGGTACTGGCAAGCTCATCTGGGAAGTTCTGAAAGTTAGTTGCTCATCATCTCTCAGAAAGTTTATCAGTATTTCCAAGACAAGAAATCACATTTCAAAAATGTGTCAATCACTTATACATGCAGGTGCAAACACTCAAGAGATCAAGGGAAAATGCCTGCAGTTTGAAAATGAGAAAAGGAGCTATTCCCCAGGCAAAGGGAGGAATCCTAACTCCTGGAGAGCTAATAAGAAATTCATAGGTGATAGTAATATACATTCTGGTACCCATGGAATAGGAAGGCCCCTCTAGTATTTGTGGACGCTTAGCTTATATTAAAAGAATGTAATGCAGGCTTCCCTGAAATTTTCTCTTTCCCTGCTTTCCATTGCTCTATCTTCCTTGGCTTACAACTGCTATAACCACCTGCTAAGGCGTACATTCCCCATTTTCACCATGTAAATAAAGGAAGAATGTGGAATAAAAACATTTTAACATAGGAAGAAAACAACCTGTTAACCTTTTCTCTTAAAAATCCTTACATTTCTTTTGACTTGCATGTAACATAGGACTATCTTTTTCTTTCTATGTGTCAGAACATTTGTAGAAAAAGAAAATTTCCATCCATGTTAAAAGTGAATGTAAAATAGGACAATGGGAAGCTTAATTTGAGTCCAGTTGTAATTTCCATAAACTGACTTTCTTTTTGTTCCATTTATAAAAGAGCTTGTGATAATTTGTTTAAAATGCAGGAGTCAGGGCAAGCACTTTATGAAGATAAACTAGTATTAGAATTAATTGATATTGATGGATTTATTGCCTTTATAATAACTCTGCTCAGATATTGCTTGCTATAACATAGAATTTAACACTGCGGATTCCATTTGAGGTGGTTGATCATTGGAGAATTAGAATGATCTTAATACAAGACTTCTTAGGACATGCTCCCTAAGTTAGATATCACTTTATTTCACAGTTTGGCATTACTGTTTTAAGGACCAAACATTCCAATCTCCAGGAATATTCTTTACATTCCCTTTTTAAAATTTCAGTCTATATTATAATGAGATTATGCCACAGTGGATCTGCTTTTTCACACTTTAGGTTGATAGTTCCAAATTTTTCCCCTAGTTGAAAATGAGCAGCCAGTTAAATATTTTTCTAACACAAATTAGTGAAACTCAGATTATCCTTAGCCTGAAATATGGTTTAATAGCGGCCCAGTGTATGACATTTGTGCACTCAGGGGCCAAGGTGGTCCCTCAGCCTGGTCTGTGGTCTTTCCCAGTCTGGGAGCCCTCAGAGGATGTCTGACTGAGGGTTTAGGCCCATTCCCGGTGTGGGCCTAAGCTGGCAGTCGGACATGCTTAGCACTGCCTCGGAGGCAGAAGAGGCTCCAGTTACTGTCCCTACCAGCTGTGAGCCCGGCTTCTGGCTGAGCAGTGGTCCCCCTGTGAGAGTGCACTGACCACCAGGGGGCAGCTCCTGCATTGAGCACCTGCCCCTTGGTGGTCAGTGTGCTTCATAGCAACCAGTCGTTTCATATTAGCCTTTTATTATATAGAATAGGAATCACAGGTTTGTATTCTCTGTTGGTACTCATTACTCATGCCATATTGCTTTCCCTCCTAAAGTTATGGGTTTGAATAATGGTTATAATATCTACTTATATATAGAAATGAAGATAAAGTAGGAGAGTCTGATTGGCTAAGAAGAAAACCAATAATTAGGCTAGGTTTGTTTATAGAGAAACTGTATAGAGAAACTGTTGCCCAAATGAGAACTCAAAAGTTATTTATCTTTAAGTTTTTACTAATTTTTTAAAAAGCAGCAAGAGCAGAGTGCAGAACACTAACTCTGCTTCCAACTATATGCTGTTTTAATAGTTTATTGCGTGTAGCCCTATGTCTGTCACAAAGTCAGAACTGTGCAGTTACCACTGACTTAGCTTGTATATTTTTCAATAAAAGAAACACCTTAAACTGAAGGCTTCTTCTTAAGTAAAAGGGACAGAAAAGTTTTCTTCCAAGTTCATCTCACTGAGATTTATATTAATTACTTTTTCCTTCCCTCTCTTACTCCCTCTTTTACCATTTCCTTCCTGGCTCACCTACTATAATACAACCCACACAGTCATTGTATCAAAGCTCACAATTATTGTATTATAGATTGAATCATTCATATCATATGGATGAGGCATTTTAGGAACAAAGAGGTCAAATAATTTGTGGAAAGTCACAAAGTCAATTATAGCATCTCACATTACTCAATTAACTAAGCCCAGTTTGAAAACATTTACATGTTTTCTTTGATGCACTTTCTATGCCTACAATCGGGAGTCACTCTCATTTCTTTTCAGTTCTCTCAATGTGCACACCCAAGTCCTGCATTTTACCCACAAATAAATATTTTTATATTATATATAATGTACTCCAGCTATTTGCCAGACACTCTGCCAAATGGTAAGGATTCAAAAGTTGAGTAAAACAAAGCAGATCCAAGAGCTGCAGTTTGGTGTGGACAATCAGTTAACCTCAGAAATAAGTAATTGTCAATTATGATAGATATTTTGGAGGAAAAATACAAGTGTTCTTTAGATTAGGGAGTGAGAATATGATGCATGAGTTCATATCTGAAAGATGGAAAGAATGAAAGATGGAAAGAATAAAAGAGGTTAGAGCGGGGAGAAGGAAAGTTAGGCAGACAGAATATAAAATTCTTTTTACAGAGGTAGGAGAGAGAGTGGGTTCTTGAGTCATTCAAGGAATGGGGCGAAGTGGGAAGGAGATTAAAAAAAAAGCAGAATGTATTGAGGCTGGGAAGAAAGAAAGGGACAGAACACTTAAGTCCCTGATGGCCACCTCAGGGATTTTCCCTTTTAGAGTATCCTAAGAGTAATGGGAAGCTTGCAAAGAGGCACAAACAGGAAAATGGCAAATTTTAATTTCAATTGTTTAAAAAAGATTATTCTAGACCCAGTAAGGAAAATGAATTTGGAAGCAGCATAATGGAAGCAGAGAAAGCCCAAATCCAGAACCATGATGGGAGCACCAGATAAGATGAGGGTGCCAGAGAGGATTAAACATTGCCCAGTCAGTGTACTTGGGTATTAAAGTTTAATAGACTTGAGGGCAGTTGAACATTTCTCTTAGTTTACTTGGTTTCTAGATGCAGTCATTTTTAGAGGGTTCAGGTATGCAATGTCTTTTTTTGAAGAGGTACTCAGAGCATGTTAGCTTGTTGAGATTCCTGCTCACTCGGGCTTTTTATTCATGTCTTTGCTTTTAAATAATCATGTCATTTCTAAAACCTTCAAGCATATATGTTTATGTTGAAACAAGCACTACTGAACTTATATCTAAGAGATATAAATGACTATAGCATGTAGGTTGGTAATCAGTACTCTGTCTCATGAGTCTGGAAGAGGCTTATCCTTTTGCCTAGTAACTTATCATCTGGGAGACTATTCTAAAGAAAACACCCTAAAGTACCCAAGGTTTCTAATAATGCATTGTTCCTTAACAGTAAAAAAAAATAATAATAAGGCAACTATTTACATATTCAAATACAGGGAAAAGAGCAAGTAAATTATGGTATATAGTTCTCTCCTTTATACTTTTATATAAGTAAAAAATTTTTGCAATGAACATACCTTATGCAAAATCAAAAAAGTAAACTTTTATAAGGACCCAGCAACTCTATCCATATATTATTGCCTATTATAATATCACATTATGTTTTAAGGCTTTTCCCTCAGTCTGCAGTTTCCCAAGGATTATATGGAGGTAAAGGTAGGTGGAGATCTAAGTATAAGATAACCTTGTTGAGCATATGCTATAAACTATAAAACAGTAAGCACTGGTAAGTGAGCACTTCAGTCAGATGGCCTAAACTGTGTCAGTTGCTAAGTGTGACACATGCAGCAGGCATATCCGTTAGGTGTTCATGGAGGTATATGAGTACCTAATTGATTTCACTGGAAAGGCCAAATAAAGGATGCTTTGGGCCTGATAACTGGTTTAAGTTTTGTGAGGACCCCATCTTAATTCACCCTATCTGAGGCAGGTACTAGGTGCAAATTATTCATTTAAGGGGAAATAAAGCTGAAGTGCATGAACTGGTTTGAGGGTCAGCAAGGCTGATTGGGGCAATAGGAAGAGAGTAAGGGGCACAATATTTTACCTAATACAGCCCATCCATACAGTGTCGTCCCCAATGAGCTCAATGGAGCAGATGAGGCATAAAAAGAGAGTTAAATAAATACATCATGTATATATTGTTCCTGTAAGACAAATGCATGAAGGAGCACTACTTAAAGTCCAATCACTATTTTTCACTGATTGGATCACAGAGTGGAAGACTGGCCAAGTAATAAAGTAGTAAACAATATAATCAGAGAAATCTGGTAGCTATATAAGAAGTTCCCTTACTTGAGTCAGGACAAACTTACATATCATTTATACTACAGAACTCCCTGTGGAGTCGGATTAATGTTAGGTGATTTTCCATAATCACAGTCTTGTTGGCTTTTTCCACTTCCTAGTGCTCTTTCTGTTAGCTCTTACTGTTTATTCTTGGGAACACTTCCTTAATCAATAAACTCGCACAGAAATCCTCATCTCAGAGTTGATTTTTCCAGAACCCGGACTAAGAAACAGAGACTTTAAATATCCATTTCTAGTGCACATATAAATGAGGGAGATTGAAATCAGACCTAACTAAAACACCACTCCTTTGTGTTGTTGTTCTTGCATCTAGCTCATGACTAGAGACTTGAACAACTGTGTTGAAGTTTTTACTTTGCTATAAATTTACTAAACCACTCTGATTCTATTTTTTTTAATCTATAAACTGAGAGATACAGGAAATGCTCAGACTGTTGCATATAGGTATAGTGATGACTAAATAAATTAATAGAGAAATCTTTTATAAGCTATAAAATGCTCAAACAGTGGTTCCAAAATTATAAAAATAAAATGTAGATTCCCAGTTCTATAGACTCTACACTCAACTCCACAGATTCTTATTCATGGGTACAGAGGAGTTAGTGAGCCTGCATTTTTTACAAATACCCAAGATTATTTAGCTGAATATTGTCCAAGTTAAGCAGTTTGAGAAACATTCAACTGAGTAACAATCATCATCTACATAGAATAGTCTTTACTTTCTTCTGACTTCTATGTATAAAATCCAATATGGTTATTGAGTTTTTAATATTAATGCATTGATTTTCCCTATTATGTTTTCTTTACTTTTTAGCTAACACTAGCAAAATTTTTATAATTTACCCAAAGCAAGCACATGAGAAAATACCTGAAAATGATTAGGAGGACATTTTAAAAATTGAGTTTTGAATTATTTTTCATACAGACTGTGCTCACTAATTAGCCATTGATATTAAAAAGTTTAGTGAAAACATTCACTGTGACAGTTTAAAAAATGAATGCAGCTAAAGCACTCATTAAGTCCTGAACATAATTAGCCACACAAGAGTTACATAAGAAACATGCAAAGCTTAAAGTAATTTTAATTCCTAAATTTGGATATTGTGCAAGTACTGTTCAAGTTCAGTCAGATAATGTATCATAGACCAGGAATTGCCAACTAGATATTATGATACATGACTATCATTCCAATTTATTTTTGTTTGTTTTATATATGCTAAAGAGAAGTAGATTCCTGTTTAATTCTATGTATCAGAATACCAAAATACTATCTAAAAGTTTTGTTTAAATATGTTTTTATTGATTTTGAGAGGGAGAAATGGAAACATCAATGACAGAGAAACATCTATCAGTTTTCTCCTGCAAGCCCCCTAGTGGGGATCTAACATGCAACTGGGCATGTGCCCTGACCAGAAATCAAGCAGTGAACTCATGGTTTATGGGTTGCCTGCTCAATCACTGAGTAACACCAGCTGGGCATATTTAAAATGTTTTAAATGCTTAATTGCAAGCATATAAATAAATGCATTTCTTTAAATTTACACATTATAAATTATGCCAGTTAGGACATTTTAAACTGAAAAAGATTTACTTAATTATGTTAAGAGGAATAGAGACAATGTATATTTTAATTTGGACAAATGATTTCATGCTTTTTGCGTGCTGATACCTCCCAAATTTACAGAACTACAACTCACATAACTAACTGCTTAAACATGTGTAATAGATATCTCAAAACCAACATGTCCACAACTGAAACCTTAACCTATACACTTTACACCTCTTCCATCCCAGTCTTCTACATTATCTTCCCAGTTGCTCATGACTAATAAAAACAAAAAGCTAAAACAAACAAATTTGGACTCTTCCACTGTCTCCTATCCTATATCCATTGGCTTCATTGTAGTGATCTGTTAAAGATATAATAGATAGCATCTCATTTCCCAAAACTTTTCAATGACTCCTCATTTCACTCAAAATGAAAGACAATCATTATTATAATGGAATATATATATATATATATATATGAAGTAAAATAGTAATATGTAAATTAACCATCACTCCACTACACCCACAAGCCAATCAGGAGCAAGTATGCAAATTAGCACCAACCAAGATGGCTATGGCCATGGAGCAAACAGGAGGGAGGCTTGGGTTTCCTTGGCAATGGAGGAAGCCAAGCTTTCCACACACCTTGGCGGGCCCAGGCCTCCACTCAAGGCTATAAAATTTCAAATATAGAAGAAAAATAAATCCCTTCCTCTCTCGCTGTGGTGGCCATGGAGTAAGCAGGAAGCTTGGCTCTACTCCAGGTTACAAAGTTTCAATTGTAAAAGATAAATCCCAGGTACCAGGGCCTCCACTTGGGTTGCCAGGGGTGTAGATGGCCTACAAACCACTACAGGCATCTCTCCCAGGCAGCCTCATGCCCCAAGGGAACCCCCACCCTGATCCAGGACACTCTTTAGGGCTAACTATGCACCAGGCCTCTATCCTATCTAATAAAAGAGTAATATGCAGATTGACCATCACTCCAACACACAAGATGGCTGCCCCCAGGAGGTCAAAGATCCTACCTCCATGTGGACATAAGACAGCCACCACAAGATGGCCAGCAGGGGAGGGCAGTTGGGAGGAACCAGGCCAGCAGGGGAGGGCAATTGGGAGGGACCAAGCCTGCAAGGGAGGGCAGTTAGGGGTGACCAGGTTGTCAGAGGAGGGAAGTTGGGGGTGACTGGGCCTGCAGGAAGCACAGTTGGGAGGACCCAGGCCTGCAGGGGAGAGCAGTTGGGAGGACCTAGGCCTCCAGGGGAGAACAGTTAGGGGATGATCAGGCTGGCAGGCAGAAGCAATTAGGGGCAATTAGGAAAGCAGGCAGGTGAGCAGTTGGGAGCCAGCAGTCCTGGATCGTGAGAGGGATGTCTGAGTGAACTCGAGGGGTCCCAGATTGGAGAGGGTACAGGTGGGGCTGAGGGACCCCCCTCCCCATGCACAAATTTTGTGCACCAGGCCTCTAGTGTATGTGTGTGTGTGTGTGTGTGTGTGTGTGTGTGTGTGTATAAATGATACAAAACTATTCCTCTATAACCTTCAAGATTTTATCACCTATGACATTTCTTATTCTTTATGTGGACAGAAAATTATTTACTATATTTTTATGATTATTGCTGAGAAACTCCATTTGTTAATAATAAAAATATATTCTTTCTTACTCAACTCTATTCCACTCAGAGTGGGGAGAAAATACTTTGAATTTTCACAATCTAGGGTACTGGTTCTATGGATATGCTTGGTAATAATTACTGCAGGCAGCTATCATTTATTTTAAATGCCACTGCTCCCCAAATCTGTTTTTGAAAGACAAACACTATTAACTGCTTGTCATTGGCTTATCAAGGCTTTTGTCAAGTTTTGTAAATTTTTAATCACATTTTAAGGTCGAACTAATATTCATTTACCCTATATTTCTTTCACATATATTCCAGAGACTAGTAGTCTTGATATATTTTACAAACTAAAATATTTTCCTATTTCTTGGGAGGTAGGATTCAAACTGAACAAAAATGTTATTTCATTTACTGATAGCAAATCATCTTTCTTCCTTTATTTCTTTATATTCTGAGATATCTCTGACTATTGTTAAGAGTTTCACCAAATGCTCATGTAATACCCCAAATCTAGAAATGAAGTAGAGATCACTGAATTTGCCTTTCCCACATCGAGAAGGAAGATTATGGGAGAAATATCTGAAATTATAGGAACAGAAAATAATATTCAATAGCAACTACTAACCACTGATACAGAGGCTGCTTTGCTAAAATTCACCAGATTGAGAGAACTGATTAATTTTATCCTAAAGAGAACATTATATATATACACACACACACACACACACACACACACACACACATATACACATATATACATATATATAAATATGCATATATACACATACATATACATACATATATATACACATATACATGTATATACATACACACACACACACACACACACATATATATAGAAACAACAGTGCTCAAGAACTGGTCAGTGCCTGTCCAGCAAGTAGGTGCAGTGCAAACCTCATTTTCACTTTCTTTTCATTTATTAGGAGCTGTGGGAAGTAGACAATCACAGAGATGACACTAGTCTCACACTGCATCTCAAATTGCCTTGTAATTCTGTTCATGAAAATTACAGAGTAAAGCCCACATGTAGCAAAACTAAATCAGACCTTTAAGTTAGTCACTTGGTCCATATCCCCCCAATTAAAAACACTTAAGCATATTCAAGCTGATCTCATTTAAAAACTTAGTGCTTCTTGGGAATATAATAACACATTCCTAATAGCTGAAGGATACCTCAAATTCTTTCCTTTGGTTCATTGACTATGTATGATATTAATGTTTTGAAAGTACTTTATCATAAAATAAATGTATACTTTTTTTCAAAGGAAAGCATTAAAATAGTTTGCTTACTGAAATTACGGTTATATAGTTTTTTAACAATATATAATTTAGTTCCACATATTTTACTCTTCATAGAAATGCATACCAGAGTGAAAACAGGGAGACAGAAAGCTAGGCAAGAGAGGATTCTTGACCAGGACTAAGAGATGTACTAAAATGATTGGTTGAAGATATATATTGATGCCAAGAGAAGTTGCTGTAGAATTTAATGTAGGGGATGGGGAAAAATGATTCTTGGTGTATGAATTGGAAAACCTAAAGCAACAAAACAACTTTGAATGTTCTATATTTACAAGATCTTTCAGATCAGTTTATCCCACCAATGAGACCCATAAAGTTCTTCAGCAGATCACGGACCCTTCATTAAAGAATGGGGAGGTCACAGTGTAGTAGGAAGCACATTGATCAGAACCTAAATTCATCTGTATGACCTTGAGGAAGCCACTAATCCCTCACATCTCCACAGTGTCTTTTCTGATGGTCAGGAGACATAATGCTTTTAAAAATGTTATTTGATTTGGCTCAGTGGATAGAGCGTCTGCCTGCAGACTGAAGGGTCCTGAGTTCAATTCCAGTTGGGTGCACATGCCTGGGTTAGGGGCTCAGTCCTCCATGGGGGGTCTGCAGGAGGCAGGTGATTGATGATTATTTCTCATCATTCTATCTATCTTCCTTCCTCTCTGAAATCAATAAAAAAATTTTAAATGCCATTTGATTGAAGTTAAAAGACTAATACCTATGCCTTTTAACTTTCCTATGTGTTGCTCAATATAACGTCATATCCAAATAGGGCCATGTTAAGTTGATTTTCATTGTTCTAAACAGTTTATTGACAATAATTTGTAATAAATATATAATATATACAATAATTTTATATTTATGCTAATTATATCACCATCCTATCTAATAAAGAGGGAAAAGGCTAACTGACCCTCATGCCCTCAAAAATAGCAGCACCCACAGCCAATAAGGAAAGAATATGCTAATTCACTGCCACATCCTCAAAGATGGCGGCACCCATAGCCACAAGATGGCAGCGTCCAGTCCCCTCAGCCCTGCCAGGGTGGCAGGTGCACAGCAAGTCACACTCCACACATCTGTCTCTGGAGTCCTCCAGTCCTTTGAGTACCCCAGCCATTCATAGCTGGCCTGAGGCTCAGGCGAACCTCGGATGGCAGCTGCCTAGCCACCAAGGGCCACCCAAGGCTCAGGTAACTAGAGCTAGCCAAGGCTTGTGCTGCTGGCAGTGGCAGCAGCAGATGTGTGATGGGGATGTCACCTTTCCCTGATCACTGGGTCGCTTCCCACCCCTGAGGGCTCCCTGAGGACTATGAGTGGGGCCAGGTTGGGCTGAGGGACCACTCTCCAATGCATGAATTTTCATGCACCAGACCTCTAGTGTACATAAAAGTATATGTATATGTCTATAAATTAAACCAAAAACAAAACAAAAAAAGAGAAATAAGTTCAACCCAAGTCATTCTTTTCAGACATAATGTTACTAGAAAATTTAGTACCATCTAAGGAATGTGGTAGCAAGGATAAGCTCTCTTTTTCAAATTTGTTTGTTCTTCTCAATGGTACATTGGTCAAGGAATGCCTAAGGCTTTGAGTTAATGCCTCTGGAGCAGATCAATTTTCTGATTTTTCCCACTCTGGAGTTTGTCAAGGAGAAAGTCAAAGGCCTCAGTTGAACAGCATTTCCCACACCAAAGCACTATTTCAATCAGAATCAGGAGAGTGAAAACAGCATGAGGCTCCTTGACTGATGTTTCCAGTTGACTTTTTCCACTCTGCTTATCTCCCATAGCACCATGCCTCTCTTCCGTTACTTTTCACTATCATTGTAATATACATGTGTGTATATGGTAAACTTCATAGAACTAATAATTGTGTATACTTTTAAGAAGTGTGGTATTTCTTGGGAGAGAAGAGAGCTGACACAAAAGCTCAAAGAATGAGAACAATTTCTAGGACATTGTTATGGGTTGAATTGCGTCCTCCCAAAATTTATACCTTGAAGTCCTCATTTCTTCAGAATGTGATCTTACTTGTAAATAGGGTTACTGCAGATATAATGAGTTAAGATGAAGTCATACTGGAGTAGGGTGAGTCCCTAATCCAAAATGACTGTTGTCCCTATGAAAAGGGGAAATTTGGTCACAAAGGTAGACTGACAGAGAGGAAAAGACCTCAGAAGGAACCAATTCTACAGACACCTTGATTTTTTGACTTTTAATCTCCAGACCTGTGAGACAATACATTTTTGTGGTTTAAACTACCCAGTTTGTGGTTCTTTCTTATAGCAGCCTGAGCAGACTAATACAGACAGGAAAACCCTAGCCAGTCTATAGAATGAAGAAAAAGTAACTAGAGAATAGGAAGAGAGTATCTTTAGATTTCATTTTCCACCTCTCTTTCGTCCAGTGCCTGAACACAGGAGATGGCTGCTGAATAATATTTACTGACTGAAAATATTTTGAATATAACAAAACAGCTAAAGCTATTTCATACCTATTTCTGCTTAAGATGTGTAACTGCTATGCTATAATAATACAAAAGTAAAAATGACAGTGATTTAAGAATCACACAGGCAGAAAGATGAAAGGATATGAAAAAAAGAGAATTTGTCTATCAGTATATTTTATAGAAAGTGAAAACTGTTAATATTGCCCAAGTATTCCTATTGCACATTCCTCATAGTGCTCAGTTATAACATCTGTCCTTTGTTGTTGATTTTTTACATAGGAAGTAAACAATATATTAATAAATACTGCCATCCCAGCATTTTAAAAGGCTGTTACCTCTAGCAGGCCAGAGCCAGTTATAGCTGCTAATTACCCTTTTATGAACAACAATAAAGCAGGAATAATAAAGGTCATATCTTCTCCCATGAGAACACTCACATCACTGATTATAGACCCATCTTAGCATTTCTGACTGTCATCAGTGATGAAAAGTCGCGGCAACGGTTATGTATGATAATTCCAAGCTGAAGGGTCTATTGAATGATGCATTTGTTTCCCATTAAGGCTCCTAGACCAGCACTATAAGAAGTGAGAGTTTGTTATTCCCTCATACATCAAAGCCTGTTTTCCAGTGTAATATTTATTGACCTGTCCAACTCCTTTTCCATGATTGATCATTTTTGCCACCCAAAGGTTTTCCCTGTTGCCCTGTCATAGCAAAGTTCTCAACAATGTTTTGAAAATTAAAAGCCTTCTTTACTCTTTTCCTAGGAAAATTTTAATTTCACAGAACAGGGGCATTCAATACTGGTGGCAGATGCTGTTTTTGCTACCCTACATACATTCTCTCCTCTATTACCAAAGGAAACCCCCACTTTGTTTAGGGTGACAAGATACCTACCACCACATTTAATTTTCCAAGCTTTATAGATTATCTGTAGCTTTGTGATGTAATTCTAACCCATATCAGAAGTGCTGTATTTGTTAGAGCTTATAGAAAAGTATTTTTTTCTGGTTTATAAAAGGACAAATCATTTAGTATTTACATTTCATTTCACTGACTGTAGCTGGGCTTCTTCTGGTATGTGAACATGATATATGTTAGAGGAACAACAATGTTATGAGTATAAAAATGGAAGGACTTAGTAAAGTTGATTATGTCTAGGTTCCTATGGCATTTCTAGGGGTCACACTACCAGCTCTGTACTGCTTACCTCTGAACTTCTTAAGTGAGAAACATTGTTTCCTAATATATGTAAGTCTCTGGAATTTATTTAGGTTTTCCTGCTATAGGTACACAAATGCAATACCAAAGGAGTTCACAGATGTAGAGGGTTCCAGAATAGAACAGCTGGGCTTTGTAATGATATGTTGTATCAGGGCAATTGCTTTTTCTATATGAAGGTTAAAAAAATCTATTTTAAGAGTTTAACTTGGGGACTTTGGATTACTAAAATCTGTATACTAGTATGTGGAGAACGAGGTCTGTTTTCCTCTTTCCTTCTGCTATTAACCATGTCACAAACATTTTGACATCTTAAAATAGACTGCATAACTTCAGCTATACTAACATGGTTTGTTGGACTTCTTTCCCTACCAGGCCCAAGTCACTCCTTGTATATAATTGAGTTCTCAGAGAGATCCATCTTGGTGAATTACAGAGTGTGAAAGGGAAGAGAGAGGGGGGAAAGAAATACCAGTGGTAAATTCAAATTAATAAATATAAAAAACACATATATGTATTAATTTACTTATTTTTTTAATATAGACAACTCCTCCCTATGTTATATGACTTTGTTTCCTCACTAAGTAGCTCATATATGGTCAGTAGTACAAACCCAGGGAAATAAAGCCATGAACATTTGCTGATATATATATATATATATATATATATATATATTTATATATCTCCTCCTATATAATAAAAGGCTAATATGCAAATTGTCCAAATGGCAGAATCACTAATTCCTATGACATACATTGGCCACCAGGGGCAGATGCTCAACATAGGAGCTGCGCCCTAGTGGTCAGTGTGCTCCCACAGGGGGAGTGCTGCTCAGCCAGAAACTAGGCTCATGGCTGGCAAGCACAGAGGTAGAGGTGGGAACCTCTCTCGCTTCTGCAGCAGGGCTAAGGATTCCTCAGGGGATGTCCATGGGATGCCGAACTGTGATATATATATATTTTGACTTCTCCACTCATAAATATTTCCAAAGGATATTTTCTGATTCTAACATCTTAAAAGTTACTGCAACAGGTTTTTCTAATAATGTATTGACATGCAAAGATACTCTTACGCATTTTATTACATCCTTGAAAATAAAATGAATTATAGTGTCCATCACTAAAATATGTGAATCATTAAATGTCTGTATAATTTAGAGATGGTGATCTTCATCTGAATTTTTTTAAAGTTTTATGGAAAGTAGTCTTTCCATTGGGAAGAATGCCCTAGCCACACAGTTTCTGGAAAAATAACTGATATCCTACCTAATAAAAGAGTAATATGCAAGTTGATCATACCTCTGCTACACCCACAAGCTATGCCCACCAGCCAATCAGGAGTGAATATGCAAATAAACCAAACCAAGATGGCTCCAGGCCACAGAGATCAGGAAGGAGGCTTGGGTTTCCAGCAATGGAGGAAGCCAAGCTTTCTGTCTGCCCTTGCTGGCCTAGGCTTCCACTCAATGCTATAAAGTTTCAATTATAGAAGTTAATGATGACAGCCACAGAGCTGGAGAGAGCAGGAGGCTTGAGTTGCACCCAGAGATGGAGGAAGCCAGGCTTTCCACTTGCCCTGGCTGGCCTAGGCCACTGCTTAAGGCTACAGAGTCTCAATTATAGACGGTAAATAAATCCAACAGAAATGGCTGCCACCATGGAGTGAGCAGACGGCCTGGCTCCACTCCAGGCTACTAAGTTTCAATTGTAGAGCATAAATAAATTCCAGTTCTTAGGGCCTCCACTTGAGTCATCAGGGGGCATGGCCAGCCTGCAAACCACCACAGGCCCTTAGCCCAGGCCACCTCATACCCCAAGGGAACCCCCACCCTGATCCAGGACACCCTTCAGGGCAAACCAGCTGGCCCCCACCCATGCACCAGGCCTCTATCTTACCTAATAAAAGAGTAATATGCAAACTGACCATCACTCTAACACACAAGATGGCTGCCCCCATATGGTCAAAGATACTGCTGCCATGTGGACACAAGATGGCCACCACAAGATGGCCAGCAGGGTTGGGCAGTTGGGAGGGACCAGGCCTGCAAGGGAGGGCAGTTAGGGGAAAACAGACTGGCAGGGAAGTAATCAGGCTGGCACGGGAGTGGTTAGAGGGTGATCAGGCTGGCAGGCAGAAGTGGTTAAGGTAATCAGGAAGGCATGCAGGCAAGCAGTTGGGAGTTAGCAGTCCTGGATTGTGAGAGGGATCCCAGATTGGAGAGGGTGCATGCTGGGCTGAGGGACACTCACCCCCATGCACAAATTTTGTGCATGTTGCCTCTAGTATTAATGATAAATGCATCCAATTTGCAAATTCAGCCACTCTGAATGACAATCTTCTGGTACCTACAGCTGTTGGAGTGAATAATCTCTTAGTGTATATCTCACATCTTCTTATTGATAATTATGGACATGTAAATTCAATATAAACAGAAATAATTCAAAACATATGATAGAAGCACAAAACCCTGTGATATACAATAATATAATATGTTGATTATTATGTCTTTCTAGGAGATTTTCTTCCATGTGAGTGGCTAATGAATATAGGACAGACTCTAGACAAACTTAGGAAGTAGAATTTGCATTTGATTTCTCCCAATTCTTCCCCACTTAGATGCTGCTGTCTCTTTTTCTGCTTCCTTGCATATTAAAAGACTGATGCCTATTCTTACCCATGTTTAAATATATATTCTCTAATCCTTTATTCCAGTCAAGGTAAAATTATAGGTAATATCTAAAAATCTTCCTCTCCTGGTGATACTTGAATTTTCATAATGACTAATATATAGAGTGAAATGGAAGAAAAATACTCCAGCCATAGACCCTGAAGTTGCTCCACTTCAGCACAAGTTTAAATAATTTAAATTTGAAAGAGAGGAAGCACTTCTTAGCATATTACTTATTCAACTCTGAGAATAACTAAGATTTTTCTCACTGTCCACAACAAATATTTATCATCTTATCATTTCTTATTGTGCAACTAATTGCCTCAGAAGTTTAAAACAATTTATTGCCGAACCAGTTTGGCTCAGTGGACAGAGCGTTGGCCTGCGGACTGAAAGGTCCCAGGTTCGATTCCGGTCAAGGGCACATACCTTGGCTGTGGGCACATCCTCAGTTGGAGGTGTGGAAGAGGCAGCTGATTGATGTTTCTCTCCTATTGATGTTTCTGACTTTCTATCCCTCTCCTTTCCTCTCTGTGAAAAATCAATAAAATATATTTAAAAAAACAACAAAAAACAATTTATTGTTTTTCAAGGTTGTGTGATTCTGTTCAAAACAGGTCACTAAAATGTCTGGTGATTGATGCTGATTGTCCAGTAGGAGCCTAGGTGGGTTTGTTGACTGAAGAACCTATACATGCCCCTCTGTGTGCCTTAGACTTCTCACAGGAAGATTGCTTGGTCTGTCAAGCAGAGCCCTAAGAATGAATATTTTAGGAAACCCAGAAAAAGTTGTAAAGCTTCTGATGACTTAGCCTCAGAAGTCATAGAATGTCACTTTTGACATATTCTATTGGTCAAATATCCAGAAGCAATACAAGCTATTATATTCTATATTTTGACATTGCAGTGTCAAAATGACATTGAAAGGAACATATGGGATGAAATATATTTATGCATTATCTTTGGAATGTGCAATTTTCAGATCCACTCTGACAAGACTGTTCTTTCTTCTACCATTTTTATTCCCTCATTTGTTCCACCATTTTCATTTCTTAATTACTTTAAAGAGTGGATTGCCAGAATTATAACTGGACTTATAGCTATTTTATAGAAGCTATATTTTCCAGATTTTTTCTTTTTAAAATTTTATCTTACATTTTAGGTATAGAGAAGAGTTGCAACAATGATACAGAGAATTCCTTTATGTCCCTCACCTGGTGTCCCTTAACATTGATATTTTATATAGTCATAGTACAGTTATGAAAAACAGAAAACTATTGATACAATAATATTAACTCAGCTACAGACCCAGTTCTAATTCACCAGTTTTCCCGCCAATGTTCTATTTTTGTTCTAGGATCCTATCAAAGATCCCATATTACATTTAGTTATTTCTCCTATGAAAAGATTTTTTAAATATGTTTTTATTGATTTCAGAGAGGAAGGGAGAGGGAGAGATAGAAACAGCAATATGAGAGAATAATTGATTAGCTGCCTCCTGCATGCCCCATACTGGGGATTGAGTCCACAACCCAGGCATGTGCCCTGATTGGGAATCAAACTGTGACTTCCTGGTTCATAGGTGGATGCCAGGCCAGCCAGGTATTTTTCCTTAATCCTTAACAGTTAGTCTTTTCTTATCTTTCTTGGCCTAGATACTATTAAAGAATACTGATCAGTTATAATTGATCCAGCTTTTTAATTTTGTTTTAGAGCTAACGACAGCCATGAGATCAAGTTCTAGTCCAGGAATGTGAGTGGAAGTGGTATTTACACCTTCCAGCCTGTCACAGAGTTCTCCTGTTTCCACTGGATGGAAATGATGAAGACCCATGTGACCAGGGAAGCCTCATTTTGGTAACAGCAAAATCTCCCTATCAGCTCTGAGCTTGTGTCCTGGAGTTGTTCCAACAGAGAAAAATAAAATATCTATTTTAATTGAGTCATTGCATTTATGGGTCTCTTCCTTATAGGAGTTTGTGCCAACTGTAGACATTATACCTACATATCCCTAGAGTGATTGCATATCACCATATAGCTGCTGGGTGATTTCTGATTGAATCCTCTCGGGTAGGAGATAGTGATATAGGCTACAATAGAATAAATTACTGAGCTATTATCAAGTTAATTATATCTATGATTACTTATACAAAAACTGTGAACTTGCTATATCATTATTGATCTTTCCTATTTTCACCAATAACTTCACCAGTATCCCCAACGGATATAGGTGAATGTAGTTTGGGTGAGAAAGGGGGGGGGAGGGAAGGGAATTATTTTAATAACTCTTCAACTTGAAGGCAAGTATCAATTTTATAAACTTAAAGCTGTGATTTTGTTTAAGTCCTAAACAGTTATCATTGCTGGTTCTGTTTACAAAAGTTTTAAAACAAATTCCAGTTATATACTTTTTTCCTAATTTCATTTTTTTAAAATACAGCTGAAAGTGACAACAGATTTACAAATGTTCATATGGAAATAACACAAACACAATACAATAGTTAAATAAGGATAAACTGTTTTGTGTATTCACAATTATAACCCTACTTTTGCCCACCCATGTATATTTTTGACTTGTTAAAATTTTACCTGTACTTTAATTTTTTCCCATAGACCTTTTAATCTACTCTCTCAGAAGGAGAAGAGTTTTCCTGACCCCATTGTTAATTGAGAAAGAGAATAATCTGTGTATTTTGTAACTGTAAGTGTAGTCTGTGTAGTTCTTCAGCAAAGAAATTAGTGATGATACCTTTCCTTAGTTGAGAGATATCAGCCTAAAATTTAATTTAGGTCATTCAAAATATAAGTATTTCATTTCAACATTAAAAATGTTTAAAAGGGGAATTTCAAGAGAACCGCTTTATTCCTTTGGCTACTGAGTAATCTACACAACAAATTAACAAAAAAAGATAATTGTATGTATTCCATTCTATACTCTGTCTATACTTACTCCTAATTTTCCACCCTCAAATATAATGATCTAATAATATATATATAATATATAATATATAATATAATATATATAATATAATATATATAATATATATAATATATATTATATATTATATATAATATAATATAATATATATAATATAATATATATAATATAATATATAATATATAATATATATAATATATATAATATAATATATAATATAATATATAATATATATAATATATATAATATAATATATATAATATATATAATATAATATATATAATATAATATATAATATATATAATATATATAATATAATATATATATTATAATATATATATTATATATATAATATAATATATAATATAATATATATATATTATATTATATTATATATCATATAATATAATATATATATTATATTATATGATATATAATATAATATAATATGATATAATATATAATATGATATAATATAATATAATATATATATTATATTATATTATATGATATATATAATATATATTATATTATATAATATATAATATAATATAATATATAATATATATTATATTATATTATATATAATATAATATAATATATAATATAATATATATATTATATTATATAATATAATATATATAATATAATATAATATAATATAATATATATGATATATAATATAATATATATATTATATATAATATAATATAATATATATAATATAATATATATATAATATAATATATTATATATATAATATAATATATATAATATAATATATATAATATATATAATATATATATAATATAATATATATAATATAATATATATAATATATATAATATAATATATATAATATAATAATATATATAATATAATAATATATATATATATTATCAGTATACATACATACATACACATACTGCTTTTGGTCAAAACCTGTAACTTGGCTAAATCCAGGAAGGGTTGAAAAAATTGAGACTACATTTCTTGTGATCAAACTGTTTATCTATTGTAACCTCCCCCCCTTGCAACACTACCAAGGTTTGGGATACTTTCACTCTTTTCTGTTACCATCGTTTATTTTTTTTCTTCACTGAACTTTGTTAAACTGCCTTATTGTGGTATAGTTTATATACAAAGTACTGCACATATTTAATGTGTACAATTTGATGAATTTGGACATAAACATTCATGATATCATCACCATAATCACGATAATAGATACATCCAACATCTCCCAAAGTTTCCTTAGATCCTTTTCTTTTTGAAATCCTCACCCTAGGATGTATTTCCATTGATTTTTTTTTTTTTTTTTTTTTTTTTAGAGAGAGAGGGGAAGGCCAGAAAGAGCGAGAGAGAGATATGAAAGCGAAATGTTGATTGGTTGCCTCCTGACCTGGAATAAAACCTGCAGCCTTTTGGTGTATGGGACAATGCTCCAACTGAGTCACCTGGGCAGGGCCTTTTTTCTTTTTTAATAGTCGTGACCCACAAGTTGAGAACCACTAGCAGGGTCACCTAAGACCATCGGAAAACACAGATATTTACATTATGATTCATAACAGTAGCAAAATTACAGTTATAAAAGTAGCAACGAAAATAATTTTATGGTTGAGGGTCACCACAACATGAGGAACTGTAGTAAAGTGTTGTGGTATTAGAAAGGTTGAGAACCACTGCTCTAGAGGAACTAAAAGCACAGTGTTAGCTAAGGCTGATCTGGTTCTTGCATTCACTCAGGACTTTAAAAATATGATACACTAGGGGCTTGGTGCCCAAAATTCGTGCACTGGGGGTGGGTGATCCCTCAGCCCAACCTGCCCCCTCACACATACTGGGAGCCCTCAGGGGATGTCCTACTGACCACACCCTGGCCTGCCCAAGGCCAAAAGCCTCTGGCTAAGGATTTAGGCCTTGGGCACCCAGCCATCACCCTGCGATGGGGCTGATCACTGGCTCCGACCCAGCCCCAGCCTTGCGCCAGCCAGTGATTGCCCTGCCAAGGAACCGATTGCTGGCTCTGCCCCAGCCTTGCACCAGCCAGTGATCACTCTGCCATGGAGCTGATCCCTGCCTGACTCCACCCCAACCCCGGCCTTGCACTAGCCAGCGATTACCCTGCCATGGAGCCGATCGCTGGCTGGCTCCGCTTCAGCCCTGGCCTTGGGCAGTAGCCATCTTGGTTGGGTGTTAATATGCATATCACTCCTGATTGGCTGGTGAGTGTGGCTTATTGGGTGTAGCAAAGGTAGAGTCAATTTGCATATTACTCTTTTATTAGATAGGATTTTATCAGCCTGAATGATGGAAACTTAAACTGTAACTACAGTGAATATTTGCTTTGAGCAATCACCAATCTAATTTCAAAGTTTGCAGAAGGTTTGCCAACTAATTTGCTTTTATTTTATATGAAGTTAACTTATCCTATTGTGAAATAGAATATTTAAGGTATCAGAGGAAGAATGGTTGATTAATTTTTTAGCAAAAATCAAATATAATTTGGAAAATACTTCACATGAATTTGTCCTACTTTTATGAGTCTATAAAGCTAAACTCTTTTTCTTATCTGGGAGCTGCTTGCAGTATTGTTATTATCAAACTCATCTCATGTCAGTTCATAGGTTAAAGAGAATTATAAAATTACAATTTCTTGAATTTAAGAATTCATTCTTTAACTGCAAACCAAAATGGAAATGATTTTAATTATATATGGCAAACATGTAGAACCTGTGCACCGGAACAAAAATACTTTTTAAGAAATGACACAAGTTCACCCGTTCAGGGGAAATGGACAAGTGCTTTGGTAGCCATCACGTTCTGTGCCTGACACCACTGTCTGGAGCTCCAACTACAGACCCCAAAATAATCACTTATCGACTGAAATGTAAGAGACAACATGATTACTTCCTTTGAACTATTATCCAAAATAGAAAATGTAAATATTGCAGGCCTGTCAACTCCTAATGGAGCAGCAGAAAGCTCAGCTCAGCACTATGTTGGGAAGCAAGCAGTGTTCTCTGGAATTGCGACAAATAAGATTTATCATTTTAACTGTTAAAAGTTTAACAGTAAACTTTTGAACCTGTGGCATTATCTGAAAGCTAGGGTTTAATAGACTTTTATTAAATGTATTTGAATAACAATTGCTTATTTGAGTACTTTTTGTCAATCCATACCACCAATGTCATTATTGACCAATACGAGTATAAGTTCTAGGGACACATGGTGAATAAAACTGGTAATGGGAGAAATAATGGAAGAAGCAAGTAATAAACAGGTAACTAAGTATCACAAATTTCAGATAGCAATCATTTTCGATAGAAATGATAAAAACTATAGAATAAAACAAGGTAACAGAATGCATATGTATGCTAGCCTGCATATGTGTGTGATATGCTTCTTGCAAAAGTGTCATTCAAACAAAGAACTGAATGATAAAAAGGAATCAGCCATGTCAATTTACAAAGAAGTTCTCTTCCAAGCAGAGTTCCAGCAAATGCAAACAACAACAAAAACCCCATTCACTTTTGTTCAAGGTGAACTTAAATGTTCTACAATAGAACCACTTATATAAATAACACACTAGTAAGTCCAGTGAAATTGCGTAAGGTTCTGGAAGTCAAGCTAGCTTCTCTCGCCCTGGTATTGTTACAACACTAAAGGCAAAGGGGAAGAAACAGTACAGGAGCAATTTCCCTTATAAATTCCACATGGTGCAGTTTTTAATGTGATGAAAGGAAAATCAGGTTACCTTCTCTAGCAATCATTCTTTCATTACTTAAGACTTTCGTCTACCCCTGATATCTTTTCAGACCTGTCATTCTCTGTCTTTAAAAGTGAAAACTCTGGCCAAAACTGTTTTGGCTCAGTGGATAGAGCGTCTGCCTACGGACTGAAAGGTCCTGGGTTCAATTCTGGTCAAGGGCATGGGCTGCGGGCACATCCCCAAAAAGGGGTGTGCAAGAGGCAGCTGATCTATGTTTCTTTCTCATCAATGTTTCTGACTTTCTGTCCCTCTCCCTTCCTCTCTGTAAAACAATAAAATATATTTTAAAAAATGAAAACTCTGGAGAACTCAACACCATTAACCTAGTGCAGTGGTCAGCAAACTCATTAATCAACAGAGTAAAATATCAACAGTACAATGATTGAAATTTCTTTTGAGAGCCAAAAACCGACTTCTGCGCATGGGCCATGAAATTTCAATCACACTGTATGTGTTTGCCCGCACATGGTATTTTGTGGAAGAGCCACACTCAAGGGGCCAAAGAGCCACATGTGGCTCGTGAGCCGCAGTTTGCTGACCACGGACCTAGTGCGTCACTGTGGTTCTCTTTCACTTACAATGAAGCATTTATGTTAGCTCAGAAGAATGCTTTGACACTAAATGATAGATCTACCACTTATGAACTCAGTCTTCCTCTACTGACATTTGTCAGTCATCAGCTTTTGATGCAAGACCAGAGGAAAGGACTTGTATAATCATAATTACATGTTACAGAGCAGTTAATGCATTCACTGTATTCCCCAAGGTCGTAGAGGCCCAAATGTCTATCCTCTACATTTACTGAAACTAAGATTTATACATTCTTGAAATCAAAATGATATGAGGACACAACAGGAATGAAATAGACATTCAAAAATATGCAGCTTCATAATTAAACTCTCTGCTGACGATGCACTCTTTGAACATGCATACTGGTGTTGGGCCAAGATAAAATTCTTGGTGGCACAAGTGAGTGTTTCTAAACTTGATTTCTGAATACAATTGTGAAAAAATGGCTGTAAACATTTGAGCCTACATTGTTTTTAAAGCAATCTAAAAACCATTTTGGAAACAGGGGAAAAGTATTAGATAAATGGGGAGTTTTAAGACTACTGCATATATCACATGATAACTTGGAGGAAAATTGATCATTACATTGATTTTAAAAATATCAGTCCCAAATAAATATCACAGAGTAATTTCGAAAAGATACAAAAGTGTTTAAAAGTGTGGAGAACTGGAATTTGTTCTGTTTTTTTCCAAATCAGAAATTAAAAAAAAAAAAAACCACAACACTAACTTTCCCCTTCACTCTATTTTCCTTCCTCATATCTTCTAATTTTTTCAGTAAATTTCATGGAACCAGTTCCTAAAAAACTTTCCTAAAAATGTAAGCATCTCCTGCCAGAGGGAGGAAAAAGAATGAGATGTATATAAAAGGTGATGGGAGAAAAGCTAACAGGTTCATTTCTTTTTCTCTTCCAGAAAAACTTAAGAGTGAAACCTAACGTTGGAGAGCGGGAGCCACTGTGAAAATTCTGACGGAATCACATACTAGCTAGCAAGCATATTTGTATAGAGTTAAGGAAGGAAGAATGCTCAGGGGTCATGTAGACCTGGAGGTGAGACTCAGGACTGAGTCTATAAACTACTTGGCAGTATATCAGATACACCTGGCCATACAGTGAGAGGATGTCTGCATCATCTTGGGGGTGGGGGGGAGTAAAGTTTTGCATGTTGGTAGATTAGTAAAGTTTTGATTTCAGTGCCACTCATAGTATTTAAACACAAACTTCAGAGGAATTTTTTGCAAAGTTCAAAGGAGAGAGAGGGAGCTATATTAAGTATATGCCATTTAATATCTTCTTGCTTAACATTATAGGGTGCTTTCTAAACTAAGAATGTAAGTCAGCACTTCGGGTTTTCCAAAATGATTCCACTGGTCAGAGGATCTTGGTCCACTGATGTCACTGTAATAATGGGAGATGCCAGCGATGTGGTGTGACTTGTGTGCTGATGTGGGAGTTTGCACACCTTCTGCTGATTGCTAATGTGCATTTTTGTCTTAGAACACAGCACAGAGCTGAGCAAATAGGCATATCCTTAATGGTAAGGTATACCTCAGGTCTCTAAGTAATTTTTAGTATCAGGATAGATAACCATTTTCTGGTAAGAAGCTGGCATTGTCGTGTCATCTGGTGGGATGCAGCTGGTATTACTGACTCTAAAGTCAGAATTGGGTAGAAGGGTTGTCTATAGCTAAACTCGGAACATTAACCTGGCTTGTATCAAAATCACAATTTAGGGTAACTGTTTCCTCTGCCAAGTTTTTTTTTTCCTTAACTGCTAATTAGATAAAACATTTGATGTAATTTTGTTTGTTTTACCTTCATTTAGAAAGGTAGAATACAGGTGAGCCAAAGAAATCTATCAGGCCATTGCCCAATCAATAAACAGAGCAAAATAAGAACTGGACTTGGAGAGAAAAAAAATCAGTCTACACCAGGGAAAGAGGCAGAGGACAGATTTTGTAGCTGGAAGTTTGATGGGGAAAATGAGTATTTCCTGATTTTGTTAGAAGTCTTGGATGCTGCTGAATTAGAATTTTGTTCTTTTAGTTAGAATGGCCCTTTTTTTTTTTTTTTTTTTTTTTTTTTGGCAATCACTGAAATCTTTGTTATATCAGCACAGCCTGAGGACATGCATTCTATATAATAAGAAGCCCAAGGAACTTGGAAATGTCCGTCTCTCTTGTTAAAGACAATTAATTCTGTCTAATATTCAATATATCTGATCTGTAGACCACTCAGAAAATAACCAACTTTTGTAAGTGACAACTTTTATAAGTTCATGTTCTTTAGGTGGACTTTCCCAGGAGAAAGTTACATAAAATGTATGTGGATATCAACTCTTCTCCAAATTCATGATTTAGACTGTAGCATATTGGCTTTTGTTACTAGCAAGTTATGTGTTAAGCTCATATTTGTTGCAAAGGAAAAGGATGAAAACAATATGTTTAAGTTCAAGTAGTATTTTAGGAATAGACGTTGCCATTGGAGGAAAAATAGGCTTGCTAAGAAAACAACAACCTCCTTCCTCCCCTCCCTCAAAAAACAAAACAAAATAAGGAATTTCCTTTAAAAAAGAGAAATACCTGAAAATAAGAGGGACAAAACAAAACAAAATAATATGGATAGATTGTTTCTTTGATGAAGAGCCTTTTCAAATTTCCAATTAAAATAGAGGTTTGAATGTAAAAAATTTCTTATACCTATGGGCACCTATGAAAAAAAGATTTTTAGGAATCTAGATTTAAATACAAAATATTAACTCTGACGGGGAAGGTATTTTTCTAAATAGACAATATGCTTTAAGACTGAACAGTCTATGCTTAGATTATGCCACTTGCTCAGAACCTCCTCACAAACAGAAGAATTAATTGAAATGGCCACAGCCCAAGTGCCTACTGAAACCAGATAAATAAAATGACATGTGAAGCAGCAAGTGCATGGCACTGTGGAGTGGTGGGACTCTGAATACCTGGGTAAATTGTTTTAACACTCTGTGAACAGTACATTGGCATGTTGATTTGAAAAAAGCTGCCAGTTTCTTAAACCTCTTTTTATAGTTTTACTAGAGGACCATTGCATGAAGATTCATGCAATAGGCTTTTCTTCCCCTGGCTGCCAGGACCAGTTTTCCTCTGGAACCTGGGACCCAGGCCTTCCCTCTGGCTGTTGCCTTTTGTTTTTGCTTTGGCCAGCTGGTGACTTCACTCTAGCCGGAGCCTTCAGTCTTCCCTGCTCTGACTGAAGTGCCACGCTGCCGCTGCCTCGTCTCCACCCCGCCAAGGGCAGGCGCCCGACGCCGCCTCTTCTCTGAGCCTGGGGGCCAGGCACTTGCCCGCCACTGCTACCACAGCTACCACAGCTTTGTCTCCAACCCCAGTGCCGGATGCTTGCACCGCTTAGCCCTGCCCACCCCCCCTCCTGATTGGCTGGTAGCATAGCCAATCAGGAACCAAGGTACAGTCACATTTGCATGTTACTCTTTTATTAGATAGGATGGGTGGAAGTGGAGCAGCATTAGTGTTCAGGACAAAGGCAGGAGTCCCCTCTTTTATTTTACATATGCGTAAGATTTAGGTTTTCAATCAGGCCAACACTCAAATATCCCATTGCTTTTTATAAGTAGGATTTTAGGGGCCACCTTTATAAATGGCATCGCTTTATACATCTTCTCTCCTTTAGATTAAAATTGCAAACTCATGGCTCTTGGGCTAAATTTAACTGATAGAAAATGATTAACTTAAAAAATGAAACTCTTTATTTTGAACTAATTATAGATTAATCTGCAGGTGTAAAAATAAGATAGATCCTATGTGCCTTTTACCTAGTTTCCCCCAAGAGTAATATCTTACAAAACAATAGTCAAATACCACAACCAAAATACTGACTTTGCTAATATCCCACTGAATTTATTTGCTAATATATTATATTGCACAATTTTAACCCATATTGTGTTGTAAATTTGAATAGTAGCTAATACTTATAAATCAGAAGGTTTACATAATAAAATAGATTGAAATATTTCAAAACTGAGTCTGCATTGTACATACACTGTTACGCTGGAGCCAATTATAGCATTTTTAGTACACCACATGCATTCTCTCTTCACCCTTAATAACTCCATGTTTCTTCTTAATAGCTCACCCAATTCATGTATTATGTTCCTATAGCTGCCACTATCATATAATCCTAATTTCTATTTTAGTATGCCTCTACCCCAGTGTCCTAAACTTACTTAGTTATCCACCTGAGAGCACTGTATCCCCTGCCTGTGCTCAGTTAGAACTGGGAAGACTGAAAGTACTACTAGACCTCTTAACAGGTGAGTAACAGAGGCCCTTAGAGAAGCAGGCCAGGCCAAATACTTTTCAAATGGAATAATGTCACCAAATAAGAGCAAATGAAATTATAAAATGTCAAATGAACAGTTTTTTATTCCCAGTCTTGACTTTTTCCCCTGAGGTCCAAATATATATATTTGACAACCTACTTGACATTTCTACTTGGAAATTTAACATTGAAACTTAACACACTGGAAATAGAACATTTGTTACCTTCCTTATAAACCTGATTTTCTTAAAGTCCTCATTTCAGTAACAAGTCCCACCATGTACCCACTCTTTTAGGCCAAAGACCTTGATATCTTCCTTAATTCAGCTCTTTACCTCAAACCACCCCTATTCTTCATATCAGGGGTGGGGATCGTTTGGCCCCCCAGGCTGATTAAGGCCTGCAAAATTATCTGGCCTGGCTATGCCAAGGCATTTGGGATGAGTTAATTACATGTTTGACCAAATATAGGAGGCTAATTTTTAAATTGATAATTTTGTATGGGTTTTGAATTATATCACAAATATCCAAATGGCCCTTGGCAGAAAAAAGTTCCTTACCCGTCTTGGTAGCTGTGTCTCCAAAGGATATCCCTAATCTACTAACCATCGGCGCTAACCCACCAATGATCTCTCAGACTACTGCAATAGCTGGGTCCATGAGTTTCCATTTCTGTCCGCTAGAATCCATTCTATACATTAGCACTTCTAAAAGCATAAATCCCAACCTATAAGGCACTTAGCAATTTAGCCCCTGCCTACTTCTTCAGCAACTTTTTTAAACAAAAGCACAGACATATTTTCTATCACAGAACTTTCTGCTTGCTGTTCTGTATTCCTTCCTTACCCATTCACAAAGCTCACCACCCATCCCTTAGTTCTTAGGTTAAAATCACCTGAGTTAATTATCACCTCATCAGAGACTTTTATTCATTATCCTAGCTAAAGCAGCACCTTTCCCCCAACCAATGACACTTCTTAAGAACTATTACACTATTGTAAATATCATTATAAGATAGCATCATATATATATATATACATACTAGAGACCCAGTGCACAAAATTCGTGCATGAGGGGGTTGTCCCTCAGCCCAGTTTGCACCCTCTCCAATCTGGGACCCCTCGAGGGATGTCTGACTGCCCGTTTAGGCCCAATCCTAGTAGGGTTGGGCCTAAACGGGCAGTTGGACATCCTTCTCACAATGCAGGACTGCTAGCTCCAAACTGCTTGCCTGCCTGCCTCCCTGATTGCCCCTAACCACTTCTGCCTGCCAGCCTGATCACCCTCTAACCCCATAATGGCAAAACTATGACATGCGTGTCAGCACTGACACGCATAGCCATTTTCGATGATACGCGGCCACTTGTGGTCACATACAGAGAAGTATGGGGCTGCATGCCAAGAAGGACGTTTCATCCTTGGCTACTGCATGGCCGAAACATTAGCTGTAGTGTAGTGTAGACACTCTGTGCAGGAGGTCTATAGGCCAAAACAACAGAACTCTGGCACAGAGCATCTAGTTCTGGGACTTCTGGTTAGGCCCTTAGGGGATCTTTGACCTCATTTCCAGCCAGCGGAGTAGGGAGCAGCAAAATGCCATAGGAGATGCATCTCTGGGGGCCGTGTGATCGCCATTACCAGCAACCTCATAACCACAGCAACCATCATCCAATCTACTGTTCTGGGGTGTTGTGGATTTCTAATTGACCATCATTACTGAGATAAGTGAGAGGGAGGCTGGGAGAGGCAAGGGCCTGTGCTATGGGTGCCGTTTCCCACCATTAGAAATAGCGGCAGCCATCTTAATTTATATAAGGTACGTCATTTTGCAGCATACTGCAGACTCTGTTTCACCACTGTTACTGTTGTGCATTCTTATTAATCCTTATTTCTGCTTATTAACCCTGCCTTTTCCTAAAAGACAGTTACATGTGCCATCTTGTGGCCAGTTAGGCTAGTTAACCCCTAATTGCCTGCAGGGCTAACAGGCTATCTATAATTCTATCTTCTGTCACTGCCCCCCGATGGAGAACCTAAAAAATAAAAAAATCAAGGTTAAGTAAATGAAGTGGTAGTAGTAGTAGCCGACCCTTTAAAGAGACATGTACTGAGATGTATGGCATTATAGAAAAAAATGGCAGATCATTTTGCGTTCTATGTACTGAAACGGTAGTAAGCAGAACGTGGAATATAAATAGACATTTTGAAACTAATCATTCCCAGCTCTTGAAAAAAAGTGAGGATAAAAGGAAGGAATACATTTCCAGGCAGCTACACCTTTATAAGAGCTAATCTAATTCCATCCTTAAATTTATAAAAGCATCTAAAAATTTAACATCTGCAAGTTTGAGCATTGCTCACTCCATAGCTCAGCATGGAAAAGCACTCAGTGAAGGAGAATTTATTAAAGAAACTCTCCTAAGATGTGTACCAGTTTTATTTCACGATATGGAGAAATAAAGATGCAATTATTAAGAGAATATCTGAGTTACCACTCAGTGGAAATATCATAATATTCCAAATAATGAGACTGAACACAAACGTACAACATCAATTAAAGAGAGACATAAGTAAGTGTAAATATTTTTTGATCTCTCTTGATGAAACTACTAATGTCATATCACATGCTCAGTTGGCCTTTATTGGTCGATATTCTGATGGTCTCACAATGAGAGAAGAGTTGATAAAGTTAGTATCAGTGCCAACAAGTACATCTGGAAGCAAAATATGTAAGGTTGTTATACAAACATTCCATGACCTAAGCGTTGATATCTCTAAAGTTGTGTCGGTGACAACAGATGGGGCACCAAACATGGTGGGGGAAAAAGTCAGATTTGTCAAATTGTTTATAGAAGCTACTGGACATACAATTGTGCCTTTTCATTGCATTATCCATCAGGAGGTTTTATGTCCCAAGGAAGGATTCACCGACTTAAATGACTTAATGTCAGTTGTTACAAAAATAGTTAATTTAATAGCTGCTCATTCCCTTCATAAGCGAGAATTTTCTGTACTTTTACTGGAGGTTGATTCCAACTACAGTGGACTGCTGATGTATAATAATGTAAGATGGCTGAGCTGAGGCAAAGTTCTTGAGCACTTTGTGAAGTGCATTGAAGAAATTAAGGTATTTCTTGAGGATAAGGACCTGGGAAACTTTTCTCAGCTTGATGGTAAGTGGGTCAATACCCTGATATTTTTTACAGATCTCTCTGTTCATATCAATGAACTGAACTTAGAATTACAAGGTTTTGGCAAAAGTATTGACATTACGTTTGAATACATAAAAGCTTTTGAAAGTAAACTTAAAATTTTCAGGTGAGATGTAGAAACTAAAACTTATAAGTATTTTCCTCAAGTAACAAAGTATATTGAGAAGGCCAGTGCAGCTGTACAAAATGAAATGGAACCCTTGCATATAAAGTACCAGCATGTTTTAGATTTGTTATTTGACTAGTTTAGTGATAGATTTTAATCAATTTAGAAGCCTAGAACAGACCATAAAATAATCATTCTGATGTAGTAGTCTACAGTAGTTTGAAATTAAATGGTTTCCAATGGATGCAAATTGATGATTTGGAGATGCAACTTGCAGAATTTCAAGACAGCATCTAGGCTCAGGTGTTTGTCGACTTGAGGTCAAAGCTTGAGAATCTAGAAAGGTGCCGCTTGGAGAATCAAGAGGAGTGCCACTACGAACAGGAGATTTGGAGTGCCTGGAACCATTTACCAGACACTTTTAGCACCCTGAAAAAATATAGCAATTGATATACTCACAATTTTTCCCTCTACATACTTTTATGAAATCTTATTCTCAGCATTAAATAATATCAAAATCAACAAAAGAAACATATTGACAGATGAAATTAGTAGCGCTTGCTTGGGCTTAAAGTGTACAAAATACCAACCTTCAATTGAAGGTTTAGCCAATGAAATTCAGCAACAAAAAAGTCACTAATAGGCAGGTTAGTTAAAGAATTTCCCCTCCCCCTCACTTATCTTAGTTCACAGCACCCCACACAAGTTAAATAATATCAAGACCAACAAAAGAAACCGACTGACAGATGAACAAAGAAGTGACTAAGCAGGTAAGTTAAATAATTAGTTTTGATTTATTAAATACAGTTATATATTACAATTATATATTTTTGTTAAACTATAAATATCGTGAAATTATGGTGTTTTTTTTCTTGAAGTGACACACCACCTGAGATATGCTCAGTTTTATGGTGAATTTGACACACCAAGCTCAAAAGGTTGCCCATCACTGCCCTAACCACTACCCTGTCAGCCTAATTGATGTCTAACTGCTCCCCTGCCAGCCTGATTGCCCCCAACTTCCCTCCTCTGCCAGCCTGGTCACCTCTAACTGCCTTCTCTGCAGGCTTGACAGTCTCCAACTGCCCTTCCTTGCAGGCCTGCTCCCTCCCAAATGCCCTCCCTTGCTGGTCTAATGGCTCACAACTGCCCTCCCTTGCAGGCCTGGAACCTTCCACTGTCCTCCCCTGTTGGCCATCTTGTGATAGTCATTTTGTGTCCACATGGGGGCAGGATCTTTGACCACATGGGGACAGTCCTCTTGTGTGTTGGAGTGATGGTCAATCTACGTATTACTCTTTTATTAGCTAGAATAGAGGCCTGGTGCATGAGTAGGGACTGGCTGGTTTGCCCTGAAGGGTGTCCTGGATCAGGGTGGGGGTCCCCTTGGGGTATGGGGCAGTCTGGGTGAGGGGCCTATGGTGGTTTGCAGGCTGGCCACACCTCCCAGTGACCCAAGCAGAGGCCCTGAGATCTGGAATTAATTTATGTTCTACAATTCAAACTTTGTAGCCTGAAGCAGAGCCAAGCCTTCGCTCACTCCCTGGTGACAACCATGTCTGTTTGAAACTTTGTAGCCTAGAGTGGGGGCCTAGGTGCTAGGGCTGCAGAAGCTTGACTTCCTCCATTGCCCAGGCAACCCTAGCATCTTCTCTCTCCAGCTCCATAGCTGCCATCATTTCTGTTGGGATTATGTATCTTCTATAATTGAAACTTTGTAGCATTGAGTGGAGTCTTAGGCCGGCAATGGCAGGTGGAAAGCTTGGCTTTCTTCATTGCCGGGGAAACCCAAGCCTCCCTCCTGCTCTCAGTGGACGCAGCCATCTTGGTTGGGATTTATTTGCATAATTTGCTCCTGAATGGCTGGTAGGTGTGGCTTGATCAGAGATATGGTCAATTTGCATATTACTCTTTCATTAGATAGGATATGTGTGTGATTATATATAATCACACACACACACACACACACACACACACACACACACACACACACTGAATGGCCAGATTATTATGACCACCTGATGTTTGTAGGCAAATTAGCCATATACTGCATCATATGGGATATGGAAGCTAAAGGCCTGTTCAAACACCTTTGCTGTCTGCAGTTACCCAGATAAAACTTCTCCAGTTCTCACAGGAACACAAGGATTGGACAGTTGAGCATTGGAAAAAAGTCATGTGGTCTGATGAATCATGTTTCCAGTTGCATCATGCAGATGGTAGATTGAGAATTTTGTGGAAACAGCATGAAAGCACGCATTCCACATGCATGAGAACAACCCTTCAAGCTGGTGGGGGCAGTGTTATGGTTTAGGGCATGTTTTCCAGCATGATTTGGGCTCTTTAATTTGTGTGGAACAATTTCTGAATAGCACAACATATCTAAGTATTGTTGCTGATCAAGTTCATCCTATCATGTTGGTGGCATATCCCAATGGAGATGGCTTCTTCCAACTGTGCTTATATTTATGCGAGAGTGGTTTCAAGAACATGAGGGAGATTTTACCTTGGTTAGGTGGCTCCCACAATCACCAGATCTCAATCCAATTGAGCATTTGTGGGATGAAGTTAAAAGAGTCATCAAGCAGCTGGTTCCACAACCATCAAATCTCACAGAACTGGACAGTGCTATTCATCAGGCATGGTGTCAGATTCCCTGCATCACCTTTCAACATCTTGTGGAGTCAATACCAAGAAGAATTGTTGCAGTATTGAAGGCAAAAGGTGGCCCAACAAAGTACTGATAGGGTGGTCATAATAATCTGGCCACTCAGTGCATATGTGTTATCTGTATCTTCAGCTACAGTATAAGTTCCATAGAGTCAGAGACTTGCTATGTTTACTCACTGCTGTATTCCAAACCTAAAACACTGTCAAGGTCATAGTCCATATTTTTTAATAACTTGTGAATGTGTAAATTGAATATTATGAAAATTGAAGGGTAAATTATAAGTGGTATTTGAATTTGGCAAAAACACTGTGAAAACCTAACATAAGATTTAATTAATTTTTAAATCAGCATTGTAAATCACTAATTATCCTATATAATAAAAAGATAATATGCAAATAGACCTAACGGCAGAACTAGTCGCTATGACGTTCATTGGCCATCAGGGGGCAGATGCTCAAGCAGGAGCTTCCCTTGGTGGCCACTGCACTCCCAAAGGGTGAGTGCTGCCCAGCCACAAGTCAGGCTGATGTCTGGAAAGCATAGCGACGGTGGCAGGAGACTCTCCCATCTCTGGGGCAGTGCTAAGGGGAGTGGGCATAAGCCATTAGTTGGACATCCCCCAAGGGCTCCTGGACTGTTAAAGGGTGCAGGCCGGACTGAGGAACCCACCTCCTCCCCCCAAGTGCACAAATGTCGTTCCCTGGGCCTCTAGTCTTGAATAGCTCACTAGAATTTCTACTTTCAGCAATGATAGAGAAACAGAATACAGATTTGTCTTCAAACCTTAAATAACTGAACAACCAGAAGGTATAAAAAACTAATATACAAATAGACTGAATGGCAGAACAACCAAAGAACCAGCTGCTATGATGTGTGCTGATCATTAAGGGGTGTGTACAGAATATGGTGGATATTGATAGCAGGTGGTAGAGTGCGGAACATGGTAGGCATTGGCTGCAGTGGGATGGTAGAGTAGGTGAGCAGGGGCATCAGACCAAGGCAGGGAGCCAGCAGCTGTCATTGGGGTGAACCTTTAGAGGTTACTGAAAATTCTTTTCTCCCCACACATCATGGTCCCTCCCAGCACTCGCAACCTATTAAATAACAGTTTCAGTGGCTGACATTTTGGCATCTGTATGTCCAAAAACTCTCTAGTTATTTGTAGTGTGTAACTGAATGAGAATTATCACAATAGCCAATTCCTTTATTTTATAATTTTTTCCCTTTATACTTGAAAAAAAGTTTAGGAAAATAAAATTAGTAAGTCATCTCAAAACGAGTACAAGAACCCCAATTTCTACACCTCCAGCCAAATATAACTTATCAAATATTTATACATTAGGGTGAAAGAATTTCAAATCATTTTTAATATTAGGTTTTTCTACAGAAGAAGCATAAAGATTCTAAAAACTGGAGCTATAAGAGAGTTTATTGTACATGTCAACCTCCGAGATACTCAATCTGGCTGAGGCCCGTCAGCTTGGATGCTGCACTATGCACATTTCCCACTTTTACAGCCTCTATATGATGCCACTAGCAACAACAGAAAGTAGTCACATGTCCTTAAACTTGAGAAATATCTTTCATACTATGAGACCCTGACTATAGATAAGTATACTATAAGGAAGAAAGGTACTTTGTACAAGTATCATTTTTGATTCTCAATTTATTAACACATTTTTTTCTTTCATATTTTGGTGACTAAGGCAAAACTTCGAAACTAATGTCCTTCCTAGGCATTAGTACCCTGTTAGATCTTTAAAGAGAAGAAAATGACCAGGGGCAGCTAAATGGAAACCCTGCATTTGAATACAACTCCTGTGCTCTTTTCAAAATATCAATGCTATTTTCCCACCTTATGTCTAGAATATTAATTTTGGAAACTGTTTTATAAGTTATTTCCAGTGCGTTAGACATGTAAAAGAAAAGCTTCAACTTAGGTTTTTAGTTTTATTTATTTATTTATTTATTTATTTATTTAAATCCTTAACCAAGGAAATTTTCCTATTGATTTTTAGGGAGAATGGAAGAGAGAGAGAAAGAGAAACATCGATGTGAGAGAAACACATTGATTGGTTGCCTCCTGCATGAAGGAACTGGCAACTAAGGTATGTGCCCTTGACTGCAATCAAAGTTGGAACCCTTTGGTCCACAGGCTGATGCTCTATCCACTGTGCAAAACTGACTAGGGCAAGTTTTTAAAACTCTAATTGCATTGCTTTAGGCACTTGCATTGTATGATCTTTTGGGGTCATTTACCTCTCTTGAACTCACTCCAAATGATGCACATTCTATTTCTTGCATCTGTAATCCTCTTCTCCTTTCCTTACAAGTCCTGCTCTGAGAAGTCCTGTCTGACCATCCTAACTCATGTAGCCCATAATTTGCTTTCCAGACTCTTGCTTGTTTTATCACCATTTGGCATTATTATTATTATTATTATTTTGCACATTTGTTGACTTAGATACTGTTTCTTTCCTCTATTACACTCCATGCCTCTGCCTTGTTCACCACTATATCCCCAGAGCCTTGTCTAGTGTTGCCATTCCTTAAAACTAGAATGACTGTGGATGTCTATGAATGTGGATGTCAAAGCTACTTAACCCTCCAGCCAGTTCTGCTGGGCAGTGCTATCAGTGGGCAGTCTGGGCTGAGATAGCATTCCTGCTTTTGGAAAAAGGGCTAATACTGTGCAAACCCACAGTAAAAGTTCTGATGCTTTTGGTGTGGTTTCTAAGCTGTGTGGCACCAGTCATATTGATCCCTCAGGCACATTGACTCACCAGAGCTTGAAATGTAATATTCTAACTTGTGTCAAGTAAGGATTTTTGTTTTGTTTTTTAACTTGTATCCCCAAAAGCTGTCAAATTCAGAATTTTGCTGAGCCATGTTAATCTCCCATCTGTGCAGAATGGAATTCACAATGAATTTCTGGTTGTTGAAAAAAAAAAAAAACCAAAACAACAACCTAACATTATTAAGAGAGTGTGCATTTGGCACATTTTCAGAAAGTATGCTTCTTTCTGGCCTGAAGTTTAATAGCATATGACATATAGCAATGAGCTCTGTATATGAAAGAAGTTTGCTAGTTTTATGAATTTTTATGATTTGGCCTTCACCTTTTTTTTTGAACTTTTTCTCTAGAATATCATGCAACAGAAACAGAAATATGAGGAACTCAAGTTAGAAATCATTTTCCATTTCTCATTGTTCAGTACAGCTCATTCTCTCCATATCATCTAATGGAGTAGAGACTTCCAGTACTGAAATATTGAGGTTATGTCTAATGAATACCCAGTGCCTGCCACAGAGGGCCATGGAAGTGAATGACTGATGTTAATGATGATAAAGATGGATAATGAATGTGCTTGAATATGCTGACTAACTGCTTAATTAATACGTTAAAGTTTCAGAAGCTATAGATAAAAATACAAATGTATGCTGCACGAATGCCTGAGAGAGGGAGGTCCATATTGTCAAAAGGAAATTACTCTCTAGCAGTTAAGACACTAAGGACTTGATATTCAAAGAGCTGAGGAAGGACTTGAAGCTCCCATAATCTAGGCATAAAAACTGAGGACTAAATGAGTTAAGTCGTTCTAGTAATTAAGCAAGATCAAGGCAGACTCAAGTTAAGAAAAGAATGATGACAAAAATGAAGTCATAATTGAAAGTTGAACGTGAGCCACAACCTGGCTGGAGTATTATGATCAGATGGAAATCCGGGATTGAGGGAGCTTTAAATACACTATTTGATTTGCATTTGTGATAAAGTAGGTGTTGAAAAGGGAGGTAAGGAGCATCTCTAGTTTTTTTAAGGTCAAAACCACAAGTACACAATCTTAAACTTTCTGTAATGGCAGGAGAGAAAGAGCACTTTGCATTTTATCATAATAAAATGCTCCAAGGAGTGTGCACATCTGACATAGCAGAACTGAACTTGGCCTGTTCCAGGAATCCTAGCAGGGCTGAAGACCTAGATGAAAAAATGTGAGGCCAAAGCAACAAGTTGATTTTTCAAAGGAATGATAAGCATTGATGTCACCAAGCCCTTCCAAAAATATGAAATTGGGATTACTTTGGGTAAGGAAAGGACAACTGTTACTAAAAAAAGTTCAGACTGAACTTCTGTTTAATCTACATTTTCTGTATTGTCCATATTAAGCATGAGTACCTAATACAGTGAACAAACATGACTTGTGGAATATAATCATACAGTAATTTTCATCTCCCATTGTTGCTTTAAATATGCTCAGCAGTACATATTCATTCCAGTGGGCAAGTCTATAATTTTTCTACTCATTCCAATGTCACAAACTACTCTTTCAATTTAGTAACTGGAATTCTGAATTTATTCAAAGTTGTATATTTCTGGTTTCCTAGCTAAGAACTACTATAGCCTGGGGGTCCTATAATGGGGAAGAGAGGTAGTATACTTGGCAACTTCTTTCTTTCTCTGCCTAGTGGTTCTACATTCCCATCCCCAGCTGGATCACAGAGGTTTCTGACCCATCTGGGGATGGAGTGCAGGGTGGAAAGAGGGGAAGAAAAATCATACTGAGTAATAACTTGCAGTTAAGTGACACTGAATCTTTGGGCTTGGAAGATGCTTACCCTAAGTCCTTTTTATACATTTATTCTGAGTCCTTTGAGAGAATTTCATTTACTGGGGATTTTCTGTTTCTGATTTCCATTCTTAGCCTCCAGAAATTAGGCAACCCGTTAACCCTTTTCTGCTGAATTCTCTTCACTCATTATGGAGGACTGGATTCAAAGAATACAAGGACTTCTCCCCAACATTATACTGCTCAAGTCTTCCTCTAACCATTTAAACTCTGGACCTGTATAAAGGATTTAACATTCATTTAACTTGTTTTTAATTTTTTAAAAATTGTGTCTTGTCCAGGCACCTTATTTTAAAATGTCTTACCAATAGTTTCTTCATGTAAAGACACAATAATCAGTCAACATTTCCAATTTAACATAATGCAGATTATTGTTGTAAAATTATCTTTTAGATGACAAAAGAGACAAAGCAATCAGCAATGGGATCAAAGGATATAGATATGTCAAAAAAGATGAGAAATAGGAAAAATATGTTACTGGTTATAGTTTAAATTTGGAGAGCATTATCAGTAGAGCAATGGGAATAAAAGGTAAATTGCAGGGAGTTGATTAGGAATAGATTGTAAGGAAATAAATGTAAATGACTTCCTCCCTATGTGGCTAGAGGAGTCTTAATTTCACATACTGTTAAACACAAGAGACCCTGCCAGCTTGTCCTGGGCTCACTGGTTCCACTCCACCTCTCATCTTTCTACTTGGTTCCACAATCCACTATACTGGGGTTTGCAAAGGGACACTCTGGCTTTATTCAGAAATATGCAGGCTGCTGCTGTGCACAGAGGGAATTAATATTTCACTTTGTCCTAACCCTATATACCACTCCATTAACCACAACTTGAAGAAATCAACTGCACCAGAAATCCAGCCATTCTACCTCTGAGGATTCTTTCTGAAACACTTCTGAGAGCTAGCATTTAATTAGGTAAGCATTATACATGAGAGAGGCTTAGGGAAGGAGTAAGAAAGAGCATGGATCTGATAACTGGTGTGCAGGTAATCTGACAATGTTATCCACAGATTTTTGAAAACAGTGGACATGGAAGGAGATTAGTATACTTAGAAAGAGGCTCAGTCAAAAGAAAATGGATGAAGATTCATGTTATTTTCTTTGGCAACAAAGATGTCGTGAGTCTCTTTTTCCTTAGAAAGAGTATCTTCAGAATGAGGAGATAGCTCACAGATGCTACAGGAAGTTTTTACCATGAAACATACATGCACATTGTAGAACTAAATGAGTCAGAGCAACAGCTAAAAATCTCAGTTTTCTCTAAGCTTAGCTGCACCTTTCCAACGCAGCAACATATTTTAGCCAAGTCTGCTGTAAACTGCAAAAGAGTGATTCTGGGACTCTCAGGTTGCTGATGCTGTTAGACATTCTTCATCTTTTTGACATCAGGTATATTCTGATGAGATGAGAGAATGTCAGAGTGACAATATTAATGGAACTTTAGGGCTAACTACTTACATGATATCTGATATTTTCTTCCTCCTACTCTCCAGCCTCTCTGTGAGTTCCCAAGGAGTTGCAATGTCTCTAAAAGCCTCTACTTCATCTCACCAAAACTCTCAGAAAACCATACTATTTTAAACCTAGGGAAGGATTATCCCTTAGGGATTATCCCGAAGCAGTCCTTACCAGAAAAATACCCCCTCAGTTCATTAACTTGTATATTGTTCTTTCCACTATCAATTGCCCTTCAGTGGAAACTATTCCCTGTGGTTTAAAGTTTGGGAAACAGCCGAGACTGGTTTGGCTCAGTGGATAGAGCATTGGACAGCGGACTAAAGGATCCCGGGTTCGATTCCGACAAGGGCATGTACTTTGGCTGCGGGCACATCCCCAGTAGGGGGCTTGCAAGAGGCAGCTGATCGATGTCTCTCTCTCATCGATGTTTCTGACTTTCTATCCCTCTCCCTTCTGCTCTGTAAAAAATCAATAAAATATATTTAAAATTTTTTTTTAAGTTTGGGAAACAGATGATCCCATTCAGTGGCTTTTTTCACAGGGCCCCTGATAGGGATCATCTGTTTGAAGGGCCACGTTAACCTGTTTATGAAAGGAAACTCCAATCCATAGAAAGTAGAGAAATAAGTTCTTTATACATCCCTATATCCTCTATCCTATTTCAAGCAAAACCTTCGTCAACTCTTCTTTTCAATTCTTGAGAGTTTAGCTTTCATTTCTTGCTCTACTCACTAGTTTATAAACAAGGTTTTGGAACCCCAAATAATATTACCTGAAGCTTTTTTGTAAATACAAAGATTGTATTTGGGAAGTTTAATAATTCATATGTGTACAGTTATATATCCTATAGGTAACTATAGGACATATAGATATGTCTGTAATATGCATGATAATATATGAGATCTTTATATCACATGAGAAGGAGCAGAACATGCCACTCAAAAATATGCCTTATGTTTCAGATTATTTTTGAGAAAAGGCAGACCCAGAAGAAGTTCTAAAAACAAAGTAAAATGTACCATTTTGTAAGGAAAATTTATATTTACCAAGTAAATCTCCATTTTAAAAGGTGTCTCCTTTACTGTACAAGGAGAAGAATGACTATTTTTTCCATAAGAATTACTCTAAATGACAAGAATTTTTCATCAATATCAGACTTAACTCTGTATAACAATCATACTGTACTTTTCCTGATTACTTCTGGTAACTGGCTTCCCCATCCCCCAATATCTTTCTCCCATCTTCATCAAAAACAGTATTTAAGGTGGTGGCATGGACTGGCCATTCTTTTTCCTCCTTTAATAATATTGTGGGAAAGCTCTCAACTATTTTAACTCCCCTAGGGTAATTAAACAGTAGGAAGCCTTAATATAAATGAATTATTAAAATCTATAAAAGTTGTTTTTACTATAAAATACGATTTTTAACTTAGTTCTTTTAATATGACATATTGTTTTTATTTTTATTTATTTATTTATTTTTTAAAATATATTTTATTGATTTTTTACAGAGCGGAAGGGAGAGGGATAGAAAGTCAGAAACATCGATGAGAGAGAGACATCGATCAGCTGCCTCTTGCACACCCCCTACTGGGGATGTGCCCACAGCCAAGGTACATGCCCTTAGCCGGAATCGAACCCGGGACCCTTCAGTCCGCAGTCCGACGCTCTATCCACTGAGCCAAACTGGTCTTGGCGGACATATTGTTTTTAAATGTAAATAGACAGTTTAACATCCTATCTAATAAAAGAGTAATATGCAAATTTGACCGTACCTTTGCCACACCCACAAGCCACGCCCACACCAGCCAATTAGGAGCAAATTATGCAAATAAACCCCAACCAAGATGGCTGCTGCCACTGAGAGCAGGTGGAAGGCTTGGGTTTTCCTGGCGACAGAGGAAGCCAAGCTTTGTGCCTCCCTAGGCCTCCACTCAATGTTACAAAGTTTCAGTTATAAAAGATACAGAAATGGCAGCAGCCACTGAGCTGGAGAGAACAGAGGCTTGGGTTTCCCTGGCAATGGAGGAAGCCAAGCTTTCAGTCTGCTATTGCTGGCCTAGGCCTCCACTCTAGGTTACAATGTTTCAAACAGAAATGGCTGCCACCATGGAGCGAGGAGAAGGCTTGGTTCCACTCCAGGCTACAAAGTTTCAATTGTAGACATAGATTAATCCCAGATCCCAGGTCCTCTGCTTGGGTCACTGGGGGGCATGGCTGGCCTGCAAACCTCCACAGGCCCCTCGCCCAGGCTGCCCCAAGGGAAACCGCACCCTGATCTGGGACACCCTTCAGGGCAAACCAAATGGCCCCCACCCATGCACCAGGCCTCTATCCTATCTAATAAAAGAGTAATTTGCAGATTGACCATCACTCCAACACACAAGAGGGCTGCCTCCATGTGGTCAAAGATCCTGTCCCCATGTGGACACAAGATGGCCACCACAAGATGGCCATCAGGGGAGGAGAAGAAACTTGATTTTGTGAATAACAGTGGTCTCCTTAAAAATGAAAAAAAAAAAGAAACTATAACATGAAAATATTCCCAAATGAACCTGGCACTTATCATATTAGCATCCTCATAAATCCTCTTTGTGTAAGATAAATCCCATTCCAAAGGGTCATAGATTTTATTATTCACTCAAAAAATATAATGCAAATCTCTTGAAAACTAAAATAATAAATCTTATAGAAAATTATAAGATTTCATTGTTTATAAATATGATTTTAGGAAATTATTCAAACAAAGAAGCCCCTGATAAATGAAGACATGCAAATTTTAACAGATTCTGATATGCTTATCTATACTAATGAAAGGGTAATATGCTAATTAGGCCAGTAGACTGTTCATCTTCCAGATGTCATTCCAGACATCCTTCATGACAAAGCCAGGAGCATGGCCAGCCTGCAAACCACCGGCAGCCCCTCACCCAGGGTGGCAGTGACCCCCATACTGATCAGGGTTGTGGCTGGCCTGCAAACTGCCCATGTTCCCTTACTCCAGCTGGCCCCGCCCCCAGTGGGAACTTCCCATCCCAATCTGGGACCCCTATAAGGGCCGTCCAGCTGGCCTCCACCTGTACACCAGGCTTCTATCCTATATAATAAAAAGGTAATATGCAAATTGACCTTAATGGCAGAACAACCAGAACAACAGCTGGACCAGTCACTATAAGGTGCACTGACCACCTCTTGGTCCCTTTCCCTGGCTGGCAGGCATTGATCACCCAATGGTGAACAGGGAACCTGGAGTAGGTGGCAGTGAGGGGCAGGGCTAACTGAGGGCAGCTGGGGAGATAGCCCTGATCACAGTCCAGGACTAGGGACTGTACCTATGCACAAATTTCATGCACTGGGCCTCTAGTAATGAATTTTGAACACAGTGTATATAGAGATTATAGTTAGTTTTTTTCAAACTAATCCATTTAAGCCTCATAACATATATGAGTTAGATTATATTTATACTAGAGGCCCGATGCACAAAATTCGTGCAAGAGTAGGCCTTCCTGCTACCGGCACCAGCTTCCTTCTGGCACCCAGGACCTAGGCTTCCCTGGCAGCCCTGGCTTCGAACAGAAGGCTGTCTGGTCTAATTAGCATATTGCCCTTTTATTGTTATAGATTAACATAAGACACAAAAATGACTATTTATTAGTTTATTAACAGTATTCCCATTTAGATATCAGAGACCTGAATAGAGAGGTTAAATATCCTACCCATAATTTCCTATTTAATATTATGAAAGAGTTGACTTTTGTTTCAAAACAAAATACATTTTATTATGTTTGTGTATTCTTCTTTTTCTATAGTTTTAAAAGCTACTGGCATATTACATTATTCAGTAAGTTAGGAATTCTAATATATGGTCTTGGTACCAAGTGGTTGAGAAATGTTCTTCCATTTTGTTTCTCAAGGCAATATCATGACTTCAACTATTATCTGTATGCTGAGAGATCCCACATACATTACTGTAGCTAAAGTTTATCCTGTAAGCATCAAACAACTGCTCACTCAACATATCTCAGCAAATTCACCTGGAACTTGTGCAGGCATCTCAGCACCACTATTGAACAAATGATCTCCCTACCCCCAAACTCATAACTTCTGTAGTGATCCCTCAATTCAGATAATGGCATGTCACTGACCTATTTGAACATTACTATTAGCAAGTTAAAGATTTTTAACCTACAGTATCTGATGTATAATTTTATGCATGAATCAACAAAAGCACTTGGGACTTTTTGTCAGTAGTTCATATTCTTATTTCTTTGACGTGGTACAAAGATGCCATAGATTCTTAAGCATGCAACAACTCTAGCAAAACAGTACCTATGAGACCTACAGAAAATAGGCAAAACACAAATCAAAAAAGAATCCCAAATTTAAAAACCTTTATGACTGAAATAGGCCAATTAGGGAAAAAATAAAAATAAAGGATTGAAAAATGGAAAGGCTATCTGAAGAAAAGATTAATGCCAAAAGATGAATCTACTTAAATATATATTTAAGACTAAACAAGCATAGCATTTATAAATAGTTAATATAAGTGTTATATATGTGGGGGGAAAAAACTATATAATTATCCTATATAATAAAAGGATAATATGCAAATTGACCAAATGACACTGACCACCAGTGGGCAGATACTCAATACAAATGCCCCCTGGTGGTCAGTGTGCTCCCACAGGGGGATCACTGCTCATCCATAAGCCAGGTTCACAGCTGGTGAGTGCAGCAGCGGTGACAGGAGTCTCTCCCGCCTCCGTGGCAGCACTAAGGATGTCTTCTTGCCAGAGGGCATAGGCCAGGCTGAGGGACACCCCCTCCTAATTGCAGGAATTTTGTACATCGGGTCTCAGTAAAATTATAAGAAAACATTTCCAAGTTTATTAACTTAAAATTAAAAGTTTGTATTTGTGTATTTTGGAGGATGAGGTTAAGGAGAATTTTAAAGAAATAGAATCAATGATTTCTTTATGTTGTATTAGAGGCCCGATGCACAAATTTCTGCACAGTGTGTGTGTTTGTGTGTGTGTGTCCCTTAGCCCAGCGTTGCACCTTCTCCAATCTGGGACTACTCGAGGAATGTCCAACTGCTCGTTTAGGCCCAATCTCAAGGTGATCAGGCCTAAATAGGCAGTTGGACATCCCTCTCACAATCCAGGACTTCTGCTCCCAACCACATGACTGACTGCCTGACTGATTGTGCCTAACCACTCCCCTGCCAGCCTTATTGATGCATAACTGCTCCCCTGCTGGCCTGATTACCCCCAACTGCCCTCCTTTGCTGGCCTGGTCAACCCTGACTACTCTCCCTTGCCAGCCTGGTCACCTCTAACTGTCCTCCCTTGCAGGCCTGATTCCCCACCCAACTACCCTCCCCTGCAGGCCTGGTCCCCTCCAACTGCTTTCCCCAGCTGGCCTGATAACCCCTAACTGCCATCCTCTGCTGGCCTTATCACCCACAACTGCCCTCCATTGCCAGCCATCTTGTGGCAGCCATCTTGTGTCCACATGGGCGACCGTCTTGTGTGTTGGAGTGATGGTCAATTTGCATATTACTCTTATTTGATAGGATAGCAGCAAATTAATAGAGATTTTTTCTAAGACAAATAAAGAAATATTGTTTTAGTTATGAATTTTATAAAGGTTGCCACTTGTAGAACAAAGGATATACCACGTATTTTTAAATAATCTGAAGCATTTGATTAGATAAAAAAATAAAGACTATGGAGTTAATGATAGAAAACAAAAAGAAGCATTCAAAAACTAAAAATATTATAATAGATGATTTTTCTAATGGTATCAGCTATTAGAATCCAATTATATGGGTTGCAAAAGATACATTTCAAACAGTGACTTAGAATAGCTTAAAGTAAAAAGATATGCATATTGGTAAAGTTATATTTAAGCAAAAATTCATAAGGAAAAAGAGACATACTTCATTATGATAAAAGGCATAATTTACCATCAATTATATGAGAATCTGTTTGTACTAAGTTATATTAGCATACATTCACAAATTCAAGTTGCAGTAATTCAAGAAGAAATGGAAATAAGTCACATAATTGCCTCAAAATTGGAGAATGTTTTTAAAGTATAGTTTATCTACATAATAAAATATGCCCATATATTTATTATAACATTTACAGAGCATTTCAAATGACATGGGAAAATGTTTTTAATGTATTGGAAACAGCATCAAAAATTAAATAAGTCCATAAAATATGACTGTAGCAAAGACAAGTAAGACTTCCAGTTTCTAACTTACAGAATTTGTTTGTACTAGTAAATTTTGGCTGGATTTTTTTTTTCTCTCTCTCTCTCTTTTATTTATTTATTTATTTTTGGTGCAGTAGTTACTCTCTATTGATTATGATCATAGAATCAGGAGTATTGTGTAACATATTTACAAAACATTAAGACATTAACATGTACAACAAACAGATGCTTCAAATAATCAAAATGGAAATCAGCCTTGGACAGGTGCAACTATACTGGTACATAGAAATAAGCATATACATTTTTGAGGAACTTTATTTCTTGAACTAGAAGCCCGGTGCACAAAAATTCTTGCACGAAGGGGTGGGGATGGAGAGGGGTGAGTACCTCAGTTCAGCCTGCACCTTCTCATAGTCCATGAGCCCTCAGGGGATGTAATACAGGGAGCGGGCCTAAGTCACAGTCTGACCTCCCTCTACAGGAGCTGATCAGTTGGCCCATCAGAGGCCAACACCAGCAAGCAGCTGGCCCTGCCCCCCTGATTGCCCCTCCACCGCCACTGGTTGCCACTGCCCTCCCCACCCTCCACCCCCATTGCTGTCCCTCCCCTCTGCCTGCTGGCATGTGTTTTGGCTGGCCTGACACTGCCTGCTTGCCAGCCCCACCCACCCTGCCGACCAGATATTCTGCTGTTCGGTCAAGTTGCACATTACACTTTTATTATATAGGATAATCTCATCAAAATAAACTAATTAAACATACTACTCATTAACTTTAGTATAACGGACTATTTCATTTTGGGTCAGCTAATTAAATTTCGGGTAACTCTTAGTTTTAATATAATTTCAAACTCATAGAAATATTGCAAAAATAATTTAACAAAACCTGATACCACTTACCCAGATTTTAGAATGTTTACATGTCACCTTATTTGCTTTATTGTTTTCTCTATCTCACAAAAAAATACAAATGAGACAGGGGAGGTAGTATCTTTCTGGATTAGTCAAATAAAAATAACAGACACTATTGTCATTTACCCCTAAATACATCAAGGATATTCTCTAAGAACATTGTTTTTGATAACGACAGTGAAATTATAAAAATCATAAATTAAACATTGACACAATGGAATTATTTTCTGTTTAATGTAAATTGTATCAGTTGTCCTAATATATTTTATAGTATGATTTCTTCAATCTAGGATTCAATCTATGATCACACCTTTCATGTAGCTTTCTTGTTTCTTTGAGTCTCTTTACCTGGAGCAGCTCTTCAATTTTGTTTTTCATGGTCTTGACATTTGAACCTCAGAGAGAAGGCACGGGAGGAAGGATGGGAAGATATCAACCAATGAACTTGAATATATGTATTACCCCTGGACACAGACAATGGGATGGTGAGGGCCTGGGATAGGGGATGGGGGAGTGGGAGCAGGCTGAAAGAGGTTAATGGGGGAAAAAGGAGGACCTATGTAATACTTTCAATAATAAGGATTAACAAAAAAAGAATACAGGCCAATTATTTTTTGAATGTCCCACAATTTGGGTTAGTCTGGTGTTCCTTACAATTAGATTCAAATTATCTATTTTAGGCTGAAATATCAGTGAAGTGATGTGTCTTTCTCAGTACATTATATTGGTGGGAAGGAGGTGGAGGGGACACTTCATGTTACTTTGTCCCATTATTGGTGATGTTAATTTTGATGTTTTTCAGCTTTGTCCACTGAAATGTTATTTTTTTGTAATTTATAGTAATTTATTGAAAGATATGTTAAAGATGAGTTGATACTCTATCCCTAATCAAATATTTGCCCACTGCTTTAAGTCAACATTGCCAATTCTTGCTTAAATTATTACTAAAATAACTGTAAAAAGCTCATTTTCTAACTCAATCATTGTTTCTACCTGTATAAGTTTGTACTCAACTTTTAAAAAGTTTTCTTATTTATTTTACTTGTATAAGCATGGATTCTTATTCAGTGGATTATAATCTGTTACTATCATTATTTATTTGACACCCAAATTTCCCCAGATTTTTCCAGATGGACCTATTTCAAATTGACTTATGTGTCCTACTGACATCCCCATGATTCTCGGAGAATCCCTTTTTTTCTGGCACAATGAAATTTTCATTTTATACTGTCCTTGCCCTACATCTAGAATCAGCCATTTCTTCAACAAGCCCTAAATTCTTCTACTTGAGAATATTATTTAGAAGTAAAGATCAGGATAGTAGGTATGGTCATTGTTACTATCGTATGATTTTTTTCTACCCTCTCTTAATGTATGTGTGTGTTGGCATGTCTCTATTGTGTAGTTTGCCTATTTATCTACCTATTTGTCATCATAATCTATCATCTGACTATAATCTATATTCAAAAATATACAATGAATTGTGCACTTTAAATGGGTGAATTTTGTAGTATTGTAAAGGAAAAAGAAACCATTAAACAAATACTTTTTATTCCAATCCAATATCACCTCTGCCTGCCTGATTGCCCCTAACCACTCGCCTGCCTACCTGATCACCTCTAACCACTCGCCTGCCTGCCTAATTGCCCCAACCCCTTTTCTTGCCTGACTGATCACCCCTAACTTCTCACCTGCCTGACTGATCACCACTAACTGCATCTGCCTCAGCCCCACCACCGTGGCTTTGTCTGGAAGGCTGTCTAGAAGGTTGTTTGGCTGTCTGGTCTAATTAGCATATTATGCTTTTATTATAATAGATATACACTGAGATTATAAAGTCAAATACTATAAGAGTTACTCAGGGTAAGTAATATTTCTCTTTCAATGTAGTTAGGTTATTAATTTGAACTACATTATTTATTTCTGTTTCTTTTTACTTAAGAAAATTCCCCATTTTATTTACATGCAAACATTAGCATAGTTTAAGAAATCAAACTATGTACACAAAGCTAGAATGAGAGAGATAACTGTCATCCTGAAAGATTTCTACCTCATTGCCTCAAAATAAAATCAATTACATTATTCCTGGTTTATTCTTCTGTGTTTCATTTTACAAAAGCAAGCATACTGAGATATACTTTTTTTCTCCATTATTCTACAAAAAAAGTGCATTTGCTGTGTACTATTTTATAACTTTTGCTTTTTATATCACTTAAAAAACAACTACATTATAGAGATCTACCTATTCCTTTCACAACTGCACAGTCTTCCATTGTGTGTTTATGTTTGTATGTGTGTGTAAAAATTTATTGAATGTCTCTCCTAAAAATAGGCCCTTTGATTGTTGCCAATATTTCTACTTTCTGGAACTTATTGATAGTTTCAATATAAACTGATATCTGATCAATTTTTATGAATCTTTCATATGTTCCTGATAACAATATATAGCCTGTATGATCAGAGTATAAATTTTTATATCCATATGCCATTTTTTTGTTTATCTCAGGAACCTAAATTTTCCGCTCTTGCTTCTTTTTCCTTCACTATTTCATATAAGCTTTATCTAATTTAATAAATCCATATATCTAATATTTTGTGTATGTGTTTTTTGTGATCTTAATTTCCCTCCCTTGCTTCCTTCTCTCTTCATTCTCCAAAGGTAATGATCCCTTTTCCTTTAACTTTCTTGTTCCTCCAAAGCACTGCCTTTTCAAGACCCATACTTTTGAGTCCCATTTTCTTTTATGTCCCTTTCCTATAGAATGTTGTCTGATCCATGAAAATTTTTTAGGAATTTTGCACTTAGAGTGAATTTTCTCTTTCTGAGAGTGATTTAATCATTATTTCTTTCACACAGATTTTTCTGGATCAACCTAATTCTCCATAAGGGATTGGAACAGGAAATAGTTCTACTAAAAATTGATATTTATTTTTCTATGTAGAGGGAATTTGAAGTTTGTTTTGCTTTCTCTCATCCATTCACACTCAGGCATACTATTTGGAGGGTTGCTATTTCCTCAACTAATTAAAACTTAAAGGAATATTATCAAAAGTATATGTTTACTTTTGAAAACACTGATAATATGAAATTTGATGTCAGAACCAACTGAGGCAACTTATGATTCATGATAACAACATACTGCCTTTTTTAGAAGAAATATTATTTTTTAACATGTAAAAAAGGGAGACATGCATTCAGACAGTTTTAAATCATTTTCAGTTCTTTAAAATGAAATAGTAAAACAAATTGGAGGTAGAGAGAACATCATCTTATTTTTTATATGAATTATCATCTGGTTGTTAGGTAGATAATTTTTGTGTCACTGGGCCTGAGATGAGTGAAAAGATTCAAGATTCAAGCATTATTTATTGAAATTTTATATTGAGCTCAAGTAGCTTAATTCATAGTGTATGCCTTTATAAAAAAGCTGAGAGAAAAGGAAATCAATAAAAGCTCAGCATAATCTTACGTTTTTCTTGGCAAATTTCTCTTCAGGTTAGTAAAGTGTGAAATAGTGATTTACGTTGGGATAACCTTACCAAAAGCCTCCTTGAAATTTATGTAGACTATGTCCCTGAGCAATTCAGTCATGCAATTTGTCAAGGAAAGACTCTGGTACAAAAATAGATGCACCGTGTTACAAAATGATGGGTGCATAATCATTGTTTTATTTTTTTATTGAAGGACAAATGACTTTTAACTGTATGTCATCATGGTTATAGAGTTAATGAGATTTAGCAGATTTAGTGGAAACTTTGAATGAATGTATTGACAAAATGTCCACCAATTGCTGCCAGCAAAGGACACAGCTATTAGATTACTGATTTCTCTCTACAACACTTCTCAACTTCAAGGAGTTGTTCAAGCACTTATGTTTAGATTTTTTTTAATATAGATTCTAGGGTTTCTTTTTCCTGGCTCATGTATGACACAAAGAGCTTTTTATACACCCACATACCAAGGAGTAGAAAGCCAAAACAGAAAACTAGACAATTTATTTTAAATTGGCTGACTGATCCAAATGAGGCTATATAAATTAATCCTGGTAAAATTAAATTAAGGGAATGTTTATACTTAATAGGGTCTGTTTTATCTGGAAAAGCTTGAAATATTTTTAAGTGGCAAGTTCAGCTGTACCTAATAAGAACATGATACTTTTTTTTTACTGTAAAAGCTATATTTTTCTACATATATTAGTGTATTTGTAAGTCCCCTATATGATAACAATTTAAGGATGTCAAGATTTAATACCACTATTTCTATGATCCATATTCATGTAATTTCTTTACATGGATAAGTTCTGCCTATTCCCTCTAGACCACCACTTCTATCCCTGCTTCTAACAATTAAAAAGAGAATGAGAAAAGTAATGTTGTTCTTTGCCGAAAGCTAACATGAATAAACTGGCCTACCAATTTATAGGTGTACTTGTCAACCTCCCAGTAGGAAACAGATGGCATCCACAAATGGGTACTTCAGACGAGTTTAATGAAATCACTATTGATAAAGCTGTTGCAAGTATCCAGGGAAAATGCTATGGTACCCAGCAACAGCCATTACCCCACTACATCAGACAATCCAAGGGGAAGCCATAATTATTGAAATTCTGAAAAAGATTTAGATATGTGAGGACCCATTACACAGCATTTATGACTTTCAGAAGATAAATGTGGCTACTGCCAAGTCATAGCTTTGGTAGGGAGAGAGCCAGAAGAATAAATTCCCCTCTCTATCTTCCTCATCTCCTGTTGGTGCCTGTTTGACATGGGAGTATGGAAGCTTCCAGAGCATGATAAAGTATGGCTAGGTCATCTTGCTCCTCCTCTCATGTTCTGTTGTTGAATAAGCATGTTCACTGTATTGACTGATGTATTACTTAATTTACAGATTTTGATCATATTTCTTTCATGTTTTATTATATTTTGATAATGGCTCATAACCCTTCTGCTCTCTCCCTGATTGGATTTCTTTAATCTCTTTACTATTCTCTACTAGATTGTCTTAACCCCTGCTATGATTTTCTTGAGGTGGAAAAGACTAGAAATATACTATAGAATACTGGCATTCTCTTACTTCATTTTCCCACCAAACACACACACACACACACACACACACACACACACACACACACACACAACAACAACAACAACAACAACAACAACAACTGTCTGTACTGAGGGAGAATCAAATTATTTTTAAATTAATTTATTTTCCAACTACAGTTTACATACAATATTATATTAGTTTTAGGTATACAACATACATTTTCGTACCTTATGAAGTGATCAGCTTGATAAGTATAGTACCCATCTGACACCATGCATAGTTATTACAACATTATTGACTATATTTCATACACTGAATTTTACATCTCCATGATTTTTATAATTGCCAATTTGTACTTCTTAATCTCTTTGCCTTTTTAAATCACCCCTTCAGGCTCTCTCCCATCTGGGGGCCACCAGTTTGTTCTCTGTACCATGAATTTGTTTCTGTTTTGTTTGTTATTTAAATTCCACAAGTTTCTTTATTATTCCTATATGAGTGAAATAGTGTTTTCCCAGTTCACCCTTTACAAAGTGTGCCATCCTTTAAGAATCCACATGTTTATTAATTAGTTTAATTCACACACAGTACTGTGCCATATGCTGAACCAGGATGGCCTCTGGGAAATTAATGCTTTCTGGAGTGCTGGGTACAAAATAGATCTTCAATAAGTGCATACTGAAAACTGTTAAATATCAATAAGAGTAGTAAATTAAATGCCAGAGACTAGGGCTAAGCGCATCGAGGTGTATTTCAGCAAACCGAAGTTATTAATTGGGTGTACGCCAGGACAACTGGCTCTGGGAATTCCACATGCAGAAGTTGATCTAGGATGGATGCCCCAAGTCAACCAATTGAATTTTCATACTATAAGTCATTGTTTCAGCTGGCAGAGAACTACTGCCAAGTTTCATACTAAATAGAAAGAATGGCTCACCCACCCATCCCATATATTAGGAAGCTGTAGGAAAGGGGCTCAGGGATCAACACAAAAAAAGATCAGCTACACAACACTGTCGCTCAGAATTCTATTGACTAAGAACTAAGCCTCTCCAGAACTGCTTCCTCTCTTTACAGAACAAAAGTTACTTGCTTTTAATCTCTGAAAGCTATTTTGTAAACAGACAAACCAAATTGATCAAATTCAGCCAATACAGTATGAATGCTTGCTGAGTAAGATTTATTAAATTGTTTTTAGTTGGGTAGATATGAAACACATAGCTTATTTTGAGGCAGTAAGTCAAACAGATTTTATGTACCTAATTTTGAGTTAATCACATTCTTTGTCCCCTTATGCCCTGAAAAAATATTTATAGAATTTTTTGCTTTAGTTTCTTTATCCATGAATTAAGTTTAAAGTATATATTTTAATCAAATCAGATAAAGAATACATATGACAAAGAAAATCATCAAAATTGTTATAAAATATAAAATAAGATACCATGTATTATTGATGTACAACATCCAAGTCTTTCTTTACCGAGTACTGAGATTTTTCTATAAAATGCAAATGAACTTACAAATCAGAAAATGAAAAGTCCAACAACCCATTTAAAAATGGGTAAAAGACAAAGAGAAAGCATCAACACACACAGAGATACAAGAAAAATAAATAAGCATAGAAAAGAGTACTAAACCTTTTTAGAATCAAGGAAATTCAGATTTAAAGCTCAATGAGATACCATTTCTTTCCCACTAAAATGATTAAAATAAAACAGGTTGATATCACCAAATGTTAGAGAATAGCACTGAAACTGCCATATACTTTTGGTGAGAGTGTAAAATGATGTAATCACTTTGAAGAAATGTGGTTTCTTATAAACACATTTACCCCAGATATTTCACCCTTAAAAATTACCAAAAATAAATGAAAAAAATATATCTATAAAAGTATTTTTATAAAAATGTTCTACCAACTCATTCATCTTAACCAAACAATGGGAACAGCTCAAATGTGCAGCAACAAGTGAACATATAAAAAAATTTGGTATATTCATACAATGGAAAGTTGCCCAGAAAAAAAAGTGAGTGAACTATGGATGCATTCAATAATACAGCTAAATCTTATAAATATAAAATAAGTATTTAATCTTATAAATCTTAAATATCTATTAAATCTTATAAATATTAAACTAAGCGGAAAAAGCTGGACATAGAGGACACTTTCTTTTAAATTTCATTGATATAAAGTTCTAGAACAGGTAATATTGGCTTGAGGTAATAGAAGACATAAAGGGGCTGCTTCTGAGAGAAGAAGATTACATGGAAGGTGGTCTGAATAATCTTTGTGGGATGATGGAAATGTTCTGTACATTCTTTGGATGATGGTTACATGACTGTCAAAACTGAGCAGACTGAACACAAAGTAATGTGTATTTCATTGAATATTGAGTACACTCTCATTAAAAAGAATCTAAATGAACTGCCTTCAGAAATTTAGAGTCCACATCATTGACCTAGAGATAAATGTACTAACAAACTGAACTAGATGCATGACTTTGGATCTTTAGAGTACATTGGAATCTCTTATCGAGATTATGTATGTTTTAAAATATTCATCTAGTTTTATTTTTTATTGAATTTATTGGGATAACATTGGTTCACAAAACTATACAGCTTTCAAGTCTCACACCCAGAGATCCATTTAATAGGAATAGAATTTTTATTTCCTGGCACCTACCTCAGGAAATTTGGAAAGAGATAGATTGCTGGCTCCAATTTGAGAAGCATTGAAGGGAGTTGGGAATAACTTCCATCACAATGTCCAATACTTCTAATTCTAAATTTTAAGAGGCAAAGCATCATGGAAATGTTGGTTGTTGTATTCTATAATAGGACATCACCATACTAATAAAAGGGCAATATGCAAATTGGTCGGAATACCCTCACAGTAATGACCGAATAGCAGCCTGCATGGGACGACAAGGCTGGCAGGGCATTAGTGGGGGACAACCAAACAACTGCACAATAGGCTACATGGGGTGATCAGGCTGGCAGGGGGATTAGTGAGGGATGACCAAAGGATTTACCATCAAACTGTGTGGTGTGACCAGGTTGGCAGGGGGGCAATGAGGGGGCAACCAAATGACTAAATAGTAGGCTGCATGGGGTGACCAGGCCAACGGGGACGCAGTGACGGGTGACCAGGCTGGCAGAGGGGGGCATTAAGGGACAAACAGGCTAGGAAGGGGGGGCAACTGAAAGCCACCAAGCCAGCAGGGGGGCAGTTAGGGGCAATCAGACTGGCAGGGAGAGGTGGTTAGTGGTGATCAGGCTGGCAGGGGGGTCAATTAGGGAAGATCAGGCAGGCAGTCAAGTGAGCAGTTAGGAGCCAGCAGTCCCATATTGTGAGATCCCAGGATCGGGCCTAAACCAGCAGTCAGACACTCCCTGAGGGGTCTTGGATTGGAGAGGGTGCAAGTTGAGCTGAGGGGACCCCCTCCTATGCACAAATTTCATACACCGGGCCTCTAGTATTATTATAAAAATATATTAAATAAGTACATTTTCTTTATTATTTTCAATCATGGCAATTTAGAACGTCTTCACTTTTGTGTCTCATATCTATTTATTTGACATATTTTACATAGTAATATAATCTTTTAAAAATGAAGGAATCAATGCTAGTGTTTCAGAAACAAACAAACAAAAAGTGAGTAAACTTGTAAAGACTCACTATAGCTACATATTCTCAATTTATTTATAAATGTGTGGCTTCTACTATCCATTTAATATCCACCAGGCTGTGTATTATTATGTCATGTTAATTACTTTTAGTAGTACCCCATGTAAGCACAAAGCCAAAGGAATGATTTGGGGCCAAAAAAGGTTGTTAGGAATATTATCTTTCCTCTTTGTATATGAAAAAATAGGTATCAGTAAGGTTCACAAACTCAGAATACAGAAGAAGGGGAGGTTAACTCCCTGGGAGGTAACTTCAGCTGAGTCTAAAAAAGTGGTAATTGCTGCCAGTGGGACAAAGAGGAAAGATATTTCCATTAGTGGAGAGAGCTTGCACAAAAATAGAAGAAAAGAGGATGCAGTACAATTTTAGATTTGGTATGATGGAAGATGTGTTTGGGGAATGCAGATGAGGGACACTAAATAATTTTAAGCAGTTAATATGATAAAATTTTGATGTGTAGTGAATCCCACTAGTGGATTTATGAAAAAATAGATTGGAAGGAGTGGGGCAGAGGTGAGACAGGAGGCAGAGAGATTTATGGTTCAAGTGACAAATGATAAGAAAAGGCAGTCCCATGAAAGTTGAGTAGGAGGACTAAAATTGCGAAGATTTCTAAAAGCCTGAACATGAATAGTGAAGGCTATGAAGGAATCCAAAATGATGCCTGGAGAGGGAATGAAGAGTAAGGTTCTGAAATGCAATGCAATAGCAGATGTAGTGTACAGAGATGGGGGGAAGTATTTGAATTCCATTAACATTTTTTATGTCTTTCCAATCATGTAGCTTAGATCGCAACTTGTTTGCTATGGAAAATCCAGTTTTGATGTTTAAGTGGTTTTAAGGGTCAAAATGTTTGTTTTATTTTGTGAAAGCTAAGGGTATCTTAAAGAATTTGTGCATTGCCTCCTTAGTATTTCTTCATTCATCACTTGGAGTTTGAGCTCTTGGGAAATCTTCTTTAGCAAAATTATATATGCTGCTGCATACTGACTGTTTTGATACATTTTAAATTCCATCAAAACAGCAGTCCTTGCATGAGACCATCGGGAGTCTTTGCAGGTGGAAACCACAAGCTGATGGGGCTCCCTAAGAAACCTGGTTGGACTTAATAGAAAAATGTGGTTTCAAAACATGTATGAGAAAGCAAAACAGAACCCGAAGAGTGATTGCAATGGGATTGATTTGTAATAATTTAATCACACACAGAGATTCATATAAATGCCCATATAATGCCTTTGACAACAGGATTTGGGTCTATGAATGTTGAGGAGAATATGCATATGCCACAAACTATTTTTGGATTTTTAGGGGTGCAGAATAGATAACCTGCTCTTTTTGTCAGGGTTGATTTCAGGCAGGGCTTGCCTTGGAGAACTGAGAACTATCCCTCTCAATTATTATTATACTAGTGGCCTTGTGCATGAAATTCATGCACTTTAAAAGGGTATTAATTAGAGGAAATAATTTAATATTGCTATTTGCTCTTTCTCTATAATAGAAGTATCAGAGACTAAAGAAAATTAGTAAAATGTATATGAAAACCTTCCTCCTGTCAGAGTCGGGGTGCACCATGGGACCCAGAGTCAAGTCCCCACTCACTCACATGTGCCTCAAAATCACATGAGACCCAGACCCAGCCGTCCCCCTGCATTGGGGTAGATCCAGACCTCTCCAGTCCCACCCTTGTCAAACCCCACAGAGCAGGGGGCATTCTCGGGTCCCCTGGCCCAGCACTAGGATGGGGGCGTGGTCTGAGGTCTCCCATCAAGTCCCACCAAGTGGGAGACATGACCTGAGATCCCCTGTCAAGCCCCACTGGGTAGGGGGCATGGCCTGAAGTATCCCGTCAAGCCCTACCAGGCAGAGGAGCACAGCCTCAGGTCGCCTGGCCCAGCACTGGGAGGGAGGTGCAGCCTCAAGTCCCCTGTCAATCCCCACTGGCACGGGGACACAGGCTCAGGTCCCCTGTGAAGCCCCACTGGGTGGGGGGCACAGCCTGAGATCCCCTGTCAAGCCCAGCTGGGTGGAGAGAACAGTCTGAGGTCCTCTAACCCAGCACCAGGATGGGAAGCGCACCTTGAGGTCCCCTGTCAAGCCGCACCAGGTGGGAGGCATGGCCTGATGTCCCCCAACCTGAATCTGGGGCGGGGGGAACAGCCTGAAGTACACTAGCCCAGCACCAGGGTGGGAAGCACACCTTGAGGTTCCCTGTCTGTGGTCCCCTGTCAAACCCTGGCGGGAAGGGGGAGCAGCCGGAGGTCTCCTAGTCCAGCACCAGGATGTGAAGTACATCTTGAGGTCCCCTGTCAAGCCCCACTGGATTGGGGGAGGATGTAGCCTCAGGTCCCTGCTGATTGCTCTTTCAGCCTCCTGCATGCTGCACTCAGCCCCACCCCCTGCTCCTGTGCGCCGTGCTTGGCCCTGCCCCATGTACCGTGCTCGGCCATGCCCCCCACTCCTAATTGGCTGGTAGCATAGTGAAGGTACGGTCAAATTTGCATGTTACTCTTTTATTAGTTAGGATTCCTTTTAGTGAGTTTTTATCCTATTGAATCCAGATATGATTCTCATTTTGTTGTGATTTAGCAAAATGAGATAATTGATATGCAAGTCAGGGAAATGCCGGATGTTATTTTCTATCTTTATTTTTAAATCCCAAATCTGTCTAGTGCTGATTGTACTACATTAGAAGACTTTCCTGACTGCTGGGTGACAGGTGACGAAATGCTTTTATAGAACTCAAGGTGAGCTTCTCTTCTTGTTTATATCATGCTTCCCTCCATACCCACTGGTAAGTGCACATTACTTTCTTCTTCAAGGGCAGTGATTGGGTCATTTATAATTTGCTATACTTTTTTCCTCCATACAACTTTCCATTACTGGAAATCACTGTAAGATGACTTATTCCTCAACATTTTTACTGTGTGCAACACCGAAATTGCATTCTGAAGCACATTGTTCTGGGTGTTCCTGTAAAAGTATCTGCTATCACCTAAGAGTCTGCTTCCACCTCAGGTGACACATAGTAGGCCTGCTATTAGGCTCATTTTAGCAAAAATATAATGACATTTGAGTATTGTGAGAAGTTAGGTGTGTGGGATGGGAAGGTATAAAGGAGGGGGTAGCTTTTAGAGATGTCAAATCCTCAAGCTAAGAAATGTTATCAGCTTAAAAAAAACTACTAAGGGCCATGTTTGTCTTTTTAGCTGTGAGTATTGCAGAGTTGTACAGAGCTTTGTGTGTCCATATCTGTGTCTATATAAAAGCTTTCGACAAGGAATTGAGATGTTAAACATTAGTTAAAAATTTTCTTGGGTAACTGAGACCATTAGCTATGTTAAACAGAAATATTTAAAGATGAATAGATGAACAATTATATCCTTGATTATGTGATGTGCATATGTGTTTGCTAGTGGCCTGTAATTTGTGCACATTAAAAGAGAATTAGTTAGAGGAAATATTTTAATATTGCTATTTGCCTTTTCCCCATAATAGAAGTATCAGAGATGAAAGAAAATTAGTAAAATGTGTATGAAAATCTTTTCCAGTCAGAGTCTGGGGCACACCACGAGACCCAAAGTCAAGTCCCCACCTATCCACAGATGGCTCAAAATTGCATGAGACCCGGAGCCAGCTGGCCCCACCACCATCAAGCCCTGCTGAGTGGTGGGTGCAGCCTCAGATCCCCTGGCCTGGTGCCAGGCGGGGGGCATGGAATAAGGTCCTCTGGCCCAGCACCAGGGCGGGGGCATGGTCTGAGTTCCCCTGTCAAACCCCACCAAGTGGGGGGCTGGCCTGAGGTCCCCCATCAAGCCCTGCTATGTGGGTGCATGGCCTGAGATTCTCCATAAAGCCCTGCTGGGCAGGGTGCAAGGCCTGAGGTTCCCTGGTTCGATGCCAGAGCAAGATACCCTGTTTCCCCCAAAATAAGACAGTGTCTTATATTAATTTTTGCTCCCAGAGATGTGCTAGATCTTATTTTCGGGGGGGATGCCTTATATTACAGCAAGTAGGCCTTATTTTTGGGGGATGTCTTACTTTCGGGGAAACAGGGTATGTGGCCTGAGGTCCCCTGTCAAGCCCCGCTGACTGGGGGTCATAGCCTCAGGTCCCGTGCCCCGGTGGTAACACACAGCCTCAGGTCCCTGCTCATCACTTGTCAAGGTGACCCCTCCACTGTGGGCACAGCCATCTTGTTTTATGGGAACCCTACCTCCACTGTGGGTGCAGCCATTTGGGATGGCATGAGGGTTAATTTTCATATTGCCTCTTTATTATATAGGACTAGGGGCCTAGTGCATGAAATTCATGCATTGGGGGTGGGTGGTCCCTCAGCCCAATCTGCCCCCTCTCACATACTGGGAGCCCTCGGGGATGTCCTATGGACAGTGCACCCCCAGTCTGCCCAAGGCCAAAAGCCTCTGGCTGAGGCTTTCATCCTTGGGCAGGGAACCTCGGCCAGGGGACCCCAGCCAGCCATTGCCATGAGCCGATCACTAAATGACTCCACCCCTATGTCAGCCTGCCCAAGGGCTTTTTCTGGCCTTGGGAACCCAGCAAACCCAGCAAGTTCACCCTGCCTTGGGGCCAATCTCACTGGCTGGCTGACTCTACCCCGGCCCCCCAACCCCTAGCCCACCCAAGGCCTTGGGAACCCAGCGACCACCCTGCCATGGGGCCAATCTCATTGGCTGGCTCTGCCCTGGCCCTCCTACCATCCAAGGCCAGAAAAAGCCTCTTTGCAAGGCTTTGTCCAGCTCAGGCAGCAGCCATCTTGGTTGGGTGTTAATTTGCATATCATTCTTGATTGGCTGGTGGGAGTGGCTTGTGGGCGTGGCTTGATCAGAGGTACATAATACTTTTTTGCATATTACTCTTTTATTATATAGGATAAATGAGAGTATGGTTTGTAAATTTTTCTGTAGTTTTGAATTCTTGTCTTGCTTCATACGCTTGTCTTATTTAAACCATGATAAATACCTTATTTCATATTGTACTACTGCCACAATACCAAAAGTGGCATTTGTTTGTACAGATGAGGACAAAAACAATATAAATAGGTAGACAAGATGAAATAAACATGCAGAAACCTGAAGAAAACTAGGGCAATGCTGTACATTAGAAGCACAGATTCCTAGTCTCACCACAGACACTCTTTCATACAGAGGCCACTTTTACTTGCATCTTTTTCCACAGGTTGTAAAAGAGGTTTACAAATGTTATTACACTCAGGTCATTTCCTATGATTGAAGGTTAAGAAGGGACAGACACTATCCTTTAAAACATATACAAAACTCTGGTAGATTATATTTTCAAAAATGGCTGCAATGATAGCAGCCAATCTACATGGCCTTATTCCTGTGATCTTCCCAAGATCACAATCATCAAGAGAGAAAGTCTCTTTCTCTTTCTCTTGAGGTTTGTTAAGTAAATGAATTTACTAGGAATTAGAGAAAGGTAAGAAGAAATCATATAATACTCTACTCAAATTATATACAAAGCACCATAACAACATAGTTGAGGAAGTAAGTAAATCTACTGGGAATGGTCCAAATACAAATAATGTTATAAAAAAAAGATCCACTGACACTATCCTTTGAAAAGGGATAAGATCCACAAGCAGGAATATGGAAAGGGATGCAGAGGATGAAGATTCAGGGGAGAGAGTGTATAATTAAAAGAACAGATTTTCTCAGGAACTTTATCTTAATGCATATCACAAAGCATTTGCACATATTATTTATTTTTTGGCCTGCAAGCCAAGATGTATTATCATTAAATAGAGCCCTACCTCACTTAGTAGCAAGGATCATGAGTTCCCTAGCAAATTTACCTAGTGATGCTTCAGTCATCTTGATAACATTAACAATTGTCATTGTAGGATTGAATATCTCAAGGAACTAGAAAGTCACAATTACCTAAGGCAGCCTATTCTATGTTTGTACTTCTTGAAGTCATCCAAAGTTAATGTAGGTTACACTGTACCCTATAAACCTTTTAATAAGTATTTATTCCCCTCTCCATTTTGCCTTTTCTTTTAAAACTAAACATCCCAGGGCTCTGTCCTACAATTCTTCAGATGGTACAACTCTTAATAATCCTTCATATTCCAGGTAATTTCCTTCTAAACAAACTTATTTAAAAGGCAGGTCCTTGTAGCTGTCAACCAGTCTGGGCACAGACAGTGATTTGACATTTATTACTTTAGCAAATCGATGTATAGGCATTGATTAAGCTTAGAGTTAAATCGTATTGATAAAACAAAATGTTAGTAGATAGCCCAAGGGTTATTGCTGCATACCAATTGATAATTTTATAGCTATGACAATCAATAAAGTTCAATGAAAAAGAATCCGTGCCATGTGATGGTCTTGTGCTGGGTAGACTCTGGCTTGCTGGCTGTGTTCCATTCCTTTGGTCTCATAAAGAGCTGACTGGACTTCCCATAGACAGGGCATCTTTAAAAACTTGTTCTAGGACTGTGCATGTATTAGGCTTGGTCAATTCCAAATGGCATATTTTAACAATTCTAAGATACTTACTCATTTTATCTCACATTTTAATATCTCTGAAGTTGGGATACATTTTAAAATTGCTGTCATTTTAACAACCAGGCAACAGTCAAGTAGGCTTCCTTTTAAAACCACTAAATCTCCAAGTTCTTAATTGCAAAGAGAATGACTCTGTGCAAACACATGTTGTCATTGACTTTGAATATTGATAACTATGTATGGGATATTGGAAATATCAAGGGGAACACTATGTAAAATGCATGATTGTCTAATCATTAAGCTGTACAACTGAGACCAATTCAAAATAAAATTGAAAGAAAAAAGTGATTCAAAGGGTTCAAATTCAAAATGTGAAAAATTTTTAGAAATATCCATCAGAATATATTTTCTGATGTATGTGTGCACAAAAGTGGCAAATGTTTAAGATCCCTTTCCTTCCTTTTTCCATAAGTATATTGTAAAAACTCTAAATGATAGGATTAAAATGTATTATGATTTACTTGCCAACATTTATTTTTCTTAGTAGTATATAAAATATTTACAATAAACATCATCTAGAGTAAATGAAGAAAGTATATAATTAATGCAAAATGATATTTGGTAGATAAAACTGTACCTGGAATACAAATACTAGAGTCAGGAGTCAAATTTTCAAGTGCCAACTTTAGCAACCGCACAAAGTAACATTATTGAGACTTTTGAGGTGAGGTGTTTTGAATTTAAAGGCTTGGTAAGCCTCACCCATGGCTTTGCCAGTCTGGAAGGACCTCACCCTGGGTAGGCATGTTTGCTCTGGGTTCCTGTCCTCTCCATGAGAGAGAAGGCAGGTTCCCACCCAGCACCCAGCACCCAGCTTTCTTCTATCTCCTCTTTATTTTTCTTAATCTCCGGTGGCCTCCACTCAGAACCGGTTCCATCTCGCTTTCCATGCTGGTTGCAGAAAAGGGAGATCCCAGCCATATTTGGCCCCCCCCCATGCCACATCTGGTGCCCCCCGCATATCTTACTTTATCTCCCTGCCATAATTAAGTAAATAAAATATAACCTTTCATGACTAAATTGCAGAATAGTGCAAAGTCATCATCAGCAACACTAATTAACTTTATTTTTCCTGTACAAAAATACCTATTAATAGCCTTAGAGACTTATTGACCATACATAACTCTGATCTTTGAGATAAATCTGTGATGAGAGCTTATTTCATTTTTTTTCACCTCTTGTTTATGAAAGAATGCAGTTCATTGAAGGTTCAAGTTGGTTGGGTTTCAGGTCATTACAATTTATCAATTTTCAGCTTTCCTTATTGCAATGCAATAAAATTTCAATTTAACTGAAAATTAGTTCCGGGAATAGTAATCAAGTCAAAATTGTAGCACATCATTTCTTTGTGGGAATTTCCATATGCTTATGTTTATCTAAGTCTAATTGTAGCCCACCTAACTTAATTTTCTAATAGCTGCATTTAGTTTTAAAACTCCAATAATAATGAAAGTAAAGTCAATTTTTAGAATTTGTTTCATTTTTAAATAGTTACCACCCTGAGTAATTAACTCCACAAGTTGTATTGGCTACACTCACCTTTTTCTCACCACCTTCCCCTTTGTATCTATACAAAGTGCAACCTTGTATATGCAACATGACAACGAATCGCAATGAGACTAACATAGAGAATGAACTTCCCAGTTCCTCCTCCTAGAAATGGAAAAGGAGCCTTTGGATGAAGGAATAAAGAGATTATAAAATTCTGCTTGCTAACCTACAGTATGCTTTCTCCTTGGCAGGTAGGTATTCAGAGTTTAGCAGGGTTTAATCAGAAATGAGGCTATTCAGGCTTTTTAAGAGAACAGACAGGGTTGTGGACTGACCTAACTACATGGGTGGTTATGTGACAGCTGGTAGAAGAGGTTCATTTCTACTCCTCTATCCATACTCTGCAATCCAGGTATATAGCCTACATGTAGTTCAACAAACATTACATACTTTTTTACTTCATGGCTTTGAACACACTCATTCTTTTGTCTTTCCACCTGGCTAGTTCTAGTGTGCATTTTGAGATTCAGGTCCAAGTCGACCACTCCAAGAAACAGCCTTGACTCACTCACTCAGCAGCTTTGATTTTCCCCACTTTGTACTTTCTAGTACTTTGTGTTTCTATCATTATGCTTATTACATTGCTGTGATTGCTACTTCTGTCTCCTCTTTAAATGGCATGCTCCTTAAAGGTAGAAATTACCAACTAATCTTATGCCTATCATATTATGTGCCCACAAAACAGTCTATGCTTATAGAATTTTTGTTTCTGGTGAAGGTTATAGAATAGACTTTCAAATTTGGGAAAACCCAAATAAGAGTCCACTAAAGATTTGCTTTCTCTCTCTTTCTTCATTATATCACTTTCAACAAGCTCTTACTTTCTGAAAAGTTTTTTTTTAATACCTCATTCCCTTTTACCTACTAATTCAGTGTTTCTGCCATGGTGTCTAGCCTAATAGACTATCTTGTTTGACTCACTCTGAGATACATTAGGCTGTATTATTCACCCAAGAGCTCTAGAGTGTTCTATTTGATGCAGCAAGCAAAACTCTCTTCAGTATTCACAGCAGTCATTTAGCAGGAACCAAAGCTTTTCATCAGCATATATTGTACTGATTTTCAAATTACATGGGTGGATTTTGAACACTACCAGCTGAAGAGGGATTTGGGTTTTTTGTTTTATTTTGTTTTGTGTATATTTAGCCTCTCATCTTACTTTCCTGTGTGTCTCCCCCTCACCCCACCGCATATTTTGTATTTACTGTCCAATTCCCTATCTTTCTCAAAATTCCATGAGCGTGCATTCATAGGCTCATCACTTAATTCCAGAAGGACACAAAGGAATTATTATAATTAAGTTACTTTAAAGACCAGATAGATGATGAGAAACCACATTTGAATAAAAAAGAAGAGGATTTATCAATAAATGCTTTACTGCCTCTATTTGCAAATGCTCTGAACATACTACTACCATCTGAGGGTGAATTATTTCAAGGAAGGAAAGGTATTTGGTTTTCTGTTAAATCCTTAAACCAAAGCTGAATTTTTTAGATTGGCCAATGGGTCCTACAACTTTCACATTTGCTGTTTGAAATATGATCATAGGATAGTTTATTCAGAATTGCAGATGCACACACCACACTTGGGGACGAATGAGATGACTTATTTGTATATTGAATCTTTAATGATGTTTCTTGGAAAAGACTTCAGAGGGGAGTTTTGAAAAGTTACCAGTGAGCACAGCAATGAGATGTTGCCTTCAATTCAGTGCTGAGCTGGGACGGAGGGAAATAACAAGCTGCGGTTTCCATGGAGCAGGATTTTAAAGGCAACCTCAAAGGCATACTCACAAGAATTTCAATGTCAACTGCACATTTTTCCAAGTCAAATTTTAAAAATTTGTCCTCCCAGTCACCTCCACTTCTTCCTAAAGGACACTGTGCTATTGTAATATTTCGATAAATTATCAAAAATATTTTTTTCTATGAGTTTAGTTTTTAAAGCTTCTAATGAACTCATTCTCTATTTGAGAAATGATTGGCTTTCTTTTCTTTATTGTTTAAAGTATTACAAATAGTAGTACATGTCTCCTTTTTCCCCCCATTGACCTCCCCGCAGCTTCCCCTAACCCCTAGCACATGCCCTCACCTGCCCCCCTCCCCAGTGTCTTGTGTCCATTGGTTATGCTTTTATGCATGCATACAAGTCCTTCGATTGGTCTCTTGCAGCACCCCCCCCCCCCACTCAACCTCCCCTACCTTCCCACTGTAGTTTGACAGTCTGTTCCATGCTTCTTCTTAAGAGCAGATCTCTTAGGCTGTGACAAAACAATTACATAATTTTCATTTAGCAGATACTTGCATATCAGTTTGAACCATATGAAAATGCCTATTTCTAGGTAAAAGGCAAACAGTTAAATACCTGCAGTTTCATGTGGTTCAGGTGTGTGTGCGTGTGTGTGTGTGTGTGTGTGTGTGTGTATGTGTGTTATTATTTTGGAGTGCACATTTTAACCTGATAATGATTAAAACATCAAATAGGTTAATAATTATATCAAAGAATATCCACCACCCAAAAAGTGATTCATCATATTTAAAAATATCACCAATAAAATGTATGATTTGAAATTAAACAAATACACCATGTAAGTTTTTTGTGTGTCTTTTTAGCTATAATATATGTACATATACATATATATTCATATATCTTGATTGATTATAAAATGAATACCAGATGTCCTGATAAACTTTATACATTTAGCAAGAACAACAACAAATCTGATTACAAATATATGATGAAAACTTTTGGATTTCTAATTGACAAGTAAATCGGTTATACCTGCATACAATGGCATTTATTTCTTAGTCAAGCTTAGAATTTTTTTGCTGCACATTTATACAAAGATGGCTATTTATTTTGATTTTTCTATAGTTGCAACAGTATATCACAGTTTTAATAATGACATTTGCCATATGAAAGTTCCTTTGCTCAGCCTTCAATTACTGAAAACACAAGAATCCTCAGAGATAGATGAGAGCAGAAAATGAAAATGGCAAAGGAGGCAGGCAATCTGCTGAATACCTGGATAGTCAGCAGTCTGAGATCGATTTTAAAAGTTTGCTAATAATTAATAGCGTAGTAATAAGGTAGGTCATATTCAAGTCTCAGACATCTCAAGGAAGCTGAATATTTTAAACCAAATTTTAATTTTTCCCAGATCACCCTGATGGAACACAAGCCAAGGTTCTTAGAAATAAAAACATCACTGATTTTCCTGTGTTGATAAATTATGGGGAAGTTGTAAGAGCCTGCTTAGTTGAAATCCTTTGGCCAGGTGAAAAACTTTGAGCATATACAAATATGTTATCTGAATGTTCTAGAAATCGATACTTTCTTTTTAAATACATTTTATTGATTTCAGAGAGGAGGGAAGAGGGGAAGAGAGACAGAAACATCAATGATGAGAGAGAATCACTGATCGGCTGCTTCCTGCACACCTCCTATTGGTGGATCGAGCCTGTAACCTAGGCTTGTGGCCTTGACTGGAATCGAACCTGGGACCCTTCAGTCCACAGACCAATGCTGTATACACTGCACTGAACCAAACAGCTAGAGCCATTCTATACTTTAAAAGTAAATGTGGGAGGAACACCAAGATGGCGGCATAAGCAAACACCTATTGTTCTGCCCCGCGCAACGATTTAAGAACTACAACATAACAGCAGAACAGACAAGCACCCAGAATCGCCAGAAAGCTGGCTGAATGTAAACTCCACTAATAGGAGCAAAGGTGTGACACAGACTCAGGACCGGCGGGACCGCAGCCTTTCAGACGGAAACAGGTTAGGAGCCGCCCTGGTCAAGCGCGCGCAGGCTGGGGCTGGAGCAGGGACCGGCCGGATTTAAGCGGGGCGCAGCAGAGGCTCCTAGTCCCAAGGGTCGCGCAACCCCGCGACTTGGCCCCTGGAAACTTGTCTCCTGGTTCCGGAAACCATCTATTTTACAGCCCTGGGCTGGACTTTTGGTGTGCAGGCACATTTGGGGAAAGGCAGAGTTGTCTGGCAAGGGGAAGAGAATAGCGGCTTTCTCTTGGAGGTGTCTGCAGCCATCCCCATCCAACAGAGACCCGCGCGCGCGCCCTATAGGACCCGGCTGCCGCCGCTGCTGCGGCGGCGCAGCCCAGAGACTCCGCCCATCCAACCTGAACACAGTCTCCCTTCACAGCCAATTGGCCTGGAGGTCAAACCCTCCTAGGGCTAACAACAACAAGCTGGGTTTAAATTCAAAAACACTGAATACAACCCATAAAGGATTGCAGTAAGAGCACCCACCTCAGGTAACCGGGGAGACTGAGCCACTGTCCCTTTGAGGATATCTACCACATAAAGCAGCCACCATGCAGAGACATGGAAAGAAATCAGGTGTGAAAGAAATGGAGGAGAAAAGACGACAAGACATAAAGTTCAAAACCACGGTTATAAGGCTTTTCAAGAGGCTCCTACAAAAGGCCGATCAACTTAATGAGAATTACCAGGAAATAAACAAGACCGACCAGCAAATGAATGAGAATTACAAGGAGATGAATGATATTTACAAGGAAATGAATGAGACCCTCAAGAAAATGAACAAGACCTCTGAGGATACGAACCAGACCCTCACAGATAAAAAAAAAAGGACCAACTAGAAATCAAGCATACACAGACTGAAATAAAAAATATTACACAAAGTCCTAAAAGCAGTCCAGAGGGCCACAAGAACCAAGTCAAAGATTTGAAATACAAAGAACCAAAATCCACTCAGCTGGAAAAGCAAGAAACAAAAAGAATTCAGATAATTGAAGATAGTGTAAGGGGCCTCTGGGACAACCTCAAGCAAACCAACATCCGAATTATTGGGATGCCAGAAAAAGAGAGAGAGCAAGTTAATGAAAACCTACTTGAAGAAATAGTGACTGAAAACTTTCCCCACCTGGTGAAAGAAACTGACTTAAAAGCCCAAGAAGTACACAGAACCCCAAAATATAGGAATCTAAAGAGGACCACACCAAGACATATCATAATTAAAATGCCAAGAGCAAAAGATAAAGAGAGAATATTAAAAGCAGCAAGAGAAAAACAGTTGGTTACCTACAGGGGAGCACCCATACGATTGTCAGCGGATTTCTCAACAGAAACGATGCAGGCCAGACGCGAGTGGCAAGAAATATTCAAAATAATGAAGAGCAAGAATCTACAACCAAGATTACTCTATCCAGCAAAGCTATCATTCAGAATTGAGGATCAGATAAAGTGCTTCGCAGATAAGAAAAAGCTAAAGGAGTTCATCACCACCAAACCAGTATTATATGAAATGCTGAAAGATATTCTTTAAGAAGAGGAAGAAGAAAAAGGTAAAAATATAAATTATGAATAACAAATATACATCTATCAACAAATGAACATAAAAATCAAGTGAACTGATAGACTGATGAACAAGATAAACTGGTGACTATAACAGAAACATGGACATAGAGAGGGAATGGACTGACAATTCTTGGGGAGAAAAGTGTTGTTGGAAGTACAGCAAGAGATTGGACAAAAATCTTGCAACAATGGGAGAGGACATTGGGGAGGGGGAGGTGAGGGCGGAGGGTGGGATAGGTACAGGATGGAGGGAAGATATAGGGGGATAAAAAAGGGGAAACAATGTAATTAATAAACTGAACAATAAAAAAAACATATTGCAAAAAAAATAAATAAAAATAAAATTAAATGTGACCTCAGAAAGTGCCTCTAAAACATTATAAACTTATAACAGCATTCATTTTAGATTCTCCTATACCTCTGCGGTCAATGTTTTCTGAAGAGTGATGACTTGTAAGGAATCTTGCTCTCTGAGAAGCTGGAGCCATTCATCTAATGCGCTCACATCTGATGTGATTGAAGTTAGAAATTGAAACATTTCTGTCACAGGCCATGCAAAGTGATTACTAATATATTATCACTAAAAAAATATTAGAAGTAAAAAAAAAAGAGTACAGTAGTCATCCTTATGAACCAAAGTTAATATTTATATTTTTTGAGATTTAAAAACCCCTGTTTACTGAAAACATATGCCATTTTGTGATGCATCTATTAGTCTACTCATTAATCAAATGCTTGCCCCCAAGTCCCATTATATAGCTAGACTTTATGGAGATTAGGGTCTTTTGTTTCAGACCCGAATCCACACTTCAGTGTCTCCTACAAAATTACTCAGTAAGAATCCTTTATCAGACAAAAAGAGGTGAAAACAAGGTGAGCACCATTAATTGTGAATCCATATATTTCTTGGGGTCCTTTTTTTTTATTATCAAGCTAAGATTTGCTTCAAATCCCATTGCATATCCTGTAAAATGTCCAGTGCAGTCCCTGTATCCCACCCCCATCTCTCAGCCCTCACTGACAGCTGTCAGCCTTCTCTCTATGAGTCTGTCTGTTTTGCTTGTTTGTTCTCTTTTATTTTTAACACTATAATTATGCTATCGCCTAATCTATTAAAGCACATTAATCAGATGTTAGGAGTCAATGAAAACACTTTATAAGATGCATTAATTTGTTTGTTTTTTTGAAGCACCTCTTCCTTTTTCCTAGAAGAAGGCTATTTTGGCAGCATATCTAGAGCATCAATACTACAAATAGGTATAAGTTTCTAAGTTAAAATTCGCCTACCTCTCCAGTTTTCTTGTTTGTGGATGAAAGTTTAGAAGGTGTAATCTCTAGTGATGCTTTCAGAACACTGTGAGCCCACATGCTCCATCTATTCTAAGGTAATTGACGCAAAGTAGCAACAAATATGTCACCTTTTCTGTATCCAACTCTTTCAGCAACTGAGTCCCCAAGAAAACAATTTGTAGACCCTGGTTAATATTTTAAGTAAGAGTGGATTACAAACCAAATTAAACAAGACCCAACTGCACATTGCCTAAAAAAAAAATCCACTTTAAATATCGAAACACAGAATAAAAGTGAAGGGATGAAGAAAAGTATACTATGCTAACACTAATCAGATGTAGCATTATTAATTTTAGCAAAATAAGGCTTCAGAACAAAGAATAAAGATAAAGGAGTCAGTTCTCCAAGATGACACAATATTATCCCTAACATGTAAGTACCTAATAACAGAACATCAAAATTCAGGGTGTCCCAAAAATGTATATACACTTTAACAGCTGATTCCTATTACATTTTAAAAATGAAATGCTGCCTTTATAGTTATTAAAGTGTGTATATTTTGGGGGAGACGTGCTGTACATGAGGCAAAAGTCTGATAGAAATGCAAGGAGAAATGGACAAAACCACAATGAGATACGACACAACTACTAGAATGGCTAAAATAACCTTTAAAAATAATAACATCATGTGAATATGCATATCAACTAGAATTACAAACATTTATTGATGTGAGGGCAAAATGAAAATGCCACTTTAGAAACATTTGGCATTGTCCTATATAAAGTGAAGCATACAGCTATCATATATCCAGTTATCCTATTCGTAGGCATCTACCCAAGAATTAAAACTTATGTTCACACCAAAATCTGTACTCAATAGCTAATGTTATTCAAAATTGCCAAATGGAATCACACATATTCTTCTATCATGGGATAAATCTTTAAAATCAACCTAATATAATAATAGAACAATGGAATGCAACTTAGCAATAAAAAGAAACAAGTCAGTAACATACACAATTACATGAATGAATCTTTTTTATAAATATATTTTATTGATTTTTTTATAGAGAGGGAGGGAGAGGGATAGGAAGTTAGAAACATCAATGAGAGAGAAACATCAATCAGCTGCCTCCTGCACACTCCCTACTGGGGATGTGCCCACAACCAAGGTACATGCCCTTGACCGGAATCGAACCTGGGACCTTTCAGTCTACAGGCTGACACTCTTATCCACTGAGCCAAACTGGTGTCGGCTACATGAATGAATCTTAAACACATTTTTTCTAAGTTTGATGAAGTCAAATCTAAAAGGGTACATATTGTATGATTACATAGTAAACCACATTTGGGATTCTAGGCTACTACATCTCTTGGGCCCTAAATAAAAAGAGAATGGTTCCCAAAATCTGGGGGATAAATAAGTTATTTCACTTTCTTGGATTAAAGTGGGAGAAAACTATCTGTTTGCAAATATTAACCTTGTTTTCGGGGGGGGGGGGGGTTGTGGGGTTTTTTTACATACTGAAAATAAGGAATTTTCTCATGCTTTTCTTTCCTCCTCATACATTCTTGCCAGTACATTTTAGGAGAGAAGTTAATTAGTCACCATGTAAGCATAGACAGAATTATCTATTTGCATACAAATTAGAAAACATCTTAAACTTTCCTTGCCAAAAGCAAGAGTTAAGAAATAGTTGTAACATTTTTAAAGTTTTTAATTCATGCTTCTACCAAACCTTTGTGGGTTATATAATATATTCAAAACACTAATCTAGAACCTGTAGAGGTTTCAAAAAATGTAAGATGGCTCTCTAAAAGCTAAGGTTTAATATGGGAAATAAGAAAGATAAGTGAATGTTATGTGATATTTCAAGAATCTATAATAATAAAAGCGTAATATGCTAATTAGATTAGATGTCCTTCTGGATGACCTTCGGGACAAAGCTGGGGCTGTAACCCGAGTGCTTGCCAGCAGTAAGAGGGAAGCCTGGGTCCCAGGTGCCAGAGGGAATCTGGAGTGGCAGCCAGGGGAAGGAAGGCCTACTCTTGCACGAATCTCGTGCATTGGGCCTCTAGTTGATAAATAAAGCATGATAGCTGATTAAAGAAGGAAATAACATATCTGGTAGAGAGAGAAAGAGAGAGAAAATGAACGAACATTAAATATGCTGGAGTTACATAATATCTACTCAGAAGAGCCTATTATTAAATTTTCAAGAATTTTCCACATCAGTTGACATGGTGAGTGGGGCTTTGAAATCTTTCCTGATTGGAAAAACTAACACACAAAAGTTGGCAAATGCTACAAATAAGTTCTTTCCTTCCCTACCCCTTTTAAATGCCTATGGTTAAATATTTATCAACAGACCACTTTTAAGATAAAAAATACTAAAAATTTTTCTTATCTGCTGTATCACTTCTGAGGGCACTCAGCTGAGTTTCTGGGAACTGAGACCTGAAACTCACGTCTGAAAAGCCTGATAAGGCAGCACAGTAATAACATGCGTCACTCACGGAGTCCAGCTGTGTCCCGGCACTCAGAATAAGAGTCCCTTTCCATCATTAGTAGTTAGATATAGTACAAGAGTAAATAAATAGGCTTAATAGCAAGCTATAAATATAATTTAGCAATTTAAATATAATTTAATAACGTATCTACTATTTGGTAGGCATTTTGTTTCTTAAAATGTTTCTAGATCAACATTAGGAATGTTATTTATGCTCGCTTGCCATCATTTCCCTCTATCAAATGAATATTTGGATTGAGATGGCACTTTTAACTTTAAGGCAATATGGTTTTGTAATGGTATTATAGATGTATGGAAATGCCAAATTAAAAAATATTCCATTAATAGACATGTGAGTTCTTAAGCTTGTATTTTATCTTAGCTATATAAGTTACTGGTTGAAAGGATAAATTTTGAAGTTGATAATCTTAGATTTGAAATCTTTATATGCTCATTCTAGCTATATGGCTAGCAGCCAAATTACTTAGTCCCAAAGATCTTCAGCTATTTCTTCTAATAAATAACAGTAATTATAACACCCCAATTCTACCTCGTTTGCTTATAAGTATCAAATGTACTAATGTGTGTGAATTGCTCAGTACAGTACCTGATAGAGAGTAAATGGTAGTTATTACTTTTTGGTTTGGTGACTTAGGAAAACACATTACTCTTTTCAGAGGTATAACAGAGGATAATAGTATATCACTTAGGCTTTATACTTGTTGCATAAGTAATTTATATGTTGCTTTAGTAACTTGGCAGCAGAAAAAGCAATTTATGATTTTTATATAATTTGCAACTTATCAGCCCAAAAAAGGGCAACAATGTCTTGGTATACAAATATAAAAATGACTGTTGACATGTCATAAATATATGTAAATAATACTTCAAAAACAAAAATGTTTTCATAGCGTCTTCTTAGTACTTGTTTTCCTCAGTTAAATGAGCTTGAACTGAAATGACTTTACTTCAACAAGAAAATGATCAACCACAATTATCTTAACATATACTGCCTATGTTGGATGCTCTCAGTTATCCTGTTTTTCCTTTATTACCATTTAATTTCTTTGGAAAATACGGCCTTATTTAAACTATCAAAAATGCAGAACTAAAAGTGTATCTCAAGGAAAGGTCTGAGAAGGTCTATTTTCTAGATCTGAGACGGGTAGCTTGATGGCCTCAGCAGCTTTCCACTTGTATTCAGAGATACCTTAAGAGGCTGTTCTCTGCTGAATTACCTCTTTTAATTACTACATCACCCTAAAAGAGGGTTTGTAAGATTTGTAGAGCAGTGTGCCCCCCCCTCACACACACACACATACACATCATTATTTATTTAGAGACCTGCTATATAAACTGAAGGATTGTTCAGCGTAAGGCTGCTATCTGGGCCAAGGTCTGATAAGAGGCATGATTTGGAGGTATACTCTTGTAAACCATATGCTCTAGAGACAGTATATAGTACTGCCCTGGGAAGAGAGGTGATAGTTTTCTTAGACTCATACAACATGATTTCCCCCTCTAAAATCAGGAATCAATGGTCTAAGTTACCCCAAAGCTGAAACATGAGAGCCAATAGAGCCTAATGGGTAAGTGCATAGATTTTGGAATCAGATAGATCAGGGTTCAAATTTAAGGTCTGTGATTCATCGGCTTTGTGATCTTGGGAAAACTGTTTCATTGTTCTACACTTTCGATTCTCATCTATAAAGTGGATATAACTAGCTGGTAGCCCTCTTGTGAGGATTACATGAGCTAATAAGCATATCGCAAAATGCTTAACATATAAATGGGCTCATACGTGCTAGCTAATACTATTTTTAAAATATTGGCTCTCACCATCTATAGTAAATCAATTTTGACATATATCATTTTGGGGAAATAAATACATATCTGGGATGGGTCAATAATGAAGCCCTTACAATATAATCCTTCATCTAGCAACAGCTTAGCAGAGATTGTGTGGACTGTGTGTATCTGAGAGACACTTAGTCAACAGTGGCGGTGAAGATAGATGGGGCACAGCAAAAAAGTGGTACAAGCTGGGCATATTTCACAATTTTGCTGGAGTAAGCCTTGACAATGCCATTACAGTTTTCCTCACTTGTTACCTCTGGCCTACTTAAATGTATCCAACATCTGAAGGTTTACTATCTGCAGGTTTTATTTTGTACTATCTGAAAAATCCATACTTTTGCTACAATCTCGAGTTCTAGCCAGAACATGATGATGCTTTCAATCACACAAATATAAGCCTAGAAACAGGACAGAGAGAGAGGCACGAAAGGGGCAGCTGACACCCTTCTCAATTGCGAGATATTCCAAATGCAGAGGAGAAAATGGGTCATGATATGTTAGTTGATGCACTGATACAACAGAACAAGAGGTGGATTACTTTCTAATGTAATGCCCAAATATATTTAAAAAACTGTATCACACAAATATAAAACATCAAATGTCAATCCAAACTAGTGGCAAATCTACTTTTAAGCAAGCGGATATCTCTAATTATATCACAGAAATTTACTAAATCTAAAAGTTCATTTTCATTTAAAAAATAAATATATAACACATGGAACACTGCAAGTAAGTGTTGATGTATAGCAAAAACCACTTATAACAGCTCCCTACAAGCTAAGAGAAGAGAATATTTCCATTCATCAGTTAAATGCTAGACATAGATTACAACCGAATGACCAGAATAACCCACTGGTGGACCAGTCGCTATGACATGCACTGACCACTGGGGGAAGATGATCAATGCAGGAGCTGTCCTCTGGTGGTCATTGCGCTCCATAGCAATCTCTCGTGCCCCCTCTATTCAACTGGCTAACCTCCCACGGCCCCTCACCCCTGCTGGCCAGCCCTCCTGATGGACCTCAAACACCAGGCAGGCCAAGGGACCCCAACCCCATGCACAAATTCATGCACCTGTCCTCTAGAAGACCTATAATTAGAATTCTTCCAGTTGTAAGATATGGTCTTAATGAACACTAGTGCTCAAAATCCTCCTTATCCATCAGTTCTCAAACCTGGCTGCATGTTAGAATCACTTGAGATCCTTTTAAAAATGTAGGCCTGCCCATCTAAAAATAACAGATCAATGTTTTATAAATTCAAAAAAACAAACAAACAAAAAAACCTGCTCTTAATGGCTGGGCAAATCTATATAAAATGAATACATCTCACATGAGCCACATCCCATGCATACACTTATAAGTAGCACAAATCTCTGATTGCAGATCAGGGAGTGGTACTTTTCTCCATGTGGTTTATAAACACATCATTTCTTTCTCTTGTTCTTTTAGATAAAACAAATTAAATGTAATTCTTTATTTTCCTGCTTCTGAAGAACAGAAAGAACAAATTGTGGTATGGAGTGTAGTCAAGATTATTTACTTTCTATGTTATTACTCTTTGAATAAAAAACTAAAAAATTAGACTTGAATTTTTTACCTAATAAAGACTATACTGGATTTTAAAAGTTTTCTAATTTTTATCATTAGAGACATAAATCCTGAAAGACTTACATAAATAACATCAAGAAAAAAATCTCCAAAGAAATCTATGATTGGGAATAAAAAAGAACAGTTATAGCATATTTCTACTTACTGAAAATTAATGTGGAGTTGAAAACATGATAAACCATGTTTTGCTTATCATACATAAGCCACAAGGAGGGGGCGGGGGCACATTGATTTTCATCTTCAGCTAAAAACAATTTCAGGAGTTTTGGCTTTGCTACCATGGTAGGTGTTCTTAGCACTGTGAGTTTCACACCACTACAGTGTGATCACTTAAGAGATGTTGCATCCCAATTATTTGGTGAAGGTTTGCTTATATCCTTTTAGCCTAATGACACAGGGTCAGGAGAAAAACAAAGGGCCAAGGAAGCAGCGGATGGGGTGACATAGATAACTGCAAACGGGGTCAACACATTGTACAGTCCCATCAACATGTTTGACAGACTAATGATTTTTGAAACCAATCTACAAAGCTGCCGTGCAGCCTGCACTAGTCTAATGACTGTTTTTCTGAAATTTGACCATGAGGTCACATATTAGAGTTATTTAGGGGCAAATATGAATAAATATATTAAGAAGCCACAAACATGACATTATGATTATGCATTGATATTCGATCAGAAGCAAAATAAATCAAAGAATGGGGACTAAACATTGTGAAATGATTTTTTTCCCTCTCTCAGATTTCAATCATCTTTTAAAATTTTTCATAGAAAATTTTCTCTTCGACCTCCACTAGTAAAATCAGTTTGGATGATGCTTATTTCTAAAATATATATTTCTGGCCATTACACTACAGTCACATGTTCGATGCTGATGAAGGTATTGACATAGTTTGAAGCACTTAAAATGTTCCTTTAGAAGATTCATATAAAGGTATAAACACTCAATGTGTAAATCTCTTTGTGCACGTCAGACGGCTTGAACGAGTGCTTTGTCCCTTGGCTTTCTCTCTATAGATGTAATTTCAACAGACACACTTTTTCTTTTGTGTAAGAGTTGATAACTGATTCCAATTTCTGCAACAAACTGCACTCCCCGCAAAGAATAAAAACATGCCTGCAGAGTTAAAACACGAGAATTTAGGCATCAATGACTATGATTTGCAATATTAGAAATATATTAGAAATAGTGCAAAGAAACTTTTCTTTTTATAATGAAAATATATATAGCATATATATTATATTTTATTTATAAAGCATATTAGTATACATGATAAACTATATATGGTATATATATCCTATAACATGGTATACATACTATACATAAAGTATATATATATAATATTATAGAAGTTTTCCTAAGGACAAAATGATCTATTATAAATATTTGTATTCCTAGTTAAAGTTATTTCCATTCAGAACAACCATCCTTTGCCTGTGCTGGTCCATGTCATCCACCTGCTTTCACTACATTCAGGAATTATTTTGATTACTGGCTTTTGTTAACCAAAGTGAGTTACTGCTTTGTGTCATACAGTCATCAGTAAAGCGTGTGGCTTCTGCAGTCTAAGATGGGTTCAAATCCAAATTCCAGATCCACTGCTATGGACTAAATTATGCTCCCTGACCCCTCAAAAAATTGCATGTGTTGAATCTTAATCCTCAAATTGACTGTATTTGGAGATAGAGCTTTTAGGAGATAATTAGAATTAAGTGAAGTCATAAGGGTAGAGTTTTAATCTGATAGGATTGGTGGCCTTATAAGAGGAAAAAGAGAGTTACGTCTCTCTCTGTGTGCACCCACAGAGGAAAGACCATGTGAGCGCACAGTGAGAAGGTGTCCCTCTGCCAGCCAGGAAGAGACCTCTCACCAGAACCCAACCATGCTGGCACCCTAACCTTGAACTTCCCATAACTATGAGAGAATAAATATTTGTTGACCCAGCCTATGGGATTTTCTTATGTCAGCCCAAGTATACTCATATACCCACCAAGTAATAATGGTATTCTTAGAAAAAATACTCAACATCTCTGTGCTATATTTTTGTCACTTTAAAATAAAGAATAGTAGTATTAACTTACACAGCAAATAGTGGTGAAGATAAAATGGAGCAATACATATATAAAACAGAGGATTTTTTTCTCAGTCTACACACAACTCATTACAATACCTTTGGGACCTATATGTCTAGCAAACAACTCTTCTCTGACTTCTGATTTCATATTTCTAATTTCCTAAAGGCACCTACCTCCCAAGGAATCTTGAGCATGTCAGTCTTAACTTGCCCTAAACCATATTTTTCTTGGATGATTCCAAAAGAAAAGAAAATCCTGCAATTCTTCCTTTACTTATCTTCTCCTTTTCAATCAGTGGTGTCAGCTGTCCATGACAAAAATTGGACTCAATCTTCAACTTTCATCTCCACCTCCAGTTGTGTGTAAAGACTGTTCAACCTAAACAGGCTTCCACCCAGAGCTCTCCATCCTGCTGATTCTGCTTTAGATTAGACCTCATGGTCTTTCTCCTGTCACATTGCACAGATCCTCTCACTGCTTCTCCCTTTATGGCCACATTTCACTTTGATATCTCCACCATATTTTTGTACATTCAGTTATTTCAGACACTTAGATTTGGGATTAAAACCAATGAATAGCATCAATAATGGACATTCACAAAAAAGTTACATATAACATTTTTAACATGCTGAGCTTTAAGACTGCCAAACAACTTGTTTCCAGAATCTGTAGAGGGGTTGGTGGAGGTGGGAAGAGGAGAAAGTGACTAAATTTAAGGGTAGAGAGGCTGAAACAAGTCTAGTCCCTGGGGGGAAAAACGTGGAAAGATATCTTCTCTCATTATCTGCTTCCAAATCAGATAATGAGAGAAGGTATCTGAGTTCCAGTGCTAAGCAGAAAACTATTCTTGGAATGGTGCTCAGAGCACACAGAGAACTCTTTCTTATCTGTCTCATAGAGAGTTTATTTAATACAGCAATTAAAAGATCAAATGGATTGACCCCCATGGTCTTTATCTTCCACTCAGTTCTGGATTCAGGTCAATAGCATTTGGCAGGAACTAAAAGAGTGCCTATCTATTTATTTTCATTAAATTGTCAAGCATTGTAATGGGCAAAATTAAATTGTCCTATTTCATGTGCTACCTAGAGCTTTCCAAAGTGGCAGAGGAGACCTGCTTTTCTAGTCCCTTGAAGAGATATAATTTATACCCTATTTCCATGTTTAATTACTTACACAGGCATTTCTATTGGTAGTGTTTTTTTTTTCACTTTTAGTATAGTAAACATTGTGGTTACAAATTGGTCAAATAAAGGAAAGTTCACATTTGAGAGGCATTCTTTTCAGATATATATTCTGATTAATACTTGAGCAAAATGTGTGCACAAATAAGTTTTGCTTTTCTTTCACTACCCAAATAAATACCCAGTGGAGACTGAAATATCATGCCAACTTTTAAGACAAACAGAATGAGTGGAATAACAAATATATTGAATTTATACTGATTTAAATACAAATGTGAAATGAGGAAAGCAGACTTGACACTTAGAGATAAAAGTTTAAGAACTAGGTATGTGGACATTTTTAATTCATCTATTCATGCACTCATTTGTGCATTTATTTGATATTATCTGTTCACTGTGCTAGAAGTAGAGATTTGGAAATAACCAGAAAGAAAAACCTGACCTCAGGAATTTAAAGGATAATAAGATATACACCTAAAATATTATCTGGGATAGAAGATATTAGTACTATAATACAAATAGATCCTGTTTGTGGGAACTAAAATAAAAATGAGTTATGGCTCTTTTTAGCACATCAAATATAGTTTATGTCAAATCCTTCTTTGATAATTCTGGTTTAGTAAAGTTTTCTGAAGGTGACACAAATGTTTTATAAATTTCCAGGAATAGAAAATAGACCTGTATCAAGCTCCATTTGAACTGTTCCTTGGATACTATCTTCTTGTGAAACAGAAAATCACATATAATGATCTGTTTATCAACATGGCTGACTACAGCATCTGGAATTTTACTCTCTGAAATAGTGCATTGATTCAATGCTACACTATGTCTCTTTCTTTGTCTCCCCATTCAATTCATCTACTCATTGTGGTTTTACATTCACTCTGGGTAAAATTTGTAGAGATTTATAAAGGTGTTAAAAGTCAGTCCATCAGTTTTAGGGTTCTTTGTAGAACTGTCAGTCTAAATGTAGTTCCCTTCCTGGCTTGAAAACTACCCAAATCTTCACTCACACCATATAGGCCAGCTAATTTAAGTAAGAACCATCCATACTGGCTTCAGAATTAAGTTACATACACTTAGTCTTGTTATCTGTTGCAGTCTTATTTTTATTTCCAATTTTGTGTTGACTAGTCATGTTCCAACAATATGGAAAACTGAATATAAACTTTTCAGCATATTTTATTCTTACAAAGAAAAATTCCAGTTTGGGAAGACAGAGATGTTGCCAATACTTTAAATATCTACTTTATATCTCATAGATGGAGACTTGTAAGCCAATGGCATTTTGTAGAACCTACATGTCAAGCATTAGCAGCTAATGTCCAGGACATATTATGGATGGTAAAAAGAAAAACAATTGCTTATTTGTGGGATGCCAGAAAGAATCTAACAGTATGTGAAAGAGACACCAACTTCAATTGCCCAAATGTTTCCTAGTACATCAATGAATAATAAGTCTATGATTTACTGGAGCCCTCACCATTCAGCAGGGTGGACCCATGCATAGAGAAATAAAACAAATAAAAAGAGGTACTGAGGCAAATTTAGATTAATCCTATCTAATATAAGTATAATATTCAAATTAACCATCACTCCATTATACCCACAAGCCATGCCCAGTAGCCAATCAGGAGCAAGTATACAAATTAACCTCAGCCAAGATGGCTGCAGCCACAGAGAGAGCAGGAGGGGGGCTTGAGTTTCCCTAGCAATGGAGGAAGCCAAGCTTTCCGCACACCCGGGCCAGCCCAGGCCTCCACTCAATGCTACAAAGTTTCAATGCTAGAAGATAAATAAATACCAACAGAAATGGTTACCACTGTGGAGGGAGCAGAAGGCTTGACTCTGCTCCAGGCTACAAAGTTTCAATTGTAGATGATGAATAAATCCCAAATATCAGGGTCTCTGGTGGGTTGCTGGGAGTGTGGCTGTCCTGCAAACCATCACAGGCCCCTTGCCCAGGCTACCCCATGCCCCAAAGGAACTCCTACCCTGATCCGGGACACCCTTCAGAGCAAACCAGCTGACCCCCACCCATGCAGCAGGCCTCTATCCTATCTAATATCCTATCTAATAAAAGAGTAATATGCAGATTGATCATCACTCCAATACACAAGATGGCTGCACCCTTGTGGTCAAAGATCCTGCCCCCATGTGGACTCAAGATGGCCATCACAAGATGGCCAGCAGAGGAGGAAGTTGGGAGGGATCAGGCATGCAAGAGAGGGAAGTTAGGGGTGACCAGGCCAGCTCAAAAGCAGTTAGAGGCAATCAGGAAGGAAGGCAGGTGAGCAGTTGGGAGCCAGCAGTCCTGGATTGTGACAGGGATGTCCGGTGGGATCAGGCCTAAATGGTCAATCGAACATTCCTCGAGGGATCCCAGATTGGAGAGGGTGCAGGCTGGGCTGAAGGACAACCTCCTCCTACCCCCCACCCTGTGCACGAATTTCGTGCACCAGGTCTATAGTTGATTTATAATTAGAATTTTCATCTTAACCCCTATTGCCTGATGATACATTGTATTCTATTCAATACAATACAATTCTTCTCTCTTTATTACTGCCTCACTTTATTACCCATAAACCTAATCTGAACAAAAAATTTAAAATTAAATTCTATCAGAGAGATGAACAGCTGACACCATTTAATGATCATCTACTGTGTGGAAGTGCTAAGTACTCTGCACATGTGACTTTTTAAATAGACTTTACTAATATGATTTAGATTCACAGCGATAGTAAACAGAAGGTGCAAGCATTTCCCACATGCCTCCTGCCCCCACAAAAGTGTAGCCTCTCCTAGTATCATCATTCCCCATCAGAGAGTTACATTTGTTTTAACTGATGAATATACATCAAGACATAATTCCTTGAAGTTCATAGTTTACATTAGAGTTTTCTAATAGGGTTTCTCTTTTTTAAATAAATTATTCTAAATCTAGTTAAATGCTTTTCCTCATTAATTAATAATCTATAGTGTTCTTCTTAGTTTATGAATGCAGTGAATTAATAAAATTGATTTCTAGAGTGAAACAAATTTTGCTTTCCTAGAATAAAGGCAAGTTGATTATGCTATAACACTATATATGCTAGATTATGTTTGTTCTTTTGTTGAGGAATTTGGGTATTCACGCATGAGACTGAATGGAAGTGTTTCTTACTCATATTGTTGTTTTCAGATTAATTTTCGCCCTATTGTTCAGACAAGTTTTGTATATTGGAATTATTTCTTCATTTAATGGTAGATAGAACATTACATACCTGGAGTTTACTCTCTAGGACTTTAGAAGGGGAAGGACAGGGAATATCAGGTCATTCCAGGAACCTTTCTTTCCCTAATTATATGATCCAGGTGATAAAAAAAATAAGTATATAAAAAGCATGTATTTTTGTGAGATGTATGTTCTACAGCACTGCAAGACAAATAATATGAGGCACTGAGAAATGTGGCCACTTCAAAATGAAAGCTTGTGTATGTGGCTTGGTATCACATTGCTTTAGACTTTCTTGCCATATAAGTATATGAAATACCTGCTTTATCAGGAATACTATCCGTCATGTCTGAAAAAGAATCCATTACATATTTATATATTTGTAAACTCAACTACACTGTGGAATTTGTGGAGCTCTGCCTCTGAGAAGCCACCTGTCTTTTTTTGCACTGTGAGGATAAAAATTCAAAGCCAAAGATTGTGAAAAACATGACTGCCAGCCTGGGTTATTGCATTGATCTTCATCACGGAAGAAAGAGGTATTACTCATGAGAAGCATGACAGAAAAAGGACAGCCTCATCATTTTCATGATGGAGGAGGAAGGTATTATAAGAGATCTATATTTTATTTATTTTCTCAGTCCCTGAACCTTTCAACAGAAACTTAATCAAATGTCATCATTTGGAGATTATGTTACTATCATATATAGAATTCCAATTACCTTAAAAAGTATTTGTGGTATATTTCTTTAAACCTCTAAACAAATATTTAAAAGTGGTCATTTTTAAAAATTTGATACACATTTGGAGGGATTTAATACACTTGTTTCTGCTCCCTTCAATCAAAATCAGTTCAGGATGAGAGTAACAATTTGCCCTCCAGAAACATGAACATTCTGTGTACCTGGCAGAGGATACCCTACAAAACCATTCAGGCTGGGATTATTATCATCATCCTTCCACTGTGTGTCAAAATGGTAAAATTCATGCACATACAGTAAATCTTGAGTTAAGACTCCACTTATTTGCATTCTTAGAAACATAGTCTTATGATATCATACCGCTCACATAAAAAATGATGGCCAAAAGATCCATTCTATATGGATTATGCTTCTGGAACTTGAAATAGAGTCTGTAAGAACTGACATCCACCCACACAAAATCCTCTCTTCTTGCAAGAAGAGTCTCTGAGATTCTTGAACAGACATCTGACTTTCATTTCAAATGGCACCAATGTCCCATGGCAACAAGCAGGCATTGGATATGCCTTTCTTAATAAACTATTTTTGATTATGTGGCAGTCTCTGGTGCTAAAATTCTGCCCTAAATGGAAGAAGCATTATCTATACTTTACCCCAAGTTCCTGAACTTTTGGTATTAAGAGTTTATAGTTTCAGCTCTGGCAGACAATATGAAAACAAAACAAAACAAAACTCCAATAAAGTGATATGCAAAGTAGGCTAGAGCAGTGGTCGGCAAACTGTGGCTCTCGAGCCACATGCGGCTCACGAACCACGGTTTGCCACTCTTTTGACTAATGAGTTTGCCGACCCCTGGGCTAGACTATAGAATTTTATATTAGTAATGTGACCAGAAGTAAATAATAAGCCCTTTTTTAAATATTGCATATAACCAAGGGATAATATGGACAACAAGAAAAAGAGAGGTCTTATTAAACTAAGTCCCAATCAGCACTATTATGGCTTATGTGCTATTGTCCATATATTTAAATGATATTTAAATGAACATCTTTAATTTCATCTCTAAAGTAATATGGCCTCAATTAAGAGATATTTCCTTAACCTATGCTGTTGTTTCTGGTGTCTAAAAATTATATTAGAAGATAAGCACCCAAGATGGCGTGAGCCCACTTAGCCATTCTCTACCAATAATTTTACCACTAAAAAATCCAGACAGTATGAAAAGCAAACTTAGAGGACTCTGAAATGTAAACAACAGGCTTATTAGGACTTTGACCTGGAAAGGACTTCTTATGAACTACAGTAGAAAAATTATGTTTTTTTATAAATTGGTTTTATCACATTTAAAAACATTTAGTTTTTATAATACTTAAGAAAATATTCACAATGCAGATGCATGCTAATGAATTTGTATATTCAGACTATATAAAGAGTTTTTACCACTAAAGAAGATGACCAATAACTCAAAAAAGGGGGGGGGGGATTTGAATAGGTTTTCAAAAAAGGAAATATACAGGTGGAAAATAAGTACATGAGGAGATACATGACATCATTTGTTGTCTGGGAAATGCACATTAAAATTATAATAAGATACTATACTCACTAGAATAGCTATTTTTAAAAATTCTCAATATTAAATTTCTGGCCAAGATGTAGAGAAACTGTAACTCTTAGATATTATTGTTGGGAATATAAAATAGTACAACCCCTTTGACAAACTCTGGCAGTTTTGTAAAAATTTAAATAATATAACCTTAGCATATGACTCGGCCATTCTACACCAATATATTATTCAAGGAAAATAAAAGCATATCTACACAGAGACCTATAAGTGAAGTTTTACTATTGTAAATGAAACTTATAAGCAGTTTTACTTACAAGAATAAAAATTAGAAACAACTCAAATGTCTATGAGTCAAGTGATTTGACAAACAAACCCAAAATACAATGGAATGATAATCTAGAGATATAAAAGTCCAGCAACTGGAACAATGGAACAACTGAATGACCAGTTGCTATGACAAGCACTGTGGCAGCCAACCTGCTCGATCGACCCACCAAACTCACACGTCCCCTTCTTCCCAACTGGCCCGGCCCAATTGGTCCCCATCGGGGCAGGCTGGCTGGACCCTACCTGTGCACTAATTCATACACCAGGCCTCTAGTAAGTAATAAAAGCCAATGATTGACTGATAATAGACAAGCATATGGATGAATCTCAAATTATTTTTACTAGATAAAGAAGAGCCAAATCAAACAGTATCATTATAGTGTCAGTTTTATATATTCAAATGAATTGATAGAGAAATAAAGAAGAAGAGTGACTGCCTGGGCAAAAGGAAGGATCAACTGCAAAGGGACACAGAGGCTCTAAGTAGGTGACTGGTGTTCTTTTGTCTTGTGATCATGTCTGCAGTAGTTACACAACTTACAAAACTCATTAAGTTGCACATTTTAAATAGAAGCCTTATAATTATTTATTGAAATTTAAAGAAATTACTGTAAATTTAATTCTAGGAAAGAGAAAGAAGTTAGTTTATTTCAATGTTATAAAAATACATTATTTGTAAGATTATGGATATTATATAAAAACACAATTATAGAATATCAACAAAGAGAAAAATGTCATAATAAAAGTCAGTATGTATAAACTGGGATGAAAATATTGACCATGAATAATAAGACATAAATGTGATTAATGACTTTATAACAAAGTTTTAATAAGATTTTCAGATTACCTAGAGGAGTAAATTTCTTCTTTAGCTTACCTAAAGCTACTTATGTTATAGAATCTTAGTTTTTAATAAACCATTATATATGCAGTGAGTAAATCTGCATTTAGTAGAACAGCAACTCCCAAGCTGCTCTCCTTCCCTCCTGTTAAGGTTGGTGAAGTTAAAAATGTAACTATAAAAATAGTCTTAGTTGCATAGTCAACATTTTCTTCCCCCTGGGTATCACTGAATTCTATTTGCTTCTGTAACTGACAATCATGTATTATTTTGTGCTTCATTTGGCATGACACAACAAATGCATGTGGGCTAGAGCAAGCTGGGTTTCCTTCTGCACTGTGTTTCCTTCTGCACTGTGTTTCAGTGGGAAAATTGTCAGTTAAATTCCGGCTGCTGAATTTTTATAACTGGTTCCACTAGAAGTTGCAGGAAAAACACAGAATGCTTAAATACCATGTGGACTTTGTGAGTATTGACAGGTAAGGAAACGTGTGAAATAAGAAACAGCGTCTGCCATATTTAGCAAGACTCCATCACTCATTATCATGTCAACAGAAAATGAGTTGCGTGACATGGGTACTTGCTCTCCAGCTTTGTGAGAACAGATCTGCTGCTTTTAGGGTATGTCCTTGAGAGGACTGATTGTCCTATTGATAAAGATAAGTACTATTAAAAATAGAAATGGCTGTCATTGAAAAATAAATGATTGTCAAGCCAAAATGATGTAGAAATTATTTATTTCTACCTCTGATCAGATGGTGATTTTTTTTGAGATAACAGTTTGAAGCCTCAAATTATTATTCTTATAAAATGTCAAACAGATTTTATAGCCTCAGAGAAGTTTTCCCAGTAGAATATTTTTAAGGCTGAGAGCTTTTCAGTGAAGTTTTTAGTTCTTATCTTTTTAACTGATATGAATTGGGAGAATTGAAAAATGATAACAAAAACAAAGGAAGATGATTGTTAAAATTAATTAAGAAAAACATTCAATGAGAACTAATATCAGTGTTTTCATTAAAATGGTGAGAATATGAAAGTTTGTAATATGTGCAATATTCATGCCATTTGTATTTCTATACCTAAATTAATTGTATTTGCATCATGAATTATTTTCTTAATCTTTACAAAGAATTCCTAAAAACTTACATAATTCTGTGAGATAAAACAAAAAACCAACATATTCAAATTACTTGCTACATCTAATTTTAAACATCACTAGCTCTCATAATTTTAGTTAATTATAACTAAACTCTGACATGCAAAGCACTCAAATGATGGAGAGTGCACACAACTCAGGACCAGGTTCCTGCTTTCAAAGAGATAACAGTAATGTGTGAAATAACGCAAGTACACAATAGTTGTGAGGAAAAACATTATGCTACATGAAGTTTATGCATATTTCATAGAATTATGGATCATTTTCTTACTTTCAAAGTGTATTTATATGATCTTAATAGTCATATTAAAGGTTATATGATTTAAGTGATTCTTATACAATGTATAGGACTTCAATGAGTGATGGCAGAAATGGAATATTCCTGGCCTGAAACAAGTAATGACAAAAGCCAAGGGCTGGACATCCTATATAATAAAAACCTAATATGCTAAATGTTTGGTCATCAGGGCAACCAATCATAATATGTTAATGATATACTAAGGGCGCTCAACCACTTGCTATCATGTGCACTGACCACCGGGGGCAGATGCTCTGACTAGTAATTTAGCTTGCTGCTGGGGTCTGGCTGTTTGGGACTGAGCAAGATGGGCCACACATGCCCTGGAGCCCTCCCACAGTCCCTCCCCAGCTGGCCAACCTCCTGTGTCCCTCCCCAGCCCCGATAGTGCACCAGTGAAGTCCCTCAGCCTGGCCTGCACCCTCTCACAATCCGGACCAAGGGACACCCCCCCCCCAAGTGCACAAATTTTGTGCACCAGGCCTCTAGTAGGAAATAAAAGTACTTTGCAAAATGGTGACATTTTCAAATCAGTTGGTTGGGAGTGAATGGTTTATGTAGAAAAATAGCAAGAAAAGAAAGTGGGGTAGGACCACAGGGAGAATCTGATATGTGATAAGTCTTTCCAACTTTAAAAGCTATTTAGATCTTATAAGAAACAATATAAAATTCTTTGTAAAAAAAAAAAAAGTTAAAATTCAAAATCAAATCACATTGCATTTGTGTATAAATTTGTTTTAAATGCTGCCTAAGCAAAAATACAGAGCCTGTACATTCCAATTAGGATATTTAATCTTAAATTAGTCTTGAAAGCCACTGAAATCCTGAAATGTTATTCAAAAACAGATTTGTAACCAGCTAAGAAAGATAACATTAGCAAAAAAATGAGGAGATAACTATGCTGGAAATTTTTGCAGAGATAGTGAAAGTATTATATAATGTCATGATAACAAAAAAGATATATATTGTAATGTTTCTTCTGATTAAAAACTGACTTTGGGTGGTGAGCACACAATGCAATATATAGATCATGTATCATGGAAATGTACACATAAAATCTATATGATCCTATTGACCAATGTCACCCAATAAATTTAATTTAAAAAAAAGAAAACTGAATGCAAGATGCCTATTTCTGGCTATAATAGGTTAGCTTATATCTGGGCGATGCTTCTATCACAAACAATAAGGAAAAATAAATAAAAGATATTAAAAAAAACTGTTTTAAAGAATTGAAAAGCCAAAGAGAGGAGAAATGTGAGATTCCAAATTAACATTTGATGCCACTTTAACTCTAGATTGATTCTAAAATGGCTCCTAAAAAATTTAGAAATTAAACAAAATATTTAATCATTACAAAGACTGGACAAACAAAAATTGAAGATCTGGATTTGCCAAGGAAAAAAAGCTCTTAAAACAGCAGTCTTTCCATTGGGATGCCCAAAAAGAGCTACATGATAGAATAAAAATTATATTGATTATACTAAAATTCCCATAAAAATGAAATCCGGGTTTGAAACACTTGAATTGTATTGCAGTGATTTGTTCTTGCCTCAATACCCTCAAACATATATATATATATAAATCCTCACTAAGGATTATAGCATTATTCAGAGCCTCAAAATTTCCCTAAACTTCCTATCTAATAAAAGAGTAATATGCAAATTTGATCATACCTTCACTATGCTGCCAGCCAATCAGGAGTGGGGGGCAGGGCCATGGCACGCGTGAGGCCATCATGAGGTGGGGTCTCGGCGCGCGGGACGGAGGGTCGTCTCTGGTTGGTGCGTGGGTGCGCGCAGGACGGAAGTCTGGCGAGTGGCTGCCGAGGGCAGGGCACCCCCGGGGCTGGGCGGTCACCCCTGGGGCTAAGGCCTGGGCAAAGGGGGGGGGGGGGGGCGAGGCGTACAGCAAGCACAGGGTCCCTGGGGCTGGGCAGTTGCTGGGCGGTGGCCGGGTGGTTGCCAGCGGCTGGGGCCAGGTGGGCGGGGCCAAGGTGGCCTGGGCAGAGCTAGCCATCAGCCCCATTGCAGGGTGATGGCTGGGTGTCCAAGACCTAAAGCTTCAGCCAGGGGTGAGGGGTCAGTAGGACATCCCCTAAGGGCTCTCAGTATATGTGAGGGGGCAGGTTGGGCTGAGGAATCACCCACCCCCAGTGCACGAATTTCATGTACCAGGCCCCTAGTTTTTATATAAAAGGTCTGCTTTTACTTACTAAAAAGATCAAAAGAGATCAAATATTAACAGGGAAAATTGATAATAGGAAGAAGACTCAGAAGATTCAGGTATTGACGGTATTAGATTTAGATTTTAAATTAAATAGATATTTAAGACCAGATGTCAATGTATATGTTTTATACCAGCGGAAGAGAAGGCTAGTGATGTGGAAGTTAGGTCAGAACAAACCATCTACAAAGAGGCTTCAAGATCCATCTCTTTGGGTGAACTATAAAATTTAGAACAAATTTCCCTGAATGATATATTTTCATTCACCTAGATTAAATTATCACAAAGCTTTCCTTTTCCACTTAAAAGTGATTTTTCTAAAATATTGTATTTTTACTTTCAAATGTTCTTTGAGTGAAGAAAAGTCAATAGTGTGATGCACTGAACAGAAATTAGGAGAGGTGGCTTATGGTCTAGGCTTTGTCACTATTTGTAGTATCAGATACCTTATCCTACCTGGCTCTTCACTTTCCTGTTGTAGAAAGCCAGACAATCCATAGGAGCCTTGCCAGGGCTAACAGCCTATGGATAAAGATAGTGTGGGCATGGATAAAATTCACTCTGAATCTAGGGGCATGGGATGCACACCACTCAGCCTCCACAGGAATTCCCTAGTTTTACTTTATTACCTAGTGTAGCATTTGACAAGAAGGCATGACTTTCTCAGGATAAAATGCATCAGGAACTATTAAAGGTTTCTTTAGTTAAGTCCGAAGATCTGGGTTCATGTCCTAATTCTACTGTTTACATGGTGTGGGACTTTGGACAACTTATGTACATTGGCCTATGTTTCAGAGTCCAAGGAAAAAAAAAACCAAAACCCCAACCAAAACTTGATACTTATCTGAATACTGTTGTTATTCAATGATAAAAATGTAAATGTAACAGTTCTTTTCTCACTATGTAACTGTACTTAAACTCACGACAGAGCCTTTAGTCTTGGGTATTGGTCTATAGAAAAGGAGAAGGCCTAGTAGATAATGGTGGTGTTTTTCCACCGTGGGGCCTGAATACCCAGCTCAGGATGCTTTTCTATTTTCTCTTCTTGAAACGTCACTGAATCCATCAAATGGCCAATATGTACTTCCCTTTTTCTAAAGCCAAGACTTAGCCCTTTATCTCAGAGGTACTTGAATATTTTTGTTTTCTGCAGTTCTCTTTATTAAAAAAAAAAAAAGTCTAATCTCCTTACTGCTCTAATCCATAATCAGCACTGTTCAAATCCTTTGAAATATATTTAACCTGTAAGCTTGATTTCTTCCACTGAAGAATTTTTAAATTTCTTTTGGCAGCCTATATTTTTCTTGGGCCTTAGGGAGAGACTAAAAGCTATAATTTTCAAGTGATATTTTGAACTATACAATGCATAAGCACTCCTGTTGCTCCTGCACACAAAAGAAAACATTCTGTTAAATAACTGGAATTGCTCTTTCTATGCTAATTTGAGCATAGATTTATTGGAATGAATTTATCAGCCCCGGAACACCCAATGTGAGTTACCACAGGCTCTCCTGTAACTGAGCAGCATCCCAATGAGTAAATACATTTCAAATGCAGGAGAAACCTATTTCAAGGGTTTTTCTTTTTTTACTTAAGTGTTCTGCAGTTGGTCACTAAATTCATTAGTGTCTTAATATGAAAAGTACTATGCGAAATTGTACAAAAGATAGATGTAAGTCTTATAGTTTCAGTTTGGAAAAGTAATGTACCATTTATCTCTGGCTACTTTAAGATTTTTCTCTCTGGTTTTGGTCTTCAGGAACTTTAACATCGTGTCTCAATGTGGCTTTGTTTGCTCTTGGAATGGGCTTCATGGTCTTTTGACTATGTATCGTGGTATATTGGAAATTTTTATGCCATTTCTTCTCGACTATTATTTCTTTCTGCCACCTCCTTCTGGGATTCCAATTAAATCTATGTGTTCTCATTTTTTTGTCTTGTGATCTTTGCTGATAAGTTTATCCTTTTGTTTCTTTATGCTCCTTTGTAGATAGTTTGCTTTGATCTAACTTCCACATCACTAGCCTTCTCTTCAGCTGGTATAAAACACATTTGACCTTGAAAGAAGTAATGTTTCAATAAATAGAGGCTTTTAGTAATATCTTATTTAATACTCAAAACAACTGTACAAAGCATACTACTTCAAATATAAGAAAATTCATATCAAATAAGATCACACCGCACATTAATGGCACTATTTTTATGGTTTTCAACCATAGTTTTCAAGTGTACACTGGCACTTTCTATACCATGCCATCTTTTTACATATTTGCCAGGTAAATAGAAAATGTTGGACCTATCATTTACTTGCTTGGCCTTTAATGTCACCATATTTACTTTGTAAGTTTAACTAACAGTGGATTTATATATTTGTGTATCAGCATTCTAAAAACTTAGTATAAAAGGGTTTATAATAGTTGTTTCCTCGGGCACAGAATGAACTTATCCTTTTATTCATGTGCTTTTCCTCACTTGCTTGAGGTATTTCATTATTTCACTGAGTTTCCTACCATGTATTCTATGTAACCATGTATTTTCAAGGTTCAGAAAAATCTAGTTCTCAACTAAGGATGCCCTAGGGAGATAGTCACATGGTGAGATGGCTTTGTTGAGCACATATGAAAGCCTTGCTAACTATATAATAGCAAAACACACACACTGGCTTTCAGATAAAAGAGCACTTTCCTTTAGGGAAAAAAAAAAGCTTTCTACAATGTGGAGTTTTAGACACGAATCCCAGGCATAACTGCAGTCATATTTTAGGTTTCTGTTCAAGCCAATTGATTTAGCTCACTACAAGCAGAGAATTAATTGTAAGCTGATATAATCTTCAGCCTAATTTGGATGCTATGGGCCACATAATTCCATGATGTGATTTACCGACTGTCAGTGCTGGGTAAAGGGAAAGTTTGAGGAATCATATCCTATTTCTCATTTTGCAAAGCCTCCTGCCTATAAATGAGCCTTTGATAGAAAAGACTCAAAGGTTATTGATTACAAATAATAATCCACAAATGAAGAAAAAATTAATTTTAAAGGTCTAGTCTAGAGGCCTTGTGGCTAAATACTTGCTAGATGGTAAGTTCCTGCATTTTGAGTTGGTGTACTAAAATGCAATACCAATATTTCTCCTTCTCCTTAAAAGTATATGACAACTTTAACAGTCCTCTAGTTTATGTAAAATGTGCCTATGAAAACGTACCTGAGTCAGAAGATCACTTGGAAACACGTTTGAAGTCACATGGAACTTCTGAGGCACATTGGTACATATTGTGATATTCCTACCATGGTTAGTGCTTTTGGCTTTCAAAACATAATGAGCCATTTCTTCCCACCCCACCCTTCCAGTTCATCCTAAGCTGTCATGCACCTTCTTTCTGTTTCCAATGCCAGTCACTGTCAGAGTCACCATTCCACTTTCTGAAGCTCCACACGATGATATTTATGCACAAGAAACCAAAGGATTTTAAACCCAAAAAAAAGGTGCTATTCCTTACAAAACAACCCAGAGTTTCACAATAATTTTAAAAGGACCCAAAGCTTGCTTTTCACCTGTTTGCAACATTTACATTCCTACGAGTTGCCTGAAGCCTTTACACCTATTTTACCCAAATAATTTCAATTTACTCTGACATGTTAAATAAATTCATCAGAAGCTACTCATTTTTCCTTAGCACATTCCAAGTGATGATTAACTCTGCTATCCTCACATAGATGGAGCAATTAATCAGGGCAATTCGTTTTCCAGGACAAGAGTGGAGAGCTCAAAGCTTCGGGAGAGGAGGTGAGCCAGCTTACCTGCTCACAAGGTGACTGGAAACAGAGGCTCAGGTTCTACAAGAGACAGCGACAAGCCTGGACTCTGACGGTGAGCCTACGGCCCCTAACTGGATCAAGGAGGAAGTATGGCTCTCCCAGCAGGTGGACAAGCTGAGGGTGATGCACCTGGAGATGAAAAATGAGGAAGCAAAATTTATGGTCAAGTTCCACAGAAATATCCTGAGAAGGAGTTAAAGAAACTGGATGACATTGCTCAGCATATGTATGAGATTCTGTCCATCTCAGAGGTGGCAAGGAGTGAAGGAGCTACAGGGACTGCTGGAATTTCTGAACTAAGAAACAAAGCTAAGAGAAGTTTCACCCCCTTTTTATCTGCTCTACTTCCTTACTCTGACACCAGGACCAATTAGCATTGAGCCAGCTGGGTTTAATGCTATTTAAATAAAGTAGATTTAATGTAGTTCTTTAAACTAAAAAAATAGCTAATACCTCCCCTGAAACACACCTTGGCCTCTTTGTCTGGCCCTTAGTTACCACTAAAAGTGGACTTACCCTGCCTAACAAATGAGAACGCTGTGTGCCTCAGCTGGTCCTAATTAGGTTACTCCTTATTTCTCTAGGTGACTGATTAAACATGACTCAGCTTCTTCCAAACTGATCTTTTTAAAATTAAAAACAAACAACTCAACAGACTGTTTGTCAAAACCCCCAAATTATGCTGAACCATTTCAAGTATAGCTCTGTTTATAATGAAATAGATTTAATCAAAATGTACTAATCAATTTTACTGAATAACTTCAATTTATTCAAATATAAATACAAAATTGTTTTTATTTTTCCAGTAATTGCTATCAAGGGTGCTTTGAAAACTTGCTTTTAAATTTGCATAGTAAGCTTTATTAACATTAACTTGGAACCCTTTCATCACTTTTCTTTGGGTATTTTCACTTATTAAAACAGTTAAGTGTTGATAATATTTTCATTTCATAGGGCAGATCATCCTGCCACCAATACCAGTTACTGGCACTGTTAACCTTACCCATGAAACATGGGATGACATGTAGGTAAATGTGGTGGGCTTGCCTCTCTGGTGTTATAGCAGAAAAGGAAAAAACAGCCCTTGTTAAGTTGTGTACATGGTGGTGATGTTGTGTCACTTCTCCATTGGCTATCAATTACTATTAAGCTCTTTGACTGCAGGGGTACTAAATCCCAAGCAGCTCTCAAATGTATTTTTCATTCCATGTGACATTTAACTTCATTTTCAGCTGGAGGAATGACTGTAATCCTAAGATGCAAATCATTCTTATCCATATTATGGCAGTATCCATTAGCCTCCAAGTTCATCTATTTCTAGTGCCTAAGAAAACAAATGGCAGGATCAATCTTCCATATCTCTTAGCAACACAGAAATTGCAGAGGTAGTTCATATCCCCTCACTAATGACTGTATGACATATAGAACTCTTTCTCAAAAACAAGAAATTTTGGAGAAGGTCCCACGCCCTGTCTCAAGTAACCTCCATTGTGATTATGAAATACCTGTCACCCTCTATTACTGACTCCTACAAAATTCACTCACATTCTCTTTATGGTGGTTTACTATTGCTGCCTAACAAACCATCCCCAAATTCATCCTAAAACAATAGTCATTCATATCACTCATACAAAACTTTGGTCTGAACATACTGCTATTTTCATTATAATTTCTGCCCTATTTGTGAACTTTCAGTAATAAGAAGTAGTTTCACATAGTAGTTCAACAAATTAAAATGAGGGTTTTCCTAATCAGAAGGTTTTCCTCCATTGAAGTGATTTCTAATAAAAAGTACAAAAATTACTAATGAAACAGCTAAAAGAAAATTTAAGGTGGCACTTTTCAAAAGAAAATACTAAATTTCATGTGCCATGAAAGGATCCTGTTATCACTTTTGAAATAAATTTGATATTTCTCCTGTGAAGATTAACAAATTATAAGAGTGCACTTAAGTTTTGAGAATCCTTCTAGTGAAGAGGATTTCTATGCTCGTTTAAATAGGGTTTTACTTGCTGGAAGCCAGTTCCAGCATGCCCTAACCAGTTTGGCTCAGTGAATAGAGCATCACCCTGCAGAGTCAAGGGTCCCAGGTTCGATTCTGGTCAAGGGCATGTACCTTTCAATGTTTCTCTCTCATCGATGTTTCTAACTCTCTATCCCTCTCCCTTCCTCTTTGTAAAAACTCAATAACATATATATATGTATATATTTATATATATATATATTTAAATGTGTTTCATCGAGAGGTTGATGGAACTTGGGGACTCAACAAGGGCTGAGTTACATATGTTGTCACCTGTTGATAATGGCTAAAGGCATTTCCCCAAATCTGAAAAGGATGCATTAAATTGATTGTTTGATGCCAGATAGCACAGGGCATCTTAATCTACATGTTTTTGCCTCATATTGGCCAAACACCTGAAGAGCTGTAGGCTATTCCCCAATCTGACAATGGATTCTGTACAGAAACCCTACCCTTTGAAGTGTATCTTCACCTTGCCTTAGGACAGACAATTTGTGTTAATAAAAAGTAAGGGGTTTTGAGACCAGGAGAACTTGGTTTCTTCAGCCAAGCTCCTCTGCCTTCCCCAATATGCCTTTCAAAATTATGTTTCATCTCTGGACTCTTATTTTATCTATACACAGCCCTTCTCCAGATTCCAGAACCCTTCTAGATGCCGGATCAAGACCAGTGTTAAATTATGCCCAACGTCCGGCATTATTTACTGTTTGTCTAAATTAAAAAAAAATACATAGATTTTTAAAAATACTCAGTTGAATTCAGCATCCAATAACCTGTTACCATTGTATATAGTCCTACCTATTACAGCAAATATAAAATAAGTCTAACACTTTTATCAATGGGAAATTTCTCGTTTATTTGAATCAGATACCATGGCTCTCAAGTCTTTGTTTATTTAGATTAAATGTATCAAGCTCATACAGACTCCAAATTAAAGTGACCTTCTGGGAAATGTAATAATCTCAATTTCATCTACTAGTTACATTGTTGTTCACAAATTCTATCACTTACATTTTTTTTAAATTATAAAAGTACAGATTTAATCCTTTAATTTTAAAAATGGAACATATCTTACATAAGGGTTTTCTAAGTTAGAAATGTTATACCTATCTGGCACTACAGAAGATGCACAACCCTTCCACAGTTCATAGAAGAGTAGATGGACAATTTTGATAAAGGATTGAGGAACAACTGAAAAACAGTTTACAGATAAGGAGACAGAAAATGCTTCAAGAGGCACGATCCTCAGAAATTGTCCTGGAATGCAGTTTCATTTGTATCAATGTCGTGTTCCTGGTTCAATTTCTTGAACTCCACCACTTGGAAGAAGATGTGCTCAAGGATATGTTTGGCATCTTGTTGGTCCTTTGGAAGTTTATTGGTTACTCCAAGAATGTCACCACATTTCCTGACATAGAATTCCAGGTCTTCTTCGGTACACTTATTGGTAATCTGAGCAAGTCGCGCCTTCTCAGAGGAGAAGGTCTCATCCAGGTCAAACAGCTCCAGCGGAGGAGGTGGCAATTCCCTGAAACTGGGAGGGAAAACCGCTGGCTGAAGGGCAGGCAGTGGTGTCTCAAACTGAGGTTGGATGAGCTGGAGAGGTTCGTGTTTCACGTTGAGCTGTTCATAAGCCTTGATGACCTTGGAGAGGGCGGTGACATCCAACTGGTAAATGGACAGGTCAAAGAGGGTGGTGAAGTCCCGTGGGTTCTCATCGCCCTCTTGGAGACACACTCGAAGCATCTCTGACAGGGTGGCTGTGTCGGGCAGCATCATGCAGTCGGAAATCTCTGGATCCTCAGCATCAATCTGGTTTAGATGAATGTCTTCTGTTGTAAGCCACTGGAAAACAACATCCATGATTTTGCTATTTTCTTCTTTATCCAAATATTGGTCACTAAACATGTGCCATGAGCCAAGCACTGCCAGCTTCCCACCTTGGTTCTTGGAGTGATAGAAAGCCAGAATGGGTCTGTTCAGTGGAAAACAGACAGAACCCGTGGATAGAACAGCAACTGCTGGTTTCATGACACTCAGTGTGGCACCAAAAAGATATACAAAGGTGAGAGCCTGGGCATTGTTTCCACCGCTCTCCTCATCAATGATTCCAGGCACAGCCTTCCCTGCAGCTCGGCTAATCTCCCTATTCAAGACTCCATTGGAAACTAGAGCTTCTTTAGGATGAAAATACTTATAATATACATTTCTAACCACAGCATCATTATTAACCATGATTCCATATTCTTCCAGGAGAAAGTTAATATTGGTGTCAAATCTGGATTCCCCACCCTCTCCTAGCATCACGAGTATATCTCCACCGCCATCAAGGTATTTCTTCAGGACCTCAAACTCAGCTGCAGTAAATTTTTCCCTTGGCCCAGCTGTAATCCACAGTTTCACACCAATTAACTTCTCAGATGTGATTTCATCTTTTAAGCTCTGAATCTTCCAATTGCTCTGAAGTCTCTTTTGCATGGACTTATAGCCATTGTTGGTGGTAAATATTTCCTTTTTGTATGCATTGAAAAGAATGGTGCTCCGAAGCTCTTTCTCCATGGTTACCTGAGGCCCGGTGACCACCATCTTCACCTGACGCCGCCCAGCATCCCACCGCCAGGGATCCAAGCTATCACTTACATTTTTATATCAGGAATGAATGTAAAGTTTGAAGGTATTCTTTTTTTTTTTTTTTTTTTTTTTTTGGTTTGCATTCTATACTCTAATGAATTCTGGGTCTGTCTTATGTAAAATAGGTAGGGAACAGAAATTATATATTAGGATTTTTCTCATTGGACCTGAGTCAAAAAGAATCTAAATACAATCCTAGGAATTTCAGACATATATTATTGGGTAATACAATGGGAAATTAGATGTTCTGTCTGGATACTTACAGAGTGCATGACATAGAGTCTATGGTAGTGGGAAGTGGTTTGCCTGTGGCCCTGACATCATGGGAATTTTTCTTACTTAATGACAGAGATTTCTGAACTTCAACTTGATTGGGAAAATGCAATCATCTGAAGGAAAAGACCATTTAAAAATCAGAGCAGGCAAATATAGTTTATCAGTAGATAAAAAAGCATGGGTTTAGGTTTGGTGCTAAGCTGTTCTTGATTCAAGGAAATAAAGGATAAGGCAGGTCATGTTGCCTTAACTCTTCTTCCACATGTTTTGAGGACCCAACTCCTTGCACTCTAATATCAAAAGAGATAAAAACAAGAATCTTTTGAATTGTCATAGCAAATGCTCATCAGTTTTACCTTAACCACACTGCTGAAATGTTTTGTTTTTCATTGGAAAAGAGAGAAAATTTTCTTTTTAATTCATGCTATCTATTGATAGCATGGCTAGTAATTTAAAAATGAATATGATGAATTTCAGAATTTTTCAGAAAAAGCATTTTTCTTTATTTACATAAGAAGTTCAAAAGTAGCAGTGACCTTTATACATAAAGCACTTTTGTCCTGCAGCTCAAAGCAAGTATAAAGGAAAATTCACTGATTTCAATATGGGTATAAAAAGAACAGCATTGACATATTCCTGTATTAAAATATGTTTGTGGCTTTTACCCAGAATGTATCTAACATGGTTGCACTGAATTTTTGTGCTGCAGAAACATTAAAACTATTCCTAAAGTCAGGATCAGTCCAGGGTTCTGTTACTCTCAGCTCCTGCAAACCACTGCTTTCATATCTACTCTGGTTCTCAGGCTGTACTCCAGCCATGCACATTTCAAAGCCCTGCAAGTACCTCAGCATAGCCGAAAAGTGCATACAGTATACTAATGAAATGACCTTACTTAACTGGGACATCTTAGTTTTATGCCACCATGATAACTAAAGGAAATTAAATTTTAAGAACACATTTGAAAATGACCTGAAGGTTCATTGTTGAATCTCAGCTAAGGAAATTACAAAGGGACCACAGTTTACACAATGTACTATCTTAGCTCCTTATTTTGCTTACAGGCTAAGGTTTGTGTTTTTTTCCACAAGACTATAAAATTAATAAAAACTAAAGGCAACCCAATAAATGAAAAGCTACAATTCTGATAAGTATGAGTTCAAAGTGAACAGAACAGAAGGCTATATTTTTCTTTAAAACCTAAGGGGGAGAACAGGGGAGGCAAAGTAACCATATTTTTTGATATGGCGATAAAAAGCAATAAAAATTTTAAGAATAAACTTAAGAAGGTTAAACATTTCTACTATGAAACCTTCAAGGCATTGATGAAAGAAATCCAAGAAGATACAAATAGATGGAAAGGAAGAATTGTTAACATCTCAATAATGCCAAAAGCCATCTATAAAGTCAATATAATTCCTTTCAAGATATCTATGACATATTTTAGAGATATAAAAGAGAAAACACTTCTAAAATTTATATGGAATTACAAAATACCCTCAATAGCTAGAGAAAGAAGGAAAAGTAAGGAGGCACTACACTTCCTGATTTCAGCTATAGTCATCAAAACAATAGGGTACTATCATTAAGAACAAACAGACCAATGAAATAGAATCAAGAACCTAGAAATAAAGTTAAGCATAAATGGTGAACTAATATTTGACAAGAGAGCCAAGGATACTCAATGGAGAAAACATAGTCTTTTCAATGAACAGTGTTGGGATAATTGGATATTCATAAGTTAAATAATGAAATTAGACCTCTGTCTTACATCACTTACAAAAATTAACTCAAAATAGATTAAAGACTTAAATGTAAGACCTGAAACCATAAAACTCCTAGAAGAAAACATACTGGTTAGAGCATCAACATGTACACCAAAGGATTGTAGGTTTGACTGCTGGTCAAGGACACATACCTGGGTTGCAGGTTCTATCCCCAGCCCCAGTCTGGGTTTGCAGGAGGCAACCAATCAATGTGTCTTTCTAACATGGATGTTCTCTCTCTCTCTCTCTCTCTCTCTCTCTCTCTCTCTCTCTCTCTCCTTCTTTCTCTCTCTCGCCTCCTCCCTCCCTTCTTTCCACTCCCTCTGAAAAGCAATGGGAAAAAATATCCTTGGGTGAGGATTAAGAAAAAATTAATAAAATGGTTGTTTTTTTTAGGCCACTGATTTTGTAATCATTTTTATATAGTAATAGGAAATTAATACAAGGTTGTCTGATATGGTCAGTGGGTCAGCCCTGGAGATGAGGATTAAGGGTTATAAATAGTCTGGAACATGAATAATCTTACTTCTTTTCATTGCTATATTTTCCCCCTGAGGTTAAAATACTAAATCCAAAAGACTACAGCCAGGAAAGAGAAGGGAGAAAAGCAGGCTCTTTAAATAAATTGCTTGTGAACTAGAGGTCTTAAAGATACAAAAGATGCATGGTGAGGCTTGCATGTAGTCCAGTGTGACTCAGAGGGGAAGAGAATTAAATAACTATTTGGGATGAAAGTTCAAGTCAGTGAAACAGAATATGCATTTTATTAGAATGGCCCTTGTTCTAAGTCAATTTCTAAACATCAGGATTCATAACTAAAAGTTTCTGTGAGTGAAACGAGTTTTGAATGCCCCATAGCCAATAAATAAGATATACCAAGATTGTAAAAAGACTGATCATTTTTAATGCCTACTGAAAAAAAGTATTATAACTCCTCTCCCCCCCTCCCTCAAGACTTCCTAGAACCAACCAATTGCTGGTTACCTTTAATGACTAAAAGTCCTGCCAGGAACAGTCAAGTTCCAGAAGCAAAGCCATATCCAATTTTAAAAATCAGTTTTCAGAGAATCTATATTTCTTCCATTCACATGACTTTCAAAAGCCTTGCTCATTTGTCTCTCCTGCCTTGCAACTTTTGCTTACATCTGGGAAGCCTGAAGTACAGCACCAGAGCTTGATGGCTGGTGGGTTGGTTGCCTTGGGAGGCTCATCGCTGGTGGTGTTTTTAAGGATAGAAAGGCATGTGTAATGGTCACACCATCATTAGGAGAAGCCCATTGGCTATTTCCCAGGAGACCTCATTACTTGGTAACTCACTGCATTCCGGAGCTGGCCCTGTGCCCTCCAGGCTCAGGAAGCCATGCTCATGGTGCCCTGAAAGTTAAGCCATTATTCCAGAACAAATTCACATTCAATAAGCCTAAGGAGATAGATCTGTATCTATAAAAGCAGAAGCTCAGCTGTCAGATGATCAACAACTCAGCTTCGCCTGATGATTCATCTTCTCTTCATGAGTATTTCTGAATGTGAAGGTAATATAAATTAGAAAATTGCTATATACTAGTAAACATGGAATAAGAACCAAAAGAATCAAGTTTCAGATACTGATAAATAGCATTAAACTAAAAGTTGTGTACTGCTCTGACGGGTCTGTTCCAGTAATGAGGACGGTCCAGAGATGGGGGACACTGACGACACCTTGCCATGTAGCAGTTGGCAGCTGTGCATGGCTGCAGGTGGCCTAGGACCAAACCAGAGAGGATGGAACCTGCATTGCCATGATGTGTCCACCATCTGGATACCATTGCTGACATGTACACATAAAGAACTATTTGACATTGAAACTGGGACTCAGAACAGTTGGACACTGAAACTGAGACTCAAACATTCTTTGTTCTTATACATTTATTTTAGTATGCAGAGGCAAGATATTTTTGAGGAAAAGAAACAGGGGAGAGTGATTGATATAGAGGCAGAGAGGCATTGAACAGGCTGTCAAGCTACAGGGGGAAGGCTGGGGAGGGTGGGGGGCGGATGCTGGGGGAGATCAACTGAAGGACTTGTATGAATGCATATGAGCATAACCAATGAATGAAAGACACTGGGGTGGGGAGGGGGGCAGGTAGGGACATGTGCTGGGGGGTAAGGGAGGCTGGGGGAGGGTAATGAGGGGTAAAAAAGGAAAACATATGTACTACTATTAAATCTAAGTTATACTGCAAAAAATTTTTAAAATTAATTAAAAAAAATTTTTTTAAAGAAAAAAAAGTTGTGTATTGTTTAAGGTCATAATCTCTGGAACCATACTAATAGCTTCAATTCCTGACTCTTCCACTAATTAGTAGCATTAGTTATACAGCTCTGTTGGCTGCAATTCAGCCTTCCCAGATATAAGAAAAATTTGCAAGGCAGGCGAGTCAATTGATTAAGACTTTTGAGAGCTACATGTCTCTGTTTCATATGTAAAATGTATATACCCTGTTTCCCCGAAAGAAAACATCCCCCCAAAATAAGACCTACTTCCAGTTTTGCCTCTCATTGTAATATAAGGCATCCCCCTGAAAATAAAACCTCCCTAATAATATTTTTATTCTTGAAATTGAAAAAGCCTGGGCCACATAAGCAGTTATAAGGAAGTGGGTCGATTTAATGCTGCCGCTTGCTATGCGAGGGAGCCAAAGAGGTTTGCTAGTCTGGGATGCAGCCAACACTCACCATGCTAAAGACATGAAGAAATTTCTTCACAAAAGAAAAATAGATCAAATAATGATTCCCACAGGAATGACGGCCTATTTCCAGACTCTTGATATGGCAATAAACAAGCCATTCAAGGACAATTTGTGCATGGAAATTAATGACTACATTGAAAATAGAATGGAGAGAAATCAGCGTGGAAACTTTGTGAAACCTAAACTGCAAGAGGTTGTGACTTGGGTGAAGAATTCATGGGAGAAAATCACTGACAGTTGCATTGCAAATGCAATACAAGCAGGCTACCTTGACAAGAAGTACTCATTTATGAATAGTGCTATTCCTAAACCTGAAAGATTTGGTCCACTGTTTCTGAAAGAAATGGAGTCACAAGAAATTCACCAGGAAATTCAGGGTTTGGATTGTTATGATGATGTTCCAGAACATGATGACATGACTGTCATTGAATAAATCTTACTTTGTCTTCAGACCGGTAAATATCAGTATCAGTAAATGTGCCATAGATTGTTGTACATGGAAATAAGGTAGTAACAAGAAATTCTTGATACTTTAGGATTCACAGTTTGTCTGGTTATGCTGGTTTGTGATGACAACTACTACAGTACCATATACAGGTAATAAACTTCCTTTTTTTGTTGTTCAACAATAAATGGGTACTGTATTCTTCTTCATAGAAAAATAAGACGTCCCCTGAAAATAAGACCTAGCGAATCTTTGGGAGCAAAAATTAATATAAGACACTGTCTTATTTTCGAGGAAATAGGGTAATATTAAAAAATAACTTCCTCAGCATATGGTGTTAGGTAAAGAAGGAATGAGCCAAATCTCCCCATTCTTTTGTCTCATATTAATATATTTAAATCACTTATAATGATGCCTTTTATACTGTAAGCCCTTTATACTAGGCTATCAGACTAGACTGCGTATATCAGTTTGCATTATTTCTGAAAAATGTTTCAATTAGCATTATCAACACCCCTCTACTCTGATACACATATATTCTTCATTTAAATGTGGTAATAGGATGAAGGAGGCACCTCACATAATCCAATAATAAAAGTAACAACACTAGCTAAAGTGTATTAGGTGCCTACCAGGTGACTTGGCATTATTCTAAACTCTCCACAAGTATTAAATCATTTAATTTTCAAACAACTATTACCATCTCCATTTTAAAGTGAAGTGACTGAGGCACAAAGCAGTTGGGTAATTTGTATAAATTCCTTCAGTTTGGAAGAGGCAGAACCAGGATTCAATTTAATCTCCCTACTCAAAACATGGTCTGGGGAGCAGCAATTTCCATGCCCTCAGGGAGCTGGTTAGGAAAGCAGAACCACAGACCCCTCCCAGATCTACTGGATCATGATCTGCCTTTGGACAATATCCCCACAGGATCTGTAGTCCCATGAAGGTTTGAGAAACATAGATGTAAATCCTTATGGCATCCTGCCCTTCCATGTACTAACTCAATGAAACTTCACAATGAAATCATAGTGTAAGATCCCAGTATACCCATATTTTATTCAAGAAAAATGAAGCAGAATTAAAGTGCTCAGTATCTTGTGATTAAGAACTGACAGGGTAGCAATTCAAACTCAGGCTGTCTGGAGTCCAGAGCTGTCTGGAGTCTTGCTGTCTCTGAGCCACTATCTTGATACAACTTTTAAGTTGTTGGTTTATAGCAGAGAACTGACTGCAAAATGACGCTTGCTCTTTGCCTGCTTGGCTTTGGGAGCATGGCTTCACATTAGAATACTCTGGGTAGCTCTGGCAATTTATTCTCTGGGGTAAGCCTGTGGTTTTCTTTCCTCCTCCCCCTCCCCCTCCCCCTCCCCCCCCCCCTCCCCCCCCTCCTCCTCCTCCTCCTCCTCCACCCCCTCCCCCTCCTCCACCTCCACCCCGTCCCCCTCCTCCACCTCCTCCTCCTCCTCCTCCTCCTCCTCCTCCTCATTATAACCTGATGAATAAAAAGATAAATACAGAGTCAGTAAAGCACCCAATAGACTGTCAAATTACAGCAGGAAGGCTGGGGAGAGTTGGGAAGGGAGGGACTTGTATGCATGCATATAAGCACACCAATGGACACAAGACACTGGTGGGGTGGGATGAAGGCACGCGACAAGGGGTAGGGGAGGCTGGGTGGGAGAAGGTCAATGGGGGGAAAAAAGGAGATATATGTACTAATATATGTAATACTTTAAACAATAAAAAATATTTTAAAAATAAAAATAAAAGGCACTTGATAAATATCTCCAGAACAAAAAACTCGAATATTTGTCAACATGCTATACAGTGTGGTCCTCATTCTTCAGTTGATTTCTGGCTACCTCTCCCATTTGGTTCAGTACATTTACAAGACTGTTGTCCTCAGGTTTCACTGGAAGGAAGCATTAGGTGCAGCAATCCAGTGGGGCTGGGATGCTGGGAAAGGTGTTTTGGGACTTAAAACCATGGCTGCACTGCAAGCATATTTTAATTTGATTTTTATCTTAATTTGAGGTGGCTTGCCTACTGATTAAATATTATTGGGATAGAGGTGGGAGTTATACTTGCTCAATGCCACCAATTGCCTTTGTAGGTAAGTTTATTTCTTCCTGCATAAATGCATGTAGACTATATTTATGTTCTTGACATTCAAGCCTTGCCAGGATATACTGATATTTGGTCATTTTGATTGATTTCATTTTGGAAAATTACCATATATTATGCATGATTATTGTTTCTATTGCTTTGTTCTAGGCTCCCTTCAGAAAAATGAACCAACTTTAATGGATATAAAGAAGGTTCCCAGTTCACTTCTTCCCTTCCTTCTACATACTCTCCCTGTGTGATATTACACCCCCTGATAGCTTTACCTACTGCATACCCAAACTGGATCTGTAGTCCCAAATAAATTATAATAAACAAATGATTCGGTGAGATAGTGGAGCAGAGTAACTGCATACCTTAAAAGAGTCCTCTTACATTTTGTTGGAATACTGGCTATATGGAATGGGAAATGGAGTAAATTATAATAAACAAATGATTCGGTGAGATAGTGGAGCAGAGTAACTGCATACCTTAAAATAGAGTCCTCTTACATTTTGTTGGAATACTGGCTATATGGAATGGGAAATGGAGTAAATTATAATAAACAAATGATTCGGTGAGATAGTGGAGCAGAGTAACTGCATACCTTAAAATAGAGTCCTCTTACATTTTATTATCTGTTTCCTCCATGAGAACAGACTCCTAGAACAGTGACTTTCTTTTAAAAGGCACTTGATATTTAAGTCCTGTATCAATTTTGAGGTTATTTTTGTGTATGGTGTAAGTTGGTGGTCTTGGCTTGCATGGAGAAAAATTGAGAAAAAAAAATGTAAACAGCATTTTGTCTACATCATAGAGAATTCAAGAGCCATAGATAGGGAACCCTAAACTTCATACCCTTTACTGGGATGGAGCCTGAAACCCAGGCATGTGCCCTAACTGGGAATTGAACAATAGCCTCCTAGTTTCATAGGTTGACTCTCAACTACTGAACCACACTGGCCGGGCAAGAATATTTAACCTTTATTCCTAATGGGCACTTGGCTCTTTAGTAAAGTACTGTATCTACTAGTGTTTGCTATTCACTTCTAATTCTTTGTTTTGTTTTCTCATTGAAGTATGGTACATAAAAAAACGTGAAAATTCCTAAAAAAAAAAAAAAGAGAAAAAAAGAAAAAGAATGCTAGGAAACTAAGCATGCAGAAAAGGCAGTAGAAAGAATTTAGGTCAAAAGGTGGGCAGCGTCCTCTTGGAAGGTGTAACTAATCTATAAGAGATTAGAAATTTGGAATTTTCACATTGGGATATAACTCTGGTAATAACAGAGAAAGATTAGTGGACTGGATGTGAGCAGCTATAGGAATGTGAAGGATGAAGAATTATTGAACTAAAGGTGAAGTGATACGTGTTGAAAAGGAGGAGAAAAATGAAACGTATTTTAGGAGGTGAAGTTTTCTGGAGTTTGACATTAGTGGACATGGCAAATGAGGGAGAAAGGAACAAAAAAGATACTCTCAGATGTCTGCCCTGCCAATCACCAAGAGAAGAAATTCAGAAGAAAGTGCAGTCTCACAACAGGCTGAACTACATAAACACAGTTTGGAGAAATAGACATGTTAAGTTTATTTTGCTTTTGGAAATTTCAGATGAAGATGTGTAGTCCCAAATAAAATTCTGAAGTCCAATAGATGTATATGAACTGAAAGTGAAGATCAGTATGTCATCAGCCTTTAGCTTGTAGCAAAAGTCACGATTGTGATTGTTCAGGAGAACCTGCCGAAGAAAAGATGAGCACACCAAGGAAAATCCTCAGGGGAAAGTGGATTTTGGCCTGTTTATTACTTCATATTCCCCAATATTTAATTCCACCTATCTTGATCCTATTTAGACTTTGAGAATCAGCATTCAATTCTCCCCAGGGGTAGGTTGGTCAAGTTAAGAGAACTGTTCCAAAAATTGCCTTATGCTCTGCCACACTAGCCCTACTCATAGGCCTTCAGTTGCAATGCCAAGTTTACCAAGTGAGAGTAAGGGAGACAGGGATAAATTTATTTATTGATAACAGAGGTCCAGGTTTGGAATACTGGCTATATGGAATGGGAAATGGAGTAAATTATAATAAACAAATGATTCGGTGAGATAGTGGAGCAGAGTAACTGCATACACTTCGATACCATTCACCTGGGATCAATGATTTTAGTGCTGTGGAAGGTTAGCAGTACAGTGATGAAGCTTGGTAAGAATCACAGAACAGAGTGGGAGTAAATGTACAAAAATATAGGGGTCAAAAGAAAACAACTTCGGTTTCAGGAGGCTGATCAGCATTGGGAGGCATGGATGTCTTTGACTGGTTCTCCTTCTCCAATGGCAATTCTGGCATCGATAGTTTGATGTCAGAAAAAGCTGAGGGTATTGAGAACCTTATCATGTCCATAGTCTGCCTGTAAAAGCATTTACCCTGAGCTCAAGAGTTCCAGAGTAAACAGTGATGAATGATTGGAATCATTTCCATGTTGACAGCCCAAGAGACCCTCATTCTCAGCTGCAAAAAAAAAGGGGGAGCCTTGGTGCCTGGTGTACAGAAAACATTCCAGCATTTTATAGTAATCCTTGCTTCTCTTAACATTTCTCCATGCTGAGTTCACATGGTTTCAAATTTTCTATATTCCAAGTCTTTATCTGCAAAGGATTGCTGTCACTCTACTCCTGTCCCCAAAGGCAATCATGTATCTAAATGAGAAAATACAGTGAGGACACTGTGAGAAAGGCACAAGGTTAATTCAAAGCACTTAAGCCAAAAAAGGTATTCAACACTTTTGCCTGAAAATAAAATGCAGAAATCTTTTGAACTAAAGTATAAATTTCCATAGCTAACAGTAGGAAGTTAGTCTACTGTTTGTTGGGCAAATACTGATATTTAGGAAAATAAAAATCTAGCTTATAAATGAGATTATATAATATCAAACTGTAATCTAGATGTTTCAGAAATTCAGAACTATGTGATAGACTCATTGACATTTTTAAACAAAAGCAAGAATAGGGCAGCCCATGCACTGAGGTTCACCCAGAAATTGCGGAATTATACATCACTGACCTCTACAACATGGGGAAAGCTTTGTCGCTCCTGGCACTCCAAGTGTGATTATTTTGATTTTTCTGTGCACTTTTGTGTGTGAGCTTATGCAAAAGGCCATAATATTCTAAACACATGTATGACTTCTCCCAAGTCCACAAATGTTCCCACTGCCAGTTATTCCCAGCAGGTGTTGGACAAGGCTCCCGTATTATGTTGTCTAATTGTCTTAAGATTTTTCTCCAAGGAGGGAGAAAGCTAGCAAAAAGTGCAAAAAGAACATCAATTGGTACTTATTAAAATAGGAATTCAGATGACAAACACAGAGACATCTAGAGAGGGCTTTAAAAAGATAATCAGAACACAAGAGACAAAATTATTAACTCATAGACAGTTGTGTGAATGTTGATGAAATATGAAAATTTGTAAAAACTTATCCAAGTTCCATAGTACAGGACCTTGAAATTACTACCCACACACAGCTACGTTTGAAAACATTTAAAAAAATTGAGGTCCTGAATTCCCAGAATGAAATCTTCCTCTCATGAACCAATGTATTCCCTTTTAAAGTCCAGGCTCAGCTAGCAGTGTGCAGATGTGTGTTTTTTGTTTGTTTGTTTTTTAATATATTTTTATTGATTTTTTGCAGTATAACATTTAATAGTAGTACATATGTTTTCCTTTCCCCCCATTATCCTCCTCCCAGCCTCCCCTACCCCCCAGCACATGTCCCCACCTGCCCCCCTCCTTATCCCAGTGTCTTTCATTCATTGGTTATGCTCATATGCATGCATACAAGTCCTTCGATTGATCTCCCCCAGCATCTGCCTCCCATCCACCCCAGCCTTCCCCCTGTAGCTTGACAGCCTGTTCAAATGTCACCCTACCTCTATATCAATCACTCTCCCATGTTTCTTTTCTTCAAAAATATATTGCCTCTGCATACTAGAAATAAATGTATAAGAACAAAAAATGTTTGAATGTCAGTTTCAATGTCCAACTGTTCTGAGTCCCAGTTTCAATGTCAAATAGTTCTTTATGTGTACATGTCAGCAATGGTATCCAGATGGTGGACACATCATGGCAATGCAGGTTCCATCCTCTCTGGTTTGGTCCTGGGCTGCCTGCAGCAGATGTGTGTATTAAGGAAGGATTGAACTAAATGATAAAAGCTCTGACCCATGAGACAAAACCCTGATATTCTCGAATCAGGCTCTCTTGAGGAACTTAAAAACATTTATTTTCTCTTGTGAAAATGATCAGATTTTTTATTTAGCCTGACAATGTCAGAATAAACCTTTGTACTAAGAAGACAGGGTTGGCAAAGGAAAGCATGCTTTCTAGTGTCTCAAAGATGACCGAGCTGCCAATAAGCAAAATGTTCTTTTGTTGCTTTTTTACCACTCAAATTTTAAACCAATCAAGTCTTCAGTGGTCAAAAAATGTTTTGAAAATAGTCATCAAAGTTCATATATCTTCTGTTTCATGGAAAGCCCCTTTTCTCAGTGGAGAAGTTGTGGACAGTCAGCACACATATCTCCCATCTGCCTCCCATGGCAACAGGCATCTTTTGTGCCCAAGGGCACGGAAACAGGCCCCATTTCTCTACATCCCTCAAGCAGGAGGACATGAGACAAGGGGGTAAATAAGAAGCCCAACCCAATGAAAGACCATGGCCAGAACTCCAAGAGGCATACTAGCGCACATAATACAGTTTGAAACAAAACTTTTATTTCACTTCCAATACTCCTGAACTTGAACCATCTCTTCAGAGCCTCTCCTACCTCCTTCAATACAAAAGGGATTACAAATTATTTGAGGAAGTGTTAGTGGGAGCAGTCCTCCAAGCTGCCTCAAAAGCCATTATCATCACTACCCTTGTAGAGGGAAGGCAGCAGTCTCTCTGGTCTCCAGCCACAGAAGCTTGCCATCCCTATCAAGGCTCTGTCCATGCTTCTGTGGGGATGGGAGGGTCTTTTTCACTATGGGCCCTTCAATGGCCAGTCTATACAACTACCTCATCGCAGCCCTCTGTCAGTGCTCAATAGAATAGGAGGAATGAATTTGAAGATGAAACCCTTCAATTTCTCCCCAAATGAAAGTATTTCCTTAAAGGTCTTTGCAGAGGGAAAGAGAGTCTACATGTCAGTGTTTCTTATCCTGCAGATACAAATTTTTATTTTGAAAAAAAATTTTAAATGTACAACAGGCCTCTGGTCTCCTAGAGTAGTCTGCCTATAGAAAAATTACTCTGAGAACATAAAGATACTATATTCTGGTCCTAAAGCTACCAATAATACCACAGATCTCCTTTCTGATTAGGTATCTGAAATGCTAGAGCCAAAAACACAATCTCAAATATCTGAGAACATCTGGCTATAGGGCTTGGGTATTTATTTTCTTCCAAGAATATATATATATATATATATATATATATATATATATCTCCAAATGGGTGGCATTGAGCCCACTGAAAATGCAGGCCAAATACTTATTACAAGGAACACATGATACTCTATTAAACTCCCATTGCAAAAAAGCAGTGCTGGAATTCTACTTTTTAAAGGGATGTCTTAAGTTGTTCCATCAGAAATGAAGAGAGTATATCTCCCCCACTTCCCTCCAAAGTACCGGCTACATCTCAAATTCAACTCAAGTAAATGATTGATGGCCTGACATCTGCACTGCACAGCGTTTCCTGGGATACAAAGCAGCACCCCATCAATCTGGCATACTAGGGGAGTTAAGAATGCTAACTTGAGAGAATGCTTTCACCTGACATTAGTAAAGATATCTTTGTAGGAAGAGTGTTCAATCCCCAAAGGGGATCTGGTTTGAGACGAGGTAAAGATAAGAAGATCCCAGAAACACTGCTGAAGAAATCAAGTCCACTTTTCCAGGCTTCCCACCTCCCCACTGCCATGTCATCCTACCTGTCATCCTCACTCAGTTATCAACTACAGACTCAGCCGGCAATGGGAATTCCAGCCCCAAAGTTGTGCTTTTTCCTGTGATTTACCTTCACTAACAATCCTCCAATCTCAGTTGACTGCACAATGGGTGTAAGACATTCTTAATAACATAACATAGCAACTAGAACAATTAACAGTGAAGTGGTGACCCTACACATACACACACATACACACACACACTCACTCACTCACTCACTCACTCATCATTCTATACCAAGCAGGTCCTTTGAATAAAAATCATCAGGAAAATTCTACTTAGGAAATTAAAGTGGAATCATGGATGAATTTGGGAAAACAGGACAATGCAGGATGGCATGGGTGCTTATGTATTGGTTATACACCCTCTTAACACTATGGAAGGAAGAGACACATTCTTATTCTCAGGAAATATTCAGAGATCACTGCTATTATTAAATAGTCAACAAGTGGTGCTAGATTATAAAGAAATTATAAGCATTATGGTGCTTAGTCATCATAGCTATAGATTAAAAAAAAAGAAGTAAATCCACTGGTATTTAATCTCCACTCCCAGTTATCTAGAGAGCACTAACAAAGTCAATAAAGTTGAGGTCAAAATATTTTATTTTCCAATACCTCTGAACTCCATTCTGCAAACTTACATAAAATTAACATTAAAGTCATGAATAAGTTTAGGGGAAGAGATGCAAAGTGCAAAAGTTGACTTACTTCTATCCCCTTCCTGGTCCTAGAATGTGTGGGCAAGAAGACAAGTTAGCAACAGGTTACAGAAACTCTTTGAATACCCAGCACTGAGGACTAAACTGCCATCATCTCCCCAAAACATTTCCAATGTGCATTGTCATCCTTGGGAATATAAAAGCTTAGATTATGAGCTGTCCTTTGAAATCCTAATTGGATATCATTAAAATAACCACAGGAAAACACACGAAGCATCCACACCATGGAATGAAACCCTGATGGAAATGGTGAAGGTACTGGAAGCACTCTATCAAACCTTGTGCACTATCCAAATGAGAGAAACAGTGTAAGAACAGTCCTACCTAACCACATTGACATTCCTGCTAGACTACAATCAATCAATGTTAACCCAGTGTCTTTATATGCTCACCTCTGTGTCAAGCACTGTGCGGGACAAAAAAAAAAACATAATAGAGGACCTGTGCCTCAGAGAGTTTATAATTGTATTGGATAATCATGACTTACATCCTGAAACAGCAAAGAACAATGCAAGACACAACAGAGTCAAAATGTGATAGTGTGTATTAATAGCCACAGTGTGGGTGTTCCAGAGAGATGGGGATATGCAAAGCCTGAAGGAGTTAAAGAAGGACAATTATATAAATCAGAATCATGGGTCTACACAAAGAGAGGAAGAATTCACAAAAGGAATGAAGGTAAAATGAAATACAGTTTTTTATCCCTAATTAATCTAAAAGATAACTGTTTAAAGTGAAAATAACAACGTATTGGGTGATTTGTAGCACAAAGATAAGTGAAATGAATGACACCAATGTTATAAGAAAGGAGAGGAAGGAATTGAGAATACTGGTTTTAATTTTCCTGTACCACATGAGAAGCAGTATGCTATTTAAAAGTGCACTTAGATTAATTTAAAATCTGTATTGTAAACTCTAGGATAATCACCATTTAAAAATTATAATTGATATAAAATAGGAGAGAAATTTCAATTACATTAAATGTTCAATTAAACAAGAAAAGGGAAGGAAAAAATAATACAGAAAAAATTGCTAAACAGGAGACAAATACATTGGGATCTTCACTTCCAGATGAGTGTGCAGAGTTTTGATAGCTTATCTGAGTGACCCCAAATGCCCCAATGTTTATAGAACATTGAAATTCTCACAATGATGCTCTTATTTCTATTTATTGTCTTTAAAGAAGAACACCCCCCCCCCTTTTTTTTTCTTGGCAGTAAACTCTAACTAATGGCAATGCAGTGGGAAAAGGATAGTGGCAGGTTGCTTTCCACATGTGTGTGTTAATGTGTTATTGGCTTTGGCTCTTGGAGATCCTATGAACAAGTGATGCCCACAATGTCCCATCCTTAATAGTCCTGCTCCGTTCCTGAGCTCAGTAGACGAGGCTGCCTACAGCTTCTCTCATGGAGTCAACCTATCTCATATTTGGTCTACCTCTTTTCCTGGTGCCTTCTATTTTTTCCAGGATTGTTTTCTTTTCCAAAGAACCCTGCCTTACCATCCACAATTCCTGCTGCCGCCCATCTTCTAGAATTATACTGAAATCTTTCCTTTGCTGAGGACTAAACTCTTTCTGCCATTCTCTTCAATGTCTAGTACTAAACTTTTGTTGTTCATCTCACTGAAATTGTTCTTAGAAGAACAAGTGGAATATGGCTCCCTAAGTCTATTAAAGCTCCTTGTGGCCAGGAATCTTGTGGCTAGGAATCTTGTCTGTTCTTTCCATGGATATATGCCTAGAATCTAGAACAGTGCAAGAAATACTTTCCTATCTCCTCTTACTCCACTCCCCATGCCCTAACCCCCATCTTATTCATTGTAACCTGGGAGAGAAATACTAGCCTCTATTTTTAAATTCACCTGCAGCAATCATTATGTCAGACTCATTACATTCATTTTATCTATTCCTTACAGAAAATCGCAGTGTCTTTATTGTTATTTCAGATGTAAAGTTGAGGATATGTGTGAGGAGAGGGGACAGGAATCACTTACCCAAAGGCCACGGCTGAAAAGTGGTGAAGCCTCCATTCCAAACCAGTTTTCTCTCTGCCTAGGACTTGGAGTAATAAGTATATATTTATAACAATGCTTTCTAGAATAATAGGAATCTGGGGGAGCGGTGGGGAGCGAGGTCCCTATGACATTTAGAACAAAGACAGGGTTTGGGAACAGATGTGAAGAGTAGCAGCTGCAAGGCTGTGAAGTCCATATAGCTGCTTGAGTGTCAACTGATGCGGATCAGTAGCGCCATCACTGGGCAGCTACCACAGCATCCCTGCCATGACTAAGCCAGCAAAGGAAGAATGCAAACTCATCCAGGTGTTCACTGATTTATGATAGGAAGAATAAAAGTTGAAAAATCTGTCAAATAATAAATTTACTTGGGGGGGAAAAAAAAGGATTAGTTTTCCTGTACCACATGACAAAGGAAGCTGTTCACTCCAAAAAAAGAGATTAATAAACATTTCCATTGAGATAGTAGACAAACGGAGCTTTGTTTAAAATATGTCCTAACTGGTTTTGCTCAATGGATAGAGCATCAGCCTGCAGACTGAAAGGTCTCAGGTTCGATTCCGGTCAAGGGCATGTACCTTGGTTGAGGGCACATCCCCAGTGGGAGGTTGCAGGAGACAGCTGATTGATGTTTCTCTCCCATCGTTGTTTCTAACTCTCTATCCTTCTCCCTTTCTCACTGTAAAACATCAATAAAATATAGTTTAAAAAATAAAATATGTCAATGAAAGCATCTCTCTGAGATGATTGCTGATGTTTGTAAGAGAGAAAAACTGAGGGCCTATAATATTTTTACTATATTCTCTTGTCTTATTTAAGTATGCCAGTTGCCAGAAATGACCCTGAAGACCTCACACTAAAAAACAGTGCACATACACTGAGCTAAGACTGAATTTTAATTCAGACTCATATTTTTCATTTGGCTTCAATAGTGAGATCGAAATGAGGTATCTTGCAAACTGTAAACTAAGCTGCATGGTTACTATTTTTTAAAAATAATTTCCTTGTCAAAGAGGGAACAAACCGTCCTTCTAGAATAAAAGTGATATTTTCAAATAGCTTATTTTTCTTGAGCATTGGAAACAATAGCACATTAGCTGCCCAATTAATAGTGTCCCCAAAAATGTATACATTAATTTCCACTCCTTTTCAGCTTTAATAAACACTAACTTTATAATCATTTAAAGTGTTTACATTTTTTGGACACCTTGTATATTTGGTAGGACTGAAACACTGGAGGAAATTGTTTAAAAAATTATCTCATAAACCAGACTCAAAATCTTTCACTAGCCACCAGGAATTACTTAAATTCATTCTACGTGATTGGCTTATCTGATCACCCCCTACACAACAAATTGGGGAGCTATTATTTTCCCAGTTTTATTGGTAAGGAAACAACTCAAAAAAGGATGAATGTTCAGGATTTCAAAGTGGTAAAGCCAACACTTAAACCCAAGATTTGGTCCCAAGTCATATATTCTTCACCAATCATATTTTTTTCAGTTTGAAGTGTCCATAACAATTATCCAGAGAAGTAAGGGGAAAGATAAATACAGAAGCAACCAAGCATTTCTTAAAACTATTTCCTAACCATGGTTTGGAGAAAAAGGTAAATAGAATTATGAAGGATTTCACTTTCTCCTTCTTCATTTGCATATGTGAAAACAAGCCAAAAACATAAGTAAATGAAAATTATCTAATCCCCTCAGAATTAGATGGAAAACTGTATTAGAATACAGTTTTTGTAATTAAGTTTTTCTTCACTAAAAAAATACCTGTGCGTTGAAGTAGAGAAAGGAGTTCAATGTATACCGAGCTGAACTCTCCAGTTTAAAAAAAATCAAAAGAAAGCTGAAAAGAATTATTTTTCTCTTAGGCATAATATCTCAGAAAGTCTTTATAAAATCTCAAAATATTTGATATTTCTTTAAGCAAAAAGTCTTTGCTAGTTCAGTACTTGCACATGGATATAAGAGAACACTGTGTTTCTCTTGAAAGTCTGTTTTATGTTATAAAACTGGAACACCTATATTCTTTTTGCCAATCTTAATTTATATATCTATCGCATAAAAGAGAAAGAAAAACTCATCCAATTTCTGATTAAATTTTCAAGAGTGCTACATCTGAAATGAAGTACAACTAGATAACCTCAAACTAGATTTTTTGTTGGGACTGACTATAATAACTATTTTAATCTTATATTATTGATTAGGTTTGAACCTAAAGTACTGAAGGAAATAAATCACTTGATAATATCACGCAGGGGTATTTCTTTCAGTGTAATTTCCATCAGTGAAATCATCAAATTGTAAAAAAAAATTAGAAGTACCTGGATACAGTATTATTAGATTTGTGTTTCCTGGACAAATGCTCATGTTTCTACTTGCAGGTGAATATGGCTGAGGAGAATTGTAGGGAAGCTTAGTTAAGCAGAACTAGGGATTCTAGTTTTTGTGGTGGTTTTTCAGCCTGGAAACATTTGCTATTGAGTTTCTGGGTCAGAACCTGCATAAATAGTTTTTCTGATAGCAGGGACTCTACTACATTCTCCATTTGAATGGACATAAGACCACATATCCCATTGCCCCAGTAGCTAATTCAATCAAACCAATATAATTTCCCAAAACAAATCTGGTACTTGAACAAATCCTCATATCCAAAATTAGGCACTGAGTGATTTAAGCTACCAGTAATTAGAGCATATATCTTGATTAGGTTGATTAGTTCAGGAAGGAGTAGTTGCCCCAATTCAAGCCAAGTAGAGATGGGCCCAGAACTTCTGGTTGACTGTTATAGGGCAAGTAGACCTGTCATCTTGTTTAAATATGAACACAAAAGAATGTGGTATCTGAATCTGCTATATACATTCCTGTGACCACAAAGGAGTCCATTCAAAAACAAAGTCAACACAAAGAAGACAGAGTTGAATCAAGAGATTGATAGAACCAGGTTCTGGTGACCTGAACCCCTTGCCTTACCTGAGTCAGCCTTCCTCCTGATTTTTCTAAGTATTAAGTCAATGAATCACATTTTTCTTAAGCCAATTTGAATTGGATTTTCTGTTACTTGCCACCAAAATATTTTTTATACATACAAAACTTTAAGAAGGAAAGAATGTAAGTAGACACAGATAGAAAGCTATGGAATTGGTAACTGAAATATAGGTTCTTCTGATAAATTATCAGGGTATACCATTTTCTGAAAGTAGGATAAAAGCAATGGGAAGAATGTTTGAATTTGTAATAACCACTGAGAGATATAACTAGATAGTTGTTGAAAACCCAGCTGAGACACAGAGTTCCCTAGTCCCTTCCACCCTGTGAGGACACAGTGACCCGGGAAACAGATTTTCACAAGACACCAAATCTACCAGTCCCTTCATCTGGGACTTCCCAGCCTCCATAACTGTGAACAACAATTTTCTGTTATTTATAAGCTAACTTATTTTATGGTATTTTGTTACAACACCTGAATAGACTGAGACACTGGATAATGTATCCAAAGGGGAAAAAAAGATTCCTGTCAACATAGGTTTAAGATTTAGAGATGTGGCAATTTTTAAGGATTGAAAGTTTTTGTATGTAATTGGGGATAGATAACTAAAGTGAGACAGCTAGATAACTAGTTCATCAAGGAGCCTGGATCTGGTTAGGCTCAAGGATTGTATGGATAGCCTATGTGGGCAGTAACTCATCAAACATGGTGGTGGTATTTAGGTAGAGAAGCATAGAGGAGTCCTAAAGCCCTTTCTAAATGGGGATAAACTCTATGAGATCAGAAGTCAACACCAATTAAGGGGCAAGAAGAGTGGCCCAAAGGGGTTGTTTTATATAATTTATAATAACAGAAGCTAATTAGACTGGACAGCCAAACAAGCTTCCTGGACATCATTCTGGATATCTTTCCAGAGGAGGTGGGGGGGAGGGAGAAGACAAGACAAAGGCAGTTAGGGGCAATCAGGCAGGCAGAGGCAGTTAGGGGTGATCAGGCAGGCAGGCAGAGTGGTTAGGGATGACCAGGCAGTTCAGAGGTTAGGAGCCAACAATCCCAGATGCAGGATTGGGCCTAAATTGGCAGTTGGACATCCCCTAAGGGGTCCTGGATTACAAGAGGGTGCAGGCTGGGCTGAGGGACTCTCTCCCCACCATGCACGAATTTTGTGCATCAGGCCTCTAGTGGCTTATAAGACTCAATGGGATCTGCCACTTCTATAATCTGTCCATTGTAGAAGAAAGCGAGAATGAACAGCTTTCCTTGAGAAGCCTCAATTCAGGTCAGTTTTAAGAAGAAAACAGATTTTAGGAATGGTGGGTAGAATCGTTCAGAGTTACGGCATTGTTTTATTTTAACATCAAACAGAAATACCTAAAATCCCTTCCATTATAGCACATGAGTAGGATCAGGCTGAAGGATACTACATTTTCAAAACCACTGCTTAGAAAGAAAGTTAACTTACAAAGATAGATCTTAGGGAGAGAAAAGAAACATGACATTTCTAAGAGATTGTGTTAAGACACATGATTTATAACAATTGAAGACTTGAGAGAGTGGTTTCATTAAAAAAAAATCCAGACAAATAAACATGCAAAGCAGCTATGACAACCATTTCCCATTGCTATGCCAAGTGAAGAGGAAAGAGTTAAAACAGCATCTGCCCTACATAACCACCTGCTTTTAAAGACATTAAGAGTGGTGTGTAGCCAAAACCAATACAACATGGAAAGAACATCACGACCAGTAGGTAGCACAGCCAAATGAGCAGTGTGAACATCTCATTCTTATTACTTGTCACAATATGCTAGAATTACATTTTATTTCTTGACAACACTCAAGATCAGGGGAAATGCTTCCTTTAACCCCGGAACAAATTGTGTATCATATGGTTGGTAGTGGATCAGTAGTTCAATGATTTGTATTAGAGGAGAGAGAGATCATCATGGATAGGAAGAAGCCTCAGCCTGGAATCCAAGGGCTTCTGTCATTTGGCTTCATCATAACGAGCGCCATGGTCCCCTACTTGTTTTAAAATAAACCCCAAATGCTGTAAAGCAAGTAAGCACATTTATATCAAAAGAGAAGTGGAGACTGAGGAAAAAAATGGCGGCGGAACGGAGGGATTCGATCTGAATCTGCTCACAGGGTAGAGGGAGGGAGCAGCTGAAGTCGCGCAGGGAGCATTTGTCCGCGACTAGGGGGACAGCTGTGCTCCAGGAGAAGATAGAGGACTGCTGGGCTGGCCTCCCTAGCCTGAGCAGCCCCAGTACTGCTGGGTTCTCTCCCTGAGCCAACTGCGCGAGGAGGCGCTCGGAGGCGGACCACGACATCTTGAACGAGAGGAGCCGGAAAACATACAGCTGCCGTTCGCGGTACCGGCGGGACCTCTGGGGCTCCTGGAGCACCGGTGACCAGGTGGCGCGCAGAGCCCAGGGAGCTCTAAACTCCAGCAAGGAAAGGTCAGATTTCCCTGGGGGTACTTTGGGCGCGAAACTGAGGGGGCTGGCAGTCTGGGAGATCTGCACCTTGGAACTCAAAACCTGGAGATCTGCACCTGAAATAGAATCTGTGGCTGTTGAAGCTGGTGAACGTGGGAGAGGGCCCTTGGAGCTGGTGGCAGAGTTGATCCCTGGAGCGCAATCAGTTTGGACCTGACAGAGGGGGGAAGCCCGGAAGATTTTGGGAGGGTTCTGGCTGCTAAAACAGCAGTCACCATTAGAGAGGCAGTATTGTTTAGTTCAGGATAAAGAGGACCAATAGACCCAGAAGTCAATCTAGAAACACTGCCACCCAGGGGCCAAATCACAAATTGACTCTTATGTGACAGGGAATTGATTATATCTTCTCTTCGACCTTGGGAATACAGTCTATTTTCATCTACACTTTAGTATCTTTTACTCTACCTCAACTTCACCTTTATACCACCACTCTCTGGCTAACCTTTCCCTATTTAGTGCCTTGTTTCCCTTACACTTTTCCCACTTTAGATTTACCTAATTCTTTCCCCTTACCCCCTGTTAAAATTTCACCCCACTGATATATCTAATCTCTAACCACCTAATCCAAGTGCATATATACCTCTAGCTTCTCTGACTTCACTATCTTAAAGTGTTTTTAGCCCTGTCCTGTTGTTGTTGTTTACTTGACTGTTGATTATATTGATTTTTTAAGCAGGTTTATGAGATTGATTTGCTTATTCTGTTATTTTGGTTTGTCTTGTAGGGGGGGTTATTTTTATTTTTGGTGTTGTTTCTTGTTTTGTTGTCCTCATCTGCATTGTTTTTGAGATAGATTTTTGCTTCTGTGTTCCCTCACCTCTCTTGATATTAGTAGTTGTATGTAATTTGTATCAATCTCCAAGTACTTGTTGCAGGTTTTGGTTCGGATTAGGGGCTATCCTATAGGAGTTTTCACCCCACATTTATAATTTACTCCTTTTATTTCTTTTTTTCTTCTCCCCCTTTTCCCATTATCATTTTGGCATTCCTGTCTTTCTTTTTTGTGAGTGTATGTGTTTGGGGGGGTCTCTTTCTTTTTTGTGTGAGTGTGGGTGTGTGAGTGTCTGTGTGGGTCTGGGGGAGGTTCTCTTTCTTTTTTCCCACCTATCACCAAATTTGCCTTTCTCTGGCGGTCACCTTTATTTGGAATTACAATTACTTTGACTACATTCCGGTTCAGTGCCTGGTGCGTTGCACCTGGTTGTGTTGTATTTTGTGCCTTTAAATCAACACAGGAGAGTGAGAACTACATAACCACATACACAGAGAAGAGAGACCATGGGAAGACAAAGAAATAGCCCACATATGAAAGAAAAGCAAGGCTCGCCAGAAAAGGAGGTAAACGAAATGGAAGTTAACAACCTGTCAGAGAAAGAATTCAGAGAAATGGTCATAAGGTGGCTGAAAAGAATGGAAGACAAATTTAATAATATGAGTAAGACCCAAGAGGAAATGAGGAAGACCCAGAAAGAAATGATGAAGAGCCATGAAGAAATGAAGAGAAGCCACGAAGAAATGAAGAGGAGCCAAGAAGAAATGAAAAATGACATTGCTGAAGTAAAGAACTCAATAGAAAGTATTAAGAGTAGACTAGAAGAAGCAGAGGATCACATCAGTGAGCTAGAAGACCAGGTAGGAAAAAATAACCAAGTAGAGCACCTTCTAGAAAAAAAAAATTAAAAAGCAGGAGGAGAGCCTAAGGGAACTATGGGACAACATGAAACAAAACAACATCCGTATAATTGGGCTTCCAGAAGGACAGGAAACTGAGCAAGGAATAGAAAACCTGTTGGAAGAAATAATGACAGAAAACTTTCCTGGTATAGGAAAGGAAAAACCCACACAAATCCAAGAAGCTCACAGAGTCCCAAGCGAAATAAACCCCAAAAGACCTACGCCAAGGCACATTATAATTAAATTGGCAAACACCAATGACAAAGTAAGAATCTTAAAAGCTGCCAGAGAGAGACAGAAAGTCACCTACAAAGGAACACCCATCAGACTAACAAGTGATCTCTCAACAGAAACCTATCAGGCCAGAAGGCAGTGGAATGAAATCTACAAAGTCATGCAAAGGAAGGGTCTGAATCCTAGAATACTGTACCCAGCAAGGCTCTCAATCAAAATTGAAGGTCAAATCAGGAGCTTCACAGATAAAAAAGGACTAAGGGAATTCGTCACCACCAAACCAGCAATGCAAGAAATGCTAAAGGATCTGCTGTAAAAAGAAATAGGAAGCGAAGAAGGAACACAGGGGCAAAGAACAAAAATGGCAACATATAAGCACCTATCAATAATAACTTTAAATGTAAACGGTTTAAATGCTCCAATCAAAAGACATAGGGTAATAGACTGGATAAGAAAACACAACCCATGTATCTGCTGTCTACAAGAAACCCACCTCCGAAAAAAAGATGCACACAGACTGAGGATGAAAGGTTGGAAAAAAGTTATTCAGGCGAATGGAAATGAAAAAAAAGCTGGGGTAGCCATACTTATATCTGACAAATTAGATCTCAAAGTGAAGGACATAACAAGAGATAAAGAAGGCCACTTCATAATACTAAAGGGAGCAATTCAACAAGAAGAAATAACTCTTGTAAACATATACGCACCCAATACAGGAGCACCCAAATATATACAAAAACTCCTAGAGGACATCAAGGGAGAGATAGACAGCAATACAATCATAGTAGGAGACTTTAATACCCCATTATCACCATTGGACAGATCCTCTAAACAAAAAATCAGTAAAGAAACATCAATTCTCAATGACTCACTGGACCAGATGGAATTAATTGACATCTTCAGATCATTTCACCCCAAAGCCACAGAATATACATTCTTTTCAAGTGCCCATGGGTCATTCTCAAAGATAGACCATGTATTGGGTCATAGGCAAAGTCTCTCCAAATTCAAGAAGATAGAAATCATATCAAGTATATTCTCAGATCACAGTGGCATAAAGCTGGAAATCAACTACAATAGAAACAATCCAAAGAAATCGAACACATGGAGACTGAACAGCATGCTATTAAACTATGACTGGGTTACTAGAGAGATTAAGGAAGAGATAGAAAACATCATGGAAACAAATGACAATGATAGCACAACAATCCAAAATCTATGGGACACAGTGAAAGCAGTTCTGAGAGGGAAGTTCATAGCTCTACAATCCTACTACAAAAAACTAGGAACAGCAGCAATAAATTATCTAACCCAACAACTCAAAGTGTTAGAAAGAAAGCAACAAGAAAAGCCTAGTGTAAGCAGAAGGAAGGAAATAATAAAGATCAGAGCAGAAATAAATGACATAGAGACCAAAGAAACAATACAGAAGATCAACGAAACCAAGAGCTGGTTCTTTGAAAGGATAAACAAGATTGATGAACCTCTAGCCAGACTCACCAAGAAGCAAAGAGAGAGGACCCTAATAAATAAAATCAGAAATGAAAGAGGTGAAATAACAACAGACCCCATTGAAATTCAAAGGATTGTTAAAAAATACTATGAACAACTCTACTCCAACAAACTGGACAACCTGGAGGAAATGGATATGTTTCTAGAAAAATATAACCTCCCAAAACTCAATCAAGAAGAATCTAAACAACTCAATAGACCAATAACTGTGGAAGAAATTGAAGTAGTCATCATAAAGCTTCCAGCAAACAAAAGCCCAGGGCCAGACGGCTTCACAGGGGAGTTTTACCGAACATTCAAGGAAGAACTAAAACCTATACTCCTTAGACTATTCCAGAAAATTCAAGAGGATGGAACACTTCCAAACTCCTTCTATGAAGCTAGCATCACCCTAATACCAAAACCAGATAAAGACGACACAATGAAAGAGAATTACAGGCCAATATCCCTCATGAATATAGATGCCAAAATCCTCAATAAAATTCTAGCAAATCGGATCCAGCAGTACATCAGAAAGATCATACACCACGACCAAGTAGGATTTATCCCAGGAATGCAAGGATGGTACAATATCCGCAAATCAATAAATGTGATACATCACATAAACAAATTGAGAGATAAAAATCACATAGTCATATCAATTGATGCAGAAAAAGCATTTGACAAAATCCAACATCCTTTCTTAATAAAAACTCTCAATAAGGTAGGAATAGAAGGATCATACCTCAACATAATAAAAGCCATATATGATAAACCCACAGCATACATCATACTCAATGGGCAAAAACTACAACCATTTCCCCTAAGAACAGGAACAAGACAGGGTTGCCCACTTTCACCACTCCTGTTCAACATAGTACTGGAAGTATTAGCCATTGCAATTAGACAAGAAGAAGAAATAAAAGGCATCCAAATTGGAAAAGAAGAAGTTAAGCTATCCTTATTTGCAGATGACATGATATTGTACATAAAAAACCCGAAAGACTCCATAAAAAAGTTAGTAGATTTAATAAATGAGTTCAGCAATGTAGCAGGCTACAAAATTAATGCCAAGAAATCTATGGCATTTCTATACACTAATAGTGAACCTACAGAAAGAGAGACTAAAAAAGCAATCCCATTTACCATCACACCAAAAAAATTAAGATACCTAGGAATAAACTTAACTAAGGAGGTAAAAGATCTATTTGTGGAAAACTACAAGACACTGAAAAAAGAGATAGAGGAAGATGTAAACAGGTGGAAGAACATTCCATGTTCGTGGATTGGGAGAATCAACATAATTAAAATGTCCATACTACCCAAAGCAATCTATAAATTTAATGCACTCGCCATTAAAATACCAATGGCATATTTCACAGACCTAGAAAGAACTCTCCAAAAATTCATCTGGAACAAAAAAAGGCCCCGAATAGCCACAGCAATCCTGAGAAAGAAGCACAAAGTCGGTGGGATTTCCATACCAGATTTCAAGCTGTATTACAAGGCTACTGTTCTTAAAACAGCCTGGTACCGGCACAAGAACAGACATATAGATCAATGGAATAGAATAGAGAATCCGGATATCAACCCAAACCACTATGCTCAATTAATATTTGACAAAGGAGGCAGGAACATAAAATGGAGTCAAGACAGTCTCTTCAATAAATGGTGTTGGGAAAATTGGACAGATACATGCAAAAAAATGAAACTAGAGCACCAACTTACACCATACACAAAAATAAACTCAAAATGGATACAGGACTTAAACATAAGACAGGAAACCATAAAAATATTAGAGGAATCTACAGGAAAAAAAATCTCAGACATATGCCAAAAGAACTTCTTTGATGATACTGCTCCGAGGGCAATGGAAGCTAAAGAGAAAATAAACAAATGGGACTACATCAAAATCAAAAGCTTTTGCACAGCTAAAGAAACCATCAACAAAACAACAAGAAAACCCACGGTATGGGAGAACATATTTGCAAATGTTATTAGTGATAAAGGTTTAATCTCAAGCATCTACAGGCAACTCACCCAACTCAATAAAAGGAGGACAAATGATCCAATAAAAAAATGGGCAACAGACCTAAATAGAATCTTCACGAAAGAAGACAAAAGGAAGGCCCAGAGACATATGAAAACTTGCTCAAAGTCACTAATTATCCGAGAGATGCAAATCAAAACGACTATGCGGTACCATCTCACACCTATCAGAATGGCTTACATCAACAAATCAACAAACAACAAGTGCTGGCGAGGATGCGGAGAAAAAGGAACTCTCGTGCACTGCTGGTGGGATTGTAGACTAGTACAGCCACTGTGGAGAACAGTATGGAGATTCCTCAAAAAACTAAAAATGGAGCTCCCATTCGACCCAGTGATCCCACTTCTAGGAATATACCCCAAGAAATTAGAAAGGCGAATTAGAAAGGATATATGTACCCCTATGTTCATAGCAGCACAATTTACCATAGCTAAGATTTGGAAACAGCCGAAGTGCCCATCAGCAGATGAGTGGATTAAAAAACTATGGTACATTTACACAATGGAATACTACGCCGCGGAAAAAAAGAAGGAGCTCCTACCATTTGTAACAACATGGATGGATTTGGAGAGCATTATGCTAAGTGAAATTAGCCAGGCAGAGAAAGACAAATATCACATGATCTCACTCATTTGAGGAATACAATCAATGACATAGACTGATGAACAAGAATGGATCCAGAGACTGAGAAAAGTCCATCAGAATGTCAAACCTCAGGGTAAGTGGCAGGTGGTGAGAGTAAGTGGAAAAGTCAATATACTTGAACTCTTGAACTGAGGTAAGTGATTTGTGTTTTTACATCCCTGACAAAGTTTATATAAAATTATTAAAAAATGGCAGCTAGTCTGACATTGAATTGACATGGCCTAGAGCTTGTCATATCCTATGGAGACCAGTCCTTAGGCTAGGCCTTCCTTAACCTCCCATGACACCATAATATCCTTACATGATATTATTCTACAATGTCATTATAATATTTGATATTTGACAACAGCATATTATACAATTATCCCAAAATAAACTTACAAACTAATTCTTTGAATGTTGGGCAGCAACTTAAAAAAGGATAGGAAATAAATTAATCCCTTTCAGAAGGAATTAAGGCACTGGGAAGGGATCCGAGCATTCTATATTGGCCCTTCTTGCCCTTTCTGCCAAGAGGGACCTTCTTGTTACTATCCAAATACACACAGCTGATGCCAGAGTTTTCAGTTCCAGCTGTGGCTGAAGCCTTTGGGCAGCTGGCACCATGGATCTGTAACTCGACCAATGGTGTGAGCTGGGCCCTCTCTGGAGAAGAAACCTGGGTCCCCCAAGATATGTGATCAGTACCGGGACCCTGCCAGCAGGTGAGGGGACCCCAAGGCAGGTACTGGACGTGGAGGCCACAGGGGGGCATAGACTACAAAGGAGACAGAATTGAACCTCACATCACCCTGTTTGGCCCCGGAGGATGGCTGGTTAGCCAGAGACGGGTAAGATTCCTCAGGGAAGGAACAACCTAAGACAGGCACAGTCGCAGAGGGGCCAACAGGAGAGAACTAAAAGGTCAACAGAGGTGGGGCACAGGCCCTCATCCACAAACCTTGCAGGGGTTTGAATTCTCAACCCTCCTAAGGGAGGTCTCCTACCCCCATGGCTGCTTCGCCTCCCACACACAACTCATACGGGGACCCAGGTGGCAGACAGAGGCCCGGCCAGCAATAGCTGCTCTATATCTAAATTCAGTCTATTACCAGGAATGCTCGGGACCTACTCAAAATTGCAAATATTCCTTTCCACTAGTATTCACAGGGTAAACTAAGATTTCTGCTTGAGTATTAAAAATTGACAGGAAAATAGTAATCAAGTTTTCAGATTAATTTAAATTGGCCAAGTGAAATATGAGAATACTCAAGAAAATTATAGTGTACTGGACAAAAAGCTTTTCCTAAAACATTAACTAAAAAATCTATTAGTAGTTCATCTCACTGTAAAATTGCCTAACAACCAAAGAACCTAAAGCAGTCACTTTGTGTGCAAAAATTAAAATTTAAAATTATCAAGACTGCAATATAAAATTTCCAAAAGTCCCCATTAATCAAAAAAGGGGAGGGGACAGCGGGGTAATATCATGTAAGGGAAAAAAAAATATCGAGTAAGTAAAATACATCTAGAAAATTCTTACTCCAGTAAAGTAAATTCCATTTGTAAAAACAATTGCAGAACACCCATGAAAAAACACACATGGTGTCAAAATAAGCCAAAGAAAAATCATTTAGGCAAAAATTAAAAAGAATCCCAAGTCTATTTTGCATAGAGGATCCCTTTGTTAACTTTTGGTCGAGAATGTGTTTGTGTGTTTACAGAGAACAACTCCAAGACCATGTGGGTTCCTGCGACGGTGAGGAACTGATGGATCTGTTCCAGTCACGAGGACGGTCCAGAGATGGAGGACACTGACGACACCTTGCCATGCTAGCAGTCAGCAGCTGTGCATGTCTGCAGGCAGCCCAGGACCAAACCAGAGAGGATGGATCTTGCATTGACACGATATGTCCACCATCTGGATACCATTGCTGACTTATACACATAATGAACTATTTGACACTGAAACTGGGACTCAGAAAAGTTGGACATTGAAACCGAGACTGAAACACTTTTTGTTCTTATACATTTATTTCTAGTATGCAGAGGCAAGATATTTTTGAAGAAAAGAAACAGGGGAGAGTGATTGATATAGAGGCAGGATGGCCTTGAACAGGCTGTCAAGCTACAGGGGGAGGCTTGGGTGGATGGGAGGCAGATGCGGGGGGAGATCAACCGAAGGACTTGTATGCATGCATATGAACATAACCAATGAATGAAAGACACTGGGGCGGGGAGGGGGGGAAGCTGGGAATATGTGCTGGGGGGTGGGGGAGGCTGGGGGGAGGATAAGGGGGAGGGGGAAAGGAAAACATGTACTACTATTATACTGCAAAAATCAATAAAAAATAATTAAAAAAAAAAAAGAGAAGTGGACAGATAGTTGCAATCCTGGATTTCTTGTCTCCACTCTTATCCCTTTCCATGTTCCCTTTTTGCTGAATTACTTGTAAATTTTCATGCAGCTCCTATATGTCATGTCATTAGGCTCTCTCTGCATCATTTGCCTGAAATGTTTTCTTGCCTCCCCACAACCAAATTTCAAGGTCAAGCATCTTTCCTATCTAACCTTTCCTGACGTTCTCTCAAATCTATTCACAGAATTGGCCACTCCTTGTTGGGTTCTCCATTGGCTCCACCATTGCACAATTTCTCTCTATTCCACTTAGTTACAATTCTGTAGCCCACTAGTAATCCCTAAGCTATTTTAAGAAATAGTCTTATTCATCTTTATCTCTGTAGTGATTAGTGAAATATATAAAACACTTAATATGTGCTGATAAATGAATAAACAAATGAAATTCCATGCCTCAAACATATCTTCATGGAACACAGGGAAAATGAATTTCCCCTTGTGGAAAGCAGAATAATGCCCCTTACCTGCAAAGATACCCATGTCCTATTCCCAGAACTAGTATGTTAGGTTTCTAGGCAAATAAAGCGGCAGTTTGCATTCAGGATGCTGATAAACTGATCTTAAAATAATGACTTTATCCTGAATTACCTGAATGGGTTCAATGTAAGTGCACTAGGAGACATAAAAGTGCAGTCAGAGAAAGATCTGCAATGACAAAAAAGCGGGGGCTGGGAGATGCTATGTTGTTGGCTTCGAAGCTTGAAGAGGAAGGCCATTTGCCAAGGAATGTGGGCAGCCTCAAAAGGCTGAACTTGACAAACAAACTGCTTCTCACCTAGAATCTTCAACAAGGAATACTGCTTTTAGACCAGTGAAAAATGCATCAGACTTCTAACCTACAGCAGTATAAGATAACAAACATGTTGTTTTAACCCACCAAGTTTGTGGTAATAGATAACAGTGGCAATAAGAAACTAATACACTCCTTAAAGCTCTTTTTGTGTTTAACTTTCTTATACGCTCACTAACTTCTCACTGCTTCAATGGCACCACTTACTAAGTATATTATGGCCCAAGCAATGGAACAAGCATATTAAAGCATTTCATTTAATATCCACAAACAGCCTCCTCAGAGGGCATTAAACATTTTTTTAGATGAGCAAATAGAGGCTCAAAGAAAGTGACTTTCCCAAGGGAGATCACACAGTTAAACTCCAGTGTAAGATCCTCAAGTATGAAGCTCACCCACCTTTGTGTAAGCCAGGGATCCCCAAATCCTCTAGTCTCCTGGAATCATGCATACTCCCATCACACAAGCCCAAGGTGTCCAGCCTTCCCTTCAATGTTTTCTGGGCTCCTCTGGGAGTTATCGTCTGTTATCCTCCCACACTTGATTCCTCAAGAAGCATAATTTTGATCACTGCTTAACTCTTAAGGAGAAACCATAATCTGACCTTTCTCTTCTTCTCAAACTGGCAACAATTCCTCAGGAAGGAGGAAAATTTTAGTCCATATTTTTGGCTTCTCATTTTGTCCTTTCTGCTTGCTCCCCCTGCTAGGAGGAAAAGTAACCTTCCTGATGGGCGAAATTGATTAAATCTGATCTCCTCTGGGCCATGCTTTTTTGGAGAGCGTAAAGGGGCGGGCGCAGGATTATTGGATTGGAAAAGCAATCCAAGCCTCCCTTTCTCTCAGTGGGTTGATCAGCTTTGCTCTTCCAATCTCTACAAAGTAAATCAGCTGTTTCCAGAGTGTGGTTACCACGCCAGCAGCATCAACCTCACCTGAGAACTTATTAATCATGCAAATTCTTCATGCCTGTCCCAGACCTACTGAACTTAAAATCTCGGAGGGGTGGGGGGGCAGTAATCTGTGCTTATCTCTGTAGAGATTAGAGAAATACATAAAACACTTAATATGTGCTGAGAAATGAATAAACAAATGAAATTCCATGCCTCAAAGGTATCTTCATGTAACAAGCATCCCAGGTGATGGTGCTGCACACTCAAGTTTGCAAGCCACTGAGTCAATAGACCGTGCAGCCCCTGGCAGGCTCAGCTGGAGCCCTGTTTAGACTTTACAGTTAGGAGTCAAGAGAAGAAAGTCAGTGGCACACGATTTAAATCAAGCAGCAGTTTTCAATACTGTTGATCGTATAGGCCTGTTTGAGGATGGTTCTCAGCCATTTATACAGCCAATAGTTTTAGTACTATGTGGTATCATTACGCTTATATTCCAATGGGTGCATGCAAACACCCTTTTAAAGCAAGTAGTGTGCTAGGGTTCCAAGAGTTTGAAATTGTCCTTTCCGTTAATAACCTATGAACCCAAGGAGTATGGAGGAAAGGCACACAAAAGATAATGATCAGAAGGTAAGTTGAAATCAAGAACCAAGATGACAATGTAACAGAAAAACCCAGTAAGGGTATGATTGGCATCAGCCTATACATATATCCATTGTCCTATTGGTTCTACTTGGAGGCAGTGAGAGTCTGATCTTCCTGATACATCACCAGCCACATATGTTTTCTGTTCACAGAAGGCTAACAAGGAAGTAGAAAGAAATGGGATGGAAAATATGAGGCATAGCTTGGTTACAGCAGAGTGCCAGGTACAGGGGTTTCTAAAAGGGCCCTGTGGCTGTGCAGGGTGTGGGTGGGACGTGCTTGACTTGCTTAGAAGGTCAGGAAAGTTTAAGGGTATTATTGCTGGTTGGTGGGACTTCAAGGATTTTTATTTTCTTCTTTCTACCTTTCAAAGTAAAACAAAGAAAAAATTCAGTAATGTCCATTTTTCATAATAAAAAATTAGTCATAAAATAAAAGGAAAAATATGCTTGGTACATGTTAAGACTTAAAATTTTGATTCTGTCCTGCTATTACCTAGCAGAAAATAATAATTTCAATAATGTTTTGTTGAGTTTAAGCATTTATATGTGAAAGGGCAATCTCTACAGAAGGATGTTTTCTCTTTTTTATCCAATAGTCTGTGCTAAGACTCCTGCGAGAATGCCAAACACCCGACAATAAATGCAATTTCTTTTCTACCTACATCCCATTTACACAAACACTTTGCTTTTTCTGTTTTTCAAGGACAACATTTGGGAAGGTGATATTAGAGAGGAAAAGGAGCAGATGCATATTTTTAAATAGGATCCTAAGAAATGAACAGAATGAGGAGAAGAAGGGGGTGAAGCAATGCGATAGGCCAGAAGTGTGCATCTGATCAGGGGCCAAGGCCACGAAGGAAGTCGGTAGTTGATCAGGTGGGGGGGTTACATGATAGGCCAGAGTGGGCACCTTATTAGGGGGCAGAGCCTTGAAATAGGCAAGAAATGGGCACCTGGTCAGTAGGTAGAGCCACATAATGGCCAGAAGTGGGCATGTGATCAGTGGTTGGGCCACATAATGGCCAAAAGTGAACACCTGATCTTGGGGCAGGGCCAGAAGTTGGCCAGAAGTGAGCATTTGATATGGGGGTGGGGCCACATGATCGTTCAAGAGTGAAGTTAAGTACTCACCTGATATCTGCACCCCTCTGACTAATACACTTTTCCTCCAAGACTGGTTTGAGGACCCTGGGGCTGAAGGCAAGACCTGGGGCCTAATGACAGGCTGGGGGGCCAGGTTTAGCTGAATCCTGGAGCTGCTTTAGAGCGCTGAGTGTGCTGTGGGCCAAATAGGTTCTCCAGGGGATGAGAGATGTGGCCACAGTGGTGGGATGGCACCTGATTTTATACCAGGTGACACCCAGTTGGAGACACATCTCAGAGAGCAAATGCATAGAGTCAGTGGGTTACAAACCCTGAATCAATTTTTTTTCCAGGTAGAACAAAATCTGCCAGGGGAACAGGTGAAGGAAGCTGGACACAGGGAAAATTATGGTACTTTGGAATCTAAGCCACAGCTGGGGAGGGGAGGCTGGGTGCTGTTCACACAAGGCCCTTGGCCAATTCAGGGAGACTCCATTAAAGTTACCAGTTGGAAGGGAGCCTGGGACAAAGAGAGCAAGTGCCCAGAGACACAGGTGTAAATAAAGGAAACCTGTCTCCTGGGGATGAAGGAGGGTGTTAGGGGTAAGGGTGGAGCCCATCAGATCAAATAGCCACAGGTGAAGATGCTTTCCCAGAGGTCACAGATAAAGGATTTAGAGGCTGTGGGCAATCAAGGGTTCCAATTCTAGCTCAGCCCTATTTCTGCTGTGTGCCCATCAGGAAGTGGCTCTCCCTCTCTGTGCTTCTCTCCCCCAGCTTTCCTGAGACTTTACAGGACTCTCTGACCTCTTTCATAGGACCTGACAAGACATTGCTCTCCTGTCTCCTTTCCAATCCCTTCTGTCAGAGTCTCACAGGAGAGAGAGATCAAGTAGGAAGGATTTTTTTAGGACTTTGACAAAGGGCTTGTTGACAGGTGTGAGAGCAGGATCAGAGTGCCAGCCAGGGAGATGGCACCTGGGAAACCAAAACCATACTGTGTTTCAAGGGTTTTGGACAATGTGTTTACACCTGAGTGGGCAGGAGAAACAGGAGGTGTGGCCATGTGATAGGCTGGAAGTAGGCACCTGATCAGGGAGAGGGGCCAGGTGATTGCCAGAAGTGGGCACCTGATGAGGGGCCAAAGCTACATGATGACTGTAATTGGGCAGTTGATCAGGGGGCGGGGCCACGTGATCATTTGAGAGTGGTGCTGAGTTCTCCCCTGATGACTGCACCCACCTAAAGGGTCAACATACTTCCCCTTCCAATCTGCTTTGAGGACCATGGGGCTGCAGGCAAGACCTGGGATTTAGTGAAAGGAGATAGCCCAGGATTATCTGGTCCCTGGATCTGCCATGGGGCTCTGAGTGTGCTGTGTGTCAAATGGGTTGTCCAGGGGGTGAAAATGTGGCCATGGCAGTGGGGTGGTATCAGGGACTTGTACCAGTCAGCACCCAGGCCACTGATATGGGGAACTGGGCCATGTAAAAGGCCAGAAGTGGGCATCTGAACAGGGTGGGGCCTTGTGATGGCCATAAGTGGGCACTTGATGGGAGGGGGGCAGAAGATGGCCAAAAGTGGGCAACTAATAGGCCGGCAGTTGGCAGCTGATTAGGAATATAATGCAGTCTATCCAAGAATATAATTGATAACTCAAAAAATGGCAAATTACTTAAAATGATGACACATTGAAACAGCAGTCTCAGGAGGAAATGAAAAGCTACATTCTTCTCTTCTCTTTTAGAAGCAGATTGAATCATTGATCAGAATGATAAAACCAACCAGCATTTAAACAGAGCCTTTAATTGGCCTCTATGGTATTGTGATTTATAATAAGAAACATAGATATAGGAAGATAGATAGATATATATAGAGATGGAGTTAGAGATAATTCAACTATAAAAAAGAAGGAAACCCTGTCACTTATCTTAACAAAGATGGACTTGAAGGCATTATAAGTCAGGCAGAGAAAGACAAATATTGTATAATCTCAGTTCTATGTGGAATCTAATAAACTCAAGAAACAAAAAATAAACAATAAAAATAAATTTGAAAAAAAAATAGGTTGTGATTGCCAGAAGCAATAGTTGGAGTTTGGGGAAATGGGTGAAGGTGGTAAAAATCAGAAACTTCCAGCTGTAAAATAAATAAGTTCAGAGGATATAGCATACAGAATGGTAACGACAGTTAGAAATGTTTTGTCATATATTTGAAAGCTGCTCAGATAATAATTCTTAAAAGAGGTCATGGTTTGATTCTTGGTCAGGGAACATGCTCAAGTTGTGGGCTCAATCCCCAGTGAGGAGCATGCAGGAGGCAGCCAACCAATGATCCTCTCTCATCATTGATGTTTCTATTTCTCTCTCTCTCTCCTTTCCTCTCTAAAATCAATAAAATATGTATTTTAAAAGTTCACTTTGTAACTATGTAACATGGTGGATGTTAACTAAACTTACAGTGGTAATCACTTTGCAATATATATGTATATCAAATCATTATGTAATACACCTTAAACTTATATAGTGTTATATGTCAATTACATCTCAATAAAACAGAGAAAACTATCACTGATGACCAATAATTTACCCAATCATGCCTTTGTAATAAAGCCTCCATAAAATCCCAAGAGGAAGGAGTGAGAAGAGATCCAAGCTGATAAGTATGCTGTGTGCCAAATGGGTGCTGGGAGAGTGGCATGCTCAGTGCGGGCAGGAAAGCTCTGCTCCCCTCCCACATACCTTGTTCTATGCCTCTCTTCCATCCTCCTGTCCCTGAATTATATCCTTCTATAATAAACCAGTAATCTAGTAATTACACTTGTTTCCTGAGTTCTCTGAGCTGCTCTAGCAAATTGAACCTGAAGAAAAGGTCATGCCAACCTCCTTTTTTTTTTTTTTTTTTAGCCAGAAAGCCAGAAACAACCCAAACTATCAATCTGAAGTAAAGGTTGTCATGTGGAACTGAGTCCTTAACCTGTGGAGTTTGACGGTATCTCTAGGTAGATAGTGTCAGCATTTAGTAAAATTTATAAAATACTCAGCTGGTAACACAGAAATGCTTAGAGAAGGATAAACTACCACACAGTACAAAAGTGTTAAGATTATTGTGTGTAGCATGAAGGAAAGTGATGTTTTTGTGAAACTTATGCATGTTTGTTATATCATAATGAAATAAAAAAATAGATATAAATATAAAGGAGAAAATAACAAAACAACCCAAATAACATTAAAGAATTATCAAATTATTATCCTTCTAGAAATTTTTTGTTGAAGATTTAAAGATTAAGGAATAGACAGATGGACAAAAATGTTGGATAGAAATAAGAAAGTGAATAGACCAATAGAGAGGTAAAAAGATTTATAAATAAACTAATTAGGAAAGACAAAAGTAATGTTGAAGGGTATACATGCTACTTTTTAAGAGAAAGTATTATATTTAAGTTTTGCATTTATGAGAAGAAATCTTAGGGAAGTTGAAGAAACTGTTGAACCTTAAATATGTTTCTGCATTTCAATATATAATTTCCCTACTCTTCCATGAGTAAGAAACATAGACCTGGGACAACATTAACTACCTAGAATTATGATTTATTTTAAATGACATGTTTCAATTTTAGGCAGATTGACTCCTGCTTTTAAAAATGAGGAAATTAGTACTCTTAAATGTACTTTAGTCTTCATTTCCCACTCCTTAATTTTGGTTATGTAACTTTTTATATTACAGGAGTATAACATTTATATTCTGTTCTATAAAACCACAACCCCTTCATTTATTTAGTCTGGTTCTATATTTAAATAGATGCAATGATAACCACCAACCCTTTACCACACTTTTCTGTAGTTATTTCTTGGTTGAATGGATTTAATAATTAAATATATTTTTAAAGCTAGGCTGCCAGTTCCTATTTTCTCTGAATTTTTATGTTCTTCAAAATGCCATTCTGTTGCCTTTAATACTACAGGGGGAAAAAACCCACATTGAAGGGTATAAAGTTATTGACTCGGTCTCTTTAGTACTTAATGCTGTAGTATTCCTCCACCATCTTCTGGAATTGGATGGTGCTTTGATCCTTTAGTGTTTACCCATAAACGTCTTGGTTGGCAGGATTTCATCTTCAGTAGTTTCTTCAAGAACTCATGGGTGCTCTGGACACGAGTACCACACTTGGACCTAGGCAGGAAGTGCTCCTGCCCCAAGACATATAATTCAAAGGGCCATGAAGTAACATATCTCCAACACATGTCTTTTCCCATAGAGCAAGAGGTTTGTAGGTTCAAGGGACTTTGTTCTTGTGCCTATTCTATATCACATTTGGATTACCTGGAAACCCAACATTATCTACCTAAACAGCCTTGAGCCTGTTTTCAGAGCCCATATAGGAATATTCCCACATCTGTTTTGTTGAATAGGGACCAAGCTACCACATCTAAACCAAGGGATGGCCCAGGGCTGACATGACTGTTTGTAAAGATATCACCATTTTAATTTTCTAGTTATTAATATTAATAATAGCAAAGGAACTAAGGAAAGGCTAGGCATTATACATATGGTCATCTGGGCAGCTTCCGCAGGAAGCTGCAACTTTACATTACCCAGGGAACCACCAGTCCACCCTCTGCAAATCACTGGGAGAAGGGATCCAATAAAGGGGAAGATGGCTACACTGTGAAGTCAGGGGGACACAGGAAAGGTGCTTGCCTGTCAGTCTAGCCTGGAGAACTATAGATTGGCTAGAAGGGGTGGAGCCACTATAAGTGCAAGAAATTTTAAAAAATTAAAATCCACAGACAAAGGAATTCTCTCTCTCTTGTTCCTCTTGCTTCCCTCCTGCTTCCCTGCACTCACTCATGTTCCTCTGTAGCCACGTGGTATTAGAAGCTACATGGCTCATAGCCATGAGAATCCCATACCCAATAGACTGCAATTGTGAATACAAGCTAAGCTAACCAATGCTGGGCTAGACTGTGCAAATATGGAGTGGAAACTCTGGACATAGGCTTTAATCCTAGCTCTACTGAAGATGAAATGGGACTTTTTCCTTGGAATAGAGGGAGATGGGACCTTGGAAATTCAGGGGTTTAATTCTACACTAATAAATGTCACTCATTCTTCTGTATGAGTCTCAGAAAATTCATTTTCTCATGACTTTGCAATAAGCCCAATTTCAGCTGTAACAGGTGGTGAGGTGGAGAATACCCCACTAATAAGGTATGAAAAGAGCTTGAACATGTGAACTAACATATTCAGATATCCAAATGAAGTCCCTCTTGATAGCAATCATTGACAAGAGTCCTGGGGTCAGGGCTGGCTCTTGTTGAAAGAGTTTGGCTCTTTGTTTTCTTTTTTATTTGAGAATTTTTGCCCATTTGCTAGACAACTTGGCCAGCTAAATATATTTGGGTCTCTTTCCTCAGAACCTTGTTGACTCATTTGCCTACTGTTGAGGAAAATATTAAAATAGCTTGATACATATAATCCTATATAATAAAATAGAAACATGCAAATTTGACTGTACCTTTGCTCCCGATTGGCTATGCTACCAGCCAATCAAGAGCGGGGGCGGGGCCAAGTGGCGTGAGCGCCAGGCTCCAGGGGTGGAGATGAAATGGCAGTGGCGGCAAGTGCCCAGACCCTGGGCACTGTGAGGGGAAGCTACAACAGCAGCAGCAGTGTTGGTGGTGGTGGCAGGGAGCCCCCGGTCCCCAGTGCTGTGAGCAGAAGTGGCGGCAAGCGCCCAGCCCCCAGGGCCAGGTGGTTGCAGACAGCCAGGGCTGAGCTGAGCAGGGTGATGGCTGGGTGCCCAAGGCTTTAGGCCTTGGGCAGGCTGGGGGTAAGCCATCAGTTGGACATTCCCTGAGGGCTCCCAGTATGTGAGAGGGGGCAGGTTGGGTTGAGGGACCACCCACCCCCAGTGCACAAATTTCATGCACCGGGCCCCTAGTTTTTATTATAAAAGGTGATTTGCACTATGATACCTGAATATAATTATTTCTTTTTCTTTGAAGCTCAATAATTTAACTAAGAGATGTTTTGTTATTGATTATTCTTAACAGTTTTTCTTTAGCTAGATGTGCTTTTTCAATCTCCATGTTCTGATGTGCCATTAATTCAATTAATTTACTTATGTTATTTTAAATTCTTTTTATTATTATTGAGTCTTTATGTCCTGTAATTTAATAACACAATTTTTTCTTATATCTGTCTTCTCCCTCATATATATTATGTCTGACCTATTGCTTTGATCTCTGCTTATTTCTTGTGTTCACAGTGATTATATTAAAACTTTCTTTATTGGAATAATTCAATTTCAATTCAGTTTTTTGTTGTTTTCTATTTCTAATTTTAAGTTCTGTAAAAATGGGTTTGAGGCCTCAGGTTTTTTTTTCCTGAATTCTGTAAATTCTCTTTACATTATACTGTATTTTGCTATTCTATTTCCTAGACTTCAAGCTTTTGATTTCTTGAATTTGTTCTTTTATTAACTTCTACAATGCAAGATATTAATGAGGAATATTTTTTGTACTTTAGATTGGTCTTATCAACCTTATACTTTATCTCCATTTTCTTTTTCCTTCTAAGACAAAGGGGTGACTTGTATTTGCACAGTAATCCGGCTGTATCTCTTCAGTTTGCTTATGTGAAAGTAAATGGACCTGTAAGAAGCCTGCATGAATCTTTCCTAACTCATGCCCCACCTTATCGGAAATGTGCATATTTTCCCCTGAGACAACTTGCATAATTAACAATGTGTTTATTTAGATTATTATAGCCCATCCACTTTACTAGAGCTTGAGGCCATGAGATAGACAAGAAAAGAATTAATCTATTAGGCATGTTTGGGATTTTTTAGAGAAGTTCCATTTTTTCTTCCAAGATTTCATTAAATATTCTTTATTAAAATTCAGAACATGTGGGCTTGTTTGTGTGTTGGGCACAAAACAGGATTACCTACTCCAAGAAGGCAAACTCTCCAGATTCAGATAACTTCTCTGTTTTGGTTGAGAGTTAGAGGCTTTCTTCAAAGATATTTTTCCATTCCATTCATCTAACTCCAGTGATTCATTTTTTATCAGAGACACAGGTCTACTTGATTCAATGTATCTATTGACAGAGAACAGAGTCTGTAATTTTCATCAGATATGGAAAATGTTCAGTCATTATTTTTATGTCCCTTTCTGGGATTCCAGTTACACGTATTTTAACCCACTTGATATTGTCCCACATATCATGATGCTCTGCTTATTTTTTCAATCTTTTTCTTACTATGTTTCAACGTGGAGATTTTATATTGATATAGCTTTAAATTCATTGCTCTTTCCCCTGCCCTAGTCTCTAATCCCATCCAGTGTTTTTTATCCCAGACAGCATATTTTTAATCTCTATAAATTTGATTTTCATTTTCTTCATCTTCTATGTATGTCTTAATTATGTGCACATTTTCTGCTACCTTCCTAAAATATGGAGTAATTTAAATAGCTGTTTTAATGTCCATGCATACTAATTCTATTTTGTGTTGCATTGTGAGGTCTCTTTCTCTTGATTGATTTTTCCGTTTCTTTATGGATTATATTTTCTTGCTTCTTTGCTTGTTAGGTAATTTTTGCTTGAGTTTCAGAGACTGTAAATCTTATGCTGTCAGATGTTGGATTTTGTTGTAATCTTTTAAATATTTTTATGAATTTTTTCTGGGATACAGTTAATTCCCTTTGAAATAATGTGAACCTTTCAAAGCTTGCGTTTAAGTTTTGTTAGATTAATGCCCAGTAGTCTTTAGTCTAGGTCTAATTTGGTCTCAAGTCTGAGGCAATACTCTTCTAACAACTTCAGTTCACAATATATATGTCAAGAAGTCTTTCATTTTTGTTTGTGAACTATTCCTGGTCCTGCATGATCCTTAGACATTGCTCTGGTTCTTTATACTGGTTTTTCCTCCAGTGTTTGGGAGTTTCGTCACATGCATGGATTTATCACCAGAATGCTAACTCAAGTGGAATCTCTGCCTATCTCCAAAGTGTGCGTATGCTCTCTCTCTCTCTGCCTGTCTCCAGATTGCCTCTCTCTCTCTCTCTCTCTCTCTCTCTCTCTCTCTCTCTCTCTCTCTCTCTCTCTCTCTCTCTCTCTCCTCTCCCCTCTCCCCTTGCTACAGGCTGGATATTCTCTCTAGGCACTAAGCTGGGCAAGTATAAGGCCCAATTTATTTGTTTTGCTTCTTTCAGGGATCACTATTCTATGCTAATTATTGTCCAATGTCTGAAAACAGTTGTTTCATACATTTGGGGTAGTTTTTGGTTTGTTTTGTGTGTTCTTTTTATAGTTTGTGAAAACATGAAGGTAAATATAGTCCTGTTAATTCACCATGTCTAAAAGCAGAAGTCCTCTCATGAAGTATTTTAAATAAAAAGATATAAAGGGCAGTTGATTTAGACCCAACTGTTATGCAGAAATGGTGCCTATGAGTAAAAGTGTCAAAATAAAGAGAAGAGTAGCTGGAATCACCTTTAGGTCCTGGCGAAAGGAATAAAAGGGTGCTTATGAAGGATATTTCCAGCAGGATTAGCTGGCTCCTGTAGTGCCTTCTATCTCCCAAATAATCGAATAATCGCTTTCTCCTCTCCATTCCATTTTTATTCCTAATTCTCTCCAGATAGCCCTTACATATCTAACACATATAAGAGAGTCTGCCCATGCCTGGTGATGGAAACTAGAGAGAAAAAGAAAATTCCTTATTCTCACTGCAGGTGGTAGGAAGGGGTTATCTGAGATTTATTCCCGACTTTAGAATTTCATGGAGAAGCTTTGGGGTCCTTTCTTTTTTGTAGTTATTTATCCTCACCTGAGGATATGTTTTCTCTTGATTTTTAGAGAAAGTGGGAGGAAAAGGAGAGACACACAGAGAGAAATATTGAGGTGAGAGAGACACATCGAGTGGTTGCCTCCTGCACGCACCCCAACTGGGGCTGTGAATTGAGCCTGCAATGGAGGTATGTGTCCTTGACCAGAATTGAACCTGCCACCCTTTAAATCCATGGGCCAACACTCTAACCACTGAGAAAACTAGGGGGGTCCTTTCTTTGTACATTATCCAACACATAATAGCTTAACTTGAGAATTTTAGTCTTTCCCTTTTTAGCACTAAACTCTTAGATCACACCACATCCCAGGAAACAACCATTGTTATTCTGTCATCAGTGTAGACGCTCTGGGAGTCACTTAAGGGATTAGAGCCACATCAGAATCTCATTTAAGCATAATTTACTTTCGTAAGCCATATCACCTTGATTAACTAAATTAGAAGTTCCTTAAAGCGCCTTCGTGGTTTTAAATAAGTCACTTTACTTTTAATGTTTTGCAATAAGGTTTATTTTACTGGCATCTTCTCCTACACTTATGACTTGCTCATGTTTTCCAAAATCCAACAGAGTGACTGGTACATGAGAAAACAGAACTATTTAGAAAATAAATTAGAATGTAGCTTGTCTTTCTATGCTCCATATGCTCAACCATGTCTTATTAAATTAAATTCTAGTAAAGTGTCTCAGTGCTTTAAAATACTACATTGGACTCCTGAAATAAAAAATAATGTTGCTTTGCATTCTTTTATTGACATTTTAGTGTAAAAATATGAAGGTCTAAATTCTAATTGAAGAAATACTGACCATAGGTTGTACCACACTTGATATTCACACTAAAAACCTAGGTTGAGGGTATCATAAAATTGGGCTTCTAAAGCAAGTTTATGTGTGTACGGTAACTGACTCAGAGTGAGTCAATTCAGTTCCAATTCTGACTAATCCAGAGAGCAAGAATTTAGAGAAATCACATTGCATTACCTCAAAGTACATTTATAAGATATGGCTCATTAATGATTTCAATCACAACTTGTTTTAGGTTAAGTGGCCTGATGATTAGCAATGCAAATATTAGTCTCTTGATGCCAAATCTGGCTATATTTATACTACTTTAAAGACACACACACATCATAAGTTTCTTCTGAAACCCTTAAGAAATGAAACACTTGGGATTGGGGAGAGGAAACAATCTGGACTTGGTCACTAACAGATGAAATCGAACACCACACATTTTGAATCATTAGATTTGTTTGGCTACTTTAGGGAGTTAAAGCCTTGAATACAGAGATTCTTGGGCAGTTAAAGATATGAGAAAAGTCCTTTTCTAAGAGCCAGTCTGATAAGGAGGTTGCCATGATTCATGATTTTTTAAAAGAAGTACCAAAAGGGATATATGTCTCTCCCTTTTATCTTTAAGATACCTCACATGCTATCTTGAGCAATTGCAGCCTTCCAGCGATCTTGTTCAAATGTGGCTAAGCCTAAGGATTAATGTCCAAAGACCAGATCATTTATCTGACTATGTTTTGGCAGTCATCTAGCAGAAACAAAGAGCATTGTGGGTGAATTTTGAAGGAGGCAAGGAGATTGAAGCTTTAGGTCATGGTTAAAATTTTGCCACTAACAATCTAAGACCAAGTTTTTCCTGGACCAGAACTAAGTGAGAAGCAAAAGGGGCAAGGAGAGTCGTGTTGTGTTTTTTTGTTTTTTTGTTTTTTTGTTTGTTTAAGACAAAAATATGTATTTCATTATTTTTAAAAATTATTTTTAACTTTAAAATTTTTAAGTCTTTTAATATGACTTTTTTATTTGTTAAGAGTTTATACTATCGTTTGGTATATAAAGTGGTAATTTTTCTTGTGTGATTTTAAATGTTCTTACTGTGTTAAATCAAGTATAGCAACCATTGGCACTTCTATTCTTAAAATTTTATTATTGGTCCTTGAAATCTATAAGTCCACCAGTAATTGGCTAGTATTAAAACTTGTGAATGAATGAATGAATGAATGAATGAAACAATCAATCAGTGAATGAACCAAAGTAAAGTGGTGATAGGGGGTTGATGAGAGTCAAGAATGGTATCGGTTGCGGGCAGACAAAGAAACACTATAAGTGTCAAAATCACCTTTAGAATGGGATATAGTGAGGAGGTCTAAATGACAATTTTTACCTCTGCATGTTTTACCAAATACTCTAGTCTCATTTCCTTTAAATGAATTAGATTTATCTGATTCCAATCTCTGTTCAACCTACAACAAGATATCTGGAAATTAAATCTGGGGCTGAGGAATCCAGGTGTCTCAAGACAGAGGGAGTTTTCAGGCTCTTCCAGACCATTTACTTTTACAGACTTTGATAGAGAACATCTCCTGTAACCATGCTGGCTAAATGTGCTCACATAAATCCTTGTATGTCATGGAGTTCCTAAGGAATCTCCTGTCCATCAGTCCCCTTTGTGGCTTCTTTCACAAGCTTTCAGCAGACACAGAAATCACCTGAAGAACTTCAAAATAGCCATAGATTGGTACTACAAACAATAGCAAGCTAACATTTATTGAATGCCTACTATGTGCCAGGCACTGCTCTAAACACTTCCCATATGTTTATACATTGAATCATCCCAGCCACCCTAAGAGAGGTTTCGGAATTCTTTTTGCAGCACAGAACTTAGAATAGAAAACTTTTCTACTTCATGTAACAATTCACATAATGATGTTTGTCTCTTTTCTCCTTTACATTTCAAAGCTGGTGACACTTCAGCCTTTCTTGTAAATTTGTCTCAACCCTCACCCTTGAAACTAATTCTGTCCCTGGTTTCAGAAAATTTCAGAATCTTTAAGACCGTAGCTTTGGAACTCGATATCCAGGCAGCCTGACCTCCGCTTGTTGCTCTGACCTTGCTTTTGAGCTTCAGGAAGCAGGCTCTCCTCTTATTTCTAGCTGCCAAACCTTGGCTGTCCTTGGCTGCCTTATTCTTCCTGCTGTATACCAGTAATTCTTTCCTTTTGGTTTGTTTGTTTTTGATGGTTTTCCACTCTTTTTGAGACTGAAATAGCAACAGTCCTGCTCCTGAAAACTAGTAACTGGTCCCCATTAAATATTGCTATTCTTCTCTTATGTCCACTCCAGGCCTGCTTGAATTTTTGCCTGCTGTCTATTCTTTGGAACTGTCACTTATTCTGCTTCACAAAGTTGCTCTAACCCCCAAAACCCTTCTCATCACCATATGACCAGATCTTGAATATGTGTCAATGTCTCTTCACTCCCCACTTCCTCTTTATTCCTTGCTTAAGACCACATGCCTCAAATCAAAAACCTCTGAGTAATTTCCCTTACTTAATGTGCACCGTTCATTAGTTTGTTGTTCTTTAATTTAATTTACATCTGTCAACATTAAGTTTCATTTCAATTTCCTAGCACACAATTCTCATGAAAAAGTTAAATCTCCCCAGATAACTGTATTACTCCTAATTATTTGTTTTGTCTTTAGTTGGGTTGTAATCAAATTCAATAGTCTTATGATGTGGGAAATTACCAGTAAATACATAGAATATTCCATGTATTTTCAAATCTATAGAAAGTTCAAGACATCATCCACAATAATTACTGGATATATTAAAAACTTAATCCTTCCATTGCACTAAACTCATTTGCAGTGCTCAGTAGACCCATGGGGATACAGGCTTCTATATTGGACAGTGTAGATATAAAACATTTCTATCATCACAGGAACTTCTGTTGGACAGTGCTGCCTAACAAAACCTCTCATTTTGTTACTATGCAAACCAAGGACCTTGAGGTTAATTGTCTTATCAAGGACACAAAGCCAGCTAAGGTTCAATTAAAAACTAGTTATCACATTTCCTGACTCCCTTTTATTGCTCAACTTACAGTCTTTCAACTTACAGGTGCAAATGTTGTTTGTTTTGGTTCCTTTGCCCCCAAATTGTCAAAAGCTTTTTGATTCTAAAGTGTCTGGTTAATGGTATGAATTTGAAGAACCGGGATGCTTCAGGGAAAAGCCATTATGGCTGTAAAGACAGTTATCAGCAAAGCCTGGATAGAACAAGTGTTTTCTGACTGGTCTTCAAAAGATTTGTTGCGTGGAATATTGAGAGATTAATCTTAAATTTTTTGTGTGCAGTTAGTCACAGAAAGCGGACAAAACTCATGCACAAAACCACAGTCAAAGGGAAGCTACCTGCTCACCATTGACACTGGTTTAGAGTCTGTCCATGTCTGTGGAAGGACAAAGGCACTTCAGTCACAGCCAGCATGTGGATCTGACATGGAATTCCACTCTCCAAGCACTTCCCAAAGGCTAGCAATAACTGGAGGAACTGATCCAAGAGAAATACTTACAACCACACCCACTAGGAGATCTGGCTGTCTTCCTGCTTCCACACACTTCCTGCCCTGCTGAGGACTGTGGGGACCGTGGAGAGGACACTCAGTCTCTTTTCTGGTGGGTGTTCAGAGGAAGGCTTGACCCCAGGGAGACACTTCTAGGTCTCAAATTCCAAAGTGTGTGCTGCCATAAGGACTGCTTGGTTACCAACACTCTCTGATGCTGAGGGAGCACTATTCAAATGCTTTCATTTTCAAGCTTGGTATCTTCATAGGACTGAGATGCTGCTATTCACACTTCCTGGAAAAAAAGTATGATCATCCAAAAATAGCCATTTTTTTCTTTCTCTCTCTCTCTCCAAACAGCACACAGGGCAATGCTGAGTGAATAGCACACACAGCCTCTGACAGCTGGAGCTCAGATTCTAAACAGACCATGAATATAGGGGTGCATATATCTTTTTGAATTAGTGTTTTGGATTTTTTCCCCAGATAAATACCCAGAGATGGAATTGCTGGGTCATATGGTAGTTCTATTTTTAATTTTTTTGGAATCTTCATTCTGATTTCCATAGTCGTTGTACCAGTTTACAAGTCTATCAACAGTGCACAAGGATTCCTTTTCTCCACATCCTCACCAACCCTTGTAAAACTGTTTACTTTTTTAATTTGAGGAGAAAAATGGGTTAATAGAAAATGCAACATGGCTAAAATTCCAATAAACTATTTGATCATAGACTGTTCTTACAATACTTTCTAATGAGCTAAGAATATAATTTCAGTAGAAAAGTTTTTTTCTCCAATATTGAGATAAGCAAGTTGATAATGCATTGCACTTGTGCCAAACTATACATGTTTTTAATAAGAAAGATGGATGGAAGGAAGGAAGGAAGGAAGGGAGGAAGGAAGGAAGGAAGGAAGGAAGGAAGGAAGGAAGGAAGGAAGGAAGAAAGGAAGGAAGGAAGGAAGTGATTTCTAATGAAATGGAGTGATCATAGGTTCTATAAATCTAGAAGGAAAGACAAGTTTCTTGGCACTTTGGTTTTGCCAAAATGGGAGTAGTGGTAATTTTGATATAGTGGTTAACAGAATAAACACTGTAACTTGATTCCAAAGCTAGACTCTGAACTCATATGAGCTAGGTTAAAATCCTAGCTTCATCATGCTACATGCCCTTGAGTAAAATAATCCCCCCATCTGTCTTTCTTCTGCTAAAATAGGCTAAAAAATAAGAAGATAGTAAATTCTTGAAAGCTAATGTGCTTTGAAGAATGTCTGGTGCATAATAGGCATTATAAAAATATTAACTTATTCTTAACCTCATTTAATAAATAATCATATTCACTTATCATGTCAGTTATCTTCTCCCAATATCCTCCTCTTACAGTTTGGTAGGTCAGAGTTCAACATGTGTATTATGGGGCTGAAATCAAGGTATTAGCTGAGCTATATTAATTTGTGGTGTCCCTAGGGGAGGAATTGTTTCCTTACAGTTTCTAATCTCTAGAGGCCATCCACATTCCTTAGCTCATGACCCCTTCCTCCATCTTCATAGCCAGGAACTGTAGGTGGAATCCTTCTCATATAGCTATCTCTTTTGTTTTCTGCAGCCAGTAAAGCTTCTGCTTTTAAGGACTTATGTGGTTACATGGGACCAGCAAAAAAATCCAAGATGATCTCCGTTCTTCAGTGTCTTTAACTTTAACCATGTCTGCAAAGTGCCTTTTGCCACATAAAGTAACACATTCACATGCTCTGAGGACTAATACATGGACATCTTTAGAGACCATTATTTTATCCAGCATACCTTCCAATCCTATACTAATATAGGCATACATGCACATTACACATACAATAATCTTACCATTACATTGTCTTTCATTTCCACTCAATAGACCAACCTCATAATGTCATAGTTTTAGCTAGAATAGAAATAAAGTATTTTGCCTTAACCCATGCACAAGTGTCTTGGTCCATATACAACACTATGTCAAACTTTTGGCACATGATACACACACACACACACACACACACACACACACACATACACACAACACACACACACACACACACACACACACACACACACACACACACATCCTTTAGGGCAGTGGTCGGCAAACTTATTAGTCAACAGAGCCAAATACCAACAGTACAAAGATTGAAATTTCTTTTGAGAGCCAAAATTTTTTTAACTTAAACTTCTTCTAACATCACTTCTTCAAAATAGACTCACCCAGAACATGATATTTTGTGGAAGAGCCACACTCAAGAGGCCAAAGAGCCTACATGTGGCTTGCGAGCTGCAGTTTGCCAACCACTGCTAGGGTGTGTGGCAATGTAAGCCAGTGGAAAGCATCTTAGCTGGAGCCAGAGTACCAATTTGTTACATCCTCTGCCAATAGATTTTTGTGTGTCCCTAGACCAATCAGTCAGTCTCCCTGGACCTCAGTCTCCTCATTAATAAAACTGGGGGTTGGGATAGATCATTCTTAATTCTAAAATTGCATTAATTGCATGCCAAAACTAATGTGTAAACTGAACTCATTCTTCAAAGCAAACAGTGGCAAGCTCTCAAAATAAACATTATAACTGGAACTGAACTTGTGCAAATTATGAGAAAGTAATAGAAATGAAAATAGACTTCATTTTTCTGTCTTGCTACCTTGAACCTACTCCCAATAGCTAGCAACATTTTTCATAAAAGGATGAAATTACCAATTACTTTCTCTCATTATGATGCCATTGTCCATGTCATAGATTTGTTATGTCTGTTACATCCTCACAGGCTACATGGACTGAAAGTTTCTGGGAATATTGGGGGAATTATTCCATCTTACTAAGGATAAATGTTGCCTAAGCCATGCACTATAAATAATGTTTATTTTGTATACCCCTAAACACTAAGATCACCTTCCCTTCTTCGCAATTCTTCTTTTCCTGCGTATTCAAAATTCCATGCATCTTAAACAAAATGGATCATTCCTCCTTAATGACAGAGGCCAATATCCCTATTGTTTTATAGCCCTCCACAGTGTTGTATATAGAGCAAAAGTTGACAATTATTCCACAAGTTAAAAGAAGACATTTCACTGACTGAATTGGTCTGTGCAAAGCAAATCAGTCAAATTTTCTAATCCTATCAGATTTGGCTGCAAATGCAGATGCTAAGTCTCTCCAAGTCAGCCTTTGCTGACTTATAATTCAAATATCAAAAGGACACAGCTTTTAAAATAGATGCATGTTATCTTCACAGCCTTCTCATAGTTCCCCTTAACTGGTATCTTTAGAATCAGCTTCAGCCATTTGATGATTGTGATAAGCTGAATAAGTGACAGGTCTTTTATATTTGAGTTTCTTCCTTATACAGATATGAATTGCAAAATTTGCAAGTGAACAGTTCCCTCCATTAAAAGGTATCCAGCAGGAGGTACCATCTTATCTCACATTTTAAGACTCAGAGAGTATGAAACTGCTTCACAGTGTGAGGACTGCAGAGACATCAGAATGGCTTTGTTCTCATACACGTGAGACTCCAGAAAGATAAATAGAGATGATGCAAGTGCTATCATTATAATTTTTCCTACTAGAAGTCAGGAATTGCTACTAGCCAAGAGCAGCAATAGTTTTGCCATTTACCATTGTTAAAACTATTCAGAAAGAAAAAATAATTCAGGGAAAACAAATATCCACAAGCCAGATGTCAGTGTGATGCTGAGAACTGATTGAAGAAGACTCCTGGCAAGCCAAGTGAGCTGGATCAGCTTGGTGTTGTGATTTACCTCCTTCCTGCTGCTCTGACCTGCTAGATCAGAAGGCCATAGACGACCCTCACAGAGGTAATCACAGAGATTTTCAAAAATGATTAAGAATGTATTGCACCCAGCGCTAACTGGTTTGGCTCAGTGGATAGAGCATCAGCCTGAGGACTCAAGGGTCCCAGGTTCGATTCAAGCCCAGGGCATGTACCTTGGTTGTGGGCACATCCCCAGTAGGGAGTGTGCAGGCGGCAGCTGATGTTCCTCACTCATGGATGTTTCTAACTCTCTATCCCTCTACCTTCCTCTCTGTAAAAAATCAATAAAATATATTTAATTAAGAATGTATTGCACCCAAACCACTGGTTCAGAAAACCAGTAAATAAAGTTTAAGGAACAAGCAGAATGTATTGCACCCAAACCATAGAATCTTCTTGATCCTGCTTCTCTGTAGGTTAAGAATTTGCTTCCCACCTTACTTCAGTGGAGAATACTTTACTCACACTTTCATAGAGACTTTCTATACTCTACATTCTTAGATGGCAGGAATGGCAGCTTGCTCACTCTTTTATTTTTAACACTTAGCAAAACACCTGACATTCAATAGAAACAAACAAAAAATGTATAAAATGAGTAAATGATCAGAGTTTTTCCTCTTATATGGGTGAAATGACTGCTCTCTGAAACCTCATATTGCCATTGTTTACTGTTTTAGGATTACACTTACCTATCTCCCCTGTGAGATTCTTGAGGACAAGGACTGCTACCTCTATCTCTCCCAAGGCTAGAGCAGTTTCTTATACAGAATGATGTACTCATCAAATATTTTGAAATAAATGTGAATGGATGAAATATATATTGCTTGTATGGGTCTAAAAATTTCCATGTTTTAAAGGGTCATCTGAAAATAATTTTAAAATTAAAGTAAACTCCAGAAGGAATTTTAAACCTAATCTAGCCTAATACCCTCCTTGTGGGTCAACTGACTTACCTACACAGCTAGTTATTAGCTACTGTCTTCCACCATTTAAGCATGTGCTGTTTTGTATATAATAGTTATATTCAATATTACCAAAACAATGATTAAGCATAAATATTAAAACTTTCTGGTCAAGTGTCCTCTCCACTACTCTCCAAGTCTTTATAATTCTCTTAGTTATTTCAATCAAGTTGAAGTAAACATTTATTGCCTCTCTTTGTGATTCTGTCCCCAACTCCACAATACAGTTACTCTATATCTCCATTTTACAGATGAGAATGTGAGGAAGATTGACTAAGTCGTGCAGTCTTAAAGTTTCTGAGTCATACACAAACTACCTACAGATCCTCTTCTCTTACTGTTACACCCTCATTATAGACCTTCTATTGCAGTTCACCCCTGCCAAGGCCATACTCCTTATGATTACTTAGAAGATATGTGTGTCTTCTGTTTTTAAGTAGCTAACCCCACCAAAATGAAAGTAAGAGATGTGTTATTCCTCTTTATTGCCTATAGTCTGACCTAAGACCAGGTAAAATGTATTGATTGTTTTATATCTCATATGTCTTTAACTTTCCACAGTAAGCTATAAACTCTTTCAAATATCTTTTAAGATTTCCAATGAAGCAACAATTCATTTATTGAGGATAAGATATGATGTAAACTAAATACCCCGCTAAGAGACTCCAAAGCACTCATCTGCCAAGCAGGAGAGGACTCTCCAAGATGCTGATCTAACTGTCTCTTCCAGTCATGCTGGATGTTTCCTTTTTCTTGTCTAGTTTCTTCAAAACTCTCGAAAGCTTCCATTTAACATAACTGTACATCAGCATTTCCATAGAGAAGAAAGTAATCCCTTTGTTGAAACCACTTTACAGGTGTAAGTTCTTATTTTATAAGCTGAAGCCCTCACAGCCCATAGTTGAATGCCAATAGTCTTCTTCCTTTTTACATTCACATTGTATTGTGTTGTGGGAAAGAAAGCCAGTTAACCTTTCTAGGAAATTCATATTAGAATGAACTCTTCAGTACGTTAAGTAGTAAAAGCTTTTCAATGACGTATGTTGCTTTTGAGTTGTTATAAAATCTCCAGAAAATTGATGCAACAAGTTTATAGCAAGAATGACTTTTTTTAAAATGACTTCTCTCCTCCCTGCAATAAAGACAAATAGTTTGAATCCACAAACCAAAACTTAAATGGGTTCACCTTTAAAAGTTCAGAGAAAAGGAGAATATGAACATTCCAACTCAATGAAGAGTAGAAAAAATATAAGGTAATTTTGGATACTGAGTCCTAAGGAAACAATGTCCATTATCTTCTAAAACTGTAAAATGCATTACCATTTTTTCTGAGTCTTCTACTGAATTATGGATTCAATTCTGATTTCTACTTTTGCCATAGTAGTCTGCATGTATTAATTTCCCTATAGTACCATCCCTTTAATTTATGAGCTACATTTGAATATCAACAGAAATACCAAGTAAATAAGAAATAATTAACTTCCTATTACTCTCAAGAATTGTTAGAAAGCAGGCTTGTATTTTTCATCACGTTTCCAGACAGGCAACATGGTGAGAATGGGCTTAGAAATGAATAGATCCAGATTTAAATCTGGGCTCCCCTACTAAAAGGGAGTATGACCTTGGGCTAGGTCTTGCATTTGGTTAAAAATTGTAATTCAGTCAAGGAAAACAAACTATATTAAACCTTCAGTTTTTCACATGTTAATGGAACTAATTATACTGTGAGGATTAAATAAATTGAATAAAGCAACTGGCTCAGAATTGATGCTCTATAATTATTGGCTCCTTCTTCTTGCACAAATTTCCTGCTTATATCCCCACTAGTGGCCTGGTGCATGAATTTATGCACAATGAAAGGAAATTAATTAGAAGGTAGCAGGCAGGGTGGGACTGGGAGAGATGGGCCAGACCATCCTGGAGCCAAACTCCCCCGGTCCCTCTCCAGCATTTGCAGAGTGAGTGGGATCCCTTTGACAGTTAGGGTCCCTCAGTCTGAACTGTGGGGATTGGGCCCAAAATGACTCTCTGACATCCCTTGAGGGGTCCTGGAGTGTGAAAGGGCACTCTGCAAAGTTGCTGTCATACAGCATGTGGAACGCAAACACAAGTGTGCAGTAAACCAGATTCGGGGCCAGTAGTGCCCTAGCAACAACATAATCCATGGTGGAAGGTGAAATTGTGCAGCCACACTCTGGTTTCAGGGTGCGTTACCTGAGAACCACCTCTGCCAAATCACTGTAGCTCGGCAGCTCCTGCATTGAATGTCTGCCTCCTGGTGGTCAGTGTGCATCATAGCGACCAGTTGGATGGGTGAAGGGATACTTAGCATATTAGCTTTTTATATATATAGATGAACAGAAACCTATTTAAAAACAAAATCAGTGACTCCTAATCAATTTATTATACTACCTTCTTGAATTCCCTCCTTTTGTGGAAAAAATATATTGCATTTTGAATACATTTTTAAAAACTATGTGTTATTAGGCTTGAGAGATTAATGTTTTATCTTCCTTAGGTGGGAAAGTTTTTATCAAGAAACATTGTAGGAGCATCAATGTCATCTATATTTGAATTCTCAATGGCACACATCACCTTCCCAGGAAGGTTATTCCTGGCCTTCTGGGCTTTCATTAAGCAAGTCCCTTGGAAATAATGTTTTATAAATTTATCCTCAAAAGGATTTAGCAAATGATCCCTTTATCTCATCCAAACATGAAAGAAGAAATCTAGTAACCATCTAGAGCCTAAAAAAGATCTTAAATATCCTCTACTTCAGTCTACAGATGGTCACCAAGCCTGAGCTTGAAGACAAATTTCACATACTGTCCTCTAACTTTTGAGGTGGGCTAGTTTTTTGAGTTTGTGGACAAAAATAGAGGCCACATTGTAAACCTGAAAGGCTCGAGGGAGGGCTACATGGCAAGAATTACAAACTCAGACACCTAAAGTAACCCATACAGTATAGTCTGAAATTAAAACTTTCTAACTGAAAGTGAGCTGCAGTGGGTAGTCATGTCCTAGGTTGGTATCTTCTTTGACAAAGGTCAATCTTTACCTTATCTGAGCCTATCTATTGTCTTTTTGCAGCTATATAATAACTTAGCTTTAGAATGTCAGGGTAATTTCATGTTTCCAGGCCCCACAAGGTACGATCACTGCACTGGTTATCCCCGTAATTGTTAACTGTTAACTATCTATACCCACCAATGTAAAAGAAATATGAGTCTATCTGTTTTACTTTTTATCCAATCCCAGAGTTTTCCTCTCTTTGCTTTCTCCTGCCTCCCTAATCTATCACCAATGGATTTCATGTAACCCCATTATGTCTTCTCATTTGATCTGATTTATAAAATAAGGGGCAAAACTGTCATTCTCTGGAACACTTGCTCAATCCATTGAGATTTTGCTTCCTAGCAATTGTCATCAGTTTGGCTCAAAAAAGCTCATATAAATTCTCTACAAGTTTGGATGTTTCTTACTTTGACAAGTTCTAAATTCTTAGTTCTTCTCTCTGCTAAACTAAAAATATTCCCAATAATTATTTCTTCAAATTGATGTCAGTTCTGTCCTATGGAGCATTACAGACTACTGGGAATCCTCTTCCCATATTATAGTAGCTATCTATGCTCTTTATTTATTTATTTATTTTAAGAACACAGCACTCAGATTTTTCTCTGGAGAACCACCCCTCACCTTGTTTCAGTACATTTGGGTCTGAGTTGTTGATTGCTACTATTTCCAGGGGTGAGGTTATGATTTAAACAGGACTCATAGTGCTCTCATTACAGCAGTTAATAATTCAGAAATGAGCATGAAACCTAATTCAGGGCTGTATTTTTGCTTTGAGTTGTTGAGAAGGAGCAGCATTCACTGTTTCAGTAGATTTGTAACAGGATAGTAAGAAGCTAGGAAAATTCCTGGGCAAGTGGAATAGGGAAACTGGGATAAGAAAATTAAACAAGGCTGAATAGTTTGGGAAGCTTGCAGCCAGCCTGTGAGTCACAGGACCTTATCTACCCCAACCAAGGACACTTGAAGCAAATGGTTAATACCTCTTCTCCCTAACCAGAGAATACATAGCTTAAATCACCCTAGAACTGCTAAGGCATGAGGGGGTGAAATGGGGAGGGCAAAAGGGGAGTTTTATCTTACTCACTGAACAAAGAAGTCAGAAATCTTAGGATTTTCCAGATATTTTCATAAATTCTGGGAAAGCTACAACAAAGTAAAAAAAGGAACCTTGAAATCTAATGTATGCTGAAGATATCCAGTAGACGAACCTTGAAACCTACAGACAGAAAGGTATAAAACCACTTGAAACCCTTCCAGGTGCACACTCAGAGTAGCCAGGTACCCACTTATGCTTTCTGTCAAATGTATTTTTAATAAATTTGCTTGTCTTGCTTCCTTAATAAATTCACTTGCTACAATGTTGCTGTCCAGTGTTACTCCTTTGAAATCTTTCTTATGAGACTGACAAGAGTTGAGGAGAGACCATCCCTCTCTGACTCAGGGCTATCCAATAACATCTTTTCTGGTGTCCTATAACAGACTTAGCCACCATTTTGCCCATAGGAAGCAAGAGCCTCTCTGGAAATGAGGCCAATGTAAGAAAGGAAGTGGTGAACAAAATAAGTTCAGAGGCATGGATGCATGGCATAGACTGACTGACAGATCTCAGAGGGAAGCAGATAGGGTTGGGGGATTAAGAAAATAACGTACATGCATATATACATAACCCATAGACATGGACAATAGTCTAGAAAAGGCCTACGGGGTGGGGCAGGGGATGGGTGGAGTGGGGTAAAAGAGGGTAAAATGGGGGACATCTGTAATACTAAAAACAATTTTTAAAAAAGGAAGTGCAGAAAGAAAATGTGACTGGATCCTGAAATATCTAGCAAGGTATGAAGGCAGAGGTACTTCCCTGCAGTTTCCACTATGTAAACTAAAACATTCCTTTTCTTAAGTTTGCTTGGGTTGGATTTATTGTCATCTGCACCCCCAAAAATCTTGACTGTTTCACACAATGCAACATTCTATGTATATTTGAAGACTGATATTATTTCCTCTCCATAATCTTCATTATTTCAGAAAAAAACCTCAATTTTCATTCATATTAAAAAGTTTAGCAAATCTCTTTTGATTTTTGTCACTATGTTCCTTAATGACTAATGTCTACGTTGTTGGAATCATTTTCAAACACTTTAGACATGCTGCTTCATATCACTCAACCTGTCAACTTTAACCTGATCTCATCAATCAAGTCAGGTTTTCAAAGGATCTCTGTTTGCTAACTATCAGCAACTGAGGTTATATATTGCAACCCAACTATATTTGTTTGCTAATATTCCATAGTTATAATTTTCATCAACTAAAAAACAACAACAAAACTACCTTGTTCCCAGTTACTTTAAGACTCAAAGATTTTCTACTTAAATAATTAAATATATATATTTGTACTATGTGCAATTTTGATCCTTTATTCGGAGCACATAACAATAGCTAAGACATAGTCCCTTATTTTGAGTATTTTATACTTGTTGGATCAAAACACTTAAAACACATCATGACCACCATAACAATTATCAACCATAGGGCTCCTATTTATTTACTGAGTACTTAAAATATAACAGGCTTGGTACAAACTGCTTTGAAGATATGGTCTCATTTAATCCACTAACCTCATAATATGGGATTATTATCATCAATTTACAGATAAGAGAACTGAGGGAGAGACAAGTTAAGAAACATGTCCAAAGTTTCACAACTTATAGATGACAAAGTCAGTAGTCAAAACTAATTCTGTGACTGAGGTTCATATTCTTACCTCTCCTGCAAGACTGCCTCCAATATTTAAAATATTAAATGGGATACATGCAATGTCTGAGGAGAATAGGAGAAACAAGTACTTCAGCTTAGTAGTAGAACTTTTTTAAGGGATGACATTTTTTAATAAGTTTATTTTTTCAAACTAGGAAGGGAAATGAATAAACAAGAAAAATTTGCATATCAAATACATGCTTAGAACTTATGCTGAAATATATTGCAAACATTATAACAATCAGAACTCAAAGGAAAGTCTTTTCCTTTCTAGATCACTTAAGCTGATTGATGAAACTGGCCCTGAACTGATTGTGAAAATACTTATTTGCCCTGTTTATCTTTTCTCTGACCCCTCACCTCCCATATTTGCACACTGTTACATCCTCATTCCTTAAGATACCTACATTGTTTTGTTTTTCTCTTTTCATTCCTAAAGCAAGCTTTGTCCCCCAGTATTAATCAGAGGTAAAGAATCCTGATGAAGTAGTGATCTACACTTTGGACTGCATTTATGTCATTGTTACTATTCCCAAGAGATTTTAGCCTTGTTTCTGGTTTTGAAATAAGTCTTTAAGAGTTTTCTCAAGCATTAGCTAGTATATACAGTACATATTTTTTTTGCTGTAGAAGGAGATTTTGAGGAAAGTCTGCAAAGTCAGACTGCATAAGCAATTAAACTACACACCCAACAAATAAACCCAGTGCTGATGATAGACAGTACCCACCTGCTTTCCTTATTTCTGCTCTTCCATCTTCTGAATTGGTTCCATTTTCAGAGAGGCTCTGGCCTCTGTGATCATGGATAAGATGTTGGTCAGAGGCCAACACAACCTTAGCCAAATCACTTGCAATGCTATCCAGAGAGAGAGAGGGAGAGAGAGAGAGAGAAAGAATGTGTCAATGCTTTCAACAACAACAAAAAGAGAAAAAGATTATTTTGTTCAGAACCTTACATTTTCCCACCTCTTCACAGAGAGACGTATTAATGAGCAGTAAAAATGCCAGAAGGAATACAATGTGCTGATAATTTACCAATAAGATAAAGAGATACTGAATAAATTGCATAACAAAATTTACAATTATTACTTTGAAAGGAAGTAATCATTGATAGTCATTACTGGGTATCACAGAGTAAGGAATATGTTAAAATTGGACAAAATACAAATTTTCTTATTTTTATTTATTGACTTGAAAGACAGAGAGATAAAGTTGTTGTTCCCACTTATTTATGCATTTATTTGTTGATTCTTGCATGTGCCCTGTCTGGAATCAAACCTGCAATCTTAGTATTGGAACATGCTATAAATAACTGAGCTACCTGGCCAGGGCCAAAATACAAATTTAAATATGCAAATGAAGAATTCCTCAACTAAACAAGTTTGGGTTCTCTGTCATTCTGAAAAATAAACAAACACGCATTTTGGGGGCAGCTAATTTTCATTTACATTTCTCCTTGACATCCCCTCTCCACAACCAATGTAATCAAATAGAATATTCACAGGCAAATTCGAATAGTATAAATTAAAGAGCCAATGTGTTCATATCAATACCTTATAATACCTGTCTCTGAAACTGAGTTTTCATTTGATATTGTACTAATATTATGAACAGAATATTCCTTTAAAATGTTTAGAAGATTAATGTAAGACTTAAAGCCTTAATACTGAGGGAGGGAGCAGAGGCAGAAGTGCCGTTTTAAAACATTATGCTATCCCATGACCTGGGGAAGTTAATAGGATTTTAACAAGGTCTTGCTATTTGAGGATTTCCACTTGCTATAAAACTGGGAGAAACCAGGAACAAAACAACACAAGCACAAGACTGGACTGGAAACATGTCTTTCAAGTAAACAAAGCACAGGTTTCTGACAGTATTGATGTGTAATGAGTGCACATGCTTCTTTTCATTTGTAAGCCCCTTTCTTATGTCTTAACAAACAGCTCAGGAATAACAAGTGTTCTTTTGTTAATCTGATTGTAGATATTCTGGGTGACATTTGAAAGCTACATAGGTTCATTTTACTCTATTCCAAACAGGAACATAACCTCTTTAAAAGGATCTGTTCTTTTTGATCTGTATATTAGCATTATGAGGAAGTCAGTTTCACCAGAGAGTGCATTCATTACTTGTTAATACGGGTTAAACATGAATCCTTGAAACTGATAAAATCTTATTAACCAATGTCAACCTAATGAATTTCATTTTAAAATGTTTTAAAAAGTGGTCAAATCCTAAGCTTTGTCCCTAAGAATGTGCTTTTCAGTCCCTCCCAAAAAGAGAAATGTGTTCACAAAGTGAACTTAACCCGCAAATGATCCCTTCTTTCATATGTAATGATTATAATGGGTAATCAGAAAATATTTAACAAAGGAGCACATTTCTGCTTTGAAAAACAAAAACAAAAAAGACCATTAGATATGAAGTAGGGCAGAAAAAAAGAAAATCCAGATGAGAACCAGAACAGAAATAATGCTCCTATGACACAGGATCTGGGGTTTCAAAAATTCCTTGTGAAGAGAAATTAAAAATTCATCTGAGCACTCTATTGGCGTTTACAAGTCATGTTTGGCATGCTTCCTCTTGGAGCAACTCTCTATGTAGTGCTGACTTATTAAAATGGGATTTGTCTCAAATACTTTTATATTTAAATATGCAAATCCATTGCAAGATTAGCAGTAAAGCTAATGGGATAGTTCTAGTGATCATTGAAGCAGTACAGCAGAGCAAACATAGGCAAACCCTCTGTGCCATTGAACACCGAGGTTTCACAATGTGCTCTTCTCTGCTGAACCCAAGCTCACTAATGCATTTGCTTACTTGACAGAAGCCTCACTTCTTGTGACTATTTTGTTTGCTTTTTAAATTAAATCTTTATTGTAGAAAGTATTAGATATGTCTCCTCCCTGCCAACCCACCCATTGACTCCTTCAAGTCCACCCTCAGTGCCCACCCAAGGCCTTCGCCACTCTATTAAATGTGTCCATGGGTTATGCATATATGCACCCAAGTTCTTTATCTCTATTTTGTTTTCTGATCAACAATGGGTGACAAAGACAAGAAAGTGTAAATGTGCTTGAGAGACTGCAAAAGTTTCAAAAGTGCATTAATACCCTGAGTATTAAAATTGGAGTTTAAAAACATCAGCTCCACTCACTTTTAAAAAAAATGGTCAAGGAAAAAAAAGGGTACAATCATCAGACAGTTGCAGGCTGATAAAAGTGATTTGACATGAGGAAGGGAAGTATAAACATCATTTCAGTCTTGGAAGCTGACAAATGCCATTGTATGAATAAGAACTGGAACAAACTATAAATAGAGCCATATCAGTACTTCAAAAGATGTGAAAAGATTAGAAAAATATGGTATGCTTCTAGAAATACATCTACATATGAACTGGAATAATACAACTCTGAATAGCATCAGTTCAATCAGTGCTTCAATTTTCATCCTTACCCTCCCAACATACACAGTGGTAAGAATCTAGTTCTAATTCCATACATGAGGTTCAAGGCATCTCAAGAAATCCTTCCCTAAGTTAAAACAATTTTCCTAGCTATTGTTTTACACACACACACACACACACACACACACACACACACACACACAATTGTATAAAACTTGACTAACAGGGAGACTTTTAGAAATGCTGGTTGATCCCTAGTCATAAATACTATATCCTAGGCATAAATGCTAGTCCACTGAACGGTACGGTAACTATTTCCTTTTATGCTTTCTTTGGTGATTTTGAAATGCAAACCTCTACCATGTGCTTTCCAACTCCAAACACCTCCCCACTCTCAATGTATTCTGCAGGGTGGGTGGTTTAACTTATTTTTGGGTTAGTCCTAATGTCCTGGGAATATAATAGGAGGTGTGAAGTCTCTCATGGGGACATGGCATCTCTCCCTCCATGGTCTGATGAGATTCCAGCTGGTGGTGCTTTGTGACCATCATGCAAATTTTTGTTATTTTGGGATACCAAGTGATTTTTGTCGTCTAAAATATCATTCTTCCTTTGGTGTGATGCCATTATTTTGTCCTTTTAAACAATCTGAAGAAATCATTTACATCCTGAGATATATCCAAGTTATGTGCTTCACCAAAATTCAAACTAAACAGTTACACTTTTACAGTTTTAAAAAGTATTCATCTCCAACAAGGTAGAGAGGAGGATTGAAAGCAATCCACAGAGAAAAGTTGCATTGCAAGAATAATTCTGACCCCAGTTCAAAGATTTCTATACAAGTAGAATATGAACATGACTTTGTTGAAACTGATATTCATAATGCTGCATGAGAATATCTGTCTACACATGATGAAAACAAAACACAAATAAAGTTGAGTACAAACTGGAAATACTTCTTTTGAAACAAAACTATGACATGATTCCATAAAAAGTTTGCAGTTCTTGGAAAGACAAAGTTGTTTAAAAAGATATTAAGATCATCAAACAAGAGATGGGATTATTTGAAGATAAAAATATCAGAGGAAAATATTTAACACTAGTTCGTAACTCTTCATTATTGCCTCACTAGTGTAGCATCAGAAAGGGCTGCTTGAGCAGCTCTAAAAGCTTATAAGAAAATATTCCCCTGCCCTAGCAGGTTTCGCTCAGTGGATAGAGCCTGCAAACTGAAGGGTCCGGGTTCAATTATTGTCAGGGGCACATGCCTCGTTTGTAGGCTCAATCTCTAGTAGAGGGCATGCAGGAGGCAGTCGATCAATAATTCTTTCTCATCATTGATGTTTCTATCTCTCTCTCCCTCTCCCTTCCTCTCTAATATCAATAAAAAGAAAATATATTCCTAGAGTAGATAATGATATTACTGTTGCATTTAGTTGTTTAAGATCATACTTTTTCAAAAGTTTAAATAATAGATTCCATTATAAAAAAATATATCCCACCAATATATATCAAGTAAAACATTCCAATATGTTGGAATCATTACTCCGTTAATATACTTCGATTTTTTATGACTATTTTTCAGTTTTGATAGCAGAGAAGATATTCTAGCCTCATTTGAAAGTCTGTGTTATTTTTCTTCCCTAGGTTCTGTAGACAGTTGTAGAAAAAGCACAGAATCAAACCCTGGCTTGCTCTAAATGTTGGGAGAAATTACCTTCAACCACTTTACCCTCAGTAATAGAATTACTCTTTGTTTCTTAGAATCCAGAAATTCCTAAAATAAAATTAATCTCGTGTTTCAAGTGAAACTTCCTCTTTTCTCAGTTTGCAGTCTCATGTACCCTCTGTGCCCACTCTTTAAAGTGGCTGCCACTGCCCTGACCGGTTTGGCTTAGTGGATAGAATGTCGGCCTGTGGACTCAAGGGTCCCAGGTTTGATTCCAGTCAAGGGCATGTACCTTGGTTGGGGGCACATACCCAGTAGGGAATGTGCAGGAGGCAGCTGATCGATGTTTCTCTCTCATCAATGTTTCTGGCTCTCTATCTCTCTCACTTCCTCTCTGTAAAAAATCAATGAAAATATATATTTAAAAAAATAAATAAAGTGGCTGCCACTGTTTTATCTCCATCCTCCCTTGTCAGCGATTACTCCTCAGTCAGTTTTTCCAGGAACAGCACTCATGCACCAAGACCCCGCCACACTTGCTCAAGGAGTACAGTGTAACCAAATGGGATGACTTCAGCTAATGATCTCAGCAATTACCAGAAAATTTACAGCTGCATTATGTACTTGTGCAGCCAACAGCAGAAGTGAGTCCTCTGTATGCACCATCACAACTGTGGCTGATTCTCAGATAATTAGTATATTATCATCACATAATGGCCTAGAGTCCTTCATGAAGCATCTTTATATTATTCCCTGTCTGCTGTCAGAACATAAGTTAAACTGGTTTTCTAAAAGAACAAGAAGAAAATAATAAAAGCAAATTAAATAAAAAGCCCCCAAGATTATGGGCACAGGAAACTAGTCAAAATCTTGCTTACGTTCAAATGTCCTACTGCAGCTCACTAATCGTCCTCCTGCTGAATTAAACATCTTGTCTATCCTCCCACTTCTAATTGGAAATATGACTTAGATCTCTGCTCATCTGAGCTAGAAAATTGTACATATTTTTAAAAAGTTATAAAATCTATTAAGTTCTTCTTCCTTTAATGGTTCCAGGAAGAAGGCGAGAAATTTCTACCTCCGATGCCAATATTGCTTAGAAACCTCCCTGCCCTAAATCACAGGACCTAAGGGGCAGATAAAATAGTTCCACTATGATGTGCTTCCGATTGAAAATAAGCTCCACTTAGATTATTGCAAAATAGTGCCAAGTCTCAGACAAACTTCTGTTCCTTTCTATACTGAATCTTAGTCAGTTGTTAAACATGTACCCATTTACTCCTGCTTGTTTAAATTCTGTCTTCTCCACAAAATGCCAGGATTTTATAGGAGAGATGCCATGCTTTTGTTGTTGTAGCATGTTTTTTTAATGCCATCTCCTATGTCTACACAATGCCCATATAAAAAAAGTATATAAGTATTGATCAGTTCAATTAATGAACTAATACATAGACAAATCATTGCTCCCAGCAATGCTGTCAATAAAACTTTCTGTGATCATGGAAATGTTCATGCAATGTTCATCTGAGAAGGTAACTACTGGCCAGATGTGGTGACTATTGAACACTTGAAATGTGCCTAGTGTAAGTAAGGAACTGAATTTTTAATTTTATCTCACTTTAAGATAAATTTAATTAGCCACATATGAATAATGACTTCCTCATTAGTTAAGGCAGTTCTAGATACTAGAAATATAATCATGACCAGAGCACAGTTTCTGCCTCAAGAAGTTCACTGTCTAGAAAAACAACTTCAAAAACCATTGTACGTCTTCATAAAAGAGGATGCATTTGAGCTGCTTATGCAGGATAAAATATAAAATGTAACCTATAGTGAGGATTCAATATAGCAGCCAAGACACACACTAAATGGTATGTCCACGGCCTGAAGTTAGGGTTTTCTGTTTAACTTTTAATAACTCATATCTATGTATATAAAAACAGACTTATTTTGAGGATTAAAAGGCACTATATAAAAAGCACTTAGAATATAATAAGAGCATATATATATATATATATATATATATATATGGCATACGATCGTTATTTTAAAAACAAGTATCGTGCTACCATTGAAGTCCATGTTGCTCATTGTTAAAATTTTTAAAAATTAACCAAAATTTCTTTTTTACTGCCTAACGCTTATTTTGGAGGTTGGTTGCAGTTGTCATTTTTGCTAGTACATTAGTATTCATTTATTTAAGTCTTCCATCCCACATAAGAACACTTGCTATATCAGAGAAATGCCATGGATCCTTCAAGAAAATAACAATTTAAGTAAAAAGTTTACTGGTAATGGTATCAATTATATCAGATCAAAGAAAGAGTGATTTTGTTCACTATGTGGCATTTACTGGCATAGCTAGTTTGGGCAGTAAGGAAAAAGAGAAAGAAAAGAAAGAAGTCAGTGCATATGATCAAGAATCTGCAGCATTAAGTAATCTTCAAAAGCTGTGGCCTCGAATGCAAGAAACAAACAACATAGGCATGTTCCTCTGATTTCATTTCTTATGGCTTTAGTCTGTAAGAGAAAAGGTTAAATAGCTCCATCTAGAGATACTTGTGATAGATCTTCGAGATACACAGTTCAAGAAATCATCACAGGTGCCAAGTCCCAGACAAACCTCTGTTCCTTCCTCCGAAAGGGACCATAAACAAATCAATCCAGGAGTTTAGGTTGTGTTTATAGCATATCTAGGTGAAATTACTATAAACCAGGCATTAGAAACTTTGTAAATGTTATATTACTAAAATATGAAGTTAAATGAGTATAGCTATAATGAAAACAATCAATCCCAACCACAGAGAATTAAATAAACAGACAGACCATTACAGTGGCTCTCAGATAAGTTTAGTAGCATACACAGATAGAACGAGTTATCAAAGCAAATTTTAAGACTGAAGGATCACCTTCATGCTGAACCCTATGCTGTGTGCTGAGGATAGAATGATGGGCAGAAACACATTCTCTGACTTTGGGGAGCTTACACTTTAATGGAGAATAAGGCATTCATCAAATAATATGAAACTGAAAAAAATCACAAGGTGATAAGAGCTATTAATAATAGTTAAATGATACAAGAAGTAAAACAAGAAGTTCCTTAAGACTTTCCTGAAGAAATGACATTTAAGTTCAGATATAAAGATCAAGTGGGAACAAGGTGAATAAGGGAAGGATGAACATTGCATAGGAAGAAAGAGAATGCACAGGATTGTCACAAAAGAGGCATTAAAATTTCAAGAAAGAGGAAGTGGACACTGGTGGGTGGGGTGGAAAATGTGAGAGAGTGGAGGGAGCTGTCCTCATTTTCTGGGTGTGCTCTAGAAAGAATCTGGTCTCTGCTCTAACATTTACAGATATATAATGCCTATATTTCTCTCTCCTCTCTCTCTCTCTCTCTCTCTCTCTCTCTCTCTCTCTCTCTCTCTCTCTCTCTCTCTCTCCACACACACACACACACACACACACACACACACACACACACACTAGAGGCCTGGTGCATGGTGTCTCTCAGCCCAGCCTGCACCCTCTTCAATCTGGGACCCCTCGAGGGATGTCTGACTGCCCGTTTAGGCTCGATCCTGGTCAGAACAGGCCTAAACGGATAGTCAGACATCCCTCTCACAATCCAGGACTGCTAGCTCCCAACTGCTCACCTGCCTGCCTTCCTGATTGCCCCTAACTGCTCACCTGCCTGCCTTCCTGATTGGCCCTAACTGCTCCCCTGCCAGCCTGATTGCCCTCAACTTCCCTCCTCTGCTGGCCTGGTCACCCCCAACTGCCTTCCCTTGCAGGCCTGGTCCCTCCCAACTGCCCTCTCCTGCTGGCCATCTTTTGTCCACATGGGGGAAGGATCTTTGACCACATGGGGGCAGCCATCTTGTGTGTTGGAGTGATGGTCAATCTGCATATTACTCTTTTATTAGATAGGATAGAGGCCTGGTGCATGGGTGGAGGCCAGCTGGTTTGCCCTGAAGGGTGTCCCAGATCAGGGTGGGGGTTCCCTTGGAGCGTGGGGCAGCCTGGGCGAGGAGCCTGTGGTGGTTTGCAGGCCAGCCATGCCCCCCGTCGACCCAAGCAGAGGCTCTGGTATCTGGGACTTATTTATCTTCTATAATTGAAACTTTGTAGCCTGGAGTGGAGGCCTAGGCCGGCTGGGGCTGCAGAAGTTTGGCTTCCTCTATTGCCAGGGGCAACCCTAGACTCTGCTCTCTCCAGCTTCGTGGCTGCCACCATTTCTGTTGGAATTTATGTATCTTCTATAATTGAAACTTTGTAGCACTGAATGGAGGTTAGGCTGGCAAGAACAGACAGAAAACTTGGCTTCCTCAATTGCTAGGGAAACCCAAGCCTCCCTCCTGATCTCAATGGCCAACGCCATCTTGGTTGGGGTTAATTTGCATATTTTCTTTTGATTGGGTGGTGGGCATGGCTTGTGGGCATGGCTTATTAGGGGTACAGTCAATTTGCATATTACTCTTTTATTAGATAGGCAATATATAGCTTTGGTTTCTTTACTGGAATGAGCAAAAGTGATTGAATCTTTCTCAAGAGGAGTTCTACAGACATAACATTGGAGAAATCTCTAGGAATGTGTAGTAACTAAGTGATAAGGTAAGGACTGCAAGGATTCAACTGTCTAGAAAGTGGCATACTTTTTGACCAACAAGACTAAAAAAAGCTGACCTCTTAAAAGGGAGAAATTATAGAGCACAGGGAACTTTGGAGGGTATAGGTATATTCATTATCATGATTGTGGTGATAGTTTCACAGGGATATATATGTCCAAGATAACTCTCAGAATGAAACTAATTTTTCAGCCACAATCTTATTTTTAAAACACTTATGCCAATATATAAATGAGAAACTATATAAGGAAATAACATGAGAAAAATGCAAATGATTATCAACATATATAAAGAATATAATCTCACAAGTAATAAGGGAAAACAAATATTAAAACCAGAAGCTATTTTTGCTCATTATATTGGCAAAACGCATAGATAGGTAACCCTCATTATCTAAGCCAAGTCCATTTTTGGAAAAAAGTGGAGAAAAATAAATATTCAGATACCAGGGACCTATAATTCATTATTCTAGGCAGGAACAAATTATAATGTGTGCAGAGTCCATACAAAACCTCCACAATTTCCCCAAATGTCACTAAATCACTCAAACACTATGTATTATTTGTAAAACAGGTATATATAATAATTAAAAGGCTTAAATATAAATTATCTAATTATTTATCATTTAATCATTAGTAAATAAGTTTGTATGTAATATTCAAATATATTGGTTATGAGGTAGTCTTTTTCATTGCAACAAAGGTATCGATATAATAAAAGGCTAATATGCAAATTGACTCCTTGGGATCAGCGGGCCCACTGATCCCAAGGAGACAATTTGCATATTAGCCTTTTATTATAATTATTAAATTAGCCTTTTATTTTAATTATTAATTAGCCTTTTATTATAATTACTAGTGGCCCGGTGCACGAAATCCGTGCACGGAGGGGGGTTCCCTCAACTCAGCCTGTCCCTGCTCCAATCAGGGACCCCTTTGGGGATGTGTGACCCCTAACCACTTCTGCCTACTTGCCTGATCGCCCCTAAGTGCTTCCCTGCTGGCCTGATTGCTCCTAACTGCCTCTGCCTTGCCCCACACCTGGGATCCAGGCTTCCCTCCCTCTGGCCAACTATAGGCACCCAGGACCTGGGCCAGCTTCACTCAGGCTGGCCACAGCCACAGGCAGCCACAGGCACCTACAGGCACCCAGAACCATAGGGCATGCTGCCTAACCCCAGGGCCAGAAAGGGCCCTAGCCCCTCTATGTGCCTGCCTGGCTGAGTCCCACTACTCTGACTGCCGTGGCTTAAAGATCTTTGCCATATATGTTCTCCACAGCCTCCTGGGGAGAGGGCGTGAGCTGAGAAACTGGAGATGCTGCAGCCCTGCTGAGGGCATGCCTTCCTCAGCATCTCCAGAAGCTGGAGCACCTGGTTGGAAGGCTCTTGGCTCCGATCCTGGCCTTGGGGAAAGGGTGACCTTACTGGACTCGCATGGCATGAGGTCATGGAGACTGAAGGAGCAGATAAATGCATGAAGAACTGGGGGTCCCGCGCCAACCCAGCAGGCGGGCACCTCTCCGACAGCACACCTTGCAGACAGCATGTCCTCAGCCCCAGGTGGGCCTCCCACAGGCGTCTGGCCCCTCCTCAGGGCCCCCGCCTGGAAAGCGCTTGCAGACACGCTGCACGGCTGCGGCCACCATTGCCTCGCAGCCCACAGGGCCCACCTCCTCCAACCCCTCTCGGCTTCCTTCCCGTGAGGAAGGGGGAATGGATGCCCGCCCCCGTGGTTGGCAGTGTGGTGTTCTGGGGGAAGGAAGGTGGGGAGAGGGAAGGTTCGCATGCAGGGAGGCCACAGGGGCGTCAGCGTCTCTTCACCCTTCCTTTTGCGCACGCACACGCATGCACGCACACAGGCTTGGTCCAGGGGCCATGGACTCCTCTCCGTGAAACCCTGCCGGGGCCATTGGCAGGCCCTGGGTTTGGACAGGGAAGCAGGGATAGATGGCGGGGGATGCGGCTCCTTGCCCAGGGGGGCCAAGGGCCGACTCCCTCCCCCTTTTTTCCCCACCCCTTCCAGCTCAAGGCACCCACATGGTCCTGCCCCTCTGCGGGGCCCCAGCCAAGGGAGCACAAGCTGCACCACGGCCACGCCCCTGCATGCCTCACCAGCCTCGCTCCCGTCCAGCTGGCCATGCCCCCTGCTCCTGATTGGCTGGTAGCATAACCAATCAGGAGCCAAGGTACAGTCACATTTGCATGCTACTCTTTTATTGGATAGCATTATTATTACATATAAACTTATTACATATAAACTGGCACTTGGACATCCCGTGAGGGGTCCCAGATTGAAGAGGGTGCATGCTGGGCTAAGGGACACACACACCCTCCCCTGCCCTGTGCTCATTATGATGTGCACTGACCACCAGGGGGCAGCACAATCAGCCACCAGATCGCTGAGGGAGGTGGGAAGGAGGAGGTGGGGAGACCCAGAGGTGAGGAACCTGATTGTCCTGATCTCCAGCCAGTCCTAGGGACCCTACCCATGCACAAATTTCATGCACCAGGTCTCTAGTACTATGATATAACTAAATAATCTTATCTAATAAAGAGGTAATAAGCAAATTAACCACAAGACGACCACCCCCATGTGGTCAAAGATGGCTGCCCCCATGTGGACATAACATGGCCACCACAAGATAGCCAGCAGGGGAGGGCAGTTGGGGGTGATCAGGTCTGCAGGGGAGGGTCGTTGGGTGCTATGAATCAGCATAGAAGGGCAGTTAGGGGTGACCAGGCCACCAGGGGAGGGCAGTTAGGGGCAATCAGGCCTGCAGGGGAGCAATTAGGCATCGATCATGCTGGCAGTGGAGTGGTTAAGAGGTGATCAGGCTGGCAAGCAGAAGTGGAGGTTAGATCCATATGCTTTGGAAATAATACAGTAAGAAAAGTAATATTCTCATGCCTTAAACTTATGACTAAGGAAAATAAGAATTTGGGGTGATGCCCAAATCCTTACTGCTAATGTGAGATGAATTTTTGAGTGGGTAAAGGTTGCCCCTAAGATGACCTTAAAAGGGAAATAAAGAGAAATAAAAGATTGCCCCTAAGTTGACTTTGCACGGAAATAAAAGAAAATTAATATTCTCAGATAGAATTTAAGGGCCAAAACAAAAATTCATCAGGTTGTATTTTAATGGCATGATAGTATATTGCTATTTCTGGAATTTCTATTTCAATACAAAGAAAATAAATTCCTTTGTTTAATATAAAGCAAACAATTATTTTTAATTGTGAAAAATCATTTCTATATGTGTTTTTCAGATTAAACAGGAAATAAACACACAAAAACTTATAGATATAGTTTAAAGACTATTTTTGGACTCCAATTACAAACAAAAAGTAAGGCAAGTTTGCAAGGCCTCAAATCATTGTAGAGTACTCAGCTACTATATTTAAGTCCAGGAAATCTATAGGAAGAATAATTACTAACACATTTATTGATAAAAATACATATGTAGACTTCATAAATGTATTACACTTGGTACAGATCTAGGGTATCTCATGACACAGAGTTAAGTAGAAATTTCTAGAGGACATTTTTTCTCAAGATTACCTTAACCCAAAAGATTAACTAAAGTAAACAATAATGTCAACATTTTACCCAGAACTTATTTATATATTTTTTTCTCTTCTTAGGTATGATCAGCTAGGCTGGAAAAATCTAATGAATCACTAGCTCATAGAATTTTCCAATGAAAATGTTCTATGTTGCTTGGTCTAATATGGCAGCAACTAATCACATGTAGCTATTGAGTTCCTAAAATGTGGTTAAAAAGACTTTTGCATTTTATTTAACTTAATCTGTCAGAATGGCTGCCATCAATAAATCAACAAACAACAAGTATTGGCAAGTAAACAGAGAAAAGGCAACGCTGGTGCACTGTTGGTGAAAATATAAATATGTACAGCCATTATGGAAAACAGTATGAAAGTTCCTCAAAATATTAAAAATAGAACTGTTCAATGACTCAGCAATTCTACTTCTGAGTATATATCCAAAGAAAACAATAACTCAAATTCAAAAAGTAGATGTACCCCTATGTTCACTGCAGCATTATTTACAATAGCCAAGACATGGAAGCAATCAAGAGCCCAAGTGAGTGGACAAAGTTGTGGCACATATATATATATAATGGAATATTACTCAGCCATAGTAAAGAATGAAATCTTACTATTTAAGATTAATATGAATGGGCCTACAGGCTATTATGTTAGATGAAATAAGTCAGACAGATAAAGACAAGTACAATATGATTATACTTAAGTTGAACCTAAAGAGCAAAATAAACTAACAAACAAAACAGAAACAGACTCATAAATGTGGGAAATGAACTGATGGTTGCCAGATTGGGGGAGAGGGAGAGAGGTTCTGTGAAAACGTTGAAAGGATTAAGAAGTACAAATTGTCAGTTATAAACATAGTCATGAATGTAAAGTACAGGATAGGAAACATAGTCAATAACATTGTAATTACTATGTAGGGTGCCAATTGGATTCTTGAATTATCAGGAGGAATTGCTTTATGAATTATATATAACTATATATATAAATAATATATAACAGATGAAACTAATAAAATAATATTGAATGTCAACTGTAATTGAAAAATAAAGTTAAAAATAAGATAAAATAAATAAGTAGTCACCTGTGGCTGGCAGCTATCACTCTGGTTAGCATAGGTCCAATGGGTGGTACTTATAGCTAAGTATACCAAGTCTTAAACTAATATAGACCTCTTGCCATTTCTATGCAATCTGTCTATCCACCTTCATAGACAATAGCTATCCTCTGACTAAGAAGATATCTAACTGGTAAAAACTACAAACCAGTATGTTTGGTTCATGGTGGCTTATCTATCTTCTATGTAGATAAAACAAAGACAAAAGTTTAATAAATTTATGACAGATATTTTGCTGGCAAAAGACATAGGTGATAGCACAATTATAGTAGTTATTGGAGATGACATTAAATTTGTATCTTGCAACCAGAATTTGAGTAATGAGAAAGCCCTTTTCTGCCCATATTTGGTTTCCCTTCCCCCAGTCTATATATATATTTAATAAAGAGCACCAACAAGAATCAAAGCTTATTAAAAGGAGATTATTAATTTTCAGGCTCATTATCCCAACAGCTATTTTTCTCTGCTATGTCTCAATGAAATTTGTGGAAAAGTCTAGAAATGAGGAAGAACAAAAGCTACAGGGGAAAACAAATGTGGGAGATACAGCAATCTTGTGGCAGGACACAGCTGATCCAACAACCTCTCTCAAGCTAATGGCAAATCGCATCAAGTGAGTTTGAAGGGCCGCGTAATGATATGTAGCAGGTCACATGCAAAACAAAAGAAATAGTGTTTCCAATTTTTATTGAGACTCTGATTTTAAAGAACAAGTCTGTATTTTTAACAAGTCCCCCAAATAATTCTGATACCAGCAGTCCATATTCACAGTTTGAGACACGGTCTTTTATAAAGAATTCAGAAATTTATGGCTCTACAGGCAGCCTGTGACAAGTCTAGAGCCATACTGAAATGTGTATTTTTACTAATATGTGTAGTAGATATTTTTAAAAATATATCTTCATGATTTTAGAGAGGAAGGGGGAGGGAAAGAGAGACAGAAACAGCAATGATGAGAAAGAATCATTGATCCATTGCTTCCTGCAAGATTTGGGATTGAGCCTGCAACAGGGACATATGCCCTGATCAGGAATCGAACTGTGATCCCTTGGTTCATAGGTGAACACTCAACCACTGAGCCACTGCAGCTGGGCTGTATTAGATATTTTTACGAGCATCTCCAGTTGATGGCTATGCAAAACAAAGTTTAAAAACTTCTATTAAATGGAGACTTAAGGAATGATAAGGAGCTTGGAGGCTCAGAAAGCCCTCACCCTCATGTTGAAAGACAAAGGTAAAAGTTTAATATCTTGTTCAATAGCTAGATGCCCAAATTTCTAACCATTACAGCATAGGCTAAAAATAACATATACCCAGTATCTTTAAGTAACTATGAGTAATCTTATATTTTCAATAAAATCATGGTATAAATCCTTACTAGGAAATATGGTGGTTAATTTTATGTGTCAACTTGACTAGGCCACAGGGCCTTTGAGCCATCAGTAAGCCATAGTTCTTATATCAGCTATTAATACCATTCTGATTGAAATACCAGGTTTTGGGCTCCAAGAAGTCACGTGTCTTCATTATGACCCTGGAAAAGAATTAATCCTATACAATTGGGGGAATACTTCCATTTCTAGGAGTCTCTGTTTGGGCCCAGAACAGGGCACAGAATGCAGATGATATGCTTGCTTTAACTCAAGGGCAATAAATATAGCCTAGAAAATAATCTTTCCGGTAGTATAAGTTGACACCGGGATAGTTGCTTTGCTTTTGCTCAGTCACTAGGTAGGGGGAAATGTCTTCCCTGAAGACTCATAAGCAGAGTATTACCCTTTATTAGTTCAGGAATTAATCCCACACCATCTTCACATGTCAGAGAACCAAACGTGGACACTTAATATTAAACAGTAGTCCTGAAAATTAAAGTCTTAGGAGAAAAGTAGTCTGGGCTCATGACACCACATCTCAGTTTGGGTATCCCTAACAGAGACTCTGAGATAAGGATCTGAGTGGGTAGGGGAGTGAGTAGGTAAGGCAGGAAAAGGAGGGCAGTCATTGCAGGCTGCATTATCAAGTGACTTTCTCCTGAAGCTGAGTAGATCTTATTCCCATTGGGGAAAACGGGGGACTAACATGAAACACATCAAATGTCTCTCGGGGGAGCTATACCAAACTCCTGTCAGACATTTGTTGAGATAGGGAGCATTAAGTTGCCCATGTTTCTGGCTTGCTGGGCACATGTAAGAGTGAGAAGTCAGAGAGAGACACTGGCTGATTCAAGTGGGCTCTAAATACACAGAAATGGTAAGGCAGATAGAATAATGGCAGGGCACCAAGATCAGCAATAATCCTGAAGGGACTGACAGAGTTACACATGAAACTTTGCTAGAAAAGCACATCCCAAATTCCAAATTAGGCTGCACAGATTACCAAGATTAGGATACATCAAGCATGCGATCCCAATACAAAATTAGCAAACACATAGGCAAACAAGTCAGTATGACTTGAGTAAACATAAAAGTAAATAGCAGGCCCTGGCTCGGTGCCTCAGTTGGTTTAAGTGTTGTTTCACAAACTAAAAGGTTGGGGTTCGATTCCCCACCAGGGTACATACCTAGGTTGTAGGTTAGGTCCTCAGTCAGGGTGCATATGGGAGGCAACCAATTGATGTTTCTCTCTGATCTCTCTCTCTCTCTCTCTCTCTCTCTCTCTCTCTCTCTCTCTCTCTCTTTCTCCTTCCCCACTCCACCCCCTACCCTCTTTCTCTTTCTAAATGCAATGAAAACATATCCTTGGGTGGGGATTTAAAATTAAAATAAATAACAGAATTTGACTCCTAAGACTATCAGGAGATAAAATGTAGAATATATAGGTATATTCTTAAAATAATAAATATATAATAAGTATATCAGAAGCATGAGAAAACAAAAACAGAGAGAATTGAGGAAAATTAATGATGATTGAAATGAAAAATTTAGTGGATCATTTGAACATCAGATTAGATTAAACTGAAGAGATAATTAATAAACTAAAAGACGGAGCTAAAGAAGTTACCTAAAATACAAACAACAGGATAGTCAGTATTTTAAAAGGTAATAGCTTTCAAATTCTTCAGAGTTTATTAAAGAACTCAATCCTCAGATTCAGCAAATCTCAAATATAATTTCTCATTATAGTATAGTAATTTGAAACAGCCCTTTCTGGAATCAGCAGTAACCTTCATGTTGTTATGTTGTTAAATTTTAATGGTGGGTGTTAGTTCTCTTTTTTTAACCTACATACCACATTTTCTTCAATTGGTATTTTTTACCTTTATATGCTTTATTTACATGGTGTACTATGCTCATTTGATTTTTTTCATGTGTCCCTTTTTAATCTCCTTTGCTGATTTCTCACATTTGTTAAAACCTATTATAATGCCCTTGGCACTCCTTTATTTTTTTCTTCTATCTACACTTTCAATTAGTTATCTTATCCAACCTCATGGCTTTAAATACCAGGTATATGGCAGCAATTCCTAAATTCATGTTTTTAGTCCAGACCATTCTTTCATAAATCCAGATTCATGTATAAAAATGACCTACCCATTATCTCCAAGTGAATGTCTTTTAATATCCAAAACTCAACAAGTATCATTAGCTGATTTTTTTTATCTTTCCCCCCAAATTCTCCAACTATGACTTTTCATATCTCAGTAAATGACAACCCTATCTTTCTAGCTGCTCATACCAGAAACCTTGGAATCATCTGTAACCTCTCTTATATCTCAGTAAATCCCACTGGCTCTACTTTCAAAATATACCCAGAATCCTACACCTCTTATCAATATTGTAGCTATATGCCAAGTCTTAACCCCAAATCTTTTGTTTGGACACTGCAAGACTTTTGCATCATGAGCCTCAATTCTTTACGTCTTTAGTCATGCCTTTTACCACCATGTAACATTGCAGAGACTTAAAAAAAAAAAAAAAGGCAGAATTTATTTCCCTACACCTTGATATGGGCATGGTCACATGATTTGCTGTGGTTAATAGAATTTTAGAAAAAGTAGCCAAAAGGAGTCCCACACCATACTTGTAAAATAAGATCTCTCTCTTGGGCCTCTGACATTACCAAGAGAATATACCTTTGCTTGTCCTAAGAGAAGAAACTGACCCCAATTTCAACTTAAATTGGCAGGTCTCTTAGCCAAATTGAAGATGATTAATGAATGCACAAGCTCAGTCAAGCTCCACAGAATCACTCACCCAACCCACAGATGTGTGAGACATAAATGCTCACTATTGCATGCTATGAATATGTTGTAAATTTATTGCTATTATAGAAAGAATAGATGGATACAGCCTCTGGACAAGTCTTCCTAATTCTTCCCTTAATTCCTAAAATTTTACCTGAACACACATACCAGCCAAAGAGATTTTATTTTTGCTTTTAGTTATTTCATTTTTAAGTTTTGAGTTACTTTAATTTCCCATGACACATTGACAGTGTTGAAAAAAATACAAATATAACCATGTACTTATTTTAACTTTCATCCAGATGTCATGCCATCTTTTTGAGTGACTTAAACAACAGAGAACAAATCTAAGCAACAGATAAATAGAAAATAGATAACAAATTATGTTCCCCAAGCCCCAACATTTAATAGATATCAATCAAGAAACATTTGAATAAAATGAGGATCAAAGTTGATGTCCATGTTTTTTCACATATACTAATCAGTGTTTTGTGTGTGACAAAACTGAAAAGAAAATCATTTTATACACAGCCTGTTGATGTATAAGTTTTTCTTTTAGAAACTGTGTACTCAATATTCACAAAATGGTCTGTTTTTAAAGATACTTAAACTTTATTAATAATCTATAATAATAAAAGGATAATGTGCTAATTAGACTAGAGGTCCTTCTGAACGTCCTTCCAGATGACCTTCCAGACGAAGCCGGGGCTGTGAGGGAAGCCCAAGTTCCGTGTGTCAGAAGCCAGTGCCAGCAGCTGGGGGAAGTAAGGCCTGCTCTTGCACAGATTTTGTGCATCGGGCCTCTAGTCTCTCTCTCTCTTTCTCTCTCTCTCTCTCTCTCTCTCTATATATATATATATATATGTGTGTGTGTGTGTGTGTGTGTGTGTGTGTGTGTGTGTGTGTGTGTTGTGTGTGTGTGTGTGCGCGCGCACGCGCCTAATATGTAAAGTGTCCATTTGGGAGTTCAATCGCTTGTTATGACATATGCTGACCACAGGGGGTGGCACGGAATGAAGGAGGGCCCTAGCCGGAAGCTGCAGCCAGTAGGGACCCTACTCATGCTCGAATTTCATGTACTGGTCCTCTAATAAATTTAATAACCAAGTAGATTTTAAAGGGAGATTTATTCTCAACTACATTTGCAAACAAATTATCCTTCACTTTATCAAAATGTCTTTACTCAGCTAATGAAAACCCAAAAGTCTATATACCTTTTTGGATATTCAGACTAAATATCTAACATATACCAAAAAGCCTAAGGTTAATATTAATAATCACCAAATTATGAAAATGTGTTAATATTAGCAGGAAAAAACCTCATATGTTATGAGGCAATACACAAGATGATACCTGCCCATGGAAAAGCCAATAATGGAGAGGCAAGTGCTGGTATGAGAAAATGGTTTATTCAAGAGCTGGCAGGTTGAGAAGATGGGGGACTCTTGTCACAAAGACCATCTTAACATCTCCGTGCAGGCAGGGTTTATATGACTAGGGGAGGGGAAGGCAGAACAAAGGAAACCTGAGGGGGTTGTGGGCTCTCCTTGAGGGTGTTATGTGCAAGTCAGCACAGTCTGCTCTGAAAATCATCTCATAGCCCGCTGGCTCCTGGAGCTGAAATGCCTGAAAACTGGAGCTTGCTTCCTTTGAAGTTAGCTCCTAGAATCTTTTAAGCAAACAGGCTGTTTATCTGTAGTTACATGCATTTACAAGTCATCATTTACAGGTACAACATTAAAAAAATGGTGAGGTGGTTTACCAAGAGGCAATACAAAGCTTCTTTTTTGTTTTATCTTTTTTGGGGGGAATAAATTTTTCATATGTGTAATACACCAACACAAATATCAAAGACTCAACCCCAATGTTGCTCAACTGAATCAAAATAAAACTCATGGACATTTAAATCAAGACACTAATGATTAAGGCAATCTCTAAAACAATAAATTCTGAGACTTTTAAATGTTATTAAATACTTTTGTCATACCTGGCATAATCTACTGCTTGTAATATTTAGCTATTTATTTTATTGTTTATGGCTTTATTATGTCTTTTGTTATTTGCCTCCTTTGGGCAAAATTAACCATTGAACACAGAAATTATCACGTTAGGTATTATTCATGTTTTCTGACCATGATTACAAGATTCCATTTCTGCTTAATAGGGACAGATCTTTTTCACTGAGAACATCTGCCTTCCAGGATTTCATCATGAGAAGGCCAGGCCCTGCTCTAAGAATGTTACCCAGGTGAAAGTCACATCAGGGACCATTCCCGTCTGAATTTTTCTAGGAAGAGACTGAAAGTAGGTGTGCAGGGTTGAGAAGTTCTAAATGTGTACTTCCTAAGTAGAAGCCACTGTCTTGAGTGTTTCACTTTGACATTATACTTTGAGTTGATTCTCAGACCACCTGTACAGGGTGCTTTGCATTCAAAAGGAAGGTTCCTAGGAACCACTACAGATCTCCTGAAGCAAGGGTGAGACCATGAATATGCATTTGGAAAAAACAAAAGCTTTCCAGGTGACTGGTGCTCACAGAACAACCTCTCATTTAAGAAAATTGCTACAAGGAAAACTGCTAGCTAATCAAGAGGCCCAGAGGAGATGACCAAGGGAAGGTTTGCATCTGACCCAAAACAGACCCTAAAGAATTGTTATCAGTTGCCAATTAAGCACATATAGGACCTGATGCTCTTTGCTATGGTGTGTAAAAGGAAAATAAATAGCTTGACTAGAAATCCTCCAGCTGTGGCATTTCCTTGGGCAACTGCTTTCAGGATTACATTTATACTCGTTTGTATTCCACTAAAAATACAATCTATTCTTTGCTAACTTGCTCAGGCTAACACTTTTTAGTTGAATAATTCTAGCATCTGACATAAATTATAAATTTCCATTGGAAACCAGCAAAAAGAAGACATTGCATAGCACCTTTAAACATAAAAGCAATGAAACAAACATTACAGAGCATGGATTTACTCTTCCATCCTCAACTCCAAGCAGCTTAGTCTGTGTTTGCTAATTTTTTTCTTTATTTCTCTTATGGGCACATCAATAAAAACTAAGAAACTCATCCAGACATTACTGTGCATCTTTGGAATAAAATGTATTTGGCTTTTGCATGCTAAGCTTAAGTTTCACCTCTAAAATGAGCAATGAGAATTAATAAAGAGCTATTGAACCATACCCAATAAGAGGGGGCAAAGATGGGGCTGAAGGTTCTCATTGCTTGTCACTCAGTCTAGGATTGATCTGAATGTCTGTGACAGAGCCTTTGAGTGTGGGAAAATAATAGTGTGGTTATTCAAACATAGACCCAGTCCTTTTAAGCCAGACTTTTGAGTCAGTCTCAACATAAAGCCCTACTAAAAAGAAGAAAATGGAATCCTAACTCATTATATGCCTGACACACACCTGCAAAACATATAAGGCACCTATTTTCCCCAACTTCCAGAGTTTATTCAAATATATTATCTCCAAAACTTAACTGAGTAATAGATGAATAAAAACATCTAGAATGAAAGTATATTAAATGCATTAAGGTATTTATCAAATAACTCTAAATATTTAATTTTGAAATGGCCAAGCAATTTGGCAGAAGATGATCAAAAAATCATCACCATGTGTGTGACCTGTGAAAACCACTTCATATTTCCTCGTCTATAAAATGGAAATGGTAGCCTGGATGGCAGTTTAATAATTGATAAAGTGAAATTATCAAATCTGTTATTGAGTGCCTCTACAGAACTTTTTACTTTGTTATAATTTTCAACTCCAGATTATCTATATGATTCTTTGTATAATCTTTCCCTTCATTAATATTCTCTATATATTCATAATTTCCTTTACTTTTTATAGACATGACTTGCTTTAGTTCTTTGAGCATATTTATAATAGCTGCTTTAAGGTCCATGTCTAAGAGGCCTCACATTGGGATTTCCACATGGAATGTTTCTATTGATTGTTTATTGTTATTGTTTTATTACTCACGGGTCACACTTCCCTGTTCATTGATGTCTTACAATTTTTGTAAGACAGAAATGATTCTTCAGGGTTTGTTATTTCGTCTGTTCAGTGTCCCTATTTGTTTAGCAACTTTCCTGAATGACTTACTGTTAAGACTATTTTTGTCATGCACAGTCACTGATGTTCAGTCCCTTGGACCCTTAAAACCAGGTTTGACCAGTTAAGGCTAGTCTCAGGAGGCTTTGTTCATTTGCTCCCACCCAAGAATTCTTTCTCTATGGAAGAGAAATATCTCAAGAAAGTCTGGAAATGCTCCCACTGCTCTCATTCTGTAGATATGTGTAATAAGAGCCTTTCAAGGTATGTTATAAAGGTGGGAAGAATGTGGGTGGGAGTTTGCTACTGGGTCTGAGAGCATTTATCCCATAGAGCTAAGCCTCTGGAAGTCAACCAGTAAGGCAGCAATGACTGTGATTTCAGTTCTCACCACTGCTTTTGCTCCCCAAAAGGAAAAATAGCAAGATTATGACATGGAGCTCCCAGGGTTTTTTTGTGATAAGGGAGAATGGAAGTCACAACCTGATAGCGTTAAAGTCTACAAAATCAATCTTCTGCAGGACAAGGTTAGCTTATTTCTGACACTTCACAAGTCAGCTCCATGTATGGAGAGACATGTGCTTTGTAAGCAAACAGCAATTCTCATAGACTAGGGCTGGATTAACCCATATATATACACCCATTTTTATCACTCTAGGTTATTTCACATGCTGTGACTTCTTCCCTGATATTAAGAGAAGCAACTTTACTCTTAAAGTACTGAATACCACCAGAATGGGGCATCTGACCTCTGAGACTACCTCACTCATTGCCCAGTCCCATAAATGCACTTGCCAATGTAAATGTGAGGGCAATCTTACATTAGTTTCTCTATAATCATTAGGACTATTTGGCATATCTGGTCCCCTTGTGTCCCTTCAGTCATAACTCTGAAACCTTGAGTGTATGCTGCTTATGAAACTCTTCTTAACTTTTCTTAACTTACAGTTTTTGAGAGAGAGAGAGAGAGAGAGAGAATGCACTTTATTTCTGAGGTATCATTTCTCATTTCTTCAGAAATTCCTTGATTTTTTAGCTAAGGTTTTTCTCCCAAAATGTTTTAATCAGTTTTTCTCAACCTCTTAAATCCCTAATTATCCTGGCCATTCTCAAATATGCTTTGTTCAATGCTAGTTGGAATTAAGCAGACTAGAAACCATGCTGACTGTTTAATTTACTTACTGTGGCAGTTTAATTTTAGTAATTTTTAAATAGGACCTGAGCATTCTGGCTTTAAGATCAGCTCTTACATTCATTACCTTCTCTGTAAAGCAGGGGAAAAGGGTTCTATATTCTCAGTCTACCATTTAGAAGATTCATGACTTGGGTTGGCACTATTTTTATTTATTGAAAGATTCTTATGCCACAAAATCTAAAGGGAATCCCTAAAATCAGATGACAAAAAAAGTTATTTAAAACCTGCTTAAATAGACTCTATAATAATAGATTACCTATTACTCTCAGGAAGCTGAACACCTAGATTTAGAAAACAAAGTAAGCACTATGACCAGGAACACGTTTGGTTATTTCGGGTGGCCATTATTTGTTTCTTTCAACAAATATTGAATGAGTACATGAGTATTATGTGCAAAATATTATATTGAGCATTATGGGAAATAGGTGATATGTGATCTTAAATAATTTACAATCAAGTTGGAAATATATGAGCCTTTCATTTAATGCCTGTAGCACAAAGTGTCATTTGTTACCCTAAGGTAATGTGACAAACTAATTGCTTTGAGAGCACAGAGGACAAAAGGATCATTTGGCTAGAGAAATACAAAAGTACAGTACAGCATTTGTCATTTTGAGTTGGAGAGGCCATTATTGATAGAGGATAGAGGGAAGTCTATAACAAAAACAAAACAAAATATATACTGGTATATATATTTTTTCAGAAAATGTAATGTCGTAGAAAGTCTAGATATAACAGAAACATCTGCCATTACAGAAATGGGGTGTAATATTTGTGTCACCTCAGTGTGAGATATAGGTTGCAATAAAATGGCTTCATTTTCAAATTCAATAAATACTAATTAGCAGTTATTATGTATTATGCATTATAGTAGTTTCAGATACACCAAAAACAAAACAAAAATTATGGTTCCACCCACAGAGAGCTGATACATTGAACAGGATTATGGTGGAGAAGAATAAGGCTGTCAGCAAAAGATACCCTTAGGAAATACTATTTTCACCTACACCTGAGGGATGTAGCTCAAAATAAGGAAGGAGAAGAAGATAAGATAGAGCATGCCAGACTGGGAAAATTGGCTATGAAAGGACCCAGGGCCTAAGTAAAAATTGGAACCAAAAATAAGATTAAAAATCATACAGGCTCAATATTAAAGTAGAGGAAATAAACTAAAAAATGCGCAGAACCACATATGATTTGTGGATCTTTGTTAAACTATTTATAACAGAATAGCTTGAATACTGATACCTGCATATATATATATATATACACACACACACACTGTATTTCCCCTAGTTCTAGTTAGTTGTTCAGCAATGCCTATATTTTTATTGCTTATAATTTTTAGAAACACATAAAACTCCAGTCATATAAAAGTTTGGTAACTTGAAACATGATTTTTTTTAAAGCAATAAAACACACAAGAAACTTAGCTTGTGTGTCTGGAAAGGCTAATCAGTGGGACATAAGAGAATCTGGCATAGCTGCAGTATTTTCTCAGAAAACAAAAGTTAATATTATAGAGAAGCTGAACATTAATAAAATCTATCCTGATGTTCATTGTAGGAAAAAGATTTATAAATATGGATCAAAATTTATTCATTTATATAAGCTTAAGGTATGACTTTGATCTGTCATTCAACATTAATTCTAAAATGCTTATTGAATAGTAGAGGTCCAATGCATGAAAATCATGCACTGAAGGGTTCCCTCAGCCCAGCCTGCACCCTCTCCAATCTGGGACCCCTCTGGGGGTGTCTGACTGCTGGTTTATGCCCGATCTCTCAGGCCTAAACCAGTACTCAGACATCTCTCTCACAATCTGGAACTGCTGGCTCCTGACCACTTGCCTGCCTGGCTGCCTGATTGCCCCTAATTACCCTGCCTTCCAGCTTGATAGACCCCTAATTGCTCCCCTGCCAGCCTTATTTACACCTAACTGCTCCCCTGCAGGCTTGGTCACCTCCAACTGCCCTCCCATGTAGGCCTGGTACTCCCCAACTGCCCTCCCCTGCTGTCCATCTTGTGACAATGTGGGGATGGCGATCTTGTGATGATGTGGGGGCGGCCATCTTGTGGTGGCCATCTTGTGATGACATGGGGGCAGCCATCTTGTGACAACGTGTGGGTGGCCATCATCTGATACAAGGGTGTGAGGGTCAATTTGAATATTATCTCTTTATTATATAGGATGCCTATTTTTGACCAAGCACTGCACTTGACATTAGAGATAGAGTATGTTTTTTAAGGGGGGAAAGAGACACAATCCTTATTCTAATGGGGCTTACACTATCATGGAGGAGACAGATATGAACCAAACACTCAGAAAACTAAATGTAAAACTGTTACTATGAAAAGTGGTGTAAAAAAGAAGCACATGTAGCTAAAGGAGCATATAAAAGGGCATTTGATGTAATAGATTAAGAAAGCTTTCTTGAAGAAGACGTAATTCACTTGAAATATAAATAATAATGATATAGCTAGGCATAAAGGAGAAGCAGCAGCATTTGAGATAGAGTGACCAACAAGTGCACAGGAGTAAGCCAGGAGTGGATATGGGTAGAAAGTACATAGGATACGAAATAATGGTAACTTGGAGGAGGGTGTTGGTGGAGTCAAGATGGAAAGAAGCAGTCAGATTAGGCATAAGTCTCTCCAATCAAGCCCTTTGACTGTGAACTGGCTCTGTCTTCTCTATCTTCCCTGAAGAGCCTTAAGTAAACCATGGCTAATTGTGGAGAAAGTCCTAACACCATAACAAAACCCAGGGTATCTCAGAGGCAGCGAAGAGAATGGAGAAACATGAAGTGAGTATAGTGGAAGTCAGGGACCAGTCATAAGGAACTAGATGAGCCATAATTAAGGAATGTATACTTGGAGAGAAACCAAGATGACAGCATAGATAAACACCTAAACTGCTGCTTCGCACAACAATTTCAAAACTGCAACTAAAAGACAAAACGTCTATCACCCAGAACCATGAGAAAGCTGGCCAAGTAGAAGTTCTGCAACTAGAAAGAAAGAGAAAAGAGCATTGAGACATGCACAAGCACTGAAAAGCTGAGGTATGTAGGCACACAAACCAGGCTGGTGGTGGGCAATGGGGTGCTGCTGTTTTCAACCCGAAGGGAAACAAGATCCTGATTACTCTGAATTCCCATTTCTGGGGAAAAACTGGGGAACCAGACTCCTACGGGGAGAGGCTTGACTGTCTGCCGTCAGGTCAGAAAGGGAAGGTGGCTCCCTTGCAGAGGTGCACACAACAATCATTGTTCACTGCACAGGGGCAGAGGACGCGGGGACTTGAAAATGTGGAGATGCAGAGATGGCTGACTGGCATACATTGCTGTTTGCCAGGCCCTAGCCTACTGACTTCCTGAGAACCCACCCCACATAATCTGTAAACCTGCCTGAACTGTGCACAGTGGCATTTGCATATAAATGGCCTGCCTTATTGCTGCTTAATTTAACAAACTGCAGCTCTGGTAAGACAGCTCCAAAACCTCCAAACCCCAAGCAAAGAAGAGAAAACTGAAGTTCTCACTTAGCTCCTGCTGGGTCACCTCAGACAGTAGCTGACCTGCACCCCATTAGAGATCCAGAAGCTACTGTATCTACAGGTCATTGTGAGATGACACCAGAATTCAACTACTTATATCCATGAGTGACACATTCAAGAGGCAAGCTCGGTGAGCACCAAAGCCTCACTGAAACAAGCCCTGCCCCATAGGTGTGTCTCCAGCACAGCACTTCTTCCACTGCATCAACACAGGGAAGCAGCAAAATGCGGATACAAAGAAACATATCACAAATGAAATAAATGGAGGAAAGCAGACTACTGGACATAGAGTTCAGGACCACATTTATAAGGTTACTCAAGAATCTTCTAAAAACCGCTGAGAAACTTGATGAGACCTTCGAAGGGATTAGTGAGACCTTCAAGGACCTTAATGAGAATGCCAAGAAAATGGAAAAGGACCAGTCAGAAATTAAGCATACACTGTCTGAAATAAAGAATATACAGAAATTCAACTATAGATCAAAGGACCCCAAGAATCAAACCAATGATCTGAAATAAAAGACACCCAACCAGAAAAACAAAAAGAAAAAAGAATCCAAAAATATGAAGATAGTGTAAGGAGCCTCTGGGACAATTTTAAGCATACCAACATCTGAATTATTGGGGTGCCAAAAGAAGAGAGAGAGCAAAATATTGAAAACCCATTAGAAGAAATAATTACAGAAAACTTCCCTACCTGGTGAAAGAAATAGACTTACAAGTCCAGGAAGCACAGAGAACCCCAAACAAGAGGAATCCAAAGAGGATCATGCCAAGACACATCATAATGAAAATGCCAAGGGCAAAAGACAAAGAAAACAGCAAAAGAAAAACAGTTAGTTACCCTCAAGGAAGTACTCATACGACTGTTAGCTGATTTCTCAATAGAAACTATGCAGGTCAGAGGGGAGTGACAAGAAACATTCAAAGTGATGAAGAGCAAGAACCTACAACCAAGATTACTCTACCTAGCAAAGCTATCATTCATAATTGAAGGTCAGATAAAGAGCTTCACAGACAAGAAAAAGCTAAAGGAGTTCATCATCACCAAACCAGGATTATATGAAATGCTGAAGGGTATTCTTTAAGAAGAGGAAGGAGAAGAAAAAGATAAAGATAAAAACTATGAACAACAAAATGACAACAAATACATATTTACCAACAAGTGAATATCAAAATCAAGTGAATAAAAAATCTGATGAACAAAATGGACTGATGAATATAATAGAATCAGGGACACAGAAAAGGAGTGGACTGACAATTCTCAGGGGGAAGAGGGTGTGAGGGGTGCGGGAAGAGATTGGACAAAAATCTTACACCTATGTATGAATACAGTGGAGGGGGGTAGGGCATGGGGTGAGGCGGGGATTCAGGTGGAGGGGAGTTATGGGGGGAAAAAGAGGAACACCTGTAATAATCTGAACAATAAAGGTTTATTTTAATAAAAGGAATATATACTTCATTCTAAGGGAAATAGAGAACCAGCAAAGATTGTTCAGCAGAAGAATAAAATAATCAAATTTTACATTTTATCAAGTATAAAAGTTTTTGCTTTATTGCTAAACATTGGGAACTACTGAATATTTTTCAGCATGTAACTTGTTTTGGATAAAATTAATCTGACAACATTATCATGATGGTTTGGAGTTATAGATATAAAAGGATCTACAAATAAGAGAATAAATTGAAAAGCAATTTTGATAGTCTAGATGAGAAGTGTTAAGTGATAGCAATTGAGTAGTGATAAAGAAAAAAAAACAAAAAAAAATAAGATAAAAATTCAAGAGACAGTTCATTTGTTTTTCTTCAGAAGCTCAGACAGCTGTTTGGCAGTGTCTTAAAATCAACTTGCTAAAATGTAATCCTGATAACTGAGGGAGATTAATATAATGTATTTAAACTAAATATACATATTTCTCATAACTACATCAATGTGTCACTGCAAGCTCAAGGGTATGGGAACAATTTGTGTCTTTATTTTTAAATGAACACATTGATATTGTTTGTGTGGGGGGATGTCTGTGATGACTTGTGGGAAAATTTGGGTGTGCACAAATGCAGACGACCTCTTTGATGCCAGAGAAATGGGAGTCCATATTCAATAGCAAGGAAACTTAGTGAAGTTGCTCTATAGCTAAGAACAGCTTAAAGGAGGCCGATTTGGGGCATGTGCCAAGTGCCTCAGAGCCTATAAAAGAACTGCCTTCTTTTCATCACAACCAGCCCTTGAAAAACCTCCATTGACATTGAATTGCACCAGCCCTCCCACTGCCCAAGTCAAGCAGTACCTTTTAAATTTGAGGTAAATGAGTTCCAATTTTAGAAATGTGGGCTCCCCTCAGCCATGCAGGAGCAGCAGAGAACCAGGGGCTCTGCTTCATAAACATGGGCCAGAGGAAGTTGTAGCCCTACCTTTGTAGGAGAGCTTGGCACCCTTTCTTTCCCAAGCCAGTGGCCTCCTGAGAGCCTGGATACAACTTGACAGTGATGTTCTGAGAACTAGCCATTGACAAAGCTTCTTTGAGGAGAAGTCCTTGTTGGACAGAACATCCCAGTAGGCTATATGTGGCCTGCTGCTCCTATTTTCCTTTCCACTGTTCCACATCAAACAAAGGGTTGCTAAGAAGATTACCTTGGCAGATTTTTCCTTTTTAGATATTTTTAAAGTCTTCTTTAAAGAAATACAAAATTATATTTGTGAGGGGGAAATTGCTACTCCACAGGTTCAGTAATTGCTATACACATGTACAATGCTTTAATACCATAGGGAGTCACTATCAAAATGATGGGGAATTCATTTCCAATGGAGAGTTGGGTTCATTTTCTTTGTACTCCTTCTTCACTAAATAGTCAGACAAAGAGCATTAAAGCAATATTTTAGGTGTGAAGTGGTATGCTCTCATTCTAAAATTGGAAAGAAGTTTCAAATGTCTATAAAGGAGACAAATCTTTCCCAAAGATTGCAAAATGTGGTTTTCATAGTAAAGGAATACTAAATAAATTGTTTGACCAAGTTTTTTTCTAATAAAGCATTTAGTCAAAATAGTTTTTAAATAATTAAGATACCAAATATACATTCTTTTCATGATTAATATACTATTTGAAAATATGCTTTGAGAGATAAGTAATTAAAAATTGCATAATAGACACTCATTACAACTTCTTCAGGCAAAATTTTGTTTCAGGAAGACTTTGCTATTTTTGTAATGGGCACACTAGAATATAAGATATCTGAGTCATTTTTCATTTAACCTTCTCCCTATAAAAAATGTTTTGATCAATTCTCTGACACTTTTCCCTCACAAAAACAAACCTATTTCCAACTTTACAATGTAAGCTCAGGCAAAATAGAATTCAATACCTGTTTTTTCACATTATTTAAATTTAATTTACAAGCTATATAAATGTCAATGTGATTGATAACTACATGAGACAAGAGTGATAGAAATATTAAAGTCTCTGTGTGAAAAATTAATCTAAAAGTAACTCCTGTTTTGTTAAAATGATTAAACATTTGTTCACAATAGACCTGGTCTTAATATGATTGAATTAAATCTTAGTCTTTTTCATACAGGAAATTGCTTTTGCTTTTCTTGGGCAACAATTCCAATTAGAATAACCATCCTCAGATACCATTTGTTCAATGGCTTCCCTTTCATTGTGGTCACTAAAATGCTTATTCTGATTAAAAGGTTGTGGCATCTTCTAGCTGTTACAATTCTAACTTCAAGGAAAAATATGTCAAAATTTTCCTAAAACATTGCACATTTTGTATATACAGTCTTGACAAAGTGATATTGGAAAGAAGATTGTTTAGTCTTTCATAAAGTATTAACTAAAACCAGTACTATTTATTCAAAGGAAATTACAATGAGAGAAAACTAGAACATGTTTTCTTCCAAAGGGAAGATAAAATAATATTTTTGGATGGCTTCACCTTCTTCTTTTGTCAGGTAATGATTAAAATCTTGACAGAAATAATGAGTTTTTGTTATGTTTTGTGTTAAATCTAATAGGATGATCAAATAAAAATTGTTATTCCCAATACTCAGATAAAAATAAAGCTGCTCGTGGCAAGATTATTGCTCTACTATATAGTTCAGGCTTCAAACAGCATTGATTAAAGTCCTATATGCACACTGCCCCAAAAGTGCCAAGTGTTGAGATAAATCCATCTTAAATTACTTCTATGCTCCTTGGTTAGGAAATCCAAGTTATCATGAACACCCTCATTGCCCATTTGTTAATCCATCCCTCTAAGCATTAATTAGTTAGGAAAGCAGCTGTCCAAGCACTTACATGTAGGGATAGGCACTAGGATATCACAATGGCAATCAGAATATAATACCCGCCCTCAAGGTTTATGGGAGAAATCAGACTTGGGGGAAAAATAACATATTGTGCAAAGTCTCTTCATTGAGGTATGTACAACCGTTGGAGCACAAATTCATTTACTCAGTGGTAAGTTGAGACTGTACAGAGGAGATAAAAAAGAATCCCTTCTTGCTTTCTACCCTCTCAAAAAATTATTTAATTCATTCATTCATTCTGACTTTCCAGATCTTTATCAAAGGTTGTAAATTCAAAGACCTATAGGAGGTAAGCCATAATATAATTAAGTGAAGATCATAATCTGTCCTGAAAGATAAGTGCTATTTGATTTCCAATTAATTGTTATTACCAATAGTAGATCTAGTTTTCCAGATGAAACTTGAAACCCAGATTTTTAAATGCTAACTGCACTCAATGTTTTTAAGTCTTGTGCTAACCCAATGAAATACCTATAGGTCAGATCAGCCCACTGGCCACTGGTTTGCAACCTCTAGTTTTCCCTTCAGATTAATAGTACCTTAACAATACATGGGTAAGAACTCATGCACTATATTTTGGAAGCTGTTTCTATCACAAAACTCCTGAGCTATTAAAAAAGTTATTCATCTTTTCCATATTTGTGTGAACTTTCTAGAGACAGCCCATATGTTTCAGAAATGCAGTTTTGGAAATACATGGCCCAAAGAGAAATAATTTTTACTCTCTTTTAGAGAGGCTTTCAATCTCTAATTGTGTACCATCTCCTCAAAAAATATCGCTATACTATGGCAGATGGCCTAAATGGTTTATCTCTACAGAAGCTAAAGAATTTGCTTCTTTAAAGCAATGGATGAGGGCCCCTGGGAGTTTGTCACAGAAGCAGCAAGCCAGGTCTTTCTCAGTCCCACACAGATTTATGTTTTTTCTCCATGACGTACACTCTCCTGGGAAACATAAGCATGTCTTTAGCTCAACTGAGCAAAAAGAATGCCATGTGTAGACAACAAAGTTTCATGAGGCAAAGAAATTACTTGAATTTTTGCCATTATAAGCAAAGCAGATGGATTTCAAAAGCATAGTTGAGATGTTCTTAGGAACTGAGCTGTAAGAAGGGCCATGGTTTTGCTGTTCCAACCTTATTGTTATTAAATTTCAGTCTCTAGAGAGGCAATGTAAGGGGAAGAGAAAAGCACAGAATTGTCACAGCATCCCATGAAGCACAATAATAATGCAGTTTTTGCATAATGTGCTAACATCCCACTCACCCAGATGTCATGGAAAGTAACCACTCACAGTGGAAGCAGGCTCTGCAGTGATCCACATGATCAGTCAGAAACAAAACTGTGCTAATGCGGAAAACAATTTCACATCCAGCTACCACATTTGGGAAAGCTGTGAATATATTCAACATTGGCAGTGCTCTACAATAATTTTGTTTGCTTCTCCCACTAATTCTCAGGTTTTACTTTTAAAGAGCTCTTTGCAAAGAAGTAATAATGATAATGATTCCATTGTATACTATGATACTGTATTATTTCTCATTGTGATACGTGAACTAAACTGAAGTGTGCCCCTTTGTAAATGACTAAGTATTTGGTGGACATGTAAAAATGACTAATTTTTTGGAAACAGTGTGAGGAAAGAGGTACTCTGTTTTCTGTTAGTGTGACTGTACACTGATACATACTTTAGGAAAGGCAATATGATAAACCCCAAAATCTTTACAGCTATACTTTGGACACAAGTCCACTTTCAGAAATTTATCTTAAATAATTGAATGGACTATTTATTATAGCTAGAAAGGTAAAACAAAGTGTCATCCATAGCCCATTGATTAAGTAAACCATTTATTCAGTGAGTAGTATGTCCATATAATGAGGTAGAACCTTGTACTTTATAATGTGAAGAGTCTATAATATGTTGCAAGATGTCCATAGTCCATGTCCACAAATTATCTTTTACAATAGGATGTGTGTGTGTGTGTGTGTGTGTGTGTGTGTGTGTCTGTATTATCATACTGAAAAAGATAAAAGTTGGAGAAAGTAGAGTCCTATCTAATAAAAGAGTAATACGCAAGTTAACCATCACTCTACTACACCCACAAGCCATGCCCACCAGGCACACCCCTCCAGCCAATCAGGAGTGAGTATGCAAATTAAGTCTAGCCAAGATGACTGCAGCCACAGAGAGAGAAGGAGGGAGGCTTGGGTTGCCTCGGTGAAGGAGAAAGCCAAGTTTCCTGCACACCTGGCTGATCCAGGTCTCCACTCAATGCTACAAAGTTTCAATTATAGAAGATAAATAAATTCCACCAAAATGGCAGCAGCCATGGATGGAGCTGGAGAGAGCAGAAGGCTAGGGTTGCTCTAGCGAAGGAAGAAGCCAAGCTTTCTGCCTGCCCTGGACTGCCTTGGCCTCCACTTAAGGCTACAAAGTTTCAATTATAGAAGATAAATAAATCTCAATAGAAATGGCTGCAGTCACAGAACAAGCAAGAGGCTTGGCTCTGCTCCGGCTACAAAGTTTCAAGTGTAGATGATAAATATATCTAGATATGAGGGCCTCCACTTGGGTTGCTGGGGGATGTGGCCAGCCTGCAAACCATCACAGGCCCCTCACCCAGGCCACCCCATGCCCCAAGGGAAACCCCACCCTGATCTGGGCAACCTTCAGGGCAAACCAGCTGGCTCCAACCCATGCACCAGACCTCTATCATATCTAATAAAAGAGTAATATGCAGATTGACCATCACTCCAACACACAAGAGGGCTGCCCCCATGTGGTCAAAGACCCTGCCCCCATGTGGACACAAGATAGCCACCACAAGATGGCCAGCAAGAAAGGGCAGTTGGGAGAGATCAGGCCTGCAAGGGACAGCAGTTGTGGGTGATCAGGCCAACAGAGGAGGGCAGTTGAGGGTGACCAGGCCTGCATGGGAGGGCACTTGGGGGCAATCAAGCCTGCAAGGGAGAGCAGTTAGAGGTGACCAGGTCAGCAGAGGAGGGCAGTTGGGAGTGACCAGGCCTGCAAGGAAGGGCAGTTGGGGAAGACCCTGGCCTGCAGGGGATAGCAGTTAGGGGTGACTGGGCCTACAGAGGAGGGCAGTTAGGGGTGACAAGGCCTGTAGGGAAGGGCAGTTAGGGGCAAACAAACTGGCAGGGAAACATTTAAGCATCAATCAGGCTGGCAGGAGAGTGGTTAGGGAATGATCAGTCTGGCAGGCAGAAGTGGTTAGGGGCGATCAGGAAGGCAGGCAGGTGAGCAGTTGAGAGCCAGCAGTTCTGGATTGTGAGAGGGATATCTGACTGCCCAGGCATTCGGGCATCCCTTAAGGGGTCCAGATTGGAGAGGGTGCAGGCTGGGCTGAGGGACATCCCCTGCCTTCCATGCACAAATTTTGTGTACCAGACCTCTAGTAATATAAGAATAATAATACAGACATGAAAAGCATAGATTTCCAGTGGGTTAGAGAGGGGAAAAAATGAGATTTGGGATATTTTAGTTCTACTTTACTTAGGCAGTATTTGATTTTTTTCAAGCACATGTAGCCATTTCATTGAACATGCAGGAACTGATAAATTGCAATAATAAAAGAGAGTCATCTTTCACCCATTACTTCCTTCACACATGACCTGGGGAATTTTCTTCTCCATCCTTTAATGATATTGAGGGCAGATCCTAATGTCTTTCCTGTCATTTCAGGTATTTGAATAATGTTGTTTGCAACTTTTGAAAGGTTTTCTCCAATCTAATTTCAGATTTTAATCTCTCATCCTAATAAAATTTCTCCTTCCCCTGGCAAAATTCTGATCCCTGGCTTGAGGACAGAAGTAACAAAAAGGAAGGCTAGTCTGTCCTTTTAGACCCCTTGTCTCACTTCTTTTTCTGTGCTCAATATTAAATTTCCTAATTTTGATCATTGTATTGTGATTATGTAAGGGAATGTCCTTGTTCATAAAAAATGAATACTGAATAAACAATAAAGGGCAAAAAGTATATTATGCCTGCAATTTTTTAAATACTTTTTATTGATTTCAGAGAGGAAGGAAGAGGGAGAGAGATGAAAACATCGATGATAGCGAGGCTCATTGATTGGCTGCCTCCTGCACACCCACACTGGTGATCAAGCCATAACCCAGGTGAGCCCTGACCAGGAATCAAACCATGACCTCCTGTTCATAGGTCAATACTCAACCATACAGCCACACTGGCTGGGCTATGCCTGCAATTTACTCCCAGATAATTTGGTAAGTATAATTATACTAGAGGTACATGAAATTTGTGCAGAGAGGGCAGGGGGGTGTCCCTGGGACCCCTCAAGGGCTGTCCAACTGCCCGATTAGCCTGATCCTAGCAGGATCAGGCCTAAATGGGCAGTCGGACATCCTTCTCACAATCCAGGACTGCTGGCTTCAAACTGCTCACCTGCCTGCCTCCCTGCCAGCCTGATCACCCCCTAACCACTACCCTGCCAGCCTAATTGATGTCTAACTGCTCCCTTACCAACCTGTTTGCCTCCAACTTCTCTCCTCTGATAGCCTGGTCACCACTAACTGCCCTCCCCTCCAGGCTTAATCACCCCCAACTGCCCTCCCTTGCAGGCCTGGAACCTCCCAACTGTCCCCCCTGCTGGCCAGCTTTTGGTGGCCATCTTGTGATGGTCATCTTGTGTCCAAATGGGGGTAAGATCTTTGACCACATAGGGGTAGCCCTCTTGTGTGTTGGAGTGATGGTCAATCTACATATTACTCTTTTAGATAGGATAGAGGCCTGGTGCATGGGTGGGGGCCAGCTGGTTTGCCCTGAAGGGTGTCCTGGATCAGGGTGGGGGTTCCCTTGGGGCGTGGGGTAGCATGGGTGAGGGGCTTGTGGTGGTTTGCAGGCCAGCCATGCCCTCCAGTGACCCAAGCAGCGGCCCTGGGATCTGGGATTAATTTATGTTCTCCATTTGAAACTTTGTAGCCTAGAGTGGAGGCCTAGGTGCTAGGGCTGCAGAAGCTATGCTTCCTCCATTACCCAGCAACCCAAGACTCTGCTTTCTCCAGCTCCTTGACTGCCACCATTTCTGTTTGGATTATGTATCTTTTATAATTGAAATTTTGTAGCATTGAGTGGAGGCCTACGCCCACAATGGCAGGTGAAAAGCTTAGCTCCCTCTATTGTCAGGGAAACCCAAGCCTCCTTTCTGCTCTCAGTGGTGGCAGTCATCTTATTTGGGGTTTATGTGCATAATGTGTTCCTGATTGGCTGGTGGATGTGGCTGTGGGCGTGGCTTGCTCAGAAGTGCAGTCAATTTGCATATTACTCTTTTATTAGATAGGATATACAGAAAAAGAGGAGGGAAGAATAGTAAAGCAAAAAATAATCAAACAACAATGATAAATGTAGCAAATTGTTAACAATCTGTTAGTTTCTGTGAAAGGAACACAGGAGTTGTCTATGCTAGACCTGCAAATGTACGGTAAGTTTTAAATTATTTCCACATAAAAATCTTCAAAAAACATTTTGTCATTACCCTACTTATACCTGACTGTCCTCTACATAGTAGTAGCCTGCTTGGTCCGCTGGAAATGCACACATGTTCAGCCTGTCCCCACAGTTGCTCTCATCTCACTCTGCCATCAAGAGCTGCCTTTTGGCTTTGCCAATCAAAGCCATTTGACTGTACCTATTCCTCCTATTCACCAGGGTGCACCTATCACTTAGCTAGCAGTACAGGCACAGCCTAGAAGTATTTCCAGCCCACCAAACAGCCATCTGGAGAATCCTAGGCAAATCTCCCCTTTTTGTAAGCCCTATCTCTTCAATGGGATTGCTTATTGGCATCATTGGAAGTTGGAAGGTGTGGAGAGTTGAGTGTTGAGTGCCACTTTATTCTTTACTCTTGCAAATTCCCCTCAAAATTAATTATAAATCTTCCTCTAAACAGAATTCTGGAGACTATGTGTCCTGGAATAATTTGGTCTACCTCAGCAAAGCCTGTATGTATACAGCTAATTCTTTTCCTCAGTTGAACCTTTGTTAAAAATTCAACCAAAGTCAACAGCTAATATCATATTTTATATACTATTTCACATATGTGACTTCAGTGACAGAAATGTTTACAAGGATATTTTGTGATTGCTTTGCATCACTGAAGAAGAATACATTTTGGATACTTTAGATTCCTCCATATTTCAAGAAGGGCCATGAGCAGGTAATTTCCATAACAGGTTGAGTCAGTACCTCTGGCTTCAGCAGCCTAAGGAGCACACCTTGGTCTGGACATCAGCACCCACCACCCAACATTAGTAGTCTGCAAAGGCTGTACTGTGGCACCTCCACCTGCAGGGGTGATTTAGTGGACCTCAGAGATGGCCTTCATAGCTGGCAGAGCAGGAGAGCCAGAAGCCAGTGGAAAAAAAATGATGGTCACTAAGTGGAAACCAAGAGGATGCATTTGAGTACACGGGAATTGAGTGCAGGAAGAAAGGAATTGTGAAGCAGCCCTGGAATGCAGGAAGAGACAGTGAGAGTGAAGGTAGTGGAAGAGGTTAAGAAATGCCATGTGCAATAGATTCTGTGGCTTCAATTTTGATTTTTTGGCTGCTGAATCTGGAGATGTATGCATACCCCTGATTGAATGGAATTTAAACACATTCTTCTACTTTCCCTGCCCTAGAAGAAGTTTAAAGTCTGCAGTCACAAGAAAAGAACCATCAACAACTCCAGTGCCCTTTGTCTAAGGCACTTTGGGGCAGTGCAGCAGAAAGAATGCGGGCAAAGAACTCCATGGATTTACATTCCCTCCTTATTTTCACTATATACAGGGTGAGGCACAGTATGGGATGTAGGCGAGAACAAACACATGTAAAGAGCTTTCTCTAGGTCAATTCACATTCAGAATAAATAGCACAAGACTCCTGAAAGCCAAGAGTCTAACAGAAGGACTTAAGTCTAGAAAATTATTGACAGCAACTTGGATGACTTTAAGAATTCAGTGGAGACTCTAAGGGACTGCTTTCTAATTGATAGTCAACTTTTAAAATTATAGGCAGGTGATTTCCTGAAAGTAAAGACCACTCTCCTATCCAAAAACTGTCCAAATTCACATTGAAATATTTCAGAGAAGAGGGTATAATAATGTAAGCCTCCTAAATGTTATTTCTTTTTTTAAAAAAATATTTTATTGACTTTTCACAGAGAGGAAGGGAGAGGGATAGAAAGTCAGAAACATCGATGAGAGAGAAACATTGATCAGCTGCCTCTTGCGCACACACACACACACACACACACACACACACACACACACACACACACACCGGAGATGTGCCCGCAGCCACCGTACATGCCCTTGACCAGAATCGAACCTGGGACCCTTCAATCCGCAGGCCGAGGCTCTATGCACTGAGCCAAACCGGTTTTGGCCTAAATGTTATTTCTTTTATCAGTATTAGTATTTGGGAGGGAGAGGGTCCTACTGAATCTCTTTAGATTCTAGCCCCATCTACCCAATGATACCAAAGGAGCAAAGAAACACAGAGACACGAACTGCTCTCCCTGAGAAGCCCTGGAGGTATACTTCTGTCCTTAATATTGTTTATCTAGGAGCTGATCATATTGCTGGAGAAAAGAGCCACAAGATACTTTCCCAGCATTTGTCATTGTCAGCAGGCATTGGGCTGCTGGCAATAAGGAGTTTTCCTTCCTTTTCTCTATTTCATGCTAATACAATTTAAGGGTGCACTTTCTACCTGTGGACTTTAAGGCAAGCTCATGAATCTTACTAGTAAATCCCAGAATTTCTGCTCTGTACTCCAGGTTCTAACCCAGATTTTCAAAAGTGAGCTTGACATCATTAAAGGTAAGTTAGGTGTACAAATTAAATTGCTTAAATTCCATTCAGAAAGTATGATTTCATAGTTCTTAAAGTGGGGGAAATAACTTCAGAAGTTTCTAAAGCTTTCCAAACTTCCCCTTTCCTTGGCTGCTGCCACTGGTAGTATTTCTGGATTTAAAATTTGGGGCTTCAGGTTTTCAGAATAGGTTCTCATGAGTTCTTATAAAAAACCCAATGACTTTGCATCTCTTGGATAATTAGTGACATTGAGCATTTTTTCATATGTCTCTTAGCCTTCTGTCTTCTTTCAAAAGGATTCTATGTAGGTCCATTGCCCATTTTTTAGTTGGATCTTTTATCTTCCTTTTATTAAGTTGTATAAATTTCCTGTAGATGTTGAAGATTAAATCTTTATCAGTGATAACATTTGCAAGTGTGTTCTCCCATACTGTGGGCTTTCTTGTTGTTTTGTTGATGGTTTCTTTTGTTGTGAAGAAGCTTTTTATTTTGATGTAGTCTCATTTGTTTATTTTCTCTTTAGCTTCCATTGCCCTAGGAGCAGTATTGGTGAAGAAATTGCTTCAGTGTATGTCTGAGATTTCTCTGCCTGTGGATTTCTTTAGTATTTTTATGGTTTCCTGTTTTATGTTTGACCTGTATCCATTTTGAGTTAATTTTTGTGTATGGAGTAAGTTGGTGGTCTAGTTTCCTTTTTTTTTTTGCATGTCTCTGTCCAATTTTCCCAACACCATTTATTGAAGAGATTGTCTTGACTCCATTGTATGTTCATGCCTCCTTTGTCAAATATTAATTGAGCATTGTGGTTTGGGTCGATATCTGAGTTCTCTATTCTATTCCATTGGTCTATATGTCTGTTCTTGTGCCAGTACCAGAACAGAAGGAAGGCCAAGAGACAGATGAAAATATGATCAAAGTCACTAATTATCTGAGAGATGCAAATCAAAACAACAATGTGGTACCATTTCACACCTGTCAGAATGGCAACCATCAACAAATCAACAAATGACAAGTGCTGGCGAGGATGCAGAGAAAAAGGAACCCTCGTGCACTGCTGGTCAGAATGCAGACTGGTGCAGCACTGTGGAGAACAGTATGGAGTTTCCTCAAAAAACTAAAAATGGAGCTCCCATTTGACTCAGTAATCCCACTTCTAGGATTATATCCCAAGAAACACCAATCAGAAAGGATATATGCATCCTTATGTTCATAGCAGCACAATTCACCATAGCTAAGATTTGGAAACAATCTAAGTGCCCATCAGCAGATGAGTGGATTAGAAAACTATGGTACAGCTACACAATGGAATATTACGCTGCTATAAAAAAGAAGGAATTCTTACCATTTGCAGCAGCATGGATGGACCTGGAGAGCATTATGTTAAGTGAAATAAGCCAGGCAATGAAAAGAAAAATACCACATGATCTCACTGTATTTATGGAAAATAAAGAACATTATAACCTAATGAATAAAGTGATAGATACAGAGGCAGTAAAGCACCAAACAGACTATCAAATTACAACAGGAAGGCTGGGGAGTGTTGGGGAGGGAGGTAAATAGATTAACCAAAGGAGTTGTATGCATGCATTTAAGCACACCAATGGACACAGATCATGGTGGGGTGGGAGGAGGGCATGTCACAGGGGGTAGGGGAGGCTAAGGGAAGGTCAATGGGGAAAAAAGGAGATATATGTACTAATATATGTAATATTTTAAACAATAAAAAATAATATAAAAAGTAAGGATTATGCCACAGGAAAAAAATGAAAGACCAATGTTCTCCATTATTTATCTCTTTTAAATGATAAACATATTATCTATGACATTAGAGCTATGGTTAAAAACATGGACACTAGAGTTCAGACTGCGTAGGGTTCAGTCTCAGTATTTCACTTACCAGCTATTGATCTTGGACAAGTAATTTAGATCTCTCTGAGTTTATTTCCTCATATTACACATCTATGGAGTGTTTCCAATCTTATAGAAAGAATGCATGTTAAGCATCTTACTCAGTGTCTAGCACCTAGCAAAGTAATCAAAACTGATGACAATGATTATCATCATCATCATCATCATCATCATCATCATCTCATCATCATTATTGTTACTGTCACTACAGAGATAGATAAGATTTTTTATAGATTATTTTAATTTATCATGGACATTGAGGTTGTATTTTTAAGACATTTTAATTGTTTTTAGAGAGGAAGAGAGAGGGAGAGATAGAAACAACAATGAGAGATAATCATTGGTCAGCTGCCTCCTGCATGCCTCCTATTGGGAATCAAAACCACATGTGCCAGACCTGGAATCTAACCATGACCTCCTGGTTCATATGTCGACACTCAACCACAGAGCCATACCAGCTGGGTGAGGATGTATTTTAAAATAATGTACTTTAAGTTTATAGCCCTAACAAAACTTCTTACAATGTATTTAATAATGTTGCAAATACAAAAATATTTTATGCTTGCATGTGTAAGGGCAAATACAAATTAAAAATAAGAGATTTAATTGTCCCTGTTTTAAAAAAAAATGCAGGGAGATACAATACCCTCCTTTGCCTAGAAAATTTACTTTAGAAAACTTGTAATTGCAAATCTCTCCTTTGTTTCTATGAAATATATTCAAATCTTTTAATAGCTAAAAGTGCTTCTCGCCAGCTTTAAGACCCAGGCATGCCTTTTTCTTGGGTACCATCTCTTTGAAATCTAACCATGAAGGAAGATAGAGTCTCTATCTCCCAGTTTTCATGGGAGAGTAGAAGGCTAACTTCATCAGGATGTCTCACTCTATGTTGTAAGACTCCTTCATGTCATACAAATACTAATGGCCCAATGCATGAGTTCATGCACATTGAAAGTAAATTAATTAGAAGAAATATTTTAATATTGCTATTTGCTCTTTCTCTATAATAGAAGTGCCAACCAAATTCAAAATCGACAATGACAGATCGAAACACATGCATGTGATTGGCGCCAGCGAGAGCTTTATATGTGTCATGCATTCATGAGTCAACTTAGCCTTATATATATATATCCTTTATATATATATAAAATTAAGCAAGTTTATTCTATATATATAATGGAATAAACTTTCTTAATTAGACCTGCTTTCTGATTTAGCTAAACTTTTTCCATGCCGAGACCAGTTTGGCTCAGTGGATAGAGCATCAGACTGCGGACTGAAAGGTCCCGGGTTCGATTCCCGGCAAAGGCATGTACCTTGGCTGCGGGCACATCCCCAGTAGGGGGCGTGCAAGAGGCAGCTGATCGATGTCTCTCTCTCATCAATGTTTCTGACTTTCTAACCCTCTCCCTTCTGCTCTGTAAAAAATCAATAAAATATATTTTAAAAAATAATAAAAATAAATAAATAGATAGATAAATAAACAAACAAACAAACAAACTTTTTCCAGCTCAATGAAGCACCCCAACTTCTATTTCAGGTAGTTGTCAGCAGCACAGCAGTAAATATCAACAAAAAGCAGATAATTATTGTAGATCACGCAGGGAGAGAACAAAGAGTGAAATATTTAACTGAGACGGTGTTTGACCTCATTATGTGCAATGAGAAAACCTGAAGTCATTTTCAAGGTCCACCATTTCTTACTTCTTTTCTGTCAGGTCAAGTTTCTATGCTTTCTAAGTCTCCATTTTCTGGCTAATGAAAAGAAAATAGGATTCCACTGAGTCTCCTACCTACCTTCTCTGGAACTTCTGTGAGGATCAAATGAGATGAGGCATGAGAAAATGCTCCAAAGACATTTGGTTAAAGTGTGAAATGTTTACACCTGGCTATAAAGCAAGTTGTGTTCCTGGGCTGAAGAAACTCCAAGGAGGCTAGTCGCGAGGAAGAGGAAGGCAGGCATTGCTATGTGACATCATTACTAGGCACCCACAGCCACCGTGGGCTGGGCTGTGGTCCGCATTTTGCATCATGGGGTCTCAGCAGCATCAACTGCGATTTGGTGGGCTGTCACTCTGGGGTGGTGGCGGGGCCTGTGTACCACTTGAAGGAAGCCAAGTGTTGCTTTGTGAGTGACAGGTCTGTGATGCCATTTCTCTGTAAATGGCCAGTGAGCGTCATGGCAGCTCCTGCGTTGAGTGTCTATCCCCTGATGGTCAGTGTGCATCATAGTGACCAGTTGGGTGGACATTTAGCATATTAGCCATATATGTATGTATGTATGTATGTGTGTGTGTGTATATATATAATGTTTATTTGCCTTTGGATAAAGCTAAAGAGCAAACATATACAGCCACCCCAATTACCTGTTTGGATGAATTATAGGTGACAAATGGTGCTGTCAAGTCCTCTGACTTGAGGACTGGTTATTCTTCATCCTGAAAACATGTGGGTAATGAGCTGTAACTGCTTGGCTATAGAAAAGGTGAAATTTCTTTCTACCTTTGCAATCTCTTAGTGGATTGCCTATGCTGCACCACATTCTGGTTTAATGTTTATTCAGTAATAAACCTGTTTTCTTTCTTTTCTAGGTTTTTCTGGTTTGGTATTTTTTCATTATTTTGAATTATATTTCTCCAACACATATGTCATTTAGTGTATGGTCCCAGGTGAAAAAAAATGCAATACTGTTTTACTCATAAGATAGTACAGTTACTTGCTAAGTTGGGATACCGCAAATTCTCAAACTTAATTGTCTCAAACTCCATTCATATTTGGCCATTGACTTTGACAATATAGAATTCTATCTGAAATCTTATTTTTAAAAAAAGCAATGATTAAGAAATGACCCCATCTTTTTGTGTTCTAGGAAATAGCTTTCTCCAAATAACCCACCCTTCCCATATAACTTAGAAAATGGCTCTCATCAATACTAATAAAAGGGTAATATGCTAATCAGACTGGGAGACCTTCCAGAAGACTTCTGGACATCCTTCCGGACAAACCATGGGGCAATCAGGCCAGGAGGGGAGGGCAGTTGGGAGTGATCAGGCTGGTGGGGGGAGAAGGGAGGAGTTGGGGTCAAGCAAGGCAGCAGAAGGGGGCAGTTGGGGGCGAGCAGGCCAGCAGGGATTGGGAGGCAGTTGGAGGCAAGCAGGTCGGCAGGCAGAGTGGTTAAGGGCAATAAAGCAGGCAGGCAGGTGAGTGGTTTACGAGCCAGTGGTCTCCAATTGTGAAAGGGATGTCTGACTGCCGGTTTAGGCCCAATCCTGCAGTGGAACATCCCCTAAGGGGTCCCAGGTTGGAAAGGGTGCAGGCCAGGCTGAGGGACACAATCTCCCATGCAGAAATTTTGCACCAGGCCACTAGTTTACTTATAATAAGGTCAGACACAGATCTTCAGATTCTCATTCTTTCCTTCAAAAATGATTAGTTGACCTGTTTTATTCCTGCTGATCAATTACAATAAAACACTTTTGAACCAAATTTTGTTCGGGTTTTTCTTTTGCCTGAGTTCCTGAATTTTGATCAAATCTTCAGTCTAAGTCAGCATATAACACATTTTAATGACACCCCACTGACTCCTAAAGGAAGCCATAGGCTTCTACAGGAGCTTGAGCAGGGCTGTTCAGGATAGGGCATTGTGGACATCACTTATTCACAGGGTTGTCAGAAGTCAGAGCTGACTCAAGGGCATGTAACACACAGTAAGAGGAGGCTCATCTTAGAGTAAAACATATTCTGATCTACTGTCCCATCAAGCCACCTGACCTTTTCATCACAACTTCCACCAACAAGTTGTTCCTAGCTTTGCTTACTCCTCCTTGTTAAAGAAAACCTTTGTGCCAAAACTGGTTTGGCTTAGCGGATAGAGCGTCAGCCTGCAGACTAAAGGGTCCCAGGTTCGATTCCGGTCAAGGGCATGTACCTTGGCTGCAGGTACATCCCCAGTAGGGGGTGTGCAGGAGGTGGCTGATCCGCGTTTCTCTCTCATCAATGTTTCTGACTTTCTATCCCTCTCCCTTCCTCACTGTAAAAAATCAATAAAAAAAAAATATATATATATAAAAAGAAAGAAAACATTTGTGCCTAATCCTGAGACTCTTACAGATCATAGATCTCAAAATCAGAGCATTCTTCCTATCTCAATAGTCCCCTTCCCCTACTGAAATAGTTCCTTTCCCATCTCTTGCAATAATCCTTTTGAATAAGGTAACTCCTTACCTAAACCTCAATGTTTTTTTAGTTGGTTGAACATTAATAGATTGATAAGTTCCACTTTATAAATTAAAATAAAATAATTAATTTGGTTTCCAAGAAACTGACTTTTTAAAAATGTTTTTCAAATGCAAATAAATGCCTGGCTACAGAAGAGCCATCAACCTCACTATATACAGAAAAAAGGCGTATGCTCTGGCCAGTTTGATTCAGAAGGGTTTCATGCATTTGATTCCTGGTCAAGGGCATATACCTCATTTGCAAGGGCACATACCTCAGGCCCCAGGCAGGTTGCTTGCGGGACATCGCCAGTGTATGTGTCTCTCTCACATCCATGTTTCTCTCTCTCTCTTTCCCTCCCTCCCTCCCTCCCTCCCTCCCTCCCTCCCTCCCTCCCTCCCTCCCTCCCTTGTCTTTCTCTAAAGATCTATGGAAAAAATATCCTCAGGTGAAGATTTTTTTTTTAAAAAGGCAGTATGTGTTCAAAACCAAATAAAGTTAGAGCAATGGTCCTTAGATTTTCATATACATTCAAATCACCTTCGGGGTTTGTTAAAATACAGATTGCTAGGCCCCACCCCCAGAGTTTCTGATTCAGTAGATTTTGAAGGACATACTGATTTGCATTTCTAATAAGCTCCCAGCGTTGTCAATGTTGCTGGTTTGTCTACCATACCACCGATTAGAGCATTTCTTTTTACTCACTTATTCAACAAATATTTATTGTATACCTAATGTGTGCTAGACATTATTCTAGGTGTTGAATAGACATTCCTGTACCCTCAAAAAAGTAAACTGTGAGGTAGATAAACAGTAAACAACCTAAAGAAGTAAAATATATGGAATGTTAGTGATAACTGTTAAGAAGGAAAAGAATAAATCTAGGAATGGAGATATGTGTGTATGTCGCAGTGGGCATGATGTTAAAATTTTGATAGACCCAGCAGAGAAATTCCCCCTGACATATTTTTTATTAAAACCCAAAAGATTTTTAAAAAATGGTTCTGGAACAACTATAAATTGACATGCAAAGAAACGAATCAAGACACAGAAATGCGGAGAGGTGGAATCACAGAGAACCTCATGGTACTGTGAACCTGTGAATGAGATGCGAAGGCTTTAGAGAGTTTTGAACAGATTATATCAAATTTATATCTACAATAATAAAATCTTAATATGCTAATTAGACTGAATGACCTTCTGGACAACCATGCTATGACACGCACTGGTGGATGTGATGCCGTTGGTGTGATGCCTTTGGTGTGATGCCATTGGTCAGAGGCCCAGCCATTGCCTCATAATCGCCCTGCAGAGGGAGACCCAGGCCACTGGCTAGCGGAGTGATCAATCACAAGGCTCCATGATGGCCCCAAAGAGGGAGGCCTAGGCCACCAACCAGCAGGCTGCAGCGGGTGGGCGGGGCCTCCCTCTGCGAGGGAAGCCCGTGACCAGGGTGCCAAGGGGTGCTGGTAGCTGGAGGAAGAAAGGTCTACGCTTGCATGAATTTTGTGCATCAGGCTTCTAGTTTGAATAGAATTGCCCTGATTGCTGTTCTGAGAATAAAGAACATAAAAGAGGCAAGAGCAGAGGCAGACTGACCAAGGAGGAGGCTATTGTGATAGTCGCCATTGAAGTTGACTGTATTCACCATAGACATGCAGCACGTTCTAAATCAGTAGGCTAGTCTTTGCAGCATGTATGTGATGGTAACAGTTACAACCCTACATAAAGTGGGGATCAAAATATAAAATGCATAAAACGTGGGCTCTTATTATTGCAAAGTTAATGAAACAAATCAAAAGGTATAAAAATATTGAAACCTATGTAAATAGTGTCTGGAATCAGAATTTAGCAAATCCCAAATAATCACAAGGCAGTCACTTTATAAGCCTCCTTTGTCCTGCAGAAGATAACTCATTCCCCATCCTCCAACCCTTCTACCACTTCCTAACCTTACTAAGCTGATCAGAGGACTGATGCCAACTTGCCAATCATATCATAGCTAAATTTACATTTTATGGGACATTATTGTGAAATATTATTGCTTTTCTATGTTTACTGAGCAACAAATTCATTTTTTCCTAGCATAACAGTGCAAATTGATCTGTGTGTTAAAGTATTATCTATGCTCCAAAACAATGCCTCTAACAAATTTGATTATATCAATTGCTTTTGCAATTTTCAATGATCACAGAGCAAGAATTGTTCTCTGATTGCTTTATTTTTATAGTATATAAACTCCTAACTACAACAAAGAATTTATCAGGAAAAAATGTCCACTTTATAGAGAACTATCATTTCTTATTTTAATTAAATTTATTAAGGTGACATTGGTTAACAAAATTATATAGGTTTCAAGTGTACCATTCCATGATTCATCATCTGTATGTTGCATTGTTCATCAACCAGCTGAATTATAAACTGGCTGAGATAATGAATTTGCCAGAAGAACCTGATAAAGCTTCCATAGAGGATCTGACCACAATATTATTATTTTCATTTCCAAAACATAAGATTTCACTTATATTTTGACTTATTACATAAGACTTAGTCTCCTAATATGAAACTGTAACAAAGCTTCACAAATGTCCCATGCCCAAGTTATCCAAGTTACAAAAGTACAAGTTATAAGTTTTATTGTAGACTTTGATCATTATAAAGAAATTATTTTTTAAAAACCCTATAATATATTTTCTAAACTTTGAGATTAAAAAGCTACCTTTCCTGATTATTACCAAAGATATTAAAGTAGACCAAAAAAAGGCAACCAAAAAGTGACATACTAACTACTTGAAAATGATAAGACACTCTCTTAAATAACCCCTAGATAAAAGAGAAAATCAAAACAAATTTAAAATTATTTTAGACATGTTAAAAAAGAGAATAATTTAGACAATTATAGGGATACTTATAAATGCACATTTTATTATCTATATTTATAAAAGCCTAGTATGCAAATTGTCCCCATGGAAGTTCGACTGGGAGACTGATTGCTTGCTATGATGTGCATTGACCACAAGGGGGTGGCACGTGACAAAGGAAGGCCCTGGCTGGCAGGCAGAAAGCTTCTTTTGGCTCTGATCACTGGCCAGGCCTGGGGATCTACCCGTGCACAAAAACAAGCTGAGTATTGAAGAAATTAGAAAATTAAGAAAGTGGACATAAATATAAAAATCTTAAATTAATGAAAATTTTTAGAAGAGAATACCAATTAAATCGAAAGGAAGTTCTTAATAAAGACCAGTAAAATAACCAATCAATAACAAACTTGATTAAGAAAAACAAAAGGTAGCAAAATTCTCCCAGGAATGAAAAACATGCCATAATAAATGGATCAAACAAAATCATTATAACAAAATGATATCTATAATTCTGTAGCAATATTAATAAACATTTTAGTACATACTATGTGCCAGATACTATTCTAAGCCCTTAGCATATTACTCATTTAATTATTACCAAAATAAATATACTCTGATATAGATACTTAACCATTTTACACATCAAAAAGCTAAAATAAAATTACACGATATATTTAAATAACAACTTTGAAAAATTTAAAGGGTAATTTTTAAGAATAAAATTATAAGTTTCTAATATTTAGTGATAAGAGTTTAAAATATTAATAGACTAATACCCACAGAAGAAGTTGGTAAGGTAATTAAGAACCCATACTTTTAGAAAAGGTCCTGAGAGTTTTGCAAAGACATTAGTCTTTTAAAGAAAAGATAATTTCTTCATTCTTTTAGTTGTCAAAGATGAAGCTTCCTTCATTTTCTAAAGCTAATAAATTCTTAATTCCAAAACCCATTAATCTAGCACCAAAAAAGAAAGAAAACTAGAACACTTGAAAACAATTTTGAAAAATTTAAAAACAAAGTTAGAGAATTTACACTCCTCAATTTCCAAACGAAATATAAAGTTGTTTGTAGTAAAAACCTGGCTCTATTTTTTTATACTTAAGTGCTAATATTTTTTAAGCCTCACTCCTTCCTCTTTCTCTTGGCCTCACATCAGGACAAGTTGGTAAGAAAGCATGAGCTCCTTCCTTTGACAAACACTTGCAGGAGATTCAAACCAGTAAGTTTGAATCTTAAACTGCCTCACCCCACTCTCTAAATGCTACAACACCCCCTAATCAATCTCCTTTTCTTGCTTTCTCAAATCAATTTCAGATCAGCTTAGCAAGCCTGTCTTGCTCCCCCCCCCCCCCTCCAGAAATTCTCTTAATGTTAGTAATAAATCTTTTCATGTGCTTTTTGGTGGTGGCATTATTTATCTTGACAGCTTAGCCCCATATTTTAGGTATGGTACCATCCTACTTCTACTAGTACAGTGTGGCTACACTTCTAATCAAGACAATCCAATATGTCAAAAGGGCAGACACAGAGATCCATCGAACATATATTTATGAGATCAAATTATTTCAATAGTGAAAGTGTTACCATCATAGCTAGCCAGCTAATATTAATAATAGGAAAGAAGTAAGGAGATGCCAGACATTATAAACAGGGTCATTCGGGTGGCTTCCCTAGGAAGCTGCTACTTTACACTCCCCACGGGAACCAATGGTCCTTTCCTTGCAAATCACTGAGAGAAGTGGTCCAGCCAAGGGGAAGATGGACACATGTGCAGTGAAGTTGGGGTGATGTAGGGAAGGTGCTTGCCTCTCACTCTAACCTGGAAAGAAAAATCATTGACTGGGAGGATGGACCCCAATACAAGCCGACGAAAATTTGGAAATTCATAATCCCCGGACAAAGAAATTCTCTCTTGCTCATCTTCATTCTTTCTTCCTTGCACTTGCTTGTTACATGCCCACACTAGCCCACCATATGTCTCTAGAAGCCACATGGCCCCTGGTCATGCAGACCCCACATGCAATGAACTGCAGCTGGAAACACAAGCTTACCTAGCCAGATGCTGGACTTGACTATGCTTCAACCTGAAATGGAAACTCTGGGCAAAGGCTTTAATCCTAGCTCTGTTGAAGACAAAATGGGATCTTTCCCAAGGCACAACAGAGGGAGATGGAAACCGAGGTACTTAATTCCCCAGAAATAAAGCTTTCCATGATACCTCATCCTCTTGTGGGGGTCCTGGGAAATTCTTGTTCCCACGGCACCCCAAGAAGCCCACTTCCACCAGCAACAGGTGGGGACATGGAAGATACCTCACTGATAACAAAAGCAGAGTCTTTTTTAGAAATGATACTGTGACAATTGATTATCACACTCAAAATAATGAGTGCAGCCCTGGCCTATTTAGTTCAGTGGATGGAACGTCAGCCTGCGGACTGAGGGGTCCCAGGTTCTATTCTGGTCTAGGGCATGTACCTTGGTTGTGGGCACATCCCCAGTGTGACTGATTATTCTCATTGATGTGTCTGACTCTCTATCCCTATCCCTTCCTGTCTGCAAAATTATCAATAAAATATATTTTTAAAAATGAGTGCAAACCCTTATATCATATCATACAAAACATTTTTAAATGGGTTATGCACTCAAATGTAAGAAAAAAAATTAAAAAAGCTTTTTGGGAAATAGGAAAAAATCTTCTTGACCACGGATTAGGATATAGTTATACAACACCAAAACCACAACATAATTAATTAACTTCATTAAAATTTTTTTTAAAATGGTTGCACTTCAAAAGATACTACTAAAAAAATAAAATGATAAGTACAGATTGGGGAAATATTTACAAATTATGTGCCTGATAAAGGATTTTCATCCAGAGTATATGAGGAGTTCTTACAACTCAAAATTAAGAAGTCATTAAAGAATGGCAAACATATTTAGATAAAAATTTCACCAAAAGATATATAAATGTTCAACAAGCACAAGAAAAAAATACTAAACATCATTAGTCATTAGAAAAATGCACATTAAAACCATGAAATATCACTTCTCATCTATAGAATGGCTATGAAAATGAAAAATATAGACAATAGCAAGTGTTGATGTTGAGAAACTGGGATTCGTACATACTCTGACAGTGGTCAAAAATGTGGCAGGCACTTGAAACAGTTTAGCAATTTCTTAAAATGGTATGTATATACCTAACATATGATAAACCATTCTATACCAAGTAAAATTAAAGCATATGGCCAATAAGATTATATGAATGTTTGTAGTAGTAGTATTTATAATAACTAAAAAGTAGAAACAACCCAAACATCCATCAAATGACAAATAAACAAAATGTGGCACATTTCATTATTAAGAACAAGATAATGGTAAGTGTCACATCACCAAACTGAGACTTTACTTGAAGTTTCAGTTCTCCCAGAAATGGAATCTTATAGCAGTCAGTCAGGAATTGCCTAGTTAGCACTTGTTAGGTAATCTTGGTAAGCCTCTGCCATTCCTTGCAATAACCAAACTGCTTTTGCCTAGTATCACTTCCTTGTTCAGGGTCCATTCTGCCTTTACAGATAAATGGAATAGGCTAAAAATTGAGAAATAAACCCTATATCTATGGTTTTCAAAAAAGTCAGCTTATACAGCTCCTTCAAGTGCCTTTTTTATCTACTAGATTGGATATTGCCCGATTCGAATCAAAGTTTGCTCAAATAAACTCCTAAATTTGTTTAATATGCCTCACTTTATCTTTTAACAGTCTGGTGTCAGAAAAGGGAACCAAAAGAGACCCTCAGGAGTCTCCAGGAGCAATGAGCAAACAGGAGTCCTTACCTGTTGAGCCGGCTGCTTTCCACTGCCTCTGCAGGTGGTGGGTTAGCTCTGCAGCTTTTGTATTATGAGTTTGCAGACTGAGTATTTCCTAGCCGCCTCTGCCTGCCTGATCACCCCAACCACTCTGTCAGCCTGTCTGACCACCCCTAGCTGCCTCTGCCTTGGCCCTCTGCCTCCACAGCTTTGTCTGGAAGGATGTCCAGAATGACTGATGTCCAGAAGGTCTGGTCTAATTAGCATATTATGCTTTTATTATTATAGATAATTTAATCATTAACAAAAGATACTGACACTTGTGAAGACAAATGGTTTAATAAAACAAGGTAGCATACAAATGCAAAAATATAAGAGAATGTTTGACATATGGTAATTTAGTTCAGGGGGACAAAAGTAATCTATTAATAAATGATGGAGTAGAATCTTACTTCACCATATATGTAAAAATAAATTTCAGGATGATTAAATATTTTAAGGTTAAAAAGCAATACAATGAATTTTATGCTGAAAATTACAGAGATAATTTATACATCTGTGGTGTGGGAAACAAATTCCTTAAAGAAAGATAGAAAATTTTGGAACAATATGCCATTGATTACGCAAAAGATTTTTTTTAATTTAAATTTTGTGCAAAGATAAAAGACAAATAATAGACTGGGAGAAAAAAATGCAATACATATGTCAATCAAAAGATTACATTTTCTAATATGCAAAGAATGTCCATAAATTAAGTATAATCAAATAAAAATGAAAACATTTATGAATAGCTAATTTTGAAAAAAGTATATTCAAATGCCAGGATATATTTGAACATTTTCTCAGTATCACTAATAGAGAGATACGAATTATAACAAAGAAATGGATTAGATTGGTGAAAAGATAAAGAATTTTAATATTCATTTGTGGGCAATAAATGAATAAATTAGCATTCAGACACTGCTAACAGGAGTTGCTACACTGTTTTTTTATAAATAGCCTGACAATATCTACTGAAATTTTAAAATATATAATGTTTGACCTACAAATTGACTTTGGGGCTCTATCCCAGAAATATATGCATAAGGTTGTTTGGAGGATAGACTTGCCTCTAACTCTGAGGTTAGGTTATTAGTAAGCAAGTGATGTTCAATTTGCATACCGTAATACAAATATCCTCAAATAATACCATAAATTTTACAGAAAATAGTTTGTAGAACTAGGTATATAAAATGTTCACAATAAAAGGCATGTAAGACGCCCTGACCGGTTTGGCTCAGTGGATAGAGCATTGGCCTGCAGACGGAAGGGTCCCAGGTTCGATTCTGGTCAAGGGCATGAACCTTAGTTGTGGGCACATACCCAGTGGGGAGTGTACAGGAGACACCTGATCGATGTTTCTCTCCCATTGATGTTTCTAACTCTCTATCTCTGTCCCTTGCTTCTGTAAAAATCAATAAAATATATTATTTTTTAAAAAGCATGCAAGAAAGTGATTCCAGCTGAGATAGTAATAGATTTCCTGTCTGTAGATAAGTTCACTCTTGTTGGAGGCATAGGGTCATTGAACACAGTGGCAAGTGGAATGACACACTGTTTAAATTATTTTTCTTCCACCATAACACAGCCAGCACAGTTAGCATAACTAATAATGAGGGGGAAAATGACATGAGATGCCTCCCACGTACTACACTGAATAGGGCCTAACATTATTTGAGTAGTGCTCTATCCAAAAACGCATAAACTAAATCTAATCATGAGGGGGGAGGGAAATACAACTGGGAGATATTCTATGAAATAGTTCTTTACTCTGCAAAATGCCAATGTCATAAAAGAGGAAAAAATGGTTATGCATTATTTCAGATTAAAGAAAACTAAAGGAATATGACAAGGAAGTTAAAATGGTATGACAATACATACATTTCATGATGCTGACTAGATTTTAGATTTTTTAAGTTCCTGTAAACAATATTAGAGAGTTGGTGAAATTTTAATAAGGGCTATATATTAGACACTTGTATTATATCAATGCTTACTTTCCTAAATTTGATCAATGTATTGTGGTAGCTAATAATTTAAAAAAAATTTTTTTAATCCTCACCCTAGGATATTTCTCCATTGATTTTTAGAGAGAGGGAAAGACCTCTAGAGAGAAATATTGATGTGAGAGAAATACATGGATTGGTTGCCTCCTGCATGAATCCTGACCAGGGCCCATGCAGGGGAAGAGCCTGCAGCCAAGGTATGTATGTGCCCTTGACTGAAATCAAACCTGAGACCCTTTGATTCATAGGCTAATGCTCTATCCACTGAGCCAAACTGGTAGGACTAATAATTATTTATTTTTAGAAGATTTAAGATGAAATATTTAGGAGTGCAAGGTACATGCTGAAATATTTAGAAGTCTACCACTTACTTTCAAATACTTTAGAAAAAACTACATACACACATACTAAAAATGATAAATTTAAGTGAAAGCTATATAGTTCATGTGCATATTGTGCATAGTTTTAAAATGCAAAATATTAGAAAAAGTCTAGACAAACTACAATCCTTTAAATTGTGGTAAGTAGGTGTTTAGAGTTACCATATGTGGGGGGAGAGAGAGAGAAAGAGAGGGAGAGAGGCTGATTTTAAAGAAGTGGCTCATGCATTTGTGGAGCTTGGCAAGTCTAAAATTTGTTGAGCAGGCTGGCAGGCTGGAAACTCAAAGGAGAGTTGATGCTGTCAATTTGAGTCTGAAATCTGAAGGGTAGAAACTCAGGCAGGGTCTGATGTTTAGTCTGGAGACAGAATTCCTCCTTAGGAAAAAACTGAGAATTCCTCCTCAGTCTTTGCTACTAAGGCCTTCAAATGATTGAATGAGGTCCATCCACATTATAAAGGGTAATCAGCTTTACTCAAAGCATATTGATTTAAATGTTAATCATATCTAAAGTACTAGTACACCAACACAGCAACATCTAGACCAGTGTTTGACTAAACAACTGGTACTGTGCCAAATTGCCACCTGCACACATAATTAGCCACGACAGCAGACTAAAGGTACAGGATAGAATATGTTTTTTTTTTATTATTAAACTTTTACCATAAATGCATGATTTTTATATTGTTCAAATTTTATCTCCTCTCTATCAACAGATATTCAGACACACATGCATACATGCACATGCCACATACACACACAAAAACAAGACAAATGTGAACCTACTCAGGCCATTGTGCTGGTTGCAAGTCTGAATTACTAAAGAGTGATGGCTTCTACATTCACAGCAGCATCCAATATCCCATGTCATACACAATAAACCACCTGGACCAGTGGCTGTACCAGCTCAGCAAAATGACAGGCCATTTTCCCATTAGCCCTAAGTTCCAAGTACATTTCTTCAGCTCTCCCAGGATTTCTATGAACTACCCAATATCCTCCTAATCATTTTTTCAGCCATGTATTTTTTTGTTTGCAATTAAGAATTCTGACTAATTTTGAATGTGATATCGGGGCGGGGAGCTAATATTTGACTTTTGTTATGGTATGAAGTCAGAGCTGATGGAAGTGCAAGGCCCTATTATTATAGAATGGAAAGTTGGTAAACTTTGCTGTTGGTTGCAAAGTATTTACAAAGATGGTAAAATCAAAAGAACAGAATGACCTTTAGAATTCCATATGTAGTTGGAGACTTCTTACTGTCTACAGTGATATCTACACTAAAAAGGCATAACCTTAGGCTGAAGGTGTCCTCATTCAGAAGCTGAGGGAGATCATGTAGACTTAACAGAATATAAACTTAAGACAAAGAAAGAACCAAAATTCCCAAGGACTTCCATAGGCAGGTGATTGATTTTTTCCTTCAAAAAGGGGTCAAGCCTGGTAACACCGATCAGATTGTGAAAGGATATTGGTTTAAATTGCTTTAACACTAAAGCTATTAAACCAAAAGACCAATGGCCAGACACCCCAAATTCTAAGAATCAAATGTATCTACAAAAGCTTTTTTTCTTGATTATTAACCAATGAATTATTTATAAGAAAACATGAAATTTCAAAGGACCTGTGTTGCCAAAGCAACCCCAAATTTGTCCTGTAACAACTTGCAATTATTCAAACCCAAGGAAATCCCTAGGTCCCTGAACTTGCACCAACAGGAAGGGGTTGCTGCTAAACTTTCACATCTCCTCAAAAGAGCATTCCTAACCCCTATCTTATATGTGGGCAAGGAAGTCTGCCCCAGAGAACAGAACCATAGGCTTATAGGTTGATGATCAAAAGCATAGAAAAGCACTGCACTCCTTGGGGACACAATGTCACCTTCGTTTTCAGGAGGATATGACATATATCATGGATCAATGGCATGTGTGTATTGTTTCCCCATCATCCCTTTTACAAAGAGTTTTTCTATTAGTTACTCATTTCACTCATCACTATGAAATACTGAGTGTGTTGAGATAAATAACATCTTTTTGCATAGTTTTCTGGACCATGAAGAGATTCATAAAGACTTGATGGAAAGGATTGCTCATCACCTGGACATCCTAGTCATCAAGTTCAATGAAGTAAATAGATGAGACTTGGAGTTACAAGTGAGGGAACAAGTGATTTCATGGGGGGTGAAGCTGTATATGAAAGTATGTTTTAAGATGACACTTGAAAATAGACATTGAGTAGATAACTACATCTGCTACATGTATAGAGTATCATGCCAATTTAAGAAAGAGATAAATGTATATTATATGTATACTAAAGGTCTGGTGCATGAAATTCATGCACAGGGAGCGGAGGATGTCCCTCAGCCCAGCCTGTACCTCTCCTATATTGGACCTCTCAAGGGATGTCCGACTGCCCGTTTAGGCCCGAGCCCAGTAGGATCAGTCGGACATCCTTCTCACAATCCAGGACTGCTGGCTCCAAACTGCTCACCTGCCTATCTCCCTTATTGCCCCTAACCACTTCTGCCTGACAGCCTGATCACCCCCTAACCACACCCTGCCAGCCTAATTGATGTCTAATTACTCCCCTGCCAGCCTGTTTGCCCCCAACTTCCCTCCTTTGCCAGCCTGGTCACCCCTAACTGCTCTCCCCTGCAGGCTTGATTGCCCCCAACTGCCCTCCCTTGCAGGCCTGGAACCTCCCAACTGCCCTCCCATGCTGGCTATCTTGTGGTGGCCATCTTGTGTCCATATGAGGGCAGGATCTTTGACCACAGGGGAGCAGCCCTCTTGTGTGTTGGAGTGATGGTCAATCTGCGTATTACTCTTTTATTAGCTAGGATAGAGGCCTGGTACATAGGTGGAGGCCAGCTGGTTTGCCCTGAAGAGTGTCCCAGATCAGGGTGGGGGCTCCCTTGGGGTGTGAGGCTGCCTGGGTGGTTTGCAGGCCAGCCACCCCCCCAGTGACCCAAGCGGAGGCTCTGGGATCTGGGATTATGTTCTACAATTGAAACTTTGTAGCCTGGAGTGGAGGCTTAGGTGGGCGAGGGCAGGCGGAAAGCTTGGCTTCCTCCATTGCCGGGGAAACCCAAGTCTCCCTCCTGCTCTCAGTGGCTGCAGCCATCTTAGTTGGGGTTTATTTGCATAATTTGCTGATTGGCTGATGGGCTGTGGGCGTGGCTTGATTGAAGGTATGGTCAATTTGCAAATTATTCTTTTATTAGATAGGATATGTATATTTTTAGAAGAGTCTAGGGATAGATATGGAAGGACACTGTACTGGGTTGTAAATATAATCACCTCAAAAGGGTAAAAATAGGCGTTGCAGTGGGAAGACTATTTGCTTTTAAAAATACATGCTTGTGGGGGGAACACAAAAATGGCGGCATAGGTAAACACCTATTGTTCTGCGCCGCGCAACTATTTAAGAACTACAACATAACAGCAGAACAGACAGCACCCAGAATCGCCAGAAAGCTGGCTGAGTGAAAACTCCACTAATAAGAGTAAAGGTGGGACACTGAGACTCAGAGGAGCGGTGGGAGTGCAGCCTTGAAGACGGAAACAGGTTAGGAGCCGTCCTGGTCGCGCGTGCGGGCTGGGGCTGGAGCAGCAACCCCGGCTGGAATTCGCCAACGGGGAGGGCAGAGACGTCCCACTGCACAGATTCCCCAGTGCCAGGTGAGGTCCGAGGTCCAGGGGACACACCCTGGAAGCGGGGCGCGGCAGAGGCTCCTAGTCTGAGGAGAAACCTGGAGGCGGGGAAAAGAAGTTTGCGCGCAAGGTTTGCACAAACCCGTGACTTGCCCCCTGGAAACTTGTCTCCTGGTCCCGGAAACCATCTATTTTACAGCCCTGGGCTAGACTTTGGGTGTGCAGACACATTTGAGGAGAGGCAGAGTTGTCTGGCAAGGGGAAGAGACTGGCGGCTTTCTCTTGGAGGTGTCCGCAGCCATCCCCATCCAACAGAGACCCGCGCACGCGAGCGCTGCATAGGACATAGATGACACTGAGGCTGCCTGCGCAGCTCAGAGACTCCGCCCATCCAACCTGAACAGTCTCCCTACACAGCCAATTGGCCTGGAGGTCAAACCCTCCTAGGGCTAACAATAACAAGCTGGGTTTAAATTCAAAAATACTGTACAATCCATAAAGGATTGCAGTAAGAGTACCCACCTCAGGTAACTGGGGAGGCTGAGCCACTGTCCCTTTGAGTATATCTACCACATAAAGCAGCCACCATGCAGAGATATGGAAAGAAATCAGGTGTGAAAGAAATGAAGGAGAAAAGACAACAAGACATAGAGTTCAAAACCACGGTTATAAGGCTTTTCAAGAAGCTCCTAGAAAAGGCCGATGGACTTAATGAGAATTACGAGGAAATAAACAATACCAACCAGGAAATGAATGAGACTTACAAGGAAATGAATGAGACTTACAAGAAAATGAATGAGACCCTCAAGGAAATAAACAAGACCTCTGAGGATATGAACCAGACCCTCACGGATATGAAAAAGGACCAACTAGATATCAAGCATACACAGACTGAAATAAAAAATATTACACAAAGTCCTAAAAGCAGTCCAGAGGGCCACAAGAACCAAATCAAAGATTTGAAATACAAAGAAGCAAAATCCACTCGGCTGGAAAAACAAGAAACAAAAAGAATTCAGATAATTGAAGATAGCGTAAGGGGCCTCTGGGACCACCTCAAGCATGCCAACATCCGAATTATTGGGGTGCCAGAAAAAGAGAGAGAGCAAGGTAATGAAAACCTACTTGAAGAAATAGTGACTGAAAACTTCCCTCACCTGGTGAAAGAAACTGACTTAAAAGCCCAAGAAGTACACAGAACCCCAAAATATAGGAATCTAAAGAGGACCACACCAAGACATATCATAATTAAAATGCCAAGAGCAAAAGATAAAGAGAGAATATTAAAAGCAGCAAGAGAAAAACAGTTGGTTACCTACAGGGGAGCACCCATAGGATTGTCAGCGGATTTCTCAACAGAAACGATGCAGGCCAGATGGGAGTGGCAAGAAATATTCAAAGTGATGAATAGCAAGAATCTACAACCAAGATTACTCTATCCAGCAAAGCTATCATTCAGAACTGAAGATCAGATAAAGTGCTTCGCAGATAAGAAAAAGCTAAAGGAGTTCATCACCACCAAACCAATATTATATGAAATGCTGAAAGATATTCTTTAAGAAGAGGAAGAAGAAAAAGGTAAAAATATAAATTATGAACAACAAATACACATCTATCAACAAATGAACATAAAAATCAAGTGAATTGATAGGCTGATGAACAAGATAAACTGGTGAATATAACAGAAACATGGACATAGAGAGGGAATGGACTGACAATTCTTGGGGAGAAAAGGGTTGTGGGAAGTACAGCAAGAGATTGGACAAAAATCTTGCAACAATGGTAGAGGACATTGGGGACGGGGAGGTGAGGGTGGAGGGTGGGATAGGTACAGGGTGGAGGGGAGATATAGGGGGATAAAAAAGGGGAAACAATGTAATTAATAAACTGAACAATAAAGATTAAAAAATACATGCTTGTATAATATTTTTTCCATTTCTACACTGTTCATATGATACATTTATGTTTTTAATAATAAAGAAATGTATTAGATGTGTTTAATTAGCAATTAAAGCTCCAATCAGATGACAAATGAACTTCAAATGTCCATTGAGAACTGTGCAAGTGATAAACAAGAAGAGGTTCTCTCTATACAATAGAAATACCTGCTTTATATAAAAGACAGAAACAAGATTCCTGGCCAGCACACTTACAACCTTCAACAAATGTAGAATCAGCCTATTATTAATTAAAATTAAAAATCCAAAATGACCTCCAAATATGACTCAAGACATCCCTTCTTTCAGAATTCAAATTTTCTACTTCATCTCCATCTGGACCTTCTTATTTCAGCAAAAACATTACGCAGCAACAGAAGCCATTATTTTTTGGTATTAAGCCTAGCACAATAATTTCAAAGACGGTAGAATATAAATGTAAGAGGAAGAAATCTATTGTTCTCTATAGTCTCATTAACCAGTTTCACAGCTATTTTACCCTTCCAATGAAAATGAAATACTTAGAGCAGCACATCTCAGGTGAATCAGTTTCAGGAAATAGCTTCCTCCGCGCCCAGCAAAGGACTGGCCAGGCCATATTTGCCTTTAGTTTCTTTTTTAATGGCTGAGACTTCTTTGCCATTGATTATATCTACAGCAAGCAAGAAAACAAGGGACCTGAGATCGTCTGGCTGGAGCAATTTAGGTATGGATGGTGATTTTCTCAGCCAAGTGTGTGGCTGATTATCTATTTCTAAAAGCTGGTCTGAAAGTGCTTTCTTCTCCTTTCCAGTTCCTTTCATCATAAAGCGATTCATTTCATGTTGCAAATGAGAAACATTTTGAGATGCCAGGCAACTGTTTCCTCTATGCAAAGGGAAAGCGCTTTCTGCCTGACTGTGCCCTGTTCCAACCCCCGGCAGGAAATGGCCAGGACAAAAAGGTCAAGGGGGAAAAACACCTCGTATGCAATCAGCCACCAATTATAGTTTGTCGGCAGGAAAACAGACATGAAATGAGTTTCTCGGGATAAGTGTTGCCTGTGTCCAAGCCAGTGAGACTGAAGTCCTCCAAGTGAATAAGTAAAAACCCCTGCTATGCTATTCCCCTGCAACAGTTCAGCTGTTTGGTGATATGATTGTTAGAGGATTCTTTTTTAAAGGTTTGTATTTTTTCCCAAATGAGTCAAATTTCTTTCTCAGTGTTGTAGATCAAAGCTGGTTTTCATTCTATTCTTCTGGCATCATTTCATAAGTTGTAAGGCTTATTTCCATAGATGGGACCTTTTCTTCAATCTTTGATGAACTCATCATTGGAGAAAATCTAAAATAACCCTGAGGTTGTGGAAAGTAAGAAGCAGGACAACAACATATGTTCAAATATACATGTGGGTGAAGTAGATGTAGATATATTTTTTAAAACTTGATTTATTATACTGGGAGAGGTTTGTGTCCCTCAAGTCTTGGATCCATCTGAACCAATCAGACACCAATGTACACATTTCTATCTGAGATAATTTTTCATAACTGCTAGCCTTTAATGCACAGCAAGCCCATGAAAAGCAGTCACAGGGTCATCTGGAACACAGAGGAAGCTCTTACCCAGGAGTAAAGGTAAATGCAGTCCTTCAACCAAATTTCATCGCAACAGTGGGGGGAAAGAGCCTCTCACCCCTTGGCCCTAATACTAGATACACATCTGCAATCATCCTTCATTAGAGCCCTTTCAGGCACGGAAGTCAGAGGCCCAAGGTATGGATGGCACAGCAAGGTGATTCTGGACCAGCTTTTGGCTAGATACAAAACAGCTATTGTTTCCATAATTAGGCATTAATTTCAATATGTATAAAAATACATCCTATTTAATAAAGAGGTAATATGCAAATTGACCATCACTCCAACACACAAGATGGCCGCCCCCATGTGGTCAAAGATGGCCACCACAAAATGGCCAGCAGGGGATGGCAATTGTGGGCGATTTGGTCTTCAAGAGTGGGCAGTTGAGAGGGCAGTCTGGGGTAACCAGGCCAGCAGGGGAGGGCAGTTAGGTATGACCAGATCTGCAGGGGAGGGCAGTTAGGGGTGATCAGGCCTGCAGGGGAGAACAGTTGTGGGGGGACAGAAAAACAGGGGACGGCAGTTGGGGGGGACCAGGCCTGCAGAGGAAGGTAGTTAGAGGTGATCAGGCTGGCAGGGAAGGGCAGTTAGGGAGAATTGGGCCGATAGGGGAGCAGTTACACATTGATCAGGCTGGCAGGGAAGTGGTTAGGGGGTGATCAAGCTGGCAGGCAGAAGCACTTATGGGCAATCAGGCAGGCGAGCAGTTGGGAGCCAGCAGTCCTGGATTATGAGAGGGATGTCCCAGATTGGAGAGCATGCAGGATAGGCTGAGGGACAGCCTACCCCCCCCCTGCACAAATTTCATGCACCAGGCCTCTAGTATATTATATTGCCCTAGCTGATTTGACTCAGTGGATAGAGCATCAGCCTGTGGACCAAAGGGTCCTGCATTCAATCAAGGGCATGTACCTTGGTTGCAGGCTCCTTCCCAGCCTGAGCCCTGGTCAGGGCTCATGCAGGAGGCAACCAATGGATCTGTTTCTCTCTCTGTCTTTCCCTCTCTCTTCCACTATCACTAAAAATCAATGAAAAAAAATACTCAGGTGAAGATTAACAAAAATAAATGAAAAATAAAAATACATATATTATATAAAGCAAATATAATTAACACATGGTTATATGCATATTTTTGTTTAAGATATTTAATTGAGTAAAAGAAGTGACTCAACTTAAAGACAATTTAAATAAATAAGAAGTCAAGTGGCCATGAGGAATGGCATAAATACAAGGGTGTTCCTCTAATGGCCGAGATCAGAGGAATCACGGCCCATGGAGCATTCACTCTGCACTACAGCCACCAAATACCTCTGACCTTCCAGTTCCAGGAATATTGATCATTTTCTCTAATTCACATGACACTAGCTTTCCTTTTCTTCCTGCTGGTGCCAACCTCAGGCAGTCAGACCAGGCCCTTTGACTTGCTTGCTGTATGACTTCTATCAGTTATTTAATTTATCTGAAGTTTAATTACTTTAATGGGAAAATAATAATAACTCCAGAGAGTAAAAACTAATTTCAAAGAGTAGAAAAGTGGTTGCCGGGGACTGGAGTGAGGAAAATAGGGAGAGGTTGGTAAAAGATATAATTTTTTTTAAAAAAGCTTTGTAGTAATTCCAATACCTACCTCCTGGTCAGTGTAAAATGCAGCAGTGTAGGTGAGAGTAAGTACAGCCTTCTCAAGTTTGGTCAGAGAAGGATGGTTGAGATGATGTTGTTGTTTTTAGCTCACCCAATGATACGTTGTTGTTGTACTGATTTGAGAGAGAGAGGAAAGGAGGGGTGGAGGAGAGCGAGCAAGCGAGAGAGAGAGAGAGAGAGAGAGAGAGATCAATCACACAGCTTGACTGGGAATCAAACCCTCAACCTAGGTATGTGCCCTATTGGTATATGGGATGATGCTCCAACCAACTGAGCCACCCTTTCAAGTCTGAGATGATTATCTTTTGATCTATCACAAAAATATCCTAATTAAAGCTTGTATATGGATTACTTCCCCTTCTGTCAAGATGGAGTAGACGTGTTTATTCATATTCCTCCCACAAAGCACAAGTAAAATCCCTGGATGTCTTATATATAAGGTAAATATAAGAGGACTCTGAAAATTGGAGAGAAGGCAGACTGACAAGGGACCTCAAGATCTGAGAAAAAAAAACTATGGTCATCTGGGTTCTCTGTTTGTCTTATATATCTCAGACCTATAGTTTAAGAAATTGGCAACTAGCAAATGCTAATAGGCACAGACAAAAACAGCCCTTTACCCTGCCTCCCAAAAAAGTCTGCCCTCTCTAACCAAAAGACCAGGAAAGGGGCAGCCTAACAAGACATAAAACTTTTATATAATAACCACCACTCTCCAGCTTTGTAGAACAAATTCTTTATCCCTTCTAGGTGATAACAAGACTACCACCCCACGCAGAATCACTGAATATTATTTAAGGAGGCCTGGACTCTGCACGCCTCTCCCTTTCCAATCAGTAATGATGCATTCCTCCCCTTCCACGCAATGAGATACTAATCCTATCTAATAAAAGAGTAATATGCAAATTGACCCTACTTCCTATCAAGCGACGCCCATCAGCCATGCTCATCAGCCAATCAGGAAAAGATTATGCAAATAAACCCCAACCAAGATGGTTGTGGCCACTGAGATCAGGAGGGAGGCTTGGGTTTCTCCAGCAACAGAGGAAGCCAAGCTTTCTGCCTGCCCCTCCACTCAATGTTACAAAGTTTCAGTTATAGAAGACACATAATCCCAAAAGAAATGGCAGCAGCCACGCAGCTGGAAAGAGCAGAGGCTAGAATTGCCCGGGGAATGGAGGAAGCCAGACTTCTCCAGCCCTAGCGCCTAGGCCTCCACTCTAGACTACAAAGTTTCAATTATAAAATTAAAATAAACCCAAACAGAAATGGCTGTCACCATGGAGCAAGCAGAAGGCTTGGCTCTGCTCTACTCTACAAAGTTTCAATTGTAGAAGATAAATAAATCTCAGATACCAGGGCCTCCGCTTGGATTGCTGAGAGGCATGGCTGGCCTGCAAATCACCACAGGCCCCTTGCCCAGGCCACCCCATGCCTCAAGAGAACCCCCAACCTGATCCAGGACACCCTTCAGGGCAAACCAGCTGGCCCCCCACCCATGCACCAGGGCTCTATCCTATCTAATAAAAGTAATATGCAGATTGACCATTATCCAACACACAAGATGGCTATCCCCCAGTCAATGATCCTGCCCCCTTGTGGACACAGATGGCCACCACAAGATGGTCAGCAGGGGAAGGCCATGGGAGGTTCCAAGCCTGCAAGGGAGGGCAGTTGGGGATGATAAAGTCTGCAGGGGGGGGGGGCAGTTAGGGGTGACCAGGCAGGTAGAGGAGAGAACTTTGAGGTAATCAGGCTGGAAGGGAGCAGTTAGATATCAATTAGGCTGGCAGGGTAGTGATTATGGGTGATCAGGCTGGCAGGCAGAAGTGGTTAGGGGCAATAAGGGAGGCAGGCAGGTGAGCAGTTTGAAGCCAGCAGTCCTGAATTATGAGAAGGATGTCCGCATGCCTGTTTAGGCCCAATCCTACTGGGATTGGGCCTAAATGGGCAGTCGGACATCCCTTGAGGGGTCCCAGATTGGAGAGGGTGCAGGCTTGGCTGAGGGACATCCCCCTGCCCTCTGTGCATGAATTTCGTACACGGAGCCTCTAGTCTACACTAATAAAAGAGAAACATGCAAATTGACATCACTTTGCGATGCTCACCAGCCAATCAGGAGTGAGTATGCAATTAACCCAACAAAGGTGGATAAGGCTCCGCCCCCCAGCCACTACGGACCTCTGGGTAACACCTATGCAGGCACAGAGCAGCCGGGCAGGGCGGGATGCCTGCTATGAGGGGGAGGACAGGGGGGCGGAGGGAGCTACAGATTGAAGGCCCCGGCCAGAGGGAAGACAGAAGGCAGCAGCCAGAGGGAAGGCCTGGGTCCAGGTGCCCGATGAAAAACTAGTGCGGGCAGCCAGGGGAAGGAAGGCCTATTGCATGGTTCGTGCAATGGGCCTCTAGCGTGAAATAAAAAGAAATGAACGATCGAGACAACAAAAAACACTGGGTAAACACAGGCAGATAATAAAGAATACTAGCTGTATTATTCCATTTATATAAAAACCTATAAAATAGAACTAATCTATAGTGACAGAAAGAAGGTCAATGGTTTTTTGTGGCGGGGTTAGAGAGGAGTTGAGTGGAAAGAGAGAAGGGGCAAAGGGGCACGAATAAACCTTTGGTGAGGATGCACATGTTCACCCCCTTGTTTTTGGCAATGAGTTCATTGCGGATACATGTGTCAAATTTATCAAATTGCACACTCGAATTACATACCCTTTCTTGCATGTCAATTAGACTTCCATAAATCTGTTCAAGGAAAATACTAGACAAAACATCCCATTACTTAGGCTAATTAATCAGGATCTCTAGGGATTAGATCACCCAAGAATTTAATAGTTTTGAAAGCCTTCCAGGTGGTTCCAGTGTGCAGACATGGTTAAGAAGACTTGAGATACACAGGCTCCAGAAAGTAATAAAGGGAGAATGTGATCAGCTATGTTGGTGTACTAGAGAATACAGACAATGGGAAATTAAGAAGAATCTACATGATCTGACTAGGAAAAGTTAATGCTGAGTTAGAAGACACAAGTCAAAAAAAGCTGTGAATCACTGTGTGATCTGGATTCAATTAATCCTTTTACTCTGAGAACCACTGAGAAAACCTTCTGGCAAGATTCCGGGGCTCAGTGTACATTGATTCCATGACACAGTGATAGATGACTCAGGTTTTATAACAAATTTACTGAGTGGGAAAACATAAATATATATATATATATATATATATATATATATATATATATATAGCTTCTGTTTTAGGTTTTCCCAGGGAACTCCAACAAGAAGGGAAAATCATGGTTTCAGATTAAAGAAGTTCCTTCGCAACACAATGCAAGTTTGCCATAGCTTTCATTTTAAAAAAAAATCAAGTCAAGAAGAAAATACTTTTTCTCCTAATTTTCTGCTACAAAGTCATACAAATGAGAAGCCAATACACAAACAAAGCCATCTTCTGTTTTAAAACTTTAGGATTTCAAAGCATGATGAATGCTCTTCAGGTTCCTAGAGACTTTGATCTGTGGTCTATGATTTTTAGAGAATTGTGGACAACGTTAGATTACATACATGCATACATTTTGGAAAATAGGCCAGGGCTTTTATCCATAGAAAAAAAAAGAGCTTGATGATCTAAAAAGGTAAAGAAAAATTACCTCAAAGCAAGCATATCTAAGCATATTTTTATTCTCCAAATGGGAAACAATTTCCCTAAAGTATGGAGGTTAGAGTCTTGAGTAACAAGAATGCTTTTGCAGCAAACTGCTAGGTTAAGCAAAGCCACTGAACGACTCTGATTACCTAATTTAGAGTTCTATCTAATATATGGTCAAAGCTTTCTGCCTCCGTGGCAAGGCACATTTGCAGGATAATGACAGATTGTCAGCTATTCTCACCCTGTGTAGTTCTCTGCTGGAGCACTTCTGTGGAAAACCAGGAGCACAAAATGGGAGCTTTTCTGGGCGATTTTAAGGGAGTAAGTGTTTTCAAAGCCTTTTTCAGTCATTTTCCCCACAAGGCTAATTTTCCTCTTGAGTAAATGGCAAATACATCTCAATAAGGAGGGTAAAACCAGGTTATAAAGTGGATTGCACTAAGCTCAGGGGCGGGTAGAAGAAAGTACGTACAGAAGGAACATGAGTGCTAAAAAGATCATGGAGTTGGTCAGCTAAGGAGGAAACAGCAAATCAAGAGCTCTGGATGAGAGTTGAAAAATTTAATCCAGGCTTGAAAGAAAAATATGAAAATGTTATATTTCTGAAATACCGTGCCTTTTATCTGTACAATTCACAAAAGGAGAAATTTATGGAATAGTTTTCATCCTCAAGTAACACAGATTCTTGACACACAGACACAGCCCAAGACCCAGGGTCAAGCTTGTATTTCTTGCTCCTCAGGAGCCCCATAACAAATAAATCTCGCTGCATCACCACTATTATTCCATTTCCTAGTAAATTTCCTCTCGCTCATCTTCAAACATCCCTGATTGGTTAAACAGACACAAGAATTATCCCACCTTAGGCATGTTCCTTCTACCTTAGTTCCCCTGATGCAAGGGGTATTGAGGCAATTTATGTCTTTCAGTCATGAAAAGTGCTCCAGTGTTATCATTATCTTTACTTCCATATTTATTTTGGTTCTTTTCTCAGCTCCCTGGAAGACACCATATATGTAATGTTTTTATTCTTTTGAGGTACCCTACATTGATTATTGAGACTCAGGAAAGGAAAACCACAGTAAATGATATGGGAACTTTCTAGGCTTGTGATCTCTGATGATATAAAATCTAATAAAAGTAACTGATATGAGACAACATTATAATTCTTAAATTGGTTATGAGTATAAATGTTCCAGACATAATTTCAAGAGTTAATTGGGATAGAGATAAAAAAGAAATATAGCTGTAACACTACCTCTGTAATGTGCATAAAAAGATTATGGATATGTCAAGTGATTACTACATTTATCCAACATAGACAATGGAGATGATATAAGAAGAGGAAGTAGCTTTATGTATGTGAAGGAATAATGGTTATGGATATAGCATTCATGCACACAATACCAAAACACTAAGCAGCATCTTGATCACAGAAACAAAATTCCAGCAAACAGAAAATCATAGTAAAATAACTCAAAATTTTATTTGTAATTCTCAAAAAAGTAGATATATATTGATCAAGCCCACATTTTTTAAAATTCCTTCCCCCTTTCCTTGCCTACCCATGTCCTACAAGCAGCTCAGCTTCTCTCTAATCTTACTCTTCTGCTCTCTCTCAAACTAATTTTGCAAGTTCTGTCCATAAGGTTCTTCTTTCCTGCTTAACTCCTTATTCTGTATCAACAAAAACTTGGACAAATCTGTCAAGGCAAGATCCTTTGAAGAATATTGTAGGAGAATAAATACTCTGCTGTGGTCCAAATGTTTCTGCCAAATAGCTGTGCTCCCCAAGCCACCCCCCAAATTCATTATGTTGAAATCCTGACTCCAGGGTCAGGGTATTAGGATGTGGGCCTTTGGGAGGTGAGTAAATTGTCTAACAGAACATACCCCAGAGAGCTAGCTCCTTCCTTCTAACTGATGATGGGCCAGGGAGAAGGTGCCATCTATAAAGCAAAAAGATGGCCTTCACCACACACCAAATCTGTCAGTATCTTGATCTTAAAGTGTCCAGACTCCAGAAATGTGAGAAAGAAATTTCTGTTGTTTGTAAGCCACCCAGTCTATGGTATTTTGCTGTAGCAGGCCAAGTAAACTAAGACATTAGTCAAGCCAGAATCTTCTTTATAAGTGTGGTGCGGGGGTCTAGGGGATGTCATCTGTTACTCATTTTCCTCACATATGGATCTAAGAAATTATCCAAAATACAGTTTCAACACCTAATTTGGTCATCTTCAGCTTAATTTCATCTAAGACAGAGGGATTTTACAAAGTTATAAAAATGCAGCTACTACCTGCTTTTAGGATGAGAATGACCATGAAGTCCAAACCATTTTTAAGAAAATGAGGAAAAGATATTTCCAATTCAGACAATGAGAAATGTGCTGCTATTGCAAAACATTAGTGTATAATTATGATAGATACTTCCCTTTTTCCCTCTTTTTTTTTTCTTAATAGTTTCTTAATACATCTTGGTTATAAAACTTTTACATTATTTTCCTTCCCCAAGTTCTTAAAGTCAAGCAATTCTTTTAAAAAATATTAGTGCTTTGAATTTATAAGATTTAATGAACTTGGAAGTGTTTCCAAACTCTCCACAGTGCTTAGGTACTTCAGGGAGATCTCAGACATAAACAACTGCCAATAGGGGCCACGTGTTCTTAGTGTCTTTCATAGGAAGGAGGAAATTATCCACTAAACCCAATTGTGACACATCAGCTAGAAGTTGATGAGGTACAATGAGAACATAATGTTAGTAAATATGTTATTGATTCTTCAGAGAACTCATTCATTCTCCAACTCCTACTACCTTGTCCAGATGTACTGCCATCCTGTTCTTAGCCATGTGCAAAGTGAGTCACTGATTTTCATTTGTCCAAAATTGAATATGTACTAGATAAAAGAAAATCCTGAAGGCTAAAAAGGGTTCTAGTAATAAAATATGCAATCATAACTTTAAAAGAAAGAATCCAGCTGTTAAAAACTAATACCATCCACTATTTTTTAATGTAGGAAAGAGTAGGTGTGACTGTCATAGCTCGATGATGTTTGAAGGGCTAGTTCTCCCCTTCTTTTTCTATAACTTGTTTCCCTTGCTCCTCTTCATATTATTATGTCATTCTTACTGGTTGGAAACACCCATAGTTTCCTAGGTGAAATCTGAAACCAGTCACTGTACCTGAAGGGGAAAGTTTAAGCACTTATAGCAGGAGATAAAACCTATTGCTCCATTGCTTCCAGCTTCTGAAAGGCATGGCTGATGGTTGCAGGAAAGCATATGAATTAACCTTCCTAAACTTCCTTTTATCAAGTAGAAAAATGAAGTTTCATTTATACTAACAAAAACTTGATATCCGATAATGACAATTATTAAGGCTTCATGGTGCCTCATGGTAAACAAATTAACTGATGTTTCTGCATTTCTAAGAATTACTTCACTTTATAAAGTAATCACTTTTTAGAGAAGGGGACAATTATCCTTAGGCCATTAATGATGATAATCATAAATTCTTAATCTCAACCCTTTTAATTAGCTTACCCCAAATTGAGATTCTCACTTTCTTTAATGTTTCTAGTTCAATAATGGTACATGTTGATGCCAAGGAATTACAACATTTTGATAAACTACACCGATAGCCTAGCCTGGCATTGAAAAATGAATGTTTTTGGTAATGAGAGAACCAAGCAAGACAGTGAGGCTATATTGAGTTAATCTCTATCACCTCTATTAAATTAAAAACATGTTTTCTACTGATAGTAGTCCATAACTAAGAGCACACTCTTGTTTCCTAATGAATGTCATACACACACACACACACACACACACACACACACACACACACACATACTAGGGGCCCAGTGCACAAAATTCGTGCACTGGGGGTGGGTGATCCCTCAGCCCAACCTGCCCCCTCATACATACTGGGAGCCCTCAGGGGATGTCCTACTGACCACTCATCCCCAGCCTGCCCAGAGGGCTCCCAGAGGCTTTAGGCCTTGGGCACCCAGCCATCGCCCTGCAATGGGGCCAATGGCTGGCTCCATCCTAGCCCCTCCCCCCAGCTCAGGCCTTCACCACAGCCAGCTCGTGCATGGCTAGTGCAGGCCTCGGCCCTACCACCCCGGCCCAGGCCTTCTCCCTGGCCAGCGAGCACTGGCAGCCTTGGCCCTGCCCCCACGCAGCACGGGCCACCTCAGCCCCACTCTCAAGCCTGGGCCAACTTGGCCCCGCCTCCCACAGCCTCAGCCCCGCCCCTGTGGCCCAGGCTGCCTCAGCCCCACCCCCCCCATGGCCTGGGCTGCCTTGGTCCCACCCCCCACAGCCTCAGCCCCGCCCCTGTGGCCCAGGCTGCCTCAGCCCCACCCCCCCATGGCCTGGGCTGCCTTGGTCCCACCCCCCACAGCCTCGGCCCCACCCTTGTGGCCTGGGCTGCTTTGGCCCCATTCTCCCATGGCCTGGGCTGCCTAAACCCAACCCCCCACAAACTGGGCTGCCTCAGCCCCACCTCTTGCAGCCCAGGCCACCTCAGCCCCGCACCCCACAGCCTTGGCCCCACTCCCCATAGCCCAGACCACACACTCACTGCATGGCTCCGCCCCAGCTCTTGTTTGACTTGTGGGAATGGCTGGTGGGTGTGGCTTGTGGGAATAGCGAATGTATGGTTAATTTGCATATTACTCTTTTATTATATATATATATATATATATATATATATATATATATATATACACACACACACACACACACTAGTGAACCAGTGCACAAAATTCGTGCATACAGGGGGGTTTCCTCATCCCAGCCTGCACCCTCTCTAATCAGGGACCCTTTGGGTGATGTCCAACTACCAGTTTAGGCCTGATCCTCAGGCCTAAACCAGACATTCCTCTCACAATATGGGACCGCTGGCTCCTAACTGCTCACCTGTCTGCCTACCTAATCACCCCTAACTGCCTCTGCCTGCCTGTTTATTTGCCCCTAATCCCTCTGCTTGGCTACCTGATAGCCCCTAACTGCTTCTGCCTGCCTGCATGATTGCCCCTAACTGCCCTCCCCTGCTGGCCTGATCTCACCCCTAACTGCCCTCCCCTGCCAGATAATTTGGTTCTGATTGATCGGTTTCTATGTCAGGAAGTTTCAAAAGCTCTGCCTCCAAGGCAGCCATTGGCTCCTCACAGTTCACCCAGATTTGGTTCTGATTGGTCAGTTTCTATGCTAGTCAGCATCTCAGGACCTATCCCTAGGCCTAATTAGAGAGAGAGTCAGGGATGTTCAGCAGCCCCATGGAGGCCCAGAGAAACAGAGGTGTGGCTGCTGGCAAAGCCCAGAGAGAAAGAGAAAGGCAATGGCAGATCAACAGCTGCCACAGAGACTGCAGATCAGACTCTACCTCTCTCTTTGGGCCTCTCTCCAAGCCTTATCCACAGCCCCCACGGCAGTTAGTGCTGGGTCGCTGCACCCGCACCAACAGCAAACCAGCACTGACTACATGATTGACTTCCAGTGTTTGGTCAAGCGTTCAGTCAGTCTTTACAGACCCTGGGTTTTTATATGGTAGGATAACTTTTAAAATTTGGCTTTTAAAATTTTTGCTTCTCTACTCATACTATATGACTTAACAGAGATTTATAGACTTTAACCAGTTAACTACCATGCATCCAAAATGAAAACCATTCCCACATGCCACAATATTTTGAATTTAATTTTAAAAATCAATTGTAATGAATATGATAAAAATAAATATATTACTAACAATTTGGGTGTTCTTGAATATTATCAGCTGAAAATTCTCATGAAAAATGATTTCAAAGTTGGTCAGGACTGCCACTTAGGGAAAACATTTTTTTTATCTTTATTGTTCAGTTTATTAATTACATTGTTCCCCCTTTCTTATCCCCCTATAGCTCCCCTCCACCCTGTACTCATCCCACCCTCCGTCCTCACCTCCCCCTCCCCACTGTCCTCTCCCATTGTTGCAAGATATTTGTCCAGTCTCTTGCTGCACTTCACACACCCCTTTTCTCCCCAAGGATTGTCAGTCCATTCCCTCTCTATGTCCATGATTCTGTTATATTCACTAGTTTATCCTGTTCATCAGCTTATTAATTCACTTGATTTTTATGTTCATTTGTTGATAGATGTGTATTTGTTGTTCATAATTTATATTTTTACCTTTTTCTTCTTCCTCTTCTTAAAGAATATCTTCCAGCATTTCATATAATATTGGTTTGGTGGTGATGAACTCCTTTAGCTATTTCTTATCTGAAGCACTTTATCTGATCTTCAGTTCTGAATGATAGCTTTGCTGGATAGAGTAATCTTGGTTGTAGATTCTTGCTATTCATCACTTTGAATATTTCTTGCCACTCCCATCTGGCCTGCATTGTTTCTGTTGAGAAATACGCTGACAATCCTATGGTTGCTCCCTTATAGGTAACTAACTGTTTTTCTTTTGCTGCTTTTAATATTCTCTCTTTATCTTTTGCTCTTGGCATTTTAATTATGATATGTCTTGGTGTGGTCCTCTTTAGATTCCTATATTTTGGGGTTCTGTGTACTTCTTGGGCTTTTAAGTCAGTGGGGGAAGTTTTCAGTCACTATTTCTTCAAGTAGGATTTCATTATCTTGCTCTCTCTCTTTTTTTGGCACGCCCATAATTCAGATGTTGGCATGCTTGAGGTTGTCCCAGAGGCCCCTTACACTATCTTCAATTATTTTAATTCTTTTTGCTTCTTGCTTTTCTGGCTGAGTGGATTTTGCTTCTTTGTATTTCAAATCTTTGACTTGGTTCTTGTGGTAGTCTGGACTGTTTTTAGGTCTTCGTATAATATTTTTTATTTCAGTCAGTGTATGCTTGATTTCTAGTTGGTTCTTTTTCATATCCTTGAGGGTCTCGTTCATATCCTCATAGGTCTTGTTCATTTCTTTGTAGTTCTTATCAAGTTCATCGGCCTTTTCTAGGAGCCTCTTGAAAAGCCTTATAACCGTGGTTTTGAACTCTATGTCTAGTTGTCTTTTTTCCTCCATTTCTTTCACACCTGATTTCTTTTTATGTCTCTGCTTGGTGGTTGCTTTATGTAGTAGATGTCCTCTAAGGGACAGTGGCTCAGCCTCCCCAGTTACCTGAGGTGGATACTCTTACTGTACAACCTTTATGGGTTGTACAGTATTTTTGAATTTAAGCCCAGCTTGTTGTTGTTAGTCCTAGGAGGGTTTGACCTCCAGGCCAATTGGCTGTGCAGGGAAACTGTGTTCAGGTTGGATGGGTGGCGTCTCTGAGCTGAGCAGGCAGTGTCAGTGTCAGCTACGCCCTATGCAGCGTGGTCTCTGTAATGGCTGCAGGCACCTCCAAGAGAAAGCCGCCGCTGGTCTCTACCCCTTGCCAGACAACTCTGCCTCTCCCAAATGAGACTGCACATCCAAAGTCTCGCCCAGGGTTGTAAAACAAAGCTGTCCAGTGGTCTCCCGAACCAGGGGGCAAGTCGCCAGGGAGCAAGTAGTGCGTCTGTGCTGTTGCGCACTTTACGCACGCAAACTGCTGTTCCAAGCTACACAGACTCTCCTCAGACTAGGAGACCTCTGCCGCACCCGGCTTTTAGGGTGCGTACCCCAGACCTCAGACCTGGCACTGGGTAATCTGTGCAGTGGGACATCTCTGCCATCCCCGTTGGAGAAATTCAGCCGGGATTGCTGCTGCCAGCCCTACAGCCTGTGTGTGCCCCACAGCTCTGAACCTCTGGCTCCGCGCGTATCTTCAAGGCTGCGTTCTGCCACTCTTCTGAGTCTCAGTGTCCCACCTTTACTTTTATTTGTGGAATTTTCACTCAGCCAGCTTTCTGGTGATTCTGGATGATGTTTGCCTTGTTGTTATGTTGTAGTTTTGGAATTGTTGCATGGGGCAGCACAATAGGTGTTTACCTATGCCGCCATCTTGGTTCCTCCTCTTGGGAAAACATTTTTTTAATGTAGGTGCATGTGGCATACGGGGAAGGTCTGCTGCTTGCTTATGGCATACAACAGATTAATATTAATTGAGTGTGTTACCTAAAGAATTGCAATAGAAATCTTTAAATGTCTTCTGCATTATGGGTGGCCGAGAGCCTTCCATGAAAAGTATAGCTGACTTTTTCAGCCTGTGTTGCTCATTGGTTGAGTATCAAGCCATGAACCAGGAGATCTCAGTTCAATTTCTGATCAGGACACATGCCTGGGTTGTTAAGTAATCCTCATTTGGGGGTGGAGGCAGCTGATTGGTGATTCTTTCTCATCATTGATGTTTCTACCCCTCCCTTCTTCTCCCTTCCTTTCTCTGAAATCAATTAAAACTTTTTAAAAAAAGAGTATAGTTGACTGACAGCCTACAGCAGCCATATCTTTGGATTCATTGTAGCATTCATGCCTAGGTCTCACTCCTTACACGTTCCTCCCAGTCAATGACTAAGCACAGGCAGGAACTAGAACCATACCGTTCCTGACCAACGTAAGACTCTGTTAACAGGAAATCTTTGCTCATGGACTGCACAGCAGACCACAGCCTTCATACCCAATCTTCTTACTTCCTTCTACCCTTCCACAGATATCAGACCTATACTGTGTTCTGGAAGCTCTCTGCTTCCTCCTTCTGCTCCCTCTTCTCTTTATTCTTCACTTGTTTAATTCAATAAATCTGCATTCATCTCAGAACTAAATTTTAATATTGTTTTTGTATCTGCTTCATGGAGGATCCAGAGACACCTGTCATTACTAAGGATTTTAAAATCCTGATTGTTAATGATGTAAACCTTTTAATTTGTTTAACTTGAATTTACAAGTTTCACTTCTGACTTGGACAGTATATCAAGATATTGAGAGTGATGCTAGAATCCCTTCACTGTCTGGAGCACTTTGAAAGATTGGTACAAGAAACCTTGTAATTCTGGCCCAGAAAGATTCAGTCACCAGGGACCTGAGACAATTTGGTGTCACTCTCTGTGGAACCACTAAAATGGGGGAGGAGTGGAGGCAGGTTGGATATTGTGGGTTCCTTGCAGGCTATCCCAACCAAAAAAATGAGGGTAGATATAATGTACTTGTTAAGAAATCATTTTCTGGAACAGGGTTCTAAATAAGCTCGCCAGTCATGAGATTGAGGCAGTCCAACAATGGTTATTTTCCACTCCACTACCAGCCTTTTGGATGGGATCTAGAGCTTTATTAAAGCATAATTTCTTTTCTAATTACAGTGAAAAAGCTCAAGTCCCTTATGTCAAAGTCATCTGTGACACCAGAATTATCTCACAAGTAAAGAAATTGATAGTCATGTTGCAGTTACCCTCTCTCTCCTTTTTACCCTGGCTACCTTAGCCATCCATCTCAGAACTGCACTGTAGTTTTCTTCCACATCTCCTATTGACATTAAGCACTAAATCAGCCTGACAGGGGGGTAAGGGGGCGTATTCTCACCCCAGTAATGCACAGCTGACAGTCCTTCAGCAACAGAAGTTTATGAACTCAACCTGGGAGCTTCTGTGCTGCTACTGACCCCTCTGATCAGCAGTCATTGCTACTCAATAGCACATCCATAGCACTCTCCGGCATGCCATACTGCTTTACAGAATACAAGGAAATTGTCACTCCACTGCCAAAGAGAAGCTTGATAGGGAAAATCTAAAATGTGTCAAGGAATCCCATCCTGCTGGCCACAATGGAGCTCTGATGTCGCTACAACTTTGCTGTGTGATGATGACCAGGATACTAGTATGTCATCTTTCTGGGATTCAATTTTCTCATCAACAAAATGAGGATTCTTTCCAATTCTAGTGGTATGTGATTGAGTCCTACTTTCTAGCCCACCACAAATAAGGAATTTTTGTACCCACATTTTAATCCTTACTCCTTTTATCTTCCACATTCCTAAAATTTGCTCTTTACCCTCTTAACCCTAGTTTTTTATTTTCACAAACTTCTCAATTTTACAACCCATTTCCCCCAGTATAAGCATGATAGCTTACCTTATGCACAGATGGTATAATCTGTGAAAATGCAGACCAGATCTTTCTACTTCAGAATCTTTCATATGATTATCATCAGAAAATCTGAAATTCCACCTTCACAAAAGCATACTTTTGGTTCATAAGCCTGGATGGGAGAGAGAAAAAGGTAAACATCAAAAGGTGCTGAGGTGCAAAATTTGGAAATTAAACCATAGATTTTCTATGCTCTCAACCAGAAGTTTCTAAATGATAAATGACCTGTTAAGAAATGCTTTTCAAATAGATTTTCCAATGACTATTCTAACCTTCCTAACCACAAGCTGCTAATGTTTCTTTATGGCATCTAAGGCATAGGAAACAGTATGGAAAAGGCCTGGAGATAAAAGGAACATGATGTCATGGAGGAACTGCAGTTACTTCAGCATGGCTGAAACTCAGAGTACAGAATAGGAGGTGGTAAGAGGTGATGTTAGAAGTCTAAGCAAGTCCAAGTCATAATGAGCCTTAAAAACCATTATAGGGGCCTGGCCAGCATGGCTCAGTGGTTGAATCTATGAACCAGAAGATCATGATTCAATTCCTGGTCAGGGCATATGCCCGGGGTTGTGGGCTAAATTCCCAGTGGGGGGTCAAGTAGGAGGCAGCAATCAATGATTCTCCCTCATCATAGATGTTTCTCTCTCTCTCTCTCTCTCTCTCTCTCTCTCTCTCTCTCTCTCTCTCTCTCTCTCTCTCTCTCTCTCTCTCTCTCTGTCTCTCTCTCTCTCTCTCTCTCTCTCTCTTCTTCACTGAAATATTTAACCATTATAGGGAGCAATGGGTATTTTAAGCATGAGAATATCATTATCATCTTGGAGTTCCTGGAAAATCATTGTCATTTAAGTGTACAACCTGGATTGGAAAGGGGAAGAAATGTTGGCTAGGAGGCCTTTTAGGAGGTGATAGATCAGTCCAAGTGAGTGATAATGGTGGCCTGAACTAATATTAATCATGGAGAAGAATAAAATTTTGAGAAAAATAAGGAGAAAAAAATGGGACTTTATTATTATATTTTTATATAGGGAAAGGAAAAGAGAGAAAAACCAAGGAATTCACCCAGTTTTCTGGCTTGGGCGGGTGAGAGAATGCTGATGTCATTTATTACTTTACAGTGTACAGAAGAAGGAATAACATAGATGGAAAGTACATGGTCAGTTGAGTTTGGGGCACTTTGGGCTTAAGATACCCTTTAAGAGAAACTACAAGGTCTTTGGCAAAATATGTCCTAGTGTATCCAACAGTATTCTCTGTAATGGTCTTCCTTTCCGAATTGAACACAGCATAGCTGGTGATCCCCAAAACTTAAAGTACCCCACCACTGCTACAGAAACTTATGTTATATAGAAACAATGCAAACTGGCCAGCCCTCCACATTGTATAACTCTGGGAAATAACTTTCACATTATAATGCTGTTGCCACAATATACTTTTTGTCTGATAAATATGTTTTAATGGAATCTCCAATCATGGAAACTGGGGCCATGTGGCAGGATCCCTGTAGTGTTTCCCTACCCTCTCTTTACATCTTTGTAGTAAAAGGGAAGAAAACACACCATATCATCCCTACCTAGATAGTGGAAGGGAAAGCCAATATATTGGACTTTTTTTTTTAACACAATTGAGTTCTTGCTAGATATAATTTGTGAAGCACAAGCACAAACCTATTTTAAGGCAGGATTCCTTCATTCCATTGGACCAGCTGTAAACCATGTGGGAAATTTTCCTACTTTCTTTAAGGCAGACCTCTCCAAGATCAACAACCGGGCTCTGACTAGTAATATTTAATATTTGCACATGGAAAGGATATTTTTAAAAATCCAAGAATGAATGGGAGGGGTGGTATTGATTGCTGCTTTATAATTGAATAAGCAACCTCGATGTCACAAACTATAATATTCTCAGAAAGAATTAATTTGCCATGTGAGTTATTCACTATTTGGACATAAAATCATTAGTTATTAGAACAAGAAGAAACCTTGGAGATCATGTGGCCCAGTTTTATTATGTAGCAAATAATGAAACTAATGCCCAAAGAGACTAAATGCCTTGTCGAGTAGCAGTAGTGCTGTGTATAGGAGCCAGGTCACGTAACTCCAGATCTGTACCCTTATTACTAACCTATACAACTTCTATATGAAGTAACTCAGAGGCTGTCTACAGAATTCAGACAAGAGCATAGAAAAAGACCTTAAATCCACCTCATTCCCGACCATGTGTGTGCTTCCTGCAACTATAAATTCATTGGCTAATTGGCGCCTGTCAACGTTATTAAATGTCTGAAGTGCTTTGCAGAATACACACATACACTCACACACACACATACACACACACACACACACACACACACACACACACACACACACACACAAAGCGGTAGTCTAAATCCACAGTCAAGGTCTAGTTTAGTGGTTCTTAACCTAGAGGATATTTCAGAAGACATTTTTAGTTGTCACAACTGGGGAGATTGCCAATAGCATCTAGTAAGTAAAGGCCAAGGATAGTTCTAAACATTCTACAATGCACATGGCAGCCCCCACAAAGAGAATTATCTAGAACAAAATGTTAATAGTTGAGATACCCTAGTCTAGATTAATTATATAAGCAATAACTCAAAGTCCTCCATTACTGGCTGGTGGTGATGGTGTTGGTTACAAATTTAGCACATGGAGTAGTAGATAGCTATCTGGGGACAGATCATGTGCCTCCCATAAGGCAAATACAATAGCTCGGCAGAGGATAGGCTCTTGAGGAAGTAAAGGGCAGTAGCTGAGGTCAGAGGGCTTAAATTCACGCTCTCCTGGCTGGGCAAGTTATTCTTATCCTTCTAAGTCTTATTTTCCTCAACTCTAAGATGCAAGTTAAAAAAAAATTGTACACCTTCCCAGGATAGTTGTGAAGATTAAATTATATGCATATGAAGTGCTTCTTCACAAAGTGCCTGCATCTCATAAATGCTTAAAAAAATGGCTATAGTTTTTACCAGATTTAGGGCTTGACAGAATTATTTGTTGAACCTAATGCTTACATTTTACAATGGCAAAACTAAATCTTAGGAAGTTATAAACATATCTCATATATTCTCTATCATTCCACATGACGTCTAGATAGTAGACATTCAATAAATATTACGTTGTTTTTATTGGTTACTAAATTGTCAACATCTCAAGAAAGGAAGAAAAGTAGTTATTGTTGTCTCCTTTCACAAATGGGCAACTAAGGCCAAATGTTAAATATCTTTTTCAAGACTACCTTTTGGGAAACTAAAGCCTCATCCTCAATCCAAGTGTGGAGCACTCATTTCATTTGCTAATGTCACGGCAGGGAAAGTTTCAAGTCATGTCTATTTCTTTTGCAAGGCTTTGGTCCTAATTTGATTATATAGATCATATTCATATTCCCCTGAAAGGAGAGGTTTCCAAATGAAAAGTGATTGATCAATTGCTGGCAGCATAAATCATTCACAGGCACTAGCTCAGACAAGGCCCCATTCGTTATGCATCTTTTTGACAATAAAGCACATTAACCCACCAGCTCTGTAACAAACATTGTACCAATCTATCTAAATTGGTCAAGAATAGAAAAAATATCAGGAGTTACAGTGCTAATGAGCAAACCTGTTTCCTCACAAGGATTCTAGATTAGTGATGTTTTTGCAAGGAAATCAATGAAGCAGTTCAAGACCCTCTACACATGTCATGTGCCCTGTGTAATTCTTCAGACTCTGGGTGGGTCAGGAGTTTATCTGAAACCCACAGAGAGGAACCAGGGGATCCCTGGTTAAGTAATAATGTCTGTAATTATAAGGGAACATTCTATGACTCCCTGCCCTACTCCATCTCAGGCATTTAGAGAAGGGTCAGAGTTGGTTACTGTAGAGGAAGGGACTCAGGAGCTATAGTTCTTCTCATCCAAAGGGAAAAGCAAATATCCAAGTCTTGGGGTAAGACTTGAAGACCATACCTCCACGGGGACTTAATTCTCTGCTTTGTTTACCTCTTCAATGAAGAGTCCTGAGTCCTTGACGTTTTTGCAGCTATAGAACAGTAGACTAGTCATTCCAAAAGCTGGCATGTCACATGTCTAGTGATTTTCTTTATTTTTTTAATAGTTTATTGACTTTTAGAGAGAGAGGACAGGAGAGGGAGAAAGAAACATTGATGTGAAAGTGTAACATCAATCACTGCCTCCTGCAGGCGCCCTTTTAGGGATCGAGCTCACAATCTCGGCATGTGCTATAACCGGGAATCGAACCAGCAACCCCTGGGTACATGGGAGGATGCCCAACCAGCTGAGCCACCCCAGACAGGGCACCAAATTCCTTATTTTAAATAATCCTATTTATTTAACCCATTCACTATATCAAAAAGATAACAGCTAGCCCAAAGCCATCATACAGGAAGAAAACCAAGAAAAAAAACTATACTCTTCCCCTGATTTCAGCCAGGGTGCCCTACTGACAGACATAGAAGGTGAGGGACTCCACTGATGCAATTCAGACCTGTAAGCCTCTTGGAAGCAGAGAGCAGCATGGATTGAGATCAGAGCTGGAGAATGACAGAGGATACCTGGTACATTTTCTTTGACCTGAAAGTCTCTGGCCCTTTTTACCGGAAGCACAATAGTCAGGACTGTGCTCCTGTAAGACTTTAAGCTCTTATAACCTGGATGCGAAACCAAGTTCTCTCATCTGTATGATCCTAACTAAACTGTTACCTCCTTAACTTTATTTCTTCATCTGAAAAATAACGAAAATAATAATAGCTATTTTTGTTATCCTATATAATAAGAGAAACATGTAAATTTGACCGTACCTTTGCTCCTGATTGGCTATGCTACCAGCCAATCAGGAGCGGGGGCGAGGGCCAAGTGGCATGAGCACCGGGCCCCTGGGGTGGAGATGAAACGGCACTGGCAGCAAGCGCCTAGCCTCCAGGGCCAGGTGGTCACAGACAGCCGGGGCTGAGCTGAGCAGGGCGATGACTGGGTGCTTAAGACCTAAAGCCTCACCAGAGGCGTTAGGCCTTGGGCAGGCTAGGGGTTATCCATCAGTTGGACATCCCCTGAGGGCTCCCAGTATGTGAGAGGGGGCAGGTTGGGTTGAGGGACCACCCACTCCCAGTGCACGAATTTCGTGCACCAGGCCCCGAGTATGATTATAATATGCCAAGCACTGTTCTGAGAGTTTTACATATTTTGATATTTAACTCAGTTAATTTTCACAACAACAGTTATTGTTATTCCCACTTTACAGATGAGAAAACTGGCACAGAGAGTTTAAGAAACATGCCTGACCTCACACAGCTAGCCTAGGGAGTGACATAGCCAGAATTCAAACTCAGGGAGGTCAGCTCCAAAATCTACACCTCTAAGTACTATGCCATGCTCTATCTCAGTAGTACTAGTATACGTATTTTATAGGATTATTTGAATAATTAATAAAACGAATGCATGTAAAACAGTTGATGGTTAACAAATAAAGGGTGCTCCCAAAATGTTATCTAAAATTAACCCTATCATTTTTTTAATTTCCCCAAGAGATTTTAGGCATATTAGACAATGTTTAGACAGTTCCAAAAGTCAGATTACATTACCTTGGAAAGGAAGTAAGAAGGTTGGGGACTGAGGAAAGGCAGAATGGAGAAGGAGCATTTGTTCTTCCCAGGTAAAAACACCCTGAGACTGAACATTTGTCCCTAGGGCCCAGCTCAAAATGCTTTCCTCCACTCCTCTCCCCAAATGGATCAAAACAAAGGTCAAGAAACTTACTGATTTGCCCTAGCCCAGTGGTCGGCAAACTCATTAGTCAACAAAACCAAATATCAACAGTACAGCGATTGAAATTTCTTTTGAGAGTCAAACTTTTTAAACTTAAACTTCTTCTAACGCCACTTCTTCAAAATAGACTCACCCAGGCCATGGTGTTTTGTGGAAGAGCCACATTCAAGGGGCCAAAGACCCCCTTGTGTCTGGCGAGCCACAGTTTGCCGACCATGGCCCTGGCAGGTTTGGTTGAGTGGATAGAGCATTGGCTCATGGATTGAAGGGTGACGGGTTTGATTCTGTCAAAGGCACGTATCTTGGTTGCTGATTCCCCAGCCCTGGTCAGGGTGCGTGCAGGAGACAACTAATCCATGGGTCTCTCTCACTCTGATGTTGCTCTTTGTCTCTCCCTCTTCCTTCCACTCTCTCTAAAAATCAAAGCAAAAATATCCTTGGGTAAGGATCAACCAAAAAAAGAAGAAGGAGGAGGAGGAGGAGGAGGAGGGGAAACTTATTGGTTTAAAAATGCTCAGAGGGTTCAGTAGAGAGAAACAATTATATTTATGGGGTTCTGAGAAGCAAAGTTCCTCCTTTTGCTTCTGTAACTAAAAGTGCCCACCTTTCTTAGAAATCATCTTCTTGGGGATCGTCCTCTGGCCAGGTTACTAGTTCAATGAGACAAGCCCAGGGTCCTCCTATTCAGAAGAAGCTCCCTCCTTCTCCTGCCTGTGCTTCCTTTATGAGAAAGAGGAGCTGAGAGGAGCCCAGGTGGCACTCAGGGAAAAGAGTTCAGTGTTGCCTACTCGGCCTGTGCAGTATCATATGCATCTTAGGAACAAAAGGAAAAGGAAACTGGTAGGACTTCCAAAGATTCAAGGCCAGTTTCCCAGTACTTGGGGCCAAACACTAGCACCAAAGACCAAGCACTTACATCCCTGCATCCTCTAAGCTTAATATCTTCCTCAGAAACTCATCAGAAGTGACTGTGGCTGATCAAGATTTGGGGATGCAATCCAACTGTCTAATCCCATCTCAGAATGATTTACAAGGCACCATTGTAAACCTAATTCTAAATGCCCAAACAGAATATTAACACCAGAAACACTCTGAGTTGATTCACTACAAAATAGAAGAGTTTAAAATTAAGACTCCCTGGGGAAACAGTTTGAATTTTAATTTTAAAAAATCATAGGCAAGTTTCCAATAGCAATTCCTAAATTCCTCCACTTTTACAATCTCTATCTAGTAGCACTGAATAAAAGCTCAGATGAATGGCCTATGCTATCTTAATATTTTCAGCTTTTTTAAAATTGGTGCCATTGGTGGATTTGCTGTTTTGTTCATTTCTTTCCATTTCTTTTGCCAGAGAATACATGCAGCTTTACTGTCATAATCCGGGTATTCATAAATTCACTTTCACAATAGTACATTTCACCCAATTTCAACAAAAGAAAGCTCCCAGTCAAGAAAGCCTCAAATTTGAATGGCCTGTTTAGTTCCCAGTTTTGCTCTACTAAGCCTCTGCTCTTCCAAGAGTCTCCAAGACCCAGTGGCCTATTCAGAAATAACTTGAAGCAATGGAACATAGGCACCAACCAAAGGGAACAACCAGATGTTCTGGAGGCCTCCCACAATGCTAAATTTAACTTTTCCCTGGTTGGCGGGGGAGGGGTTGACCAGGAACTGGAGAAGTGACCAGTACGGTGCAGCATCAGGAGGAACTCACAGGGCATGACACTGACACTTACGGGGCTTCTTATTTTTTAATACTGAGTATTGGTACCAATAACCTCCTGGCCTGGTTTAATCAGCAGTACCCACCACCCACTACCTACAAGAAAGTCATATCACACACTAAATTCTCATATCAGTTAATAGGAAGTCGAATGTCTCTGCCTCAAATGCACATGATCATTTTTTATAAAACGTCATAAACATACAAGTACCTAGGTCCCTCTCCAAATCTACTAACACCAAATGTTTAAGAATATTACCAGGCAGGCCCTGACCACTGTGGCTCATTGGAGCGCATCCAGTATACCAAAAGGTCACAGGTTCGGGGCACATACCAGGGTTGCAGGTTTGGGTTCAATCCCCAGTCTGGGCACCTGTGGGAAACAACCAATCAATATTTCCCTCTCACACTGATGTTTTCCCTCAGTTTCTCTTTCCCTCTCTCCCTCCATTCCTCTTTCTCTCTCAAAAAGAAAGGAAAAGAATAAAGCATATTTTCTAGTGAGGGTTTTTTAAAAGAAGACTATTACTAGACAGCCATTAAGACATTTAAAAGTAATAATAGGGTAAAAAGAAATATCCACATATAATTCTCAAGCACAGCCATAGTTAACGTCGCTGCTATAGTCTAATTTTCTAAGTGCACACACACCCCTACCACCCTTCATTAGTGTTACCTCCCAGACATTTTCAGATCTGGAGTGCCTGGTGTGGGTTCACTAGGAATCAGGTGCAGGATCTCTCTGCTAAGCTGTCACTCATGCTGCAGACCCTGAGCCCCACCCCACCTCCATCCCTGGGCCAAAAATAGAAAATAGCTAAGGCCATAGCAACAATTCAGGAAGCAATTTTCCTAATTTTTTAAAATTTTCCTGTTTCTTAATTCTGGACTCTATTTTTACTAAATGTTACAATGTGTATTTGCTGGAAATTAAAATGTTCTCTGTAGTTTGGAACTACAATTTAGGAGTGAGTCATAATTGAAGCTTTTTCTTTTTTTTTTTCCTAAGCAAAAAAAAATTAAGGTGCACAACACTTTAGTATAATATAGGATACAATATATTCTGTTTATTACCATGTGAATTTCATGTCTTCTGGGTTTGACTCTCTTGTCTAAGTATACGTTTGCCTCACTCAACCATTTTGTATCTAGCCAAAAGTGAAATCATCATTATTTCTGATATCCTAGTCATGTTCTATAGCTCCGAGTAGAGCAGATGTTTATGGGAACAAATAATCAGAATGGTCCACGGAGGGAAAATGAAATTAAAGAACTGCTACTAACCTTTCCTTCCTGCATGTGAAATGTGAAGACACCATAAGTATGTAAGTACTGCTTTATAAACTGAGGGAATTGAAGTCTATTCTTTTGCCTTCAAGGCTTAACAGTTTCTCTTTAGCTTTGTGGGTGTACCTTTAGCGGCACTCTGTTAGAATTTAAAATCTGAGGACTTGAATATTTCACAGGGAAGTGTGAAACAGATAAATTACACAATCAAATGAATCATTCAGAACTTTCCACCTTTCATTGGTCTACTAAATTAATCTCCAGCTGGATTTTTAACTCATAAATTCTGCAAACTTGATAATAAAACTATTTAACCATTTGATAGCTTATTATTTATATTTTGTCTCATATTATTCTTTTGAGAATCAAACACTTAAAATCTTAAAATCTACCTGTGTGGAATCTGAATTCCAATCAATTATGGCTAAAGGATCCAAGTATCTTGCCTTCCAGTGATTCAAAATGTTTTGTTAGGATCAATAAAGCCCAGATCTGTCTTGAATGGCTGTTTCAAATGTGAAAAAGTCTAATTATATATGTAAATTAATTATTATTTTAATGACTACATTACCACATTAACAAAAATGATTATATTACAGTAAATATTCTGGTCAACCCACGTTTTTCATTAGCCTCAAGAATTTTCTTTCTAAAGTCACTCTTCATCCAATTACTAGTAACCCTATGCCCATTAGTGATGTTTTTCAATTAGAATAGAATGAAAGATATTTAGAAGATTCGGTCTTAATGGTCCTGATCAAATCACATAAACCAGTTTTAATGAACTAAGCAAAGAATGGGCAATTTTACTGAGTCAAATAAATATTATTTTCTTGCTATATAACCATGCAAAACAATCATTTTAATAATTACATTGGTCATTTCTATGTTTTGGTTTTTGTTTCTTTGCGACTTTGTAGACATAAAAAGTTCTCACAGAAAACATATTTAAAATATTCCTTGCTGTCTTATTTAATTTGTTTCTATCTTACTAAGTTCATAAATAAATTGAGATAGCTTTAAAAAACATACAATAAGTTAAAAGAGAAAATATAATGAGTCCAATAATCCGGGAGAAAATAAAATATAATCAAGAAAAGAGGTAAAATCAAAAAGTTAGAATTGAAACCCTGTTGTTTAGAGATAGACTACAGTGTCCACAAGATAAAAACAAACTTGCAGCCCTAGCCTGTTTGGCTCAGTGAGAAAAGCGTCGGCCTACAAACTGGGGAGTCCCAGGTTTGATTCCAGTCAAGGGCATGTACGTTGGCTGCAGGCACATCCCCAGTAGGAAGTGTGTAGGAGGCAGCTGTTTCTCTCTCACTGATGTTTCTAACTCTCTATCCCTCTCTATTCCTCTCTGTAAAAAATCAATAAAAATATATTTTTTAAAAAACTTGTAGGTCACATAATTCTGTGATAGAGGTGTTGCTTCTGCTACAATCATCTAGTAATATAAATGTTTCAAATAAATATGTTGTACACCTTAAACTTACACAATGTTGTTTATCAACTACAACTCAAAACAAAACAAAAAACTGGTCGCTCAAAAAATGGAAGTATTCCTAGAATGAAGTCCTGAGGGACATTCTTCCCATGAGTCCTTCTGTAGAAGATTGTGTGAAATGTAAATAGGATTCTCAAAAACACTCCTGCAGTAAATACAAAAATAAGAATCTCAGGGCTGTTTCTAACAATGTCTCTCAAAGCAGGCCAACAAAAACACAACGCATTAAAAAAACAAACAAACAAACAAACAAAAAACCGAAAACCAGGTTGGTTAAAAGCTCTTGGGGAGAGAGAGGTGCTGAAATGATTCAGTACAAGCAAGCATGTCTCATGTAACTCATGAATACATTTTATAGGGTCTATAAGAGTCGTTGGTTTGTGTATCCTTCAAAAACACTCCATACACTTCCAATAAATGCTAAGTGGTAGAGAATTCATGATATTATTTTCTAACAAATAAACTTATAAATAAGTGATTCAAAGTTTCTGGGTGGATTTTTGTCTGGATTTCATTTAAAGTCGCTATTTATCTAAGGCTTCCCTAGAAATAACTGCAATTCTTCTCAAAGATTATCTGAGCTAGGTCCTCAAAAGTGCCTCTCTGGATAGCCCGTTCGCTCAAGGTGTGTGAAGTGATGTAGTCCTTAATTCTCAACCTCTTCCCTTCCCCATCCCTCACATTAAGATGAAAAATAAGATTATTTGAAATAAATAAACAAAGCTCTACCATCCCATTCACACTCTTTTTTTTTTTTTTTGAAATTTGTTCAGAAATTAAGGAAGAAAACACCATAAATTAGAGTTCCAACCTTTACTGTTCTTACCTCTCCATGCTACTTGGTCCCAAACCAGTCATGGGCAACAATAGTTCACAAAGCTCTGGGACCTTATAATAAGGCACAGCTTGCTTTAAAAACCACCAGGAAACAACTGGAATCAGCGTGGTGTTCAGTGGGCTGCCCAAATTTGTCCTGTCTTCAAACACAGACATGAGCCCTACTCACCAACAGCTCCTAAAACGGACCAGTATTATTTGTTGGCTCTTCCTCCAGGCCCAAGTTGAGATTTTTATTTGACCCAAAACAAATAATTAGGTGGAACTCTCTGGCCCAGTACTTTCACACTGAGCCAGAGGTAGTGATCCAATTTGGTTTAGTAGGTTTTTATAATCCACATTATCTATATATCTATATCTATATCTATATCTACATCTACATCTATATCTATCCTCTTGCATGTCCCCCACTGGAGATTGAGCCTGCAACCGGATATGTGTCCTGACTGGAATAGAATTGTGACCTCCTGGTTCATAGGTCAATGATCAACCACTGAGCCATACAAATCCACATTCTTTTCACTGATGTTTTCCTCTCTTCAAGCTCAAGATTACCAGGCTCAGAAAATGTAAGATTAACTCTTTGGAATGGGATTCTGGTCGATACTTAAAATTTGTTATAAAATTACCACTTACTATCCAGGAAGCAATCTGAATGGGCTGTAAACTCAAAGTCATTTCAAAAGTCAATATTCCCAACTCACATACCAAGTGTTTGGAGAAAAAGCTTAATGCTTTAGCACTCAATGTTTTGGAAGGAAAGAGAGACACATTCAGCTGGGGTTTTGAAGGCAGTTAATAAAGAGACTATTTACAAGGTGAAGTGCGGGTAAAGTAACCCACAATGGAAGCAGAAGTGCTCAGGGACTAATCAGCAGGAAATGTTTCCACCTTCGGGCCCTCGAGAGGCTGGAGAAGAAAATGCAACAAAAGCATGTCAGAACTGCAGCTGTGATCTCAAAAGGAAAAAGTCACTGCAGGAATAATGACACAGAAGTAAAGGGGTGTGGGAATGACCTAGCAATACCACAAACTTCGTCTCCCTGGCTCTGTCATCTGTTGTAGAACTCCCCACTGGTGGACCCTAACTAAAAGTCAAGGCAAGGAAGCCTACTAACAGCTGGAGCAGAGAAGGAAAAACGGGCACAGCGAGGAAAATAACCAGCTTAATGACCTTGCAAAAACAATAGCATTGCTGGTACTTCCATGGAGGGGCTATCTTGAAAATGGATGCAACTGGTGTCAGCAGCGTACTAGGTATCACTCTCCATGAGATAAATTCATAATCTTTCTTGGTTTCATTCTCTCTCAGGGGTAAAAACATGTTCACACTGTCAAACAGATAGAAGTTTTCCACTTAACGGTTCTTAAACTACTTACTGATTTCATAAACTTTCGCTTAATCTATCTCATTTCCAAAGGCAGCTTTTTCATTTCTCTCCTTGAATGACAGAGCACTGTATGGGGATGTTGGAAGTGGGAGGGCATCCAGCAGTATGCACTCCCCCTCTCGTGCCCATCCCCATCCCATGCTTATTCTCATAGGGAAGAGAAAGGGAGAAAAATACAGTTAATCCAGCTGTTCCCTGGTCCTCATTACAGACTTCAGTTTCAAGTCCTTTATAATCAACGATGCACAGAGAACTTCATTCATTTAATTTGGAGGAAAACGGAATAAAGACAGAGGAGAGAAGCTGAAAGGAAGAATGCTCTCAAAGAAATTTCACCTACATGCCACCATTTTCACATTCAAAGTGTAATTTGCACATATTCAACAAGGAAACGAGTTTCAAAAAGTAATTTAAACTTAAATTAAACAGCTGGTCTGAAACAAAACCTACTCCTTAAGCATAGTTTAAATGTTAAATGTAAAGCTTGGAAGAATACTTTCTACAGCATACATTGTTAGTGAAAATTATTCTATAGCTTGTATGGGAACACCTTCTAGCATTTAGTCACCCAATATCGCTCCATACAGCAAAAAAAGGGAAACTAAGATCAACACCAATAATTTAAAGACACGAAAGCTTAAGTGCTTCAAGACTGAAAGTGGGACTTGAAGCCAGAATATTCATCTTGCCAGCAGAAGGCTTATCCTATGTAATAAAAGAGTAATATACAAATTGACCATCACTCCAACACACAAGATGGCTACCCCCTTGTGGTCAAAGATGGCTGCCCCCATGTGGACACAAGATGGCCACAACAAGATGGTCAGCAGAGGAGGGCAGTTGGGAGAGATCAGGCCAGCAGGGGAGAGCAGTTAGGAGTGACCAAGCTGGCAGAGGAGAGAAGTTGGGAATGACAGGGCCTGCAGGGAAGGACAGTTGGAGGAAACCCAAGCCTGTAGGGGAGAGCAGCTGGGCGGACCAGGCCTGCAGGGAGGGCAGTTAGGGGCAATCAGGCTGGCAGGGGAGTGGTTATGGTGTGATCAGGCTAGCAGGCAAAAGTGGTTAGAAATAATCAGGAAGCAGGCAGGTGAGTAGTTGGGAGCCAGCAGTCCTGGATTGTGAGAGGGATGTCCAACTGCCTAAACGGGCAGTAGGACATCGCTCAAGGGGTCCCAGATTGGAGAAGGTGCAGGCTGGGCTGAGGGACAACCCCCCATGCATGAATTTTGTGCACCAGGGCTCTAGTTAGATAATAATACCCTATAGATCTGAAAAAGAGCCTCTGAACCCTGAGAGTGTATGACTAGAAAAAACAAAATTACATGAGTATGAATTGCTATGGGACATGCAAGGTACATATTATATAACAATCCTTTAAAATTTTTCAGATTAATTCAAAGGAGTTCAATTTCCCATCCACTCCAGGTGGCGGGAAGACATATTCAGTCATTTTGGGCTCTGTACCATCCTTAGGATGTCAAAATAGATCCCATAGGTTGACAGATAAATAAAAGAGCCCTTTGAGCCTTCCAGATTTTGAGCAGAGAAGAGCCTCAGTCTATGGCTGCCACAACTGCCATTTGCTCTTTGGGGCCCCATGATGCCACTGGGAAGTACCAGTCTCTCACTGTCTGTCCAAGCTGCTATGCCATCTGTGACCTGAGCCAACAAGCTCTGTTTGTTGGTGGATATCACTCTGGCAGCTTCACTCAAGCTTCAGCTAAGCCCAGCCCTTGGGGTTTTGCCTTCCCCTAAGGCCACATCTCTGTCCTTATAGGTATCACCTCAGACTCCTGACCCTCAGAGTTGCAGTATCTAAGTGAGTTTAGGACTTTCTACTTCCCAAGAGGCCTATTACCTTTCATCCTCTCAATCCTCGGAGATAAACCCAGGTAGACATTTTTTTTCTCCTCTCAACACTATAAATCCAGATTGGTTTGTTCTCCCCTTTTGGAAATAATATATAATTCCCAATTTCTTTAAACACACACACACACACACACACACACACACACACACACACACACACTACACAAGTATTTTTTAATAAAAATATGTTTTTATGCATTTTAGAGAGAGAGTAAGGGAGAGGGGAAAAGATAGAAACATGAAGGATGAGAGAGAACCATGGATTGGCTGCCTCTTTTATGCCTCCTCTTGGGGATTAAACACCAATGTGCTCTGACTAGAAATCGACCCACATGCAACACAAGTATTTTTTTAATTTCTTTTTTTTAACCTTTATTGTTCAGTTTATTAATTACATTGTTTCCCTTTTTCCCCCTTATAGCTCCCCTCCACCCAGTACCCATCCCACCCTCCGCCCTCACCTCCCCCACACTGTCCTGTCCCATAGGTGCATGATTTTTGTCTAGTCTCTTGCTGCATTTCCCACACCCCTTTTCTCCCCAAGAATTGTCAGTCCATTCTCTCTCCATGTTCATGATTCTGTTATATTCACCAGCTTATCCTGTTCATCAGATTATTAATTCCCTTGATTTTTAGATTCATTTGTTGATAGATGTGTATTTGTTGTTCATAATTTATATTTTTACCTTTTTCTTCTTCCTCTTTTTATAGAATATCTTTCAGCATTTCATATAATATTGGTTTGGTGGTGATGAACTCCTTTAGCTTTTTCTTATCTGTGAAGCACTTTATCTGACCTCCAATTCTGAATGATAGCTTTGCTGGATAAAGTAATCTTGGTTGTAGATTCTTGCTATTCATCACTTTGAATATTTCTTGCCATTTGCGTCTGGCCTGCATCGTTTCTGTTGAGAAATCCGCTGACAATCGTATGGGTGCTCCCTTATAGGTAACTAACTGTTTTTCTCATGCTGGTTTTAATATTATTTCTTTGTCTTTTGCTCTTGGCATTTTAATTATAATGTGTCTTGGTGTGGTCCTCTTTAGATTCCTATATTTTGGGGTTCTGTGTACTTCTTGGGCTTTTAAGTCAATTTCTTTGAACAGGTGGGGGAAGTTTTTGGTCACTATTTCTTCAAGTAGGATTTCATTATCTTGCTCTCTCTCTTTTCCTGGCATCCCTATAATTCGGATGTTGGTATGCTTGAGGTTGTCCCAGAGGCCCCTTACACTATCTTCCATTATTTTAATTCTTTTGGCTTTTTGCTTTTCCGGCTGAGTGGATTTTAACCTCTTTGTATTTCAAATCTTTGACTTGGTTCTTGTGGTAGTCTGGAGTGTTTTTAGGTCTTCGTATAATATTTTTTATTTCAGTCAGTGTATGCTTAATTTCTAGTTGGTCCTTTTTCATATCCTTGAGGGTCTCGTTCATATCCTCGTAGGTCTTTTTCATTTCCTTATAGGTCTCGGCCTTTTCTAGGAGCCTCTTGAAAAACCTCATAACTGTGGTTTTGAACTCTTATGTCTAGTCGTCCTTTTTCCTCCATTTCTTTCACATCTGATTTCTTTCCATTTCTCTGCATTGTGACTGCTTTCCTGAGTTGGTCCATTAGCTTGGTGAGGTAGATGTCCTCTAAGGACAGTGGCTCAGCCTCTCCAGTTACCTGAGGTGGATACTCTTGCTGCAGCCCTTTATGGGTTGTACAGTATTGTTGAAGTTAAGCCCAGCTTATTGCTGTTAGCACTAGGAGGGTTTGACCTCCAGGCCAATTGGCTGTGAGGGTCAGCTGTGTTCAGGTTGGATGGGCGTAGTCTCCTGGCTGAGCAGGCAGCATCAGCTCCACCCTATGCGGCACCAGAGTCTCTGTGCCGGGTGGTAAAGGCTGCATGCACCTCCGAGAGAAAGCCACCGCCGATCTCCACCCGCTGCCAGACAACTCAGCCTCTCCCCAAATGAGTCCGCACCCTCAAAGTCTCGCCCAGGGTTGCAACACAATGCAGTCCGGTTGTCTCCCAAATAAGGGAGCAAGTCACGAATCCTCTCCACGCGGTCGCGCACTTCTGTTCCCAAGTTCACGCACACACTCCACAAGCTCACCCTCTCCACAAGCTTGCAGACCTCTGCCGCGCCGGGCTTCAGTGTGTTTTCCCACTGCCCAGTTCTACCCCCATATGAGTGTGGGCTCCCCGGACCTTGCCTGGAACTGGGGAATCAGTGCAGTGGGACACCTCCACCCTCCCCATTGGAGAAAACCAGCCAGGTTTGCAGCTGCCCATCCTCTCCACTGGCATGTTTGCAGGACCCCAAACCTCTCTCTGGGTGTATCTTCAATGCTGCGCTCCACCGCTCCTCTGAGTCACAGTGTCCTATCTTTACTTTTATTTGTGGAATTTTCACTCAGCCAGCTTTCCAGTGATCCTGGATGATGTTTGTTCTGTTGTTAAGTTATAGTTTGGGAATTGTTGTGTGGGGCAGCAAGATGGGTGTTTACCTATGCTGTCATCTTGGTTCCTCCTGGACATTTGTCCTACACAAGTATTTTCAATGTGTTGCTTCCCAGAAGGGTGTACACTAACCTGCCAGCATCATCACAGTGGAAAACTCTCTGTAAGACAAACTCAGGCATTAGGAACCCAAAGATTCTTGAGAGAAGAAAAAAGAAAAAAAAACACCATTTCCTTCCTGATGAGATTACTGCAAGGGGATATGATGCACATGTTTCAGAAGGTCACCCTACTTGACTACATCCATTATAAATCTATTTTTCATTCATTTATTCAAAAAAATGTTGATAGAACTTCAACTATGTTTCAAGCAGTGTGAAAGGCACTGGACATAGAATAGTGAGGAAAAGAAAGTGTTGTCCTGCTGTTACAGAGTTTACAATCTCCAATTTGCATGATGCAAACCAGTAGACTCATCTCTGGGGACACAGAAACTACAGGATAAGAGTCCTATGTTGGCCGAGACCGGTTTGGCTCAGTGGATAGAGCGTCGGACTGCGGACTGAAGGGTCCCGGGTTCGATTCCGGTCAAGGGCATGTACCTTGGCTGCAGGCACATCCCCAGTAGGGGGCATGCAGGAGGCAGCTGATCGATGTTTTTCTTTCATCCATATTTCTGACTTTCTATCCCTCTCCCTTCCACTCTGTAAAAAATCAATAAAAAAATATATTTTAAAAAAAGTCCTATGTTGGAAGGGTGTTTAAACATAGCCAAGATAGGACAAGTACATGAAATGGTTGATGCTAAAAGCCAGAAGTACAAATGATAGGTTTCATATGGAATTCTAAGAGTGACTGAACAATCACCAGATTTGAATAAATAAGAAATAATTTTACAAAGCATAGGTATTTAAAGCAGACCCAAGGAAGGCAAAGTTTGGACAATGAAAAAGTACTACCAAATTACATTAAATATTGAGAAAATGCCTGCAAATTCAAGGCTGTCAAGTAACCTTTAATGGGAGCAAAAAACACTTACTTTAATCTTGCTTTTTAAAGAATGTTTTGGATGCAGACTCAAATTTTATCATGCATTTCACTCTTTAGAGAGCTTCTCTTGCTATGTTTTCAACTCAGAAGTATTAGATAAACTCATAACCTATGAAACTGTCTCTCTCAATTTTCTTTTATAATAGAAAATTGTGTTCTTCATCTTGAAAAAGTAGGTAGAGAAACACCCCTTTCAAAACAAACACTTTATATAATCTCCATGGAAGAGTAACTTGGCCTGATCTTTCTAAAAGGTAATTTGGCAGTTAGCATCAAAAGCCTAAGAAAAATGGGCAAACCATCTGGACTGACAAAGTTACTTTTAGGAATTTATCTTGGGAAATAATAAAAAATATTCACAGAGATTTTGGTGAAAAATAGTAATTTTACTGATATTTGTGAAAGTAAAATAATTTTTAGGCAGCTTAAATATCCAAAGTCATGGATATGTCTAAACAATTTACAATAGAGTCTGAAAAAAATGATCTTGAACATTTTATATTTAAGAATATAAAAATGTTTACAAGTTGAAAAAAATCAGGTTATAAACTATGAACAGTATAATTCAAGTATATCAAATATTATGTATATGTAATATATTCAGATGGTGAAAGAAATATTTAAAATGCTAAGACTTGTTATCTCTTACTGTAGGATTATGAGTGCAATGTGTTCCTTCCTTATGCTTTTATGTATTTTTTTAAGTTTAAAATTTCTACAATAGAAATATGTTGGGAAAGACAGTCTCATACATACACTTTTTTGACCCCCAACTGGGCCACATAAGAATGGATCTTGGACCTGGAACGCTTCTTTACCAAGAGCTAAAATCCTCTCAGGTTTAGCACTTTGCGTAGAATATCTTTCCTGTTTCAGACTTAATTCACACTCCTTTGTACAGCTTAAGCATGTGTATCATATGATGCTTGGCCTACCCCACTGCTATATCTGTGCCCTGCAGAAAAGGGGTGGGATCCTTTATTCTGTAGCATAATGGAGAGAGGGAGCAAATCAACCGCCTTGCATCAACCATGCTAATAAATACACAAATATAAATGGTATAAACACACACGTTAAAAGAGATACATTTTCAGATTGATGAAAAAACAAGATCCAACTTTATGCTGTCTATAAGAAACCCACTTTAAATTCAGCGACACAGATAAACTAAAAAGATAAAAAGGAGGCGCCTTGCTCAGATTAGTCAAAAGAAAGCTGCAGTAGTTATATTTATATCACAAGTGCAGAATAAGAAATATGATCAGCCATAAAGTCAGGCAGCAAATAGAACTAGAGGGTGCAATTATTTAAGAAGATATACTAATACTAATTGTGTAGGCACATAACAACAGAGCTTCTAAAATACATAAAAGAAAAAGGGATAGAACTCACAAAGCCACAATTACAGCAGGATAAATAGAGAAGTCAGTATAGAAGTCCCAAACAGCAATATCAAACGCATTGACATAATTGACATTTATAGAACGCTTCACTTTACACTGCAAAATACATTCTTTTCAAGTGTGTACAGAACATCCACAAAGAGGGATGATATTATGACAATAAATCAAATCTCAATAGATTTAAAAGAATAAAAATCCTAAGGCATGTTTTCAGGGAAAGTGGAATTTGAATATCAATAACAGAATGTTATCTGAAAAATATCCAAATAGTAGGAAATCAAACAAACACTTCCAAATACCCTGGAGAAAATAGAAAATATCAACAAGGGATATTTGCAAAAGGACAAACATATAGATCATTGAAAAAGACTATTGCTGTGTTTAGAAATAATCCTACACAAATATAGTCAACTAACATTCGACAAAAATGAAAAAGAATTTCAGAAAAAAACCACCTTTACGACAAATGATGATTGGAAAAGTGAATGTCCAGAGAAACATGAACATCAGTATATACTTCAGCTCTTATTAAAAAATTGACTATAAACCTAAATGTAAAAATATAAAGCTCTCAACTTTCTAGAAAAAAAAATGTTTTACACCTCATGTTAGGCAAAGGTTTCTTAACATATGGTATTTAACATATGACACCAAATGTTAAATCTATGGAAAAATAATAAATTGGGCTTTATCAAAATGATAAAGATCTACTTTATGAAAGACACTATTTAAAAAAATGAAAAAAAGCCACAAACTTGGAGAAAATATTTGCAAAACACATTCTAACAAAAGACCTGTATACACAATATATAAGTTACTCACAGAAAACTCTGCAATAAGAAAACAAACAACTGCCCTGGCTCAGTGGATAGAGCATCAGTTTGTGGACTGAAGGGTCCCAGGTTCAAGTCTGATCAGGGGCACATGCCCAGGTTTTGGTCTTGAACCCCAGTGAGGGGCGTGTGGGAGGCAGCTGATTAATGATTCTTACTCATCATTAATGTTTCTATCTCCCTCTCTCCCTTTTCCCCTCTCCCTTCCTCCCTGAAATAATATATATATATTTTTTAAAGAAAACAACCAACCTAATTTTTTAAAAAATTAAAAAAGATTTGAATAGATAACCAAAAAACATAGATGTAAAATAAGCATGTTAAATGATGCTCCACATCCTAATCACTAGGCAAATATTACTTGATAAACATTTATTAGACTAGCAAACAAACAAAAACCCTAATAAATTAATTTCTGGGAAATTAAAAATGTGGATAAACCACAACTCTGTGCACTACTGGTGTGGGAATGTAAAACGTACAACCACTTAAAAAAACATGTTGGCAGTTCTCTATAAATTTCACCATAGACTTACCATGTAAACCAGCAATCCCAAACCTAGGCATTTACCCAAGAGAAATAAAAACTTATGTTCACACAAAAACCTGTACAGGAATATTTATATCAACTATGTTCATTATTGTCAAAAACTGGAGATGACCCAGATGTTCTCCCACCAGTGAATAAACCAAATGTAGTTCACACATACAATAGAATACTACTAAGCAATAAAAAGAAACAAGTATTGATTCAATGCAATAGCTTGGATGAATCTTAAGTAAATTTTGCTAATTAAAAAAAAAGGTATGATTTTATTTGCATGATTGTCTGGAAAAAGCAAAAGGATAGGAATAGAAAACAGATCAGTGGTTTCCAAGGATTGGAAATAGAGGGTGAAGCTGACAATAAAAGGACAGAAAGGAGAATTTTTGAGATGACAAAATGTTCTATGTCATTCTTGGGACAGTAAATACACAATTCTCTGAATATGACTATATGCATGAAAATGTACACCACAGACAGCAAATTCTTCTTTATGTCAATTTACATGGAACCAAAAATAAAGGGAGCACAAAATAGAATACAAATTTTAGTGAACTTAACAGAATTACAAATAAATATAGCCACAGTGAAAGGGATGAGGAAAGAAAGAAATAACCTAATTTAACTTTGAAAAATAGTGTGTTGAGTGGATACTATAAGGCTAAAGACAAAAAGACATAAACACTGTCTCGCTGGTAAATTTGTTTCTCACAGGGATATGTGTCAGTAATTTCAAGAAGAACTTTGTATATATTAGATTTGAAAAATAAGCAAATAACATAGATTATGAGAGCCATATTTCTCGCTGTTGGAGAAGTAAGTCACACATTAGAAAGTGGAAAGGTTAGAAGGGGTAGTGTTGGATTAGAATAAGACATATCAATATAAACTTATGGTTTTTACTGTATACAGAGAGATAGGTACAAAAATAAATATTAATGTGTGATAAGATATACCAATATCATATTCACTCTGACATGTAGCACTGAGAAGGGCACAACATCATTTCTGTGGTGTTCTTGACAAAAATGGATGCCCTCAATCTAAGCATCAGAAAAGCATTAGACAAATATAAATGGATATAAATGTGACAAAATAACTGACTCCTATTCAAATGAGTGACGGACATGAAAGACTGGGAAACTACCACAGAAAGAGAATGAAGGAGACTAAAGAGAAATAACAGCTAATGTAACATGAGATTCTGGATTGAATTCATAACAGCAAAAGGACAAGTAGTGGAAATACTGATGAAATCAATAAAGTCTTCAATAGCATCGCACCAATGTGAAGTTCTTCTCTTTGATACTATTATTATGTGAAATGTTAACATTAGAGGAAGATACAGTGAAAGGTATAAGGAAACTCATAGTACTATTATTACAACTTCTCCATAAGGCTAAAATGAATTTGAAATAATTTTTTTAAAAAACTGGAAAGGAAATTACCCCAGGGGACATAGGCCATGTACCCAGAATAGAGACACAGCATTTTCAGTCACAGCACCCAAATTTGTAGCTGTATACATTACCTTAAGCATGAAAACTAATGGTAGAGTTAATGATAGATATCAAAAAATTAATAACCAATTCTGTAGCCAAGATAACCAAAGCATGGCATATGGAAGGAAGGACAATTAGAGGTGAGTGTATCATGATTTAGCTCAGGAACAAAAAGCATATTGCCATTATTGGTGTCCTGCAAGGTCTTCACAGGCAGCCATAATGAATTAATGGGCCACATTAATAACTCCAACCTGAACTCAGGATTGAATAATCCGCTGTGAATTTTATTCCTTCTTTCTTCCTTTAGGAAGGAACACCCTTTCTCTTCAAGTTTTATCTCCCACTTTCTCCAGGCTGGTTTCCCATTACCTTATTATTTTGGTTTGGAAACACAGAAGTCTGTTTGGTCTCCCTTTCTGCTGTATTAAACAGCACTGCTCATAATTCCCTGAATGATTACAGCCACCATCCTGGCAAACCCTGTATGTGCCACAGGCCAGTAGCTTTGTCATTGTTCTCCTGGACACCATTCTCTTCACTTAATCCTTCTTGCATGGAATCACTTTACAAAAATGCCACTTATATCTTTTTTTTCCACTCTTCAAAGAGCCACAATAATTTCCTGACACCTGTTCTGTTGTGAATTATGGATTCCTAATAAAAATTATGAATTATTCTTTCTAGCTTACCATAGATGTGTCAACAAAAAGGTTGTTGCCATCAATCCAGTGCCAACATGTGTTTCCAATCTGGGGTACAGCAAAAGGAGAGACAATGCAGGTGAACAGTTTGCAAACCTGGGAAATGCAGCTTCCTGTAATCACCAAAAGTGAACTCCTCTGAGACAATGAGGAGGCCCACTGATAAAAGAAAGTGCCTGTCCTGATCACTTATTGGTCCATTTTTATGCAAAAGAGGAATTCAAATTTGCAAAGTCTGATTGGCCCAAATTGCACTGTCCTTATTGGTCAGAATTTCACATCCTCATTGATTGCCATTGAGCTGCTCCGATTGGTCAGTAAAGATGTAAATGAGGATATAGCTGAGCAGCTCAAATTGGAGGGGATATGTCTCAGCCCATTGATCAAAATATGACTCCAGGAGTTCCTTTATAAGGGTTGACTCAGATAGCAGTTACACAGTGTAGGAGGCTGGCAGCTCAGTTTGTGACTTAATGCAGAGTACATGAAAGGCCTCTGCCAGCAATAACTGCTAGACTCTGATTATGAATTTGAACCCAATTAAGCACAAGGAGTCTTTCTTGACAGGTATATTTCTTCTAGAGGCCAACAGATCTAACATTATAGTTTTACTAGTACTAGAGGCCTGATACACAAAATTCACACACGAGTAGGCCTTCCTTCCCCGGTTGCCGGCACCAGCTTCCCTCTGGCATCCAGGACCTGGGCTTCCTTTGCAGCCCCGGCTTCGTCAGAAGGGTGTCTGGTATAATTAGCATATTATGCTCTTATTATTATAGATTCTTTCTTATATGTAAACAAAATTTAATTATAGCAACTATGTACTTCTTTCCTCATAAGACATTTATCTCTGTATCCAAAAAACTGCTTCTCTCATCTACTGACGTCAATACAACCAACCTGAAAGGCCAAGCTCATCATACTTAATGCAAAAGGCAGAATGAGCTGACTCCCTGGGTCCCTTTAAATTCTCTTTATTTATCTCCTGATGCAAGTTGTATCACCTACATCACTTACATTGAGTTATTTATTTTCATTTCATTCTAATTGTTTCCTGTGTGTACTCTTAGCTCCACAATTAACATGTTATGGAAGTAAATTTTTAATGAATCATAACTACATATAAAATGCATCCCACATGGCAAAAGACATTTGCTTTAGCATCTCAAAAGTCATAACAATCAAATTTGCTAATACAAATTTTCTATAGAAATAAAGTATTTCCAATTATTAATAAAAATTTTATTTTTTCATATTGCACAAGTTATGAAGATGCATGACAGAGAAATCATCCTTAGTCCTACCACAGAAAGATAACATTACTAAAGAGTAGCTAAGACTTTGTCTTATTCACATGCACAAATATTTCTTCATATATTAATATTTTGTAACTTGTTTTTCTCATTAACAAGATATTATGAGAATCAATCAAAAACAATTCATATGTGCTTACACATCATTTTGAAATACTTCACAGTAATCCATTGTATGGATGACCATAATGAATTTTATCCATTCTTATTATTGAACATTAACCTCTGTCCAGTTTTTGTATTATTAACATTGTTAAAATTACATCTCTGTAAATACATCCTTAATCAGTGGTCTGATTAATTCCACAGAAAAGCTTTCTAAAAGGGGAATTACTAAACCAAAAATAACATACATTGAAAGATTCGTGATACATAGTACCAATTTCTGCTCTTGAAAATTTGTGCCAATTTAAATTTTATTAATTGCATGTATGAGTTTTCATTGTTATCACACTTTCACTAATAATGAGTGTTATTCTTTTTTTTTTTAAATCTCATGAACCTTGCCGAAACCAGTTTTGCTCAGTGGATAGAGCTTCGGATTGCGGACTGAAAGGTCCCAGGTTCGATTCCGGTCAAGGGCATGTACCTTGGCTGCGGGCATATCCCCAGTAGGAGGTGAGCAAGAGGCAGCTGATCAATGCATCTCACTCATTGATGTCTCTAACTTTCTATTCCTCTCCCTTCCTCTCTGTAAAAAATCAATAAAATGCATTTTTTTTAAATGTTAATAAAAAATAAAATAAATAAAATCTCATGAGCCTTTTATGTCATTTTTTCCCACTAGCACATTTTCCTGCTGCCACAGAAATCCTTCTCTAACATATGCTGCACATCAGGTCATATATTATACTGATCCAAACCATTAAAGGGTTTCCATGTCAACAAGAAAAAGCTAATTAAAATGCCCTTTCCAGGGGCTATAAGGTTTTACTTTTTGACCCTAAACCTCTGATGTAGGGGTGAATCCAAATTTTGTTTATGCAATTTGATGGGCCCAATTCAATTGACATAATACAAAATTGGGTTCAGGGTCTTGCAAGAATTAATGTAGAAAGAACCTGATGCTTACATTTGGTACTTCTGCAGTAAACTTGACTCTCCTTGGATCTCACAACTTATAACTCCCTCCTTTATTCTTCTTCAGTCACACTGGACTTTTTTTATTCTTCTTAGCCTTTGCACTCATTATTGCATCTGCCTGAAATACCATCCCTCCAAATATTCCTGGGGTTTACTCTTCCTATTATCCAGATCTCAGTTCTACTGTCATCTCTTCAGGGAGGGCTTTCCTGACACACAATAAAACAGCTCTGTAACACCAGTTCCTCTTCCCCAGGAATCTTCTTCATCACAATACCGTTTTGTTTTTCCTAGTCTTTTATCAGTATTTGAAATATCTTGTTTATTTATTCATTAATTTGTGCACTGTGTCTTCTTGCAGTAGACACTATGAGAACAAAGATTGGGTCACCTTCGTGATCTCTATGACCTCAAAAATGTGGGATACAGAGGTGTGATCAATCAATATTTATAAGCTATGTGAGTAAAAGAATAAATGATATCTAGGTATATAAATAGATAAATCCCTCGGATCGAGTACTATTTCTACTACTTTCTTCAAAAGTTATTCAAACTATTTAGCTAGTTGATGACAGTTTTAACTTGTTATTCCCACTGATGTACTCTATGTGGGTATTTTTCCCCTCTTTTTCTATTTCTCATTGATTTTATTATTGATTTTGAAAATGTGAGCATCAAATGTAGAAACTGAAATGACTAATAGAAGATAGGAAATTATTGTATAATTTTTAAGTTTTCCATTGTTAACTTTAACAAATTAAATTGGAGGCATGATGAAAGTACCTTCTAACAGCAAATTTATTAGGTGTATAGGACAGCCAGGAGAGTTATACTTCAACAAAATTAACATCTGTCATAATACAGCACTTGATCTAATCATCTAACTCCTTAAGAATTAGTTCTAAATTTCCCTCAGAGAATATAGTTTTGTCAAATAATCTGCATTTCCAAATATATTCCTATTATAATTATGATTAAATAGTGTTCCACCTAGGTTAGTTCACATCTCTAAATAGTGCTGAAAGACAAATTTACCAAATATTTGGGACAGCAGAAGATGAAAATTTTACTTGCCAGAATAACCCTTGACCTACCTTCCTGCTTCGTATTAATATTTCCTGTTTGTTATTACATGGCACAATCACCTCCCTCATTCTACAGCCCCAGGAATGTGGTTGATCATTCACAAACTCAACTCTGAAAACTTCTTTAACCTTCTACAAATGTGGTTTCCACCATACGAGTGTATATGTGTCTGCTTTCCTGACACTGAGCAGAAATGTTCTGCAATGACAGGGCCTTGTTCTGGTTGCTGGGAAACAGCATTAACCTTCTCATTTTTCACCTTCACAGAACCTAAAATTGATACATTTATATAATGTAGATATCCTAAATGTTGACCACTTTATTTATAAGTCCATTTAAAGTTAGATTCTATTTATGCTGAGTCCTAACTTGTCTCAAAAACTACCTTTGACAAGGGTATCTCCTGAAGGCACTCAATAAACTAGAGGACAGTGCCGATGGCTCTTCATTGTTCTGTGTGACTTTCCTAGCCATTGCTGTTGCTGATTCCTAGGAAGCTCCTTAGAATAAGGAGACCAAGAGCAAAGTTTGATTGGCCTTTCCTCATTTTCTCTCAAAGGATAGAAACCCCAATGTCATCTTGGCTATAAAGTCTCAGACCCCTCAAAATATCATCATCCTGAAGCACATACCATATCTTCATATACGATTATGTTTCTGAGGTGCCATTCAGTATTTTCTAACCTTTTTGTATCCATATCCCTGGTTTTCTGTATTTTAGATTCCTCAGTGAATTTTCTTTGCTTTGTTAATAGCAATTTGTTAGGCCTAACTCCAGACCCGATAAACCAGAATCCTCAGGTAGGGGTGCAGTGACTCATATGTATAAAAGCTCCTCTGATAATTTAAATCAGCTATGATAAAGAAAAACCATTGGAATATAAGTGCTGTATTTACAAACAACTCCTCCATCTTCAATACAGTATTTCAGTGGATAATGTGGAGAGTTTGGTCACAATTCTCTTCCTAGCCAATCAACTAAATAAATATCTTGGAAATTCTGCTATGGGGTCATGTCACCCCCTGATTTTCTTTATTCTTTTATCTTTCTCTTGGTGTTTTTACCACCTTCCACTAAGTGGCAAATTCCTAGGATTTTCTTCCTTATTTTTGGCCATTAAAAGCCCTCATCATGACAAGTCTTCCCATCTGCTGCTAGGCCACCATCGTCTACCAATGAGTACTCCAGAATTTACCAATCTACCACTTACCTAGTAAATGTTTAGCTGCATAAAACATGTATAAAGCCCCTTTGCCTCTCTGGTATATGCACAGTACTAGATATGCAGCAGAAACTTAGTAACTATGTTGAGAGCAAATCCTTATTCCAATCTATTTTCCCTAAATTTCAGGAAACCTTTGATTGACTAATGAGCAAGTTAATAAGATAGTATGGATAAATTTTTAACTTTTCCCTCTGCATCTAGTTTCAAAAGTTTCTACAAGTTGTTGGAAAAAATTTAGAGCTTATTCTGAATGATCAATATTTATCCAAAGATAGTAGAGACTACAGCTCTACTTCATTTAAAATTAATTACATCAACTATTAAAATAGAGGATATTATGTCATAATGTTAACAGTTTCTAAGTTAAAGCTTAATGATCTTAGTTACTTGCCAAAATCCAAAATAACACAGTAGGAGCAAATTCGTGATGGAAATGACAGTGCATTTCTCCTCTTGGTTAAATAGTCTGAAATTCACTGACACCATTATCCAAGGTTAGCACCACAGAAAGTAGGCTTTGATGCTTGTTCCAGTTCTCATTTAAATGTGTGCCCTGACCGATGGCATTCTGTGACAACACATTTATTATTCAACAGCTAAGAGAAGAGCCAGAACTCAGAACATGCAGATAAAGTACATGAAAAAGCCATATTACCCGAGCTGTCTCAGTATCAGCATGGCGATGTGGGTAGAATTTACAGCATCAACTTAAGATTTATAGCCAAAACCTGTTTGGCTCAGTGGATAGAGCATCAGCCTGCAGACTGAAGGGTCCTGGGTTGGATTCTGGTCAAGGGCATGTACCTTGGTTGTGGGCACATCCCCAGTGAGGGGTGTGCGGGAGGCAGCTGATCAATGTTTCTCTCTCATTGATGTTTCTGACTTTCTATCCCTCACCCTTCCTCTCTGTAAAAAAATCAATAAAATATATTTTTTTTAAAAAAGATTTATGTCCGTTGAATACTATGGTTAACATTAAACTATGATTAACATGTAAACTCAGGCCACGATTCTATTATTAAACACTGAATAATCTCAGATTACCAGTTTAATTAAAATATTTCTTTATTGGTGGAAAATTAAATTTGCTTCTGTTAACCCTTACTCCCCTTGGATTTTTTCTACAGCTAAGGAGATGAGAGAAGTGGATTACTGTGAAGTATTTCAAAATGATGTGTAAGCACATATGAATTGTTTTTGATTGATTCTCATAATATCTTGTTAATGAGAAAAACAAGTTACAAAATATTAATATATGATGAAATCTTATCTTTTGCATGGATGGACCTAGAGGGCCTGATGCTAAATAAAATAAATCTGACAGAGAAAGTCAAATACTGTAGATTTTGCTTGTATATAGAATCTAAAAAGCAAAATAAGTGAGTAAACAAACAGAAACAAATCCATAGATACAAATAACAAATTGATGGTTGCCAGACAGGATGGGATTTGATGGGAAAGATGAAACAGGTGAAGAGATTAAGAAGTACAAATTGCCAGTTATAAATTTTATTGACTATATTCCCTATGCTGTACTAGACTTATAGGGTGATCATTTCATAAATTATATAAATGTCTAATCACTATGTTGAACACTTGAAACTAATATATGTCAAATGTAATTGAAAAATACAAAATTATTATTAAAAGTATCTCAAATTTTTTCTCCCAACCATGAAAAAGCAATCACATACCCTTTGATCTAAATTAGGATTTCTCAACCTCACCACTATTGATATTTATGGCTATATTAAGTGTGGAGGCTGTTCTGTGCAGGGTAGGATGTTTAGCACATCTCTGGCCTTTAACTGCTAGATGTACCCCTCCAGTCATGATGATTAAGAATGTCTCCAGACATTGCCAAATGTCACTTGAGGGTGAGGGCACAAATCACCCCCAGTTTAGCACCAGACTTATTTATATCCTATTTATACATGTAAACAGAAAAACCATTTTATTAAAAGTACTTCATACTGTATAAGATATGCTTAATAAATTGTAGGAGTATGTATGTAAATGTTTATGAAAAAAATCAGTGATGATGTTGCCAAACCCATTAGTAGCAGAAAATATGTTATTAAAATACTAGAGGCCCAGTGCATGGATTCATGAACTGGTGGGGTTCCTAAGCCTGGTCTGCACCCACTCATAATTCGGGACCCCTCAGGGGATGTCAGAGAGCCATTTTTGGCTGGATCCCTGCAGGTCAGGGCAAGGGACCCCAGAAGTGCAAAAATCTGTGCACTGGGCCTTTAATATGCATATAAGATCTTTGGTTAATTTCTCCCCATCCTCCCTCCTCCCTGCTTCCTTCTGAGATTCATCAGTCTGTTTCATGTTTCCATACCTGGCACTGAGCATTCACCCCTGATGCTCATAGTTAATGGTCGAACAGTAGGCCGGTTGCTTAGGCTGATTTTATATATATATAAAAAGTGTAATGGGCTGAAACCAATTTGGCTCAGTGGATAGAGCTTCGGCCTGCAGACTGAAGGGTCCCAGGTTCGATTCCGGTCAAGGGCATGTACCTTGGTTACGGGAGCATCCCTACTGTGGGTTGTGCAGGAGGCAGCTGATCAATGTTTCGGACTTTTTGTCCCTCTCCCTTCCTCTCTGTAACAAATCAATAAAATTTATTTTTTTAAAAGTGTAATGGGCATATTAAACCAAGCAAAAACTATCAAGCACAATGTTAGGAATTCACACCAATTGAATATTTTTATTTAACCAGGTACTGTATCATCAAAGTTTAGATAAGAAACAGATCATTTTTCCTAAATTGTAAAAGCAAAAATTGTAATGTCATCAGATGATACCAATCAAGTGTATGTATTTGATATGATCAAGGTTTTTTATTTAACTATTTAACTTTTTATTTATTTAACTTTTTATTTAATTATTTAACAATGAAGAATGAGAACAATGGCCCAGATTCAATATTTTTAAAAATTTCACAGCCATCTCTTGAAATCCCCATTATTTAATTGTACTCTGTCAGGATAGAAATGTAGCAAAATAAAAAATATATAATTTCTTCATATTTTATGGTTTATATTTCTGTTGTTTTGGCAGCTAGAGTTTACCAGCCATCTGGATCCTGTGGAGAGGCATTGGAGGGATAATAATTTGGTCCACTGTGAAAATTATCAGGAACTGAAAGCAATGATCAGCTCCCCTAACCTGCAATAGATCAATAGATTGATAGAGAGAAAGAGAGAGTAGACAAACTACACTTCAAGGTCAGGTAAAGGCAAAGCATAGACAAGAAGGGAACAAGGTTGATGGTTGATGCTATATTTTCTAGTATTTTACCAGTTATCGAGTTCATTCTCAAGTCTTATTTATTATCTTATTTCTTTATAATTAAAGCTCTATTTTATGTACAATGGTAGTTTCTAAATGTCCTCTTATTTCTTTCTCAAACATTTGAATAAGCCATTAAAAACAGCTAGGTAAGTCTGACTCTACGTAACTGTCTTATGTGATTAAAAATTACAATAAAAATCAGGGTATTACATTTAATATTTAATATAATTTTCCTCCATGCTCTACAACCACAAAATCAGTGAATGACCCAGTCACAGGTTCTGCCTTGAGTAAGGATTAAATAATATTTGTTAACTAGATACTATATAACAGACCTTTTGCTAAAATCTCCAGATATTATCTTTTTAAATATTAGCACAAGGTTAAGAGGAATTAGTCATATTGTAGGAAGTAAACGTGAGTATGGGATGGGGGATCTTTTTACTTGAGAATATTAGTTTAACAGCAGTACTCAAGATGGAATACAAGAGGGAGATAAGTGGGAGAAAAGGGAATGGAAGAAAATGTAGGAGACTAAAACAGTCATGCAATCATCCAAACATGAACTAAAACCTAGAAAAAGAATATCAGAAATTAAAAAGACAGAGAAATGGCATATAGGAGAGATATAAAGATACGGGAAGATGAAGGAAGTGGAGGAAGGACCTTGAAATAAGATAGGAGGAGTCAGCCATTTTCAAGGGTCTAGTTTACTACAAAGCCAGACTCTCTAACATCAGGTGGTAATTCAGAGTAGTTTGAGAATTCAAGACTCTCTGTTATAAAGTCACAAATAGTTTCGTTGCATTTAGGTGTTCTTTATGTATCATAATCTAGTGCATTTTTCCCATAATACTGATCACTATCACATACTACATTTAGATGTGGTTTTGTTGTTGTTAATTTTCTCTTTTTTCCTAGAATATAACTCCTTAAGGTCTGTAACTGTGTCCATTAGCCTTTTCAATGTGACAAATTACTCTTCAAATTTAGTACCTTAAAATAGCAACTATTGACTGGCTGGTGTTGCTCAGTGGTTGAGTGTTGATCTATAAGGGAGGTCACAGTTAGATTTCAGTCAGGGCACATGTCCAGTTGCAGGCTAGATCCCTGGAGGGAGGGGAGACCTGGGTGGAGGGGAGACCTGGTGCAGGAGGCAGCAGATCAATGATTCTCTCTCATCATTGATGTTTCTTTCTCTCCCTCTCCCTTCCTCTCTGAAATAAAAAAACATGTTTTTTAAAGAAGATATCACAATTGTGATTGCAATGAAATAATAACCAAACTTTAAAAAAAGCAATCACTTATTTAGTCCGAAAGTCAGTGCTTTGACAATTTGTAATAGGTAAGTTAGGTGCCTGTGTTATCTGTGCTGACTCTTATGTCTGCAGTCAACTGCTGAGTCAAATGAGATCTGGTTCATCCATGATGACCTTCCTTGGGATGATTTTTCTCTGATCCAGGTGATTTTTTGGTCTCCAGCAAGAGATCACAGGCTTGGTCACATGATGGTTGGGCAGGGCTTTGGAGGACATTTGGAAAAGTGAAAGGCCTTGTGAGTTTCATGATCAGAACTGGCATCACATCAATTCTGCACTGTTTTATAGATCAGATCAAGTACAAGACCAACCCAGATTCAAGTGGAGAGAAAGCCTCCATATCTTGATGGGAGAAGATAAAAATCACATTGCAAAAGAAGTGAACACATAGCAGGGAATAACTGTGGCTATTTTTGTAAGTAATCTACCAGGGAGATTTTCTGTACTTAGTTCACTGCTATATCCCAAGCACCTGGAATAGTGCCTAGCCCATAGGTGTTGCAGAATTATTACTTGAATGAATGATCTGTCTACCACTCCTGAACCAGAAGCTATACAATAAGTAGCCCCTTCTCTGTTGCAAATTTTTACAATATAGTACAGGTTTGCAAGAAACTATATTGCTTGTAAATACATGCCATTGCAGTTCTGTCTCTACTGTTCTTTTAAAGTTAAAACCAGCTTTCACAGTTTGACTTCTCTCTTCTTTAGTTCTTATAAATTCAGACTAATTGCTCCCACAGATCTTGAAGCCCACGGTAATTCATAGAATGCTTTTCCTCCTAGGACCTTGGAGAAGTTTCAAAATACTTTCTCATCAATCTCCACAGCTACATAACAGCATAGGTGAGTTCTGTTGTCTGCTCTTTCCTCCCTCATCCCCCTTTTCTCCCAGCCAGCTAGTTTCCTTTTCTTTATTCACAGATGAAACTACAACATAATGACCACTTGTAAATGTAAGATAGCTCCTTGAAATCCTGGCCTGGGGAACTTTCTGGAAGGCTGGACAATTGAACAGAAATGACTGAAATAGGATCAGATATTGAAGTATCTGTGCACCCAGTTCATTTCTCCATCCCTTCCTTTGCAATATAAGCAAAGTGGGTTATAAAATAGAAAAATAACTGAATACTTTAGCCTCATGGATCTAGGAATATATACTTTAAGAATCAAAAAGGTCTGCTATGATTCTTGATAAGTTGATCTGAAAGGCAAACCAGATTACTTTGTTTCTCCACTTGGTCACCTGGTCAGACCCAATTTTCTGGGCTTCCTATATCATTCTTAAAATACTGCTTAACACAGTACTTTTGGGTTACAATTCTTGAAAGCCTGTTGTAGTGCCTTGGAACTGTGCCCTATTCAAAAAACAACAGGTTCTACTAAAAAATTTGCTGCAGTCATCAGGGAATTGATTCAACCATTGCTCTATGAGGTAGCATTCCTCATATACCCGAATAATAGTTCAAAGACTGTGACATCTATCAATACCTTTTCTGGCATGCCCCTTCCATCTGGTCTAGAACTTCTTTTAGCAGAGGACAAAAAGTCCTCTATAGTTACTAATAACACTGAAAAAGCAAAGGCCCATAGGAAAAGCAACCCTTGGCTTGCCCATTTCCATTATTTACCCAGATCTCCTTGGCTCAAAACCTCATCAGCATCTTGAATTATCTCTGCTCATACTCAGGCACCAAGTCCTGCCAGATGTTCCTTTGATGTATTTTCCAGAATTGTACTTGTTTTCATTCCTTCTACCAGTAAGCATCCCATTTTCAGTCCTTTATTGTTTCAGACCTGCATCATTTAAATCACCTTTAAACTGAACTCTTCTGCTTTCATCATTAATGATTCCCACTGACTACAAATAAAGTTCTAGCTCTTTCACTTGAAATTACAATTCTTCTATATATGATCGCTAGCACTTTTCTTCTACTCTGACCCACTACTATGTGAATATTCCGCTTTAGCTAGAATAGCCTAAATGGTATTTCCAAAAGAATATGCTACCTCAAATTTAAATTGTATAGTCAATGAAAACACTTGGCAAAATACAAACATTATAGAAGCATGAATTATTTTGTCTTGTAGTTACTTCCAGTCATCTGTTGTCATTCTTTAATAATTAAACATATTCCCCTTATTCATATGCTCTGCCCCTTAGTCTGCTCAGAACCTTCTTCCTTTTATCTAGTGACCACCAACCCTCAATCCTTTTTATTTATTTTTATATTATTGACGTTTAAAGAGAGAGAGGGAGGGAGAGAAACATCGATCAGCTGCCTCCTGCACACCCCCTATCTGGGATCAAGCCAGCAATCCCAGCATGTGCCCAGACAGGGAATCAAACTAGCAATCTTTCAGCGCACAGGGCGACGCTCCAAACAACTAAGCCACACTGGCCAGAGCAAAAGCCCTATTGCTAAACCTGTTGCCAAACTCAGCTCAAAACATCCTGGAGCCATAAATATCCTGGAACAACAACCTCTACAGGGGCATATCTAGACTTTACCTCCTTCCTTACAGGATTCGGTTCCCTCAGTACATATTGGAACTAACCAATCTCTGTTAACCTAGACAGCAAGCCTTCATTTGCATGCAAGAATTACATTGTATGGGTTTGGCCTTGATTAATCTTGCCTTTCCTTAACGCTTGCAAAGCACAGTTGGGTTGCTACCTGAATCTGTGTCTCTCAGATTGTGATCCTTTGCTCAAATAAATACATTTTTTTACAGCCTATACCTTTTTTTTGGCTAACAATAAGCATACATATATATTGCCTGAACTAGGCAGGAAGGCTCTTTCTTGTGGCCATAATATCACTAACCTTTGTTTCCCCCTGGCATTTACCTGAGCTCACCTTGCCTTGCAGCCATCAATCTGATACCAGAAAGCACTGGAATAAGCAAATATAGCATGGGAAACTAGAGGCATTACTGATGATTCCAGTAGGGGAAGAGAGCCAGCATAAGAATTAATTTTAACTCGGTAATAGATCTCACACATTGAGCCCCACTGTCAAATGAGATCCACCCAGAGAGGAAAATGCCCCTCCACTTTTAATTTAGTGACAAACCCCAAACCATTGCTTCATTTGACTCTGAAGGAAGCCATTTTCTTCTAGCAGGACATTGTGGAGAGACCAAGGAGGGGCCTCAGCACTGTCCACTGCTTTGAAGAGGCACGATGGGCCTCTGTTGCTTTTACCAGAGGCTGCATTCCTCTTTGCGGGCCCCCTACCTCATTGTTTTAATTAGACAATGCCTAAATCTTATCTGTAGGTATCAATCAGTCAGGGGCAATGCATGGTTTCATGGCTAACCACTCAGATGTGACCTTCTCTTTCCAGAGACAGGATTTTTTAAAGAGAAACCACTGATCTGGAATGTTTCAGCACTAAAACTAAATTTATTTATCTGTCAGATCCCTGATCTGTATAGCAGGATCTTCTCCTGGTAAATGTATTCTTTGACTTCAATTTTAAAATTATTTAAATAAATACAAGTAGACAGTGGTTCTGATTAAAATAAAGATACATATGTCATTAGTATCAGTTTATTGTAGCATTGCCATTGTTAAATTCTTTTATTGTCACAGGGAAGAGTGAAAGCCACTTTTGATGCATATATACTTTACCTTAATTTAAATACTTCAACAAAAGCATCAGAGTCTCTTTTCTGCTATGCAGCTCTTTTGCACATATTCCTAGTTTCTCTATTGCCTTGGAAATTGCAGTCCAATTGGATGCTCCTTCCCTGTTCTTGTGTAAACCCTCTAAAACAGGAAGAACAAATGCTCAAGAACTATTGCCATACAGTTCTGTGAGAGACGCAATAACCGAAAGTCTCAAAATTTCAAATGTAATACTTGCTTGCCAAAGCCTAATAGGATGAGCAAATTTTGGACTTGAATTATTTTAAGTATAGAAATTGTTCTAAAAATTTAGGAAGACAGAAAAGTTTTTTTTTCCATATAGCTCTACTTAAATAATTGTTAGAAAAAGAACAAAACATTTGAGTGAATAATTGTTGGAAGGGATAAGTCTACCTTATTTTCTCCACCATAGCCCCATCAGCATTACAGTTGTGAAGACAGATACCCACTGAGTTCCCGGAGTTTCTGGTTATGATGCCTACCCTCACCTTAGGTTACAGAAAAACATATCAAGTGGGGTGTTAGTTTGTTTTTTTCGGTTTAACAAACAATAAATGGCTTCAAGTAACAGAGCTGTCTTTTCATCTTCTTAAACACAGTGAACTTTTCGTCACCAGCTTTTGCAACATGGTTCTCAAAAGAGCAATGCCAACATTCACAAGGTACAGTTGAAGGAAGAGGCAGTAAGAATACATAACTTTGCGAAATTGCCGGAAAACAAAACAGGCATTCATCAAAAGCTGTGGTGGTACATTTACACAATGGAATACTATGCCACTATGAAAAAAGATCTTTTACCCTTTGAGACAGCATGGATGGGCCTGGTGATTATTATGCTAAGTGAAATAAGCCACTCAGAGAAACACAAACATCACTTATATGTGGAATCTAATGAATCAAATAAAATTATGAACAAAATAAGTCCAGAGACAGGGAAGCATGGAACAGATTGACAGAAATCAGAGGGAAGGGAGGGAGGGGGCAGGAAGAGGTTAACCAAAGAATTTATATGCATATATGCATATTCTCACAGACAATAATGTGAGAAGGCCTGGGGTGGAGTGAGAGCCAGCTGGTGGGAGTGAGGGGTATGGGAGACATCTGTAATACTTTTAACAATAAAAATAACTTTTAAAATATTAGAGGCTAGATCTAACTATAACAAACTTCTTGATCCCGGCCAGGTCACGTGGATAGAAATTTACATTCAAACGGAGCACCAAAATAACTTCCCTTCTGGAGGCAGTATAGATTTTAACCTCATAGCAGGAGTGGCAGAGCTGAAAGAATAACTTTGGGCGGACAGGTGGGGGGGGGGGGGGGGGCCGCTGGAAGCTTGGAGTACTCCACAAATTTAAAGGGAAAGAAGCCAGTTTCCCTTAGACCTGTGGTGAAAAACAGGCCAAGGAGCAAATGTAACTCTGTACAAGGTTCTCGGGAACTTCCCAGAGATGAGCACCCCAAGCTAGGCTTTAGGGCTCCATTATTCGAGGTAACCGCCTCTGAAATCACAGACAGTGATAAAGCTATCTGGGCCTCATCAACAGAACGCCCAGAACTCCTATTTGGAAACCAAGGTTCTGGTCCAGGCAAATCCTGCATAGTGTTAGGATGCGCTACACAGAGCTATTCCCTTATGCAAAAAAAGGACCAGGGTGGTGAATTAGGAGGAAAGAGTCTGCATCCTTGGGATAACATTACCCATTTCAGGTGGCTTGGGGAATGTCAGCTGGAGCCTGCCTGGCCGCGTACTCTGAGACCCCTCCCCCTTTGATGCCGGACACACTACCCTTGCTCCTTCCAGGTCTTCCAGGTCTTTCGGGATCGGTCCGCTGGGCCTGTGCGCTAGGCGTCTCCAAGCGCGCACGACACGGCGGGCGGGCGCCCCCCGCAGTAGGTTAGCGGCGAAGCTGGCCCATCTAGGCTCGCCCGCACCCGGACAAAAAGAAGTCCGCTCTCCCTCCCACTGAGTGTCAGTTTCTTTGGTGAGTGCTGACCCAAGGCGAGCGCGGGCAAAACCGATCCGCCCTCTCCCGCGGGCCCAGCCCGGTACTTGCGAGTCCGCTGTAGGAGACAGCTCTGGCCACTGGTTTCGAATGCAAGAAAGCCAAGCGCGGGCCGTGCTCGGGAGTGTTCCTGGGCGAGTTTACAGGGAGAGGTGGGGGTTCCCGGGGGCGCCACAGCCACAGCGAAAAGCAGGCCCTCCCGCTTCCCCGCGGGGAAAACAGCGCCTAGGATCGAGCGAGGGCTTACATGGAAGCTGGGAAAGGAAAGAAGGGATGAGGCAGGGAAACAGAGAAAGTTTCCTGGACAGGAGAGCCAGGAAGCGGGACGGGGTTAGGAACGGAGCCAGGTCTTTGAAGTCCGAATCCCAGCAGTGGGGCGAGCAGGTGGGGGCCGCTACAGTTGGGACGGCGGCTGGGTGCAGTTTATTTTACGTGTGTGGATTCTTTTTGTCCCGAACGGCTCAGTCTTCAAGTTTCGCCGCGAGAATCTGGGGAGTGTATGTGGGAGGAGGCGATTGCTGGGACTGAACCTTCTGGAGCCAGGGCCGCTTCTTACAACCAGGGAAATGTCCCGCAGCCTCTGGCCCAGCCTAGGGCGCCTAGTTTTCTCCCCGAGAGAAGGTCTGAGTGTGGGAGAGGGGGAGGGGAGAGGGGACGGGGGGGGGGGGCGAGATCTGGAAGCTGCAGGCGGAGCCACTGAGAGAGACAAAAAAAAAAAAAAAAAAAAAGCAGCAAGTTGTGTTAAGTATTGATTCCAGAGGGTGGCGGGAGGCCACGTGGAAGGGGCGGGCCTGCGGAGCCGCCGCGCCCCCGCCGTCACCCGCGGCAGAACTTGCACTTGATGATCTTCTTGAAGGCGTTTTGGAAGTCCTTGTTGAAGTAGGCGTAGATGACGGGGTTGAGCAGAGAGTTGGAGTAGCCGAGCCAGTTTATGATGGCGCCCAGCAGACGGGGCATGTGGCAGCTGTTCTGGCAGAAGGGCAGGACCAGGGCCACGATGAAGAAGGGCAGCCAGCAGAGGATGAAGGTGCCCATGATGATGCCCAGTGTCTTCACCGTCTTCCTCTCGCGGGCTAGAGCCATTTTGCGCCTGGCCTCGGCGTTGCGCTCGTTTTTATTCTCTAAGGAGGTGGGAGCACAGGGGACAGACCCCGCCTCGCTGGGTAAGGGCAGGTGCTCTTTGGAGTTGCCCATCAGGCGCACTTCGATCACCTCCAGGGCGGCGCCGTCCTCGCCCAGGCGCACAGCTCCGTTGGCGCACTGCACGCCCCCCGCCTTGTTCCCCACGCCCTGCCCCCATTCTCTGCTCTCGGGCTCTCCGTCGATGCTCTTCCTGGGCGGCGGGGCTGGAGACGCCCCCGGGCGGGGGTCCGCTCGCTTCTTCTCCACCTTCTTGACTGTCTTGCGGATGCGAAAGCGCGCGGCTCGGAAAATGCGCCCGTAGAGCACTAGCATGAGGAGCAGCGGGATGTAGAAAGCGCCGAACGTGGAGTAGATGGTGTAGCCATGGTCCTTGCTGATGGTACACGCGTCGGGGTCCGAGCGGTCTTCGGGGGTGCGCCAGCCCAGCATGGGCGGGATGGAGATCAGGAAGCCAATAAGCCACGTGAGCGAGATGAGCGCCGCGGCGCGCCGGGGCGTCCTCTTGTTCACGTAGTCGATGGGGTCCGTGATGGCCCAGTACCTGTCCAGCGCGATGGCGCACAGGTGCAGGATGGAGGAGGTGCAGCACAGCACATCGAGGGAAATGAACAGGTCGCAGGTGACCTGTCCCAGCGTCCACTTGTTGAGCACCTGGTTCCACGCGGCCATGGGCAGCACTAGCACCGACACCATAAGGTCGGTGACCGCCAGCGAGCCGATCAGATAGTTGGCCACGTTCTGCAGGGAGCGCTCCAGAGCAATGGCAGCAACTACGCACGCGTTTCCCAGCACCGCGCTGAAGATCAGGGTGCCCAGAAGCAGGGAGGTGACCACTTGGTAGCTGAAGGTCACGTCGGAGATGCCGGTGGCATTGCCGTTTGTCCCAGAGGGACCTTCGGAGGACGTGGTGTTGTTGCCCTGTCTGGGGCTGAGCGCATCCATGCCTGCGCGCCCGGCAGGGGAGGGGGAGGGAGACAGAGCTGCGCGAGGACTCCCCTCGCCCCTCCCCCTGGGGTTGCAGCCCCTTTTTCCTGGAAGTTTCTGGGGAGGGGATGCAGGGGCACAAGCAGGAAGTTCTTACTGCTCAGGCGAAGGCATCCCGGAGGAACTGCTGCTAGGGCTCCGCGGGCTCCCTGGGTCCTGCGCGATCAGGAACTCGAGGTGGAAAACGAGGTGGCCGGAGACCAGCGCCGAGATCTCAGGGCGACAGAGGGGTGGCCGGAACGTCTGTGCCTGGCTGTTCATTTTACTTTGCCGCCCAGCTGGCTGCCGGAGCCGGAGTCTCCCCACCAGCAAATAGTCTCCAATCCCAGAAGTATCTGGAATATTGAAACCCCATCCTCCACGGTCATTCTGTGACCCTCCTCGATTCTCTCCCTCCCGCTCCCCCACTCTCTTCTCTTTTTTAGAGCCTCCTCTTTCCACTCGCCTTCTCTCCACTCGCCTCCCCTTTCAGGTTCCCTCTCCCTTCTCTCACCCTTTCTTTATCCCTCTGTGTGTCGCTCAGACAGCCAGTCTCCCTCCCTCCCACGCTAACCCTCCCCTCCTAATACTTCCCCAACCCCGAGTGCCTCTTTCCTCCGGGTGCCCGCCCTCCTCTGCCTCTAGCTTAGCAACTTAGCGTTCAAGCCTCTTTTGTCCACACACTTAGAACTCGCTTGCATACACTTGACCCCCTGGTCAGAGCAACATTGCGAAAAATACCTTTGCCTCCCACCCAGCCAAACTCGAGGGGAAAATTCTAACTATCCATTGCTTTATATTTTTGTCAAATTCTTAAGTAGGGTCGGCATCATATAGTGGCAGTAGGAAATAAGGAAAGGAGACACTAAAAGTGGGGGGGGGGGGGTGAGTAATGGACAACACTAGTATGTGAATTATGGTAAATTGATGGGATGAAAATGGAGTAGCAGCTTTTTACAGACCACCCCATCCATCATTTTACATTTGACTCCCTTGGGGAGGATGTTGCCTGTGACCTTTTTTAACCTTGAGGAATTGGGGAAGAAAGGAATATAAAGGACATATCAAAAGACAAATAGCTACATCTCCAAAGGAAAACACTCAATTCGGTATGTATTTAGAACACACTCACACAAGCCTTCCCATCAACATTTACCTTTTTTTTTCTTTATTATTCAGTATTATAGATGTTCCCTATCCCTCCCTCTTCTCCCTCTTTACCTAGCCCCTGCCCTACCCCAGGCCTTCCTCACACTATTGTCTGTATTCATAGACTATGCATATATGCATATATTTTCTTTAGTTAATCTCCCCTCCAACCCCACCCTCACCCCCCCTTTTGAGATCTCCCAGCCTGTTTCATGTATAAATGTCTCTGGACCTAAATTCAGTGAACATTGCCATTCCCCATAGCTCTGTGGTGAGTAAATTTAGGGAAGGGAATTTTTTTGTCTGCGTGTTGCAGTGAGTTCGGGCATTTCATATGGATTTTTGCTTTTTTTTTTTTTCCAGAAAGAAATCTCTAAAGGAGAATTTAGTGGAATCCCAGGTCGCTGGTACCTGAGTTTCTCTTAAACTCAGAAATTGGATTCAGCACCTGGGACAGCTCTAGGCAATCAGGACTTATGCCGCCACCTTCTGGCAAACGCTTTAGAGCGCCATCTAGGAACCCTTGTCATGCAAAAAGTGAGGAGGTATTGAAATCCCATTAACTTCAGAGGGGGGAAAAATGGTTATTAAAAGAAAAGTAACATTGAGTCATGCATTTTTTATTCTATTTCCTGGAAATAATTAGTGTTCTCTTTTGCTCTTAATCATATACCAAGCTTATATTGTCTAGCTCGTTTTGAAAGCCTGCTGTATCTGCCATTCACAAGTTCTTTCTTGGAATGAGATTTTCGTAGACTTAAGCAAACACTTTCTCACCTTCATCTGTGTTGGTTTTGTTCCGACAAAGCCTGCACTCTGGGACTCATACATTTGCACACATTCAACAATGGGGGGGGGGGCAATATTGGATTTTCCAGATGGGGATGACTTCACATAGAAAATAAAGAGGCTGCTATTGGCTGGTTCTAAGCTATTTCCTTTATCAAGGAAACCATATTTAATCCCTGCACATGGATAAAGAATTATAGTATTCCTAAACCCGAAATAGATATGTGAATAACAGATTCACTTATACATTCTGATAGCATGATTGAAGTACAGAATGCCATCCCAAAAGCACTTGACTCCAGATAACATGGACAGATTCTCTCCATATAGCAATAATCTTAAGATTACTTTCAAATTTGAGCTTAAATTTCATAGCTTTCAATTCTTTAAGACCAAGTAAAATAGTAATCACCAAAGCATCAAAGAAAATCTAATTGTGCCAATGCATACAGTACAGGGCAATGTGTTTGGAGAATTGTTTTACAGTGCAGTGCTGGGCAGTTTCCACTTAATCACTTCAGCATGCTGCAGTAATGAACCTGACATTTGAAAAAGCAGATGAGGCTACATGGTGATTCTGGCTACAGACTCTGAAGATTCTTTTAAAATTTTGTGATGGTTCTCATTCCCCTTTTAAAAATTTCCTGACAAACACAGAGCTAAATAACTTTGTTAAAATATAGTTGCATATCCAAAGATTATAATAGCAAAATAATTAAAATCTGGATTCTCCAAAGATAAAACTCTGGAAATATAGTTGATAAATATAAACAAAGAGTAAAATAAATTTAAGTTTGAAAAAGTAAATGTAGCCGAAACCGGTTTGGCTCTGTGGTAGAGCGTCAGCCTTTGGACTAAAGGGTCCCGGGTGCGATTCTGGTCAAGGGCATGTACCTTGGCTGAGGGCACATCTCCAGTAGGGGGTGTGCAAGAGGCAGCTGATCGATGTTTCTCTCTCATCGATTTTCTGACTTTCTATCCCTCTCTCTTCCTCTCTGTAAAAAATCAATAAAATATATTTTTTTAAAAAGTAAATATATACATATTTGTATACATACAAGGACATACTTAAATAGGAATTATATCAGATTTAGCACATATAAATAAATATGTCAGTAAGTATGTCAGTCAGCAATTATGCATTCTTCTATTGGATCCCAAATGGTTTAATAACTGACTTTTTTTTTCAAGAATGCTAAAATTTTCAAATTAATATTCATGAGGACTGGCATTTGCTATTCTACTTTAATATTTTATGTTACAGCATTCTTATTCAAGTTGGAAAAAAGTTCATGTATTTCTTCAAAATAATGTACACAATATTTCAAACATTTCATTCTTTAAAATGTATGACAAGTTTTTTAGGCATTCTGATGAACACTAGAAAGAAAGCAGAAGTATAAAAGGATATACAGCACTAATTATGCTTCCATACCAAATACAGTGACTAATAAATAATTATGTATAACTTATCTTGAATGATTCTGTGATATATATTAAAAGCAAAATGATGCCACATTTCACCATGTTCACACTTTGCTATGTTAACCCTTAACGATAAAGAAACTGCCCTTACTGGTTTGGCTCAGTGGATAGAGTGTTGGCCTGCAGACTGAGGGATTCCAGGTTCGATTCCAGTCAAGGGCATGTACCTTGGCTATGGGCACATCCCCTGTAGGGGGTGTGCAGGAGGCAGCTAATCGATGTTTCTCCCTTATCAATGTTTCTAACTCTCTATTCATTCTCCCTTCCTCTCTGTAAAAAATCAATAAAATCTATTTTTTAAAATACATAAAGAAACACATATAAAAAAAGTGGTGCAAGCCAAAAATTCTGGATAAAGAGTTAGACTCCAGTTCTTTAAGGCCTCTGAAATCAGCCTAAAGAAAAGCTAGCCTTAAAGCAGATATTATTGATGACATCATTTGAAAACAATACTTCCAGTTATTCTGCTTTTATTTCTTGTTTGAATTTACTAGATGCAAGTATGAACTTGTCAGTTATAGATCTGGAGTATGATACATCATCCATCATATGAAATTTCTCTAATGTAGTTTATGAGAGATAAAGATTTTTAACGTTTTTACAGGAAATTTGATGTAAGCCCAGAATTTCAATGTAGTTCTTCGACTAGGGACATAAAGATAAAAAGATACTAGGCTAAAGTTTTGCTGAATGTCCTATCGTTACTGAAGTCTCAGGAATGGTTGGCGTTTCTCAATAACTGATATGTTTATCCATAATCCCCAAATTATGGCTAACTTATTAATGAGTCAGTAACCTATATGGTAAAGAGTTGAAATTTTACTTCGAAGATTACAAAAGTGACTTAAAAGCTCCTATTTAAGAAGTTTTTACTTCAAGAAATTTGATTTACCTCAAGAAATTCTTCTTAATCCTCAAATGCTAAAGTAATAGGGTAAATGTAGTTTTACCAGCACTGTGATATTTTACTGGAATTCGCTAGGAAAAGAAACTTTAAAGAGAAATGTTTGCATAAATAATTTAGGATATGCAGTCTTCTGATTACTAGTGAGAATTAACTGGTCACTTATAAGAAATGCAAGCAAATTGCCAGAGAATAAATTCTCCTTTAAACCTAAACATGCTTTGTGTGTGTGTATCTAATCCTCACTAACCATTTTCCTCTAATTATATTATTCCTTCACTGCTATTTCTACTCAGTCAGGCACTTCTCAGAGGCTCAGAACTGGGTTTTGAGTGGGAAAATACAAACAGTGGAAGCCTCACTCGCTGCTTCTGAGAATCATAACAATGGCTTTGTTCATTTAACACACCTGCTGAAAACACAGCAGCTAGAAAGTGAGAGCAATATAACCACGTGTACACTAGGTGTGTGACCGTGGGCAGGTTATTCCACCCTTTTGTTCTCTCAGTAGTAAAGTGGGTGTGATAATAGACTTGTGAAGATTAAATGATTTAATATACTGCTGGCCCACAATAAACACTGAATAAGTAAGGTTAAACAATAATAGTAATAATAGTGATGCAAAGTAATAATATTCTCTCTCTACTGATAATTTCTGAGAAATGTAGAGAAAGGATTATGTGGGCTTAAAGGAAAGAGCCAGAGTCCAAAAAGAAAACAATTAAGACCCTTGCAGGCGATTATTTATTATGAAAACAATTTGCACATAAATATGACATTCTCCCTGTTTCTTAAAATATTTCGAAAACTCAATTTTCTAGGCAATTCTGAGTACAAGACTAGTGACCTTTGCATTCTGGAACTTCTTTTTTTTTTTAATCTTTATTGTTCAGTTTATTAATTACATTGTTTCCCCTTTTTTACCCCCCTATAACTTTCCTCCACCCTGTACCTCTCCCACCTTCCACCCTCACCTCCCCCTCCCCACTGTCCTCTCCCATTGTTGCAAGATTTTTGTCCAATCTCTTGCTGTACTTCCCACAACCCTTTTCTCCCCAAGAATTGTCAGTCCATTCCCTCTCTATGTCCATGTTTCTGTTATATTCACCAGTTTATCCTGTTCATCAGCCTATCAATTCACTTGATTTTTAGATTCATTTGTTTGTAGATGTGTATTTGTTGTTCCTAATTTACACTTTTATCTTTTTCTTCTTCCTCTTCTTAAAGAATATCTTTCAGCATTTCATATAATATTGGTTTGGTGGTGATGAACTCCTTTAGCTTTTTCTTATCTGCGAAGCACTTTATCTGATCTTCAATTCTGAATGATAGCTTTGCTGGATAGAGTAATCTTGGTTGTAGATTCTTGCTGTTAATCACCTTGAATATTTCTTGCCACTCCCGTCTGGCCTGCATCGTTTCTGTTGAGAAATCCGCTGACAATCGTATGGGTGCTCCCTTATAGGTAACCATCTGTTTTTCTCTTGCTGCTTTTAATATTCTCTCTTTGTCTTTTGCTCTTGGCATTTTAATTATGATGTGCCTTGGTATGGTCCTCTTAGGGTTCCTATATATTGGGTTTCGGTGCGCTTATTGGACTCCTAAGTCAATTTCTTTCACCAGATGTGGGAAGTTTTCTGTCACTATTTCTTCAAATAGGTTTTCATTGTCTTGTTCTCTCTATTTTTCTGGCACCCCTATAATTCGGATGTTGGTATGTTTGAGGTTGTCCCAGAGGCCCCTTACACTATCTTCAATTTTTTGGATTCTTTTGGATTCTTGCTTTTTCAGCTGAGTGGATTTTGCTTCTTTGTATTTCACATCTTTAACTTGGTTCTTGGGGTGCTCCAGAGCACTTTTAGGTCTTTGTATAATATTTTTGTTTCAGTCAGTGTATGCTTAATTTCTGGTTGGTCCTTTTTCATATCCTTGAGAGTCTCCTTTATATCCTTGAGGGTCTCCTTCATTTCCTTGTAGGAATCATTCATTTCCACGTTGGTCTTGATCATTTCCTCCAGGTCTCGTTCATATCCTTGTAGGACTCATTCATTTCCTTTGCAGTCTTGCTTATTTCCTTATAGGCCCCGACCTTTTGTTGGAGCCTCTTGAAAAACCCTATAACCGTGGTTCTGAATTCCATGTCCAGTCGTTTTTTTTCCTCCATTTCTTTCACATCTGATTTCCTTCCATGTCTCTGCATCATGGCTGCTTTCCTGAGTTGGTCAATTAGCTTTGTGTGGTAGACTTCCTACTAGGGACAGTGGCTCAGCCTCCCCAGTCATCTGAGGTGGATATGGGTTGCACAGTCTTGCTGAAGTTAAGCTCAGGTTAATCTTTGTTAGCACTTGGAGGGGCTGACCTCCAGGCCAATTGTCTGTGAAGCTCAGCTGTGCTCAGGTTGGATGGGCGGAGTCTCTGGGCCAAGCAGACAGCGTTATCTCCGCCCTGTGCAACCCCAGGGACCCTGCACCAGGGGCAATGGCTGCCAGCACCTCTGAGAGAGAGCCGCTGCCGAGCTCCACCGGCTGCTGGGGAATTCAGACTCTCCCAAAATGACTCTGCACACCCAATGTCTCACCCAGGATCATAAAACAAAGCAGACTGATGGTTTTCCGAATGAGAGACAAGTCAGAGAGCGCTCTCTACATGGTCACGCAGCTGAGCTGTTCGCGCAAGCTGCCTTCTCCACAAGCCGGGAGAGCTCTGCAGCACCCGAGCTTCGGCGTGCCCTCCCACTGTCCAGTGGTTGGCAGGACTTCGCCCAGAGCTGGAGAATCAGTCCAGTGGGACGTCTTTGTCTCCCCGTTCAAGAAAACTGGCCAGTTTTCAGCCGCCCGCCCTCTCTGCGGCACGTGCTGCAAACCTCTCTCCGCGCAAATCTTTCAATGCTGTCCGCCGCCGCTCCTCCGAGTCACAGTGTCTTATCTTCACTTTTATTTGTGGAATTTTCACTCGGCCAGCTTTCTGGTGATTCTGGAAGGTGTTTGTTCTTTTGTTAAGTTGTAGTATTAAAATTGCTGAGTATGACGGAAAGATAGGTGTTTTACCTATGCCGCCATCTTGGTTCTCTGGAACTTCTTTTTTTAATTTTTTAATTGCTTTTTGGGGGAGTGGCATTGGTTAATACAATTATATAGGTTTCATGAGGTGGAGTTGGTGGATGTTACACTTACCTCCTCCCTGGACCAAACTGGAACTTCTTGACTTAAAGCTGAAATCACTGATGGCGGGAGAAAGAACGTGTCAACAAAAGAATAATCAGTATTGGATAGTAGTCTGCCCTTTTTCCTAGGAGCACAACCATTTGAGCTCCTAGAAAATCATAAAATAAATAATTGTATAAAATAAATAATTGAAATTTATAGGTTCCCAAAAAATGTTTAAAAGTACAATAAACCCAAAAGGTAGTATTTCTGTTGTAGTTAATTACCAGATGATAGTGATAATAGTTATATCCTATCTAATAAAAGAGTAATACTCAAATTGACTGTCACTCCAAGACACAAGATGGCCATCCCCATGGGGTCAAAGATGGCTGCCCTCATGTGAACACAAGATGACTGCCACAGATGGCTTGTAGGGGAGGGCACTTGTGGGCAGTTAGGGGTGACCAGGCCAGCAGAGGGCAGTTGAGGGAGACCAGGTAGGCAAGGGAGGGCAGTTGGGGGGCCGGATCCAGGCCTGTAGGGGAGGGCAGTTGGGGGAGACCAGGTCAGCAGAGGAGGGCAGTTGGGAGGCACCAGGACTGCAAGGAGGGCAGTTGGGAGGCACCAGGACTGCAAGGAGGGCAGTTGGGGGAGGCAGGCCTGCAGGGGAAGGCAGTTGTGGGTGATCAGGTCTGGAGGGGAGGACAATTGGAGGGGACCCAGCACTCCAGAGGAGGACAGTTGCGGGGGACCAGGCCCGCAGGGGAAGGCAGTAGTGGGGGGGACCAGGCCTGCATCAGAGGGCAGTTGAGGGGTGGGGACAGGCCTGCAGGGCAGGGCAGTTGTGGGTGATCAGGCCATCAGGGAGGGTAGTCAGGGATGACCAGACCAGCAGAGGAGGGCAGTTGAGAGAGACCAGGCCTGCAGGGGAGGGCAGTTGTGGGGGACCAGGCCTGCTAAAGGGCAGGCCTGCAGGGAAGGGCAGTTAGGGGTGACTGATCCAGCAGGGGAAGGCAGTTAGGAGCAATTGGGCCTGCCAAGGAGTAGTTAGGCATTAATCAGGCTGGCAGGAGAGTGGTTAGGGCAGTGGTTGGCAAACTGTGGCTCTTTGGCCCCTTGAGTATGGCTCTTCCACAAAATACCACGGGCTGGGTGAGTCTATTTTGAAGAAGTGGCATTAGAAGAAGTTTAAGTTTTAAAAAATTGGCTCTCAAAAGAAATTTCAATTGTTGTACTGTTTGGCTCTGTTGACTAATGAGTTTGCTGACCACTGGGTTAGGAGGTGATCAGGCTGATAGGCAGAAGTTGTTAGGGGCATTCAGGCAGAGGCAGGCAAGCAGTTGGGAGCCAGCAGTCCTGGATTGTGAGAGGGATGTTTGACTGCCTGTTTAGGCCCCATCCCACTGGGATCGGGCCTAAACGGTCAATCAGATATCCCTTAAGGGGTCCCAGATTGGAGAGGGTGTAGGCTGTGCTGAGAGGGATACTCTCCCCTGCACGAATTTCGTATACTATGCCTTTAGCAGTGTTAATAAGTATACTTTCTCAGCCTCAATTCCTCTAACTGCCGCTTTCTGACAATATGATTATGGCTCATTTATAAAAGGATAAAAACATAGTGGAGATGAGAAAATGTCTGAAAAGTTAGCTTAATATTTTCTGTTAATCTACGGATAGTTGGAAATTAAACCTAGTCTTGGTAATTACTTGAATCAAAATTTAATTACTATATTTAATGTAATTGAGGGGAAATGCCTACATTTTTACTAGCTTTCACAAGTAACACTTTTGTTATACAACTAAAAACAATACTCAATGCATTATTTTAATCTTGTTTTCACACAACAATTATTACAAAATACTGTAATATTTTGGGTCTATTGAAGCAGTAATGTGCCAAATGGGGAAGAGTGGCTTAAGGCCAAGAGTTCTAGATTCAAATGACTACTCTGCCATTTACTAGCATTACAATTTTCCTTAGTTTTTTCATTTTATATGCAGTATACATGACTTACCAAAAATTTAAAGAATAATATGGCGCTTGTACGTTTTTTAAATGCATGAGTACAATGGGAAAAAAGAATTCTCTACTCTGCAAAACCACTACTTACATGCAGCTATCTGACCTGAGAGGCTGTTGTCCCTCAGTCATTCAAGGTCCCAACTAATGAGAAGGTGCTGCTCAGCAGTAGGCAGGCAGAGAGAGAGATTGTCCCAATTTCTCCTTTAGGGACGTAAGCACAGGTGACCAAAGGTGCCTCAGCCAGGCTCTAAACAGACACTGACACATACGACCCAAGGTACTTACTTAATATTGATCGAGCATAAATTACACAGGAGACAGACATGCAATGCACAAGTCACACACGGTTTATTTACCAGAGTCCTGGTGGTTTCCAGACCTCGGCAGGCCACCCGGGGATCTGCGCCAACAGACACACACGCACACTGAATGTTGGGCGTTGCAGCTGCAGCTCGGCGTCTTGTTTGAGGCCTCCTCCTTTCACGCCTCACCGTTCCGACTCACGGTCCACAGCAGAGCTCGGGCAGATGTAGGTAGGAGAGTGGAGAGTGACCGTCTGTGGAGGAGCAGGCGAGCCTCTCTGATCTCCTCTAGTTCCTTGCTCTTTTTATATGCTCAGATGGGCATTTTCAGTGTGTCTTATCAGCGGGTCCCATGAGCTTTGCTATCTGGTCTTAGATATGGAGTACAGATCACTTTATCTATTTTCTACATACAGGCCACTCAATGGTGCTTATCAATTTGGCTACATTCCATTCCATACTTTCAGATATCACACTTTAATTCCACACTTCAATACTTATTCTATATTGTATTTTATCCTTATTACTATTACTATAACAGAGGACAATATGGTGCCCTAAGTCAAAACCCAGCCTTCCTGAAAACATGCCCTGAGGGCTGCCTGGGTCATTCTTAGTCATCATGTTTTTAAAATGTAGCCTCTAGTCCACCTTGGTGGATCCTGACTACTACCTGGATTATCTGCTTGATAACTTCCTCATCTCCTTTCTGACTTTCTGTCAGTCAATATAGCAGATATTTCAAAATGGTGAAGGACCGCAGAATTCTTCTAACCCAAGCTTAGTTTTCATAAAAGGAAACTGAGAGTCCTCAGAGTTAAGTGATTTGCCTTGGATCACACAATGAGTGCCTCATATTCCCCTCTCTGCATCTTTAAAGGACCCCTAACATGAGTATCCAGGTTTAAGACTAAACTGCAGCCAGCTCCAATGAAAAATTTCCAAAGAACTTGAAACAGATGAAAGAAGTTGAAGTTTGTGTTCAATAATCTATTCCTTCCTTGCTTCCTCTCTTCATTCATTTATACAATTAGCACATGTGTCTTCTGTGAGCCTGGCAGCATGACATCGACTAAAACCATAAAGATGGGAAGACAGAGAGTCGTTACCTTGACTCATTCACTGAAGCATGTTCCCCAGCCACCCTCAGGGAAGCCTTGTTAGGAATGGGGACAGTCTTGGCCCAGTCACTCATTTTTCCATCAATGACTGTATTTATTGAGTACTTTCTGTTTTTTCTAGGCTTTTGGAACATAATAATGAAGGAGACATAGACATATTCCTGCAATCAAGGACCTTATACAGAAATTAGTAGAGAAAAACTATAAACAGGTAAGCAAGTAAATGAATAAATAAGATCCAGTTTGGTATGTTGGGTAACTGAAGAGTGCACTAAAGAAAAACATTACTGGGAATGAGGTCAGAGTTTTCTCAGAGTCAGACTAAAATAAAATACCATTGTCCATGTTTCTTTATCCAATTAAACATTAAATTGTGTTAGGATATATGGACTTTTTCTTGATATCCCAATGGGGGAAAAATGTATTTATTGCAAAGCTTACTATCAAGTAATTTAGTACATATTATATTCCCTGTCATTTTGTATAAGTTCAGAAATATTTTTTTCAAGTGCCATTTCTTATTGAAGGCCTTTCATTGAGAAATGAAGTTTATGAGATAGACGAAAGCTGATGAGAGAGAGAGAGAGAGAGAGAGAGAGAGAGAGAGAGAGAGAGAGAGAGAGAGAGAGAGAGAGAGATGGAGAGAGAATCTCCATATACATTGATTTCTGGTAATACAACCTGATTCAATGTGAATGTAGATCTCCCCATATATCCATGCCTCCATATTATTGCTTACAATTCCCTCAACTTGACATATTAATCCTCATCTTCTGCAACAAGAAAATGCCTACCTGGAACACAAAACAATGCCCATGCCCAAGCCTTTAATAACTACATAGTAGTTCTCTAGTCTGAAATTCACCTAGCTAGCTTTTAAAATGAACAGGTACCACCCCAAACCAATTAAATAAGAATTTCTAAAGGGGAGTGCCTGGGGATTGGCATTTTAAGCCCTCCAGGTGATTCCAATGAGTAAGTAGGGGTAAGAATTGCTGAGCTAGATTAGTGCCTCTTTCTGCTTGCAGCGGGCTCCAAAGAGAAGGTAGAACTTTGCCTGCTGTGTGTGTCTGATGGGTTTCTCCCCTGAGGGGAAAAAGCCCACCAATGACAGCAGAATGTGTTACAAACAAGAAATTCTTTATAGTGGCCTACCATGGAAAGTAAATGAGTAATTACCTCCTTGACCTTGTACTTAATGAGAAAAACTGCATAGCAAATTTGCTTTGGTTCTGGCTTGGCTCAAAGCCTATAGAAATAGACATTTCAGTGAGTCCTTTTCACCTTCTCATTGAGTAAAGAGAAAATGGTATGGAGATATTGCAGAGAGAGCACATTTAAGTAGCTGTCAAACAATCACTTGAAGACTTTGTTAAATGCAGACCCCAGGGCCCAGCCAACTGGGGATTCTGATGGAGTAGCCCCAGGGGCCTGTATATTTGAACAAAGCCTCTTATATGATTCTGATGCTGTGGTCCCTGGGCCAATGGGAAATAGGAGTTTATTAAAAGATGCCCCTTTTTGTAATGCATGAATGCCTCTTCCGGATTCTTACACAAGCCCAAGGGCCCTTTGACCACTTTTTACAGGAAATAGAATTAAGAAAATGTAAGTCTGGAGGCAAATTTTACAACAGTCATGACAGCTGAAGCCAAAGGACAGCAGAGAGGAAAGAAGCTCAGGCAGCAACTGGAGACAGCCAGGGAGCTGAGCACTCTGGCACTAGGAAAGTGTTCAGGTGGGGAAGGCAGATCTGGGTTAGAGGAAAGAAAACTGCTATCAACAAGAGCAGATCCTCTGTGGTGAGCAGGCTGCAGAATCAGGTCCCAGCTGCTGGTCTAGACGTCAGATGTAATAATCCTGCCCTTCTTAGATGCAAGCTCCTCTAATCAAGCTGTGAAAAATATGCTAACTGTGGTCTGCTATTGTCTGCATAAGGCTAATTTGGTCCTACCCTGGGGCTTCCATTCTCACATCCCTGTCAGAAACAAACTGCTTCAAGTGTAGGAAATGTGAGCCTAAGGAAGTTCATTTAGAAACACGCAGTGGCTTCTCTGAGGCAAAAGGGGCTGGGGGCTGGGGGAAGGAGCAACTAGCAGCCTAGCTTCTCCAGCAAAGCCATGGATAGACTGTGGTTTTCCAGCAACGGAATAGAATACAAAGTACAATAACCCATAGGGAGCCAAATACATAATAACTATCGATTCCTTCCTTCCTGATCTCATTTGTTTATTCACCATTTTTTCTTTTCATTCCAAAAATATTTTAAAACACTTATTATATGTGTTTTAGTTTAGCTCCCTCAAAAGCAGAATCTTAGACAAAGAATATTGGGTACCAGTAATGTCTTTGGAAGTGGATTCCAAGAAAAGAAGTGAGGAGGTGGAGAGAGGAGAAAGGGAAAGAAAAGCCCATAAACATACAGCATATGGGGGACCTCACCATGTCTTCTAAAGCATGGGCTGATGGAGCAGTTATCTGAGGCTGCCAAGGCACCCTGGTGGAAGGTTAACCTGTGGTTGTTAGCCTCCTCCACTCTGCTAAGCTCCACATGCCCACAGGCTAGGGACACTGGACCCTTCACCCGCTTCCAGTGTCTTAAGGTCATGGAGCAATCCAGGGCAAAGAGCAAGATGATGAAAGGCTGTGAGCTGAAGTGGGTTGAACGTGCACTGACTGCTCCTCCCTGCCCTAGAGAAGTTCAACTCAGAGGGGAGGCCAAGAGAATGTGTTATGCCCAGAGCTCAGGATCCCCAATAATTAACTACCAGGAAGCCCTTTATTATCCAATGCAAAAAGCAAAAGAACCTTTATTCAAACCCGGGTTTGGCCCTCAAACTTCATCTGGCACAGCAGCGAGGCGAGAGAGCGAGCCCAGCAAGAACAATAGGTTATAAAGGGTTGGTGATTTGGGTGGTCTTAGGGAAGTGACATAGGTTACAGAGATAGCCTTATTAAATCAGGGTTTTTCAGCGGGGGTCTCACAGCACAAGGATCAGGGAGTGACCAGTGCTCTGGTTATGCCTTATTAGGACCTAAGCTATGTCCTTGGGCTGCATTGGTTCGATCAGGCAGTGGTTGGGGGAGTCAGGACATTCCTGGCACCCCTATGGCCACTCCCAGCAGGGGGAAAGGGGAGATAGGCTGACCAGCCCCTAAAGATGGAGGATAGTCCTTTGTCCTTTCAAATGTTGTTGGAGCTTGGTGTGTGTCTACTACAGTATGTCAGGGTCTGCTAAGCTACAGAAGTGAACAAATTATGTTCTCTGACTTCTAAGCGTTCTCAGTCCTGTAAAGGTGAGAAATGTTAAGATATAGTACCATTCAGTATGAAATCTGACATAGTAACCCTATGTAATAGAGAAGGAATATCTAAATTGACTGTTACTCCTCCACAAAGATGGCTGCACCCACAGTGGAGGCCGAGTTACCATAATGAACCATCATGAGCCTTCATGAGCAATCAGCAGACACCTGAGGCTGTGCTCCTCCCCAGCCCCTGTGGGGCTTGACAGAGGACCTCACGCCATGCCCCCCACCTTGGCACCAGGCCTGGGGACCTCAGGCTACTCCCCTAGCTCTGGGCCAGGGGAACTCAGGCCCCCCCCTCCCGCCCTGGTGCCAGGCCAGGGGACCTGAGGTTGTGCCCCCCACCTAGCAAGATTTGACAAGGGTGGGGATGACTGGGTCTGGATCTAGCACAATGGGGGGCGGGAGGGACAGCCGGGTCTGGGTCATGTGCAGGCGGGTACTTGACTATTGGCCCCCATGTTGCGTCCCAGACTCTGACAGGAGGAAGATTTTTATATACATTTTAGTAATTTTCTTCCATCTCTGACACTTTTATTACAGAGAAAGGGCAAATAGCAATATTAAAATATTTCCTCTAATTAATTTTATGCACTGGGCCACTAGTGATATATAAGAAGCTTGGTCAGAAAAAGGAGTGGACTAAATTAATTGGAAGAGAGGAGATATGAAGAAAGGAAAGGAGCAAAAAGGAGAATTTCGCATAAATGTAAGCTGAACCTGGAAGGATGAGTCTTCTCTGTAAGCACGTGAACAATAAAAGAAATGTGTGTTCATTAATAAGAACATGTGCATCCTGGAAATGGCGTTGAGCAAAGTGATCTGAACATGGTGCTTGTGTGAAAGAAGTGAGGAGAAGAAGCTAACCATCTTTATCCCGAAGGCAATGGGAGGACTGTTGGAGCTTAAGTAGGAGAGTGACTCAGGGGAGTTTCCATTCTTGACGAACTTTCAGAAAAGATCACATAACTAATTCCTAGAGGTCTGTTCTTGCATCACACATTTGTGAAGCACACACTAAGTACCAGGGATGGCACCAGGGGCTGAGCACACACTGGAGAGGGAGATACGGTCCTGTCATCAAGTGGCCAGTGCCTAGTGGGGAGAAAGACGAGAAAGAGAGAGAAGGGGAGAGAGAGAGAGAGAGAAAGAGGAGGGGGGGGGGATACTTTAAAATACAGTGAAGTGAACTCCAGAACCTGAGTAAGGAGGCAGTATCTCTGGAAAAAACAAGACACAAGTATGGCTCATGGTAGGAGGCCTTGGGAGTCAATGGGAAGGCTTCCCTATCTAGCCTTTTTAAAAGATATGTATTTTTATTGATTTCAGAGAGGAAAGGAAAGGGAGAGATAGAAACACCAATCATGAGAGAGAATCATTGGTTGGCTGTCTCCTGCATGCCCCACACTGGGGGTTGAGCGCGAAACCTGGGCATGTGCCCTGACTAGGAATCGGATTGCAACTTCCTTGTTCATAGGTCAACATTCAACAACTAGGCCACACTGGCTAGGCCCCTATCTAGCCTTCTGAGGGCAATTTGTGGTCTTATTTTTCAGAAGTTAGGGGTCTAGGTTGCCTGGCCTTATCATTCCAAGGGAGCCTGACCAAGGAAGCAGTGTCTCTGGGAAAAACAAGAAACAAAAAAACAGCAGCATCAAAGAAATGAGGTGTGTGGGTGGGACCCTTGCGAAGCAGGATGTTTGTGGCGAAGAATACTTTCCTCCATCCGCCACCTGATCATCTCCCTGGCTGGCTTCCTCATCCTTCAGTTTTTAATTTGCACGTCACTTTTTTTCTGGAAGCCTTCCTTGCCTCCTCAGGTCCAGGAAGTCAACCTGAAGGTCCAAACACATTCACAAATTGTTTATCTTTTGTTAGTTGTCTAAAAAGAAATATGCAAATAAGCAAACAAATCTCTTCCAACCTTCTAATTGTGGTAAGGGCAGTAATGGGCTGTCCTATATATCTGTATGTGCTGTATAATATTCTAGTCTTGTCACACAGGGAATCAGTTGCTAAAAGAGGAAGACACACCCAAGTAATATGATATCTATTTCTATTTGGTTCTCTCTCTCTCTCTCTCTCTCTCTCTCTCTCTCTCTCTCTCTCTCTCTCTTCTCCCGTCTCTTGTCAATGTCTTCAGACCAAGGCATCATTTTGATTGTCCAAACATCTTGTCATAGGCCTTGCCCCTCAGACTAAACTTCTTCCTGTCAGTTAGAGTTGGTGCCCAAGACATCAACACACTTTCACTTTCACCTAAAACAAGGAGTCAGACTCCAGGCTGGGGCACAGCCCATTGCCTCTGTCCCCATGAGCTTCTTTCACTCCGCTCTATTTCCAAAAAAGCTGGCTTCCTGGAGGTCAGACTCAGTTTGAACGATTTGAAACATCTGGTCTAGCTTCCATCCCCTGCACAGATAACTATCCCAAACAATCAGGAATCGCAGTCCTATTTATTTCTAAGAATGATAACAACAAGCAACATATAGTAAATACCATGTGGTAAACACTGTTCTAAGTGTTTTACACATATTATTTTTTGACTTTCAACACCTTTCTGAGGTACATAATTTTTTCCCCATTTTAAAGAGGAGGAGACTGAAGCACTAGGGTAATTGACTAGCCAGGGTCACACTAATTTAATAAGCTATGAAACAAGGACTGGAAACCCAGTAACTCTAGCTCCAGAGGCTGCGCCCTTATTCTTTTTTTTATTAATTTTTTTAAATCCTCACCTGAGGATATTGTTCCATTGATTTTTTTAGAGAGAGAATGGAAGGGAGAAGGAGAGACAGAGAGAAAAAAAAAAACACATCAATGTGACATCGAATGGTTACCTCTCCTTGACTGGTGGCCTTCCACACCTGACCAGGGCTGGCAGCCTGCAAACAAGGAAAGTGCCTTTGACTGAAAAGGAACCCAGGACCCTTCAGTCCTCAGGCCAACGCTCTATCCACTGAGCCAAACCGGCTGGGCGAGGCTGTGCTCTTAATCATAGAGCCTTGCTTCTTCTCAGGTTTCCACCTAAGGCCAATCCCTCTTGCAGAATATTTCTGACACTACAGAAGGTACTTCTATCTCATTGCAACCTCCATACTCAAACTCATCCCTTCATTTCCTCCCTCCCTCTCCCCCCTACACCGCGCCCCAAGGCTAAACCTACTTGCCTTGACATTTTCCATTTACCTGGAAATTTTACTGATCAGTTTATTTCCAAGAAGTAAATCATCATTATAGTTTTATCAGTCCATATAGCAAGTACCTGCATCTATTTGTTACAGAAGACTGGAAAAAAGCCAAGCCATGCTTAGAGAAAGGGAGTTACATTTTATTAAGGGCAGGGCCAGGGAAAAATGTGCCTTTCAAATTCTGGGCCCCACCCACTTGGAGGAAATCTTTTCTATTTATACTTTTCCTAGCTCTTTTGTCTCCCAGATTTGGAATTAGACTTCCAGGCCTTCTGGGAAAGAAGCCTTAGGTGCTGGGAAGGGGCCAGGAGACCATATGTCAAGGTCTGGCCAGATGTCAGCCCTGACAACTCTGTCTGGGGCATAGTCCACAGCCTCTCTGGAATGGGAGTAGTCTTATTTTCCTTATTTAAGAAAGCAAGCATTTACAGAAGCCAAACTAGCAGGGTTAACATTTCAAACAGCAGTTTTATGTAAGATGGATGTTTCATTTTCACCAAGTCACTACTCCTTGGTGCAAGCAATTTTCAGTTGTATTTTACCAACCTCCAGTCCTGCTTTCCTCCCAAGGCAGCTAGCTTCCAGGCTTAACTACTAACCTGAATGCAGCATAATCACCGAGCCACGGTCTTGAACTGAAATGAAATGGACAGACATCAGGTACCATTTAATTTCTCTTTCACCACTATTTGGTTGTTATAGCTAGACTGTCACAGTTAGGGACATTGTCAAATTGCTCTCAAATGTTCTGCTTTACCTTTAAATATAAGCACTCTACCTCCTTGCTCTTTTTCCCTCAAACTGACATTTTCATTTTGGACTTACATAAGAGAATTATTAAAGGCTTTCCCAGCATAACCAGTTTGGCTCAGTGGATAGAGTGTCAGCCTGTGGACTGAAAGGTCCCAGGTTTTATTACAGTCAAGGACGTGTACCTTGGTTGTGGGCACATCCCCAGTAGTAGGTGTATAGGAGGCAGCTGATCGTTGTTTCTCTTTCATCAATGTTTCTAACTCTCTATCCCTCTACCTTCCTCTCTGTAAAAAAAATCAATAAAATATATTTAAAAAATATTTTCCAACATTTGCAACAGTTTCCATGCTAACTGGAATTTAGCTCACTTGCAAAGACAGTCAATAGCTATGACAAAAGTGCTTTGTGTTTGCAACTTCTGCATCTAGAGAGCCCTTTTCTTCCAAAAATAACAATAAAGACTTGTTTCCTTTCAATAATAACAACAACTATTAATATTTTATTGTTGCTTATTACTTGCCAGGCACTACCAAGTGCATGTCATGCTTTATTTTAGAAGTGAGGAAACTGAGGCTTGGAGAAGTCAAGTCGTTTGTTCAGAATCACAGTGGGTAGCTGTTCCAGAGTTTATGCCTTGGGCCATTAAATATCCTGTGTGTGTTACATGCTGTTGAGTCAACTTTGACTGCTGGGGACTATATGAAGGAATAATTCCTACAATACCCTGTCCTCAGCAGTCCAGCTCAGTTCCTGTGGATTCATGCCTATGGCTTCTTTTATGGGTCCCATCTCATATTTGGTCTTCCTCTGTTCCTGCGCCTTCTGTGTTTTCCAGCATTATTGTCTTTTTCGAAGAACCCTGCCTTCTCAAGATGAGCCCAAAGTAGGACAGCTTCAATTCTGTCATTTTTACCTCGGGGCTAATAATTAAAAAGTTAAATGCAAAAGTGACACTATTTAGCAAAAATGTACAGTCTGATGGTGCCACAGGCTTAATTTGCTCTAGGACCTACGTGTTTGTCATTCTAGCAGTTTAGGGTATTCACAAAGCTCTCCTCCAACGCTATATTTCAAATAAATCAGTTTCTTTTTCCTATCAATCTTCTTCACCGTCCAACTTTCACATCCATGCATAGCAATTAGAAATTTGGGTGTGGATGATCTTAATCTTGGTCTCTAATGAAACATCATTGATCTTGATGTTTTCTAATTATTCTCCTTAAACAAATATCAAATATGAGGAAACATCTTGAAAAAGTAAACATAACCCTTTTGAGTTTTTAAATGTATCTTAACTCTGTGGAGTTTCACAACTGTATTTCATTGATCTTTTTGTTGCTCGTCAACTGGTAGACTTGCTACATCTGTTTTCTAAATGTTACCAGCAGTGGTATTGAATAATCTACCACACTTCAGCTTTGGGCTACAAGTGATCTTCAAGATAATTTAGAACGAAAACTAGATTAAAAGTTAATAATAGTTATCAGCTCTCTTAGCAAAAAGGATGGAGGGAAGTTAAAGGTTAGGGTCTAACTTTTGGTTAACGTTTGGGTCCTATTTTTATTAGTTTATTCCTCAGAATTGTTTTCTACAGAAACCATGGCAAATACTTCCATTTTCAATCCAGCAACAACAACCAAATAATTTTTTAAAAAGCATATTCTCAAGTATGAACTGAAACTCTTTTTGTTTTTAGCCCAGTGAGCCACCCTCAGGCATGTGTCAAAAAGGCATATGTTTTTAATCAATCCATTATTTAAGAAACCTCATGATAAAATTCATCACTCATCATAAATAAAGCAAGATATTATGACTTCAATCATGTAATCAGAGAGAGCACTTTCTTTGCCTGACAAAATGAATCTAGCCATAATTTATAGCAATAACCAATAAACATTCCCATTGGCAAAACTTCAGAAGCATTCTCAATAAAGTCAGTATTATACTTAAGGCCCTAAGTGGTATAATAAGAGAAGAAAAAGAAATAAGAGGCATAATAATTGAAAAGTTAAAAGCAACAGTGATATTACTTGGCAAAAAATGTGAAATTTGACAATGCCAAGGATTGGCAAATTTCTAGGGAAACAGAGACTCATCTATATGGTGAGTATCCTTTTGTTTGACTGCTTTGAAGAGTAATTATGTCATTGAACTTCATCATAAAGCAACAATATCTAGTAAACATACCAACTCTGCTTTTAAGTATAAGTTGCAGAGAAACTCTTATATATACACTCCCATAGGCATGTACAGAATTGCTCATTATAACATTGATTGTAATAGCAAAAAGGAAAATAAATTATAATACTATATAGTAGTTAAAACGAAATAGCTAGATTTCCATGTACTCACTGAACAGATCTCTGATCAATATTTAGTGAAAAAAATTGACTAGCATGATATAATTTATGAAATTTTCAATTCCCACATACCCAAATATATGTCATTCATGGTTAAACATGTAATAATCACAAACTTGAAGAATACACACCAAATTCAGCAAAGTTGTTTGGAGAGAAGTAGGGAGGGAAATGGACTGCAAAGAGAAAATGTAATCAACTGTTTTAATATTTTGTTTCTTTTATTAGAGATATATCTGAGGTAAAAATTTGAAAAAGTTTAATATTTATTTGTTTGGGTGGTGGAATAATAAATATCTGTTAAACTAGCTTTTGTACTTTATGGTATCTTTGGAGCTTTCAAAAATGTTTTTAAAATGATAAATATTTAAGTGTGATAATTACAGACTAAAGAAAAATTAAACAATGAGCCATAAAATGAAATATCTACATTTTTACATTCCTCTTCCCCCCACTTCCCACAGCTGAATGACTGAAGCAATTCTGTTAATACAGATTCAACTTAATCTCATGTTGGATCTGGAGGCATATAAACATATTTGCATCCATCATGTGATGCCTTGATTCTTTACAAAATCAATGACAAAGAAAGCATCCTTAGCTAGCAATGTGAGCAAGCAGCCCAAGAGCCATTGCTTTATAAACCATTGATCCCAAGAGGCCTTCTTCTCTCTGCTTTTGTTTAATTTACCATTAAGAGTGAGTTCTGTGATGCAGTAGAAATGTACTTGTTAATTTGAAAAACCCCAGGACGTCTCAGATATTTTCTTTTGGAAAGCTCTTATTTACATTTTGGGAATCAAAATATCAAGTGTCTCAGGAACCCCTCCAAAGCATCCAGGGCCAACAAAGCCCTTGCCCTGTGTGCCTTCACACCCAGTTTCACTTTTCCTGAGGTTTTTTCAGAAAAGGCAAAGTCACTTAGATGAAACTCAAGGTACATTTTCTCATAATAGCACTACTTTAAACTTGGTGGCATTTGCAGCCAGTCATATCCCAATAACAAGGGCAGATCAAGTCCTTGTAATAGGATTCCCTCAGAAACAATTAATTTTATGACATTAAAGCCTGCACAAAGTATACTCAAATCCTTCCGAAATGGCTACAATTGCCTAAAGTTATTAATCTGCATTTCTTCACTGACTATAATTTTGGTAATAATTTCAGACTTAGAGAAAATTATAATAATAATAGTATCAAAAAGCACAACACTATTGTAAATTTTCAGAGCCATTTGGTAGTAAGTTGCAGGTATGATTCCTTTTTAACCCTAAATACTTCAATATATATTTCCTAAGAAAAAGGACATTTGTTTACATAATAAACCTAGAATATCAATATTAATAAATTAGCATATATATATATATATATTCTAAAGGCTGGGTGCATGATATTCGTGCATTGGGGGAGGGAGGGTACCTCAGCCCTGCCTGTGCCCTCTGGCAGTTCAGGACCCCTCAGGGTCAGGACATCCCCTGAGGGGTCCTTAGCGCTGCCTCAGAAGTGGGGAGAGACTCCCACCACCACTGCATTGCATGCTCACCAGCTTGAGCCCTGCTTCTGGTTGAGCGAAGCTTCCCCTGAGGGAGCCCACTGACCACCAGGGGGAAGCGCCTGCATTGAGCATCTGCCCCCTGGTGGTCAGTGCACGTCATAGCGGCCAGTCATTCCACCGTTCAATCGATTTTTGTATATTAGTGTTTTATTATATAGGATTATATAGGATGTATATATACATATACATATATAGTGAGAGAGTCCCAAAACTGTATACAGACATTTTTTAATAATTATAAAAGCAGTGTTTATTAAAATACATTTCATTTTCAAAATTGAGCTGTCGGCTATGAAAATGTGTGTATGTGTGTGTCTGTGAGAGAGAGAGAGAGAAACAGAAACAGAGGGAGAGAGAGAAGAACACAAAAAATTAGAGAGAGTAGGAGAGGGAGCACAGATTCAATCCAGGATCACACACTCTATTTAGTTATCATGTATCTTTAGTCCATTGATCTGGACAATGCCTGTCTGTATTTGTTTTTCATTCTCCTGAAATTTTTGAAGCATAGTGGCCAATTATTTTGTAAATAACTTTCTCAATTTGACTTTACTTGCTATTTCCTTGTGATGACATGTATTTTGGGCAGAAATATATGTATTTTATCGCCTGTTTTATCTTTGTTGTGATTTCTTCTGTTTTTGTTCATCCATTTATTTTCAGAATTCCTGAATCTCTTTGGCTTCAATGTGCCCCTTTTACAAAGTACATATTTGGATTTTGCTTTGTGAGCCAAATTATACATAACTTGTCTTTTAATAAATAAATTGATCTTGCTTATAATTATTGATATGGTTGATGTATTTTATCTCAACTTTTACTATTTTCTTGTTGTAAATACTATGTATATAGCATTTGCTGTGTATCTTCTCAGGATTTGTCCAGAATTCCTTGAGTTTTTGCATGTTTTAAAATGGATTTTTTTTAAAATTTTTGTCTTGCTATTTGAATGGCATCTTGGCAGGATACAAAAGCTTTGCATCACACATTCTGTTCTCATTTAAAAAAAAAAATGCTCCTTTATCGTTGCTTTTTTTCTAAGTCTCTTGCCCTTGTAGATCATTAGATCTTTTTTATTGAAAACACTGGGAAGTTTTGTTTTGGTGTGGGTTTTTGTTGTTGTTGTTGTTGTTGTTTGTCTAAAGTTTTACATATGTCTTCTTTTACCCCAATTGACCCGCACTCCTCTCCCCCCATCACCACCCCCACCCCCCAGCCATTCCCACAACACTAGGAAGTTTTTAAGCTTTAATGTTCAAAAGTCTTACTGGAATTTGCCTCAGATTTGATCATTCTTTGTCAAGTTTCCTACGTCTCCAGTGGACCCTTTCAATATGTAGATGCCAGTCTTCTTTTATTTCTGGAAAATGTCTTAGGTTATTGTTTTAAAGATTAGTTATGTTCAATTGTTTTGTTTTTCTCCTTTGAGGGGCTCATTTGTTCATATATTGGATCCTCTTTACTTGTTTTCCACTCTGATTTCTTTCTGGCCCTTTCCTTTCTTTCTTGGTCTCATTTTCATTCTTTTGATTATATTCCTGTTCTTCATTAACATTTACTAAGCTTTTATTCATGTAATTTATTCATCACTGAGCAACTTGAAATTTAGTCTGTTTTTCTTATATTTCTTTCCTAAGTTCTCATTTCATTTTCTCCTTTTTATTTTTATTTCTGCTCTTGGAAAAGGGAGTCAATGCATTCTTTTTTGTGTTACCAAATGTTTATTAGAGAATTTTCATTTGTGGAGTTATATTACAGTATTTGTGTGTGTGTGTGTGTGTGTGTGTGTGTGTGTGTGTGTGTGTGTGTGTGGTTGGCTTCTGGAAACAATTTTTCTCAGTTGTAGTGTTTTGATTCTAATTCTTTATGTTCTTCTTAGTATAAATGAAAACTGCTTGCAACTCTGTATTTCATAATTAGGGATAAAAGTTTGGGAGGTTTATGAGATTACTTGTTTTATACCCTCTTCTGTCAACGTAGCAAAGAAAATGGCATTTTAGTGTGGGGACAAAATGGGGAAAACTCTGTCTTATGATTTTTTACTTGTATTTATCTTATAGGATTCTAAATTTTCCCTTCTTGCTTTATATTTCCTTCCCTGTGCAGTTTCCAAAGAGGTGTTGTTCTCTGCCTTTTATTCTCATCTCCTCAGAAATATTGTCCTAAGGTTCTCTCTGTTTCTTTTCTGCAGAATTTTTTCACACTTTGCTTTTTGGAAATTTTTGAGTAGGAAGTTAAAAAATATCTCCACTTGAAATTGGTTTTTATTTTTCTACTTACTAGTAAATTGAACTGTGTATTGTACTCTGACTTACTGTCATTCTAGAGAATTGGATTTCTGTGGTTTTAAATTGTACTTTTGTTGATTTGCATAGCTTTTACAGGACTTATTAAGACATTCAGATTTAGAATGTTTCTATCTTTTGACCTACCTCCCTGAATTCTTGATTCCTTCAAACACCCACATCAATAGAAAAAATGAAGTTTTGAGATACTAACCATGCCCAACTGGCTCTCAAAACATTAATTTGCGTTCAGTATTACAACCTTTTAACATTTTATTGTTAACCTTAACTCAACTGTGCATAATCCAATGTTACTAAAATACTCAATAATCATTAGTTGTCACTCTCCCTAAATATCCTTCTCTCAGCTACCAAACCCGTTCCTCATGACCCTGCACTCCCAGACCTCTGATGTTTCTAAAACAAGAAGCACTGCACAAAAGTTTGCTATGCATGTTTGCGGACACCCTCAACAAATTCCATAGAAAATTCACAAAATCTCAATTTGTACAATAAACCAGTTTTGTAAACTAAAACCCCTTAAACCCAGACTCCAGTTCTGAGGAAAATGTGGTGAGATTCACAATGCATTTGGCTGGTCCTCTTGGGCTTATATGCTTCATCCCCCATTCTTACCACTCTTACTTTCCCCTCTGTAGCAGACGATATCCATATCCCACCCATATTCCCTAAACATTCACTATGGCAGTGAATGCCAATGCTTTCTTACTGCAAATATTTTATTGAGGGATTTCAATGCCACAAGACCTGAAGTGCATCCCTTTCTAAGGGCTGACTCAAAATATCTTCTCCTTGGAGGAACTCTCAATCAATGGCATATGAAAGTTGGGAGTTGATGAGTAAATACCCAGCTTCTTTGCCCCCTAACAGCTATGAGTAACATTAACCCAGTATCCCCAACAGGCATTGATCCCTACTCATATGCAGGACCATTTTCTAACTGGTGCATCCTGGGATCATCTTTCTGAGAAACTGTTTTTACTCAAATCCTTATTTCAGGATATGCTTATGATAAAACATATTTCCATGAATCTACAAAAATCTATATTTCATATTCCTTTTCTAAGGCCTGTTGTTCAACAGTGAAGACCAAAGAGAATCATTTATTTTTCTTCTGGAATACCAAGTTCTGTGGAAAGAATCTTAGTTTAAATGGTCTGGATTTGGGCTATTTAATTTCGGGGACTTCAATTCTCCTGGAAGTTTCCAAAGTCCTTGAAAGCCATGATGATAATGTTGCAGAAGACCAAAGAAAAACCAAGCAATGCTTTTAGAGAAAAGGATTTACATTGTTTAATATGCTAGTGGACTCAGCGAGATAACTTCCCAAATCTGCAGGAGGCTTCTCTTTTATATCTTTCTGGGGTCTTTGTCTCACAAATATGGATTATGTTTCTGGTCCTTTTCGAGGGCTTTGCAAGAAGGCCCCCAGGTGTTGGGGATCTCCAGGCCATATCTGATGGTCTGGCCTGGCACCAGCATTAATAACCCCTCTCCCCCCACCTGTTCGTGGGGGGGGGGGGGTGAGCATGCACTACTCACAGTTTTATGGCCTCTGTACTTAGATAATAGATTCTGCAAGACCAGTTTCTGGGAAAGAGGCAGTGACTTAATTATAGGTTGTCAAGAATGTACACTGGGCTTGCTCTCGAAGAACCAGATTGCTAGGCCCCCAAATACCAGGGTTACATTGGAATTAGCCCTTTTTAGCCTTTTCAGTAGTACTTAAATGAACCTGATTAAATTAAACTGGAATAAATATCTCAGGATGTCTTCAAATGGGAGCATATTTATTTTATTTTTTTAATTTATTTTTATACAGAGAGGAAGGGAGAGGGATAGAAAGTTAGAAACATTGATGAGAGAGAAACATCAATCAGCTGCCTCCTGAACACTACCTATTGGGATGTGCCCACAACCAAGGTACATGCCCCTTGACTGGAATCGAACCTGGGACCTTTCAGTCTGCAGGCCAATGCTCTATCCACTGAGCCAAACCGGTTTTGGCAGGAGCATATTTATGATCCATCCCTTGGTAAGATGTGTCCACCATGAATATTATACCCAGGAAACAATGGTCTGAGCTCTCACATTAAGTAGTTAGCTTAGAAAACTCATTTCACCTCTCTACACTTCAGTTTTCCAATCAGCAAAACGAGGGGTTGAAATAGATGCTCTCTAAGCAGTTTTTCAGCTATAATTCTCCTTGATTCTACCATTTTAAATAGGTCTATGAAATCCATCATGAGTTACATATAATTTTTTGTCTAATTCTTTTTTGGGGATGCTAAACTTATTAACATCATCCTTTCTGAATACCTACTTATGAAATTAGATTTCATTCTAGTTTCAGGCTACATTTTCACTGGTTGGTTTCTAAATTATAGTAGTTAACTAAATATTAAAAATACTCTCCTTATCATTAAGCAGAGATTTTAGGTAAGTTTTCCACCCAGAAATATTTTGGTGTGCTTTGATTTCTGGAAAGAAGAAGAGATTACATAGAGCAGCCTTCCACGTAGTCAATCCATACTCATGGGTTGAACCTTCTTCGGTTATACAATTGGTATTGCATAGAGGAAATGATTTGTCGATGACAATCAAGCTTTTCTGAACTGAGAAACTGAGCTTTGAAACTGTTTTCTCTGAGTGGAACATATTGATTCAATGAAGAATCGGACATAAAATGAATAGAAAGGAATCGAAAGCTAGTGGAAAGAAAAGGAATTAAATTTGAAAATTTGGCAAAGTGTAGGCATTCCAGATCTTGAGAAGAAATAGAGGCAAACAAATAGAAAAAGGCTGAGTATAGAATGCTTTACATTACTTTAATCATAATAGTGAAAAGAGCTAATAACATTGTAGAAATCAGGACAGGTAAGTTAATAGCTCAGAATAAACAGCACATTTTTCCACTCACAGTTACCCTGGCAATTGAACCTTCATCTTATGGAAATAGATTTTAAAAAGGAAAATTACTTGACATGAAGCAAAGGGTAATTTTTATGAGTTCCTCCTGGAGGAAGATCTGGTGAAGAATATAGGGAGGAATTTGAACAAGAAGAATGAAATAAAGGGGAAGAATGTAATGTGTGCAAAAGGGTAAATTTGAATCTGCATATTTAGAAAAAAGATAGGGATCTTCTATTTCTTCTGTTGCTGACCAAATTAGTCTTAGGTGATACACCACATATTTGCTATCTACTTAACATGGTCTACTCATCTACTTGCTTCTCTGAAAGAAAACTCAGGAATCAGAAATCATGATAAGAAGAGGTGAATGTTCTTCTCCAGGTAGGAAGGCTCAGGGCAAGATAGACCTACCACCTGCATAGCTTTCTGCAGCCTTGGCTTCCTCCGGGAGCCAACACAGGTAAGTCAACACAGCAAGTCAACAATTACTATTACAATCTGAAAAGTATATGCTAAGGATAAAATTTCTTTATCTTTAGACTTTGACACTAAAAAACTCACACTAGGCCATGACACAGTTCTAAAAGCAAAAAGTGATCTTAAATTGAAATGGCTCTCCCAGTGTGCTGGAGCAGCTCCTAACTCTCAGAGCTACTTGGTCACAGAGAATCCCTCCAACAGTAATGGCTGGTCCCAGCGATGTAGAAAGTCCACTGAGGGGACTTGCTGGTCAATTTGCTGGTTCTATACAGAGACATTGCCAACATCTGCAGAATCAGGAAAGGAAAACTAACACTAATAAAGGAAATCAGAACTTGGGATGAAATCAGCTTTCCAATTTACCAGAAAAACTGTTTCATTTCATGTTATTTCTGTATGTAAAGCCTGGCAGATGCAATCTGTGAACAACTTGATAGCTAGTGAGAGTCATCTTGGTGTAGTGTCTAAGACCCACGGATTTAAAATCAAACAGATCTCCATTCAGTTTTTGGCTTGGTCACTTACTAGCTATATGATCTTACACAAGTTATTAAATCTCTCTGAGCCTCAACTGCCTTTCCATGTATAATGAGGATTATAAACCCTTCCTTGCAGGGCTTGATAAAATGATGAAAAAAGGAGTTAACAGAATTAAGTGGATAGGGAAAGGGGTGGAAGAAGGAAGAATCATGGAGCTAGCTGAAACAAAGAATGTGTTTTGCAGGAAAGAGGTCGGCAGAAAAACAGGTTGTTTGGAAACAAGGATGTTTTTCTTTCAATATTTTGGCAAAACAAAAGGCCAAAAGGCCAGAAACCAGAGAATGGCACAGATAGACAAAGAGTAGGCCTTTAGCATAAGGGGAAGGAAGAGCAGAATGCTTCGGAGGCAACCCATTTGATTCTCCCTCCTGGGTAGGGAGCCTGTGTTTGCAATAAACTCCTGTCTTGCTTGAACATGTCTCTGATTTGTGGCTTCATTCTTCGATTCCGTGAAATAAGATCAAGACCCTGGGAAAAATTCATGCTCATCAGTTCCGGTATCAATAATGAGATTGAAATACATAAAGGATTTATTAAATGGTAGCAGTGGTGGGAGCAGGAATAATAGTAATGAGTGTGTTAATGTTGATAATCATTGTTTTTATTTCTGTTATTATGTGGATGTCATTTTACATTTTTTCCAATGACCATGTCACCTCTTTCATGGATTTAAAGACTGTTCTGATATTTTATTGTTGATATTTTTTTTGTCTCTGCCTCAATGCAGAAGGAAGGAGAAGAATGATACTTCAAATCCAACATTTCCAAGATCCTCAGGGAATAGTCACTTAGTTATCTTACTGTGGAACTGGGTTCTTAACCATAGGATTGTTAATGTCCCAAGCCAGATTTAATATTAAATACCAGTAAAATGAGAGATGACTGACAAGGTATTTTGGCCTTTTTACTGAGGCTCTTAATGTAAATCAAAGCCTGAAACAAACATAATGTAGTTTTATGTTGGGATCATGCTCCAAAGGGTCTCACTCCAAATTCTATTATTGAGTATCTTAAGAAATAAGTTAACCATTCACTTGATGACAGTGTTACATTCCATAATGATGTAAACATAAAATGCTATAACTGGTGTCTAGCCAGAAGCTGTGGGGTGTGGGGAGCAGGAAAGGACAGGATATTGACCTCAATAATAGTTGACAAATAGGAAAAAACCCACAAAAGGATGATAAGAATTCAAGTTCCAAACAGGGAAGGTAGAAAATCAAACAAATCAGTTCAAAGTGGGAGGAGTGAGTCTTGGAGCCCTCTCTGGTCATGAGAATGGGAGTGTTATGGACCAGCCACCAAGGAGCCAGATCAAAATTTTAAGAAGCCTTTAATAACGAACTCAAGCCCGGGCCCATGTCTCAACTGTCACAGCAGTGAGCAACACGAGCCCCGAACCTGTAGCGAGCACTTTTTATCTCCAACGCAGGGAGATTTGGCAATTTGTGATTGGCCGATTTCACACAAAGAAAGGTAGTGTAAGGTCAGTTATAGTACAGGGAAGCGGGAAATTCTAAATTTTCTTCCCAGGCTGGTGGGCCCTGTTGACCCGGTATCTGGCCGTGCGGTGTTCTGGCAGCAGGATGTCCTCAGGCAAGGGAGGGCTGAATAAATGTCACAAACGGCTAAAGGGGGTTTCGGTGGTGGTGTCTGGTCTGAGCATGATGAACCACGTCCTTCTCTTCTATCCTCCTCCCCCCTCTGAGTCTGGCTATCACATTCCCTACTGGTCTTATCGGGGAATCAAATCCTTGATTCCTGCTGTCCCCCCTCATCATCCGAGTTTATGGGTTGGTCTTTGTGATTTTAAGATGGCAGCCCCCAGGTAAGTTTCACGTGGCCAACATGGTGGCTGCCAAGTCACACAGTCCAAAATGTTCTTTGCAGTCCTGTCCTGCCTTTATATTCCCCCCTTGTCTTGGAACTTACAGCTCAATCATGAGCCGGGCTGCATTTCTACCGCGTCTTCCGTTTTACTCCTGAATGGTCAACATAAAAATATTCCTCCCCTAGGGCTGCACATAGGCCTCCTTGCTGCATGAATACAGAGGCAGGCCATGACTATTGCCAGGAAAAAGGGGTGGACTCCTGGCAGTGTGGGTGACAGCAAACAGTCAACAAAGTTACCGACATTAGGTGGGTCAAATGCGCCGTAAGTTGAGCTTGAGCGGGTGGTGGCTCCATTGTGTAATGAAGTCCTTCTGGACTGCAGAGGGGTCAGCTGGGCAGATGTGAGTGCAGCGGACCCAGGTTGTGATGCTGTCTACCTTGAGAGCGGTGGGTGTAGGCAGCACCAAGATGTAGGGGCCCTTCCAACATGGCTCAAGGGTTTCCTGGCAGTGCCTCTTGACAAAAACCCAATTCTCCCCCCAGTCTGCATTGACGAGGCAAGGGGTTGGGCCAGCCTCATCACGGAGGCATGGCCAAATGTCCTTGTGCGTCCTCTGGAGCCTTCTTAAGAGACAAATTCAATAATATGATTTAAAAGCCATGGTATAGGGAGAGTTCCTTATCCTGTAAGGGGCATACGGAAGGAGAGCTACCCAGTCCCCACCAGTCTCCATGGTTAATTTGGTAAGGGTCTTTTCAGAGTTTTACTTATTCTCTCTACCTGTCCTGAACTTTGGGGCCTATAAGCACAATGCAATTTCTAATCTGCTCCTATAGCCTTGGCTACTGCCTGTGTTACCTGTGAAATAAAAGCTGGCCCGTTGTCTGACCCTAACATAGCAAGAAATCCATACCTGGGTAGGATGTCTTCTAGCAGCTTCTTGGCCACCGCCTGAGCTGTTTTATGCTTGGTTGGGCATGTCTCTACCCATCCAGAAAAGGTGTCCTTCTCCTGCTGTGCATTTCCTACCTTAACTAAATTAATTTAATCTGAAAACTTGACTGCTATTTTACTGTCAAATTTAATACTCTAACAACAATCTTAGTTTACCCTATAATTATTAATGGCAAGGATTGTTTTGCATTCTTGAGTAGGCCCTGAGCATCCTTGGTGCTAGCTGTTGTTAGCCAAGTTTCTGTTTGTTGCCTTGGTTCTGATCTGGGCTGGTCCAAGTCTTTGTCTGTTACCTGGGTTCCGAACTGAGCTGGGCGTGGGAAGTGAAGTAGCCATGGGGCAGGAGACCTCCCTCAGAAGGGGTGAGTGTTCAAGCCCCTGCAATGCTGGGGGGGTGAGGTTCTATGCCCCACCTCTGTTGGCCCCCATGTTCTCTCCTGATGGCCCCTCTGCGACTGTGCCTATCTTAGGTTGTCCCTCCCATGAGGAATCTTACCCGTCTCTGGCTAACCAGCCATCCTCCGGGGCCAAGCAGGGTGATGTAAGGTTCAGTTCTGTCTCCTTGGTAGCCTATGCCCACGTGGCCTCCACGCCCAGTACCTGCCTTGGGATCCCCTCGCCTGCTGGCGGGTCCCCGGCACATGATCATATATTTTGGGGAACTCAGATTTCCTCTCCAGGGAGGGCCCACCTCACACCATTGGGCCACAGACAGATCTATGGTACCAGCCATCACGAGGCTTCAACCTCAGCATGTACAGAAAACTCAGGCACCAGCTATGGGCAATTGGATTGTGAAAGGAGGATCCCTCCTTGGCAAAAGGGCCAACATAGAATGCTCGTTGCCTGTCCAAGGAGGCCTTTCATGCAGTGGAAGGGATTAAATATTTTCACGTCCCTTTTAAATTGCTGCCAATCATTCAAAGATTTAGTTTATATTCTTTGCTTTAAGCCATGGCAATTCAATTTCAAACTGGCTGTCAAAAAAAATTTTTTTTGTATAGACAAGGTCTAATTACATGTTTCTGCACCTCTTCTAGGAGCAAGTAGTGATAGTAGACGTGTTTTAACTTTTGTCTACCCTCCTTTGGTGTCCATGCAAGCCAGAAGCCTTTCTTTAATTTTGCACACAAACAAGTAGTGGTCTGGATTTGTGTCAATACAAAAGGGAAGCTGGGTGGCGACACCTATGTAATTATACTTTCTTGCTCCACCCCTGTTGCTCCTGGATGAACCAAGGTGTTTGGTATAAGGTGATCAACCCACATAAGGGGTCTTACCCATGAAGGGTCAGGAATATAAGTCCAAAAATACTTCCCTATTTGCCCAAGGTAATATCACCTAATATTACTATACAGCTGATTACGGCTAGCCTGGCAAGAAAGACGTTCTTAGGCATTCTTGGGGTTCTGGTTTTCTCACAAATTTACTCAGCCTTCTGTACCAGCCTTCTTTACTATGCCCTAAGGACTATTTGCATTGGGATCATTTGTCCTAATAAAGGTAATTCTGAGGAAACTGCCTCCTCAATTCTTAGCAACTCATCCCTAGCTCCACCTGTTAATGTTTGGAGAGGAAAGATCAGAGTCGCTTCTAAGTGAATTAAATAAAGTTATCATTTCTCCACCAGATCTTCAGATAAGGTCTCAGCCAATTAATGTCCCCTAATAATTTCTGAAAGTCATTTAAAGTTTCTAAGACAATCTTATCTCCACCTTCTGAGGCCTAACGCATTGGTATGCAATTATGGTTCCTAGATATTGGAAAGGCATTCCTTTCTGTACCTTTTCTGGAGCAATTCTTAAGCCCCATTTAGGGAACTTCTCTTCTAATTGGGAACATGTGACCAAAGACTCCTTTTCCCGTGGGCTTCCTTTGGCTAGGATGGGCTCCTTAATTCTCTGATCATTATTTCCCGAGCCTTGACCAGGCTGATATCCCATCTGGGTCATTATCTGCTGTCCTGCGCTGGTAATAATACACCCTTATAAACCCTCTAAGACATCCCCAGTCCCATGAAGTTGACTGAAATTCCAGAGATGATGGAAGGCTGAAACCATCCCATCAGTCCTTCCTCATCTTGCCACCTTAACAAGGTGGCACTGCCATTGTGTGTCATGAGGAACTCCCATCCCCCTAACTAAGCCCATAGCATCTACTGCTATGGAGGCCATCTACTAACTTGGAGGCCAGAATTCTTTGCTGATAACACTAACATCCACTCCAGTGTTCACCAGACCCCTAAATTGTTTTCCCTCTATTTTTAAATTAATCATAGCATGGGGTTTGCTAATTTCATGTATCCAATAGATGTCTGAGCTTCCAAATCCTTGCATTCCTCTTTTCCTCATTTTAGCCTCACCTTGCTGAACATAAGGTACAAGTAGTGTCTGAGCAAACCTTTGTCCTGGAGTAATTTACATAACAAGATTACATTCTAGTTTAGCTTTAATTTCTCCTTTATAATCTGAATCAATGCCTCCAGGCGAAACAGTTAGTTCACTTAAGGGTTTCTCCACTCCTCCTTAAGATTAATCCTAAAGTTCCTTGTGGCACAGGTCCACAAAACTTGCTTTAGGAAATGTCCTGATCCCACATTCTGACAAGCTTGAATCATCTCTGTAATGGAAATATCTTTTCTCAGGCATTTTCCACAATCAGCATTGGCATTTTCATTTAGCTGAAAACCTTGACTATAATTTAACAAGCTAACTCATAAAGTAACTTAAGTAGGTATCTTTAATTTCAACAAAAAAATTACTCAGTACAGATTAGGTATCTTACTTATTGGTTCTTATTTAAGATTCCGCTGTTCAAAATTTGGCTATATTTAAGAAATATAGACCAACACAAGTCCAATTATCAGAGAAAACATCATATTTTTTAAAGTTATACTTTAGACATTTAATTACCACATTTATATAATTTCTTTGAGTTTAATTTGTATTTTGAACTTTTAAAGCTGAAAAGTCAAACATTTAGTTATCCTTAGATTAATAATACTTTGTTTCTAAGAAAAATACAAGACATTATCAATTAATAGCTTCAATTTTGTCCTCTAGGTTTTTCTCATGAGGAAGCAATACTCAGATTATTAAACAAGTTTTTATCATTTAGTTAACAGCCCAGGCTGCCTCTTGACTTTTCAAAAAGGCCTTCTTTTTTTTTTTTTTTTTCTCTTCCTGGGGGCCAGCCTGGACTACGCTTCTTCCTCTATTAACAAAGGGGGTAGCCAGTTACCTGGGCCATTAGATCGTTACAATTAATACATTATTCATCCATATTTCAACAATTTCTGAGTTTTAAATCCAATTCCAATTATTTTAAGGCATTTACTTTGGATAAATTCTTTTTTAAAAAATGGTGAAGACGAGACCCAGACACCCTCTGGGGAGTGGTGTCCCTATTGGATCGCCATGTGGCTCCCTCCCCCCACACCGTCTAGATCCTGGGCCGGATCCTGGCTTCTCTGCTGAGGGTCCCGCGCTCATGCTCCCCAAGCCCCGGTGGCCACGCCGAGGAGCCCCGCAGGCGGTGGTGGCAGGGCCAGGCCGGCGGCAGATGGGACTTGGAGACCACACCCGCGCCTAGCTGCCTGTCTGGCCCCGGCTCCCTTCCTCCTGCTGCCCACACCTCCAAGCCTTTATCCAGAAATTAAATTTCTTAGCTTTCCTTTAGCCAAATTAGTCAGCTTTCTAGCAGCCATCTAAAGACTCCCCATTATAGCCTAGCAGTAGGCCCAGAGCCTCCCCTTACCTTCTGCCGTGTTGAAATCCCATTCAGGCCAAGCTAGAGGAAAAAAAAGTTTAAGATTCCCGGAACTAGCCTCCTGGGATCAGTCCCCATTCTCTGTCCCAGCTCTGGTGTGGGGTGGACTGAGAGAGTTATTTGGGGACAGAGGTCTGGAGAAATCTTCAGTTGAGCTGAGGAGAGGATCCTGGTCAGGGGGTGGTCCTGAAAGGGCGACCGTCCTGAGCGCCCTGGGGCCAACAGGATTGTCTGTCTCTTTCCCAATTTTCCCTTCGAGGGCAGGCAACCTTTTAACCACCGAGGCTTGTCAGTGACAATGTCAATCCAGACATCAATTTAAGGAATTTGGTCTGGGTGGCCCGGATTGCCATGAACAACACAGCGGACCTCACAAGCAACATTTAGGTCCAAGGTCCCGGTGGAGGGCCACCCAACCCTGAATGTGGGCCACTCCAATTCACAAAATTTCTGTAAAGCAAAATCATCAACCCAAGCTCCATAGTCATCCGTGCGTGCCTCTGAAATTCCTGAAAATTCTTAAGGAAACACTGTAATGGGGTGGAGGGTCCAGACGGACCCTGGCCCATTCTGACTGTTACAGCACAGGAATAAAACAGCAACAAAATGAAAACAAAACATAGAAATAAACCAGACAGAAAATACACAGAACCTGACCGCTGCTGCGAACCCCACAGTCCAGAAGAACCTGCTGAAACCCCACAAGGGAGTTCCAGCAGTCCAGAAGAACCTGTTGAAGCCCCACACCGGGGTCCCGCAGTCCAGAAGACCCTTGGCACCGTCGCATCAGGGGTCCGGCCCTGGAAGTACGTGGCGTCCTGCCTTCCTGTTTGGGGCCCTCTGAGAAACGTTCCAAACCAGACAGAAACAGATTTCTTACCTACTAAGAGGTCCTGATGGCTTCGGCTTCAATAAAAAGATTGTCAATCGGAATTTTTCCGAGTCCCCTCTTTCGTTCCCTTGGAGCCCGGGACGGAACTCAGAGGGGTCTCGGAGGGGTGTCCATCCACTGGCCTTAGTGCCGGAGTGTATCTCGCTGGGGCCTCCAAATGTTATGGACCAGCCGAGAGTGACAACCACCAAGGAGCCAGATCAAAATTTTAAGAAGCCTTTTAATAACAAACTCGAGCCCGGGCCCACGTCTCAACTGTCACAGCAGTGAGCAACGCGAGCCCCGAACCTCGGTAGCGAGCACTTTTTATCTCCAACGCAGGGAGATTTGGCAATTTGTGATTGGCCGGTTTCACACAAAGAAAGGTAGTGTAAGGTCAGTTATAGTACAGGGAAGTGGGAAATTCTAAATTTTCTTCCCAGGCTGGTGGGCCCTGTTGACCCGGTATCTGGCCGTGCGGTGTTCTGGCAGCAGGATGTCCTCAGGCAAGGGAGGGCTGAATAAATGTCACAAACGGCTAAAGGGGGTTTCGGTGGTGGTGTCTGGTCTGAGCATGACGAACCACGTCCTTCTCTTCTATCCTCTTCCCCCCTCTGAGTCTGGCTAACACAGGGAGCATCACCTGAGAGTCCGACTATCTAAGGGAATTTGACTTGAAAGTAAGATAGAGAAGAACAGAAACTTGGCCTGATCCCTGGGATACAAGACGGAAAGTAATGAAACTGGCAAGCAGGCCTCATTGTACTTGAAAGAATACAGCCAGGAACCAAAAAATCAGAGCCAGCAATGGGGCATGTTGCTTTATATCAGCATTATTCAAGGACACATGCAAGTATTGCCCAGAGAAATATGAAAACATAGAAACTTGCCATCATATTCCAGGGGCAGAAGAAACATGATACAAAAGGTGTTCTTTTTCTGATTCTAAAAAATAGACAGCATAACTCACAAATGGCTGAGATGGGGGTAGGCCAGGGCAGAGACTCACATTGGACTAAACATGACTCATTTGTGCATTCAGGTGCCTCTTACACCTGCTCATTTTTTTTCTTGAATTTATTGGGGTGACATTGGTAAATAACATACAGATTTCAGGTGTACAATTCTACAATACATCATCTGTATATTGTATTGTGTGTTCACCACCCTAAGTTAAATCTCCTGTCGCCATTTATCTCCCCTTCTTCCACCCCACCCTTTCCCTCTGGTAATCATCTATGAGCTTTTATGTTTGTTTTTGCTTACTCCCTTCATCATACTTTTTCATTTTGACTGTTCTGTAATGATGAGGAGAAGGAAACATTTTACTCTGTAATGATATTCTAGAATCTGGAACATTAGGCTGAATAGTTTATGTTGACTTATGAGTCTCTTTGGACGCTATTTGGCTATTCATGCTGGAAAAGAATATTTCAAGCCTGTAATGTAGAATGAGGCACAACTCACCATCTTCCAAATATACTGAAAAGGAAAATTATATAGCATAACTGAGGTATGCTCATACCAGTGATGAGCTACTGCAAAGCTATTTGAGGGTTCAAGCTGGAAAGAAAATCCTACTTGCTTTCTTAGAAAGGGATCACTCCAACTCTATTGTCATTGAAGAGAAACCAGGAGATGTGAGTCATAAAACTGAAATTTAACAAGTAGGTTAGCATTTTTTTTTAATCTAAATGAATGTTTCCTTATCCAACCAAGTTACTTTGAGAAGCTCTGTGCTAATTTCAGAAGGCTACCTGGACTGCCTCCCATTCACAATTCTTCTCTGAGAACCTGTGTCCTCCTCAGCGAGGGGAGGCACAAATTTATTTGCTGTGTGACTTGACTTAACTTGTTGGAGTTAAGGACCTGAAATGCAAAAGTCTGTTTGGAGTTAGAGATATGGCAAAACAAAGCTACTCCATCTCAGAATCTGCCTATTAGATATGGTTAAAACATAACCATATTCCAAAAAAATTCCTTGCCAATTCAAAGTTGGTTTTATTTATAATTGGATCTGGAGCTCATATGACTTTGTTTTCTAAGTTTTTGCTATCACAGCACCCTAATGACAAAACATAGTTATATCACAGGAAAAAAAAATGTCTCTAAAGTCTATTCCTTATCTTTAAAACTCTTGTGAATTTTATATTGTATTGACATATACTTATTTGTTGTAATATTATATAATATTTTCAATAATATCACAGCTTGGATTTCTTAATTTTTCCCTAAAATTTCCAAGTGCAATAAATAACATCCCTTCTCCCAGGAAAACTTGCCCTGTGGATTTGCATACCTTCTCACATTATGTACTGTCCAGAAAAATTACTTGGCAGTACTGAAGGTGGAAGGGCAAGGAGAATGTAGAAGATGAAAGGAAGATAGTGATCAATATCATACAAAGAAATAACATTCCCCCTTGTGAGATTAAGCCTATAGTCATCCTTCTCTGATATACTCTAAAGTTAATCTGAAATAAAGCATATGGGTGATGATGTGTCCTTGTTTTATTTCCTTCATAGTCTCTGTATGCCGTAGGTCAAAGGAAGGTCAGTATTGTCAATTTCAGGAAAATCTTATTCTAACAACCAAAAATCTCAAAGCTTACTGCCAGTATCAAACCAAGTCAATCAGCATTGCCTTAATTCTTCTATTCATTCTCGGAAAGATACCCTGAAAGTAAATCAACTGAGATAAAAGCAAAAAAGAAAAGAAAAGAATCTTAGAGGGACAGTCATGTCAAGATTTTAAAAAAGCAAAAATATAGTAATGCTTTTGCCTTATTCATAACCTTAATACTTAAAACCAGAGGGTGATATAGAGAAAGTGACAGCTCATGGGGTTGTTCTTAACAGTGCATCACTTTAGAAGTAATTTGTCAATCAACTAAATCTTAATTTATGAAATATTTGAATAATAACTTCATGTTATTTTTCTGCTGTCCAGCACTGACCTTGCTTGCAATGATTTTGAATATTTATTAAACCCTACAGCAATGTGGGCTTTCCAGATTTTCTTTCATAGCTTTTAAAACAGGCATGAAGCAAAAATTTCCCATACAACCTATACTGACAAGAAGAAGAGAAACAATAATATTTTTGAAAGACTAACTAGGATAATACAATGTAGATAGACACAGAGATATCATAACTAATTATTTAGAATATGTTTATTTATCATTTTTTTGCTAATAGTACTAGTGAGTTGTAGTTCTTTACACAGGTCAAGCCATCATCTTTGAAAATATTAGTTTATGTTAGAGGTCTATTTGGCACTTACATAGCCTTAGACAGGTACTAAAGCCTAAACAATACTGGCTTTTAAGAAATTAACTCTCAAAAGAGGGTCAGCCGCTCTGAATGAGAACTCTACTTACCCTTTTACAACCCAGCTCAGCTGGAATCTTCTTAGGCATCCAATGATTCAGAAATCTCCCCAAAAGAATCTGAGCCTTGAAGTTCCCATAATAACCCAATCCCTTTACATTAGAAGATACCCAATTTTAAGAAAATTTAGCATATGATGTTATTTATTTATAGAATGTATAAAACTTTAAGTGCCACACTTGTGGGTGGTATAAAAACCTAAGTACTGGTACCATACAATAGGCTTCTACCTCCCTGGCTTTCAATAGGAAGGGGCGAAAGCAGTCATCTATATCACCCTGTGACAACCAAAGTCAATGAGTGATCTTTTATTGCATCAGGATATAAAAATATATATAAAAAGTATAAAGAATATTCTAGGGACAATTAAGAAAATTTGAATATGGACTGTATATTAGAAAATACAATTTGCCAATGTTAAATTCTTTATGATAATGATATTGATGTACGATAATGTCATTTTTAGCTGCTACGTGTTTTTTAGGAGGAGGTAAACTATCATAATGTGTACAATTTGCATTTCCATGATTTTGCTTTTAATTTGATTGAAATAAATAAAAACTCAGGCATTTATGATTCTTTAAAAGACATGGTAGTCTGATTCCAAGAGCAACATGGTACATGTATTAGTACAGAAATTTAAATGAAGCAGTTAGAATATAATTTAAAAGAGAAAATCTTTGAACTAACATTTTAAATTCACAGTAGAATGGAAAAGGATGGAGAGAGAAAGACCAGACTAGAGAAAGTCTGTTTGTGAAATGCTTCAATTTTACCCTTGAGCTGGACAGGATAATTCTGAAGAATCTAAATGGAACTAAGGAAGATTGGGGAAGAAGAGGCAAAATTAGTGATCCTTAAATGCATGTCAAAAGAACAGAGAGGTTTCAAATGGGTCTCTAAGACTCTTTTTAAAGAATATAACTAAGAAAGCCAGCTTAAAACTCACTTAACAGAGAAAAATTGCAGCAATTTTTCCAACTGCAAAAATGTTGAGGTCTTTCCAAAGACCTAGTTCTCTTTTTGTCACAGTAAACTAGCTCCAAATACATGCATAGTGCTTTCACTGGTCTTATATAAAGAAATGTATGCTACCGAACTTTATCGTCATAGACCAGGAAGACAGTGAGTCACTTTCACGTGAGTAACAGTATGCCATGTTCCACCAAGGAGCCATTTTCTATTTTATAGATGCCTCACCAACAACCCAGCAACTATACTATAAAGTAGGAATTATGGTCCCTACTTTAGAACAGAGGAAACAGAAGACTAGGTGATTAAGCAGGGTGCCTAAGTCACCTTTTTAAGTACCAGAACCAGGATTTGAATCCTAGTCTGACATCTAAGCTCTTACTCACTAAACACTGCTTCCTGTGTGAATACTAACACTCCCATATGTCCCTGTCTGTCAGGTAACAGACATCAGTCCTGCCTGGCATCACTCAATTGCCCTATGCCGGGGCTGAACCCTAGAGAAAATCCCTAGAGAAGCTCCAAGCTTCTCCAAGATAAATATTCAGGAAATATAATGCATTCACTCTTCCTTACAGAGTTGATATCCTGTCCTTGGAGGACACAAAAACCTGGGAGAATCAATGTGTTAGCATGGGCTGCCCTTCTCTGAATCTTTTGCCCATATCTAACTCTATTAATCTTTTCCACATAATCATATTTGATATGCTTTTCTGCTCTTTCAATAGGGAGAGTTAATCGATGATAATTATAATTCTCTAATTAGTTTCTTAATGACATTTTAATAGAAGAGTACATAACCCTGGGCACACTTTTAGTAGTTAGGAATATTTTTTCAAATAAACTCAAGATGACTTACATACTCCTGCAGGATATTTTTAGAAATAATTGAGTCATCAAATCAAGTTTCTTTACATTTCCCACTCTTTAAATTTTACTAATTTCTAACTTCCCTTAAGTGTATATTTCTTTGCCAACCTCTCACACCTGATTAGGCTCAATCACTTGACTCTGAATGTTTAACACCACTTCTGTCATTTTGCAGTACTTAGTTTGCTTTTCAAAGATCATTGACCTATGCATGCATGGCCATTGACTTGACTGATTTTAGTGAAATTCTTAGTTAATGGTATTAGACATGCTTGTCTCTACTCAGGAGAACATGCTATGTCTCTGCTTTTTTCTTTGGAAGTTAACCTTGGTCGTGACTTCTGCTAAAATGGTGGACTGGGGTGACTATGTTTTGCCACAGAGCCTTCTCCTTGGCCATCTCTGATTGGATTGGGAGGGGAAACTTCATCTGGTGGGGACTAATCCAGAGTCCAGTTTGTAGCAGACTAAGGTTATAAAGGGTAAAACTAACAGACTTGGAGATAAAGTTAGCCTAGGAAGAATAAAAATGTTGCCAACATTGAGATTGAAGTAGAAATGATAGACCATGTGGCCATAATAAGAAAAAGGTGGTAGCTGATCACTTCCCTGATTCCAGGAGGCTTAGCTCTACTTCTAGTAGACGGATACTTTGTGAGTTTCTTTTGTCCTTGCCTTATCCCTTCCCCATCTTTATTTACAGATAATCAGAAGGACTATCATCTGTACAGGCATAGAGTATAGTAGGTATGGATAACATGTTTCAAGAACCTAGGTGTGGTCACAGCCAGAATATCAATCACTATAAGAAAAGAAATGTTTTAAATTTAAGAATACAAAGTGAAGCATAGTCTGAAATTGGCATGAATATAAAGGAATAAGTATGTAAAGGAGGTACAAACATGCAAGCCATGCCAAGATATTTTGATTAGGAAGAGTCAGGCTTTAAGCTAGAAGTTCTAGAAACACAAAACCACTAGGAAATTCTAGCTAAATAGCAGAAAGCACCACATACAAGAGCTAGCTCACAAAAGTTGCAATGGAGGCAAATTATCCGGGAAGATAAAATAGCAGCCAGCATTATTATAATGACAAGCTAGCCTCTATCAAAGACTGGGGTAAGAAGGGTACACAACTATAATTATAAAATCAGAACAGAGTTGCACAAGTAGGGGTGAGTAGCTGTGCTTGAATTGATTAGGTAGGACTGGAATGGGGAGCCAGGCAGATCCTAAAAGTTGAGAAGATATGCTTCTTTTCTAAATATCATTCCTTGGATGACACTGACTCCATACATGATTTGGTCCCAGTTGAAGCTGGAAAGGTACATCTCAAGACAAAAATGAAAGCTCAGATCTCACCTGGAAGAACTATATCTTACATGGACAGTCAGCTGGGCGGGTGAGGTACAGTACAAAAAACTGGCAGTAACTGGAGCCCACCATCAGATGTGGAGTTCCAAGTTTCTGGCTGGCTGTGTGTATGTGGCAAGTGCTAGTGACTGATGGGAGAGAACTGGCCAAATCAAGTCATGACTCTACAGCACCAGCCAACAGTTTGTGAATGGTGCAGAGTAGAGCTCCATCCTGAAAGTTAAAAGCAGGACAATCCGTAAGAGTTAACTTTGAGGGGTTAACTGAAACAGTGTTATGAACATGAACTATACAAGGGAAGGGGGAAGAAGGAAGAGTATGATACATCTCAGAACTGATGTGAGAATCACGTTGGCTCTGTCTGAAGAAACACTCATCTCTTATGCTTCCAAACCAAACAACTGGTTCCTACCTCCAGCTCCTGTTTCCTTCAGAGAGAGCCCACTTGATTCCTACATCAGCTCTGAGGTCCTTTGTTCTCTTTCTTCTTCCTCCTTCCTTTGTATGGTTCATGTTATTAATGCTGGCTGGGTTGTCCTCTCACCATTAATTGAGGGATTGTCCTGCTTCTAACTCCTGGGATGGAGCTCACTCTGTCCAGATACATTTTTAACAAAGGAAGGAAGGGTTTTATAGGCAATTAAGGTACATGTTCCTTCTGCCAGCTTTGACTCAAAGACTAGAACTATAGTGAATCTGCAAGTTTCACTATAGTTCACTATAGCTACCAAAGGATTCAACTTCAAGGAGGTGGAAAAACTGAAATGGGAATGCAGTAGGAAATGCCATCAAGCCATCTGTCATTCCATACCAGATTAGAAGATGAAGGATAGGGATTGAGGTATAGGAAGAAATGGTAGGAGCTGTTGTGCACTAATAAGCAGAATAGAGAACACATAAGTTCACTGTACTGACTCTCTGAGGTGAGTGGTAGCCAAACCTGTTTTCCTCAGTGAACTTCATGCTTGAAGATATCCTGCTTTCTACGTACAGAGCACACCACAAATTTTGATACTGACATTCAGTTTTCCCTGAGGCAGTTTTGACCCCCTCTAGAAGATTTCATGCAGATTAGTTCAGCTGAGTAGCAGATATGCAGTTATTTATGATGTACTCACATCTATGAGAATTGCCCTATTCCTCACCGAGCCTGTCAACCCTTAGTCCCTCAGGCTTGTCTTACTTTGTCATCTTCACTTAACATCAAGTTCCTCCACAAGATGCTGACTGGGGTCTCTGGCTGAAACTCCTCACCAATAATATCACAGGCTACATTGCATTTGGCCTTTCAGATGATGGTTGTATAACATCCCCAAATGGGAAACCTCCTTGGGTTTCTGATAAAAAGCAGGAATGTATCTTTCTGACCTTCTTTCTCCTGGCCCCCAATAAAACACACACACACACACACACACACACACCTACACCTCCACTATTTCAGAAGCATCTAATGGGGAATTCTCTCCTGTGCTTAATGAGAATGTATTCCTATTCTATATGCTATAGAATAAAGATTAATCCTGGCCCTAACCAGTTTTGCTCAGTGGGTACAGCATCATCCTGCGGACTGAAGGGTCCCAGGTTTAATTCCCGTCAAGGACATGTACCTTGGTTGCCGGCACATCCCCAGTAGGGGATGTGCAGGAGGTAGTGGATTGATTTTTCTTTCTCATCAATGTTTCTAACTCTCTATTCCTCTCCCTTCCACTCTGTAAAAAGTCAATAAAGTATATATATTTTAAAAAGACTAATCCTGAATGGGGTATTTTCTGAGTGGTGACTGGTGACAATGCTATCTATCCTTACAGAAATGTAGCATCTTGATATGTCCACATGAAATTCACTATTGGTAAAAAATTGATAGGTGCTGATGTCTGCAGTTTCTAAACTGCCCACTCTGAATGAGTGTCTCTTACTTAGTTCCTTATATTTTTGGTCTCTTTTATTTTTGGACTCTGGATAGAACTGTCAAATTATTGGATACAGAAGCAAACTCAATGCTATGATTTCTTTTCTTCAAATTTCTTCTCCTCCCTCCAAATCTGACTTACAATATTTTCCAATCTATTCTCCATTCACCAAGGAAGTTAGGACAAGCAACCTCTCCCTGTTAACCTGTAATTGGACAATCATTGGGTCCATGTTGCCTGTCACTACTTGAGCCAATTAAGCAGAAACAGGGTTGAATCATATATGAGCATTTATTTAAATACTGCCGGCAGTATGGGAGAGCAGCAGGTCATCCACAAAAATCTGCCCTATCCATTCCCCACCACCAGTTAACCAGCTGCTTATACTGGGTAGAAGGACAAAGATTACATGGGGAAGTAGGGAAAGGGTATACCAAATGGGTGGTTTACAAGTCTGGAGATTTGCAAAGGCTGGGGATCTTCAAAGTGCTGACAACTCTGGTTTCTGCAACAAGGTTGTTAATATTTCCATGATAATCTGCATTTTCAGATGAGCTCCCTGGTCCTCCAGCCAGTCTGAATGTGCCTCTTTAATCAGAACAAAACAATAATGGTCAATATATCATGATTAATATTTCTTATAATTTTAGCTGGTCCCCAATATTCTATTTCTGTCCCTATCAAGCCCAGGATTTCAGTTTATACATAGAGCATGTAGCAGCTTTTTGTTACTGGAGTCTCACAAACCAAATGATACCACCCATACATCCCAGGCTCTTCTACAGTAACCCCCCCACCCTTATTTGCAGTTTTGTTTTTCATGATTTCTATTACCCAGAGTCAACCACTGTCTAGAAATAAACAATAATTTTTAAATTGCTTACCCTTCTGAGTAGCATGATAAAATCTCATTCTGCCTGGAATGTGAATTATATCTTTGTCCAGCTTACCTATACTCTATGTTTAGGGGGGAAAAAATATACATGTTTCTTACATACTCTATGGTTCAGTACTATTTGTGGCTTCAGGCAACCATGTAGAGCCTTGGAATGTATCCCATGTACATAAGATGGAACCACTTGTAGGCCCCTATTCTGGCCTGCCTCTCATCATGTCCTTCTCCATCAGATGAGAAGTCTGTAGGACAAAGGGCATGAGCATTTTCTCTCTAGATATACTTTCCAGATTCCAAGCACACCAGAATTCCAAGCCAAAATGCTATAACTCATTTCCAGAGCCTGTACACCCATAGACTGACCATGCAGCTGTTACATGAACCAAATAATTACTTTATTGAGTAGAGGTATGTCCAGAGATTGGATCAGAGCTGATATCTATCTTATCTAATAAAAGAGAAATATTCAAATTGACTACCTCCTATCAAACCACACCCACAGTCACACCCATCAGCCAATCAAGAGCAAATTATGCAAATAAACCCCAACCAAGATAGTTGCAGCCACTAAGAGCAGGAGGGAGGCTTGGGTTTCCCCAGCAATGGAGGAAGCCAAGCTTTCCATCTGCCCTTGCTGGCCTAGGCCTCTACTCAATGCTACAAAGTTTCAAAGATATATCCCAACAGAAATGGCGGCAGCCATGGAGCTGGAGAGAGCAGAGGCTAGGGTTGCCCAGGCAAATGGAGGAAGCCAAGCGTCTGCAGCCCTAGCACCTAGGCCTCCACTCTAGGCTACAAAGTTTCAATTATAGAATTTAAATAAACCCAAACAGAAATGGCTATCTCCACAGAGCAAGCATAAGGCTTGGCTCCACTCCAGGCTACAAAGTTTCAATTGTACAAAATAAATTAATCCCAGATCCCAGGGCCTCCACTTGGGTCTCTGGGGGACGTAGCTGGCCTGCAAACTACCACAGGCCCCTTGCCCAGGCCCCAAGGGAACCCCCATCCCGATCTGGGACACTCTTCAGGGCAAACCAGCTGGCCCCCAGCCATGCACCAGGCCTCTATCCTATCTAATAAAAGAGTAATATGCAGATTGACCATCACTCCAACACACAAGATGGCTGCCCCCATGTGGTCAAAGATCCTGCCCCCATGTGGACACAAGATGGCCACCACAAGATGGCCAGCAGGGGAGGGCCATTGGCAGGTTCCAGGCCTGCAAGGGAGGGCAGTTGTAGGCAATCAGGCCAGGAGGGAGGGTAGTTGGTAGGGACCAGGCCTGCAAGGGACGGCAGTTGGGGGTGACCAGGCCAGCAGAGGAGGGAAGTTGGGGTCAAACAGACTGGCAGGGGAACAGTTAGACATCAATTAGGTTAGCAGGGTAGTGGTTAGGAGGTGATCAGGCTGGCAGGCAGAATCGGTTAGGGGCAATCAGGGAGGCAGGGAGGTGAGCAATTTGGAGCCAGCAGTCCTGGATTGTGAGAAGGGTGTTCGACTGCCCATTTAGGCCCGATCCTACAGGGATCGGGCCTAAATGGGCAGTCGGACATCCCTGAAGGGATCCCAGATTGAAGAGGGTGCAAGCTGAGCTGAGGGACATCCCCCGCCCCCATGCACGAATTTCATTCACTGGGCCTCTGGTATATATATATGCCTAAGTGACTGGTTGACCGGCCAGCTGTTCAACCATCCAACCAGTAGCTATGACATGCACTGACCACCAGGAAGCAGATGCTCAACACAGGAGAGGAGGGAGCCCAGTTCCGGGGTACGTCACCTGAGAACCACCCTCTCATAACCTGTGACCCCTTAGGGGAGTGTCTAAGAGCTGGCTTCAGCCCAGTCCCCACAGGCCAGGCCAAGGGACCCCACCAGTATATCAATTCATGCACCAGGCCTCTAGTGAATTAATAAAAAATTAATAAAAAATATTCATATGTATTTGTTTCTACCTTTAGTGCCTGACACAGAGCTCCTAAACCCTTGTAAATAGGCATGCTAGGGGAATCTTTTGTTCTAGTATTTAGTCTTTGACCCAATTTCCTAGCATAGAACTCTTAGATCTTTGTAATTTCCTCAGTAATAAGAACATCTGACACTGAGCTCTAAAATTTTTAAAAATTTCCTGGGTAATTAGAACATTTTTTTTTCTAATGAGATTCATTTTAATAGATTCCTAGATGGGGGACTGGTCACCAGAAATACCAAGCCATGATAAGAAGTTTGGAACTTTTAGTCCCACCCACTATTCTCCAGAGAGGGAAGAGGGGCTGAACATGGGATTAATAATTGAACATGCCTAGTTAAAAAAGCCTCCATAAAAATTCCAACAGTACAGGATTCCAAGAGCTTCTAGGTTATTTATCACATCTGTGTGCCAGGAGGGTGACATACCCCCAATCACAGGAACAGAAGCTCCTGAACTTGAAACCCTTTCCATTTTTGTCCTATGTATCTATTTATCTGATTGTTCATCTGTATCCTTTATTAAAGCCTTTATTATATAATTAAAGGCTCGGTTCATAAAATTCGTGCACTGGGGGAAGGAGGGTGACCTTCAGCCCAGCCTGCACCCTCTTCAATCTGGGATCCCTCAGGGAATGTTCAACTACCGGTTTAGGCCCAATCCCTGTGGGCCTAAACTGACAGTCATACATCCCTCTCACAATCCAGGACTGCTGGCTCTTGCTTGCCTGCAGGCCTGATAGGCCCCTAACTACTCCCCTGATTTACACCTAACTGCTCCCCTGCCAATCCAATAGCCCCTAACTGCCCTTCCCTGTAGCCCTGGTCTCCCCCACCTGCCCTCCCCTGCAGGCTTGGTTGCCCCCAACTGCTCTCCCCTGCCAGCCATCTTGTGACATTATGGGGGCAGCCATCTTGTGACAACATGGGTGCAGCCATCTTGTAGTGGCCATCTTGTGATAACATGGAGTGACCATCTTGTAACAATGTGTGGTTGGCCATGTCGTGACGACATGGGGGCAGCCATCTTGTGGTGGCCATCTTGTGATTACGTGGGGGTGGCCATCTTGTGATGCAAGGGTATGAGGGTCAATTTACATATTACCTCTTTATTACATAGGATATGCACACCTTAAGTGTTTTCCTGAATTCTGTGAGCCATTCAGCAAATCGTAAACCCAAAAGGGGGTCATGGAAAACACAATTCAAAGCCAGTCCATCAGAAGTATGGGTGATAACCTGGAAATTGGGATTGACCTCTGAAGTGGAGAGTGGTATAGTCTTGTGGGACTGAACACTTAGCCTGTGGGATCTGATGTTATCTCCAGGTAGATAGTCTCAGAATTGAGTTGAATTATAGGACACCCAGCTGGTGTAGGAGAATCACTTGATATGTGGAAATCCACACATCTGGTGTTAGAAATGAAGTGTGAGAGTAAAGAAAAAACACAGGAATGTTTTCCCTAGGCAGCTGGGGTGTCTACTCAGATGTATTTGAGGTACCACTAGGTGTGGGATAAAGTAGCAATATGAAAAGAAGAATGGCAGATAGCCTCTATCTGGACTCTTGCCACTAGCCACTCAAATATTAAGAATGCAGTCTCTTCTTATTGTAGCTGCTTTTCCACAGTGTGTTGCTAAAAATGTATATATTCCCCTGAATTTAATACATAGAAAAAATTCCATTTTCACTGTCCAGATCTGATCTAATAAATTTCCCTCCTCTAGTAGAAGAATGTGCTCTTCTGATTAATACAATCTAATAATTTATGTTAAAAATGTAAATCTGTTTGATCTAAAAATGCACAGATCTTAAGAACTACATGCCCTTGCAACTACTATATTTTCTAAACAATTTTTAAAAGATGGAATTAACTTGACTTGAACGATTTTCTTTTCCTCTCATTATTCACTTGGATATGGGCAGCTAACTGATGTTTATTATAATTAATTTGGATTTGTTTCGCCTTTCCTTCTGCCTCTTCCTTCAACTCACAGAAGATTTCCCATTGTACAGGCTAAAAGGACTTGGAGGAGATGAAAAAGCAAAGAATAAGGTCTACTTTATTTACATTTGTCTGTGTTTTCTTTATTCTAGCTATTATCCACAGACAGACCTACAGAAGAAACCCATGTCTATAGAGCCATCAAATGGCTCCATCCAACAAATGAACATTGTGCATGTCATCAAAATCACCCAGAGTCTGAAGGTGCCACAGCCGCATAATAGGAAGCAGAAAGGTAAGACTAGGGTGTGGGGACTTGTGCACATTGTCAGTGAAAGGTGACTGAAACAATGATTATTCCAGTCTGGCTCTTTCTGGTTGGAAGGGAAATAATAGCATTAACACTACTGGCCAATTTTTATTGATCAACAGGAAAAAAGTAAGGAAGAGAAGACAAGACCAAACTGTGCTTCTTGCTGCTTCTAGCAAAAATAAAAAACTTTAAAGCTCTATAAAAATAAAAGAAACAGAGCCCTGATATGCAGGAAACCATTACAACACCGCTGGGGCCGCGCTCCCCGGCTGCCCGCCACCACCCCGCCCTCGCCTCTGGTGCCCATGAAAGAGCCGGCACCATGACAGACTCCGAGTACTTCACAACCAATAAAAAAGGAGAAATCTTTGAATTAAAGGCTGAACCCAACAATGAAAAGAAAGAAGAGCGGAAGGAGGCTATGAAGAAAGTGATTGCTGCTATGACTGTGGGGAAGGATGTCAGCTCTCTCTTTCCAGATGTAGTGAACTGTATGCAGACTGACAACCTGGAACTAAAGAAGCTGGTGTACCTCTTCTTGATGAACTATGCCAAGAGTCAGCCAGACATGGCCATTATGGCTGTCAACAGCTTTGTGAAGGACTGTGAAGATCCCAATCCTCTGATTCGGGCCTTGGCAGTTAGAACCATGGGATGCATCCGAGTGAACAAGATCACAGAATATCTCTGTGAGCCCCTCCGAAATTGCTTGAAAGATGAAGATCCCTATGTTCGGAAAACTGCAGCAATCTGCGTGGCAAAACTCCATGATATCAATACCCAAATGGTGGAAGATCAGGGGTTTCTGGATTCTCTGCGAGATCTCATAGCAGATTAAAATCCAATGGTGGTGGCTAATGCTGTAGCCGCATTATCCGAAATTAGTGAATCTCACCCAAACAGCAACTTACTTGATCTGAACCCACAGAACATTAATAAGCTGCTGACAGCCCTTAATGAGTGCACTGAATGGGGCCAGATTTTCATCCTGGACTGCCTGTCCAATTACAACCCTAAAGATGACCGGGAGGCTCAGAGCATCTGTGAGCGGGTAACTCCCCAGCTGTCTCATGCCAACTCAGCAGTGGTGCTTTCAGCAGTAAAAGTCCTAATGAAATTTCTGGAGCTGTTACCCAAGGACTCAGACTACTACAATATGCTGCTGAAGAAGTTGCCCCCTCCACTTGTCACTTTGCTGTCTGGGGAGCCAGAGGTGCAGTATGTCGCCCTAAGGAACATCAACCTAATTGTTCAGAAAAGGCCTGAAATCTTAAAGCAGGAAATCAAAGTCTTCTTTGTGAAGTATAGTGATCCCATCTGTGTTAAACTAGAGAAGTTGGACATTATGATTCGTTTGGCATCTCAAGCCAATATTGCTCAGGTTCTGGCAGAGCTAAAGGAATATGCCATGGAGGTGGATACTGACTTTGTTCGAAAAGCTGTGCGGGCCATTGGAAGGTGTGCCATCAAGGTGGAGCAATCTGCAGAACGTTGTGTGAGCACATTGTTTGATCTCATCCAAACCAAAGTAAATTATGTGGTCCAAGAGGCAAGAGTTGTCATCAGGGACATCTTCCGCAAGTATCCCAACAAGTGTGAAAGTATCATTGCCACTCTGTGTGAGAACTTAGACTCGCTGGATGAACCAGACGCTCGAGCAGCTATGATTTGGGTTGTGGGAGAACATGCTGAACGAATTGACAATGCAGATGAGGTACTAGAGAGCTTCCTGGAGGGTTTTCCTGATGAGAGCACCCAGGTGCAGCTCACTGTGCTTACTGCCATAGGGAAGCTGTTCCTCAAGAAACCATCAGAAACACAGGAGCTGGTACAGCAGGTCTTGAGGTTGGCAACACAGGATTCTGATAATCCTGACCTTCGAGGTAGGGGCTATATTTATTGGCGGCTTCTCTCAACCGACCCTGTCACAGCCAAAGAAGTAGTCTTGTCTGAGAAGCCACTGATCTCTGAGGAGACAGATCTTACTGAGCCAACTCTGCTGGATGAGCTCATCTGCCACGCTGGCTCTTTGGCCTCTGTGTACCACAAGCCTCCCAATGCTTTTGTGGGAGGAAGTCATGGAATCCATCGCAAACACTTGCCAATGCATCATGGGAGCATTGATGCAGGTGACAGCCCTGTTGGCACCACCGCTGCCAACAACCTGGAACAGACTCAGGTTATTCCCTCTCAAGGTGACCTTCTAGGGGGACCTTTTAAACCTTGATCTTGGTCCACCAGTCAATGTGCCACAGGTATCCTCCATGCAGGTGGGAGCGGTGGATCTCTTGGGAGGAGGACTAGATAGTCTGCTTGGCAGTGACCTTGGTGGGGGCATTGGAGGAAGTCCGGCACTGGGACAGTCCTTCATTCCATCATCAGTGCCCGCAACCTTTGCTCCTTCACCTACTCCTGCTGTGGTCAGCAGCGGTCTGAATGATCTATTTGAACTCTCAACAGGGATAGGCATGGTACTTGGTGGATATGTGGCTCCTAAGGCTGTCTGGCTGCCTTCAGCAAAGGCCAAAGGTTTGGAGATTTCTGGAACATTTACTCATTGTCAGGGGCACATCTATATGGAAATGAATTTCACCAACAAAGCTCTGCAGCATATGACAGACTTTGCTATCCAGTTTAACAAGAATAGCTTTGGCATCATCCCTAGCACTCCTCTGGCCATCCATACACCATTGATGCCAAATCAGAGCATTGATGTCTCCCTGCCTCTCAACACCTTGGGTCCAGTCATGAAGATGGAACCTCTGAATAACCTACAGGTAGCTGTGAAAAACAATATTGCTGTCTTCTACTTCAGCTGCCTCACCCTACTCAATGTGCTTTTTGTAGAAGATGGCAAAATGGAGCGCCAGGTCTTTCTTGCAACATGGAAGGATATTCCCAATGAAAACAAACTTCAGTTCCAGATTAAGGAATGTCATTTAAATGCTGACACTGTTTCCAGCAAGTTGGAAAACAACAACGTTTATACTATTGCCAAGAGGAATGTGGAAGGGCAGGACATGCTGTACCAATCTCTGAAGCTCACTAATGGCATTTGGATATTGGCTAAGCTATGTATCCAGCCTGGAAACCCCAACTATACACTGTCACCGAAGTGCAGAACTCCTGAAGTCTCTCAGTACATCTATCAGGTCTACGACAGCATTTTGAAAAACTAATAGAGTGCTCTGGTGTCCTCCGGCCACCCTGTGATCGGTGCAAGCCAAGAACTCTTAAACTAGAAGAAATTGTTTTTGCCGAGTAGAAGCTGAACCTAAATACACTGAGGCCACCCACCAAGGTAGTGACTAGTCTAACCTGTGCCAAATTAGGCCTCGACCTGTTGGATAGTGTTAGCTTTCTGTCAACTTTGTAACCACTGCTTCAATCACTTCCCACCTTCGCCTCGTGCTGCTGCTGCTGCTGCTGCTGCTGCTGTCTGTCCTTACTTGTGGGCTTCTCCTTACTGGGTCAATGGCTGGCATTTTTTTAAAGCGTAGTTTGATATTTTGTAATTGAGAGTTCATTTCGAAAGCAGAAAAAGACAGAAAAAAGTTAAAGCAAGGAAAAGTGTCACTGAAACATAAGCTGCACTTTATTGTTTTATATTTTTGTACACAAGAGAAATTGAGGGAGCAGTGTTATCATTGCTAGAAAGTGTAAGGACATCTGGCCGTCATTCCCGCAGGTCCTGGAGGAAGACACAGCTGCTTGCCCACCCTGTGAGGGGCTTGCTCATCTGTGGCAACCTTGCCCCTGTCATTTGGATTTCACTTTTTTTCCTTCCCAAGCTCCTTTTCTTTGCGATTCCCCCTGCTCTGAATTATCCTCTCATTTGATCGCTCAGCAGTTGGGAATGGTGGATGGTGGTCTTCCTTACTACATCCCCGCCGCCCCCCCCCCCCCTCCCGGCGCTGACCCATTAAGGACACTGTTAAGGAATTGGAGTAGAGACTGGAAACCAGAACCAAAATGCCTTCCCCCCACCCCCTGCACTGTATTTGGTTTAATTCTCAGGTCCATTTCAGAACCAAAAGTCATACTTTTAGAGTTGAAACAGACTTTAATAACTTACCCAATGCTGTTTTTCAAAAAAGGAAACAGTAAAAAGGAAAGGGGGTGTTACTGCATGAGGCCTGTGAGCTGTTCAGTAGCAGAGCTGGGGGACTGGGTCTCCTAAATCCCCATCAGTGTTGTTTTCACTGCAGTAATGTCTCGGTTGTTTTGTTTTGTTTTCTCCTCAATGCCTTTTTCTTCTCTTCTCTGTGCCTGCTTCTTTATGGCTTCCTTTTCTCATACTCCACACCGATTTTGGCACTTCATTCATTGGTGTCAGGTGGCAGCCAGAGTATCTTTTCAGTCACTTGAAGGTAAATCCAGTTGCCAGAATGAAGGAGTAGCTAATGTTTCCCATATGCTCCTAGAGCCGAAATTCTGGAGGCCACCAGGGTGGGTGCAGAGATGGGATAAACTTAAAGATGTCACAGAGTCCCTTGGTCCCTGCAGCTCTCTGATTTGACTCATATTCTTTAGGCTCCCAGGCAATTGAGATCATCTCAGCGGGTTAAGCAGTTCCTCATCTCTCAAAAGACAGGGGGATGTGAAACCCCCTCGCCTATTAACACACTGGTGTGATTTGTCAGTGACTGCCTTGGTTGCAGGTTCTCTGACCCTGGCTGGGGGGCATGCAAGAGGCCACAACACCAACCTGTTTAGCAGTGTTCACCCCGTTTCATCTATGGGCACTGGAGTTGCCTGGCACTCAGTATTCAGAGTCCTCGACCAAGACTGTTTCTCAGCTGCCCCTACTTAAATCAGAGACATTTCAGGGTCCAGAGGCCTGATAATTGGGCTCACACCTACGAGTGAGGCCCAGTGGAAGAACCTAGAGAAAACAAGAACAAAACCCAGCCCGCGTGGCTCAGTGGTTGAGCATCGACCTATGAACCAGGAGGTCACAGTTCCATTCCCAGTCAGGGTTGCAGCGGGATTCCCAGTAGAGGGGCGTGCAGGAGGCAGCCAACCAATGATTCTCTATCATCATTGATGTTTCTATCTCTCCCACTCCTTCCCTCTCTGAAATCAATAAAAAAATATATTTGAAAAAAAAAAAAGAGCAGAAACTGGCCCCCAGACCCCACCCCGCCATGTCTGAAATGACCCGATGTGGACCATTTGCAAAGCTTGGGGGAGAAGGTCTCCCAAAGCAGTTTCTTAAACCTTGAGAATCTCCAGGAGGAAATGTGCTGGGGTGGGGGAAAGGGACCATTTCTGCGCTCACCGCCCTCAGGCGCTCGGAAGTACCACGGGGTTGTGTGTGGGAGGTGGGTGGGTTGGGGGTGTGCGGGTGGGAAAACAGGTTGATCAAGTTCCCTGGTGGGGAGATCATTCCCAGAGTTTGTTGGATACACATTCCCAGAGTTTGTTGGATACAGTGGAAGTTCCCACTATAAATACCGTGTTCTCTTCTCAGAGCCAATAGTGGTTCCGAAAGGAGGAGCGTGTCGGGGTAAGCAGACAGGACAGTTTTGTACCGGGCTTCGTTCCTCCGCCCCTGAGACGGCTCCTCTCGGCCTCCCCAGCAGGGACCGCGACAACTGCTGTTCTCAGCTGACCTCACCGAGCCGTTCCCAACTCAGCTTCTTGAGGGGGCTGCCTCCGAGCTCCCCAGCACTGCGGGAGGGTTCTGCTCCCCAGAAAAGGACTCTCTTCCCGGGAGACAGAGCCTCTTGCCTCCAGCGCAGCTTCCCTTTCGGCCTTTTCCAAGCTCGGCCTGATTAGGGGACCGGAATGGAGATTGCCCTGCGTGCCCCTCTCCTCTGCCTCGGCGTGTCTTTGTCACGCCGGCCGGTGTCATACCCAGGGCCCGGGATGCACACACACAGCCAGGACTCTTGCTGGTCAGAGATTCCCCCAGTGTCTGTCCTGCCCGAGCCTGTTCAGTGTGTCTGTGTGTGAAGCCGGGGACTCCGGAGCGAAATGGGGAGGGGGGCGGGGTGAGTGTCACCCTAAGAATGCTTATCACTCTCTTGTTGGCATCTGTTCTCGGGGAGGGTGGGGGTTGGTTGAAGCTTGACCTTGTGTCTTCCTCCATAAACTCTTCATTTACACAAAATGAGAAAAGAAAAAAAAATAAAAGAAATATTCTATAGCAATATAGAATACCTTGGAAAATTATAATACGTAAGTAAAATTACTAGTATAAAGGAAGAGGTAAACGTGGACAAGGATAGCCAGCTCGAAAAAAAGCAAATGCCATATGATCTCTTTCAAAACAAAAGAATGCCCAGGCCATAGAATTATTTTCCAAGGCAGTTATATATCATCTGTAGCAAAAAGGATGGAAAATGATCAGAGAGGAAAAAAGGTTGAAGCAGCTCATGCCAGTTAGAGCAGGGCAGTGTGTTGGTGAACTGCAGGGACGTTTTTATTGTCCACTAGAGGGCGCCCTGTGGAGCATTGTAACAAGGTGGCTGGCTGGGCAAGAGACAAATGGACAACAGAGTGGGTTCCTCTGTTAGCAAGCTTCCTGAATGAGAATAATAAAGAAAAATAATATTGAGAATTCTATTAACCAGTAACAGATAATATGTACCTTTCATCTGAGAAGCAAATTCCTTTATAACTGTATAAGTTCTCAAAAGTTTATATTCAATAAATGGGAAATATGACCCATATTATGACAAGAGGCACAAGTAGGGAGAGTGTAAATGAGTCTAACAAGCAGAGCTTAAAAATTTGATACCTATTAACTCCAAGGCCAGAGCCACAGATGTGCCCCAACATTCAGTGATTTGGACTAAACCAATGGATCAACTTATTGGAGCAATTGGACTGGACAATTTAATTTCAGGTGGTAGTTTTGTGGTAATCAAACTCCCTAGGTAATTTCAACAACTTAGATAACACTTCCTCAGAGGTTTGGCAGCCCTCTCACTTTATGGATGAAGGCATTAGGCTGTTACATATCACAAAGTTCATGGTAATGGAATGATCAAATTAATTCAAGTTAGTTCCAATGTGAATGGTATCTTTACTTCCAAAGATAGCCTGAAGCACGAGGCAGGGGGTGGATGGGTGCTTCTAAAATGAAAATACATGGAGTTACAGAGGATTTAATGTGTTGCCTCTGCAATCTTGTTTAACAACTTTATTAGAGGACCATAAGCAAGAATAAAAATTAAGGTCATAAACTTGGAAAGCATAAGGCAAATTTGAAGCCACTAAATTAAAAAGAAAGAGCATCGTGAGAGAAATTTCCAAGAGGAAAACCCAGAAGCAATAAATAAATTAAATTCAAGAGGGTGCTTAGCTTTGGCTCTGTAGATAGAGCATCAGCATGTGGGCTGAAGGGTCCTGGGTTCCATTCTGGTGAAGGGCACATGCCTGTGTTGGGTGCTTACTCCCCAGGAGGGGGCATGCAAAAGGCAGCCGATCAGTGATTCCTTCTCATTATTGATGTTTCTATCTCTCCCTCTCCTTTCCTCTCTGAAATCAATAAAAATTATGTATTTTTTTAAAAAGAGGGTATGAGTCTAAGAGGAAGTAAACTCTCAAGCCTAGCCAGATATCTTACAATGGAAGAACAGTTCTTGCAAGAGAATCAGAGGTTAATTCCCAACATGATACAGTGGTACACTCGTTCAGTGTTGTCTGGGTTGCTGAACAGAAAGTTGACCATTCTGTACAATTTTGATAAAAGATCCAGTTAGTTCATGAAAATGTGACAGCTCTATCCCATCTATCTACATGTGTATCTCCCTCTGCTTCCTGTTGCTGTCAGCCATGGTGTAGAGAAATGGTCCCTTAAACTTGGCCCTTGCAACTGTGAAAAAGCAGTGACAACTGAGTCTGAATTTGGAATGTATGCAAACACAAAAGGTGGATTCAAACTCCAGTTCTTTCCTTGAAGCTGGTCCTCTACATATGTTTGTTTTGCTCTCTTGGCTTCCCTTGCTCTATCAGAACTGCAATCATTTTAAAAAGAAAGAAAGCAATACTTAAGGAACAATGCTGTAATGCAAATGAAGGCAGTTTTAATGGTGGAATTTCAGATATGTGAGTAGTACACTTGGGCAAAGACTAAGTGGCACTTCTAGATATGTCCCAGAGATAATTGTCTTCTTTGCTTAGGCAGGAGCCTGCTGCCTAGATACTAATGCAGAATGGTAGGCAATTATCAGGTTGGAAAGATAAAGTTGTGCTCTGTATGTCTTTCTATGTTGGCCTGTTCTACTGTGTTAGGTCCTGTATGTCATTAGTCACAATTATCTACTTTCTATGTAAAAGTCAGTGCCTAAAATAATCCTCCATCCCTACCCACTATGTTTCCCTCTCAACAAGATTGAGAAAGAGAACAATGAGGAGAACAAGGATAAGATGGAAGGTTTGGGAGCCTGCAACCCTGTCCTCCAGAGGAACTCACTGGGGGCTTTATATCCTCAGGAGGTATCACAAAAGGCCCAGGTCTCCTGAAGAGGCTACAGGAGGGGGACAGGGCCACAGGAGGTGGAGGAATTGAGAAGGCACCAGTAACAAGCATGACCTTACAACTGTGTTTGGATGAGTCTACAACCCATTGAAATTTAGGTTCTTCTGGCTTCCTAAAAGCCAACCTCATCTCAATATTTTCTATCACAGAAGACACACATTTCAGGAGTTAAAGGACAATTTATTCCTTGTCATGTTCTTTGTGCCAGGCTGCCTCCCTGCGGTGATCACCTCAGCTAAGGAATGCTGTCTCTCACCAATCACTGCTTCATTCTATAACTCCAAACAAGTTAATATCATTTCTAAGATAATTTTCTCAAAAGTCCACACACTCCCTCAGGCCATATAGTTTCTCCATTGCCTTTATTCCATTTCCAAGCTTCTTCCCTTTCCCATCAGTAAATAGTAATTCTAAAACCGTTCAGGTTAAATGAAGGCAACCCTGTGCATTGTTTGTGATCCCAAGTTTGATAAAGCTTTTAAGGCCAGCAAATTTCAGGCTTTCATTTCAACAAGAGGGTAGAGATGTAAGAATAAATGTAATAAGATTGGTCCCTTGCAAGGTGTTGGAGGAAGGTCAACAGAAGGCAGGAGGGCAGAAATTGTTGTTTCAAAGTATATTATTTATTACTAGAGGCCCAGTGCATGAAATTCATGCATGGGTCGAGGGCAGGTCCCTCAGCCCAGCCTGCACTCTCTCCAATCTGGGACCCCTCCAGGGATAGCCAACTGGCTCTCGTAATCCAGGACTGCTGGCTCCCAACTGCTCGCCTGCCTGCCTTTCTGATTGCCCCTAACTACTTCTGCCTGCCAGCCTGATCACTCCCTAACCACTCCCCTGCCAGCCTGATTGATGCCTAACTGCTCCCCTGCCGGCCTGTTTGCCCCTAACTGCCCTCTCCTGCAGGCCCATTTGCCCTCAACTTCCCTCCTTTCCCAGCCTGGTCACCCCTAACTGCCCTCCCCTGCAGGCTTGATTGCCCACAACTGCCCTCCCTTGCAGGTCTGGTCCTTCCCTGCTGGCCATCTTGTGTCCACATGGGGGCAGCCATATTGTGTGTTGGAGTGATAGTCAATTTGCATATTACTCTTTTATTAGATAGAATACTTTAAACTACAGGTATGGTCAGGCTTCCAGGCTTCATTAGTATGGTCAGCTTCCACAGAACAATCACACATACTACTTTAGGGTTTTTGTAATATGCCATTGTTGGAAACACAAATATGGCATATTGCTAGAAAGGGAGAGAAAAGGCAGACAATATAAACAATTACAGGCAAGCAGACAGGAGCAATTATTGCTTAAAGCAGCCAAACAGCATTGTGAAGATTATTCTTCACTGGGCCAGGATGAACCCAAGCATGAAAAAGACAGAGTAAAATGCTTTCATTTTTTTTCAATGACAGCATGCCATTATTTGGCGCCAGTGACACAATTCCTCATCAAGTAACAGTCCTACTTGAGATATTTGTAGCAGAAATGGCCAGGAAGTCCCTCTTTTCTATTATCCCTGCCTTTTATCTCCTTTGTGGCCTTACTGTGAATTGAGTGTGTGCTCACCACAGCTTTTGCTTAGCATACAGTGGGGTTGGTAGTACTGGCTCAGTTTCTAATTGAATTTTGCTAAATCTCATAATCCTAGGACGAGTTCAATTCTGACAGTTCAGTTCTCATTGATTTTATAACTGGTCCAAAATGGGCTGACCTCACTGAGGACTGGGTCACATTGCCCTTTATGTATAGGAGTTGATGACGCTGTCTATGGTGTGATGTGATGAACCCGAACAAGCCAAATCTGCCTCCCCCACCAGTCCTCCACAGTACCTCAAATTCCCACCATTCAAGTGACACATTTCAGTTAATTACCCTGCTCCTCCAGCATACTACCTGAGAGGTAACAAGCTACATCTCTCAGATTAGCATTAACGAGTTTACCAAATGAGGGAGCTAATCACCCAGGAGAAACCAGATGTAAGGAAAGGCAGGCTGACCTAGTCTAGAGTGTGTAATTTACCATATCTGTGACTCAGTTCTTCTATCTGGAAAAAAAGGGCTTCTTTTTGAATAATAGATTGGCAACATTTTAAAACACTTTAAAACCAAATACCATTAAAAACTACTAAGTTATTGCTCTATTTCTTCTCTACTTTGGTTTTCTCTTCTGAATCTAAGTCAGGTTCTCAGACTTTAGAGTGCATCGGAATCACCTTGCGGGATTGTTACAACATTCCTGGGCCTCAACCTGGGGGTTTCTGATATAGAGCTATCAGGTGGAACCCGATAACCTGAATTTTGTAAAAGGTTTCGGGAGAAGCTGATGCTGTTAGTCCAGGGACTACACATTGAGAGCCACTACTCTAAGAGATAAGAATGGATTTCCTGGGCCATACTTCACAGTGAGGTATGAAAAGGAAATGAGTATACTCCTAGTTATTCCAAACATTTGTATTGCATACCAATTCCTACAAAATTACTCTATAAACTGCACTTGACCATCAGCAAAGCCTAAGGTGAGTAATTATTCAAAAAGAGGCACAAAGTTTAATTTACAGTCCTCAGAATCTCCTGTAATTCAGGCAGACGGGTTATATAATAGAAAGACAGCCTCTAAAATCAGTTTATTATTCATGCGTTCACACATTCCTTTTTCCAAAACTTTTTGAACACCACCTTATGCCAATTATTATGACAGCAACTAGGGAAAACTCAAAATCATCATCTCAAGGATCTTTCGGTCTAATATGAGAGGAAAGACAAATAATTATGAAACAGTGTAGCTATGATAACTAACATTTATTTAGATATATATTAAAATATATGAAGCATTTTTATATTGTACTTCCTGTGATCCTCACTGGATATGTTTAAGGTAAATATTATTCCTGGATATTTTTTATCCACTGAGCCAAACCGGTTTCCCTGGATATTTTTTAAATTAGGAATTGGAGGCACTGAAACAATAAGTGACTTCCCCATTGTCACTCTCCTGGGAGGGGCAGAGCCAAGGTGCAACCAGGCCTTAAGATTCCAGAGCACATGCCCTTTGTCCAGTGCTGCCCTGCAGTTCTGATCCTGCAGGAGATGCATCCCGGGGGTTCCAAAGAACTGACGGTGAGAAGGGCTCCTCTCCAGGGTTCTCAAAGCTTGTGAGAGAAATCAAAGTGACAGGATCTGATGGGGAAAAGTTGCCTTGGCTAGAAAGAAGGAAAAACTCCCCTCCAAAGGACCTTAAACCATGTCTCTTGAGCAAATGTTATTTAAAGTTGTGTCTTGAAAATTCCCTATGTTTTAGTCCATGAAACTCATTCAACTAGCCCAGCCAGTGTCGCTCAGTGGTTGAGTTTAACCCATGAACCAGGAGGTCACTGTTCTATTCTGGTCAGGACACATGCTTGGGTTAAGGGCTCTATCCCCAGTAGGGGCTGTGCAGGAGGCAGCTGAGCAATGATTCTCTCTCATTGATATTTCTATCTCTCCCCCTCTCTCTTCCTCTCTGAATATGTTTTTTTAAAGAAAAGGAAAAAATCATTAAACTATTGTCTTTACCAACTGTTTTTGCCAATTATAATATTTTCTGCATAATAGGCAGAGAGAAAGAGTTTAAATTCACTGTTAGTACTGGCTGATGTTGTTCAGTTGGTTGGAGTGTGGTTCCATACACTAAAAGGTTGACATTGTTATTTTCTGAGAACCCCTAGTAAATTCATGTGAATCAACTTCACTGAGACTTCCCAGGTTCAGACCCACAGCCAACTCGCCCCAGATGGAACCAGGAGCTGCTTGGAAGGGGCAGGCTCCAGGGAGTCAGAAACTGGAGCAAGTGGAGAGCAAATGCCAAAGAACTCCAGCTCCCCTGTCTTTTTATATATATATTTGCATTGATTTCAGAGATGAAGGGAGAGAGAGAGAAATGGAAACATCAATGATGAGAGAGAATCATTGATTGGCTGGTTGCCTCCTACACGCCCGACACTGGGGATCAAGCCTGCAATCCAGGCATGTGCCCTGACTGGGAATCATAAGTTTATAAATCAAACCACATCAGTAGATTTTAGTTGGGTAAATTTGTCTGCATTTCTATTTATGTTTGCGACAGTCCCCAACATCTGATAAGGGGCAGAGTATTTGCTTGGTAATTGTCTATGGACTAGTCGTGATGTGTTCTAGAGGGAAAAGAACTAAATCACAGCTGGATTCTAATCCTTCTCTAACACAAGTCATTTACTCCCCGTGCTTTTACTATCTGTAAATTGAAGACTGTACTATATTACATAGCTTAGGAAAACAATCCATCTTTTCATGGAACACACAAATTTGAGGCTACAGTGAGAATATGCTAGCAGAAGTATATTCCCTGTGTCTATGATTCCATCTATAGAGTTTCAGAAACCACAGCCCTATTTAAATTATTCTTCATATGTTTGCAAAGTTCCAGGGTCATGATTGGCATACACTATGCTATTTTTTCTCTACAGTTCTTGAATCTGTTGTATTAGAATAATGTTAATTACACTTAAATGGGAAGACCAGTAGCCGTCTCTATTACTGCAACTTATTCATAAAGGAATGTTTTCTCGTGCTCCCTAAGACTCAGTCCTAGAGCTGTGGCAATGAGGAATCTGACTAGCAAATGCCATCCTGCTTTCAAAATCACTTTTCTCCTTTAACAACAACCCCTTGTCCTGCAATGGGACTCTTCAAGCATGACCAGATTCTCTTAATCTCCAGATTAGTTCAAGCTTTGCTGATTTCATCATTCATGCCAATTCCAAAGGATTAGGCATAACTGACTGGAATAACCTACAAGACAGTCTAGGGTCAGAGGGAAAGAGTGCCTTGATCAGTTAATAACATCTGCCAAAGGAATAGGAAGAAGAGAATAGTAACAAGAATTCTCGGTGTTATTAAAGCTATTCATGAGCCAGAAGTACAAGGTACAGCAATATTCCTAGATTGTGAGTCAAGGAGACTGAAGATGACAAGGGGAAGAATTGCCAAGACAGTTTGTATGGCAGCGAGGGTCATGGATTGGGGATAAGAAAACCAAAATAGGAAACACTTTGTGACCCATGAAAATGTAAAAATGCTTTACAAATAATTTTTTCTGATTACAAAATTAGTACATGCTTATTATAAAAAAGCTAGAAGAATGGAAAAAATAAAGAAATTTATAATTACCCATTATGCCATCATTCATTGTCAATATAATATGTACTTCTTTTCAGTCTTTTTCTATGCATATGTGTATGGTTTAATGTCTTCATTTTTAGTTTTAATTCATATTTTACTATGGCATTATATAAACTACTAGTGGTCCATTGCATGAAATTTGTGCACAGGGATGGGGTGTTCCCTCAGCCCAGCCTGCACCCTCCTCAATCGGGGACCCTTTGGAGGATGTCCAACTGTGGATCGGGCCTAAACTATTAGTCGGACATCTCTCTCACAATCTGGGGCTGCTGGCTTCTAACCACTCTGATCACCTGCCTGATTAGGGCCTGATCACCCCTGCCTGATCACTCCTAACTGCCCTCTCCTGCTGGCCTGATCTCTCCCCTAAATGCTCTCCCCTGCCAGCCTGATGTCACCCCCAACTGCCCTCCCCTGCCAGCTGGTTGCCCCCAAATGCCCTCCACTGCCAGTCTGATTACTCCTAACTTTACCTACCTTGGCCCTCACCACCATGGCTTTGTCTAGAAGGAAGTCGGACATCTGGCAGATGGCTGGTTGACCCAGTCTAATTAGTATATTAGCCTTTTATTAGTATAGATAGATTATATAGGATAGTATTGCTTAAATGTGGGGCAGAGGGAGCCTTTTTCAGCAGGAGGAGATGCTCTTGCAGACAAAAATACATAATCCCTATATCTGAACTGCTAGTCAGCCATATATACTATACTGCCAAACCAGTCATTTAAAATTTGAACTGCTTTCTTACACCTTACACCAAACCCTTAAAACACTTCCTTAGCCCTACCTTAGGTTCTGCCTTTGAAGTTCATCCAGATTAAGTTCTGATTGATTAGTTTCTATACCAGTCAGCATCAAAAGCTCCGCTTCCTAAGCATCCATTAGCTCCTCATAGTTCTCCCAGATTTGGTTCTGATTGATTGGTTTCTATACCAGTCAGCATCTCCAGGCGTATCTCCAGGCCTGATCAGAGAGGCAGGGCTGATCAGCAGCCCCTGTGGCTGCTGTTGTGGCCCGGAGAGAAAGAGAGGCAAGGACTGATCAACAGCTTCCATGGAGGCTTCAGATCAGACCCTGCTTCTCTCTCCAGACCTGATCCACAGCCAATGTGACCCAGCACCGACTGCAGGATTGACTTCCAGTGTTCGATCGTCCATTCAGTCATTTTGGACATCGTGGACCCTGACTCTTTATATATATAAATAGTAGGGAAAATTCCAGGGTAGCCTCTAAGAGTCCTAGTCCCTGGTGTACACAAGCTTGAGTGTACTCTCAAGCACTAATCTAGATACTGCTGTGCAGGAATTTTGCAGATGTCATTTAGGTGCCAATTCAGTTGACCTCAGGATGGTGATATTATCCTAGCACCTAACCTGATCACATGAGCACTTAAATCTGGGGCTAAAAGATTGGAGATTGAGAAAATGAGAGATCCAACGCACAAGGAATTTGATACTTGAGAAGTGATCTGTTGGAGAAGGTCACATGGCAAGGAGTGTGAGTGGCCTTAGGGAGCTAAGACAGCCATCAAGGAAATAAGGACCTCAATCATACAGCTATAAGGAACTCAATTTTCCAACAAACTGAATCGGCTGGGAAGTGGATTCTTCCCCAGTGTCTCCAGACCAGGACTCAGCATGACCAACACCTTGGTTTCAGCCAAGTGATGCCCTGAGCAAGAATCAATCCATCTACATTGTGCCAGATTTCTGACTTAGCGAATCATGAGCAGGTGTTGTTTTGAGCTGTTAAGTTTGTGATAGAAGACTAATTTATCACTCTTAAGCACAAAATATTTATTCACATCTACAATTATTTCTTTAAGATTTATTTCAAGTAGCCCTAGCTGGTTTGTCTCAGTGGATAGAGCCTCTGTCTGAAGACTGAAGGGTCCCAGGTTTGATTCTGATTAAGGACATGTACCTTGGTTGCAGGCTCCTCCCCGGCCCGGGCCCAGGTTGGGGCGTGTGCACGAGGCAACTAATCAATGTGTTTCTCTCACATTGATAATTCTGTCTGTCTTTCCCTCTCTCTAAAAATAAATGGAAAAATATCCTCAAGTGAGGATTAAAGAGAAAAGATTTATTTATTTCAAGTAGTTGAATTAAGAAGACAAAGAATTTCAATGTTTAAAGACTATATTACCAAATTTTCTTCCATAAAGGTTGTGACAATTTATCCTCTTACTAACTACAGATATGTTTTCATTTTATTTCACTCTTATGTCCTCTTAATATTTAGCATGATATTGTATAAAGTGATCAGTACAGTGATTCTCAAAAAGCACAATAATGCATTTAACTCTAAATTAGGGAGTATCAACAGGCCAACAAACCAGTATATCTCAATGCAGCAAAATGTTATTATCCTCAAAGGTACGAGCTAGGCTTAGTTTAAGTTGGAGGAGGACATAATGGGTGTGAAAAAAGATAGTTTAGGTGTTCCAAACCCAGGCATAAATAGTGACTGTCACCTAAACAAATCTCACAGGGCTTTGTGATAAAGCCATACACATGTAATGACAGAAGAGAGGTGGCTTGGCAAGGGTACAGGGAATATGGTTGTCATAGAGGAGTCCCTTTCTATTAACATCCTAACCTGGAAGGAGACAAACATAAATGAACAGTTCATGAAAATACATTATTTAGAAATTCAAGTGCCCAAAGTTAGCTGAATGTCATTAGTTTATATCCTTTTGAACAAGCTAATTTTATTTTTTTCTAAAGAAATTAAAATAAAATGTCATTAAGAGGGAGTCTATTTTAGTATCCCAAAGTATACGTTTATTGCAATACAGTTTTCTATTAGTATAATAATGACAACAGATTGATCTACAGTGCTAATATAGACAAGCTAAAATTCCAATCACCAAGGCAACTGTTCAGAAACTCACTAATAACATTATTTCTGCTTCTCATTATTGATTCCCATCACCATCCAAGTCCCTTGTATAGTTCTATTTTATGGGTGTTCTATATATGATAATCTTGTACATGAAACAATTATTTAAAAGCATGCTCCCATTTAAATATTAGGAAACATATATAATTACCAATAACAATTTTATATGTATGGGAAAATTAGTATTTTCGTACTGGAATAATATAAAAGAAATAAAAAGGTGGTTTTAATTAATCTGTGAATCCTTGCCACAGGTACCATATCCATCCAGCTTTTAAAAATACAGGAAATAGCTCCCAGGACCATGTGAATGAAAGCCTGAGAGCTCCATATCCCAAGATGAGTATCAGGACTGGAACATGTACAGTGTTCTTTAATTTACTTTAAAACAATACAGTGCAAACAGTGTTACCTAAAGTATGTGGGTTAACTTAAGCCACAGCCTAAAGCATTATTAATGTTTGAAGTCATTAGACGTGTGCTCTCTAGGATAGGGGCTATGACAAGGCCTTCAAATATCCATATCTGGATCTTCACTGGAAGGTTCTATCTTATCACAAGGAACCTTGGAAGCAAAATTTTAAATATATATATATTTCTTTTTATTTCCGAGAGGAAGGGAGAGGGAGAGAGAGAGAGATAGAAACATCAATGATGACAGAGTCACTGATCGGCTGCTTCCTACTGGGGATCGAGCTCGGAAACCCAGGGATGTGCCCTTGACCGGAATGGAACCTGGGATGCTTCAGTCAGCAGGCCGATGCTTTACACACTGAGCCAAACTGGCTAGGGCTAGAAGCAAATTTTTCCTGGTGAAATTAATGCTGTTCAAGTATGTGTTTGCCTATGAGAATTGTACAGACACCTCTGCCCTTGCTTAAATGAAATCTTTGACACTGGTGAGCACAGCTGGCTACCACCTTCAAAGCAACACAGGTTTTAAATCCTGCTTCATCCTGTGTCCATCCATTTAATGCTAGATTTATTTACTGATCCAACTGGGTTCCTTGATGGTGCTATAGAAGATTGTATTTTCCACAAAATGAATGATTCATGTGAGGTTCTTGTCATTGTTTCTAAAATGATAAGAAGGATTCACTGGGTTGTGTCTCCTGGCTAAAAAAAATTTTTAAAGTGGTTAGACCAATGGTCGGCAAACTCATTAGTCAACAGAGTCAAATATCAACAGTACAACGATTGAAATTTCTTTTGAGAGCTACATTTTTTAAACATAAACTTCTTCTAATGCCACTTCTTCAAAATAAACTCCACCAGGCCGTGGTACTTTGTGGAAGAGCCACACTCAAGGGGCCAAATTGCTGCATGTGGCTCGCGAGCCGCAGTTTGCTGACCACGGGGTTAGACACACTAATTTTAATCTTAATAGTGCACGTGAGCAGCTCTGTCTCCTTGGCAGAGGCTCCCATTTGACTGAAGTGACCTGACAATTGTGAGTAGTTGATTAACTAAATCACTTTACAAGTCACATGTGCAACATTACCAATGAAGATAACACAATAGAAAATTTATCAGTTTCTCTATTAAACTGTTTATCAAAGACTAAATAGAAATTCCATTTACAATATTTAGAAATAAATACCTGATTTACAACTACTACTTCCAAAGCAATGTTTCAGATAGTCTAGTGATTTATAATTCTCAAGTACCAGTACTTCTAAGACTTAATTATTATAACTAGAAATAAATACCAACACAAGAAAGGTCATCTTTTTTTGTCCCTTTCTATGTGCTTGCTATGTGATCTCAGGAAAAATTAAATACCCCTCTACACTTCAATTTTCTCGTGGCTGAAATGAGGAATTAATCTAAAGGGTTTCTAAGTTCCATACTAGTTCTAGCCATTTGTAAATCTATTCAGTCAGGAACATTTGTTGGGGATACACCCACCTGAGCTACTATGCAGGAGCTGAGGCTGAGTGGATGAGATATAAATCTAAAGAGAAGACAAAATGAAAGATTTTCTGACCTCAAGAAGTCTATGATAAAGTATGCGAGGCGTCATGAAAGAGATGTAACCAACATTGAGAAAACAAAGAGGGTAGATCATTTCATTCTAATAGAGGTTTTCAAAGATTTCATGAAGGAATGGACAGTTGAGTTGAAGAATCTCCCAGAAAAGCTGGGATTTTGACAGACTGAAATGGAATCAGGAAAGTATGTTTATTCAGCACACACAGTCCATAGGTGAGTGCATATAGCAAAGTAATATATACACTCCCTATTCAGTTCTTGGCCTTTTCTTGGAAATTTGAATTCATGAAACTATATATGTAAATATGGTTATAGATTTGTTTTTGGAACTTTTGCAAAATTTACCAAGGTTATTGTGAAAGTGCTAATATTTAAAAAAGAAAGAAAGAGAAGAAATAAGGTTGGCCTTAAACATTTTTATATCAGTTAATTATTGCATTGATTTTCTGTCTTGAAATAGTCATAGGTGAGACTTAGAGCTGCCAATATCTCTTAATAAACAAAGACTTGAGAAAAGCAGGAAGAGGGAGAAAAGAAGTTGTTAGCATTTTATGTAAAGATCAACATGTGCTTCTTAAAGGGAAAAACTAAACAAACGATTTTTTCGGGTTCACAAGAATGCATCTATAGAATGTTAAATTCACTACATTATGTTATGGATGAAAAGATAAGTGTGTCACAGCCTATCTCTACATGTGCAGTCATGAAACTAGGACAAATTCATCCTATCTAATAAAAGAGTAATATGCAAATTGACCATACCTCTGATCAAGCCACGCCCACAAGCCATGCCCACAAGCCACACCCACAAGCCAATCAGGAGCTGGGGCGGAGCTAGCCAGCCAGTGGTTGCCGGGGCCAGGCAACCACTGGCCAGGGCAAGGCTGGGGCTGGGGCAGAGCCAACGATGGGCTCCCTTGCAGGGCGATGGCTGGTTGCCCTCAGCTAGAGGCTTTAGGCTTTGGGCAGGCTGGGCATGAGTAGTCAGTAGGACATCCTCCCAGAATGTGTGAGGGGACAGGTTGGGCTGAGGGATCATCCACCCCCCAGTGCACGAATTTTGTACACCAGGCCCCTAGTTTTAAATAAAACCTTATTAGAGTGTTCCCTATAGACACACACACACACACACACACACACACACACACACACACACACGGATATGCACTGTTTTTTAAAATGTCTTTATTGATTAAGGTTTTACATATGTGTCCTTATCCCCTCATTACCCCCCCCCCCAACCTCCCTCTCATACCCTCACCCTCCTGTTGTCTGTGTCCATTGGTTAGGGGCTTATATGCATGCATACAATTCCTTTGGTTGATCTCTCCCCCATACCCCCAACCTCCCCTACCTTCTCTCTAAGGTTTTGCATTTTAAATGTATTAGTATATTAAATTCTCCTACAGCTATATGAAATAGTGATTACTATCACCTCCCATTTTATCAATGAGGAAATTAAGGCACAATAGGTGAAGTAATTTGCACAAAGTTACTACCAGTACATGGCAGGTCCAGGTTTCAAATCCATGGCTGTCTGTTTCTAGAATGTGCTATCAATCCCTCTACACCTGACTGCCTCTGTATATTTCCCTAAATAGCAGAGACAGATTCAGAGTTTTACATCTGTTCTGCCAATGTATTAAAAAGTGTCTAGCCAAATGATGAAATGGTCTCATAATAGTTTATTCTGAGATCCAGTACCTCTCATACAAATAATAATAATAAAATATTTCACATGCCATGAAACTTCAAGAAAAAGCTGGTGGTAAGTTGCACACATAAATCAGTTAAAACCTGTTATTCACAGATGCTATTTAAGTGTTTCTAAACCTGAAGAAGTCAATGCTAGATAAATAAGATGGAACTTTTAAACATAGTGGAGGAAGATTAAATTAAGAAAAGTAAACTTTGGCATCTAGAAAAAATATATACAGTGATAATTTTAAAGGTCTGAAGCTATTAAACACAGTTTTCATAAATTAAACCTGAAAAAAAAGAAATAACATGATTTTTGTAGTCAGAAAGTAACAAAAATAACAAAAATGCCTGAAAAGTGGTACTGGCTGTGAAATCTTCCAAGAATTTAATACTGGAAGTGACATTGATAAAGACTAGCTGGCATATTGGAAACTGTCAGAATTAATAAAATTTTCTGACCAGCATTATAGGATCAGAAGAGTTGACAAAGATGTGCTAACATAAACAAACCATTGAAACCTGCAAAGAATTTTGTGAGTTTATTTGAGCCAAAATGTCAACAGATGCCGGGGAAGTAGAACCTCAGGGAATTGAGATAATGCTCCAGAGGCTGGCGGGTTCCATTTGTATTTATACATCGCAATCAAAGGAGGGACATAGGTGAGTTATCAGAAATTCATTGGTGATAGATTAAGGAGGTGGGATAAAGCAAAAACAGGGGACACTCCTGGGATTGGATATAAAGGAAAATGATGGACACATACTTAGGTGGGTGCAGAAACAATTAACATGATAATGAAGGAATTTGTGGTATCTGTCCTGGTGCCCACCACATTTGGTTGTGCCCCAGGGGCTCCAGAAAAAGGGAAGTTACCAGTTACCCAGACATTTCAAGGGTATGTTATTATAGATGCAACAAGATAGATACACTCAGTTAAGGTAAAGGTTGATCTTGTCAGTGAAGATACTGGCCTACGTTGTAACTGGCCACCATAACTGCATTTAGTAAAAGTTTAATTTCAGGCCATCCTTCTTGGTTACTTTAGGTCTCTGAGTTTGCAAGACTGTCATGCAGGCCTCCCCTGAGCTTGTCAGGTCAGCACGTGGCCCGTTACGTTCACAGATGTTTACTGATTCTTTAAAACAAAAATGCAAAGATTAACAATCTTGCTACTGAAATACCTAGAGAAAGAGATTGGCATTTTGTGAAATATTATATAAAAATTAACTCTAGTTCAATGACTTTTTGATTCTATCAATGTGATAAATAAAAATCAATGTTAATACAAACAGCATTTTCAAGGTAAATTTCTTCTATTTCCATCATTAGGTGCATCCTTATAGTAGGTGAGAAAGGATGATTTTGAAAGCAATATTATAAATGTGATTATAAGCATGATAGTCCCAAAATAATTTGTATCAAGAATTTTGGAAAACTGATCATAATATAATTATATAAGTATCATTTAATCTAAAATTATAATATACACTATAGTAGCACTGAATGCCAGCATTGAGAAATCATTGTAATGTTTAAAAAAAAAAAAAAAGTTCTATGTGTCTGGTGTCCTGGGGCGGGCCCAGGCCGAGCCCTGGGGCCTTGCTGGTTCAGACCGGCAAGAGATGCTTGACTGCCCTGGGATTTCAGTGACCTTTACACACCCTGTTTCGGAAAGTCCTTAACTTCCTTATACATCTGCCAGCACGACAAACCGTCGCCACCGCAATCTCAGTGGAAAACCCACCAATCGTCCTGGGGGGGGGGGGGGCGTTAATAAAAAGCCCCTGCCCCAGTCACAGGGCCCCCCGAGCCTGTGAACCCACCCGGAGACCCCCAATAAAGCCTGATTAATTCGCTCACTTATTCGGACTCCCTGCTTGCAGTTTCTCTCACGGTGGCGTAGAACCTATGTTATGTACTAAAAAGAGAAAACAGTAAAATCCCTAAATAAAGTGGCCATCGGGCACACTTTTAAAATATAATTAGGCTGAGGTTTAAATACTATGACAAATGAGATTGGAATTCTGTAAGCCTAAAGCAAATCTCTACAGTTTCAGCTACAATTCATTGGCTTTTCAACTAGTCACTTAAAACTCCAAATCTCATTTTAGTTCTGTGCCAAAGGAGGTAATATCATGCAGAAATAAATTAATGTAAGCTATCAAGAGCTTCCCTGGGTTCTTGGCACGTAGTAGTGCTAAATAAGTATCAGTTCCCTCTCTCCTATTCTCGTCAAAACTCTCTCCTCTGGAGAATTTAAAAAGTAATAAAAGGTATAGCCTTTGAGGAATTGGTAATCATGTTAGGATGATGAGATTTACGCCCAGGAAACAGTGCACGAATACAAACAACATATTCACAAAAGTGAGAAATAAGAACACTAAGGCAGGTATACACAAAAGACAGAATCAGGAAGTTACCTGTAAGGCTTCAAAGAGATGGGACCTAGGGAGGACCCTGATGGACAGGTAGGATTAAATGAGATAAGTGGATGGGCAGGAGGAGTCTTTTCCAAACCAATTGGATGGAGCAATAGGATCTGGAAGTTGGCCTTACATCTTCATGGGACAAGAACAAGACTAATCCAGCAAGCCCAAAGCTTAGCCTGGAGGAGACCAGACACCATCTGGTTGGCAGTTATTTTCCTTAGAGGGCTTCCACCTCATTTCAGTCAACTGCTGAGTGGGGCAGATAAGTGTCTATGAAAGGAGAGTTCCCTCCCCTTGCAGGCAACTGTGCAGCTGCATGCAAAGATCAAAAGGGAGGTTATATGCATACCAAGTGTAATGGTTCAGTCCTAAAATGAATGCAAATGGCACCGATTACTTTTTAGATTAACAATAGGTATAAAAAATATGGTAATGGATGTGCTTTCTTTCTTCTCTAAACATATTGCTGCTGACCCAGAATTAGTAGGGCACTCACGTGAGGCCAGTTTACCCAATAGCGTTATGGATTTGCAGGCTGTCTGTGACCAATAGCACACATTTTTAACTTGGCAAAGGAACAGGGCAAAACAAATCATCATTAGCAGAAATGGTGCTTATGCCTTTGGCCTCATCAGATCTTACAGTGGTATTTATGGGTCACAATGAGACGCAACCAATTCCTTCACCCCTGACCTCACCTTCATCCCATCATCACCCCCAAGACTTTAAAATAAGGAAAATAACATTGCCCTGTGATGGTTCTGCTCTCATACTAGCAAATGGTAGCAATGAGCAAGAAGCCAAGTTACTTTTGACACAACATGGCCTCTGGGTCTGCAAGATCTGACTGTGTCCCAGAAATCAAAATGTATTGACTTGGGAATGCTCTCAGCCTTCCCAACAAGAGATGTTTAGTTTTTTTACTCTACTTCCCCATGGCTTCCTTTATACACTGCACTAAGGAAGCTCTTGACATAGGCAGACCAGTCCTAGGCATTTAATATTACAGCCAAAAGGGAGAATGGGAAAGAGACAATCAGGCCTGGAATGCCAAGAGTAAAAGGGGACTTTTTTTTTTTTTTTTTTTTTCTGTGTGAATGCCCAGACTCCCAAGTTCCTTTTCGTGGGTAATGGATTAAGATATTAGAAAACCTCTTTTTTAAAAAAAATAAATGGGTAAATATCTGTGGATAAGGCTAAAGGTCAGATGGAAGGAAGGTGGGGAGGAGGAGAGGGAGGACTGAAGGGAAGGAGGGAGAGGAAAAGGGAGGAAGGAAATCATTCGTTCAGATGACTGGAAATCTAAACATAGTGTGGACTTCAAGTATGGCTATCCCAACAGCTTAATGTAACACCAAGGGCCTAGTTTATTTTCTTTTCTATGCTCTCTCTTCTTCAAAGGCTCTTTAATTTGAACACATTTGAGGCTGTACTTCATTGTATAAGTTCAGAGGAAGGGAGTATAGTTCTGTCCTAGAAATCCTTAAAGGAACCCAGAGATATATTCTAACTGGACTGCTTAGGTAAGAGAATCACACACTCTATTTCCTTATGACATGCTAGTTTCCTATTGGCCTGACATAATTATTAGTAATACCTCCTCCCTTTCAGTGTCAAGTACATTGAAATTTGGATGACAAACTGTATGGTTGCACAGAATGCCTGAATGGAATATATTCTTTGGTCACTAAGCCAACCATGATCTATACCTAGACGTGATGTTTAGGTCAGCTTCCTAAAATATCTGATTCCATGGGCAAGGTATAACTACCAAACTGAAACTTCAGTATTATGAAGAAAAGGGAATAATTGGTTGTTGTATTAGAATGGATTCTCCAAGAATCAGAACCAATGCAATATATATCATATAGGTAGATAGACAGATGATAGATAGATAGATAGATAGATAGATAGATAGATAGATAGATAATATATACATTTATTATAAGGAACTAGCTCATATAATTATGAAAACTGAAGGCCGAGAAATCTCAAGATCTGTAGTCAGCAAGCGAGAGACTCAAGGGAGCCAACAGTACAGCTTCCTCCAAATCCAAAATCCTGAGAGCCAATGGAATAAATTCCAATTCAGTGTAAGTTCAAAAACAAGAGAAGAGGATGACCCAGCCTGAAGACAGGCAGAGAGAATTCTCTCTTTTCACCTTTTTTGTCGTGTTCAGGCCTTCAGTACAGGGATGAGACTCACCCATATTAGGGAGAGCAATCTGCACTTCTCAGTATATGGATTCAACTGTTAATTTCATCTACAAACACTCTTATAGACACACCCAGAATAATGTTTCACCCTGCCCAGACAAGCTGACACAGAAAACAATGAACCATCACAGGTGCTGTGTCAGCAATTAAAAAGTTCCACTAGATATGTACAATTATATTTCTGGTGAAAATTAAAACATTAGCCTTCTGCTTTATATATTAATTTCTGTTGACTAATGTAAAACAATACCTGAAAAAATAAATTTGTTTTCACCATGCTGATAACTTCAGAAACTGAGCCTCCTACTATTTCATGGAAATAATCAGTGCTACCTAGAACATAGCCAGCTGACCTTTCTCTAGGGAGTCTAACTTTGCTCTTGTACATTTTATTCAGTAATGTTCAAGCTAGCTTTAAAAAACACTTCAAAATGAAGCAAAGCATTAAGCAACTACTCTGTAAATGTAAAACAAAGTAGATAATAACTCACTATTTTAGGTGCCATAACCAAAAAGAATAGAAAAAGAATAAAATTGAATGTAATAAAAAGGATGCAAAAAATTCTTTGGATCTTATAACCCATTTCTCACCAATATTATCCTAAGAGAACAATACATCCTATTCAAATTATATCATATTCTTGTCAGGAGGGAAAAAGTAGATAAATTATTGGGAGCTATGAATACATTTTTAATATTCCTTGAAGCTGAGCTTTGACACATACTTTTTCATCTTTAAGACAAGAGATCTCAAATTTGATGGTCAGATATAAATTATTACATGTTGCTTTCAGGATAATTAGAAAAGGTACCTAGCCTCAGTTCTCTCAAGCTGAAAATTCATGGATACTGGAGCTATTTTCCATCTATTTTTAGACTCTCTTAATTCTAACACTAGGAATTAAAAAGCCGCCTCTTTTTTTTTTCTTATAGAGTTATACATTCATCAACATTTCCTAGAAGCAGAGGCACACTGACTTTGTAAGCCCCCTTTCTCCCATGAACTTGCTCTTGGCTGATGAATTTCATCCTCTCATGTTGTCCTAACTGGTCTGTGATCTAATCTTTATTCTCTAAAGCTTTGTCTATCTGTGCTAATCTGAAGAAACCTAGCTTTGCCATTGAAGAGAATTTTTAGAAGAACTCAAGATATATATCTCTGGGGCCTAGGATCATACATGAACATCAAGACTGATGCCAGTTTCTCATTTGGAATATGCTAAGGAATACAGGTTGGCCAGTGTGGTCTCTCAATAGAAAAACAAAAAGGACAGCAGTAGGAAATCTTGAACTGTGATTATCTGATGTAACAAGAATATATGAGATTTCTGTGGCCCAAGTAGATACTATAACAGTAGCTCTACTGGAGTGATCTTGAATTATTCTATTCAAGGTATCAACCAACTGGAGCAAGAGAAACCTAGTGTAAGAAGTTAAGAAATAATTAAGGGCCATCAAGGAGTGATACAACATAGTCATTTCTCAGAATCACAAAAGAATCCATGTTTGCACTCAGTTGAAGAGTCAGTCTTTGGATGCCTTATTATAACAGCACATAATACTGTTACTTTGTCCCTTTGATATCCTTTCCTCTTCCCTGAAGGAGCCAGAAGTAGCAGGGAAGGGTTAAGAGGGATAGTAATAAAATAGCCCACACTTCTGTTCCTTGCTGTGGGTCCCAGTGGAGGGGTGGGACTTGTGAAGAGAAGAAGATGGACTCTTAATTGAGTGTGAACTTCAAAGTTTTCATTTAGAATGGATAGGACCATTTAGTGCCTGCAAATGAACTTTAATTGTGAATATAATCATAACAGAAAAGCTAAAGGCCTGTTTTCAAGATCTGATAAAGAGCAGGGAAGCTTCCAACAATATCTTTGAAGACAGTCAAAAATAAGTCATTCTCTGTTCAAACCCCACTGATTTCAGATTGTTCCATTTAAAAAATAATCTATACACATATATAGTTTTTATTTAATAATGTATCATGAATATTTCTCATGACATTAAATAATCTATACGTTTTGTCTATCCTTATAATATTCCTTTTTAATAAATGTACAAAAATGTTAAGTGATTCCTTATTGTTAGACATTTAGATTCTTTTGCCTAAGTTTGCTATTATAACCAATTTTATAACTTTACATATAAGGCTTTGCTCATAATCATGATTAGTCCTTTAGAATATATCTCTAGAGGTGGAATTACCAGATCAATGATTATACATATAAAGTTTTTTATATATATTGCCAGTTTTTAAATTGGATAATTTATTAATGAATTAATTTCACTTAATATTCCTATCAATAACTCCTCAAAATATTCTAGAATTTATATGCATTTTTATTTGCCAGAATTAAAAATTGAAAATAAAATATTCCAAATATCAGAAATTGTCTTGCACAGAATTTAGATATTCAATTCTAAATAATAACTTGCACTTTTGATAAAGAATTGCAAAAATCAAATCAAACTATAATCTACCATCATCATTGAAATAAAACCTATTTATTTAATTTCTGAGCTTTCAGGTGAAATTGTCTTAACGGTAGCTGTACTAGTTATCTATTTGAAATGTCCTCACCAAGAAACCTATAGTAAAAGTCTTGCTTCTATGAGCAGAAGTTTTGAAGTAATAGTTGGCCTGCATTCTTACATACAAATGATCAAAATGATAGAATTTAATATAGTCTTCCAAAGAGAGGATGATGAGAGATGCTGTTTAAGATAACGTTCTCATTGAAGTCTTTCAGATGAGGTTAACTTTTGAACCGATACCTGAGCAAAATGAGGGACTGAGTTATGTGGACATCAGGGGCAAGAGAGTTCCAGGAGGAGCGTGGGAACCTGATTTTTAATATTAGTACTGTTCTCACAGAACAACTAATGACAGGCTTGACTTATGTTAGCTTTATAATTAACTCTAGATGCAGAGAAAAAGGCATTCTGTTTGAAGAAAGACTCATATATAGGAAGGCAAATATCAAATAGCATATCTACCGTACAGAAGCAAGACATGAAAGCTGCTGGGCTTTCTACCTCTAATGGACATGGCTTTTCAATATCTATCGTTTTCTCCACAGGACAGCGTTGGGGAATATAGTTTTTATTTCACTCCTTTAAAATAAAATCTTGCAAATTAACTATAGAATCAAATAAACTTCACTCACAATCTTGTAAGTACCTTTAAAGAACATTTACTAAGAGATAAGGAGGGCATTTTAATTATTTTCTTGTGTTTGTGTTCAATTTTTATTAACATGCTAAAAAACAGCATGAGGTTTAATAAACCAATCACAGTCCATTCCCCTCAACTTATGGAACCTCAGAATTGGAAGACATCTCAAGTAGTCAGTGCATGAGAATTGGGAAGAGGGAATAAGGAGCAGCTCCTTTTAGTAATGGATTAGATTTGCTGAGCTCCTCAGAAGTAGGAGAACTGCAGACTAGAGCAGCTTTATAAAAAGCATAGGCCTGCTCTCTAAGAACTCCAAGGTGTGTGACAACAATGTCTGACTATGTCCTTCACAGTGCCCAATGTGATGCCTGTGACATAGGTGACACTCACTCATAGAAAAGGAAGGGTAGGAGCATAGCAACTCATTTGGAGAAGACATCGCCTGTAGGTGTTTCTCTCTTTTTCATGTCCTGCGCAGAAAGAGAGCAAGTCCAGTTCCTCAGTAGAGGAGCTGGGGATTGAGAAATAAAAGAAAGAAAGGGACAAGATGCAGAGATAGAAAGAAAAAGCTGGGACCTGGGTAGAACCACCGTCCTCTCTGATGGAGGGACATGGAGCCAATACAGCAAGTTTATTTTATACCCCCAAATACCAGGAAGTTTCACCAACAGTTAGGATCAAAGGAGATTATTTGCATTCTTGAGTAGGCCTGAGCATTCTTGGTGCTTGACTGGATTTACATATCAAAGTCTCACTACCTGACACCTGGGCAAAGGTAAGAGTCAGTGCTGATAACACCCTTGCCTTTTTGGCAAAGCATGTTCCCAGGGCCTGGCCTTGTCTGTCGCCTTGAGTTCAGTTGACAATAATTAAAGAATTGCCCATGTGCCTTCCCAGGGGCTTTCTACAATCACCTATACAGAGGATAAGCCTTCAGGTCACCTGGGTTGTAACCCATCACCTTTGCAGAACTGGCATCCCATACTTCAGCAGTCTGGTAGCTTGAAGCAAACTTAGGAGAAGTCGACAGCACCAGCACATAGCCTGACTGTTGAGATCAACTGGGGCAGGCCTGGAAAAGCTTAGCAGCTTGCTGCTTCCCCATCAGTACATAGCCTGGAAGTGTCTTCTTCAGGCTCTGGGGAAGTGTTCTAAAAAGTTTTCATCATCTATCAATTATTTTCTTTCCCTTGAAGATAAATATTTGTCTGACAAATTACAAACCTCTCTCTGCAATAAAGATTCCTTTGGTCTTTCTTTGTCATCTCTGTATTGAAGATTATCTTCTGGAAAGATGCTACAGTGGAATCTTCCAGTCATTTTCCAGACCCTATCTGCCCATGGACCAGAGCTGCACTTATTAATGTGTGAGTGGGATACAAGCACAGTGCTTGATAACCATGGGGATTCTGTTTCCCCTCTCTGGGGTTCCTGGTCTGATAATGCACACTCTGGGAGCATATCCTAGAGGAGAGAATGGTCTCATGTATATGTCTGTGTTTAAGTCTGTGTTTATGTGTCGGTACCGCAAACTTTTTCCCTCTGTCCAATGTATTCTTTAGAGAATGACACGCATAGTATTAAGTTTGCACAGCCATTTCACCAATTATTAGGACAGGTCTGGAGGAGTGTATGTAATGCATACTCATGGAGATTCTAAAGGTGCAATGGAGACTGGAGAAAAGAAAGGAGCAGAAGTGGAGGGACAGCATATGGTCTATTTTTTGGAGATAATGAACTTCAAAAGGGTCAGTAGAAAAGGAATATCATGAAAAAAAAAAGTGGTGAAAAAGAAACCAAAGGGATATAGCTAAATGCAATGAGTGAATTCAAGTGGATCTCGGAATAAAAGAAAAAATTCTTAAAATGTATTTTGGAGAAAACTTAAATTTTTGAGAGTATCCATAGTACAGGTAATTAAAGAAAACTGTCAAAATCCAATATCATTGTTTAATGATAGAAAAAAAAGTGAAAATGCTTTAGGAATTCTGCTTAGCCCGTGTCTGTTTTACTGATAGAATCCACTTCTCAGAACAACCCTGAGCCTGTCTTGCCCTCCCCTCTCCACCCAAATATTAGTTCATCAGAGCTCAGCCTGAGGCTAGCGTCAGCAGCTCTCAGTTGATGGGTTGGGATAGGGAAGAGCAGAATGGAGATCGGTCCAATTGAGAGACAGACATAAAGACTAAAATTGGGAAGATCTGACTAGATGTACAACAATCACCAAGACAAGCCCAGATGGAACAAAACAAAGACTCACATCCCATTTGTGCAACACTAGGGACCACAGCTCCCTAAACAAGTCAAGGGGTGCATTGTTAAGCTAGCTGAGTTTACAAGTACTGATGATAACACATCAAGTTAACACTGAGCCGGTGTGCTCAGTGGTTGAGCATCAACCTGTGAACCAAGAGATCATGGTAGATTCCCAGTCAGGGTTCAGTCCCCAGAGTGGGGCATGTAGGAAGCAGCTGATCAATGATTCTCATCATTAATGTTTCTATCTCTCTCTCTCCCTATTCCTTCCTCTTTGAAATCAATAAAAATATTTTAAGATAATAATAATAATAATAATAATAATAATAATAGTGAATGAGGTAAAGTTCCCCAGGAAACAAACATTGAACATAAATAGATAAAAACTCCACAGCAAAGCTTATTGAAGTAGATCCTGTTACCTGGGAAATGGAAAAGCAAAAGGATTTACTAAACAGTTCTATGTGCAGCACTAATTACCACGGTGTGAAAGTTCCACACCTAAACATCATTAAAATCAGCAGGAGGGAGGTTTCCTCATGAGCCGGTGGAGAGAGATCAGCAGCAAAATTCCATTTTCCACTGAGATTGGTATTATAGGCAGGCTTGGTCTGTACCAGAGGATTTCTACCAAAAATAGAAAAGAAAAATATATGTGTCATATGTAAGACGGAGGCTAAGACCTCATCAGCATGCAAAGGATCCAGATGTCTCCATGGTATCATTAGGTACTGTCTTAAGTGCTGGATGTTACTCGGTGACTATTAATTGGCACCTCTACTCTTTGCCAAGCATATGCTCAGTGCTGGGACACAGTCTCTCTCCTTTAGAAGCTCACATTATCTACTACAGTGAGAATATGATTTTCATCGCTGTATACAGAAAGATAAACAGTGAGGTTGTCTCCTGGAGGGAGATACCGAAAGACCCAGAGCCTGCCTGCTACCTCCAGCCCCAGTTCCACTCCTAAACCACGCTCCCTCCAGCTAAGGCAACTCAGGAAACCTAGGAGGCCTGGCTAGGCCATTAAATTAGGCCTCTAGCTCCCAGCAGAGAGCAGCATCCTAAGGGACTGAGGCACAGAAGTAAAGACTGGACAAGCCTAAGAGAGACAGGTTGTTATAAAGTAAAACAAGGGTGGGGCTGCTGGGGGATACTGAGGAAGCAGAAAACCTCAAGTGGATCCTGGGTGGGTGTAAGGATGGAAGAGACTCCAGCATGTGCCTAGTGCTGGTCCCCATGCCAAGGGCTGTATAAAAAAAGGGAAATAAAGTCTTGATCTTTAGCCTACAGGCGTTCCCATTGTGCAACCAAGAAGCATTGTCAATAGTGGACGTGTAGCTGAAACCCGTTTGGCTCAGTGGATAGAGCATCAGCCTGTGGACTGAGGGGTCCTGGATTTGATTCTGGTCAAGGGCATGTACCTTGGTTGCGGGCACATCCCGGTAAGGAGTGTGCAAGAGGCAGCTGATCGATGTTTCTCTTTCATCCATGTTTCTGGCTTTCTATTCCTCTCCCTTCCTCTCTGTAAAAAGTCAATAAAATATATTTTAAAAAATAGTGGATGTGTATAGCAGAGCAGCCGGACAATAATGCAAAACATATCTGTAAGGGGTAAAAAAAAAAAAAAAAAGAAAAAAACAACGCTGGTGAAATGTACACAAGGTATTTGGGTAATCCACACTTTGTGAATTCTATTTTATAATAAAAATAATAATATAAATGGGATGAAAAATATATTTAAAGAGGCCAGATGGTCTTCATTTCATTGAACAGTTTTTGGAGTTTTGTTTTTACTTTTTTCCTCTGGCTTTTCCCAACACCAGAAATACCACAAGCCTCCTTAATGGTCTCCCGCTTCCTCAGGATCTTATTTGAATATGATCCATATTCTGTATTTGCATACTCACACAGATAATTAAAATCTTAATTTATTCCACAAACATCTGGAGGCAGCCTAAATAGTACAGACAACATAGTGGATTGGTTTGGAGCATGGATTCTGGAACCAGACAACCTGGATTTGATTTCCAGCTCGACTACTTTCAAGCTATGTAACTTTAGAAAAGTTACTTAATTTATCTGTGCCTTATTTTTTCCATCTGTAAAATGAAAACATACCTAACGTGGAAGATTATAAAGTGCTGAGATCAGTGTTTGGCTCATAGTAAATGGTACACCAGTGTTTATGTGCAAGGCATGATGTTGGCTGATGAAAAAATGGTACTTGTTTTCATGGATTTGACATTTTAATGGCTTTCAAAAGTCTACAAATAATTATAGCAAGAGTTCATTTTCCCAGGATAAAGGGTATTAGGAAAAAAGGCTCTTAATGCATGTAACAAAAGTTCATAGTAATAAGATCCATTTTTTTAAAAATTGGGGCTTGATTGTAATTTTTTAAAAACTGAAACTCAAAAACTATGAAAAATTATTTATTTTATCCTATATTTAACAAAATATGGGTTATAATTGCAATAAAGAATAAGTCATGTGTTGGGTCTTGTATGCAATTTTTTGGATAAAATGAACGCTTCTATTAAAATTTTTTATAACACTATCATAAAGAAGGCATTCAAAAAAACATTACCCGCCTTCATGAATTCTCCTAATGGCAGGGTATGCAAATTATTCCTCTTTAATGCTTCTGTCATCATTCTTAACAATTTTCTCTCACTTTCTGATTTTTTTCTTCTCAATAGTTTTGGGAGTAATTTTAGCAATTACCTGGACTTCATGATTTCCTGTATTTTTGTTGTAGTTCTTGAAAATTTACAGCAGTCTATTTACATTGTATTTATGTTGTTTATGGTATCTCTACAGCATCGATGAACCAGAACAAAAAGGAAAGATGTTATGATGATGGATAGTTGTTACTCACTAGGAGCCCTGTGCACGAAATTTGTGCACTGTTGGTGGGGGAGGTCCCTCAGCCCAGCCTGCTCCCTCTCACAGACTGGGAGCCCTCTGTGGGAGGCAACCAGGCTGATCAGGGGAAGGAACCAGCCCCATCACCCCACTGCTAAAGCCATTGCCAGTCACCACAACCACCAAGGTGCTTTCATCAACATGGACTCCATCCCTTCACAATGAAAAAAAGACAACTTTCTTTAAGCATTTTCAAAATGTATCTTTCATAGGCTATGACATTTCTTACTTTTTCTTTTTTTTATCCTCACCTGAGTACATGTTTCCATTGATTTTTAGAGAGTGTGGAAGAGAGAGGGAGAGACAGAGAGAAACATCAATGTGAGAGGGATACTTTGATTGGTTGCCTCCTGCATGAGCCCTGACCTGGGCCCCGGTCAGGGAGGAGCCTGTAACCTAGGTACATGCCCTTGATCAGAATTGAACCCGGATCTTGCAGTCGGCAGGCTGAGGTTCTATCCACTAAGACAAACCTGCTAGGGCAGGATATGACATTTCTTAGCCCTTCCAGCGGCGGACCTTTGTTTTTTCCTCCAGGAGTGTGGTGGAAAAACCCTAGATCAACTTCTTGGATTTTTATTATGCTAGTTACCAAGAATACTGCAAGTGGCAATGTACAGGGAGCTTAGCCAATGAGCAGTCAGAAAAGGTGTTTCCTCTGTAGTTCACACTAATCTCCAGGGTCAGATATCTGAATCAACTCCCTCCAAGGGATCTCTCCACACCCAATATTTGTATGTTGAAGGCTTTACTGCTTGCTAATTTCGTGCTTATTCCGGGCTTATAGTTTTTAAATACTTACATAATTTCCTCAAGAAAAGGAGCATCTTGAATTGGATTCCCAGGGTGAAAACTTTGGAAGAAGGTCAGAAGAATACAAAGGAAGTATATTATATTTAAATTCAGGAAATAATTTATTCAGTAAGTATTTTGAGTGCCTACAATAGGCCTGGTACAACGTTAAGCATTAAGGATAGAATGAGTATAAAGCAGTCATGATTTCTTTATTTGTAGCAGCTACATTTTAGTAGAAAAACCACATTCCTAGAAGACACTGTAATTAAATGATAGTGAATAGGAGTCAGAGGCAGCAGCTGGTCATCTTAAGAGAAGAGCTTTAGCAGGTATGATCTACTCCCCCTTACCTTCAGCTTTTCATTTCAGAAATATCCTCCTCACTGGATGCTTGAAAAACCATCATCTATTTGTTCTTCAAGTTAAATGAAGGATCAGGTTGAAGAGAACCAGGTCATCTATGCCCAAAATTGAATTAATTCTCTTCAAGGTCACATAATGTATTGAATGCTTGCTATACAAGTAATCTCAAATATGGATCTGCGATGAAACTAGTCAAAGCTATCCTTTTTGAATCCCAGCAATTATTTGACATTTCAATACCATCTCAAAAGAGATAACACAGCTGAACCGGTTTGGCTCAGTGGATAGAGCGTCGGCCTGCGGACTGAAAGGTCCCAGGTTCGATTCCGGTCAAGGGCATGTACCTTGGCTGTGGGCACATCTCTAGTTGGAGGTGTGCAAGAGGCAGCTGATTGATGTTTCTCTCCCATTGATGTTTCTGACTTTCTATCCCTCTCCCTTCCTCTCTGTGAAAAATCAATAAAATATATTTTTTAAAAAAAGAGCGAGAGATAACACACCATAGGCATAGTAATAATGACTTCTTATGTATAGTAACTCCAAGGTATCCAGGGGCGGGTAAGGGGAGGGGGTGGGGAGCAGGGAAAGCTTTCTGCTTTGTGGACTTGAAAGAAGCAGCAGAAAAGCAAGTAAATAACAACTACTCAAGAGTTAATCTCTATTTGGAAATTTAGATGTGACACCAAGCACACATTAGTCTATGCTTTCATTAAGAAAAGAAAAGCAAGGTATCCTACTCTGCTAATGGGAAGAAGTATGCCTTGATTCCTGTTACACAGGAAAAAGCCCTAGCATCCATAGTACTATCTTTTGAAAGTAGAAATTGAATTCCACATTTGCCCTGGAGAGTATTTCTCTTGAATTGTGTAAACAGAGGCAGGACTACTTTCTATAAGACCCTACTTAATATGTTCCCTTAGCCCATCATTATCTCAGCTTCTACTCTCATTCTCCTTATTTACTTAGTTTCAGCACCCTGGCCTCATCCCCACTTTTACTCACTATTCATGCTCCTGACTCAAGTCCTTTCCACTTAACTGTTGCCTCTCCCAGGAACAATCGTCCCCTAAATATCCATATGGCTTATTTCTCACTTGCATCAGGTCTTTATACAAAACTCATCTGAGGCCTTCTTCATCCCATTATAAATTGCAATCCAGCTTCATTTTCTCCTTCCACTTAATCAGTAACTAATATGCTATTTATCTCTTTTATAATCTACTAGAGACCCATGCATGAAATCCATGCAAGAGTAGGCCTTCCTTCCCCCAGCTACTCTGGCACCCGGGACCCCAGCTTCCTTTGTAACCCCAGCTTCATCAGGAAGGTCGTCCAGTCTAATTAGCATGTTACACTTTTATTATTATAGGTATCCCTGCTGAAAATAAACTCCAGAATGGCAAGGAGCCGGCTGTTTTGTTTATTGCTGTATCCTCGGGAGCCAGACTAGACTTTGGAACATAGCATACTCTCAGTAAATATCTGTTCACTGAAATACCATAGTTGGCTAAAGCTGGAGAGGCCCCAATGGAAACACTTCCAGCTTAGTGTGAAACTATCTGGAAATAACGGTTTCAAGGACTCTGAGCATCTCCTTGAAGAAGGGAAGGACCCCTGGCTTCCTCACTATTCTTCAAACATACAGGAAGCAAAAATTTTTTAAACTTACCTGGATGTCAATATGTTTATGACCAATTTTCACTAATAATGCCATTATTAGGAAGAATACCTATATGAGAACATAAATATTTTGCCCAACCAATTCAGAATAAAACTCTACCACAGAGCCTTTGAATTATGGCTGGCATGAAATACAAATGGCCCAACTGGCTCAACCTCCTAAGATCCCAGTGAACTTCAGACCCAGGGTTTGTGTTCTTTATGAGCAACTTCAGGTAAAAGAAGCGTGTTTACAGTGAAGCATTAAATTGGCCATAAAACACAACCACCAGCAAAGGTAGTTATGACACCTTTCAGGAATACAAGACTATGCAATTATCGTGAACACAGCCTTTCCTCAAGAATGACAGCCATTCTCATACACGTTTGATTTACACTGCTAAAACAAACACATCTATGGAAACATAAATGCACATGATTTTAGAATTGACTCATATAGCTAATAAAAAGGTGATGTTATTTCATCGTCAATGTCCATTGGGAGCTGTGGCTTTCCCTTTAGCTAGTTTAAGAATCATAGCATGAGGTTACAAGGATCCTACAAATGCAATATTTCCAGCCGTCAGGTATCTTTCCCCTGGGTGAATATAAGTAGGGCAGAATATAATCAATCTAGTAGGTGTTTCCCAAAATAACTGCTCCACTTATTGAATTCTAAAGACACCTATTGGGCACACATTCCAATAATAAGGAGACCAATTCTTTCTTCCATTACTAAGTGTAGTTTCTCAGCAAGTATCCTGAGAAGGGCAATACATTAAGTTGAATTCAAAAAGTAATGTCTGGTATCCACTCCTTTCTTTAGAACATGTTTTGACAGTAAAGAGATTATAAAGAGTTGTTAATTGTTCTTATCTTCACTCTCTTTCAATGTCCTGTCGTTGTTGCTAATGCTGTTGTTGTTATTGTTAAAAAAAAAAAAAAGAATACAGATGGTTCTGTTGCCAAAAGAAGTTGAAGAATAAAATCGCCCACTGTGAACATTCCAGATGCATGATACTGGCTACTTGGTAGAAGTGAATTGATAAAAAGGATAAGAGACAGAAGGAAAATCAAACAGATAATGAATGTACTTTATAAAGCATAATTACAAGTTTAAGGGACTGTTATTTTAAAAACTAAAGAGAAGGCATTGGAGGCTAACGATAAACTTTAGTAATTACACTTATTTTATTATAATTAAATCAATTACATACACATTTTTTTGTCTGTGTGTATTAAAACTCTTTCGTTCCTGTCTGAGTAGACTGTGTCTGAAGTGATAAATGGGCCTTTTCAGACATCCCTTCAGTTAGCTATGCATACTTTATGCTAGCTCTTAAGAGTCCATTTCCTGAAAAGATGTACAAACAAGCTAGTCACATATAAGAACCATGATGGTTGTCTTCAAAACACCCATCAGCAGAGTGAAGGATTGAGCCATCTAAAATACTTACTAAAATGGCCCTAACTGGTTTGGCTCAGAGGATAGAGTGTCAGACTGAAAGGTCCCAGATTTGATTCTGGTCAAGGGCATGTACCTAAGCTGTGGGCACATCCCCAGTAGGAGGTGTGCAGGAGGCAGCTGATAGATGTTTCTCTCTCATCGATGTTTTTAACTTTCTATCCCTCTCCCTACCTCTCTGTAAAAAATCAATAAAATATATTTTTAAAAATAAAATGCTAAAATGGAAAGTGGCTCACATATTCTCTCACCTCTTTGTTTCTTCCTCTATTATCTGAGACCATCACTGGGTCTGTTCCGAAATCATTTCACTGCTCCGATGTGGTGTTGTAAAGTCTGGGTCCCAGCCCTACCACTGTGTAATGTGATAAGTTGTTTGCCCTTCCAACCAGATAAGTTGTTTGCCCTTCCCTGGCCTCAGTGTCTGTTTCATAAAGTAAAAATTTTGCTTCCCAGCACCTATCAGAGAAAAAAAATTACCAGTTGTTCTGTAATCACTCTTGTTTGGAATAGGAAATTGTCAGATTTACAAGAATTGATCTGGAATTTTAGGAAACGATTTTTCAAAAACTTGTCTCATTTTAAATTGTCCTAAGGCACTACAAGAAGCAAAACAATATAAGAAACCTGTACATGTGAAAATAAAAACAAGTTTGCCCTTACTTGTGTTTTAGATGATCTATTCAGAGAATTAGAATGTAAACATTTAAGGATTAATACCTTATTATTTCTTAATAGGACACTGTCACTAACCAAGAAAGGAACTGAGAGAAGCTAATTCTTGGAAAATGAAGTAAACCAAGGTTGTTAACTTTAAATCAGTGCCAACAAAATCCACAGGGTATTTAATGGTTTTCAGTTGTGGGTAAAGAAATGAGAGTGCAACAATAGGGCATTCAGGGAAGATAGATCTTTGGTGCACAATTCTGACTCCCTTCTCCTCAACCCTCTCTATGGCATAACACAAAAACCAGAATAGTAAATATGGTGGGGCTTAAAGAGGTCACCTGGGCCCAATGGTAGTCAGCCATAATCTCTAGGAGAGACCAGATGTGGGAATTGGTGAAAGAGGAGGAGCAGAAGAGGAAAGGGGTTAAGGAGGACAAAAGGGGTTCATGCCTCCTTTTGGGCCACTCAAGGTAGAAGCCTGTGATCCCAACAGATAGAAACTGCATGTCTGCCTATGGCTGCTTGTGTATTGCTCTAGGAAGCTAAGCCCAGTGGGCATGAGGGAGGCCTGCAAAGGTGGGTGGAAATGTTCTCAGGGTCCGGTGTGTGAAGAGGGCTGCTCACTCGGATGTCATTTTTCAGGCTCTAGAGACCCTCTGGGCTTACGCTACTTTCAGAACACCATGGACAGGGAAGGAAAATTAAAACTGCTTTGGTTTGAATGTCGGTGTCCCGTCTCCAAATTTGTATATTCAATACTAACCCCCAAAAGTGATGGTATTAGGAAGTGAGGCTTTGGAAGTGCTTAGGTCACCACGGTGGAGTAATCCTGAATGAGATCAGTGTTCTCATACAAGAGATTCACAGAGCTCCCTCACCCCTTTCCCAGAGGGCACAGTGAGAAGGTGCTGGCTTTGAACCAGGAGAGGGCCCTCAATGGAATGCAACCATGCTGGGGCCTTGATCTCACAACTGAAAACCATTAAACTTCCAGGCTGCAGAACTGTGAGACGAATTCCTGTTGTTTATAACGTATCTCATCTGAGGTATTTTGTTAAAGAAGCCCAAACAAACTAAGACAAAGACCAAGCAAGCTAAACATCTAGAAGATGTGCATCTCACTGAAGAGTTGAGAAAAATGACATATGAGAGATTGCATTAAAGAAAAAAACTCAAGAAAACAATTTAGAACATGAAGATATTAAAAAAATTAAAATTATGATATTTCAACTGGTAATTTATGCAGTTCCAAACTGCATAAATTAAATAAGAGGACATTTATTAATAAGACTGCATTTGCATTCTGGAAAATAAGGCTGAAAAAAATAAATTTCAGGATCTTCATATTATACAATATTACGCAACAGCTAAAAATGTATTAGATTATAAAAAAATGTTGGATTCATAGTAAGATATGTAAGCTGTCTTCATTGTATAAAGAAAAAAAAAAGAAGGAAGAAAAATCACTCCATATATTGTATATGTGTTTGGGGACACAAATCATGATGCTTATAGCAAAGATGTTAAAGAAGTGTAACTAGAGATGGGATAAAAAAAAAAGTTGACTTTTTATTAAAAATTGTTGACAGCATTACAGATGTTCCCATTTTCCCCCTTTTTGCCTCCCTCCACCCAAGCATCATCCACCCCATGCTTTCCCTACACTATTGTCTGTGTCCATGAGTTTGCATATATGGATATATGTCCTTTGGTTAATCTCTTTCATCCCCTTCCCCGCTGAGGTCCATTATTCTGTTCCATGCATCCATGCCTTTGGACCTATTTTGTTCATTGATTTATTTTATTCATTAGATTCCACTTGTAAATGAGATCATGTGATATTTATCTTTCTCTAACTGGCTTATTTTGCTTGGTATAGTAGTTTCCAAGTCCATCCATGTTTAAACATCTTTAACTTGTTTTTACTTCCCTCAATGAACATAAATTACTTTTGAGATTACAAAATTAATGTTGATATGACTGTTCATGTTACCAATGCAATGATGCTTTGTCAGATAATTTTAATTTCACTTAAAGAAGAGCTAAACAGATTTCTTCAGGCACTTGGACCTTAAATTAGATATTATGGATTGAATTATCCCACCAAAATTGTATGTTGAAGTCCTGATCCTTCAGAATCTCAGAATGTGGCTTTATTTGAAACGAGGTCACTGTAGATCAATAGTTAACATGAAGTCATACAGGAGTAGGGAGGGCCCCTGATTTAATATGGCTATTGTCTCTATGAGAAGATGCCATGTGAAGATTGACAGAGATTGAAATGTGAAGATGGAGACAGAGATTGAAATGATGCAACTACCAGGCAGGGAGTATCAGGAACAGCCAGCCATTATCAGAAGCCAGCTCTTCCTCTCAGAGCCCTCAGAAGGAACTAATCCTGCAGACACCATAATTTCAAATTTCCAGCCTCCAGATCCATGAAAGCATAACATTCTGTTGTTTTCAGCCACCTAACTTGTGGAACTTTGTTATTGGCAGCCCTGGGAAACTAATATGGTGGTAAGTACAGCATATTTGAATGCATATGAGAGGTCTGAGCAATTGTTTTTCTTGTTTACATTGAATATATTATATGTATTTTCCAGCGTATAAGGCAACTGGAACTGATGATAGGAGGAAGATAACAAACAATAGAGAGAGAGCAAGTGCCGAGCAAGTCCCTGGCAATTTAGCAATGCCCATCATAACTGCAAGCTACGGTATTTTAAGACCACCCCGATATTTGAGAAGATTTTCCTGGGTTAAAAAGTCATCTTATATGCTGGAGAATATGGTAAGTTATTTCTGGAAACAAAGATTCTTTGGTGGCTTGCTTTCAAAGGCCTTTCTAGAAGCTCCACATGAGACATGCCTTGGCAAACCTTTATTTTTAAGTTTATATAAAATTACATAAAATATTCAAGAAAGTCATTCCCAAAATATGACTTCTATTATGTGGCATCATATAATATTATCTCTAAAAAAGTCTCATAAAGGTTATTTTATGGTTTACTAGTAGCTCAACTGGATACAACTATTGAATTAGTACCTCGCCTCTATGTCAGGCAATGTGTTTGGGGCTTAGGATATAACAGTAAACAACACCCAGTCCCTGCCCCTCAGGAGCTTACAGTCTAGTGGAGAACAGAGCCAGGGCTTCTGTAGAGATAAAAATAGTAAGAGATTGGAGAACAGTCACATTAGAGAGTGGAGATGAGGTTTCCAGGGAAGGTCTCCCCTGAGGAAAGTAACATCTAGCCTGAAACTCAAAACTAAAGAGTAGATAAGCAGGTGGATGGGGCTATGTGCAACTACTGAAGGTTACAGAGCATAGCCTTTGGCAGGATCAGCTGTTCAGGTGTGGTGGGAACAGAGTGTGCCGGAAGAAAGGGTGAGTAAGGCTAGAGAGTCGGCAGAACTTTGCAGACGGTGTTATTAAAGTTTTTAACTTGACCCCGAGGGCAGCATAAAACTTCAAGGGATCTTAACTATGGCAGTGACACAGTCATATTTTTCTGTAGAAAATTAACCTGTCAACAATGTTGGGATGGATTAGAGAGAGCAAGACTGTGAGCAGTAACCCAGGGAAAAAGAAGATGCTGCTGGAAATAGAAAGTACTCGAAGGACAGAAAATACTGGAAATAAGTGTGGGAAAGAGAATTGATTTGAAAATGGATTCAATGGAAAGTGAAACCATTCACTGAGATAGGCAATAAAGAGCAGTTTGGAGAAGAGATAATATATTCCATTTGGGTGTGGTGATTTTTAAATATATATATATATATTTTTATTGATTTTGAGAGAGAGGGGCAGGGAGAGGAAGAGAAACATCATGTGAGAGCAAAACATTGATTGGCTATCTCCTATACACTCTCTGCAGGACCCCTACTGGGAATCAAAACCCCTAACTCCGGCATGTGCACAGACCTGGTATAGAACAAGCAGTGGTTCGGATGCTGCCCAACCAACTGAGCCGCACTGGCCATGGCAGGTGAGGTGGATTTTATTTGCCTCTGAGACATGTAAGTGAAAATGTCTGTAACCCCAAAGAAAAACTGGGCTAAAGATTCAGATTCGGAAATCACCATGCTACAAAGGCCTGGTAATAAATGCTATTTCCCAGGAAAAAAGTGTAAAGTGCTGGGATTGGTGTGTGAGGTCAGAAAAAGTAGGAAATGAAGCTCAGGAACATCTGGCAGAGAAGGAGACTTAGAAGACATCACGAAGAGAGTGCCAGGGAGACCAGGAAAAAACAGGGGAGCACCGTACCCTGAGAACCAGAGATGAAGTGTTCCAGGAAGGAAGGAAGAGTCTACATTACCGAACGTCTCCAAGAGGTCTAGCACTTACTGGATTCAGCAAAAGGGGGGTTGGCTAGCACCCTAGCAAGAGCAGATCTCATGGGTTGGGGGGATGGCGATCAGATTGCTGTGGGAGGAGGAGTGAAAGAGGGAAACCGAGGCGGAAAGTGGCCAGGTGTTGATTTTAAGTTTATACTTTTTCTGGCAGACCCAGCTGATGGCTCCTTCTTCATATATGAGGAAACCGAGCCACAGAGTGGTGATAGGGAAATAGGGAATATTCACATGGGGAATAATGTGAGTTATTAATATCTATTATTGAGATATTAGTGTTCCCTTTATGTTGTTTACGATATTTAGGAAAGGAAATTAGTCAAAGTTATCTATTAAGTATAAAATTTGCATACTTTTCTTTCCAGGGGTTTCAATTCTAAGTGTTAAGCCCGGAACGCAAGCCGCACTCACGGAGCACCAAGAGACGATCTCATGTAAAAACAAAGGGTTTATTCAGACCAGCATGCTGGGGCCCGCAGCATACTCCAAACACAGAGCAGTGGCCGCGAGCCCCGAGCCTTTGTTACACGACCGTTTTATAGACCGCGCACGGGAAGGGGATGGTGTTCTGTTTGAATTACTGAGTTGTCCCATCCTGATTGGCTGGACAGGAGCAGGAACCTGCTTACAGGATGTGGAGTCAGGAAGCGGGCTAACGGCAAGAGGGGGAGAAGCTGTTTTGGCCTTATTTGGCCATCCTCCTGCACATTCCTGTTGGCTTACCTAATGGGGGTTGGGGACGGACTAGTTCCTTTGTTCTGTTAGGAACGTGGTCACTTAAAATGGAGGAGGCTGAAACGGATCTCAAAATGGAGGAGGCTGGAACGGATCTCAAAATGGAGGAGGCTGGAACGGATTGGATTGCCCTTTCATTCCCCCCTTTTTCTTGTGGGCAGTTTCTAATCTTAGAGACCATCTGGTTCCGTCAGGGTAGGGGCCTTGCTACTCTGGGCTTGCGGGGTGTCTTCTGGGGTGGTAACTGAGGGAAGGGTTCCCCCTACTCTTACTGATGGGCGACTGCGAGATGGTTGGACCGGCCGAATTGCTACCGCCGGATTGGGTCCCAGAAGGACCGGTGTAGTCCTTTTCTGCAGCCTGACAGTAAACCAGAGGCCAAAGTCATAACCTGAGGCATAAAACCTAAGCCCCCATGTCCTCCCCTTATACCAAGAGGGAAGGTTTTCTGCCTTCCTTCCATGCCCAGTGAATGAAATATTTAGCCCATTGCAAAAAGCACTCGTGGCACACTCTCCTCCCCTAGTGCTGTTCCGGTGTACAGTAACCCAGTCGGATTCTGATTTGGTGACCCAATAAGTTGTCCCTGTGGTCTCGCACCCCCATGCTGCACAATAGAGGGATTCAGGCCCACCGCAATGCCGTATCTTAGGTCGGCTACGGTCATCTCTTGGGCAGACATAGAAGGTGAGGGCCTTGAGGAGGTAGCGCTTGTGTGGGGTACTACAACCCGCTGTTTCAAAGCTAGGGGCCGGGCCACCGTACCCACTATTGTAGTCGGAACCCCTGGGGATGTTATTAGGGTCCTCAATATCTTGTAGGTCCCAAGTGTCCAGGCCAACGGCCAGTTGGCAGATATCGGGGTGTAACGTGGGCCACCAGCTACCCGGGGTGTGAGTACCCTCGATCGACCAGACCACTTGTCCCGTCGGGTTGATGACTTCCCAGGCTAAGGTCGCAGGGGCATGGGGGTTACCTGCCACCGGGCTGGGTAGGCAGGGGCTTACAGCGAAGGCGAAGCTTAAGAGGATTGTCAGTCCTTTCCACTGTCCATTCAGGTCCCGGCTACGGGGCGGGCTTGAGGTGAGAAGCATGGATCCACGATGCGATGCCATCTACTTTCACCGCAGTTGGAGTGGTCAGCAGCACCACGTAGGGTCCTTTCCACCGGGGCTCTAAGCTGTGGGCTTGGTGCCTCCTCACGAACACTGAGTCTCCGACGTGGAAGGAGTGGGGCACCTTGAGGTCTCCTGGCCGATATGCAGCGGCTAGGGGCTTCCAGACAAACCGCTGGATTCCCTCTAGGGCTCTTAACCTGGCAAGTAGAGGAGCATGGGGTAATAAGTTCGGGTCTGCAGCAGGTGACATTTTCGAGATTGGAGGTGGAGTTCCATACAGAATCTCAAAAGGGGTGAGGTTATACATGGAGGGAGAGGGGGTGTTCCGAGCACGGAACAGGGCATAAGGTAGGAGCATGGTCCAATCCTGGACGCCAGTCTCTATGGTCAATTTAGTCAAGGTCTCCTTAATTGTTCTATTCATCCTTTCTACCTGTCCTGAACTTTGGGGACGGTAAGCACAATGTAATTTCCAATTAATCCCCAATACCTTGGCCACACCCTGACTTACCAGGGCCACGAAAGCAGGTCCGTTGTCAGACCCGATTACCTGCGGTGGTCCAAATCGAGGAATGAGTTCTTCTATAATCTTCTTAGTCACCACTTGCGCGGTTTCCCTGCGGGTGGGGAAGGCCTCTACCCATCCCGAGAAAGTGTCCACAAAGACCAACAGGTACTTTAGTCCATACTTGGCTGGTTTGACTTCCGTAAAGTCCACCACCCAAAACTGGCCGGGCCTGTCTCCCCTTCCTTTTGGTGGTCCAGGCTCGATATCGGCTCCCGTTCGGGGAGGGGACCCGAGCCCCGTCGCCCCTAATCCTCATCCAGGGCCAACAGGGCCGGCTGCTTGGCTCGGGAGTCTTCCTTGGGCCTTTTAGGACAGTTCCTCTTCCAGTGGCCCTTCTCCTTGCAATAGGCACACTGGTCAGAGTCCAGATTCAAATGGTGCCGTGGGCCCAGGTTATTCTCCTTTCTATCTTTCCTCTCTTCTCTAACCCTTGCATCACCTACCACTGTGGCCAGGATCTTAGTCAATACCTTATCTCTCTTCCTATCCCTGGCACCCTCCCTCTCTTCTCTTTCCTTCTCCTTCCGTTTCCCTCTTGTGACTCAGCAGGACCCTGAACTATTTCTCTTACCTTAGCCAGATTGGTGGGCCGCCTGGAGGCTGCCCGGAGACCTGCCACAAGAGCCTGGCGGTAGGCGGACAGATGCTCCCTACCTTCTGGAGAATTCGGATCCCAACTAGGGCGCGCCAGCGGAAAGATGTCATCAATGATGTTCGGCAACTGCGTCGGACGCCCGTCTCGCCCTGGGACGTTCTTCCGTGCTTCTAGAAGGATGCGGTCTCTTTCTTCAGTGGTGAAGAGAGTCCCTAGAAGCTGTTGGCAATCGTCCCAGGTGGGTTGATGAGAAAACATGAGAGACTCCACGAGACCTGTTAGTCGGGTGGGGTCTTCAGAGAAAGGAGGATTATTATTTTTCCAGTTATACAAGTCTGAGGAGGAAAAGGGCCAATATTGGAGGGCCGGCATTTCCCCCCCTTCCCCATTATCCACCATTGGGCCGTATGGGCGCAATGGTAGGGTAATGGCCACGGGCCCTTCATCCCGTTGGAACCGGCTACGAGTCCGCTGTGCTGGTCCGCTGCCTGGCGGTGGCAAAGGACCCTCAAGGGTAGAATCTGGGGAAGCCACCGCTGGGGATGCAGGCAGAGGAGCCGGGCCCGGTGTCGGAGGAGGTCCTTGGCCGTCCCGCGGTACTCCGGCCGAAACATAAGGCGGAGGCGGGAGATCTAAAAGGATAAGATCAGGTTGTGAGTCCGGAAGAACCGGGGGAGCGGAGGGAGGAGAGGTAGGAGAGGCAGGCAGAACTGGCTTAACGGGGAGGATAGCAGGTTCGGAAGCGGAGGCCGGCGACCTAGGGAGAGAATCGGGGAGTAAGAAGGGCTTGACCCACGCCGGGGGATTGCCAAACCAAGACGTAAGGCTCCTGGTCTGGGTGGCCATGTGGTCCAGGCTGAAAGACGATACTCCTCACTCCCCTTATGAGAGGCAGATGAAAAGACCCCTCCGGAGGCCACCCGGCATTGAAAGCTGGCCATTTCACTTCTGGCCAATGATCCAGAGTCAAAGACAAAGGAGTGGAGGTAGGCTGACCCATAACTAGGGTCACACAGACAACAATGAACAATGAACAATGAACACAAAACACAGACAGTCGCGACACGTTCAGACAGGAACCAAAATGGCCTAAGAATAACAACTGGCCTAGCTGGCAACAGAATTTCGGAATCAGAATCAGAATTTACCAGACGTGAATTCACCAAACGGGAATTCACCAGACGGGAGGAATCCAGGCGTCCCTGGACCTCCCCAGACTCCACCAGGGCGTCCCCCGGGGATGTGGCCTGCGACCCAAAGACACGTCTGTCCGTCGCAGTCAGGGGAAGCTCACGCTCCGCCCCGACAGCCACCAGACCAAACAGATTTGCCAGCTCGGACTGGTTCCTAAGCGATCGCAACCGAAGGTGCCGTTACTTACCCCAAGAAGCGTCTGTTGGAGCCCGAAGGTGGCCGCGGTGATCTCGGTGGAACCTCCAAATGTTAAGCCCGGAACGCAAGCCGCACTCACGGAGCACCAAGAGACGATCTCATGTAAAAACAAAGGGTTTATTCAGACCAGCATGCTGGGGCCCGCAGCATACTCCAAACACAGAGCAGTGGCCGCGAGCCCCGAGCCTTTGTTACACGACCGTTTTATAGACCGCGCACGGGAAGGGGATGGTGTTCTGTTTGAATTACTGAGTTGTCCCATCCTGATTGGCTGGACAGGAGCAGGAACCTGCTTACAGGATGTGGAGTCAGGAAGCGGGCTAACGGCAAGAGGGGGAGAAGCTGTTTTGGCCTTATTTGGCCATCCTCCTGCACATTCCTGTTGGCTTACCTAATGGGGGTTGGGGACGGACTAGTTCCTTTGTTCTGTTAGGAACGTGGTCACTTAAAATGGAGGAGGCTGAAACGGATCTCAAAATGGAGGAGGCTGGAACGGATTGGATTGCCCTTTCATAAGAAAAGAGAGAAAGCAGCATATTGAATACTCACAGTGAAAGAAGCAGGTCCACAAACTTCCTGCAGGGGAGATGGGAAGATACAAAACAGTATAGGAAATGAAGACTGAAGACTATTGGGTGTCAACAAGGTCTGGTGTGAGTGTGGTATCTGGAATCAGATAGGGATAGTCCACGACAAGACAATAGAAACTAATTGTTGTGAAACAACATGGTTCTTCCTGCCTTCAGAAGCTTTGTGGGAAAATTTCCCCAAATGGGGATACTATTACAAAAGAATTGTCTATCACAAAGGTTTCCTTTTTTTTCCTTCTTTTTCTTGTTTCTAGAGAAATGAGATGCAGTGATTGTGTTGAACTAAGTAATTATGAATATGTTTTTATTTTTTCCTACTCATCTTAAAATTTTAAAATGTGGTTATTCTGTTTTTTTTTATATTTAATAATAAACACATAAACTTTTAAAAGTGGAAATGCAGTGAGACACCCCCTCCCCAAACACAGTCTATTTCTAAGGATTAATTGAAACTTTTAAAGTAAATTCTGGTCATGCTAGTATTTCTAATCTGTGGTGGTAAGATGTGTTTATAGATGACCAGCATTTATAAATTTGTTGGATACTTAATTCATATTTGACAAACAATGAAGAGGCTTGCTTCTCTATGGCAGTTTCTGGAACACTGAAACACATTTCCATACCCAAACCAGTTTTGTTTTGTGTTGCATTTTTGGTAAAAAACAATAGTTGCACCTTTTTAAATTTTTATTTTTTCATTTGATTTAAAAGCCCCACACACAATAGGAACAAATTTCTTTAGGGATGTGTTTCCTCTCAGTGGCCAATCTATAGTGATGGTATCAGCTAGGATTGCCTGAGGGCCTCACTGGGCCCAATGACTGGAGGCCGCCCCAAGGACACTTCCCCAACCAGAGCCTAGTGACTCAACACTCAACTCAACAACAACCAGGAACTTGTAAAAAGATTCTCTACTCACAGGTACTGGAGGATACACACACAGCATGCTCAAGGTTCTCTTGGTGAGTGAGGTCCAGGTTAGAGAGGAGAAGGGAGTGTGGAGACCTAAGGGCTCTGCCTTAATTGGGTTACAAGGTTGGGGTGTCTAGGGTTTTGTGGGCTCACTCTTCATTGGTGACTTTAAAACATTAAAGCAGGAATTAGGGCATGGAAAGTGGGGTCACTTGAGAGTTCAGTTATGTAGGTTTCCCAGGGCTTCCTAAAAGAGGAACTTAATGGATGGGTAGCCTGATTTCTTATCTAGTTGCATCACTAGGAACTGTGTCACACAGCCAGCAATGTGTTTATCTGAGATGAATGTCTTGGCAATTAAAAGTTTAAATGTCAGGCATTCCATACTACAGGGTAGTTATGTAAGAGGGATTTTATTGTCTATTTAGTTTTATTTTTGTTATTTGTTTGTTGGTTGGTTTACCTAAATCATTCTTATGCAATCTAGTGTTAGGCAGAGTTGCAACTGGCTTATGAAAGTGTGAGAGGCTGATGATTATAAATATAGTAGGGTTGGTTGGTTGGTTGATTGGGTGGGTGGACGGGTGGGTGTTTGGGGACTGGTAGATTTATTTTTTCTGATATCAATCTATGGGTTTACAGGGACACTTTAAATGAGCCACATTTGTGTAACAGTTGGATGGAAGAACCTCTAGAGATTCTCTAATTGAATGATAATAAGGGTCTAATAAATTATTGCCTAAAATGATGTTATGTAGGAAAGAGCAATTTATCTACCAGAGCATTCCAAAACAAAAAAAATAATGAAGACAGTTTTTAGTGAATAAAAACAAAAGCAATGTTTTTAAGATAAAATTACTTTTACAGATTAATTTTCCAGTATGCAATAAACATCTGTTTAATATTTCTAAGCCTCGTCTTCTTGAAAACTGAATCTTTATCATCGTATAGACCTCAGTCCTTCCTAGTAGGAGCTTTACCATGAAACGCATAATTCCAGGCAAAGTTATAAGACAGAAGATATCATTTGACCATTGAAATCTAATGCAAAAAAAAAGTATGTTTTTTAAACTAAGTCTCTTATTTAAGAAGGGCAGCTGTGGAAACCCTCACTAACCTTGTCTGATGATACAATCTTTCCTTAGCATGATGGCTTATCTGATGTGGTCTCTAACTTCAAAAGTTCTTTGTTTTGTTTTTTACCATAAATCGAGTACAGAGTGCCCATGTTCCTGGCAGTGGAGGGGAAACATCGTTTGTGCATCCTGAAAACTTCCTTATCTACAATGGGAGCACAGACTAATATCTGGGCCGGCTGTTTTTCAGCTTTGCTTGATCAAACATAGTAATTAGGTGGAATGGGGGTAATGAGGCTACCACCAGCCAACTGGTGGACATTTTATTACTTCTAATTTTTAAAGGAAGCGGAATTATTATACTAAAACAAGTTAAGTGTTAAAATGTGCCTTTATTTTTGCTAATTTAATTTGGTCTTTTAGTCTCGTGATCTTTCTTCTGAGCTGCTATCTTTAGAGCTACATATAAATGGAATCATGCACTATATGTTATTTTGTGTCTGGCTTCTTTTTACTCAGCTTAATGTTTCTGAGATGCATCCATTTGCTACATACATCAATAGTAAGCCATTGTGAATATTCCACAATTTGTTTTCCAGTTTTCCTATTGACTGACATTTGTGTTATTTTCAGTTGAGCTAATTATGAGTAGAGCTGCTGTCAACACTCTTGTACACATTTTTATTATTTTTCATTGCACTTCTCTTGGACTAGGATTAGAACTAGGATTAGGACTAGGACTGGACTATAAATTGTGTGTTGTATCATTTAATATTTCCACCAACAATGTATGAGAATTCCAGTTATTCTACATCCTCATCAACATTTGGTATTGTCACCCTCTTAAAATGTATTCATGCTTATGGGGGTGAAGTGATATCTCATTTTGTTTTTAATTTATATTTTCCTACAAATACTGATGTTGAGCATACTTTTATTTGCTTACTGACCATTTGTATTCTACTATGAAGGAACTGTTGTTCTTTGCCTATGTTTACTCAGGCTGTTTATATTATTACTAGAGGCCTGGTGCACAAAATTTGTACACAGGGTTTGGGGGGAGGGGATGTCCCTTAGTCCAGTCTGCACCCTCTCCAATCTGGGACCCCTTGAGGGATGTCTGACTGCCCATTTAGGCCCGATCCTGTTAGGATCCTGTTAGGATCAGGCCTAAATGGGAAGTCGGACATCCTTCTCACAATCCAGGAGTGCTGGCTCCAAACTGCTCACCTGCCTGCCTCTCTGATTGCCCCTAATCGCTTTTGCCTGCCAGCCTGATCACCTGCTAACCACTACCCTGCCAACCTAATTGATGTCTAACTGCTCCCCTGCCAGCCTGTTTGCCTCCAACTTCCCTCCTCTGCTGGCCTGGTCACTTTGTGTGTTGGAGTGATGGTCAATTTGCAAATTACTCTTTTATTAGATAGGATAGAGGCCTGGTGCATGGCTGGGGGCCAGCTGGTTTGCCCTGAAGAGTGTCCAGATCAGGGTGGGGGTTCCCTTGGGGTGAGGGGCAGCCTGGGTGCGGGGCCTGTGGAGGTTTCAGGTCAGCCACGCCCCCCGATGACCCAACCGGAGGCCCTGGGATCTGGGATTAATCTATGTCTACAATTGACACTTTGTAGCCTGGAGCAGAGCCAAGCCTTCTGTTTGCTCCAGGACAGCAGCCATTTCTGTTTGAAACTTTTTAGCCCAGAGTGGATGCCTAGGTGGGCCACGGCAGGCTGAAAGCTTGGCTTCCTCCGTTGCCAGGGAAACCCAAGCCTCGGTTCTCTCCAGCTCAGTGGCTGCCACCATTTCTGTATCTTTACAATTGAAACTTTGTAACATTGAGTAGAGGCCTGGCAGGTGGAAAGCTTGCTTTCTCTGTTGCTGGGGAAACCCAAGCCTTCCTGCTGCTCTCAGTGGTGGCAGCCATGTTGGTTGGGGTTTATTTGCATAATTTGGTCCTGATTGGCTTGTGGGCGTGGCTGTAGGCGTGGCTCACGGGTGTGGTGAAGGTACAGTCAAATTTGCATATTACTCTTTTATTAGATAGGATTATTGAATGTTAAGAGTTACTTGTATATTGTGGATACAAGTCCTTTGTTGGACTTGTATTGGCTATTCATTATCTCAATGGAGTATTTTAATGAGTATTTGTTTTAAATTTTGATGAAGCCCAATTTCACTTTTTTCTTTTTTTGTTGTTGTTTTGCTTTTTGGGTGATTGTTTGTGGTCTTCCGTATAAGATGTTCCCTATACCAAGGTAATGAAAATACTATCTTATGTTTTATTTGAGAAGGTTTATTGTTTTAACTTTCATATTTTGGTTTATGGTTCATCTTAACTTGTATGTGTTTTTTTCTTTTTTTAAGTATAGTGTTAGGTATAACCATACAATAACAATAATACAAAGAATGTTAAGTAAATATAGGCAAAGAACTTAAATAAAAAGCATTTCACAATGTGATAATACAAATGGTCAGTAAACAAATGAAAATACACTCATATTGCTATTCATCAGGAAAATATAAATATTCCAAATAATGACTCAGGTATTCAAGCATCATTTAGCAGGAGGGGAGAAAGACATTTCTTTCCTTCATTGAATTGCTTTCATGCCTTTGTCAAAAACTAACTGATAATTTAACTATAATATGGGTCATTTCATGATTTTCTATTCTGTTCCATTGTTCTATATTTCTATCTTTATTCTACAGTAACACTTATTTTTCTTTCAGAACTTTAACAATGTAAGTACCATTGTTTTCTGACTTGTATTATTTCTGATGGGAAGAAGAGATCATTTCTAATGTTGGTTTCCTATATGTTATTTTTTTTCTAGTTTCTTTAAAGACTTTCCTGTTTTATTTAATTTTCAGCAATTTGACTATACTGTGCCAGGTGTAGTTTTCCAGCTTCAGATCCATTAAGTGACTTAGATCTGTGGGTTGATAATTTTTATAAAATTTGTAGAAGTTTGGTCATTATTTTTTCAATATTCCTTTCAGCCACAGTGTCTTCTCTTTCCTCTCTTGTTAGGACTCAGATTTCACGTGTGCAATACCACCTAATATTAAGTGTGTGTTGTTCTTTGCCTATGTTCTTTGCCCACAGGCCACTGAGTCTTTTTTTTTTTCTTCTTTTTGTTTTGTTCTATGCTTCAGTTTGAATGGGTTCCTTTATTTGTCTGCATGTTTCCTAATCCTGTCTTCTGCAATATCTAATATACCATTTAAAGTACATTCAGAAAATTTTTCATTTCAGATAATTGCATTTTTCTTTCAGTAATGTCCATTTAGTTTAGTTTATAGTTTCCATTTCTCTGATGAGATTCACTATCTGTATTATGCCCATATCAAAGATGTAAATGATTGAGTTGATGCAGTTCCTCACAGCATCTCGAGTTTTTCATAGAGATGACTCTGATGTTTGGTTCTCATAATGGGCTGCATGGACTGAGCAATCCATAGATCAGAAAGAAAAGAAACTATATAGTATTGCCACCCTCCCCCCTCCTTTTTTTTTTGTCTGGGGAAAGGACTATAATAAGTTATTGCTTACTGTCACCATGTTTGTATAACATCATGTTCTATTTCTTTGTCACTAGACATATAGTACATCTACCCAGGGCCTATTATATTACTTTTTTTTTTCATTTTAACTTTAGTAAATTGAGGTCATGAAAATAAAAATAGAAAACCCCACCAGCAATCCCAAATACCATTGCCAAGCTCTCGGTTAGACCACACACTCTGGAGCCAGATAGAATTAATTCAGCTTCTGGCTGTGCCAAGCTGTAGGAGTTTTGGCAAGTTACTTAACTTCTCAGTTTATTCAACTTTAAAATTGAAAAAAGGGACTTATAATTCCAAATATGACCCAATAAAGGGTATTAGGCAGATCCTTTCACAATAAGCTACTATGATACTGTGAATGCTGATCCTTGAGTGAAGGAAAACACGTCAGCTATTTCACCCCAGCTTTCTGTTTGGGGGCACTTTCCAAACTGCTGTTCTTGTAAGTGAGACACAAACAGTGACCAATGATCCAGAAATAAACCACAGTGAAAGCAACCTCTGGCAAGCCATTTTTGTCAGTCTTTTATCCTAAACCAGTCTTTAATGGTCTTGTCTAATACATCCAGGCTCAAAAATTATATCACTACGTCCTTTTGTAATTAATTTCTCCATAAACTACAAATTAATTAGAATTCTGTAACTTAAACAGCCTTATCGATACTTCCCAGAATATCACCAGGCTCAATAAAAATTTCTGGTTGGACTCCTCACAATAACATCTATGTTCCTTTTCATGAAACACTGAAGGTAAAAGAGGAGGAAGTTTCTCTCATAATGGGGAATTTAGAGTTTTGCCTTGACATTATATTTGTAGGCTCTGTGAACTCAGATTTTTATTGCTAAATCACAAGTTCTGTCTTTGATTGACTAGTAATAAATCATATGTATTTGAAGGAGATTTTATGTGTTCCAGAAGCAGAAAAATACTTCCACGGCCCCTTTTCAGGATAACATTATAAGCAACCTGGCATAATTCCAACTATGAATACATATTCCTAGCTTTAACAGAAAAACTAGAAAGATTATTGTTATAAACTTTTAAATGATAAACATATTGTTACTTCAACTATATTTATAACGTGTCTACTGGAGATATGATATTATTTTCACTTTCTTTTTTATTAGCTCTAAATGAAAGGAGGCAATCAGTTAAATATGAGCATGTCTTAGTGATATTGGGGCTTCATTTCTAGACCACTGCAATAAAGCAAGTTGTAATATTTTTATTGATGGAGGGTCTTGCTTTCAATATGTAAAAAAAATGAAGTGCAATAAAACAAAGTGCAATGAAAAGAAGTATGTCTGTAGTGAAAAACCTTGGTCAAGGGCATAAACTTGATAGGAAATTAACTCATTCTTCAGGTACTGGAAACTAAAACTTTAAGAGGCTTGTGTTGAGATGTGTACCTCCTCACAGCCCTCTTCTCTGGGAGCTGCCTATTAGAAGCTGTAGACCACTGCCTTCAAATTTGTACCTTGTGACTTCAGCACAATAACTCACCGAACGAGGAATATGCACAAGATTTAAACTCACAGGGATGGAGAACCTTTCTCTGCCTAAGGTCATTTGGATATTATAACATCATTTATGGGGCCATACAAAATTATCAATTTAAAAATTAGACTGCTATATTTGGTCTAACATTTCATTAACTCATACCTAATGCCTTGGCAGGGCCAGACCAAATGATTTTGTGAGCCTTATACTAGTAAGGCCTATGGGCTGGATGTTCCCCATCCCTGACTTAAAGTATCCAATTCTCTAACCAGCCAGTGATCAGTCATATTCTTTATGCTAATTTAATTTAAACTAAAAGGTGCCATGTGGAGAAAAGTGTTATGTACAATTAAATTATAGGCTGGCCTGAGATAGTCTTTTTTTTTTTTTTTTTACCCAAACCCAAATTTTTTAAATTACAGTTTACATTCAGTATTATTTTGGATTACTTTCAGGTGTACAGCAGAGTTGTTAGACAACCATATACTTTACACTGTGTTTCCCCAATATTTCCAGTACCCTCATGGCACCATACAATTATTACAATATTATTGATTATGTTCCCTATGCTATACTTTACATTCCTGGGACTATTTTATAACTACCAGTTTGTACTTCTTAATCCCTTCACCTTTTTCACCCAGTACCCTAATAGAACATTAGCCTATTCTCTGTTTCTATAAATCTGACATATGTCATGACCCATCCAGTTTTTGCAAGTGTCAGACTTGTCTATTAAATGGAGATATGACTGAGATCACCATCCTTGCATCTTTTAAGTCTTTGAGCATTGTGATAATAATCTCTGTAATCTTCCCTGGAATAGATTATTATTTGACTTACTATATTGGCAGGAAGCAGTCAGGGACATCTTCAAGGGCTTCTCTTTGGCCTTTCCTGATAAAATAGCTTGGGTTCATTGGGTCAAAGAACAAGTGTGAGAGTTCCATTATGAATATATACTGAGTGGCCAGATTATTATGATCTCTGAATGCATGAATTCGTGCATGGGTGGGGTCCTGCCAGCCTCGCCAGAGGGCGGAGACATGGGCTGTTGGCCAGCCTGCCTGCTGGTAGAACTCCTGGTCGAGGGGAAAATTTGCACATTAGCCTTTTATTATATAGGAATATATGATATACACTGAGTGGCCAGATTATTATGTGTTCAGAGATCATAATAATCTGGCCACTCAGTGTATATTAGGGACTGGAGACATGACCACTAGGTGGGTCCATAGACCTAATGGACTCTGTGATGGATTAGAACTCCATTTATATTAGACCCTGATGTGTCCCTGTTCTAACAGGATGTCAGTGATGGTGCTTGAGTTCTCTGGTGTCAGTGTCAACTTAGATCTTGTATCTACCATCCACCAGCCTTTAAAAATTGTGGGTATTCTCTTTTTATTTTTAAATATATATATTTTATTGATTTTTTTACAAAGAGGAAGGAAGAGGGATAGAGAGTTAGAAACATTGATGAGAGAGAAACATTGATCAGTTGCCTCCTGCACACTCCCTACTGGGTAAGTGCCCACAACCAAGGTGCATGTCCTTGACTGGAATCGAACCTGGAACACTTGAGTCCATAGGCCAACGTTCTATCCACTGAGCCAAACCCATTAGGGCAGGCATTCTCTTTTTCATAGTTTATTTTTTTTACACTAGCCTGTGGCTGCTAGGGTATTTGGGGAAAGAACTGCTAGAATCAAATATATACATTACTGTATACTTTTTCCTTACTGTTGTAGGATGTTTCCCCATTGGGACCCAGACTCCCCTTTAGTTGATAGTTCCTGGGTGCAAGAACTAATTCAGAGGCGGAGACTGATAAGAGATAATGACTTTTCATTGATTTGCGACTTCAGCCTTCTGCTCATCCAATCTTGATTGCCTCTAGAGATACATGTGGTCTCAATCTCACCTTGGTCCAACCCATGCAGCTGTGGCAGCTTTAGACCAGTGTAGTCCAAAGAAATATACTATAAGCCACAGGTGTAAAAAGGAAAAGTTGAAATGATTTTAATATAATTTGGTTTACCCCAAACATACACAAATTATCTTTTCAACATGTAATCAGTATTTTAAAGATAATTAATGAGACATTTTACATTTTTTTCTCAGTAAGTCTTCAAAATCAGCGTGCATTTTACACTTCCAGCACATCTCAATTCCAACTAGTCATGTTTCAGGGACTCAGTAGCCGCATGTGGCTGTAACTGTATTGGATGGCACAGTGTTAGGCTGTCGGCAGCACCACAGAGATGGCTCACTTGAGTCAAGCGTGGCCAGTCAGTTAATGACTACCTCTATGTCAGTCATTCAGTACCTGTTTTTAAGAAGGCTTGCTAATGTGAGCTATGCCCCAAAGCTGCAAGTGCTGGGCAGTTGCAAATGGAGACGGAGGAAACAGGGCACATCTAGTACATCTAGCGAGATAAGTCTGCCAAGTGAAAAACAATTCTTAAGTTAAAGCAGTGGCTCATTAGCTAGGAACTTGTCAGAAATGCAAATTCAGAAACCCTGAATTCAGAAGGTGGGGGTCAGCCCTCCAGGTGATTCTGACACTCTCGCTCAAGACTGACAACCACAGAGTTAAATGCACAGCCCCCTGGAGAAGATAACCTCTGCTTAGCACAGCAAAGGAAGACATTAAATCCCTATGTCCTTTGACTCCTTTGAAAAGTCAGACTAGATGTCTAGATGAACAGCCCTGTGCACTTTCCATGAGAGATCCAGAAGGGGTGAAAGACCTTCCTATTGGATGTATTCATGACTAGGATAGCACAACGTACTGCTTCTATATGGCAGAATGCTTGAGGCTAGTGTTCTATTTTCAGAGCTTATAGGACAGAAAATGATTCTGAATTTTTACCTGATGTGTTTCTGTGGGAAAGTACAGCACAGTATGACACCTGCTGGTGCAACAGACCTAACACATTGTGACAGAGAAACAGAAAGGACAGCCATGCCTATCCCCTCTGCCAGCCTGCCCTAGATTTGCTAAAATGTGTGGCCAGGTAGATCTGCAGAGTTCACAATGGGCTGATTAGTTTCTTCCCTGAGGATGCAAGACTCTCAGCCAAGTTTCAAAGAACAAATTAGTGAGCAGGACATAAAATAAGTTCAATTAGCAGCTGAACACAGAAAAGTCATTAAAAAAGAGCCAAGGGATCCAACATACATTGAAGACTCACCCTAACATCAAATAATGAGCATTTTATGTATCTGATATTTTTAGTCCCTTAAATATTAACCATCAAAACTTACTTGTTTATAACAAATAAGACAAAACACAACAGTGTTTCCATATTGAATTTAATTAGTTCAATGCCAATTCCTATTCTCACAGTTGCTATCATTGCCATCTTGTTCCAATTCCAATCCATTTAGAAACTCTGCAAAAGTTGTTGCAACATTTGCAGATATTTCTACTCTAAATATTTAGTAAAATAATAGATAGATAACACCATATTAAAATATGCTTTTCTATATATAATAGCTCTGTTACGCATCATGATTCTATTCAGTACAGTGGTTCACTAAACACTGATAAAGCTTGCCTATGTACATTGGTTTGTTGAACAATTTTCAAGAAACAAATGTACTAAAATGTATAGCATTTAAAAGCTTTAAGGATGCCCGAACCGGTTTGGCTCAGTGGATAGAGCGTCGGCCTGCGGACTGAAAGGTCCCAGATTCGATTCCGGTCAAGGGCATGTACCTTGGCTGTGGGCACATCCCCAGTTGGATGTGTGCAAGAGGCAGCTGATCGATGTTTCTCTCCCATCGATGTTTCTGACTTTCTATCCCTCTCCCTTCCTCTCTGTGAAAAATCAATAAAATAAAATAAAAATAAAAAATAAAAGCTTTAAGGATGAAGACAGATATGTATGTGTGTATGAGAGAACATTTTAGGTGCTGGCTGTATTGCTGGATTATCATCATGACCATTTTCTGTGATTGTTCTGTTCGTGTGAAATGAATAAGATTAGAGAACATTGAAATTTCATTACTACCATTTACCAGTTGCAAAGCCCTGAGCAAGTCATTTAACTACTTTGCGCCTTAGTTCCCTCTTCTGTGAAATAGGGATAATAATAGTACCCAACCATGTAAAACAGTTTGAATAGTATCTGACACAAGATAAGCACTTTTTAAAAATGTTAGATAATATTATTCATTAAGTACCAGAACATATAATTTACTCTCTATTTTTTCTAAAGAAATGTATAGGCAAATTTGAAGCCAATTATTTTATTGTCTCTTGAGATATCCTTTGGATAAGGTGGAAAAAAAGACTAAATGACAGTTCAATGAAGTGAAATCACTGAAGAACCAAGTAATAGCATTTTTATTAGTGCTATCAACGGTGATATAGTAATTATGGAAATCTCTACTGCAATTTTTAAAATTCTCTATCTATCCCTATTTTGTTTAATATGTTATTAATGACCTGAATAAAGATGAAAAAAGCATACCCACTTATCAAATTTTCAGGTAAAGTTGAAAGACTCCATAAATATAATGTCTATGTATAATAGAATCAGTAACAATGATAACAATAATATTAAGAGTTACATCTATATTCAGTACTGTTGTGGGCTATTTATATGCAATATCTGTAACTGGTAGGGTGATCCTCTGAGATTATTATTAGCTCCCATAGCTGGGCATTTGTGATTATCTACCTTTCCTTTCTCAATAACAGCACCTTGAGGGAAACCACCTGCCACCTATGAGTCCCAACCTCAACTTCTGTCTCAGGGGTGCATCATGTTTGTCTAAGCTAGTGGCTATCTGGATGTGGCCTCTATCAACAACATCAGTATCATCTGGGAATTTGTTAGAAAAGGACATTGCTGGGCCCCACATTAGACTTACTGAGTCGGAAACTCTAGGGGTGGAGCCGAGAAAGCTGTGTTTCAACAAGCCCTCCAGGTAATTCTGACACATAGCCAGTTTGAGACCATTGGACTAACTAAGCCAATCTGATCATCTCATACCTCCTGTCAAGAACAGATTTAAACAGTTTTATGATAGAATATTGGTCAGTGAGTTGTGAGGGGAAATCTTAGGGGCTTTTAGGAAACTTAAAAAAAATATTTTATTAATTTTTTACAGAGAGGAAAGATGAGGGACAGAGAGCCAGAAACATTGATGAGAGAGAAATATTGATCAGCTGCTTCCTGCACACTCCCCACTGGGGATGTGCCTGCAATCAAGGCACATGCCCCTGACTGGAATCAAACCTGGGACCTCTAGTCCACAGGCCAACGCTCTATCCGCTGAGCCAACCCAGTCAGGGCTAGGAAACATTTTCGTCTTTCTTAAAAAGGCCTTTTTGGGAAAAGGAGCCCTCTTTTGCTGGTGGACGTTTTCTTTTTTTTCTTTCTTTTTTAAATTTTAGATACATTTTATTGATTTTTTACAGAGAGGAAGGAGAGGGAAAGAGAGTTAGAAACATCGATGACAGAGAAACATCTATCAGCTGTCTCCTACACACCTCCTACTAGGGATGTGTCTGCAACCAAGGTACATGGCCTTGACTGGAATTGAACTTGGGACTTTTAAGTCTGCAGGCCGACGCTCTCTCCACTGAGCCAAACCAGTTAGGGCCATTTTCATGCCTACCTGTAATACATGGAGCTGTGGCAGCCATGTGGGAGCTATGGAGGGAATTATCCTGAGGAGGATAATTTTTGCTGCACCGAATGCAGCAAAATGGGAAAGTGGAAAGAGCCTTAATGATGTCATTTAGTCAACATATTTACCAAACTAAAACTGTCTTATCTCTAGATTTCTTGTGTTGGATAATATATTCTTATTGATTAGCCTTTTTATTGTGGAGTTTCTCATATCTGCAATCAAAAGCATCCTAAGCAATACCACACATTTTTACAGCAAAGCAAACTGAAGCTCTGAGAGACTGAGTTACTTTCTCAAGCTTATAATTCAAAACTATTTCATAGACTAGACATGCAGTTTTACATCTGTGTAGCTTAAGAAAGGGCTAGAAGTAAAGGTGAAGAGATAAAGATGTGAGATTTTGCTTAATATAAGTTTGGATGAAAGGCCTAAGAAATTCAGATGTATAAGTCAATAGTATAACAAGCTATAAAAAAAAGATAGAAATTTAAGATAATTTAGGTCTCTGCCAGTGAAAGTCTAGGACAAGGGGGCATAAACAAGGAAGGAAAATGTTTGACTATATTCATGCTAGTGTATTCTATTCTCACCTAGGGTACTATGTTGAAATCTGGGTACTACAATTTTCATGGGGACATTGATAATTGAGAGCACATGTAGTATAATGTGACTCAGAGATGAAAAGGTCCAAGAATCAAACCATAGAATTTAATAGCCAAGACTCACAAAAATATGTTTGTATTATTCAAGGGGCAATTAACAAATACTCAACTCAAACTGGCTTATGCATAATTTTTGGTTTATAAGTCTAAAAGTATCTAAAAAATTAATATAGCTTAAGGACAGTGCCAGGTGATCTAGCAGCATGATCACGGATCTGTTTCTATCTCTAGGCTCTGCTTTTTTGGGGGTTAACCTCATTTTCAGGCAGGCTCTCCCTTCATGCTCTAAGTTCATATTCTAGCATTTTAGCATCTCCGAAACATGGAGAGCTTCTCTTCTCTAGCATTTTCCATAGAAATCCTGGTATGGAATGCATTGAATTAGTTTGGATCATTAGCCTAGGACTAAAATAATCACTGTGGCCAGATGAATGGAATATACTGAATGAGAGGGTCTCTATTTTTGGCCGACTCCATGAGGGCGGGGAAAAGAAAGATTTCGCCCCATGATAAACCACATCAGTGGAGAATAGGATGAAGATAATTTCCCTTTGGGAAATTGATTATGCTGAGAAAAAACATAATTGGATTCTGGGCAGGCAAAAATAGATGACCTCTTAGAGAATACCTGTCTTGAGATATTTAAATGTCTGACAAATTAAAAATAGATTCAATTTATTTTGTGAAGTCTCATTTGAAGTAAGATTTAACATGTAGAAGTTACTGGGGGCATATTTATAATGACATAAGAAAGAACTTTAGAATCATTAAAGCTGTCAACAATAAATAGGCTGCACCAAACAGGGAAGGTGCCCTATGGCAGGAAGTTTCCAGGTTTAGGTTAGATAGCCACCTGCAACTGGTGTGATCCAAGGGATTTCCTGAATTAGGTAGGAAGGATGTGTAAATAAAATCTAAGGCCCTTTCCAACTCTAAGTCTGTAATATATTCTATAAACATTGGACCTGAAAATTATTTGTTGTTGTTCCTTTAGAAACTGATTCAAGCTGTACTGGCATTTCTGGAAGGCTTCTGTCTGGCTTGCGGAAAGATCAGATGATGAATTTTTGACCAACTCTTCTCTTGTTATGGTAACTAGACAAAAGGACATTGCAAAAAGAATTGGCTCATCATTGGAGAGCTCTTAAATAGCAATTGCTAGGAATGAGGATTTGATAGTATGTAACAAACAATGCCAGAAGAGCAGTCTAGCTGACCCATCATTTGGAGAAGAAAGTCAGGACGGGATTTGCAACCAAAAAGCATGACAGAATTTCAAATACAAATACTCACATACACAAGAGGAAGGAAGATTAATCAACTGTAGACAAGTATTGTTATAGGGTCTTTAAGGTGTTTTTTTTTTTTTATGGTTTCTGATTTCTGGTATTGTAGATAATCCTGTTTGAATAGCAATGCATCCACCTGCTCTTTTTAAATCTCTGGGCTGAATAAACTTATAGAAAAAAATGTTAAATCAGGGATATATAGCCTAGATAATTTTTATTAATTTGTGTAAGAAAGTACAATTACTTTAATCTTATGTTTGTTTGTTTTTCACTTAGTTCAGAAATGTGCTTTCGAACTTTTAAATACTGAGGTGGCTCCTCCTGTCATCTGAGTCTAAGAGGGAAGGCTGCTCTCATTTATCTGTGCCAGCTGGAAGGTGTGCAGAGTTTCTGTAATAACCTACTCCTTTCTCTTCGACATCATCATATTCTTCCTTTTCTCTTATATTTTACAGGAATAGCATAGAATTCAAGGTATCCATTTCTGAAGCTAATCCTGTCATAGGGATCACTAAGTGCTTTTGTGGATCATAGATCCTTTAAAAAATCTGGTGGGTATATTCCCTATGCTTTACATCCCATTGTGTCCTTGATATGGCAGGGCAAGTTTTTATGTCCTTAAGTCTGTATCATTGCTGACATAACTTTATTTGTAATAAAACACTAAACTACTTAAATTATCCAAAGCCATTGATTCTTTTATACCATTACTAGTCCTAGCATTATTTTCATCTTGTAGCTTAGTATTCTGTGTTTTCTCTTAAATATAAAACATTGATTTGTCCCTGAGGAATATATACTTAACTTTTTCATGTAACCTAGAAAAAAAATTTGGGCGGGGATGGGGGGGGGGTTACAAGAAAAGTTTTCTTGCCATAATTTTTTCATCTTGTCCATGTCTCCTTGAATTTCTTTTTCTTTTTAAAAAAATATATTTTATTGATTTTTTTTTTACAGAGAGGAAGAGAGAAGAATAAATAGTTAGAAACATTGATGAGAGAGAAATGTCAATCAGTTGCCTCCTACACACCCACTACTGGGGATGTGCCTGCAACCAAGGTACATGCCCTTGACAGAATCGAACCTGGGACTCTTGAGTCCGAAGGCCTATGCTCTATCCACTGAACCAAACCGTTCAGGGCTGAATTGCTATCTTTTCTTCCTCTTCCTATTCCTATGTTGCTGTATTTTTGCACTCTGATGAAAATATCATACAACTTCTCAAAATGTCTTTTTCTCCTTTGTCACAGATCGTTTCACTGGTGATTCTTAGGACCCTGTTCTGTTTGAACAAGACAGGTTCTGTTTAGAAGTAAAGTTGTGCATAGACCTTTGATGTGACCTGCTCTCTGATGATTCTGGGATGTTTCATTCATTCCCTGCCTCAGATTTATAGCTGGGGGGGGGGGGGAGCGGGGAGACAGAATAATGTGCACCAATGTGCAGAGTTTCACCTCTGTTCTGAAACAGCACCATTGCCTGTGAGTGTGTTACTCTGAACCCCAGCTCCAGAACAAGCCCCTCTGTCATAACTCCCAAACCACTTTTCTTGTTAGTATTACTCTGCCCAAAGGCTATGCTGCATCACTCCTTCTGAACCACTTCCCCTTCCCAGTTCTTGCCCAGTCATTTTGTGATGGAAATACCTTGGATGGGCGTGGTAACTCAATAGGGAAGAATAATATTTGAAGGTTGAGGGTGGGACAAGGAGTTAGGCAATTCAGCACTTTTGGGGTAGAGAGATACCTGCCTAATTTTCTGAGTGATTCAGATCCTGGAGCTCTGGGTCTGGGACTGGACAATAATAATGGTAGTAAGGGTTTCTCTTCAAGTATATTGTATTTCATTCATCAGAGCCCAGATGCCATAAAAAGGAGCAGAACTCTTAATATTATATTGCCCACTGGTCTCATTTTGGAGGTGATGTGAGGTTATCCTTTTCTTTTAGTGGAAAGTTGGGAGAGATGGATAAATGCTATAATTGAGGCTGCCGGACAAATGCCATATTAAATGAGGAGTCATTCCTGTAGGAGCTTATCTCTCAAAGTGCCTTTGAATTTTAATCCCTTTTACTTAAGCATAAATCATTTTTCTGAACTTGGTATTATTCATGAACTTGATTACTATGCATAGCAGATTGTATTTTCCAAAAATAGCCACAAAAATATCTCCAATGCTCTTCTGCATTGTGTCCTTGATATTTCCTCATCAAGTAGTAGAGAGTGGTTTTTTTCTCTACTTCTTAACCAATAAAATAAAGCAGAGTGACACCGACCGTTAAGACATACTCTTAACTTGGCATTTTCACTTTTTGTTTCTTATTAACTTTCTCTTGCGGTGCTCACTCTGGGAATATAACTGCCATCCTATGAGAAGCACAGGCAACAAAGAGAGGCTATGTTAGATTCCCCCAGGACAACAATTCCAACTGAACTCTCACGGGACAGCTAGAATCAACTACCACCATGAGAATGAGTCGAACTTTCAGATCACTCATGCTCCAGGCGTCATATGATGAATTAATATGAGAGCCTCAAATAATCACCCAGTTGAGCTCAGCTATCGACAGAACCAGGGGAGAAAATAATACTTTTGTTTTAAGCTGCTAAAGTTTGGGGTGATTTGTTAAGCAACAAGAAATTACCAGAACACTATGTTAAATGGAACCAAATCATGTAAATCATCTTCTATTTTACTCTCCTCAAACTGATATTGAGCTTTTCAATGATAACTTTTGGGAAACACATAATATGCCAAAATATCTTTGAGATTAAGAATAAATTGAACTAGTATTAATAGTATTGGTCCAAATAGTGTGTGTGTGTGTGTGTGTGTGTGTATGTGTGTGTGTGTGGTGTGTGTTGGTTAGTTCTATGGGGCTGCATCACAAAGCTGGTGGCTTAAAACAACAGAAATTTCTTCTTCTTCTTCTTCTTCTTCTTCTTCTTCTTCTTCTTCTTCTTCTTCTTCTTCTTCTTCTTCTTCTTCTTCTTCTTCTCCTTCTCCTTCTCCTTCTCCTTCTCCTCCTCCTCCTCCTCCTCCTCCTCCTCCTCCTCCTCCTCCTCCTCCTCCTCCTTATCCTTCTCCTCCTTCTCCTCCTTCTCCTTCTCCTTCTCCTTCTCCTTCTCCTTCTCCTTCTCCTTCTCCTTCTCCTCCTTCTCCTTCTCCTTCTCCTTCTCCTTCTCCTTCTCCTCCTTCTTCTTCTCCTTTTCCTTCTCCTCCTTCTTCTTCTTCTCCTCCTCCTCCTCCTCCTCCTCCTCCTCCTCCTCCTCCTCCTTCCCCTCCTCCTCCTCCTCCTCCTCCTCCTCCTCCTCCTCCTCCTCCTCCTCCTCCTCCTCCTCCTCCTTCTTCTTCTTCTTCTTCTTCTTCTTCTTCTTCTTCTTCTTCTTCTCTCTCTCTCTCTCTCTCTCTCTCTCTCTCTCTCTCTCTCTCTCTCTCTCTCTCTCCTTAAAACTTATAAGTTGTTTATTTCTGGAATTTCCCACTTAATATTTTTGGACTGAGATTGACCAGGAGAATCCTTCCATGTCTCTTCCAGCTTCAGGTGGTGCTTGATGTTCCTTGGCTTCCTTGGCTTGTGACTACATCACTCTGTCTTCCTGTTACCCTCTCCTCTATATGTGTGTCTTCTCTGTATGCCTGTCAGTTTCCTTCCACCCAGAATATTCACGGTCATCTCCTCATCTCAAGATTCTTAACTTAAATATATTTGCAAATACCCTTTATTAAGTAAGGTAGCATTCTTAGGTTGCAGGGGTTTGACATGAATATTTTTTTTGGGGGGGGTGCATTTCCTGGTATGTAAAGGAAGCCTAGGAAGGAAGTCCTTATCGCCCTAAGGTGAGAGGGTAGGTAAATAAAGTTTATCATTATTAATCAGTTTATTGCATAGTGCTTCAGAAACAGATGGTAATTTATGATGCAGTATGAGTTCTTTGCATAAGATTGCTGACCAATTGTGGGATACTATGAGTATTTTCCTTCTCTTAGTTGTTATGATCACTGACTACATATATTAGTGTGAGATAAATATAGACTAAATGAGTATTGGTAAATGTATTGAAGTCAAGCTCAATTAAGGATTACATAGATACTGACAAGGTTAGTGTTCTCAAACAAAAAAGGATGGCTTTTTGTTTCACACTTTGGAATTCACATTGTTGCCTACATTGACCACATATGAGTTGGTATTTAGCCTTTCTATGACTTTAGATCATCCCCCTAATATAATTATCATAATTTTATTTCTTATTTTCTTTATTTTAATTCTGATATTTTTCTTTCCAGTATTTTAGCATTCTCCTGGTACTTCAAATAATCTAAGCTTCTTACTCACCCTACTATCTCTAAAAGAGAAAAACCAATAAGAAACACTCATAGCTCTTATTCTCTCACTAAGAATAATAAGAACTAATTATGTAAGATCCAACTAAATATGCCAATAGTATTGACAGGTGATGTGATGTCCGCTGGCAAATGCACTGAACTACCCAAGTCAGTTAATGTTGTCAGTTGTGTTATTAGATGTTTATGATGTAAATTCAATCACTACCGACTGAAATTGTGCTACCTCTGAGCCAAGAATAAACAAATAATTAACTTCCTCTTCTGAGTTGTACATATAATCCATTGAATACTTGCACTGGTCAAAAGAAGTTGATTTTGAAATATACAGAATTATCATTCTCTCTCTCTCTCTCTCTCTCTCTCTCTCTCTCTCTCTCTCTCAGAATTCTAATATTTAAACATTTTTCTCATACACACATATATATACAGAGACAGACAGACAGATAATGGCTATGATTTGATCTGCCAAAAAAATTAAGATAGAAAATAAGAAATATCAGATTATAAAAAATCCTGCCCTCTCTAAGAAAAGCCAAATAGAAATATAGACAACATTTGTTATACTATGTTCCTTTTCTAGTATATAACCTGGTTATTGGGGATTATTTCCTGAGTCAAAAGCTAAGCATTTTAAAGAAAATACTAAAGCCATAAAATTAAACCATCACTAACGATCACAAAGCATATTAAATGAGATTAGTGACACATGTAGATATTTGTAATGTAGAGGGTCCCAGTTCTGCATGTGTAACCAGTCTGTTGAACAATCTGAATGAGAAACAGTTTTATTTTAACCAACTCCTTGTCTCGTAAGTTATCTATGAGATATACTTTCCATGCTCCTTAACAACATCTCAGATATATTTTCATTTTAGTGAGGATAGTTCAACTTTGGGTATTAAAAACATCAACTTCACACTCTGTCTCTAATTATATGTACACCAACAAATGCCCGGGGGTGAAATATCAGTCTCACCTTCTAACAGTCATTTCCAATCTCTACAAGAAGTGTTCTTAAGATCCCTCTGAATTGGAAACTCCTTTATATTAGTTTGCCAGCACTGCCATAATAAAATACCACAGACTAAGTGCCTTAAATAATGGAAATCTATTTTCTCATAGTTCTTATTGGCTGAAAGTCCACCATCAAGATCCTGGCCAGGTTTCTTCCTCCTGATGGCCTTTCTCCTTGGCTTGCAGACTACTATTCTCTCACTGTGCCCTCACATGGCATTTCCTCTGTGCATCCCTGGTTTCTGTTTTTCTTCTTATAAGATCACCAGTCTTATTGGATTAGGGCCCCATCCTCATACTATCCCCAAATACTGACACATTGGGGTTAGGGCTTCAACATATGAATTTTAGAAAAATACAGTCACTTTCTGTTCTCTCCAGAAACTTGCAAACATTAATCACTTTTCTTCTTTACAAAGTCATCCTCTCCCCCTCAACTGAGTCTTTCTCACCAATTCTTAGATACATTCAAGTCTCTAATACATTTAAAACCCTAATTTGTCTATACTCCCCATTTCAGCCACCTTCCCTTTAATTCTCCTTTTTGCACATTCTCACTTCTCAAGTCATTTTTTAAAACTTCACTTTCAGCTCATTACTCAACCTATTGCAGCTCATTACTCAACTTATTACAGTCTGCCCTCGATCCCCACTAATCCAATAAAACCTGTCTAATAAACCTATCACTTTTGAACAAATGACACCACATTTTTATATTCATCTTTGACTTTCCTCTGAGTTTGACTAGTGACCATGACATTACCTCAAATTCCTGATTTCCACAACCTTTTCCCACAAACCTGGTCTTTTATCAACATTCCCCAAATAAACAATTAAATGCACTGGTTATGCAAATCAAAAATCCTTGGAGCCATCCTTGACCCCTCTTTCTTCCTCACCCCTCTTATTCAGCAATTACCAAATCCTAAAAATCTCATGAACCCCTTTCCTTCTGTCTGCACTACCAACACAAAGTTCCAGCTACCATCATCTCTTCTTTGTACTACTGCATGGTCATCTAACGTCTGCTCTCACTATCCTCAAGCAGTAGCCAAAGCAATCCTCTTAAAATACAAATTTTATTACTTCAACTCTTTTCTAGAAACATAACCAAATTTTCCTATTGGTCTTATAAAAACAAACCTCCCTATTGTTGCCTACAATCTGTGCATGACTTGGTCCCTATCCACCTCTCCAGCTTCATTTTGTACCACTTTGCTCCCTCTCATTCGGAACATTCCAGCCACACTGACTCTCTTTCAGCCCACCCCCCCTTTTTTTGTGCCAGGCTTACTCCCGGCCCAGGACCTTTGCACAAATCATTCTCTTGTCCTGGGAAACTCTTGTGTCCTCCTTCAACTAATATATACATTTTCATCTCTCAGTGACATCATATGCATATACTATTATGAAAACAATAGAAGAGGCACAAAAACCTGTCCTGGGAGGAAGACAGGGAAGATTTCCTGAATCTTGGGCCTTTAATCAGATTCATAAAGGAGCTGGGGCAGGTGAAGGGGGGAGAGAGAGCATTCATGGCAGGAAAAATAGGGGCAGTGGAACAGAGAGATTGATACTGTTAGAACCAGAAGTGGAGGGAGCAGTTGAAGGGAGATAAGTTGGAGAAGTTGAGGGGATCAGTTTATATAGGGCTAAAGTATTAAAGGCCATCCTGTAGCCTAAGAAAGTGCATTAGAGAGTGTTAGGGGGAAAGAATAATAGATTTAGAATTCAGTGAATTGTTCAGAGTCACCAGTCAGTTATGGAATCTGGACTAAGATCTCAATTTTCTGACACTCAGACCAAATATCATTCTACAAGCCTGATACATCAGAGGGCCTGTTAAAGCACAGATTTCTGGGCCTACCAATGGAGTTTCTGATTCACCAGATCAAAGAATTTGCATTTCTATTGCTTCCAGATGCTACTGGTCCAAGGACCACACTTTGATAATCACTGCACTGGACCATCTCATTCAATAAATGGAGAGTCATTCAAAGAAATTTGGCTCTTAAATGAATAAGGAAAAAAACCTAAGGCAAAAAAGAAAAAAATAGATAAACTAAATGTCATTTATAATTACTTTAGGAACATTTTTTTTTTAGCAGAAAACCTAACTTTGAGCTACAAATTAATCAATCTCTTTGCACCTCATTTTTCTTACATGTGAAATAAGGTCATTGAACTCCAGTTCTAAACTTCTACAATCCTACAATTTAGCTTCTTAATTATATTTTGCTAAGGTTTTTATTAAATTACTTTGTACTCTGTACGTATACTTTTGGGTACAAATAAGGAGAGGAGAACAGTCTAGGAGATTCCTGGGAAGTGGGTAAGAGAGGAATCCTATTCATAACTAACAGGGAGAGCCTGACCATCATGCCTCATACACAAACCTGTGAAGGATGGTCGTCAATAAAATATAAAGACAAAAGTTTGTAATTTTCTCAAATTCCTGAACAGAAACAAATAGCAACTCATTTTTTAGGCATCCTCCTAAATGACTGCCTTTGTCTAAAACAAAATCTAAATGATTTTTCCCTTTACCAATATCTCAAACTATCCTTCTTTGCTGGAAATGCCATCTTATTAGCTAAGATTCCTAGGGTGAGATGAATTTTAAAGCACCACACAAATAGTAAGCAATGCTCAGGATCTATGTAATATTCATGAGTGGGTCGTCTTTGTTCCAAAAGCAGTATCAAAAAATGTTTTAATAAGATTTTACATAATTCCAGTTTTTTTAAGTTTCACTTTTAAAAATTGTTCTTTAAGAACATCAGATTGTTTCTTTGTTACATTTTTATTCCTGATTGATTTTGTATTAGGAATTAAATAGTATCCAGTGTTTTCTTTGTGGATATTGATTTTTCTGTCCAGTTAATGCCTCTATATAATCATGTGTGTCATTCACATTAAATTTTCAACTAGATTCTAAACTTTGTCATAGCCCTAGGATTTTGCTAAATGTCTTTATTTATTGAGATGACCACTTCTTTTTTCTTTCAGTTTGTTAATATGATGAATTACATTGACTCTAGAATGTTAAACCGAACTTGCATTTCTGGGATAAGCCCTACTTGGGATTTATATACTGTTGAACTTAAATTGCCAAAATTTCATTTAGAAGTTTTCACCTATGTTCATGAGAGATATTGATCTATGGATTTATTTCTTGTCTGATATATGTGTCAAGAAATGCTGTCCTCAAGAATGGCTCAGAATGTCACTTTCTCTTTAATGTTTTCCAAGAGTGTGCATAGAGTTTTTTTCATAAAAACTTGCAAATTAACTAGATAATGGTAATAAAATGTTAACGGAGATTAGAACAAAACACATAAAAGAACAAAACTTCTGGGCCAATGTTTGCCTAGGAACAAGTGTGGAGTAAAGCAGAGAAAACCACTACAATAATTCTAGGTGAAAAGATTCAGCCAACACTAAGAACCACACAGTTAATCTTCCAAATGGATCCTTGAGCCCAACTAGTACATGGAGCCAGACAGAATCTGACCTTGCCAACAGAATTAATATCCAACAAGAAGAATACTGAAGCAGCTATTTAAACAGCTTGGAGAGAAGAAAGAGCTCCTTTTTCTGTTTTACTTGAAGGCACTAGATATTAAATAGCTTTTGAAAAGATATGATTTTAATTTATTTAATATAAAAGTGGCCAAAATGCAAAGCCCATCCACTTTGTTTAGTGCTCCTTTAATATTTATTGTGCACTTACTCTATGACAGTCACTGTCACAAGCATACAAAAATGAGTACAATTCATGTTCTTTAGGATATTATAATCACATAACAGAAAGGATATGGAAGCCAATGATTATTACATCTCAGGGCTATAGAGAGGAAAAAGGAGGCACAATGAAAATGCAGAACAGGGAGCTCTAGGCACTACCCAGAGACATCAAGAGGACCTCCCATGAAGGGATGACACATAAACTGAGTCTTTAAAAATATGTAGACATTCTGCGGTTGCACAGAGAATGCGGGAATAGGGATGGCATGTCAGGTAATCCACAATACAATTCTGTTACTGCTAGCAGATATTTTTTAGTTGATTTTGAGAGCGAGAGAGAGCAAGAGAGCGAGAGCAAGAGCGAGAGAGAGAGAGAGAGAGAGAGAGCGAGAGAGAGAGAGCCTAAGAGAAAAACATGGATCAGTTGCCTCCCACATGCATCCCAACTGGGGATGGAAGCCTCAACCTGGCTTTGTGCCCTTACCTGGAATCAAATCCATAACCTTTTGGTGGATGGGGTGATGCTCCAACCACCAACCAACTGAGCCACACCAATCAAGGCTGCTGGCAGATATTTTAATTGTAATGAATTAAGGAGAAAAAGTCAGAGGCAGAAATAATTTATCCAGGATACAGTCATGCCATCAAAGATTATATGACTACAATGAATTATAGTTTCATAATCCTTCAATAAATAAGAGTAAGAAAAGAATGCAGGCATTGTATATCACAAGTCAAATGGGCAATTATATCTCAAACTAGAGGCCTGGTGCACAAAATTCGTGCATGGGGGTGGGGTGGGGAGGAGTCCCTCAGCCCAGCCTGCACCGTCTCCAATCTGGGACCCCTCGAGGGATGTTTGAATGCTCCTTGGCCTGATCCCGATAGGGCAGTCAGACATCCTTTTCACAATCCAGGACTGCTAGCTCCAAACTGCTCACCTGCCTGCCTCCCTGACTGCCCCTAACTGCTTGTGCCTGCCAGCCTGATCACCCCCTAACCACTACCCTGCCAGCCTGAATGATGTCTAACTGCTCCCCTACCAGCCTGTTTGCCCCCAACTTCCCTCCTTTGTCGGCCTGGTCACCCCTAACTGCCCTCCCCTGCAGACTTGATTGCCCCCAACTGCCCTTTCCTGCAGGCCTGGTCCCTCCCAACTGCCCTCCCTGCTGGCCTGATTGCCCAAAACTGCCCTCCCTTGCATGCCTGGAACTTCCCAATGGCCCTCCCTTGCTGGCCATCTTGTGATGGCCATCTTGTGTCCACATGGGGGCACAATCTTTGACCACATGAGGGAAGCCCTCTTATGTGTTGGAGTGATGGTCAATCTGCATATTACTCTTTTATTAGATAGGATAGAGGCCTGGTGCATGGGTGGGGACCAGCTGGTTTGCTCTAAATAGTGTCCTGGATCAGGGTGGGGGTTCCCTTGGGGTGTGAGGCGGCCTGGGTGAGGGGCCTGTGGTGGTTTGCAGGCTGGCCACGCCCTCTAGCCACCCAAGGGGAGACCGTGGGATCTGGGATTAATTTATGTTCTACAATTGAAACTTCGTAGCCTGGAGCAGAGCCAAGCGTCCTGCTCACTCCATGGCTGCAGCCATTTCTCTTGGGATATTTACTTTCTATAACTGAAACTTTGTAGCCTTAAGCAGAGACCAAGGCAGGTCAGGGCTGCAGAAAGCTTGGCTTCCTCCATCACCTGGGCAACCCTAGCCTCTGTTCTTTCCAGCTCATGGCTGCCACCATTTCTGTTGGAATATATCTTCTATAATTGAAACTTTGTAGCACTGAGTGGAGGACTAGACTGGCAAGGGCAGGCAGAAAGCTTGGCTTCCTCCATTGCCAGGGAAACCCAAACCTCCCTCCTGCTCTCAGTAGCTACAGCCATCTTGGTTGGGGTTTATTTGCATAATTTGCTCCTGATTGGCTGATGGATGTGGCTGTGGGTGTGGCTTGATTAGAGGTACAGTCAATTTGCATATTACTCTTTTCTTAAATAGGATTGCCTACCAGGCCTTGTTAAGTGTTCCCACCTTCTCTGCCACACTTAACTATGTCGTAATATTCGCTCTTAGTCCCTGGGCTCCAAAGCTTCAGCCACACTGGCCTCCCTTCCTCAAACATATCAACCAGCTATGAGTTTCAGTGTTTATTGTCCTCTTTGCTATAGTGTCTTTTAGGCCTCAGAGAGTCCTTTCGGCCTTATCTAACATGTAAATGCCACACCTTCTATGTCCCTTCACGGCTTTATTTCTTTTTATATAAGTCCTGACTCACCACTTATTTTACTTGTTCATATATTTCTTTTTTGTCTCCCTTTCCTTGTTCCAGGAGGACAGATTTTTGTTTCTTTTTTTCATTGCTGTATCTCCAATGCCTGCTATCGCTGACACACAGAATCTACTCAATAAATAGTATCTGATTTTTTAAAATTATGTAGCTTTTCATCACACACTACATGCAATTATAATGCATTTCTAGGATTCATTAAACAAATATTTGTTCAGCCTTCAAACCAGAAGGGGGCAGCAAAGCTTCACCAGCTCAGCAAACAACCACCATGCTCAGCCAGCAATTCAGAGGGGACAAGTAATGGAAACAGGCTGGCCAAAAGCCTCAGAGTCTGAGCTGAGAGGGAAGCCAAGTTGCTGGTTAGGAATGTGTCCTCACCAAGAATCAGGGAGAGAGGCAAGCAGAGCGCAGACAAGGTTTGTCCAGCAGAAGGAGACCCTCACCAGGGCTTCGTGAAAGGAATAGATCAGTTGTTAGAGAACCTAATTTAGTGGTACAGAATTAGGCAAATTATCCCAGCAAAGTCAGGCAAAACTGTTGGTACCCCTCTCAAGCACAAGCCTATTTATCTTTGTAGCCAGAGTCTGGAGTCAGAATGCACCTAGATTTAAGAGGACAGGTGGGGACTTGTGTAGGTTCCAACAAGTATGTTACCCCTTCTCTGACAGCTAATATTTTTTTAAGTATAAACAAAGATGGCAGGTACTTAAGTCCAGATAACTACAAAAGAAAACCCAATATTGGAGCCTTTAAATGATCAAAACAAGTTAAAATTGGTCCCAAATGGTCAGTAAAAAGATGGGCTTTTTCCACAATATTCCTTAGATTTAATACATATATGTGTGTATTCTCTCTCTCTCTCTCTCTCTCTCTCTCTCTCTCTCTCTCTCTCTCTCTCTAGAGGCCCAGTGCATAAAATTCATGCACAGAGGAGGGTTCCTCAGCCCAGCCTGCACCCTCTTCAGTCTGGGACCCCTTGGGGGATATCCGACAGGAATTGAGCCTAAACTGGCAGTCAGACTTCTCTCTCGCAATCCAGGAACTAGCTCCTAACCACTCACCTGCCTGCCTGGTTGATTGCCCCTAATCCCTCTGCCTGACTGCCAGATCGCCCCTACCTTGCCCCCCTGCTGGCCTGATTGACCCTAACTTGGCTCCCTGCTGGCCTGATCACCCCTAACCACCTCTGCTGCGGCCCCCAGTCTGGCCTCTCTCTGCAGGAGGTGATCTCGTAGATCAGGGGAAGGCACCATCCCCATTACCCCACTGCTGCTGCCACTGCTGTCCTGAGCCTCAGCCCTCACAGCCACTGCAGCTTGCTTTGGAAGGATGTCCACTCTAATTAGCATATTACCCTTTTACTAGTATAGATTTGGGGACCATTACAACTACGCAGGATTTAAAACACATGGCCCTGGCCACTTTGGCTTAAGGGAGAGAACATCAGCCTGTGGACTGAAAGGTCCCAGGTTTGATTCTGGTCAGAGGCATGAGCCTGGGTTGTGGGCTCAATCCCCAGTAGGAGGCCTGCAAGAGGCAGCTGATAGTGATTCTTATCATTGATGTTTCTATCTCTCTTTCCCTCTCCCTTTCTGAAATCAATAAAAAACAAAACAAACAAAAAAAAAACGCATGATCTTTACTTTGGGCTTTGTCATTTTACAATATCCTTTGTGCGGTATTTTAACTTCCCTCAACTGTCCGTTACCCACCCTTAAATGCAATCTATTTGGGGGAAAATGATCAGGAAAGTGATTCTAGTAGATAGAAGTTGTTTTTGGAGGAGATGGGGTTGTGAAAATATTTAAAATTGAGCTTGGTGATGGTTGTACCACTCTGAATTTACTTTAAAAAAAAAAAAACCACAGTTCATTGTACACTTTAGGTGACATGTACAGTATATGAGTTATATCTCAACAAAGCTGTTCTTTTTAAATAAAGACCAGTCTTATAATCAATTGCAGATGTTTTCAGAGGCTTCCCAGGATTTGCTTACTGCGTCCCAAACCACAGCTGCGACTCCCAGTTGCCTCCAGTCCTCGTGGATCTGGTTGATTTGCAAAAGAGAAGGTGGCAAGAGGCTTGTGGAATTTCTGCACCCCATTCCCGTGGTCTCCTCATAGGGCACCAGGACCATTTCCATTGTGCCAGCTCTCTGCTTCCTTTAACCTGTTGCGCAAAAGAATCCTGCGTGCTCTGGCCAGAAAGTGCATTGTCTCTTAGGTGGCCCGATTTTTTTTTTTTTAAGGTTGTTTTATGGATTAAAAAGAATAAACAGAGACGTGGAAAGCTTTTGTCAAATTCCCTTTAATGGTTCTTCCAGTTTCATGGGAAGTGAGATGTGGCTCTGAATACATCCCAACGGGTGTCTTTGGGCTAAGCGCACCCAGAACAGCACAACTCCTGCAGGTTGCCCAATACACTTCGCTGTCAGGACTCAGGGGGTTTGAGGGTGAGCAAGGCAATGGTGCAGCACAGGACCCAGAAGAAGGTAGCACTTTCTGCACTGCCCAGGCCATGTGGACTGCAGCTGCACTACCAAGGTGGGCAGGATGTTTCTGTTGTTTTGTTTTGGTATGGCCTCCATCCTGTCAGCCACTGACCAGTGCAGGCACTGAGACTGTGAACGGCTCGATGGCCCTACTTTTTGGAGGATGGTGGACGCACTCCATCCTCCTGGAGACTGGCAGTTAGACACTGGAGGCTTCCGGGGTGCTCATGGGGAGAGCGTGGCCCTAAGTACAGAACAGACTCCAGCAACTTCAGCTAGGAGGCCTCCCTGGGCTAGGGTCGGCCCACGGTCTGAAGGCTGGCCATGACCCCCATTGGGGCAGGAGTCTCCTCTGGGGCGATGGTCAGCCTGGACTAGGGCCGCCCGAGGGTTGAAGGCCAGCCTTACCCCCGATCATGGCAGGGGTCCCCTCTGGGGCACTGGTCACCCTGGGCTAGGGCCGCCCACAGTTTGAAGGCCAGCCAGGCCCCCTCAGGTCCCTAGCCTGATGTTCATTCGAGCCTTCTGTCATTTTGGATGTTATGGACCCTGAGTTTTTATATATTAGGATAGCACAGTCCTTTCAACCTTCTGTTTTTAGTCTCCTCAGGCTTTGTACCTAGTTCCTTTTTCCTCATGTTTCACTCACCACATTCTTCTGGTCTTTCTTACGTGACTCAGAGCTGCTCTGTTTAATTCAGTAGCACTGGCCATATGTGGATGGCTCTTGAGGACTGGAAATGTGGCTAATACAATTAAGGAACTAAATTTAAAATGTTATTCAACTTCAATTAATTTACATTTAAAAGCTCATACTTGATTCCATTATTGATATGAGTCTACTTGCAAATGAAAATGTTATGAAATACAAATTTTTAATTAAATTTAGCATCTGAATTGAGATAGTTTATAAGTATAAAATACAGAGTGGATTTTGGATACTTAGTTCAAAGGACATATAAAATATCTTACTAATATTTATATTGATTGCATGTTGAAATAGTGGTATGTTGGAAATATTTGGTCAGTTGAAATATATAAAAATTAACTTCATCTATTTTTACATATATATATATATTGAGTTCAGAGAGGAAAGAGTGGGAGAGAGAGAGAGAGAGAAACATCAATGATGAGAGACTATCATTGATTGTCTGTCTCCTGCACGGAATCCAGCTGGAAACCTGGGCATATGTCCTGACCTGGAATCGAACCATGACCTCCTGGTTCATAGGTAAGCACTCAATCACTGAGCCATGCCAGCCAGGTTTTTCCTACTCTTTTATTGTGGCTGCTAGAAAAAATTTGAATTACATGTATACCTGTCTTTATATTTCTATTGCACATTTTAGTCTAGAGCCTTACTACTTAAACTATGCTCTGTGCACCAATAAAGGTGTCACTAGAATGTCTTAGAAAGGTAGAGTCAGAACCTGCATTTTTTTAAAAAAAAATCCCTGAGCAATTTGTTTACCCATTAAAGCTTGAGATGCAATGATTGAGACGGCAACCACTAATCACCACCCACCCACTTTTCCTCTGATCTCTGGTATACAGAAGCTGTTCCATCAACAGTGTATAATTTTAAAACAAATTTGTAGCTTCTCATTATACACCTGTCATTCCCCTTCAAATGGCTGGATGTACTGTCCTGACCAAGCAATCTGCCAAACAGTATTGGTCTAAAAAAGATGCTGCCCCAACTCTCCAGGCCTTCCTTGCTCTTCAGATATCCATATGCTACCCCCAACTCTGTCACTCCACCTACTATAATGATACACTCAAAGAATGCTAGAACTAGACCATGACTATCATAGGTTCATTGCCCTGGGAGCAGAGTGTGAGATGGAGTTTTGTCTTCAAGTAATTTATTCAGGAAGTGATCTCAGAAAAAGATGAGAAAGAAAGCATATTAGAGTGTGGGGAGAGGGGATGCAGGGAGGGGGACAAAGCAAGGATCTAGTCTTCCTTGAGACCAGCTTTACTCTGATCCTACAGGGATGTTCTGGAGCCCAAATTGCGCCCAAGTATTGTTCCCACTTTAAAGCAAGGGTGGTCCCTTTTGTACTTTCAGACTAGGTAGTCATTGACAGAAGCTGGGGGTCAATGCATAGCCTCCATACTAGTTGGTCCCTTGTATCTGAAATGTTCTATGGATGGAGAAGCTGTGATTGGAGGGTGTACCAGCCTTGAAAGGGAATTCTTCGCTGAAGTCCTGCTACTCTTATAATTCGGTCCTGAGTCTTCCCTGCAGGTAAGTCCTCTGGCTGCAGAAGATGCTACCAAGGAGACACCGTGATCCCCACTCTTTGCCTTATATTGTTGTTTAATAGATAGAGTTTGTCATCTCTCTTCAACAATTAAAGGGCACTTAGCAAGAGCCACCCAATGGCAGTATTTAAATATATTTTTATTGATTTCAGAGAGAAAGGGAGAGGGAGAGATAGAAACATCAATGTTGTAAGAGAATCATTGATCGATTGCCTCCTGCACACCCCCTACTGGGGAGCAAGCCCACAACCTGGGCATGTGCCCTGACCAGGAATTAAACTGTGACCTTTTTCCTGGTTCCTGGGTGGATGCTCATCCACTGAGCCCACCGGCCAGGCTGTTTTTTAAATGTGGCTAATTTCACTGACATTTTGAGTCCTTCGGGATCTTAATATTTCTAGTTTGATCTTTGACCTCAAAGTAAATAATACCTGTTTTTAAAAGATAGTATGGATTGGCGGGGGGTGGGAGGAGGTAGTAGTGGTGGTGGTGGTGATTTCAGAATGGAGATTTGAGACCCAGGAGGAATGGCTCTAATTCTGGAATTGAAAATGATAAGCTTTGCCTATCTAAAAATAATATGCACACAGCCCTAACCGGTTTGGCTCAGTGGGTAGAGCATCAGCCTGGAGACTGAAGGGTCCCAGGTTTGATTCTGGTCAAGGGCATGTACCTTGGTTGCGGGCACATCCCCAGTAGGGGGTGTGCAAGAGGCAGCTGATCAATGTTTCTCTCTCTCTCTGATATTTCTAGCTCTTTATCCCTCTCTCTTCCTCTCTGTAAAAAAATCAATAAAATATATTAAAAATAATATGCACACATACTTACATGGCATATTTACATGCATATGACACACTTAACTTTATTTTCTGTAGCCTTACATACCTCAGGCCTGTCCTCTGCTTCTTCAAGTTTGCCATTGAAGATGCCCAAGTATGTAACACTGTAGGGACTTCAATTTCTTCTAGAGCATTACAGAAATTACTGCAAACACAAGTGTGTCCTGCTGATGGATGCTTCTGGGAGACTGACATTCAACATTAACTCTTTTTGCGACAAGTAGTTAGGATTGTGTTTGGGTTGTTTTCTACCGATTTCTTCTACCTGGTGGGCCGACAGGCACAGTATCCTGAAATAAAGCCAAGCCTTCTTGCTGAGGAATCCTTACTTTGCACCAGTGACATCCACAGCTAAACTGTCTGTGGGAAACTGCCATTGGTGGAAGTTGTTGCTCCATCTGGAAGGATGTTGTGCTATGTCTTACTTTTTTTTTCTATATCCTTTCCTGCTTAAGAAAGGTTCATCTGCCATATGCTCCCATTTTATCTTTCTGCCGTTCATACTACTCTCCTGTTATGATGACCCGGGGTGCAGAATCACGGAGTCATGCTTCCCTAGTAAGAAGCTGAACAGTAAAGAGTTAGTTAAAAGGGCCTCACACATGGTAATGCTCAATACATGCACTCTGTGTTATTTTATCTCTGCTCTTTTATCTTTTAACTAGGGGCCCAGTGCATGAAATTCGTGCACTGGGGATGGGTGATCCCTCAGCCCAACCTGCCCCTCACACACACTGGGAGCCCTCAGGGGATGTCCTACTGACCACTCACCTGCAGCCTGCCCAAAGGCTAAAGCCTCAGCCAGAGGCTTTAGGCCTTGGGCACCCAGCCATCAATCGCTCTGCAATGGGGCCGATGGCGGCTCCATCTCAGCCTCACCCTTACTCCCCCTCCCCTCTGGCCCGGGCCCTCAACCCAGCCAGCTCACCCCCGACTAGCACAGGCCTCGGTCTCGCCCCTCCGGCCCAGGCCTTCTCCCTGGCCAGTGTGTGCTGGCTGCCTCAACCACACCCCCCTGCAGCCTGGGCCACCTCAGCCCTGCTCCCCACCTCAGCCCCGCCCCTCGTAGCCCTGGCCAACTCGGCCCTGCCTCCCCGGCTCGGGCCACTTGCTCAATGGCTGGCTCTGCCCCAGCTCCTGATTGGCTCGTGGGTGTGGCTGGTGGGCGTGGCTTGTGGTTGTAGTGAAGGTACAGTCAATTTGCATATTACTCTTTTATTAGATAGGATTCCATCTCCTTGATCCCCTTATCTTCTCCTTGGGCTCTTTCTCAACTGTAACAATAATGCACAAATGAAAGGTGTGTGTCCTAGGAACACTCATAGCATTTATAAGGGGCTTTCTTCTTTGTACCCCTGCCTTAAGCTATGAGAACACCTGCAAAAAGTTGATTTGAGCTCCCCAAAATATTTTTCAGTCATTTTTCTAAAAGACTGAATCAAAACTCTGCCTCCATTTAAAAATCAAAGTTCAAGCTCTGGAGATTATTTAGAATTATCTTATTTGGCAAAAAAAAAAAAAAAAAAAAAAAATCCTACAAATAAATGAATTAAACCAATAATCAGGTAACTTAATATGGGTTTTTTAAATGCTGAAAATTTGCCTACTTTACCGTAAAACAACTTTTCACTAAATATGGCTATATGTTTTCTGAAAATTGGTTTATGAACTTGAGATTTAGTAACTACACATGTAGAGATGTTGATAATAAAGATAATAAACAACATGTTGAGAAATTATCTAAGCCAATTTGATCATTCCTAATTATTAGATACTTTTTGGTAACCTAGTTCAAAGAGATATGTAAGTACTAAAGTTCTCCTCCCCCAAAGTCTGGCTACCAGCAAGAATGTTACAATGAAAGCAAATCTCAGGCCAAAATTTGCCAGAGCTACACATACTACACATACAAGTAGGCAGAAGAAAATGTGACAATGGAATGTTAGTCAGTCTTACAAAGGAAGGAAATTCTTATACATGCTGCAAATGGGTGAACCAGAGGATACCATGCTAAGTGAAATAAGATAAATACTGCCTGATCCCACTTAAATGAGGTACTTAAAGAAGTCAAAATCATAAAGACAGAAAGTAGAATGGTGATTGCAAGGACTGAAGGGAGCGAATAATAGGGAGATAGTTTAATGGATACATAGTTTCAGCGTTATAAGATGAAAAGGGTTCTGGAGGTGTTTGGTGGTGATGGTAGCACCACATTATCAATTTATTTAATACCACTGAACTGCACACTTAAAAGTAAATTCCATGTGTATCTTACCAAAATACAAAAAAATTGGGGGGAGAAAAAAGGTCATTAACCTACTCTGTAAATTCAGTGATGTCCTCTCCTTAGTCCTTTGCAGGAAAGATTCACTCAAGGCAGATACACCAATATTCTAGTCGTAAGATTCTGCCAACCTTCTGATAAGATTAGACAGCAGACTCCTCCAAAAATGTCTAGACATGTAACTCAACAGAGTCCTTAGGTTTAGGGCCAAGCCATTCTCAACAGCATAGCAGCCTCTTAGGATTGTTAGATTCTTATTTCCTGTTCATACAAATGTGGAGTTAACTATGAAGTAGTTTTTGCCAGTCTGTATATTTTGAACCTCTCCAATAACATGAATGAAGAATCATTTCTATCATCATATCCTAATTATTAAAACTTTTGCTATATGGCCAGCTGGTATGGCTCGGTAGTTGAGTGTTAATCTATAAACCAGGAGGTCTCCGCTTGATTCCCAGTCAGGGCAACACGCCCATGTTGCAGGCTCAATCCCAGTAGGGGGAGTGCAGGAGGCAACTGATCAATGATTCATCATTGATGTTTCTATTTCTTTCTCTTTCTCCCTCTCTGACATCAATTAAAAATATATTTTTTTTCAAAAATTAAAAACGCACACAAATCTTTTGATATGGATCAGTGATAAATCTGGTTAACTTTTTAAATACTGGCTAAACACCTCTCTGGTGTGAATTCCTTATTAATTATTTCAGCCATTAACCAAATGTCTTAGAGTAGGGACATTTATCACACTATTTCTCTACTTGCAGATTCCTAGCCCTATTACTGGATTGCCCTAAATTAGTGGTTGGCAAACTGCGGCTCTTGAGCCACATTTGGCTTGCGAGCCGCGGTTTGCAGCTCTGTTGACTAATGAGTTTGCCGACCACTGCCCTAAATAAACTCTTTTAAATAACACATAGGTTATTATATCATGAAGCATTTTTCAGGGCAGACAATGTCTATCTTCCCCAAACCTTTCCAACTAATGTATCCCCTTCATTCTTCTTAATTTCCCAGTTTTCTTAGCCCCAACACCCCAGCCTGACTTGTGAGTGTTTTAGGGAATGACTTCTATGTTAAACCCAATTTTATGTTCAGTTCAACACTATTCTATTCCCTGTGGTTTCGTTTAGACACTTAGAAAATAAATAGCCAGGTTTTTTTTTAGGCTTTTGAAATATTGGTAAATTTGTTTTGTTTTGAATACATTTTATATTGATTTCAGAGAGGAAAGGAGGAGAGAAACATCCATGATGAGAATCATTGATTTGCTGCCTCCTACCTATGCCCCTCCTGGGGATCAAGCTCACAAGCTGGGCATGTGCCCCGACCAGGAATCTAACCGTGACCTCCTGGTTCACAGGTTGATACTCAACCACTGAGTCACGCCACGCCACGCCACGCCACGCCACGCCCGCTGGTCTAGTTTTAGTTCACCAACTTGTGCAAATTCACTCCTTTTCGGGGCCATGGTTCTCAACCTTGACCATACATTGGAGCACCTGAGGCCCCACTGAAGTTCTGAGGCAGTTCTGCAGGGACACAATGGGGCATGGGTATTTTCACAAGCCCTTCAGAAGTTTGCGGTGTGCTGCCAAGGTTGAGAACCATTGTTCTGAAGGCTCACTTTAGGTTGCCATATAAATGACAAATTCCAGTCAACTTTTAATTTCTAACAACAAAACATTTTGTAGTATGAGCATTTCTGTGCTAAAATTTTATGCAAAATTCTGTTTGAACTGAGTCTCCTGTGTTCTTATTTGCCAGACTCGTCAGCCCTATCATTTCTCTGACTTTAATCTATGGCTTCATAGGAAACAGGAGGCTCATTTACATCCCTTAATTAGAAAGCATTAAGACTATTTGTCTTTTCTTTCAGGCCTGCTTGTACTACACCGTATACCTATAAAAACTCATTTCTTAGCCATTAGACACACTGTAAGTTCAGCCAGTTCTTTGCTTTCACAAGCTGCCAGCATTTTTTCCTCACGTTTTCCATGTTTCCTTCCCTTCCAGCAAAGGAAGTTGAAAGCTCTCTTGGACTTTAAATCATTCTGACATTTTTCCACTTCGTCTTTCAGACTCCAGCTGGAGAACATTATCTGCTTCTGAAGGATTGTGTGATTAGAATTGTCAACCTGGACAATCCAGGATAGTCTCCCTATTTGGGTCCATAACCAATCGCACCCGCAGAGTCCCCTTCGCCACATTACTGTCGTCACATATCCTCGGCTGCGGGGAGAGGGGTGTAGACTTTTCGGGGCCTCGGGGCCTACCACGCGGTCTTGGGTGTCACCTTCACTGCTATCAGACCCCTCATCACGCCTCTGTTGCAGTGGAACACATTCTCCAATTGTTTTTCTGAGAAAGGATGTACGAAAAGAGTATTTCAAACTTAGCATATCTAAAACTATCTTTCGATCATCTATTCCCATTGCCCTGAGTCCAGAGTTTATTGCCGCAGACCTGTCATCATTGGCTTCAAGCGGCCTTCTCGCTCCCTGAATGAGCACTTTGCCCTGCAGTCTCCAACTCGCACTCGCTGCCACCTGCCCAGAGTGGAGTCAACAGCCCTGCAGTGGTTCAGCTTGGTGGCGCACAGGGGGGCGCACGGGTGGGACCTTTGGCACCAGAAGGTAAGCAATTGAGGGGGAGGGGGTGCTGTCAGAGGGGAAACTCAGCCCCCCAGGTAGTGGGAAGAGCCTTAGGCGGCGTGGAGGAGGGTCGTGGAGGTGGATCTGGAAGAGACCCAGCAGGTGGTCTGGGAGCTCAGAGCCCAGAGGGGTTGGGAGGCCACCGAGCCGCCAGGAGCAACTTCTGCGGCGGAGGCCCGAGGACGGCGGAGAACTTTCCCACGGGCCCGCCCGCCCGCGCGGCCGCGCTGCTCGCGGGTCTGCGCGGGGTCAGGGCGGCGCCGCCCACGCGGGCTCAGGTCGGGGCGCAGACGCGGGCGCGCGGGCGGCGGTGGCGGCGGGAGCGACCCGCCTCCGAAACCAGGCCGCGGGCCCGGGCCGCCGGCGCCGCTCGAGCGCCTTCCGCGGGGTTTGGCTCCTGTCGCTTCCCGTCCCGCGGAACCCGCATTGCCGCCGCGGGAGCCCCGCGATCCTCGCTGGAGCCGGGCTCGGGCTCGGGACGCAGGTGAGGCCGGCAGCTCCGGGCGGACGCGGCGGGCGTCTCCCCGCGGGCTCCGGCCCTGCCCGGCTCGGCGGCGCTGCGGCCCCGCGGTGCCCGGGAGGACGCGGAGGGCGAGGCTGGCTGCGGGGCCGCCCCGGGGCCGCCCCCGCCTCCCGGCCGGCCGCAGGTGCTGGGCGCCGGCGGGGTGACTTTCGCACCTGCGGCTCCTCGGCGTCGGCGGGGCGCGCCCCGGGCGAGGGTGGAATTACACGGGTCGGAAACGCGAGCCGGGCGGCCGGCGCGGGTGCGGGGCGCTGCGGGGCGGAGTTGCTGCGTCCCGTGCCGCCGCCGGGGCGCCGGGCAGGTGGGCTGCGCAGACCCGCTTCCTTTTGTCTGGTCCGTGTGGGCGCGGGCGCCGGGCTGCGAGGGCGGCCGGCCCGGTCCCGGAGCGCAGACCCGACGCCGCGGTCCTGGGCACGGAGATGCGGCGGGCGCAGGTGGGCAGAGGGGCCGGGCCTGGAGGGGCGAGTGCGGCGGGGTACGGGCTTAGTTAGCGCGGGCCGGCTTCCACGGCCGGCGTCTTTTAGAACCAGACTCTGTATTTTTGTAGCATCTGATAGTTTTAAGTGCCTCCGGGAGAGCGTTCATTAGTCACTTCAAAGCAGCTCTGTGTAGGCAGCTCGCCTTTAAGTTGTCCCATTTTACAGACGGGCAGCCGAGGCGCCGCCAGGAAGAGGGACGATAACCAGCCCAGGCTGTCATGAGAACTTGTCTGGCTCAGCCCAGTCATCAGCCTCAAACAGATCCCGTGTTTACTTACTCCTTACTTTCTAAAACCTTTCCTAAACAATGGAGTTGGGTCCTTTCAGACTCCTGACATAGTATCCCTAAAGGTGATGCGTCAAAGGCCAGACTCATTTCAGTTGTTGACTAGGGGCGGGTTGTTAAGTCTTTATTCTCCTATACGTTTTCCACTGAGACCCAAAGACGGTGGTCATCAGAGCAGAGACCCTAACTACTTGTTTAATGAATAAGTAGAATGGAGGAGGCCAGTTCCTGGGCCTCCCTAACTGCTGAGCAGGCAGTTTTCTAAGTTTAGGACAATAGTCGACGTTAGTACTTGTAATGTAAGTTACCATGGAATCGTGCGCATTTTAAGTAGAATACAGTCAGTAAGTCACCTGACATACTGAGACTGCATTAAGTCGGGGTGTGTTTAATATGAAAGTTTGAACTTCATGTAAATGTGAGTGTAGATCTTTATAATAATTTAGAACTGAGGCATCTGCCTCCACAGTATATGTTTTGCATGTACATACAGCTGGGTCACAATGGCCTCATCAAAACACAGAATTGCTATTTTCAAAGAAGATGTTACCAAGTTGTGTGTACAACAGATTTTCCTGATGACACCCATTACCAGATGTATTCATCTTTTTCATTTCTGGGTTTTTTGGAAATGTTATAACTGTATTATATGTATTGTCTGTCACATATTGTAAGTGTCAGTCTGTTATAACAAGCAGTTAAGAAGATACTGATCTGGTCCCCTAAAAATAATCAAGGAGGTTTATGATAAACATATGAAATCCTTTTCTGAGGAAGCAGTTAGAAGTAGGTAATTTTCTGTTCAGTCTGTAGCTTGAGAACAGGGGTAATACTGTGGCTACAAATATTCTACATTCCACTGAATAACAGATGCATAATCAGGAGCTTATAAAAAGAAGGGGTTCTCTCCTTTTGATATTTAAGTGTTAAAAAGTTTCACCGTTTAGCAGCCAGATCTCTTTTACAAATGGTAACTTTGAGAAAAATCAGATTTTGAGATAAAGACTATTGAAGTGAAGTACTAGTAAATTATCAGTTGACAAATAGAAGTTTCCCTTAGAATAGACCTAAGATGAGAAAGTGAAAGTTTTTCTCCTTGTTAGGTACTTAGTTTGGGTCCAGATAATGGTCCATGCCCATCTCATCCCATCCATGAGTTAATTGCACCTTGCCTCTGACCCTCACTGTAATCCCCGACCTTCCTGCATCTTTGCTGCCTTTGGGCAGAGGAAAGTTCGCTCAGGAAGGAAGCTCAGGGAAGCTATGAGGATGTCTGTTTCCTATATAACATAAATTTTCCCACTCAGTTTGGAAATTCAGTAGTTCATATTTAAGGTCTAGTCAGAATGTCCTTTTATCAAAGCCCCAATAATGCCCACATTAAAATATCTTTATTTGACTCTGTATACAATAAAGTGTAGAAAAAAAGAATCATATTGCTGAAAGTGAGTATTCTTCGTTAACAAGGGGTTTTGTTGCTGACTTAGATTTTAGAAAATATTTGGGAAATGACATGAGTGGTAAGTCTCTTACAAAGCTAGCTGAGAATATTGGTGTGGTTACATTTTTTTATCTTTCTACTTTTCTCTGTAGCCAAGAGAAATATAGGAGATTATTCTAATAATAGAAGTGTCCTCAAGTTCTATAATTTCTTTACCTTATTAATTCACTGATGGTTTAGTAGCCTGAAAATTTTAGAAGCAACTTCAAAACATTTTTTTTTTTTAGGGAATAAAACACTTTCAATGTATTTGTCATTAAATACGATTTTAAAAGTGACAATTTAAAGAGTGATTGGGAAGAGTCCCACATCCATAACAGGCTTATGGTTCTAATATCAGAAGCAGAACAGAAAAAGCACTGAGAATACGGGAAACAAGTGTGTGTATAGATGGCTGTGTGGTAACCCACTGTACCTGCTTCGGGTTGGCAGCTGGAATAGCATCTTGACCTGGTGAGGCCCTGCCAGGCACATGCCCCCGCCCCTCACCCTCAGGCTCCCAGTGTGCTCACTGCTGCCCAGGGCCTCCTGGGAACTGTCAGAGGTGCCTTTGAAGGCTCCCTCCCACAGCTCTGGTGAAAGTGGCCTTTGGGAGGGTTGTGTGTGTGTGTGTGGGGGGGGGGGGGGGAGATAGCAGGTGGTTACAAAGCTGTTTTGGTTTGTAATAGACAAGGGTCACAGTAATGGGCCAGAGGTCACAAACACCCCTATCCACCTCCACTGAGGGTCCAGCCTCATCTGAACTTTCCTCAACCCGGACACCACAGGCCATGTGCTCATAGAGGCGAGGGAGCCAGGTCCCACGCCAGCCCTGCCCTACCCTGCCCTGGCCCAGCCCAGGCTCCTTCCTCAAACTGGGTGTCTCGGAACCCTTCCAGCTGAGTGCCAGCCCAGCTTGCACCTGCACCCCAGTAGGCTCCCTTGGTCTCTTTCTGTTTGGGGGCTGTTTTGGTCCAGAAGTCCTCCGCAGGCCCAGTCAGCACTGGAGAACAGCAGTTGGGCAGTCATCTGGGGACTCACCTCTCACTCCCTGGAGGTGCAGGCCTTGCTGAGCGTGTCTGCTATGATAGCCCTTCAGTGAGGTCTCCAGCCCTCTGCAGCTCTCTGCTCCCCAGTCAGGAGGCCATTAGGAGGGCAGAGCTCCTGCGTGGTCTCAGGGGGCAGTTGCGCAGGATTTGCCGAGTTCCTCTGGGCGCAGAGCTGCATCTAGTCCATGCCCGTGCGGCCTCCAAATAGGTGTGGGGGAGGCCGCTGCTTCCCTGCCACCATGTTGTCAGACTGCCTCAGTCAAATATTCTTTTAAAATTGCTGAGATAAGCATGAGTCTTATTGTGAATGAGATTTGCCTGGCCTGTTTAAAAACTTGTTGAAAAAATTTATCCAGGGAGTCCAGAATTGAATTACGGACACCAATTTATTCAGCATGTAATGAGTAGTAGAAACCTGTGAGTCAATGATATAAGTCAATCGGGGACTGTCTACTTAAATTTTATTTCATAGGCAAAAAAAAATGAAAACTAAGCTATTTGGCCTTATTCGGATCAGATTTTTGGTTTTAAGATAGAGTCTTTTCTTCTCCAGGCCACTTGTCTTCTGGAAGATATATATAAGTTGTATAATAAATATTAATAGAGCTGTACCTATTTGACTTAGAACTAGCTAAGGCTGTGGAGTCCTAAATAAAGTTTTCCCCGCTTTAGTCAGACATGCATTTTGCTCACCAAATACGATACCGTTTCCCAAATGGCTGGTTAGCTTCTGTTATTTTCCTTGCTCAAGATGCCCATTGCTCTCCACTTTTGATGCTATTTAAATCCTCCCTCCTTTAAGACCCAGATGGAATGGAGGTTACCATTATCCTAAACTTGGTATCTCTAAGTCCTATTCATGTTTTTATATTTTTACTATATATGCATGCATAATAAACAAAATATAACATTGTACATGCTTTAAAATTTTTTTATATCTTAACTATGTTATATTTTTCACTATTGTGTATATTTCTGCAGCCATTTTCTTATTTAACATACTTTGAAATTTTTAAATATATGGTCAGCTTTAGTGATATTGCTAGATGTTATTACATTGTTAGTGAACAAAAGAGTATTTGTCAAATCTCCTATTGATGAACACTTGGGTTGTTTCCAATTTTTTGCTACTACCATAAAAGGTTGCTAAAATGAACATTTCTATGTGATATAAGGCACATACAAATCTAAAACTAGGACTGCAAATCAATAGGTGCATGTTTCATTTTTACCAAATCTTGCCAAATAACTTTCTGCTTTCAATGTTATCTAAATCCTCTCTAGACCCAGATGGAATATAATTTTCCCATTAGGTATTGTTAGACTTTTAGATTTTCCCCACTCTGATTAATGTGGAATACTTCTTTTCATTTTCATTTTCCTGATTTCTGGTGAAGTTGAACACGTTTCTTATGATTATTGGCCATTTTGGTTACCTCTTTTGGGAATTGTGCTTTCAAAGTCTTTGTTTATTCTTCTGTTGGATATTTGTCGTATTAAAAATGTTGTGTTGTAGAATTGTAGATATTAACCATTTGCTTATAATATTTGTTGATCTCTTCTTCTTGTCTCTGAGTTGCTTCTTAATTTTGTTTATATTTTCTTATACTGAAATTTAAAAAGATAGCAATATTTTAAATTTATTAGTATAATTATTTTTTGGAACAATTTTATGACTCAACATGTAATTACAACCTTGGTGAAGTTTGCAGTATTCTATCTTTCATAAGTTCTAGGTTAGGTAGGTGATAAATAAATAAATGAAATATGCCACACAGTTTGTCACAGAAATATACATAAAATTAATCATCTTTAACAAATTAAGTGAAAGTTCCCTAGTTCAAAATGACATCTAAATAGCAGACTCCAGGGTAGCCTTTTTCTCCCTTTTTCTTTATTGTACTATGAAGACACAGAATAAAATGAAAACTCACCATGAAACCAAACAGCAAAAAACTCCTACAAACCAGGAGAAAGTGATATTAATTAAGAAATAGATTATCCTCTATTGAGAGGAATTTCTCTACATCAGTACCTGCATATCCCTGCCCCACCCTCTTGATACACATTGTCTGATACAGGCCAGAAGGCTTCTTTCTGCCCGTTGCAGTCAATTCCCTCGGATACTTAGGTCCTCTGCCAACTAGCAAACTAGGAAGACAGCCCTGACCACCTCCATCACTGCTCTGTGAGACAGGAAGTGCTGGATTTAAATTTTTACTCTCTGTTCCAGCAAATTCCAGGAAACCATAGGCAGAATGTAGGAGTTTGTGGCGGGCATTTAGAGAGGAGAGACACAGAACCCTGGCGATAATACATAGCAGCATTGTGGTTACAGTTATTCTCAGGGGTCATGGCATTTCCTCCAGGGAAACAGGCAGTAAACGGTGGTGCAGGATGCCCCATCTCTGAAGGACAGGGTGCAGAACGGAGAACAGGCGGTGAGGGCTGCTAGACAGGAAAACTGGACTGAGTGCTTTGTGTATCAGCAAACTAGTTTGTATCATTTTCCCCAATTGTCTCAAAAATATATTTTTGAATCTGTTTGAATTGAGATCCAAATAAGGTCTGCACATTGATATCTTAAATCTCTTATGTTCCTCTTCCCTCTTTTAAAAACTTATTTTTGTTGGGGGGAAAAAAAGGCATTTGTCATATAAAATTCCCCACATTCTGTGTATAGCCAATTTTATCCTGACGGTATTATTTGACATGTTTCTCTAGTCTTCATAAAGTGGTTCTTATATTTGATACCTGACTCAATTTGGTAAATTTTTTTTTAAAGAATATAGATGGTGCTGAGTACTTCCAATTGCTTTACCTCAGGAGGTAAATGATGTTTGGTTGTTGCTATGGTCCGATTGTATCCTTCCAAATTTAGTTGTTGAAGAGTTAATACCCACTTCTTCAGAATGTGACTGTATTTGGAGATAGGTCCTTTAGAGAGGTGATTAAGTTAGAATGAGGCTGTTTGGGTGGGCCCTAATCCAATCAGATTGCTATTCTTATAAATAGAGCAAATTTGGACTTGGCTGCAGTACTATCCCATACACCAAAAGGTTTTGGGTTTGATTCCAGGTCAGGGCACATACCTAGGTTGTGGGTTCAGTCTCAGGTCAGACACATTTGTAAGGCAGCCAATCCATGTTTCTCTCACATGGTGTTTTCTTTCCTCTCCTTCCTTTCCTCCTCTACCTCTCTCCTTCCCTCTGTGTCATCATCCTCTCTCCGTCCTCCTCTAAAATCCATAAGCATATCCTCAGGTAAGCATTTTAAAAACAGAAAGACATCCGTCTGAAAGATCATGTGAGGACCCATGGTAAGGCAGCCGTCTAAAACTTCAGAAGAAATCAATCCAGAGGGCCCCTGGATCTCAGCTTTTTAGCCTTCAGAACTGTAGGAAAATTTCTGTGAAAGCCACCCAGTCTGTGGTACTTTGTTATTGTAGCAAACTAATACAGTTGTACTGTTTTTAATTATGATTATTTAGTTATGACATTAGGATTGATCTTTGAATGCAGGCAGTAGCTGCTTTATATCTATGTACATAAAACCCTAATATGCAAAAAGTTGGGTCAAGTTTCTAAGCTTTCTAAATCTCCATTTTCTGGCTAATGAAAAGAAAATAGAATTCTACCAAGTCTCCTATCTACCTACTCCAGGACTTCTGAGATGATCAAATGAGATTAAGCACATGAAAACGCTTCACAGACATTTGGTTCAAGTACAAAATGTTCGCACTGGCTATAAAGCAAGTCAGGTTCCCAGGCTGAAGAAATTTCAAGGAGGCTAGTTTCTAGGGAGAGGAAACTGACGTCATAACCTGGCACCCACAGCTACCATTCCTGGGCTGGGCCGGGCTGGGCTGTGGGCCACATTTTGCACTATGGGGTCTTAGCAGTGTTGGCTGTAATTTGGTGAAGTGTGGCTCCAGGGTTGTGGCAAGGTCTGTGTCCCACTTGAGGGAAGTGGAGTGTTGGTTTGTTGGACCAGGTCCATGGTGCCCTTTATTTTTAAATAAAATTATGGCAGCTCCTGTGTTAAGCATCTGCCCCCTTGTGGTCAGTGCACATCATAGCTACCAGTTGGATGGACACTTAGCCTTTTATATATGTGTGTGTATATAGGTAGGTAGATAGGTAGATAGATAGATAGATATGCAGAGTATTTGGTGGTATTGTGAAGGATTATATACTAGTAGACTTGAGACACTGCTAAAAAAGAGAGGAGAGAGGAGAAAGGAGAGAGGGGGAGAGAGGAGAGAGATAGAGGGAGAGAGAAAAAGAGAGAGAGAGAGAGAGAGAGAGAGAGAGAGAGAACGAGAACGCAGGATATGTGCCTGCTAATGCCCATTCTCTGGAGCTTAAATGTACATGTTAGTATAGTACTATGGTGGCACAGTGACATGGGGACTAAACAGAGGCTTAGGTGTCAGATGAGCTATCCAAAGGAAAGCTTTTCAGGAAAGAGAGAAAACAGTAAAAGTACTAGGAGCTTTAAGTCCTTTTTGAGGGGGAGGGTGAACAGTGATGGGATAATAAGTAAATAAGCTCAAATCTCTTAGCTTCCAGATTAGTGCTTGTTCTATGAGGAGATACCTACCTCTTTGTTGTCTCCATTATCTAGCAATCTTTTGCAGTAGCCTAGTATAGCTGCCTCTGTACCCAACAAAAGCCTCTCTGTGTAACTACTCTTTTTCCCAGAAGAAAAAAACGAGTTTGAAGTCAGGCCAGTATGTTTATTTTTGCTGCCACTTTCTCATTGAATATTTTCTTTTTTTTAAATCTTTATTGTTCAGTTTATTAATTACATTGTTTCCCCTTTTTTACCCCCCTATATCTCCCCTCCACCCTGTACCTATCCCACCTTTCCACCCTCACCTTCCCCTCCCCACTGTCCTCTCCCATTGTTGCAAGATTTTTGTCCAATCTCTTGCTGTACTTCCCACAACCCTTTTCTCCCCAAGAAGTGTCAGTCCATTCCCTCTCTATGTCCATGTTTCTGTTATATTCACCAGTTTATCCTGTTCATCAGCCTATCAGTTCACTTTATTTTTATGTTCATTTGTTGATAGATGTATATTTGTTGTTCATAATTTATATTTTTACCTTTTTCTTCTTCCTCTTCTTAAAGAATATCTTTCAGCATTTCATATAATATTGGTTTGGTGGTGATGAACTCCTTTAGTTTTTTCTTATCTGTGAAGCACTTTATCTGATCTTCAATTCTGTATGATAGCTTTGCTGGATAGAGTAATCTTGGTTGTAGATTCTTGCTATTCATTATTTTGAATATTTCTTGCCACTCGCGTCTGGCCTGCATCATTTCTGTTGAGAAATCCGCTGACAATCGTATGGGTGCTCCCCTGTAGGTAACCAACTGTTTTTCTCTTGCTGCTTTTAATATTCTCTCTTTATCTTTTGCTCTTGGCATTTTAATTATGATACGTCTTGGTGTGGTCCTCTTTAGATTTCTATATTTTGGGGTTCTGTGTACTTCTTGGGCTTTTAAGTCAGTTTCTTTCACCAGGTGGGGGAAGTTTTCAGTCACTATTTCTTCAAGTAGGTTTTCATTACCTTGCTCTCTCTCTTTTTCTGGCACCCCAATAATTCGGATGTTGGCATGCTTGAGGTTGTCCCAGAGGCCCCTTACACTATCTTCAATTTTCTGAATTCTTTTTGTTTCTTGTTTTTCCAGCCGAGTGGATTTTGCTTCTTTGTATTTCAAATCTTTGACTTGGTTCGACTTGGTTCTTGTGGCCCTCTGGACTGCTTTTAGGACTTTGTGTGATGTTTTTTATTTCAGTCTGTGTATGCTTGATTTCTAGTTGGTCCTTTTTCATATCCGTGAGGGTCTGGTTCATATCCTCAGAGGTCTTGTTCATTTCCCTGAGGTTCTCATTCATTTCCGTGTAAGTCACATTCATTTCCTGGTTGGTCTTGTTTATTTGCTCGCAATTCTCATTAAGATCATCGGCCTTTTCTAGGAGCCTCTTGAAAAGCCTTATAACCGTGGTTTTGAACTCTATGTCTTGTTGTCTTTTCTCCTCCATTTCTTTCACCCCTGATTTCTTTCCATATCTCTGCATAGTGGCTGCTTTATGTGGTAGATATCCTCTAAGGGTCAGTGGCACAGCCTCCCCAGTTATTTGAGATGGGTACTCTTACTGCAATCCTTTATGGGTTGTACAGTATTTTTGAATTTAAACCCAGCTTGTTGTTGTTAGCCCTAGGAGGGTTTGACCTCCAGGCCAATTGGCTGTGAAGGGAGACTGTGTTCAGGTTGGATGGGCGGAGTCTCTGAGCTGCACAGGCAGCCTCTGTGTCAGCTATGTCCTATGCGGCGCTTGCGCGCGGGTCTCTGTTGGATGGGGATGGCTGCAGGCACCTCCAAGAGAAAGCCGCCAGTCTCTTCCCCTTGCCAGACAATTCTGCCTCTCCCCAAAGTGTCTGCACCCCTAAAGTCTAGCCCAGGGTTGTAAAATAGATGATTTCCGGGACCTGGAGACAAGTTTGCAGGGGGCAAGTCATGGGTTTGTGCGACCCTTGCGCCCAAACTTCTTTTCCCTGCCTCCGGGTTTCTCGCAGACTAGGAGCCCTCTGCCGCGCCCCGCTTCCAGGGTGCGTCCCTCGGACCTCGGACCTCACCTGGCACTGGGGAATCTGTGCAGTGGGACGTCTCCACGTATCCCGGATCTCGGACCTCGCCTGGCACTGGGGAATCTGTGCAGTGGGACGTCTCCACGTACCTCGGATCTCGGACCTCGCCTGGTGCTGGGGAATCCATGAAGTGGGACGTCTCCGCCCTCCCCTTTGGCGAAAGAAATCCAGCCGGGGTTGCTGCTCCAGCCCCAGCCCACGCGCGCTACCAGGACGGCTCCTAACCTGTTTCCGTCTTCAAGGCTGCGCTCCCGCCGCTCCTCTGAGTCTCAGTGTCCCACCTTTACTCTTATTTGTGGAGTTTTCACTCAGCCAGCTTTCTGGCGATTCTGGGTGATTTTTGTTTTGTTGTTATGTTGTAGTTCTTAAATCGTTGCGGGGGCAGAACAATAGATGTTTACCTATGCTGCCATCTTAGTTCCTCCTGAATCTTTTCTTGATTATTGCTACTTTATCCATTAAAAAGAATATAACTATCCAATAAGATTATGGCAAGTTAGACAACTACTTATTATTAACTTTCAGTTAGACCACACTTTATAGCATATTAACATATTCCACATAACATAATATATTTTAGCTCTTATATACCCTTCTGAGAAATCAAATACCCTTGATAGGCATTTGTGGAAAGCAGGTTCTATTTGACCTCAGGATCAATTCTTAGATGTTTCCCTCTGAAAGCTCTGACAATTTTGCCTATTCTCTTTACCTACCTTCCCCCCCTTATATACTTTCATAATAAAGGTATTTGTTGATCTTTGTGTTTACTGACAAAATAGTAGGTGCTCAACAAATACTTAATGAATGAAGGATATCTGTAGCCTCAAAATACAACATAAAATTGATTTTTAGAAAATCACTTGATTTCATTTTCTTCTTGCTATTGTCTCTTCTTGGTCCAATAAAAAATTATTGGCACTTTTATTTAAAATGTGTTTGAATATTTCCTAGATTGCTCAAAAATATCCCAGAATGGCTAAATATATCCTTTGGAACAGTAACTTGTGGAATCATTATATCGTCTTTTCTACGATTTACATGTAAATACAAATATATATATACACCTTTTAGAAAAGTATTATTTCATCTTTGCTCACAACTATTAATTCTGTATGTAGTATCTTTTGCTTATATTTTCTCCCTAAGAAAGTAGTGTGTGACAAATAGTATGTAAAATGAATGGGTTCTCACACCATTACTTTTATTTATCTTTACAACTTGTTCCTTCTTTTTACCAAAGAATGGTGGCAGTTAAAATGGGCAAAGTAAATCAAAATACAGAAGTTACAAAATGCCAGCATCTCTTCAATTATTATTATTATTTTATTTTACAATTCTTAAAATATCACTTGGATTGAAAGACTGCAGTGAGCATCCAAGGCCATGTATCTGAAGATGTTTATGAAAGAGAAGAAAGGGAAAAGGAAAAAGTTTGAAGAATAAAGAGATGGTATTTAATTATGTAGATTAAGGAGATGTAGGAGAGGATAGGAAGTACCTGGCAGCTACAATAGCATCAAATTATATTACCTGTTCTCCTTAAGATTAAATATGCATGTCTAAGAGGTCAGCAAGCCCAGGGGAGGGAGAAGGAAGGTAGATGAGAGTTGATTAGATGGTGATAGGTAGTTTTAACCATTGAGTACTTAACAAAAGTTGGGTGATTTCCATAAAAAAATGTATCTGGATATGAATACCAAAGTGTCCTATGCAAAACCACTCAACAGTTAAAAAGCTGTTGAAGTTGACTTCAATATGTTCAAACCCCCAAGTGTGTATTGGCGATTACTGAAGAAGATTGAGATCTCTCTCTGCAACTCATGATTTAGACAGTTCTAGAGCTAATACATTGGAGGCCTCAATTGCCATTTTAGTTACTGCAGCTACCAAGTCTAGACTTATAGAATTGACAGTTTAGAAATCACCTGGTCCAGTCTCCTCACTGTACATATAAGGTATCTAATTTGACAAAGATTGAAAGCTAATGTGAGAGGGATCCTGAATTACAAGCCACCTTTTACTAAATAATACATGTTCTAGAAATAGCTATTGAACTACATAAGGCATTTAAATTATACAGGAATCTAATATCTCTAAGAGCCTGTTTTAATTTCTGCTTACTATAAAGTTATTTTTTTGGTCCTGATGTGTTCTTATATAGTTCACAAACAAATGTAGTGACTTTCTCTTGCTGTGAAAACTCAGTCATTTGTATTTTTGCAGTTTTCCACAAACTATTGATTGTAGTGCAATTAGTACTTCCTTCCTGTGGTCTGCTTGGATTTGGGCATGTTTTATTTCAGGTCTTCCGTGTTCATAACAGATTTAAATAAAAAATATTCAGCATCAGCAGGGGGAGCTGACATGGTATCAGTTCTACAAAATAATATTTGTGCAGCTATTCCCAGCAGTTACTACATACCAGAGGCCCAGTGCACGAAATTTGTACACAGGTAGGGTCCCTAGGCTTGGCTGGCAATCGGGGCCGATCAGGGCCTTCAGGTTGCCGGGAGGGGCCTCCCTTCCCCAGCTGCCAGCTGCTGGCCAGTGCCTTTCTTTGTTCTTCCCCTCCCCTTGGTGGTCAGCACATGTCATAGTAAGTGATCAAACTCCTGTGGGGACAATTTACATATTAGGCTTTTATATATATGGATGATGTTCTGTTCATGTGAACAATCACTGCTCCTAAAGCCCACTTCTGCAGAACAGCTGTGGATTACTTCTGGGGTTGCTGTGTCTTGCAGAACAGTCAGATTTCTCTTACTTTAACAACATGCTGTTTGTTTTTATTACAAAAGAAATATTCCTTCTCATTTCATGGAAACATGTACTGAGGTGATTTATTATGCATCAGTGTAATGGCCACAAATACAGAATAGTGCTTTTACGCTAAACACACACACATGCATGCAAACAAAACAACAAGGCATATATACATTTTAAATTTAAATACCCATAGTGTATGGGTAGCATTTCTCAATCCATAGTACAATATCCTATTCTGCAGGTCATTTTCTCTCTGATTTTAGTAGTTTCCCTTCAACCCCAAATACTACCAGAAACCAGTAGATTTATTTAACCTTACAAATACAAGAAAGGTATATATATATTTTAAAAATATTCAAAGTTCCTTAGATAATTCTGTCCTTTATTTTTACTGTTATCATCATTGCAACAGTAAGGCTGATGACAGTCTGTATTTTTCTCCACAGCATCATTCCTTTATAAGAGCTAATGACTGGTTTGCTTGTACTAGTACATTAAATGGGAAACTCATCTCACCAGCATTAAATGTGTTCCCATTGACATTTATTCACAGACCTCCTGCTTTTACACTAATCCTCAGCAGACTTAAGAGCTACAGATGCTGCATCATTTAGGTGTAGTAACATGGCATTCAGAGCCAAGGCTGACATTATCCCTTATCTGTAGTGTAGTTTCATTAGTTTTTTTCTTTAAAAAAAAGACCAAAATTTGGAAATATTATTTGCTTTGAGATGGTTTGAACTAGCTAAATCAGCTTAGTGTTTAATATTCTAATTAAGTATGCATTGTTCCTTTCACACTTTTACTAGTTTACCTCCCTTGGCTTTTAATCTTGTATTTACCTTCCAATTTTTAAAGAAATTAACAGATAATTGATAAGGAAACTTCAGAATTTTTGGCCATTTTATTTTCTTTCTTGTTCACTTATAAGTGACTTTTACTTTAAAAAAAATACTTTTTATTGATTTCAGAGAGAAAGTGAAAGAGAGAAAGAAAGGTAAATGATAAGAGAGAAATCATTGATTGGATATCTCCTGCACGCCCCCCACTGGGGATTAAGCCCCCAACCCAGGCATGTGCTCTGACCAGGAATCGAACCATGACCTGATTCATAGGTCAGTGCTCAACTACAGAGCTACAATGGTTGGGCATGACTTTTACCTTTTGAGAAATTATCAACTCAGTATTTTTCTCTTTCAGACCAGAGCTTTTATTCTATGCCTTCTGTACCAGAAAAGACACAATAAGACAGCATTTTAACAATGTCAAAATTGAGAAGCTTAGGTTCTTTAGATACCATTAGGGAGTGAATTGTGATGTTACCCCCCCCCCCCAACCAAAAATTCATATGTTGAAACCCTAACCCCCAATATGCTAGTATTTGGAGATAGGCCCCTAAAGTTGGTAATTAGGTTAAATGAAGGTGTAAGGGTGGGGTGCCAATCCAATAAGACCATCCTAATAAAAGTAATATACAAATTGACCATACCTCCACTACAACCGAAAGCCATGCCCACCAGCCAATTAGGAGTGATATGCAAATTAACCCCCAGCCAAGATGCCTGTTGCCCAAGGCTGGAAAGCCTCAGCCAGAGGTTTTCCGGCCTTGGGCAGGCCGGGGCTGGGGTGGAACCAGTGATCGGCCCCATCACAGGGCAATCACTAGGTGCCCAAGGCCGAAAACCTCAGCCAGAGGCTTTCGGCCTTGGGCAGGCTGGGGGTGAGCCATCACTAGGACATCCCCTGTTGGCTCCCAGAATGTGAGAGGGGGCAGGTTGGGCTGAGGGACCACCCATCCCCAGTGCATGAATTTTGAGCACCGGGCTCCTATAAGAAGAGGAAAAGAGCAGAAGTGCACATGCACAGAAGAAAGGCCATGTGAAGACACAGAGATAAGCAGCTGTCTACAAACTAGGAAGAGAGCCCTCACTAGAACCCCAAACTTTTGGCCCCCAGATCTCTGATTTCCAGCTTCCAGAGCTGTGAGAAAACAAGTTTCTGTTCTTTAAGCCACCCAGTCTATGGTATTCTGTTACAGCACCCCAAGTAAACTAATACAGGTATCATGCTGATAAGATAGACATTTTTTTACCTTAAAAAAATGTTAAATTTCAAAGGAAAAGCTATTTTTAATTATATCAAGAACCAAGACAAATGCAAACTTTCCCTTTTCAGTTAACACATATTAATAACTTTGAGCATATAGTGTTAGTATTAGACATCAAAATAATTATTTTTAAACAACAATATTTTAGAGCACTTTTACCTTTAAAACATTGATCAGAGCCCTAGCTGGTTTGGCTCAGTGGATAGAGCGCTGGCTTGTGGATGGAAGGGTCCTAGCTTCGATTCTGGTCAAGGGCACATGCCTGGGTTGCGGGCTCAGTCCAGTGTGCAGGAGGCAGCCAAACAATGTTTCTCTCTCATCACTGATGTTAAAAATAAACAAATGAAAAACATCAGAAATCTCTCATATTTTTCCTATTATTAACATTTTGTATTAGTGTGATATACTTTTTACAATTGATGAATTAATATAGCCTGGGGCAAAAGTAGGTTTATAGTTGTTCGTAGGGAGAATAATAGAATAATAAATAATACAAAAATTAACTGTTTCAGGTACTCACAACTGTAAACCTACTTTTGTCCCACCCTATATTATTTTAATCTAAAGTTCTTAGCTTACATTAGGGCTCAGTCTTTGTGTTGTATAGTTCTAGAACTTTTAGCAAATGCATAATGTCATTAATTCAGCATTACGGTAACATAAACTAAAATTCTCCTATATTCAACCTATTCTCACTCCCTCTCTCTCTACCCAAATAATTAGATGTTCATATGTAAAGATGATGAAGTTGTTGGAAAATACTACTTTAAAATTGTTTTTCTTTATTATTCTGATAGAAAAGTTAGAATATTCACATTCAAAGTCCTGTGAAATACAAAATTACAAATCTGTTGTTCTGCTGACTTATAAAAACTTTACTGTCATCACTTGTGACCCAAAGCTTGAATTTTTGCAGCTTGAGCTGTGAAACTGCTTGCAGAGCGTGACTTTGTCCATCTGGGCTCCAGAAAGGCCAGCAGCCTCCTGTGGGCTGATTGTACTGTTTGATAAATCATATTCCTTGGATCATGGTTAAGTAATACTCTCTGTACTATGATTGTGTGATCATAGATAGTCTTTTTGTTCTCTGGGCCTAAGCTGAAACTAAGACTTGCCAAGATAAGCATGAGACTGAATTCATTCATTATATATTTTCTAGAAGCCTGGTGCACGAATTCATGCATGGGTGGAGTCCCCCAGCCTGGCCAGCGATCAGGGCGGCTGGCCGGGGAAGGGACCACAGGAGGTTGGCTGGCAGGGGAGGGACTGTGGGAGGTTGACCAGCCGCGGGAGGTTGGCTGTGGAAGCGCAGTGACCACCAGGGGGCAGCTCCTGTGTTGAGCGGCTGCCCCCTTGTGGTCAGTGCACATCATAGCCACTGGCCGGTTGTTCAGTCCTAATGGTCACCTAGACTTTTATATACATAGATTGTACTCACCTCACAACCCAAGTTGCTTGTTCAGTGGGTCAACTAGCAATAGTCAAGATGCCCTCACCAATCAGAAATGATGGAGTTTATGGTCTTATTGCCCCTAGCAACCCATCTCTTTGATCAACACCTCCTAGCAACTTTTGCCTTTATAAACTCTGAGGTATCCCCTCCATTTTGGAATATATTCCCAGTTCATACTGAGAATATCAAGGACTTCATTTCCTGGTTTGCAAATTGTTACTTAAATATTCTGTCTTTAAAAAGATTTTTGTTTACAGTCTCAATGTGAGAGTTTTACTTTATGTTAAATTTTTCTGTCTTAGCCTATTTCCAGCTGTTCAAGATTTGTATTCCAACAGTCTTCATTCACATTTAACCATTTCTTTGGTGGTGAATGGGCTGGGACTGTTTAGCCACATATAAACTGATATTTGACTTACGTCGCTTTCATAGTGAGAGAGCAGCAGGGTCACATTCCTATATCTTATTATCCAATTTTTCCTTGGTGATAAGTAATTCTTTTATATAGAGAAGAAAATACAGCTCTGATTTCTTGTCCCATTGCAGTTCCTTGATTTCCACCTATCATGACAAACTGACCTTGTGTCCAGGACCAGATGATGAAAGTTGTCAATGTAGGCATTGCTTCATGTTGAGCATTCTTTATCCACTGTTTGCAAACAGAGACAGGCATGGACATGGGGCCCAGATAGGGAGTGTGGGGCACAGACTCACACAAAAGGCTAACGTTAACATTACTGCAAATTTTTACAGTAAGTATTGAGTTTCATCAAAAGTTTTACTTTGCATCTTTTAAGATAGCCATGTGTTTTTCTTTTAATAATTTTGGTTTGGATTTTAGTGTGAGTGCATGTTTTGAACCACTCTTGAATTTCTAGAAATAATTTTTATGGTTAAAATGTGGTATTCTTTTAATTTTCTGATCAATTCTCTTGGCTAATATTTTACTTAGGATTTTATTATCTACTAGAGGCCTGGTGCATGAAATTCATGCATGTAGGGGTGTGTCCCTTAGCCCAGCCTACACCCTCTCCAATCTGGGACCCGTCAAGGGGATCGGGCTTAAATGGGCAGTCGGACACCCCTCTCAAATCCAGGACTGCTGGCTCCCAACTGCTTACCTGCCTGCCTTCCTGATTGCCCCTAACTGCTTCTGCCTGCCAGCCTGATTGATGCCTAATTACCCCCTGCCAGCCTGTTTGCCCCCAACTTCCCTCCTATGCTGGCCTGGTCCCCCCCCACTACACTCCCCTGCAGGCTTGATCACCTCCCAACTGCCCTCCCTTGCAGGCCTGGCCCCTCCCAACTGTCCTCCCCTGCTTACCATGTTGTGGTGGCCATCTTGTATCCACATGGGGGCAGCCATCTTGTGTGTTGGAGCCATGGTCAATTTGCATATTACTCTTATTAGATAGGATGTTCATGAATATATTGGTATGTAATTTTTTATACTCTCCTTGCCTAATTTTATATCTCCTTATCTAATCAGTACATCAAGGTTATATTTGTGGAGTAGGTCTTCTTATTATATGTTCTGGGCCACAGTTATATAAGTTACAAAGACTATTCATTTCTTAGAGGATAGGTAAATTTGCCAATTATATAATTTTTGCCTGGGCCTCTCTATTTTTTTATGGGTTTTGAAGAAAATATTTCAATTCTATTTTAATTTTTATTTATTTATTATTTTTTATTTTTTTAAAATATATTTTATTGATTTTTTATAGAGCGGAAGGGAGAGGGATAGAAAGTCAGAAACATCAATGAGAGAGAGACATCGATCAGCTGCCTCTTGCATGCCCCCTACTGGGGATGTGCCCGCAGCCAAGGTACACGCCCTTGCCGGAATCGAACCAGGGACCCTTCAGTCCGCAGTCCTACGCTCTATCTATTTTAATTTTTAAAGTTGCTTGGTTTATTTTTCAATTTTAGATTAATTTTAATAGTTTATAATTTTGTCCACTATGTCTCATTTATATCCATAAATTACAAAGAAGAGGTAAGCAAAATTGGAGACCCAGGAGTATGGAATTAGACCTATAACAAATGCTGATATTTTATCATAAAAAGTGGTAAAGAGCAAAAGGTAGATGAAGGAATGAAACTTCATCATGGAGGTTATAATTCCAGTGGCAGGCTTTATAGAAAAATTCAACCAATTTCTTATAAGTTTTTCCATAGAGACTCACCTATTCATAAATATTTTAAAGGATATTGGTTGGAAATGATTTTCATAGTCAACACTTTTTGGACAGTTATTTTGCATAAAGTAGCAGTTCTCAAAATGTGGTTAATGGCCCAGGTGCCTCTAATCTTTCAGAGAATTCAGCTCACGCTGGTTTCTTGGTAATAGTAAGTTTTCTTTGTGCTTTTTATTTTACTGTTTTGACGTTTTCACTAATAATACAAAAGTAATAATGAATAAAACTTCTGGTCCCTTCTCAGAATCATGACAATGGTGACAAAGTGTATCAGTAGTCATTTAATTCTTCACACATGCAGTTAAAAACCTGTTTATTGCCCTGGCCAGTGTGGTTCAGTTGGTTGGAGTGTCATCCCATACACCAAAAGGTTGTGGGTTTCATTCCCAGTTAAAGCACGTAGTTGGGTTGTGGGTTCCTTCTCTGGGTGGGGTGCACAATAGAGACAACTGATAAATGTTTCTCTCTCTCCCTCTCCCTTCTTTTCTCTCTAAAGTCCTTTACCATGTTCAACCTCTTCTTTTAATATAAGTTCTCTGACAGAAGCCACTTCAGCTTTCCCATAAATATATCACTACTAGAGGCCCAATGCACAAAGATCTGTGCAAGAAATGGCCTTCCTTCCCCTGGCTGCTGGCACTGCCTTGGCTCCGGCCCATAGCCGCCTTTCCACCTTCCCGTGCTGCCCAGAGGCCTGGAGCTTGCTGGGGCGGTGTGGAATGCCTATGTCGTTGCCATGCCAACGATGCAAGCGTCCCTCCCCTGGCTGCTCAGTGCTTGTGTATGCGAATTAACCCACCATCTTTGCTAGGTTAATTTGCATACTCCTGATTGTTTAGTGGGTGTTGCAAAGGTAGGTCAGTTTGCATCTTTCTCTTTCATTAGTGTAGATTAGGTAACTGATAGTTCTCCTTTCAATCTCAGTTATGTATAAGCATGGCTTTATTTCTTCCCTTGAACTCTCAGGTGTCTGCAAAAGGACTTCTATTTGGTTTGTTCATTAGTTGGGAGACATAACACTTGGTATGGGGATAAAACTTTTTGTAAGTTGAGCTTTCTGCCAGACTTTGTTAATTTGATTACAACAATGGTTAAGTGTCTTTTTTTGATACCAGATATACTATGTCTGATTGTAAGAATAGAGAGACAGCAGTCACCAACTGGTGGTCTGAAAGGTTGGCAACTGCTGGAATAGAATATGATGCTTTTTAGGAGCTCACCATTAAATCAGTAAGACACAAATACACACAGATAAGTGCAGTACAGCATGACCAGTGCTTCTGTGTAGGTTTGTTCAATTACTGTGGGAATAATTGTGTGTTTTCTCCTGGGGAGCAGCTGTAAAAAAATTGAGCTAAGGTGGGTTCTGAAGATGGTAGCAGATATGGAATTGCTGTCTAGAAACCTGAAGGTCAGAGCTAGATTGACTGCAACAGGGGCATGCTGTGCTCTCTCAGGCAGAGTTCCTTATAGCCTTCTTTTATTTTTTATTATTATTTTTTTAAATGTATTTTATTGATTTTTTACAGAGCAGAAGGGAGAGGGATAGAAAGTCAGAAACATCGATGAGAGAGAGACATTGATCAGCTGCCTCTTGCACGCCCCCTACTGGGGATGTGCCCGCAGCCAAGGTACATGCCCTTGCCGGAATCGAACCCGGGACCCTGCAGTCCGCAGTCCGACGCTCTATCCACTGAGCCAAACCGGTCTCGGCTATATCTTTCTTTTAAATAGGGTTAAGATCCATCTGTTTCTTCTCTTATAGTCCTTATAGCTGTTGCATTGTAGTTCATTGTTTCTGTAGTGCATCTCTGTCCTCACCCTGACCACACTGTGGGATCACCTGGGATACTTCTTTAAAGTGCCCATTCCCAACTTCCTCCTCATCTGAAGAATAAGTCAAAATTCCTAGGGGTAGGGTCTAGGCATCACTATTTCTTAAACCTTCCTAAGTGATTCTAATGAGCCAGGGTAGAAAACTATTGATACTATAGCACAGCAAGCATTTCTGTGACAGAAAATAAGGTTTATTCATCTTTGTGTCCCTGGGGTTGGACTTATTGTAGCATATGGTTAGCTCTTTGTAAATGTTTGTTGAATGAATGAAAAATGAAAGAGCTAACAAATGATGAAACATAGCCAGAAATAAGGCAGTAGACTCTTGTGGGCAGCTTAATAAATGAACATTTCCTTTCTTTATAATGAACAGTTAGCAGGCCAATTAGTGAATACACTGCATCTATTTTGGAGTTCATATTAGTGTGAAACTTTTTATAAATTGGTCTAAATCACAGCATTGATATTAATATCAGGTATAAAATAAACTATAAAATTGGTAGATCTGTTCTCTAAGTTTGTTTGACTACACATGCCACAAGATGTAGTACAGTTAACTGTTCCACTGAGTACAAAATACAATCCCTTGCATTCAGTATATAGGGGATTTTTACCATCAATTTGATTAAAGTAAGTAATTTTAAATTTTCACAAAATTAACCACAACTCAATAAATCTTATTATATTTAAAATGTAATGCTGTGGCTATTCAAAATGTCTTATTTATAGAATATTTATACTTCTTTGTTATGACTCTTTTAAAGCCACTGCAATAACTTATTTGACTCTTCAACAGTTGCCTTTTACCACTTTTAGTAACAGATGGAAAGAAATAGTAACAGATGGAAAGAAGCTGTTCTGCAAAAATAAAGTAAGCTGGGAGTTAATAACATAGTACATCATTGTCATAATTGAATGGAATTTTCAATCCCAGACATTGTTTATAGAGTGCTTCTAACCTAAATTTGGGTAACTAGTAGGTACCTTAATAAATAATCATTCCTTTCCTTCTGCTCCATAAGTAGCTAATGCTATATAAAGGGTTTAGAAAATCAAGTTTAATGTGACAGTTTAACATTCTAACATTAATTTATTTCCCCACAGATGAAAAGAAGTAAAGAAGTGATAACTAAAAATCAAGAAGAAATAAATGTTCTTCGGTGTTGGAAATGTAGAAAATGTATAGCAAGTTCTGGTTGTCTCATGAACTATCTTGAAAATCAAGGGACTAAGGTCAGTACCCCTAACTCTAGTTTAGTTTCCTAATGTGGGAATGGTGTGGCCACCAACACGGGCACACATTTCCCTCCACATCCGACCTAGCTGTACTTACTAAAAACATTTCAAAGTGTTATTCAACAGGCACTCCACCTTCCCCAGTTACAGTTAATTTTACCTCTAGCTGCTCACATTAATATGACCTTAAAGTTTCAAGCATAATATTATAGACATAAATCAGGGTAATAATAGTCCATATTTTTATCTCTACCAGGAGTGAACTTTAGTAATCACCAAACAATTAAATTCAAGATCCTATTAAGAAATGGAAAACCTATTGTATTTTTTGAGTATTCACTATTAGCCTAGAAGAGAAAGTTCATGTAGAGTTAAAGTCAGTAAGAACACCTGAATAATATTTAAAAACTGTTACCTGGTTGCCCTTATAAAAATAAGTGTTTCTATATGCTTTTTAGTTGATTTGTTTGAGAGAGAGAGAGACCCCATACCAATTGGTTGCATCCTGACCAGGGATCAAACCCGCAACTTGGGTATGTGCCCTGACCAGGAATGTGACCTGCAACTTTTTTTGTGTATAGGACAATGCAGCCATACTAGCCAGGGCTAAAAGTAAATGTTTTTAACTAAACAAAAGTAAAATTCCTAAACTTCCCTAAGAGCAATATGAAAAGAAGCAATATCTAAGAGAGATAAAATAGACAGTAATCCATGGATCTTACATGGAATTCTCAATTCAGCAGGGAGTGGCTATGATCACCTATCGCTGTTTTCTTTCTCTTCTTTGAGAGACACTCAGATTTTGTTTGTTTTGCCTCAGCTGCATTTGTTCATGGTTATTTCTTCTTCACTCTAACATCCTCTCATTGTCTGAGGCTATTTGTGTTTTCTGTGAAATGTCTTTTTTTCTTACCTGCTTTTTTATTTTTGGAAGTTCTTTATTCTAAATACTAATCCCTTGTTGTTTATTGTATTGGCGATTAGCTTTTGCCAGTTTATATAACTTACATTTCTCTCTTTATGGTCTTTTTGATGAACAGCTCATAATATAGATGAATTTATTAATCATGTCCTTTATGCTTTTTACTTTTTGTTAAGAAATCCTTCTATACCCCAAGGGGAAGATTTGTTTCACTTACCCTGATGCTGACATTACAACCCAGCTTTATGCAGGGATTCCCCCCTTTGGGTCTCCCTACCCTGAGCAAATCCTGGACATTTCCTCATATGTTCCACTCCCTGTCAGACATGAAGTGGCTCTCAAAACATATTGAGGATTAGAAAGCTGGGAAACAGCATCCATAGCTTTTGTCTCCAGAGACGTATTCCTTTATCCTGGTCCAATGCTAGGAAATGGGAGTCTCACACTCTGCCTCTCAGCCCCTACAAAGCTAAGAATTGGGCACTGGAGTTACTGTAACTTTTGCTGCGGAATAACCAAGTGCTTCGAAAAACACGTTTGCCTGAATTCAGCACAGTTATCGCTTCTGCTTCAATAACATTGAGCAGGTGCATCTGCTTGGTGAAAGCGAGGTCATGTGTGGAACTTGAGCTGTAAGGAAATCTGGGACATTTGAGCTTTAGTTTTCCAGCCATTGGCATGTAGTCAGACATGTGACAGGGAATTTAGAATGGAATTTGAAACAATCTACTATGTCTACAGGGAGAAAAGGGAACTCCTACCACACCTTCAAGTCAGAGTTGCATGAAACGTAGCAAGAAGTAAACCAAAAGCAGAGTAACAATAAAAGAACAGCAACAACAAATATATATATAAAAACCTAAGCGACCCCGATGGAACGACGGGTCGACATGTCACTATAACATGCTCTGATCACCAGGGGGCGGACACTCAATGCAGGATCTGCCCCCTGGTGGTCATTGTGCTCCCACAGCCAGCCAACCTCAGGCGGTTCCTCCTTCCATCCCTCCCCTTGTCTGGCAGGCCCTGTCCATCAGGCCCTGTTCTGCAGTTGGCAGGCCCTGGTTGGTGGGCGAGATGACCCCGATAGGCCTTGCTCTCTGGCCAGGCCTAGGGACTCCACCTGTGCATGAATTTTGTGCACTGGGACTCTATTATAAATATAAAATAACAGAAATGGTCTGTTGTGTGTGATGCCCAGGGCCAGGAGGAGAATGGTGTCCTCAATTTTAGTTTTTTAATCAGTTTCAATGTATTTTAGGACATATCAAGTTTATGCGACCTACAAAACATTCAAATAGAGGTTTGGGGTTTCTGCTGGTTCTATGGGTATGGAATTTAAAATGGATCTGAACTATATGGGAGTCACCACATGTAAGAGGTAAGTGAAGCTTCAAGAATAGATGAGACCACCATACAGAGTGAATGAAGTGAGAAAGAAGACTTCTTAGGAACATTTAAAGGATATACAGAAAAAAGTTCACAAAATAGGGAGGTGAGATTAGCAAGATCAGGAAATAGGATAGTGTTATGAAAATCAGGGAACAGATGTCTTCCAGAAGGAGGTATTGGTTAGTAATGTTGAATGTTGTGGCGAGATGTAGATCAGACAGTGCTTTCAATGTGCATGCTATGCACTACACAGTTCTAGAGGATGCTAGTCAGTAAAAGGTGCCCCAGATTTGTACACAGTGGAGACCCCGAATGAGAACTAAAAATGTGCAGTAGTTGTAGCAAAGAGGAGATCATTGATCAACATTCATTGCATTGTGAGAGTTGTAGGGGCAGATACCAAATTCCAGAGAGTTGAGGAAAATGGAAACTGGGAAATGGTCCAACACTTACTATGAAGCATTATAATAATTTGGGTTATGACTCTATCCATAATCAGGCTACAAAGTATTTCATTCTTATATTACCAATACAGTGATGGCCATAAATATGATTGATGAATATTGAATTGATCATAGATTATATAGTTCCTCCTTTACCTTTTTGGCTGGATATTTTGCTCATTTTCTTTCTGGCTTTATTATCCTACTGGTATCTTTTCTTCAATGGCTGTAAAACTGAAAAAAAAATTCTATTTGTATTGCTTATTACATTTTAAATATTTTATGTGCCTTTTTCTTATTGTTAGCATATATTTATTCCATACTCAGTCCTATTACTTGCTGTGAACTAAATTGTTTCCTCCCCCTACCCCCAAATTCATGTATGGAAGTCCTAACCCCCAACATGACTGATTCTGAAGGGAGGTAATTAAGGCTAATGAGATAATAAGAATGGGACCCCAATTTGAAAAGAGGGTATGGCCTCTTATCAAATGTCCCTGTGTCTCTCTTGAACTTTCCGTATTCTCCCCTTCTCCTCACCCTCTCTCTCTCCTTCTTCCTCCCTTACTCCATTCCTCTCAGGTGAGGACACAGAGTCTGCAGTCTGAGAAGAGAGCTCTCACCAGAACCTCAACATACTGGCACTTTGATGTCTGACTTCTAGCCTCCAGAAATGTGACAAATGTATGTCTCTTGCTTAAGCCACCCAGTCGGTGGTACTTTGTCAGAGCAAACCAAACAGACTACCACACGACAGATCCTGTAACAGGCACTGAGAAGTCAAAGAACAGAAGGGAGATATTCTGTCCTCGGTCCTTGTGATGCTTTCAGGATAGAGATCAATCATACATATTACATTTTAGCTGTTTAGGTGCCAAATTGAAAAGTATAGGGAGCCATAAGAATAGGATATTGCCAGAGGGTTCGATCTACTTATGTTGGGGAAGCTTTTCTGAGGAAGTTACTTGTGCGGAGATAAGGTATATGAGTAGCAAGGGCAGTCCAGGGGGAGAGCATTCCAAGCTTTGGGATCAGCATGTTCCAAGGCCTGTGTTGGAGAGAATGTGGTGTATCATTGGAACTAGAAGAGTCCCATGATTGGAGCTGAGAGATCCAGAGGGAGTTTGGCAAGATTTGAAGCTAGAAAGATGAGTATTGGTTAGATCATTTATGGTCTTGTACACCAAATTAAGGACTTTGATCTTTAAGAGCTGGGAAGTCACTGAAAAGGAATGACATAATCATTGAATTTTAAAAGATAATTTTGGCTATTGTGTGATGAGAGAATTAGAAAGATAGCAAGAATGGATCCAGGGAGACTGCCCTTAAGTGAAACTTTCATTTTTTTTTCTTTTTCATTCATTCCCTTTTGAGCAAAAAGTTTTCACCTTGAAGTACCTTCTCAAAGTATAAATAGAAAAACCAGGCAGTCCAGCAGAATGTGGTTTCTTTATATTTGTAATACTTTAAACATTTAATTAGTAATGTTAATTAAGTGACATTCTTGTTACTTGATCTTTTTCTGTAGTATTTATAACTACAGTAGTTAAATAATATATTTGGCTCACTTTTAATGAATTAGTAAGGGAATGTTACTGCTAGCATGAGAAACGTTGTGTTAAACATCTTTCAAAACATTATAGGGAGGAACCAAGATGGCAGTATAGGTAAATACCCATACTGCTGCCCTGTACAGCAAATTCAAAACTACAACTGAAGGACAAAACGGACATCATTCAGAACCACCAGAGGGCTGGCTGAGTAGACATTCCACAAAGAGAAGGAAAAATAAAAGGACACTGAGACTCGGGGAAGCTGCGGAGGACAGATGTTCAGAGCTACTCCAGATGTTCGGAGCTACTCGAATGGAAAGGGCAGGTGGCTGCAAACCCGGCTGGCTTTCTTGAACTGGAAGGGAGACAAAGGCATCCCATTGCACTGAGCCCCGGTTCCAAGTGAGTCTCAGGGAACCCAGACTAATACGGGGTGAAACTGGACTGTAAGGAGGAAGCATGCTGAAACTCGGGTGTTGCAAAGGCACTCGAGCTATCAGAGAGGGCACGTGGCTGGCTCTATCATTTGGGAGGAAAACAAAAAACAAACAAAAAAATGCCGGACTGCTTTGTTTTCCCATTTTGGGCGAATCTTTGGGTGTGCAGACTCATTTGGGGAGAAACTAGACTGTCTGGCAGGGGGCAGAGCTCCGGGCAGCTTTCTCTCAGAGGTGTGTGCAGTCATTGCCGTGGGGCAGACCCAGGAGCCGTTTTGGGTGGAGCTGATAGGAAACTAAGGCTGCTGGCTCAGCCCGGAGACTCCGCCCCATCCAGGCTGAGCACAGAGGTGCTCACAACTTAAACACAGCTGATCCTCACAGCCAGTGGGCCTGGAGGTTAACCCCTCCCAGCAATACCGACACAATCTAGGCTTAACTACAACAAGACAGTGCTGTCCATAAAGGGGTGCACCAAGAGTATCCACCTCAGGTAACTGGGAAGGCTGAGCCACTGTCCCCTAGAGGACACCAACCACACAAACCTACTTGACCAACTCAGGAAAGCAGCCAAAATGCGAAGACAAGGTAACAAATTACATGTGAAAGAAATGGAGGGAAAAAAACAACTGGACATAGAGTTCAAAACGACGGCAGTTAAAAGGTTTTTCCAGAGGCTCCTAGAAAAGACCGATAAATTTAATGAGACCCTTGAGGATATGAGCGAGACACTCGAGGATATGAGTGAGTCCCTCAAGGATATGAGCAAGACTATGGAGGATATGAAAAAGGTCCAACTAGAAATTAAGCATACACTGACTGAAATAAAAAATATTATACAAAGACCCAAAAGCAGATAGAGGACTGGAAGAATCAAGTCAAAGATTTGGAAAAACAAAGCAAAAATCACTCGGCCTGAAAAGCAAGAAGCAAAAAGAATCCAAAAAATTGAAGATGGTGTAGAGAACCTCTGGGACAACCTCAAGCATACCACCATCCGAATTATGAGAGTGCCAGAAAAAGAGAGCAAGATACTGAAAACCTATTTGAAGAAACAGTGACCGAAAACTTCCCCCACCTGGTGGAAGAAATAGACTTAAAAGTCCAGGAAGCGCACCGAACCCCAAACAAAAGGAATCCAAAGAGAACCACACCAAGACACATCATAATTAAAATGCTAAGAGCAAAAGATAAAGAGAGAATATTAAAAGCAGCAAGGGAAAAACAGTTACCTACAAGGGAGCACCCATATGATTATCAACTGATTTCTCTACAGAAACTATACAGGCCAGACAGGAGTGGCAAGAAATATTCAAAGTGATGAATAACAATAACCTATAACCAAGATTACTCTATCCAGCAAAGCTATCATTCAGATTTAAAGGTCAGATAAAGTACTTTGCATATAAGAAAAGGCTAAAGGAGTTCATCAGCACCAAACTAGTATTATATGAAATGCTGAAAGGTGTTCTTTAAGAAGAGGAAGAAGAAGAAAAAGGTAAAGATAAAAATTATGAACAACAAATACACATCTATCAACAAGTGAATCTAAAAATCAAGTGAATTAAAAATCTGAATAAACTGGTGAATATAATAGAATCAGGGGCATATAAAGGGAGTGGACTGACAATTCTCAGGGGAAAGGGGTGTGGGGGGTGCAGGAAGAGACTGGACAAAAAGTGTACACCTATGGATGAGGACAGTACAGGGGAGGTAAGGGCAGAGAATGGGATGGGTACTGGGGGAGGAGAGCTATGGGAGGGAAAAAAGAGCAACATTGTAATAATCTGAACAATAAAGATTTATTAAATTAAAAAAACATAATATTAAATTCTTTGTATCAGTATTTTATATTTAACACTTGCTTAATTAAAATATTAAATATCATTAAATGATAAAAATGATAATGCATAAAATTTATAATTTTAAAATTAAATTCTACTGAGCAACTGAAGTCTCCACCTTTAACACAAAAATAGAAATAGCAGTGCATTAGCCCCACCTGCTGTTCAAACAAAAAATTTCTTTTTCTAAATATTTTATTAACATTTTTCTGACAGCATTGTGGGAAATTGTTATTTTTCTTTCCTTTCTTCACCTACCGTGATAATTTTCAGATGTGAAGATTTGTCTAGTAGAATTTCTAAAATCCTCATAATGCAGTTTTTCTAATTTTCAGTTTAATTTTTTTCCCAACAAGATAACCTGTTATTCCCCTACTATAAAAGCTTTCTTCAAATTAGGTTGCTTCCAGTTTAATAAATCATTTTAACATATACTCATTAGAACTTGTTTTATCATATATTTGTGTGATTTTTAAAAAGTTAAGTGACTATAGATTTACAAACTTAATAGTTGTTATGTCCCATTTTACCTGTACAATTATATTGAAAGCAAATAACATGAGTGTCATATACATTATTTCTCTAAGGCTTTGTGCTTATAAACACGAGTGAAATCGTTGTCAGTTTCATTTATAATGGAAGTGTCTGTGTTTACCCTGATTGTCTCTGCCATGTAAGCTTCCAGGAAAGGGAGCAGAGTGCAGGCCACGCTTAACCCAGCCTTTTGTACTCCTCTCCCCTGTATCAGCTGCTGTAACTGATCTGTCTTTTGTTGTTGTTGGCAGAGAAGTATGTTTTAACTTTTAACTATTTAGAGAAAAATATATGCTTATTTTATATTAATAGTTTTCAAATGAAGAAGATTGGGTTGGGGTTCACATATCAATCAACTGTGGAATGTTTTCTAAACCTCCCTTTCTTCTGTATAAGTTGGTGTATGTTCTTGGTTAATTTAAACATAAATTATGCCCCAGGTTTTTGTTTGTTTTGTTTTGTAAGCTTAGGGAAGAATAGTAGCATTGTGCCTTAAAACGTAGTTGGACTAAAGATGTGAGAAGGTTCATTGCCCTCAGAACGATAAATTTAATGATTTATTTGGCATAGGAAGCTTAGTGACTGAGGACAAGAGTATTGAAGCCAGGCTGCCTGGATGGGATATCCTCGCTTTGTTGCTTTATCTGTGACTTTGAACAAGTTACATAAAAGTTGCTTTATTTCTCTTGTTTCTCCTTATTTGTAAAATAGTAAAACCCTAAAGCAATGCCTGGTCATAGTAATAACTTTTTGTTAATCTAGTAAGAATAAGAGTAAGTGCACTGTAAAAACCTCTCCCTCCTACCTAGAACAACAACTCCAGGTTATTCTCATAGGAATGTTCATATAGCATCTGTACAATTTATAGTGGATGGCTTTGCTATCTTAGTTTTCTGAGAGTGTGGAGACCCCTTTCACGTCCCATGTGGTTCAGGGTTCGGGTTCTGGAGAAGGCCACACACAAATGAAGAGAGACTAGAAAAGTATTAATTTGGGAAATGGTACCAGGGGGTAAAGCAACTCTAGTGGGAGAACTATGCCTTGCTTTGGCCTTGCCATTTCTTTTATTCAGGTTTGGGATACACCCATTGCCCTTAGGCAGACAATAAGCAGATTATCTTATCAGTAAGGATTTAAATGATTATTTGATGGGGAAGTTGCTTCAGCTACCATTGTCTCAATTAGATAGGGAGTGGTTAGCTCTGACCTTTCAGAGCTTCAGGGTTGACCAGCCTTCTGGGTTCCTTGTCTACACCTTTCTAATTAGTGAGACAATGATTGGTTTCTGGCATGAAAGTTGTTTTTTTTTTTTAATCATGAATGAGTGCTGAATTTTATCAAGTGATTTTTTTTCCACGTGTATTGAAATGCTCTTCGTGTTTTTCTTCCATGTTCTGTTAATATGTTAAATTATATTGAATTATTTTTGCCAGTCTTATCTTTTCAAAGAACCAACTCTTGATTATTTTTTCTTTTATCTTTTCTATATTCCATTTATTTCTGATCAAATTATTTTTATTATTTTACTTCTTTTGGGCTTGATTTGTTCTTCTTTCTCTAATTGTGATGTTAGATTATTTGGAAATGTTCTTGTTTCTTGAAGTAGATCTGTACTGCTATTAGCTTCCCACTTAGTACCAAATTTGGTTATTTTGTATTTTCATGTCTCTACGTATTTTTTTGTTCTCTTATTTCTTCTTTGACCCAATAGTTGTTCAATAGCATGTTATTTAATCTCCACATACCTGTGGTTTTCCAGATTTCTTATAGTTTACTTACAGTTTCTTACCTCTATAGTTGGAAAAAATTCTTGATATGATTTCAGTCTTTTCAAGTTCATTGAGAATAGTTTTATACCCCAAAATATGATCCATCCTTGAGAATGTTCCATGTGCACTTGAAAAGAATGTGTATTCTGTGGTTTGGGGATGGAAAATTCTAAAAATAGTAGGTTTATTTTTTTCTGATAAATCATTTAAGGTTGATATTTCCTTATTGGCTTTATGTTTGGATGAGCCATCCATTGCTGTCAACAGGGTATTCAGGCCCCCTACTTAATTGCATTTTGTCAGTTTTTTCCCTTTATGTCTATTAATAATTGCTTTATATATTTGATCCTAGGTTGTGTGCATATATTAGTATATTGGCAAATTGTTAGTTGTCCCCTTTATCATTATAAAGTATTTATCTTTGTTTCATGTTATCATTGTTTTTCATATTGCCTATTTTTATCAAGTTTAATGGTGAAACATGTCTAATACTTCTTACTCCAGCATTTCTAGAATCAATATTTTATTTTTATTTGAATCAATTTTAAGTAAAATTTAAATTTTACAGAGTATAATATATTCTCTCATTACAATATTCATGGAAAAGTTAGTTTCCTTTTAGGTACTTTTTAATTTACTTATACACTGAGTGGCCAGATTATTATGACCACCTGACATTTGCAGGCAAATTAGCTGTACGCTGCATTGTATGGCATATGGAAGCTGAAGGCCTGTTCAAACACCTTTGCTGTCTGCAGTTACCAAGATAAAACATCCAGTTCTCACAGGAACACAAAGATTCGACAGTTGAGCATTGGAAAAAAGTCATGTAGTCCGATGAATCATGTTTCCAGTTGCATCATGCAGATGGCAGAGTGAGAATTTGGCGGAAACAGCATGAAAGCATGCACCCCACATGCATGAGTACAACCCTTCAAGCTGGTGGGGGCAGTGTTATGGTTTGGGGCATGTTTTCCTGGCATGATTTGGGCTCTCCAATTCGGAACCACGTCTGAATAGCACAGCATACCTAAGTATCATTGCTGATCAAGTTCATCCTATCATGTTAATGGCGTATCCCAATGGAGATGGCTTCTTCCAGCAAGACAATGTGCCGTGCCATGGTGCTCGTATTGTGCAGGAGTGGTTTCAAGAACATGAGACTTTGCCATACTTAGGTGGTCCCCACAATCACCAGATCTCAATCCAGTTGAGCATTGTGGGACGAAGTTAAAAGAGCCATCAGGCAGCTGGTTCCATAACCATCAAATCTCACAGAACTGGACAGTACTATTCATCAGGCATGCTGTCAGATTTCTCGCATCACCTTTCAGTGTCTTGTGGACACTGAAATGCAAGAAGAATCGTCACAGTATTTAAGGCAAAAGGTGGCTCAACAAAGTACTGATGGGTGGTCATAATAATCTGGCCACTCAGTGTATATGTTTCCATAGAAAAGTATAAACTGTCGTTAGGCTGTCTATGCTTTTAATATAATACAGAATGTATGTATTTCTCTTTTCACTTTTTCCAAGAAAACCAAGCAATATGTATTAGAGACATATCTTATTAGTACAAACAAATCTGCATCACACTCTTTGTAAGTCATGGTACTATTTTCAGCGAGAAAAGAAACTGGTCCTCACTAGCTCATCTGCGCCACTTACAGTGGATGCTTCTCATTTTTCCAGGCCTTTCCAGCCACCCTGCGATGTTGTGCCATTTCTCTCTGCCCCAAATCCTTTTGGCTGGAGACACACAGACTTCATCTTCACATCTACTAGTTTCCCGGAGCCCTTCCTGCTTCTAGATTCCACCACTTGGGCATGGACCATGCTTTGTGTGGTTCTTATCTATTATGTACTTGGATACAGTATGCTGCTGTTTTCCTCATTAATCTTTCAGAGATTCCTCTCAATTTCTGGTTCATTGAAATCTCCCATCTCTATTTTCTAGTTTAGCGCTTAATTAAAAACAATTTTTTTAAATGTCTTATATAGGTTTTGTGGTTTAACAGGGAGAATAGACTGGAATATGAACTTACATTGCCAGTTTGAAACCAAGAATTAAATCCCTCTCTGCCTGAAATGTCCCTATTATCATCTTGTGAGGATCTATGATAAAATAACTTTTGTAGGTTTGGCTGACACTTTAGTAGAACTCAGTTATTCCCTGAAAATACTTCTCTTTTTCTTTCTTTCTTTCGTCTTTTTTTTTTTTTTTTGTCTTTTTGGATTTGTTTTTGGAAATAAGAATGAGGAGAGGAGGGCAGTGTCTATTTCCTTCCTAGCTAAAATTGAACTTATATTTTTGTGTTTTATTTAAATATGAAATTTGTGAGATGAATTCTGAACTGTAATAACTAATACCATGCATTTTTTTATAACAGGATATATATGACTCAGCTGACGATACCTGTCGTGTGTGGCACATGAATATAGAAGCCCTTCCAGAATGGATAAACCGCCTACTACAAAAAGTAAGTTCCCGGAGTCAGAGTGAAATTAGGGATGTACTGCCTTCAGTGTTCTTATTTTAGAACTGTTTTTCTTAGATGCATTATTTCAACAGACATGGAAGGCTATGCAATTCCTTTTTTTAAATTATTTTTCAAAGGAGACTTAACTTGGGGAGGTGAGCACACAGTACAATATATAGAAGCTGTGTAACTCTTGATTTCACTTATGGCTTCCTCATTATCACTGGAATGCTTCAGCACTTGTCTGCCTCAAGTTTTGCATTTGATACTTCCCCTGGGTTGAAAGCTCTTCCCACAGGTATTCGCCTGTTCTTTCTCAGGGAGGCGTCGCCTCACCTCTCTATCAACTATCCTCACTGTTACCACTATTCACACTCCTTTCTTCTGCCTCTGCTCTACCTTCCTACCTGTAAGTTACACAGACACAACCTGTAAGTAATATATAGTACTTTAAATATGCATTTGTACATCTTACAAATATAAATACATGGATTATTATGCACATTTTAAATTTAATGTATATAATGCATATATATGCACTCTTGTCAAATGCCCAGCTCTCCATGAAGAATGTAGACTCCATGAAGTCAAGGCTCTTTCTATTTTGTTTATTACTGTGTCCCCAGCACATAGAAAGAACAACGTCTATTGAGTGAATGAAATATCCTGTATATAGTATTCATGTATGCATATTAAAATAAACTTGATAATTAATGACTTATTAACATAGTAAAAATCAAAATACCACACTTTTAAGGATCTTTAAAGAAATAAAAGAGCAAGAACTCACCTTGTTAATAGTATGGTATTATTTCTCACAATTCAAGACACAAGTCTTAGGAAACTATAAATAATGAGTTTCAGAAAGATACAGTTGTCTTCCTCCACTGACTACCTTAACTTTTCTGTTGCTGTTGTTAAAGGGTAACATTGGATAGCTAGCTATTCCCTGCATCCATTCTCACTGTAATGATTTCCTGGGGAAATGACAGTGTGGTGCTTGTACATGTTCTGAACTTCACAGACTGTATTAGGACACGGCAGATGTTTCACTGCCTCTGTTGAAAAGATGGTTTTAAGCCAGCCCATCGTTAATTTCAAATCTGAGTATAGAAAGTGCTCCCTCTGATGTGTGCAGCCAATATCTTTTGGTTGCATGTAAAAAGGCAGGAGGAGTTCCACTCTGATGGTTGGGGGAAATTCCCTCCCACAGTGCTTGGTATGCAAGAAGTGTATCAAAACAGACACTTTTCTGTGAGATTTTACTTGCAAATTAAGCTCTGTAGACTGATGTGCTTCCTGGTTCCGTAGTGTATTTTTCTTTTCATTAGCTCACACTGTATCCATATTCAACCTCTTGTTTAAGGGATTCATTTAGAATTCTTTAGGAGTATTGTTTCAATGGGCATGGAGTGCAGTATGTTATCATTCTAGAACTTTGGAGCTGCTCATCTCTATTAGAAAGCTTGTTTCTATTGACCGTTCTGTCTACTAATCAGAAAACAGAAAGCCAGCCTTTTCTGTGGCATAGAAAACTTTCATGTGGTTGGTTTAAACACACACACACACACACACACACACACACACATTTTTCTTTATTACTTTACAATGAACACATTGTCTTTATCTTCCTTCATTACCTGTAGGCCCAGTGGACAGTGGGAAAACTGAATTGCCCTTTTTGTGGGGCCCGTTTAGGGGGCTTTAATTTTGTCAGCACTCCAAAATGTTCCTGTGGCCAGCGTGCAGCTGTACACCTCTCCAAGAGCCGGACGGATTACCAGCCAGCACAGTCAGGCCGACTAATGAGCCCATCACCGAAATACTTGTCACATCCCACAGTTCGGTCAGGTGGTGACAGCGAAGCTTGGCTGACAGGCGGCGCCTTCAGAAACAGAAATTGCAGGCTTTCAAACATGGCCCAAAAGAATAATGGCCCTGGGAGGTTAACAGAAGCACTGTGCCTGGAGGTGCGGTCGACATGTGTTCAGATGAAGAAGGAAAAACTGCTCTTCAAAGCATCCGATTCAAAATACCAGCTTTTTGTCCCTCAGCTTGTGACTGGCAGATGCATCAAAAGAGCTTCCCACAGAAAATCACGGAGCTTGGACCTGAGCATCAGCGAGAAGATGACTTTATTACCCAGGTTCTATGAAACACATAGCAAGACTGCCGCCTATCCCAGACTAAACGAAACCCCGCCTGAGGACCTTTTGGACCTGCCTTTAGAGTCTAGTAAAAATAGCTGTTCCTTTCACATATCATCAAGTTTTGATTCTAACATGCTGCTGCAGAGGTTTCCAGTGGCTCCCGGGGAGACCAGGACACAAAGAGGAGGAGAATTTCAGAGCGGTCTGGGAGCTTCCGCAGGGTACGCTGACCATGCCAGTTCTAACGGCCTGGCATTCCTGATGGACCTGCCCTCCGCCGGCAGGCGCACGCCGGAGGCCTCGGACCCGGAGGAGCACCGCTCGCCGCTGGACATCCTGCACTCCGGCAGTTTTCCATTGGGGGCCGTTCACCAGAGGCTCAGCAAGAGAGAGAGGAGCAAGTTGAAGAATCTGAGGAGGAAGCAACACAGGCATGAAAGATGGTTGCAGAAGCAGGTAATTTTTAAAAAGAGTTTACCAAAAGTTAAGTTCTACATTATAAATGTTGATGCTTGGAGAGGAGCTAACTTTGAATACCTTATATTATATAAAAATATTGGTTTTGATAATTTTTGAAATGATATTTCTCTCTGGGTGAACTTAATAATTACGTAGCTGCCTTGTAATTGATGATTATCTCTATGCTCACACATGTTTACAAAATATTCTTTTGTGATTTTTTTTCCCAGTACTGTTAATATTTTAGAGGAACAGTAATCTTCATGATATTGAGACTAGATTGTCATATACATTTGAAATTTATTCAAGTTAGGGTTTTATTTCAAAGTTTTAAGTTGAAGCAAAATAATTGCTCTAAGAAAATCTAATCTAGTGACATTCATTCTCCTTCATCACATTTAGCTTTAATGGTTATTTTCCAGGACCTTATTTAAGTGCCCACATGAGCCAGGTATGGTTAACTGTGATGCTGTGAACATAATCTAAAGCAGGGTGGGGAAGGTCCGGAAAATCATTAGGTCTGGCCCTGTAAGGCATTAAGGGTGAGTTAATTAAATGTTTGACCAAATATAGCAGGCTGATTTTTAAGTTGAGAATTTCATATGGCCTGTAAAAGATGTTATAAATGTTCAAATGGCCCTTGGCAGAAAAAAAGGTTCCTCACCCCTGATCTAAAGGACAATTGACCATTACTGCAGTTTTATATGAGAGCATGCTTCTCTTTGGTTTCAACTTCTGTACCTAGAATGGTATGTGATTTAACCCATCTGCTTAGCGAATAAATGAGTCTTAGACCTATGACAGGTCAATGACATGCTAGTATCCTAATAGATTTCTTTGGTTGCACAGGAGCTATAGGCAAATGCCCAATGTCTCCTTAGCAAAGAAAATTTAAAATAGAAATGACATGAGTTAGGGATATGAGTGCACATCATGGTTTGAGCCAGAAAGAATAAAGATAGCCCTAACCGGTTTGGCTCAGTGAATAGACCATTGGCCTGTGGACAGAAAGGTCTCAGGTTTGAATTCCAGTTAAGGGCATGTACCTCAGTTGCGGGCATATCCCCAGTAGGAGTGTGCAGGAGGCAGCTGACTGATGTTTCGCTCTCATCGATATTTCTAACTATCTCTCCCTTTCTCTCTGTAAAAAAAATCAATAAAAAATAAATGTTTAAAAAAAGAAAGAATAAAGGTGAAATGTAATAGTTTTGCTAATTCAAACAAAAAGTTAAATTCTAGAAAGAGTTAATATTGGAGATGAATTAATGGCTTAGCTACTCAGCTCATCCCATATCTAATAAAAATTAGTTAATTCTATAAGCAACTATCTGTTGGTATACCATGCTTTTGTGTATTTTAGTACAGATCCTGTCCCTTTTTTAATGTGGAAAATAAGCATACAAGATTTTTTAAGTTTTTGTTATTAATGATAACTTTTTAAAAGTTTAAATAATTGGTTGGAAAATCTAGATTTCTGACTTTCATTGACATTTTAAATTATTTGTTTTTGTGCAAACTAGATATACTTTTGTGGCAGATACCATTATAGAAAATGTTAATGACGCCACAAAAAGTTGTTGAAATTCTTGAAGCTTAAGAATATAAACGAGCCGAAATCAGTTTGGCTCAGTGGGTAGAGCATCAGCCTGCAGACTGAAGGGTCCCAGGTTCAATTCCGGTCAAGGGCATGTATCTTGGTTGCAGGCACATCCTCAGTAGGGGGTGTGCAGGAGGCAGCTGATCGATGTCTCTCTCTCATATCGATGTTTCTGACTTTCTATCCCTCCCCCTTCCTCTCTGTGAAAAGTCAATAAAATATACTTTTTAAAAAGAATATAAATGAGATTGATATTGAAGCAGAAAATACCACCAGTTTTCAGTGGTTTTGTTCAGCAAATGTTAATTAAGGATCTACTTTGGGGAAAGACAGTGCTGAGCTACGTTCAGCAAACAAGCCTTTTTTAATTCAGCATAGTCTTTTTGGTTGTGTTTTTAAAAATTATTATCATGAAATAAAATTGATTTATTCTTGGAATGCAGCTCTATGATTTAAACACATGTATAGATACGTATAACAACCACCAGGAGGGGGATCCAGACAGTTCCATCACCCCCAAAATCTCCATTGTGCCTTTATAATGGTCTTGGTTATATCTTCATAATCGTACTCTTGTGCTGTCTCTAATCCCTGAAAACCACTGATCTATTCTCCATTACTTTAGTTTTGCCTTTTTGTTAATGTTATCCTATAAAATAAAAGAGTAATATGCAAATGTGACCATACCTTCGCTCTGCTACCAGCCAATTAGGAGCAGAGGGCGGGGCTGAGTGGGATGCATGGGAGGAGAGAGGCAAAGGGGCTGGAGCGCAGCGTTCATGCCCTGCCCCTGGCTGGCCAAGCACAGCGTCCACACCACACCGCTGATCAGCAGGCCCAGCTACGTGCCCGCAGAGAGAGACAAAGTGTACGAGCTCAGCATCCGCACCCCGCTCCTGGCCGGCCAAGCACAGCGTCCGTGCCACAGCCCAGGACAGCGGGCTCAGCCACGTGGGTGAGGAGAGAGGCAAAGGGGCTGGCTGGGGGGTTTCCCACGGGCACACTACAAGCATCAAATCACTGCTGCCAAAGCCATCCCCTCCCACACACATTCCCAAGTAGTATGGTCCAAAGTGGCAACTTCTGGGGCACTGCTCCCATGGCAGCAAATGGGAACCATGCCAGTGGGGAAGCCAGACCTGAAAGCCCAAACCCTCAAGTACTCGACAGGGCATAGTGAGCAAAGACCTTGAGGAGGCCCCAGGACAAGCATCTCCCCAAGGGCTGTGTGGAAGGAGGAGAGGAACCTCTGGCTAGAGGCCAGGATGAAGGATGCTGTCGTCTTTGCAGGCTGGGATAAGGGACACTGACCCCCCTCTGTACCCTCCCCCCATGCACAGATTTTGTGCATCAGGCCTCTAGTAAAATAATATCTAATTAATAAAGGCTATTACTCTATAATACCACTACCGTTTGTAAATCATAGTCATGAAGTCAACTAATCCAAATGTAATACCATGTTACCTCATTTATTATTCTAATATAAAAATCAATTAACTATAACAAATGGAAAAAAGAAAAAAGGGTAAACACAAAACAAACAGTAATTCCTAGAAATTTTGAATTTGAATATATTACCAGAACTTAGAAGTTTCAATATCTTATATAACCCCATATAATAAAAGCCTACTATACTAAGTGTCTGGTCATCCAGTTGGCCATTCAACCAGTCAAAGCATAATCCTATCTAATAAAAGAGTAATATGCAAATTCACCGTACTTCCAATCAAGCCATGCCCACAGCCACACCCACCAGCCAATCAGGAGCAAATTATGCAAATAAACCCCAACCAAGATGGCTGCCACCACTGAGAGCAGGAGAGAGGCTTGGGTTTTCCTGGCAACAGGGGAAGCCAAGCTTTCCGCCTGCCGTTGCCGGCCTAGGCCTCCACTCAGTGCTACAAAGTTTCAATTATAGAAGATACATTCCAACAGAAATGGCAGCTACCACGGAGCTGGAGAAAGAAAAGGCTTAGGGTTGCCGGGGTGATGGAGGAAGCCAAACTTCTGCAGGCCTAGCCTAGGCTGCCACTGTAGGCTACAAAGTTTCAAACAGTAATGACTGTTGCCTCGGAGCGAGCAGAAGGCTTGGCTCTGCTCCAGTGCACAAAGTTTCAATTGTAGAACATAAATTAATCCCAGATCCCAGGGCCTCCACTTGGGTCACTGGGGGGGCGTGGCTGGCCTGCAGACCCCTTGCCCAGGCCGCCCCATGCCCCAAGGAAACCCCCGCTCTAATCCAGGACACTCTTAAGGGCAAACCAGACGTTCCCCACCCATGTACCAGGCCTCTATCCTATCTTAGAAAAGAGTAATACGCAGATTGACCATCACTCCAACACGCAAGAGGGCTGCCCCCATGTGGTCAAAGATCCTGCCCCCCTGTGGACACAAGATGGCCACCACAGATGGCCAGCAGGGGAGGACAGTGGGAGGTTCCAGGCCTGCAAGGAAGGGCAGTTGTAGGTGATCAGGCCAGCCAGGGAGGGCAGTTGGGAGGGACCGGGCCTGTAAGGGAGGGAAGTTGGGGGCAATCAAGCCTGGGGGGGAGGGCAGTTAGGGGTGACCAGGCCGGCAGAGGAGGGAGTTTGGGGGCAAACAGGCTGGCAGGGGAGCAGTTACACATAAATTAGGCTGGCAGGGTAGTGGTTAGGGGGTGATTAGGCTGGCAGACAGAAGTGGTTAGGGGCAATCAAGGAGGCAAGCAGGTGAGCAGTTTGGAGCCAGTAGTCCTAGATTGTGAGAAGAATGTCTGACTGCCCTAGTAGGATCGGGCCTTAATGGGCAAACATCCCTTGAGGGGTCCCAGATTGGAGAGGGTGCAGGCTGGGCTGAGGGACACCCCCCCCCCCACGCACGAATTTTGTGCATCAGGTCTAGATTATGCTAGTGCTATGGTAAGGCCACTCAACTGCTTGCTATAACATGCACTGGGTGCAGTTGCTCTGGCCAGTAGGTTAGCTTGCTGATGGGGTCCAGCTGATTGGGACTGAGTAAGATGGGCCAGACACGCCCTGGAGCCCTCCAGTGGTCCCTCCTGGACCCCAACGGCCCTAATTGTGCATTGGTGTGGTCACAGTTGGCAAGTGCAGTGGCAGAGCAAGAGCCTCTTCTGCCTCCGCAGTAGCACTAAGGATGTCTGACTGCTGGCGTAGGCCTGCTTCCCGTGGGGAACAGGCCTAAGCCGGCAGTCGGACATCCCAGGGCTCTTGGACTGTGAGAGGGTGCAGGCTGGGCTGAGAGACCCTCCCCCAAAGTGCACGAATTTTGTGCACTGGGCCTTCAATAGTGTTATAAAATTAGAATCACGTAGTATATAATGTTTTGAGACTGGCTTTTACTCAGCACAAATGCCTGTGAGATTCTTATAAGTTGTTGCATATATCCATGGCTGTTTTTTATTGCCCAATAGTTTTCCATTGTATGAATTACCACAGCTTACCCATTTAGCCTTTGAAGGATAGGTGGGTTATTCCAGGTTTTAGCAATTATGAAAAGAGCTGTCATAAGCATTCATGTGTAGTTTTTGTGGAAACCTGTATTCATTTCTCTAGGGTAAATACTCAGGAGTGGGATTGCCGAATCATATGGTAAGTGTGTATTTAACTTTCTTAGAAACTGTCAAATTGTTTTCCAGAATGACTATTCAATTTTGCATTCAAAGCAGCAATGTATGAGAGTTCCATGTGCTGGCATCCTTACAAATACCTAGTGTTCTCATTATTTATTTTGTAATTCAACAGCTGCTTAGTAATATCACATTGTGATTTTAATTGCATTTCTCTAATGCTGTTGAACATTTTATGTGCTAATTTTTCATTTGTATATATTCTTTAGTGATGCATCTGTTCAGATCTCTTGGTAATTTTTTAGTTGGGTTGTGTTCTTCGTTCTGAACTGTATAAGTTCTTTCTATCTTTTGGATATAGTATGGATATGTGAGCTGCTGGAGAGTTCTGAGTAGCTCCAGGCTGGTCCTGCAGTAGGAGCTCAGAAAATGGTTGCCGAGTCGGTGAATTGAACAAATAAATGATGTGTTCAGTGTTTCAGGTCTGGTAAATGATTTAAGGGTAGAGGCTAACAGTGCGTCTTAACCCTGCCTGGCTGCAGATTGAAATCCTTTCAAGAGCTCGTAAAAGTGCCATGCTTGAACTCTGTCAGATTATGCTTTGGTTGGTCTAGATGGCACATCACTATGTGCATTTTTGTACATTAAATAAATATACTCTTTCAAGTGATTCCAATGTGTAGTCATGGTTGAGAATTATTAGAAAGAAAATGATTAACAAAAAGGAATTGGTGCTTTAAAACTGAGTTGATAGAGTCCTTGACAAATGAATTAACCTGGTGGCTGTAACAGAGGAAAAACAGTTGTAACTAGGAAGCAGGCGGAAAAGGAATTGGGAGAAGAACCAAACTGTGGAAGACAAGATATTTTGACCTTATATTTTCCAACAACCTAATATAGGTCCTTTCTTGTAGTAAAAGACATAAATATTTATGTCCAAGTACATATATTCAGATAGGTTGTCTTAACCTGGTATTAAGAAAATGAAAGCTTGACTAGGAACAAGGGGGAGGGTGGGAATGGAACAGAGAGGTGGTGGTGGTAAAAGTGATGATAGCAGCTGTTAACATTTATTGAGCTTTACTATATGCTGGGTACATAAAGGGTGTTTCACTTGTATTACCTGATTTTCATGAGCTGTTAGGTTGGTGGAGCATGGGAAAGCTCTGATGACAACAGGCTTTGGGCAGCTGGAGAGGAGCAGAAAGGCACTGGGGAAAAGGCAGCTGGGAAGTAGGAGAGCTGCCAAGATGCATGCTATTCTTTCCCAAGTTTTGTGTAAGGCTAACTTGTTTGGGGAAGGGAAAAACAGTCATCAGTAAGCCAGTCCCAGGGTGACACAGAGAACTGGAGCTTATCACCTAGGACTGGTTAGTGTTAGTTGGTTCTGACGGTTAGAACTAGGCTATGCCTTCAGCTCTCTTAGCCTTGTGTGCCTTAGAAGGACTGTGCATGATTTACATTCTAAACCTTCCCCTTTGGCTTCATGGAATTCACTGCCCACCTGCTCTCTCCCTCATTGCCCATTTCAGCCCTTACAGGGTTGAAAAATCACAGTCACTTGCTGGCTGTGCCATCATGTCCTGTTCAATCCTCCTTAAAACTTCTCTGCTGCTGAGATGTTATTCTTGTGTACTCTTCTCACACCAGGGAACCTCACAATATCAGCTTCCATGTGCCCCCAAACTGGGGAGGTATAGTTGGAATCCTCGCCCTCGTTCTGCATGACCATTGTAATTGTTGTCACTTGAGCTTTCTTTTATTAAGTAATATTTTATGGCTAATGTTCAGTTTTAGAAGCAATATAACAGTGTTAGGGAAAGTGTGGAAAACTGAGAAATACCTTTAAGGATCAATTGAGTGATTACCCAAGATTGGGAGGGAGAATATGATCTGGGGAACTGTGTCGGGGGCTCCAACTCTATTGGTTATATTTTAGTTCTTCAGGTGGGTAGTATTATCACAGCTGTTATCTTCTGTTTTATTTCATTTCATGTATCTCCAATATCTTATAATACATTGAAGAACCAATTGTAAATCATACTACCCTAATATTGTCATTCCCTTTTTATTCATTATTTTTGCTACAAAATCTTAGGTCATTCATCTTTGCTCTCTTGGTTGTGAAGTGGATGGCTTCAACAGATGGTATAGCAGGTATTCTTTTATCTAAAAGGCTCCATTTTTTAACAATGCTTTTATAATACTTCATCAAAATAAAATTGAATATTTAATAATTCATGAGCAAAACTTTCCAGTAAAACATACATATCTGTTCTGCACTGGAATGTGCTATCCTGCTCCAAAATTCTACACTTTAAAAAATCCTCACCACAGGACATGTTCATTGATTTTTGGAGAGAGGGGGACAGAGAGGGAGAGAGAAAGAGAACATCAATCAGTTGGGGCTCGTGATTTGAACCCACAACCTCGGTATGTGCTCTGACTGGGAATCTAACCCATAACCTTTTAGTGTGTAGGACAACATTCGAGCCAACTGAGCCGCACTAGCCAGGGCAAAATATATGTGTTTTAAGAAACTATGGAATGCTGGTTTGTAAAGGAGACATGGATCTTCTTGTTTTCAACACCAGAGGGCAGCAAATTTTCTATTGTAGCAAAACAGTCAAACTCATTTCTTTCCACTGAAGAATTTCATGTACTGGGAAGAATATGGAATAGCATATTTTTAGTCTCTTGAGAGATTAAAAAGAGTTAGTTGTGCTTTGTGAGAAAAAAAAAGCTTACAAATCATAGTAAGTTTTTCTCTTGCTGTGATCAGCTAAGACTCTGCTAGTGCTTTTACTAAGCTGCCTTTCAGGGGTATTTATTCTGTTCGTTAGAGGGATCGCTGCCTTTGATAAATGACTTTGAGGGAGCTATAGATACTCCATCTGTTCTGGTTTTCCCTTTTAAGTGGCATGTACAGTTTTCTGGAAATAGGCATATCCCCTAAATTCAGGATAAAATCAATAGGCTTGTGCTCCAGGGTGGAGTGGGGTGCTCGCAGAGGGGAGTGCCAGTAAGTCTCTCACCCAGTAAGTCATCTCCCTCAGACTGTACCCTGACAACCAAGGGGTCCAGGCTGTCACTGCTTCAGCCAACTCAGCAGAGGCAAGGTTGAATCATATATGAGCTTTCTTCCAGTAATGTCGGCAGCATGGGAGAGCAGCAGGTCATCCACAAAAATCTGCTCTGTACCCTACCATAAGCCAGCTGCTTGTGACATGGAACACATTGTAAGATGGGTGTGCATGCCCTCCTAGACTGTGGGCCTCTACAGGACGGGCCTGTGTGTCTTTCATCCTAATACTTCACAAGCCCAGCTATCAGGTGGGCTGTTAGTAATTGTTTGTTGAATGTGATATAAAGTGATTTCTAATTTCCTTCTCCTCCTTTTCTTTCATGACTGAACTGGAATGGTTTGTTTAAGATCATTCATGGGTCTTAAGTGCTCAAATCATGAAAAATAACATAACAACTGAGAAAAGTATAGTTGAGTGCAAGCATGGTGACGTGGGAGGGAGGGCCTTCTCAAATGGAATATTTGGTCTTAGTTTTATTATAAAGGAAATTCCAAAAATAAAGTTCTGTCTTTCAAAGCCAGTACTAAGAGAATGGGACTTGAGGTAATGGTAATAATTTTGTTTTTTATTTCTTTCAAAACCCTAAATTCTGAAACTGCTGTTTATTAGCTGTGTGATTAAAAAGAAGACTGCTAGGTACTTCAACATATTTCTCATTTGTACAACAACCCTTTCATGTAGGTATGCTTATTTTATAGACAAGGAGACAGGCTTAGAGAGCTAAATTATTTTAATGTAAGTCATTTAGCAAGTAAGTGGTAGCATTGGCAAGAAAACTTTTGTTAATGTTTTAAAATAATCACAAAAACGAAATGTATACTTTAACAATATGTTGTAATTGAATAATATTTCAACTATGACATATTGAAAGTAGTATTATTGACATCAAAGCAATTTTTAAATAATAGTCTATCAAAGATTATTTTGTCTATAGATTTATTATCCATTTCCTTTTTTAATCCAACCCCCCTTCCACACACACAGAGACTGGCACTTAGCAATGTGACTCTGCTGGGCTGGTGCCAGGCAGCCTCATTTAACAGCAAGTCTCTCCTCTGCTGACTGCTCCTGGGTGTCTTCCTTTGAGTTGCTGATATTTAGAGATGTTGATGTAAGTCTTTCTTTTTAAGGCTACTTTCCTGCATTTCTTTATGTACAAATTCACATATTCTGGTATATGGTAAGAGTTCCTGTCCGCCCACATGTTTCTCGTGTTCTAATTTTGTAAAATACTTACTTTGGAAGTTTTTTATGTATTGTATAAATAATGATTTACTTCGTTCATTTCTCATCACCTGTGTTTATTCTTGTTGTTAAAGAGGCAAAGCATGTTAAGAACAAGTACCTTTTTCATATTTTGCTTTCAAATAAAACTCATTTTATCGTATTTTTAGCATTTATTAGGATACGTGCCTATATTAGACTTATTTTCATATTTTATAGTTTTCTCAGAAATGTGTTTGTTCTTTCTAAAAAGTATCTAAAAAGTTCTAAAACTAAGGTGACTTTTGATTTGAAAGGTAAAATTTGGATAACTGAACGATGTAAATTTGTTGTTTAACTGAGGATCAGTGACTGCTTCAGCTCATTAAAATGAACATATTCAGCAATGTAGCCTCAGCCGCGTGGCTCAGTTGGTTGGAGCGTCATCCAGTACACCAAAAAGTTTGGGTGTATATTCCCGGTCAGGGTACATACCTAAGTTGTGGGTTCAGTACTTTCAGGGCGTGTATGGCAGGCAACCTATTGATGTTTCTTTCTCTCTCCCTTACTCTCTTTCTAAAATCAATACAACATATGCTCAGATAAGGATAAAAAAATTCAGCTCTCTATAAAATTAGGAATCTGAGAAAGATGAAATTCGCATAAAATTAATTGTTCAGAAATAAAATCTTAGAAGTACTATAAAGGGCCAGTTAATTTTTGTGAAGTCAAAGGCATATAAATATATATATGTGCATGTATGCATGTCTATGTAAAAATATTTTTATGCAAATAACAATTAGGAACATTTCCCATGAGTAAAGGAAATCACAATCATAGGTTTTAAAGTCGAGTTTTATTTTATACTGCAGCTAAATTAATTATAGTATTTGAAATAGTTGCAGATCTTTTGATATTCCTTGAGGGCCTAAATTAATACATACCTTTATCCTTTACATTTGTGGAATTTAATAGGGTTAGAACAATGCCTGAAGATAGGTGCACCCAGTGAGTAGGTTGGCAGACCTGGAGATCATACCACTGTAACCAGGGCTTGGCAGAGTCCACATGAGTGCCTGCTATCTAGACAGTCTCTTCAACAGGTGAGACTGGGTTGAAGGCCAGCAGTAGGCCATGCCAGCATGTCATGTGTAAGTATGAAAAATGTCCAGAAAAATAAAGGAGAAAATAGTGACTACGGTGGCAGTAAGAGGTAGGAGAAGGAGCCTGGTGACACAGAGGTCCTTCAGGTTAGGGTCATGCAAGGAACCAAGACCCATATGAGGGACTCAGCTTTCTGCGCTAGGACTCCCTTTCCCAAGAAGATTGGGGTGAACAAGGCAGCATCTAATACGCCTGAGGAGCACAGTGGGGAACCTGGCCAGGTGGCAGTGGGAGGGGAAGAGGTCACGGTTTCTGTTACAATTGGACTACATGTAAGGGTAGATGAATTTAATTTGAATCTGTTACAGAATTTACCAGGTGACCGAAAAATACACAGGAATACTTGGAGATCCAGGATAAACCCATTTATTTTCAGATGTTTCACATGTACTACTAGTACAGTGGTCAGCAAACTGCGGCTCTGTTGACTAATGAGTTTGCCGACCCCTGGGATAGAGGTTTAATCACAAGAAACAATAACAGCCTGTACTTACTGGAATCGAGAGTCTAGGTCAGTGGTCGGCAAACTCATTAGTCAACAGAGTGGCAAACCATGGTTTGTGAGCCGCATGTGGATTGCGAGCCGCAATTTGCCGACCACTGTGCTAGTACAGTGACTCGGGGTCAGTTCTCCAAATCCTGAGTGAGTGAATATGGAGAAAGCGTTTCCCTTTATAGCCTTCGGTTTCTTCGTTTTCTATGTTTGCTAACTACCAGGCTTTTGTGGTGGGCTCCCACAGCCTCTCCAGGGTCGGTCAGAATGGGGAGGTTAGATTGTATCTAAGTGCCTGGTCTGGATGGTGCCAGTGAGCTCCCCTGTAGCTAAGCTCTTACATGCTTTGTTTATGGCCCCTCTGTAAATTGGGAGTAATTAGGAAAACAGGTCTTGCTAGACCAGATTGTGGAGAAAGGGGCAGTGACTCAATTATAGGCTATCAAGAATATACATTAGGTTATTGGCACAGATTCAGATTGCTAACCCCCCCCCCCCAACATACACACACACAAATGTCTTATTTTCTCCATCAGTTCTATTGATTTAATTGATTTTTTTACTATAGTGATGAATCAGTATTGCTCTGACCCTAAAGCTTGAACGTATTCTCACGTTCTGCATGTTTAAGAATGGATAAAATAAAGAGAAATAATTTTTTTATGCTGTGAGGCTCCATGATTATTGTCAGAATTTCTTTTTTCAGAGGTCTTTGAACTCTTGACTTGAAAGATTGATATCTTGACTAGATCTAACTTTGTTTCCTGACTCAGTAGTGGGGGAAAACCTGCAGTTTGAAAAACACTACTTTTAAGATTATGGACAAATTCTGATTGTGCTTTTTTATTTCTATTTTGTTAATCCGCAGCCAAGGCTGTTTTTTCCATTGATTTTTTTTTTTTTTTTTTTTTTTTTTTTTTTTTTAGAGAGAGAGTGAAAGGGAGCAGGGTGTGGGTGGAAGACAGAGAGAGAGAGAGAGAGAGAGAGAGAGAGAGAGAGAGAGAGAGAGAAAGAGAGAGACATTGATTGGTGGCCTCCACATAGGCACTGACTAGGACTAGGGATCAAGCCTGCAGCCCAGGTACGTGCCCTTGACTGGAATCAAAGCCGTGACCCTTCAGTCTCAGGGCCAGCACTCTATCCACTGAGCCAAACCCGTGGGGCATGACTGTGCTTCTTTATCTTGGAGCCTGCATCCCATGCGGCTACTCAGAACAAGTCAGTTTACAAGTGTTAAAAGTCATTTGAGCCTTGGCTGGTTTGGGTCAGTGGACTGAGAAGTCCTGGGTTCGATTCTGGTCAAAGGCACATGCCTGGGTTGTGGGCTTGATCTCCGGTAGGGGGTGTGCAGGAGGCAGCCAATCAAAGATTCTCATTATTGACGTTTCTATCTCTCTGTCCCTCTCCCTTCCTCTCTGAAATCAATAAGAATATAAATAAAATAAAAGTTATTTGATTTGCCTGCCTGCTGCTATTGCTGCTTTTCCTCAACATTGCACAATACTTCTCAGGAGACTAATTGCGTAGCACTAGGCAGAAAAAAATAAACAAGTAGTTCAAGTGAGGAATTCAGTTCAATATGGGTTTGTTGGGTAAGACCCTGCCATGTGTCAGGAATTCTGCTAGGCACCGGTGTACGGAATATATAAATACTACCTTTTTCTTGGAGAATGTAGGATACTAAAGCAAGAAAAATTGAAATAAAGTATAACGATGGGCATCTTATGAGGGTGCAGTGGGGGTACAAAAGAGCAAGTGACCAATTCTACCTGAGAAAAACTGAAAATGGTTTACAGGGATTGAGAAGTGCAAGTTGGTGGTTACAGAATAGTCATGGGGATGTAAATTACAGCGTAGGGAATATAGTTAATAAAATCTTAATGCTATGTAAGGGGCCATGTGGGCACTGGAAATAGCAGAGGGACCACTCTGTGAGGTAAGGACTGTCTGGCCACTGTGTCATTCTGAAACTAATACAGAAAAATACTGAGTGTAAACCAGAATAGAAAAAAAAACCACAATTGGGTCATGAGCCCAAAGAATATAATGACCTTAATCTTAAGTATTTGAGGTACATTATAAAATAATAAAAAAAAATGACAAATCAAAGAAACATACAACAAGTTTCACAGGGGACATAATGCCTAAGCTGAGTCTGGTAAATGAGATATTACCTTGGAAGATGAAAGGTTTTTGCTGGCTAGACAAGCTAGTGAGAGCAATATGAAGAAAAGTACAGAGGCATGAATTAGCCTGGTTCTTTCTTTGAACCTCACATAATTCAGTAGGACTAGACAAAGACTGGTAACCTCATTGAGGGGGACTCATGACAGACGTGTTGTCCATGCTAAGGAGACCTGCTCGCAACAGAGAGGCCCTGACAACAGGCTTACATTTTGGAGAGATTACTCTTCTGAGCATACTGTGGAGCCTGAGATAGTTGCCTGGAAACCAGGAGATCAGAAAGTAACTATCAAATAATCTGGTAGGACTTTAAATAAGAGAGCATATTTAGGAATGGATAGAAGCATAAGAGAAATGCAATTTAAGAAATAGCTGAATTAACCAGAGGTGTACAAATTGATTATGGTAGGACCTGAAAGTTGATAATTCTTAGTTATCCATTGAAGCATCATATTACTAGGAGAATTGTCTCAGCCACAGATTACTATAATCTTGGCTGAGTTGATATTATTAATTAACTAGAGGCCCATGGGCAGCGGGCCTAAGCCATTAGTCACACATCCTTAGCTCTGCTGAGGAGTCAGGAGAGGCTCCCAACACTGCTGCTGTGCTCACCAGCTGTGAGCCTGGCTTTTGGCTCAGCAGTGCTCCCCCTGTGGGAGTGCACTGACCACCAGGGGGAAGTTCCTGCCTTGAATGTGTGCCTCCTAGTGGTCAGTGCACATCATGGCGACTGGTCTTTCTGCTGTTCAGTCTATTTGCATATTAGCCTTTTATTATATAGGACTAGATGCCTGGTGCACGAAATTTGTGAACAGGAGACCGGGGATGTCCCTCAGCTCAGCCTGCATCCTCTCCAATCTGGGATTTCTCAAGGGATATCTGACTGCTCTTTTAGGCCCAATCCCAGTAGGATTGGGCCTAAAAGAGCAGTCAGACATCCTTCTCATAATCCAGGACTGCTGGCTCCAAACTGCTCACCTGCCTGCCTCCCTGATTGCCCCTAACTGCTTCTGCCTGCCAGCCTGATCACCCCCTAACTACTACCCTGTCAGCCTAATTGATGTCTAACTGGGCCAGCCTGTTTGCCCCCAACTTCCCTCCTCCTGGTCACTCCTAACTGCCCTCCCCTGCAGGCTTGATTGTCCCTAACAAGCTTGATTGCTCCCTTGCAGTCCTGGTCCCTCCCAACTGTCCTCCCCTGCTGGTCTGATAACCCACAACTGCCCTCCCTTCCAGGCCTGAAACCTCCCAACGGCCCTTCTCTGTTGGCCATCTTGTGGTGGCCATCTTGTGTCCACATGGGGGCAGCCCTCTTGTGTATTGGAGTGATGGTCAATCTGTGTATTACTCTTTTATTAGATAGGATAATATGTTTATATCTTCTGATTTGTCCCTTGAAAGATTTGAGGAGGAATGCAAAAATGCATATATAATTATATTTTTAAGTAAAGAAATATGGAGGATAAGCAAGAATAGCTAAAATAAGATGAAGCTGTGGGTAAAATTAATACACAAAATTTACACAGCCGGTACAGTGAGGGAAATGACTTAGATACACAATTCATGAAGTAGAAACTAGTTGCTTTGGAAACCAGTAATTTTAGTATTGCTGAGAAGTCATCTCCCCTAAGCCTCTCATAAGAAGGACGTTTGAAGTAGAGAACCATGTTTACAGTGGCTTTTCTTGTAGTAAGTGGTAAAATAAATTTTGGAGTGCTGTTTCTAAAATTATCCTTTATATAAGCCCATAGCTTCATGCTAGATCTGCAGTGAACCCAAGTGTCATCCAGGTGTATAGCTCTCACCCATTCATCCAGCGAGTGTTTGAGTGCCTGTTATGTTATGTTGTGTGCCAAACACTGGGGATACAACAGAGAGCAAAACAGGCATGACCCCTGTCCTTGATGGAGATCAGTCTGTCAGTGAAGATATCAAACAGGTAAATGCTATACAATGTAAAGAATGTTATAGTAAGGGAGGTGTGGGATGATTGGATACATATAGCAATGGGGTTTTGGGGTCCCAGACATAGTCCCTGAAGAAGTGATGTTGTACTGAAGGAAGCAGGTTAACCAGTGGAGAAAAAATATTCCAAGCAGAATACCACAGGGAGTTCAAGGTTATACTATCTTGCTGATATTCTAGTCACCAATTAAGGACAAGTCCATGGACTTTACCAGTTAACCAAGCTGAGGAAGTGTCCTAGTGTGATAATAATTATCTTTAAAAATGGTAAATAACAATGGTAATCTTTGATTGAGTAATCTCATCTCTTAAGGTACTTTTCAGTGTCTTAATTTATTCTTGGAATATAGTCACTATATGTCCTTATGAACTTACAGAAAATGAAAGCTATCCTGATTTAAGAATGGTGTGATTTGTTTTCCACTTACTCTAAAACCTTAACAGTTTAAAGGACACATAGACTGGCTTATATAAATGACAACAAACCAGGAACAGGCAGCATGAGGCATCACCAATGTCAGTTATGTAGTGCTGACCTCATCACACTTTCTGCATTGATTTACCGTTTCTGCTTTTCTCCTGACGGCACTCTCCGTTCCTTCCTGTTCTTATAGCCTGAATGTTTCTGTCTTCTGCCCTGTACCTGAAGAACTGCTCATATCATTTCTCTCTTTCTGTCCATGTAGAATATCTATTCATTTACATATTTCTCTATAACTAGATTTATATTGATAAACTTCTGTTTAGTCTTTGCTATTATACAACAGAAATTCAGGCTTATTGTAAAAAAAAAATACAGAAAGCAAAGAGACAAATGGAAAATAATCTCTAATCCCATTAGTAATAATTTCTGTTAATCTCTTTTTAAATTTCTTACCTATATTTTTATATTTTCTATTATTTCTTTTTACAAATGAAGCCAAATTATATCTTAAAACTGCTTTTCTCTCAGTAATTATATAATATCTTCTTATGTTATATATGTACTAGTACTCCTGCAATGTTTTAAATAATCAAATAGTCTTCAAATGAATTATCAAAATGTATTAAAATATATGCATATATTTTAAGTCTTTATTGAGTATATTTATTTGTTAGGCAGTGAATGAGCATTTTTAAATGGCATCCTTATACTTAATGCTATTATGTGTATCCAGGATTATTTCTTAAAATAAATTCTGGAAATAAAGTGATCCATCAAAGGATATGCAGAATTTAAGGCTGTTGATAACTTATTGCTCAGTTGCCTTGTGAAAAGTTATCATATGCTTTCTAAGTATCTGTATATATTGTGGACTATTAAAACATTTTAAGTCTTCCCACTTAGTAAAGCAATGACATTATAAGATAATATTAGAAAGTAAAGTTAAATAGGTTAAATAATAAAAATATTATTAAAATAACATTGGGGAAATCAGTAGAATTCTTTGAGTATAAAAAAGTGTATGGTGGTATAGGCTTATTTAGTGCCTGTACTAGAAATAATATTTCTAATTTTATAGTATTCTGCATATACTCTCCTTTAGCACATGAAACAAATGGGATATACGGTAAAGAGATTAAAAGCTGTCCGATTTCAAGGTCTGTGTCTCTCCAAAGAAAAGTGCAGGGTGCCTTCCTCACAGTGATGTTTAAGTGATTAAGTGACACATGCCTCATGCATTAGAAGCTTTCAATCGTGACTGCTGCTGTTGAAAGGAAAGTAAAACAAGAAATTTAGTAAGCCCTTGGGAGTTGAGAAAGGTATAGAATACTGGGAAATGAGGTTGAAAGACAAGATGATATTATCTGTTTTCTTTTATGTCACTTGTTACCCTTCCCTCACCCAAGTAACACGGAACAGCATAAATTACTATTCCAAACTTCTGAATTTTATTATCTCCAGTGACTTTGAAGATTTTAGAAACACAATGATTTTACTAGACCAAAGGGGGAAATTAAAAAGAAGTCAAATGATTTAGAGGAGTTATATATGAAAGGTAATGAAGTCCACTGGTCAAATTTAAATTTTTTAACATACATTTGCTCTGCGTGTCTTCAAATTTAAATGTAGAAAGTAAATTTAACTCTGTCATTGTACAGTATACATAAAAAGTTTTGTTTTTGTTTCATAAAAACAATCACAAGTGTCACTTAGCATTTTCTTTCTTGTCCATGTATAAACACCTTGTCTGAGCCATCCTAGCAAGAGGCCATTTATTATTTGGTGGCATCTTTCACTAGAGCTCCTTAAAGGCAGTGATGTTTTCCATTCATACATTTACCTGTCCCCTATTTGGAGCTAAGTAAATTTTTATTAAGCAGATCTAGTGAAGGAGAAGAATACTTGAAAGGCATTAAAATACTACTTTTGAGAAAATTAAACTACACTGTGCTTTTAAGAGATAGAAAATAGTACACTATGCATTACTGTAAGGAAGCCTAACAACTTGATTTTTAGATGTATCTTTCTTTACAGCTGCTGAATGAACTATCTGAATAAAAACCCAAATAAATATATTCAACTTTATTTATATCCTTTTAAAATTTTTGTTACATTTTTAATTACAGTTGACATACAATATTAGTTTCAGATGTTTGGCTTAGTGATTAGGCATTTATAAAGCTTACAAAGTGATCCCTCATTAAGTATAGCAGCAGTCTGACACCATAATAGTTGTTATGATATTCCTTAGTCTGTGCCTTTTAACATCCCCATGATTGTTTTTATAACTGGCAATTTGTACATCTTAATTTCTTGAACTTTTTCGCCCATTCTGCCATCCACCCTCCCATCTGGCAACCATCAATTTCTTCTTTGTTATCTATAAGTTTGTTGCTCTTTTGTATATTTATTTTTTTAGATTCTACATATAAATGAAATCATATGGTATTTGTCTTTGTCTGACTTATTTCACTCAGCATATTAGCCTCTAGGTGCATCCATGTTGTTGCAAATGCCAAGATTTCATTCTTTTTTATGGCTGATTAATATGCCATTGTACATAGGTAGCACTTTTTTATCCATTTGTTCATCGGTGGATGCTTAGGTTTCTTCCATATCTTGATAATTACTATTAATGCTGCACTGAAGAACATAGGGGTGTATATACCTTCTTGATTTAGTGTTTTTTATTTCCTTGGGTAAATACCCAGAAGTGTAATTACTGAGTTATACGGTAGTTCTGTTTAAAACTTTTGAAGGAACCTCCATATTGTTTTCAAAGTGGTTGCATCAATATACAACTCACCAACAGTGTTTGAGGGTTTCTTTTTCTCCACAATATTGCCTGCCCTTTTGTTGATTTATTTGCTCCATTCATGTGGTTTAATTTGCATTTCCCTTTAGTGATGCTTAGCATCTTTTCATGTCTATTGGCTATCTGTATATTCTGATTGGCTTGTGGGCATGGCTTGTGGTTATGGCTTGATTGGAGGTATAGTCAATTTGCATATTACTCTTTTATTAGATAGGATATGATAAGGTTGTCTTGTTTCATTTTTTTGCATGTGTCTGTCCAGTTTTCTCAGCACCATTTATTGAAGTGACTGTCTTTACCCCATTGCATATTCGTCTCTTCTTTGTCATAGATTAACTGACCATATAGGTGTGGGATTATTTCTGGGAGCTCTATTCTGTTTCTTTCATCTATAGGTCTGTTTTTATGCCAGCACTAAAGGTTTCTATGGCCTTTTAGTATCTTTGGATATCAAGAAGCATGGTACCTCCAGCTTTGTTCTTCTTTTTCAAGATTCCTTTGGAAATTTGGGATCTTTTGTGGTTCCATATAAATTTTAGGAATTTTGGTGTTCTAGTTCTGTTTTAAAAATGCCATTCATATGTTGATAGGGATTGCATTGAATCTGTAGATTGTATCATGTACCTGTTGCCCAAAACAGTCTCTTTCTGTCCCCATTTATCGCCACTTTGCCCATGTCCACCTCCTTCACCCACTTTTCCCTCTGTCACTACGCTGTTGTCTGTGCAAATTTTCTTTTAAATATTATATTTTTATCATTTAAAATATTAACTTCTGATAAACTCTTCTGTACATCTTGCATTCAAAATCTTTAAAATAACATTGAGTTCCTGTTTTAGCTCCAATTCTGTATTCAGCTTTTTAAAATGTAATACCCTAGAATATTAAATAATCTCAAAAATTATATGTGACTATATTAAATTTATTTCTCATCCATATCTCCTTATTTTGAAAGCTTAGGTTGTTTCCAAATTTTGATATGTACTGGCATCCTTAAATCTAAATCTTTGTGTTCTGAATATCACAGCTACTTTTCTTAATCTAAATTCCTAGGAACGGAAGTGTTCAGATCTTGGTTAAGTTCATAGTACCAAACTGTATCCTAAAAAGATTGAACCATTTTATCTTCTTACCAGCAATTTATGAATATTCATTCTAGCCATGTACAGAGTTCTGCTTTGCCTGCTGTTAGACCACTTCAGGGTATTGTTGCTCGGATTTAGACGCCTACATCTGCTAGTTATCTCCACAGTTCTTAGAGCTAATATATAGGCTCAGGTGCCAAAGCAGAATTACTAATATAATAATATTATCTCAGGCATCAGCAAGAGACCAGTTTAATCATTTTTTAAAACAGAAATTGCCCACTCTTATATCATGCTTACTATATGGCAGGATCTGTTTTAAGCACTTTACCTCTATTAGCACATATTAATCTTTGCCACAACCCTTGTAAAGGTTATACTGTTATTATGTCCTTTTATAGGTGAGGAAACTAATTCACAAAGAGGTTCAGTAGTTTATTCAAGATCTGAATTGGGGGGACATATCTAAAACCAATATATTTATGCTCCAAAAAGATGTATTAATTTATTCATTTGCTTTTATTAAGCTAAATAACATTTATTTAGGTACAAAAAGCCTTCCAAATTACTCAGAACCTACTATCTGTTTGCATATATTTAAGTTGAATAATTTTGCGCATACTATAGCTGTTTTTTTCCCAACAGTGTTCTCTAAACAATTTCCCATGTCAATAAATATAGATCTACATCAACATCTTATTGGCCATGTAGTATTTTATTTTATGGGTGAAATAAAATGGATTATATAGTTTGTAGATATACCATCATTTATTTAACTGGTCCCCTTCTTTGATCACTTTGATAATAAATACACAGTTGTTGGCTGATATAACTTATTCTTTGCAAACATCTTCAGTCTTGTAATTTCCTCAGGATGAATTCCTAGAAATGACAATTGGTAGGTATATATTGCTTACCATTACCTCAGTTGTTACCCTATCATTATCTCCTCAAAGATGGCTATCTTTTAGGTGGACATCCCAGCTTTAGCCAGGAAGATGAACTTCTCTGTAAGAGTCCTTCATGTTCTTAATGTTCAGATTAGTCTCTTTTTCCCCAAACTCATATCAGCTGACATTTTTATGATTTGAAGGATTATAATGGTGATTGGTGTTTTCTGGATGTTTTGTTTGTTTAATTTTGGTTTCGGAGAAATTACTGTTGCTTCTCCTACTGGTAAAATATAACAATATTTTTTAAAGAAAGGATTTGAGTATTATTTTCACTCATGGAGTTAAGGTCTCCCTAGAGCATCCCAGGTGTAGGAACTTTGTAAATAGTATACTTTCAGTCATGGTACTCAAAGCCAGGTTCCTGGATAATTACCATCAGCATCACCAAAGAAACTTACTGCAAATACCGCATCCCAGCCCCGCTCTACCTACTGAACTGGAAGCTGCATTTTAGTAAATTCCCAGGTGACTCATGTGCTCTTACTGTTTGAAAATCATTGCTTTAGGCTATTCTGTTCCCAGCTCTTATTCGTCATTTATACCCAGCTCACTTTGCTCCTGGTAATAATTGCTTTTGCTGTATGTTGCACTTTGCTGTGTGCTAGTAAACACTGGCGTTTCTTTGAAAAAACTTACTATTTTGTATGTGTCTATCTCAAAACAAGTATTGTTCCATAGTTGAGCTAGAAGTTGTTGTATTGATTTTGGCATTTTAGAGCTATCTGAATTATTAATTTGGCTTCATTTTGCAGACAGAAACATTTTAGAATCAAAGATCTTGTGAAACCTAGTGCCCTCTCTCATGAAGCGGTTAGCCTTCTCTTACAATATGCTAGTGCTAATGAATTTTTAATAATAGCTATAAATAAGTAACTATCATCCTAAAAACAAGCGTTATGTTTACCTGAATATGCTTACTTTGCAAATTCATTGTTTCAAAGAGCGCAAATGTGCATTAAAATGAGAAACATGATAAATGTTTTTCTTGAGATTACAGTTGTTTGCTGAAATAACAAAATAAATTTTCAGATGTTACATAAAACTGCTAAAGTGCTGCTCATCCATCAGAACATAAAGGTATTCTTCACTCTCTAAACTCAGAAACCGAATAGATTTGAACACATTTTTTGGAGATACACATTTCAATTTCAAATTGGTCTAGCAGATATTATTTATATAGTAATGGCCCAGTGCACAGTTTGTGCAGAATGAAAGGAAATTAATTAGAGAAAATATATTAATATCGCTCTTTGCCCTTTCTCTGTAATAGAAGTGTCAAAGATGAAAGAAAATTAGTAAAATGTATATGAAAATAATATATAAATTGATTAATAAACAATAACCACATATTATAACAAAGACATATAAAAACAACAAAAACTTGATACAAAAACACTGATAAAAAGAATGACGATAAATTGATTAAACTTATTCTAATATCTCCCTGTACACCACATTAAGAGTAAAAACTCAGAGTGCTTGACTAATTTCCTTTGTGATGAAGTATTTACAACTTTACTGTCACACGCTCTTCAAACTTGAGAGAAAGTAACATTTAAGTGACCATGTCCAAAAACGGATTCAGGTAGGGATATTCCTACTCTGTCTAGAGTTTGTCCTTGTGATTTATTAATAGTCTTCGCAAATGCTGGCATCACAGGAGACTGTCTTAGAATTAATTTTAACGGGAGGCAGTGTCAGACATGGACTTCAGAATATCAACAAAAACAACCAAAATCAAGATCAACAATGACAGATCGAAACACGCATGCAATTGGTGCCAGTAGGAGCTTTATATGTATCACGCATGAGTAAAGTCTACATTTATTTTTAAATTGCCAGTGTGCATCTTATATACCAGTTGGTCGGATGGAAGGTCAGCCACGTAGCCTTTTATATCTATAACTAGAGACCCAGCACGCGATTGAAATCATGCGAGGAGGTGCCTCGCCTCCCACTATACAAGGAAGCACCCTGTGGGGGGCCGGCTCCTGTGCCTGACTCGCAGCATCCCCCAGCCCTCCTGTCCGTGTCTGCTCCAGGGCCATGAGAGCCGCTGTACCAGCTTGGGCAGGCCCCCCTGCCTCTGTCTTCGTCTCCGCTCCGTGCCTCACCTGCACGCGAAACCTCCTCCTGTCTGGTCATGACCCGTTATGGAGTCCCAGCCTAATTTTCATATTACCTCTTTATATAGAGAGGTAATAAAAGCTTAATATGCTAATTAGACAAGACGTCCTTCCAGATGAAGCTGGGGCTGCTAGGGAAGCCTGAGTCCTGGGTGCCTGCCGGAGGCCAGAGGGAAGCCTGGGTCCCGGGTGCCAAAGGGAAGCTGGTGCCGGCAGCAGGGGGAAGGAAGGCCTACTCTTACATGAATTTTGTGCATCAGGCCTTAAGGACAGATACAAAAGCCTAAGTGACCATCCAACCATCCAATTGGTAGCTATGATGAACAATGACCACTAGGGGGCAGACCCTCAATGCAGGAGCTCAATGCCAAGTTGCAATGACTTTGCAGCTGTGGTTCTCAGGTGACACACCCAGAACCAGAGAGGAGGGAGCCCAATTCTGGGGTGCATCATCTGAGAACTGCCCTCTCACAATCCAGGACCCCTCCAGGGATGTCAGAGAACTGGTTTTGGCCCAATCCCTGCAGGCCAGGCCGAGGGATCCCACCTGTGCACGAATTTGTGCTTTGGGCCTCTAGTGTTATTATACTAGTACTAGAGACCCAGTGCATGAAAATTCATGCACTGGAGGGCTGTCCTTCGTCCTGGCCTGCCCCCTCTCACAGTCTGGGAGCCTTCAAGGATAGGAGTCAACCTGGCAATCAGGGGAAGGTGACACCCCCCTCACACCTTTGCTGTTGCCACTACTAGCAGCACAATCCTCAGCAGCCCTGGTTATCTGAGCCTCGGTAGGCCCCGGGCAGCTGGGCAGCCAACATTCAAGGCTTGGCTATGCCTCAAACCGGACCTGGGCGGCTGGGGATCTGAGGGCAGGTCCAGCTGCACCATGCACCTGGCCATCCTCCCGGCTGGGCTAATAGGACTGGGGGACTCCGGTGGGGCTGGGGGACTGGGTGTTGCCATCTTTGTGATGGCATGATGGTCAATTTGCATATTTCCTCTTTATTAGATAGGCTATAAGCTCCTCCTTCTCCATAAAGTTATTACTATTTATAATGTGTGTGACATATGTTTGAAGGGATAATTTTCTGCTCAGGGAATGAACCTGGAAAATTATAGGCAACTAGCAGCTAGAAACATCAGAGTCCTCACTGAAAGGGATGCTGTGCCCTCAGACAATTACCTGTTATCAAAGTTGTTATCACCTGCTTTCCATGATTGTAGCAGAGGTATAGGATGTCTTTCTGCTACAAGTTTAACTACACTGTCCAAATTTTTAAGAAAATCTTCCTACTAAGATGTAAAGAATGCAGAGTAAAAAAAAAAAACTATTAATCCAAAATTATGGGAGGAAAATAGATATAACTTGGGAAAGAGACAGAGCAGATGAGTATTTTATGTACCTATTCAAAAATAGGACCACATGCTCATGCCAGGACTTTTTCTTTTCTTTTCAAAAGCCTACTAAATGGTAATACATCACAAAGAAGTTTAGGAATATTAAAAGGGGCTTTATGCATCTCCATAGAAAAGGTACAGTGGAGATTTAGTAATATGTCTTCAGCAATTAATGACTATCCTATTTAATAAAAGAGTAATATGCAAATTGACCGTACCTCCAATCAAGCCTCACCCACAGCCACCCCCACCAGCCAATCAGGAGCAAATTATGCAAATAAATCCCAACCAAGATGGCTGCTGCCACTGAGAGCAGGAGGGAAGCTTGGGTTTCCCTGGGAACAGAGGAAGCCAAGTTTTCTGCCTGTCATTGCTGGCCTAGGCCTCCACTCAATGCTACAAAGTTTCAATTATAAAAGGTACATAGTCCCAACAGAAATGGTGGGAGCCACGGAGCTGGAGAGAGAAGAGGCTAGGGTTGCTGGGGTGATGGAGGAAGCCAAACTTCTGCAGGCCTAGCCTAGGCTGCCACTCTAGGCTACAAAGTTTCAAACAGAAATGGCTGTCACCATGAAGTGAGTAAAAGGCTTGGCTCTGCTCCAGGCTACAAAGTGTCAATTGTAGAACATAAATTAATCCCAGATCCCAGGGCCTCCATTTGGGTCGCTGTGGGGCATGGCCGGCCTGCAAACCACTATAGGCCCCTCGCCCAGGCTGCCCCACACCCCAAGGAAACCCCCACCCTGATCCAGGACACCCTTCAGGGCAAACCAGCTGGTCCCCACCCATGCATCAAGTCTCCATCTATCTAATAAAAGAGTAATTTGCAGATTGACCATCACTCCAACACACAAGAGGGCTGCCTCCATGTGGTCAAAGATCCTGCCCCCATGTGGAAACAAGATGGCCATCACAAGATGGCCAGCAGGGGAGGGCTGTTGGAGGTTCCAGGCCCTGCAAGGGAGGGCAGTTGGGGGTGATCAAGCCTGCAGGCGAGGGCAGTTAGGGGTGTCCAGGCCAGCAGAGGAGGGAAGTTGGGGGCAAACAGGCTGGCAGGAGAGCAGTTAGACATCATTCAGGCTGACAGGGTAGTGGTTAGGAGGTGATCAGGCTGGCAGGCACAAGTGGTTAGGGGCAGTCAGGGAGGCAGGCAGTTTGGAGCCAGCAGTCCTGGATTGTGACAAGGATGTCTGACTGCCCTATCGAGATCAGGCCAAGTGGTACTCAAACATCCCTTGAGGGGTCCCAGATTGGAGAGGGTACAGGCTGGGCTGAGGGACACCTCCCCGTGCATGAATTTTGTGCACCAGGCCTCTAGGGTAATATAAATTTTATTTCATCTTGCATTGATTGTTTGCAGCCTTTAAAATACTTGTGCACTGAAGCAGGGTGTTTTTTTTTTAATACCCATTTATTCACAATATATTTCCCTGCCATATTCTTTTTTTCATTAAATTGATTGGGATGACATCGATTAATAAAATTATATAGGTTTCAAGTGTACAATTCTATGATACATCATCCTATATTACATTATGTGCCCACCACCTAAAGTTTAATCTGTCACCATATATTTGACCACCTTTACCCTTTACAACTGACTTACCTGCTTTCCTCTGGAAACCACAGTACTATTGCATGTGTCTATGAGTTGTTTGTTTTCTTGTTTTTTCATTAGTTGCTGTCAGTTTTTTTTAATCCTCACCCAAGGATGGATGGATGGATGGATGGATGGATGGATGGATGGATGGATAGATAGATATTTTTTTACACTGATTTTAGGGAGGAAGGGAGAGAAAAAAAAATATCGGCATGAGAGAGAGAGACATTAATCGACTGCATCCTGTACATGCCCCAACTGGAGATTGAACCCACAACCTAGGTTTGTGCTGTAACCAGGAATCAAACATATAGCCTTTTGGTGAACAGGACAATGTTCCAACCAACTGAACCACACAGCCAGGGCTATTGCTGTCAGTTTTATTTCCCACATATGAGTGAAATCATGTTTTTATTTTTTCTGTCTGACTTATTTCACTTAACATAATATTCTGAAGATCTATCCATGCTGTCCCAAAAGGCAGTATTTACTTAACCTTGTCACTTTTTTGGACTGGACAGTTTGGTTGCGGATGAGGTGCTGCATGTGCATTTTTAGACGTTTAACAGCATTCCTGATCTCCATACAGTAGGTGCACAGGCACTAATAGCACTCACATTCCCCGTCATTCAGTCATGACAATACAATGTTTCCAGTCATTGCCCAACATCCCCTTTGGGCAAAATTATCCCCGTTAAGAACCATTGCTCTAGACTATTTTACACCCTTTATGAAGGATAGAAAAGAATACAGGTTTGCAGAATGTTCACAGTGGAGAAACGTGTATGCCATAATCTTATTTTTGTAGAATAAAAGTCGTGCATACACATCAAAAACAAAATTGAAATCACGTATAAAATACTAACAACGGCTATCTTGGTTATCCATAATAAAGTGTGACTTGGGGTTTTATTTCCTTCATATGTTTCTTGCATTTATCATTTTTTTAATTAGAAAAATAAAGTCCTCTATGTCATATTCAATCATTTAGGTGGAAGATACTGGCATTTATAACAAAAATAACGTAGGTGGATTAAACAAATATTTGTTTCTCAAAGTTCTGGAGCTTGGGAAGTCCAGGATCAGGTGCTGGCAGATTCGTTGTCTGGTGAGAGCTTGCTTCTTGGCTCCTCACACGTTGGAAGGGGCAGAGGAGCTCTCTGGGCCCTCTTTTACAGAGGCACTAACCCCATTTCTGAGTTCATCCTCGTGGCTTAAGCACCTCCCAAAGGCCCCACTTCCAAATACCATCACATCAGGGGTAAGGATTTCAACATATGAGTTTGGGGGGGACACATTTAGTCCATAACATACAATAATTTCTATAAATTGGGCAACGTTTAAAATTTTAATTTGGAGTATTGTACATAGCATTATGCTTTAAAGAGTTAAATATGGTATGTGAACTAAATTTTTATTGGTGTCCATGGAACTAGAATAAAGTATGTGCCTAATATTTTCTCTTTTGCTTAACCAGTATAAATATAGTTATAAACTTGAAGCACTATTTTAGTGAACTAGATTGTTCTACTTTCTGCCTGTTATGTTACTTATCAAAAGAGCTTGCTCATTCCCATAGGGGAAGTTAAAACTAGGACACCCCATAGTAGATACAATAGAGTGAATAAGATGTAAGTTTCTTTAGTCACATGTTGCTGACTAGCCTAAAGAGGCATAATGTGTCTCAGTTGTTTCTATCTTCTTAGAACTTTGTTTACTGAATTACAGATATTGTACCAGCCTTCCATCTCTGGAATAAATTCCACTTGGTCATGGTATATGATCTTTCTAATGTAATGCTGGATCCGATTTGCTAGAATTTTGTTTATGATTTTAGCACCTATATTCATTATGTATATTGGACTGTAATTCTCTTTCTTTGTGGTGTCCTTATCGATTTTGGGATTAAGGTAATGCTGGCTTCATGGAAAGAGCTTGAAAGTGTGCCTTACTCTTGATTTCTTTTTTAATAGTCTGAGGAGGAAAGATTTTAGTTCTTCATGGAATATTTGGTAAAATTCCCCTGTGAAGCTTTCTAGACCAGGACTTTAGTTTGCTGGAAGTTTATTTATTATCATTGCTTTAATTTCATTGGTTGTTATCTGCCTATTCAGGTTTTTTTATTCTTCCTGATTGAGTTTTAGAAGCTTGTGGTTTTCTAAGAATATGTCCATTTTGTCTAGTTTGTCCAGTTTGTTGGAGTAGAATTGTTTGTAGTATGTTTTTACAATCCTTTGTATGTCTGTGGGGTTAGTTGTTACTTTACATCTTTTATTTCTGACTTCGTTTATTTGGGTCCTCTCTCATCAATCTTGTTTATTCTTTCAAACAACCAGCTATTGATCTTTTGTATGTATGTATGTATGTATGTATGTATTTATTTATTTATTTATTTTGATCTTTGTCATTTATTTCCACTCTGGTCTTTATTATTTCCTTCCTTCTGCTTACTCTGGGTTTTTCTTATTGCTCTTTTTCTAATTCTGTGAGTTGTAGTGTTAGATAATTTATCAACAGTTTTTCTTGTTTTTTGAAATAGGCCTGTAGAACTATGAGTTTCCCTCTCAGGACTGCTTTCACTATATCCCATAGATTTTGGATTGTTGTGTTTTTGTTGTCATTTGTTTCCAGAATGATTTTTATTTCTTCTTTGATCTCTTTGATTATCCAATCATTGTTTAATAGCCTGCTGTTTAGCTTCCAAGTGTGTTTTTTTATTGTAGTTTATAATTTTATGCCATTGTGATCTGAGAAGATGCTTGATATGATTTCTGTCTTCTTTAATTTGAAGAGACTGCCTATGTCCTAATATATGGTCTGTTTTTTAAAATGCCCCCTGTGCACTTGAGAAGAATTTATATTCTGCACTTTGGGTTGAAATGTTCTGAAGATATCAATTATTTCCATCTGATCTAGTAAGTCATTTAGAATTGATGTTTTTTTGCTGAATTTTTGTTTAGAGGATTTACCCAGTGGTATCAATGGGGTATTAAAGTTCCTTACTATGATGGTATTGCTGGTGATCTCTCCCTTGATATCTTCCAGAAGTTTTTTTTTTTTATGTATTTGGATGCTCTATATGTTTACCAGAGTTATATCCTCTTGTTGAATTGCTTCCTTTAGTATTATGAAATGGCCCTCCTTATCTCTTCTTATAGCCTTCACTTTGAGGTCTAATTTGTCAGATATAAGTATTGCTACCCAGCTTTTTTTTTTTTTTTTTCATTTGCTTGAAAAAATGTTTTCCATCCCTTCACTATCAGTTTTTGTGAGTCCTTTGTTCTGGGGTAGGTCTCTTGTAGATAGCAAATGTATGGGTCCCATGTTTTCTTATCCATTGAGCTACCCTATGTCTTTTGATTGGAGCATTTAACCCATTTACATTTAAGGTTATTATTGATAGGTACTTGTTTGTTGCCATTTTTATTCTTTATGCCTGTGTTCCTTCTTCCCTATTTCTTCTTTTTACAGCAGTCCCTTTAGCATTTCTTACATTGCTGGATTGGTGATAATAAACTCCCTTCATCCTTTTTTTGTCTTTGAAGCACCCTATTTCACCTTCAGTTTTGATTGAAGCCTTGCTGGGTATAGTGTTCTTGGATTCAATCCCTTGCTTTCATCACTTTGTATATTTCATTCCATTCCCTTCTGGCCTGGTGTATTTCTGTTGAGAAATCAGTTGATATTCTAATGGGAGATCCCTTTTGGTATTTTTTTGTCTGTGTGGCAACCTTTAAGATTCTTACTTTGTCGTTGGTGTTTGCCAATTTAATTATGATGTGTCTTGGTGTGGGCCTTTTTGCGTTCATATTGTTTGGGTCTCTGTGTGCTTCTTGGACTTGTGTGCCTTTTTTCTTCCCAAAATCAGGGAAGTGTTCTGTCATTATTTCTTCAAACAGGTTTTCTATTCCTTGCTCAACTTCCTCTCCTTCTGGCACCCCTATTATTAATTCTTCTTTATTTCCTCTTGATTCTTCCCAGTTCAGCATTCCTATAACCAGTGCTCTGAATTCTTTCTCTGACAAATAGCTTGCACCCATTTAATTCATTTTCTTTTATGGCGATTCCTACTTTTCTTTCATATGGGGGTTGTTTTTTTGCTTCTCCATTTTTGATGTTCTTTGATTATTGTTTCTATGTATTTGATCATACTGCTATGCCACCCCAATTTTTTTAGTTTGTCTTATATAGTTGATGTTTTGTGTGACCCAGTGGTGTAATCTCTCAGGTCTTCTGGGCTGGGTTTTCTAGGCCTACTTGGGATATTTGGATTATCTTGTTATAGTTAGGTCTTGAGTGTTATTGTCCCATTTGTGGATGAAGTCTTCTCTCAGGCTGTCTGCTTATGTGGCTCGCTCTCTACCACCTTGACCAAAGAGCACAAAATACAACTCAACAAGATACCACAAAAAAGGAACAAAACCCAAATGTACTTATGACACCATAGCCCCAGTAAAAATGACCACCAGAGAAAGAATTAGGAGAGAGAAAAGAGAGCAAAGATGATATCAAGGAAAGAAATAAAAGATAAGAGAGAAAATCAAAATAAAAAATACCACAAAATAAAAAGATAAACCAAAAAATGCAAATAACATACACCCACAAAAAGGGGAGGACAGAATCAGTAGAGGTTATATACAGAAAGTAAGGTTAAGGAATTGAATGAATAGGGGGAAAGACCCTGGTTTAGTATAGAGTAGGTAGAAAGAGAATGAGTGGATAAGAAGAAAAGGAAAAAATAAAATAAATTAATAAAAAGATAAAACTATATATATATATAATTTATCCATTTATCCATTTTTGGAAAAAGAACAGAGTAGAGAGCATGTAGGCTTGAGTTTATTGAGTGAAACTAATTAAATAATTAGAAGAAGAAGAAAGCACCAGAAGAGAAGAAAAACAAGCATAAATTTTTTTTAAATTGACTAACAAAGAGAAAGGAGAAGGGTGCATGGAATTAGAGCAGGGGAGAGGAAATTAGATATATGAGTAAGCCAGCAGAGACTACAATAATAATAATACATCAGTAAAGCAGATAAAGCAGATCAATTTTTAAACAGGGGTAAAAAGAAAGGAAAGAGAAAAACTAAACAGGGGACAGGAGAGGGGAAAACAGGATGGCAGAAGGAGAAGTGGGGAAGAAAAGGGTGAAAAAAATAAGATAAAATAAAATTCTATATAATAAAGAGGTAATATGTAAATTTCCCCTCACACCCTCACATCACAAGATGGCTACCCCCACATTGTCACAAGATAGCAGCAGGGGAAGGCAGCTGGGGGGGACCATACCTGCAGGGGTTTGCAGTTGGGGGCGATTGGGCTGGCATGGGAGCAGTTAGGTGTCAGGCCAGCAGGGGAGCAGTTAGGGGGCTATTGGGCTGGCAGGCAGAGTGGTTAGGACCCAGAAGTCCTGGATTGTGAGAGGGATGTCTGACTGCGGGATCGGGCCTAAACCGGCAGTCAGACATCCCTCAAGGGGTCCCAGATTGGAGAGGGTGCAGGCTGGGCTGAGGGACACCCCCCACACACACACACACACCCTAGTGCACCAATTTCATGCACTGGGCCTCTAGTAATAAAATACTTTATTTTATTTTTTAAATAAAAGATAAAGTGAAGTGTTGTTTGCTTCAGCTGAGTTTTAATGCCCCATGGGGGCTGGTTTAAGACCCCCCACTCCTCTGTTCCGTCTGCCACTTCTCAGTTTCCCAGTAGGCAGTTAGCACCTTGTTGAAGTTCCAAGTGATCCACAGCTCCTTTTTGCATGCAAGTAGGTAGGACCAGTCTGCCTGCTGTCTGTTTCTGACTTAGGTGTTGTATTGCTTTCTGAGACTGAACGCCCCTTTTCAACCCAGTCCTTGAGGTCTCTTTAGGGCAATTTAGAGTCTGTTTCTGTTGTACAGCTCAGTCTGGGTCTGGCTGTATTGGCCATCTTGAGGCTGGGAGGGGCTGGCTCTTCAGGAAAAAAAAGGGCTGCTTAGGTCTAAGTGGAGGGTCCAGAATGTCTCAGTGCAGGCTCACAGTCACCTCTCCCTGACCCACTCTCCTCCACAGCCTCTCCCATGACTCCACAAATCCACACCTCCACCACCAGTGAGTGCTTGTATTTGAAAGGTTTTATGAACTGGGTTTAGCGAGTAAAGATAAAATAGGCAAAACAACCATGAGTTTCTCTTACCCAGGCACCGCATGTCTCAGGCAACTCTTTGGGCCTCCTTTCTGGGCTCAGCCTCTTGCAGCTGTGGACTTAGGTCTAGAACCCCCTGCTGCCAGCAGCCCTGTGGCCCTTTCTTCCATAGTTGGATGTTATGCCTGTCCCCAAGAGATGCGGATATGGTACCGTGCAGCTTCCTTCTGACCTTCTTGTTCTGGTGGTCATTCATCTGAGTCCTTCTCTCCAACCCTGATCCTTGATTCTACCATTCTCCAGGTGTTCTGTGCCCTTCCCAGCTGCGAATTGTCTCACCAGCTGGGTCTACTTCGCCAATTCCAGATGGATGTTACTCAATTTAAGTACCCTTTCTATCTGCTCCAGGATAAGGCTCAGTACATGTCTACCTATACAGTGACCATTTCTTCCTTCTGCCAGATTTTTTAACGCTATGTAGCTTTATTTTTTTAATTAGCACTTGAGGGAGGCATATTGCATTAGCCCCATGGTCAGCAAACTGTGGCTCTCGAGCCACATGTGGCTCTTTGGCCCCTTGAATATGACTCTTCCACAAAATACTACGGCCTGGGCGAGTCTATTTTGAAGAAGTGGGGTTAGAAGAAGTTTAAGTTTAAAAAATTTGGCTCTCAAAAGAAATTTCAGTCATTGTACTGTTGATATTTGGCTCTGTTGACTAAAGAGTTTGCCAACCACTGCATTAGCCTATTTTCCTATGTTGACCAAATGTGTTTTTTGGGAATATTGAAAACTCTTCCAATTGTTTCCTAAAATATATTTTTGATGATGAAATGGAAGTGTTATCCATGGGAGAGATCCTCATCTCTACCAGTTGCTTGTAAAGTTGGTCTTCTTGTAATATCCCAAGAAAATGAATTTTCAGAACCTAACACAAGTGGATGAGGTATTGTAGAAAGCGTTATTTCTGTTGAATTACACCCCTGAGTTTCCAACGTCCCATTTCCCCTTGTCCCACCAAGGAAGAAGTGTAGTTTCTGTTTCAGCAGAGCTAGAATCATACAGTTTCCAGAGTTTCCTCTCCATGTCGGAGCAATCTAGTCCAGATCAGGCTAGTTTAGCTTGTGTCCCTGCTGCAGTCCATCAATCCATTTTGTGTGGGGTTGGCAGGGCCGCATGGCTATGGAGGAAACATGGGCAAATGCAAAAGAGCAAATTTCTTTGGTTAGGGGATTATGTATTCCCAAATTTTTGCGGGTTTGCAGTGGCCCTGCCTACTTTGGGCAATGATCCCTGTTTCCAGGTTTTGACTGACAGACATCTCCCCTATGTTGTACCAATTTTACTGTGCATGCATCTACTAATATTTCCCTTTCTTGGACCCCTCTTTTGCCCAGTGAACTGCAGGGAATGGGCTGGTGGTTCCCTGGGAGTGCAAAATTGCAGCTTCCTAGTGAAGCTGCCCAAACGACATCCATAATATCTGGCCTTCTTCTCTTTGCTCCTTTCCTATTATTAGTAACTAGCTAATTACAGAAGGTAATATATATTAGAAATGCAAAACTATCACATTTTGAATATGCATTTGTGCAAATTTGAAGTCATATTCTGATACTAGGAATACAGATTCTTATGACACAATGAATTATTTTCATTTATGATTCTTAAAAATCACATTTACGGAATTCTTTACAGAATTCTTTTCATTTATGATGAAAAGAATTCTGTAACATATATGAATGAAAAGAATTCTGTAACATATATGTCTATATATTTAGAGTAACTTACATGTGCCGTTTCTTAATTACTACTATTTTCTGATAACTTTAATATCTAATTTTTTCCATAACTAGCATGAACTTCGTATCAAATATAAGGAAAATGCAATAGAATAAGGTTTAGAGAAATGTAGGCAGACTTGCAATTCATTTGAAGAGATTAAAAAATATAATGAAAAGATGAGGGAGGGGAGAATTTGTTCTAAGAACAAATCATAGATTACAAAGTCAGGTATTCAAGAAATGTAACTTTTAGTATTTTTAACTAAACATTATTTGTACATAATAAATATGTAATGGATATTTCCTGAGTGAATGAATAAATGATTGAGTAAACTCAGTCTTTTGAGCCCTCTTTCTGTTGGAGACTGGAAACTAAATCTTAATCAAAATAGGATTTTTTCCTCTCCTTTTCCCCTAGGTATGTGTCCTCAGTTTCTAGGTCAGCATAATGAAAGGTGGAATGAATATTTGGCATGGTTGACACCTACTGTAAAATGGTTACCTACTTTCTTTCTTGTATTGAGTGATGGATTGACAGGACTGTCACTGTCCACTCAGTGCTAAGTCAGTGCTATCTTTTGCTGCTCCTTCTGTGCAAAGCGTGAGAGAATTCTGAGACCTTGCTTCCTCCTTCGACTATATTCTAGAGATTGGAGGTTGTGGGCTTCCCTGCTATCAAAACCCAAAATCTGATGGAATTTTCTATCCTGACCATTATTCTCTGATTTAGGTGAATGCATAGCAGAGTGTTCTCTCAGAGATCCTCCAGATTCCTGCCCAAATTCCAAAGAATCTTTAGTGTATGTTGAGCATAGGAGATGGGGAAAGGGAAAGCAGGAAAAAAACCTCTTTAATTCTATCATTTATACTCAGAATCCTGGGCTTTTGAAAAATCAAATGCCAAAAGTTTAATAGTTTCTTTGTTATTTACATACTGCTGTGCCATCTATTCCTTGAGGCAGTCAAACATTATCTGTTTCTGCCTGAATGGAGAAGAAGGGTCCTGGGTAACAAGGTCCTGGAACAGAAAACACATTGGTTAATATATAAATGGGGGAGTTTTTTTTAACTACAAAGATACAAAAAAAACAAAGGAAATAAAGAAAGGCAAGAATAAGGCAAGAAAAGAGGCCCAAGAGGTTTAGTAAAGAAGAGAGAAGACTGAAAGAACTCTTTACTCTCCAAAGTAAGGAGTGACAGGCTGTGGTTTTGAGCAGCTGCATTTAGTGGATCTGAAACTGATTGACAGCAGTAAGGATTGGCACTGGAGGCTGAAAAATGGCTTTTTTTTTTTTTTTAATAGACCTGTGTTCACTCTCCAGGGTAGCTCATAGCCCAATGGGACTTCTCACCTGCCTGCAGGCCAGAAACAAGAATCTTTGACTTCTTTTTTAAAAATTTCAAAAGAAGTAGAGAAATGCATATTAGAATAAAAATATGGACTCAAAAGATATGATTATTTTAAGACTTAGGGAAAAAAAATCAAAATTATTCATCATAAAACCAGTGTCTCCTCTTCTGCCAAAATGAAAGTTAGTTCTGCTGATTTTGGTTTCAAAATATCTTAAATTTTCAAGGCAACCACTCTGGTTCAGGTCCTTAATTACTGCCTCTTTCTGCCACTTAGGACTCACATTCTTATAAATATACTAAAGGCCCTGGGTACTGGCCTGTGGGGATCGGACCAAAACCGGCTCTCCTATATCTCCCGAGGGGTCCCAGATTGCGAAGGGGTGCAGGCGAGGCCAAGGGACCCCACCAATGCACAATTGGGGCCAGGAAGAGACCATGGGAGGGCTCTAGGACATGTCTGGCCTGTCTCATCCAATTGGCCAGATCCCAGCAGCAAGCTAACCTGGTCAGAGCATCTGCTCCCTGGTGGTCAGTGCACATCATAGCAACTTGTCAAACAGTCGGAGGGACAATTAGCATATTTTATATATAGATTTTTCATATATATGTATATATATACACACATATATATATTTACATACAGTAGGTTTCAGGTTACATCAGAGATCTGTTCCTTCAGCACAATGTAATGCGATTTTTGCTGTAAGTCGGAACCCACCTACATAAGCACATACATCACTCACATGGAGAACATACACAGCAGTAATGAAGTGAAAGAGTAAAAAAAAAAAAAATCAAAAGAAAGATAACAATTCCTGGCCTTTACTTATGGTAAATTAAAAAAAACCCAAAACATAAAGCACATATGTACATATGTCGAAATGATGGAACGTTTTTTTTTAAATAAATAAATGGGAGATAGCAACATATCCACGAAACGACGTATGTTGAGTCCAACGTAACCTGAGGACTTCCTGTTTATAGAATTTTCTTTTTTATAAAAAACTAGTTCTTCAGCCTTACTTTCTTGATATGTTCACTGCAGTATTCCTAGTGCCTCGTGTATCCCTGCTGTGTACTGAGTTGTGTCCTCCCAAAATTCACGTGTTGAAGTTCCAAAGCCCAATGAGGTAGGGTTTTCAGTAGGAGATAATAAAGATTAAATGTGGTCATATAGGAAGGGCGGAGCGGTTGGTCACGTAAGATTGCTGGCCTTGTAAGAAAAGGAAGAAAGATCTCTCTGCGCGCACAGAGGAAAGGCTGTGTGAGCACACAGAGAGAAGGCGGCCGTCTGCAAGCTGGAAAGGGAGCCTTCATCAGAACTCAACCATATGTGGCACCCTGATCTCGGATTCCCAGCTTGAAGAAAAAATAAATGTCTGCTGTTTAAGATAACCAGGCTGTGGTATTTTTTACTGCAACCTGAGCAGACTAAGAAAGCCTGAAATAATGCTTACTAACTCACTCAGTAAATGTTGATTGATTGAGGGGGAACGTAGCAGTGCTGTGTTCAGGAACATAATGGAACTTCTCAGGCTGCAAGGAATGGTCTCGACTGTAGGCTTGCGGATCATAGTCTCTGTCACCACTGCTTAGCTGTGCCATGGTAGCACAGAGCAGCTGTCCCCAGTACAGAGGCAAAGGAGCATGGCTGTGTTCCAGTGAAGTATTGTTTACAAACACAGGCAGCAGGCTGCCTTTAGCCCATAGTTTATCACTTGCCTAATCCTGATTAATAGCAACTGATCCACCTTATCTCTCCAAGGCATATTTCCTATTCCTTATTGGAAAAACCCTGTGTAGTCAGAGTGACAGGTGCCTTATCCACATTCTCCATGGTTTCTTCATACTTTCCTCTTAACTCAAATTTCCTTTCCATTTCCCCCTTCATTTCCAATTTCTATTCTTCCATCCATGTCCAGGAGTTAAGAAAAAGTAAATAAAGCATAGTCCATGCCCACAAGGGTCATATAAGTGTAATAGAGGAGGATATATGTAGAACAAGCATGCTTGATGTAGAAGTGTTGTGGAGGGTATCAGAAAAAGAGTAGAGGCCTAAAGGGGAGGTGGAACATTTTTACAGATGGCAGAGTAATGGAAGGAGAGTGATCAGGCCTCAGAGAGGAACCAGGAGACTGGGAGGAGGAGCAAGTCCACAAAAGAGCAGGAAAGAGGAAGGCAAGTAAGAGGAAGGAGAAAGGGGGGGAGGGGAAAGAGAGAGAGAGAGAGAGAGAGAGAGAGAGAGAGAGAGGCTGAAACATGAAAAGACTAGATAATTTTATTTATGTAAAATACGTGTGTAACTAAGTTAAAATAAGAGGAAAAGATAGATCAATATCTACTGGTACAGATATTCATGATATGTTGATAAATGCAAAAATAGAAGCGTGCTTATGTGCACATGTGCTTTTATGTTTTGTGTGAGCCAATATAAGGAATGAAAGGTCTTAACCACTGTTGGCTCATGGATGGTTGCTTGTAAAAGTGAGTGAGTTAGCAAGTGAGTGGAGATGGTTATTGTGATTTTAGCTCTAAATAAAAGAAACTTGTCTGATAGGAGCAGAAGCCCACACAGACTAAGACAATCATTTTACTTACCAGGAAATTGAGGATCAGAGTGATTCAATAAGATTAAGGTCACAATAACTTATTTCAGCCTCAGGTCTGTTTGACTTTACAGCTCAAACTCTGAACCACTTCTCTACACTGCATCCATAAAATGTCAGGTTGTGGTGGGGGTAGGACAGATGGAGAATCTGTAATCCTGGGTCTGTTATAACTAACACTTAGTAATTAGTGCTGGTTACATAGAGATACAGGTGTGCTTAATGTACTTAGGTATATGTTAGCATTTAGCATTATATAAAAAAATAATGAAAACTTCTGAGTCTTTTCATGTATGTTTTCAGTTTCTTCTTACTTTACAAAGTAGTATTTCTGTCAGTTTGAATATGTCACAGAAACAAATGTTGTATGCTTTTCATCAATATTTTCATTCATTTTAACAAAATATAAAGTCAGTCTCTCTTTTTTCAAGGAAACTAATCTTATGCTGAACTAAGAAAAATTGGTTTTGCTTATGTTTTGCAGACTTTGACTAATGACATGAATACAGATGATGAAATTGAATATGTAGAAGAAAAGGAAAGCTACATCTGTGCAGTGTGTCTGGATGTTTATTTCAACCCATACATGTGTTACCCTTGCCGCCACATCTTCTGTGAGCCCTGCTTACGGACTCTTGCCAAAGACAATCCTGCAAGCACTCCCTGCCCACTGTGTCGGACAATTATTTCCAGAGTCTTTTTCCAGACAGGTAACTGTTCCCTTCCATCCACATGATTGCCTCTGTATTCTCTTTGTTCCAGATCTTAAGGTATTTTGTAAACTATTATGAGAAAGTTATTTAAAATCATACACAATGTAACAATTTGTTACTCTCCCTTCACTTTATAAAACAATGCTTGCCCAACTCATAGAACTCTGTTAGAATCATAGGATCATGGGTAAGAATAGTTTCTCATCTTTAATCCCTTATTCTATGCTGATGTCTTTTCCAGAACATCCTAAGTAGGTATTTTTTAGTCTTTACGTGGACTTCTCCAGTGTCGAGGATATTCCATTGAAATTTGAAGCACCCCAATTGATTGTTTATTCCTCATATCTGCCTTCCACTATTACTCATTCTTTGGCCCTTATTATTTTTGCTGGAGTATCAGAGGATATATCTGTAAATATCTGAGAAAAACTATTATGCCTTCCCCCACATTCCAGATCATTTCAACCTTCTTATTGTCCTTCTTGAATGAGAAGAAAATAAAATTGGAGCAAGGATTTGTTTATTTGATTTTCATACAAAGATGGAATATAAAGCAGTAGATAGAGACAAAGAAGTATCAAACATACTGTCAAACTTCAGCGGGAAGGCAGGGGAGGGTTGGGTGAAGGGGAGGTAAGAGATCAACCAAAGGATTTGTATGCATGCATATAAATATAACCAATGGACACAGACACCAAAGGGGTGACGGCATGTGTCGGGTGGTGGGGGAGGTCAATGGGGGAAAAGGAGACATATGTACTGCTATTTGTAATACTTTATACAATAAATAAGTAAGTAAATAAATAAATAAATAAATAAATTAGTAAAATAAATTAAAAAATAAAACATACTAATGAAGAGAAAAAAAGTTAATGAATGTGGATCATAGAGAACTGCCAAGAAAACAGGGAAGAATGATAGAAGTGAGCAGAGCTAATATTTACTGAGTCCTGCACTACAGTGTGCTAAATGTTAAAGGAAAGAATATCTATCTCCACATTCTCACTTCAACTACAGAGGACTTGATGGGGATCAAAGTAAGTACAGTAAAATGGATAAAACACATGGTACATTTTTCTTCCTTAAAAGAAAATCCAAGGACCCACCTGCAAGGGAGAAGCTTTGAGTAGCCTAACCCAGCCAGCTGCATGACAACTTGCAAACCTGGTTTTAGGCTCAGTAATCAAATCATGAAGAGAAAATAAAGCTTCACCTCTTTGATCTGCCCAGTGCATGTAGACTGGAATACAAAATCCCTGAACAGAGCTTGGGCAGACCTGGGGATGAAAGGAGACAAAAGGGGATGTCAATCATAGTAACTCTGCCCAGTTGATCAATGTGATTGGGACATTAAGCTCTCATCAGTCTCACTAGAAATGTTGTGGAGTAAACGTGAGTGAATGACCACTGGAGCCCAGACCAAATTAAAATTTAGGGAGCCTTTATTAGCCAGCTAGCGACTGCTCTGCCTTTCTCCATACAGGGAGCCCAGAGAGCAGCCCCGATCCTTTGTGCAGGACCGCTTTTAAGCACATTTACCATGTTTTGTTTTTGTAGAGCAAACAATTTAAGACAAAACAGTTCTTAAGTAATGTCAGGGTCATGTTATCGATGACTATGTTATTTACAGGGTCATCCTGTTCTTCAGAAAGCTGACAGTGTTCTATCTTGCAAGGCTGTTTTGTGAGGTGCAGCTGGGATTCAAGGCTAAGTTGATGAGGAGGAAGCATGCTCAATTTCTACTCTCTAACAGGAAGATTACTATCTCTCTGTAATTCTGTTTCAAGTATTACAGGTGTCTCCTTTTTCCCCCATTCCTCGCTCCCCCGCTCCCAAGCCTTCACCACCCATGTCTGTGTCCTTGGATTATGCATATATGCATATGAGTTCATTGGTTGATCTCTTACCCCCTTCCAGCCTCCTCTGCCTTCCCTCTGAGGTTTGAGGGTCTGCTTGATGCCTCTGTCTCTAGATCTATTTTTGTTTATCAGTTTATGCTGTTAATAATACTCCACAAATGAGTGAGATTATGTGATACTTATCTTTCTCTGACTGGCTTATTTTGCTTAACATAATGCTCTCCATGTCCATCCATGCTATTGCAAATGGTAAGTTTTTTTTATAGCAGCATAGTATTCCATTGTGTAGATGTACCACTGTTTTTTAATCCACTCATCTGCTTATGGACACTTAGGCTGTTTCCAGGTCTTAGCTATTGTAAATTGTGCTGTTTTAAACATAGGGGTGCATATATCCTTTCTGATTGGTATTTCTGATTCCTTGGGATATATTCCTAGAAGTGGGATACTGGGTCAAATGGAAGTTCCACTTTTAACTTTTTGAGGAAATTTCATTCTGTTTTCCACAGTGGCTGTACCAATCTGTATTCCCACCAGCAGTGCATGAGGGTTCCTTTTTCTTCACATCCTCACCAGCACTTGTCGTTTGTTGATTTGTTGATAGTAGGCATTCTGACAGTGTGAAATGGTACCTCATTGTTTTGATTTGCATCTCTCAGATGATTTGTGACTTTGAGCATGTTTTCATGTCTTTTGACCTTTTGTATGTCTACTTTTGAAAAGTATCTGTTTTAGGTCCTTTGCCCATTTTTTTATTGGACTCTTTATCTTCTTCTTATTAAGATGTATGAATTCCCTATAAACTTTGGAGATTAGACCCTTATTGGAGATAACATTGGCAGACATGTTCTCCCATGCAGTGGGCTTTCTTGTTTTGTTGATGGTTTCTTTTGCTGTGCATAATGGGCAGAGCACTCTTTCTTTCTTTGAGAAGAACAAGTAAAGGATGGAGACAATGAAGAAAGCAGTTCCTTAAAAGGCAGGAGCTCACTGGAGGTTCCTCATTTCTGGCTTATATTGATGTGGGGAAAAGGCGGTTCTTTCCTAATACCAGATCCTTTGTTGGGGTCTTTGGAGTGAAAGAAGTGGAGGTGCCAATGACATGCCTTTCTCAATATGATCTCTGGCTATCTGTATGAGAAAGCATTTACTAGAAGCCTGTGTTAGTAAGAAGCTTTTAGACCATTCAATTTAGACAGATGTTGTCCTTGCCTTTCAGGGAATTGCTTTCCCTAACATATTGAAGTAGTGATGATTCAAGTGTCTTTTGATTTATTTATCAAAACAACAAAGCTATAATTACCTTTATTTTCAAAATCAGTTTTTTAAAATATAAATCATATTGAGAATACATATTCCACTGGAATAAGTATTTGGTTGTATACTATAATATAGAAGCTGTCAGTAATAAAGGGACTTTCCTACTTAATTATTTATACCCTACCTCAAAAAAATTTTAGTTGCTTTATAAGATATAATCACTGAAATAGCAGCACAAGGGAATGTAATAAATGAAATGGAATAAAAAGACCAGGTGAGAGTGGATGGGCTGGTAAATAAGCCATATGGTCCTACATTATAACTACAATTAGATATGAACTATTTGGGGTTTTTTTATTTCTCTATTAAGGTGTTACATATGTGTCCTTATCCCTCTATTAACACCCCCCCCCAACCCTTCCTGAACTATTTGGTTTTAAATAATCTGTCTGCCTAAGGAAAATTAAAAGTATGTATACAATTAAATGATTCTCATGATTCATGAAAAGAAACAGCATTTCCTAAAGGTGAGCAAAGGTTTTTCTGGCACTTTAAAGGGAATTTTTCATGTGATTCCTCCTAAAGGATATATTAGAAAAGCTAATACTGCATTTGTTCTGAGGAATTTTTAAGGACATCGCCTACTCAGTATCCTCAGGTTTTGCGTCTGCAGATTCAACCAACCATCATCACTCCTGAGCCTCACATGATTTTACTCTGGCTATTCTATTGCTACATCCCTAACACATTATTATTCTGCCTTTTTTATATGCCTTCTGTTTCCATCTTTTAGTCTGCATTCTTCTTGAGGGCAGGAGATATGTCTTATCCATCACTGCATCCTCCAAGTATCTGAGTATCTGACATAGAAGCTTCACAGTAGATGCATGTCCTATGTTGACATAATCAAAGTTGCTGCATATGTGAATTTGAGAGAATTATGTTTGGCTTGACTTACAAAGAAAATTGACCCTAGTTTCGTCTTCACTGTCTTAAAGAGATCTGACTATATTACCAAAACACTGCAACAATTATTTTTATGTCCTTGCCATTTTACTCAAATTAATGTTTAAAAATAGTTTGCTTTTGCTTTATTCTAGAACTGAACAATGCCACAAAAACATTCTTCACTAAAGAATATTTGAAAATAAAACAAAGCTTTCAGAAATCCAGTTCTGCAAAGTGGCCCCTACCGAGCTGCAGAAAGAAAGCATTCCATCTTTTTGGAGGTAAGGAAACTAATTTTTTTTAAAGGTCTGCTAACTTTGTACAAGCTTTCTTTTTAAAGCTGTTTTCTTCCTGTCTTAACAGTGTTACCAGAAACATATTTCTGAATTGATCAATTATAAGTAAGGATTTTGCCGAAAGCTACAGGCGTACATATAAAGATAATGGAGACTATGTAATACGAGCAATAATTGGGAGAAACTCATTAAATTTACTTTGCCTGGGGTCAGTAATGTTTAACTTGTAGATGATAAAATGCATCTCCAAAGTAAGAGATTTGTCTTAAGTTTAGTATTTTACAGTTGTCTCACAGGATAAGGACAAGTAGGAAGTGGCAGAGCCTTGTCTCAGAGGCGTGCAGTGGACTAGGAAGACCAGTCTCTGTGTTCAGGTCTAATTAGCTGTTTGGCCTAGGGATATCATTGAGACTTCTTTTGTTTCTGTCTTCTGATCTGTTAGATGGGAATAATTATGTCTGCCCTGTCAAATTAATCGAACTGTTATAAGGATAAAATGAGCTAATGTGAAAGCACTTTCTAAATTATAACTAATTGCACTACGTAGATAGAAGGAATTATCAAAATAAGGGCAAGGCAATATATAATACCTTTTCCATCTTTGAGAATTTCTTACTGTTTATACAGTAACAAATGATCATACAATATGAATTTAAAATATAATTTCACCTTTTATAAAAGTATGGTATGTCAGAGAATGATCCATTGTGCAGTTTAGTACTTGCCCTTGATGATATTACAGGGTCTGGGTGGGAAGGGTTAGGTGTGGGATATGGAGAACTGTGATCTTCAGGGAACAGGAGGGACTTTTGTAAAGAAGATGGATAATAACACAGCAAGGACATCAACCAAAAGGAGAAAGAAACAGAGCCTGCATGCTTGAGGTAATAAAATAAATTGATTTACAAACTCCCTAAGGTTTAAAGAAAGTGGTTTAAGGATCAAATACAACTTTATAGAGTGGTTTGAATGAAGAAAGAGGTTTAAGGACATTATATAAGCACATATATTTTAAAGTGGTTAGTATCTGTAGAAACTCATTATCTACAGAATTGAGATAAAAATATTTTAAATGTATCACATTTTGCCCCCAAATATGAAATAAAATATAAGAAAAATCAGTCTTACTTAAGGGATTTCGTACTAAAGAGGAGAAACCTTATAATATGAATTATGTGTTTTAAAATTTCTTTGTATCCTACCTTCTACGATACACCCAAAGTTTTAAAAAAGAATGAAGCACCTTTGTAATCACCCCATAATTTCCTCCATATTTTTGTATTTGTGGGTGCTGATGCTATAATTTAAACAGTTACTTCTTTGTGGCTTCATCTTACTTGTCCTCCACACACGAGTTGGACAGGACTCACGTTTTTATGGAGGAGCTCAGGGAAAGCCCAGCTGTCAGGCTCAGTCGGACTGAAAGAGTTAAGCCTTTAACCACTCGGTGCCATGCTATAAGCAAGAGTCTGAAAGCGAAGGAAATGCCAAGTCCCCCCTACCAACACCCCCTCCCTCTGTTCCATTTTACCCCCGGAACCACACCCTGGTCCAGGCTCAGGTGGATCAGCAGAGGTGGGGCTCCTCTCACTGCTGAGTGAGTTCTGATCAAAAGGCACTGGCAGTTTTATGGACCCTGAGCTTTGTAAGGCTTTTTGTTCTTTTCAGAGGATATTTTTAGTGGGGCTGAGGGGGTGGCAAATGAGAAGGGCTAGGAGTAGAAAAGTAGTGGGTACTAACAGAGTCAGAAAAAATGTCTTCAAGGTTTCCCCCTTCTCCCCTGCAAAGAGAGCTCAGCCGAGGTGCCTGGAGAAGCCCTCTGCCCATGGCCTCACATAAAGGACCTGGGTAGGAATGCAGGCGCTGGGACTGGGATGTCAGTATGTGGCAGCAGTGGCCAGGAGACCTGAGGCCCTGACTACAACTTCTTCAGAGGCGATATGCCCTGGCCTGGCCGTACACCAAGACTGGTGTGGGAGGGCACCTCCCCCTGCAAGGCCTGCCAGGTAAAGCCTCTATAATTGCCACAGGATCTTAATCACACACTGGACTCCTCTGTTACCAGGATTACTGTGCCCCTTCTGTATTTCTTTGTTTGCTTTCTGTTCCCTGAATTTTGTGTCTATCATTTCTTTATTTAAGTATACATGTGTATACTGAACTTCACTTAATTTTGGTTATTTTTGAACATTTACCATGTTAATGTATATATTCTTCTATATATGCTTTGTCACTCAGCATTATGTTTCTTGGATTCATTCATTTCAGGAAGTGCAACCACATTCATTTATGTTTACTGCTATACTGTTGTTCCTCGTGTGGATATGGCACCATTTATCCATTCTTCCTAATGATGAGCAGCTGAGCTGTCCAGGTTTTTGTTGTTATAAACACTGCTGCTATTACCATTGTTTCATGTCTCCTGGAGCATAAGAGTTTCTCGAGAATATATTCCAGTAGAAAATTGCTGGGTCATAAGAAAAGCACATCTTTAACTTAATTACCTAAACCAAACCATTTTCCTAAACGACTCTATTGATTTATCACCAGCTTTGTGTACCACATTTGATATTTTCAGTCCTTCAGTTTTTTATGGACGGATAGGTATAAAGTGAGATCTCATCAGCATTTTAATTTCTCTAATTACTAATAGGAATTGAACATACTTTTATATGTATACTGGAGGCCCGGTGCATGAAATTTGTGCACGAGGGGGGTGTCCCTCAGCCCAACCTGCACCCTCTCTAACCTGGGACCCTTCCAGGGCAGTCAGACATCCCTCACACAATCCAGGATTGCTGGTTCCCAACAGCTAGCCTGCCTGCCTGCCTGCCTGATAGCCCCTAACCACTTCTGCCTACCAGCCTGATCACCCCCTAACCACTCCCCTGTCAGCCTGATCAACACCTAACTGCTCCCTTGCCAGCCCAATTGCCTCTAACTGCCCTCCCCTGCTGGCCCAGTCACCCCTAACTGCCCTCCCCTGTAGGCCTGCCCCCCCCTACTTGCCCTACCCTGCAGGCCTGGTCACCCCCAACTGCCCTCCCATGCAGGCCTGGTTCCTCCCACCTGCCCTTCCCAGCAGGCCTGATTGTCCACAACTGCCCTCCCCTGCTGACCATCTTTGGTGGCCATCTTGTGTCCACATGGGGGCGGCCATCTTGTGAGTTGGAGTGATGGTCAATTTGTATATTACCTCTTGATTATATATGATTGGGCAATTGAGTTTCTTCATCTGTGATATTATTATGAATTCTGTTCATTTTTCTATTGTTTGTATTGTTTTGTAGATTGAGAGTTTTAAAAATATTTTTGGTGACTCCTTTTTCTGTTAATTATATGAATGGCAGCTGTGGTCTTTTCACTTTATATCTTCCAATGAATTATAGTTCTTCATCATCTTTCTGGTGTGTATTATCTTCTTAAGAAATTTTTTATCCATTTCCTGCGTGATTTTTAAATATATTTAAAAGTCTTTGGAATTGATTTGTGGTGGTGTTTTATGGGATTAGGGGGAAGGGATTTGCTGTGTTGTAAGTAGGATCCAACTGGCTTTGGGGATTTTTCTGTTAATTTTTCTAACAACCATTTATTAAAAACTAGTAGCCCTGTGCACGAATCATGCACCAGTAGCTCTCTGTGGGGCCTGGCCACTCCGCACCTGCTGCCCAGAGGCTCACCGTGGCCCAGAGACCCATCCAGGGCCGGGCACGTTGCCTCATTGCCACAGCAACAAAGCAAACGTTCCACCAGGCTACTCATGCTGCCTGCTCTCAGCGGCCACCCCCTGACCTCTTGGGACTGGAGGAGTCTGACAGGGCTGAGAGGATGGGGAGCCGCCATCTTGTGGCTATAGGCACCGCCATCTTTGTGATGGAGTGATGGTTAACTTGCATATTAATTCTTTTATTAGATAGGATAATTTATTTTCCTCCTAATCCACAATGCTAATATGTCATATTTCAAGTTTCCATTGTGTGGGTCTATTTCTGAATACCACTTTATCTTAATTCTAAACTTTTATGTCTTGATATCACCTTTTAAAAACTTGTTTTTCAGTAAGAGAGCCTTGGCTTTTCTTTTTTCTCTTTGATTTTTAAGATTAGCTTGTCGGATTCTATGAAAAACTGTAGGACTGAGTGAGGGAGGACCTATTCAATGTATTAGTCAATTGAGGGAAAATTGACAACTTTTAGTAATAGCTTTCCCTATCCACTCACTGGTTTTCTCCTTTTATTGAGACCCTCTAAATCTTTGTCTTATAGTAAAATTTTACCATTTTCTTTACAAATGTCATAAACATTTTTAGTATATAGAGATATTCCTATGTACTTGCTGTGGTGGTCTCTTTTTCTGAACATGGGGTACAGAGGAGAGTTGTGCCAATCCTACTTCTTCATTTATGGCATACCATCATCACCAGACTGCACTAGACTGACCCCAATCCTACATTCCATGAGGTTGGGTTTATTTAATGTCTCTTTGTTTTTATTTCTATATAATGTGTACTATTTGTTTTGCATATATTTTAATTTATGGAAATGGGAGGGATGGTTTGTTTAAAGAACAGAGCCACTCTGGTATTATATGTGTACAGTTATATTGCATTTACAGACTAAAATTGCCATGCTGTGAAAGTTTGTGTTTTTAATTTTCTTCCCTTTTTATTGTTTTATTATATTTTGAAATTTTTTCTTTTTAGTTTTGGATGAAAGAGAGATTTAAAAGGTTTGATTCCCACCCTGTTTCTTATCTTTTTCATTTAGCACTAGATTTTTAGTTCCATCCAGGTGGCTATGTGTACCTCTAATCTGTGGATTCTAATTAATGCTCTGCTGAGGTGTGTATCTACCTCATTTTCCCTCTCTATTCACTATCATAGGATATGACTATAATTAACTTCACTACATAGTGCCAAGAGTTCTCCCAAATAACCAGTATAATTAACAGTGCGTGAAGGTTGGGGAAAATTTGAACTATGGAAAATGACAAATTTGGCAGAGAATGGGAATTAAGAACCTCGTTGCTATTTTATTTTGCATTTTTTTCTGAAATCTAATAATTTGAGATCCCTTTAAATGCATGTCAGCTTGTTAGATGCCTCTTTTGTAACTGCTTTCTTAATCTTCTTTACCCATTCATCTGTGGATGTTTACCTAGGTTGTTTCCATATCTTGGCTGTGGTAAATAGTGCTGCAATGAACATAAGAGTATATGCCTTTTCAAATTAGTGTTCTCACCTCCCTGGTGGTCTAGTGGTTAGGATTCGGCTCTCTCTCTCCCTCTCTCTCCCTCTCTCTCCCTCTCCCTCCCTCTCCCTCTCTCTCTCTCTCTCTCTCTCTCTCCCTCTCTCTCTCCCTCCCTCTCTCCCTCCCTCCCTCTCTCCCTCCCTCTCTCTCTCTCTCTCTCTCTCTCTCTCTCTCTCTCTACCCCCCCCCTCTCTCAAATTAGTGTTCTCGTTTTCTTTTGATAAATACCCAGAAGTGGAATTGTTGGGTCGTATCGTATATCTTTAGTTTTTTGAGGAATCTCCATACTGCTTTCCAGAGTGGTCGCACCAGTTTTCAGTCAGACCAACAGTACAAAAGGGATTCTAGTTCTCCACATCCTCACCAACACATTTTATTTGTTCATATTGTGATAACAGTTCTGACTGGTGTTAGGTGGTATGTAATTGTGGTTTTGATTTGCATTTTGATTTCCATGATGATTAGTTATCTATTTATAGGGTTTAGAGGGCTTTCAAAGAAAACAATCATATCTGTAAAGACAGTTTTATGTATTTCATTCTAATATGCATACTTTTTCTTCTTTCCTCTTGCTATACTTTCTAAGCTAGGACTTCTGTTTGGTTTCCATAAAAACAGTGATGGCGGCATCCCTGACTTGAAAAGGAATGCTTTTATTTATCATTTAGTAGAACTGTTGCTGTGTGATTTGGAGGTTTTAAGAAAGCTTCATTCATTCCCAGTTTGCTAATAGTTTTTGTTGAATGAATTTTTAATTTTGTGAAATAGTTTTAGCATTTCATGGTAGTAATCAGTTTTCTAATGTTACAGTGCTGGGATAAACTCAATGTAATCATTTGTGACTTTTACATCTGTATTTATTAGTAAGATTGTCTCTATGTTTTCGTTTTTCATATTCTGCTTTGTCAACATCTTGAGTCAGTTTATATAATTTATCTTTTTGTTAGGAATTTGTTCATATTTTTGTTTTAAAATTTGTTAAAATTTTCTACAATGTATATTTTAATCTCTCCTCTATTTATAATCATATTCTCTTTGTAGTCTTACTCATGCCATTTTTTTCTGATCTTGTTAGATACTTATCAGTATTATTTTAAATAACCAATTTTTTAAATTAACTGAATTATATTTTTTCTCCTATTTCATAACTTCTGCTCTTCATTAAATCCTTTCTGCTCTTCTCTTTGGATTTATTCTGTCCTTTTTATACCCTATTAAGGTGGCATTTTAGATTGTTAATCTTTTTACTTTTTAAAAAATTATTTAAAATCATATACTTTCTTCAGTAATTTTATATATTACATGTCGTATTTTTGTTATTCATTTATAATTTTTCATAAGAAATTAACTACATTTAGATATTGACTGAATCATCTTCTTTAAAAAATGATATAAAATTGGGATCATATTTGAAAACTGGGATTGTGATTTTTATAGTTATACCATATTACTCTACATGCCATACCATCCTTGCCATGTTAATTGTGTCCCTAAGAAAGCTTCTGTTCAGCTTAGTATTCTGAGGTTGGTAGAAGGAAGTAGTAGTGCATAGGGGGATCTTATAGAAAATAATAGACATTCCATAGATGTTTTTGGCTCTACAAAATTAGTGTCCTTTTCACAAAACAAAACATTTTGACATAGTTTTAGATTTTCTAGCCAAAGACGCTCATATAAACTCTCCCTGAATTCATTCAGCTATTAAGCTCGCTCACTTACCTCGCATGCACTCATTCCTTCTCACCCTACTAAGTAGTGTCTCCTATATTGATGAGTAAGCAGATGTGTTTAAAATTTTTTCTTCTTAAAATACATATTATGTATTTCTACATAAGAAGAGTAATGTGAAAAGGCATGGAAACATTCTAGGTAAATGAGCTAGCCTTTACATCTCTTCTCAGGTACTAGTTGCACTGATGACTCTGTGAATCCTAGTGCTTTCCCCTGACGTGTCTACCTTTTCCAGGAATTGCATCTTGGTTACCAGTATTGAGTTGATATATTTCCAGCTATGTTAGTTGGTTCCCTAAAGAAAAGTGACATAAGTATATAAATGTAATATACCTATAATATTGAAATAGTAGATATAAAGCAAACAAGCTCGCAGATTTTACTAAGATCTTTTTGCCAAAAAAAAATATATATATGAAAAAAACTTCCATGCTATTGAATTCTTTTCTAAATATACTCAAGTCAAAGAAATTGGGGGGAGGGGTAGGTTTCATGATTTAATATTCCATGCACTAAAACATGTGTGCTAAAATGCTGGCATCTGACATATATTTATAAGACAAATCCATCCATTTCTTGTAAAAGCCTAGGGAATTGTTTTTATTTGATCATTAATTTGCCTGAAAGTGTTAGATTGATTCTGCAAGTCTAAACATGCCCAGTATAAATGAAGGAACATCCACATGGAAAAGAATACAAAAAAAAATAGTACATGCTCACCCAGCAGGAGTTTGAATGTAACCCAGAAATCTGTCTTCCCAGAAAGTTTGAGATAAGTCAGAGAGATTTTTAAGTGTGCCCTAGACTTGGTGTGCAGCATTTTAGCAGAAAGTGCATTAAATCTCCTCTGAAATGTACAATTTTGTTCACTTTTTTTTTTCCAAGAGCTGTGGTTTTGTTTTGGTTTTGGAAGCAAAACTTTCTGGGTATTAATTTCTGTTGTTTCACACTTACAACCTCGAATGAATCCCAAAGGCCCTGGTCATATCCCAGGCCTCTTAAATCAGAACCTCAGGAGGTGGCCTCTGAACAGCAGCAGGATGTAAAGCTGTACAGGAGATCCCACTGAGCATGGCCAAGATACACTGAGCAGTGGCTGGGACTTGTGACTGAGTCACAGAATTGTGGACTCTGAATGTAAAGGCACAGGTCTTCAGGCAGTAACCTCTGAATCACTACAAAGAATGAATCAGATAGAATACAGCGTTACAAAGGAGATGAGCGGTGTCTGTGTTACACTGGACTGATGCTAACTCTGGCAGTCCAGTGATGGTTTAACAGTGCATAGAAATTATCCATTTGGTCTGGATAGCAAATACAAGTTTAATTGAAACTACGGTGCAAATATAAGAAATCTGCACAAATTAAGTTTAGCCAATATGCTGAGAACACCACCTCTCTAAGAAAAATGTCATGGGATTTGGGAGACTACGAAGTACTAACTCCATCATCTGTAAAAAAAAAAAAAAAAAAAGGCATACTTAAAAATCTGATAAATTAGGGTTATCAAGGAAGTATTGAGAGAGGAGGAGAAGTTCCAGAAGAGACAGTCCCAACTTCTCTCCTTTGGGGACATGAGTACACTCACGATCTGAGGATATGCTTGAAAGTTCCAGGCTTTTTTTGCCAACTGGTGGAGCTACTGATGTGATTTACATACCAAAGCTTATCCACATCTTTCATTTTTACAGTGTACATGAACTAGACTTATTTATTACTAGAGGTCCAGTGCAAGAAATTTGGGGTTGGGAGGTCCCTCAGCCCAGCCTGCACCCTCTCCAATCCAGGACCCCTTGGGGGATGTCGGACTGTTGGTTCAGGCATAAACCGGCCATCAGACATCCCTCTCACAATTCTGGACTACTGGCTCCTAATTGCTCACCTGCCTGGTCACCCCTAACTGCCCCCCGCTGCCAGCCAATTTGTCCCCAACTGCCTCTTTGCCCCCTGCCGGCCTAGTCGCCCCTCACTGCACTCCCTGCCAGCTTAATCACTCCCAACTGACCCCCCATCCACCCACCAGCCTGATCGCCTCACACAGCCTGCTGTGTAGTCCTTTGGTCATTGCTCACTAACCCCCCTGCTGGCCTGGTCATAGACAGCCATCTTGTGAGGGACAATTTGCATACTTCTCTTTATTATATTGGATTACTTAAAACAGGTGAATATTAAATGTGATGTATGACCACAAATTCCAACAGTTATTAGAGTATTGGCTCACTAAATTAACAGGATAGTGTGAAAATATTTACCTGCACCAGCAGTATTAGGCTTATGTTATAATTAACCAAAACATTTTAGGATATTTTAAACAGAAACTTTACAACTGTGCTGGCAATGAAGTGGCTTTTATTAGCAAAGTCGTACTCTAGGTACATGTTTTAACTTCTCTAAAATTGTATTATAGTAATTCAAGGTTTTGTTGAGAAATTTTAGATACTACTGTTTTGTGAGCAATTCTATATTGCATTATCACTTAAAATCTATACTGTATTTCTAAAATATTTTATAGGTAGATTGCAAATAATGTAAGGTTATATATAAATTAAAGATGTTATAGTATAATCTGAAAATATATCTGAAGACATTTAATGTATATCCCATTAATTTTTCTTTATAACATTTAAATATCCTTTTCCTAAAATAGCAAAGAGAGAAAACAATAACATATAGCACAGGGGTGTTTTTTTTGTTTGATACTTTTTTACTGATCTGAGAAAATGGAAGGCCATAAGGATAATTTCTCAAAACAGTCCAAAGAGAATTTAAAAGACGTCTCTTTAAAATGACTAGAAATTTTTAGTTCACTCTGATATGTATGTACATACTATGCTTTCAAGTCATTTTATTCTACATTACTTATGTGATTATACAAACCCACACCTGAAACCTATATGTTCATGTTGACCAATGTCACCCCAACCAATTTAATAAATAAATATAAAAAGGAGATTATACAAACAACTGGTGGCCAAATATGAGGCTTTTCAAGCTGATTTGTCATGATACCAAGGCCAGATATGGACACTACAAGAAAAGTAAACTACTGGGCAATATCTCTGATAAAAATAGATCCAAAAATTCTCAACAAAATACTAGCATACCAAATTCAGTGGCTCATTAAAAGGCTCATTCACCCTAATCAAGTCAGATTTTTCTGGGATACATGGATAGTTCAACATGTAAAAATCAATCAATGTGATAAATCACAGTAATAGAATGAGAATATGATCATCTCAATGACTCAGGTAAAGTGCTTGTCAATATTCAACATTTGTTCATGATAAAAAACGAAGCAGTTATAGGAGAAACATGCTTCAACATAATGAAGGCCATATATGACAAGTCAACAGCTAATAATATGGGGTGGGGCAAAAGTAGGTTCACCGTGGTTTGTAGGGAAAATAATACGAGAATAAACACTGTATTTGCATACTCACAACTGTAAGCCTACTTCTGCCCCACCCTGTATCCTCAGTGGTGAACGCTTTTCCTCTAAGAGCAGGAATAAGACAAGCGTTCCCACTTGCCACTTTTACTCAACATATATTGGAAGTTCTAACCAGAGCAAGGTCTGAGAAAAAAATAAAAGACATCAGAATGGGAAAGGAAGAAGTAAAATTGTCTCTATTTACAGAAGCATGTTTTTTCTTAATGTGGAAAATCCTAAAGTATCAACCGAAAACAATTTTTGAAGTAATCAATGTAGCGAAGTTGGAAGATACAAAAATGAACATGCGAAAACCAGTAGTGTTTCTATATACTAACAACAAATTTTCTGAAAATACAGAGTAACAAATGCTGGTGAGGATGTGGAAAAAAGAAAATCTGTGTATACTTTTGGTGAGAATGTAAACTGGTACAGCCACTAGGGGGAACAGTAAGGAGGTTCCTAAAGCAATCCTACTTTTGGGCATAGATAGCTGAAGGAAACAAAAGTGATTATCTTGAAGAGATATCTGTGTTTCTATGTGTATTGCAGCATTCTTTACAATAGCCAAGATATGAAACAACCAAAGTGTCCATTGGTGGATAAATGGAACCCTCATCATCTCTAGTTGGGATGTAAAATGATCCATCCCACTATGAAAACAATTTGTAGTTTCCTCAAAAAGCTAAACATAAAATCACCATATGATTCAACATGTGTACTCCTGAGGATATGCCCAAAAGATTGAAAACTGGGACTCAAGCAAATACTTGTATGCCAGTGTTCTTTGCAGCATTACTCACCATAGCCAAAAGATGGATACAAGCCAAATATCTATAACAAATTAATGGATAAACAAATGTGATACATACATACAATGGAATATACTCAACCGTAAAAAGGAATGATGTTCTGATATGTGCAGCAATACCAGTGACTCTTGAAAATATTAAGTGAACTAAGGCAGACAAAAGGTTGAACATTGTGTGATCCCACTTATATGAGATATCTAGAATAGTTAAATTCAGAGAAACAGAGAGTACATCCTAGGTTACCAGAGATAGAGAGAACAGAGAATTGGGCCATTATCCTTAATGGCTAGAGAGCTTCTCATCACAGTAATGAAAACTTTTTTTTTGAAATAGTAATGATTGTGGCACAACTTTGTAAATGTAATTAAAATGCCACTGAGTTATATACTAAAAATGGTTAAAATGATAATCTGTTATATATATTTTACTACAATAAAAATGTTTTTTAATAGTGACTTTTATGCCTGGTTACAGAAACAAAATATTTAAAATTTTTATAATTTAGCCTGATAATTTTATAAACTGTATTAAAAATTAAGTGTTGTCGAATTATAAATAATCTGTAACATATTTAACTTACTCAATATAAAGTTTAATTCTGCAGAATTGATATATATTTGACTCTGCAATCCTAAAGTGATAGGAGATAAAGACGAAATTTAAAATCCATTTTGCATTGTTTTTGAGGATATTAACAAAGTAACTCTATACTTACCTGGGATTACAAAAATATCACTCCACCTCTGCTAAGACCTACTTATATCAATCAACTTTTGGCACACCAAAATTCTTATGTAATGGGAAGAATACAGAGCAGTATAACACTGTATTTCAACCTTTGTCCCATTACATGAAGGATAGGACATGTCCCCTTTTCAATACTGATTTCAGGGCTCTGAATTATATATAGTATCTCAAATATCCTATATAATAAAAGGCTAATATGCAAATCGACTGAATGGTGGAACAACTGGTTGCTATGATGTGCACTGACCCCCAGGGGGCAGACATTCAATGCAGGGGCTGCTCCTTGGTGATCAGTGTACTCCCACAGGGGAGCACCACTCAGCCAGAAGCCAGGCTCATGGCTGGCAAGCACAACAGCGGTGGTGAGAGCCTCTCCTACGTCTACGGCACCCACTAAGGATGTCTGACTGACGGCTTAAGCCCAAGGAGCGGGCCTAAGCCGTCAGTTGGACATCACCTGAGGGCTCCCAGACTGCAAGAGGGCACAGGCCAGGCTGAGAGATGCCCCTTGAGTGCATGGATTTCATGCACCAGGCCTCTAGTTTTATAATAATATTCAGTTCCTACTAAAAATACATTTGAGAGGCTTGATTTGGGACAGTCTTAGATTATAAGCTAATTATTCCCTTAAGTACATCTTTTTATATACAGGTACCTTTTCAACAAACCCATATTGAATACCCACTATAAGCTCTGTGCAAGTTGCTAAAATTTCAAAAATAAATATCTCAAGATAACTGTTGACAGTCTTTCTGTCTTTGAAAAAAAATCATCAAAATAATGTAGGTTACTTATGGATTTTGATAGCAAATATAAATTTGGATCATATTCTCTGGGGAAAATAAGTCATGGCCTTCTTTTTTCTCAGCTATGAGAGAAATTGTGAGATAAATTATGTTTCCAGAGTAAAATTTATGGAGAAGCAGAAGTACCTGTTTGAGATTCTGGAAGGCTGGTTCTTCTTTAATTCTTCCAATTGCATGGATGCTTGCAGAAGACCCAAGACGAGGCTTTGGGGTCAGAGAGACAAGGACGGTTTATTACTCACAGCAGTAGCCAGAGCAGCAGCATTTGTGATGTGCACCCCTCTTAGAGAGTCTTACCAATAGGGCCAGATGCTGTCTACACATGTGGTGGAGTGCATTACCATGGAGAGCTCTAAGCTTACAAAACTCAAATATTTTCTAACAGGCATTTACTGTGCTGTTCTAAGGCTATAAACCAAACCTTCACAGAGGGCTATACCATCTCCCAAGACTGTTTATTATAGAAATATTTCTCAAAAACAATACAGAACAAAGGCAGTCAGTACCTCTGCTTGCAAGATATGGAGATATCCATGGAGAATTGTCACCTCACTGCCAACATGTTTTATGAAGCCAATAAAATCATGATATACAAACTAGGCAAAAATAGCATAAAACAAATTATATACCAATCTTCCTTACAGAAATAGGCATAAAGATGCCATAAAAATATATAAAACTGAATTCACTGGTGTGTAAAAACCAATATCATGAACACATGGCATTTATCCTAGGTATAAAGGAATAAATAATTAGCATATTATCAGAGGCAGTCCTAAATCAAGCCTCTCAAATGATAAAATGTTGGAAAACCTATCACTTTATTCGTAACTTTAATCTTTTAAAATGTGTTCAACCTTTTTAAAAAAACTCCTATTTGAATTCATCACATCAACAGATTAAAGGGGGGGAAGCCATAAATAGCTCATTAGATACAGAAACACTATTTTGACTTAACCAGATAATGAGTATGGATAATACTGGCACAGGAATTCAGATTTTCTGATTGCTTGAAGAGTGTGATTTTCACTGCACTATTATGTAGTCAGAAAAGTATGAAGTATATTTCTTTCTTGTGTAATTTACTTTATAGTAGCATAGTTAAAATGTACTAATAATAGTGAATACTCTTTAAACCATGACAATACCAAACTAATTATTATCAGTTTATCACCAACAGTAGGATGTAGTTAAGTCTGTGTGAAAGTGAGTTCCTATAAAGAAGCTTCTCATTCTAATATAAATCTATTGTTGGAATGATATATTAAGATATCTATGTATTGCCCCAGGCAGTTGGTTTAGTTGGTTGAAGCATCATCCCATACACCAAAAATGTTTGTAGGCTTGATTCCTGGTCAGGCCAATCATTTAAGTAGATATATAATTAGAAATTTATAAAAAAATAAATGTCATTTTAGCTTTCCTAATTTTATTTAAATAATTACCTAATTTAGCTTTGCTAATTTCACTGTCCCTACCCTTAAAACCCTTAACTAAAAGAGACTTCTCATAGTTACGTATCACTGAAAAAACTGTCAGGAATAGGAAAAGCACTCAGTGAAATTTCAGTATGCTCTGTTCATGGTACCTGTATTCCTAATGCAACATCCTTTCTGATCACATACCTGAATTTAATGAACTTTAAAGTAACATGTTCATACAACTTCTAGGTTTCCACAGACGTGCAGCTCCAGTTACGAGGAGGCAGTTCCCACACGGTGCACACAGAATGGACTACCTGCACTTTGAGGATGACAGCCGCGGTTGGTGGTTTGACATGGATATGGTGATCATCTATATTTATTCAGTGAATTGGATCATTGGATTCATCGTTTTCTGCTTTCTTTGCTATTTTTTCTTTCCGTTTTAGGAATTTTCACATCTTACCACAATTGAACAATCACAGATGATGTAGACAACAATTACTTAAACATTTTTTAAGTGTGCTTTGAACTTTTATAATGTATTATATAAAATGTGGGTGTTTATATGAAGTCTGAAAATAAGTAACTTATTAATGTTTTTCATGTAACAAGCTAAACTTTATCTGTCTAGCTCTTAGCAACAATGCACTGCGAATGTCATAGTTCTCCATTTAGGCTCTAATTTTACAGTGTCTCTTTTATACTTATCCTCATTGTAAAGACTGAGGTTTTCCTCCTTTATAAGTAGTAAAAATACAAAATGAAATGATAATTTGGATAGACATCAGAAAAAATACTTAGTCACTCACCACTTATTCTGAGGTATTTTATATGCATTAAAAATAAACCATATTCTCTGGAACTAATCTAACAGGGTATATTCCGTTTTGGTTTCCAGTCATCCCTAATAATGTCCCTTTCTATTACTGAGAAAGCTGACTATCCTTTTTTTACAGATCGAAGAGTAGCTTTAGTGCAACGTTTTAAATTATTGTAAGAAGAGAATAATAAATATTAAAAGAGACTAATTCTTACCAGTAGAAACTTGGAGAGATATATTAACACTTTCGAATTATAAGATTACTTACCCAAAGAAATTTAAAAATTTTGACTGTTTTTCAGTAGTCTAAAACAGCAATGCATGTCCAAAATGTAATCTACTTAATGATTTATTTAACTATAAGGTTGTCAGATATATAGTAAATGTGCAATAAAAAGTGTTGGTTTTTTTTACATTTTACTGTTATTATATGATTTAATGTCTGGAATAAAGAATTGTGGAATTAGGCTTATAGGTTTATAGAAATATTTCTCTGAAATTTATTTTTCTTTACTATTACATTACCCTTGGGATTAGTTTTTCCCTTATTAAAAACAAATAGGAGATCTTTACTAGTCCAGTGTGGGAAGGAATTGAGACGAGTATCCCAATTTTAAGAGTGTGAAACCTGGAGCACAGAGAAGTAAACTCATTTACTGCAGTCACTCATTTGGTCTTTGTGTAACCTCAGACAAAAGATTTTATTAGGAACTGCTAACCCAACATTCCTACACTATAATGTCATATATCTGTTAATGCAATATATGACATTTACAGACATATTCAGTAGGTAACTCTCTCAGGGCACTAAAATACTACCATCATCCAAACAAATTGGGGTGCATCAGGCTTCAGTAGTTCAGTCTATGAAAATTTTGGCCTGATTACTTACTACTGACTGTATTTTTTTTCCTACTGATGGTATTTGCATAAAAGCACTTACATGATGGTATGTAATGTTCTAAGAAATATGAAAGCATGGCACATATTTTTATTCTAAAACTGTTAGTTTTTGTTTAGTGTTATATCTGTGGGAAAAAAACAGTAGTGTGGATTGAGGAACCAAGATGGCGGCATAGGTAAACACATATCTTGCTGCCCCACACAACAATTCCAAAACTACAACTTAACGACAGAACAAACATCATACAGAATCACTGGAAAGCTGACTGAGTGAAAATTCCACAAATAAAAGTAAAGATAGGACACTGTGACTCAGAGGAGCGGTGGAGCGCAGCATTGAAGATACGTGCGGAGAGAAGTTTGGAGTCCTGCACGCGCCAGCGGAGAGGGTGGGCGGCTGCAAACCCGACGGTTTTCTCCAACAGGGAGGGTGGAGGCGTCCCACTGCACTGATTCCCCAGTTCCAGGCAAGATCCGGGGAGCCCACACTCATACAGGGTAGAACTGAGCAGTGGGAAAGCATGCTGAAGCCCAGCGCAGCAGAGGTCTGCAAGCTTGTGGAGAGTGTGTGTAAACTTGGAACAGCAGTTTGCACGTAAACTTGGTAACAGAAGTGTGCAACTGCGCGAAGAGGACTCGTGACTTGCTCCCTCGTTCAGGAGACCACCGGACTGCTTTGTTTTACAACCCTGGGTGAGACTTTGGGTGTGCAGACTTATTTGGGGAGAGGCAGAGTTGTCTGGCAGCGGGTGGAAACCTGCGGCAGCTTTCTCTTGGAGTTGCATGCAGTGGTTACCACCTGGCAGAGACCCATGCGCCGCATAGGGCGGAGCTGATGCTGCCTGCTCAGCCCAGAGACTCCGCCCATCCAACCTGAACACAGCTTACCTTCACAATCAATTGGCCTGGAGGTCAAACCCTCCTAGTCCAACAATAATAATCTGGGTTTAACTTCAACAATACTGTACAACCCATAAAGGATTGCAGTAAGAGTATCCATCTCAGGTAACTGGGGAGGCTGAGCCACTGCCCCTTAGAGGACATCTACCACACAAAGCTAATCGACCAACTCAGGAAAGCAGCCACAATGCAGATAAATGGAAAGAAATCAGGTGTGAAAGAAATGGAGGAAAAAAGACAACTAGACATAGAGTTCAAAACCACAGTAATAAGGATTTTCAAGAGGCTCCTAGAAAAGGCCGATGAACTTAATGAGAACTACAAGGAAATGAACAAGGCCTACGAGGAAATGAATGAGACCCACGAGGATATGAAAAAGGACCAACTAGAAATTAAGCATACACTGACTGAAATAAAAAATATTACACAAAGACCTAAAAGCTGTCCAGAGGACCACAAGAACCAAGTCAAAGATTTGAAATATAAAGAAGCAAAATCCACTCAGCCGGAAAAGCAAGAAGCAAAAAGAATCAAAATAATTGAAGATAGTGTAAGGGGCCTCTGGGACAACCTCAAGCATACCAACATCCGAATTATAGGGGTGCCAGAAAAAGAGAGAGAGCAAGATAATGAAAACCTACTTGAAGAAATAGTGACCGAAAACTTCCCCCACCTGGTGAAAGAAATTGACTTAAAAGCCCAAGAGTACACAAAACCCCAAAATATAGGAATCTAAAGAGGAACACACCAAGATACATCATAATTAAAATGCCAAGAGCAAAAGATAAAGAGAAAATATTACAAGCAGCAAGAGAAAAACAGTTAGTTGCCTATAAGGGAGCACCCATACTATTGTCAGCGGATTTCTCAACAAAAACGATGCAGGCCAGATGGGAGTGGCAAGAAAAATTCAAAGTGCTGAATAGCAAGAATCTACAACCAAAATTACTCTATCCAGCAAAGCTATCATTCAGAATTGAAGGTCAGATAAAGTGCTTCGCAGCTAAGAAAAAGCTAAAGGAGTTCATCTCTGCCAAACCAATATTATATGAATTGCTGAAAGATATTCTATAAGAAGAAGAAGAAGAAAAAGGTAAGAATATAAATTATGAACAACAAATACACATCTATCAACAAATGAATCTAAAAATCAAGGGAATTAATAATCTGATGAACAGGATAAACTGGTGAATATAACAGAATCATGGACATAGAGAGGGAATGGACTGACAATTCTTAGGGGGAAAAGGGGAGTGGGAAGTGCAGCAAGAGACGGAACAAAAATCATGCAACTATGGGAGAGGACAGTGGAGGGAAGGTGAGGGCGGAGGGTGGGATGGGTACTGGGTGGAGGGGAGCTATAGAGGGAAAAAAGGGGGAACAATGTAATTAATAAACTGAACAATAAAGATTTTAAAAAATAAAAATAAAAATATTAAAAAAACAGTAGTGTGCATAAGACGACATAAAATTCACAAAGCAGAAAACTACAATTTAAAAACATTAATTTTTGCTCTTATGTCATAATAAAATATGTAAATTATGCTTGCAGTCTAGTGACAGGTTACTAATATTTTATTAAAACAATGTTGTCAACAAAGCTCAGTATTACCTTAAAATGGATATATAGAATCTCTATTACTCAATGTAAAGATAGTATTTCAGTCTTCCTAAAATATATGCTAGGGCTAAAAGTACAGCATGTCCTAGGGCTACTGACTTATGAGAAGCCAGACAGAATTAGAGTTGAAAAGAAGCTATTCTCCTGGTATGTATCACACATTCAGTAGATGATTGATAAATGTATAAATAAAATACATGAATGAGCTTTACAGTGAAACAGAAAATTTCATATTCTTCTTAACTGTCCTTTCTGAACTCTTACCCATGGATGGCAAATATCTGACATGAGTTGATTTTTCCACATCAATTACAGAAAACTCACTTCCAATAAAGAACAACAGCAACAAAAAAATCCTAAAACTGCTCAAGGACTACAATATTTACCTTAATATTATTTAACAATTTTCATTTTCTGAGCTATGACTATCAATTTCTGTTTTTACTGCACTTAATTATGGTGAAGGTTAATTTTAAACTTTTTCACACATTCGTAAAAAATACCCAAATTGAAGTACATTTCTGAATACTTTCAGCAGGTGATTCAATTTTTTCATTTTAAAACAGTTTCAGCCCAGCTCGTGTGCTCAGTGGTTGAGCGCTGACCTATGAACCAGGAGGTCATGGTTAGATTTCCAATTAGGGCACATACCCAGGTTGCGGGCTCAGTCCCCAGTAGGGGTTGTGCAGGAGGCAATCAATCAGTGATTCTCATCATTGATGTTTCTATCTCGCCCTCTCCCTTCCTCTCTGATATTAAAAAAAATTTTAAAGCAAATTCACAAACCAACAACAATTCACTTTATATTTAGCAGAACCTACGTAAATTTAAATTAGAGAAAATATAAAAGAAATCAGAGTTTGTTCATACTAAGTATTGTGGAAAATAAGCATTTATACCTTTGACAAAGAAGGTACTTATGGAGATTCCTAGGTACTTCACCCTAAACTGTACAAATAGAAAGTTAGTTATATGTACTACTGTAAGTTTTTTCTCGAGTTTATGTTCCACATTAGCATCAGATTAGTTTGATGTTAAAACATAATTTATTAAATATACAAAAATACCATTTGTATTTCTATACACTATCAATGAGCAGTACAAAATTGAAATAAAGAAAACAATTCCATTTATAGTAGTATCCAAAAGAATAAAATACTTATGAACAAATTTAACAAAAGAAAAGTTAATAGTTATAATCTGCAACTACATAACACTGTAAGGAGAACCAAATAAATGATAAGAAATCCTGTGTTGATGGATTGAAAGACTTAAGATGACAAAACTTCCCAAATTGATGCACATATTCAACACAATCCACATCAAATTCCAGATGCCATTCTTGAAAAAATAGACAAGCTGATTCTAAAACTCATATGAAATATAGAGGACCCAGAGTAGCCAAAAGAAACTTGAAAGAAGAGAAGAAAGTTGGAAAACTCACATTTCCCATTTTCAAAGCTTACTACAAAGCTACAGTCAACAAGACAGTGCAGTATTTCCAGTAAGGATAGAATTATAGATCACTGAAACACAATTAGGGTTCTAGAAATAAACCTTAGGTTTATGGTAAATTGATACCAGGCAAGGATGCCAAGACAATTTTAATGGGAAAAAAATAGTTTTTCAACAAATGGTTCTGAAACAAATGAATATCCATAGAAAAAAGAATAATGTTAACCCCCCTTATAATACACCGTACATAACAGAAAATAACATGAATCAAAGGCCCATAGGTAAGAACTGAAACTATTTTTAAACCTTCTTGGGAGAAACAGGCATAACTCTATAATCCTGAATTAGGCAGTGGTTTCTTAGGACAACAAAAGCACAAGCAACAACAAATTAAAAACTGGGCTTCTTAACAATGAAAAGTCTTTGTGTTTAAAATAACACCATAAAGAAAGCAAAAAGACAAAGCACAAGAAAATGTGTACCAATCATGTATCTGATAATAGATTTGAGTCTAAAAGAGACACAGAACTCAGTAAGATAACTAAGTTTTTCAAAGGACAGAGGATATGATTAGACATTTCTCCAAAAGAGAAATACAAATGATAAGTACATGAAAAGATGCTCAACATGAATAGCCATTAAGGAAATGCAAATCAAAACTACCATGAGATATCACCTCACACCCACTAGGAAGTGGAGAAATGAAAACCCTCAAACACTGCAGGTGGGAATGTTAAGTGATACAAGTCACTTTGGAAAATAGCCTGGCAGGTTTTCAAACAGTTAAAGTAGATTCACCATCTGACCCAGCCATCCTATGCCTAGGTATATACCAAGATGAATGAAAACATGTCCACACAAACACGGGTACACACATTTTCTTTTTTGCTCAATCACCCCATTCCCACAATACCCCATTCCTCCCCTCCACACACATCAGAGCTGTCTGCTCTCTCTGAGTCTCTCTATTTTGCTTGATAGTTCAGTTTGTTCATTAAACTCCATATATGATTGAAATCATATGGTGCTTGTCTTCCTCTGACTAGTTTGTTCAATCAGTAGGTAAGTGGATGAAAACAAAAAACAAGAACAAAAAAGAGGTCACCATTTTGATTCCAGCTCAGGGAACATGCCCTGGATGCAGGCTCAATCCCCAGTAGGGAGCGTGCAAGAGGCAGCCAGTCAGTGTCTGTCTCTGTCTCTCTCTCTCACTGATGTTTCTCTCCCTCTATCTCTAAAATCAATTTTAAAAAAAACTTTTTTTTTTTTTTTTTTTTACCAAAACCGGTTTGGCTTAGTGGATAGAGCATTGGCTTGCGGACTGAAAGGTCCCGAGTTCGATTCCGGTCAAGGGCATGTACCTTGGTTGCAGGCACATTCCTAGTAGGGGGTGTGCAGGAGGCAGCTGATCGATGTTTCTCATCTATGTAAAAAAAATCAATAGAATATTTTTAAAAAATAAATTCAAAGAAAACTTTTTAGAAGCTGTGGTACCTTTACACATGGAACACTGCCATGAAAAGGAAGAGAATTTTACCCTTTGTAGCAGCATGATGGTGCTGGAGAACATCATGCTAAGTGAAATAAGCACAGTGTTTTAATAGGTGGAATGCTGGGTATCTTCAGGAGGCTCCTCCACATTCACTCTCGTTTTCTACCCTGCTGTGGGCTCAGGTAAGCCCCTCCATGAACTGCATCAACTGACTCCTTTACCTACTGGCTTCCTGTTAGATTAAAGCAACGATAAGACACAGGCAGGATTCTGAGAGGAAAGGAACAGGGACAAGTATTTCCCAGATTATCTCTTTTCTGGGTCAATGTAGAATAAGTGCAAGGTCACAGTTTCTACTGAAGGTCATAGTTTCTGCAGCTCATCTTTCCATGGCTCCTCCCTTTCCTTTTCAGGCTTAGAAATGCCTCTATGTATGCACCATACTAGTATTGTCTTTAAAAATATAATGTAAGCAATGTATGTAATTTTAATTTTTCTAGTAGCCACATTTTTAAAAGAAGCAAATATAATTTTAATATATTTCATTTAACAAAATATTGTTTCAACATGAAGTCAATATAAATAATGACTAATGAGATATTTTTAATTCCTCTGTTTCTACACTAAGTCATAGAAATTCAGTGTATGTATTAAATTTACAACACACCTGAATTCAGACTAGTCACATTTCAAGTACTCAATATTATATTATCCTGAGTGTTTCCCTTCCTCTCTCTCCCCATACCTTTACAAATAGTCCTTTTATTAAATTATCCTCAAATTACCCATGTGGGTGTGTCATCTATTTTCTGCCAGGATGAAACTGACATACATGGGGAAATGCTTAGTAATGTTCAAGCAAAGGCAATATGTAAAATTATACAATTACAGAACAGTCTCAACTATATGATAAATGCACATAACAGAAAATCTAAGGAAATATAACAATAGTAACAAAAATAATGGAATTATGAATGATTATTTTCTATTTCTTGCTATTTTTCTATACTCTTCAAACTGCATTAAATATTTTAAAAAAGAATTTAAAGTGTCAAAAAAGTCCAATATAATTCTTAAGAAAATCTATAAAGTGAATATAACAGAAGTTGACTATTTGTTCCTACCTTTGTATAACAAGTGTGCCTATAAACCCACCCAAAAATTTCTATAAAAAGGAAATGAAACTAATCAAATATAGATTTTGGTATAAATAGAATGTCAAACTGAAACGAATATCACTCTGAGCAAATCTCTACATTCCTCAGAAAGGGGAGTCAAAGACTAACAGGCTCAGACCATGCTGCCAGCATCTGGAGTTTTCAGCATCAGCCGCCTTCTTTCTTACACAGGTAAGTATAACCAAGTCAGCACACATGGCCCAATTCAATGTTCAGATGAAAAATAGAAACCAAATGTTTACTGGATTTAAATGTGGAACATTTCTAGATTCTAAATTCTAATGATAATGAGTTCAGAACAGTCCTTGGCAGATAAAGAACAGAGCAAGTAGACAAAGGGGTAAAGGGCAGTTAAAGCCCAGGACTGATTTTTGCCTCTTTTCCTTCATTATCTTCTCTGTCATCATTTAGAGGATGGAACAAAGGATAGAATTATATGTAATCATTTCCTCCTTTAACTATCTGGCCTTGCCATATTGCCTACTCTTACAATAGACAATCCCTAACACCTGGCCAAGTGTTTCAACATCCAAGTGTCCCCCAGAGCAGCCTCTCCAAACCTCTTTTAATGTCCAGTTTTACTGTAGTAACAAAAAAAAATCAGAAACAACTTAACTAGCTAATGATAGATTCATTAAGTAATAAAACATTATCCATTGAGTGGAATACTACACAACCATTAAAATTAACGTTATAAAAGACTAGAGGCTGATCAGGACTGTCCAGGGGACAGGCAGAGGACGACAGGAGGTTGGCTGGCTATGGGGAGGGACCCCAGCAGATTGGCCAGCCAGGGTGAGGGACTCCGAGAGGTTGGCCACTGACCCCAAAAAGGGAGCTGGCCTTTGGCCTTCCTGGGAAAGGGACCATGCCCACCGCCACCCACTCCAGCTTCCTTTGCCGGGCTGGGTGTGGAAGGAATGGACACTGCCACCACAGGAATGGCACCCTGCCACTGTGCGGATCCCCATCTCCTCACCTTCTTTCCTTGCTGCTGTACCACCACCACAGCAGGCAGGTGAGTGGCCCCCAGGAAGGGAGAGGATGGGAATGAGACAAAGCTTTGTGTTGAGAGCTGACTTTCAATACTTCCCAACCCAAAAACATCACCTATAAATGGTTTAGCACCAGGGGCCTATGGAGCCTGGCTGGCCAGGGGAGGGACCACAGGAAGTTGGCCAGTCGTGGGAAGTTGGCTGTGAGAGTGCACTGACCACCAGGGGACAGCTCCTGCATTTAGTGTCTGCCCCTGCTGGTCAGTGTGCGTCATAGTGACTGGTCGTTCCAGTTGTAAGGTTATTTTATATATATAAACTAGAGGCCCGGTGCACGGGGGGTTAGGGGGGTGGGGGGATGGGAGGGGAGGCGGGGAAAGAGAGTCCCTCAGCCCAGCCTGCACCCTCTCCAATCTGGGACTCCTTGAGGAATGTCCAGCAGTCGGACATCTCTCTCACAATCTAGGACTACTGGCTCCCAACTGCTCACCTCTCTGCCTTCCTGATTGCCCCTAACTGCTTCTGCCTGCCAGCCTGATCACCCCCTAACCACTCTGCTGCCAGGCTGTTTGCCCCTAAATACCCTCCCCTGCAGGCCTGGTCACCCCTAACTGCCCTCCCCTGCAGGTCTGGGTCCCTCTCAACTGCCCTTCCCTGCAGGCCTGGGGTCGCCCCCAACTTTCCTCCTCTGTCAGCCTGGTCACCCCTAACTGCCTTACCCTGCAGGCTTGATCACCCCCAACTGCCCTCCCTTGCAGGCCTGGTCCTTCCCATCTGCTCTCCCTTGCAGGCCTGGTCCCTCCCAACTGCTCTCTCCTGCTGGCCATCCTACGGCGGCTATCTTATGTCCACATGAGGGCAGGATCTTTGACCAGTTGGGGACAGCTGTCATGTATGTTGGAATTATGGTCAATCTGCATATTACTCTTTTATTAGATAGGCTAGAGACCTGGTGTATGGGTGGGGGCCAGCTGGTTTGCCCTGAAGGGTATCCTGGATTAGGGTGGGGGTTCCCTTGAGGTGTAGGGTAGGCTGGGCAAGGGGCCTGTGGTGGTTTGCAGGCTGGCCACGCCCCCCGGTGACCCAAGTGGAGGCCTTGGTATCTGAAATTTATTTATCTTCTACAATTGAAACTTTCTAACCTGGAGCAGAGCCAAGCCTTCTGCTCTCTCCTTGGCCACAGCTATTTCTGGTGAGATTTTTATCTTCTGTAATTGAAACTTTGTAGCATTGAGTGCAGGCCTAGGCCGCCAGGGTGTACAGAAACCTTTGCTTCCTCCATCGCCAGGGAAACCCAAGCCTCCTTCCTGCTCATCCTGTGGCAGCAGCCATCTTGGTTGCGGTTAATTTGCATACCTGCTCCTGATTGGCTAGTGGGCGTAGTTTGTGGATGTAGCAGAGTAATGCTTAATTTACATATTACTCTTTTATTAGGTAGGATTCTTTCATGCGCTACAATGTGAATGTACTAAATGTCACTGAACTGTACATTTTTAAGTTATTAAAATGATATTTTATGTTATTTATATTTTAGAGGTTGATAAAAAGATTCTTTCATAACTTGGAGAAATGCCAGAATGTATTGGTTTTTTTCAATGCAAATAGTATATATAGTATGATGAACCAGTGGGAACCAATAATTAAATAAGGAGACTCAATGATGCCATTAGTTCATTGAATAAAATTTAGGAAGGCTCACAGAAAAAATATAAAAACCTTCTGTACCATGCAGCTATAACCCCTATTAACCACTATATAACTATATGTATATCAAATATATATTTATATGTTCATATGGAAAAATACAATAATGATCAACACAAAAATAAACTCTGTGTTTTGCATACACACAATTATAAAACTACTTCTGCCTACTCCTGTATATCCCTAAAATGGGATGGATGGATAGATACAGATCTCTATTAATATCAACCTCTAAATTCCTTAATAATTTTATTGTAAGCTAATAATATCCAGACCATTGTCCTCTCGTCAAAATCCCGCACATTTCATTCATATAATTCAAATATCCTTTTTATTTTTTATCTGTTATCTGCTCAACATTTTTTATTAAAGCTTTGTTGTTCAGATTATTACAGTTGTTCCTCTTTTTTCTCCCCATAGCTCCCCTCCACCTGGTTCATCATTAATAAAAACAGCTAAAATGCAAGTGAGTGCTTACTCTTACATCATCCACTTTATATGTCTATCTTGTTTCATCCTTGCAAATACACTGTGAAGTAGGAACCATTATTTTTATTTTACATCTGATAATACTGAAGCTTTGACAGATTAGCCATGTTTTTCAAGATTACTTAACTAGAGCATGGTGGAACCAGGGTTCAGATCCAGGTCCAGCTAACTTTAAAACCATGATCTTAACTAATGATAATATTTCTCAAAGAAAGGCACAAATAAAGATCTTACCATATAAATCCAACTCCATGTTTGATTAAAAATGTTCAAATTCATTGAACAATCCTTTTAGCTCCTAAATACTTTCTCAGTGCCTATAAACTAATGAAACAGGATTATTCAACTCCTCTGTTACAGCTTAACTGACACTAACTTCCTAGGCACTTATTTTTCTAACCCCACCTTTCATTTTATGTCTTAGTATTTCTCTCAGCATTGTGTTGTTTCATGCTTCCAAATATTTACTCTTACAAGGGCCATCTGCTCAGAATCCCACTTCTACTTCTTCCCAAACTCCTACTCTTTTACTAAAATTTAGCTAAAGCTTCATTTCTTTCAAAGCAGTAACTCCACCATCACTCCTGGCGATTTGATTCCACATTTGATGTGTCTGCCCCATCTATACTAATAATGAAAGAATATGCAAATTAAATTGTCCAGGATGCCATTGCAGTAACAGTAACAACTAAACACCAGGCTGCATGGGGCGACAAGGCCCGCAGGGGGGTTAGTGAGGAATGACCAAATGACTGAACAGCAGGTTGTGTGAGGTGATCAGGCCAGCAGGAAGGGGGCAGACAGTGAGGAGTAACCAAAAGACCAAACAGCAGGCTGTGTGAGGTGACCAGGCCAGAAAGAGGGGAGGGGACAGTGAGGGGTAACCAAAAGACTAAACAGCAGGCTGTGTGGGGTGACCAGGCCAACAGGGGGAGCAGGGGCGGGGGGGGGTGACAGTTGGGGGTAATCAGGCCAGCAGGCAGAGTCAGTTAGGGGTGATCAAGCTGGCAGGCAGGTGAGCAGTTAGGAGCCAGTAGTCCCAGATTGTGAGAGGGATTCTGACTATTAATTAGTTTAGGCCCGATCCTAGGGATCAGCAGTCAGACATCCCCTGAGGGTACCGGATTGGAGAGGTTGCAGGCTGGGCTGAGGGGACCATGCTTTTCATGCACAAATTTCATGCACTAGGCCTCTAGTGCCTATATAATATCAAAGGCATATCTCTATCCTAACACTTTCCATATTTATTCTAATTATATGTTGAATTAAATACCCTCTCCCTCACTCCTCTGGGAACCCCTTGAAGTGACTTTCTTACTCATTTTTTTGTATCTTAGTTTTTAGTATAGTATCTAGCTATGGCTAAATGTTTTATGGATTAATAAATTTACTATATTCTCCAAACACCATGATTTCTCTTTTTCATTCTCAGATGACCTTCCCTGTGGAAAAAAATAGAATAAGAATTTCCCAATTTTATATCCACACTCACCTTATCTTTCTCATCATACTTCTTCCCTGAGTACCTATATCAACAATCTATCTACGGCTAATTCCTTCAACCATGAACATGATAGGAGCAATTATTTAGGAAAAAGTCTAACATGCAAATAATTGGAATCCCAGAAAGAAAATGGATCAGAAACAAGATTTGAAGAGATATGACCAATAATTTCCCAAATCTGATTAAAGATATCCACTCACATATCAAGAGTCTCAGTGAACCACAACCACAAGGATAAACATACACATACACACCCCTTGGCACATCATAGTCAACCTGTTAAAAAACATAAAGAAAACGTTTATAGTAGGGGAAGAGTGTTGGTGGCAGGAAATATAGATTGCTGACATGGCAACACTAGCTCCAGGTTTTCCCCTTAATAAGTCCTGCCTCTAACACCTGGCCTCCAAAACCATTGCACTTACTGGGACATGCAGGGAACTGCAACAGAGGCAAAAGGGCTATGTGGGGGGAGTCCTCACGGCTTCCAGACCTTCCTCCGAAGGTCTCCAGAGTCACCATCCCCATCTCCACTCTGGGACTAGAAGGCGGCAGTCCCAGTGGCACCGCCCATTGGCTCCTGAAGTCTTGGGTGTGTCTACACCGTAAATTTTGTTGAAATAAAGGATAGTCAAGATATATGGCCCAATGTCTCCTGACCTGTCCCCACAGGTCCTGGAAGAAGGCTCAGTCTCCAGCTCTGAGGGCTGAGGCCATGCTACTGTGGGGAGCCCTCTCCCGGGCATCCCTTTCCCAAGAAGCACTGGCCTTAGAGCTCTGGGCACCGCTGGAGCGGGCGTGGCATGTCACTCATGGTGCCAACTGCAGGAGCTGCTTCCAGCTTGCAGCCTGCCACCTCCAGGTGCCCCAGACTAGGCCAGGGCTGGAGAGGCTTGGCCTAGGGCTGGGGGCCACTGAGAGCCTAACATTATACATGATTCCTCTAATCTCTAAACTTCTGAGGACCCAAGAAGCAGATCTCAAACCAGCAGAGTGCATGGTGAAGAAAGAGTAGTCAAAGCTCATTGCTTTAAAATCTTGCTGGGAAAACATTTTAGTCTATGCACCTCACACTCTTCTCTGTAAGGATTTTGCTCTCTTTATAGAAAAACAGGCCATTAGTCAAGAACTCTTTACAGAAATTCTATTCTGTATCCACCACTTCTGTGGTTCTGCCTCCATCTCTTCCTCTCTGAAGGATCCTTCAATTTATCCATTAATTCAAGGTAAGCGCCTTTCCTTCAGGCTTTTGTGTGAGGAGCTGGAAGTGAAAAGAACAGGATAAACACAGCCCTGGCCCTCATCCTGGTCACATGCTTTCCAGTCTTTGCCACAACCCTGGAGGCTCTTTTCTGTCTCTATTATAATTCTAGTGTGTCCTTCCTTTTATCTTTATTTATAGCCTGAGCATTTTATCTTTTCTTGTGACTTAGAACATGATTCTTCAGTTATAATTTTTTATCATCTAACATTACGACACTAGTGAAATAAAAGGAAATCTCACTAAAATGGACTGGGAGGCCAGCAGAGGGAGCTCTCAGACAGTATCACTCCATGTCAACTTCAGGAATAGCTGTCAATTAAGATGCCAATAGAAGAACCATCAACAATAATGGGCCCCAACAGAAACAGATCCTACAAAAAGTTGAATAACTACGCCAGCAACTCAGCCCAATAGAAACCGCCATCTCCCTGAACTCATTTTTATCCAATGGAATTTCATTCAAACAACCCTTGCCAACTGTTTCATTCTTCTCCATAAAATAACTGTTCCTCTCCTTTTTTGATTTGCCTATGACCTTTGCCATAGTTTGACCCAAATTGCAATTCTTTACTATTATGGAATAAACCTATTTTTTTTCTGGTAAAATAACTGACTTTTATTTTTAAATTCACCACACTAAAATGCTGACTTCTGTGTTGCCTGTGAGAATAAAGGAGAAACTAATGCTTATTTTTAATTACATTTTACAATAGTTATTATAAATAATGAAATCCAAGATAATCAATAAAATGTCCCATAGTGCTGCATCCTCTTGGAATATATCCAATTGGTCATTTGCTCAATTGATTCTGGATTGAATGTCTACATTTAAGAGAATAAAAAGTAACAAATTTAATAAAAATAGAAAAAGCAAAACTTGAACAAGCAAGTGGACATTACAGTAATTGAAATGGTGGCCAAAGTTCTCTCCTTCCAAAAAATCTATAGGCCAAGAATGTTTAATAGATATTTGTACAAAGCTGATTAGCTTGTTGCATAGGGCTAGAGTAATCGCAATTCCAAAATTAGATAACAACAGCAGAAAAGAAAAAAAAAAGTATATTCATTTTACTTATGAATTTGAATACAAAACCTTTTAAAATGCCTGAATCCAATAGTACATTTCAAAATTATATTTTTTTTTAGACTTTATCCCAAGAATGTAAGCATGGTTTGGCATAAAAAAAAATCTATCAACATAATTCATCATATTAATACATTGATATATAAAACTGAGGCAATTATGGCAAATTATGCAAAAAAGTCTTGCATCAAGGTTAAGTAGTTTTGTTTAAAATGCATACAGATTTAAAAATAAAGGGGCTTTACAACAGATCGGTGAACCAACAGCATAATTTTACATAATAAGCTAACTGTAAATATATCCTTTATAATACAGAAATAAGACAAGGATGATCTCTGTCACCACCACTGGAAACTCTCTGAACATTTAGAAAAAGAATAATCACCAACAACCATATAACAATATTATCCTATTTGATAAATGAATAATATGTAAATTGACCATACCTGTGATACATCCACAAGCCATGTCCACCAGTCAATCAGGAGTGAGTATGAAAATTAACCCAACCAAGGTGTTTGCAGCCATGGAGTGAGCAGGAGGCTTAGGTTTCCCCAGCAATGGAGGAAGCCAAGCCTCCTGGCAGGCCCAGGCCTTCACTCAAGGCTACAAAGTTTCAATTATAGAAGATAAATAAATCCCAGATATCAGGGCCTCTGTTTGGGTCGCTGGGGGGTATGGCCAGACCGCAAACCACCACAAGCCCCTTGCCCAGGCTGCCCCATGCCCCAAGGGAAGATCCACCCTGATCTGGAACACCCTTCAGGGCAAACCAGCTGGCCCCTACCCATGCACTAGGCCTCTATCCTATCTAATAAAAGAGTAATATGCAAATTGACCAACACACAAGATGGTTGCCCCCATGTGAACACAAGAGGGCCGCCACAAGATGGCCAGCAGGGGAGGGCAGTTGGGAAGAACCAGGCCTGCAAGGGAGGGCAGTTGGGGGTGACCAGGCCAGCAACGGAGAGAAGTTGGGGGTGACCAGGCCTGCAGGGAAGGGCAGTTAGTGGCTTTCAGGCTGGCATAGGAGCAGTTAGGCATCAATCAGGCTGGTAGAGGAGTAGTTAGGGGGTGACCAGGCTGGCAGGCAGAAGCAGTTAGGGGCAATCAGGAAGGCAGGCAGACAAGCAGTTGGGAACCAGCAGTCCTGGATTGTGAAAGGAATGTCTGACTGCCTGTTTAGGCCTGATCTCTGTAGGATCAGGCCTAAATGAGCAGTCGGACATCCCTCGAGGGGTCCCAGATTGCAGAGGGTGCAGGTTTGGCAGAGGGACACACACACTTCCATGTACGAATTTTGTTTTGTTCACCGGGTCTCTAGTAACTCAATAAAATGATTTATAAAATAATTTTTAAAAGCAAGGAAAATGCAAGGCTAAAATGAAGAGGCTACAAAACTGCGTAAATGTAATATAATGTTAAGTATGTAAAAAATGAAAAAAATTAATTATAAATTATTTTAGGTTTCCTCTATGAAAGATAGAATATTCCTTTCCAATCCTTATTTTTTAAAATTTCTTCTGATATTATCATGTTGACTAGGATCTCTAATTCAATGTTGAATTCAAATAATGATGGCAGGTACTTTTGTAGTCTATCTGATTTTATAGGGCATGTTTTCAGGATGTCAGTAACTTTTACTTCCTAAATTGCTTGCACACTGTTTATGTTGAATAGCTGTCAAATAATTTTATCTGTTAAAAATCATATAATTTTTCTCCTTTAAGCTGATAATATGAAAAATTATATTGACTGGTTTTCTTACATAAAATCAATCTTTCATATAAGTAAACCCAGCGAGATAATGATATAGTAACATTTTCTTAAACAGTTAGATTTTTTTGAAGCCATTACTTGAGTTTATTCTGTTGATTGCATATTATATAGAGCAACTGGTTCATTTTAAAAGATAAGAAAATACCATGATATTATTGAAAATGTTCTCTGACTTGAACTCAAATAGATTTCTTTTTTTAAATATCACTTCATAATAGAATATGGACCATGTGGATCATTTGTGTTGATATTGAAATATGTAAATATGTTGTGTTTCTTAAATGCAAGCAGCATATCAATCTTCCATGTCTTTTCCCATATGGTAACTACTGTAGGGAGACAGTTTATACATAGTTTGATTTTAATTGCTAATGTTTTAGGGTTTTGCATATATGCTAGTAAATGAGATTAACCTATAATTTTCCTTTCCTGTACTGTCATTGTCAAAATTATGCTAGTGTCATAAGTTAAATCAGGAATACGCCCTCCTTATCTATATTCAGGAATAGCTTGCATAAGATTAGAATTATTTTTTGCTTAAATACTCTATGAAACTTGCCTCAAAAGCCATCTGGGGTTGGTATTTTTTCTTTGTGAAAGAATTTTGTCTTAATTTCTTAACATAGTTTTTCTAAGAATTTTCCTATGTCATCTAATTTTGCAGTGTATTGCCACAAAGTTGTTCCTATTAGCCTCTTACTGTCTTATTTATGTCTAAAACATCTGTAGTAATGACTTCTTTATTAAATTGCTAATATTGTTTATGTATGCCTTAGCTTTTAATCAAGTTTGCCAAAGGTTTGTAAAATATATTAATCTTTCAAAAATACAACTTTAGTCTTGTCAATCATTTCTATTGTCAATTTGTTTACCATTTCATTAATTACTATTCTTATCTTTATTATTTTTTTCTGATATATACTTTGAGGGATTTTTCTCTGATTTCTTTTTCTCGCATCTTTTTAATGTTTTTATATATTTATTTTTCATAATTTCTTTATTAAGGTATTACATATGTGTCCTTATCTCTCTTTAACCCCCCCAACCCTCCCCCCACTCATTCCCCCCGCCCCCGGTGTTCATGTCCATTGGTTAGGCTTATATTCATGTTTTTCTCACATCTTGACTTGGATATTTAGCTCAATAATTTAGCTCTTCTTCTGTTTTTATGTAAATAATTAAGGCTGAAAATTACCCTCTTGATATTATTTCAGATTCATCAAACAACTTTAGGTACAGAATGCTTTTATATCATGATATATAAATATTTTAAAATGTATAGTATGAGTTATTTGTCACATTAGCAATTAGCAGTATGCTTTTTATTGATTTCAAACATCTGGAATTTTTTAGTTATTTATTGTTTGTGATTTCTAACCTAAATGTATTGTAGTTAAAGAATGAAGTCTGAACATTTCTAGTCTTTTGAAAATTGTTGAAGCTTGTTTTATGGCCCAGTATAGAGTTGATTTTTCTAAATTTTTACATCTGTAGCTGTAGAATCCTGGGCAATTTTTTGTCTTATATCGACCTACATTATTATTGAAATTTTTAACAGTTTGATCTATTAATTATTGAGAAAGATATATTAGATTCTCCCATTATGAGTGTGTTTGTTTCTTCTTTAATTAGTCAATTTTTATTTTCTAGATTTTGATATTTTGAGGTTATATTATCAGATAGCATCCTCATAAATTGAAGTTTTTACCACTATCCCATCATCATAAATATCTAAACAGGCTGATGTACGAGATGACTTAGCCACGTGAAGTTAGGCAGCCTTTGTCAGCACTCTTCCACACTCTCCACGGCATGGCACAATGGCTTAGAAATGAAGTGGCCACTTTGGCAGACATGTGCTAGGACCTCATCCAGGAATGTCTGGTTCTGGGGATGCAGTAGGACCCTGTCTCTGCCTCCCACTGTGGTAGCATCATTGTCAGGCAGCTTTCTTTATGTGGTAGAAAAGAGGACCTTGGGGAACTTCTGATTCCATCACCTACAGTTAGTATGTCCAGAGAAAAGAGTAGGCCCTCTTTATCTTGGTCTCCAGACTAAATACTAAAAATCACTAGTCATATCCCTACCAGGTACTAAATCTAGGGGGTGGTTTCTTTGATGGTCCAGATTGGGTTGCAGGCTAGCTTATATGGTATGGGAAGTGGGACCCCATAATTGTAGGTCCCTCCCCTTGGCCACCAGAATCACACTCCACCAGTGGTCAATGATTTTGCTACGTGGCCTGGGTGGAGAGTCACTGTTCTACAGTCTCTGGAGAATCAACTGTTCTCAGCGCTTAACCTTTCACTTCTACCAGGATTCTCACACATGCATCTTGAGCCCCAATCTCTTCACTGAATTTCAGACATGGCATTTTTCATTATCTGTAGGACTTCTTCCCCCAAAAGTTGTTTTATCACCTTGAGTTAACACATCTAAATCCAAGCTAATTATTTTTCTCACCAAACAAGCTTCTCCCGTGGATTTTGATTTTTCAGCAATGGTCTCATCATTATTCAGCCTCCTAAACATAAAACTTTAGAGACAGCTTGTCCTTTTCTATCCCCCAGCTGCTTCCAATTTCCAGGCTCTTATGGCAACAATCTCTCCCATTCTACCCTCTACCTATCCATCTATATTCTGATATCAGATTACTCTTCTCAAGACATTGCTAGACTTTCACTTCCAAAATTAAAAACAAAATCAATTTTATCTATTGTTCGTAGGACACAGTCCAATGCTTAGCCTGGTATTTCAATATGTATTATAATCTGGCTTCTACCCACCTCTCCAATCTTCTTGATTATTATTTGCTTATACAAACTCTCTGATTCAGCCAAGCTGATGTACTTAAGGTGTCCCATAAATACTATGTCAATTTGAACTATCCTTTTGTGCTTTATTCATACTGATCCCCCTGCCTCAAACGCTTTGCCATTCTTTTCTCTGTATCTAAGTCACACCTCTTTTCTTTACAACTCTCCTAGAATGTCACTTCTCCCTGAAATCTTTCTTTACAACTTCAGCAATGTGCCGGCTCCTTCTATATGGCACCCTGGCCACTACTTATTGAGTAATGAAATGTGCGCCCCTCCCCTCTGTAGTCAAATACCAGGTACATGGCTGTGTGAGCCCAGAGCCTGCTCAGCTCTAAAGCCAGATCCCAAGACACTCCTCTCTCAGGCAGGTAGCACATTAAAACCTGCCAATCTAAAATCAGTCTTGTTGCCGGAGGCCAGAGGCCAGAGGCCTGATGAGGGCAAGCGTGTATACCAATGTGGTCATTGAATTGCAGCATTTCTCTGCTCCTAAGAGTGTTGGCATGGTCCTTATCACTGAATTTCTGCTTCATTTTTTTTTCTTCAGATCTCCAGTTCTTTCTGGAAAATGGAGCCAAGCTCAGTATCTCAACCTGGAATCTTGTTAAGCTCTTGTCAGCCAGCTTACCTACACCATCATATTGAAAAGCCAGTTTTTATTTTAAATCATCTGTCTTACTTTAAGTCTGCAAATAAATGCTATTTACTTCCCATATTCACTGAGGAAATGGAATTAAACTGCTCTGGGGAGGAATTTAGAATATATATAAAGAACAATGCCCTGATTGAAAAGTTTTTTGGATGCTAGAAGAGGCTGTTGAGAGGAATAATAGAATATTTTTCCAGAGCCAGCCTTGAGGAAAAAATACAGACTAAGTCCTGAGCTGGCCTCTTGAGTGGAAGACTGGAGGTCGCTTACCATCTTCTGATGCAGCAGATTTTCAATAAATAGGTTAAAAACTCAAGAGTTTAAATGTTTCACTCCCCAAAGCCAGCTAATGATTCTATATTATAGTCTTTTATTTATTCAACAGATTATTCTATTAACATATTCTAAGGACCGAGATACTTTATTTATTTTTTTATCTTTACTGTTCAGTTTATTAATTACATTGTTCCCCCCCCCCTTTTTTTTCCACCCTATAGTTCCCCTCCATCTGGTACCCATCCCACCCTCCGCCCTCACCCCCCTCCTCTGTCCTTTCCCATAGTTGCATGATTTTTGTCTAGTCTCTTGCTGCACTTCCCACACCCCCTTTCTCCCCAAGAGTTGTCAGTCCATTCCCTCTCTATGTCCATGTCTCTGTTATATTCACCAGTCTATCCTGTTCAACAGCCTATCAATTCACTTGCTTTTTAGATTGATTTGTTGATAGATGTGTATTTGTTGTTCCTAATTTACACTTTTATCTTTTTCTTCTTCCTCTTCTTAAAGAATATCTTTCAGCATTTCATATAATATTGGTTTGGTGGTGATGAACTCCTTTAGCTTTTTCTTGTCTGTGAAGCACTTTATCTGACCTTCAATTCTGCATGATAGCTTTGCTGGATAGAGTAATCTTGGTTGTAGATTCTTGCTGTTCATCACTTTGAATATTTCTTGCCACTCCTGTCTAGCCTGCATCGTTTCTGTTGAGAAATCTGCTGACAATCGTATGGGTGCTCCCTTATAGGTAACCATCTGTTTTTCTCTTGCTGCTTTTAATATTCTCTCTTTGTCTTTTGCTCTTGGCATTTTCATTATGATGTGCCTTGGTGTGGTCCTCTTAGGGTTCCTATATATTGGGGTTCGGTGCGCTTGTTGGACTCCTAAGTCAATTTCTTTCACCAGGTGTGGGAAGTTTTCGGTCACTATTTCTTCAAATAGGTTTCCATTGTCTTGGTCTCTCTCTTTTTTGGCACCCCTATAATTCGCATGTTGGTATGCTTGAGGTTGTCCCAGAGGCCCCTTACACTATCTTCAATTTTTTGGATTCTTTTGGTTTCTTGCTTTTTCAGCTTAGTGGATTTTACTTCTTTGTATTTCAAATCTTGAACTTGGTTCTTGGGGTGCTCCAGAGCACTTTTAGGTCTTTGTATAATATTTTTTTATTTCAGTCAGTGTATGCTTAATTTCTGGTTGGTCTTTTTTCATATCTTTGAGAGTCTCCTTTATATCCTTGAGGGTCTCCTTCATTTCCTTGTAGGACTCATTAATTTCCTTTGCAGTCTTGCTTATTTCCTTATAGGCCTCAACCTTTTGTTGGAGCCTCTTGAAAAGCCCTATAACCGTGGTTTTGAATTCCATATCCAGTCGTTTTTTTTCCTCCATTTCTTTCACATCTGATTTCTTTCCATGTCTCTGCATGGTAGCTGCTTCCCTGAGTTGGTCAATTAGCTTTGTGTGGTAGACTTCCTACTAGGGACAGTGGCTCAGCCTTCCCAGTTACCTGAAGTGGTTATGGGCTGCATAGTCTTGCTGAAGCTAAGCTCAGGTTAATCGTTGTTAGCATTTGGAGGGTTGACCTCCAGGCCAATTGTCTGTGAAGCTCAGCTGTGCTCAGGTTGGATGGGCAGAGTCTCCGGGCCAAGCAGACAGCGTTAGCTCTGCCCTATGCAGCCCCAGGGACTCTGTACTGGGGGCAATGGCTGCCAGCACCTCTGAGAGAGAAACGCTGCTGAGCTCCACCAGCTGCCGGGGAATTCAGACTCTCCCCAAATGAGTCTGCACGCCCAATGTCTCACCCAGGGTCATAAAACAAAGCAGTCTGCTGGTTTCCCGAATGAGAAAGCAAGTCGCAGAGTGCTCTCTGCGTGGTCACGCAGCTGAGCTGTTCGAGCAAGCTGCCTTCTCCACACCCTCAGAGACCCCTGCAGCACCCGAGCTTCGGCGTGCCCTCCCACTGTCCAGTTTTCACCCCGTATGATAGTGGGTTCCCTGGACTTCGCCCAAAGCTGGAGTATCAGCCCAGTGGGATGTCTTTGTCTCCCCATTGGAGAAAACTGGCCGGTTTTCAGCCACCCGCCCTCTCCGCTGGCGCGCGCTCCAAACCTCTCTCCACCCGAATCTTTCAACGCTGTCCGCCGCAGGACCGAGATACTTTAAACCTGGATTTCATTTTCAGTATTGAACTGAGCTCAGCAATCCTGAATTCCGATTAAAGACTCTTGGAAAGATTTTCTAGACTCTTTGCATTTGCAAAAGAAAAAAAAATTTTTTTTAAATCAGTAGATTTCCATTCATTTCCATTTTGGACCACATTCTTTCTCCTCCGATGCTTTCTTTCTATAATTATGTCTTTTTGTAAAAGCAACATCTCTTTGCTTATCCACTGGTTCTCCTCTTCTTTTTTGAACATGTCCTTTTAAAGGCAAACACACACTTACCAGAACCTGCCATTCTGTAGCAACTGACCTACCTCTTTCCTTGCCCTCATACTGGTGGTGCCTGCCCCTGTCTTTCGTGTCTTATGCCCATTGCTCAATTACTGCTTCCCTTCATTAGATCTACCAACTTTCCACAAAGACTTCTGCTCACCAAAAGGTGTTTTTCTAAGCCCTTTTCTACCTCCATACCTTAGGGACAATGTATGTCTTACTCCTTGAAAGTGACTCTGCCTTGTACTCTGTGGCTCCTTCCTCCATCTTCCTGGCTGTCCCTTCTTCCTGCCTCTGCTGACACTTTGCCTCCCTCACCTCTTATCTGTTGACTCGCCTGGGGCTTATCTTCACCCCTATGCCATTTTTCCTTCCTACACTTAATCCTTCCTAGAAACACATCCATTCTCTAGGTATAATTAACCACTCTTAGCTTCTGACTTCTAAGTTTATATCTCCAGCCCTAACCTGTTCCTAGTTTAATATTTTGAATTGCCTAATTCTATCAGAGAAAGCTCCATTTTCTAATTTCTCAGAGTAGGAAATTCAAATGCATCTTTTCCTCTTTTTTTCTCACCCCCACGCTGCCTATTTTTCCAAAGGGTAAGCAATTTAAAAGCCCACTCTTTCAGAGATGGGCCATGCCCACTCAGGATTGCTCCTAGAAGCAGGAGATCTGGACTCATAGGGTATGAGCATTTGGAAGGGACCATTACCAGTCTATAGAGGATCAGTCTGCAGAGATACTTTTGCTGAGACTGAATTATTGGAAGTCTCAGTAGTAAGAATATAGCATCAAGAGAAAAAGTCAAGTTGGCACAAATTTAAAAATTTATCAATATCAGACTGGCCAGTATATGGAAAAACAGGTACTTTTGTAAATATTCAGCATGCATGTAATTTAATATAGCCACTTTGGAAAGAAATTTTGGAGTGTCCCCTACAAATGTAAATGTGTATACTCTATGACCCAGCATAATTAAAAAGTTCATGGTAGCATCATTAACAATATTAAAAACTGGAAATAATCTAGATGTTCCAACTAGTAGATAGATGATAGTTAATAATAGTTTATTAACTATCATCTATCTACTTATTCTAGAATACTATGTGGAAGTACAACCTTATACTTGGCAGGCCCAGAAATGTCCTTAAAGGAACCAAGATGTATTGGAAGGAGTGGCCACTGCAGAATTCATATCTACTATTCTAAAATACTATGCAGAAGTACAACATTGAGGTAGATTACTCTAATATAGAAACCTCTCCGAAGACATAGTGGTGGCTGGAAAGAAGAAAGACATGTGGCAAAAGGACACATATATCATTTCTATAAATGCATTCACATACATAAACAGCACTGAAAAGCTCTGTCTGTCTTTACAGAAAGAAGTAAATACACAATTGTATAATAGATTTACAAAGCAAACAGATAAGAAGGATTATTTCTGGGGAGACAGGAGAGGATTGAGGCTAGGATGGTGGTCAAAGAGGACTTTATCCTCATCTGCAATGTAATATTTTTTAAAATAAAAAATATATGTTTGGCTGAAACCGGTTTGGCTCAGTGGATAGAGCGTTGGCCTGCGGACTAAAAGATCCCAGGTTCGATTCCGATCAAGGGCATGTACCTTGGTTGCGGGGACATCCCCAGTCAGGGGTGTGCAGGAGGCAGCTGATTGATGTTTTCTCTCATCAATGTTTGTAACTTTCTATCCCTCTTCCTCTCTGTAAAAAATCAATAAAATATATTTAACTATATATATGTTTGTATTAATTGTGTGATTATTAGAAAGAGAGGGAGAAAGAGAAGGGGAAAAGGGGGAGGGAAGAAGAGAATAAGAGGAGAGAGAGAGAGAGAGAGAGAGAGAGAGAGAGAGAGAGAGAGAGAGAGAGAGAGAGCCACCAGAGGAACCAGAGAATAAAGCAAAGGTAGGAAGTGGAATGGTCAGAGATGAGCCAGGGCGCAGATGGGTCAAAGGGCAGTTAAGGAACTGGTTCTGCAGAGACCACTGCAGTGTTCCTCCAGCATATTTTGCAGCATACTTGGCAAGCCCAGAAGTGTCCGTAAAGGAACTAAGTTGTATTGGAAGGAATGGCCACTGCATACATGGTTGGTGGGACCAGTAGAAAGAAATAGGACCAGCAAAGCAAATAGGGCTGACTAATGTCTGACTCTGGTGTGGTGCAGATTAGGTTTAGATCAGAGCCATGGTTAGCTAGAAAGAAGTCTAGTCAATTGGCAGGAGACTCAGCAGAATTCATAGGCAAGAAAGGCTGGAGTATGGCCAGTGGGGTACATGCCCCCTGTGCATAGAAGGCAGAAATTACTGTATAGAGCCAGTGTGAGATGCAGATTTCAGGGATATTAGTCAATAGTTTATTTCCATGGGAGATTGAAATGCCTGTTGCTTTTTACTTTGCTTTTATCTTGAATCATTTAGATTGTTTCCTAATCAGTTCTGTCATGAGGTAATGCTTTGACCTTAAAACCCCCTTAAATCTCTCCCTGATTCTTACCGGCAGTCAGGTTCCTCCTCCACTTGGATTATTACAATAGCATAAGAAATGGCTTCATTACCTCTTCATCCCAATGCATGCTACATATCACTGCCAAATTAATTTTCTTAAAACATCACTTGCCTCTTATTAATTCACTTAAGAAATGGCAATGGTCTTCTTTTGCCCAGTCTATCTCAGTGGTCGGCAAACTCATTAGTCAACAGAGCCAAATAACAGTACAGCGATTGAAATTTCTTTTGAGAGCCAAAAACTGACTTCTGTACATGGGCCACCAAGTTTCAATCGCACTGTATGTGCACTCTTGCACATTGTATTTTGTGGAAGAGCCACACTCAAGGGGCCAAAGAGCCGCATGTGGTTCGCGAGCTACAGTTTGCCGACCACTGGTCTATCTCGACTCAGCATCAGGATCAAACTCCTCTGTTTTGCTCTAAAAGGTCTAGATAATGGGAACCATGCCACTCTTAGCTAACATTAACTCTTAGGCTACCCATGACTTGCATCACTGATTCCTCTAATCACTGGAGTCAGTCTCCAAGTTCATGCCTTCAAAAATACAGAACATCAGTGGTAAACATCAAATTAGTCCATCAGTGGATCAACTTTCTAATGTGGCCTCAAATCATGTACATGACTGTCATCCAAAGAGAATGGTCAGGTTTTTTTTTTCTGTTTCTCACCTCCTACCTAGTTCTTGTCCTAAACCAAGACACCAGTCCATTAACCCTACTTCCATGACTTCACTCAAGTCTGTCTTTCTCCCTTTAATTCATGTCAGTCTCTTATGCCTTTGCTCCTGCTATTAGCCGACTCCACAAACTCTCCCCACTCCTCCATCTAACCAGATTCTATGTGTACTGACTTCAGGTTGCATTTCTATCATGTAGCCTTTTCAAATAGCTTCAGCCTACAGAGGTTGATCCTGTCACTAAATTCCTTCAGTAGGTACATATATGTGAAAATAATGCTGATATATATTTTATCATTCTTCATTATTTCATTTGTGCATATGTTCATTTCCCAAGTGTGAACACCTTAGAAGGAAAAATCATATCTTTAATTTTGTTGTATTCTCTCGAGTTTTCAACACAGAACCTTTTTTATAGTGAACACTGAATAAGCACTAGATGATGGATGATTTGATGTATACTATACAAGTACACAATTATTCTTTACAGATTATTTAAATTGGGACTTTTTGGTGGCAAATGGTAGTCATTCAAATGAAACTGAATTTAAACGGATTTGTTAGATGATTGGATAAAGAAATTATGGTACACATATACAAAGGAGTATTAGTCATAAAAAAATGAAATCTTACCATTTTGACAACATGGATGAACCTAGAGGTGTTATAAGTGAAGTAAGTCAGTCATGAAAAAAAACAACACACCATGATTTCATTTATATATGAAATCTGAAGAACAAAATAAATTAATAAGCAAAACAGAAATAGACTCAGAAAACAAATTTATGGTTGCCAAATAGGAGGAGGCTTAAGGGGCTCAGTAAAAAAGGTGAAGGAATTAAGATAAATGTTGCTACAAAGATGTTATGGTACAGCAGAAGGAATATAGTCAATAATATTGTAATAACTATATACGGTGTCAGGTGGGTACTAGACTTATTGGGGAGATTAGTTCATAAATTATATGAATTTCTAATCACTATGCTGTACAATTGAAACTAATATTAAATAATATTGAATGTCAACTGTAATTAGAAAATAAAAGAAATAAAATAAAAGGGATGTGGTTCACTTAACTGAAATTGTAGGTGTAGTTTGAATTAAGGCAAAGCTGGATCCACATGCTTAAATAATATCATTGAGAATCAGTCTTTCCACAATTGCCTCAATACAATAAAACACCTAGGAATAAATTTAACCAAAGAGGTGAAAGACCTGTACAATGAAAACTATAAGACATTGATGAAAGAAATTGAAGATGACAAAAATAAATGAAAGATTTTGTGCTCATTTATTAGAAGAATATTGTTAAAAATGTCAATACTACCCACAGCAATATAGATTCAGTACAATCCCTAACAAATTTCAATTACATTTTTCACAAAAATAGAACAATTCTATATTTTGTATGGTACCACAAAAAAAAAAAAAAACACATGAGTAATCAATACAATCTTAAGAAGAACAAAGTTGAAAGCATCACACTCCTCAATTTCAAGCTAATAATCAAAACATATTATCATAAAAACAGACACATAGATAAATGGAACAGAATAGAGAACCCAGAAATAAACCTACACTTAATGATGAATTAATTTATGACAAAGTAGCCAAGAACATACAATGGTTTTAGAAAGGACAGTTGCTTTATTAAATGGTGCTGAGAAAACTGGACAGCCACATAAAAAAGAATGACACTGAACCACTGTCATAAACCATACACACACAAAAACTCAAAATGAGATAGAGGACTTGAATGTAAGACCTGAAACCAAAACTCCTAGAAAGAAACACAGGTGGTAAACTCTTTGCATTGGTCTTGGTGGTTATATTTTTGAATCTGACACTAGAAGCAAAAACAACAAAACAGAAATAAACAAGTGTGATGATAAACTAAAAAGCTTCTGCACAGCAAAGGAAACAATCAACAAAATGAAAAGGCAACCTATGGAACAGCAGAAAATATTTCAAATCATACATCTAATAAGCAGTTAAAATCCAAAAATATATATTTAAAAAACTCATACAACTCAATTGCAAAAAAAAATCCAATTATAAAATGGGCAGAGGATCTGAATAGACATTTTCACAAAGAATACATACAGATGGCCACAAGGTGCATGAAAAGATGCTCAACCTCAATCATCAGGGAAATGCAAATCAAAGCCACAGTGTGATATCACTTCACACCTTTTACAATGGCTACTATCAAAAAGACTAGAAATAACAAGTATTGGTGAGAAAGGGATCTCTTGCGCAGTGTGGGCAGAATTGAAAATTGGTGCAGCCACTATAGAAAACAGTAAGGCATTTCCTAAAAAATAAAAAATAGAATTATCATATGATCTAGCAATTCAACTTTTGGGTATTTAGTTGAAGATAATGTGTGTATATGTGTGTGTGTGTGTATATAAATATATAATATATATATAGATATATATATATATCCCCAAATTTATTGCAACATTACTTATAGCACAAGATATTGAAGCAAGCTACGTGCCCATTGATGAATGAATGGATAAAAATACTGTAGTATACATACAATGAAATATTACTCAGCCACAAAAAAGAATGAAATCTTGCCCTTCCCAACAACATGGATGGAACTTAAGGACATTGTACTAAGTGAAATAAATAAGTTAGACAGAAAGAGACAAATATTATGTGACATCACTTATATATAAAATCTTTAAAAAACTAAGCTCATAGATACAGAAAATAGATCTTTAGTTGCTAGAGATGGGGGTGTAAAATGACTGAAGAAAACCAATAGGAGCAAATATAGAATTAAAAATTAAGTCATGGGGATCTAATGTACAGTATGATAATCATAGTTAATAAATCTGTATAACATAATTGAAAGTTGCTAAGAGAATAAATCTTTAAAGTTCTTATCAAAAGCCTTGGCCCACGTGTCTCAGTTGGTTGGAGTGCTATGCCACACCTGAAAGATTGTGAGTTTGATTCCTGGTCAGGCCACATACCTAGGTTTTGGGTTTGATCTCTAACTGGGGGACATATACCTAAGGCAACGGTAGATCTCTCTCTCTCTCTCTCTCTCTCTCTCTCTCTCTCTCTCTCTCTCTCTCTCTCTCTCCCCCCACCCTTCTCTTCTCTAAATAATCAATAAACAAACCACATAGACAAAACAAGTGTCTTGAGGTGAGAGTTTTTCTTAAAAGTTCTCATATGAAAAATGTCTATAACTATGCATGGTAACATGTTAGCTTGACTTAGTGTGGTGAACATTTTGCATTATATACAAATATTGGATCAGCATATTGTACACCTGAAATTAATATAATGTTGATGAAAATAAAATTAAAAATAAAATTAAAAATAAAATTTAAAAAATCAATCTTTCTCCATCTCTCCATTCTGATTTCCTCTGGGTTGGCTCTCAGGCCATATGTTGACCATGAATAGCAAAGGCAGCCACCAAAAACTCCACGCTTTCATCTCATCACCCTAGAAAACCAAAGGAAATGTTTAATAGTGGCTGAAATATCTAAAATTGAATTTAAATAGGTCAAAGATTGTTGAATAATGGCACCTTCATATGTTTCAACCTAATCATTGCAGAGAAAGCCCCAAGGCCTAAAGTTTAATGGTTCAGTTTAGAGTTCATACCCATTATTAAACCAAACATTGTGGCCACCAGGATGTAATAAACTTATTGTCCAGGTCTGAGTCATATGCCCAACCCATGAGCCATGTCACAAAAGGTGAGAGAAGACCAATTTCTCAGAGGAAATTTAAAGTGCCATCTTCAGAAAAGGGAGGATAAAAACAAAGGAGGCAAAATGCCAGATGCCCACTGGGCATATAATAGACATCAACTGTGAAAATTTACCATGAAAGTAACGAAGCCTACACTTCAGAGAACCTCACTTTGCATGGGCTCCTTCTAAGGCTGTATATCTAATTTTGTTTTTACTTTTTTTTTATTCTTTATCTTAAAGAGGGCCTCCCAAATTATATAAGCTTTAGGACCAACAAAACCTGAAATTGAACCTAATAAAAACACTCAAAAATATCTCTAAAATTAATAAATAAGTATTTCCAATAAATTGTACTTCTCCTTGTTTTTAGTGGAAATAAACCATTTACTAGTTTATTCACTAAATTCTTCACAATAACTTAATCTCTTTGGACACTAACAGAAAATAACTTGATTATTCCCTTCAGCTCTCCCCAATGGCTCAGAACTCAGCAGCTTAATGTGTTTTTCTTTGCTGCTGCCACAGACTCACACAGGTTCAGATCCTTTTTCATCCTTGCCCTTCCGTGAACTTTACTCCCAGATGAAACCTGCCTCCCAGTATCTCCTTTTACGAGAGGCTAGACCAGTTTGAGATGTGCATCTCTGGTCTTCCTGTGATTTCTTACAGAACCGATTTGAAGAAACCTACCAAGTTGCTCACATTAACTCTAAACTAGTATTCATTTTGGTAAAATTCCAAATAAAAATGAAGTCCCCAAAATTGCCATAGAGAAAACATGAACCATCAGGTGGATCTTATATTGGAGTGAATCTAGGATGTGACTGGGGTCAAAGCCATAGATCTATAGAGGACCCATTGTCGGGGTTGTGCCAAAATTGGGTCTGGGTAACCAGAAAACATGCCCTTGTTGGAATTATCTGCATTTACCCTTCTATTTGGCAGTCAGACAGCACTAGGAATGTAAATTCATGCTGTTTTGAATGTTTTTGAATGTGGGGGAAGGTGAGGGAACTAAGCTTGCCTGCTGCTATTCTGATTGCAGCATTTGTCCCTGAGAGAGACAGCTCTGGGATGGATGCTATTTTTCTACCTTCTCAAGAAAATGGCTTGGGCTGTATATTGGGGAAGGCCAAGGTGGGCACTTACAAATGACACTTTCTGCTTAACCCCCTGCAGGTTTTCAAATCTGTAGTCCTTCAGATGTGACACCGAGTTTGACCCATTTATCCCCTCCCTCCACCTCCTGTAAGAAAGCACTGTCTCTAGACAGAAGGGGGTGGGCTGGGTAGAAACCAGATGGTTGTAGCTGGAGTAGAAACCTACTACTGAGGAGCTTTGAGATGCTCAAATCTGGTGACAGCCACTATTTCCCTGCAGGGAAAAGGGATGAAATAACAGAGTGATGGCAAAAGAGGTCTAGAAGCCTGACCTCCAGGGTTGTCTGTTTCTCTACCCTATGTCTACACACATGAAAAATGAAGCCCTTTTCCTTTAACTCCAAAGTATCACCAAATTTGGGCTGAGCAGACTTTTCTTTATTTTTTGGGGGTGTGTGTGGGGTGGGGAGGGAGAGTTAGTAGTAACAAAAAGGGTTAATTTCACAGGACTTAAATAATTTACAAATGATTATTATTCCCTTCTTCCTTAAAGCCTCTTACCGCCCCCCTCCCCCCCCATACCTTTCTCCTCAGCATCCCAACCACTCACTAAGCCTCAGCAAATCTCATCAAATCAGCCGAGACTGGTTTGGCTTAGTGGATAGAGCTTCGGACTGCGGACTGAAGGGTCCCGGGTTCGATTCTGGCAAGGGCATGTACCGTGGCTGCGGGCACATCCACAGTAGGGGGCGTGCAAGAGGCAGCTGATTGATGTCTCTCTCTCTCATTGATATTTCTGACTTTCTATCTCTCTCCGTTCTGCTCTGTAAAAAATCAATAAAAATATATTTTAAAAAAATCTCATCAAATCACCTAATGTGTTCCTCAACCTCTCCTATCTATACACAGGCAGTAGACATAAAATTGAGACTAAGGGAAAGAGAAACAGAGAGTTGACTAAGAGTTCACCTATTTTATCTTCCCATATTTGGGGAGATTCAGCCAGCTGAAGAGCCCTTCATCCTGGTCCATCTAAACACCTGGGGGGCAGCAGCACACCAGTGTCTGGGGTAGGGGATGATACCACCCTTCCCACTCTGTGTTAGGGAAAACTGACTGGATCTTTTGTGAAGTAATGTACAAAAACATCTGAGAACCTATCAGAGTTCTACCTACTAGGTTTTTTCCTCCCAAGCAAACAGGTGGTACTTTCCCAACACTACTTCAATTTTCCAGCACCAACTAAGTGCCTTACAATTCAATTCAGACACTAACTCTCCAGACTCCACAGGTTTTTTAAGGGTTCAGTCCCACAAGACAGTCTTTACTTCACAGACCAATTACAAATATCAAGTCCCCAGGTTACCCACACTTGTATCCAACTTGGCTGCAAATTCAGGGATTCCCACATACTATCCTCATATTTGATAATTTGCTAGAATGATTCATAGAACTTGGGGAAGTGCTTTCTTTGCCTATTATTATAAAGAATACAACTCAGGAATAGCCAAATGGAACAGATGCATAGGGCAAGGTATGGGAAGGGTCACACAGTGCTTCCTTCCATGCCCTGTCTGAGCAAGCCAACCTCCTAGCAACTCCATGTCTTCAACCCAGAAGCTCCCCAAACCCCATCAATTAGGTTTTATGAAGATTTCATTATGGCTTTTCATGATTAAATCAATCTCCAGCCCCTCTGTCCTCCCCAGGTTGAGCTTAAAGTTCTAAACCTCAAATCAAGGCTTTGTCTTTCTGGTGACCAGAGGCTTACCACCCTGATCACTCATGAAAGTCCAAAGGTTTTAGCAGCTCTGTGTCAGGAACTGAGGACAAAACCCAAGTATTTTTCTTACTATACCACACCACCCCCATTATGTTTACATGGCTTGTAAAAAACAAACAAACAAAACACCACACACACCTCCTTAGGGTGCCAGCTTCCTAGCTACATCCTGCTCTCCCTATCTGTGTACTCTCCATATCCCCCTATGAGATGAGATTGACCAGGAACCTGGCTTAGTTCTTCATTAGGCTTTTCTATACATAGTTCCCCTGTGGCAGACCTCTTTACCTGTCCCCTCCAAATAAACCATTCACGGTAACCAGCGTTCTCAGAACATCGGCGCTGAATGCCTACTTTCCCTCTCTTGTTCCCGAAGAACCTTAGGCTGTACATGTGGTAAGGCTGGACTAAATTGGTCCAGGACTCACTCACACCCTCTCTCATACAGGCATCCTCTTCACTGTTTTGGGCCAACGCCATAGGCTGCTGGGTCACTGATGTCCCATAAAGGAGAAGAGTCCTCCCGAGTGGCCAGGGAGGCCTGTTTGCTCAAGTCTCTATTGGGAAATTCTCAGAGCTGGGGATCTGGAGACTCTGGCACGCAACACCAACAAGTTTACTCATTGAAACGGGATGGGACGAGGACTCATGTGACGGATGGCCTCAGTGCATTCTGTCCTCCTGGCTTCCTGACCCCCTCCTCAGAGGAAAAGCAAAAACACCACCTCAGTAGAACTCAGGGGACAAAGCTTTCCTCTTGGGTTATCCGGACATCTTCCTTTTGAAGCAAAAACCTCCCTCCCTCCTAGGTTTGGGCTTTGGTCATCTCTGGCCCCAAGGCAGCCTCAGCGAGGGAGGCCTCCAGGCCACACCAGTTGATCTCAAATCCCTGTTTAGGTCCCAGCTCCACTCTGATGACACGTTTCGTTTCTAATAATAGAGTCGATGAAGTAATATTGCAATTGATGTTCCCGGGGATTTGATTGGGTAAGTGCACAAACTGTGCAGGGGGCAGAGGGTTGTGTGGACGGATCGCATTAGTATTCCGGCCCTATCAACGTGCGGGGCCGGGAAGGACGTCAGCGGGCCGGATCTTTGCGTCCGCCAGTCCCGCCACAGATTCATTTGGGATCCTCAAACAGAGGAGCCGGTAGAGACGAGGGATCAGGGCGGCTGATTAGAGCCAATTGCCTGCTTCAGGGACTGCCAGTCCTTCCAGGCCTAGCAACAGGGGAGGGAGGGGAAAGAGGAACCCAGCTCCTCTGCGGGAAGACTCTGAAGCAAGAGCGTCACCCCCCTCCCCATCCCGCCCCCCAACCTCCCCACCTTGCAGCACAAGCTTTGAAAAAGCTGCTCCCGCATCTGAATGGAAACTCAGAACCGCCCGGAGGCGCGTTCCTTCTCGCCCAGCCCTGCGATCTATGCCGAGGGGAAGGCGGTGCGAGCCTGCGCCAGCGCCCAGCTCCCGGGACGGGGCCGGCGATGCTGCTGAGCAGAACTTGACGGAGCCTCTCCCTCGCTGCTAGTGGAAGCGATGCTGCAGGGCGCAGCCGGCGCTCCCCAGGCTCTCCTTCAAGCTGAAGGTTACCCACCCGCGCAGCCCGCCCCAGCCCTGTGAGCGCCGCGCTTCGGTCCTCGCTCCGGCTGCTCGGGCGCAGGGCAACGACTGGGCCGCCCGCGCCGGGGCGCACTGCACCAGAGGCTTCGGCTTGGTGGATGTGTATGCATGAGTTCTGCACCGAATGGGCGCAAAAAGCGCCCCGGCCGGTCCGCCCGCTCCTCGATCTTCCAGATCAGCAAGCCCCCGCTGCAGAGCGGCGAGTGGGAGCGCAGGGGCAGCGGCTCCGAGAGCGCCAGCAAAACCCACCGAACCCTGGACGACTGCAAGATGGTAGGTGAAAAACGGCGCTTTTTTTTTTTTAGAAGAAACCGTGTTTGTGTGTGTGTGAATCGTTTGCTTGAGTACCAGCCACTCCCCCACCCTCAGTCCTCCATGCCGATCACGTGCACAGGCACTATTTTTAAATCTGTAGTCCCCTAGATTTGGGGTGACACCAGGTGGTGACGGCCCCGCCAAGAAGTGCCAGGGCAAGCGCCTTGAGGTCATGCCTCTGCCCCTCCTAGAGGGGTGCAAGGGGAAGACACTGTGAAAGGGCTTGCTCGCCAGGGAGGGAAAGGACAGGAAGGTGGAGGTGCCGCTTGGTGGGGAGACAGCAAACAAACCCAAACCGGGTGCACGGGGCCTTGCGGAGGGGCCTGGAGGGGACGAACGTTCCCGTCGGAGGCTGTGCCCAGTCTTCCCGTCTTCCCATCGGGCTCTGGAGCATGAGCAGTTCAGTGGTCCCGGCAGGAGGCGAGTGGTCTGTCTATGACCATCTCTCTTTGGCCTTTATCAACTTCACATCCATCTCCTGGCTGTGATCCCCGGAGCACTCCGGAGGAGAGTCCCCAGCGTCGCCCGGGAGTGGCAGTGGCAGTGCTCAGACACGCTGCCTTCAGAAACTGAGTCTGAACGGGTGCGGGCCAGTGCTTCTGAAAATAGAGCCTCCCCAAGCGGACTTCCCCATGGAAAATAAACACTTGCCCAGGACAAAGAGGATGTACCATCTTTGTGTTTTAATCTTTAAATAATTTGTAGGCTTTTAAACCAGAGATTGGGCTGTGTGGGGAGGTGGGGGGGGAGAAGGGGGGGGGGCGGGAGAAGGAGGCTCAAGGATCAGTGAAACCCCTGTTTATGTACACCAAAATAGGACATTTTCTGATAAGTGTTTCTTGAAAGAAACTCACTTCTTTTCCAGCTTGTCCAAGAGTTCAACACACAAGTGGCTCTGTACCGAGAGCTGGTCATTTCCATTGGGGACGTCTCGGTCAGCTGCCCTTCACTCCGGGCGGAAATGCACAAGACAAGAACCAAAGGCTGTGAAATGGCCCGTCAGGCGCACCAAAAACTTGCTGCCATCTCAGGGTAGGAGACCCTTGGCATTATGTGGTAATTCATATAGAGGATGCATGCACATTGGCATATGTACAGTGGCCAGGGACTCAGAGTTGAATTCTGCAATCACCCTGAGATCGGGATTCTCTAAACAAACTATAGGCCAAATCATAATCAAAGAAGTATAATCATGCCTGAAGATTGATTATTTTGTCATCTGTTGCTAAACATCTGCACAAAAGGCCTGTGCAGTAGAGAAAATCTTTGCTAAGTCTCAGATTTGCTAAACTATTTATACCATGACATAAATTCCTATGATGCCATTTAAAGTAAAATCCCTAAAATAAAGTCTTGGATCTAACTGACTCTCTTCACTGTAGTATACAAAAGGAAAGGTAATTGGTTTGTGCTTTTGGTGGCATTATAATTGATGTATAGCATTATGTTAATTTCAGGTAAATAACATAATAAACTGTGAAATCATTACTATAATACGTCAACTTTAATACTGCCACCATACGAACTTAATTTTTTTTCTTGTGATAAGGATGTTTAAGATTTACTCTCTTAACTTTCAAATATGCAAAACAATGTCTTTAATTATGGTTGTCATGCTGTACGTTACATCTGAAAGGGAAGTTTTAACATAAGGACACTTCATAAAAGATTGGGATAATTCACAAATCTAACTAAACCTAAGTTGCTTATGCCCCCCCCAATTATTTTTATGTATGTGTATCACATTTATGGGTTCCCACACTTATTTTAGATGATAACATAGTGAGTAAATACTCTTTTGGGACTCTTATCCACTTCTTCCTGATCTCTCAATATGGGGCAAATAGTCATGGAGTTTATTAACAGTTCCTATTTTCACATAAGCACATATAGAAAGGAAACAGGAGTTTTTATATAAATACATTAATCATTTGGTTCAGTTTCATCTGTTTATCTGTGTGGATCTGGCTTTATCAGAATACACATACAAGTGAGATCACTTAATAATGTTGCAGAATAATCACTTAGAGCAGTGTTCGGCAAACTCATTAGTCAACAGAGCCAAATATCAACAGTACCATTGAAATTTCTTTTGAGAGCCAAATTTTTTAGACTTAAGCTTTTTCTAATGCCACTTCTTCAAAATAGACTCACGCAGGCCATAGTATTTTGTGAAAGAGCCACATTCAAGGGGCCAAAGAGTCGCATGTGGCTCGCGAGCTGCAGTTTGCTGACCACCAACTTAGAGGAATTATATCTAATTTACCTACTTGGAAGAATCATTCTTTGCCATTTTTAATGCCAATATTGTGCACAGTGGCTATTATTGGAATATAAAGATTATAAAACCATACGCTGCCTCTCTTAACTACTAATTTACATTTAATACATTTGCGAACAAGCATTTTCTATCATGAAAATAGATAATATAGTACATGAATAATAGAGTATACTAACTCCTTGAAGTGAAAGAGAAATAAAATGTTACAAAACTATTTTATTCAGTAGAAGTATAGAGAAGTCTCCTTTTCTGTTTTAACTGTTATACTGTACTTAGCAGGAAGTAAAGCTGGGAGTGAATTGAGAACGTGGGAGGAAATTAAGTGTTTCAGAAATTCGGGAAAGAAATGCAACTGTGATACATACCAAACAAGAATGGAGAGAAAAACCATCAGAAACACCAAGGGGAATAGTGGAGAATTAAAAATGATAGAGAAATAATGATTCAGAAGTAAAAACAGATGTAGAACAGATCGTTTTATACTCAGGGCTAAGGAGTAGCATCTTTGTAAACTTTTTGACCAAGAGTGTACCATGGGGTTATATCAGGATTCCTTTAAGTTGGAGCTCAAATTGATAAACATGTTCTCATCAAAGAAGGTGGATTGGTTCGATTTAGTTTATTTTGTTATATGTGAAATTCAGGTTCTTCTAAGGTTTAGAAAATGAAGATCCTGGAACTAATGGCTAAAAGTTGAGTTTTGAGAATTTGAGATGAATTTTATTTACTCAGGTTTGTAGCCCTTTGCTCCTTGCTTACATGTTATCTGAGGGTTGATGTTACAGGGGCAGTTTTATAAGAATTAGTGGGAAAATAGATTGTGCTTAGAGCCTTGCCAAGGTCAGGCCATCTCTATAAAATATTCCAAAAAATTTGAAATGTTTTCCTCCTTAAAATAATAGTTAAATACAGTTTAACCTTCTTTCTAAAAAATGACAGCAATCTAATTGAAGGAAATCCCTTTAGCTCCTCACCATCTGGGCTTCTTTAATGAAAGATGTAATTCCCTGAGCGAATTCCATTCCTTATGTTGCTAGTTATGTGGGCTCTCATTTCAAACTTGATGTGAAGGCTAGAAGGGAGGCTACAGGATTCATTTATATTAATTTTATGAAGCAGGTTGGATAAGGAAAGCAAAGGTTTTTGGGTAATTTAGAGAGGAAGTCTGGATTATTTGCCGGCACACCCCAGCTAACTCATGGAACAGTACTTTGAAGGAGCGATTTTTATCTTTATCCTACAAATGGGTCTCAGAGAGGTTACGGAACCTGCTGAATGGCCACATGCATAAGAAGTGGCACACCTTCCCTCCAGCCCTACCTTTGCATGCTTCTGAAACCCACAATCTTCCCTCTACATAATGCTGCTGTTCAAAAAAGTGATGTGTAAAAAGGAACGAAGCACTGAGACATGCTAATATATGGATGAACCTCAAAAAAGAAAAATATGCTAAATGAAAGAAGCCAGTCACAAAATACCACGTATTATACGGTTCCATTTATATGAAGCACTCAGGGAAAGCAAATCTGTCAGAAACAGGAGTAAATTAGTGGTTGCCTAGGGCTGGGGGTGGGAACAGGGAGTGACTGCAAATGAGCTTGAGGGATCTTTTCGGGGATGAAAATGTTCCAAAATGGAATTATGGTAATGATTATGCAACTGTGTATTTACTAAAAATCACTAAGTTGCACGCTTAAATGCATGAATTTTAAGGTATGTAAAGTATACCTTAATATGTGTACGTGTTTTTAAAGATGTGATCACCATCATCATAATTAATGATTGCCTTTCCTCAGCTTTATTCTTTGCTACATCTGTAGTTTTTAGTGGAAGGATTATGCACTATAAGGGATGGGGGAAAGGAAAAGTTGGCTCTCCGTGCATTCATCAAGATGACGGCCTGAGAGCTAACATCTAAGCACCAGTGTTTGCTCTGTGTAGGACTACAAGTGAGGGAAAGGAGTGCATGAATTCACTCATTTCTTACCAACAAAGACCACTCCCTTCCTGTCTATCACCTGGTTTGGGGCCAGAGAAGAGAGACAAGATTGAAGGAGGACAGGATTAAAAAAAAAAGCATGAAGCAAGATAAGTAGAAAGAAAGAAAAAAACCACAATGCATTCGAATAAAACAAACTACAATTGCTGCATCCCTCTTATTCCTGACCCATTAAAAGCCTCCAGGACTGGTGAGAACAAAAGAAGAAAACTCAGACTGTGTTTCTCACTAACTGATATGGTATGAGGACCATGGAAACACACACAACTGAAATACTTTCTCAGATTTTGTCTAGATCAGCAGCCTTTTCTTTCAAAGGTATCTGGACTGAGCCAGCTAGGTGAATCTCCTCTGACTGGCTTGATTTATTGCAATTATTGTACCTTTGCAAAGCTGATCCTCTCCTAAGTATTAAAACTGAGGGGCCTTAACAATTAATTGGCAAAAATGATCCCACACTCTTTCAGCAGCAGAATCTCCCCTTCAACCGTAACGTGGAAAGCCAGAATTATAAGGCCAAAGTGATGTTGCACTGCTGTGTGAGTGTGAGTATGTGTGTGAGCATATGTGTATAAGTGGCTGTCTTGGCCCTGTCTCCCTGGACTTCCTCCCCCAAATGACTTCTGAGACACCTTCAATGAATCCCTAAGGCTCCACGGCACAGAGAGAACTAATTTAGCACCATTACCTTGTTTTATATTTGAGGAGTCAGATTTAGAGGATTGAAATGACTTCAAAGGCAATGTGCTCAAATAGACATGAGGATTTTGCAGTCAGGCAGACCTGGGCAACATCATGTCTTTTGTGACCTTGATGGAATTACCCTTAACTTTAAATCTCACTTCGCTCGCCTGTAAACCAGGTGTCATGCTCACTCATGTGGTTGAGAGGATTAAGAGAGTCAGTATGTGGTGCCCAACCTGTCCATAGCACTCTGCCAGTCCCAGGCTGCTCTGAGACTGGAACCCAGGTCTCTCACTCCCTGCTCTAGTGCCTGTTCCATCAACCACATCACTTCCTGAGAAGGAAGAGAGAGGAGCACAGCACACAAGCCAGGAGTAACCTAGAGGAGCCAATATCCTCCAGCAAACCCAAAAGCTTGTATGGCTGGTGAGCTGGTGGTTTGGATTCCTTTTCCTTGCACTGCTTCTGTGATGTCTACTGCACTGCATTTTCTCCACTGCCTTCTGCTTGTGTCTGCTGATGAGAGTGAAAAGTGAAGCTTAAGTATGATAATGTGAGAGGCAGTACATTGTGTGATGGGAAAGAGCACTGACCCTACACCAGATCAGACCCGGTTAAAATTAGGGATATATACCTACTGATATACAAGTTGCTTTACAGGGTGGTAAATGGGTAGCCTGGTACATTGGTTAAGTACATAGATTCAGAGCTAAACTACTAATATTCAGCTGTCCCATTTACAAATAGTGTGATTGTGGACAAAGATGTTGTCTCTCCTTGCCTCAGTTTTCTAGTCAGCAAAATGGGGTTAATAAGCAACAGGACCAAAGTGTATGGTATTATGAGAATTAAATTAATATCCATCAAGCACTTAGACAGTAAATGCTATTATTAAGTGTCTAATTATGAATAAGATGTAAAATTCAAGTGGTCAGGATACATTTATATAGAAGTATATTTATCCATCAAATATTTTTCAAATAAATACTTTGGCTGGAATAAATTTTTGCTTACCTTAATTTCTTACATTATCGTCTGACAAATTTTCCAGGTTGATATTTTCCAGCTGGTCATCAAAAGGCCTCTTCTTTAAAATCTAAAAAACAATATTAGATGGGAGGGTTCAAAAGTACTTAAGCTTTGAAATGTTTTCTTTGTATAAATTGGCCACGATGCTTCATAAATCATATAATACTTATAAAATCTATTCGCCTCCCTCTAGTATGGCTGTGTGACCCTGGACAAGTCTGTTATGCTCTGTACAACTCAGTGAGAGGGTTGAACTTGAATGACTTGTGAGTCTTGTGGCTCCAGTGTTCTAAGTTAATTCATGTAGAATCACATTTGTTTACAGAACAGAGCTATAAAAACACAAGCATTGTGGAGGAAGTTTGAAGACTGAATGCCAGAAATAATTTGTCAAGCTGTGAACATAGTATGATCACAGAAAGAATCTTAATTTCCTAATGGCTTTCTGGATCAATAGAACAAATAACCTAGAGACCCAGGCCAGAAATTTCAGGTTTTTCCCTCCAGTAATTATTTTCCTGGCCGGCCATGCCTGTGTTCCTCTACTTTTCAACAAAAGAATGAGAGAGCTTCTCATTCTTTCTTCTGTTTTATTTATAGGTCTGTTTTAGTTTTATTTGATTCCTACTTGACTTTTCTGCTCTACTTTTTCTAGGCCCACTTCTAGCTGTTTCTTGTCCATTCCCTATCATGTTTCCTGGGAAGCTAGAGGTGGGAGAAGGAGAATAGAGCGCTGGCCAGTCAGTAATGCTCCCTTTCACACTCGGGGTGCCATGGGGCAGGTGTGTGGGCTGGTGGAGTACCGCAGAAGTGCTCGGTGCCATGGAGGCAGCTCGCTCAGCTTTCTTTGCTCCCCATGCTGGAGGCGGCCTCGGGTGTAACAGAGGCCTGGTTGGCAGGTATGCCAAGCCACCCACCCTGTCCTTTACCTTTCCTTCCCATTACAGGTGTTTTTGCTTTCAAATTTTAAATTCTCATTGATCAAACAGTGCGAGGTGAGTATATCTGTACCACCAGAATATGCTGTCCATCAGCCAAAATGCTGGGTGGGAGACAATTCTGTATTAGTTTGCCAGAGCTGTAAGTGAGAGTATCACACACTGGGCTTACCCAACAGAAATGTCTGGTCCCTCAGTTTTGGAGGCTAAAGGTCCAAGACCAAAGTGTGGGAAGGGCTGGCTCCTTCTGAGGGCTGGGAGGATGAATCTGTTCCTCTCCTGTGTGTGCGTGTGTGTGTGTGTCCAAATTTTCTCTTTTTATATGGACACCAGTTATATTGGATAGAGGCCCATCCTACTCTAGCAGGACCCAATGCTTATTACACCTATAATGACCTATTTCCAAATAAGATCATAGTATGAGGTACTGGGGGTTAGGACTTTAACACATGAATTTGGGGCAGGGAAGGCAAACATAATTCAACCCGTAGCAAATTCACATCTGCAGTAGGATGCACACTTTGCCCTGCATTGCTCAATGGGGATGGAGTTTTGCCCAGAACTGTCTATATACTCTCTCAACACTTTCACACAAAAACTTCCCAGTGTCCAGTGTTTTCTCATTTGCAAGACCGTACCTCATATCAGGAGTGGGGGCCGTGACCCTGGAATAGAAGGCTTTCTGTGTGAAATGGATGTGCTCACCAAGGTACTAAATCCCCACTATAGTTAGCACTTTGCTCTCACTAATGTCATTACTGGTATCGGAAAGGGGAACCGACATCCTGCTGCAGAAGAGAAGGGGTCGGGGTGAGAGAGGCACCTGAGAGCCCACATAAAGGACTTCACCTTCTCAGGTGTTTGTGGAAGAGCTGAGCAGGTCACAGTCACCTGGGGGTGCTGATACTGCTACGTAAGGACCATAAGCATACTCTGGAGCAAGTGGCAAAGCACAGACTTGCACCAGGTTAAAGCAGAGTGCCGTTATTAGCAACAAAACTGAATGTGACATGGAATCCAGACGAGTGCTCTCCGCTGCTTGTTGAAGTTTAGCCTTCTCATGTTTGAATAATCTAATGGCTTTCACCTTGTTAGAGCCTTCTGGATAGATTTCCAATTAGAGGGAAAATTAGATTGTTAACCAAACTTTAGGAAAATTTGTCACTTCATTATTTATACTGTGAAGTCCAAGAGAGCAAGGCTGTGTTCATTCACGTTGGCACCTGGGTGGCAAGCTTGTTCATTCAGGGGACTTAGTATTTAAAATCTATTATTCAAAGCATCTGTGTCTTTGACATAGACATTAGTAAGAATTGAGAAGTTGGATTAGCTTACAGTTTATGACATTTCTATTGCATTTGACTGTTTCTTTCTGTTTGTAACTATGTCGTTATGTTCATTTTTAAACAATGGAAGGCTTGAGGAGCTCACCTCAGACGGATTTCTGAGGCATGGGAGCTCATTATTACAATGAATCAGAGGGCAGTGTATACTACAAAATTACTCATAAAATCATTATGTCTAATTGAGGTTATCTGACTAAATATCTCCCTCACCTCTGTCTGCTGGATGGTTTTATATTGAATAATTAAATAACCATTTCCATTGAGATTATCTTTTCAATCCATTCTTTAAACTTTTAGCCCTTAAATGTTTAGTTGTGTCTCATCCAAAAAGATAGCTGCATAAATCATAGCTGCAGAGCCATAACTGTACCCCCAGTCAGTCCATTTATTTCCTCTGCTCTGCAAACATGACTTACAATAAAAACAAAACAAAAAAAAACAAAACTCAGGAAAAATATTTAATTGCTTGTCTAAATGCATATATATGTAAACAAATACTAAAATTTGTGAACAGACTCTTGTTAGGATAAAGTGTCTGAGCCTTTAAATAGAAAAGCTGATTTAGCAAATAAAGGCTTTCCATCTAATGGGAAACTCTAGACACCATCAGGTTAGCAAAAATCAGCTTAACATTTGCAGCAGTAGGTATATAGTAAACTAATTTGAGTTGGAGTGAAAGAGTAACTATGCTAACTACAAGTCAAATCCCCTTAGGGCCTAGCACATTTTTAAGTTCCCCTCCCCCCACTCTGTCAGTTACAAAGTCCTACAGTGTCTATTGTATCTCTCCTTTATTCCCATTTCTCTGGTCACTCTCTCAATTCAGAATCCTGTCCCTTCAGGCGATCAACTATTGAATATAGTGCCTCCCAGTTGGTCTCTTTACTGTCATTCTTTCACCTCTTCTTTTCCATTGACTCACTAGATCCAAACTAAGCCTAAAATTCTTCTCTGATCCCATCACTTACTTGTTTTAAAACTTCCAAAGATTCCCAGAGCAATGTGCCTTCAAGTGTGATCCCTGGGTTGCTTGTCTCAGAGTCACCTGGGGCACCCTCAGACAAAGGAATGAAATCTCTGAGGAGTAAGGCCCGAGAATCCAGATTTTTAACAAGCAACACTCTATCTCCCAGGAGGTTCCTGAACATGCTAAATATGAGGCCTGTTGGCCTGAAGCAGTGATTCCCAACCTGAGCCACACATTGGAGTCACTTGGGAAGCTTTAAATAATTGCTAATGCCTGAACTCCATCCCTAGAGTTTCTGATTTAAATGATCTGGGATGCAGCCTGGGTATCGGGGTATTTTTAAAGCTCCCCAAGTGAGCGTCTTCATTAAAATGGATTATACTGGGCTCCATTTAACTAAAACTTCAAAAGAGCAATTGCTTAAAGGCACCGGGGTGTATTCTCTCACAGAAGAGCAGCCCTGGAATGGACAATGCAGAAGTTGTCTATCCTCTTTCTGTTGCCCATTCTTAGTTTTCCCCCATCCACCTCACTTTAGGGTACAAAATGCTACAAGAATCCCATCCATCAGTCCAAGTTCCAGACTAGAAGAAAAGTGAAGGGCAAAGGCCCCACTTCCCAGCTAGGTCAGCCCTCTTGATGCAGTCCCAAACAAACCTTCCTCCCAAGCTGGGTTAGGGTTAGGGTTAGGGTTAGGGTTAGGGTTAGGGTTAGGGTTAGGGTTAGGGTTAAGGTGAGCGACTCTAACTACAGAGAAACTTGGAAACACGTTCTTTGTCATTGCCAAAGGAAGACTTTCTTAGTTAGGAAGAGGGAGAGGATGGATATTAAGAAACCACTAACACAGCCTGTCATAGTCCCCAACCTGTATTCCTGGACTTACCTTTTACCATTGAACTTGCAAATCCTTTTCTTACTCAAACTGTCTGCTTTTTATTCCTTAAGTGTGTGTAACAGGATGGCCCTGCCCTATTAGTCTATATCTATGGTTTCTCTCTGTAAAGGCATACTAGGTAGCTATTCAGAATAATAATTTGCTCTCCTTAATATCAAGGTCGTACTTGCCATCTCATAGTCCACCATGCTATGCACACAAAAAACCATAACAGAGGGCAGGGTTTCAAATGGAATAAGATTGTACTGCTTTTAAGTGGACTTGTGAAAACGATAAGTGGTTTAGAAAACCATGTGGGAGATCAGGAAGTTATGGAAGATGCCTTTGAAAGGACTCGAATAGAATTTTCACAAGGCAGGATGTGAAATGGGAGAGGGCCTGCAAGGATATAAGGAGTGGCATTCAAGAAATCAATTTTAGAAAATTTACCGAGATTGACAGGGACTCTCTAACCCACAACTCCATAAATTATAAACCAATTCAACATCTATGACAGTATTTCTATGGGGAAATATATTCATTTCCAACTCTGGAAGTCATCTTCTTTTCTGGGAACCTATTTGCAGAATATTCATCCTATGCCTCATGCTCTTATAGCTGCTAGAAATAAAATAGAACTGAACAAAATAGGCAAGGCTCCTGCATTGATGGTGTAGGAAGATTGAAAATTGGTATTTTCTGAATATTTGTGTCTCCACCAAATTTATATGTAGAAATCCTAATGCCCAATAAGATGATATTAGGAGGTGTGGCCTTTGGAAAGTGTTCAAACTGAGTATCGGGGTATTTTTAAAGCTCCCCAAGTGAGCATCTTCATTAAAATGGATTATATGGATGGAACCTTCATGAATGGGATTAGTGGCCTTATATAAGAAGCTCCAGAGGGCTCTCTGGCCCTTTCACCAATGTGAGAAAGCAGCAAGAAGGCACCACCTATGCGCCACAAAAAGGGTCCACACCAAGCACAACCATGCTGGTGCCTGATCTTAGACTGCCCAGACTTAGGTCTGTGGGCAATCCATTTCCATAATTTACAAGCCACCCAGTTCATGGTATTTTGTTGTAATGCTCAAATGGACTAAGACAAGAAGAAACAAGCCAGAGAGAGAATGTTTCAAATAGTGGTAAATGTAGTGAAGACAATTAAAAAGAGGATGATGTTATTAAAGACTGATGGATGCAGGGCAAGAAGTTATTTTCAGATAGAACATTCCAAAAGGCCCCTCTGAGAAAGTACCTTTCTCCCTTGGTATCTGACTTAGAGAAGGGATCTGGCATGTAATGATCTGAGAGGGAAGCATTTCCGGCAGAGGGACTAACAGGTGTAAATGTCCTAAAATGAACCAACCCTGGCATGTCTGAGGAAAAGAGGAAAACTGGCTTACCAGTTTGGAATTATATTCCTCTGCAAGTAACACAGGCCAGATTTTGGTGACTTAAAACACATACAGGTTTGTTTTTCCTACATATTTAAAAACCCAGTGTCGGGGACAGCAAGCATTGGTTCATGATTCCAAGATATTAGGACTGAGATTTCTATAGTGCTCCATGTCTTTTCCTCAAGGCCCCGAGAAATCATGTCCATGTTCCAGGCAAGTAGAAAAGACAGAGAGCAAAAGGCAAAGATGTAGCCAATTAAGTGTGCCCCCTCTTAAAGGGCTTTCTCCGAAGGCATATTTCCATAAACATCTAGTTGGCCAGGACTGTCATGTGGCTTTCCTGGCTACAGGTTATATGATGTGTTTTACATACATCTCTCTCCAAATTTGCTGTCTAGGGAGAACAAAAATACTTCCATCTGTAAGCCAAAGCTATGCTTCCTGAGGCACCCTTGCAAGCCTGGGGAGACAAGCAGGGTAGGGTGCTTGGATGAAAGAAGTGAGGAAAAGGGTGCTGGAATGGGGAGAAAGTAATGCAAGGAGATCGCTCAGCACATACCTCTCCTGTCTGCCCGTCTCTGTGTTAGTTTGTTTGTGCAGTCATATTTTCATTTAGCGTTGAACCACCTGTCATGGGCCAGCTTATGTGCTAGGCTTTGGGAGTATGAAGATAAATAAAACACAGTCCCTGCCCTTAGGGACCATATCACCTAGAATCTGTGTAAGGACAGACCTATAAATAAATCATTGCAAGACAGTGTGGTCCGTGTGGTTATAGAGATACACAGATGATAGTGTAAAGGCATAAAGGAGGCAGCCATCAGCTCCGTTTGAGTGGGTGTAGCCAGGAAAGACACTTCATAAAGGGCATGCTGCTGCTTAGAATGGGCTCCGATGAGCAAGTAGCAGTGTCCTTTCTCTTATATTTGTGTGGCTCTGGGCTTCCTACAATGAGTAAACCTCAGGGAACACTATTTGTCTGTCCTGAACCAAGGACCTCGAAATAGGAGTTCAAAGGTGTGGAGAAGCAACTCATATGCTGTACCCTTTGAACATATTATTGCATTAGTAAATGAAACATTTAGTTAGAATCCAGTGGGATAATGCTTTCCCAGCGAGCCCCTTTCCTTCTTAGAGGGGCCCCAGGATTGGCTGACATGCTTTCATTCCCTTCCACTGCTACGGCTGTTATTTCCACTCAGAGTCTCTCCTCCCCTGGACATACCACAGGACAAGGGTCTTTTTAGCCAGCAAACATCTGATTTGAGGGATTTAAGTTTCCTCAGCTAGTAAGAAAAGCCAGGGAAATAACACAATGATGGCCCCACTGAAGCCACCCTAGAGAATGTGAACTGAACCTGGCCCTGCATTCCTGAGACCTCAAGCACTTCTCTCTGGGCCCCGACACTTTCAGACTTTCTTCCTCCATAGTCCAATCAAATTGCTCCATCCTTGACACCTCCTCCTTGTTTGTTTGTCTGAGCCAGGACTAGAACTGACCACATTGGATCAGACATGGGCTTAGGTCTAGGTAGACAGAATTCTGGGTTCCAACACCCGACCTGCTTCTCCCCAGGAGATGACATTTGAAGAGTGGGACACACCATTACCACAGGGCCTCCCAGGGCCAATCCAGGACACCAGTGAGTACTGGGGTGAAAAAATAAATGGAGGGAAGGGTGAGGAGTGGTACTAAGTGTTGGAGGGGCTCAAAGGAGAGACAGCTTCCCACAGGGGAGATGAGGACATTCAAGAAAGTTACAGTGAGGCTGGGTGAAAAGAAAGCTTCAGAAGAAAAGAGACTGGGAAGAGATTCCCAGACCAATCTCAAAACACTGTTTGTTCAGATACCCAAACCTCTTGTCAGTAAATCCATAGGAACTCCTGTTCCTCAGCAAATGGAGTTTGAAATCATACCAGGAATCATCTAAATTGCTTCCCTCATGGGATTTTCAGTCTTTGGCCAAAATTATGGCTTGTTAGAGCTTCAGGCTCAGACTTTTAGACTCTTATTCCCTTTAGTGGGACTAGTTTTGAAGCAGTCCAATTTGGCTTAGAATTCTTATTTCCATTCTTGCCATCTACTCACTGAGCTGAGGAATTATATAAAGGTGTTTTGTTTTTTTTTTCCTTTTGCAGTATTAAGAAACATATAATTTCTGATTTTTCATTTTTTAATATCATTCCATCACCGTGGAAATGCCTATTAGAATTAAAGAATAAATCATTCCCCCTCACTTGCATCCAAATATTTCCAAGGATGAAATACATTTTAAGCCACCACATCTGTTTAGACTGAGTGTAGCTTTAAGTTATTTCTCTAAAATTTAGTAATAGGTTATTATTGTACAGGCACCAGTAGGTCTGATGTGGAAATGTGAAATGAGTTCAGATATCTATTTAGGTGTAATCTTTGCAAAGGAAATATCATCAGTATTCATTCTGGGAAAATCGTGCTTCATACTTCAATATTCCAAAGGCATTCTCCAAGTTCTGAGAAGGCAATTCTGTGGGATGTGAGGGGGAAAGAGGCAGGAAAGGAGGATGAATCAGCTGGAAAGGAAAAAAGACATTGGGGAAGGAGGAAGTAATTTGTTCTTTGGGAACTATGTTGATTAAGGAGTCACTACTGACAAAAGATAAAGGATCGAGTTGAAGGGGAAATAAAGGAGAATGAAGCCGTGGGGTTTATGGTTGGAGGCAGTATGTAATTCAAGGTCTCCAAATTCAGGTCCACTGGGGCCCAGGTAGGTGATGTCAAAAAAGTGAAGAGACCCAGGTGGGGCTGTGGTGAGCTGGAGAGCACACACTTACAGATTCGAAGCAGGCAGCTGCCACCCGGGTTGCTGATTCCCAGGTGGAAATGTGGGCCAAATGTGCCATTTTAAAAAGTTATTTGTTTTCTTTCTTTAAAAAATCCATGAATTCATGCTTGTGTGTGAAATATCACAATTTTTAAATGTTGACTGATAGAAAATATTTGCCAACCACAAGGGGACCCCAGCCACTAGTGTCCACCTCTTTAACGATCATCTGCTTGCTGGTGCTGGATGCTTGCAGATTGTTGGATGTGAACAATAAGAAAAATGCAGGATGTCTCATTTCTGTTTGTATTAGTAACTTTGTCCTGTATTACCTTCTTAATTTATTGTTGCTTGCAGAATGGCACAGAGTGTAAAAATTTGTCATCACCTGTCACTCGTTTTTACAAAGGAAATAAACACCAAATACAAAAAGAAGGCAAATATATTTTAGCCTTGAATTGTCAGTTAATTAAGGCAAACATTTAATGAGCCTTGTGAATATACTAGAGGCTGCATGCACAAAATTCGTTCATTGGGGGCGGGGGATGTCATCATCCCAGCCTGCACCCTCTCCAATCTGGGACCCCTCGAGGGATGTCTGACTGCCCATTTAGGGGATGTCCTACTTGGATTGGTCCTAAATGGGAAGTCGGACATCCCTATCACAAGTCAAAATTGCTCACCTGCCTGCCTGCCTGCCTGCCTTCCTGATTGCCCCTAACCGCTTCTACCTGCCAGCCTGATCATCCCCTAACCACTCCCCTTACAACCTGATTGATGCCTAACTGCTCCCCTGCAAGCCTGTTGCCCCTAACTGCAATCCCCTGCAGGCCTGGTCACCCCTAACTGTCTTCCCCTGCAGGCCTGGTCACCCCTAACTACCCTTCCCCTGTAGGCCTGGTCTTCTCAACTGCTCTTCCCTGGAGGCTTGATCACTCCCAACTGCCCTCCCCTGCTGGCCATCTTGTGGTGGCTATCTTGTGTCCACATGGGACAGTCATCTTTGACCACATGGGGATAGCCATCTTGTGTGTTGGAGTGATGGTCAATTTGCATATTACTCTTTTATTAGATAGGATAGAGGCCTGGTGCATGGGTTGGGGCCAGCTGGTTTGCCCTGAAGAGTGTCCCAGATCAGGGTGGAGGTTCCCTTGGGGCATGGGGTGGCCTGGATGAGGGGCCTATGGTGGTTTGCAGGCCGGCCACACCCCCCGGCGACCCAAGCAGAGGCGTGTTATCTGGGGTTTATTTATTTTCTATAACTAAAACTTTGTTGCCTTGAGTGGAGCCAAGCCTCCTGCTTGCTTCGTGGCCACAGCCATTTTTGTTGGGATTTATTTATCTTCTATAACAAACTTTGCAGCCTCGAGTAGAGGCCTGGGCCAGCCAGAGTATGTGGAAAGCTTGGCTTCCTCCATTTCCAGGGGCAAATAAAACCTCCTGCTCTCTCAGTGGCTGCAGCCATCTTGATGGAGTTAATTTGCATACTCACTCCTGATTGGCTGGTGGGTGTGGCTTGTGGGTATAGTGGAGGTATAGTAAATTTGTATATTACTCTTTTATTAGCTAGAATTAAACATTTCTGGAATTAAAACAAAGGTATTTGGTGTGTCCCTATTCAAAACTCAAGATTCAGTGTAGCCCAGTGGATGATCCATTTTTTCTCTTGTCCTTTCCCCAGCCTTCCTCTCTCTCCCTCCAACAATTGGAACAATAACTACTAAGGATCCATATGCCTTCCCAGGTGATCTCATGAAGACCCTCATGCTCCGTGCCATGGCAAGGGTTCCTTGGGCCTATAACTTTAGAGCTAATGGGGGTGTTGTATACATTTCCTTGACTTCCCAGAGCCTTAGAGACCTCTGAGAGATATGCTTACCCTTAACTGAATAAATAGAACTCACTATCACTATGGATAACAAATGCTTTACAGGATGCAAAGTACTTCCACAAGTATCATGTCACTGAATCCTTTCTATACCATTATGATCTGGAAATTATTTCCCTTGTGCTGTATATGAGGAAACAGGAAACTGAAGTTCTGAGAGGTGAAGAATCTTGGCTTTGGCCACATAGCCTAGAAGGGACAAGGTAGAACAAGAAGCTAGGTCTCCTGGTTCCAGGTCACAGCCAACCCTGTCCACTGCATCGCAGGGACCACTCTCCCCATCCTCTGTCATCTGCCTTTAAGGAATTTCTATATAGCCAGAGCAGACACCATGCAGATTCTTCTCTCCCCTGTGAATGGACAAGTATCTCCTCTGCCTGTACTCCCTCCTTACCATCAGTGCATGTTCTGATGCAGACCTGAGGCTCCAGATTACAGAAGGGACAGCAGGGAGAAAATCCCAGGAGCAAATCCACCGGGAGGAAGAAGGAATCAGCACTTTGCTATGTCTAAGGACTGGTGTTCTGGGTATATCAAGGTCCCTAAACTCTTCCCAGCCCAAGCCCTGGGATGGAACCTGTGTGCATGAACTGAAAGCTGAATTACTCAATGCTAGAGCTTTGCAGTCCAATTAACTTTGCTTCCAGATGCTTCTCTAAATAAATGGAAGACAGAGCAAGCTGTCTTTTTTCTAATTTTCAGTCTCTGACCTGGAGAAGTGGTGGGTAGGCTCTGTGTTCCCAGCCTCAGGGTACAATTTCCAGCTCCACTATACCAGGAAGCGGAAACGACAGGACGGCCAAGTTCTAGTCTGACTGGCACCTCTGTGGCTCAGGCCAGCTGACTGTGGCAGCAAGCCACCAAGGGGCTGCTTAGAGACCTACCAGTATATTGCATAAAGATAGCCCCACAGTTCTTGGAGATGCCTGGGAGGGGCGGGGGAGGGAGGGGACTGGCTGCCACCAAGCAGGTGGGGGCTCAGGGCTGAGAGCTGAGGGCTCATGCTAAAGGGCTGTGTAGCTATGAGTTCAGATGGTCAGAGGCTCAAGCTGTAGCACCTCATCTGCCCCAGCTCTTCCCCTGGGCCAGCTCTAAAGCAAACATTTGGAACTCTCAGCCTGATGGTTCCAGTCAAATAAGCACTTTTATTTCAACTATCAAGTTAAAATACCCCATGAAGTTGGCTAAGAAGTCACCAGAGTAACATGGATGCTGTTAGCACAAGAAAAAATAATTGTCGGATGGTTCGAGTTCCCTCTTAACTCATAGAAGTGATGCTGATGGGATCCTAGGAGACCTCTCTGTGTGGTATTGATTCCAGAAGCCCACGGTGCTGAGCAGTGATCCTAACCCTGCGGCACATTCGAACCCCTGGAGGAGCTTTGGGAAATATTGATACTCAGCTCCATCCAGATCCATTAAATCAGAATATCTGTGCTGAGGCCTGGACATGATTTTTTTAAAAATCTGTCAGTGATTTAAGACCATGTTGTAGGGGTTGAGGATCACTGGTGTAGAAGGAAAAAGCCCACACTGGGAATCAGTTTAAAGTTTTAGCCAGGCTTTCAGCTGGGTCTTTTTGATCAGTTCTTTTCACATAATTTCTAAGTTTTCTGTAAACTGCAATTGTGCATGTACAGGACAGCATCACTTGCAACAGTGAAAAACAAGAAACGTTCTATTTATCCAAATGGGGTTAAACAGATCACAACATACCTGGGTGCTAGAACACGAGGCACACATTTAAAATGACATTAAGTTAAAAAAAAAAGCAGATTATACAACACATTTACAGTATGACTCCATTTTTAAAACAAAATGAAAATTATATAGCTGGATATAATTGCAAGAATGTACATCAAAATCTTTACAGTTTTTCCTTTCTGAATAAGTGACTTTCATTTTCTTCTTTTTACATATCTGTTTTCTATATTCTCAGTACTACTAAATACCCATACTAAATATTAAGGGGGGAAAATCTACTCATACATCAAGCCTTGACTATCTAGAAAATCTCAAATATAATTATACTTTTTATGTAGAGTTCTAGGTCTTCTGTTCCTTTCCTGCAAAAACCTGGTGCTTTGCTTTTCCACTAGGTTACCTACAAAATGTGCTACCCTTAGACTTGTTCATCTTCCTGATTTGGAAGTACTGTTCTAAAATATATATATATGAAAGCATTTCTCCTGCAGTATTTGTTCTGGGTCCTGGTGGGGCTGCTCCATTTCACTGGTGAGAATAATTAGAGAGGAAACAGAAGTGAGAAGGTCAGGAGGACAGAGAGCCAGGATAGAAGGCTTTTGATCTGTTTTTCTTCCCCCGAGCATTCTGTCATATTTTTGCCTGGCGTGTTGGTGGTTATGAAGATAAAATGAGAGGCAGCAGTGAAAAGGTGTAGCACACATTTAGGCACACATTTAGGAACAAATTTTGGTTCCTTTGTGCATGCCTCTGAAAGGAATAACTTAGCTACTTACCGAATATGGGACCTCAGAGCATTCTCATCCCCAGCAAGCTTCAGTTTCCACTCCAGAAAAGTGAAGATAATAATAGTATTAACCTCACTGGGTTGCTGTGAAAATTAAATGATGTGATGTAGTTTACGTAAAGCATTAAGCAAACATCAAACACATCCATGATTAATACATACAGGTATTGTTATTACACCTTATCAAGTATTCCTTAACCAAAATACCTTGCAATATTGATAAGACTTTCATTGTAATCCAGAAAAAGAGAATTGTACTAGCTTATGGCTTTAACAGTTTGGGGTAGGAATAATAAAAAAAAGATTGGAAGATTATATTTTGATTAGAAATGTATTTTTTGTCATTTCAGTCCTAAAAAAGAAGAGTATTATTTTGAGTGTTGAATCCTCTGTGGTTTGACACCAAGAATAGAATATTTCATTTCAGAAAGAATGCCTTAGAGAAATGATGAGCCACTGATAAAGGCAGTTACACTAGAAAATGACTTTGAGTTTAAGGCAAGTATTTTTTTGTTATAAAAGTGATTAGGCCTTTAAAAATGTTTTCAAAGCAACACAGCATAGGCATCCTATCTAATAAAAGAGTAACATGCAAATGTGACCGTACCTTGGCTCCTGATTGGCTATGCTACCAGCTAATCAGGAGTGGGGGGCGGGGCCACGTAGTGCACGATCTTGCCTCTCCTGCCACCTCCATATGGCTGCGCTGGTGGCTGGTGGTCCTGGCAAGCCTGCGGTGCCAGTTCCCTGGCCACGCGGAAGCACTGCGGGAGGGCTGGCCACCATCATGCTTTGCCATGGGCACCTGGGGTCCGAGATCTCGAAAGGAGCGAGCACAGGGGTCCCAGATCACTGGTGCATGCACGAAGGGTGGGGCCACGGGAGGCCGGGGGCAGGGGGAGAAGACTGGCTACCGCCTTGCTTCGCTGCAGGCACTGGGGGTCCCAGATCGTGAAGGGCATGTGTGCACACAGGGGTCCCAGATCGCCATGTGGAGGGGCCAAGGCAGAGGCCATTAGGGGTGATCAGGCCAGGAGAGTAAGGCAGTTAGGGGTGATCAGGCTGATGGTGGGGGGCAGTTGGGGCCGAGAAGGCCAGACCGGCAGAGGGGACCAGTTGCAGAGTGGTTAGCAAGCAGAGTAGTTAGGGGTGATCAAGCAGTCAGGCAGGTGAGTGTTTAGGAGTGGATTGCAAGGAGGTTATCCAAGTGCCAGTTTAGGCCCGATCCCACAGGGGTTTCAGATTTGAGAAAATGCAGGTCGGACTGAGAGACAACCCTCACCACCACCCCCCACGTGCACGAATTTGTGCACCAGGCCACTAGTATAATCTAATACAATTAATGTATCTTGACTTTTGCTGTAAAGGTTAAGATAAAAAAGAACCAGGATTAGGTAAAGAAATGGGGGGCGGGGACTTTATCAATTCACAAGCTTTGTTGAAATAGAGCATGAGAACAACCTTGATCAGTGGTCCCCAAAGTGTGGTGCCTATTGGAATCACCTGGGGAGCTTCAGAAAGTACTAGTGCCTTGGTTCTGCCCTTGGATTGATGTGGTAAGGGTGTGGCCTGGGCTCCAGAATTTATTAGATATCCTAGGGCCGTGGTCGGCAAACCGTGGCTTTCGAGCCAGATGCAGCTCTTTGGCCCCTTGAATGTGGCTCTTCCACAAAATACCATGGCCTGGGCGAGTCTATTTTGAAGAAGTGGTATTAGAAGTTTAAGTTTAAAAAATTTGGCTCTCAAAAGAAATTTCAATCATTGTACTGTTGATATTTTTCTCTGTTGACTAATGAGTTTGCCGACCACTGCCCTAAGTGATTTAGCTGCACAGACAAATTTGAGAACTACTGGCATAGACAAAGGATCCACCTGAGCAAACACGCCCCACCCTGGGCCTCCCTTCCTTTTTGCTCAAAGGGATGTTCCCAGGGTGTGGCAATGAAGAGTAGCCCCACATGGGGCCCTCTTTCCTTCTCCCCTCTTTTCCTGCCCTCTAACTGAAGAGCTACACCAACTACCCCCCAAAATTTGTTACGTCATCTAAGACCAACAACCAAATGTCAGACTTAGCCCTTGCTGTGCAGCCTGATGCCACCTTCCCTTGTCTGTATCTCCCCCTCAGTTTCCACAGCCATCCTTCACTGGTGCCTGCATCACATGACCAGAAAACTTCCATTTATGTCCACTAAAAGCCTCCTTGGGTAGGACCTCACTTTATACTAAATGACATTGGTAAACCAGGAAAACATGTTTTAACCACTAATTTTAGTTAGAAGCCAAAGTTCTTCAATGGTGGCCTCAAAGGACCTGGTGATCAATAAGCAAATGACCTGTGGTTTGAGCTTTGCTCGTGTGTGCGTGTGCGTGTGTGTGTGTGTGTGTGTGTGTCAGGGAGATGAGTCAAAGAGAAACCGGTTCTGAATGGAGAACAAGGAAGTTATCTACTCATTTTTTCAATATAGTTTATGTTTTTTACTGCTTACATTAGATTAAGATATTTTTTGAAACTAGAATTTGAAGTAATCTCCCAGGCTTTATCCAAAAAAAGAAAAGCAGGAGATATACTATAACAAATGTGGATTATGTGCAAAATGAGATTACACAGAGGAGATTTTGTTGGCCTGGGATAACAAAAATAAATTTAAGATTTAAAAGTGCCTTCATGATCAAAATAATCTCATATTGTCCATAAAACATACATATCTCTGTGATATTTTTATTTTTGTGCTGTAAGTGAAGAAACAGAGGATCATAGAGATACACTGTCTTCCCAAAGTCCCACAGCCAGTAAATGGTAGGGTCACTATTTGATTCAAAGGCCACTAGACTGGCACTGTGCCAGGACTGAAAGAAGACAAATAGTGTCTGCAGATAGCTTAAAATTATTAGATAAATAAATTTATCTTCATTTCATTCATTATTGCCAAGAATAGGCTTAGCTTTGTTACTGATCAGCAATTGAGGAGATGTATCAATTACATTGTTTTTTTCTTCTTGTTTTTGTAAGCAAAAGTAGCTAGCTCTAAATATCTTAAGCAAATAGGAGGAGGTATTGGAAGATTGTGGGAAAATTTGAGGGAGGGCTTTGAAAACTGACATGAACCAAGAAGACCATACGGTCTACAGAGCAGAAACAGGCTAGCCTAGACCTTGTTCTGGCCAATGCTGATGGACACTGCTGCCCAAACCAGTCCTAGCCATCCCTCCCCCTTAGATCACACCCTGCAGCTTCAAGCGCTGGTAGGAATGCCCAGTTGGTCCATAAGCATCCTGTCTGCAGGTAGGAGAGAGAGGTTCTCTTCCCTTCACCATCTAGAGTAGAAAACAGGGCATTGTGAGTCCTCATTGGGGACTGTCCCAACAGAGAGAAGGGTTGTATATGGGCTGGCCAAAGAAATGGCAAATATCCCCTACAGAACAACACTAGTTTTTTAAAAATCTCTCTTTTTCTTGCAGTTTTAGAAAATCTTGTAAGAGAGGTTTCTAAAGAAAATTACAAGCTACTGTAAAAACAAGACTATCTTCATTCTTTTTAACTTTAAAAATCTGTTTTATCACTCAAAGTCATTGGAGATGTCAATTTGCACATTGAGAGTAAACTTCTGCAGCTGGGGAGTTTGTTAGGCAGTGGTGGGGCATAGTGTCTGGTTAGCTTTCTAACCCAGCTGCAGGGCATGAAGACGTCCCGTGTAGTCGGGTTAAAGGGGCTCTCTTCCGGAGTCTGGAAATACCCTCCTCGTTCGGCCCTTAACTTAGCTGACATTCATAACACACTTTTTAAAAAATATTTTTTATTGATTTTTTTTGCAGTATAACTTATAATTAATAGTAGTACATGTTTTCCTTTCCCCCTCCCCCTTATCCTCCCCATAACACACTTTTCTATGCACCAAGCACTGAGGTTTTTGGTACCTGGTTCTGGGAATACAGAGATAAAAAATTCATAGGTCCTGGAATCAAATCTTGTTTATGCATATGTGTGGTGGGTATGTCCTTGCACGTATGATTTTGAATGTGTGTAGGTTGCAATGCAAGAATTAGAGAGAACCTAATATTTCAAACCACATAGAGGATTTTGGTAGTTTACAGAATCCCTTTATCCATAACACTGGAGTATCAGAGACTAATAGGTTGATACAGCATTAAATTTTTCATCAGCTTTAAAATTCACCTCCTGCTCCATTTTTTTTATGTCCTCTTTGCTACGTGCATACACACACAACTAAAGAATAAAAACTCCTTATTGGTAGGTACGTACTATTTTTAGAGAAAAATCTCAGGTCTTGATTTTGTTTCATAAATATTTCTGGCATGCTTACTGTCTTTCAAAAAAATAAAAAATAAAGAGGAGGGAACTCACCAAAGACACATCTATACTTAAGGTCAGGCTAATTTAGGCGATACAAACTGAGCTGGAGCTATACATAGGAAGAGCCAAACAATGACTTAATGTTATCATTGTTTAAATCTTGTTCCAGACAATGCAAGCACCACTACAATTTGTTTTAATATCCTCTTTCCTGAAGTTGTACTGGGCTTGTATCCGCTCAGTGTCTTTTCATAAACCGAAACAGAAGGAGCTGCCCAGAACAATGAGGCTTCATCTGCAAAGGCTTTAAGAAGATGGCCTTTATAAAGAGCCTTTACTCTTAGGAAAAACTGTGTAAATACCTTTTCAAGTGTCCAAATAGTAATCTTTTGTTTCTGGAAGTTAAATGATGGAGCATCAATGTTTGCTTTTCTAAGTATTTAGGAGGCCATTTCCATTTAAAAACAACACACATGATCTAGTCTCTCACTTCACAAAGAAAATGAAAGCATCAGTTGCTCAAATACCTCTATGAATAATGAAAGTTTCGTCAAGTCCTTCATCTCTGGGGGCCTCCTCTTACCTTTAGTCCCCATCTGATATTCTCTGGGGAGCCTGGAGCTCTCCATGTCCCCACACCCCCTTGCCAGGCCATCCTGCTCTGGCAAGTCTGGGGAGCAGGGGGCCTTGTTCACTGTTGAGTCAGCCCGCGCTGCAGCCTGAATCACCGATGTTACCAGACCACCCGCTTCAGCACTGCTTCTGCCTCTTGAGACTCTGGATCTTTCCTAAGAGTTTCATTGCGTACACAGACTGATTGAAATCTGGGCTGCCACCCTTGTGTCTTCACTTCTCAGAGCTCTGCTAACTTAAACCTGCTGTTGCCAGGTAATCTTCCCAGCTGACCAGCCATCCCTAGCTGGCCGCCCAGAGAACTCTTCCATCTAGTGGTATGGTCCACGTGATAACCATATCACCTTCTCCATTGGGCCCACATGTAGGCCCTTGGTTTCTGTTCTCTTGAGTGCAACATGCTTCCCCCACCACGACCACACACACACACACACACACACACACACACACACACACACACACACCTACTTTCAATTCTCTTCTCATTGCTCTGAAACCTCATCAACCTTTAGTTGCTTTAGAGAGACTGATGTCGATGGTGATACTGAAACTCAGCCATGATGAAGAGGCCTTTCTATCACCAGTTGTACTAAGGAATGAGAAGCTATGGAAACCTCTAATACTAGGTTCTAAAGTAATGCTCCATTTTCTAGATTTCATGGACTTTGGAAAGCATATTTCAGGAGGTCCACAAATATCCTCTAGAACAGGTGTTCTCAACTGTGGCTGCTTATTATAAATATGCATTTATAGCTTGTGATGCTCAGGCCAGAGCCCACATCAATTACATCAGCACCCCTGGAGTTAAGAACCACAGTTAAGAACCACTGCCCTTGCTCTGCTGGCGTGGCTCAGTGGTTGAGTGTCGACCTATGAACCAGGAGATTGTGGTTCGATTCCCAGACAGGGCACATGCCCAAGTTGCAGACTCAATCCCCAGTGAGGGGTATGCAGGAGGCAGCCAATCAATGATTCTCTCTCATCATTGATGTTTCTTTCTCTCTTTCCCTTGCCCTTCCTAAATAAAATAAAATAACCACTGCCCTAGAAAATAGCAGGATTGGAAATTAAACATAAAGATCAACACCTGATACGTTTTCTTCCCTACATGAACTTGACTGCCTAGAAGAGACCTGGACTTTAAGAACAATTTCACACACATTCAAAGCTTTATGCTTCTTTGTACTTAGACATATTGAAGTAACATTGTATTATCATTAAAGGTTGGAGGTTACTTCAGTCTTTTTCTCTCATGTCTATTTCTGAGCTACAGTTACTCTTTCAACAAAGATTTATGGAGCACCAGCCATGTACCAGATATGGGGGTGGTGGTGGAAATAACCCATTAACTAAAGCAGGTGTGGCATGCCCTCATGGAATTTATATTTTTAGAAAACATATATGATAATCTGAACAAGAAACTAATTACAAAAGTGGTATGTGTACAAAGACAATAATGTGTGAAAGGATAATGTGACAGCAAGTGCGCCCCATCCAGGGGCAGGGAAAGGCCAGCTCTCTAAGGAAGTCTTTAGATTTAGGTGTTCAAAGACATCTTTTCTGAGGGGTGAAATAGGAGATATTTGAGATGAGGCCAGAAGTTAAGGACCACTTAACCGCATCCTTGACTTGCCTCGTCCTGCGCCCCTACCCTCTCTCTGCACTATGGTCTGGCAGGCTTTGGAACTCCACATTCTGTTCCTGTCTTGGGGCCTTGGCACTTGCTCCCCTTTTGCCTGAAATGCTCTGCCCCAGATCTTCACCTGGCCTTGTTAGGTCACAGGGAAGCGTAGATTTGATTCAAGAAGCAGTTAAAAGGCAATTGGAGGATGAGGTTTGTGATTGTTAAATGTGTGAGGGAAAGAGGGAGATCAGTTGCTCGGGCGATAGTGGCTTATTTTAGAGGTATTGTTTTAGAGGTAAGGCCAGAAGGACTTCCAGATGGATGGAGGGTTGGAGGGGGTGGGGTGAGAGAATGAGGGAAAGGCAAGAATCAAACAGGAATCCTTCGCTTTTGGCCTGAGCAACTGACTGGATGGCAGTGCCACATGACGGAACAGGAAGGTCTGGGGGAGGCGCACTGTGGGGGAGGAGAGAGCAAAAATCCCAAACTCGGCACATCAGAACTCTGAAATTCCTTTAGGCAGCCATTAATATCCATTAGAGGCTAATGTCCATTAGGGCAAGTCTGGAGCTCAGAGGAAAGGTCAGGGCCGTAAATTTAAATTTGGGAGTCATGGGCATGGAGGTGGTATTTAAACTTTGGGCCTGGGTGTGTTCACTTAGGAGATAATGTAGGTAGAAAACAGAATACAGTGAAGGACTGAGTACTAAGGTACTCTGAAAGTTTTTTGGGGAAAAGAGATCAGTAAAGGAGGTGGAGGAGAGGCCAGAGACTTAGGGTTATAGGGCTCTGGGAGTCAAGAGAAAAAGTGACTCAAGGAGGAGAGTGTGATAGTTGGGCCAATTGCTGCTGAAATGCCACATGAGGGGACGACAGGAGAACCCATGGATTTTGTGGGAGACAGGTTTTTGGTGACTGACACAAGCAATGGAGACAGAAGTTCAGACTAGAAAGTCAAGGAGACAATTGTGGGGAGAGGGATGAGAAAGTGGAGACTGTGGCTATCGACTTGGTATAAGAAGTTTTGCTGTGTCTGGAGACATATAGTTTCTTCCCCTTCTGAGTGAGATCTTTGAACAGACTCCTTGCAATGTACACATTTCTGTTGTCGGGGTGCAAGTAGATGCATTAGATGCCTGATCCCAGTTGAATGTCATATATTCAGAGAATCCCCTGGTTGGAATAATGGCTTTAAGAAACCTGCATCAATGCATGAGGTGAAACTGGTTCTGTGCTCACCCTATGTAACTTCTCAAAAGATGCTTCTTACCAGTCCCGCCTTGTGGAGAGCAGCTACAGTGTTTGGACAGGTTCAAGCCTCAGACTAATGAGAGGGCACAGTCTTCTCATGGCCACCTGCAAGTCCCAGCTTGGAGGACAGAGCCCTCCCAGCACAATTATAGCCAACTGCTGTAGTTGTAAGCTTGAACCTAGGGTCCGAACACGTGACCCCACGTTGGGTGCCACATGCCTGAGTGATGTGGGCTTGATAGAGTTCAGGTGCATGTAACTGAGTAGGATAGAAACCCATGAGAATATTTAAACATCTTGACCACACCTTTACTTTGCCTCATGGCATCGGCTATAAAATAAAGACATGGCTTGTAGTCTGTGGTGCTGTTGCTAACTCTCTATCAGAGAGGCTCTCCAACAGAGAGGACAGCGTCCCACCATGACCCAGCTTTCATTCTCTTGTCTGTCTTTTCTCAATCCTTCACCGCCCCACTCAGGTTCACCCTTGGCCATGCTGGCACGGCATACTGCCTCTCCAGTTAACCATCATAACAAAAGAGCAAAATATATGGTTAGCTTCAAAGATGTAAATAAAGATTATTAAATGACAGAGAGATTTGATATTAAAGAGCATAATAAGGCTTCCTCACATTCCTATTTCCACCTAACACTCGAATAAATTCATATGGCTCTTTGGGTGAACTAGATTCTCACCTTCCTTCCATAGTACATAGGAAGACATGAATTCTCCCTTTTGGAGATGAAAGAGTTCTGCTAGCACCTTTGAAGTGTGGCTTCAAGAAGCAACTGGATGTGTTTGGCCAGTTACTGTTTTAAAAAGCAAAATCTAGTCTTTTGGGAAAGAATCTTGGGGATCAAAATGGTTAACAGAAAAAATACTCAGAGACTTAGATGTCTGGGTATCCATATAGACAAGCCCTTTGGGGTACAGTCGCTACTGAAATAAGATACTATAGAGGTACTGATTTAAGTCTCTATTTTACAGAGGAGGATCATTTGTAACTCTCAAAGTCAAAATAGACTTGTCCTTTTAGAACCAGAGTCCACAAGTTTCTTCCGGTAGGTACCATCCTAATTAGACATTAAGCAATAGCCATAAAAGGTAGTTCATGATCTTGGAGCAGGGTCAAGTTTGAAAACCAAAGCCTGTGGCCATAGCAGTATAAGGAAAATAGTACTAGAACAATAATGAAATTATAGGAAGATTCTACACTTGGGGTACCTCACAAAGTATCTTTAAGTTATGGCTGTACCTCAAAGAAACTGAAAATGGAAATTGGAGATGATGTGTGATGGGTGTGGTTTTTGCCAGATAACTCCAATCAATAGATCCATACTCAAATACAAGACTTTCATCAGAAGATTGGTGGATGAGTGTATAACTATCAATTAACAATTTAAGATAGAGTTATAGCTGACATCAATCCTCAATTGCCAGCCTCAATGACACTGTGTAAGAGAGATTCTACTGTACCTGCTAGGGATGTTCCTTTTGGAGTCTCAGAGTTTTACATCTCACTTGAAGCACAGCTACAATCATTTATGTTCAAGAGAAATAGCCTAGGTATATATTAGCCACAAGTTTCTCTAAGTTCCATCCCTGGCCCAGTAAGATCTCCAGAAAGCTACATCACAGGACTATTTTGCTCTAGATTATTATGAAAATTCCTTTGCAGAAATGTGATTTTAATATTAACTCTTGACTTTTATTGAGGTTCCATAAAAGAGATGACTGTATGAAGAATTCCTCTGTCAAACTGCTATATAAGTTTTCTAATATATATGGTAAGCCTCATACTTGAAGAAGCACATGATAAACTTCACTCAGTGTTAAATGTCTAAAGGCAGCCACCTTGGAAGAGTAGGGCAGACAGGAAAAGAAGAAGAGAGAAATCATAGCCTTAAACATAACTATCTCAGCCAATCCTATCCTATCTAATACAAGAATAAAATGTAAATTAACCACCACTCCGCTACACCCACAAGCCATGCCCATCAGCCAATCTGGAGCAAGTATGCAAATTAACCCAACAAGGTGGCTATGGCCATGGAGAGACCAGGAGGCTTAGGTTTCTCTGGTAATAGAGAAAGCCAAGCTTTTTGCACACCCTGGCCAGCCTAGGACTCCACTCAAGGCTACAAAGTTTCAATTATAAAGGATAAATAAATCCCAGATACCAGGGCCTCCTCTTCTGTCCTTGGGGGGAGGGGGGGGGAGTGGCCGGCCTGCAAACTACCACAGGACCTTTGCCCAGGCTGCCCCATGCCCCAAGGGAACCCCCACCCTGATCCAGGGTACCCTTCAGGGCAAACCAGCTAGCCTCCACCCACGCACCAGGCCTCTATCCTATCTAATAAAAGAGTAATATGCAAATTGACTATCACTCCAACATACAAGATGGCTGCCCCTATGTGGACACAAGATGGCTGCCACAAGATGGCCATAAGGGGGTCAGTTGGGAGGGACCAGGCCTGCAAGGGAGGGCAGTTGGGGGTGATCAAGCCTGCAGGAAAGGGCAGTTAGGGGTGACCAGGCCAGCAGAGGAGGAAAGTTGGGGATGACCAGGCCTACAGGGAAGGGAAGTTGGGGGGCACCCAGGCCTGCAGGGGAGAGCAGTTGGGGGACCAGGCCTGCAGGGAAGGGCAGTTAGGGACAATCAGGCTGGCAGGGGAGTGTTTAGGGGGTGATCAGGCTGGCAGGCAGAAGTGGTTAGGGGCAATCAGGAAGGCAGGCAAGTGAGCAGTTGGGAGCCAGCAGTCCTGGATTGTGAGAGGGATGCCTGACTGCCCATTTAAGCCCGATCCTACTGGGATCAGTCCTAAATGGGCAGTTGGACATCCCTCAAGGGGTCCCAGATTGGAAAGGATGCAGACTGAGCTGAGGAACACCTCCACTCCCATGCGTGAATTTTGTGCACCAGGCCTCTGGTTAAATATAAAGCTCCTTCCCCGCTCTGCTTTAACATGTTTTCTTGTGGATTTATGAATTTTAATTAAAAGTTGGTAAACCTAATCAATATGCATTAGTTTATCCACACAAACTAAACCATATATATTTAACCATTTTCAATTAATATTATATTATAATTTTGAATGCACCTATAAAAATTAATTTTTCAACTTCAAAAATCAACATTTCCCCAGTTTTTTCTTTTAGTCCCCCTACTTTATATATATTTTTTTACCTTTTAAAAATTTATTTAACTCACATGTACTAAAATCAATTTTTTGTTTTACATTTCTACGAGGTTTGGCAAATGCGCATAGTTTCATAAACACTACCAACATCAAGATACAGAAGAATTTTATCACCTCAAAACATTCTCTCATGCTGTCTCTTTGTAGTCAACCCCTCCTTGCCATCCCTAGCTCTTGGAAAAGGCAGATCTGTTCTTTATCCCTCTAATGTTACCTTTGTCAAAATGCCAAAGAGCGTGTAGCTTAGTTGTGGCATTGAGCATCTGGCTTCTTTCACTTCTTTTACTCAGCCAAGATTCTACTTGAGATTCATCCAGGTTGTTGAACGTCCACTCCTTTTTATTATTTAGGAGCAATCCATTGCATGGATATTCCATTGTATAGTTTGTTTATCCACCCACCAAATGAAGGGCATTTGTGTTCTTTCCAATTTGGGTGATTTATGACTAAAACTGCTGCAAGCATTCTCATAGGGGTTTTTGTGTGAGAATAAATTTTTGTTTATCTGGGACAATACCTAGGTACGGAATTTCTGGATCCTATGGCAAACATGTATTTAACTTCATAGAAAATGGCCAAACTGATATACCATTTTGCATTCCAATCATCAATTAATAGAATTAAAATATCTCTGCATCCTTGCCAGCAGTTAATATTGTTAGTTTTTGTTTGTTTAGTCATTCTAAAAGAATAGAGGTGTCTCCTTGTGTTTTTAATTTTAATTTGCCTAATGTATAGCACTTTTTAATGTGCTTATTTGCCATATATATATATTTTTTAAATTTTATTGATTAAGGTATTACATATGTGTCCTTATCCCCCCATTTCCACCACTCCCCTCTGCAACACACACACACACACACACACACACTTATGCCCTCACCCACTCCCCATTGTCTGTGTCCATTGCTTAGGCTTATATGCATGCATACAAGTCCTTTGGTTGATCTCTCTCCCTTACTCCCACCTTCCCCTACCTTCCCTCTGAGGTTTAACGGTCTGATCCATGCTTCGGTGAAGTGTCTATTTAAGTCTTTTGCTTACTTTTTATTGGATTGTTTGCTTTCTTTTTCAAATATATATTTTTATTGATTTCAGAGAGGAAGGGAGAAGGAGAGAGAGTAGAAACAGCAATGATGAGAGAGAATCATTGATTGCCTGCCTCCTGCACACCTCACACTGGTTATGGAGCCTGCAACCTGAGCAAGTGCCCTGTCTGGGAATAAAACAGTGAGTGACTTTCTGGTTCATAGGTTGATGCGCAACCATTGAGCCATGTGGGCCTGGAGGTTGTTTGTTTTCTTACAGTTGAATTTTGACAATTCTTTATATATGCCAAATATGAGTCCTTTGTCAGACATGTGATTTGCAAATATTCTTCCCAGTCCGAAAGTTTGTATTTTCAATTTTTTAACAGTGTCTTTCACAGAAAAAATTTAAAAAATTTTTGATGAACTCTAACTTTCAATTAACTTTTATAAATCATGTTTCTGGTATCCAATTTACCCAGCCTCAATGACACTGGGTAAGAGTCATTGGGTTGTCTTTGTCTAACCGAAGACAACAAGGATTTTCTCCTATTTTCTTTTAAAAGTTTTACATTTATGTTTCACTTTTGGATCTCTGATCAATTTGAGCTAATTTTTATATAAAGTATAATAAATAGGCTGAGTTTATATTTTTAATACAAGTTTCTAATTGCTCAAGCACCATTATAATTGATTTGCCTTTTCAAAAATAGTAAAATGTAATTGTACTGAAGATTACTTTTCATTTTAGAAAATTTTAAAAATTCAGGAGAGTAAAGAATAATATTACTCATAATATCATCACCCAAAGAATAACCAGTAATCATATTTTAATATTTTTCTTACCTATTTTATAAATATGTTTATAAGTATAGTTAAATAGCATGTATTTTTGCCATAATGTGTTTATTATAGAAAATTTAGAAATTATAATACAAAACACAAAGGAGAAAATTAAAATTTACATCCTTGACTATATGTTTTGTTCTTTCTTTTTGTCTGTATGTATGTATATGTGTGTATATATATATATATATATAGAAATATACATAAATATATGTATTACATAAATTTTTTCATTTAAAAACATAATTAACTTCCCATATTTTTACAATTGAGACTAGGTATACTATTCTATTTTTTGGATATAATAATGCTTCAAATCCCTTATCATTAATTTATTATCACATTTTTATACTTAGTTTAGATAATTTAATATATTTTATATTTATTATAAATAACACTCTCAAATAATTCTACATAAAATTTTATAAATATATGTTTCTTTCCTCAGTATAAATTTCTAGAAATGAAATGTGGGTCAGAATATTACTACAGGGGTGAACAAAAATAATTTTACAGTTGTATGTGAAATACAAAGGTTATTCTTTTTTATCCTATCTAATAAAAGAGTAATATGTAAATTGACCATACCTCCAATCAAGCCATGCCCACAGCCATGCCTACCAGCCAACCAGGAGCAAATTATGCAAATAAACCCCAACCAAGATGGCTGCTGCCACTAAGAGCAGAAGGGAGGCTTGGGTTTCCCCAGCAATGAAGGAAGCCAAGCTTTCCACCTGCTGTTGCCGGCCTAGGCCTCCATTCAATGCTACAAAGTTTCAATTATAGAAGATACATAATCCCAACAGAAATGGCAGCAGCCAAGAAGCTGGAGAGAGAAGAGGCTAAGGTTGCCGGGGCAGTGGAGGAAGCCAAACTTCTGCAGCTCTAGTCTAGGCCTCTACTCTAGGCTACAAAGTTTCAAACAGAAATGGTTGTTGCCACGGAGCGAGCAAAAGGCTTGGCTCCACTCTAGGCTACAAAGTTTCAGTTGTAGAACATAAATTAATCCCAAATCCCAGAGCCTCTGCTTGGGTTGCTGGCAGGCATGGCTGGTCTGCAAACTACCATAGGCCCCTCACTCAGGCCACCCCACACCCCAAGGGAACCCCCGCCCTGATCTGGGACACTCTTCAGGGCAAACCAGCTGGCTCCCACTCATACACTAGGCTTCTATCCTATCTAATAAAAGAGTAATATGCAGATTGACCATCACTCCAACACACAAGAGGGCTGCCCCATGTGGTCAAAGATCCTGCCCCCATGTGGACACAAGATGGTCATCACAAGACGGCCAGCAGGGAAAGGCTGTTGGGAGGTTTCAGGCCTGCACAGGAGGGCAGTTGCAGGCGATCAATCCAGCAGTGGAGGGCTGGCAGAGGAGGAAAGTTGAGGGGAAACAGTCTGGCAGGGGAGCAGTTAGACATCAATTAGGCTGGTGGGGGAGTGGTTAGGGAGTGATCAGGCTGACAAGCAGAAGCGGTTAGGGGCAATCAGGGAGGCAGGCAGGTGAGCAGTTTGGAGCCAGCAGTCCTGGATTGTAAGAAGGATGTCTGACTGCCCATTTAGGCCCGATCCTACTGGGATTGGGCCTAAACGGGCAGTCAGACATCCCTTGAGGGGTCCCAGTCTGGAGAGAGTGCAGGCTGGGCTGAGGGACACCCCCCAACCCAACCCCTGTGCATGAATTTCATGCACCAGGCCTCTAGTATTATTATAATGATAACCTGCATGCATTTTTCATGTGAATAACTGTAAACCTACTTTCGCCCACCTGTCTTGACTCCCTGAGAGATTATAGTAATTGATTTCCTTCAGTTTGAGTAGTATAGGAAACAGACATTAAGATAAAACTAGAAATGCAAGCTATTTATTGGAGGAAATATTTGTGAAGAACTAAGGGGAGTTGTATAAGCACCCAAACTGCAGTGCAGTCATGAAAAAGCCTCATGGAGCCCATGAGCAAAAATAATCTGGTAGAGGAGTCCTCTGTTGGGCAGAGGTGGCCCAGTTCTGATGAATCCGCCACGCTCAGTATTGGTGGTAGCTATGGAGAATGGGGTAATACCATGAACGCTTGGGTGGGTCCCAAAGGTAAAGCAGCTACAAGCACTGAGCTCACTGCAGGCCTCATAGCACATTCTCTCTTCCATGGCTGCCACATTTGCTTCCCACCAGCAGTGTATATGAGAGCAACTGTGTTCCGGGATTCTGGTCATCATCAAAGGGCATTGACGTTATTCTTAAAAGTGGCCAATGTAGTCCTAGCCAGTGTTACTAAGTGGTTAGAGTGTTGGCCTGTGGACCAAAGGTTCAGGGTCCTGGTTTGGGATGTATGGGAGAGGCAATCAATCAATGTGTCTCTCCCACATCCATGTTTTCTCTCTCTCCCACCCTCTTTTTCTCTCCCTTCCCCTTCTTTCTTCCCTCTCTCCCCTCAACTCTCTCTAAAATCAATGGAAAAATATCCTCAGGTGAGGATTAACAAAAAGAAAGGGGCCAATGTGGTGGACAAAAAAAAATATGTATATTTTTCATGTGCGTTTTCTTGATTAGTAATGTACTTCATCATCTTTGGTATTATTAATTTTTTTAGTCATTTTAAAACTCCTAATATACTAAATCCACTTTTGTCAAATGGGATGCAAATACATTTCTTCATTTTGTTGTCTAGCAATCCTTTCTCTACCAGTTCATCTTTTGATTATTTGTTTATTTATTTATTGCTTAGAAAGAGCTACCCTAATTCAAAATCAGAATTATTTTCATATGTTTTTCTATTTTATTCTAGTTTTTTTTTAAGATTCTCTTTTCTTTTTATTTTTGTAGTATATAATCTAAGGAAGGATTTCATTTATTTCTAAATATTTACCAAATTTCACAGCACTGTTTTTGTAAACCATCTAACCCTTCTCTCTATTATGAAATGCCACTTTTATCAGCTTCTTATTCCTTATATATACATGGTGTGTTAACCAAAGAGTTGAAAGGTCAACGGAGATGCATGAGTATCATACATCTTATCCAACACAAAACTTTACTAAGGATACAAGGCTACTGGCAAGAACCCAAGATGAGGCACTTCTTTTAGAGGCTCCAGAGTCCACCATACACGGCTTTCTTAAACTTGTCTCTTTCTTCTGTGTTAGTATAGGTTTTGATTTCACATTAACAGCTGAGTTCTGAACAATTTATGTGAACATGTTGTTCCCTCAAAAATAAATAAATAAATTCATTTTGGTTTGGGGGTTTCCAGTTTTATGCTCCTTTAGTTAGACAGAAAATGCTTACAAGTACTTCCCAACCTCTAGCCAGCCATACCCCATAAATCCATAAACTGCAGATTTATTTACAATACACAGTCTAGACAGACCAGGTCTATGCTGCCAAAAAGTGTTATTTTAGATAAGGACTCTCTGGTATCTTTCCACTAATAAATACCATTAGCGTGTTTATAAAGAGCTCTGGTTAAGGTCACTCACTTTCCCTGAGTAGGAGAGAGGGTGTTTCAGGCTGTTAACTCTTTGCTTCCCATGTGGGCATTGCTTAATTTTCCAATAAAAGGAAACATACACAAGCAATTTCTTTTGCATCCATTTTAACATGTCCTCTCCAACACCTGAATTGAATAACCTGAGCTCTGTGTCTAAAACTCGTCAACATTTTATGATACCACATTTTCATCACAGGAATGAATGAATGAATACAAAGTTATTAAGCCCATGATGCTTGTCTCTTGCACATGCATCAGCCCTTTTGGCCTCATAAAACTCTGTGATGTTGATGTTGGGGAAGAAGTCCTCTACCTCATTCCAGGTATTTTCTTTTATGTGGAAGTAGCTTCGTTAATGTCATGGTTATCTCAATCAGGAGGAATATTTCCATTTTATAAATGGTACGACATTGCTATTTCATAATAGTTCAATGGATATGTTCAGAGAACACATGACATATGCAGGAAAATATATAACTCAACAGTGTCAGTAAATATAGGAAGTATACTTAAGTGTGAAGAAATATTCAAAAAACCTCTAGAATTCTAAATTAAGCAAATGATTCTCTATCCCATTCACTTTTCATGAGATGATTAGTATCAAAATACTAGATTACTGAAGAGAGTCAACATATATCTGAAAAATGCATAGAAAATAGTCATCCTTTTAGAGCCATAAATAGGGTGATGTCAAGAAATATTTCTCAAAGAGTTGCTCTCTGGACAAGAAAAATGGCAGAGTACATCTGTGGACACACATACAAAGTTGATGCTGGAAAAGACTTCTGCTGGTAGAACATAACCATGCTATCAGGTAGTGCACTGGTTATTAGCCAGATAATTGAATGTTTGGGAGCCTTCTTAGAGTAATGTTGGCCAAGACAGAAACAGATCTAGAGCATTTCACTCTAACGTAGTCAAGGTTCTTTTAGCTGCAAGTGACAGAAAACAACACAGACTAGCTGAAGCTGAAAAGAGAACTCGATAAAAGTTCTGAAATCAGATGTGGGAATAACCCGATTTGGGGTGGCTTTTAGAAATAACTAAATCCAGAACTTAAACACCAGGAGGAGCATTTATCTGTCATTTATGTGACAGTTTGTTCTCATTGGCATTCAAAACTAGCTCTCTCTACCTAGTGAAAAAAAGTGAAAAAGAAAAATCCCAGAAAAGGAACAGATTTGCTCCCATCTCCAGAAAAATCAATTGGGCATAACAGGTGGGTACTGATGATACAGCTTAGGTCTGATGTTCTCTCTAACCAACCCCTTGTGGCTAGAGCAGCAGTGTCATCAGTGTCATGAAAGAAAATGACAGGTCAGCATGAGATACATTAGTGGAGCAGGCAGGGTAGTTGTTCCCGGGGGATCTGTGCTCAGACACATGAGGAGGGTGTGCAGGTCAGCTGCACGGGGTATCCACTGAATTCTCCCTGGAGGACAAAAAGAAAGTGGAAGGGCAGAGGCCTTTAAGACATGGTCTTTAATCACTAACTGAAGTCCTGAGTTCCATTTCTGTGGCAAAATAATCTCCCTGCTATCTTTATACAATAGGAAAACTTTGAGTATTAAAAAATAACTCTTTAATAGGGCTGCCTTGCCAGAAATGCCAAAAAAAAAATATGAGGATGAGGATTTAGACATCCCTGATTCATTACTTTCTGTTAATTATACATGTAAATATAATAATGATGTTTAATATTTTGTACTTTAGAAACAATTGGCTTATTCTTCATTTAACAACTTCTGAGTCAATATGTCAGGCACTGTTCTAGGCACTGGGCAACACAGGCCCTGCCTTCATCTCATCAAGGTGATAGTGCAGTGGGGTAGAGAGGCAAGCAGATCATGATAATTCAGTATGAGACATGGCATTCCAGGGTTAAGTAGAGAGTGCACTGGTGTCTCACCAGGATAGTACTTAATGCAAATTAGGGATTTTAGGGAGAATTTTCCAAAGAAAGTGATACTGATATCTAAGGTGGGACTTTAGGAATGTAAAGGAGTTGAAAAGGACAAAGTTGTTGAGAAAAGTGTGACAGCCAGGGGAAGAGATGTGCAGAGGCCCTGGGTTGCCAAAAATCATGGCACATTTTAGAACTAAAATTGGGTTTAATATAAGGCTGTAGTGTGGAAATCAATAAGCAGAAGAGAGAGATTAGGCTGGAGGGGTAATCAAGAGCCATGTTGTGGGCCACATCAACCAAGTTGGCTTATATCGTGAGGACAATGGGAGCCATTGAAGAGTTTTAAACAAAGCAATAACATGATCAAATTTGCATTTAATAAAATTAACTCTGGCTTTACTTTGAAGGATGTGTTGGAAGGGGTCAAAATTTAGGAGGATGTTTGGGTAATTTATTTGGGCAGTGATGTTAACCTGAATTTGGTTAGTGTAATGAGAATGGAAAGAAGCAGAAGGAATTAAGCATAGTTCAAGAGCTAGAATCAAAAGGGTTAATTGCAACTGAAGAAAGGAAGGGAGAAAGAAAGAAGAGAAAGAAAGAAAGAAAGAAAGAAAGAAAGAAAGAAAGAAAGAAAGAAAGAAAGAAAGAAAGAAAGAAAGAAAGAAAGAGGAAAGAAAGAAATGCTAACTCATACAATTCTGGCTTGGTCATCTGAGTGAATGGAAGTGCCATTCATTGAAATGGGGAATACAAAGGGAGAAGATTTGGGGGCAGGATAATAATATTGATTTGGGGTACCTGTGGGAAATCAAAATGGAAATGAATAATAGGCTTTTATATAAGTGGATCAAACTTCAGTAAAGTGGTCTGGGCTGGAAGTAAATGTTACAAGTGTTAATGGAAGTAACGGGAATGGATAAGATGGGTGGGAGAGTGAGTAATGTGAGATGAAGAATGCCAGGCAGAACCCTGAGGTAACCAACAGTAAGAAGAAAGATAATGGAGCCAGCCCAGGAGACCAAGAAGCAGCAGCACCCTGGGAGGCAGGAGTAAAACCAAGAAATACAGAGCATCGCAGAAACAAAGAAGAGACACTTTCAAAGAGGAAAGACAACTTAAGAGTGTCAAAAGCTACAGAGAGATCACACAATAACTGGAAATTGTCCTTTAGATTGAATAGCAGGAATATGAAAGGCCTTGGGAAGGACTGTTCAGGGAGGGAGGAGGACAGTGGTTGAAGCAAGGTTGGGAGATAAGACATAAAGAAAGTGAATGCAGACATTTTTGATATAACTTTATAAACAGAACATAGGCAGGTATGGGAGGGTCAAAGGGGTGAGGCATTTTTTAAGATGGGAGAAATTTGAATATATTTATTCTAGGTATCATATAGTTAAAACCATCAAGAATAGAATGTTTTTCCTATATAAAGCCGAACACACATAGAACACAGTTGGAAAAGTATACAGTTCATTTAATCCCTACATATGTGCACGTCTGTGTAAAAACCACTTAGATCAAGATGTAGAACATTTCCTGTATCCCAAAAGTTTCCCTCATGCCTCTCCCCATTCAATCTCACCTCAAGAGATAAATAAGCACTATTCTAATTTCTATCACTAGAGATTAGTTTTGCCAGTTTTAAATTTCATGTAAATGAATTGATACAATATATCTGAGATTCATCCATGTCATGCATGTAGCAATTTTTAAAATATACTGCAATTTATCTTTTCCTATGGAACTATTTTGAGTTGTTTCTGAAAGTTGATATAAATATTCTTGTATATAATCTTTTGGTAGACAGACATTTTCAATTCTCTTGGAGTAAAATGCTGGCTCATGGGACAGGTGAATATCCAGCATGAGTAAGTAAAAACTACAGGGGGGAAAAGTAGGTTTACAGTTGTGAGTACACAAAATAAAGTTTATTCTTGTATTATTACTTATTTACTTTCGTCTACCCCTATATAAACACAGGTTTTTTTAAGGGATAGTACCAATTACACTCCCAGTATCAAGATATCGAAATTCTTATCACCTAATCTTAGTATTATCTGTCTTTTTTATTTTAGCTTTCTGGAGAGCAAATGCTTTGACAGTCAGGCTTTTTGAGATTATACAGGCCACAGCTTCTCAGTTGGTATTTATAAACATTTTAAAGCTTTCTACCTTAAGCATTTTTCATTATTGGCTACTGCCTTTAGTAGGCCAAATCTAATATTAAGAACATGTAAATAGAATTCAGATGTTTCATAAGAAAGAGGTAATTTAATTCTCCTTTAAATTTAGCTAAATTATAACATAATGATCAGGAAAATCCTGTCAGAAAGAATCTCACTCCTAATTATGAAGATGTGGGAAATATTACAATCAATGTCTTAGTAAGAATTGAGTAGCGTATATTATGATGAAATTCTTCCTTGATACATCTACTCCAATTTACATTCTGTGTAAGTAGTGAGTTTGAAGATGATGGCTATTTTCTCTTCTCATTTTCATTTTAATGAACTATACTTAAAATCATCATTAACTATGATCAGAATTATAGACTCCACTGTTTTGAAGAATGCTCATGAATCTTTTGGGAGAAAATAATAAAATAGAATAAACTATTGGCATGAAATTGAATATTGGCTATTCTATAATTTGACACATAAGCTTTCCTTCTCTTTGATGCAGTTTCTATTTGATACAATATCTAAAACCTGACAGAGAAAGTAAATATACGACACTCAAATAACATTTTCTGTGTGATTTATTGTTACATTAAATAAATCTTTTTAAAAAATATACCTTATAGATTTTTTACAGACAGGAAGGGAGAGGGACAGAAAGTTAGAAACATTGATGAGAGAGAAACATCTACCAGCTGCCTCCTGCACACCCCCTACTGGGGATGCTCTGCAACCAAGGTACATGCCTTTGACCGGAATCGAACCTGGGACATTTTAGTCCACAGGCCAATGCTCTATCCACTGAACAAAACTGGTTTCAGTGTAGATAAATCTTTATTCTTATTGATATTACACATGAAGTTGGTGGTTAACATCATCTCTTAATAATTTAAATGTCATGGGAAATCTACTGAAAAATCTGTTCACATATTTTACCATAATAAGGTTACTTACAGACTTAAGTATAAAACCTGAAGTGATGAAAGTAGTGAAAATAATAGAGATACATGTTTTTATAACTGAGTTTGGAAAGGCCTTTCTAAAAATGACACCAAAACCAGTGAACAAAATTTAAAGTATTTGATACATTTGACTTCAAAATTTTAAATTTCTTTACTCAAATAAAATAATACCACATAAAAACAGATCAGTTCAGAAATGTGAAACATTTTATTGGACAACTGATCTGATCTCTTAAAAATCAATTTCATAGTGGGGAAAATGCAAAGGACTTCTGTAGATTTAAAAAAAAAAAAAGGAAAAAGACTTAACAACCTTGTCTGAGCCTTGATTGATTCCTGGTTTAAAAAAATTTTTTAATAGCCCTAACTGGTTTGGTTCAGTGGATAGAGTGTTGGACTGTGGACTGGAGGGTTCCATGTTTGATTCTGGTCAAGGGCATATACCTTGGTTGTGGGCACATCCCTAGTAGGGGCTGTGCAGGAGGCAAAAGAACGATGTTTCTCTCTCATCGATGTTTCTAACTGTCTATCTCTCTCCCTTCCTCTCTGTAAAAAATTAATAAAATATATTTTTAAAGTAAATAAAATAAAATAAACTAATAAAAAGATACTTAGGGAGAAATTTGAAAACACATTAGATAGTATTAAGAATGTTTTCTGTATTTATTAATTGTATAATTAATTTCTGTAGTTACTTAGTTGTAATTGAAAGACAAAGAAAAAGATTTTTAACAAATGTTTCATTAAGAAGTTAACACAGAAAAACATTTAAAAATTAATAAAAAGACAAAGACTTTATGAATAAAATAAGCAAAGGGCATAGAATCTGAAATAATGAAAGAATAAATAAAATGATCAGAAAATATATGGCAAATTTTTCTAGCCTGCTGGTAATCAAAGAAATGTCAATTAGATTGCCAACGATTTTTAAAAGTTCTGAAATTTACTATTACCTCAGAAATGGCTGGTAGAGGACATAAATTAGTTTAAAGTTGATGGATGATTTTTTAACATTTATCAAAACCCTTAAAAATTTTCCATTTCTCATAAACCTGAAGACCATGTTTATGTTCTCTTTTGAAAAGTGTCTCAGCATCACTAGTGGTCAAGGAAATGCAAATCAAAACTACATGAAATGTCACTTCACACCAGTTAGGAAGGCTATTATAAAAAGACAAAAGCTAAGTGGTGGCAAGGCTTTGGAAAGGATTCTTAAATACTGTTGATGGAGATGTAAATTGGTATAGCATTATAGGAAACAGTATGGAGATTTCTCAAAAAATTAAAAGTTAAACTATCATTTGATTCATTGATCTCAATTCTGGGTATATATCCAAAAGAATTGAAATTGGTATTTTCAAGAGATATCTGGACTCCATGTTCACTGTGGCATTATTCACAATAACCAGGATAAGGAAACAATCTGTCTACAAATGAATGAATGAATAAATACAATGTGGTAACTATACATATAAAAGCCTAAGCAACTGGCCAACTGGCCAACCGGCCAGTCGCTATGATGCCCACTGACCACCAAAGGGCAGACACTCAATGCACAGACATGAAAACATGAAAAAGACTGATGAATCTCAGAGGAAAGTGCGGAGGAGGAGGGCAGGAAGAGATTAACCGAAGATTTTATATGCACACTAGAGGCCTGGTGCACAGACTTGTACACTAGTGGGGTCCCTCAGCCTGGCCTGCAGGGATTGAGCTTAAACCGCAGTCCAACATCCCCTGAGGGGTCCTGGATCACAAGAGAGTGCAAGCCAGATCAGGGACCCCACCAGTGCACGAATCTGTGCACTGGGCCTCTAGTATCTATTATAATAAAAGTGTAATATGCTAATTAGACTGGAAATCCTTTTGGATGGCCTTCCAAATGAAGCCAATGCTGCAAAGGTAGCCCAGACCTGGGTGCCTGCTGGTGGCCAAAAGGAAGCCTGGGTCCCAGGTGCCAGAAGGAGGCTGGTGCCAGCAGCTGGGAAAAGGAAGGCCTACTCTTGCATGAATTCATGCATCGGGCCTCTAGTATACATATAATGGAATATTATTCAGCATCAAAAAGGGAAGAAATCTTACTATTTGTGAGATTCATCAACAGTGGATGAATCCAGAGGATATTATGCTAAATAAAATATGCCAGGCTCAGGAAAACAAATAATGCATGATCTTACATATGAAACCCAAAAAATTTACATTTATAAAGGAGAGCATAGAATGGTGGTTGCCAAGGGCTGGGGAGTAAAGGAAATGGGGAGATATTGATCAAAGTTACAACATTTAAATTACATAGGATGAATAAGTTCTGAAGGTCTAATGAACAGCATGATGACAATCTATAATAATAAAAGCATAATATGCTAATTGGACCAGATATCTTTCCAGATGTCCTTCTGATGTCCTTCGGACAAAGCCAGGGCTGTGAGTGAAGCCTGGGTCCTAGGTGCCAGAGGGAAGCCCGTGCCAGCAGCAGGGGGAAGAAAGGTCTATTCTTGCATGGATTTTGTGCATCGGGCCTCTAGTAACTAATAATACTGTATTGTATACTTGAAATTAGCTAAGAGAGTAGGTTTTAAGTATTTCTACCATATGCACAAAAATAGTAATGATATGAGGTGATATATATATTAGTAATAATAATTTCACAAATATATCTAAAAATATAAAAGTGTATCTAAAAATATCAAAACATCATATTGTATGCTTTAAATGTGTAACCAAGATAGGGAAACAATCTGTCTACAAATGAATGAGTGGATAAATACAATGTGGTATCTATACATATAAAGCTGAAGGAATATTCCCACCTTTAATTCCATAGCAATTTATGCTAAGGAAATAATGATGAGTTTTACAAGGATATGTGGATAAATTTTTCTTAAAATGAAATTTTGTAGGTATACTAAAATGGAAAAGTATTTATAGTGCACCATCATTCTAAAAGCAGATTACAAAACACAATTTATATAATCTCATTCATTCTAAACTTGTGGATTTTAAATCTTATATATTTACTTAAGAATTACCACTTACACTCAATCCAATAGGCCTTTGGATGATCACAAGATGGTGGTAGTGTGTTCTAAGGGAAACAGTCGAGAGAAGTTTACCCCTAAACAACAGTTCCTAAAATAATGTTTTAAAATGTACACATTAGAAAAATTTTTAATTTTTTTTACTACTTTATCATCTACCAATTCTGATTATTTCTTCCAAGGTCAATGATATTTTCTAAATAGCTTCCCAAAATGTATCTAGTTTTTAGACTCTATCAGCAACTTTTCTTGATTATTTAGTCTTTCAAATTGGATGTGTGTTACTGCATTCTACGGGTTTCTTTTTTGTTTTTGTTTTTGTCCTAATTCCTCAGTAAAGCAGAATTTTCCTCTGCTTTTGCAAAACAAAAGTTTTAGAATATAATTGACCTCATATACCTAGTATATCTTCATTTTTAATTTTTTTCTACATGTGAAGCAGTTATTTGACCTGATTTAACATAATTTGGAATTAGAATTTCTTCTCTGTGCTATACATCTGGGATCTGAATTTAAATTGAGAGTCTTCTAGACTTTTAAATGTTGTTTTTTCCATCCATGGTTTCTGTTAACCGATTTATCTCTTAGGAGGTTTTTTTTTATTCTGTTTTAAAGTCATATGCTCATGGTACAGTTGTAAATGCTCAGATAATCTAAGATCAGGACATTTTTATTTGTATTGTCCAAAGGAAAATAGATAATTAGGATTTACCTTTTTCCTCGGATAACAATGGCTTCTGTAGAAGAATCAATGTCAGTGTCAATTCACACCTGCAACCTATAATACTTAAAAGCTAGTTCTATATTAGTGACTCTCTGGTACTCTTATTTTTTAGCCTACATATTTTTCTTTTGGGGGCCTTTACAGTTAATCTTGGAGCTTCCTTCTCCCTCCCTCCCTTCCTTCCTTTTATTTTTTTTAATTTTTATTATTTTTTAAATATTTTTATTGATTTAAGATAGGAAGAGAGAGGGAGAGATAGAAACATCAATGATGAGAGAGAATCACTGATCAGCCGCCTCCTGCACAGCCCCCACTGGGGACCAAGCCCACAACTGGGCATGTGCCCCTGACCGGAACCAAACCCGGGAGCTCTCAGTCTGCAGGCCGACGCTCTATTTACTATCCCAAACTAGTCAAGGCCCTTTCTTCTATTTAAAAAGGCATCCACATAGAATGCCTGCATTCAGTATTTAGTGCAACAGAAAAAGCCTGGACTTTGGAGTCAGTGTTCCAATCCCAGACTTAATATATATGTGACCCAACCTCTGTTTCTTCATCTTTAGCATGTGAATACTATCTACCTCCGAGAGTCTTGTGTCTTCTCTTTCTGGCATTACACTGGGCTAGATAACTCTAAAACATACAAGACAGATAAGCTGTATAAAATATGACAAACAATTTTTAAAATATACACCAGTAACTGATGTAGAAAAGAGATACTTACATAAAGTTGGGCCTGCTCTTGTTCCTCAGATCCAGTCTTTGTCTTTGACCACCCTCTGTCACCAGGTTCCCTGGTCCTCTAGCTTCCTGTTGAGCTTAGTCAAGTGGGAACCCTGGCCAAAGTTTGTGGGGATTGGGAATGGTGAGGTCAAGGTATTTACTCTTCTCCCTCCTTATAAGGTCCTTTTGAACTGGCTGTGTCCCATAACCACCCATCACTGTTCTACCCAAGGAGGCCTGCACTGTACAAATCTCTCTTCTCTCATCATTTAGTGCCTAGAAGTGTGACAGTGCCATGAGGTCGGTCTCAAATTCCTTATGGTCCCTGCTTGCTGTGTGTACCTTTGTCACTAATCCCTGTGTAAATAAATGCTTTTTGAATCTTTCATTTGTTTCCTGTTGGGATCCTGATACAAACCACGACACTCAAAGGGCTACATGTTTCATTAAAGGTCGTCTGGGGAAAATATACCACCAGCACAAGAAGATAACTAGGATGTTAGCACAAGAAGATAACTAGGATGCTTGACTCGACCTCCTAAGGAATAATAACTATGGTTTTCACTGCCATTGAGGTCCAAAAGCAATACCTCTCAGGAATCTACAAAGTCCTGTTGAATATATGATTTCAAGCTTAAGTCGTAAAACATAGAGGAGAAGCTATAATGAGAACATCCAACATATTTCTAATAAGAGTTTCAGAAAGGAAAAATAGAGAGAATACAAGGATGATGCAAGATCTTAAAAACTGCAAGAGAGAAAAGGCATTGCCCACAGAGGAACTACAATGAAACTGAAATCAGGTTTCTCCACAGCAAAAATAGAGGCCAGATGACAACGGAATAAAATGTGTATCAGATAACAGTAAATGAACCAACTGGATAAATGAGCAATAAAGTTGCCTCCATCTCTTAGTTGACTGTTTTCTTATGAACCAAATGAGTTCTTTATACTTGATGCATATTTGTCTGTTTTACTCAATGCAATTCAGTGTTTGCATCTTTCTCTTGTTTTAGTAGTGTTTAGTTTTTCCATACTCGTACCTGTTAATCATTTTTTAAAATATATTTTTATTGATTTCAGAGAGGAAGCTTAGAAGGAGAGAGAGAAACATCAGTGATGGGAGAGCATCATTGATCAGCTGCCTCCTGCATGCCCCCTTGGGGGGGATCGAGCCCACAATCCAGGCATGTGCTCTGACTGAGAATCACAGTGACCCCTGATTCAGTGCTCAACCACTGATCCACATTGGCTGGCTGTACCTGTTATTCTTAACTAAAGTTGTTTTAACCTTTAAGTGATAAACTGTAAGTAAAAATACAGAAATATTTTAATGCGTATTGAAAAACAAAATGGAAAAATTATACTTAAGCTCTAGGAGATACAAATTAGAAAGAAATTAAGGAGTCTATAAAATTGGTTAGTAACTGTTGTCAGAAAAAAATATTGGCTGGGATTTGTAGCAAAGACTTTAGCTGAAAAGTGACAAAGCTTATGGAGAAAAGGCAATTCTGTTAATAGTTGAAAAACCATATGGTAAAATAATATATAGTATTTTACACATTGCATATTAGCAAAATGTCAAACATGATTACATCAGCCCTGGTAATTCTGTGGTAAAATCGGTATACTTACATGTTGCTAAAGGCAGAGACATTTACATTTACAGAATTGAAATTAAAATTTTTTCAGTCACATTAGCCTATTTCAAATGCTCAAAAGCTACAGGCAGCTATTGGCTACCATTCCGCTCTGCACAGAAGACTATTTCCGCCACCACAAGGAGCGCTGTGCACATGCTGCTCTATGGGACAGACACAGCAGAATGGCTGCTGGTTGAATAGGCACAACTTCCACTGGACTTGATGCTTGCCATTGTTCTCCAATGGTCGTATCAATTGACCCTCCCATTGGCACATTGCTCCAGCTCCTCTTAAACACTTGGTATTTTCAGACTTTTATTTTTCTAATCTAGTGGGTCTGAAATGTTGTATTTCACTGACTTAAATATGCATGCCCCTGATTACTAATGAGGTTGCGTGCTTATTTATTTATGAATTTATTATCCTTTCATATTTTCTTTTCTGAGTTCCCTGTTTGTTTGTTTTTCCACATTACTATGCTGAAATTATTTAAAATGGGAAAATGTCTGTGATAAAGGGATAAGTTAGAAGAGGAGGAACACAAAATTGGCCTACAATAATTGGATGAAAATAAATATCTCGATGATCAAAGTTTGGAAAATATGTCACAAAAGTTAACTTAGAAATATTAAAAAGTAGGACTTGGGGGTAACTTACTTTTCATCTAAAAATTATTTTAATATTGTCATACTATTTTATCATTTTCAAAAAAACAAACCAATGTAATATTGCTTGGATGTTTGGGAAAATTGCCCTAAAGCTTTTTACTCTTTGTTTTCTAAGTCTTTTTCCTGGCTCCATGTAGACTGGGTGATTATTTTTCTTTATTCCTGCTATTATTGTTATTTGACATTATTTCTTTCTGGTAGAACACTGTGTGCTTGACCTAAAAAAAAAAAAAAAAGGGTGCGTGTGTAAAATAGAGTGGTGAGAGAAGAAAAACATTTCAAGATTTGTATCTTTAATTAGACGACATGTTTAAATTGCAGTGGAAACTGCATTTCATAATTCATAGAAGATGGAAATGAGTTTCTGTGCCTATCTCTTGGAGACATCGTATTCGTGTTTGGAAATGTAACGTAAGCACACAGTAGTTAAGTAAGTAGTCCACTTAGGAAATGAATGAGGTTGTTTAAAATGTGGAACTGCACGGTTTAAAACAAAAACAAAACCGAGAGAGAGAGAGAGAGAGAGAGAGAGAGAGAGAGAGAGAGAGAGAGAGAGAGAGAGAGAGAGAGAAGATGGTTGTGTAAAAATTAAATACAAATTATTTCCTGTCTCCCTAAATCCTTGAGAAAGAATGGGCTGACTTCGTGTTTCACGACCACATTCGCAGCCAGCATCTGTAACCTCCCACCAGTGAAACGTGCTTCAGTTCCCACGCAAACCCAAACCGACTTGTCCCCCATCGGCCCCTTCCCTCTGCCTTACTGTCAGCCAGGCGTCTTTCTATTATTTTTCCATTTCCTGCCTGGATCAACTCTTCCAACCTTGCTGTTGCAGTCTGCTGAGTGATGACTTCTGCCCCTGGTGTGAGCACTCTCGGCAGCAGGTCCCGAGAGCACGGCCGGGACCTTTACCTTCAACAAGGACAGACGGGAGCTGTCTTTACAGTTTGTTTCTGAGGCCGCAGGCTCCAGTGATGCGGCAGTCCTACATCCTTCAAGCAGACTGAGTATCTCTTATGGGTCTCTGGGATTTTAGCAGCGTGAGCCGGAATGTGCCTTTGTGCTTTTTTGTCTTTCCTTACTTGCTTCCCAACGAGCACTTCTTAAATGACTTGTTCAGAGCAGAAGGCAGAGAGCCTCTGAGTTTCTTGCCTTTGCCCTTGCCCTTGCCCTTGCCAGGGACTATGCCACTCTTCACTCATCTCTCTATGTGGGGCTGTTTGTTAATGCATGAACTCATTTGTAGTAGGTGTTGCCGTGCTTTTGATTTGCGACGAGATGTCAGATCATATTTGAGTGTTGCAACATGAGTTCAAGGACAGCAGATAAAAAGGGGCCAAAACGAAGCACAACTTTCCAAACAAGATATTTAAAACATGAGGATGAAACATTGCCCAGTAAAACCTGGAGTGAGAAGCAAATAGGATTTGCAACTTGAACGCACACCCTCCAGGAGGCTTCTCAGAAGAATCTGCCAAGCAATGCTTGGCTCCTGGGGGCGCCTGCCACGGGGGTGCCATGTCACTGCTGTCCTGGCTCCTCCTGTGGTCTCTTCCATCTGCCTACGTTGAGCTAAGGTGTGAGTTGGAATCTGTTTATTAAGAGTTCCCTAATGTGTATCCTGAATGTCATCTGAAAACATCCTTTTCTCCAGGTGTCTGGAATGTGCTTGGATGTTTACTGAAGCTACTCTTTTACTTCATGGAATAAGATCTGTGGCCTTGAGTTGAGATTTGGGGGCTCTCCCTAGGCTCATCTGCTCTAAAGATCAGCCTTACCAGTAGTGTGCCAACATCATTGCTTCTTTCCCTTGAATACTAGATGCCTTCCCTGAGGAGTATGGCAGTAATAGGTTCACCCAGTGCTTCTCAAAGTATGGCTCCTGGATCTGCTGGGAACTTATTATGAATCAGATGATCAAGCCCCAGCTCAAACCCACTGAATTAGAAACTCTGGGGATGCAGCACGGTATTGTGGTTTAATATGCTTTTCAAGTGACTCAAATGCAGATTAAAGTTTGAGAACGTCCAACCTAAGCCTGTGGGCGTCAAAGTTATGCATGCAAGGCGATCTGAAAGAAAATATCATAACTTTGTATTTTAGAGTCTCCTTTTCTAATTCTTTCTTCTGTACATTTTAATACATTCAATGCGTTAGCATCATTAAATGTGGAAAAAGTTATCAACAAATACAGGTTGTATCTAAGGAGTGCTGCATGTTTATTTATTTATTTTTATGGGGATGCATGGTATACAAAGTTTGAAGCCTACCTGTCTAACATCTAAAAATTCTTATGCTCTATATCCAACTGAGCCATTAGTCACCAACAATGTCTTTTTTTTTTTTTTTGCATTAATACAGGGGTGTGCATAAGTAGGCTTTAGTTGTGAGTATGTGAAAAACAGAGTTTAGTGTTGTATTGTTATTTATTAACTAGAGGTCCGTGCACAAAATAAGTGTCCCTCAGTCCAACCTGCACTCTCTCCAATCTGGGACCCCTCAAGTGATGTGCGACTGCCCTGTCACAATCCAGGACTGCTGGATCCCAACTGCTTGCCTGCCTGCCATCCTAATTGCCCCTAACTACTTCTGCCTGCCAGCCTGATCACCCCCTAACCACTCCCTGCCAACCTATTGATGCCTAACTGCTCCCCTGCCAGCATGTTTGTCCTTAACTACCCTTCCCTGCAGGCCTGGTCTCCCCCAACTATTCTCCTGTGCAGGCCTGGGTCCCACACAACTGCCCTTCCTTGCAGGCATGGTCCTCCCAAACTGCTCTCTCTTGCAGGTCTGGGTCCCTCCCAACTGCCCTTCCCTGCAGGCCTAGTCACCCCCAATTTCCCTCCTCTGCCAGCCTGGTCAACCACTAATTGCCTTCCCCTGCAGGCTTGATTGCCCCCAACTGCCCTCTCTTGCAGGGCTGGTCCCTCCCAATTGCGCTTCTCTGCTGGCCATCTTGTGGTGGCCATCTTGTGTCCAGATGGGGTCAGTCATCATTGACCACATAGGGGCAGCCATCCTGTGTGTTGGAGTGACTGTCAATTTGCCTATTATTCTTTTATTAGATAGAAGGATTAGATAGGATAGAGACCTGGTGCATGGGAGGGGACCAACTGGTTTGTCCTTGAAGAGTGTCCCGGATCAGGGTAGGGGTTCCCTTGGGGTGTGGGGAGGACTGGGCGAGGGGCCTGTGATGGTTTGCAGGCTGGCCATGCCCCTGGGTGATCCAAGCAGAGGCCCTGGGATTTATTTATCTTCTATAATTGAAACCTTGTAGCCTCCAGCAGAGGCTAAGGCAGGCCAGGGCTGGTGGAAAGCTTGGCTTCCTCCATTGCCAGGGAAACCCTAGCCTCCTGCTCTCTCAGTGGCTGCAGCCATTTTGGTTGGGTTAATTTGCTGGTGAACATGGCTTGTGGGTGTAGCAGAGGTATGTTCAATTTGCATGTTACTCTTTTATTAAATAGAATTACTGTATTATTTTTCATACAAACAACTGTAAATTTACTTTTGCCCACCCCTGTATATTTGCTTCACTACTCACTTCTGAAACATTTTGCAAATAATTTATAGTGTTCGTTTCTTCATTTGTGCAGGGAACTCTCCCATTCCTAGTGAAGTGTTAAAAAAAATCCTCTGCATTGCATACTGGATGCTTTGGCCTCTTCTTGGGCAAAGACAGAATAATAATGTCCCACGGACAGCATCTATGCCATCTTCTCCTTCCCCTCAATGCACTCAGTGTTTCTCTCCTGCATGCAGAGAGAGAGAAAGAGAGCTAGAAAGAATATTCTGTATCTAATCCAATCCAACTGTAAACTTACTTTTGCCCACCCCTGTATATTTACTTCACTACTCACTTCATGCCCTTTACCATGCTCATTACTTTACTTAGATGAAGGGTCACCAACAATGTCCTCTCCTCCCCCCGTTCCCCACATACACCAGGCTGTGCTAGCGTGGTGTGCCTCCTGTGTTATACACTTATGCTCCCCTTGTTATAGGGGTTTCCTCAAGTTAGGCAGAAAATATTGTATACCTACAAATAGAAAAATGAAGGAACTAAGAGTAGGGCTGATTTCCAAGCCACAATCATTTAAGGGATCAATAAAGAAAAAGTAGGAAATTTTTATTTAATTCCTGACACAATATTTTATAGAAAGTATACTCTCAATATCTGTGCACTGGATGCATGAACAAACATATGAACATTCCTGAGCACATTGTGGCAACTTCACGTAGCAGTTGAATACAAAAGTGTAGGTTTGAGTCTTATCATTCCGTTTACTATTTGTGTGATTGAGAAATCTCCATAACCTTTCTTAAGCCTCATTTCCTTCCATCTGTAAATTAAAGATAAAGACAGTAGCGATTTCATGGACTCATTGTGAGAATTAAATGAGATGTAAGTGCTTACTTAGCATGGTGTCTGGCACATAGTAAACTCTCAATAAATGTTTGTTATTTTGCATTTGGCTACAGCTGAGTCAAATTCCAAGAAATAATAAAGCAGGTTTCTACCTTCAAGTCCTTTGTCAGTAAGTTCATTAATCTTTTTTCCCCTTAGCAAAGGACTAATGATCTTACATAATTTATGCTAGTTTGAAAATCAAAAGGAATGCTTCTATGGGAGAGACTGACCTAAATGTGTGTTCATCATTATCTCCCCCTGCCCAGATGTCCGTCTGCCTGGAAGAGTTGTTTCTGCTCTTGAGCGAACAATTGGCAGAGGCACAGAGTCCTGTCATTCCGTTTCACCTAATGGTGCATTATACTTCATTATCAAAGAAAGAAGAAATTAGATGCAGCTCTCCACTGTGGAGCCATTCACTTGAAAACTTGATGGCAGTAAAATGATACCACACCAAGGAAAAAATAAAAGACTACAAGTTTTCTATCACTGTGCAGAAAAAAATTAATTTGTCTTAACGGAAGCTTTACAATATGTTATCATCAAAACACCATGGGGTAATCTTGGGAATTTCAATGAACTCTTACAAAAGGATTCCAGGAAAAGTAACACTTTCTTCTCTTTCTTTTCCAAATTCACCCTTGTGGACAAAAGGAAATCACAGTAAATACTATGTGAATGTGAATTAATAATTAAGTAAGAAGAAAGCCTGTGACAAAGATAGAACAATGTCTAGACATCATATACACAGTTGCCTCCCTGGAGCACTTGGCCATTCATTTGTGTTGATTATGATCATATGGCTCCTATATAGTACTTCACTTAAATCTTTTCATAATGCCAATGAAGCAGCTATCCTTATTTTAGTTCATTATTTGAGGCACTTAGTGGTTAAGAAATCTGCCCAAGGTCATACATTATGAGTCATGAAATCAGGAAATAATAAACTCAGACTGTTTGACACTATCACTTAGGCTTCGCTGATAGAGGTTGTGGGGTAGTGTTTATGTTAATATTTATTCCTTCTTAGAGAAAATGTGAACAACTGCAGGGAAGTGGGCTCTTCCTCCTGCGGTCAGATTCCCAGGTGCTGAAATTACCAGCCTGGCCCCTTTGAGAAGAGTGCATGTGCCACATGGTCAGCCTTGAAGGTTCAGTTTGATTCATTTCCACAACCATGGACTGAGAGCCTTCAGCAAGTCAGACACTGTGACTGTGCTAAGTGCTTGGGAAAAAGAAATAATGAACAAAAGGTCCTGCTCTTGAGGATATTAATCTGTAAAGAAATGTACCAAAAGCTTAATAATGGATACTTCTGGTATTTATGTGTCATACTTTCTCTTTTTACTTTTCTGAATAAATTCTGTTAATATGCATTACTTAAAGAATCCATTTACAAAAGAGGGCTGCAAGAAAAGAAACTCTTAAGAAACCTAGCTGTGATAGTGAAATGTAACCCCAACCTTCCAACTCCTTACATCTCATAGGCACTACTCTTTAAAGTCACCCTGAGAACCAATTAATTGAACACTTATTGTGTACTAGACAATCTGCTAACTGTTGCAAGTTATCGATAAACAAGATAAACCTGCTGGCTTTGAGGAATTTATAGTCCTGTGGGAAAAGCTCCTAATGGAATCCGACATTTTTGTACACAGACACTGGTTCTGTTTGCATAAAGCTTTTGCCTTTTTGTAGAAAATAGCTCTTACATCTGTCTAGAAATGTGCATTTCCATATTACATGAAATGTCATCCTTTCAGTTATGCAAAAAAAAGATTTTCATTGCATACCAATAAAAAGGCAGAATAATACCACAGAATCCTATCTATACTAATAAAAGGTTAATATGCTAATTAGACTGGATCGACTGGATGTCTTCTGGACATCCAATGTCCTTCTGGATAAAGTCACAGTGGTGGGGGCCAAGGCAGAGGCAGTTAGGGGAGATCAGACCTGCAGGGGAGAGCAAATAGGGGCAAGATCAGGCCATCATGGGGCAGCAAGCAGTTAGGGATTCGATCAGGCCGGTAAGGGATCAAACAGCGGCAAGTCAGGCAGCAGTGATTAGGGGCGATCAGGCCAGCAGAGGAGCAAGGGCGATCAGGCAGACAGGTAGAGTGGTTAGGGGCTATCAGGCAGACAGGCAGGCTAGTGGTTAGGAGCCAGCAGTCCTGGATTGCAAGAGGGATGTCCGACTGCTGCAGGGATCAGGCCTCAACTGGTAGTTGGATATCCCCTGAAGGGTCTCAGATTGGAGAGGGTGCAGGCCAGGCTGAGGGACCCCACTCCCTCTGCACGAATTTTGTGCACTGGGCCTCTAGTTAGATATAATATTTAAAGAGCCTCTAGTATTGGGTAGAAGTCTGAAGTTGAAACTGTACACTGCAAAATGCTAAAAAAAAAAGTTCTGACTTCTAAATTCTTCTTATAAACTAAAGAATGAGCTAGAGGGCTAACCTGGAGGTACTGAAGCTCTATGTTTGCTGTTGTTATTAGTATGATAAACAGAGGCCATTGTCTGCCTAACCTTAAATCCTGCCCAGTGAGCCTTTCTGCCTAAATACCTCTATGAGTCTAAAAAATAGAATCTCAGGCCTGTGGTGGCCATATTTTGGACTCTCCTGGTCTTTTGTCACCACTGTAAACAGTCTCACATGTAAGAAGAGGTGACTGGCATTGCAACTATGATGGATTTGACAATTAGTTATTCTATATCAATACAGTTCACATGTCATAATTCATTTTTAAAGTATTAACTGGCATTTTGTGCTGTTATAGTTAAAGGAGATGAGGAGATTCCTTTTTTTAATCTAAAACTCTCTTTTGTATTAAATTGAATAAATTCAATTTGCTCAGCTCTCTTGGGTTGTTTTAAAACTGGCATTGTTTCAGCAATATTGATGAAGCCTGCAGCTTCAGCTAAAGAGAAATACAGCAGCACCTGACTTAATGACATAATTAAGAATGAAGGGCTAAATACCATTTAGCTAAACTAATAGTTCAATATATGGAGGCCTAAAATCCCAGTGGATTAAAGCAGGAATGAACTGCATGCTGCAATAAATGACCCAGACTTTGAATATAATGAAAACAAATGAGTTGAATTCTTTGCAGTGTATCACATGATAATTGAATAATTGACCTTTAAAGATCATTGACATCAGGTACAAAAAATAAGCACCCACAATTGAAAATCCTGATTTTAGATGTGAAAAAAAACCACATATTTTCCAGAATAAAATAGGAAACAGATAGTTATATGTTTCTGTAAAATAAATGCACACTCACACACACATATTCACAAACACATACATATTTAGGCACAGACTGATCCTAGCTATAGTCACTGGGAAAGAGCTGTGTTCTACCCATGTAACCTAATGTGCCAATTGTCATTCCAGCAGAGATTCAAGAATTCAAGACTCAGACTCTCTCAGCCACAGGCCTCTGTGTGCCAGCTGTGGGAATCCCATCCCCCGGAACCAGAACCTAACGAGCTGTATGCGGACTCCATATGACCCCAAACAGTAGATCATAAAGAGAAAACCACTGAGAGAATCAGAGGGAGAAAAAAATGGAAGGGCCAATGCACTGGCTGGTGTGCTAAGTAGTTAGAACATCGGCCCACACTCTAAAGGGTCTTGGGGTTAATTCCAAGTCAAGGGTTCTGTCCCTGGCCAGGTTGGGGCACATATGGGAGGCAGCCAATCCATATGTCTCTCACATAGATGTTTCTTTTCCCCTTCTCTGACTCTCTCTCCCTGTCTCCTTTCACTCTCTAAAAACCGATGGAAAAAATATCAGGTGAGGATTAAAAAACAAACAAAAAATGGAAGGGCCAAAAAACCCTCAAGCCCAAAGGATAGAAAGATGAGGGAAGAGGCTAAGACAGAGTAAGAAAGCTATTTTATTTTGGAGATTGTCAAGATAGGGCCTTATATATAAAGGTTCATTTCCTACTGATAGATAGGCATGAGATTCAAGTATCATGAAAAAGAATTCATGATGTGCAGCCTATTAACTCTGTCAGCCTCTGATGCTCTGAGAAATTCCAAGAAAGTCTCAGAATCGCCAACAAAGTCACCACCCAACCCCAATTCTCCCCAGCAATGTTTTAATCAGTAACTTCTAAGATAAATAAGATGATTTACAATTCAATAGTCATATTTTAGTCTTATCCTATCTAATAAAATAATAATATGCAAATTTGACTGTACCTTCGCTATGTTACCAGCCAATCAGGAGCAAGGGGCAGGGACTAAGTGTTGCCAGAGGCTGGGGCTGAGTGGTGTGAGGGGCAGGGCTAAGCAGCACGAGGCAGGGGGACGAGTGTGGTGGATGAGTATGCTGAATGTTTTAGGAATGTATGTAGGTGTGAGGTGCACGGAGAGAGTGGGGACACCCTGAGCAGCGGACACAACTTCTGCATGCAGATTCGATGGGCGCACTGGGCTGGTAAGTGGAGAGGGAAACCGACTATTGTATGTTCACAGTGTCTGAACCCCAAGCCGCTGCGGATCTGTGAGGGTGGCTGTCAGTGCCGTGAGGGTGGAGGGTCCCAGGAGCAGTGGGCAGCCTCACCGGGGTGGCTGCAGGTAGCATGGTGCATGGTGCATGGCAGCAGAGGCCGCGGGTGGGGTCCAAGCGGGTGGCGGTGGCCCCAGGGGCTCAGAGGCTGTGGAGGGAGCTTTGGGAAGGGAGCACCATCAGCACCACAGCCATGGCCAAGGGGCGCTGGAAAGACCCAGCTGCTTCTGCCTTTTGTGAGCAGAAGCCGCTCCAGTGAGGCTAGGCTGCCAGAAGAACCTCAGAGGGGAAGAGGGAGGGAGAAGGGAGAGAGCAGGGAGGGAAAGATGGGGGGAAGGAAGGAGAGTGAGCATGGCTGTGAGGGGGCAGGGGAGCTCCGGCGTGGGGAAGGAAACTGCTGGAGCAACAACCCTGAGTGACCTCAATAACTTTCAATTTAAAGAAGGAAAAAGGGAGCTGGAAAAGTATATAGGTGCTGGGCCTTGGCAGACGCAAACCCTAGGTTCTGGGTCTGCAGCGGAGCATCTCTGGGCACTACAGGGAAGGCAGGAGAATGGTAGCCAGGGAGCTGGGGAGGTGCTGCGTGCATAGCAGGGTCCTCCAAATGGCAGCCTTCGTGGGGAGAGGTGGACATGCAGACTGAAGGTGGGGGGACACCTTTCATTTTGAAAATGAAATTCATTTCAATAAACACTCCCTCTGTAATTATTCAAATTGTATGCATAGATTTTGGGGGGACATCTCCCGAGTCCCACCGATCTCCGCAGTCAAGGTTGGGCGCACCCAGCCCAGTGCTCTGCATCCAGTGCCCGTGCCCCCAGTGCTGCGCAGTGATGGGGCTCTAGGCAGCTCGCCCCTTGGCTGCCGCAAGTGCAGGGTACCCCTGGGGCTGGGTGGTTGCGGCCGGGGCTAAGGCCTGAGCTAGGGGAGCAGGGTCAAGGCATCCAGGGCAAAGCCAGCCATTGGCCCAATTGAGGGGGCAGGTTGGGCTGAGGGTTCACCCACCCCCAGTGCACGAATTTTGTGTACCTGGCCCCTAGTTTCATTATAAGATTCATAATATCAGGAAACTGATGGCTATTGATTTTTTTAAGTGTTTAAAATCTGTTTAAATATAATTTTTACTCTTTAAATGGAAAATAAATAAGATGGTTGGTAATGCTACCCATTATTTATCAACTCTCTCCCAACAGGGTCAGGGGGAAATGTCAGAGGTCATGTCAGAGATCCTGCCAAAGGACAAAATGAAAGTAACAGGAAAATGAGGGCCATAAATAATATGGTCCTAAATCATGGACTGTGCTGGCCCCTTGAACCTAGTTGCTTTGCATAAAGTTGCTACCTTGATCATAATTCTAACCAACCAGGTCTATAATTCAGTTGCACTTCACTTTCTCCTTCCTGTGAAAACCCTTTCATTTCTAACTCAACCCGAATAGCTCTAGGGCAGTTTGATCCCCACTGGGTGTTCAGTGGTGAGGACATCACAGAGCCATATGTTCCCATGAAAGGAGGTGCTATGAAGTGAGGGGTTTACTGCAATTATTTCTCCAGTGATCCTGGGAATACCAAACTTGCTATGACTCTCTATGAAGAAAATACAGGTCTCCACCTAAAATACAACTTTCATTAAAAAAAAAAAAACTCACTAGAAGAAGATTATGAGAAAAATGGAGACATCGGGAGGAAATGTCTTCTTTTCATTTCTTCTCATTAACTAGGCTTCTCTTTTTATTGCATTGCTTATTTTGGTATAAAATAATATAGTTATTTAGTAGGTATCTGGCATATGTTCTGGGTTTATGAACTCCGATAGATCTTGTAATTGCCTGTAAGAGTGAATCTGAAACCTAAAATAATAACTGGGTCACGTATCCACATATATGTGTGCCCTCTTTGACCTCTGACTCTCCACGGGTTCTATACCCTCAGGGTACTGACTACCTGAGTGTCTGCTTCAAGGAAACGTTGGAGGCTAGATTCTGAGGCTGTCCTTAAATTTGGCACAGGGTTAGGGTTAAGTGGAATCCATCTGGGAAGAAACCACAGGCGGTCTTAGAAGAGATAACCTGGAGATAAAAATCCTTGGGTAAACCATTAAATCCCTTTCCTCCCTGGCTATTTGCTCAGAAAAATAAAGCAAAGGGTATGTATGATTCCTTCCCTCATCCCATTTGGCTTCCTGAATCTTTCCTTACCATTGGCTCAATAGCCAACAACAGGACTGACTGGGAAATGACAAACTTGGTTACATTGGCTGCAACAGGAGTTCCTGGTTTCCATCTCTGCTATAACAAACCCCACACGTTTACTAACATCTGTGAAGTGCTGATGCTGGTCAACAGGGTCACACCTATTTTCCTCAGGCTCGTGGCATGTTTATTTAATCAAAGTTCATATGTGGGAGCAGTAAGCGCATAAAACATGTAATAAGAGAGCAGATAATTTTAAAACCTGAGACATCACGCAAGCATGGGGCTAAGTAAACACAGCTTTCATGAGTTAAGCGGGATCGCAGCCAACCTCCAACAGTCCTTCACAATTGTACTCGTTTTCCCACACATTGTCCCATGTGATCCTCGCAACAACCTCGAGGTACTTTAGTCCGAATAGTTGTTATTCCTACTTCACAGTTCGGGAAACTGAGTACCAGAGAAATTAAAGTGGCTTTTCTAAGATCACAATTCTAACCAGCCAGGTCTATATTTAGCACTAAGTTTTCTGACTCCAGAACCCATTTTCCTTTTATTATGTTTTGCTGCCTTCAACTAAATATATAAACCATTACATTAAGGACAGACTTTCAAAGCAACAAACATTTTGCTGGTTTTCAAAAAGCTTTTAGTAGCTGCTCAGAACACCAAAGTCTGGCAAATTTGGCAAAAACGCAGACACAGGGCCAAGGCATTTTGTAACTGAAATCTCCAGTGTGCTCTCTCCTAAACTTGACCTCACTAGTCGTAAAGCTTCTCAGTTGTTTTGTTCAATTTATGCCATGAAATTAGTTGGGGAAATGAAAATCCTTGGACATTAAGAAAATACCCATCACCTAGGTTCTACAATTAACATTTTATCACGCTTGCTTTACCACATATCTACCTGTCTTTTCATCCCTCTATCCAACCAGAAATTCACATTATGTTTCGAAGTTGCAGACATCAGTAAACTTTACTCCTGAATAGTTTAGCATGCATATTATTAACTAGAGGTCAATACTTGCTCACAGTTCTCTTTTTAGGTACAATTTTCTTATAATCAAATGCATAAAACTTAAGAGTACCATTCAATAAGTTTTGCCAAATGTATACACCTGTGTGTCTCAAATCTCTATCTACTCTCAGCCCAGAAAGTTCTCTGTCCTCATGCCCCTTCCCATCACTATTCTAATATTTGTCACTATTAATTAGTTTTATCTGTTCTACAACTTCATATAAATTGTGTTATAATTTATTTCCTCTTTTGCGTTAAGGCATTTTTCTCGCTGAAGATCATGTTCTTGGGATGCATCTATGTTGTTTCATGAGTCAGGAGTTTATTCCTTTTAATTCTTCAGTATTACTCTATTGTGGGAATATACTAATTTCACTTTCCTCTTGACAGACACCTGGCCTATTTCCAGTTTTGGGTTATTCTAAATAAAACTACTGGGAATACTCCTATAGAGATCTTTTTGTAAATCTTTTCATTTCTCTTGGGTAATTACCTGAATTGCCAGGTCATAGGACAGGAGTATGTTTAGTTTTATAGAAATTTCCAGAACTATTTTCAAAGGAATTGTACCATTTTAACCCCCACCAACAGTGCATGAGAGTCTCTGTTGCTGCACATTATCACTGATAGTTGGCTTGATCGGTCTTTTTTAAATTACAAAATAAGACTATCCACCATAGAAAGTGTTTCTATCATCGAGGGATGATTAAGGCGATATCCATACACATGTACCCCTGTTATTGTATCAGTTCAGGTTTCTTAAGTTGGCTAATTAAAGACATTAAATCCTAATTCTCCTCCTTAAGGAGTTATTTGAAAGATACATTATTTGGCAGTTATTTTAAATGTTTTTGCATTCAACTTAAGCTCTAAAGTCACTGAACTATTGTTGATGTTCATTTCTAGGGTGTTTTCCTATTAATACTGAGGCTTTCAACATAATCAAAATGGCCAGTTTAGCTTTTGACTTATACTCATAAGAAAATAAATAATCACAACCTAGTCACTAACTGATAACATTTCTTTTGTCTAAGTTGAATGAGCATCAGTCACCTCAGGAATGTCTCTTACAAAATTTTAAGAAGAATGAATCATTGTAGATTATGTCTAAGTGAGATGTGGTAAAGTTAACTCTGAGTTAAGTTGCTGCCATTTACTTTTAAAATCATTATTTAAAAATATGATTTCAGAGTGGGGAAGGGAGGGAGAGAAAGATAGAAACATCAATGATGAGAGAGAGTCATTGATTGACTGCCTCCTGCATGCCCCCTCCTGGGGGTTGGGCCCACAACCCAGGCATGTGCCCTTGACTGGAATCCAACTGTGACCTCCTGGTTCAAGAGTCAATGCTCATCTACTGAGCAGCACTGGCTGGGTACAACTGTATGTTAATGTAAATGTTTCCTTAGGCTTTACCATTTATCCCTGGGAAGTTTCAAGCTTTCAGATTGCTGTTTCTTGGCTTTTCCTCCATTCCCCATGCTCTGACTCTTGCTCATTTGTTATGAAAATAAGTCTAAATGATCTTATTGCTTCTCAAAACCGTATTTCAGTTCACTACTTATAACATTAAACAGAGTATAACCCATTTGACAATTTACCTTTTAATGAACCTTTAGTAATTAGTAATACAGTCGAGTGCTCTAAAGTGGAAGAAATAAAATATACAAGCCTCGAGGCTGATGTATCCTGGTCAAGGGATCATGAATCACTGATATGAAAGATAATGTTTCTACTGCTCTTTAACTATTCCTCTCTTTCTCTATACTTCAGTTTTTCCAAGATCTCAAAGGATAATCCATGAGTATATGTATTAAGGTTTTAACAAGGAAATGTGTAATGCAACTTTAGCAGCAATTAATTTTAGTTTGGCAGATTCCACTTCCAGTGGCACCTATTTAGTCCCTTCCCATAACAGTTACGAAGGGTGAAAGGGTTCCACAGTTCCTGGAATCGCCATTGGCTACATAGGCATTAGGGAGATGGCACCCAAGGAAATGTTATGAATTAGGCATTTTAATCTCCATTTCTGTTTGCCTTTTACAGAAGCACTTAATACATTGTTTTATATCTCTCTGTCTAGCTACAAAATAATAAACAAAACATACAGGCTCTGAAGGTATGACTAGAATATTAACTCTAGTCATTTCTTTAAATTACTTTAAATGTCATCTATATATGAGGTTTGCATATTTTGGAACTAAGCCACTACACACATATTTTGTATATTTGAAAATAAGAATACTCCACGGCTTGGAATGATACTATCCTTGCTAATTGTCCCACTCATCAAATGTACAATGCATACAACAGATTGATTATAGGTGGTTTTTTAAATCTGCGTATGAGCCACCAGGGCCAATGTTATGCGTAGGTGAAATAGGCAGCTAGGATTGGGACGATCAAGCAGCACGGAAATGAACTGCCTACCTTAAAATATTTTCCCTCTAACCTGCCTGAGGGATGAGACACTATCATTACATTTTCCTATCGAAGTCAATGTATTAGCATCTAACATACAGCATGATTTTGATTACACCAACTAGTAATGCCCCTTATCTCTTCAGAGTCTAGTGGGGCCATGCAGGGATGGGCCACAGACAGAGACATTTTGAAAGGCTCAGATGCTCTGAGATAATAAGACCTTGTGTGTGTGTGGTGGAGCAGTATGGAGGTCCAACCTGAGGGTGGAAGACTCTGAAAGAAAATCTGGAAACTTTCACCAGAGATATGCTTGATTCTAATGTAGGCCTAGGGCTAGACCCCTGAGACACCAATGAGAGGGTAATATAGTCTTTTATTTTTCTGATAAAGCCACATTTTGCATATAAGCTCTTTGGAGACACTTTGTTCTTTCTGACACAGGAAAGACACAGGATGACTGTGCACCTCACTGGCGCTGAAGCAAAAGAATGTTGCATTTTCTTGTGTTATGTAAGCCACAAAGTTAGACACATTCTGGCTCATCCACTAAATAAGTATTGAAAATGGAAACTGTCATTGTAAAGTGCTGCATAAATACAAATTCCTTTTACATCAAGAATTTAAAAATTGAAACCTCAGTTTTTCTCCTAATAATTACTGCAGACATTTTGCCACTGACCCACTTTCCAAAGGAATCAAATCCAAACACCGCATTATTTCATCAGATTCTAATGCATTTTAAATGAATGAGGATAGAAATAAAAATAACACATTAGGACAATTGGCAGAGTACACTTGTAAGCTTTTTCCATTTCAAATGTATCCCTAAACTTTATCCCTTTTGTTTAGTTTGCTTCATTCAACACATGCTAATTTACTCACATATAAAAGAAAAAGTTTTGCCCTGGTGGTGGTGGTGGTGGGGGGGTATCCATTTCAATTCTGGTCTAAGGCACCACTTGGGGTGCAGCTTCACTCCAGCCTAGTCAGGTGCTTGCGGGAAGCAAGCAATGGATGTGTCTCTCTCACATCGATATTTCTCTCTTTCCCTTCTCTCCCTCTCTTTCTCCTACTCCTCATCCCCATTTCCACTCTCTCTGAAATTCAATAGAGAAAATAAAATATCCTTGGGTGAGGATTTAAGAAAAAAAGAGTTATATTGACAACTAACTCCTCTTTCCTTAATCAAAAAATAAAAGTGATCACTCGTGTTTGATCATATTCAAATTTATTTTTAATATATTTTTATTGATTTTAGAGGGGAAGGGAAAGGGAGAGAGACAGAAACATCAATGATGTGGATAGAGTATCAACATCCACACACCGATGCTCTATCCACTGAGCAAACCGGCTAGGGCTATCATATTCATATTTATATTTTATCATAGTGAATAGATAAAGGCTCAAGAACTGTAGAATAAATTTTAAAACATAAGTTCAGTGTTTAGTTAGCACTACATTGTTAAGCATAATTATTAGAATTTTATTACTTCTCTCTTTTTTCATAAAAATTTTATTTTTTCATTAAAAACATTTGGCCTCTCACAAATTAACCTTAGCAAACGATAAAGGAACATCCTTTTGACCAAAACAAAAGCTTTTGATAAAAATAATTTGTATCTCTAATCATATTATGCTTGAGTCTTAATATTAAAGAATAATCTCGCCAATGGCAATTGACTAGCTCTTCGTCTCTTTGAAAATAAGAGGTTTTAATCTCTTCTTGCAAACCAGGATATTTTTATGGTTTAAATATATTTTGGAATTTGTTCCAATACTTAGGTTGAAAATATCTGGTATTTTCAATTACTTAAAACATTTATGATTTTCAACTCCCAGCAGAAATCTGCTGCTGAAGGGGGGAAAAAATTAAGAGCTGTTAGTCAGAAAGACACTTACATAAGAACTATAATATTGGTCATTGGCTTGAAAGCAGGAAGTCCTAAATTTTAGACTCAAAGATTTAAGGAAGCATTATTCAGCACCTTTTCCTCTCAGAGCTAAGGCGAATGGCTGATGAGTGAAATCCTGAGAATGTTCACAGCTTTTCTCTTTCATTGTGTTGCAGCCCAGAAGGTGGTGAGATCCATCCAGAAATCTGTCGGCTTTATATCCAGCTGCAGTGCTGCTTAGAAATGTACACAACAGAGATGCTAAAATCCGTATGTCTGCTGGGGTCTCTTCAGTTTCATCGAAAAGGTAGCTACATTTAATATATTGCCATAAACCCTGAGGAATATTAAGCAGAAGCTCATCTTTTGCAAAGTACCTGCACGCACTGTATGTCTATCCACACACAATTAGAATGGATGTAAATGTTCAGGAAATATTTGGTATTTATACTAATAAAATATAAAGATGCAAATCAACCATACTTTTGTGACACCCAGCAGCCAATCAGGAGTGAGTATGCAAATTAACCCAACAAATATGGCAGGTTAATTTGCATATTCAGGCATTCCACACCACCCCAGCCACTCTGGGCCTTTGGGTAGTGTGGGAAGACAGAAAGGTAGCTCTGGGCTGTAGCAAAGGCAGTGCCAGCAGCCAGGGGAAGGAAGGCCCATTCTTACATGAATCTTTGTGCATTGGGCCTCTAGTAAATTAATAAAAGAAATCAATATCAATTCTAAATGCCAAGAACACTGATCGCCTTGAGCAGAAATTGTGATAGAAAACAGTTCTCAGTTTATTATTTTACCACTTGTGAGCATGACTTTGATTAGAATTGACATAGGCATCAAAAATATATAATGATCGTACTAGGCTAGTAAATGCTATCCAAGATTGCTGCTATGTATTTCCCTAAATGAATTAGTTTGCAAGAAGACAAATTACATATTGTGTCCCAAAGATTTAAAAATAGGAGAAACTCAACAAACAATAGGGAGACATATTAGTTATAGAAAATCTCATTAGCAGGTTTAAACTATAAAAAGAGTCTATTGGCTGAAATGACTGAAGCCTCCAGCAGTAGTAGTAGCTTCAGCATGGTTTCAACAGACTACTGACTCCCATTCTCAGTGATGTTCTGTCTTCTCCTGGCTTTACCTTCAGGCTGCCTTCCTCCACATTAGCAAACTGATTGCGATAGTTCGAGTAATAATATCTGCACATCACAAGATCCATAAAAAGTCAGAACTTCTCCCTACTACAGACTAGCAAACACCCTAAGCTTCATTTTGATTGGACCAGGTCAAATCATGGGTCTAGGCTGGAACAAATCACTGTTGCCAGAGGGATGGAATTTCTGGATTGGTTTAGGCAATGCAGCCCTTTCCTGGAACTAGCAGAGGATCTACCCCACCCAATCAGTGGCTCTTACATGATGTGAGAGGGTGGAATGGAGTGAATGCTGGGAGGAAGCCAAAAGTTCCATTACTGGAAAAGTGAACCCATATTTTCTTCACTAATTCACCAAACAGTAATTTATTGGGAACCTCCTGAATGCAAACGTTTTGTGCTTGAATTCAGGAGAATAGAGGGTACATAGAATGAAATAATTTTCTATTATTTAAATTCAGAGATAGAAGAAGTTAATAAACTAATACTCAAGGAGAATCTTATTGAAAGCTTGGGCTTGAGTTGGATTGTGAAAAAGGTAGGGTTCAGGTAGGGAAGGAAAAAGACTTTAGGGGAAGAAACAAAGTAGAGATTTAAAATCAAATGAACATGTAATTTGAGAGGAGCTAAATAACATCATAAAGTATTTATAAAAATTATATTTGTGTATATACAGATGTGTATACACATAGGACTAAAACCAGGGTCATGCTCTGCTCCAAAAAAGCGAACATTTTCTCCATGTACATATATTATTTATTTTTATCTGCATTCCAAAAGCTTACCTTTTAATGGATTCTATCTTTACTTCTGTTACTAATACAAGTGAATTTGTTTCAAGAGATTATCTTGACATTCCTGAAGACCAATCAGAAAAATGAGTATCATACACACTGATGAACTGATGACATCCAAACAGGTTGTCATGGCCCAATGTATTTACTTGTCCTCTCTCTCTCTCTCTCTCTCTCTCTCTCTCTTTCTCTCTCTCACACACACATACTCACACATACACACACACATACACACACATACACACACACACACACACATACTCACACACACACACACACACACATACTCACACACACACACCCACACACATACACACACACACACATACTCACACACATACACACACATACACACACACACACACATACTCACACACACACACACACACATACTCACACACACACACACACACATACACACACACACACACACATACTCACACACACACACACACACACACACACACACACACACACACACACACATCTCCCAGCTCTGTTTAAAAGTAAAGGAGGTCCCCTCACCCAGGTCTCTTCCTTACTGTATCTGCCATTAAGCACACAAATAAAAACACACATCACCTTTGAACTGATCAGCTCATTAGGTCTTCACTGTCTTCTGTCTCCATTGTCAGCATTTGACCTACTTCCTTCCCTTCCTCTTCTTCTTTTCTCATTCACTTATTTTATACATATTTATAAGCCAGCCACAATATACTACTAAATTCTACTACTTAACATTAAATTTAATAAATTACAATTCATGTTGACTGGTAGCTTTCCTGAACATCTCTTTAATCTTCTATCCATGTTTACTCTTAGGCCACCATCAATTCTAACCTATGTTACTATGGATCCATCTGTCTGCCTTCCATCTTCAGAGAGATAGAGGTAGATAGAGATAGGGATAGAGATAGAGATAGAGATAGAGATAGAGATAGAGCTAGAGATAGAGATAGAGATAGACAAATGGAGGGAGGGGGAATATCAAATAGTCCTTATTCTCAGGAGAACAGTGACTCCCACTCTAGACTATAACACTCAAAATTTCTTTATGCTTAGAACCCCTTCTGGTATGCTTTTTTTAATGCTTTTATGAAAACTGGTAATTTGATAACTTTTAGCTTATCTAATTTCTTCTTCCTTTGTGTGAGTGTTACAGGTTGGCCATCCCTCTCTTCTTTACTATTTCTTTTCCATCAAGGAAAGAAAAGGAATTGTAATTGAGTCATTAAGTTTGGCTCAATAAGAGTCTCCAGTCAATTTTTCTTTGAGATTAAACACTGAAACCAAATTGCTTCACAGTTATTTTTATTTCTAATCACCTCCCTGGCTGCTACCTGAGGTCCAGCAAGTATTGTATATCACATCTAGTTTTACTATTGTATTGAGAAGTCATGAGTTTACTCTTTGGAGGGCACATAAGGTCACTGCAGGCGCAAAGAATATGGTTTCTTTTGCGGGGAAAAAGAAGCCTCAAATCATTTTAACATTCATACAGTGTGCATGAATTTAGTAACAAAGATAGTCATTTTCTCCCATTTGAGCAAATCATGACTATCCTAAGTCTTTAGCAATATCTTTAGCGGATCTTCATATTTTATGCATATACAATGCTTCTGAATTGTTGCTATCTCATAAGTTTGATTGATACAATCTATTATTTGGGAATCTTTTATACTTTATAACATTAAGCTAACGCCAAAGAAATGAAGAAAAACTACTAAAAGTATGTTTTCTTTTTTTCATAGCCAACAAAATTAAATTAAATTATCAAAATGCGAGGTAAAATCCACATTTAATAAAGGCTATTGGGTTATCTATCCCCTGCAGATTGTGGTTCTGAAAAACTATGTTTATATTTATGAGGAGGATAATTTTAGACATCTTGTAGTTTCATATGCCAGCATGTTAAATTGTAGATTGGACCATTACTTGACAAAGTCTAATTTCTATGTTTATAGTGAAAAATAGTTGCTCTCACTTCTTCACACTTTTGTTGGTAGGAAATCTTTTCTCGTAACTGAGTCCATGTATCACATTGACCATTAATGCCATTTCCTGCCACCAGATGAAATGAGATTGCAGGTTTCATTCACTCTAAGGGAATTGAATGATCCTGCTCTCATGACCATGGCTTTTGTCTCTCTCTCATTCTCGTCCCAGTCAATCAGTTTTGGCAACAATCCCATTCTGAAGGAGCAGAGATGACAGAGCACTCCATGTGACTCCCCTTCACATCTGACCTTGCTCCTTCCGTATTTGTTCTCATCTCTCCTCGCTTGTCAGTGTCCGTCTCTGGCTCTGCTCTGCCTCTCTGCCACAGCGAACAACAAACCTGTGCCAGGTCCTCTGAGCGGATACCATTTTCCCATTCTTTCACCAAAAATAAGGGGCTCTCTCTCGGAATGATTAACACAGAGATAAAAATATGCAAAGGAAATGTAATCACAAGAGGGAAAGAATAGGAAAATGTTAAAAATTGAAAAGTCTTAATTCAAAATCTAGTGGGAGCTGAGGCCTCAAGAGGCTCTAATGAGAAATTAATGAACTGCTATCCAGCAAAATTCAGGATGAATTCAAGACAAAGAGCAGACTATGAACAGTAAAGACTCTAATGTATTCAGCCTCGCATTAAGAAATGGAAATGACCCACACCAAATAAACAAAACAAGCGACATAAAGACAGAAATGGAATATAGTCTGAAGTAAAGACCTTATCCTTTTCTAATGTAATGAGGCAGTTAATACTAAAATAGAACAGTAGGTCAGAAGAAACGAAGCAAAATAAACCTTAAAATAGACTATGATTCCAATTCTGAGTGGAAACATGCATTCACTGTTTGAACAAGTATGTATTGAGCACCTAGCATATGTAAGGCATCATTGTAGATGCAGTGATCAGGTGAGGAGATCCCTGTTTTTGTGGACCATAGTGCAGTGGTGGGTAAACTGTGGCTCACAAGCCGTGGTTTGCCACTCTGTAGACTGATGAGTTTGCCAACCACTGGTCTAGTGAAAAGAAGTAGCTTTTTAAAAAATGTTATTAAATTTTATCCCCAGACTTGGCTTATTTGTTATTAGTGCGTATACGAGTACTACAAAATACCATGTTTAATGGGTAAAATCCATTGTATTTAATTTCTTACCAAAATAACTCCCCTTCACATCTGACCTTGCTCCTTCCGTATTTGTTCTCATCTCTTCTCACTTGTCAGTGTCCGTCTCTGGCTCTGCTCTGCCTCTCTGCCACAGTGAACTTCAGAGAGTTATGTTTAAGATGGGAGAGAAAGTGAACTCCAGAAATCATTTAATGATTTATAAAATATTTTATTTTGAGTTAGGAAGCTTAATGTTAAGAAATGATGATACTTGGTAAAGTAAAATAAAATAAATGTGCTCAATTGGTAGAGCATCGGCCACATACACCAAAACTTCAGATTCATTCCCCAATCAGAGCACATCAAAGAATCAACCAATGAATACATAAATAAGTGAACAACAAATGAATGTTTTTCTCTCTCTTTCTCTCTCTCTCACACTCTAACCAATAAATGAAAATTTAGCCTTAGCTGGTTTGGCTCAGTGGAAAAAGCATTGGCCTGCAGACCAAAAGGGTCCCAGGTTTGAGAGCACGTACCTTGGTTGCAAGCTCCTCCTGGGTCTGGGCCCTGGGTGGGGCTCATGCAGGAGGCAACCAATTAATATGTTTCTCACATTGATGTTTCGCTCTGTCTTTCTTTCTTCCACTCTCCCTAAAAATCAATGTGTGAAGATTAACAAAAAATAAATAATAAATAAATAAATAATAAAAATGTAAAATATACCACTTGTGTGCTCCAAAAGGAGCATGGAACAGACTCTGGAACCTCAGCGGGAAGGCAGGGGTGAGTGGGAAGAGATTAACTAAAGAATCTGTATGCATATATGCACAACCCATGGACACAGACAATAGGGTGGTGAAGGTCTGGAGGGGGGCAGGGCAGGTACCACCTAGAAGGTATCAATGGGGGAAACAAGAGGACATCTGTAATATTTTCAACAATAAAGTTGTGGTTTTTTTTTAAAAGGACCATGATTTAGCCTTAGATACCCACCCACTGTGGGAGAGCTGAAATTAATTAATTGTATAGTAAATCCATCTTGTCCATTGTTCTGCTCTACTTTAAAGGCTTGCAACCAAGGTACGTGCTCTCAAACTTGGGACCCTTTTGGTCTGCAGGCCAATGCTTTTTCCACTGAGCCAAACCAGCTAAGGCTAAATTTTCATTTATTGGTTAGAGTGAGAGAGAGAAAGAGAGAGAAAAACATCCATTTGTTGTTCACTTATTTACCATATGTATTCATTGGTTGATTTTTTATGTGCTCTGATCTCTGATCGGGAAATGAATCTGAAATCTCATAGGGGCCTCTCCTAATGTATCTTCTATTGTCTGCCCCTTTATTGTGCTTTCTCACTTACCTCCATGAAGCCATCTCAAGGGCTGCTACTCTAGGAGCAGTGGTGGGGCTATAGTGCTTAAGGATCACAGAGTAGCACTTGGGGCAGTGAGGGAAAAGGGGATGGTTCTGTATCTCTTCTGAATTGGCAAATGTTTATTTCTCAGTGTATGGGCAAGAGTGGAACTCTGTGCATGATATAATTGTTATTTTCCACTATGTGTTTTATGACACTCTGAATAACTTCATCCCATAGTACAGAAAAAGCATTTAAAACTATTACTTCACATAGGTAAACAACAGATTTAATGTAACCTATTTCTATTTAAATTACATGCTTTTTAGAAATGAGAGAGTCAAAGTTGATTACTTAACAAAGAGCTTATATTTCCCCAGGTGTTTTTTTTTTCACAGTGCGTGGAATTAAAAAGCACCTACCAGTTATGAAAATGCATGAGAGTGAAAATAACTATTTGGATAAGCTTCTGTGCATCTCATGCCAGCCATGTTCATTTTGTTTTCACAGTCAGTATTACAACTGTCCTAAAACCTTCCCTGGGCATAGTCTCATAGCAGATAATGTGTCGGAGTACACAGGACACAGGGAATTTGCCCCTGCCAACAAGGAAATGATAGTACACAGATACATTATTAGCTCAGAAACGATTGGTTTGTTTTGTTTTGATTCTGGGGAAAATTTACGTAAATGAATAAAATTGACTTTACTGAACACTAGAGGCTAAACTCAGGACATCAGAAAAAGGCACTGTGTGTGTCAGTGCTTCTCATTGTCACTGGTTGGCTGAGGACAGGCAGGAAAGCAAGAAGGAATGGAAGTAAAAGGAGAAAAGAGGAGAAAGAGGACAGGAGAAGTAAGAGATCAGGAGAAGGGAAGTGGTCTCTAGAGTGGAGTGTAAAAAAAGACCCACTCTAAATAAATGACCCATCTCAATCCCCCAGGCCCATGGCTAGCACCTCTGAGAGTGAGGGTGTTCTGTGGTTCTCTGGAGACTGCCCCATAATCAAATGTAGTTTTGTTCCCCTAAAAGGGCTGACCATTTCTCACGAATGCAAGAATAACCAGCTTTCCAAACTGGTATGTACTTCATGGGTGGTTTCCCTTAACATTTCCTCAAACACGCCTATTATATTATCCATAAACAGGCTAAAAATACATAGAAGTCCCAAAGGAGCTAGAGGCAGAGAGCTTTGCAAGGCCCTGAGAAAAGTGGCCAACTTGTTGATATGCTCGTTCTAAACAGGGATGAAACCAGCTTAATGATGTCGAGGTGCCCCCAAAGCTCTCCTTCTCCCCTGCCTTCATCTCCTATCTGAGCAAATATTTGTTCAGTGAGGCCTGAAATTGATTTTTCAGGGGACTGAGGGTTTTTTTAATAATTATTTCATAATAAGAAGAGAAATGATTTTCAAAGCATATTCACTTTGTTGGGTGAAATAACACATTGACTTGAAGATGTTGTTGACTCCTTTCCTGAGAGCCCACCTAATGTTAGAGAAAAGGGTTCCATTCTAAGAATAACTTAGAATAATAATTCTAAGGGTCAAAGGGAAAAAATGTGGAAGAACTCAAGTTGGCCACTGTCCAGATTTGTGGGGTGTTTCTCTGCTGACTCCTTAATGTGGCTTAGAAGAGCATCAATGAACTATGATCCTTTATCATCTCCAGCATGCCCCTCATCTGTGCCCCACCCCATACTCTGCCCTACCACACTCAAGGCATCTTGAATCTTGAACTACTTGGAGGAACCTAAACTTGCAAGTTCTTCCCAGTTGTTCCCTCTGCCTGAAACTCACACTACCCCACCCCACACCCATCCTTTTCACCTGGCCTACTTCTGTACTTTGTTTGGGTCATAACTCAGGTGGGACTTCTTATATGAGGAAGCTTTTCCTGGCTTTTCAAGGCTGGGATGATACCAAGCATTTCTATGGCACAGATCGCAGCACGTATTACATTGAGGGATAGTTTCATGGTTTCTTGTCTGTTGTACTTTGTAGATTTGATCGCCTTGAGTGTGCTTACCATTGTATCCCCAGCATTTAGCACAGTACCTGGAGCAGAGTAAATTTTCAATTAATAATTATTGATCAAGTTAGTGAATTGCTTTCATTCTGTATCTGTTGTCAAAAGAGAGGGAGTATAATTGGAGGAAAATCTTGTCCAGAGATGTTGAACTAAACTCATGCATGTAGTATTTCCCCTCCTACTGAGAATCTATTGAAATAACAGAAAAAAATATATAATGAAAAGAATAAATCCATATTAGTTCTTGTACCTGTCAGGGTAGAGTAACTGCTGCATGAAATACCAAATCTCAATGGATTAGAATAATAAGAGTTCATTATTTATCCATCTCATAGTCCAATGCCAGAGCTGGGTAAGGTTGGCAGTGTTTCTCTTTCTGTTCTCCACATCCATTCAGTCATCAGGGAGAGAAAAGAAAGCATAGGGGAGGATTTCTAGGAGCCAGTCTGGAAAAGGTATAAATCACTCCTGCTCAGAATCTCTTGGCCATAATGTCAAATGACCCCTCCTGTTTGTAAGAGGAAAAGAATACAGAGGCTATCTCCTATGCTCCTGAAAAATAAGAAAGGATGACTTCAACAAACTAGAACCATCAAGGAATTTCTAAAGACTAGGGAATTTTTCAAAATTAGAAAGTACTGGGGACTAGATTGGTAAATATACTAAACAAAGAAAACCATAGCTGGATAAGAAACTCATGAAGAAACAAAACAAATTCATTCAGTAGAAAATTACTGCGAAAGTGAAATCAATTCTGCAGATACTTCAAACTTGGAATCTACAATTGCAAATCTCAGACAGTTGGAACTATTGTCATGGAAATTAATGTTTGAAGTTGTAGTCAAAAAGCTGGGTTACCCCATTCTGAGCAAAGGAGAGAGGGCATCATTGCTTGCCCCAGGAAAATGCCTCCTGGTCTGAGTGTGAGGACTGCAGCAAAGCAGAGCACAGTGTAAAATAACTCTGAGTTTCTAAGAGGACAGCTGTTGAAATAAGAAAGTAAGTACAGGATTCCCGTGTTTTTGCCCAGGGTAAATTGTTCAATGTATTTCATTAGAATAGGAGCAGTAAAGAGGGAACTTAGCAAGCATGGGACCCTCAGAACAAGCTGATGAGAAGCACCCAGAGAAAGACAAATTTACTTAAATGTGGAATCTAAAGAACAAAATAAACAAAGTTGAAACAGACTCATAGACACAGAGAATAGACTAATGGTTGCCAGAGGGGTGGGAGTTAGGTTAAAAGGTGAAGGTATTAAGAAGTATAAATTAGTAGTCACAAAATAGTCACAGGATATAAAGTACAACATAGGGAATATAGGCAATAATCTATCCTATCTAATAAAAGAGTAATATGCAGATTGACCATCACCCCAACACATAAGAGGGCTGTCCCCATGTGGTCAAAGATCCTGCCCCCATAAGGACACAAGATGGCCACCACAAGATGGCCAGCAGGGGAGGGCCGTTGGAAGGTTCCAGGCCTGCAAGGGAGGAAAGTTAGGGTTGACCAGGCTGGCAGAGGAGGGAAGTTGGGGGCAAACAGGCTGGCAGAGGAACAGTTATACATTAATTAGGCTGGCAGTGTAGTGGTTAGTGGGTGATCAGGCTGACAAGCAGAAGAGGTTAGGGGCAATCAGGGAGGGAGGCAGGCAGGCAAGCAGTTTGGAGCCAGCAGTCCTGGATTGTGAGAAGGATGTCCCAGATTGGAGAGTGTGCAGGTTGGGCTGAGAGACACTCCCCACCCCCTATGCACAAATTTCATGCACTGGGCCTCTAGTATATTATATATATATAATCCTAAGCAACCTTTACAACTGTTGTGACTGAAAATCTGGAATGATTGGTCAACCAGTTGCTATGACATCCACTGACCACCAGGGTGTAGATGCTCAATGCAGGAGCTGCCCCCTGGTGGTCAATGTGCTCCCACAGCCAACCTCCACAGCCCTTCCCCCTCAGCAGCCTCAGCAGCCCCTTCCCCCAGCAGGCCTACCTCCTGCGGCCTCTTCCCCCCACTGGGTGCCCCCTGCCCCTATAGGCCCCAATTGCCAGCCTGGCTGAGGGACCTCACCATGCATGAATTCGTGCACTGGGCCTCTAGTATTGTAATAACTATGTATGATGCCAGATGAGTACTGGAAATATTGGGGGAACACTCTGTAAAGTATATGATGATCTAACCACTATGCTGTACACCTGAGACTAATGCAAAATAATACTAAATATAAACCACAATTGAAAAATAAAATTAAAGCCTCTTTTCACAAATAAAAATGAAGCAACCTTTATAAGCTTTAGACATACCTTGTCCAGCCACACATCCTGCCCCTCCTCCACAATAACCAGAAAGAGGATATTATAATCAGAATGATAAGCAAACAGCCTCAAGGTCTAATCTGAATATGTTATCAAAGAAATGTGTGGGTGGTCTTTCTCCCTTGCTAGTGGAAGTGGGATCCTTACCCTATTTCAAGAAAAAGAATTTTCTGAGACTCACACTGGAGAATGAGTGATATTTATTTGTATAGAATGCATCCCTCAATTTCTAAAGTCCCATTTCCCTTAATCCAGGCCTGGAAGAGGTGCAGCTGGGGCTTCAGCAGAGCCAAAACCAAAGCCCATGTCCAGAGTAGAGCTGGGTCCAGTATGGCATTGGGCTAGTTAGTCCATCAGTCCATTGTGTGGGAATTACGGGTGAATGCAGGAGTGTGAGGCAAGAAGCAAGAGGAAGAGAGAGCAAACTCCTTTGTTTAGGAGTTAAAGTATCTCAAATCTTCCCATGCTTGCAGTGGCCATGTTATTCTGGCCAATGAGCTGCTCCCAGGTATGACCCATCGACAAGTACCTTCCCTATGTCACCTAGAATTTACTGGGCATGTGACTATTCTTCCCCTGTCCATTTCCCATCCCCGCTCCCCTCCCCATTGGGGTCAGACTGGTGGCTTCATGGGAAGTATTCAACTGCAGTTTCCTGGCAAAACTACATAAATGACTGAACTATTTGGCCTTTCCTTTGCTCCTTTTCTCTTATGAATAACCAGGTTATTTACAATGGTATGAATTAGACATCAGGAATGACTAGATTTTTAACCAGTACCCTGACAGGGAAATGCCAAATACAAAAACAAACAAACAAACAACTGATACTTGAAGAACAAGTTTTAAAGTGGAAACAGATGAAAAATTTAAAATATATGTAATCAGTATTCTCAGAAAGATTTATTACTCTGTCATACCCATAAAACAATAACTGTCTGCAAACAGAAGGAAGCAGCCAGATTCATTAGAAACAAAAATAGTATCAACCAATAAAAATGCGATAGCTGGATTAATTACTGTTGTCTCTGGCATTTCTGTACATCTTGCAAAGGGAGGCACTGACTGCCCTTGTTTTACACTATCTTTTCCAGGATGTTTATTTAGTAAATACCTTGGGAAACAGAGACAGTGTCTCCCTCCAGAGCCATGCTTACTATTCAGTATAATGAAAATGTTTCCCTCTGGAGCAAAAGGCAGACATGCTTATAAAAAGACTCAAAATCCCTAAGCTCAGCATTCCTGTTCTGTCACACAGCCTCCTGGATGTATGGATAAGAGCTGGCCCTTTTTGTATCTGCCTTTGGGAAGTAGGACTCAAGAAACCAATGCTGACACTTTGGCTACTGCCATTGTGTGAGCAATAAGCTGTCTGTCTCCGACCCAGGAGTCTCGTGTCTTCTTCCAGTACCTATTAAACTGTAGCAGGCCAACTCACAGATAGAGGAAAATCTCAAACCCTTCACAGTTCTTAATTATTATAATGGACATCCTGAAAGCCTAAAATAATGAACTGAAAGATCAAGTTAGGGTATTCCCCCAGAATTTACCTCAAAAATAAATATGGAATATGGGGGATAATTAAGAAAAATAGATGGAATTCTAAAAGAACAGAGAGAATAGAAAGAAGAGGGTAACCAAGAAAAACAGAGAAAATTTTCCAAAGCCTAAACAATTTAAATTGAAATGGCCATAAATATCAACACATTTCTCCATAGATATTTCATTACAAAGAGAAAAGGCTGCATCTAAATGGTAAAAGCTGGCAGAAACCACCTTAACCAAGCAATCAATAATACTTAACTAACATCATTAATAATGAAACAAACTGATTCATGTGCTTTCTGACACATGACAATGTAAGAAGGTCAAAATATCACTTCTATAATATTCCTGCCTAAAGGTTTTCTCGTAATCTAGGCATATGAAAATAATCAGACTTGTCCAATATGAAAGACATTCTATAAAACAACTGGCCTGGACTCTTCCTTCAAAAATATCAATAACATGGAAGACCAAAAAAAGACAAAGATGCTGTTCTAAATAAAAGGAAAATAAAGAAACAGAACAATTAAATGCAGTCCATACTCCTTAATTAGATCCCTTGATTTAAAAAAAAAACAAACTATATATATCTGACCAGTTTGGCTCAGTGGATAGAGCATCAGCTTGCAGACTCATGGGTCCCAAGTTTAATTCCAGTCAAGGGTATGTACCTTGGTTGGGGGCACATCTCCAATGGAGGGTGTGCAGGAGGCAGTTGATTGATGTTTTTCTTTCATCGATGTTTCTAACTCTCCCTTCCTCTCTGTAAAAAAAAATCAACAAAATATATTTTTTAAATAAAAAAAAACTATAAAGGATATTATTGGAACAATTGTGGAAATTTTAACATATACTATTAAATAACGGCACTGTACCAAATTGCATTGATGTATATTTAATCAAAGATTTTTGGGGATACAATAATTATTTAGAGGTTATATAGGAAAACATCCTTGTGCCTTAGGAAATACATACTGAAGTAATAAGAATAAAGTGTCATTAATGTCTACAACTTACTTCTAAGTGGTTTATAGAAAAATATATATGATCAATATCCAATCTAATAAAAGAGTAATATGCAAATTTGACCATACCTCCACCACACCCACAAGCCATGTTCACAGCCACGCCCACCAGCCAATCAGGAGCAAATTATGCAAATAAACCCCAACCAATATGGCTGCCGCCATTGAGAGCAGGAGGAAGGCTTGGGTTTCCCTGGCAACAGAGGAAGCCAAACTCTCTGCCTTCCTAGGCCTCCACTCAATGTTACAAAGTTTCAATTATAAAAGATACAGAAATGGCGGCAGCCACTGAGCTGGAGAGAACAGAAGCTTGGGTTTCCCTGGCAATGGAGGAAGCCAAGCTTTCAGTTTGCTGTTGCTGGCCTAGGCCTCCACTCTAGGCTACAATGTTTCAAATAGAAATGGGGACTGAGCAGAAGGGTTGGCTCTGCTCCAGGCTACAAAGTTTCAATTGTAGACATAGATTAATCCCAGATCCCAGGGCCTCTACTTGGGTCTCTGGAGGGCATGGCCAGCCTGCAAGCCTCCACAGGCCCCTTGCCTAGGCTGCCCCTCACCCCAAGGGAACCCTCACCCTGATCTGGGACACTCTTCAGGGCAAACCAGCTGGCCCCCACCCATGAACCAGGCCTCTATCCTATCTAATAAAAGAGTAATTTTCAGATTGACCATCACTCCAACACACAAGAGGGCTGCCTCCATGTGGTCAAAGATCCTGCCCCCATGTGGACATAAGATGGCCATCACAAGATGGCCAGAAGGAGAGGGCTGTTGGAGATTCCAAACCCTGCAAGGGAGGGCGGTTGGGGGCAATCAAGCCTGCAGGGGAGGGCAGTTAGGGGTGACCAGGCCAGCAGAGGAGGGAAGTTGGGGGCAAATAGGCTAGCAAGGGAACAGTTAGATATCAATTAGTCTGGCAGGGTAGTGGTTAGAGGTTGATCAGGCTGGCAGGCAGAAGCAGTTAGGGGCAATCAGGGAGGCAGGTACGTGAGCAGTTTGGAGCCAGCAGTCCTGGATTGTAAGTCCTGGTAGGATCAGGCCTAAACAGGCAGTCGGACATCCCTTGAGGGGTCCTAGATAGGAGAGGGTGCAGGCTGGGTAAGGGACATCCCCCGCATCCCCATGCATGAATTTCGTGCACTGGGCCTCTAGTAATATATATGAAACCTATGTATAATACATACCCAGATAAATGAGAGATAAGGAAGTAGAGAGAATGAAATATAAAAGAAAATATGGCTAATTATTAACAATTGGTGAAACTAGACTATCTGGGTGTCCATTGTATCATTCTTAAAAGTTTGCTGTAGATTTGTTAATTTTCAAAGTAAAAAATGGGAGGAATTTGCCCTAGCCGGTTTAGCTCAGTGGATAGAGCAGAAGCCTGCAGATTGATTCCAGTCAAGGGCATGTACCTAGGTGGCAGGCTCATTCTTGCTCAGGTCAGGGCACCTGTGGGAGGCAACCAATTAATATGTCTCTCTTACATCAATATTTCTCTGTGTCTCTCCCCATTCTACTAAAAAAAAAAAAATCAATGGAAAAATATCTTTGGGTGAAAATTAACCAAAAAAAAAAAAAGAGGAAATTGATAGCAAATGCCAATCAAATGCCAAAAAAATGTATAGTAATAAAAGCATAATATATTGATTAGACTGGACATCTTTCTGGACGTACTTCTGGATGATGACCTTAAGCCCGGGTCCTGGGTGCCAGAGGGAAGCTGGTGCCAGCAGCGAGGGGAAGGAAGGCACACTCTTTCATGAATTTTGTGCATCAGGCAGGCCTCTAGTTAATATAATAAGAACCCATCCCTAGACATATTTAGGAGTCCTTTCATAAGTCAAAAATTTAAAGATAACAGCCTGAATTTTTTTCAGAGAGTTTATGAGCTGACACAAGTACTAAATTTCAAGTCTAATGTTCAAGAGCTATTCTTATTCATCCACATTATAGAACTAGGTTTGGAAAATGAGGAAAAGGAGGATATTGCTTGCTATTACAATCTCATAGGCATTTTAGAAATTCCTGAATAGTTGTTTTACTTTGAAAAAGCTATAGAATGGTATTTGTCTTATAAAAGTATAATTATTACAGACAGTGCTAGTAAGTGCAAACAAAGAGGTTGTGAATTGGATTCTATTGATGCCTGTGTTGTAAAAGTTGTACATATGAGGAAGGTAGAGAGAGGAAGGACTCTAAGAAGGAACATTAAACTACCTGTTCCCTAAAGCTAATATGCCTGAAACTAATTAGTATACCTGTAACTAATATATCATAATATACTTGATATATTTCATTTTGAAATAAGGAGGTGAGTGCAAATTGACTGTATCTATCCAGCCAATCAGGAGTGAGTATGCAAATTAACTCAACAAAGGCAGTGAGTTAATTTGCATATGCAGGCACCAAGCAGCCAGGTTCAGGAGGGCAGCACACTGCAGGCATTCTGCACCACCCCAGCCGCTCCGGGCCTCTGGGCAGCATGGGAAGGCGGAAAGGCAGCTCCAGGCTAGAGGGAAGGCAATGTCGGTAGTCAGGGGAAAGAAGGCCCATTCTTGCATGAATCTTCATGCATCGGGCCTCTAGTTTTGAAATAAGGAGTAAAACCTTTGGGCACTGTAGTCCTGATGGCAGGCAGAGCCCACAGAGCAAGGAATTCCATCTGTGTGTATCTTCTTTGCTGCCCAAACCATACTTTATTCTCCAAGGCATGTCAACCTCACAGACTAGCATCCTATGCTGACCTGCCCAGAGAGGGGAGCAAATGGACTGCATTTGCTGCACTCTCCCAGGAAGCACTCTGCAAAAGCTTTTAAGAGGTCAGTGCCCTCCCACTGTGAAGTGGCAATATACTAAATTATGTGCTTAATTAACTCGCACCCAACAGCATGCCATAAAATTGGAGAAGCAATTTCATTACCCAGGATCAATGTGTATAAAGTCCACGCAAAATGATCAAAAGTTCTCATCAGTGAATTTGTGTTTGTGTTTTGGCTGAATATTCAGAGGCTCATTTCTACTCTAAGCTGATGAATGGTATATAGTTCATCGCCACTTAATTGCTTATCTCCTTCTCCTAATCTAACTCCCTAAGAAGGGGTTACAGAGCACCAATACTCCACCAAAGACAGGACCTTTACTTTTATCTTGATCTTCAAATTGCATCGACCTCAAGCTTTCTTTCCCAGAATGTTGTGCAAACATGCTACACACACACACACACACACACACACACACATTTATTTTTGTATATCGATTACTTTAGTATTCAGAAATTAGTGTTAATGGAGCATTTGGTCCAAAGCATAGCCAACCTTTGTAATGACATCTTGGGCATACAGCTGTATTTATGATTTCTTGTCTATCTCCACTTTACCCCTACCCCTGGCCCCACCTGCCTGCCCCTTAGGAAAGGAGCCTGGCGGGGGAACCAAGAATTTGGATTGCAGAATTGAAGAGAGCACTGAACCCCCTGCTCTGGATGACTCCGCTTCACCCCCTGTAGATACGCAGCAGCATTCCTGGCAGGTTTCCACAGACATTGAGAACACTGAAAGGTAAGTGGGAAGTTACCCTGAATAGACTGCCGATCCTCCTCCACTCTTCTGAGCTGCAGAGAGTCAGGATTTTGGGTTTCAGAGTCAGAAACAGAGCGCTCAGGAAACTGAAACTGAGAGAAGGTAAGGAAGGGGTCCAAACTGCAATGGGACCGCAGCAGAACCTCCCGTGGAGGCAGGCTTGCTCATCCCACTCTACCACATGGCATCTCCATGGAAATAAAACAGTGTGCTTTTTTGGCAAGGGAGAAAGTTGGATCTCCGTACCGTCACAGCGTATCTAAAGGGCTGGGTCCCCAAATTGTGCCAAAATGCCTCTGGGAGGTTCTCAGATTTCAGATGCATGGAATGGCCTGCTTAGCTGCATGCAGGGGCTAAGCATGCTGTCTAGTTCACAAACAGCTTTTTGCTGGGTTCCCTTCTCTTATTCTCCCAGATTGTAGCTGATGGCCCCTTAGTGGTCAGAACGAGTTAATGCATCTGTCTTAGCGAGCAGTTGCTCACTGCTGGCTAGGGAGTTTCTTTTCTTGGGAAGAATAGATTCTACAGTGATTCTGTTTCACCTGAGGAAAGGGTGCGGTGATAAGTGCCATGTCTCATCTCCATGCTAAAAATGCTATTCTGTGAGGCAGAAGGACAAGGTGCTTGTTTATTGTCCTTCACGCTGATATCTTACCCTTTGCTCCTGATGTCCCCAGTGCCTGCACAAGCAGCTGAATGAATGCTGGGCGATTCTGCCAGCGCTCTTTGTAGGGTGTGTCGAGGTGAACAGGTAGGGGGACAGGGAAGCGGGGGTCATTGACAAGATAAGAAATATTTTCTTTTTAAATTTTTAGAAATGTGACATATGAGGGCATTTACAGCCATTGTGGTTCTACTTTCAGATCATGATATAATTCTAAAGCTAATTGCTGGATTTTTGTGTTTATAGAAAATTGAAGCGTGTGGTAATTATGTACTATTAATAAAACTTGGATTTTGTATAAGCTTGGAAATCCAGCAATTCCAACAATGAAGCTGTTTGGCACAGTTTGCTAGAACTATAGACAAATGATGAGGGAGTGATTTATCTTAATTTATAAAATGGAAAATGTTTTGCTCTATTCCCAGGAAGAAATATCTGCCAGAGGTCTGTGGTCAGGGCATCAGCCATCAGCAAAGCCTTTTTCCTTTTTTGAAGCTTTGCAGAGAAGCCACATCCAAGCCCCATAAGCTTGCAAAAGCAAGCTATGGCTAGCAATAAAAATAGGGGCATATAGTCCAAGTAGCTGGCGGTGTTTCAGTTCTGCCCTAACGCCTGGATTCAGGTTGCAGGAGATGGGAATGACAGAGAAGCAGGAATAGAGACCTGTCTGGGAGGGTGGCTTCCACAGTTCTTCTGTTTTTCAGCCCTAAGATCTCACACTGGGCTGCACATCACAATCACCAGGAGGACTTTTTAAAAACATTGACGACTGAACCCCACCATAAACTAACCAAACCAGGTTCTCAGGGAGTAGGGCTGCGCATAAGGTGATTCTCTCACGAAGCGTCCAAGGCTGAGAATCGGTGCTCTCCAAGGAGACCTTGCCTCACGTACTGCAGTACTAGCCCTTTCCCACTTTGTGTCTGCCCAGCACCCACCCATCCCGTCTACCCTTGGGAACTTCACAGGAAAACAGGGTGCCCTTGTACTTCTGGATACAGGGCCCTGTCTTCTCCCCACCCCAGACACTTCCCTTTCTATAAATACCCTTTGGGGCTTAGCAATATGCAGTAATGCACAGACAATCCTTACACCTGTGGGAAGGTGTTCTGAGTGTTTATATGGGTGTATTTCTACAGATCCCCAGGCTGCATTCTGCTCCTTTTCCAATCAGCTCTTCCTGAGTTCCTTTTCACACACCAGTCAATACTTGAGGAGACACCACAGGGGTCTCCCTAAGGCAAGTGGTTCTCAAACTACACTCAACAGAATAGTTGTTTTTTATTAAATGGACTGAGAGATTTCAAACCTAAAATTAAAATATGGCTCTATTTCCTCAAATAGAAGGGGGAAATGATTAATAGATAGCATATCCTTAATTTTAGGCTTATCCCCCATCCACCCCCCCCCAAAAAAAACACCTTTTTTTTTTTAAATGCTGGGTGCCAGCTATTGCTTGCCTAATAAAAAGATGTATCTGATATTTGCTCTTTCAAATGAAATCCACCACTGTGTCTTGGGATTTTAAGAGCGCTGACTCAGGTGGATAGCCATTGCTGAACATATGGGGAACCACTATCCCAAACATTTGAAAAGTCCACTTGCCTTCTCCTACTAGGAAGATGGCTTCTGACTCTCCAGCTCTGTGGTCTCATGGCCATAGGTAATCTGGGATGAGAGAGGTTTTTGGAGGTATGCAATGTCAGACATATAGGCCAGTGTCTAGAGGAAGGCCCAGCTGCCTCACACCATCCACCACCACCTCCACCATCCTCTGCTATATCTCTTTCTTTCTCTCCGTCTCTCTCTCCCTCTCTCCGTTTCATCCACTATGAAGAGCTCTTCTCTGACACTGTTAGAATTTGTCATACTCTCCCATTATTCCAAGTCAGTTTAATAAATATTGGCCCTGTGAATGCTTAACACCTGTGTTACATCAAATTCCAATCCTGGTAAAGAGAGACAACAGGGAGTGAACCTACATAACCACAGCAGCCATCTGACCAGCACCCAGCCTCAGCTTTACCTGGGTAACCCCATTTTTCTAGTTTTGTGTCCTCCACCTCCCCCTGGAAATCTGAAGTACTGTCCTCATGACCAGAGGCTCTTCCCTGATCTCAGCCAGGTCCAACCCATGGCAGAGATGAGGGCTCCTGTAGCAGAATGTCCCAGAGAAATCTTGGCCAGGCTAGTTCTCTTTCCTCCCAGAGTCATCCATCTTGGGTATTTGTTGTTTGTTTTCTTATAAAAGCAAAGGAGATTCAATATTTGCCTGTTGCAACTAGACCTAATACAATTAAGCACAGACTCTTGTCCTTCCATTGAATTACAGAACAGACTGAGATTGCATTTCCAAAATTTACAGCTGATGATTTTTTTTCTTTCTATCACTTTTACAGAGACATGCGAGAAATGAAAAACCTTTTAAGCAAACTCAGGGAAACTATGCCTTTACCATTGAAAAATCAAGGTGAGTCATGTCATTTCCTTTTGAGGCAGAGGATGTTTTCTAACATGAGAACCTTGGGACTGGTTTCAAGAGAAATTAAAGCAAGTTCTTCTACACAAACAGCAGGAAGCACTTAGTGTACATTTGTCTTTCCTAAAAAAAATGTGATAATGAGAATGGAATCCCTTCGGTGAACAGTTTTGCCCGAAGATAGCCCAGATCTATCCTGACCTCAAAGCAGACGTGTTCTCCGCTGGTCTTGTCAGTCAAGAGCAGTTCCTCATTGCCCGAGCTATGTGGAAGCACTATATCAGGTGTGGCAAACACAAAAGAACTGTTGTCTTGGCCTTTGCCTTTAAGAAGTTTACAGCCTAGTGGAGAATACTGCCAAAGGAAGATCTCTGCCACTTACACATTTAATTATATAAATAAAGTAACAGTAATAGTTGACATACATTGGGAACTTAAAGTGTGTCACTATGATTCAGCACCCAACTAGAATATGATGTCCAATCTCACCTGGCAATTCGGATACTACCTGAATATAATATCAGATCCCACAAGTCAAGGGCTTCATCCTAGAGATTCCCCCCCACCCACACACACGCACACAAACACACACTCACTTCAGATGCCAATGGCAATTTAAGGGTTGTCATCTGCGCTTCTGACTGAAGATTCCAACAACCCGCTTCATGGGTTTAATTTGCTAGAGTGGCTCACAGAACTCAGAGAAAACTTTCACTTACTAGCTTGCTGGTTTATTATAAAAGAACATATCTTAGGGATAGCCAGATAGACAAGATGCAGAGGACAAAGTATGGGGAAAGGATGTGGAGCTTTTACCTCTCTGCAATATGCCAATCTCCCCAAGTCCACCAATCTGGAAGCTCTCAGAGCCCCATCCTTTTGGGCTTTTATGGAGGCTTCAGTACAGGCATGATTAATTAAGTCATCGGTCATTGGTTATGAAAATCAATTCCCAGCCTCTCTGTTCTTCCAGGAGTTCAGGATTGGGACTAAAAGTTATAACCTTGTAATCTCGTGGTTGGTTCCCCTGGCAACCAGCCTCCATTCTTAGGCAGTTTCAAAAGTTTCCTCATTAACATAACAAAAAAACCTCTATAGCTCTCATCACTTAAGAAATTTCAAGGGTTTTAGGAGGAAGACCAAATACATATTTATTATAAGTCACAATATCACAGCTACTATCCTAAATACTTCAGATTATTAACTATTTTAACTTATCTAATTCTAATAACATCAATGAGAGAAATGATATTAATGTTTCCAATTTATAGGAAACTGAGACACAGAGAGGTTAACTAACTTAATCAAAGTCACACGGACTATAAGTAGAAAGGCTGGGAGGTGATTCCAGGCAGTACTTCTCCAGAACTATTCTTTGGGAGTATACACCCTAACCCAGAAAGAGAAAAGGGATATTCCATGAAGGAGGGATAGCTGTGAGCTTTTGTTAACTTATATCTCCAGTACCTAAAGCAACCTTGGAACATAGTAGAATAACATTGGCCATGAACAAGAAATGTTTGTTAAATCTGCACCCAACTTTGCAGCCCCAGGTCTGAAGGGACTAGTAATAAGCACTTTCACTAAGCGTACATGGCTGGAGCAGCCTTAAGTGAAGCATCAGCCTTAGAGACTGGTGCATAGAGGGTGGGAGGGGATTTTTAGAGGTAAGAAACTCCTGTACTGTTCTCTGTAGAGAAATGGCCGTATCTCCGCGATTGCTAGTAGGAGTGGGCTTCTTGAGATATCCCAAGAAAAGCGTTTTCTGAGACTCATAGGGGAGGATGAGATATTGTAAAAAGCTTTATATCTCTGGAATTACACACCCAAGTTTCCAAGGACCCATTTCCCTTTGTCCCACCAAGGAAGAAGTCCCATTTTGCCTTCAGCGGGGCTAAGATCAAAGCCAGGTCCTAGAGTTGCCGTTCCATGTCCGCACAGTCCAATATAGCATCAGGCTAGCTTAATTGGTGTTCACAGCTGCAGTCTATCAGTCCATCGTGTGTGGGTCCCAGGACCCTGGGCCATGCAGCTATGCAGGAACACAGGCAGGAGAAAGCCAAAGGAACCAGAGAGTCAAGAGAACGCTCCAAGAGTCAAACAAGAGCACTAGCTCCTTTGTGCAGTGGTCGGCAAACTCATGAGTCAACAGAGCTAAATATCAACAGTGCAACGATTGAAATTTTTTTTGAGAGCCAAAATTTTTAAACTTAAACTTCTTCTAATGCCACTTCTTCAAAATAGACTTGCCCAGGTGGTATTCTGTGGAAGAGCCACACTCAAGGGGCCAAAGAGCCATGGTTTGCTGACCAGTGGTCTAGGGGATTATACATCCCCAACTTTTTGCAGGTTTGCAGTGGCCCTGCCCACTCTGGCCAATGATCTCTGTTCCCAAGTTTGACTGCCAGGCACTTTCCCTATGTCACCCCAACTTTACTCACTATGCATCCATTTTTGCCTTTGTCTGGTCCCTTTCCTCAGTAATCTATGGGGAATGGGCCAGTGGTTCTCTGGCGAGTGTGAAATTGTTGCTTCCTGGTGAAGCTGCTCATATGACTGACGTGCCTATAACGTCTGGCTTTCCCCTTTGCTCGTTTCTTATTATTAATAACTACCTCATTAAACAGTATCATTCCCTCTGAGCAAAGCCTGGGCAGGAGGGAACACAGGGTGCTGCCACCTCTGAGCAAGGAGGAGGAAGACTTGGCATTAGAGATGGAGCGCCCCTTTGCTCAGGAAGCAGCATGGGAGCAGGTGGAGAGGTGGAAGTGAGAACACCAGACAAAGAGGCCGGGGAGTCATGGGGCCTTAGCCCCAGGGGCTGGACGCAGGTGTCAGAAAATAAGAGGCTGGGGATGTGGTGTATCAAACTGAAGAGCCTGGTAACCAAGGATTACTGGCTTAAACCATGGGTGCAGTGTTTTGGTGACCTGGTAGTCAGTTCTAAGAAAGCAGTGTTTTACCACAACATGTGACCACAGCATGCAAGTCTGTTGCTAGAACTAAGCCCGGTGGTTGGGAATAGGGACTTGGGATTTGAATGCTGGCTCTGCTACTTACCAACTTTATGACCTGGAACAAGTTGTTTAACTTCTGGAAATTTCCATTTCCTTATCCCTGAAAAAGAGATAACAGTATCACTTGGTTCAGAGATTGTTGTGGGGATTAAATGATGCCGTGCATATCACAGACCTATTACCACCCTTACAGAGAGCAAACATTCACATTCGCAATTGCTTTATTATATTGTTGTTGCTATTGTTGATGTAACCATTATTACTATTATTTACTGGCTGCCCCACCAACTCAGCTCAGGAAAACTCAAAGTCATCATCAAAGAGAGCAGTCCCTGTTACCACTGATGACATATAGCATCCATGAAAGGTTGAGCCTGCAGTTCAGAACACTGATTCTCAAGACTTTGGATGTGGGGTTCATGTCTGAAGCTATTCTCAGCTTCCTAATGTGTTTGGCAAATCTACCCCCATCAATAGCACAGGCCTCTCGCTGCACTTCCCAGGAGATCACTGTTCAATTCCCAGTCAGGGCATATGCCCAGATTTTTGGCTTGATCCCCTGCAAGAGGCAGACAAACAAAGAGCCTCTCTCTCATTATTGATGTTTCTAGTTCGCTCTCCTTCTCTCTCTTCCTCTCTCTGAAATCAATAAAATTAAATAAATATAAATTAAAAGAGAATAGTCATCCAAATAAATGATACCCATGACTTGAACCCTGAATCAATTTGGGGGTTACAGTAAAAGGAAAAAGCTAGGAGAGGCAAGGAGGGAGAGATGCAATATGATCTTAAAATATTTTTTAAATGAGGGAAGTCCTATGGGTAATTCAGTTTTCTTCATTTGTGGGAGAAATGGGAACCCTTAGCATATGAAGATACATCCCTGTTCTCTACATGTTTAATGGGTGCTTGCAGCATGATGCCATTGCGAGCTCACCAGCAGAGAAAGGGGTATGAGTCTGGGCCAGTGACTGAGAAGGCCCCAGGGAAGGGGAACACATCTCTGGACCTGGCAACATTTTTAGCAGATGCATATGGCACCATTTTAATGAACAAATCAGCCAGATTCCTTTTTCTGACTTCTTAATACTGATTTAGACCACAAGGTTACATTCCCCATTAACCTTCCAGGTGATTTGTTTCTTATACAGGTCTAGATTAATATATGCAGGAAATGGTCTGGGGTGAAATGTAGACAGTTTTATTCCATTTCTCTTCTATGGGGCCTTATGGTCAAAACAATAGTAACTGGATGGAAACTATTATTGAAAGACATCTGTTTTCTTTCTGGCTTTTTATTTTCTTTCTCTTTTTATTCCATTTATGTATATTTGAAGCATTGAGAAAAAAAGGGAAAAGATACTACTCCTTGTTCCTCTGTTTCCTTCCTGACCATGTGAAAATCCTGCCAGCCAAGTGCTGGGGGAACCCACACTGAAAATGCTCAGCTCCCTTGTTCCCCAGGCTCCATCCTCATCCTCAAATCAAAAACTGTTCTGCATTTATCATGGCACTTAAAGATTTAATCAGATCCTCCCCCCACCCCCACTTCCTGCCACCAGCAAAACTTGACTTAACAACAGTGTACTCTAAGTTGATTTCCACTGGCAAATAGCGGAAGGTGGCCAAGAACAGAGATTTTAATGGTTCATGATTGTGCCTTCATTTTAGACAGGGCCTTTCAGGTTAAGACTGGAGACAAAGAGATTCATGAAGAAAGAGTGAGCCACCCTGTTCCTCCAGACAGTGTCCAGATCTCCTGGCTCTCAGCCCGCGTTCTCTCCACTGCTTCAGTGACTCTCCTGTCCTACATTCTGGGTCACTGGCAGTGCTGTAGGGAGCTTCATTAATTATGATTGTCTTGCTGTGTCAAATGGATTACAAATGGAGACACCTGTGGAGAACCCACAAGGTCACTGACAAAGGCTGAAAGGAGATTGGAAAGTGAAGGGAAAGTATCTTCTAAATGCATTCTATAATCAGACAAAACAAATCGGTGGAAATAAATTTAGCCTGAAAGGCAGTTTCACCTTTTCTAAAATTCTGATTGAGTAAATACTGTTGGGGGGAGGGGTATTAGTACATTCACTCTTGCCTAGAATTTGGTGTTAATACCGTGCATTTGAATAAGTCTGAAACAAATTCGTCAGGAATGGTATCTGCTCTAAAATGGGTCAGTCCTACTCCAGTCTAAACTGGGTCTAGGAACACTTCCCCAGATTCCTACCCCTGATGTGCTCTCATCTGGACCCCCAAATCCAAAACCAGTGTATTCGGTAGAAGAGTCTGACATCTGGCAGAAGAACACTGGACAGTTATGACCTTGTGGGTCCTTTCCCCAGAGCCTTCCATAAAAATTTTCTGTGCTTTAAGTTGGTGGCTGAATGTTACTCTGGGCAGTTTTACTGGTAGCCCCATACCCTTTGTAATGTCTACAGCCTTTTGTGAAGGATTCAGTGTGACATGCAATCACTCTCTTTCCTCCAATCTGATGCACACATCTCTGATCATACATGAGTTTCTTAGTGGATTACTCTGATTATGTTGAGCCTCTACTCACAACTTTAACTGCCTGCTCATTGTCTACTGAAGGAAGAGCAAGCTTCTTGCCCTCGCATCCTTTTTCAATACATTATGAGCACCTATGATATGTCCAATGCTGTGCTAGGTGATGGGGATGTCTCTCCCTTTAGAGGCTCTTCATCTTAACAGAACAGATAAGAATCACCTTAGAACTTTCTTTCAAATGACATACGCCTCCCATCACAGAAATTGTGATGGAATCTTCAAGGTAGAGCATGTAAATTCTGCAAACAACTCACACATACACACACACACACACACACACACACACACACACACACACTGGAAAATCAAAGAAAGTGGTGCTTAGAATATAAGGATGCCATAGACACAGGTTGCTACAAGTGCATATTATATTCTCACCTAGCTAGATTTGGGAATATGGGGGATATTGATAATTACTTTTTAAAAATATATATTTTATTGTTTTTTTACAGAGCGGAAGGGAGAGGGATAGAAAGTCAGAAACATCGATGAGAGAGAAACATCGATCAGCTGCCTCTAGCACGCCCCCTACTGGGTTGTGCCCACAGCCAAGGTATATGCCCTTGACCCAAATCGAACCTGGGACCCTTCAGTCCGCAGTCCGACGCTCTATCCATTGAGCCAAACCAGTCTCGCCAATAATTACTTTTTGAAAACTATCTGAACTGAGATTTTTTAGGATGAATCAGAGTTAGCCAAGAAAGAGATAGAAAAAAAGATAGTGTAGGAAGAAGATCCTGGATATGTGAAGACATTTGGGGAGATGAAAGAGTGGGGCATGTTAATGAACTACAAGAACTTCATTAGTTGGAAAAATAGAAAAGATGCTTGAGAGAGATACTAGAGAGATAGGTGGGCATATATCTTTAAGGTCCCTGTAAGCTAGAGTAAGAGGTTTGGATTTTATCCTGAAGCCATTGAAGGGATTTAGTGAGAATAAAGCCAGGGGACTGGAGGAAATGATATGATCAATTGGATGGACTGCATAGGGGAGAAGGCAAAATCAAGGATGAAAACTAAGTTCAGACTTGGAAAACAGAGTGAATGATGGTGTCATTCACTAAGTTAGAGGGAACAGGGGAGGAGCAGTAGAGATAGAAGACAATTGAAGTTGGGCATAGGGTGGAACTCCTAGAGCAATTCCCAGTGGTGTAGAGAGGATATACATACAAGTCTTATACTGAGTTGAGACATGTAAACTGGAAGCACTGGGAATACAGATTTAAGCATCGGCAGCATAATGATAATTGAAGCTCTAAGAATGCTTGAGACCACCTATGGAGAATATGCATAGAGAAGAGTTCTGGAAGACATTTCCCTGAGGGGAAAGGAGCAATTTACCAGGGGGACTGAGAAGAAAATCTAAAGAGCCTTATGACATACGTGTTGGCAGAAGCAGCTTACTTGGAACCTGGGGCCTGGAAGCCTAATTAAGGAGGTCTGAGGAGTGTGTGGGAGATGAAGAGCTGGGGCAGCAAGGGTAAATGTATGGAGGCTTCTATGAAGAGTTGCTTATAGGCTGCTAGGAAAAGACGATTGGAAGCAGATAATGTGTGAAGGGCTGTGGCATTTGTTTACAGAAGGCATGCAGAAGCATGGAGCAATCAGAAAAGACTTTGGAGGGGGAAAATGTTTGAGCTAATCTTGAAGGGGGCTGGCATTTCCTTGGAAAAAGAAATGGCATATATGAAGGCAGAGAGGCAGGGGGAGGTTGGCCGTATTTAGGGAATTCTTAGTAGTTCTGTTTTGTACTATCACCTCCCTCATATACCCTTCATTCTAGCCAGGCTGGACTGTTTATTTGGACCCAAATTCAGGCTACTTCATTCACATTATTCTCTCCATCTATAATGCCTACCCCTACTTCACCAAATGTCCACGTTCTCCTCATCCCTGTGGCTCACCATGAATACCAAGGCCTCTGTGGATTCACGAATGTCCTCTTCCTTCTTCCTTCTTCCTCCAATTGGAAGTAACTTCCCCACTTGGAATTCTCATAACATTGTATTTGTATCTCTCTTGCAGCATTACAGTTGAAGCCTCATAGTTACTCAAAGGAAGATCCCTGAGGCCAAGGACTATCTTTCTATTAGAATCCATGTATACCTGATACAGAGCATGTACTCTGGCTAATTCAATGGCTCTCCAAGTGTGGTCTCAGGACCAGCAGCGTCAGCAGGTCTGGGAACTTGTAAGACATGCAAATTCTCAGGTCTCACCACACACCTACTAATTCAGAACTCTGGAGGTGGGGCCAGCCATCTGTGCTTTAATAAGCCTCCAGACAATGCTGAGGAAACTACTGTTTGAGAACCACTAGGCTAACTGAAGTTCTTTTACTGGTCATTATAAGTACTTCTTTTGACTTTAACTGAGAACATAGCTTTAAACTCAGGTTATTATTTGAAAACATCTCTCTTTTTTAAAATCCTTACCAGAGGATATATTTATTGATTTTAGAGAGAGAGTGGAAGGGAGAGAGAGAGAACATGAAACACTGATCAGTTGCCTCCCATCCTCACCCAGGCTGTGTATTGAACCTGCAATCTAGGTATGTGCCCCAATGGGGAATTGAACCTGCAACCTTTTGGTATGCTTGGCTATGGCTGAAGACTTTCCATTTTTATGTCTTCCTATTTCTTGTCATATCATTTATATAAGAAATCCTTTATTAGCTAAGGAAATTTGAGCAATAGAAACATGGTATCATTTTGCCTTAGAGAACTCCAGTGGCTCAAGTAGCATCCAAGAATTAAACATTGAATGACTAAGATCTGAAATAATTGATGGTTGAATTTCCTAGTCTGTTTTTTCACATTCTCCTATGCATTCCTTCCTTCTCTTTCCTTTCTCACTTTTTATTTTCACATTTACAATCCTCCTAGGTTACAGTTCACTGAGAGTATGTACTTTGGAGAAAAGATGCTACAAAAATATCAAACATTTGTAATAAAAATCAAAGATGTCTCAACAAGTCAAGTGGAATAGCCCAGAAAGTTTAGAATGAGTGGGAAAACAATCCATTTTGCTCACATTCTTTTGGTCACCCATTACTTCAGAGACAGTATTATAATCCATGTGGAAAGACATCTTTCCTTGGACTTTAATTTGCTTCAAACTGTTCCAGGCATATACTTACTGCAGGTGTCAGCTTCCTATGGTGTAGAAAGCTGCTCTGAATGTCTGCCAACAACTTTTGAGTTTTTGTGTCACCTCAGCCCTTGGTGATAATCAGACAAGCTCTGGGCTAGGCTAAGGTGTCACCAATGCTCAACAAAGATGCCCAAACCAGCAGTCATCCTTAATAGGCAGATTGTTCTTTGTTCAACATCCTAACACTTTCTTATCATTCTTAACAGTTCCTATTTATGTGTGAGTACTATGCTTGCTTATGTGTGTGTATAGTATTCACACAAGTGAAATATATATATTATATATATAATATATATATGTTATATGTTATATATATATATATGTTATATATATATGACTGAGTGAAGAGACTTCTTCACTCACTGTAATGAATGCATAGATACAAGGGTCAGTCCTGTTTTTTCTATTACAATTTGCATTCAATATTATTCTGTGTTAGTTTCAGATGTTAGTTTCAGATGAATAGGATAGTGGTTAGACAATCATTTACTGTACAGAGTGGCCCCCACTGCCTCAAACACCCACCCAGCGCCATGTTTATTTATCACGATATATCCTTATACTATAATCTACATCTCTGTGACTATTCTGTAACTACCAATTTGTACTGCTTAATCCCTTTACCTTTTTCACATAGCCCCTCAACCCTCCTCCACTCTGACAACTGTCAGTCTTGCTACAAACCTATATAATAAAAAGCTAATATGCAAATCGACTGAATGGATGAACTACCAGTTGCTATGATGCACACTGACCACCAGAGGCCGATGATCAATGCAAGGGCTCCCACCTGGTGGACAAAGAAGCTAGGCTCATGACTGGTGAGCACAGCTGCGGTGGTGGGAGCCTCTCCCACCTCTGTGGCAGTGCTAAGGATGTCCGACTGACGGTTTAGTTTAGACTTGCTCCCTGCTGGGAGCAGACCTAACCCATCAATCAAATATCCCCTGAGGACTCCCAGACTGAGAGAGGGCCAGGCTGAGGGACCCCTCTGAGTGCACAAATTTTGTGCATCGAACCTCTAGTCTCTTAATTTCTGTGTATAACAAAAAGGAGAGAATGGGAGCAAATGTACAGCATCCACATACCCCAGCATTCACATGCATACTTTCTTTGTAAATACAACGTTGTAGTAGACATTTCCTCATGTGATGAGAACTGTACATATAAAAATTGCATTTTATAGTATATAAAATACCAATTAGGTTACTCCCCAAATCTCTTAAATGTTTGGAGAAAGGATATATGGAAATTCAGGAAACAGGTCTTCCAAGTGTTAAAGAAATAAAGTACAAAGACTTTCTTGCCTAGGAATATCTTCATAGTTCTGGTGATTCTGTTCCAAGGAAGCACTGAATTGCAGATGAACTTGAGTTTCAGGAAATGTAGTCAGTATCCAAAGAAGATAAAATTCTTTACTCTTCAGAATCTGCTATATCTTTGCCATATCCAATTAGGTTAAGTCATTGCTCATTTGGTGGTTAAAGAAGTAAGAGTCCGAAAAATGTTGAGAAAGTGAGCTATCTTTCTGTTCCAAATATATCATGATTCATCTCTGAGATATTATCTTGAGAAGTCTGGCTCATATAGACTCTCTGACATTTCTTTCAATGTCTTAACTATTTAGGATAAGATTTGTTTTTTATTTTGTATGTGTATGTGTTTTATGTTTTTATTGAATTTACTGGGGTAACATTGGTTAATAAAATTATATAAGTTTTAAACTATTTTTTATTGATTTGAGAGAGGGAGCTAAACATTAATGCGAGAGAGGAACATCGATCAATTGCCTCCCATACACGCCCAACCAGGGACTGAACCTGCAACCTGGGTGCATGCCCTAACCAGGAATCAAACCCACAACATTTTAGTTTACAAGATGACACTCTAGCCAACTGAGCCACATTCCCAGGGCTAAAATTATGTAGGTTTTAGGTGTATAATTCTATAATATATCATCTGTACATTGTATTGTGTATTTATCACCCCAAGTAAAGTCTCCTCCTACCACCTTTATTTCCCCTTTACTCTCTTCCATCTCCATAGGGCAAGTTTAATTATAAAAGAAATACATCCTATTTTTAGCCCTCAAAATGTTGACATCCAGATTATAGTGAATTGTTTTTCACCATGTAAAGGACAAAGAGAGTCTTTCTCCCCCCTCCTTCCCCATGTTAACATAATGTGAGTTTTAAGAAAGAATTTTAATCTGTGGAAACTGGGAAAGTGGACTGTGTTTGACTAATTTGCCTTGCCCAGCTGAGGTGCCTGTTTTCTTCCCTGGCTCCAACTTGTTATTCAGTTTCATCTAAATGTATAACATAGTATATAACACTCCAAGGGAATGTCAGCTTGGTGGGTGATGCTAATTTGCTTACAAGTATGATGCCTATTTGCATACATGAACCCTTGGAAAAGGGGAAGAAAGACCTGGACATTGGGATGACACAATTTACGTAAAAGGACCTGAAAGACAGGACTCTTTGTTCTTGACAGTTTCCTGAGCGCCTAGGCTCAGTCATCAATAAAAAGCAACCAGCCATGGGGTTGCCCTTAGCTCCAGTCTCACCATGTTCTAGCACCTTCCCAGTTGGCAACAAAAAGCATACTTGGTCATGGTCCTTCTGGAGCCTCTGGGCCCCACACTGGCCAGTTCTGTGCAGCAGGATATTTCTACTCAGGCTCTCTTTGGACTGCACTATTTCCTAAAACCCAGCCCCTTAAACTAGATTTGGTTTTCAGGCTTATTTCTTCCTCTATTCGTCATCATGGGGAAATTTTTCAAATAAAATGTTATGAATTCAACAGCTGGCCAGCTTCTCTTGACCTTGTTATGGATAACTATAGAAGGTTGGAGAGGAAGACTGAACAGAGAATAGTTGGCACTTCTTCCTGAGACATGAAGTAGGTGAATGGAGGCAAGGTGACCTTCCTACATAATAGTAGCTCTATTTACTAAGTGCTTCCTCTCTGCTAGGTACCAAGGTATCCACCCAAGCTAAATGTTTTTCATAGATTATTTCACTTAATCTTCCTCTAAGCAATATTAAGCCCTATTTGACAGATGGGGAAACTGAAGCTGAATGAGTTTAAGCTGCATGTTCAAATTATAGAGCTAGTAAGTAGCAGAGGAAAGTTTAGCAAAGAAGCCTACTTTCCCCAAAGTGTGAGCTCTTCCCAAGAATCTATACTTTTCCCAACTGAAAGATGGCAGCTAAGCAGTTTACATTTAACTCCAAGCCCTGGTTCTCAACTATGGGCTCTCTGTCCCTCCCCCAGAGAACATTTGGCCATATCATTGTCACAACTGGTGGGGGAGTTGCTACTGGCATCTAGTGAGTTGAGGCTCTGATGCTATTAAACATCCTACAATGCCCAGGACAGCCCCCAATAATAAAGAATTATCTGGCCCTAATGGGTTTGGTTCAGTGGATAGAGAATCAGCCTGCAGACTCAAGTGTCCCAGGTTTGATTCAAGGGCATGTATCTTGGTTTGGGGCACATCCCCAGTAGAGGGTGTGCTGGAGGCAGCTGATCAATGTTTCTCTCTCATCGATGTTTCTAACTCTCTCTCCCTCTCCCTTCCTCTCTGTAAAAAAATCAATAAAATATATATTTTTTAAAATCATCTGGTCCAGAATGTCCATAGTGATAAGGTTAAGAAATCTTGATTCAAAAGATGGTGGATTTTTAAAGCCAATTCACAAGAATAAGGTTTTGTCTGTACCTCACTTATATGTACTTTGTCCCATCACAGATGACAGCAGTCTTCTAAATCTAACTTCCTACCCTCTGGTTAGAAGACGGAAGAGAAGGTTCTTTGGGCTATGTTGTCTCGTCTCAAGCTAGACAATTATTCCTGGAAACCCACCCCTGGGGAGACCTGAAAAAAGAAACAGACGCCGAGGACCTCCAGACAGCTGAACTGCAGTTATTGGTTTCTGACTATGTTTTCTATGCTTCCTTATTACTTTCATCCGCCACTCTCTACCCTTTTAAATGATTTTACATTTGAAAGTAGCTGCTGTTGAGGGAGAGAAAAAAAAAACAGATTCAAAAAGCAGGCTGTTTTTTAAAGGATTTTTGAAGTCGACATTGTGCAAGTCTGATTCAAATCATACCATGATAGATGCAAGAATTATGATTTTTTAATTATTTACAGGTCTTTTAAAATGGATTATACAGAGAAAAATCATTTCATGTATACTATAAACCTATAACTTTTTCTGATCACATGTTAACAATTTATCTTATGTGGAAGAAGTCTTTAAACATAGAAATCCATTTAAAACTGCAAAACTGTTAAAATCCAATCTATCAAATATCATTAGAAACAAAGTAAGCAAATACACCACCTCACCTATTCTTTCTCTGCTTTTATTTACATATAGTCTTCCATTCCATCAGAATCTAAGAGCTTCAACAGAAAAAATTTCTTAATTTATAATGCAGCAAAGACCATCTATGAAAAGTGTTTAAATTTTGTAAATACACAATAATCCTAATACCTTCATACAGTGCATATGGGAAACTAGTTTCCTTTCAATCCAATTGTGTCTTTTTCAGCTTCTTGGAGAATGAAGTAATCCAGTTAGGAAATGGTGTAGTAACATATACAATTACCCTCAAATGTAAAATTTGAATATTATGACATTTTGTTCTAATCGAAATCTGAAGCATGAAGTCTGCACATCAGCATAGTGTTAACTCTTTAGGGCATGCTGGAATAAGCTCAGATCGTAAAAATATTTAACATTTTACATTGTTAATAAAATCTTTTCAGTTCAGCTAAGCTTGTCTCATTTTAGATGACGATGCAGATATGACTTTTCCAATGTGTACTCGGTGTCTTACCTTATGCAGATTCTTGAAAGCAGGACACATAAAGCAATACTATACTTTAGAAAGGAGGAAGCCATGTGCTGTTTTTCTGCTCACAGCTTTGTTGTAATCTTCCTCCACTAAACTTGTAACATGCTACACATTTTGTTGTATTCCCCACTGTTCTTTCTTTGGCCCATTTCCCAGACAGAATTTCCCATAGGTTGGCAGATCAGGCCTTTGGACTTCTTTTCTTTTTTCCAGAGTCTGAAAAATCCTGAAGTCAAACAATAGGCACCAGTGGCTGATGTAATAAAAGGAGGATAAAGATGCCTATAAGTAGTGTATTCAAAGCGCATCTTTAATTCCCAACCCTATAATTTCTCCTACTTATGTACACAGGCATTTACATGCCCACCAATATCTTGACCTAAAAACTAAGTATATTAAAGCCTTTAGCTTTAGTGAAGATGAAGACAGGTACAGACAAATTACTGGAATAATTATTATATTAGGCTGAAGTATATGAAATAGCTGATATTTTACTGTTTTGACCTAAAAAACAGCAATTTCATATAGTTCAACATAGTATCTAGTGTTGTGGAAATAATCTTTGGAATTGTCTTCTAGGTTTTTCAGGATGAAAGGATTAAAGGTTTGGAAGAGATCTCAAAGGCTATGCAGGTCGCTGTGTGGATCACACCAGCTGGCTGTTGGCCTTATTCGTAGAGTCAGAGTAATGGATGCATGATTATAGGTATGCTTGGCTTCATATGAAGAAGTACCCCCTCAAAAATTACCCAAGAAAACCACAATTTTCTAAATCAAACACTTGTAAAACAAAACAGTTGTGGGAGTATGCTATTTAAAAGACACCTCAAGTGAGTACTCCCCTGCAAAGCAGATAACCATTCCCAGATTTACCTGGTCTGCAAACCCTGGTTTTCATAAATGAGGTTTGATTAAAGCTTAATGTCCTTTCCTGAATGTGGTTCAGTTTTATCCCCTGGAGTTAATTGACTTCAGGTCCATTGTTTTAGAGATTATGAAGTAGCCTAATTTGGCACATTCTCACTTAGTCTCTGTCCTCTCCCATCTTTCTACTATATTAAACTCTTAGTTTCATTCTAGTTCCTAATAATCCATGCGCAGTTATTAACTGATAACTCTAACCTTGGTGTTCAGCACGTTCTTCTAAATGCCTGGCCTACGTCACTTCTGCTTGGTTAATTTGTGCTCACTCTAGCCTTAGTCTCTTAGTCTCAGCGTAAAAGTAACACTTAACTCCTGTGCAATTGTGCTTTGTACTACTAAAGACTGTTAATAAATTCAGGTCTCACCTCCATGGTTGGGAGGACCTTAGTAGCATTTCATGGAGATGGGAATTTGTCTAATTCCCTAGCTAGGCTTTTCATACCTAAGGTAAATAAATGCAACCACTTTATCTTCTATTCATAGTGCCTGTTTCCCAGCCTTTGATCAGTTTTTGTAGTTCCCTTAGACACACTCCAAGATTTATAGATCTTTTTTCAGTGGCAGGTCCTAAAATTAAATTTAGTCCTCAAAGTCCTGATAACCTACACTGGCTCATAGTTGCAACAGGTAATTCACAGTCTCCCGTTAGATATGCCAATGCGTCTCTTTAGGAGCCTGACCCCTGTCCTCTCCCCACCAAAGGACTTTCTCAGGTGTAGTTCCATGAGATAGAGTTTTAATGACTCAGCTTCCTGCTGGCATCTGCTTCCAGATTAGCAATAACACTGAGCTGATCTCTAGGGATAAAGAGAGAACATTGAATCCATTTTGTTGCATGTACCCACATGTTTGAAAAAGAAAAGGATGTGAGCTGCTTCTGGCACACAATCTTCCATTTTACCACCATATTTTTAATGCCCCATGCTGCCTTCTTCCTTTTTTTTATGATTATGAGGCAATACATGTTCTTTGCAGGAAATCTGAAAAACACCACTAAGTATAAAGAAAATAAAAACCACCCGGATCCCACCACCATCACATTGTTTAAACCCACCTTTCTAGCCGTTGTATCAGTCGGTGGTGGGGCCCAAAGACACTTTTGGATAAGGTTTGTAAAGAAATGCCTGGAAGGCCAAGGTGTCATTTTAAAATACAGGTCCACTAATGTTTTGCACACATTGAGGACAGATTCATGGCACTCTTCTGGGTGTGCCATTGTTCTGGAGTACAAAGAAGACTTTAGAAGTAGCCCAGCCCTGCTGCCTCCTCTAATGAAAGCTCGTGGGGAGATTCTAAAATCCTGCCAGATCCTTCTGCTCCTTGGTGCTCCATGTAACATTTGATACTTACTGTTTGGCAATACTGCCATCTTCTGAACGCTGAGCTTTAGAGTGAGAAGGGGAAACCAAGTATAAAAGCATCTAATTTATCTTAAACAGCAAACAAATGGGCCATATTACCAATGATCCTATATGAATTTCAGACTCTGGACGTCTCAGAGTTGAAAGGATCAGGGATATCATCCAGATTAATTTCCCACCCCACACACATCCCTAAGCAATGTCTATCATTTCTTTGTATTCCAGAATGTCACCAAATGCAAAATGCTCAAGTTTAGGTAACTATAGATAGCATGAAAAAGAGTAGTGATGATATTGGCTCAAAATAAATCATTGGCATTAAATATAAAGTCCAGAAATAAACCTAAAAACACAGAAGAGTGAAGTACATTATAAAAAATAGCATTTCAAATCCCCAAGGAAAGATTGGATTATTAAGTAAATTATATTCGTATTAGAGGCCTGATGCATGGATTCATGCAGCAGTGGGGTATCTCAGCCTAGCCTGCAGGGATCGGGCCGAAACCAGCTCTCCGACATCCCCTGATGGGTCCCAGATTGCGAGAGGACAGTTCTTGGGTAATGCAGCCCATATTCAGGCTCCCTCCTCTGTGGTTCCAGGTGTGTCACCCGAGAACCACAGCTGCCAAGTCACCGCAGCTCAACAGTTTCTGCGTTGAGCATCTGCCCCCTGGTGATCAGTGCGTGTCATAGATACAGGTTGGATGATTGGTCGGAGGGTTGCTTAGGCTTTTAGATAGATAGATAGAAAGATAGATAGATAGATAGATAGATAGATAGATAGATAGATAGATAGATAGATGATAGATAACTGGCTGGCCATTTGGGGGGAAATTATATTTATGCCTCATAACTTTTATCAAAATCAATTCTGACTGCAGTAAAGATTAAAATGCTAAAGCAAATAAATAAACATATATAAAGACTAGCAGGCAATACTGATGAACATTTATATAATTTTCATGTGGAAAGCATCCTTTCTAAGCATGACACAAAAGGAAGAAATCACAAAGGAAAAGATGGATGGATTTGACCAATTGAAAATTCAAAATTACTATACAATGAAAAATAAATCAGTTAAGGAGAAAACAAAAGTTTAACTATATGCAACAAAAGGTATAGACCTGTAATATATATCAAGAGTTTAAATTCCACTACTTTGATAAGTTTCCATGGTTTACAATCCCCTATTCATCCAAATGTTGCCATTTCATTATTTTCTTTTCTACGGCACTTTTTCATTATTGCTTATTTAACTGTCTATATCCACTAAACTGGAAGTTCAAGAGGGCAGCAACCATATCTCTTTTACTTACTGCTATATCTTCTACACCTAACACAGTGCTAGACACAAAGCAAATACTAAAAACATTTATTGGATGAGTGAATAATGAATTCGTGAATAAATGACATTTTATGACTCAAAAACATATCAAACTTTCCAGTAGGAAATTGAGCCAAGATACAAACTGGCAAGGTACCATGAATTTAAATAATGTACTAATGATAATTATGAAACTATTTGAATATACTGGTAATAAAAAATGTAAATTATTGTAATATATTTCTTTTTGTGTATCAGAAAGGTATAAATAATTAAAATGCCCAGGGACAGAAGGAAGTGTGGAAATGAATATTCTCTTACAGAGTCAAAGTGAGTATAAATTGAGTCAATCTTTCTGGAAAATATTTTGGCAATGTATTTTACATGTATGCCAGCTAATTCCACTTCAGGGAGTTTCTCCTTGAAAAGGTCAGAAAAAAATGAACTAAGTTACATTCATCCATCATTCAAAAAATATATGCAAGAAAGGATGCTTATAGCAGCAATATTTGGAGAAATAGAAAAATGTACATATGTCTAAAGTAAAGGGCTGGTTAAATATGGTATATCCTTTCAATGGAATACTGTGCATCAATTAAGAATAAGCATCATATGTATATGTAGAGAAATGAAGAAGCTATATTGTTAAATGAAAAAAGAAAGTTACAGAAGAAATCATTTTTTAAAATATACATATATATGTGTGCATTAAAGAGTCTGAAAGGCTATTTGCTAAAATGTTAACAGCAATTATCTCTGAGAGGTGAGATTTGGAGCAATTATATTTTCTTTTTTGCATATCTGTAATTTCTGAATTTTCCACAATAAGCATGTAGTATCTGTATAACTTTTCAGGGAATAAATAGCAATGTTCACAATATATATTAAATATAAAACACACGTTATAAAACAGTATGGATAGTATGATACAATATTTGTAAAAAAGAAAATTATATATAAATCTATGTATGTATATATATGCATAAGAAAGCTAGAAGGACATACATTAAATGTTAATAGTAGTTATTTATGGGTAGTGGGATTTTGGGTGATTTTTTTTCTTTTTGCTTTTCTGTGTTTTCTAATTTTTCTACAATGAATATGTATTACTTGTGTAATAAAAACTATTAATAAAAGTTTTAAAAAAAGAATTAAAAAGTGGAATAGTCATTGTTACTCACCACTTGCCTTCATCCTCCCCATATCCGTAGAGGAGAGGAGAAGAGAAGAGAAAGGAGGGGGAAGGGAGGGGAGAAACTAGGAAGTAAGAAGAGAAGGAAGAAAGGAAAAGGGGTAAGAGAAAGAACTCAAAGACAAATCAGTGGAGGAAGGATTAAAACAGGCTTGGGAAACTATTTTACTCACAATAGCACAGTATCTAAACTTAGTTCCATTTTTCGGAAAGCTACAACAGCAAAATACATTGAGTTAAATAATTTTATTTTCTAATAAAAGAAAGTTATACACATGTGGAGAGACATCTAAGAATTAAGCTCTGACAGGAATGTCTCCCAAGCAGTTTCTCCAAAGGCAAGCTTTGTGGTCCAGCTAGTTGTCATGAGCTGTGCAGTACAGTCTGGAGTCACACAGACTTTTGTCTGCATCTCGGCTGTTCTGCAGCTAAGTATACGACTATGGTTAGCAGTTTCAATATCTATTCTCTCCTTTTTTCCTGTAGTAACAGAGACCCCAAATTTCAGCGAGACACTGACCACCTAAAGTAAAGTCTCCATTTCCCAGGCTCCCTGTGGCTATACTGTAAATCTAAATTTTAGACTACAGGATATGAGTGGAATTGTATGATTTCTAGTAACATTCCTAAAATAAGGGGCATGCATTTCTATGCTCTTCCTCTTTTCCCAGTAGGCTGCAATGAAGCATAAAGGTGGAGCTGAAACAACTGTCTTAGAGTCAGAAATGGACAAAAGTGACTTAGTAGACCCGAATCCCCTTTCTTCTTCCTGATATCTGCTAAATGATGAATCCGTTTATAATTTATATCTCATTTAAGGCATTAATAAGGTGAATCTTTGTACAGAAGAACCTGCTCACTAAACTAACATCTGTGAGCCTCGGTTGCCTCAGAGTAAAATGAAGATAATATTAATATCACAAAAGGTTCTACCCAATAATTGTCCAGTTATTGGCTTAGCATCAAAGCTCATTTATGAGAACAATCCAACAAATGAATCATTGCATGAGACTGTGCACAGAACAGTGGACAAGGGGAAATCTTTTAAATAAACTGTTTTTAAATCAAATGGTCAATTGGTTTCCATATAAAAAAATAAACTTCTATTTTGCTTCATTCTAAGTTGATTATTGACCTTAAGGTAAATGGTAATAAAACAATAAAGCTTCCAGAAGATGATATAGGAGAATATCTTCATACATGTAGAGCAGTGAAATTGTTTCTAACAGGACTCAAACCACTTTGGATAACTGTTTAACACTATTTACTATTGTAGAATTCATATGTATCCTGTGATCCAATAATTTCATTCCTAGATAGAGACCCAACAGAACTGTGTGTGTATATACTCAAAGACAAGTAAAAAGAATATTCATATTGACATTATTTTTAATAGCCAAAGCCATAAACTATTCAAAGATCTATCAACAGAAGAATGGCAAAGTAAAATGTGTTATATTGATATAATTGAATACTATAGGGCAGTAAAAAGAAATGAACTCCATTACAGTCATGTACAACCACCATAAAAGAATGAAACCATAATAATGTTGAATGCAAGAAAGTGAGATGTGAAAAAAATATACACACTGCCATTAGCAGCCAACATTCACAGTTGCTGAGACATGGATGCCCTGGCTCAGTGAAACAGACACCATGGCACCCAGTACAGCACCTCCCTAGCACTGCGCAGATCCACTAGCTTCTCACATGGATTTGCTCCATCCAGATGAAGTTTCTGGATTCTGGGATCACAGTTCAGATATACAAGATGAGGGATAATGGGACAAACCACAGCCCCGCTTTGTAGTTGGTCCCAAGACTATACAGGTGATACTCATCATGCCCCGCCTCTAATCGCCCATTCTAGACCCTCCTCATCCTTCTTGGGCACTCCTGAGCTTGGTGACCAACACCCTTACCTCTGAGTGCTCAAACACCCTGCTTACCATGCCTCTAGTGGACTGTGGTTGCTTCACTTGCCCATTTACAGTTAATCTTAGGCACGAGATACCAAGAGGTGACCCAATGAGTGATCTGAGTGACAAACACACTCCTTTGGGCCCTCCTTATGTTGCAGTTACTCTGCTTCCTGATGATAATCAGAGTCCATAACCTCGGTCAATTTGGTAACTTTTGTTTTCTGGCATGAGAAACCTAAAGTGATCAGGTAGCAGTGGTAGCTTAAACTTAATGAGACTCTTATTTCCTGATCCCTAGGACTAGGAACTCCAGACACACACAGTCTAGACCCTCAGCTAAAAAGCACAATCCTCAGTGGATCACTGGGGCTACTCGTACTTTCACCCCTTGGTTTTTTAATCAATAGATTCTGTGTATTAGTTACTCAGAACTACATAATGGCCATTGACTAATTTAAGGAGTATAGTGAATTCTGAAGGTTAGTACCAAATGTTGCAAGGTGTCCACTCCTTTAGGCCACCACTCTCTTGGGATAGTAGCTTCTGCTTGGTGGAGGATGTATAGGAAGAGTGGATCCCACAGTTGTGTTTGCACTAATGCACATCCTTTGCTATAAATGTTATGAGTCCTTGGTCTTAGGTAATGTTATGCGGGTCCCATGTCAGTAGATCAAACGCTCTGTGAGTTCGTGGATACTGGTGCTGGCTGAAGCCCTGCAGGTGGTTGATAATGGCAAACCCAAATCCAGGAATCAAGTTAACCCCAGCCAGGGTGGAAATGGTCAACTTGTCACCAAGAAGCACCTTAAGGTTGTTCTCCCCAAGGAATGGTGTTGAATCAAGAGCACAGTGTCAATCTCTGTTGCCAACAAAATGGACATTCGGCAACGCTGTAAATGAATTAAACTTGGTGAGAAGAGCCTTTTTGTTGCTGCTGTAACAAATCATCACAAATTTAGTGGCTTAAAACAGCACAAAGTAATCACTTACATTTCTAGAGGTCAAAAAATCAGTTCCACTGGCCTAAAATCAAGGGGTCAGCAGGCCGGCATTGCTTCTGGATGCTCTAGGGGAGAATCTATTCCCTTTCCTTTTGCAGCTTCAGAGGCCTCCTGTGTTCCTAGACTCATGACACCATTTTTCCACTTTCAAGCCAGGAGCACAGTGTCTTTAGTTCTGACTCCTACTTCCATCATCACATATTCTTTCTTGACTCTGGCTCTTCTGCCTCCCTCATACAGAGACCCCCGTCACTGCATTGGGCTCACCCAGATAATCCAGAGTAATTTTTTCCATCTCAAGATCCTTAATATTTATAGATTCCAGGAATTAGGATGGTAACATATTTAGGGGACCATTATTCCCAAAGCCAATGCTGTTGGACCCATTCATAGCTTGCACCTCTGCCAAGGGCAGCTTTTCAAATGAAATATTATTCTCTGCTTCAGAGAGCATGCTTTACCATGACTATACCTTGACTCTCTTATTGGGGTTTCCAGAATCTCCATTGCATCCTTTTATACCCATACATCTCTGCTACCATGGCCTCTCCCAGAAGATATGGCCCACATAATGGGCTGCTTATGCTGCAGAGCCTCTTCTGGCTCTGGGAACCACTTAAAACTAGCACTTCTAGTTACTCAATAAGTAAGGCAGAGCGGTACCCCAACTGTGAAATATGCTACCTCCAAAGCCTGAGAAGCTGACCTCAAGTGGTAGGATATGCAAGGGATGGTACCTTGCTTTTGCTTTGGAGGGATGACCCAGTATCCTGCAGACCACTTGACCCCTACATACTTCACTGATATAGCAGGCCTCATAATCTTTGTAAGGTTTATCTCTCATCCTCTGTGGTCCTTGTGTCTTACCAGGCAATGTGGAGTATTCACACTTAGCCAACTCCAGGTAATGTGTCATTAACACAGTAGACAAATGTGATGTCCTCTGGAAAGAATGTTGAGATCAATAGGATCTGACTATTCTGCTGTGAAGCATAGTGAGGTATTCTAGGGACAGAGAAGTCTATTTCCAAAAGATCATCTAAGGACATGGAGTGATGCTAAACACCAGATATCCAACCACTCAATGATTAAAATAAACATTATACAGTGAGAACAGAGCGCTCTAGACATGTGAGGTCTACTAATGGTAGAGAAGGCTGGTTCCAAAAGGTTATCTGAGGACATGGAGTTGGGCTATATACCCCAGGCACATAGCTGCTAAGTAATACTATTATACCATGAGCACATAGAGTTCCATTCTCTATATTCTCATTGTTAGATAAAAGTCACCACAATCTGGTATAATTTTTAATAGTGCCCATGAACTTGCTGGTTGATAAAAACTCATCCTGGGCTTTTAGGGATTTCCTCTTCACCTGCCCCCAGTAAAACCTCTGCTGGAGAATTTGTTGCAGGGAAGCTAAAAGTAGCAACTCATTCGGGGCTCAGAGATCTCTAAATCTTGATCCTCTTCAAACTTCTTGCATCTTTTTCCTGCCTAACACAGCACAATTAGTAGAGACCTTTGAAACTATGTTAAAGTCTCATGACACATACCCAAGGCTGCATTAATCTGGTATAGTAAAGATACCACATTTATCAAGGCAACCATTATTGGGGTTTCTTGGATAAGCTGTGGCAGTGCATTTCATCTGCCATGACCCATCCAGTTTTTGAAGGAGCCAAACTGCTGAATTAAATGAGACATACAATAACAACCACCACTACTGAATATCTTTCATTATCCTTGATTTGAAATAATGTTTTGTATTAACTGTCTTGGTGAGGATGGGAGAATTTCAGGAACGTTCACTTCACTTTTCCTACTACAATAGCTCCGCTCTTACATTTCAAGAAATCAATGTGAAAATATTGCCAACTGCTAAATATGTCTATGAAATTATGTTCAGGAGCAAGAGAAATGATTACCCAGTGGGTCCATGGACACAGCTGACCCATTATTAGGCAGATCTGGGTTAGGACTCCATTTATGACTTTAGTACCATTTGTTCTTCCCCTAATAGATGTTGGGTCCCTGAGTATCAGTGTCAGCTTAGATCCTTTATCTGAATTCCTTGACAGATCTCAATATTCTCCTTTGCCCATTGTTTGGTTACCTGGATAAATGGTAATAGGGCCCTTTGTGAAATCACTACTGTATCACTTTGTAATCTTTCGGGGACCATCTTAATGTCCATGCAGACTCTTCTTTGGTAGACAGGTTAGGGTGGAGATCACTGTTTCAGGTCTAGAAACTGGATAAGAAAATGTCACTTTCTTTTGGGGAAGCAGATGCCAGCCTCCTGCTCATTCACTTTTGATCTTTTCAAATCTATACTAATAAAAGGGTAATATGCTAATTAGGGCAGATGTTTTCTGGACATCCATTCAGACAAAGCCACAGCAGCTGCAAGTCCTGTGGCTCACGGCAGCCATGAGCTCAGGCAGCCATGAGCCCCGGTGGCTGCGAGGCCTGCAGCTCAGGCCTCACAGCTGCTGTGGCCAGCAGTGGCAGCAGCAACAGGGTGATGGTGGCACCTTCCTCTGATCAGCCCGGTCTCCTTCCACAGAGGGAGGCCAGACAGTCAGTAGGACATCTCCTGAGGGCTTCCAGACTGTGAGAGGGGGTAGCATGTATCTTTGAAGATGACTAATAATGACAATCATGGTATTTTTAAGGGTAAGACATGTGGGTAGGGTATTACTTTACATATAGAACTAACGGAACGGTGCACAAAAATTCATGCACTGGGATGTGTTCCTCAGCCCAGCCTACCCCCTCTCACAGTCTGGAAGTCCTCAGGAAATGTCCTACTGACAGTCTGGACTCCCTCTGTGGAAGGAGACCGGGCTGATCAGGGGAAGGTGCCACCATCACCCTGTTGCTGCTGCCACTGCTGGCCACAGCAGCTGTGAGGCCTGAGCTGCAGGCCTCGCAGCCACCGGGGCTCATGGCTGCCTGAGCTCATGGCTGCCGTGAGCCACAGGACTTGCAGCTGCTGTGGCTTTGTCTGAATGGATGTCCAGACAAAGGACGTCCTCTCCTGCTATCATTATAATCTTCCTGCCTTTTACAGGAATTATGCCTACCATGCCACAAAAATTCTAATGATAGAGCCTATGCTGTGTGCCCCATATATTTACCGTAGGATGAAGCTATTAGTCAACAAGTACTACTCACAATCACCTTTAACTACTAATTCCTAATCATAAACAACATGCAAGGATCATAGAATAGTCTGCAACTTGAAACAGAAAGACTATCATCAAACAAATGATTCCAAAACAGTAAAAACCACCGAGATAGTTCTAAATATACGCAAATACATTTAAAAATTTCTTTGAAATACCAAAATTGAAGTGTTGAGGGGGCAATTGAGTATGAGCCTGGCTCTTAGGAAAGAGATGAGAGTTCAAGACACATACGTGTGAGCCAACAACGTATGGGTCTGGATGAGATTACCTTGAGAAACAGCGTGGCTAAAGATTAGGAACAAAGACTGATCTGGGAAAAGAAGAGGAGCTGGCAAAGAAGACTGAGAAAGAGCACCAATAAGGAAGAAGGAAGATGATAGTAAAGGGTCCTCGAGGACCCATGTAAGACTGAAGGCTCTCTCATCTCATCAAGAAAAATCAGTTGTGCTAAATATTGCTGAAAAGTAGAATAAGACAAAACTGGTACTCATTAGGCTTGCCAACTTGTAGGATGTTGATAATGTCAATGTTGAATGATACAGACAAAAGGAGGTTAATGAAAAATAGAAGGTTATAGAATGGAGACAGCCTATTTGTTATAAGGTGGCAGCTAGAAGGGAAGGTGGAGTAAAGGAAGGGCTGTTCCTAAGACAGAAGATATTAAAGCATGTTTGTATACTGATGGGAATTATCTAGCAGAAAGAGAAAAAAATGATCATGCAGGAAAATGGGGAGATAATTAGAGGAACAAGGTTTTGAGGAGATGGAAGGGAGTAAGATCCACTCTATAAGCAGAGTTGTTGCCTTATAGGAGCTCAGGCATTCTAAATTATTAGTTCTGAATTATAGCCGTGTATTATAAATCCCTTGAGAATTAAAAAAAAAAGTCCCACACCAGATTAAAAAACCTTCCCTAGGAGTGGGGTTTGGGCACCAGGATTTAAAAGAATTCTAGGAATAGCCCCCATTAATAACCACTGATGCCCTGTGAGACAGGAACACAGAACTGCATACAAATGCAGCTAGTCTAATTGACTTGGCTGGGAGATAAAGCAGTTTTCCTCTGATTGCATCTGTTTTCTCAGTGAAATTTGAAACAAAACCTGAGCTGAGAGGGTCTTGTTGGTTTAAAGGGAGAGGGCATCAGGTAGGAAATAATTCTGGGAAATAGGAAAGCAAAGACTCACGCAATATAATAGGATTGCAAGGATTTTCGGAGAGCCTACTTGAGATATGTGGTGATAAATGTAATGTGAGACTAAATGAGCACAGCTGTGTTTCTTCTCCAGCTCCATCCATCCGGGTAAGCAAGGAGTAGGTGGGGATGTTCTTTTGTGACATTTGAAACGTTGCTACTACTTGACTCCTGCATAAAATTGCAGAGTGGAGGCAAGTCATCTTTGGAAATTTTCTACCTCCTTCCTCCTTCCTATAAGGACGATACCTCAGGATGACCTAGCCCCTACCATTACCACACCAGAATGTTATAAAAGAGGAGCCAGAAAACCAGAATGGAATTCTAATTTGTGGAAAGGTTGAAGGAAAGTAGATTTTAACAGTATCTTATTGAGCCACAATTCACAGGACGTAAAAATGTACAAACCTTATGTGTACTGCTTGACAAGTTTGCCTACTTATATGCACCAGTATTGGGTCACCATTAGATGAAGGAGGGAAAAAAGCCAAAAACATAAAAACAAACAAATAAACAAAAACATTACTATCACCCCTCCCCATCAAAGTTCCCTTCCAGCCATAGCTCACATTTGCAGATCAGAGGCTCTAAGGCTGATTCTCTGATTTCCACTCTCAACCCAGACAGAGCCTAGGGTCAGAAACTAATAGCTCCACCAGCAGTTTCATTTATTCATTCATTATTTCTTTCTTTCATATAGAGATATATAGACGATACATATGTGTAGAGCCTGATGGCTGTTGTCTCCCTCTTGTGCTAGGGCGCCTCCCAGACCTAAAATCTACTACTCTTCCTGTTACTAAATCCCTGAGTTGAGCTGGGGGCAGCAGACAGGAAGCCATCTGCAAGGACTGGCTTCTAATGTTCCTTCCAGTTTTAACAGCTAATTATTCCAGGAGGTCAGCCTCATCCTTGTGCATAGCTCTGTGACAGGTGTTAGTCATTGTTGACTCAATTCCTTATGATTGATTTAGTAGCTAAAAAACCTTCAGGCTCCACATTGGTGATCATATTCACCTTTGCTGATAACCTTTAAAACGTAGCTACATTGCTTTTGTAATTGCACATGAGTGTAATTCCAAATGTGTCCCAAAGAGGGCAGTAAAATAATACTTTGTGTTCTGCTGTATCTTCAAATATTTTTAACGGGTGAATTGTAAAGCATGCTGAGGGGAAAACATCATAAGAAACTGCGGAAAATAGAATTTTTGTTTTCTATTATTCTATTATTGCTAAAGGAATATGACTGCAAAGAAATAATATTGTAAATAATGCAAAACACCATCGCATACATAATTTTATTTACTAGTAATCCTTACAACAAACCTTTATGATGGTTATTTCCATTTGTATTATGTATCATGACTAATTCAGGTCATTCAGCTGGTAAAGCAGCAGAACCAGTTTTCCAAAGACCAGAGAACTCCTTCCTGCACACCTCTGCTTATTTCTACAGATCCATAAATTACTTCAAATATCAATGGTTATCATTTTTATAACTTAAAAAAATTTTAATTACAGTTTACATTCAATATTATCTTGTAGTTAGTATCAGGTGTACAGTACAGTGGGGCCACAGGATAAGAACTATAGAGCAATAATCATATACTTTATAAAGTGTTCCCTTTGATATTTCCAGTATGCACCTGGCACCATACAGAGTTATTGCAATGTTATTGACTATACTAGAGGCCCAATGCACAAATTCAGCACCAGCTGGGTCCCTCAGCCTGGCCTGAAGGATTGGGTCAAATCTGGCTCTCTGGAATCCCCTGAGGGGTTCCAAATTGTGAGAGGGCACAGGCCAGGCAAAGGGACCCCATTGGTGCACAATCAGGCCTAGAGAGGGATGCAGGAGGTTGGCCAGCTGGGGAGGGCACCATGGCATGTCCAGCTGGTCTCACTCAGTCCTGATTGGCTAGAACCTAGCAGCAAGCTAATCTACCAGTTGGAGTGTCTGCCCTCTGGTGGTCAGTGCATGTCATAGATAGCATATCATTAGCATGTTATGCTTTGATTGATTGGACAACTGGACGACCAGACACTTAGCTATTAAGCTTTTATTATATAGGATTCCCTATGCTATACTTTACATTCCCATAACTATTTTGTAACTACGAATCTTTACTTCTTAATCTGTTCAACTTTTTCACCTAGTGCCCCAACTTCCTTCCTTTCATCAAGAAAAATCAGTTGTGCTAAATATTGCTGAAAAGTAGAATAAGACAAAACTGGTACTCATTAGGCTTGCCATTATCATCTATTTTCTGTATCTATGAATCTGTTTCTGTTTTGTTTGTTCCTTTATACTATTTTTAAAATTCTCTGTAAAAGTATAATTTTATGGTGTAATTCTCTGACTGACTTATTTTGTTTGGCATAATACCCTTTAGATCCATCCCTGCTGTCATAAAGGTGAGATTTCATTGTATTTATGAAAAATTTATTATTCAGATTTTTCTCTTTTCTCCTCCTTCTCCTCCTCCTCCTCCTCCTCCTCCTCCTCCTCCTCCTCCTCCTCCTCCTTCTTCTTCTTCTCCTTCTCCTTCTTCTTTTTCTTCTTCTTGAAGACCCTTTTTTTATTTCTTGTAATACTCATTTGGTGGTGATGAATTCCTAACTTTTTTTGTCTGGGAAGCTCTTTATATGTCTTTCAATTTTAAATGATAGCTTGGCTGAGTAAAGTAATCTTGGTTGTAAGTCCTTGCTTTTCATCACTCTGAATATTTTGTGCCAATCCCTTTCTGGCCTGGGAAGTTTCTGTTCAGAAATTAGTTGATAGTCTTATGGGAGACCTCTTCTAGATAATTAACTGCTTTTCACCTGATGCTTTTAAGATTCTCCTTTTGTCTTTAATTTTGGCATTTTAATTATGGTGTGTCTTGGTGTGGGCCTCTTTAGATTCTTCTTGTTTGGGACTGTCTGTACCTCCTGGACTTGTATGTTTATTTCCTTCACCATATTTAGAGAAGTTTTCTGTCATTATTTTTCAAATAGGTTTCAATTTTTTTCTCTTTCTCTTCTCCTTCTAGCACTCCCATAATGTGAATGCTGATACTCTTAAAGTCGTCCTAGAAGCTCCTTACACTATCCTCAATTTTTTAAATTCTTTTTTATTTTTTGCTGTTCTGATAAGGTGTTTTCCAAATCACCAATTCAGTCCCCTGCTTCATTTAATCTGTTGTTGATTCCTTTAGTATATTCCTTATTTCAGTTATTGCATTCTTCATTCCTGACTGGTTCTTTTTGTGGTTTTTATGTTGTTGTTGTTGTTTTATGTTATTGAAGTTCTCACTGAGTTCCTTGAGTATCCTTATAACCATTGTTTTGAATTCTGTATCTGATAGTTTGCTTGCCTCCATTTCATTTTTGGAGATTTCTCCTGTTCTTTCATTTGGGACCTGTTTCTTTGTCTCATTTTGGTTGCTTCCTTGTATTTATTTCTGTGTATGAGGTAAAGTTGCTACATCTCCTAGATATGGTAGAGTGGCCATATGTAGTGTCCTATAGGTCCCAGTGACACAGCTTCCCCTGTGTCCTATGCTGAGTACAACCCTGTGTGGGCTGTGTGCCCTGTCCTGCTGTAGTTGAGCCTTGATAGGATATCACTTAAAGGGATTAATCTCCTGGCTAATTGGCTGCAAGGAGTGGCTGTAACTACAGAGGAGGAGCTGATGTGTAGGGGCTGACCCCACAGAGCAGAACTTGCTTTCGTGCTCACTGAGTTATCCCCTTGAATGTGTGGCTTGTGGATGTGGTAGGATGGTAATCTGGTATGGTCTACAGCTGTCCACTAGGTGCATTAACTCTGGGGCCTCCTAGGAGGTGAAAGGCCAGCTATTGCTTGTGCCTGGGGCCACCTGGCAAGAACTATAGAGCAATCTGCGGATGACTGCTGGACTTAGAGGTGCCCAGGAGAGGCCATACTGCTAAACCAAGGCCAGCTACTGCTAGTGCCAGGCCAGGGGCCAATTAACAAGAGGTACAAGGTAATAAGAAGTCAGATTCTGCTTCTTTTCCAAAGCCTGAAGCAAGAGAGGCCATTTGTATAGAAAAGCCACTGGAAATGTCTTGGGTTGGGCCCACCAGTTGGGTAGGGTGGGTTCTCAGGGAATCACCAGGGTAGGGCCAACAGTGTTAGTGAAGTTGATAGAGATTCAGATATGGCACCTGCCTGGGGGTCTGTGAGGGAGGGCTCAGAAAGGGAACAATGGCCTCTTCCAAAACTTCTGTCTGGGAGAAAACTATCTCCCAGACTTTACCCTGAAGCCAGACTGAATTCAGTTCCCTAACTGTGTCTCTGGTGCCTTTTGAGCTGCTGCCCTAGTGGCTAGAGTTCAAAGCAAGAAAATATGAGTAAGTTCCTGCGTGGGCCCTTTAAGAGGAACACCTGGGACTCCAGCAGCCCTCCATCTCACTCATCCACAATCCATGCTGGTTTTCACAGTCAGAAGTTATGGGGACTTCTCTTTCTGGCACTGGAACTATGGGCTTAGGATACTGGTGTGGGGCTGAGACTCCCTAGCTCCTCACGGGGGTTCTCAGTAGCCAAGATATCCCTCCCCATTTTCATCCATCATATGTGAGTGTGGAATCAGGTCATTCCAATCTCCATTCCTCCTCCCAGGCTTCTTCTTTATATCTTATAGTTGTAATATTTTTGTTCAGCTACATTTCAAGCATTTTTGAATAATGGTGGTTCTGTAATTTAGTGGCAATTTTTATGTGGTTGTAGGAGGTCCGCAATATTGCATTTACCTACTCCACCATCTTAATTGGGACATCCAGGAGATATTATTATCCAGCAGAAATTTGGGATTAAAATCATAAAATTTGAAGCTGATGTTGTCTCAGCAAGATAAACAATTCATCCTGGTTTGCTTGGGACTTTACCAGTTTTAGCACTGAAAGTCCCACATCCTGGAAACCCCCTGAGTCCCAAGCAAAACAGAACAGTTGGTAATGAGCATCCTGAATCACCTTGTCTGTTGGTTATGTAATGGCAGTCCAATGGCTTTGTGGAAGTCCTGTCAAGTGGTGCCCAGCACATTGCCTTACCCTTAATACTTCAGTAAATATCTATGAAATTATAATTCAGTGTTATGTTTTATTTTGGGGAAAAATCTTTTCTGCTACTTCCTAGATAGGACATAATCTTGGGAGTTACTCTTATTGATTTGAGACTTATTGGCTCAACCCATTTGACATCATTATCCACTCTGGTCTCAGCTTGGTTCAAATTTCCTTGAAGTTTTAATATGCTATTCAGAGGCAGATTTTTGTGAGAGGGCAGCAAAATACCATAGCTGAAAGATATTGTGACTATAAGAGGATATTTCACTACTTACCTCTAGACCAACACATCATAAAGCAAAACCAAGTTATTTCCCCCATTTCAGATATTTAAGCACTTGTCAATATTGAATGTGTGATACACAAATGGTCAGCCTTTCATTACTCTTTAAATTATGGATATGTGAAAATTAACATGCCCCTAAGAACATAAAGTCATATCTCTCAGAAGTTCAAGTTGTCTTTCTTCTCCTCAGTAAATTAAGTTCTCAGGCAGAGAGCCATTCTGTGACACCCCCAAAGACGGGAGGAGGAGAATGACAAAGTCCCCATCCCAGGAAGAAATATATGATAGAAGGCAAGAGGTAGCAGCTAGGACCCTTTCAGGCTCTAGAAGATTATGGAGAAGAGAAGAGGACAGAAGTAGAGACAAAGCAAGATTGGTGATGTTTGCTGACTAATTTCTGATTTCTGGGCTGAGAAGAAAGATGCAAACTTCGTGGAGGTATCTGGGATCCTTCCATCACACAGTGTCTGAGGGCACAACTATGGGAGCAGCCCTTCAACAACTTGAGTCAGTTGCTTTAAAGTTGCAAGGATTATGAGATTGCGTGGTCTTGGAGGCTGCCTAATCTTCCTCAGCTTCTCGTGATATAGAAAATTACTCGTAGCTTCCATTTGGCAGTAGTAGAGCACACAGGAGTCGACGATATTGCTGGCTGATAAGCTTTTCAGGGTCATTCTGCAGGGTCATGACCCAGGGCAAGAACCAAATAGGATTCACAGCCAGGTCTTAGGGGGAATATACAGCATCCTCAACAGCTGAGGGGAGTCTGAGTTGACAAACTAGACTAGTCTGAGAAAAACTAGAGCACAAGCTCTCCAGTAACCTTACCAGGCTTCAGCAAGATAAGCCAGTGGGGAGAGCGGGACCAAGATGGACAGGTGACATTCCTTCCACAAAAGCACAAGGATCCACTCGCAGATCAGAGCAACCCCCGCTCCCCTCCACCCCCCATCACTGCCACAGGGACATATACTAGCATGATCCCAGAAGCCATCTTTGTCAGGGACAGGTGGAGAGTGAAAAAATACATAGACTAACAGCACAATTGAAACCAGAATATAATTATATACCCTTAATTTAAGTTTCCTTGGCCCACACTAACAAGTAGAGTAGGAGTTTGGAGACTGAAGAGAGTGCTCATAAGGGAGATTAAATTAATTGTTGAAAAATAAAATAGCCACATTTTCTTTGCATTTTTATAGATAGAATGAGTAAATATGCCATTCTGCTATAGTAGCTAATGGAGTGGTTTTAAATGTATTGATAATTCAGCAAGTAGGTCTTTTGATGAAGCAATCAATCAGCTAATCACTCGATCATAAGTCAGCAAATTGGTGTTTTAGAAAACTGATCTTTTGATAAACTGTTATTCAGTGAATTGATCTGTTTTTCATTCCTGGAAAGAAAATGCAAAGAATCCCTACTTCCATGATATTTATTTTGATTCTGTACTGTTTTAGCCATTCAAATTTTGCACAAGTTGAAAACACTTTAAGATACATTTATATTGCTTCCATATTAGCACCCAAAGCTTCACCATTTTGATATAAACATAAAATCTAATGAACCATGCATGACTAGTCATGAATCTGATGTTAGTGGCTCTATTAATACAGGTCCAGCCTTAGCAGAATCCTCCCAGGCATGATCAGAATGCAGAAGAGGAAGGGAGGAAGGAGGGAAAGGAGGTGGAACTGTACAAATAACCCTTAAGTAATCTGCATTAATGCCCTGAGAATGCACGTTTTGTGCTACTTGGAGATAATTTTCCCCACTTCAAACCATTTTGTAGTTTCATACCACACAGAATTCTTTCTTATGCACTTTGTTGGTGCACAGTATGCAACATTTTTTTCCTAAGGTCTACTTTGCATAAGTTGAGACTAGAGTGTCCCCAGCACATCTGTAATAAGACATCCTTACAATAAAAATTATTCCCATGTCATACTTCACAATGTGGAAGGAAGCTCTTGCTGTCTGATAGGTTCCATTTTAGCTCTCAGCGCCAGTTCAGTGCAAGCAAGTCAGAACCTTCAATGTCTCCCGGATACCAGAGGTCATTTCCGCCGCAGCACTGTCTCTTGTTCTCCACTGTCCCCCTGCCTATGACCTGCTCCGTTTTTAAAAGCTTTCTGATCTCAACAACCACACAAAACCTTCCATCGACTGCCACAGCCCACACTGATCTCTTCATTTCTTAGAGAACCTATAAGCACTGTTTACCTGCATCATCCACTTTTTTATATTTGTATGGAGTTTTTAAACTCCATACATGTTGTGTTTTACTTCTTTCATGTATGCATCCCTCCAAACCCCAAAACTTCCTGAATTCAGGTATTTTATCTGATATTTCCATATGTTGTTCTGTGATGAGGACATCCACATCTACTCTAATAAGGGCTTTCAGAATTGAATAAAACTTTCAGCTGCAATTTAAACACTTTGCTATGATTTAGAAATAATTCTGCTTGCTCATATGTTCAAAATAGACACCATGTCAAATCACTTAGAAGAAAGAATGCTTTTGGAAAGATTTTTATAATGATGGGAAATGATGGTATTCAGAAATAGAACTGAATTTGTTCTTTGGAAAACAACTTTGCAACATAATAATCATAAAAAATTGTTGAACAAAGCATACAGGTCTAGCATATACAGATATATCTGTGGGGGGAGGGAATTAATTTAGGATCCAAATGAGATAATAGAAACCGAGCAATTCACTTAATAGAGAAAAACCTTACAAAATGTAAGACAAGGAAATAGAGAAAGAAATTATCTTCATGTCACAATAGGTCATAAGTTGAATGTAAGGATATTTTCAGAGTAAATATGACATTGGAGAGGATGAAGAAGGCTTATAATACTAATTAACAGGAATTGGAAAACAAAATAATTTTTGACAAAGGACTCATAGTCAGGTCTATCTTTAAATAGCAAGTTTCTTAAAGTTTCCTTAAATGAACTTAAAATCATTTATTAATGTAGTTAATGTATATCTTGAGAATAAATGTATTAAATACTTGTGGGCATTAAGATATATTCTTTATGCTCTATTGCAATTTATTAATCTTTAAGGTCTGAAATTTTCAGTTGGGAACCTCATCCAGAGGTGTGGAGAAATTAGATTTAAAAAGTAAATGAGAGACCCAAAAAAAAAGCAACGGCTAAAGATTTTGTGAGCATGATGTTACCTAAATAACTTCTGTGAATATTTCTGATGTGTATAAAAGATAAAATGTTACCATTATATATTTAGAAATAGAGAGAAAAATATCAGAAGAACAACTAAATGATTTGAAAACAGTTCCTCTGTGGAAAGAAAAATAGAGACAGACTAGGATAGGGAACAGGGTCTAGATTTTTTTCATTGTAAGTTTTGTAATACTAATTGGTTTTAAAAAGCTATTCACGTATTACTTTTAAAAAAAACTAAAGTTAAAAATATTTAAAAGTGTAAGATGCCAAGGAGCCAACTGGAGGTTCTGCAGACCTAGGTGGAGCTGGGCAGCTGCTGACCTTCACTCTGGGTGATGGGTAGACCATGGAGACCAGGCATCTGTGATTGTTATTAAGTGAAGGACTTTTCTCTGTGGCTATTTTTCGGTTAATAGTGTCTTCAGTTGATCAACCAGAATGTTAGTGTAAGCATATTCTTAGAGATTGTCACCAGAACTAAACAGATTTTTTTTTCTCTAAGAAGGAGTGATGGTGAGGAGTTGAGAAGAGCAAATCGTCACTTTGCATTCAAGCCTACTGGGAACACTTACAGCATTCAAAGCTTGGTGTGTGCCATGAGGGGAGAGAGGAAGGGAGTGGGTGGTATCACTCCTAGCCCTTGGTCCCAGCACCCCTTTGCTCCTCTGCTATAAATGACTTCCACCCGCACTGCACTCTTCAGGTTTTAAACAGGTAATTGGTGCAAACCATTAAGAATCATTTTCAAAATGTAAATAGCAATTGTGCCGTTTTTATATTTGTTTCTTTCACATTACTGAGTCCCGTGCTTTGCACATACTAAGTAATCCACAGGTATTGAATGAATAAATGCATCTTGCTTTATATCTATCTAATTATACCCATGCTATCTGTTGGCTTCCAGTTGACTGAGCTATTGGGAGGCCCCTCCAGGAGATCTGATTATGGGAAGAGAAAGAGGTCCAGGTATTTGCTCCATCAGTTCTTCCTCTCTTCCCCTCTCTCAGTCTCTGCTAGGTCACAGTTTGGCAGTGTCTGTGTTCCCCAAGTTCACAGCTCTTGCTAGGCAGCTTTTCTCCTACAGCTTCAGATCTTTGCAGATTCCAGCAGCCACACCCTCTCCTTGTCTCTTCAGACCCCAAGAAGGATAAAGCTCTCTGTTCTTTCTAGCTCCTATATGCTTCTCCACCTTCCCTTAACCCACATCTTTGTAAAGAATTCCTTCTTTAAATTTCTTCTATTTCTCTTTTGATTCTTTCTCTTCCTGATTTCTCTCTTATTTCCTGCTCAAAACTTGTCAGATTTAACACATACATAATATATTTACTAGTAGTCCAATTCAATTAGTCTTTAGGGTGCAAGGCATTATACAAGGTAATACATGGGGAACAAAGAGTCTTGCCTTTTAGTTCTTCAATCCAGTGAGGAAAAATGAGAAGACACACAAATAATTACATAGTAGCCCAGCTGGCATGGCTCAGTGGTTGAGCATTGACCTATAAACCAGGAGATCAGAGTTTGATTCCCAGTCAGGGCACATGCCCAGGTTGTGGACTTGATTCCAAGTGTGTGTGTGTGGGGGGGGGTGGGGTGGGGGGGGGCAGCCAATCAATAATCTCTCTCTCTCTGTCTCTCTCTTTCTCTCTCTCTCTCTCTCCCCCCACCTCTCTCTCTCTCCGTCCCTCCCTCTAAGAGGTCAATAAAATATATTTTGGAAAAAAACAAATAATCACATAATCAACATACAGATCAACTTTATTCACTATAGATAAATATTAAAATAGAATAGTTGGTAAACTCAGAGAAGGCAGAAAATGTTCAAATTTGTTCTGTTCCCTATTGAAAAACAATAAAAGCTCTTCAAGGGCTAGTGACTGAGCAGAATAGTTACCTTACTATACATGTTTCTGGACCTGGGACTCACTCCAGCACCTATCTGATATTCATTTATGACCTTTGAAGGCGGATATGGGGCAACAAGAGATATAGCAAAGGTCCAGATCCCCTAATATTTATGATGCATCATCTTTTTGGTAAAAAGTGAAGAATTGCAAGAGTTCAGGATTTACAGTTGGTGATTTCCCAGAACAGAGTGGGAAAAAATCTGTTTTTCTGATCCTGTTCACTTCTGTCTGTCCTCCTAAGCTTTGTCATGGGAGTTGTTACAGTGTTTTGTTGGAAGAAGAATGGAATTTGTGAACCAGGATTTTAAAATTTATACAACAGGCACTATGGCTTACCAGTTTAGGTCAGACTGCTTAGGTTCAATCTTAACTTTGCTGTTTCCTTAGAGAAGGTGATTAGCATTTCTGTTTTTCATTTATCTTACTTATAAAATGAGAATAAGACCTGTACTTATCTCATAGGATCACAATGAGAATTAGATGAGTCAGTATGAGCAAAGCATTTATACGCAGCACATGCTATATACCCACTAACTGTTGTTCTTGCATTTTTGGAGCTTATAAAGATACTAGAGGCCTGGTGCATGAGAAAATTTGTGCACTGGAGTGGGGGTCCCTCTCCCAGATCTGTCCCCTCTCTTAGGAGAGCTGGCCTAAGCTACAGTCTGGCCTCCCTCTGTGGGAGGCAACCCGGCTGATCAGGGGAAGGCGCCACCCTGCTGCTCCTGCCACTGCTCGCCACGAGCCCTCTTTTACCTTCGCAGCTGCCGTGGCTTTGTCCAGAAGGACATCTGGAAGACGGCCATCTATTAGCCGTCTAATTAGCATATTACCCTTTTATTAGTATAGATTCTAAAATCCTATCTCTGAATTAGACATGGCTTGTCTGGATTGACTTTCTTGGTATAAACAATTCCATGTGGCCGAGACCGGTTTGGCTCAGTGGATGGAGCATCGGACTGCGGACTGAAGGGTCCCGGGTTCGATTCCGGCAAGGGCATGTACCTTGGCTGCGGGCACATTCCTGGTGGGGGGCGTGCAAGAGGCAGCTGATCGATGTCTCTCTCTCATCGATGTTTCTGACTTTCTATCCCTCTCTGTTCCGCTCTGTAAAAAATCACTAAAATATAAAAAAAAAAAAAAACCAATTCCATGTGGCCAGTAAAAAAAAAACTCTTGATGTACTGTCAGGTAAATGTTTTATAAGAACTCTTCAAACTCTAAGCTTCAGGAGACTCTAAGCAGGAAGAGGTCATTGCTGATTGAGAACAGGTCAGGAGGCCCTTTGCAAAGGTGGGTATTTGAGACAGAACATAAAATGATCAGTAGGACTTAGAGGAGGAGGAGGAAAGAAAGGTATTCTTTCCCAAATTGTGCTTGTCTTTTGTTTATTTCAGGGTACACTTTCCAAAAGCATTTTATCCTCCCAAGGACAACACTAATAGTGACTGATGTTGTCTTTTGTGTAGGGTTGGGGAGAAAGACAAGTAAAGGTTACATAACACATTTAAAGTCTTTGTGTTCCACTGTGGCAGAATTTCATTAAAGTCTGTGAGTTTACAGAAGTTAAAATGTACCGACTGCATGTGTATGTGTGTGTGTGTGTGTGTGTGTGTGTGTGTGTGTGTGACCCAGATTCCAGCTTTCTTCTTTCTCTTCCCATTCTGTCTTTTTTTTTTTTTTCAGGGGAAAGGAGGATTTGTTTCATACCTTTCCTAAATCAGTTTCATGCCACAGCTGCACCTCTCTGTCTCTGTTAGGGTCCCCAGGGTCATCATTCACTTTACTGCTAGTTGCTGCCAGGACACTTGGCCCATTGTCCCAGTGAACGCATGTTGTTACTACCAATTGTAGGTGTCAACAAAGGGCTGGTATTTTTTACTTCCCTGACTTTTTCTTTACCCCATCACAAGGTTATTCTGACAAATTTAATTTACACTGAATATTTAGTTATAGGAAATTTACTTCATCACAACACAGCTTACAGTTGATTATTAGTAGATGTCCTTAGTCTTAAATGTCTTCCAGCTACTCTGTGCCATGCCAGCCCAGCCAAGGGTTTGGTGAGCTGAGGAAGCGGGGGTGAGGATCAGCGAAGGATTGAAGAAAAGACAAAGAGAATAAGCTGGGTTTCGGTGGATCTCCTATCTCTGGCTAAGGCTACAGAGCAAGATCAAGATGTCTATCTGAGCCTTTATTTTATAGCCAGAGGTAAACTAGGTAGTGGTCACCATAGTTAAATGTTCTTTTGAGTTTCACTTGTTTTGGCAGCACTTGCTGCATCTCCCACAGCCCATTAGCTACCCAGATAAGATCTAGGAAGCATCATCAGGTCAAGCTTATTTATGCTAAGAGTGCTGTGCCCTTTAAGGTGGGGCTTTTTTGTGGCTTTGCCAACAGATCAGTCTGAGGCTTAACCCTATAGCCACTCCCTACACTACTCTACTATTGGGAATTTTCTTCTTGGTCTTACTGCCAAATCACTCCCTCCTCTCTGAATCCTCTGTGCTTTTAGATTCACTGCAGTATAAACTCTGTTTATTCTTATGCTAATAACTTATCTATCTTTTAGTTTTATCATTCTCTTTATCATGCCTCCGGATCTTTCCTTTCATACTCACACAGTTCATCAAGGCATTTTCCAAATAAAACATGAAGACAATTCTGAAGAGAATTCTGGCACCAGGTGCTAAATGGTAAACATATGTGATGAGACGGAGAAGAATTCTCACAGAAGAAAACTGTACAATCATACCTCTGAGATACTGTGGGTTCCAGACAGTGGCAGTAAAACCAGTGTCACAATAAAGTAAGTCGTAATCATTTTGCTGGTAGAAGATCTTGCCTTCAATTTATAAAAAAAACTCAGTATCGGTGAAGTGCAATAAAGATAGTGCAATCATATGAAATGTGCCTGCAATTGAATATGAAAGAACCAGTCTGGTTAGTTATCCCTCTACTGATGTGCTAACAAATCCACAGACAATAGCAAAGTAGAGGACTATCTTTGCTTAGTCAGGTCAAATGTTAGATAGCTGTCTTAAGTTGGATTTCCTAGAAATGGAACTGAGATGCAAATTACTGTGCAAGTTGTTTCATTGAGAAAATGCCTGCAGGGAAAGTCTATAGGAATGAGGAAAGCAGGATAAGGTCAGGGGAAAAATCAGGTAAAGATGTGGATTCAATCAATATGAGCCCTAGCTTGACCCCACAGGAAACTCTGCAGCAAGAACAATACCAGAGAGTTATCCTGACTTAAGACAAGGGGGCCAGGCCTGGAGCCAATTAGGCAGCTCTGGAACTGGCCAGACCCCCGAGATCAAATATACACTAAACTGCATTCCACCAATCATTTTCTGTTGCATTTTTATCTTCTCCAATTTAAAACTTCTACCACTTTTATATCTTTACTAGGGGTCCAGTGCATGAAATTCATGCACTGGGTGTGGGTGATCCCTCAGCCCAACCTGTCCCCTCACACATACTGAGAGCCCTCAGGGGATGTCCTACTGATCCCTCATCCCTGGCTGAAGCTTTAGGCCTTGGGCATCCAGCCGATGGCTGGCTGTGCCCTAGCTGCCTCAGCCCCGTCCCCCGGCTCTGGCTGCCAGTGACCAGCCAGTGACCACACAGTCCCAGGGGCCCCATGCTCGCCAGACACCTTGGCCCCACTCCCTTAACCCTGGCGGTGACTGCCCAGCCCTGGGGGCACCCTGCACTCGTTGGCTTCAGCCCCACCCCCGCTCCTGATTGGATGTGGATGTAGCGAGGGTACGGTCAATTTGCATATTACTCTTTTATTAGATAGGATTAGTGGCCTGGTGCACAAAATCTATACATATTAAAAGGGGATTCATTAGAGAAAAGAATTTAATATTTGCCCTTTCTATATAATAGAAGTGTCAGAGATGAAAGAAAATTACTAAAATGTATATGAAAACCTTCCTTCTGGGGCTCACCATGGGACCCAGGGTCAAGTCCCCGCTCACCCCCATATGCCTCAAAATCACATGAGAGCTAGACCCAGCCAGCCCCCTGCCCCTATTGGGCTAGATCCAGACCTGACCAGTCCCACCATTGTCAAGCCCTGCCAGACAGGAGCTGTAGCCTTAGGTCCCCCAGCCTGGGGCCAGAACAGGGGCGTGGCCTGAGGTCCCCGAGCCCAGACCCAGGAGACTTCAGGCCATGCTCCCCACCCATCAGGGCTTGAAAGAGGATCTCAGGCTGAATACTTTTGGTATCCATTTGAGATACAAATACACTGAGTGACCAGATTATTATGCGTTCAGAGACCATAATAATCTGGCCACTCAGTGTATATAAAATATGTATTAATCAACTTTATGTTATTTTTATTGATTTCAGAGAAGAGGGAGAGGGGAAGAGGGTAGAAACATCAGTGATGAGAGAGAATCATTGATCGACTGCCTGCTGCATGCCCCTTACTGGGGATTGATTCTGCAATGTGGGCATGTTCTCATGACTGGGAATTCGACAGTGACCTCTTGGTTCATAGATGTATGCTCAACCAGTGAGCCACACCAACTGGGCTATGCTACAAAGAATTTACACAGCCCACACATGTTCATATTCAGTAACTGGGTAATTCCACATTCTCCTGTTAAGGCCTATTCCATACCTATTCTGGTAGAGGCCTAAGACCTGGAGACAAATAAAGCTTTAGAATAGACTAAAATTACCTATGAATAGACTGAATTCTGTGGGTGGAATAAATAAAGACATAAAGAATACATCTGGAATAAGTTTCAGCTTTGGATTACTTCTGTCTGTTCAATGACACAAACGAAGTAGAAGTGTCAGTGGGGAATAAAACATAATTTTTTCCTAAAGTTATTTTTGTCCTATGACACTGAGGTTGAAATTACAATGGTAGATTCTGTTCTAATCACCCCTTCTTGGTCTCATTCAGCTTTCTGAAGCTCCAGGAAGGTGTCTGACTCACAGGCCAGCCTTATGCATTCAAATGACAAATGTTATGAACAGTATTATACACAGTGTGCTTGGAGAAGCTTTCAGAAGGGCGTGACTACTCCAAAAGGTCCCTTGCAAAAATAAATAAATAAATAAATAAATAAATAAATAAATAAATAACAATAGCAATGCCAGAAATCTCATCATTAAAGATTCATCTAAGCCCCGATGAGTTTCTAAATACCATTCCCCACTAAAAGGAATAGCAAGTCTTGGAAAATGGCTGATTCCAGGTCAAGGGCAGGAAAAGTTCAATGTGAGCCCCGCACATCTTGTCTTACAAACCAAAGAAATGCGCAACTGGGTTGAGCGATGAAGGGTGGTGGGAAAAACAGGACATATGTAATACTTTCAACAATAAAGGTTTTCAAAAGAAAAAGTGCTCGAAAACTAATTGGATCATATCAAAGGGACATAGAGACTTCCACTGGTTAAATTTGGAATAATTATGACAATTAATTATAACCTCCAAGAGTCCATAGTTATTTTTTTTTAAATGAAAGTTCTTTTTTATAAAAGAATGCAACTAATAAATGTAGATGAAATTGTAGGAGGAGGAAACAAACATTTTGCAACTCTCAACCTAATAGTTGATCAAAACAAGGATCCTCAGTGGATTTTTCAGTGATTATATTGTTGGTGCTGTTGGTTCCTGGGATCCATGCCACTCTCTCACTTCTGTAGTTACATAGTTACACCAGAGCCTTGAGTGTTGGAGACTGGCACCCAGGCTAGTTTGTCATGTCGGCAGAGAGCAGAAACTTAGACATTTTTATAGCTCTTGATCTATAGTAGATCCAACATTTTGGACACAACATTGGGTTCAAAAATTTTGAAGCAATTTGTATAGCCACTATTTATAGAAAAAATGTGTATAATTATATGATTTCCTAATTAAGTGGGGAGAGAAGTACACTTCATTGTTCTTAAGGCTTAGTGTTCTTTTCTGACTTATTCAATTTTCTATGGTTTATGATGTATTATGACTTATTTTTACTGACATTGAGGATTTTTAAAAGTATATTATAAAAGGCCTTTGTTATAGAAAAGGCAATAATAGATTTGATTACACTGCAGAGATTAATTCATTCTTCTTCAATAGCTCTTAAAATACTGTAATTTCTTTTTGTTTTTTATGTGCAAAGGCAGTTCTTTGTATGCATTCAAATTTCGCAATATTTCTTTACTATTATATCTATTGTTTCTAAGCTTATAATTATAAAGATATCTCTTCACAATTTTAGAGCTATTAATTATATTTTACTCTGATTTCTAAATGTTAATATTTTATTAGTATAACTCTTAAATGTATCTGAAATGGATTTTGAGAATGAACAAAAGTAGATTAAATGCAGAAAAGACAAATTGATTTTCAAAATGGACTTGCTCTTTACCTTTTATCCAGCTAAATTATGACTACAGTGGATGGAAGAAGACTATGAATCCAGGCATTGCGAAGAAGATAAATGCACATGTCAAAAAAAGGAACGCTCAGCCAAAGAGAATAATGATAGAGAAGAAACTCATAAAATGTTCTTACTGAGAGACTGTTTTGATTTTATTTTGTTGTTCTGATAGCTTGATTGTTGGGGGAGGGTTGCAAAAAGAAATGCAAACAACTAGCTGATTTTAACTTGATCTTATTGCAAAATTGCCTGAATAATACAAGAACAAGCTTGAATGGCTACAGCTGGGGCAGCTCGCCTGGACCACCAGGTTCAGGGGTTAGCTGATCCATGACTATTACATTTTCCGGAGCAGATAATCATTCCATTCTCTGAATAAACTCAGCAGTTAGGATTTACTTCTTCATCTTCTGTTTTCCTTTGATTAAAATCTAATGAATTTATAATATATGCATTTATGTTCTTTAATGACCACATTGTTTACCCATTGCACTCAGCTCCTTTCATGTTCCCGAGGCCTATTTGTTCCCCCCACAGGCTGACCTTTGGCTTCCAGGCAGTCTTTGGAAACAAGGAAACATCACAGTCACTTTTTGCTGATTGCCTGGAAATATAAGAGACCCAGATGACTGAAATGTTCTCAGTGCCGTTCCTATGGCTTTCTCCCTGCGGAAATAATTTGGTTTATTGAATTCATACCATTCTTACCTTCAAGCTGGTGGACGGTATTTATCAAGCTGCTTTCAGACTTCACACCTGGGTAATTCTTGAGCTCATTTTCTCGTTGGTTGTCAAATAATTAAAGTTCATTTCTTCCTTTGTACCATAATGTTTTCATTTCCAATAACAAATAGCTTCTACTGTTGAAGATTCAGTTGTTCAAAATGTATTTTTAAACGTTTGAGGCTCATCATTGAATTGTGTTTCATAATTGCAAAGGAGGGCATAGAAAGGGAACAGGAAAACTTGTACTTTTAGCCTATCAACCCCTAATAGGCAACAGTGGCTGCTAATTATTAAACTGATATTATCTGGCCTTTGCTTTAAATGTATTTTTATTGTTGTTAAACCACATTGTCTAATTATATAAATATCCCTTAAATAAATGAATGAATGAAATGCAGAAATTTAAATACTATACTCCATAATTAATTAAATACTATATGGGAGCCTAAAACCAATCTATTACAGGGATGAATTTGAAGAAAGCATATTAAACCATTAGACAGAAGAGCCCATTCCTCATTTTAAAAATGTAATTCTCTTTTACAGTTTTAAAAGCTAATACCAGGAGAAGGCAATTTGGTTTGTTTGCTGACTCTATTAGAAATAGCTGATTAACATTCCTGTTGGGGGTGTGTAATTCATATTAAAGGAAGGAAAAAAAAAACCTACACTTTCATATTTTAAGCTCTTTTTCTTGTATTGTGATATCTGGCTCCTTTACTACCCAGCCTTAGAATATATTTCTTAGGTGGATTTTACCCATTACAAGCCCCTATGAAATGCTAAATCTCCACATTGGCATTTTATTATTAGATTAGCTATCTTGTTTTTACCCTCTTGGCCTTCCTGAGGAACTAGGTTCAATGTGGCTAAAATGTCTAGTCGAGGAGGGGTGCAGGGAGGATAGGGGAAAGCTGGGGCAGGAGGACAATGGAAGAAAAGAAGGGAAGGAAAATTATAAAGGAAACAGAAAATATAGAAGGCCCCCTGGGAAGACACTACAAGGGCATTTCTTTAATTATTGTCGGCAAACACAAGACGACAGGCAGAGCCACACCCTGGGCACACGCTTCACCAAAAAGGCAGACATGTTATCAGCTTGACCTTCACATTGCCCAGGTGTCAGGGAGTGGAACTTTTGATATGTAAATCAAGTCAAGCACCAGGAATGCTGGAGCCTACTTAAGAATGCAAATAATCTCCTTTGATCCTAACTTTTGGTGTAACTTTCTGGTATTTTGGGGATATAAATAAAGACAGCTTCATGGGCTCAGAGATTCCTGTCTCTCCATCAGAGAACAGAGATTCCAGCCAGCCCCAGCTACGGTTTCTATTTCTGCGTCTTCTCTTCTATTCTTTTATTTTTCAATCCCCAGCTCCTCTACTCAGAAACTGGACCCACTCTCTTTCAACACTGGACGTGGAAAAGAGAGAAAACCCCTACAAGGTGAAGGCAAAAAGGATAAGAAACAAGGATAATTTCACCCTTAATGTTCATGCAGCCCATCAGTCAGTTAACCAACATTTATAGCATGTCTGCTGTATGCTGGTTCTGTGCCACTCTGTGCTGTACAGGTGTCAAAGACACAGCTTATTTCTGTCTTCAAGGATTGTGTAATCTAGAAAAGGAGAAAAGATGAAGACAATGATGTTAACAGAAAGTAGAACGAGATCAAGGCTGTGCATTCATTCATTCTTGAATTCCTCTCCTCCATTTTCTCTTAAGTTCACTCTGAAAAGCTTCTTAATCCTATTACTGGTTTCAGAAAGGTCACTCATGATCAAATGCTAAATGTAATGGCCAGATCTCAGTCGTTCTCTGACTTATTAGCAGTCTCTGTCACAACCCAGCATTCTCCCTGAAATAGACTTCTCTTCTCTTGGCTTCCGGAACAGGCATTCGTGGTTTCATCCTCTCTCTTCTGTCTCTTTTTGAATCCTTTGTTAAGTCATCCACTTCCCTCATATTTCTTTATGCTGACATGTCTCAGAACTTGATTGTTATCCTCTTCTGCTCTCTGTCTACAGTCACCCCCTTGATGATCTCATCTACACTTATGACTCTAAATACCTCCTTCTTGCTGACAACTCCCAAATGTATAGCTCTAACCTAGACCTTCTTTCTGAATTTGAGATTCATATTTCCAACTGGGTTCTTGATACCCAACTTGAACATCTAATAAACATCTCATGTCCAACCTATTCAAAACTGAACTTCTGATCTCTATCCCCTATTCTGCCAAATCCACTTAACCCACAACTTTCCCTTTCTCCGTATATGGCAACTCTATCCTTCTATTCACTCAGGCTTACAACCTTGCAGTTATCTGTGGTTCCTCTCTCTCATGCAATATGCAAATATTTTTGGAACTCTTGTTGGCTCTACCTTTTAAAAAAAAAATCTAAAACTTTATCATTTCTCACCATTTTCAAATCTACCTCTGTGTTCTAAGTAACCTGGTCCTTCCAGGTTTCTTACATTCTAATTGATCTCTCTACTTCAATCTTTGCCCGCCTACCTTAGACTATTATCAACCTGGCTGCCAGAGCAATTCTTGTAAAACTTAAGTCAGATAACTCAGATCATGTTCAAAACTCCACAATAGGTTCTCTTTTCAACTTATCATGAAAGCCAAAGTCTTGACAAATGGCCAAAAGGCCACCGATGATGTTACTTTTCTCCTTCTCCTTGCTTACTTGCTCTCGGCACACTGCCTCCTGTTATTTCCCCAACACACCAGGAATCCTCAGAGCCTCTGCCTGGGTCAACCCTCCTAACCACTCTACCCCTGCCTAAATGCCTGCCTGACTAACTCCTTCTGCTCCTTTAAGTCTTGGCTCAAAAGCCACCATTTCAATTGGATTCATTTGACCACCTTATTTAATGCTACAGGTTATGAACATTATTTTTTCTTTATACCTTAGTTTTTCATTTTCATTTTACTTTACCTTGTCATTTTTCCATAGCAGTTATCACTTTCTAACATATATAATATTCTTACTATCATGTGTATTGTTTGTCTCTCCCTGTTGAGCTCCATGAAGGAAGGGATTTTTTTTTCTTTTTTTTAAATTAAATTTATTAGTTACATTGGTTAATAGGATTATATAGGTTTCAAGTGTACATTTCAATAATACACAACCTGTATATTGCACTGTGTCCCCACCACAAAGTCAAATAATCTTTTGTCACCATATATTTGGTCCTCTTTACTCTTTACTACTCCCGGCACCCTTTCCTTCTGATAACCACTGTAGTACTGTTCATGTCTATGTGTTTCAGTTTTATATCCCACATTTGGATGATCCTTAGCTTATTCTGAATAACTTACTTCATTTAGCATAATATCCTCAAGGTCTATCCATGTTGTTGCAAATGGCAGTATTTCATCTTCTCTTTATTCACTGATAAAATTCAAACACCTAGAACACTGTCTGGGATGTTGAAGGTGCTTAATAATATTTTTTGAATTGAAAGTGAATTCATTCAACATCCATTTGACAAATATATATTTAGTATCTACTATGTGCCAGGCACTGTGCTAGAGGCTTGATATTCAACAATGGATAAAATAGACTTCAACATCCATTTGACAAATATATATTTAGTATCTACTATGTGCCAGGCACTGTGCTAGAGGCTTGATATTCAACAATGGATAAAATAGACTTGCCCTTATGTTCAGGAAACTCACAGACCATCAGGGATCATGGATTCTGGGCAAGTAATTGCAATGTGATGATTGTCTCAACAGAGGAAGTACTAGTAAAGAGCATTATGGGACATATATTGAAGCTTAGGAGTCACAAAAACCCTCCACAAGGAAAAGATTTAAGTTCAGACATGAATAAAAAGTAAAGAGGGACCAGCTAGTAGAAGGGAATGGAGAGAGGTCTACACTAAGAAAACACATTGGGATTATATTGATAAAGGTATGCCTATAAGAAATAGTTTGCTGATGGCGAGGGTGGTGGGGGAAGGCAGCATGACTAAGATCCCATGTAAAGGTAAATTGAATTAGCCAGGGAATATGGAAAGGATTGATAAGAGGGTGGAAGTGAGAGTGTGTCAGATAAAGAAACCAGTTTCAGTTTAAAGTTAATGGGCAGGCAAATGTGGAGTTTACATGGTTCAGTTTGCCTGGAGCATAGGAGTGGGTTTTCAAGGAAAGCATGGAATGAAGAAAAGTAGGCCAGAGGCAATGAAGAAGTTCTGAAAGATTTTTTAAAAATATTTTTATTGATTTCAGAGAGAAGGGGAGAGAGAGAGAGAGAGATAGAAACACCAATGATGAGAGAGAATCATTGATCTGCTGCCTCTTGCACATCCCATACTGGTGATCGAGCCCACAACCCAGGCATGTGCCCTGACCGGGATTCAAACTAAGACCTCCTGGTTCATAGGTCTGCACTCAACCATTGAGCCATGCCGGCCAGGCCTGAAAGATTTTTAAGCAGGATTGTAACAGGACCAAAAGTGCATTTTAGAGAGATTTAGTTTAGCTGTGGGATGTAGATACTAGGAGCAGGTGAAAGCAGGGTAGCTGAGTCTGTAGGAAAAGCCTGCTAAATCTTGCCTTCTACTTTGAAGTCCTCAGGCAAGAACCTTGTTTGCACTAAGGAGTGAAAGATAGACCATGATAATTAAAATCCACAGGAGACTAGAGTGAACACAGGAATTCCAATTCGCTTATTTACTGTGAGAAGTATAATAGAAATTCTCATGTCAAAAAATGGAACGTATTCTTTCCATCTTGAATTGGAAAATCATGACAAAAAGCTCTTTTAGAATGTGCAAGAGAATCATCACAAGAAGTTGATGAGTTGTTAATTCCTTCTATAGCCAATCTTCAGTGAGCAGCGAATTGCTCATTAAACATGGAATCAGAATGAAATGCTAGCTGGCTTGAGGCTAATGGAAGGTATGAACCAGGTAGAGCCTGTCTTACAATTGGAACTTAGAGTTCACCAGAGGATTGCAAATTTAGAGTTCATTTGAATTACAATCTCCTGTAGAGCATTTTAAAAATACCAAAGTAACACACACACACACACACACACACACACACACACACACACGATATTCCAGAATAACCCAAATACTATATTCAAGATGATTTCTGATCTTCATAGCATTAAACAACTTTGCAACCTTGGCTTTTCTTTGACTATGCAAGCAAAGGATTAAGAAACAAATAAATTAAAAAATGTTTTAAAAATTAAATTATAATGAATGTCTCCCACATTGTTCAGTGTTTTGTTTTGCTTTGCTCTTTTTCAGATAAGAAATATAATTGCTATAACTTATATCAGTGTTCCCAGAGATGTTGAGAGGCAATACGTTGTTTACCAAATCCCTTTCAGGTTTCTCCTTTATGTTCAGAGATACAGCACAATCACATAGCCATCTAAACAGCTGTCCTACTGAATTAATAATAGCCCACTCACATTTTCATTTTAGGAGTTTCCTTTTCCACTATTTGGAAAAGTAAGCCAAATTGAAAAGTTTTGGACAGAGGTAAAATATGATATCTGAAATTTTACAAACTGAACATTTCCTAAGTTTTAAAGACAATAGCTTGTCATCAGTGGTTTAAAAAAATCCTTTCTTGCTAAAGTCTTTACTGAAGGCACTGAGAATTTTTTTTAATGAAATATTTTATTGATTTCAGAGAGGTACAGGGAGATAGAAACATCAATGATGAGAGAAAAGCATTGATTGGCTGATACTTGCACTCTACACACTGGGGATAAAGCCTGCAACCCAGGCATGTGCCCTGACCAGAAATCGAACCATGACCTCCTGGTTCAGAGGTCGATGTGAGCCACACCGGCCAGGCAGCACTGAGAATTTTTCTCAGGTCATACAGCAGGTCTTGGGGACTAATGCTCCTAAAATACAGTATCCTCTGGGCTCAGTCAGTCCCAGTGGGATTTGGAAACAGAATACTGACAGAACTAGATACTCTTCGGGAAGTTGGCTGTATCCCCGCTGTCCCCAATCAACTTTTTGCCACATCATTCATACACCACAAACTGTCAAGGCTCTCCACAACAAGGACACACTTCTTGCCTTCAGGTCTGCAGGTGACAGTGGCTCAGCTGGCTTAGACCTGACTCCGGGTAGGGTCTGTGTCCTGTGTCTCTCATTCTTTGTGTTTTCATTCTGGCAGGCAGGAATGCAAGAGGTTAAGTGGGAACACACAATGCCTCTTAAAGTTCCGTTCAGAACTGTCACTGTGTTCCTTCACCTCAGGTCCACTGGTCAGGGCAAGTCAGATGGCCAAGCCTAAGGCAAGTGAGGAGGCAACATATAAGCATGACAAGAGTAAGCAGAGGACAACAGAAACAAAAGGTGTATGTTCCACATTACATTTCTCTAAAAGCTAACAACCTTTTCTCTTCAGGGCTAGGGCTCTGGCAGAAACTTTTATCATTGCTATTGGAACATAAATCCCAATTTTAAAACCATTATCAGAATGTGATATGGTGTGGTCTTTCCTTACCATTTGAAAACATGAATACTAAAGCTGACTTACTTTAGCATAGATGGTAGGCCATCTCTAAAATGGCCCCAGTGATTCTTGCCTCCAAAGTCTTACACCCTGTGAAATCCCCTTTCCTTGAGTACGAGTTCAACCTGATAACCCTGTTTAGAAAACACTGTGTTTTTCTTTACTCACTAGAGGCCTGATGCATGAAATTTGTGCACTAGAGTATCTAGTTCTGTCAATATTCTCTTTCCCCTCAGCCCAGCCTGCACCCTCTCCAATCCTGGACATCCCTCTCACAATCCTGGACCGCTGGCTCTTAACCACTCACCTGCCTGCCTGCCTGCCTGATTTCCCCTAATTAACCCCCCTGACAGCCTGATCACCCCTAACCACCTCTGCTTGCTGGCCTGTTTGCCCTCACTGCCCCACCCTCGCTAGCCTGGTTGCCCCTAAGTTCCCCCCCCCCCCTCTGCTGGCCTGGTCACCCCTAACTGCCCCACTCTGCCAGCCTGGCTGTCCCTAAATGCCCTCCCTGATGGCCTGGATGCCCCCAACTTTCCCCCTGCTGGCCTGGTTGCCCCATGCAGCCTGCTGCTCAGTCATTTGGTTGTCCCTCACTACCCCACCCTGTTGGCCTGGTTAGCCCACACAGCCTGCTGCTCAGTCATTTGGTCAGCCCTCCCTCACTAATTCCCCTGCCAGCCTGGTCACCCTATGCAGCCTGCTGCTCAGTCATGTGGTCATCTCTCACTAACCCCCTGCTGGCCTGGTTGCCCATGCACAGCCTGTTTGGTAGTCCGTGCAGCTATTTTGGTTGCAATGGTCACTTAGTCTTTTATATATATAGACTAGAGACCGAGTGCACAAACTTTGTGCACGTGGGGCAAGGGTATCCCTCAGCCCAGTCTGCACCCTCTCCAATCAGGGACCCCTTGAGGGATATCTGACTGCCCATTTAGGCCCAATTCTGGTAGGTCTGAGGTCCCCTAACCCAGCACCAGGATGGGAAGCGCACCTTGAGGTACCTTGTCAAGCCCTGCCAGGTTGGGAGTGTGGCCTGCAGTCCCCTGTCAAGCCACACCAGGTGGGAGGCATGGCCTGTGGTCCCCTATCATGCCCTCTGGATTGGGGGAGGGGTAGCCTCAGGTCCCTGCTGATTGCTCTTTCAGCCTCTTACGTGCTGAGCTTGGCCCCACACCCTGCTCCCACAAGCCAGAACCGGTGCGCCCAACCTTGACCGCGGAGATTGGCAGGACTCGGGAGGAGAGCATGGGAGTCGCTCACCTTCTGGACCTTTGGGCCGAGTGTCCGCCTCTCCTCGTGAAGGTTGCCATTTGGAGGGCCCTGCTACACAAGCAATGCCTCCCCAGCACCCCAACTCTTGTTCTCCTGCCTTCCCTGATGTGCCCAGAGATGCTCCACCACAGACCCAGGACCCCTAGGAGCCTCTTCCTGTGCCTCTGCCAAGAGCAGCACCTGTACTTTTCCAGCTTCCTCTTTCCCTCTTGAAATTGAAAGTTATTGAGGTCACTCAGGGTTGTTGCTTCAGCAGTTTCCTTCCCGCTCCCAAGCTACCCCCACTCCCCGCAGCCATGCCCCCTCTCCTTCACTTGCCCCATCTTTACCTCCTTTCTCCCTTACTCCTCCCTCCCTCCTCCCCTCTGGAGTTCTCCTGGCAGCCCAGCCCCACTGCAGTGGCTCCTGCTCATTAAAGGCAGAAGCAGCTCGGGGTCTCTCCAGCACCCCTTGGCCATGGCTGCGGAGCCGATGGCGCTCGCTCTCCAGCACTCCCAGGACCTCTGCAGCCTTTAAGCCCCCAGGGCCACCACCGCTGCCACCACTGCCGATGCCAGCTCGGACCCCACCCGCAGCCGCTGCCACCACGCACTTTGGCAAGGCTGCCCACTGCTCCTGGGACCCTCCTCACTCGTGGCGCTTACAGCCATCCTCGCGGAGCAGCGGTGGCTTGGGGCTCGGATGCTGTGAACTTACAATAGTTGGTATCTCTCTCCACCCTTGGCCCACCACTTGTGCTGCTTGGCCCCTCCCCTTGTGCTGCTAGGCCCTGCCCCCACTCCTGATTGACTAGTAGCATAGCGAAGGTATGGTCAAATTTGCATGTTTCTCTTTTATTATATAGGATTCTTTAGCTACTTATCTTCTTTGATACATCTGTTCTCCTAATTAATGTTATTGAGGATTTAAAAAGTCCCCATTGATTTTCTAGGTTTATTTGTAGAATTGGATAGAAGGCGTTTCTAAACTTTATTTTAATTATACATGTTTGAGAGATAGACTTTTTTCAAACCATGTTCCTTGGCTTACAATTTTCATTATACTGCATCCAAAATTTCATTTTTATTACATTTTTTATTCGAGTGGTTTCTATGTATAGTGTGTTTTCTATGATTATTTATTAAATTGGAAATGCAAATGTGGCAATGTTGTTTATTTCAGTGTGTGTGCGTGCCACAAACACCATTTATTTTAGAAGTTGCCTTTCAAGTTTTTCTATTTTGGGGGTGTTTTGGTTTTTTTGTTTGTTTTCTTTGGGACTTATTTCTATTAGAGTAACTTCTATAGAAAATAGAACATTTATAGAGATTTGTTTTCTCTGCTGCATATGTCCATATTATTTCTCAGATTTTCCCATAATTTACATAAGAATTAGGAAGTTAATTCAAATTTGACAGTTTCTATTATTTACATTATTTTATTTATTGCTAGCAAGTTGAATGTTCTTCGTAGCCTTTTTACTATTTATTTTTCATCTCCAATATGAAAAGTAACTTTGAATTATTTTATGTACACATATAGACCTATCCAGTTTATTTCATTAGAGAAGTAGTGTTCACTTGTTTGCACACTGTTTTGATGTGAGGATAATTTTTTTACAGCTTCACTGAGATACAATTCACATACCATACAATTAACCTACTAGAGTATATATTTCAATGGCTTTGGATTGTGTTTTTCATTCATAATTAATTTCTTAAGTAAAACTCCTCATGAAACATGGTCATTGCAATGGAAATTTCATGGAGGATTGGAGAAGAATCTAAAGAAGCTAGAACCTAGGGTTTGCAGAGGGGTCACCAAGGAGAGGTGAGGGAGACACTCTCCTCTCAGACCACACAGCACTCACTGCAGGCACAACACCCAGGAGACTGACACAGGCTGACTCAGCACTCACGTGGCCAGCACCTGAAGGAGATGCATGGGTCTCAATTAAGTGACGATCTGTACACTGAATAGGCAGCCTCCTTCACCCAACCCACACCCGGCAATACCAGCAGCCAAGATAACACACCAGACACACACACACACACACACACACACACACACACACACACACACACACAGGAAACTGGATGCTCCAGAAAAAAAGGGCTTCCACAAATTATACTTAGCTGTTTTCTAATACAAATCTGGCAAGTCCACACAACTCACAGAGCTTCAGTTCAGATTTTCAGTACTTCACATTTCAACACGAATGAACTCAAAGATAACTAGACATTTAAGGAATGTTCTAATACGAAAGAGAGACTGAGAGAACACATGTATGCACACACATACACACATCACATATCTGGCAACTGCAGAAAATGAGACACAATGAGGGACAAAAGAAATTCAAGAAGAATAAAACATTATATAAGAAAGAGGTATAATCATATTAGATGATTTGCCTCTGTAGTGAACAATTACAATAATTATTATTTATTATGATATAGTTATATATAGTATTATTACTACAATATCAAGGCAGACTAAATAAGGTGATATAACTATATTGGGAGGGGGAAAAGAAATAGAGGAATATATATGAAAAAAGCTAAATCCTCTATACCATAAAGTAAATTGATAATATCTAAAATGAATAAATCAAAAAATAGCAAACATTTTTTTTAAATATGGAGAAAAGTATCAAAAAGTAGCAAAATTAACAACTAAGTCACTGTCTCCAGGAAGTGGGACTGTATTAGGGAGGGGGTGTGGGGCAGTAGTCTTTTAAGGGGAAACCCATTAAAAGACTACTACTTTCCATGATAAGCTTTTAGTACTATTTGAATATTTAATTATCCACATGTATTACTTTGATAAAGAGAAAAAATTAATTAAAACTAAAATAGTCAAATATTGTTTGGTGTGCTTTCTAATTTTTTGAAGGGAGAGGGCAAAAACTTTTGTACTGATAGCTATGTAAATTAACCAATGCTTCTAATATTTTTAAGTAAACTGGTTACATCCTTAGATGATCTGGGAGGTGGGGTGGGGATTGTAGTAATTTCTTGCAAAAATAAACTTTGAGGTCTTAAAAGGAAACCAAGCAATAATTTCTACTGCAAAAATGAAATAAAAACTTCAAGAGGTGTGGCCTTGATTGCCTGGAGGATGTGAGAGCCAGGTTACCTCTAACCCTCTCACTGCTAGTTCCCTATCCCTCCCACCTTTACTACCTTCCTTCCCACCCCCTTTCTTCCTCCTGTCCCCTCTCTCCTCTCTCCTACTACAACTTTTACCAGCATTTGTCACAATATGACCTGAAAGATTTCTATTTTTAGGTAGATCTCAATGAATAAATAAGTGATGAGTGAAATGGCAAAAATTTCTGTTTAAACAAAAATGATTTTTTAAGTCCACAAAAACCAAAAGAACTACGTACACTTTTTAACTTGCTAGAGAATGTTGATTGGGGTAGATGTGTCCGAGATACCTAATCATAATAGAATATTCTACACCCCAGATTTGCAAGAAGAGAAATGCACAGGCATGTTTTCCATCAGGCTATGACTGATAGACACAGAACTTAAGGCTTTAATGGACAGACGCAGAGACTCTCAACTTGCTGCTCTTCTCCTAAGTGCGGTGCCTCCAGATTCAAATGTGACCTCTGGAGGTAGAACGTTTTCCATCTGATGGTCTTCCAGGTGGGGATAGAACCTTCAGATCTCTACCCTTGACTTTTCAGAACTGTCTGTGGCATTATGTCATCTCCTTGATGACTCGGTCCTTGGTCTACCTTGCAGAGAACAGAATTTCCCAACAATTTAACATGTTAGCATTTCATTTCTGCAATTCCTGAGGAACATTTATGACCATTTTAATCTGGTAAGTTTGAAGCTCTTTGAATGTCAAGATACTTGTTTTTCTTCATGTTTGACAGAATTAATCTCTATACTAGAAAGAGAATGATGAAATTTGATTTTAATATACATTTAAAGCATATCATCTAATATTTAAAATAACTTAGTCTGACATTTTATTTATTTACTTCTCTCTCTCCTTCTCTCCATTTCTGATAATTACAGGATTTATAGAACATTAGAATTTCCTCTCCCTCTCACCCCCACTCCCCTCCCATCTATATTTGGGTTCAGCATGACATCAGCCTGTTACTCCCACTCAGAGCTTGTACTGGGAATGCACTTGCTGGTACTTTCAAGTAAATTTGTATTTGATTGAACAAGCAGGCCTTTGCCTTCTTCAATGAAGCCCCATGCACCCAGTTTCTGAGAAGATAACTCAGAAAAACTCTGGTGATCAAGGAGGTGGCTGTTGCTAAGCAACAGAAACGCAAGCAAGATGCCTTATGTTTGGGTCTTGGCAGTGCACTAGGAATAAAGAAGACCTGCCAATCATTTATTGTCCTCAAGAGACCATTTAAATGCAGGTGCAGGGTAAGCCAAAAATGTGGAGATTCAGCACTAGCATCTGGGCTTCTCTCTGAAGCCCTAGCTTGATCGTCACCATTCATTCTCTCTCCAGATGCCTCATTCTGATAATGGGGCTGCCGTGACCAGTAGACATACACTCTCCTTTCTTCTCCTACATTTCAGTTCCAACTGTTCCCGGCTGGAGATCCTGTATCATTCTTGAGATCATACTTAGGGTCCTCAATCTTAGCCCCAGCCTGGGACAGATGCCTTGATTATGACAATTGTACCTTCTAGCTATTATCACCGGTCCCAGCTCCAACATCTATTGGGGGCTTCTTCTATTCTCCATGACTGGCAATAACCATTTCCCAGCTCCTTTCTGGGTCCCATCCCTGCCTGGCTAGCAGGGTCTCATATCAGGCTCTGGCCCTTATTCCCCCTTCTAACTACAATCCATTCCCCATGTGCACCCCAAGTTCCAGCATCCATGCATCTCTGATAAAGCCTGAAGTAAGATATGACTATCCATTTGTGCCTTGCTTTGATGTCCTTCATTTGAACCTTTGTTCTGAACATTGAGACCACACTGTGCTTTAGGCTCAGGCTCGAGGACATGGCCCAGACTGTTTGTCATGTATCAGAGGGTTTCTAATTTACAAATAGGTTTTGTTCCCCAGAAAAATCTACTCCTAAGACAACAATTGAATTACAGGAACAAACATTTCAGAATTGACATTTAATTGTAGCTGGGCTCTCATGTCAGCCTATAAAAAGCCTACTTGACACGAAAGGCACCAGCCATGAGCGGTACTGCCCCTAAGTATTAGTTCAGCTCTGACAAAAACTGTTTCTGTGAAGAAATGGAATTCGGGTTCTAATGAGCACTTCCAGGTCCAAGTTCCTGAGCGGCAGCAGGAACTACATTGCCTTCTAATGAGGGCAGGTGGCATCAGAAAGGCACTGGAATAAAAAGTGTTCTTTGCAGCTAGAGAAGGAATAAAAGGGCTAAAAGCACATTGACCTCAACTATTGGTACAGAAGCTGGGGAGTAGGGAGCTCAGCTGATGGAGAAGCAGGGAGAGAGAAACTGTCTGTTGAGAACCCTCATTTCAGGGCTGTCAGTGTCATTGGTAGAGAGATGGGGAACTAGCATGGTTCAAGATGTTGACAGGGGGATTTGTATCAAATCTGGGACAGGGCAAATCTGGGACCGAACCAACATTATACAGAAAAGAGATATCAGGAGTGCTAAAATCTTATGCGGATTGTGCCCAGAATCTCCTTTGAAGAAACTGTTCCCTGCTCCCTACCTGTATCCACAGGCATGTCATTCCAGCCAAACAAAGGGTCTTTCTTCCTCCCAGGAATTACATTTTAAAATTGGGAGACCTGAGGCACTCTCGGCATACCTGGATGTAAAACACAAAACTTTAGGGACTACATGTTGGCATGTTCTGCCATTTGGCCACGGATCAGAGAAAACTGACATGCAGCATAGAAGAATTAAATCATGTGTTCAATCATCCAGTGAGGGGAAAAGGGAAGGCAGAAGAAAGGGAACTAATGTTTCATCAGAGTGTGATTACATAGAGGCTGCAAAGAAACCCACATGATGGCTCAGGAACGGGTGATATAGTCAGTAGGAGGAATAATTTGTTTGTGATGATTAAGTAGGAGCCAGATTCAAGGGATATACCTTGGCTGTTTGGGATGCCTACCCAGGGAGCCCAGTCCTACTGCTAAAACTGGTTTTTCTTCTCTTGCTGAGTGGTAGCAGACCTAAGAGAACCTCCGTGGGTGACCTCTGAAGATTAATAACTTGTTTTCAATATGCACCTAGTTTGAATAGCCAGTGTTGCAAAGCAAACCAGTGGTTAGTGCTGAGGAAGACAGCACCCTGAAACAGAACCCCAACAGTCTGCAGGGTCTGTGAAGCACCTGGCATAATATTTTGCACAATTGAGTGCTTAGTTAATACATCATGGTTTAATTGATTAACCCTCTCTTACACAATTGGAATCTTCTGTCAGCTTCAAAAAAAACACCATTACCCCCGTGGTACACAATAACACATTATACTAACAAGACTACAGAACAATAACGTAATCAGTGATGGACACTACCATGCCCCCACAAAAATGAAGTCAAATTGTAATTAATAAACTCAGTGACTCAAGTAGACTATAATATTTCTAAGCATGTGTGATTTAAGAGCACTACAAATGCTATCGTTTTCTCTAAATGGATAGTACTCACAACAATATCTGCTTCTGTGAAATTTCATGGTACTCTTGACTAATGTGGCAAGGTAACCAAGAGAAAATTTGACTGTGTTTCATGTTTCTTCAGTCTCAAGACAAAACAGCGAGATATATTACTCCAAATTCCCTGACCCCATCCTGACCTATCTCCTTTTAAAGATATACACAAAGAGGAAAATTGAGCTCTCTCTGGAGGAGGGCTATGTTAACAGAATTTGGTTTCTGAAAACCTTAACAACAAGCATAATTGTCCAGGAAGGATAAGATATGAAGGGTGGAGAGGAAAAGGGTGGCCTGACCCAACACCAAGCTAAGGAATGAGTGACAGGTACCAATGGTCCCACATTGCTTACAACAAGGCAGAAAATGGCTATTTTATTGATGGGTAGTACATGAATGCCCAGGAGTCATTGAGACTGCCCCAGTAACTGGGCAGGTGTATCTTTCACCTTTAAATAGACCTATTGCCCAGAACAGTAGCATTGGGGTGAACACCAGAACAGGGGCATAGCTAGCACATTTGACGCCAGTAGCTAATCATTATTTTGACATCCTTATCTCCATCGGCCAGACTATTTAAAAAAATTAACCACATAATTATAACTATTTTCTTAATATATTTTGTAGTTGTAAAAAAGTTACTAATATAAAATATTTTAAAGGGTATTTAAGAAAAAGTGGTAATTTGTAGTTACATATATTATTAAAACTCAACAGTATTCACAGCAAATGTTGAATATTTATACCCATAAAATTTGTTTTTCACAGTGGAATATCTATCACTGTTTAAAATTGCCAATGTGTGGTGATAATAAAAAGCACAGCACCTTTGTAATCAACATCATTATTGCACATAATTACTTACAAAAATGCACCCCCTATTGCCTGTACCTGGGCAAACTGTTCCTACCATCCACTCGTGGTACTAACAAATTATTTTAAATTGCATAACCTTTCCAGGACACTTGCTGTGCTAGGGCAGTGGTCGGCAAACTCATTAGTCAACAGAGCCAAATATTAATAGTACAACGACTGAAATTTTTTTTGAGAGCCAAATATTTTAGACTTAAATTTCTTCTAACACCACTTGTTCAAAACAGACTTGCTCAGGCCACGGTATTTTGTGGAAGAGCCACATTCAAGGGACCAAAGAGCCTCATGTGGCTCGCGAGCTACAGTTTGCCAACCCCAGGGCTAGGGGAATACAAAAGGCCTCCCAAAGGCCTCCTAAGCTTAAATTCCCCACCAGTTACACTGCTGCTTGCGTCAGATTTCATTTGATTTTAAAGAATAATTTTTACCTGTGTGCTGTAAGGTAAATTTGTATCAATTATCTATATTTATAAAAGTCCAGAGCCAAAACCAGTTTGGCTCAGTGGATAGAATGTCGGCCTGAATGCATAGAGCATGGGCCTGCGGACAGAAGGGTCCCAGGTTCGATTCCGGTCAAGGACATGTACCTTGGCTGCAGGCACATCCCCAGTAGAGGGTGTGCAAGAGGCAGCTTATTGATGTTTCTCTTTCATTAATATTTCTGACTTTTTAGCCCTCTCCCTTCCTCTCTGTAAAAAAATCAATAAAATATATTTTTTAAAAAATCCAGAGACAACCATAATGACCTAACAACCAGTCACTATGACACCCACTGTGGCCAGTGAACCAGCTTGATCCGGGCCGGATTGCCTCCAACACCCTGATCAGGGTGGCAGAAATTTGGGGTCCAGGAACCTTGGAGATGCTAGGTCTCAGTCTTGGACAGCTGCGCGGGCAAAGCTCTCCTATGGTGGAAGTGGGCCTGGGATCAGGACGCTGAAGTCGGGAATGGGGTGGGGAGGCTTTCCTAGTGGTCACAGCAATGTACCTGGGCATCTGGTCCTGGTCGGAACTGTGGCAGGAATAGGGGCCGGGGGCCGTAGGGGACAGCAGCACATGGGAGCCAGGAGGTTTGAGGCCCGAAGTAGCTCTTACCCTGAAGTGGCTCTTACCAGTAGGTGGTCATTATGTGCAGCGAGGCACTGGGCTTCAGATAGGAGGGGAAGCAAGCCAGGAGGGCAAGGCCCTGCACCAGACAGAGCCCCCACTTCAAGAGAGAGGATGTGGTGGAAAGTGGCAAGGCCACAGGAGGGATGGGAAATGTGACCATCTTCGGGAAACACAGCTGCCACGGTCTTCAGTAACTATGAACAGATAATCTTTGGTCTCGGTTCTGCAGAAGAGGAAGCTGAGACTCAAATAAGGGAGCCTTCTGAAACAGCTCACCCACTTCTCAGACCTAACCCTGTGCAGCATTGTTTTCACTGAATGTAGAGGACCCAAAATGTTTTTAGATCTTTGCTATTTTATGCAGGAAAGAATTCAGCACAGGGAATTGGTGCTTGGGAAATCATCGGAAAGCTGGAGGAGTGGGCAGTAGGCTGGGCCCCCAGCAAAGACTCCCTGCCCAGCGGGAGGAGCTGCCCCCTCAGCCACAACTGAATTCTAGGACACTCTGGCAGAGCTGTGACCCAGGAATCAGGAAACTGCTGCCCCCACAAGTGCCCTCCAGCTCCCACAAAACAGGTCACTGGGCACTGCTTCTGCCACAACTGCCTGTGCACAGCCTGGATTCTGTTGCAGAAAATCTCCACATCTCTGCAAACATGATCACTAGCAGCAAATAGCACAACCTGTGGGAAGATGCCTCTGCCCCACTTCTGCCTTCAAAATACTGTGCAAGTGCATCCCATCAGCAGAAATGAATTCATACCCAGAAACCTAGCTGCAAAGGAGTTTGGGCAATTTCAGACTTTCCTCTAAGAGTGAGATCTTGCCAATGTACCTTGTGCCTGGTATTGATAAAAATGGGGCCCAGCTGGTGGGGCTCAGTGGCTGAGCATCCATCTATGAACCAGGAGGTCACAATATGACCCCTGGTCAAATTTTGGGCTTGATCCTCAGTAGGGGCATGCAGGAGGCAACTGATCAATGATTCTCATCTATCTATCTTTCCTTCTCCCTTCCTCTGAAATCAATAAATATTTTTAAATGGGGTCATGCTGTACATATGTGTTACAATGAGTTTTCACTTCATAAATTACTAATGTCTTTCCTGCTAAAACCATACTTAGAGAAATTATTTATTTATCATTCATTTTAACTGATCTCAGAGAAAAGAAGGGAGAGAGAGAAACATTATTCTGTTGTTGCCTGCACTCACTGGATTGGGTATTGAATCTGCAACGTGGGCATGTGCCCTGACTGGCAATCAATCCACCACTTTCTGGTATATGTTGGTACCCTGACCCCAAATTCCAGCCTCCAGAACTGTGAGAAAAAATATATTTCAAAATATCACAAATTTATGATATTTTGTTATGGCTGTCTGAGCTGACTAATCTATACCAATAAAAGGGTAATATGCTAATTAGACCAGGTCAATGAGACATCTTCTAGTTGTCCTTCCAGACAAAGCCACAGTGGCCGGGGCCAAGGCAGAGGCAATTAAGGGTGATCAGGTCGGCAGGGGAGAGCAGTTAGGGGCAATCAGGCAGACAGGCAGGCAGAGTGGTTAGGAGCCAATGGTCCCAGATTGCGAGAGAGGTCCTGGATTAGAGAGGGTGCAGGGTGGGCTGAGGGACCCCCACTCCATGCACAAATTTCATTCAATGGGCCTCCAATAATACTGTAATACAATAAATATGGCCATAATATAACTTATATAAGTAATATATTATATGATTAAACATTTGATTTTTCTAAATAAAAATATCTAAGCAGCCCTATCTGGTTTGGCTCAATGGATAGAGCATCAGCCTGTGGACTAAAGGATCCTGGGTTTGATTCCAGTCAACGGCACATGCCCAGGTTGCAAGCTCAATCCCTAGTAGGAGGGATGCAGGAGGCAAAAAATTAATGATTCTCTCTCATCATTGATGTTTCTCTCTCTTTCCCTTCCTCTCAGAAATCAGTAAAAATATATTAAAAATTAAAAAATATCTAAGCATCCTTGGGTGTATTTTTTTCCTGACAAAATATTGGAAGAGGTGGTCAAATTTTCAAAAATTTACAAATGAAATCAATCACAGAATTAGTAAAAAGTTTTTCTAGATAATTCTATCACCAGAAAATCTTATATAACTATGGTAAAAAAAAAAAAACACACACAAACACAAACTTTTATATTTTCTCTCTCCAAGTTGGTAGTCATTAAAAGTGTTCCAGGCTTAAAAATAGTTCAGACTGTGTTTTCCCAGGTTGCACCATTCTAAAAGTAAAGTGATCATATAAATAGTAACTAAAAGCATTTCTTTGACTCAGCTCCACCCACTGTCTCAGCACTTTGTCACTTTCTACCTCCCAATTACCTGCATTTATATATAGGTGAATTCAGGGGGTAGTTAATTTTTGCAGATAAGCTTCTTGACTTTCATCAACTCAGAGATCTCTACTGCCTCTCCCCTCCCCAAAAGCTTTAGAGCCTTCTAAGGTCACCTATGCTGCCACAATGGCCCTTTGCTTCCACTGAGTACATCCATGTTGCCTCCACAAAGCTTTGCTGTCATAGTTGTTGCCATAGCCAGAACTGGTGCAGTGTCCTGGCTTAGACTTAACCTTACACTCATTTGAATATTGGTAGCAGCACTTGAAATTATGGCCAAAGCTAAGAGGATGGGCAGGAAGAAAACAAGGAAAGAATGTTCCCCAGGAGGAATGAAGAATCTGAGATGGCCAAGAAGCAGCCTCAGTTCCCAGAGTCTAGGAACCAAGATCATTTCTCCTGGTAGGAGCATCTCTGCCCGCAAGGCACCCACACTTTCAGACCAGCAGAGCCCATCCCCAGTCCTTGATTCTCAGACCTTCATAATCTAGGAGAGAGAGAGAGAGAGAGAGAGAGAGAGAGAGAGAGAGAGAGAGAGAGAGGCAGAATTGAGTAAATACTGGTTTAGATTAGTTAGTTTCTCAGCCATACATGTCAAACATTTATCCTTGGTAAATTGACTAGCAATTTGTCCTTGGGGACAACTGGTTTCATGGACCAAAGCTAAAGATCTAGATGTATTAGGCTACCCCACTTCTATCTCTCTATGGGACTCATTGCTGTGGCCCACCCATTCTCACCATATTTAACAACCTCAATCAGGACAGTACCCCTGCCATCCTTATACCAAACTCCAAGAACACCAACAAGTTTCACTTTAATCCGAGAAAAGAAGGGAAGATGAGTTACTCTTTATAACTGTACCTCATTCATAGTGAATGTTAAATAAAGGAGAGTCTTTTTAGTTTCTTGGGAGTGGAAAGGGTAGCTCAAACAGTGACTATAAAAGTAGGTTAATAATGACTAAGTGGCCAAAACCAGTTTGGCTCAGTGAATAGAGCATTGGCCTGCAGACTGAAAGGCCCCAGGTTCGATTCCAGTCAAGGGCATGTATGTTGGCTGCGGGTACATCCCCAGTAGTGGGTGTACAAGAGGCAACTGATTAATGTTTCTCTCTCATTGATGTTTCTGATTTCTATCCCTCTCCCTTCCTCTCTGTAAAAAATCAATAAAATATATATATTTTTTAAAAATTACTAAGTGTATGTTACTGCAGTAAGAGAAAATGCTTTAGAAAGTAGTACAGTTACAAATGGAATGCTAATTAAACTGCTTCCTCAAATGAAGAAGAGACTCTTTTCCCTCTCCCCATATCCTGAGATGTCCAGGAGGATCAGAAATCAGTCACTTGGTTGTGTTATAATACAGTAACCTTGTCTCATTTCTGCCCCACCCCAATGACTAAAAGAAGACCGAGGCCCTTAAGAGTTGGGAAAGACCCTTCTCTCAGCTCAAGTCATAAATGTTACATGGTGTGATGTGCTTTCCATAGAACATTTGTATCATTTGTTGGTGATAGCCACCACTTTCCAGTAAAGTGAATTTTGTCCTCACATCACTGGCTAGGTCCCACAACTCTACCATGTTCAGGCATGTTCTCATAGAAGAGCTCCAACTCTGCCAACATCTAGACATAGTGATACTCATCCAAAGGTGAAGGGTATAATGAGCTGTGTCTGCTGGGCCATGAGTCCTGAGCCCTTTTATTTTTTATTTTTTATTTATTTTTTATTTTCATATATTTTATTTTTTAACACTTACAATTTTGCAAGCTAGCATAAAATATTATCCTCAATATTTTACTAATTAGCACCATATACCTTTTAAAGCTAATGGGAACATTATTTCATTGTAAATGATTGTAAAATAAAATGATCATATTAAATGCCAATTAGTCTCAAGTAACATGCGAACCATTAATTTTATCAATATTTTTGGCTTTATGCACAAAGATGTATTTCAAAGATGAACTTAATAGTAAAATCAGTTCTGTCAATCTAACAAATCAAAGTACCACAGTTAAAGCAATATTTAATATCTGAAATTATAGAAAGAGGCATATACGAAAATTGAGAAATCAGCTATAAAAAAAGATACTATATAACTTTATGTAGAGTTCCTTATTTCTTAGAAAAATGAGGAAAATTCCATAGCACAAGTATCAATTACACATGGTTTTGTATATGTCAGTATCTTCCTGCTTTACTTAGAGGAGTTTGGCCTTACCAAAAAGATATCAGAATGTTCAGGGTAATTCAAGGGACAGCTGGAAGCCTGAAATAAAATTGCTCAGTGCATAAGATCCAAGCCATTCATATAATTTTAAATGGAAGCTCAGATATTTAACTCCTATTTGTTTCCAACTAAAAAATCTTCTGAAAATATGGAAAAATACCTAATTAATATATTCAAATTACTTCTACACATTAAGAAAGGGGGATTTTTTATTTCCTGTTTTGTGATAAGAGCATTCTTCAGAGCTATGGGGTTAAGTTCTAAGCCACCACTGACTGCTTATTAGCATGCCTGTTTTGCATACCAGTAGAATCCAGTCCAGTCTTGCCATTTGTGGATAACTATGACAAGATACAAAAGTATGTGTATGCCATAAATAGCTCTGGCTAGCAGCAAATTGCTCACACTGAGCAGATCAAATTCTCTATAAGGAGAGCAGTGTGGACCACAGCCAAACCCCACTCCTAATGTTTAAAACTGCTACATCAATTTCTTTTTTTCTGCTTTGTAAGATATATTAATAGTAGCTAAAGTAAAAGTCCCTAAATATGAGAAGTATTATTAAACTTGTGAACATTTTACAAATTATTTTTATTATAATCAAATACACAAGAGCTTCCTGCTTCTACTACTTAACTACTTAGTAATGTAAAAGTGAATTAAAAAAAAATAACTACCTTAATTTATCCAAAGAACAAATCAGGTATTGGAGAGTATGTCAAAGTGCAAAAAAAAAAATCTGATTTCCATATTAATACATAAATAAACTAATGCTTATAAAAGTATCCCTCTATATTTTATATTAGTTGGCTTTAAGATAGTGTATCTTTTTAAACCAAATAAATCCAACAAAACTGGAAAATACCATGCATGAATGTCGTACAAAAAAATTCTTAAATGACCAATGCCGAGATTAATAATAGCTGTTTGCTTCACATAACATTTGCAAAATGTCCAAGGAAAACAAGGCAACGTTCCATAACATGCCACAATTTTTATTGCAAAGTGGCCATTTTTGTGAGGGTAGGAGTTTGATCTCAAAAACAACGTTCCATTTAAGGCTCTTTTATACAGAAATTGCCATCATGACTGATAAAGTACCTTTAGTGTTGCAAGACTTACATGGTAAACATAAAACTCCTACCTACATTTATTCAGTAGTTTACACTCAATGGAAAACAAAAAGGCATTAATAACAGCTACTTCTTTTCAGAAGATATGCAGGTAATAGGAATGAACACTGACTTACTAGGGTAAGTTGATGACAGTTAACAACTTAATTGGCATTCCTTTTGAAAGTGGGAAGTTAAACTCAATACAAAAAAAAAAAAAGTGCTTTCAATGCATAGTGTTATATCCGTGCTGCCATGTCACAGAAACAGGCTTGCCAAGGCAGGTGAGGTGTATGAATGCTGGAGCCTCACAGAACTGCAATCAAATGCAACTATAAATAATACTGAGTAAAGTTTACCATCTGACCAGTGGATAATACTTTCAAGGCATTCAATTAGCTTACCCTTTGCAGTACCCTAAGCTATTCACATTGACAATCACATTCAGTGTAGTGCTTGCTGCAAGAGAGGCATGTAACCAGTTGTTTTGGCTGTGATTTCATGGGAAGGCATTCCTTGGGTTCTACATCAAAGTAACAGCATTAAACAGTCTAATGGCAATCACTGATAGGCTGCTTACATGAGTGATATTTCCTTCATCCATTGTGTTGGAAGGACCCAGTGGAAAGAGAGAAAACAAAAACAAAAACCTAATACTATTCCAATTGACTGAGCTGGAGAAATGGAAGCTCCTTAAGATCCACATGGCACTTGACTGTCATTTTATAAGGGTTTTCCTTCAAGTGAAACTACTACGTTGCCTCCCAATTTCTCTCCAAGTGTTGAATGGTCCTTTATGTCATCCAAGCCATTTACTTGCCACTCATGTTTAATACCTGTAAATTTCTTCTTAATGGCATCTTTAGAGCTAGCATAAATCATCTTGCTTTTTAAAGGTGCACTTTCAGGAGCCCAGAATATAAATACTAGGTCTTCTTTCTTAGACTCTTTTGTTTCGTATGTGGCATCGTACAAAGCATATTGGTAATCATTCAGAGGTAGCAATTTCACAAAAGATGTGTAGGGGTCTTCTACAGTATCACCAATGTCACCCACCAAGATCTGCTTTGCTTCCTCTACAAGTATTTGTCTTTTGTCATCGCTTAAACAGAAGAGAACTGCTTTCTTTCTTTCTTTCTTTCTTTCTTTTTATCTCTTCTTGTGTAGAAGATTTCCTTACTTTCATATCATTAAAAACTTTGATAACTTCATCATTCACTGTAACTCCAGAAGCCATAGTGCCCGCGGCTGCGGCTGCGGCTGGGTTCGGGCTCGGGGGCGCTGGGAGGAGAGTCCTGAGCCCTTTTAGCTTGTTCATGGGCCAGAATGTTCACCAGGTACATTCAGGTCTTGGATGGAATCTGACACTTTTTTCCACACCAGACTGTGAACTCTGAGTTTGCAGCTTTTCCAGGAGGGAAGCCTACTTTTGGGCCAGTCACCCTTTCTCCATCAAGATGCTGAAGGTTCCAGGGTGGATCCTAGCCTCTGAGGATTTTGGTAAAAAACAACAATAATATAAATATAAAAAGTAAATACTGTGTAATTTATACATATAAAGTATACATAGACAGTATATGTGCACATACAGAATACATAATTTAAAACTATAAAGATGAATATACTTCCACAAATTACTGGAGGAATCCAGGAGCAGAAAAGGAAGTATGGTGTGTAGTATAGGGGTTGAGAAACCAGAGTTACATTGCAGTGGTGAAATTCCTACTCCATGTCTTACATAATGCCATTGGACCTTAACCTCTCTGTGCCTCAGTTTCCTAACCTCTGAAGAGGACATACCCATAGCTTCTACTTCCAAGTACAACATGAGAATTAAGTGAGACAATATATGTGACGTGTGTCTGGCAGCACTTGGTGGTACATAAAGAATGACCGATAAATGGTAACTGTTAGCATTCAATTCATCTCTATATGGTTGGGAAGGAAAAGGAAGCCACTCTGGTAATGAGGGGGTGTTGCAAGGCCACACCTGGAAATAGAGACAATAAGTGTTGGATGACTTTCCTAGCCATGTTGCTGATCTCCCCCGCAGCGCCTTTGGGGTTCGCAGGTGTCCCCATTGCCACTGTGCATATGAATGAGGCTCCATAGCCTGCTGTCTGACAATGCTGCTGTCGCTGATTCTGTGTGCCAGCTATAAAGTTAGTCCCATGGCTTTAATCTAATCTGTGGTTTAGTAAAAACATTACTATTCGCTGTAGCCATTTGCAGTGGAAGCTGCTCTGGAATTTATAGCATGGGAATCAGCCTCTAAACCACCATCTGGCCAGAGAGCAGGGTACTTACATACCAACTGTCCCAAATGGCGGCATGTTCCTCCTCTTCCTGCAGTTTATCCAAGAAGGAATGTCAAAGAGGGCACAGTGTTTGTTAGGCTACTTTTGGTTATAACAGAAAACCCATTCAAAAAGGTTTAAATAATAAAGGCAATGAATGGCCTCATGTAACAACAACCTCATGGGATTGGCTGATCCCGTGACTCAGTGTGGGGAAAAGACAGTTTCCTTCTGCCTCTCCACCTGGCACCTGCAGTGCCCTCTTCACCCCAAGGCAGATTCCCATCGTGGTTCTGGATGGCTGATGGCCAGCTGCGCTTTCCTACGCCAGAAGGAGACAGATGGCTTGTCCTAGCATTCAAGTAAGAGTTTGAAACTCACCCAGGTTTGACAGACATACTATGTTTAACCCTGGAACCAAATGATTGCAGCCAATCAGTTGGGGGCTGTCCCTGGTGCTTTGCCTTCAGAAGGGCCAGTCACTTCTGAAGTTCAGGGACTGTGTGGAAAAACTATAGGGATAACCTTAGAAAGAAGGGAGGAATGAGTGGATGCAGCAACAAATATCCATTATAGGCATGATGTGGTTTGGAAACTGTGAAGGGTTATGCATCTGGAGGTCCTCTGACCTTAGCTATGTGTTCCCAAAGAGTAAGTGACAGCTGTCATGTGGAATATATTAAGGACTTTGATCCCAGCAATGGGGCACTCACAGGACTCCAAGAATATCCAGCTCTGCTGGAGACTGCTACCTGAAGAATACAGCACAACTCTAGGGACAGGGTCTGTTATCAACCCTTCAGCAACACGAGCTCATTAATACCCAACACCACCATTAGGTTCACTCAGTAAGTCTCCTCTCTGCTTCTCACCTCCTTTTATTGTCAACGAGTCATTTCACTCTTTGATCTTCTATATGTTTATGCATATGTTCTGCTGCCTTAGGCGTGTAAGCCATGTTTTCAGCTTCCTCATGAGCCCTGATTCCTTATGGTCTTCCTATGTGTGTCTTTTCAGATTCTCCTCTAGCCAGTAATTGCTCAATTCTATCAGTTTCAGGTAGCTACATGGTGAGAAAATCCTATGGCTAGGCTCTGAAAACTGACAAAGCCTTGGAAAGAAAAAAGAAAGTCATGATAATTTTTGGATTAAAAAAAAACATAGCAGGAAGATATTTCTGGGGCAGAAAGAAGACTGATTAGCTAGAGCAGGAGAGCGTGCTAGAGATGATCAAGAGAGCAATAATGTTGGAAAGTTGAGTGGCACTGATTATAGAAGTTTTGGAAATAAGGTCTATTGAAGACTTTTAAGCAAATCACTCATCTGGCCTCTTCATAACTTCTATATCCACATCAAGTTTGTTTGAATTCTTATCTTGCTTTTCCCCAATAGCATATATTTCTTGTTGCTAATTGCTCCCCATTTGTTCTATTCATGCCAGTTTTGGGTGAGCCTGGTGGGCTAGTGATGAGAAAGGAGTGGCACTCACCTTTGAGACACAACACTGGCCATTGTCCTATGATTAAGTTAGATCAGCAATTCTCAAACCCGTCAGACTCAATTCTCATTTTATAAAAACAATTTCTGTAATTCTTCTTTTACTATCTTGAATAGAATTTGCCTGCAATATGATGGATCTACATACATAATTATAATAGACTAGAGGCCTGGTGCACAAAATTTGTGCACTCAGTGGGGGGATGGGTCCCTCAGCCCGGCCTGTGCCCTGTCACAATGCAGGAGCCCCACGATTGATCACCCCAAAGAGGCAGGCCTTGCCTATCCCTCTGGGGCTCCTTGATGAATTGCCCCAAAGAGGTAGGCCAGAGCCGAGGATCCTGCCTCTGCACCACATGGATCTGGGAGGCAGGACACCTAGGACCCCCTGGCAAACCTCACCATGTGGAGCTGAGGGACCATCCCCAGGAAGGCCTTGCCATGTGGAGCTGAGGGACCCCTATGCAGGCCTTGCCATGTAGAGCCAGGGGACTCCCAGGCAGACCATGCTGGACACCCAGGCAGGCCTTGCTTGTAGAGCTGGGGGACCCCCAGACAGGCTTCACTCTTAGAGCCAGGGGACCTCCCTCCTCCCAACTCCACATAGCCAGGAGGAGGTGGGACTACCAGGCAGGCTCCATGTTATGCACACAGCATCAAGCCAAGCCCTGCCTCCTGCATGTGCCTGCTGTGTGCGCAGCCATCTTGTGCGGGTGTGAGGGCATCGCAGCGTGACCACCACTTAGGCTTTTATTAGTAAGGACACGTGTTCATAGGGACTTTAGTCATAATAGCCAGAAAGTAGAAAAAGAGCAAGAGTCTATACACATTTGAATAAACATCCTCATATATAAAAATTGCGACCCCACAGCCCCCAGCGTTGCCATGGCCGGGCTGGGGGCCGGGTTTGTGGCTGTGACCATGGCCCCCATTGCCGCCATTGCCAGGCTTGAGGACAGGTATGTGACTGCAATGGTGACCCCCCACAGTCCCCAGCATTGCCATGGCCAGCTTGGGGCAGGGGGCCCACCTGCCATATTGGTTGGGGGTTAATTTGCATATTGCTCCTATTGGCTGGTAGTGCAGCAAAGGTATGGTCAATTTGCATGTTTCTCTTTTATTAGATAGGACTAGAGGCCCAGTGCACAAAATTCAGTCCAGCCGACACCCTCCCCAATCTGGGACCTCTCGAGAGATGTCTGACTGCTCGTTTAGGACTGATCCTGGTAGGATTGGGCCTAAATGGATAGTCAGACATCCTTCTCACAATCCAGGACTGCTGGCTCCAAACTGCTCACCTGCCTGCCTCCCTGATTGCCCTTAACCACTCTGACTGCCAGCCTGGTCACCCCCTAACTGCCCTCCTCTGCAGGCTTAATCACCCCCAACTTCCCTTCCTACAGTTCTGGTCCCTCCCAACTGCCCTCCCCTGCTGGTCTGATCACCCACAACTGCCCTCCCTTGCAGGCCTGGAATCTCCCAATGGCCTTCCCTGCTGGCCATCTTGTGGTGGCCATCTTGTGTCCACATGGGGGCAGCCCTCTTATGTGTTGGAGTGATCGTCAATCTGCTTTTTACTCTTTTATTAGATAGGATAGAGGACTGGTGCATGGTTGGGGGCCAGATGGTTTGCCCTGAAGGGTGTCCCAGATCAGGGAGGGGGTTCCTTTGGGGTATGGGGCAGCCTGGGCGAGGGGCCTATGGTGGTTTGTAGGCTGGCCACACCCCCCAATGACCCAAGTGGAGGCGCTGAGGTCTGGGATTAATTTATGTTCTACAATTGAAACTTTGTAGCCTGGAGTGGAGCCAAGCCTTCTGCTCACTCTGTGGTGACAGCCATTTCTGTTTGGGTTTATTTAAATTCTAAAATTGAAACTTTTTAGCCTAGAGTGAAGGCATAGGTGCTAGGACTGCAGAAGCTTGGCTTCCTCCATCACCCGGGCAACCGTAGCCTCTGCTCTCTCCAGCTCTGTGGCTGCGGCCATTTCTGTTGGGATTATGTATCTTCTATAATTGAAACTTTGTAGCATTGAGTGGAGGCCTAGGCCAGCAAGGGCAGGTGGAATGCTTGGCTTCCTTCATCGTTGGGGCAATGCAAGTCTCCCTCCTGCTCTCAGTGGCTGAAGCCATCTTGGTTGGGGTTTATTTGCTCCTGATTGGCTGTTGGGTGTGGATTGTGGGTGTGGCTTGTAGGTATATTGGAGGTATGGTCAATTTGTATATTGCTCTTTTATTAGACAAGATGAATGTGTCCCCTCAAATCCTTATGATGAAGTCTTTGCCCTCGTACCTTAGAATATATCTGTATTTAGAGATAAGATGTTTACAGAGGTGATTAAGTTAAAATGAGGTCATATGGGTGAGCCCTGAACCATTATGACTGTCCCTCACAAGAAGAGGAGATCTGGGAACAAACACAAAGAAGGAAAGACAATGTAAAGACCCAGGGAGAAGACAGCCATCTGTAAGCCACAAAAAAAGCCTGGAGCAGATTCAGCCTTCACAGCCCTCAGAAGGAAGCCCTGTGGACACCTTGGTCTCAGACTCGTAGCTTATATTACTATGAAAAAAATAAATCTCTGTTGTTTTTGCCTCCCAGCCTGAGATTATGGCAGCCCTAGCAAAGTAGTACACTAATGATAAATACGAATGACTTTTCTATAATGTAAAGAAGAAATAAATGCAATGTGATTTACAATAAAATATGTATTTCTATTTGTAAATGCTCAAGCACATCTATACCAAACATTTACACCACTAGAGCGCATGCAACGAGCTAGAAATCACTGTGGAGTGAAAGTTCAAATGCAGGCTGACACAGATGGCTTGCAGTATTGGCAACTCAGGTACAAAACCTTGAGCAGCATTACTGTTCGTACATCATTTCCTGAAACAATGAAAACCTCTTGGTAAAATGCCAAATGAGACAAGCAACAATCTTCCCTCAATTTAAATTGTAGTTACCTTTCTGGAAAATTCAAGAACTACAGGTGCTGTGTGTAGATAATTATAAATAGGTTTTTCAACTACATAAATGTCTCATGAAACATTTGAAAGTCACAGCAGTTCTTCACTTTTTTCTGTACATGTAGCAGGATGTCAGGATGTTTAGCATCTCTGGCCCACACCCATCTCAATCATCATGACAACCAATAATGTTCCCTCATTTCTGAAATATTCCCTAAGTGTTCCCTACAGGGGAGTACCACTTTTGCTGAGAACCTGTGAGACACAAGAAAATAAAAGAGGCAATTTATAGTTAATTTTTGGGTTATACGTGTTGGTCCGGCCCTAGCCCCGCTCCCTACCAGAACCACTCCTGCTTGGAGGCAGAGACCTGGGAACTAGGTGACATGGGACCACGCAGTAGGCAAGTCAAGCAAGTGGTCTACATCTTCTGAACTGGTATTGTTGAAAGCCAATCTTGACATTGACCTTAAGCCTCAGTGCAGAAAGACTCCTTTGTTTGCTTAGACTTCAGAGGCCTCAAGGTATTTGAAGTTTGGTACTGACTAGCAGCATGGGCCTGCTTTCTCTCTGTGTGGTCATGTGTGTTGTTAAGAGCGCTGCTGTGATTACAGAGGCAGGTGTGAGCCACAGAGAAGCATCCTGACTAATCCTATTGTTCATTTCCCTGCCCCTATTCCCAGACTATTGACCATTCATTGTTGGAGAAAACCACATGAACCAACAAGTTGGTTCCACCAGAAAGCAATGATCTCTAACTATAAATGGGACCCAAACAGTGCACTCAAACCTTTGCTTCACTCTACTGTCAGCCAGGCATGCTCCTGGCTGTGCTTACTCTCAACCTTCCATTCTCTTCAAGCAGTCAAATTCCACCTTGTGGTCATGCTCTGTAGAAGACTTTTGTCCTTTTACTGCCATCATTGATTGTCCTGAAGGACTTCTCGCCTTCTCCCCTCAAAATTTCTTTCCCTTTTGCACAAAAGGAAGCAAAGTCCTTTGTTGCCTGTACTGCCTGATTCTCCTCCATCCAAGGGAACCTGCTCCATAGATTAAAGAGCTTCAGTTTTTCCCTTTTTGCCTTCTCCCCTCACCGTTGCCTGAAGATGTGCATGATGAGTCAGAGCCCTTCAGTTGCAAACCATAGAATACAACTTTAGTGCACTTTAGTCAGAAAAGGGGATTTTATGCTAAGGAATCCAGGACGCCCAAGAAACTCAATGGTCGGAAAGGATTTGAACATGAACTGTGAAGCTGTCAGCACTCTTTCCATCCTTCTTTTCTGCTCCTCTTAGTTGGCTCCATTTTGTCCACTCACTTCTCGTGGCTTCATATCTTCAAAGCAGAATCCCAGTTCCAGGAGCAAGAACCTTACTTGACTAGCTTGGACCAGGTTCAGTTTGCTGGCAGGTCCAGCTAACATACTTAACAGGGACCGGATTTACCCTGCTGAACAAGTAACTCCACAAAATATAGAAGCACTGGGTTTTGAACATGGGTACCAGGAGGAGCAGGACAGTGATCTTCAAAAGAGGAAAGAGGAAGTGAGCCTTATGGTTGCCACAACTTGCTGCCTGGAGAGCTTCCAGGCTGCAGCACAGGTGGGGGGACCCAAGAGGAGACCCGTAGTCTCCCTGAGTTGAGAAAACAGAGCTGGGAGTCTGAGCAAGATGCAGTGGCTAGAAGTAGCAGGACAGAATACCAGAGAAAAGAGAACTGGAGAGAAGGGAGGGGCGGGGGAGATAGGGAGCTGGGGAGATCTCACTGAGTCTTCAGCTGAATACTGACCAGTACATCCCTGTAAAGAAACCACTGAAAGGCAGGAAAAGGGCCACCTAAATGGAGCTGTCACAGGGCCTGACACGGTTTGTTTCCACCAGGCAGACCACGGGGGGGAGGGGGAGGGTAAGTCTTGTAATTGACAAGGTATCCAGCGGAATTCTCAGATTGTCAGGAAACATTTAGTCCTCAAGCCTGCCTCTGGTCCTGCCTAACAAACCTTAAAAGTAAACCTGAGAAAATCCAACTGTGTCCCAGTATCTTCACTGCATCCCAGAACAAAGTTCAAGATTACTTATAGGAACACAAAAATACTCCCCCTCCCCACCCAGGTAAAACTCAGGATGCTGGCATCCGATCAACAAAGAAGCAGAAAATGAAAGGGAAGGAACTCTGCTCAAGCTCAATCCGTCGGAAATGCTGTGGGTGTTATTGTTGCCTCCTCTCCCATCACAAGGCTATTCATGTTTCCTTCTTCACAAACCAAACCATTGTTTAACTCATTACAAGGAGCCTCCATGACTACTATTATTTGAAAAGGCTTTGTGAACAAATTAGAAAAACGAGAATGCCAAACACAGAGGAGACGCGGGAAGTTTGCGCGGCGCTTTAAAACCAGCCAAGGCCTCTCTCTCCCGGTTTCCCTGGCTGCCCGCCTCTCCAGAGAGCCCTCCCTCTCTCACCCGAGTCTCTTGGCTTTCCTGGGCTTTCCAGGGTGTTTAATTGAGCCCAATTCATGGCTGGTTTTCAGAGAAAATTTTGTTTCTTTTCTGATTTTTACATGGGCAAATTTTATCTTATTTTTTATGCCCCTCCCTTTTATTAAATTTATTGGGGTGACATTGGTTAATATGATCATATAGGTTTCAGGTGCGGGTTTCTATGTTACAAAATCTTTGGGTGCCCACCACTCAAAATCAAATCTTCCCCTTTCACCTTCTATTAGGCTCCCTCTGCCCCCCACCTCCTTCCCTCTGGCAACCGCCACATACCGTTTGCGTTGGTGAGTTTCAGTTTTGTATCCCACGTATGAGGGAAACCATGGCATGGGCAGATTTTAATGTTTCACAGGTACTCCTCAAAGAAGAGGGACTTCTCGACACCCCCTCGCTGGCAGGTAGTTCAGTGCCTTTTGTTCTGTCCACTCCCCCACTCCTCGAGGGCGATGACCCCTGGTGGGCGAAGGCTCCCCCCTAACCCTTGCTCTGTTTGCCTGGAACCCACCTGCCCTGTGCTTGGGCAAACACAACTGCAACTTGGGCGCATCTGTGTACTGGGCAAACATGTCCGACACCTCCACGTTTTCTCAGGTGAAGTCTTCCTGGCACGGAGTGGGGGCAGGCTGTTGATGAAGTGAGAGAGAGTGGAGGGGTGTCTGGAGAGCGCCAAGAAAGCAGAGGAAGGGCGTGGAGGGAGGCACAGGGCTGGTCCCTCGCCGAAGGAAGGATCGACTGTTCGGGAATGAGAGGGATAACAGCGACCAGACACCATGTGCGCAGGGGGAGGAGAGAGAGCAGAGGCGGCGCGCGAAGGCTGAACCCCGGGCATCCAGACGCCAGATCCGAGGAGGGGAGCCGGGCCGAAGGGGTCCGCGGGCGCTGGCGGTGCGGAGCGCGTGGGGTCCGGGGGCCGATCGGGGACCTGGCGCGGCCCTGCACGCAGCCGGCGGCGATGAGCGAGGCCAGCCGGGTGTGCTCCGGCTACTACAGCCTCAACCACAGCTTCGTGGAGCCCTTCCAGTGTCCCCGGCGCGGGGAGGCGGCCGCCCTCCGTTACTGCTGCGGCTTCGCGGACCTCAAGTACTGCTGCGGCGAGCCGGGCAGCTACTTCCCCTACAAGCACGGCTACATGTGGAGCCTCAGGTGGGCAGGGCAGGCGGCTGGCGGGCCGGGGCCGGGGAGGCGACGGCGAAGGGCAGTGCCGAATCGGGAGGAGGGAAGGCGCCCGCGTCCCCACGACCCGCTCAGGGCGGTCCTTCCCGAAGGACACGGAGCCTCCTAGACCGGCGAGGGCTCTGCAGAGAGACTCCCTGCCGGCTCGGAAATGCCCCGGGAGCCGGGACTCCCCGGGCGAGGGTCGGACTAAGGCGGCCAGAGGTGTGAATCCGCTCTGGGACCCCGGGCGAAGCGCGCGCGGGAGGAGAGCCGGCTCTGCGCCCAGGGCGCACCCAGCCAGCCCCGCCGGAGCGAATTCTCTCCACTCTCCCCGGGGACCAGCCCCAGGCGGGCGGCTCTGCTGGCTGACAGAGGCAAGACCCGCAGATAACTCAAGGAGGTTTTAATCCTTTTTTTACTTGGTGCATTTAAGTAGAAAGGGGCTCCTACGGAGCCAATTTTAAGGCATTAACTAAGGATCAGATTATTGTAAGTCTCGTTGGGGGTAAGAAAGAATTGGCGGTATTCTTTAAACGATAAAAAAAAAAAAGTAGGGGTATGCGTGTCCGCGCGCGAGCAAGCAACTGGCTTTAATCTGACACACCCGAACCGAACTGGAGACCCACAGAGGTACAGTTGGAAGTGCGATGATTTCACACTGTGTAAACTTTCCAGGACACCCCCTTTCTAGGTGGAGTGGCCTTTGCTGAGAGGCTTTCTCAAGTGGGGTCTTTCTTGCCTCTTTGTTCTATGATGGGAATTTTACTTATTCCAGCTAGTATTTACGCGGATATTTTAAAGTTTGAAGCGCTTTTCCTCCCCTTCTACTCCAAAGGTTGCACACTTTGAACTTGTTTCCTTCCTTTTGCCTGGAGAATGAATGGGGTGTCAGGATTATAGGAAAGAACTCCCATCCACTTTAATTTGGTGAGTGGGGGGGAAGAGGGAGAGGGAGAGGGAGAGGGAGAGGGAGAGGGAGAGGGAGAGGGAGAGGGAGAGGGAGAGGGAGAGGGAGAGGGAGAGGGAAGGGAAGGGGAAGTGAAGGAAAGAGGAGGGGGGAGGGAGGGAGGGAGAGAGAGAGAGAGAGAGAGAGCGAGCGAGAGAGAGAATGAGAATGGGGGGGCAGGTTTACAGCCAGGGATGGAGCTGGAAGAGGGGACATCCTTGTGGTCACTGCAGAAGCTTCTGGGCCTGCAGCTTCCTCACAAAATAATTGATGGCATTTGTGGCCCAACTTACCCTCTCTAGCAGGATTATCAAATGTTTGGGATTCCACAGCATGGATGTATGTTCTAGAAGATATTATCGAGTTTGTCAAAGCTGTGGTAATATGAGAGCTCACGAGACTTCAGATGACTATTTTCTAGCTTTTGTATCACCTGTCCAGCAGGACCGCTAAGTTGCAGGGCTAAGGGTAGGCCTGTGTGTCCTTTCACAGGGATTCACTGAAATACTTTGTTTGCATTCCATGTCCGATGTGTATCGGCTACCTGGGTTTCGCAGTATCCAACTTTGTGCCATGTCCCGGGTCACGTATCTAAGCATTTGGAACTTTTGCAGAAAATGTGTATCATTACTGCTGCACGTTTACTTACTTCTTTTACAAAACAGGGGTAGAACTGTGTGTTTATCTTTGTAGCAAGTTAGGCATAGTTTATGCTTGTGTTTCAATATTTTAATAAATGATCTCAGTCTAGCTAAAAAAAGGAGCTGTGGTTGATAAAAGTTTGTGATAAAAATTCTCAGCAATTGAATAAGTTGAATTCATTTCATCAAGAAGCGATCATAAAATGCTTGAAAAGCAGGAAAGATGAAATTAAGCAGGCCCTGTCAGAGGAAATAGTTGGTATTTCCTCTGCACAGCTACAGGATTTTGATTGGCAGTTAAAGCTTGCACTTTCTATAGACAAAATTGCTACGTGACAAAAACCACTTTTCAACCTTCTTCTATGTGTGAAAGAAAACGGTGGAGTCAAACTGTATTCTGTTGGAAGGAGTAAAGAAGAGCTGCAGAACCTGGAAATGTCTTGGCAGCAACTAATAAGGTCATCCTGCATTTGAAATAACTGGAAATGATGATTATCACCAGCATTATCAAATTCCACTGCTATCGCTGCCATCAGAGTGAATACTGTGTGTTCAGAAAACCTGTGACACACTATTATGCCAAGCTGGGAAATCAGCAGTGTTGAGATTACAAATATAAAAATCTATCAACTTCCAAAAGGACAGGAAATTACATGGTTCACAAAAAACACATCAACATTAAAGATAAAAAGCTATAACAGCACTCTATATTTTCATTATGACTGTTCTGCTTCATTTATTAAATATCTGAGAAATCTTTATATAGAATTTTACTGAAAATTAACAACAGGCACTAAAGTAATGTAAACATACAAAGCACAAATAAACTGGAATCTTGCTTTAAGAAGCACGTGGCTGTGGCCAGGTGGTCCAGTTGGTTGGAGCATCATCCTGTACACCCAGGAGGTTGCGAATGCGATCCCAGTAGAGGAGTATATGGGAGGCAACCCGTCAATGTTTCTCTCTTACATGTGTATGTATATGACTAATTTATGGTATTTTAAAATAACTTTTAAGTAATGTATAAGCTGCATATATAACTCAGAAAATTCCATTTCAAGGAAAAGATTATAAAATGTAAATTTCCTTAGAGAAAGAAGCTCTTCAGACACAAATAATAAAAAAAAAACACCTAAATCTGTGTAAATAATTTTGAGTTTATGAATTCTAGAAATGAAAATCTTGTACTGGAGCATAGGAAAAAATACAATGGCTACTTTTTGTATTTCAAGATCTTGGAGAGTATAAAATGGTAAAAAGAATATATACCATTGCATAGTGTATATAGTACTATTCAAACATCAGCTAAGACCATATATATCTCCATTTTTGTTATAAACTCTTAATATTGAATTTAACAGTTTTGGATATTAACTTTATTGGCAAATAGATAATTTTAAATTTTAGGTAAATTTAAAGTACAATTTTATTTCAGTAAAAATATGTTCACAGTTTTGAATATTCATGTATTATTATTTACTAATTGTATAATTTTCCATACAAACAACTGTAAACCTACTTTTGCCCAACTCTGTGTTATTTCTCCCAATCTCCTAAAAGGATCCAAATTTGAGAGGCATGCCAAATCTACAACAAATGACTTCAAATGTTATTTCCTGAAGCAGTACAATAATTTTTTAATGTATTGCAAGGCTCAAAAAATCTCCAAAGGAGTGTCCACTTACCAATGAGTTCAACTAAAAAAAATTGTGATGTGTCAGAGTGGGACAAAATCTCAAAAATAGAATGACAGTTTATTCTTATTATGTGGAGAAGCACTGTATGTTGCACTGGCATACTATTTGGCCTTTTGGAAAATAATGTAACAACCCAGCTCTGAGACTTTGGAGATGTTAATAGTGGTAGCAGTGCCACCAATAGAGACTGGCAAGCCATAAGGGAAACTCAATTGTTTGACTTAAGTCCCCAAAGTGCCTGCAAAGTGTCTGGCTCACTGATAGGCAGCAGAGGTTGAAACCTGTCCTAAGGCTTTTTTTTTTTTTTTTAAATATATGTTACTGACTTTTTACAGAGAGGAAGGGAAAGGGATAGAGAGCTAGAAACATCAATGAGAGAGAAACATCAATCAGCTGCCTCCTCCACACCCCTTACTGGGGATGTGCCTGCAACCAAGGTACATGCCCTTGACCAGAATCAAACCTGATACCTTTCAGTCCGCAGGCTGATGCTCTATCCACTGAGCCAAACCGGTTTTGGCTGTCCTAAGGTTTATGAGGGCACAAAGGATTGAACAGTTTGCTGGGGTCTTCTTTCAGCACTGACAAAGTGCACAGTGCACTTTTATAGTTCCTGGGAAGTATAAAAATGTTTTCAGCTGATGGCCTCAGTTGGCAATGTCAAACCTGAGGATCTTATTAGTTATTGAATTCTGGGGAGCTCCACTCCTAATTTCAAATAGTTCAATTGCGAAAAATATTACAGAAGTCACTGCCATTTGTTCTGAGATTCTGCAGCTCCTGGAGAAAGGCACAGGTATAGCTACTATCAGGTAAGTAAAGTTGCTGAATAGGAGAATTGTTCATTAACATGATGACAGCTGCAGACCTTCTCTCAGGGACTGCCAGATGGTGCTGTGGGGAAGAATAATTCTTCCTTTTTTGTGTCTAACCCATTTCCATCTTTTCTCCTCTTATAGATCCCTAACCTCTTTGGTAGTCTTTAGGACCTAGGAAAATAATGCCTGTTGGTTGCACATGGTTATGTTGAAATGAATAACTTAGGAGATTCCCAGAGCTCCATCTAGGTTTGCGTGCATAGAGCAATCCTATATAATAAAAAGTTGGTATACAAATTGACCAAACAGTGAAATGACTGGTTGCTATGATGCTCAACACAGGAGCTTTCCCCTGGTGGTCAGTGTGCTCCGACAGGGGGTGTACCACTAAGCCAGAAGCCCTGAGGCGGACTCACAGCTGGCAAGTGCAGTGGCAGTGGTGGGAGCCTCTCCCACCTCCACTGCAGTGCTAAGGGTGTCTGACTGATGGCTCCCAGACTGGGAGAGTGCACAAGGTGGGCTGAGGAACACCTCCTCCTCCCATCCCGTGCACAAATTTCATACACTGGGCCTCTAGTATTTCTATAAAGTGCAACTGTGAGATTGAAATAGTTTTCCAAGATTGGGAAGACCTCCTTTTAAAACAGAAAACAGAACCCAGCAGCCTGGCTCAGAGGTTGAGCATTGACCTATGAACCAGGAGGTCACAGTTCAATTCCTGGTCAGGACATATGCCGGGGTTGAGGACTCAATCCCCAGTGTGGAACATGCAGAAGGCAGCCAATCAATTATTCTCTCTCATCATTGATGTTTCTATCTCTCTCTCCCTCTTCATTCCTCTCTGAAATCAATAAAAAAATATATTTTTTTAAAAAGCTAAAAACAAAACAGAAAGCAGAAACAGCATGCTCTGTTTTTGTTTTTCTTTAAATCATGTGGACTGGTTTTTTAAATTTTGTACATTAAAAGCCCACTATATGTATGTTGAATTCAACTAATTTGACAATTTTACTTTTAAATTGACTAAATTATGTGGGTTGCTTTTTTTTTTTTTTTGAGATTTCATTTTTTAATAACCAGGCTCTCACTTCAGGAATTTTGCCAGATGTCTGGTCTCTCAGCTGCCTTGTGCAGCAGATAATATTAATAAAATGGGTTATGTTCCCATGTATCTGTGTAGAGTCCTTACCCATCTTGACCTGTACAATATACAAAAGTCATCTTTGGGGCAAGCAAACAGGAAAGAGGAATTTTCAAAGCCAGGAGTCTACCCCTTATGACCAAGTGAATGCAAACTCCTATGTAACTATATAACTATATACTCACTCTAGCCACAGAATCACCCAGTCTTCATGTGTGTACGAGGCTAGGGGAAGTAGGCTGATAGCAGTAAATCCAGAATAAGAATTTCCATGTCTGTGGCTCAGGAGGCATTCTCTAACTTGCAGGGATGATTTATCTCCTAAAAACAAGGTTAAATTAGATGAGCTTAGCCCCTTACTTTTAATTCTGTTCTCCTTTCTCCCAAGGCATCGCTACTCAAATTCTCCTTTCCCTCCCTTTTGGTAGATGTCAAACTTGTCAAGGCCCTAATTCTAGGATTTAGCAGAAGCCTACAGGCAAGCCAGGAAGATAATGAAGGAAAAGGTCATTACTTTTCAATAATGATGACTTTTTAATTACTACAAGTAGACCCATCTCCAGTACATTATTATTTACTTCCACTTATGGAACATTCATTACAAGCTAAGGATTCTGTAAACACTTTTAATAATTGTGCAAAACACCATAGGAAAGTCAACAGAAGTATCTGCCCTTGAGCAGCTTAAAACCTAATTACATGTTTACACACCCACACATACATATGGTTCATGAAGGTACATATATTTGCATTAGTTTTCCAAAATAATCCTTATTTTTTTAAGCTCCACCTGCCATTTAAAAGCATTAAGTTCACAGTTTTATGTAAACTATATTAGTTCTCATCTGATTAGCTGTATAGACAATTGTATCAGAAGGAATTATTACAAATTTAGTGCAGAGCAAATAATATTAGATAGACACTTTATTTTTAGAGAAAAGTGCAAGGTTTTCTTCCTTAATACTAGAAGCCATTGGCATTATGCTCTGTTAAAAAGGAAAAACTCACACTGAACAGGAACTTTATGTAAATTTAATAACTATTGCTTTCCTTTAATTAAACCTCCTCTTTTGTGATAGTTGTGGTTTTGTATAATAGCAAACAATATCTTCCATACATACCTTCAAAAGAAAAGTTTGCATTTCTGCAAAACACTTGTTTCACTACTTTTGTGGAAGTAAATGTTTTTATGGTCACCTTTTATTGGTGAACTTGATTTTTGCTTCTGGAATCCTATATAATAAAGAGGTAATATGCAAATTGAACATCACAACCTTGCACAAGATGGCCACTCCCATTTGGTCATAAGTTGGCCACCACAAGATGGCCGGTGGGAGAGGTCAGTTGTGGGTGATCAGACCAGTAGGGGAGGGCAGTTAGGGGTGGCCAGGCTGGCAGAGGAGGGCAGTTGGGGGAGACCAGGTCTACAGGGAAGGGCAGTTAAGGGTGACTGGGCTGGCAGGGGAGGGCAGTTGGGGGCAACCAGGCCTGCAGGGGAGGGCAGTTGGGGGGAGCAGGCCTGCAGGGGAAGGCAGCTGGGGGCGACTGGTCCTGCAGGGAAGGGCAGTTAGGGGTGACCAGGCCAGCAGGGGAGGGTAGTTGGAGCAATCAAACTGGCAGGGGAGCAGTTAGGGATCAATCAGGCTAGCAGAGGAATGGTTAGGGAGTGGCAGGCAGAAGAGGTTAGGGGCAATCAGGCAGGCAGGCAGATGAGTGGTTGGGAGCCAGCAGTCCTGGATTGTGAGAGGGATGTCCTACTGCCAGTTTAGGCCTGATCCTATACTGGCAGTCAGACATCCCCCAAGGGGTCCCAGAATGGAGAGGGTGTAGGCTGGGCTGAGGGACCCTTTCCCCCACCTCCACCCCCCAGTGCACAAATTTTGTGCACCAGGCCTCTACTATATTAATAATAGTCACGATTGAGATGTTTTTTAACTATCTCTAGAGAATCTTGTAACTTTTTACCTATCATAAGAATTCACATGATATTCTATACTAATAATTAACATATACATGTATAAAAAAAGTATAGTAAGAATTTCATGGTAGAGAAAGGAGAGCTGTAGATTGCAGTCATATACTATTTATCCTAAAATATAATTTGATTATGAGTAACTGAAGCAAGAACTAACAGTATTTAAATTTTCTTTAGTTCTGATGCAAACTGGTCTGTGTGACACTCACAATGTTTTCTCTGTTTCCTGCAGCATCGGTGCCCTGATTGGATTGGGAATTGCTGCCCTTGTTTTACTTGCCTTTGTCATCAGCGTCTGTGTCCTTTGCTATTTATTTCTGCATACAAAGCCTCAAAGATTAGACACTGGCCTTAAACTTCAACACCTAGAGGCTTCTTCCACTCAAGAAGGTAATCAGTACCCATTATTTGTAGCCAATTACCTGTACTCTGTTGAAAGAATAACCTGTACCTGGGTAACAGATGATACTGTTAATGAGTGCTTTTTAAAAATTCAATTCATTATGTTTCTTTGTAGAAAAACATGTAAATTAGACCTTAATGATGAAATACCCTAGAGAAATTGTGCCCAGGGGAAAATAGCAACAGGATGTAGATGTTCTTGTGAAAAATAATACATAGATCCAATAAATCCACTTTAAGATATGTATGATGCAGTTACAAGGGTTTTATCTTTTTGGAATTTTTAAATTTTGTGGGTTTTTTTTATTTTTGTCTAAAGTTTTACATATGTCTCCTTTTTCCCCAATTGACCCTCTCCCCCGCCACAGCCTAAATTTTGTTTTTGATGGAATCACAGAAGTCACATAAAGAAACGACGTACCTGATAATGAATTCTCAGTGTTGCATTACTCTAGATTGATTAGTCAATGGCCAGTTAAGCATTCATCTTGTGCGCCTATAGTGTACAGAATTCAGAAGAGGTGTGTAAGACAACTCAGTAGCATGTAAAATAAACTGAAAAATGGAAGATAGTCTTGCTCTTGAATAGATTATGAATTAGTTAACATATGTGATGTGTTTAGTGTCACTATAAAGTAGGAAGACATTTTTACATGTGGTTCATGGAACTGGGTTTCATTGTTATCTCAGTTATAACATGTTGCACAAATGCTAATTGTTATTATAAAGAAACTCAGAATTGTTAATATTTTGTGAATACAAATTTAAATATTTAAAAAGTAAAGTGTATTTAAAAAGTATAATGATGGTTCTAGCCAGAGTTGCTCAGTAGGTTAGAGCATTGTCCTGTGCACCAAAGGATCATGGGCTCAATTCCCGGTCAGGGCATATACCTAGGTTATGGGTTCAATCCTGCTTGGGGTGCATATAGGAGGCAACCAATTGATGTTTCTCTCTCAAATCAATATTTCACCTTTTCCTTCTCCCTTCCTCTCTAAATCAACAAAAATATAACCTTGGGTGAGGATTTTTTAAAAAGTAGTAATCATAAATTGTATTTGGACACAAATACAATTTTATATATATATAATGTATTTTATATATATTTAGAATATATTTTATAAATATATAAAATATATATACATTTAGAATATATTTTAATGAAAATTTAGAATATACATATATATTTAAAATATGACACACATGCTGACTACCATTTAAAAAGAAAATTTAAAGAATTATTTTTAAAAAATTAGAAAAGTCTCTGAGCATGTGCTCTATTTTTGTTGAATCCTGAAGCTTATATGTATGGAGCACATGCTCTGTGACCTTTCCATCCACTGCTGCTACATGATTGCATTAGCTCTCTGTGCCTTCTCTGTGGGAGCTCTCTCAGGGGTATCTCATTACAGTCCTCTTCTAAAGCAATTTCTGAAGTTTGGAGATTGTATGGAAGACTTGACAGGTTTTTATGGGTTAAACCCTTGTTTTTTCCACAGGTAAAATGCAGCAGTGAATTAGTGATTATGAAGTAACCAGATCACATAATCAATTTTTGTCTCAACTGTTTAGATAATATAAGATACCAGTTTTTAAGTTTAATGATGCATGAGAATCACATAGGAAGCTTGTAAAAACTACAAACTTTAAAACAAGTAGCTCCTTTTCTTATCCTAGCTCCCCTGCTGTCTACTGCCTACGCTGGCCAGGCAGGATTGGTCCTTTTTAATGCTGTTGAGAAAGATGGCTTCTGCAGTATGGAGGAATGTTTCAGCACAGGGATACTGGCAATTGACCTCTCAGCTCTCTCCTCAGAGCCACCAACCCCAGACACTCCTCAGGTAGTTCTAGTCCTGAAGCCCAGGGTGAATGGCTGCAAACAAAATTTTGTGTGTGGTCCTTTTAGAGGCAGACAGAAACCACAATGCTTTCCACAGTCAGATATTATGTAGGTACCTTTCCCGGTTCTGGTGCTTTGGGCTAGGGAACCTGCCTTGGTTTTTAGACCCCAGGCTTCTCAGGGAGAATCCCCCACAGCTGAGCTATTCCTCCAGAACTTCAGTTGCCATCCCTGGGAGTCTGGCCAGCCCTCTTGTGACTCCACACTTCCTACTAGCCTTGATGTAGCTGCCTCTACAAGTCCTTGGTTATAGGTTTCTCTCCAGCTAGTCTTCAGTTAGTTATTCAGGATGATCTTTCTATACTTTAGTTGTAATTCCAGTTTGGTCCTGGAAGGTGAGTATAGCTTCCACCTAAATCATCACCATCTTGGATCTCCAACCTCCCATTATTTATTTAATTGTTTAGAGTATTACAGATGTCCCCCATTCCCATCCTTTTAGCTCCCCCACTATTCAGCCCCCACCACACCCCAGGCCTTCCTCACATTGTTGTCTCTGTCCATAGGTTATGCAGATATTCATATATGCTCTTTGGTTAATCTCTCCCATTATTTTTAATTAATTTTTATAATTGAGATTGTTTTCATTACAAGCAATTTGCAAGGCCTTAAGGGAAATGTATTTTTGTGTACACACTAAAACTGACTTAGGGCACTAGATTTTTTTTTTCTCTCTATAAATGACAGTAAGTTTAAAATAGTCTAATCTTAAGTAATTTTGCCAAGATTTTTTCTTTCTATATCTTTATTCTATTGGGTTTCATTTTTTATTCAGTGTATTTAAGGCTTTATACACTTTGAGTTGATCCTGAAAGAAGCTGGTCTCTGGCAGTGACTGTAGTGTTTAATTGGACTACCTCTAGGGCTCACTCTGTGTAGAGATCCGATTTCTAAGCAATTGATTGGCCTTTAAATTGTGTGCCATAACCATTTCTTCCTTTTTACCTTTTGTATTTTGAGTTATGCATGTTTCAAATGCCAACTTTTAGAAGAATAGCACAGCTTGTAAATCATACTGTAAAGATGTACAGTTCTGAGCAGAAGATGGCTGTGTGAAGGGCATCTTTCTGAGTAGACACTCCTGAGGGTGAAGGCTCATTTGAAGCGTATGAAAAAGAAGGAATTCTTACCATTTGCAATGGCATAGATGGATCTGGAGAGCATTATGCTAACTGAAATAAGCCAGTCAGTGAAAGATGAATACTACATGATCTCACTCTTTTATGGATAATAAAGAACATTACAAACTGTTGAACAAAAATAGACAGAGGCAAAGAATCATCAAACAGACTGTCAAACTACAGTGGGAAGGTAGGGGAGGGTTGGGGGGGAATAAGAGATCAACTGAAGGACTTGTATGCATACATATAAGCACAACCAACAGATGTAAGACACTGGGGGTGGGGAGTTCAGGGGGAACGAGGGCAAGTGAGGGGGCCAGTAAGGGAGGCTGGGGGTAGGTCAGGGGAAGGGGGCAGAGACATAGGTACTACTGTTTGTAATACCTTAAATAATAATTTTTTTTAAATAAAGAAAATGCTCAAAAAAAAGAAAGAAAAAGAAAACATATGAAAGGATCAATAGCTAGCAGAGGAACAATGAAAGAGGTGAGAGTCTTAGATCCCTGCTTCTCAAACTTTCCCATTGGTGAATCCTGGAAGGTCAATAAGAGAGGAACTAATAATGCCTCCAGAATCACAAGGGCTAGAGCGGAAAGGCCTTCTTAAGCCTTATGAGCTTTCAATTGTTTGAAGTTACCCACTTTATTTTTTTAATTTATGGGAATTTTCTATTTGACTGTAATGGCTGGGTTTACTCTAATAATATCTTACTTTCAGACATGAGTAAAATTGATGCTCCATGACTAACAGCCTATTCACCCTGTGATTTTGAGTGCCCGTTGACACCCTGCAGCTGTGGAATGGGATGGAGGATAGAGGAGAGGCATCTTAGGAGCAGAGTTTTTTATGAAAATTAAAAGGCAGATATTAGCAGGGGTGCCTGGTACACATAAATAATATAGTTGTATGGAAATAATAGACAACTCCAGGCCTGTATTTGGTGATTTATTTTGTAAAGGCAGGTGATGCAAATGAAAAAGGATAAACAAATCAGCAGTAACACAGTTGTCGAGGATAAAAAAATAAATTACATCTGGAGTATTGAGAAAGAAAGCAAATTGAAGATCATATAATTATTCTGCTTGTGAGCAAAACTGAACTTAGACTGGCTCAGAATGATCTATTTTTTTCTTTTTAGAAGACACCCTTACTCCTGAGTTAAAAACAAAAACAAAAGCAACAACTCACTTCACTTTAATTGTAGGAAACTTAGAAAATACAGAGAAACAAACAAATAAATGTCATCTATAATTCCACCATACCAAGATAATAGATATTAAACCATGGTGAATATCCATGGATTTTTTTCTTTGCATCTACAGACATATATAACAAAATGGGGAGGGGGTGAGTCTTATAATAACACTAGGGGCTCGGTGCACGAAATTCATGCACTCCCACAAAGGTAGGCCAGACTGTGGCTTAGGCCTAAGCCACAGTCTGGCCTACCTTTGTGGGAGGTGACTGGGCTGATCAGGGAAAGGCACCAGCCCCATCACCCCACTGCTGCAGCCACTGCCAGTCACTGCAGCCACCAAGGTGTTTTCATCAACCCAGAGTCAGGTCCCTTCACCATGAAAAAATGACAACTTTCTTTAGGCATTTTCAAGATGTGTCTTTCATAGGGAATAACATTGCTTTACTTTTCTTTTTTTATCCTCACCTGAGGATATGTTTCCATTGATTTTTAGAGAGTGTGGAAGAGAAAGTGAAAGACAGAGAGAAACATCAAAGTGAGAGGAACACTTTGATTGGTTACCTCCGGCATGAGCCCTGACCTGGGCCCTAGCCAGGGAGAAGCCTGCAACCTAGGTACATGCCCTTGATCAGAATATAACCTGGACCCTGCGGTTGGCAAACCTAGGCATTATCCACTGAGCCAAACTGCCTAGGGAAAGAATATGATATTTCTTAGCCCTCCAGAAGCAGACCTTTGTTTTTTTCTCCAGGAGTGTGGTGGAAGAACCCTAGATTACTTTTTTGGATTCTTATACCCAAGTTACTAAGAATATTACCAGTGGCATACAGGGAGCTTAGCCAATGAGTGGTCAGAAAAGGTGTTTCCTCTACAGTTCACATCTATCTCCTCTGATCTCCGGCTCCACCCCTGACAAGGCCTAAAGCCTCTGGCCCCGGGTGGGGGACCCTGCTTCACCCCAGCCAAGGCTCCAAGCCTCTGGCTCAGGTCTAGGGCAGGGGTCCCCCAGAGTGCTTGATTGCACTGCTCCGAGTATGGGGCCCTGGGCAGTTGACCCCCAGCACGCGCAATCACCCTGCTCCCCCCCCGCCCCCCGCCCCCCGCCCCCCGGCCAAGTCTTATAATAACATGCTTTTTTTTTCCCCCACTAAATAATACCAATATCTTTGTTTACCAATAAGTAAATTACCTTTGCCATAATTTTAATGGTTACATTGTATTACCATGATTGCTATGGGTATTTATTTTTTCTATTGATTTCAGAGAGGAAGGGAGAGAGATAAAAACATTAATGGAGAAAGAGAATCATTGATTGGATCCCTCCTGCACGCTCCCTACTGGAATTGAACCAGTAAACTCTTGGTTTTGGGGACAATGCTCAACCATTGAGCAACACCGGCCAGGCTATTCTTTTACTTTGATATAATTTCACCTTCCGGAAAAGTTACCAAAAAGTGATAGAGAAAGTTGCATATCTTTTCTCAGATTTACTAACTTAATATTTTGCCTCATTGTTTTCATTATTGACTTTCTCTTGATATATATTTTCTGAACAATTTGAAAATAATTTTCAGATATCCTATCTTTTAACCATAAATATTTCAGTGTGAATTTCCTAAGAATAAACTGTATTTTTAGATAATTACAGTAAATTTATAAAAGTCAGAGAATGTAACATTGATTCAGGAATATTATCAAATTTGTAGTTTATATTCAAAATTTGCCAATATCCTTAATAGCTATTTTTTTCTTGTCTCAGAATTACATCTTGTAATTAGATGTCATATTTCTCTAGTTTCCTTCAGTGTTCAGTCTTTCTTCGTATTTCATGACCTTGACATTTTTTGAAAAGTAAAGGCCAGTTATTTTGTAGTGTCCCTCAGTTTAAATTTGTCTGATGTTTTCTCATGATTGGAGAGAGAGTATACATTTTGACAAGAATACCATAGATGTTATATGCTCAGGGCACCATAACAGGAAGTACATACTATATTGGTGTGTTCCATTGCTGATGATGTTAACTTGGATTCTTTGGTTAAGGCTATATTTTCTAGATTAATCCACTGTAAGGTCACTATTTTTGCCTTTGTCATTACTAAGTAGTTTGTTGGCAGGTACTTTGAAATTATGAAAATATCCTGTTCCTCCTCAAACTCACAACCCACCCATTAATTGTTGTTAATTGCAATTTTTTCATTCAGAATTTCAGAATAATTTTAGGATTATTATTATGATAGGTGTAAAATGGTGATTTTCTAACTTCATCATTCCTTCTACAATACATCTGTTAGTTATTTAATTACAGGAATTCTACTTTCCATTCTCCCCTATTTACTTACCTATTCGTTTATTAAGATCAGTATGAACTCAGGTTTCTTATCCTAATATATTCTACTACTATCGTTATTTATTTTGATCCTTGAATTGTTTCAGATTTGACCCATGGTAGTCACTTTATTCAAGGTTCGGTGTCCTTTTGAAAAGTGTTCCTTCTTTTTAAAGCCTTTTTTGCCTTCCATCACAAGATGTTCCAGGGTGTCCTGTACTTTCCCTGCTCCATCCCAGGAACCTGACATTTATTTCTCCAAGAAACCTGGTGCATTTTAGTTGCAAATGGTGTTTAGAAACCAAAGTCTGGGTATACCATATTTTGTTAAATTACTGATTTTGAATTAGTTTCCATTTTTACCCCCCTATTACATACTAGTATGTACAATGAACATTTAAGTGTTTTCTTAGCACAAATCCCTGGGAGTGAAGTCACTGACCAACAGGAGGGGCACGTATTAAAGGCTTTGGATACAAGCTGCTAATGGCCCACCAGAAAAATACTATTTCCTGGGTATTATTTCAAAAGACATATGTTCTACTAATTTCATTGAGAGAAATAATGTAGTGTTTTGATTTTATCTAATTAGGAGAGTGGATATTCTAATGTTTATTTGTCATTATTTTTTGTGGCATATTGTTGCTCATATTCGATACACATTTTTCCATGGCAGTATTCTTTTTTCATTATTTTATAAGAACTTTCCTTACAAAAACTAAACTCTTTTTCATATATATTGCACATAATTTTTATAGTTATTTCCTTTTTAATTTTGTAAGTGACAATTTTTTAATTTGTTTCACCTTTTGTGATTTCTCCCTTTAGTTTCATATAATACATCTGTTTTTAACATTTAAATCTTCAATAAGCCAGGAATTTTTAACTTTGGTATAAAGTGTGAGGTAGGGATCTGCCTTCATTTTTTTATTTTGCAAATAATGAGCCAATGTTTAAAAAAGTCATATTCCTTTTGCCAATTTAATATATCATCTTTGTCATAAACTAGATTTTTATATACACAGGGATTTGTTTTTAGATTTTCTGTTCCATCAAATTTATCAGTCTATTTATTATTAAGACAGTAATATACTTTTAAAATTATTATAGCTCTATAGTTTAATATTTCATTGGGCAAAACTTTCTCTTCTCTCTATTATGCTTCATTTTCAAAATTTCCTGGCTACTCTTGTAAGGGTCAGATTTCCAAATAAATTTATGAATCACACAGTCAAGATTTTAAAAATCAAGTGGTATTTTGATTTTTTCTCAATTTATAGATAATTTAGAGAGCTATTTTTCTTAGTAGGTTTAACACCATTCCAACAAAACACTGCTTAGAACTCAATTAGGCTGTAAGATTATTTAATAATATTATTCTATTTAGAAGGGCTTTAAGAAGAGACCACTTGTGTCTCCTAAAGAGAATTTTCTATTTAAAATAATGAGCCTGGAATTTCCTATGGCTGTTTTTGTTCCTAGAATGTAGGAAACCAGTTTGTTCAGCAGTCTATGGCTGCATTTAGCACCTGTGAGTCCTCTTCAGGGCACAGTGTTAGGCAATCCTGGTTGATGTCGGAAACAATAAGCAAAATAGAAGCCAGTCTCTCAGTGTGAAAATTCATTGAAAGGACTTAAAGTATCAGTTAAATTCCTTTGTTAGTTATGTTAGTCATCAATGGATGCAAAAAAAATAACAATGCACTAAATGTAAAGAAAAATGAAGACAGATTGTGGAAAAAATAGGGTAGGAAAACATTTCTGGATAGAATTGTCTTTACTCATTGACAAATGGACAAAGCAAAAGTCAAGACTAGGACTTAAACTTTCACAATGAATTTTTAAGTATAGTTGATATAAGGTAACTTACATATCCTTAAGGGAACGCAGGGCAGCAAGAGGGGAGAAGTCTATAATTTTGCTCTTCATCATTTACTTCAGATCCAGCCCTGTGCATCATATTAAACTTGAGAGGAAAATGTCTTCTTGCAAATAAAAAAAACCCCTCTTAGGTGAAAATCTAAGATTGCTTATTTCCACTAGAAGGCACTGTGGTATGAGTGGGATATGTAGATTTTATATTAAATAATACTAGTAAAGTGAGTCAGTTAACTAGTAGTTAGAAGATGTTGTGGGCCTGCAGAATGGTACACAGAAAAGGAGCTAGGCAGACAATGGCAGAAAAGTTTAATTAAAATTCCGCTAGAGAGCCAGAAGATGAAGACTGGCAGAGGTCCCAGCATTTTTTTCTTTTTGAAATGGCAAGCAAGAGAATTGTTCATAAATAATAAAATACATAGAGGAGGCCTGGCCATGTTCTCAGTGGTTACAGCATCAACATGCAAACTGAAGGGTCATGACATGATTCCCCATCAAAGGCACATATCTAGGTTGCAGGTTTGATCCCTAGCCGGGTTGGGGTACGTACTGGAGGCAACCAATTGATGTGCCTCTCTCACATCAATATTTCTCTTTCTCTCTCTCTTCCCCTCTCTCAACCATCCCCTTCCACTCTTTCTAAAAACCAAAGGAAAAAATATTCTTGTGTGAGGATTAATAAAAAAAAGGAGAAAAAATACATACAGGAAAACATAGGTACTAAACTTATGGACCTTGGTCTCAGAGAGGTTTATGTGAAATTGTTCCTAAAGGCAAGGAAAGTAAAAGCAAAAATAAATAAATGAGACTACATCAAACTAAGAAGCTTCCGCACAGCAAAAGAAATCATCAGCGAAACATAAAGGCAACCAACTGAGTGGGAGAAGATATTTGCAAATGATACCTCCAATAAAGGTTTAATATCCAAAATATATAAAGAACTCATACAACTCAGAAACACCAAAAACAAACTAATTAAAAAATGGGCCAAGAACCAGAAAGACATTTTTCCCATGACTAACAGATATATTTTAAAATGATCAACTTCACAAGGGAAACACAAGTCAAAACCATGAGATATTAACTCACACTTATTAGAATGGCTATTATCAATAAGATGAGAAATAAGTGTTGGAGATGCTATAGAGAAAAAGGCACCTTATACACTGCTGGTGGCAATGTAAATGGCTACAGCCATTATGGAAACAGCATGGAGGTTCCTCAAACAAAAATTAAGAATAAAGTTATCATATGACTCAGCAACACCTCTTCTGAATATCTACCCCCAAATTTAAAAATATTTATTTGTAAAGATATAGGATATGTACCCCTATGTTTCCTGCAGTATTATTCATGGTAGGCAAGACATGGAAACAACCTAAGTGCCCTTCAATGGATTATTGATATGAAGATGTGATACATATCTATACTAATAAAAGAGAAACATGCAAATTGACCATATCTCCATGACACCCACCAGCCAATCAGGAGTGAGTATGCAAACTAACCCACCAAAGATGGGTTAATCTAAATATACAGGCACGGAGTGAAGACTGAAGACTGATGACCTAAGAGGCTTGGCTTCTGCGCTGTGGCTGGAGTGAAGGCCTGGGTCCTGGGTGCTGGGGGAAAACCAGTGCTGACAGCCAAGGGAAGGAAGGCCTATATGATGACTTTATTCTTAATTATTTTTGAGGAACCTCCATGCTGTTTTCCTTTATGGCTGCAGCCATTTACATTGCCACCAGCAGTGTATAAAGTTCCTTTTTCTCTACAGACTCTCCAACACTTATTTCTCATCTTATTGATAATAGGAATTCTCATAAGCGTGAGTTAATATCTCAGGGTTTTGATATGTGTCTCCCTTATATGTAGTGAAGTTGATCATTTTAAAAATATATCTTTGTGCAACAAGCCTCTAGTACTAGTATAAAATGGAATACTACTCAGCCACAAGAAAGGATGAAGCAGTGTCACTTGGGACAACATAAGTCACATTGAAAAGGATAAGAACAAGATGATTTCACTCATATGTGGGATATAAAACAGAAAGCAATAAACTCATAGACACAGACAACAGTATGGTGTTACCAGAGGGGGAGGTAAATGGGGGAAAGATGGTCAAATATAAGGTAAGAGAAAGGGCTAGATTTTGGATGGTGAGCACACAATACAATGTGTAGAAGGTGTATATAGAATTGTATACCTGAAAATTTATATATTGTTATTGACATTATATTTATTTGTAAAGATATAGGATATGTACCCTTATGTTCACTGCAGAGGTACCCCCAATAAATTTAATTTATGGTTACTCCAATAAATTTAATCTTAGTAAGCAGTGTTCATAGAAGAGTTTATAGGATAAGTTTATCCCAGAGAAATGGTTCTGAAAATTAATACAACATTTAAATCTTATCAGAAAAAAATATATTGGTCTAGTCTGTGATGAAGATAGGTAGATTGATGATTTTGATTTAAATGAATTCTATTCATTTGATTAAATGAATTTAAATGTTGGTAAAGATTAAAATTTTAATTTAAATGCCCATCTAAAAAGTATAGGTTTAAAGGAAAATTGAAATTTACATATGATGACCAGCTTTTATTAAGAAGAAGAAGAAGAAGAAGAAGAAGAAGAAGAAGAAGAAGAAGAAGAAGAAGAAGAAGAAGGAGGAGGAGGAGGAGGAGGAGGAGGAGGAGGAGGAGGAGGAGGAGGAGGAGGAGGAGGAGGAGAAGGAGAAGGAGAAGGAGAAGGAGAAGGAGAAGGAGAAGGAGAAGAAGAAGAAGAAGAAGAAGAAGAAGAAGAAGAAGAAGAAGAAGAAGAAGAAGAACGAGGAGGAGGAGGAGGAGGAGGAGGAGGGGGAGGAGGAGGAGGAGGAGGGGGAGGGGGGGAGGAGGGGAGGGGGAGGAGGAGGAGGAGGGGGAGGAGGAGGAGGAGGAGGAGGAGGAGGGGAGGAGGAGGAGGAGGAGGAGGAGGAGGAGGAGGGAGGGGGAGGAGGAGGAGGGAAGCCAGCAGCAGAAAGCAACCAATGTCAACCCAGGAAAGAAAATGGATTTTTTTAAAAATCTGTACTCAGGTTAAAAAGAAAAGAGGCATTCAATAAGAAAAAATTCTTTATGTGTAACAAATTTCTTGGAAGCTGGATTTACTCCTATTTTGTTGGTTAAAAAATTAGCTTCTACTTCTTAAAGTAAAACTAAGAAAAGGTGAGGTGAAACAGTCTCTTCTTTCTTTTTTAAAATTCTCCCAAAGGGGCCTGGCCAGAGTGGCTCAGTGGTTGAACTTCAATGTATGAACCAGGAGGTGGCAGTTTGATTCCTGGTCAGGGCATATGCCTGGGCTGGGGGCTCAATCCCCAGTGTAGGAAGTGCAGAAAGCAGTCAACCAATGATCTTCTCTCATCATTGATGTTTCTGTCTCTCTCTCTCTCTCCCTCTCCCTTTCTCTCTGAAATCAATAAGAATATATTTTAAAAATTCTTCCAAATGGATGCAATCAGGTGCAGGAAAAGAACATTGGGGATGGTAACATGCTCATCAAAACTCCTTTGTCAGTATGATGTTTATAACAAATATTTTCTTGTTTGTGGAGCAAATTGGTTGTTAGGGGAACTACCTTACCTTAAGAGGCCAATCAATCTAAGAAAAGATCTCTGTACTTAACACTGGTTAGAGAAATCCAGTCAGTAGCCAAGGAAACAGTGAGTCAGGGCTGGAGGAAGGGGACTTCACAAGTCCTTGCTGAAAAAAATCTATAGTAACTGAAAGGCACTTTGTGAACCTCTAGGTCTCAGAGGGCCATAAACAGGTTAGATAAAGTCCTGGCAATAGCCAGAAGAAAGTATAATGGAAACTAGAGATGTCAGAATGTTGATGACTTAGAACCTCAAACTAAGTTGGGAAATAACTTCCTGAATTTATTCATCTTAAGAAAAGAAAAAAAAAAAAGATATGTGACAAGGTAAACAAAAATCTTGCAACCCTGATTAAAATATTATGAATTTAATTAAGTGAAAAGCTTCGTAAACATGAAGGACTTGATTTTATATTAGTTTTCAGATTTCCTGGAATTCCAATAAAATATTCAAATTTTAGATGTCAAAGACATGCTTACATAAGTACAAATGCTATGAAACTTGGATCTTTTACCTATACCTGCTATGATGATACAGAAGAGTAAAAATAGTAATAAACAAATGAAAAGTAAACCACAAACATTGTATTTCATGTGTTATAAAAGGGAAATAATTTCAAGGGCTCTCGTGTAGAATATATTCTATTACTTAAGTATTTTAGTAGTTTTTAAATTTGAAGCAAATATGTTTTTAAAGTCTGCTTTGCAAATGACAATCAAGAACTTATCATTTCACCCAATTTTCATGCCAGCTTTCCCTCCTATGTTTACTTAAAACAGCTTTACTTGCTTGTGAGAGCAGAGGGCTACTTGCCAAGTCAGTAAATGTGCCTCCAAACACATTAGCTTTTACAAATCAAATGGTTGAAACACAATGCCTGGATGTTTAGAAGTAGAACATTATTTTGCCACCAAAATGTTCTCTATTCTTGTACACGCTGAACTCATACTTATAGGAGTGAATGAGATTGTGGCACAAATGTGTTCTTTTTAAAAATTACATCTAAATTGACCATGATGGCAAAGCCTTAAAGTGCTGCAAATTATGATGATTGGCTTCAGTATAGTTTTGTTCACTTCATGAATAGGAACAGTCACACTTTTGTTCAACAACTCAGAAATCATTACTTTCTCTTCAAGTGTGTAGTTATCTCCAAGGAAGCATGGAGAAGGGAAAGTATGGAAATAAAACCTGACTTCTGTTGCTGAACATTTCTCTTATTTGACTTTCAGGAGAAAACGCTCAAAAACAACTTTGAAGGGATTCAATTCTCACTGTTTCCAGGACGTCGTATTTTCAATATTGCTACAAAATGTATGTTGTTAAGCAAAAATGTTGCAAAGTCAACTTTCATGACATAATTTCACATTAATTATTTCATTTTGTTTTGTGTATTTGCAGGCAACTCAAAAAGGAAAATCAAAACCCCTAATTCAAACGCAGCATCGAATTCAACAAATGAAACAATCTATGAAGCTGATGATATAATTGAGGATACAACACAAATCAATATTGTGTATTATTAAAAATCCTGTGTTATTAAAGCTCACAAGAGAGATGGAACAGTAAAAATAAAGTGCATTTTAAATGGTTCATAATAGTACTTTTCAAGAATTCACCACTCACAAAGCAAAACATAGCTGCATTTGTTATCAATCTTTTTATTAAACACCCACTAAAGTTTTGATAGATTTTCATGTATATAAGTTTATTTTTATTTGCTAATCAAAGTGTATATTATATAAAACTAGAGGCCCAGTACATGAAAATTCATGCACTGGGGCATGGGGGGATGGCCCTCAGCCCGGCCTGCCACCTCTCAGTCTGGGAGCTCTCAGGAAATGTCCTACTGACGGCTTAGGCCTGCTCCCCACAGCGCTGCTCCTCCCACACCGCTGGCCCTTGGCCCTTGCAGCCACTGTGGCTTTCTCTGGAAGGACCTCCAGTAGACATCCGGTCTATCCTGTCTAATTAGCATATTACCCTTTTATTAGTATAGACTAGAGGCCCAGTGCATGAAATTCATGCATGGTCAGGGGGAGGGAGTGTGTATGCGTCCCTCAGCCCAGCCTGCACCCTCTCCAACCTGGGACCTCTTGAGGGATGTCTAACTGCCCTCTCACAAACAGAACTGCTGGCTTCCAAACCCTCGCCTGCCTGCCTTCCTGATTGCTCCTAACCACTTCTGCCTGCCCCTAACCACTCCCCTGTCAGCCTGATCAACGCCTTACTGCTCCCCTGCTAGCCCAATTGCCCCTAACTATCCTTCCCTACAGGCCTGGTCATCCCTAACTGCCCTCCCCTGCAGGCCTGGACCCTCCCAACTATTCTCCCCTACAGGTCTGGGTACCCCCCCCTCCCGCCACAACTGCCCTTCCCTGCAGGCCTGGTTGCCCCCAGCTTCCCTCCGCTGCCAATCTGGTTACCCTTATCTGCCCTCCCCTGCAGGCTTGATCACACTTTTCTGCCCTCCCCTGCTGGCCTGATCACCTACAACTGCTCTCCCTTGCAGGCCTGGTCCCTACCAACAGCCTTCTTCTCCAGGCCATCTTGTAGTGGCCATCTTGTGTCCACATGGGGCAGCCATCTTTGACCACATGGGGGCAGCCATCTTGTGTGTTGGAGTGATGATCAATCTGCATATTACTCTTTTATTAGATAGGATTATGCTAATACTTTAGGCAAAGTTAAATAATTTATCAACAACACAGATAAGCAAGCCTATCTCAGTGAGGAACAATGAGAAATATTACCAGCATTTCAAGATTTTTTGGTAGAGGCAGTCATTTTTTTAAAGAGATGGTACAGACAGGTAGATTTTGGGAGGACAGTCTTATACACTACAGGTGGAATGCTCTTAAGTCTCTTAAAAGTCAACCCATGCCTTTTTAAAGAGGATTTGCTGGCACACTCACCATATATTTATTGCTTTTATAAAAGCTAACATGCAAAAACAAAACATATTATCTGCCTAATACATGTTTTCTGCATTCTGAAGGATAACCATGACAAAAATCCTTCACTGAGAAAGTTCCTGGATCTACCTAATGCCACTTAGCTAGAAATAAAACTACAGTTTCTGTAAATTATCATTGTCTTAAAAGATTTTTTTCCTTACATGTGATTTCTATTATAAGAACACAGACTTGGCTTTGTAATAGAATTCAATAGGAAAAAGGCATTGTTTTAAGCCGGCTCTACTGAACACATACATCTCTGTGTTGCATAAAGTCTTCAGTTGTAGACTAGTCTTCTTCAAAAGTGGTGAATACAGTTTCTGTGTTCTGACAGGAAAAAAAACACACACACACGAATGCCTTATTGCCTGCAGGGATAGAACTTTTGATCATCAGGTGGCCAAATTTCTACCAAGAACTGGGGGTATCTTCTAAACAAGAGCTGTCCAGAGGAAGTGTCTGAGAAGATGTGAATGTCCTTTCCATATGTGCATGGTATGGAAGGGTAGCCACTCTACACAATGTGGCTACTGAGCACTTGAAATGTGACCAACGCAACAGGCACATTTTTATCTTTTTAGTTAATTTAAATTTAAATAGCCACATGTGGTTATACTAACATGATAGTTCCAGATGTAACATCTATTGCCTGTTACATTTTACATTCCAAAAAAGCACAGTTTGGTCAATGTTTATTTTTTATTTTATTTTATTTTTAAAAAATGTTTTATTTGATTTTTTTACAAAGAAGAAGGGAGAGGGATAGAGAGTTAGAAACACTGATGAGAAACATCAAGAGAGAAACATCGATCGGCTGCTTCCTGCACACCCCCTACTGGGGATGTGCCCGCAACCAAGGTACATGTCCTTGACTGAAATTGAACCTGGGACCCTTCAGTCCGCAGGCTGATGCTGTATCCAGTGATACAGCAAACCAGTTAGGGCGATCAATATTTAGATATTAAGATTGCTTAGAGTGCATGGGAAGTTTGGAAGTTAAAACACTATAAAAGTTCTCATGTGGTCACAAAAGCCAAGAATTTTCATTTCTTTTTGGGAAAGCATGTGTAGCATTTATGTACTTCTCATTCTTTTATCTAGCTTGATTTAAAAAATCCCAGAAAATCAGCTACTGTAATACACAAGTTAATAATCCTTTCTAATAAAGAGGGACTATGCTAATTAACCACCACTCAGTCACAAAGATGGCTAAACCCACAGCTGGGCCAAGTTCCCATAAGGAGCCTTAATGGGCAATCAGCAGGGACCTGAGGCTATGCCCTTCCCTGCCCCCGTGGGCTTGACAGGGTACCTCAGGTTACACCTCCCCACCCAGTAGGGTTTGACAGGCAACCTCAGGCCGCATCCCCCACCCTGGTGTCATGCTGGGGGACCTCAGGCCGCACCTCCTGCCCCAGTGCCAGGCCAGGGGACCTGAGGCTATGCCCCCCCCCCCCAAGCAGGGCTTGACAGGGGACCTCTGTCCTGGTCCTGGGCTAGGGGACCTCAGGCTTCTTCCCCTGCTCCAGCACAAGGCTGGAGGACCTCAGACTGCACCCCTGGCTGGGCTTGACAGCGGACCTCAGGCCATACCCTCCACTTGGACTTCAAGGTGCACCCCCAGTGCTGGGTTGGGGGAACTCAGGCCATGCCCCTGCCCAGCGAGGCTTGATGGGAGACCTGAGGCTGCGAGCCCTTCCCGGTGCTGGGCTGGGGAACCTGAGGCTGTGCCCCCCAACTCCCACTTGGTAGTGCTTGACAGGGGACCTCAGGCTATGCCCCCACCCAGTGGGGCTTGACAGGGGATCTCAGGCCATGTCTCCCACCTGGAAAGGCTTGATGGAAGACCTCAAGGCATGCCCCCTGCACGGGTCTGGGCTGGGGGACCTCAGGCCATGCCCCCATCCTGGCACCAGACCAGGGGTCGTGAGGCCACACCCCCTGCCCAGCAGGGCTTGTCAAGGGTGGGACTGGCTGGGTCTGAATCCAGCCCAATGGAGGAGGGGGGGCGGCTGGGACTGGGTTTCACACAATTTTGAGTTGCATTTGGGTGGGCGGGGACTTGACTCCCGTGGTGAGCCCCAGACTCTGACAGGAGGAAGGTTTCCTATACGTTTTACTAATTTTCTTTTATCTCTGACACTTGTATTACAGAGAAAGGGCAAAGAACAATATTAAATTATTTCCTCTAATTAATCCCCTTTTAATTTGCACAAATTTCATGCACTGGGTCCCTAGTTATATTACTAATTAGATGTTGCCTCTGGTGAAAACAAATGTAGATTAAGTTTAATTAAGGCACTGGTACAGTTCTACTTTTCTGCTCAAGAGGAAGGACACAGGCCATAAATGAAATAAGAGATAGGAACTTAAGACTCAGGGTTAGCAAACTGCTCATGGTCCCCATACAACTGACCTATGGGACAGGCAATGGCTGGGCGTGGCTGGATGCCTCATGGGTGTGCTCTGGGAGACACATCCCAGTCTGGGGCACTGCATGTTTCCAGAGGAGATGGGAGAAGACAGATGAGGTCAGAAGACACCGAGCTTCACAAGTGGGATTAGTGTTATGCAGGCCTAAGAAACCTGTTCTTGAATGCTGACTGCCCAGGAGGCTTGATTTCCAGCACTGGGCTAGGCAGAGTTCCTGAAGCACTCCCTATCTAGCCAGATAACCTGAGGGGGCGCCACAGGGCTCATCCAGTGAACCAACAGGTTGTCTCTGTCACTTTGAAGCAGTCGTGCTTCAGAGATTGAGACAAAATATCAAAAGCAAGAAGCCTTACAGACAACAGTGTGGTGATGGCTAGAGGGAAAGGTTGGAGGTATCTGGAGGTGGGCAAAGGGGGAGAATGAGAATGGAAAGAGACTTTGCTTGGGGTGGAGGCCATTTGTTGCAGTGTGATGATGTTTTGTTGTGTTGTACACTTGAAACATGTATGGTTTTGTGAAACAATGTTACATCTGTAAGTTGTTGTTGTTTTAAAAAAAGACAAGAAGGCTTATCAAATTACATCACAGCCTGAAAAGTACATTGTAAATGATTTATTTGGATGTAACAATACTAGCATAGTAACAGAATTTGTCAGTCAAAAATTATCTAAAACAAAATTAAAAACAAAACACATTTCATAGTACGTACATATGCATGCCATTCTGGGGACAGGTCTGATAAAGATAACTGTAATTTTGTGTTTTTAGGAGACAAGTCACTGTATGATTTTCAGTAATAACCAGATCTTAGAAAAGTGGACTAGAAGAGTACAAATAATAAGACATAAAGATGCTAATCCTTTTCATGTGGCCTTCTAATGAAAGCAATTTCATCTTTTAAAACTGGAGGAATTATGAAATAAATCAAACCAAACCCCAGTAAGTCATTTCTTTCCTTAAAATTCTGTCATGGTGCTTCACTGCTTACACATTTGAGTCCAAACTCCCTAAACATGGAACCTAAGACCTCCTCCTCTTGTTCCCGAGAACCTACAATGGGAGCCTGCAATCCTACCCCCTCCTGCCTCACACATGGCTTGTTAATTCTGATACACAGACACCCCCCAGCCCCTCGGCCCCCGCCTGCATTGTGGTCTTTGTTCAGAGTGCCCACTGGTCAGGAACTACCATAACTGCCACCCTCATCCTCAATCAAAATGCACTTCAAACACTCCTTTCCCTAAGGAGCCTCTTCCAACTTCTCCAGAGCAGATAGAGTCCCCCTATGTGTTTCTCTAAACCCACGTTCCGGTCAATTTCTGCACCAAAATGATGTGTTTCTCCTACCAACTGAATGACGAACATCTTCAGGGAAGCAAATGAGTCTTTTTAATCTGTGTATCCACAGAGCTTAGTAGAGTGCTTGCTGTGCTAGGCATGCAATAAATGTTTGTTGAGGAAAGGCCACGACGGCATTTTTCCGAAGCTATTAATAACTCTTCAACCCAGTTTAACTGAAAGTGGCACAGGATTCTATAATTTGAGAGTGGAAAGAGTAGATATGTACAATCATTCCCTCAAGTTTTGGCCTCGGAGATCCTAAATTAGGTGAGTATTAAATGTGAAGCACTGGGGAGTCCTCTGAGAGGTTTTATTCAACAGATGATCCAGAGAAAATAGGAAATTGTGTGGGGAGTGGGTCCATCACCCCAAAAGCAGCAGCCTCAAAATGTTCAGATAATGTGATTACTGACTCAGGTCTAAACAAAAATTCTGTCTGCATCTAGCAAAAACGGTGCACATTGGATGGTGAGGATGTGAATCAAATATCAATTTTCTGCTTACAGAGGCTGAATGTGCTTAACAGTAGATTTAATAAATTCAACTTTTATCATTGCGGACTGCTCCTGCTCATCAGTAATAATTTCTAAAATAAACAATATCACTTGGATTTTACTAAAATATCAATACTCACACATTAAGGACTGGAAGAGATTTTACAGATAATTTGTTACAATGTTTTATAGATGAAAAACGCCAAGGCCCAGAGAAACTAAATGACTCTGCTGAAGGTCATATAGGTGGTTAGTAAATCCAGGACTTACTGGATTTTTACTATAAAATTGACTTTTCTGCCTGCTAATATTGCCGGAGAAGAAATTTCACTATTTTTTTCCCCCTAAAATATACTACTGAGATTTGCATCGAAGACCAATAACAATGTCACTTTAGGAGAAAATTACTTTAGTAAAAATAAATTTATTTAATTCAGCGGAGGTGTTCCATAAACTATTCTGATATGATAGAAAATTTACTTAAGAATAATTCCAAGATTGTTTCTGGGGAAAATAATTACTAACTATTAAAATCTTTTAATTTGCATACCAGAGTTAATGAGAGCTGAATTTTATGTAACTCTCTGAACCATTATTATGTCACCAGGCAGAAACAAATTTAATGAGCCAAATTATAATCTTTACAATTAACAGAATTAAACTTATGAATAACTAAATTAACTCTGTTCACCAAAATTACTGTATTTAACCACATTACACACTCAGGAGGATGAGACCATCCTTCTGCATAGGGCACTTTCCCATCATTTAAAAAAGATTATTTTTTTACTTATTTGGTCATTTTGATAGAACGATATTTTCAGAACTATATATATATATTTTTTTTACTTATTTGGCCAATTAATAGAACTATATTTTCAGAAAATACAGTTTTCAAAAGTACAGAAAGTACAGCCAAGGCAAAACAAGCCCTTAAAAAACCTAACTGTGTTTCTCTCCAAACAACTGACTGAACTTAATTTAAACAAGATCATTTCTTTTCATGGCCATATGACTAATTAGGTGCGGAAAAGCTGTAAGTGTGGGAGCTTCCATGGCGGTAATGCGATAGGGCAGGGATGTGGGTGCAGCATCCCTAGAAGCTGAGCTTGGTAAGCATATGTTAGCAGGAGTTGTGAGGGTCATGCTTACTGAGGTCATGCCCAGTAGGGGTGTATGGTGAAGAATCAGTACACCTCTCCAGCCTGTGAGGTTACGTGTACTTACCTGACTTCCCCGTAATGAGTTCATCTGTAGCCATGTCTGTAGGTTACCAATTTTAAAACTGCACCGCAGTGAGGTACCTGCAGTCTTTGGTGCTGTGCATTGGTAATGGATTGACTCCTGATGCTGCTACAATAAAAGTAAGTTATTGGGCATAAGGGATACCCAAATGTTAAGTAAAGTCACTAACACTGATCATTGTGACAGTTAAAATGTAAGAAACACTTATATCAACTAATGTTATTTGAAAATGTTTACCCATATAAAATTTTCATTATATAAAGACTTTCATGATGCAACTCCCTGGTTGTTAAATTTTAAAAAGTACAGAATAAAATTCTTAATCCTAAATTTTTATCACTGCTCCTGAGGTTTATGACTGAAGTAAAAGAAACACCCCAAACTGGTCACTTATGAAAGCATAAATGCAGTGTGAAACCTGCTTCAAAACCACTAATTACTTCAGACAAATAAATATATATGTTCACATTTATAAAAATTTTCCACTTAAAAACAAGTTTCATAAAATTCACATACTGAAAACAATAAAAATCAGTTTTTATGAAGATTTTGCTGTCATCTCCTAAATAAAAAGTTCTGTTCTTGAGGTATCACTCTGAGACATGCCAATATGGCACATTTGTAAAACAACCCAGGAGTCTAAAAATCCTGCCAACACAACATTATCTTTTTGAGACTAATAGGCTGAACTATGCTTGTGTTTTTAAACTGGAAGAAATATTTTAATAGTTACAAAAATAAGGAGGTGGGTAGTAGAAATGCTGCATGTCATCACACAATGAAACTTTGTTATAAATATTTTCATTATCCTCTTCCATTCATTAAAAAAATTCTAGTCAATATCAATAAATCAGCTTCGTCTTCTATGACATCAAAAAAAAAAAAACAAAAAACCTCCAGAGATTAAAAAACAACATGAAGAATATTACTATCTTCATACATTAACATAGGATATAAAAAGCCATTAAATTTATCAGTGTCAAGAGCAAAGCATTATCCCCTATCTCACTGTATCACTGGAAGGCAGACACTTGATTCGACAATACTTACTAACTGCCAGGTAGATTACCTGTATTGACTGTAGCACAATCAACTGATGAAGTAAAAATACTAGTCAAACATACAGAGACATGGATGCCAAAAATGATGTTTGTATGTACAGATATCCATATCGGGGCACGGCTATCAAGACTGATTCATACTTTATAATCATAGTACATTAAAAATATATTGCCAGAGGATAATGGTCCCAAATGTGAAAAAAATGTCCATATGAACAAGCCTGTGATTTATTGCAAAGCATAATTATATAGCAAACTCCAAGGAAGGTGAAATCATCTTCAAAACCAAAATTTTAAATTTAATGGCTTAAGCCATAGTCTATTATTTTTTGGAGCTTTCAGAAATAGTAGGGGTAGAAGAATGCTTTTCCTTTTTTCTCTTCTTTTTTTCCTTTTTGTGATGTTTCCCCTTTTTTGACTTATTCTTTTTTTCTTTTTTCTTTTCTTTCTTCTGATATTTTTGTTTCTTTGGTTTTGAGGTGTCCTCTTCAGCAGAACTGGATGAATAAGACCTATGGGCAATAATGTATAATGACTGATAATTGCATTTATAGCTGATAGGTAAATTTAAATGGGATATAATCTGCCTTACATCCTTCTTGGAGCAAGGTTAGAGTATAAACAAAGAACTCAAAATGTGCTGTATATATTTGGATCCTCTTGAAATGCTGAATTTAGAAGTTTTGCTACTTGGTCACGAAACTGTCAAATATCTCTATTCTGCTCAACTCTAATTATATGTTTCATATCCTATATAACAAAAGCCTAATATGCTAAGTGTCTGGTTGGCTGTTCAACCAATCAAAGCATAATATGCTAATGATATGCTAAGGCCTCTCAACAGCTTGCTATGATGTGCCTTGAACACCGGGGGGCAGTCAACTAGCCAACCAGTTGCTATGACATGCTCTGACCACTGGGGGCAGATGGTCGACCAGTTGACTAGTTGCTATGATGTGCACTGACCAAGAAAGGACAGATGCTCTGACTGGTAGGTTAGCTTGCTGCTGGAGTGAGGCTGATCAGGACTGAGTGAGATGGTCTAGACACGCCCTGGATCCCTACAGTGGTCTCTTCCTGGCTGGCCAAACTCCCGCATCCCTCCCCAGCCTTGACTATGCACTAGTGGGGTTCTTAGGCTTGACCTGTGCCCTTGCAATGTGGGACCCTTTGGGGGACGTCAGAGAGCCGGTTTCAACCCGATCCCGCAGGCATGAATTTGTGCACCGAACCTCTAGTAATTATATATATATACATACATATACATATATATATATATATGTTTTATATAGTTACATAGTTACAGTTTTATAAATTATTAGAGGCCCAGTGCATGAAATTTGTGCACTGAGGGTGTGTCCCTCAGCCCAGCCTGCACCCTCCCCAATCTGAGATCCCTTGAGGGCAGTCAGACATCCCTCTCACAATCCAGGACTATTGGCTCCCAAATGCTCGCCTGCCTGCCTCCCTGATTGCCCCTAACCACTTCTGCCTGCCAGCCTGATTATCACCTAACCAATACCCTGCCAGCCTAATTGATGTCTAACTGCTCCTCTGCCAGCCTGTTTGCCCCCAACTGCCCTTCTCTGCTAGCCTGGTCACCCCTAACTGCCCTCCCCTGCAGAGTTGATCACTCTTAACTGCCCTCCCTTGCAGGCCTGGTCCCTCCCAACTGCCCTCTCCTCTGGCCTGATAGCCCACAACTGCCCTCCCTGCAGGCCTGGTCCCTCCCAATTGCCCTCCCCTGCTGGCCATCTAGTGGCAGCCATCTTGTGTCTACATGGGGGCAACCATCTTTGACCATATGGGGGCACCCTTCTTGTGTGTTGGAGAGATGGTCAATTTGCATATTACTCCTATTAGATAGGATAAATTTGGTGAGCATGAAAATTATTTTTCTGATTTTCAATTTGTCATTCTATCATACCCTTCAAAATCTTATAAGGCAAAGTTGCATTTATCAAGCCCTATTATATACACTAGAGACTCAGTGCACAAAACTTGGGCATGGGTGTAGTCCCTAAGCCTGGCTGGTGATTGAAGTGCAAGTGTCTGGTGTGGTAGGGCAGGTCCTAGCTGACCTCTGGGCTGAGGGCAGCACCTGGGCCCACACACCCCTATATATTCCCCTCTGCCTGAGTCATTGGGTCCCTGCCCAGCTCCCTTAGTGCCTGGGAGCTGGATGGTGGCCCCGCCCCACACCACTGCCACTGGTCACCATCTGCAGAGTGATCAATGGGGAGGTTTGGGCCCTGTTTGTACCCATCTTGACCTGGCACCGCCCACTCACCTGCTCCACCATCCCACCACAGTCCCGCTCTCGTTGGGGCCCATTGGGGCTGCAGTGACTCCACTGCTGCCTGTTGCCAGTGCTGCATTGCTGATGCCCACCAAGTTCTGCACCACCCTCTTGTGGTCAGCACACATCATAGCAAGTGCTTGAGGGGACAATTTGGATATTAGGCTTTTATTATACAGGATAACTCATTTGTATTGCAATAATTTGTTAGTATATTACATCAACCTTTAACCTTTTTCATCTCATGGCAAAAATACTAATTTGTAAAATTCTGTAGCACACCAAACATATATATTACTTTTGCTGATCTGACCAAAAAAAATAGGTATAATTTTGATTCATTCACACCAGATGGCTATTGCTGTATTAACTGTTGTCATTTTTTAAATTCACAATCTAAGGGAAAAAAGGTCAGTGCCTCTAACTATACAGTCAGATGTTGCATGTTTTAAAAATTGTTGTGGCACTCCAGTAGAAAATTGCTGGCATATTCTTTTAAAAGAGCCACAAAGAATGCCATTATATAAAAAGGGTTATAATTATATAACTCAGTATAAATGGATAAAAGCTGAAAATAAGCAAAATAAAAGCATTTTTGTTCTTTGTCTTTTTTCTCCCTTTATTATTATTTTTTTCCATTGTCATTTATCCCCCATGTACCCGATTCCACTTCCACCCACTCACGTCCCCCCAGCAGTCACTACACTGTTGTCCATGTCCATGAGTTCTTTCTTTTTCTTTTTCCTCAGTCCCGTTAGTATTAATTCTTTTGATTTTTCAAGTTAAAATACTTGATTTTTCTAGATGCAGTGATAACAGATACACATTTTTATTTCAAAATAATTTTCACCAGTTACAGAAAAGATGCTTTTAAATGAATATTGTATATAAATTAATTATAATGATTTATTATTTTTTTCTAATATTATTGTAATACTAAATTGGGAAAAAAAACTATAGAATCCTTCCTCTAATATTAAAAACAACAACAACAACAACAACAAAAAAAAAAACCTGGAAAGCACAGAAGCCATCTCTTAAGACCTTATATGAAGTGAGTAACAACCCACCATTACCTAAACCCCAAACACATATGACTATACGAGAATTGTGTCAATTCAAAATAAGCAGCTCAAGAGATAGTTCAGGGATCTAGACATTAGAAGTTAAAACCCAAACAAAAACAACTCCAGAGAGGTAAAGAGGTAAAGTAAACACATGAGACCACAGGCTGTTTCTGCAAATTGACTTGTGTGAACTCCCCGACTGCCTGTCTTGTGCAGGGGCCAGGAGTTTCCCTGGTTCTGTGAGGTTGTATTCCTTTCTCCTGGTCTATTTACCTAAGACTTTTGGCCATTTCCTGAGCCTTTTTACATGCATTCTCTTATTCCCTCTTCAACTCTATCACTCTCCACTCTTCCCTGTCTTCTTGTTTTAAAGAGCCTGCTTGACCTTTGGATTCTGCTGAGAGCTTTTCTGCCTGCACAGTCTTTGTCTTTTTGGGTCTGGATTCTCATTTTATTTTATTTTCATTATTGACACTATTACAGATGTCCCCCTTCTCAGTACAGCAACTCTATTAGGTGCATTACCTCTGCTAAGGGTACCTAGAAAAGTTCATATGATTTCAGCTCTGTCACAGGTTTGTGAGGCCCAAGATAGAAAAGGTTGAGTAAATAATCTGTTACACTAAAACGAGTATATTAGATTTGGAAGAAAATAATCTAACATTTCCTATAAGCAAACCACATTGCTGTGGCAATGCAATAATTCAACAATATACTAGTCAGACTACACAACAAACTTGAGGTCTAGCTTCCTAATAGTTTTTATATTAAACTAGGGGCCTGGTGCATGAAATTCATGCACTGGGATGGGTGATCCCTTAGCCCAACCTGCCCCTTTACACATACTGGGAGCCCTCAGGGGATATCCCACTGACCACTCACCCCCAACCTACCTAAGGCCCAAAGCCTCTGGCCGAGGCTTAGGGCCTTGGGCACCCATCCATCGCCCTGCAATGGGGTCATTGGGTGGCTCCTTCCCAGCCATGACCCCCAGCCCTGGCCCAGGCTTTTGCCCCAGCCAGCTTGCGCCTAGCTAACATGGGCCTCAACCCTGCCCCCCCAGGCCAGGCTGGCCCTGGCTGCCTTGGCCCCCCTCCCAGGGCCCTGGCTGCCTCGGCCCCGCCCCTCATGACATGGGTCGTCTCCGCCCTGTCCCCCCAGGGCCCGGGTGGCTTAGGACTCACACCCTGTGGCACGGGCCACCTCAAACCCGCCCCCACAGGACCTGGGCCACTTCAGCCCCACCCCCAAAGGCCTGGGCTGCCTTGGCTCCGCCCCTCAGGGCCCAGGCCAACTCAGCCCCGCCCCCAGGGCCTGGGCCACCTCAGCTCCACCCCCCAAGGGTTGGGATGCCTTGGCCCCATGTCCACGGCCCAGGCTGCCTCGGCCCCGCCACCCATGCCCAAGGATGCCTCAGCCCTGCCCCAGCTCCTGATTGGCTGGTGGGCGTGGCTGGTGGTGGCTTGTGGGTGTAGCAAAGGTACAGTCAATTTGCATATAACTCTTTTATTAGATAGGATACTAGTGGCCTGGTATATGAAATTCATGCATGGGGGGCGGTGTCCCTCAACCCGGCCAGCACCCTCTCCAATCTGGGACATCCCTCTCATAAGCCGGTACTGTTGGCTCCTAACTGCTCACCTGCCTGCTTGCCTGATTGCCCCTAACCACTCTGTCCCAGGGAGGCAGTTGGGGGTGAGCAGGCCAGCAGGCAGAGTGGTTAGGGGTAAACAGGCAGGCAGGCAGGCAGTTGAGCAGCTGGAGCCAGCAATCCTGAATTGTAAGAGGGATAGCTGATTGCCACTGTAGGCCCAATTCCTGTAAACCAGCAGTAGGACATCCTTTGAGGGGTCCCAGATTGGAGAGGGTGCAGGCTGAGCTGAGAAACACAACCCCCCATGCACGAATTTTGTGCAGTGGGCCTCTAGTAATATACAAAAGGGGAGGGGTATTCCTATTTATATCTTGACTAGAGGCCCAGTGCATGAAAATTCATGCACTAGAGTGAAGGGACCCTCAGCCCAGCCTGCCACCTCTCACAGTCCAGGAGCCCTCAGGGGTGGAAGGCGACCCGACGATCAGAGGAAGGTGATGCCCCCATCACACCTCTGCTGCTGCCACTGCCAGCAGCGCAAGCCTCGGCCAGAATGGTTACCTGAGCCTTGGGCAGCCCTGGGTGGCTGAGCAGCCGCCATCCAAGGCTTGCCCGTGCCTTGGGCTGGCCCTGGGCAGCTGGGCACCTGCCATCTCTGGCAGGGCTGAGGGGACTCAGCGCTGCCATCTTGGGTCTGTGAGCGCCATATTTGAGGGAATGGTCATCAATTAGCATATTCCTCCTTATTGGCTGTGGGGGTGTGCCATCTTTGCGATGGTGTGAGGGTTAATTAACATATTCCCCTCTTAATTAGATAGGATTTGCTCCAAGAAGAATATTTAAGGTGGCTAAGTGCTGATTTTATTTTTGATTCCTGAAATGAAGGACTTCTGTTATTTCACTGAGACAATTGAGTATATAATTTCTACTAAAAAAAATGTTAAACTAGACTATACATGAAAAATATCTATAATCCGTCCTGGATTCAGTCCTACTTTTAAAAAATGATGTTAAAAAATACCTTTTCCGTTTCTTTTTCAACTTGATTTTTTCTTTACTTTTTGCTTTTTTCTTCTCCTCTTCTTCATTTATTCCTGTGTGTTGAGAGGAAAGAATCAGGTGACTATGGGTCCAAATACTAATGTAGTATGTACACATTTAAAAATTTTGGTTGTTGGTAGATAATTTTCACTGGTTATGATATTGCATTTTTCTTGTAACAATTTCCCCTTTCTTAATTTTTTTAAAATTGAAATATAATAGACATAACACTATATTACCTTCAGGTATGTAACATGCTGATTCAATAATTTAATATTGCAAAACAATCACCACAATAACTCTAGCTCACATCTGTCAGCATATATAATTACAAAAATAGTGTTTTTCTTTGATGAAAACATTTAAGATTTAATCTCTTACCAATTTTCAAATGTACAATACAGTAATAAACTAGAGTCACTATGCTGTATATTACATCCCCATGACTTACTTATTCTATAACTAGAAATTTGTAACTTTTGAACCCTTTACCTATTTTGCCCCCAACCTCAACCCTGCCTCTGGCAATCATCAATCTGTTCTCTATATCTATGACCTTAGCTTTTTTTTCTTTGTATCACACATATAAGTGAGATCATACTGTATTTATATTTCTCTCTCTGACTTATTTTGCTTATCATAATGCCTGTATTGATTATTTTTATTATATGCTTTTCATAAACATTTCAAATATTATTAAGTATATTGAGTAACAAATTTTATTATTTTAATGTTAATTCCTATAGCAAATCAATTTTTGGTAGGCACCATTCCAGGCCTTAAAAAACAAATAATATAATCAAGTATAGTTTAAAATTTTCTTTTACAAATAAAATTGGGATTGTCGGATCCTAGGATCATGGGACAATAACAATAGATTTAATATTTATGCAACTGGTGTTCTAGATGAATAGAATACATACTGTTAGGAGTGAGTACAGGGACAGAAAGGAAGGTAAGGTTTCCATATTTTACTTAAACTGGTAAAGTGACAATACAAGTAGACTGAAAAATTATCTATATCCAATACCTGGAGTAACCACTAAAATACTATACAAAATACCACAGAAATTTTAAAAACACCATGATATATTCAAGGACACTAAACAAATCAACATGGAATTCTATGTTGGACTCATATAAATCAAAGCACTATAAATAATTCCAAATAATGTTCAAGTAACCTTCAGGAAGGCAGGGAAAATAAAGCAAAAATGCAAAACAGAACAGGCAGAGAACAAATAATAAAATAACAATTATCCCTAACACAAAGCAAATAAAACAATAGCTATGGGAACAATTACCTCATCCATTTAGGGATGATGAATAACTAGCCCACTGTATATAGAAAGAAATTAGTTCTAATAGAAATAAAACAATCCTAGAATTCAATAAATACTTCTGCAAGAGCCATCTACCCTTAGGAACAACCAATACTAACAATAGGATATGAGAATCCAAGCACTGAAGACAAAAGTTTATTTAAGAGAGTTCAGTATTTCTATACTACCACTCTTAAAACTATTACATGTCTATTTATTGAGGTTCTTTTCTGAGATATAATGTCAAAATGTTTACAGGTTTAGCAGGGGGGAAAACTTAAGGTTTTGCATAATAATAATGTCTTAGAAAATGATACAACCAACCTTTGGAATACAAAATAGAAGGCAAGAAGGTCCTGTGTACTTTACCACTTAACTTGTAAAGATCAGCAACAGTGGTGACCTCTTATGTAACATACAGGAGTTGGAGGTTAGGATTCAGTGCTTACACATATACTTAGGATAGAATGGAAGATCCATCCTAATAGAGCAAGCTGGCTCAGCTACTAGATCTTTGTTTGTATATTGGTCACCAGCTACTTTTAAATATCTGAGTAGGCAGTTCCAAACCTAGACCCATTAATCTAAATTTCTCATTCCCTCTTGTATCTTCCAATTACTTAACAACTACCTTTTAGAGCTGAACCAAATATAGGCTTTACTCCAATTATTGTGTGAAGTCATTTAAGCCCTATCTTTATAAAGCTTGAAGCCACCGTTGTAAGTCATTCATCTGAATCTGATTTCAGCAGGAAAGGAGAGAGACAATTATGGCAAAATGCAAATAACTATGTAGTTTTCAGTGTCAATCATCTTTAAATAAAATCAAATATAAATTTAACATAAAACTCTTGAACAAAAAAAAACCCAAACAAACCAAAAAAGGCCCCAAAACCAAAATTTGTCAAAATACAACATTATACTTCTGGACTAAACAAAAGAATATAAAAAATATTAAGGGATAAAATATGAGATGACAACTATTTCCTAATACCAGGCAAATTGCTGATGAATATTAAATAACACTAAGTTAAACAGAGTATGAAAAATCCATACACTTGAATTTCTTGGGTCCTTTGTAAATATTGAAATTCTTTTACCTTGAACTTAGATACACTATAATATAAGTAGGTCTTTCGATATTTCTACCATATACAATACCAAAGTTTCTTCAAAAAGTTCAAAACACAGTGCAAAGTCTTCATAAGCTTCCTGAAGAACTGCAGTGTTACTAGACAGCAAGCATGCTCACACCTTGATCCTTGCTATGTATTTATTGATCTTTTCCTGTTCATAGCACCAGTAATATAATTTTCTAAGGAGACACAGGTCCTAGGTTGTTATTATATAATAGATAACAATGCTTGTTCCTGCTCATGTCAAGTCCTGCTCTCACATTCTTTAATTACATCAAGAAGTATATTTGTCATTTAGAATTATATTTGTTTTAAGTGAGAGATATTAAGGTATTAAATGCATTGGAAAATATGCACTAAAATAGAAGCAAATTTCTATAATAATAAAAGTGTAATATGCTAATTAGACTGGACAGCTGGATGACCTTCCAGATGAAGCCGGGGCTGTGCGGGCCGAGCCCCTTGCACGACTTTTGTGCATCGGGCCTCTAGTGTGTGTGTGTGTGTGTGTATGTGTGTGTACACACACACACACACACACACACACACACACACACACACACACATATATAGGCAAGATAGAAAATAGAATTTATATAAAAATAAGTGTTGAGTCTTGTTTTTTAGGTGACATTTCTCTCTCTTCCCTTTCATGACTATTTCATGAAAGCAGAATAACTATTCACATAAGTACACTAATAATTCTTTGCTTTCTCCTGGCTATTTTTATTCTGTTATTAAAACAAACAAATGGGCAAAAACCTTACCATATTCAAGATAGTTGGTACAAGGGATCAAAGGAAGGGTGATGTGGGATGAGAACTCACCCTCAACAAATCAGTGTTTCACTCTTGACCCTTTAGAGATCTGAGCCATATCAGAAAGTTATCAATGGAACTAAGCACCATGACCTGTACACCTTCTTCCTCCATGTACTCAGGAACCAACCTATTGTTTATTTGGGTAGGGGTAGGTCACTGGGCTAGTATTAGGTGACCATAAAATAAATATGGATTCCTTTTATAATACTCTATTATTGGAATCTGCATTTTATACTAGTACTGAAATGAGCACTGTTCTGAGCGGAAGTGACGAGACTTGGAAACAAGTTCTGAGCCTTTAAGCGACCATGAGCAAGCATCTTTTTAAGAAAAAAGAAAGAAAAAGAAAAAAAAACTAGATGGAGTCTGCCATTCTCAATGTGAGACTGGAGGAAAACTGATGCTAATAAGGAAGGTTTACCAACTACTTCTTATCCTGGAGGTAATAGGTTAATCCCTTCCCCTTCCTCCGAGGATTGATTTGTCCCAGGTCTTTTGATTTAACATTTGCCTCTAGAGTCAACTACCCCACTATTTATTCTTTATCCTTTCAGACTGATGAGGGGAAAAATGGTCAAGAACAAGAGCCTGGATGATCTTTTAAGTCTGGAGAACAGCATGTTAGAGTGAAAGAGTATGGGACTGTAGTCAGGGAATCTGAATCACGGTTCTGGCTTTACTGGGACCAGTTAGTGATTTGGAGAAGTTATTTGTTCTTAATTTATTTTTCTTTAAAATTAGGTGTTTAAACTATGTGTTCTCTAAGATCCTTCCTAATTCTAAAGTTTTATGCATTTATTTTTTTAAAAATAGGGCAGTGTAGATCAAGTATGTCAAATTCAAAGGCTAACAGGGGCCAAATAAACTAGGCATAGGGTCCATGGGCCACAACTCTGACATGCTTGGCGTAGATGGCTGGAGTAGAAACTATGTTTGTGGAATAGACAAGCTTAGGCTTTCTCTCCTAGAAATGTCCGTTCTGCTCCTAGGTAATTTGGCTGCTCTCTGTGCCTGGGATCTCCAATATCCCAGGTATGTTCTACCCTTGGGATCACCAATATCCCAGGTATTCCCTACCCCTGTTTAAGGACTCTTTGTCTTATGCTGTCTAGAAAACAGACCTACAATAGTCTGTGAGGTGATAAAGAAAAGCAAGCCATCCAGCTTCACTAAGCAGGGAAGGGAACTGAGTATCTAACTGCTTCAGATTTTTAACCAGTCCTCTGCTTTTAGCCTTATATAATACCTCAGTTACAAAGGTACCTCATTAGCAAGTCTTTGGGGGAATTTGAAGTGTGTGTCAGCTTACTTCCTTTCCACAGTGTTACAGGTTATATTTTTCTCAGTCCATCATCACTAATATACCTGCTTTTCAACAAATTTTTGTTACTACTGCTTCATATCTCATTTTCTTTGCCCTTGTCAATTTATGTCTTTTAAAAAAATTCCTTTACTATCATTTCAGTGATGCTTCGGTGGGGAGCAAATGTAAGTGTGTGTATTCAAGGGCTGTCTTTACCCTGCAGCTGTACATATTCATATGTAATGTCCCTCTCATTTGCCCTCTTTGCCTTCTCACTTGCCCCACTACCCTGGCATATCTGATATCTTCACTTACTTTCATTGGATACACTAGTAATATGGAAAGCTAAAAAAATTTTAAAGTGTTTATTGTTATCTGATGATCTAAAATGAGTTTAACTTTTTGTATTTCTCTCTTCCCATGCCTAAATCCATATTCAAATACATTGCATTTGCTATTGTATTTGACAAAGCATTCTCACATACAACATTTTATTCCTAAAAACCTCATGCAAGGAGAGGCCATTTTATATACAAGATGGGAGAGAAATGGTTAAACAGTAATCTCCTCTTTGAGGGGGGGCAGGATGCCCCAGGAAAGAAATTACACACATGCTAATTATAGACCTCTTGGGAACAAATGAATGGTACTTGCTAGCAAGAAAACCCTTTTAGGGAGAAGGGAGTGACTTAAATAACAGTAACTTGTTTTCTCACAGTTCTGAAAGCTAGAAGTCCATCCTGAAGCTGTTAGTAAGAGAATCCTTATTATCAGACTGCTTGTAGGAGGATGTACTGGCTTTGCTAGGATTATGATTAATAACCTGGAACCTATGGATTTATGGGGCATACTTCCCTAAAAAATGCAGGCGTTTCATGATAAAATGACTTCCTTTTGTGTAAGTACTTAGAAATGTCTTATGTTGATCCCAGCTAGAGGGCTTCTGAAGTAGAAAGAAAATACCTGGGAGCTGTATTGGCCAGCCCAGAGCTCTGGCTGCTCCGCCTGTGTCTCAGGATCATTTATATACTCCCATCATTAGCAAAGCTTGATGTTGGTTAAGATCACTGATTTGAAACAGTGTGATTTGACAACCCCATCTTTTGTGCTTTCCACAGGAAATTGAGGTTCAGAGTGGTTTAGTGAGTTGTTGAAAGTCATGTGTTAATAAATGGCCCAATAGGGCCAGAAACCAAGTCTTAAATCGGATACTCTGTCCCACTGACACCTGCTAGGGTGATGGAATAACATGAATAACAACAAAGCCTGGGTTTTAGAATAAAAAACAGACTTGCCTCCTGGTTTTGCAACTGATCAAGCTGTTTGATTTTGGGAGAATCCTATCTAACAAAAGAGTAATATGCAAATTGATCATACTTTTGCTATGTCAAGCCATGCCCACAAGCCAATCAGAGTGAGTATGCAAATCAACCCAACCAAGATGGTGGTTAATTTGCATATCTACGTGGCGTAGAAGGAAGCCAAGCACTGCAGAAGGGAGCAAAGCTGCGGAGAAGTAAGCAAGCGGGCGGTGTGGGGGGGGGGGGGGGAGGGTATAAAAGGGGGGGAGAAGGGAGGGAGCAAGGCAGAGGAGATGAGAGGAAGGGAGGCAGCCAAGAAGGAAGCGAGGCAGCGGAGATGGGAGAGAGCGAGGTAGTGGAGAAGGGAGTGAGGCAGCAGAGAAGGGAGGGAGCTTTACTCAGGCAGCAGGAAACTCTATTCTTGCAGGAATCTTCCTGCAATGGGTCTCTAGTTATTTATAACATTCAAAGCCTATTTCCTTACCTCTACAGTATCTCTTACATTAAACAGAAAAGGTATCTTAGAGATAAATGCAATAGAACAATAGATAAGCATGACACAATAGACATTTCTAAACATTTGTAAAAAATGAAGAGAAAAAAGGCATCGCTTACTTTTTTCTTGTAATGCCTGCAATTTATTTAGTTCTTCATTCTCTTCGTCACTCTCTTCACTGCTTGTGCTGCTGACATCCAAGACTATGTCCCTCTTGGGGTCTACTCGGAGGAAATTGCGGCATTCAAAAGTCAGGTGACCAGCTAAGTAAAACGAAAAAATGTGAAAGACAAAATGATAGATATATTACATAATTATTGTCTCCTGGTAAGCAACAAGCTGCAATTTTAATAATAGAACATTTAGTTTTAATGTTTACTCAGTGGGTGGTGGTTTGCTTTCCCTGAATGCAACACTTAGAGAAGGAACTTTTCCTTTCTTCATCAGGGCTTCTAATTCAATAAGCATTTTTCCTGGGTACTGAATGACTATAGTTTTCCATTTTTTGTAATGAAATTACAAAATTCATGCACAAGGGAGGGGGATTTTGAGGGGAGGGGGCGCTTAGCTGAACCTGTGCCTTCTTGCAATCTGGGACCCTTCGGAGGATGTCCAATTGCTGGTTTAGGCCCAATCCCTGCAGCTGGACATCCCTCTCACAATCTGGGGCTGCTTGTCCCAAACTGCTTGCCTGCCTGCCTGCTCAGTGAGAATCATAGCGACTGATTGTTCCACTGTAATGGTCACTTAGGCTTTTATATATATAGACTAGAGGGCTGGTGTATGGACCCGTGCACACTGAAAGGAAATTAATTAGAAGAAATATTTTAGAGGCTGGGGAGGGGCTGTAGAAGATTGGCTGGCCAGGGAGGGACTGTGGGAGCTTGTCTAAAGGGCGTGTTTGGCCCACCTCACCCAGTCCCGATCAGCCGGACCTCTGCAGCAAGCTAACCTACTGGTCAGAGTGTCTACCCCCTGGTGGTCAGTGCACATCACAGTGACTGGTCAAATGGTCTAATGAACGGTTGGACAATTAGCATATTAAGCTTTTATTATTTAGGACATTAAAGAAAATATTCTCAGATTTAGGATATTTGATTCCTTTCTGATACCTTTTTCTTCTCACCTTCACTACTATACTCATGCAATTAAACAGCTATCATAATGAAAGGTACCATAATAACCTAATGGAATGTGCTGTTTTGAGAAACACCTAAAATTTAATTCTGACATCATTCACCTCCTGAAGGTTCTTTCTGTAAGAAAACTACAGCAGCTGTCTACTTATAGCATGATACAATTTTTTAAGAATCAATTATTACAAATTATAAACACTAGAAAACTACAGGGAATAATATAACCAATACCCAAGTACTGATCACCAACAGGTTAACATTTTGTCATATTCACCTAAAGTGTTTGTAAGGGAAATGTTTGCATGCCTGTGCACACACACACACAGGGTTGGAGAGCTGCCCCATCCTTTGGAAGCCTGACTTCAGTCCTTCCCATTATTTGTGTCTTCAGTAGTTGAAATACTGAAGTTGGTGTCTACCTTAATGAAACAGCATATTGTATTATTATTTTTTAAAACATAAACTCAAGCCTGGCTGGTGTAGTTAGGTTGGTTTGAGCATCATCCTGTGCACTGGAAGGTCTGGTTTTGATTTCTGGTCAGAGCACATACTTAGGTCAGGGCACGTACTTAGTCGGGCATGTACGGGAGGCAATTGATCAATGTTTCTCTCTTCCTACCTCTCTAAAATTAGGAAAAATGTTACAGCTTTCATAAAGAAAAACCCCACATAAACTCAATTATACTTACCTATCATTCTGTAACTTGTTTCTGACACTTAATATTACATTTTGTGCTTTATCTGTGTTAACATAAGTAGATGTAATTTTACCTGATGAATAAAGTTCCATTGTATAAAAATAGTATTTATTTATACTTTCTGCTACTGACGGAAAGTTAGGTTGCTTCCAGTCTTTTGCTATTATAAATAGTTTCCAAACACAGGGCGTTTTCAGACTATGCTTTTGATGATTTCTAAATTTATTACACTGTTATGAGAGGATTGGGGTCTGTATGATATCAGTTCTTTGGTATTTGCTGAGATTTCTTTTGTGTTCTTCCATATCGTACATTTATATATTTTAAAGGAATATACATCAGTATTTGTTGAATATAGTTCTATGTCTATTTTATTGTTCAAATCTTCTGTATCTTATAGTTTTGTCTAATAATTTCTGAAAGTAGTTAAATTTTTAAGTACCTCTATTATAGATTTATCCATTTCTCCTTGTGAAAGCTTTTGCTACACATATTTTGAGATTTTTTAGGAAGCAAATTCAAGAACATTATTAATTTATCTTCTTGGTTGACAGTTCTTAAATCTCTCTTTATCCCTAGTACTGCTCTTGCTTCAAAAGTCTGATATTAAAATTGCTCCACTAGTGTTTTTTGGTTATTATTGTTTAATCATATGAAGTAACAATTTTTATGAATGAAACAGCTGAACATCAACAAGATTCAACCTAATATCTATCTGTTTGCCCCACCCCTTTATTTTGAAAATTTCTAAGTAGTTTTTGGTTTTCTACATAGTTTTAATAATGACATGTAGATGGAATTAAGTTTTTTAATGAAATGTGATACCAGATCAATTTTTAATGTTAATTTTTTTAGCTTGGGAAAATAGTTTCTGCCTCACTGGGTGGTACCCTCATAAAGTGGATCAATGCCCTCCTTATAAAGGGCTCTTTATCCCCTCCCCCTACGTGAGGATAAAACAAAAAGATGGTGACTTAGAGAGGGCCTTCACCAGACCACGATGGCATCCTGAGCTTGGACTTGCAGCCTCTGGATCTGTGAGCAATACATTTATCTGTTTATAAGCTGCCTGGCCTGTGGTGTTCTGTGTGACAGTCCAGATGCACTGAGGTAATTCTATACTTTCCTCATGAAAATCTCTGGAAAAAAGACGTCACAGACTCTCTCCACCTTTCTTATTCCTCACTGTTCAGGCCTGAATCTATATAGTTTGTTTTATAATCTACTAATCAACCTAAGCTAATCTTACTAAAGTCAGCAAGAATCCTACCTAGCAAATCCAATGAACATTTCCCAGTCCTCTTTTTACTGACCTTATTTGTTACACCTGACAACGCCCCTCAATTTCAAAAAGATCTCTGCTTCTTTGGCTGATGTGTGGCTGCCCTCTCCTGCTCCCCCTGGCCGTATACTTTCCTGGTCACCTTTCGCTCAGCTCACACCTATACATTTTACTCCATATGCTGAAATTGTACTCCTCCCAAGAGTCAGTTACTGACTGTTTCAAAATTTGCTTATATAACATCATGCAGGCCAAAAAATCTAAGTGTGGAAAAAATAATGAGTGGTAATTTCTATGAAACAAAGCAGTACTTTTAGAAAGACTTGGTTTAGATGAATTGCTTTTAAAAAAACAGTTTACAAAATAGGCTTTGGCAAGAAGATTGTACAAGATGGGAATTGGGGGGATCTAAAACAACAACAAAAAAAAACGGCCTACTCCTCAAAGGGGATGCCATTAGTATTTTAAGCCAAGCAATTCTTCATTGCTTAGGAATGTCCTACACATTGCAGGTCGTGTATAGTCCCCTGGGTCCTACATACTAAAAATGTCATATTGCTCCTCACCCCTATGGACAACACCAAACACTCCAGATTTCTGGAGTTATCACCCCGAGTTAAGAACTAATGATAGAAGAATTTTGCACTCAGATTTCTTTACAAGTATCTTGACTGTTTCTCTACCTTTGAAGAAACAATAAGAAAAGTGAAAATGCATTTCAGATATGATTTGCACTCAAAAGATTGTGTAACACCAATTAGCAGATCCACAGATAAAGGGCCATGACTATATAAGAGTAGATTAGGATTTTAAGTTACGTAAAATGTTAAGGGTATTTAGGTATGTTTTATTTCCTGCTTCTGTAATCAAATGCTCAGCCAGAGTCTACAAGGACACTAAGCATTTGCCCATGGAATACATGTCTCAAATAATGTTTTCCATGGACAAAGGCTTAGTGTCTTTGTAGCTTTTCAATTTTCAGAAACTGTCAATCAAAAAAACCCCAACTAATTATAGAAATAACCATTCTTCTAAAGTTGCTGAAGAAATTCTGCCATGAAAAAAAAAGCGATCCATGTTATTTAGTAGCACATTTATCCTTAACTTGAAAGTTTTAAAAACAGTATTAACTACTATTGAAATATTGACAAAATATTTTTCTATTTTTCTTTTTAATTATTATTTATTGAACTTAGAAACAGAGAGAGGAAGGAAGGGAGGGTGGGAGGGAGGGAAGGAGGGAGGAAGAGAGCAGAGGAGGAGAGAGGAACAGAGAGAGGAGGAAAGAGAGAAAGAGAAAAAAAACCATCAATTTGTTGTTCCACTGATTTATGCATTCATTGGTTGCTTTTTGTATGTACCCTGACTGGGTATCAAACCTTGAATCATGGTGTATGGAGATGACACTCCAACTAGCTGAGCTACCCAGATAAGGTTGAACATTTTAAAAATCAAATATTAACATTTTTAAAATTATAAAATCAAACCCTGTTTTCACAACAATAAAAAGAGATTAATAAATACTCTTTTGTAACTGACTGATGTATATCTACATTTTCAGCCATTAAAAACATTCAAAGGGGTTTGTTGCCTTTCTCTGACCTCCATAAGCAATACAAATGTTCTGGCCTCCATACAACAGAAAATTTTTAAAAATTTAGTTTCTACCAGAAAGACCTATAAATGAAAAAGACCCTCAATCTCTACTAGTTGTAAAATGTAAGTTTAACCCAGAGGAAAATATTACTAAACTTTTCCACAGGAGACAAATTAGAAGTTGTTTAATAACTTAATTACTAAAAATCAATGATCTGGAAAATCAAGCAGAACTAACTTGGAAGACTGCCAACACTATTTCCTTACTAGGCTTCTCTAAAAGAATTCTGCACTGGCCCATGTGGTTCAGTTGGTTGGACATCATCCCGTCACCGGACAGGGTGCTGGCTGGGTCCCAGTAAGAGTGCATGCCCAGGTTGTGAGCTCAGTCCCTGGTGGGAGGCAGGCAGGAGTCAGATCAATGTGTCTCTCTCTCTCTCTCTCCCCCCCCTCTGTCTCTGAAAATCAATAAAATTATTTTTAAAAATGTCTAATTACTACAGATGCTTCTATTAACGTCTAAAATAAAATAGCAATGAGGAGACTAGATCAACAAATATTCTATTTAAAAAAAAAAGATTTTAATTCTTTCCCTACAGGTCTTAAATTAAAAGAAGTCCAAGTAGATAAACTGATAGTATACAGACTGGCAATCTATTCTGGATTTGAAGTAAATACAATACATATAGTAGGTTCTTAAATCTTGAATAAAAAAATGAGACATGGAAATTAGCAAGGATTGGAAGAAAGTAAATGAAGTAGAAATAAATATAAACAAATTTAAACAACAGAAAAGATTTCATTGCACTTATTCTTTACATGCAAGAACATTCTTCAAAAGTTTTTATTTATATGAAGAATGCATATACTTATGTACCCACTTTGTTAACTGAGCAAGCTTTCTTTGATTCAGATTCCAGCCTTTGATTGGAGGCCTGTGAGTTGTTCCTCCTAGTGTGCTTTTGTTCAGAATCCTTCTGATGAATATCAATGACTAGATTGCTTTTTTTTTTTATCATGTATTCTTGCATGGAAATCTTTTTTAAAAATCATCTTTATTTTGTTAAAAAATAATTTATGACATTAACAACAATCCAGGCTCATTAGCATGGTCTCCAAACAACTTAAAAAACAGCAAATATTATTACAGCTTTATCAAAGCTTTAGGGATGGCTATATTTAACTAGCAAATAGCTGTTTATAATACATAATGACAAATTCTGAGTATATACTTATACTTGTTCTAGCTTACTTTCCCATTCCATTAATCATAATGGAGATTAATGGACCATTTAAACCAAATTTTGACAGTGAGAAGAAATTCTGGGTCCATTTTCACCCTTATAAAGAAGAGTAAGTTCAACAAATAGAACATGTTTCATCAATAGTTTTCACTTAGTCTGACAGATACATTTCTAAGTCATCTGCAAATGTGCACTAAATAACAGGACTGAGGACCACCTGTGTGCAGGGCCCTGAAATATGGATGCTAAATCACACTGCCCAATGATTCACCATACACAATGTTATTTCTTAATGTACTTACGGTAGCCACATTTTTTACACCCTGCTCGAACACTATCCTTGTTGCAACCTAAAATACAAACAGATAATATTTTAGGAGACATAGAAAGTAAAAACATAAAAATTTTATCAATTAAAAAACCTAAAAAAACACAAAGAATTTATTTCTAAAAAAAAAAAAAATCATCTCAACCTAGCTTAATAACATTACTCCATTATTGTGTTTATTAGGAATTATTGAAAAAGTTAGTTTACTCAAATTATTTCTTTTAATAAATACTTTAAGAACATATTTTCTTGCCGAGACCGGTTTGGCTCAGTGGATGGAGCGTCGGACTGCGGACTGAAGGGTCCCGGGTTCGATTCCGGCAAGGGCATGTACCTTGGCTGCGGGCACATCCCCAGTAGGGGGCGTGCAAGAGGCAGCTGATCGATGTCTCTCTCTCATCGATGTTTCTGACTTTCTATCCCTCTCCCTTCTACTCTGTAAAAAATCAATAAAAGATATTAAAAAAAAAGAACATATTTTCTTAAGAACATATTTATCAACATATGCTGCACTGTGTGTGTTGGGAGCAATGCCCATACACATCTGCTGTGACAACTTTCCATCTGATTTCATATCATCACCTTCCTGCCATTACTTCAAAACAACGCACAAGCTGCAAACTTCAGGTATTTTAAAGGTATAGTGCCCTATTTATTCCAGTTTTTATGTATCTTTTAACCAATTAACATGTGCAAAATTATACTATTCTCATCAGGTTCTTATTATTTTTCTTATGTATTAGGGATGAAGTTTTTGAGTATTGTGCCCAATCTCATGTTTTTCTCATAAATGTATGGTTTTTATTGCATAGAGTAGGAACACATATGCTGTGCTTGTAGCAGACCTGTGGAATAAAATTAGATTAATAATAAAATCTGAGGCTCTTTCAATATGCAATAATTACACATTGAAAAAAAGCTCAGAGAATCCAGGTCAATATGAAGTATGTGTCCATAGAAACCATAGATGCTGAATAATACTGAATAAAACTATGCTAAATGCACCATTACCATTTCTACAAAAAACTAAAAATGTCATAATGACAGATCCGAAATGACCTCATCTGAGATTGTATTAGAAACTAACTAAAAACAAAACAAAACAAAACAGAAAACAACAACAAAAAAGAAATTAACTCACTTATGACTAAAGACATTGCTAAAACTCATCTCATCCAAGTATCTCATATTTTCGAATAATTGAAATATAAAAGTTTTTCAGAGCAGGTGATTTTTAACAAAGTTATAAATTTTACAAGAAAGGAAAATATAACAAGAAATCTCAATAAAGTAACTCTATATGTCTATTTCCTCATAAAACGTTGGTAATTAAGATTTCAAACTTCATTTGTCTAGACTTTGGATGACTGCCTGGCCAACGAAATGCTTCTGCCTGAAACTTAGAATCTGATGCAACTGATTCAATACATGTGAGACTAGTGACAATGAAGTAGGGCAGTGATGGTACTGGCTGCAGCAGCCTTATAGGCCTGTGAGGGATCCCGGCTCTGGGTTTCCTTGGTCTTACCAATTTTCTGAATCTTACTAGTATTACTAGTATTTTCTAGACTCTGTGTAGACCCTCTGAGCAATACAATTGTACATACTCAAAATCCACCTCAAATTGAATAGCAAGACTACATTGTCAGGCCCCTAATCAAAATGTTTCTTTCTAATCATGACCCATAATCCCAAAAGGGCCTTTGAATAAAAACTTATAAATATGACTGCATAAAAACCTGAATGATAAAGACCACCAAAAATAAACTCAAAAGACACACGAACACTTATAAAAAAATATTTGCAAATCATAGAGCCAAAAAAGGATCTTATCCCTACTGTATCAGTTCCACCAAATCACTAAGAAAAAGGACCAATAACCAAAAGAAGGAAAATGGACAAAGAAACGGAACAGAAAGTTCACAGAAAAGGAAACAGAAATAACTTTGAAACACATGAAGAGATGCTCAGCCTTATTCATACTAAGTAAAGTGTACATTAAAATCTATACTAGGATTCTATTTTCACTTACCGGAACAGGAAAGATTGACACAGGGTAGAAGAAGGTTTGGGGAACATACTCCTGAACAATGTTGGTAGGAGAGTAAATCAGTACCATCTCTATGGAAAGCAAGCTATCAAAATCTACCAGAACTCTCCACGTGCATACTCCTGTCACCCAGCACTTCCACATCCGGAATTCATCCTCTCAATTTACGTGCACAAATGCATACTCACTTGTACAAAGTTATTTTCTGCAGCATTTTTTGTAATAGTAAAAGAGTAGAAATGATTTAGACAAATTATGGTATGAAAGAATACGGATTGTCTTTAATAATGGGTGATAACTTCTAAAATATAAAGAGAAAAGAGCAACATGTAGAACAGATTTTATATATATATATATATATATAGATTACATAAGATTATATTTAAGGATAAGGTTATGACAAATCTGTATAAGGATATACACTGATTATCTGAAGAATGGAGAACTGGATCTTGGGGAAGAAAGGGTAGGAGACATGTCACTATATACCTTTTGGATCCTTTAAAATTTGAAATGTATAAACAAACTGCCTTCTCAAAAACTCAACCAAAAAATAACCTCACTCAAACCAAATCCCTACACTAAAAAGCTGCTGCCATGCGAGCATTCTGTGACCAAAGGCAATGGTTGCAGCTGTAAATATCTCAGAGAAGTTACACTGCAGATTTTCAATACAATTTTATTAATGGGTGGTTTCAGGAACAAATTTTAGATGTTTTTACTTCTTGTATTTGTTAAGTGTAGAAAAGGCTTACTCTGGTAGAGAAGGGCACAGGTAATGGGGATAGTCCTTTACGTCCCAGTAACTTAAAGGGAAACAATCATTTCTCGAAATTCTGGACCATGCCAGGTAATTTTGTATACAACTCAGTGCTTAGCAGAGTGTAGAGTGTAGAGTCCATGTGAAGTCTTCAACAAATATTTGTTGCTTTGAGGTTTAAAATTAAGAAAACACTTCAGCACTGGGGAACAGGTAACTCCTGTAGCTCCTAGTTGCCAGCTATGGAACTAGATAGTGTCTGCAGTATCACTGGCCTATCTGAGGCATGACAGGCACTAGAGGAAAAGGAATAAAAGAAAGGAAAATAATAGGAATCAAAATAACAATTGCTGGGCAGGGGAAGGAAGGAAAGACAGAGGTAGGTACATGGCAACTTTTTGAGGTGATAGAAAAAGTCAAAATCTTGCCAAAACCGGTTTGGCTCAGTGGATAGAGCATTGGCCTGCGGACTAAAAGGTCCCAGGTTTGGTTCTGGTCAAGGACATGCACCTTGGTTGAGGGCACATCCCCAATAGGGGTTCTACAAGAGGCAACTGATCAATGTTTCCCTCTCATTGATGTTTCTGACTTTCCATTCCTCTGCCTTCTTCTCTATAAAAAAATCAATAAAATATATGAAGAAAAATAAGTAAATGCCAAAATCTTGATCTGGGTGATAGATATTTATTTATTAAATATCCTATTTAATAAAAGAGTAACATGCAAATTGACCACCACTCCAACACACAAGATGGCTGCCCCATATGGGGACACAAGATAGCCACCACAAGATAGCCAGCAGGGGAGGGCAACTGGGAGGGACCAGGCCAGCAGGGGAGGGCAGTTGTGGGTGATCAGGCTAGCAGGGGAGGGCAATTGTGGGTGATCAGGCCTGCAGGGTAGAGTAGTTGGGGGAGACCAGGCCTGAAAGGGAGGGTAGTTAGGGGCAAACAGGCTGGCAGGGGAGCAGTTGGGCATCAATCAGGCTGGCAGGGGAATGGTTAGGGGGTGATCAGGCTGGCAGGCAGAAGTGACTAGGGGCAATCAGGAAGGCAGGTAGGCAAGCAGTTGGGAGCCAGCAGTCCTGGATTGTGAGAGGGATGCCTGACTGCTCATTTAGGCCCAATCTTGAGGGGTCCCAGATTGGAGAGGGTGCAGGTTGGGCTGAGGGACACTCCCCTCCCCCGCCCCATGCACAAATTTCATGCACCAGGCCTCTAGTATACATATAATTCTTCAAGATGTACATTTGTGTTTAAACATGTAAATTATACTTTAGTGAAATAGCATAAAAGGGAAAAAAACAAGTTGGGCAAAGAAGGAAGAAGAGAAAAGATAAAGGTTAGAGAAGACCAAGAAGTAGCAACAATGATGAAAGGAATGAGTAAATGTGAGAGAAAAAGATAGTATACTTTTCACAGTTGCCTCAGGTTGTTCAGTGGCTCCCAAAGGTATGGCAAGCCATCATATTGATCTAAATTTATTTTCTTGAAATTTTCTGTCCCCTAATGTTTCCAAAGTCAACAATTTAGTCATTGGAAAGTTAACAGTGACACTTGAAACAGTATTTCTCTTACTACTTCCCACTTTGGGAAAGGCTGTTAAAGTTTTCTTTATGTGAAACTATCTTCTGTAATCATTTAAATTTAAAATTAAACAGCTTAAGTAACTAAATTTTCTTTCTATTAAGCAGTTGTTATTTAATTATAATCACCTCTGTCCATTCTTTTCCTTTTTAATTTGATTTGATTTGATTAGGTTCCTTTTATGTTTATAATACTTGAAGTTTTTAAAAAATATATATTTTATTGATTTTTTACAGAGAGAAAGGAAGAGATTTAGAAACATCAATGAGAGAGAAACATCGATCAGCTGCCTCCTGCACACCCCCTCCTGGGGATGTGCCCACAACCAAGGTACGTGCCCCTGACCGGAATCGAACCCGAGACACCTCACTCCGCAGGCAGATGCTCTATCCACTGAGCCAAACTGGTTTCAGCTATACTTGAAGTTTTTTACTTGGCTCCTCCATTATAGTTTCAGTTGTCGTAATTTGGGGCCCCTTAAAGAAAATTAAATGTATAAAATGCTTTCATTCCCTTGCCTCAGAAACCAAGTAACTTGTGAAGAAAAAAAAAAAGCTTTAGACTAAGAAGAGACATGGAGATGTTTATTATCCAATGAAACAGAATCAAGATTGCTGTCAAGTTTTGTCTGTTTATTTGATTACTAGATTCCATTCAGCAGCAATTCTAATGATTAACCTCCAAAACATTATTTACCTACTATGGATAGACTCTGAAATGATATTAGAGAAACCATAAAGATGAATAAAGTTCCTACAGTAAAGGAAACTATAATATACTGGGTTAGGATAATGCACCCCGAGCTGTAATACATGCTAGAATGTGCCAGCATACGACACGTAGTTCTATTAAAAAGCAGGAAGAACTGGCAGGCAAGACTCTCGGCTGAGGGATCAGGAAAGTTTCCCACAGGTAGCTAGCACAGTAGAGGAGGGACAATGAGAACAAAGTTCGTACATAGAAAAGCACCGGAGAGGTTCCGGGGATAGATGGCCATGTCTCTAGACTGTAGCATGCGCGAGAGGAGAGATGGGAGGACAGCTTAGCAGGAGCAAGCACTTCATTCTCACAGAGATGGGAGCTTTGGCATTACAAGAATTTATTACCATGCCTCCATGGAAATGGAGCCTCAGAAAGGGTAAGTCACATGAAGAGAAACACTAAATTCACAAGTACGAGTCAATGACAGGATCAGATATATGATTTAGGGAAATTATTTCAGCAGCATGTGCAGCATAGACTTGAGAGAAAAGAAATGACTTCTGAGTGAGAAGACTGGATATATTTTGTGATTCAGAATTCTTCTATGACTAAGATGCTACAGTAATGTGTTTTGAGAATTTTACTCACTTTGACATATCAGATATAACGTTAATTTGGCTACAGAAAACTCTACCTTGGCTATATAGATTTCCCTGAAGGGGAGAAACAAATAGAGTTTTTGTGCCAATCACATCAGTAACATAGATTCTAATTGTGCCAGGTCAACCCTTCATGGGAAATGGAGACTCATTAAAATGAGTGTCAGAACTAATTTTAAGTAGTTTGTAGAAGAAACTAAACTTCACTGAAACCCGTGTTTAAATGTAATTTCTTTAATAACCGCTAAGAGCCTATGATTTCCCTTACCAAGAGAATAGGTACTTCATTGTTAGTTACATAATGATGTAAGCTTATACACAATGCTGTGGAAAAACAGCTGAAGCAGGCGACCATAAAATAGGCAAGGCTGATTTCCATTGTGGAAGCAGCCTCGTTACTTCATAGTCATGCCTTGTAATAATCACTAGTACAACCGCCCAGAATATGCCATGCTGAATCCATAGGATCATTACACCTGCAAATAAAAGGCATAACAATACTTGTCCTTTTTGATGATTATCTCAAAATGTTTCTGATGGAGCCCTATTTCCTTTAATACACTATCTGGATTGATCAAGAAATTATCTTTCCATTTTCTGTGTCTATATTTTCTAATGGCACTTGCATTATATTCCTGCAGTGCTGTTATGGCTATTATCCTTCTTTTTCTTTTCTTTATTTCTTTTTATTTTTGCTGGGTTTAAACCAAGCATGTCAAAGGCTAACATAGGCTAAATATCCAAGGTTTAAGTTTATGTGGGCCGCAAAAAAATAAAAGCTTCAACTTTCATAGAAACATAGGTTTATTTCAATAGAGACATGCTGAATACACAGGGCAGAAATAAATGAGTAATCGTTAACATAAAATAATAGAAAATTTTAATAAAAATAATATTTTTTCTTGAACATACTTACCAGTGAATGATTGCACAAATTAATAAGCATAATACAAATAAACTTATTCTTTTTGTTCTCCAAAATAAAATATTTCCTGTTGCATACACCATTCAAGTTAGTCCAAGACTAATGATGTGGCAATTGGCAACTAAAATATTTGCTACTAGTATTAGTGGAGAGAGCTGGTGCGCCTGCGCATAAAGCACATAAGGAAAATGAATGCAGTATAATTATAGTAATCAGTCATCAGAGAATGTTGTTGTTCATTATTAATAATTATGTATAACAGGATATTGTAAAAATTAAATTACGAAATTTGTATTGAAACGTTTCTTACATACCGTTATATTGGCTGGGTTGCAAAAATATTTGTTATGGACCGAGAGTTTGACATGCTAGGTTTAAACAGTTTGTCTATGTCTTACCATCTAGCTTAATGACACCATTTAAGATTATTACACTCTAACCTATTATTTCGAATTGAAAGAAAGTTAACCTATACCTGTGGTCTAGGTTAAAGGGAATTTCAATAAAGACTTTAAAAAAATCACTTCTGTCTTCTTTCTTAAGCAGTATATTTGCATTACTAGATAAGTTTTATAAGGGCAGAGACTGTGTCACTGTGTGCTTATACCATGTAGACGCTCAAAATATTTGCTTAAGTAATGGAACGGGCAGTGATAGCAGGCCAACTTTGGGTGCCGCTCTGTGACGCAGAGATGCCCAGGGCTGACTTGGCCTGTCAGGTTGCTTGGTGATTGACTATGCACATGGCTTCTCTCTGACGGCTCCTCGCATGTGGTCTTCTCCAGGCTTCAGCGACAGACCTTCCCCTCACACTCTACACACTCCGCCTGAGCAAAGGCAGCCACTTGCATGACCTTAGTTATTACACGTATGGATGACATTATTGTTGACTCTGGCTTCTTTCCTAAGCTATAAATTTTATCAGTTATTAGATATTGCCATTCCTATGGCTGACTACACCTCACCAAAGGCTCCAACCTGGTCATCATCATACCCTAAAACCTGCTTCTTCTCCAGGGTTGTCTGTTTTAGTAACTATGCCCTCTCAATGACCTAACAGGGGATCTCAGGTATACCTCATTTCTTCTCTTACACATCTGCATTGGTGATTCCCAGTAATTCTACTATCAAAGATATCTCTCTAATCTATCTGCTTCTCTCCTTTCACATCTGAAGAATCATCATAACATACCAGAATTACTTCTAACGGGTGACTATGTCTTCAAAAATAGCTCCCCTCCAATCCAATATGCAGTCAGAATGACCTTTCCATAATGTGCATCTGATTTAAAACCTTTAAAAGGCTTCCTATCCTTCTCAGGAAAACATTCAAACTCTGTCACACTTACAAGATCCTTTAAGAGCTGTAAACTACCTTGTAATTTATACTGTAACATGGCAAAATGTATAAAGCACACAGGGTCTCAGGAGCCAGACTGACCTGTCCCTTACTAGCTGTCTCAAAATAGGCAAAATACTTGATTTCTCTGTCCCTCAGTGTCCTCATATGTAAAGTGGAAATGCTAATATCTATTTCACTGTGTGAATGTTAACAGGAGATAAAACCCAATGGGTGACAGTGTCTGACACCTAGCAAAAGCGTCATAAATACTAGCTGCTGTTATCTTTCTAGTTAATGTCTCACTTCTCTTCCATTTATATTCTGAGCCCCACCCATAGTGAACATCTTTCGTTTCCTCCGCTCACATATTTCCTCTTCTGTGTTCCCTAACCCAGTCCCTCAGACTGCAGCTGCCCTTCCCACCACTCCATGCCTCCTGCACCTCTCAGGTCTCATCCTCTGGAAAGTTCTTCTGGCTCCTCCTGGCTCCTGTTAGGTGTCTTACGATGTGCTCCTGGACGTTTTGTATATTCCCTGCCATACAATGGTCTGAGTTTCTGGTACCTTTTCACTCTTTTTTAAAAATATATATTTTATTGATTTTTTACAGAGAGGAAAAGAGAGAGATAGAAACATCAACAAGAAACATCCATCAGCTGCCTCTTGCACGCACCCCACTGGGGTTGTGCCTACAACCAAGGTACATGCTCTTGACCAGAATCCAACCTGGGACCCTTCAGTCCTCAGGCCAACGCTCTACCCACTGAGCCAAACCGGTTAGGGCTACCTTTTCACTCTTTACTGCTATTAAGTTCAGTTTGAATGTCTTGCTCACCACTGTATTCCCAATGCTTGGCAAAGACAGCGCCTAGCATGCAATAGGCACTTAAGAAAAATTATGTGTCTGGATGAGTGTATTTTTCCTCTCTCACAATCCCCTCTGTGCTCTCCCCCAAACTACAGCTGGTGGACAAGCACAACTCTCCACAGCAGCTCTCTGCGAAATAAGGTGCAGAACAAACGTGGTCACATAATCCTGGGAAGGGTAGGTGGAAACAAAGTTGTAACTTTTGAACCACATTGTTTCTCAGTCTTTCCTATGCTAAAGTGCACTGCCAATCTCCAAGATCCCCGTGTGTGTGTGTGTGTGTGTGTGTGTGTGTGTGTGTGTGTAGACTCAGGGAGAAAGGGGAGTACATTTCTCAAAATACTAGTATCTCCTTGCCAGCAATGTTCCCTAAAAACATCCTAGCAAAGCTGGGTTAAGGCCATGCCTCCCTTACTAGAACTTCCAAGTAAGTTGGTAGTTGTGGACGGGAAATCTCTGAGGCACGTATTTCGCCGGGTTCGCTGTTCTGGGGTCGGCGCCCGCTGGACACAGGATCTGAGGGCTGTTGGTACCCACAGACACAAAACTACAGATGCAGACACGGAGGCCCATTGGGGGCAAAGCCACTGGGGCGCGGCCTCAGGGCAACGACGTACAACAAACAGGAAGAGAGAATAGAACCCCGGACGCCCGTTCCGTCCCTGCGACTCCCACCGCGGACGATGCCCCGGCTGGTGGGGCACGCCAAGCGTCCCCACCCCAAATTTTTTTTTTATTTTCAAGCCATATCAGAGGAAGGTCAGCTCTTCTCGGCCCCCCGCCAGCCAGGCCTGAGTGCCTCCCCCTCGCCCCCCTTTTCTGGGACCATCCAATGCGCTTGAAGCTTGGCTACGGCGGGGTGGACAGTTTCTTTCTTTCCTACTTTCCATCTGAGTTCATTTTTGGAGTGTAAACTTTTTCTCGTAAACCAAACGAACATGCTCATTTTAAAGCATCCGCCTAAAAGCCCCAGGGGCGCTACTCGCCTCCCTGCGCACCCCAACCTACCCTCCCCGCTTCCTTCCCCGCCTCAAACCCAGGGCGCCTGCTGTTTGCTTTTCACCTGGGACTGCCATGGCGGCTGGTGAAGGGGATCGCAGGAGCCCTAGGCTTCTGAGGGCACGATCGCTTCCCGCCGCCGGCTGCGAGGACCTCGCGCTGCACGGGTGGCGTCTTCTCGGCCCCCGCGCCGCGCACCTCGGTGACAGCCCTCGGCGGCCCTTGGAGACTGTGGCAGAGAGGAACCAAGTAGCCGCCGGCGCGGTTTCCGGGGGAGGCCTATTTCGGAGCACACGGACCGAACCATTCCTGTCAGTTTCGGGGGAGCAAGGATCCATGCATGCGCATGTAGAGATGTAAACGCCACCAAGAATTAGGAATAGTTATTTTAAAAGTTAAAATATAAATTAAAGTTATCTCTAAAGGGGCTGAATGCTTTTTTTCTCTCTCCCTGGAAGACATTAGAATCCCCCTTCTCAGGATTAGCGGTGCTCGAATCCCGGAGCAACATGGCGGCGTCCGTGAGAGGCTAGTTACGGGCAAAAAGAGTGTTTGGTGTCGTCTTCTTTCGGGATATTGACAAACTGGAGCTCTCCGCGACCGAACGACGCAGGGTGTGAATAAGTGGATAACGTTAGTGACCGGCTACCCGCGCTCCTCCTGAGCATTGATCAGCATGAGCAATATCTACATTCAGGAGCCTCCCACGAACGGGAAGGTGAGACCCCCACCTCGGATACCTGGGTCCTCCAAAGTGATACTTCACCGGTTAAGGGAGTTCTAGGGTTGGAAAGGATCACCAGGAGGCGTGTCCTTCCTCCGGCCTCCGATCAGGATGGCATCGAAAACCATCTATTGGCACTTCTCAGCATAGGCACACTTTGAAAAAGTCCCCAAGTGGAGATTTCTCCATCTACCACCAGCCTCTGGTTCTGTTTCTCGCTTCAGCCTAACTCATGCAGGCGGGGGTCTTTAACAAATTTGACTTATTGTGTGTGTCTTTTCACTCACTTGCTCTTTCTCCATTCTACAACCATGGGACTAGGCACTTGATACTGTACTAGGTGCTGGGGATACAAAGACGAAGGAATAAGGTCTAGTTGTTGCCCTGGACGAGCTTATGGTTTAGTTGGGAGGCAGACAGGTAAAGAAAAATCTTATGACATGTCTAGTAGGCATGCTTATGAGAGAGGAGCATGTTGCTTATGGCAGTACTGAGAAGTGAGCAACTGGGAAAGTAGGGGAAAGCTTCATGGATGAGGTACTGCGGGTCTTAAAACATGACATCATTGTCAGTCATAGAAAGTGGGGCATGGGAAATGTTCCCACATTGGAATGGGAGAGTAATTTTCTGATTGATTTGAGAGTCAAAGTGTCTCAGTTCTCTTCCAAGATGTTCATATGCAGTATGAAGTAGAGGAGTCAGTAATGTAATAAAGAACACCTGAATTAATCTAAGGCCTAGTCTTGATCATCACATATGAAACATGATGAACTGGCAAAATGTAGAAGACAGTGGGACTGAATTAGGGTGAACTAAATTTATATCAGATATATTTCTGTTGCATGACTATATCATGTTACTTCTGCAGTCTTTTGTTAATTGACACTTGGTAGTATAATGAGGGTAATTTGAAAATAATAATGGAAGTTTTGTAGTTGATAGCCCCAGCAAAAATTTTAGTAGGTATTTTGGGCAAAGCAATTACTTTAATTCTTGGTTGTTTGAACTTTCTTTACTCACCCCTACCCTATATCATTGTGAAAACCCAGAATAATTGCCTCTTTTTATTTCCTTTTTTTTGTTTGTTTGTTTTTTAGGGTGATAATCATCCCCCGTTGATAAATACTGGTAGGGATTAAATACATTGCCTATACTGCTAAGAGGTCTTCACACCTGTGGTTCCTTTCTCTAATACTAATATACTCTTTAGCCTGGGCAAATGTCACTTTAACAGAGGCCTTTCCTATTTACTCTTTTATAACATAGCAAACCTCATTTATGTTCTGCATCCCAGCATTCCTTGATCCCCTTAACATCTTAGTTTTTCTATTGTTTACTAGAGGCCCAGTGCACTGATTTGTGCATCAGTGGGGTCCCTCAGCCTGGCCTGTGGTGATTGGGCCAAAACCAGCTCTCCAACATCCCCCAAGGGGTCCTGGATTGTGAGAGGGCACAGGCCAGGCTGAGGGACCCCACTGGTGCACGAATCCGTGCACTGAGCCTCTAGTATGTATATAAGATCTTTGATTAATCTCTTTCTGCCCTTCCCTTTCCCCCTTCCCTCTGATATTCACCAGTCTGTTCCATGTTTCCTTGCCTGTGGTTTCTATTCCTGTGTTGAGCGTCTTCCCCCAGGTGGTCAGTCCATGTCATAGCTACTGCCCAGTTGGGCAGTTACTTAGGTTTTTATAGAGAGAGACTAGAGGCCTGGTGCATGAAATTTGTACACGGCAGTGTGGGAGGTGGTACCTCAACCCAGCCTGCACCCTCCCCAATCTGGGATCGCTCAAGGGATGTCTGACTGCCCTTTTAGGCCCGATCCCACCGGGCAGTCAGACATCCCTCTCATAATGCAGGACTGCTGGCTCCCAACCACTTGTCTGCCTGCCTGATTGCCCCTAACCGCTTCTGCCTGCCAGCCTGATCACCCCCTAACCATTCCCCTGCCAGCCTGCTTGATGCCTAATTGTTTCCCTGCCAGCCTATTTGCCCCTAACTGCCCTCCCCTGCAGGCCTGGTCACCCCTAACTGCCCTCCGCTGCAGGCCTTGAACCGTCCAACTGCTCTCCCCTGTAGGCCTGGGTCCCCCACAACTGCCCTTCCTTGCAGGTCACCCCCAACTTCCCTCCTCTGCCAGCCTGGTCACCCCTAACTGCCCTTCCCTGCACGCTTAATCGCCCCCAACTGCCCTCTCTTTCAGGCCTGGTCCCTCCCAACTGCCCTCTCTTGCTGGCCATCTTGTGGTGGCCATCTTGTGTGTGGGAGTGATGGTCAATCTGCATATTATTCTTTTATTAGATAGGATAAAGGCCTGGTGCATGGGTGGGGGCCAGCTGGTTTGCCCCGAATGGTGTCCCGGATCAGAGTGGGGGTTTCCTTGGGGCATGGGGTGGCCTGGCAGAGGGGCCTGTGGTGGATTGCAGGCTGGTCATGCACCCTGGCCACCCAAGCTGAGGCCCTGGTATCTAGGATTTGTGTATCTCTACAATTGAAACTTTGTAGCCTGGAGCGGAACAAAGCATTTTGCTAGCTCCATGGCTGCTGCCATTTCTGTTGGGATTTTATAATTGAAACTTTGTAGCATTGAGTGGAGGCCTAAGCCGGCAATGGCAGTGGAAAGCTTGGCTTCCTCCATCGCTGGGGAAACCCAAGCCTCCCTCCTGCTCTTTGTGGCCACAGCCATTTTGGTTGGGTTTATTTGCATATTCACTCCTCATTGGCTGGTGGGTGTAGCAGAGGTATGGTCAATTTGCATAATACTCTTTTATTAGATAGGATTGTCTCCTCCCCTTATCTTTCTCCTCCCCTACAAAAGCAGAGATAAACATCTAAGAATGGTACTTGACATATAGTAGGAAATGTTCAAATATGTACTGAATGAATGGATTAATTAATACTATTTCTCTCTTCTGAGAACTATCAAGCATCAGTGAGTTTGTGGTTATACTGTTGCTTGTCAAGGGCAGATTTAGTTGCTTTACTCTGGAGAAAGATTTTACGTGGTCATAACGATGAAAATCTTTAACAAACGTACTGCCTGAACAGGAGATCTTTCATTCTACAAGTATTGAGGATCTAGCAGGTGCCGGCTCTATGTTTGGTTTTAGATAGATACCAACGAAAAGAAAAACCACCATTGTCCCTATTATAATGGAGTCGGTTGAGTGAAATATATATTGACCAAATAATCAAGCAAATTTGTGTCTGCAGACAGTGATAAATATTGTCCTTCTGAACAGAATTAGACTGAGGGAGAATATCAAGCATGACTCAAGTCTTACTTCAAAAAACAATTTTCGACTTTTTTTTCCAGCATAAGGCTGATTGAAGACATTGAAGTTACTAAGTTCTGTACCGAAGTAGGTACAGAATCTACTTGGAAGCCTGGCCGGTGTGGCTCAATTGATTGGACTTTGTCTCATGCAACCAAAAGGTTGCTAGTTTGATTCCTGGTCAGGGCACATGACTGAAATGTGGGATTCATCCCCAAGAGGAAGTGTGCAGGAGGCAGCCAATCAATGTTTCACTCTCACATCAATGTTTCTCTTTCCCTCTCCCTTCCTCTTCCTCTAAAAACCCATAAAATATCTTGAAAATATTTTTGGTATGGAAAGAATTCAAAGCAGATGTAATAAGTTTGCTCAATAAATTGTTTAGTGTTTATACTCTAATGTTACATTAAGTACTGAAAGCATATAGAGATATTCAGAATAAATGGGACAAAATTCCTCTTTTCAAAGAGTTTATCATCCTGAGAAATAACTGATGCATGATGACACAGCAATGAACTACTTGATAGAAATTTCCTTATTGACTGAAGATTAAATTTCCACATACAATAATCTAACCTAAATTATGTATTAACATTTATTCTTAAGTAACATTTTACTATCAAAGTATTGTTTTATTTGGAAGCTTTAAGAAAAGGGGCCACTGCCCTGGCCAGTGCCTCCGCCCTGGCCAGTGCCTCCGCACCGAATGGTGGCGAGCTGGGTTCCCAGTCAAGGGCACACTCCTGGGTTTCGGGTTTGTTTCGCACCCTGGTTGGGGCACGTGGGAGAGGAAACCATCGAGGTATCAGTCTCACATTGATGTTTCTCTCCTTCCCCTTCCCTTTCATTCTCTCTTAAAAAAGCAATGGAAAACGTATTCTCATGTGAATATTAACAAAAAAGAAAGGAAGCTACTGATGCCTGGCAAAATGTAATGGCCAATAGGAATGTCTGGATGGCCAAAGGAGGAGGGAGCCACGTGTCTTCTTTGTTAATTCAGTAGCTTATCAGTGACGATTAAAGAACCCCGGGGATCAAGGTGACCCAACCTTACTTTTATGCATTCTTTTTACAAGATGTAAGTGGTGTGTGTCCAAAAAAAATTGTATGAAAGTAATGACAACAATAATAGCTATCCTTTTGTGAGCATTTACTATTTTGTCAGATGCTGTTCTAAGCAGTCTATGTATAATAACTCATTTCATCATCACAACAAAGCTATGAGATTATTCTTACTCTTAGTTTTAGATAAGGAAATTGAGTCAAAGGAATGTTAGAAATCATGCCCAAGGTAAGGAAGCTACCTTACCCTTCATAAGCGCATGAGTCAGTATCTGCATTTGGGCAGCCTGGCCCGAGCCTGTAAAGGGATGGGGGTGATGTGCATTAGATTGTCTTTTAGAGCAGTGGTTTCTAAACCAGTGAGTGCACACTCCAGGGGTGTGGAAAATTATCCCTGCGATACAGGGAGAAAATCGACATACTTCTTTTCATATTTATTTTGTCCTTATTCAAATGCATAGTATTAATATATAAAAAGGAACATATAAGTTCACTTACTCACCCTGGCCAGTGTTGGTCAATTTTTGAGCATTGTCCTGTGCACCAAAAGGTTGTGGGTTCTCTCCTGGTTGGGGTGTGTACAGGAGGCATCTGATCAATGATTTTCTCTCATCATTTATGTTTCTATCTCCCTCCCTCTCCTTTCTTCTCTGAAATGAATAATATAATAATATATTTTTAAAACAAAAAAACTACCATAATATAGATATTTCCACCTCTTCACCCCCATGGTCATTAAAGAACATGTATAAAAGAATTATGAAGTAATTAGTAAAGACCCAAAAGCATATAATAAATTCATCAATGTCATATAAATTATGGTAATATCTGGGCTTCTGTAACAAATTGAAAGGCAACTGAGCAAAAGTACACTGGATGAGAAAGGAGTGAGAGAAATGCTATTCCTGCTTTGCTATTAACAAGCTCTCAGACTCTGGGCAATTTACAATTTCTTTGAGGCAACTGTATAATGGATTGAGTGGTGGGGCTTAGCTGAATGTCTTCTAAATTCTTTCCAGTTTAAAAAAATTTGTGGAAATTAGTAAAGAAGTTTTAGAAAATAAAAAGTGTGACTTATCTCATTAATACTGACATCCCGTGAGAAATCAGTTTCATGTTTTTAAATACATAGTCACACCACATACACTTTATTTTTAAAAACATTCTAAATGATGGTGCTGGTCACAAATCTTTGACTGATACTGATCTATATTGGTACATTGGGGGAGAAAAAGTGATCCTAGAGACGTTGGACTTGAGTCTAACATTCTTTTTGGTTATCCTCTATAATAATAAAAGCATAATATGCTAATTAGACCAGACAGCCCAGTGTCCTTCCAGACAACCTTCCGGACAAAGCCATGCCAGCTGTGAGGGCCAAGGGCAGGTAGCCTTGGTGGCTGGCAGCAGCAGCGGCAGCAGTGGTGGGGTGATGGGGGTGGCGCCTTCCCTGATCACCCAGTCATCTCCTGCAGAGGAAGGCCAGACTGTCACTGGGGAGTGGGCCTAAGCCGTCAGTAGCACATCCCCTGAAGGCTTCTGGACTGTGAGAGGGGGCAGGCTGGGCTGAGAGACACCACTCCCCGCCCAAGTACACGAATTTTGTGCACCACACCTCTAGTTTATTAATAAAACTGTTAAAAGCTATTTCTTCCTGTGGGGGTTCTGGTTGTTGAAAGATGGCTGGTTGCACCAAGGAATAACTGCCTTTATGAGCTGGTAGAAAGGAGATTATCAAAAGATTCCATTTACTGTAGATGATTTTTAGGCATACATTTTAATAATATATAACCAGAATAAGATTAAGACTATTCATTTATAAACTTTCTCATTCATGAGTTTGAATGAGAAAATAGAGTGTTTATATGTAAAAGGGTAACTGTAAATTTCTTAATTTACTACACCAATTTTATTAGACAAAATGCTATGGGAAACTGTTTTGATTAAAATAAGTTTAAATTATTGACTTTTAAATGGATGAGCTTTTTGTTTGATTGAACAAGGTATATGCTATTTTTCTTAAATCCTAAACTATTTCTGAAAATGGTATTTGAGAGCTACAACTGTACAGTGACTTTTATGAATAGTTGAAGTTTTTATGAGTATAACAACACAAGCCAAAGTTTCTAATTTTTTATTTTAAAACTGAAAACTCTTTAGAGAATGCTTCAAAGTTGATACATCATTCAACTGATTATCAAGCAAAATGATAATTTGATATAATGAGGTTCTATTCTATCTACAGGTTTTATTGAAAACTACAGCTGGAGATATCGATATAGAATTGTGGTCAAAAGAAGCACCTAAAGCTTGCAGAAATTTCGTTCAGCTTTGTTTGGAAGGTAATCATAATTCTTCAGCTTTATTTTGAAGGATAAATTTTGTAAAAATACACAAATAAACTGCAGTATGTTTTCTGCAACATTGAAGACTGGTGTTAAATAGTGGTGATGAATGAAAGGAGTTAAAAAAAGTGATAAAGTATTGAACTATGTTTCAGGAAATAGAGGAGATAAAAATTAATAAGTAAATCTCTACATTGTTAACAGAGAAATTTACTCACCATACGATCCTTTGATCCTTTTTGGTGTCCGTGGCTATTTTCCATTTCTTTCATCCTCTAAATATGAGTATTCCCTAAAATTGCCTCTGAATGACTATTAAATTAAGAATTCCAGCCAGTTCTTCTCATCTTAGCTCTAATTTATGTATCAAATTGCCTAGTGGGCTTTTCTCTTCAAATCTTCCAGTGTCAGTTTATAACTAAAACCAGTATAAAGCCAAATTTACCAGGTTCTTCCCCAGTCTGCCTTGACTTGCACCTACATGATTATAATTGCCTTTTACCCGGTCTTCCTCCAACTCATCTTTAGTATTTGTACCCTCTTCTTTATTCTTCTGGTAGTTGAGTCTTCAGGCAGCATGGCTTCCTAGCTTTCCAACTTTATTTTTATTGCACTCAGTAACCCCATGGTGTTGGTTGACGATCTTTACCTCCTGAAGCAGCTCATTCTCATTCCCACTTTCACACAATTCTCAGACCGCCTTCGGACAAGGTGAGATTGGGCTCATTCAGGGTGGTCTGACCATAGATCCATATCTGCTCCAAATCCTCAGTTTCTTCATATCTTCAGTTTTGTTTTTGGAATACTTTCTCTTCCCTTTTTCTGCTTAAGTCTACCTAGTTTTTAATGTCTGTTCAAAATTCCACTTTCTCTGTGAAGCTTTCCATTTAGCATCAGTGATGCTGTCAATACCTCTAGTATTTTTTTAGATTTGAGTCATATAGTGGGTATTTTTCTTTTTCTGTTTAATCTTCACCCCAGAATATGTTTATTGATTTGAGAGAAAGAGAGACAGAGACAGAGAGAGAGAGAGACAGAGAGACAGAGACAGACAGAGAGAGACAGAGACATTGGTGTGAGAGAAAAACATCAATCAGTTGCTTCCCGTACTCACCCCAACCAGTGATCAAACTTGCAACCATTTTGGTGCATGGGATGAAACTCCAACCACCTGAGAGCCAGACAATATTTTTCTTTTTAACGAACTTCACAGAATTATACATTCACTCGAGTGTTTTCCCCTTCAGAATATTTCCTTACAAAACTTAAACATTTCATACATTTTGGTAACTTCTTGGCATTTAGAATACATTGCATATGGATTTGAATATCTCCAGTTATTATAAATCATTGTCCTAAGTTATATCAGATTTTTAGAGACAGACAAGGTTAATTAAGGTTCAGAAAAGAACATTTTGAGTCCAGAGCAAGGTCTGAAAGAGAATCCAAAATATCCAATAGAAGGGCACAGACAGAGCTCTTTTAATAGATAATTAGAACAATAGATAATTCCAAGGAAGATCTAAGGAATAAATATTCTCAGACAAAAAAAAGAAAAAAGAAAGATAGTAAAAAAGATGCCTGCAAAGGCCATTATTGATGATTGCTATGGCAGGCAGATAGGAAATTGAGTCAGACAGATAGTTCAGTTAGAGCAGCATCAAATAACTGTCACCATAGTCAACACAGTAGAAGAGTCAGGCTTGTTTCTGAAAAGAAGTTTTGAGGAATTGAAAGCTAAAATTTTACAGTAGAAGAGGGACAGTAGAAAAACATTAGAAAGAATGAATCATAGATTAGAGTCTATGATCTGGCAAATGGAAGAAGCAGGGAACATCTGGATATAATATGACAATGAAGAAGAAGGAAGTTGCTTAAGTTAGGTAGTAATGAAACTTAATTGCAACAATAAGAAATTATTCCTCTATTTCTAACAGTATAAGAAGGAAGAATAGAAAAATAACTAGAGCAGTTATCTTAATTGAACAGATGAGAGATAGAATTATCATTGCGAAGGATAACAAGAAGCTCATGCAGACTGTAATTTAAATGAAGATACTTGTAAATGAATAAATTCAGGGTTTTAAAAATATGACTCAGAGAATCCCATTAAAAATTTTTTAAAAATATATTTTTATTGATTTCAGAGAGGAAGGGAGAAGGACAGAGAGATAGAAACATCAATGAGAGAATCATCGACTGGCTGCCTCCTGCACACTGCCTACTGGGGAGCAAGCCCACAGCCCAGGCATGTGCCCTGACTGGGAATCAAACCCTGACTTCCTGGTTCTTAGGTGGACAGTCAACCACTAAGCCACGCCAGCTGGGCGAGAACCCCATTTTAATTCTGTTTCTGTGATTTATTTATTTATGATTTATTAACAAGTCATCATATTTCTAGATCTTGTAACATTCTTTTATATATATTTTAAAACATGGTTTCCATAATTAAAAGTAAATGAATGAAAACAAGGAAAGGGAAGCACAGCCTCAGCTATGGCTCTTAAAGGTTTTCACAATTAAAGGGAAGTTTTGAGCTTTTTATTTTTCAACTTTATTGAGATATAGTTGATGAAATTGTATATATTTAGGTTGTATGACATGACTCTTTAAAGTGTGCAATGTGATGATTTAATATACATACTAGCATACATTGTGAATTTTACTACAGTCAATTTTAGTAACCTATCCATCAACTCACATAGTTATCTTTTTTCTTATATTTTTGTGATGAGAACACTTGAATTTACTCTCTTACCAAATTTTAAGTATTCAGTACCATATTATTAGCTGTGTTCACCATGCTGTACATTGGATCCCCCAGGCTTATTACATCATGTAACTGAAAATTTGTACCTTTTGACCAACATCCTCCGAGTTTCCTCACCCCGCTCCCCCTCCCAGCAACCCCCATTCTACTCTCTGGTTCTGTCAGTTCAAATGTTTTAGATACTACATGTAAGTTGAGAGCCTACAATATTTGTCTTTCTGTGTCTGGGGGGAATTGTTTATTTTTTTTAAATCAAAAGATCTATAATTACACAGACTTAATCTTGCATTATAGGTCTTTGCAGGATAGTTGAACACTTAAAATGAGTGAAATTTTAGACAATTAAAAAAATAAAAACCAAACCAAAAAAAAATGAGTGAAAATTTTAACTAATTCTAACTTTTAAAAGTAAGTGAAAAAGATATAAGAGAAAGAAAGGGAAGCTTGTTAGCTTTGATAATTTTATTGATACTTCCTCAGAAGTATAAGGAAGGAGTACAATTTTAGGTCTGCAGTGCAGAGGGGAGAGCAGAAAGAAGCAGGTAAGAAAATCATTTTTTTAAAAAACTTTATGCAGCCGAGACCGGTTTGGCTCAGTGGATAGAGCGTCGGACTGCAGACTGAAGGGTCCCAGGTTCGATTCTGGCAAGGGCATGTACCTTGGCTGCGGGCACATCCCCAGTAGGGGGCGTGCAAGAGGCAGCTGATCAATGTCTCTCTCATCGATGTTTCTGACTTTCTATCCCTCTCCCTTCTGCTCTGTAAAAAAAAAGACAGGAATAATGAAAAATATAAAAAACAAACAAACAAACAAAAAAAACTTTATGCAGTCATTAATGTCTTTACTTCTATTTACCTCAGCCTTATCTCTCCAAGATCCATGCTTCATCATTTTTCTTTTATCCCCTTACCTTCTTTAACAGTAATTAGTAACTCTTTAGAAGTGACAAACATAAGTATATATTAATATGTTAAAAAACAAAACTAAAATATTTGTTAAAAAAAAAGCCTAAAATAAATGAGGCCAGACAGATCACAAAAGGAGTTTTTAAAGAGTTCTTTGTGCCAAGACCGGTTTGGCTCAGTGGTAGAGCGTCGGACTGTGGACTGAAGGGTCCCGGGTTCGATTCCGGTCGAGGGCATGTACCTTGGCTGCGGGCACATCCCCAGTAGGGGGCGTGCAAGAGGCGGCTGATCGATGTTTCTCTCTCATCGATGTTTCTGACTTTCTATCCCTCTCCCTTCTGCTCTGTAAAAAAATCAATAAAATATATTTAAAAAAAAAAAAAAAAAAAAAGAGTTCTTTGTGATCATTTCTACAAAATTAAACACAAGATTCTAGAAGAAACACATATAAGTGCTTTAAAAATGAAAATCTAAATGTCTATATGTACTAAGAAAATATAATTAGTCACAATATATCATTCATTGCACAGCTAGAAATAAAAGCTATAATGACTAATATCAGAGGCACAACTGCCAATTTTTGTGTGTGTGTGTGTTCAAATCCAGTTTTATTAGAATTTGAGACTAGTACAAAGTCTTTCACTGGACATACCAGACATGAATTTATGTTTTTGGTTTGTTGTGGGTTTGAATATATCTACTTTTCTAAATCCTTTGCCCTTCATTTCATTACCAAATGTCAAAGTACTTTAAGTTTCTCTATCTACAAAACCCTATTGTTTATAGAACAGGAACTTGTAAAATATGATTGAAAAAATAAAATCCACAGATTCCAAAAATTATCTTCAAATATTAAGAACATACAAAGTATTCTAAAGACATCTACATTTAGTTATCCAAGTCACAAGGCAGGCATTTGATGTCTATAGTTTTTATATATTGCTAATTATAGTTCAGAGACCAAAGTGTTCCCAAAAGTTATAAAACCCTTCACTGACATTCCCAGAATGGTTCAAATAGATTTAGAACAGGAGTGGGAAACGTCGGTCCGCCTGGCCGTATAAGGCCCAGAAAATCCTTTGGTCTGGCCCTGTCAAGGCATTAGAGGTGAGTTCATTAAATGAGGCCTAGGAAGGCAGAGAGTTTGGCTTCCTCTGTTGCCATGGAAACCCAAGCCTTCCTCCTGCTCTCAGTGGTGGCAGCCATCTTGGTTGGGGTTTATTTGCATAATTTGCTCCTGATTGGCTGGTGGGCGTGGCTGTGGGCATGGCTTTTGGGAGTGGTACAGGTACGGTAAAATTTGCATATTACTCTTTTATTAGATAGGATGATAGACTATAGTCATGTTTTGACCCATAAAGTATCACAAAGTGCCTAGTACATATGTCAGTAATTATATATGTGTAATTATATCAGTTCCATTCTTGCATAGTAACTATACCATTTTACATCTCAATTAGCAATGTAAGAGAATTCCAGTTTCTCTATCTCCTCATTAAAACTTGTTTTTCTTTTTTTTTTATTGATAGCCATTCTAGTGGGTATAAAGTAGTATTTCACTGTAGTTTTGCTATGCATTGACTAATGACTAAAGATGTTGAGAATTTTTTCTTATGCATATTGGCCCTTGTTGCTACTTATTAATATAGATTCTATGATTCAGTCAAGCCCTAATTCTTTCCTTTCCACCCCCACCAAATTCTTTGCTTATGCTTTACCTCAATTAGCTGTCATGATTCTGCCATATTCATTCTCCTCTGTGAAGTAAGTCTCCAGAATGATTCTAGGTTCCAGATAGTAACTTTTAGGAGATCATATATGATTGTCTTGTATGTTGGTGGCTTCCAAATAATATATATACACATACTAATAATATATTAATAACTTTTCATTAATTTAGCAAGTTTATGAGAGTTTAATTATACTCAGTTATATATTGTATTGGTTATTGAAAACTTCTCTGGGGGTGGTGCATTGATAATAGACCTATAATCATTGAGTGCTTTTGATATACTTTGGGTTTGTGTATTGTTTGAGTAAATTAATTTTCTAGGGGGGGAAATAGGAAAGAAGGCATTGATCTCCTCTACGATTTCTTAATATCAACACTGTTGACATTTTGGGCCAGTAATTATTTGGTGACATCCTGTGTTTTGGAGGATGTTTATGAGTATTCCTGGCCTCTGCCCACTAAATGCCAGTAGCATCTCCCACATGTGACAATCACATACTTCTAGATATTGACAAATTTCCCCTAGGGGACAAAATGGGGTCAGGCTTTTCTTCTGAGCACCCCTTCTAGCTGAAAACCATTGATCTATACCAAAACTCTAAAATTTTTATTTTGAAAACTGTAATCCAGAGTTTGAGAGAATTCTTGAAATAATTTTTTAAAATACCACCACCGCCATGGTTTCTGGAAATTGTGCTGTTTTGAGACGATATCTATATTATAAAAGGCCAGATGCCGTCATGACCTAAACAAACAGACGACTGGTCACCAGGAAGTGCATGGAGCACCTCTTGGTCCCTCCTCCACAGCCCACAGGTTCCTACTACAGCAAGGCTGTTGGCCGGCAGGTGGGTGGGGCAGTGGGTGGCAGGGCGAGGTAGGTGCGATGGCCTGGAGAGAGTCCCAGAGAACCTGACTGGCATAGAAACCGACCAATCAGAACCTAATCTGGGTGAACTGAGAAGGCAGAACCTAAGGTGGGGGCTGATGAGGGGTTTTAAGGGCATCAGCTATTTGGTGTAAGGTATAAGAAAGTGGTTCAATTTTTTAATGACTAGTTTAGCAGTATAGTGCATATGGCTGGCTATCAGTCCAGATATAGGAATTATATATTTTTGTCTGCTAAGAGCATCTACTCCTGCTGAAAAAGGCTCCCCCCCCCCCATTTAAGCAATCCTATCCTATATAATCTATACTACTAAAAGGGTATAGTATACTACTAAAGGTATAATCTATACTACTAAAAGGGACAGTAGTATAGATTATACCATCTTCTGGACAGTACTTCTTTCTGGACAAAGCCATGGTGGGGGGGGCTGAGGTAGAGCATTTAGGGGTGATTAGGCAGGTAGGCAGGCAGAGGTGATTAGGGGCAATCAGGCAGGTAGGCAGAGAGGATAGGGGCAATTAGGCAGACAGGCAGGTGAATGATTAGGAGCCAGCGGTCCCAGATTGTAAGAGGAATGTCCCACCTAAACCGGTAGTCGGACATCCCCCAAGGGGTCCCCGATTGGAGAGGGTGCAGGCTGGGCTGAGGGGAACCACCCTCCCCATGCACAAATTTTATGCACTGGGCCTCTAGTTTTATAATAAGTAGGGAAGAAAAGGTTTTTGTTTAGGAACCTACCTAACATTCAGGGGAGGGCAAACCTTATGACTCTAATTGTAGTAATTCTGGTAACTACAGATACCAGGTACACTTTGTTTTAGACTTTGGTAAGTTATTATTTTTTTTCTTTCTTTCAGCATATTATGACAAGACTATTTTTCATAGAGTTGTACCTGGTTTTATAGTCCAAGGGGGAGATCCTACTGGCACAGGAACTGGTGGAGAGTCTATCTACGGAGCCCCATTCAAGGTGAGACCTAATTTATAATTATTACTTATTTTCAAATCAGCTTGGATTTATTAATTGAAAATAATTATGCCCCACAAGAAGATAATGTATTTCAAATTAGTGCATAAAATCAGGTGTCTGTCACATAATTAGAATTACACAGGTATAACAGCACTTACCCTATTAAGAATTATTTTTAAGTTGTCTTATCACAAACTTTTATGCTAGGTTGAATTCAGGTGGAGATAACGGTGAGTGAAAAATAGAAAAACCTGATTTAACATATTTCCTGATATTTGCCTATGTTTGATTCTACAACTCTGTAAATGTAAAACATTTTTAGAACATTGCAAAAGCCATTCCATTTTAGAACATTTTATTTAATACTGTGTGAACTTTGTATCAATCTGTTTGCACCTCTGTAACAAAGTACCATTGACTGGATGTCCTAAACAACAACAATTTATTTTCTACAATTCTTGAAGCTAGGAAGTCCAAGAACACAATGTGGGTTCCTGGTGAAGGTCCTCTCCCTGGATTGAGAGAAAGAGAGAACGTGTGCACGCTAGCTCTGGCGTTCTCCTATTCTTATAAGGGCACCATCCCTACTGGATTTGGGCTTCATTCTTATGACCTCCTTTAACCCTTAGGATCTTCTTCACACACCCTATGTCAGACATAGTCACATTGGGGTTAGAGATTCAAAACAGGAATTTGGGGGAGCAAAATTCAGTCCATAATAGATTTAATTCTAAATTTTATACAATAGAACTTTGTAGCACAAAATGCATGCCATAACAGGAACTCAGTGAAAAGAAGAAAGAAGCAACATAAAATTGTTAGCAAAAGAAATGAATATTAATAAAGAATAGGTCAGTGGTTTGTTAATTACCAATATAGATCTCAAAAGAAAAAAGAATTGATGTTATGCTTAAGACTTTAAGAATAACATGGGTTCAGGTAAAAGCTGAAAGTTGAGTTATTTGTTAATCTGATAGTACCAATATCATGTTCTTTGAATGAGTAAACTTGAACAGCTCTTAAAATATGGGTGTTTTTGAAGACTTTGTGTTTATACAAATGGGTTAGGGTACCTGGAGTTTCCTTTAATACTTAACTGGATCACTGTGTGATTCTTGCAAAAAATACTTAAACTATTTTTGTTTGCTTTAATTTCCAGATGATAATATTTTTAGAAAATGTGGAACAGATTTAAAAGTTTCTCACATATTTATATTTTACCAAATTAAGATATCTTACAGTTTTATAGCCTCTACCTAATAGGAATCATTTCTTTCTTCCATTGTGAAACAGAATAGCTCTTTTTGACAGTTTATTTCTAAATTGAGATTTTTTTGTTAATCATGTTCAGGTAATGAATTATTTTGGTAAGTTTTCAAATTATGTCATTTTTAGTACAGTATGCAGAATTATGATCCTTTGAGTTTAAATCTCTTGAAAACTATTTGTTAAGGGAAAATAACCTCCTTTCTGAAAAGTATTGATCATATAACAACTATATTATAAACTAGGGGCCCAGTGCATGAATTTGTGCAATTTGAAAGGAACTGTGGGCCGCGAGGCTGCGTTGGGCATGGGATGTGTCTTGGCCCATCCTCCGCACCCTCGCTCAGGCCCTCCTGCTACAGTCCCCGGTTTCCTGTCTGCTGGCATTCCCGCTTCCAGCTGCTGATGGCGCTGGCCCCGCATGTACCCGCCGATGGTGCATAGCGATTGGGGCTGGTGCCAGCAGCAGGTGCGAGTGGGGTCAGCGCTGTCAGTGGGTGCAAGTGGCAGCTGCTGCCTGGTTGCCCCTCAGGAGCAGGGGCAGATGGAGAAACCCTGAGGGGTGACTGGAGCTGGCAGCCACCACTCACACCTGCTGACAGTGCTGAACGATCAGGGCTGGTGCCAGGCGCTGGCAGCAGGTGCGAGTGGCAGCTCCAGTGCGGGCAGCAGGTGTGAGCGGGTTTGGCACTGGCAGCAGGTGAGTGCCCAGCAGGATCGCAGCATGTGGGAGCAAAGAATTTTCAGTAACCCCAGAGGCTTGCCCCAATGACAGTGACAGGCATCACCCCTTGGTCTGGTGTCCCCACTCACCTGTTCCACCATCCCGCTGCGGCCGATGCCCACCATGTTCATGCTCTGCTGACTGCTCCTGCCGACACCCACCATGTTCCGTGCGCACCCCCTGGTGGTCAGTGTTCGTCATAGCAACTGGTTCGGTTGTTCTGCTGTTCAGTCTATTTGCATATAAGGGTTTTCTATGTATAGATGAGTCTAGAATGGGGCCTGGGAAGAAATTCTGTTAACTAAGAGACTAATGTTTATGTTATGTAGCTCGACCATGGCAAGGAAACCACCTTAAAAAGACTTGCTACTATTCTTTTAAAAATTCAATTTAGGTCTCTAAAAAACACAGTCAAGCACATAACATAATCATAGTAGATTTCTTGAATTAAAAAAACAAGGAGAAAGCAATTGTTTTCTGTCTTAGAATGTGTTGGGGGAGGGGAGGCAATAGTTGAAGACTCTGCAGTGACTCAAAGGTAATTTTCTTAGAGAAAAAAACAGAAGGTTCTAAAAGCTTAGATGTCTTTGAAGGATGGGAAAATAGGGGAATGACTCTTAGAAATCCATTCCTCTTCAAGTACCCTTACTCTGTGTAAGTAGGCAGATTTCCACGAAATAGGCTAAATTTGTAGCTACTGAAGTCAAGTTTAATAGCATTGAAGGAATAGTAAATATTGGATATGATTATACTTGAGAAACAGTTAAACACAACTTCAGCATTTTTTATTAGAAGCTTTATGGAACCTTGTTGGTTAGCTGGTCTTATTGCTGAGGTCGTTCACGAAATCTTTCCTTTTTATGTTTCAGGATGAATTCCACTCACGGTTGCGTTTTAATCGGCGAGGACTGGTTGCCATGGCAAATGCTGGTCCTCATGATAATGGCAGCCAGTTCTTTTTTACACTGGGTCGAGCAGATGAACTTAACAATAAGCACACCATCTTTGGAAAGGTTTGTGTCCATTATATTAGGCTTCTGTGATACATATGATCAACTTATCTATGAGCTGCCTTCATAAATTATTCCCTGGGATATTTGTTTATTTTCAAAAATGATGGTCTATATTTCTGTTATAGTGAACTACGAAGTTTTATGTGTGTTTCAAATAAGACGTTGGTTGTGACTTTAAGCTTTCTTTTTCTAAAATCACACTAACTGTATTGGATACTATGCCATTCAGCTGATACCATCTTTTATGTTTTTTGAAAGATACCTAGGAAATAAAACTTATTAGCATTTTAATGTTTATTTTGTTGATGATGAATTCCTGTAAGTTTAAAATGGAAGTTATATTAACATTAAAAGTGTTTACCTGAAATATTACTTTCAGTAATAACTACTTAATCCTGCACACAATCAACATCATATTAGAGAATGTCATTTCCATAGAATTTTTAAACAGTTTTCCTCAAAAGGGTTTCTGAAGGTTTTCTTTCCTTACTCTTCTTCCTTCTCATAAATACTACATCTCTATATGTTTTGTCTTAGGCATGTTAGACATCACTAGTGTATCAGCTCCCTCTACTGGTTCGATAAGAATGGTTTCTCCATATCCTAGCAAAACTGGATGTTGGGAGGATGAAAGGGAAAAAACAAACTTAGCACAAATATAAAAATAGTATTATTCTAAAACTTGATAAATATTGAATGAAAGGAGTCCTGCTAAAAGCACGCAATAGAATATTGTTGTTTAATACTTAACAACGTGGGTTAAGAAGTATGCGTTGGCACAGTTGAGCCACTCTGACACAGTTGCTGATGTTCATAGATTTTATTTCTACTATTTAAAAAAAATAGAAGTGTTTAATAAGATGAGATTTAGGTTGCCATTCTGCACCATTGTTTACAGTTAATGTTATATAGTCTACACATTATATAGCTAACAATGGTTATAATTCTGAAAGGCCATCACTGTGGGCTCTATAACCTCTTTGAACTTTGGTTTTCTTATCTGGAGAAGGAAGATAATGTTAGTAACTACTTATATTATATTTAATGAGATAATATCTCCAAAGCACATTGTTATTTGCTTGTTCTACCCTATTATAAAGTCTACATTTGTTTCTGATGTTTGGATGAAAAGTTGTCATTCAGTAAGAGGTTATTTGGCATCATATTTTAGTTTGTAATAAAAATATATATTGGAAATTTCTCAAAAATTTTATTGAGGGTTGCACTTCATCTAGGCTTTTTCCTCTTAAGATGAAGTTGCTTTGTTTGCATTATTTAATGCATATGCTCTTATATAATAACATGAAATTCTTTTCAAAACATATTTAAAATATATTTTCAAAAGTGTTCCCTTATTTCAAAGAATGAATGCAATAATTTGAAATTAAATTTTTGTTTTTATTTAACAGATTACAGGAGATACAATATATAACATGCTACGACTGGCAGAAGTAGACACTGATAATGAAGAAAGACCACTTAACCCACACCGAATAAAAAGTTGTGAGGTAGGAGCATGATTAGTAGAAGACATAGAATGTTCACATAAGAAATGGATTCTCCGGTTTTTTTTTTTAAAAAGAATAGTTTATGGATTGTTTTTAAAGAGAGGTAGGGAGAGGGAGAGAGAAACAATCAATGTGAGAACCTAACATCGATCGGCTTTCTGCAGCACGCCCCCTACTGGGGATCAAACCCACAATTCTGGCATGTGCTCTCTGACTGGGAATCGAACTGGCAACCCTTTGGCAACCAACTGAGCTACACCAGCCAGGGCTGACTGTTACTATTTTTAAACTATCAGATGAAGTCTTTATACTAAATTAAGTCACAACTCAGATTTCATCTGTGTAATTTAGGTACATTTTTTTTCTTTAATCCTTGCTCGAGAATATTTTTTCCATTGATTTTCAGAAAGAGTGGAAGAGAGAGGGGAGGGGAAAGAAAGGAGAGAGAGAGAAGAGAGAGAAACATCAATGTAAGAGAGACACATCAATTGGTTGCCTCCTGCATGTGCTCTGACAGGACCAGGAGTCAAACCTGCAATCCACTTATGTACCCTTGACTGGGAATTAAATCTGAAACCCTTCAGTGGTGTGTGGACCAGCACTAACCATTGAATAACATGATCAGGGCTAGGAACAATTTCTGATTAAGACTTTTTAAAATTGAGAGTTTTGAATTCTAAGATGAAATTTTAGATGATAATCCAATGAATGAAAAGCTCAACTCAGAATGGAAAGTTAGAGGAATTAGGTTTATTTAATCCAATGCAGTGTCTTCCTTGGTAACTTAAGAGTGATCCTTCATTGAGGGAACCATTGAGGGTGATCTTTAAAACCATTTGATTTGGAGTCAAAATCAGAAGAGACCTGATTTTGTTTCTCATACTATATATTAAATTTTCTTGAATATGTTTTCCTTTTGTAAAATAAGAATAAAATATCCTTTTCTTAATAGTACATAGGATTATTGGGAGATTATATTGAGGCCATGTAAGTGGAAGCACTTTAATGTATATGTTTCACTATACCTACAATGTTTTTGTGAGGAAAAATTATAGACACTTTAATGTCAATACAATTAAATATTGTTTTTAATTTTAAAAATATTTCTTTTCATAGGTTTTGTTTAATCCTTTTGATGACATTATTCCAAGGGAAATAAAAAAGCTGAAAAAAGAGAAACCAGAGGAGAAAGAAAAGACATTGAAACCCAAAGGCACAAAGTAATCATAGTAGTAAGATTTTTTCTTCAGCTTGAAAAGCAACACTGATTCATTTAGTTCAATTCTTTTCCTTTTGTAAACATTGTTTACTAGTGAGACTAGGTCAGTTTGGACCAGGGAGATAACTAAATTATGAGTGTGTGTGTTCTGTTCTGCATGGGCATTTCTTGTATTCAAATACAGTAAATAACTTAAACTTAAGCTAAAGAAGTATTGCCTCAGATGTCCATATAAAATCTGTGTTAATATAAATGAGTAGGGATTACTATAGCAATTACTTACATAAATGAGTTATTGAGAATTGTTCTGTTTTTTTTTCTTGTTTTTCAATTAATATATGCTAAATTTAAGTAACTTGGAAAGTAAAATATGAAGTATATGACAATGTTTATATAACTTTTCACTCCTTTTTTGGTGTTTATAAATATTTTTAAGTATAAAGCTGTTTCTGTATTCTAGATTATTTCCTTATAATAGTTTTCAAAAACTAGAAATTTCTTTTTTTTAGTAAGTTTCAGTATTTTGTGAACAGTATTTTTTACATTATTAGTCTGTTTTATTAAAATAGATATCAGAGAATTAGATTTCAGTTGATTCTTTTATTGAATTATGGCATCCATATTAGGGATTTCATTGTACTCAAAGTGTTAGGTTCAAACAGTTCTAAGTATAATCCTGCCTAACCCAGTAAATCAAAAGCAAACTTTATTAATCCTTTTGGCCTTTAGTTTCCCCATCTTATAAAATGGAGATTATAATAAATACAACACCTGGTTGTTATGAAGATTAAATGAGAAGGGGAATTTGAAATTGCCCAGTAGTACAGGCATTTAATACATATTTTCTTGATACCCTATAATATAAGTAAGTTAAATTCTTTTCATAAACTCTCAGATATGATGCAGACATTTTAATAAGCAGTTGATGTCTTATGGCAAAATAACTTCATATAGAGCTATGTATTTAATTTCCTTTTACTTTTTGATTTATTTATTTTGACTAATTTATCTTTGGGTGAAAGGTCACTGTCATTGATACAATATTTTTTCTATAGTTTATCTTGACAACAAGCTCTGAGGTTGGGTGTATTTATTTTTGTTTTTAATTCGTAGTAAAGATGTTGGGAATTATGTGATATTCATTGATTGCATCTAGGTTTTGAAATGAAAGTTTATTTTTTGTTACAAAATCTTTTTGAGAATTGTTCTGGTTTTTTTTTCTTGTTTTTCAATTAATATATGCTCAATTTAAGTAACTTGGAAAGTAAAATATGAAGTATATGACAATGTTTATATAACTTTTCATTCCTTTTTTGGTGTTTATAAATATTTTTAAGTATCAAGCTGTTGCACACTCCCTACCAGGATTGTGCCTGCAGCCACGGTACGTGCACTTGACCGGAATTGAACCTGGGACCCTTCAGTCTGCAGGCTGACGCTCTATCCACTGAGCCAAACTGGTTTCGGCCCCATATACTATTTTATTTGATGATTTTGTTTAACTTACCAATTTTAAAATATTAAGCCATATTTTGGCAGGCACTAGATTAATTGCTTCCCATTTGTAGTGCTCCCAGGTCTATATATTTATTAGTTTTTCAGAATTCTCAATTTTGAGAATATTATTTTTATAATATTTGAGGAAGAGTTTTTACTTATTTATTTTTTATTGATTTCAGAGAGGAAGGGAAAGGGAGAGAGATAGAAACATCAATGATGAGAATGAATCATTGATCAGCTGCCTCCTGCACTCCCTCTACTTGGGATCGAGACTACAACCCAGGCATGTGCCCTTGACTGCAATTGAACCTGGGACCCTTCAGTTCACAGGCCAACACTATCCATTGAGCCAAACCAGCTAGGGCTTGAAGAAGAGTTTTAATAACAAATTATTTACTTTTCTTGGGAAATCTTTGGTTTCAATGCTCAAAGAAGAGACTTAATTTTTTTCTCCCCATATACTATTTTATTTTTTATTTTTTTAAAATGTATTTTATTGATTTTTTAAAGAGAGGAAGGGAGAGGGATAGAAAGTCAGAAACATCGATGAGAAAGAAACATCGATCAGCTGCCTCTTGCACACTCCCTACCAGGATTGTGCCTGCAGCCACGGTACATGCCCTTGACCGGAATTGAACCTGGGACCCTTCAGTCCGCAGGCTGACGCTCTATCCACTGAGCCAAACCGGTTTCGGCCCCATATACTATTTTATTTGATGATTTTGTTTAACTTATCAATTTTAAAATATTAAGCCATATTTTGGCAGGCACTAGATTAATTGCTTCCCATTTGTAGTGCAGTCAGGTCTATATATTTATTAGTTTTTCAGAATTCTCAATTTTGATAACCAGTTTTGATAAATATAAAAAGCTTAATTATTTCTCTCCTATTTGACTTAGTATATTTAATGGTAGTGCTCAGAGTGGATTTTTGGTCATTAGTTTAGTCCAGTGGTTGGCAAACTGCAGCTCACGAGCCGTGGTTTGCCACTCTGTTGACTAATGAGTTTGGGGACCACTGGTTTAGTCTGGTATATGAATCATGTGGTCTGAGGCCAAAAACTATAACATTATACTGAAAATATAGATCTTTAGTATATTTCTATTGAATATTAAGTAATACTGTCTCACTGTTAAACAGAAAGTGTTTCTTCTTATAAGTTCTACTTTCTTTTTGAGAATAGTATGTTTATAAGTTTTGTTTAACTTTTTCTTTCTAATTTTATTTCATTCTTTTTCCTTTTTTTTTAATTAGAAATTTTAGTTTGCTTTCATTTGGAGAGGAAGCTGAGGAAGAAGAGGAGGAAGTAAATCGAGTTAGTCAGGTAAAACTATAATTTGCCCTTTTTTCTGAATTGTAAAAAAATTAAGGTTTATATTTTACTCATTTTTGTATTTCCTGCTGTATTCATAGCACATTCAGTAAACATTCATGGAACTAATTTGTAAAATGATTTATGGTCTGTAATATTTGCATCTTCTGAGAAGATTTTCCCTCTTAAAAAGGCATGGACAACAGTGGTGACAGCACAGGGCAGGTGGGAGAGGTAGAAGGTATGGGAGGATAAATGGTGATGGAAAGAAAGAAAGAAAATTGATAGTTTTTTTAAACCTGGAATTTTTTTTCCAGTCAGTACTAAAGTTAAAGAATTTTATGATTCAGGTTTTAATTGCTATTTGTTTAATGGGTTTGCTAGGTGATAATGATTGTTAGTATTATAAACAGTGATAGACCAAAAGCTCTTATATTCATTAAAATATCCTATCTAATAAAAGAGAAACATGCAAATTGACTGTAACTTTGCTATGCTACCAGCCAATCAGGTGCGGGAGATGGGGCCATGGCATGTGAAGGGCGGGGCCACGACGCACGGGAGGCCGGTGTAGCACCGAGTTCAGGGTGCCCCTGGTGCTGGGCAGTCGCCGCTGGGGTTAAGGCCAGGACCAGGTGGGTGGGGCCGAGGCGGCTGAGGCAGAGCCAGCCATCAGCCCCATTGCAGGGTGATGGCTGGGTGCCCAAGACCTAAAGCTTCCGCCAAGGATGAGGGGTCAGTAGGACATCCCCTGAGGGCTCCCAGTATGTATGAGGAGGCAGGTTGGGCTGAGAGATCACCCACCCCCAATGCGTGAATTTCGTGCACTGGGCCCCTAGTTTATATATGTTTATTCATTTTATTAATTCTCATCACAGCCCTTTCAGATAGGTATTATTAATATTCCCATTTTACCCACAGTTATATTAATGTATAGATAGGTTATAATTTGCTCAAAGTCACAGAAGCAGTAAGTTAACGAGAGCTGGGATTTGAACCTACATCTATCTCACTATAAAATCCATGTCTTTGCACTATATATCATTTCTTGGCCTTTTACCTCACAATACGTCCCATATGCCTTCAAGTCTGGTGTTCCTCAGTCTCACTTCCCCACAGTACTCGTTGTTCAGAGCAGTGATTCTAATAAGTATACTTCAAGAAAATCATCTAAAGTGTTTTCGCTCCCAAATATTCTGATATGCCTTCCTTTTTGGAAAGTTAGCGAACACTGAGATATAAGGATTAGGTTCAAAGTCTTTACTGTAGTAATTAAAACTCTATAACCTACACTGCCTTACTTGCTTAACTTAGTCACCTATTTCTTATCAACACTAACACTAGCATTGACTTAAAAGTATATTACTGTTACCCTTGTCTTTACTTCTTTATCCATGTACTTTGGTCCCTTAACCATTGAACATAGTTTTGGTGGGCTAATATTGAGCATACAGTAAACACCCTTTAATACCCTTTGCATTAAAACTGAGTTAAAGTGCATACATATTAGAAATATTTTGGTCATAATTTTTTTTTTCTCACTGTCTCCAGTATTCTTGAGTGATCTGTTTGCTACTGTGATTCAATTATCACCTATAAAGTAGTGTTCTGAACAAGGAGATAAGATTGAATATTTCTTCTAGGCTCTTCCTCATTCTGAGTGCCTTTAGGAAGCATCTCTGCTTCAGGTGTCAAAATTAAATTCCTTTTTACATGAAAACTTCCTTTCCCCATTCCTTATCAGTATCACTGATATGTCTGGCACCCCAATAAAGTCATCTTCATTAGATGTCAGTGCACTAGTCTTGCACTATTTGTGATTCAAATGTGTGTCTCATTAACATGAAAGATTTACTGTGTTATGATCCTATGGGTATATTTGTAAATGGACAAAACCACAAATGCTAGATCTGGGAATTGCTAGGATTCCCTTTCATTGATATTCTCTAAAGATGTTAAGTTTCCTTTCATACTCATGCCTTCTCTAGTCTTCCTACCCATTTTTCCTTTTGCTTGAAGCATGCTCTCTCCTTTATGTGCCTAATTGTTGATTTTTCTTTAAGATTTAGCTCCACTATTAACTCCTGACTACTTCTATCCCCCCTCCTCTACCCATCTCTTACCCAGGCTGAGCTTAATTTCTTTTAGTGGTAATCTGCCTCTGGCCTTCCGAAGCACTTATGCTGCATTGTATTGATTTAATAAATATTTGACTGTGCCATATATTTATTTTATATAATCTTTATCACAACCATATCTCATGTAAATTTTGTGAATGAAGAAACCAAAACTGTGAATTACAAGATGGTGGAATCAGAAATTTGAAGTTTGGTTTCTGTATCTATTTAAGTCTCTAATGTGATTTTGAATGCTGTAGAAGCTGCCTAGTTCAAACATAAGCCATTTAAAAGGCTGGCCAGAAATTTCACTGGTAGCACAGCATTCTGGGGTGAAAGGCAGCTAGTACAATTTGCTCATGCTGTTCCGTATCTCCCAGAGGATCTTGGATTCTAGGTTGAGCAGCCTTAGAGATCAAGAGTAGGACAAAGGAGTTTTTCCTGTCAATCTTGAATTAAATATTTAATTTAGTTGAGTTAAATATCTGGTTAAAAGTAATTTTGTTCACGATTACTGTGAGATTGACTTTACTAGGAAATTAGTTTAAAGTTTTTCTATTTGAAACAGCAGCATGTGTTAAATGTTTAACTTGTACTGGATATAGTAAATTTGATATTCCAAAAGCACTTTGAGTTTGCTACAAGGTTGTTTTGTGGAAGGATACCATCATAGATAATGTCAGCTGGTTCTTTATATTTGTCCTTAAACCTGAAAAATACTTCAAACATTAGAAAGACAAGTAAATGCTTTCCTTTTTGCCAAGAAAATTGCAACCTACAGTCCATTAGCAAATGAGTAGTATAACCCTAGTATTGTGTCATCATATTTTTCTCATCTGACTCTTAAATAGGATGGGCTATGTGATAAAATTATCACATTTTTGTTTTTGACTTTCAAATCTGTATCTCTCATCTGGCTTACTCTTCTTTTCTTTAGCTGCCTACTGGATATCTCCCTATTTGAATATCCTGCTAGTTACCCAAGTCCTAGGCACAGACTTCTCTGTGTCCTGTGACTTTTCTTTCTATTCCCTAGCATCAGTATCCTCTAAAATATTTTAGATTCAGTTTTGACTCTTTTCTTAATTTTACTCTGCATAACCAGTTAGTTGTATTGTTCCATACTGTATCTCAAATCTATTTTTTTTCTTTTAATTTATATTGCTGCTACCTTTGTTTAGGCCTTCATTATTTCTAGCCTCAGCTGCTGCGTAGTCTATAGTCTGGTCACCCATCTCCCTTCTCTTCTTCCCCGTCTACTCATGACTCTCAGAATAGTCTTTCTGAAGCCTCATTAAAATGTTACGGTTGCTCTCTTCGGACTGTAGAAATAAGGCCAAATTCTTGGCCTGTTGCTTCAAGCCTCTGCGTTCCTGACTCCTCTTTGCCAGTTCTGTCTTTTAGCCTTAATACTTCTTAAATTTCCGTGCTGGTAAAAATCACTGATAGGACTTTTTTAAAAAGTAGATTCCTAGGCCCCATCTCAGACCTACTGAATCAGAGTCAATAAGGGAGGAGGGGCCTGGGAAGCTGTACTTTTGTTGAATTCCCTGTAATTCTTATCAGGAAAATGTAGGAAACATTGCATCCGCAGATCTGAACTGTTTGCTATCCTATATAATAAAAGCGTAGTAGGCTGACATCCTTCCGGACGAAGCCAGGGCTGTGAGGGCTGAGGCAGAGGCTGTCGCAAGGGCCGAGCCTCTTGCACGATTTTCGTGCATCAGGCTTCTAGTTTTACATAACTGCCTTGTATTTTCCCTTTTGTGTTTGTGTCTTTATGTTCTTCTCCCTGCCTGAAGTGTCCTATCCCACTTCTGGGTATCAAAGTCATGTTTATTTTCATAACCTAAAATACCATCTTTTCTAAGTGTCTTTTCTTTTTCTGGCCTAACCTTTATCTTGTGATCCTTACATTTTCTTTTTAAAAACATTCTTTTTGCTTTATTGTGTAAGAACCCTGACTTTGTTCTCATTGTATACCACTGAAACATTTCCCCCTTTTCTTTCTGCCTTATTCTGTGGAGTTCCAGGCTGTGAGCTCCTTGAAGGTAAACTTTGTGTCATCTTTGAGTGAGAGTGTGTGGAAGTAGAAAGAGCATGGATTTGGGGTCATACAAACTTATGTTGGCACGTCACTGTCCACTGGTACTTGGTGATCTTGGATAACAAGATCTCTGAGCCTCAATTTTTCTCTTTGTAACATGGAAATAATATGTACCATTTGAGTAGTGACGTTAGGCTATGTACATCCTTACATTGATATATTATACAATTTTGGAAATGTTTTTGAATGTTAAATGTCTTAAACAATATACACTGTTATAATTTGTATTTTATTCTCAGAGAGCTAAAGAATATCAAACAATCTCTAAAATGACCGTAACTGTTATGCAGAAGCTGCCGCCTTCATGCTCAAGCAATTTAGAGGGTGGGGAGAAACTTTCCCAGCAGTTCAGTTTTCCGGGGTAGGAAGCCATATGCACAGTATAACTAGCCTAGTGCCCTTCCAGTGTCTTCCCAGAGGGTCCGAGGTACTAGTTTGAGCAGCCTGGAGAGGATGAGTAGACACCTGTACAGCATGACCCATCCACAGCCTGTTGTCCACATGGAAGTATGTCTTGGCAAGCTGTGCAGAGTCTTTGGCCTACAGAATTTAGCTGTTTTGTCTGTTTATATAATGGAGTCGTTGTTAAATTCATCTTGAGAAAACAGAACAACAACAAAAATTGTTGAAGTTTACTGGCATAGAGGAAAGAAAATTTCTCTACAGGGCACGAGATAAATTCAAAAGAGACTCAGAATGGAAGTGTATTTGGTTTATTTTGCTTTTGAACTATTCTTTAGACTATGGGCACCATTCGAAAACATTTTACCTTATGGGTAAAATGAACCCTTAGTGGAAGAAAAGGGAGGAGGGGAGGCTAGCTTGAATGTTGAATGATCTATAGAATATATATATATATATATATATATATATATTAAAATTTAGCCTTACTGTTTTAAAATGTATATAATAACCAGAAACAGAGTCAAATGTCTTTTACAATGACTAAGAACAATTTGCAGTTTTAGTAGTTGCATGAAATTAAATATTTCTAGAGGACTTGAGAATAATTGTTTCATTATTCATTTGCTTATCAAGTTTCTTTTTTCAGTGACTCCACAGTGTTAAGCTTTATTCCAGAACCAGTCTAACATCACAAGTTAATAATTGGTGAAGTCTGAATTGAGGCTTTACTTTATGTAAAAGGAGAAATAAGATAGAGCCCCCTGGTTTATGGATTATCAGTGTGGGATTACAGACACCGCTTCACCCCACTCATTTATTCCTGACAAGGCACCTCTCCCACGTGGGTTCGCTTTCCTTCATTATTTATTTTAGTATCTTTCTACTACCTGATAAAAATCTCTTTTAGAATAATAGAATTTTATAGCTCAAAGGGATCTAGTCCAACTTCCTTTCTTTATAGATGGGGAAACTAAGACTCTGGTTAAATGACTTTCCAGACTGACTCATTTCCTTTTTGATAGGATTGCATGATAGGGGGGTGCTATAATGACACATCTTGAGTTCAGGAAAGCACATTGTCAGAGTCTCTCATATTCTTGTGGACAGCATGAGGAAATGTGATCCGGGAGATAGTACAGTCAGATGGATTTATAGCTGATTGAGTACTTCTGCCCAAAGAGTGCTTTGTTGTCAATCTGATTATTTGAACTAGTCAGTTGAAATGTAATAGGAGCACATGTAAATTCTATACTTGAGTTTAATGAAATCAGCTGAATAGGTATAAGACTTAATAGCCTGTAAGCCCTGGTTGAATTATTAAGAGAGTAAGATCTCTGGAATAAGGAATTGAACATTCTTTGCATTTTTGCTCACATTTGCAGCATTTTGTTCAGTTCTGAACACATTTAAGAAGGATATTGACAAACTAGCTGCATCCAGAGGCTAGGAGGGTCGTGAGGAGGATGGGGATAAATACCAAAACCCATCTCACATAGGGACTGCTTGAGGAATGTGATAGACTTTGGAGAAGTAAAAACTAAGTGAAAATGTAATTCTAGGCTTCACATATTTGAAAGGTTTTTATCTGGCAGATCCCTTCCTTCATTTTGCTTTCTTAAATAATAGCTTTATTCAGTTGTCTGTATTGGCTTAAAATTTATTCCTAAATCTTTGTGTATAATTTAAATTCAAATGTCATAAAATATTTTCAAATGAAAGCTTATAATCAGACAAGTAGTTTTTATGAGGCAAGTTAAATGGTAGATTTCATTATAAAAGAATCTTAATAACTAGATTTTAAAATAGTGATTAGATTGTACCACATTTACAATAGTGATGCATATAATATTTCTTTTACTTCAAGATGTTCACATTTTTCCTCCAAATGCAGTTATAAAGAGGCTTTTTTTTCTCACCCAGAAAAAGTTATAGTGATAGAGAAATATCTTTCAGAAGGGAGAGGAGGAAATGAGGAGTAGGAGTAGTGTACTGTAGCACAGTGCCTGGTACAAAGTATCCTATTTAATAAAAGAGTAATATGCAAATTGACTGTACCTCTACCAATAAGTCACACCCATGAGCCAACAAGGAGCAAATATGCAGATAAACCCCAACCAAGATGGCTGCCACCACTGAAAGCAGGAGGGAGGCTTGGGTTTCCCCGGCAATGGAGGAAGCCAAGCTTTCTGCCTGCCCTTGCCAGCCTAGGCCTCCACTCAATGCTACAAAGTTTCAATTATAGAAGATACATAAATTCCAACAGAAATGGCTGTAGCCACAGAGCTGGAGAGAGCAGAGGCTAGGGTTGCCCCTGGCAATGGAGGAAGCCAAGCTTTGGCTGCTGCCACAGAGTGAGCAGAAGGCTTGGCTCCGCTCCAGGCTACAAAGTTTCAATTGTAGAACATAAATTAATCCCTAATACCAAAGCCTCTGCTTGGGTCGCTGGGGAGCATGGCCAGCCTGCAAACCACCACAGGACACTCGCCCAGGCTGCCCAACACCCCAAGGGAATCCCCACCCTGATCCAGGACACCCTTTAGGGCAAACCAGCTAGCCCCCACTCGTGCACCCGGCCTCTATCCTATCTAATAAAAGAGTAGTATTCAGATTGACCATCATTCCAACACACAAGACAGCTGCCCCCATGTGTTCAAAGATCCTGCCCCCATGTGGACACAGATGGCCACCACAAGATGGCCAGCAGGGAGGGCAGTTGGGAGGGACCAGGCCTGCAAGGGAGGGCAGTTGTGGGTGATCAGGCCAGCACAGGAGGGCAGTTGGGAGGACCAGGCCTGCAAGGGAGGGCAGTTGGGGGCGATCAAGACTTTAGGGGGGGGGAGTTAGGGGTGACCAGGCCGGCAGAGGAGGGAAGTGGGGGCAAACAGGCTGGCAGGGGAGCAGTTAGACATCAATCAGGCCGGCAGGGTAGTGGTTAGGGGATGATCAGGCTGGCAGGCAGAAGCAGTTAGGGGCAATCAGGAAGGCAGGCAGGAGAGCAGTGGGAGCCAGCAGTCCTGGATTGTGAAAGGGATGTCTGACTGCCCGTTTAGGATCGGGTCTAAATGGGCAGTTGGACATCCCTCGAGGGGTCCCAGATTGGAAAGGGTGCAGGCTGGGCTGAGGGAAACCTCCCTTCCCCCTGTGCATGAATTTCATGCACCGGGCCTCTAGTATACTTAATAGTAAGAGTAGTTGCTATTTTACAGTTCCACTTATATCTTCCTATGACTTGTTTCTCTACTAAAATATGAATTTATTGAGTTCATTGATGAATGTTGTCACACTTGAGAGGCTCTTCCCATTTGTGTTTTCTGCTTGTTAATAGCATGTCATAGGTGCACTCATCTGGTTCCTTGGGCACATTTAAAAAGTGTTTCTGTGCAATGTAATGGATGTATTAGGAGGATAATAGTATACATTTATTTCAAATTACTCATGATTTATCTTCTAAGTTTTAATATCTGGGTCAAATTAATTTGTTTAGCTGTATGTAAATTTTATGAAGGTTCAGTGTTTGGAAATAGTAATCAATAAACTTATTTTCAAGGATATGTCACCTTTTGTAAGAAAATATGTTTCTAAAATAATATTTTCAGCCAATTCACTAAGGCTCTCATTTATAAAACTTGAGTTTATACTGAAATTTTCAGGAACACATTTCTTTTGCTAACCACTTTTATTGGTACTAGATTTTATGTAAATTTGTTCACTTGTCCTTTTGGAAGACTCTTTTTCCCCCACCCATGATTTTATCATGCATTCCTTTCTAGAGCATGAAGGGGAAAAGCAAAAGTAGTCACGACTTACTTAAGGATGATCCACACCTCAGTTCTGTTCCAGTTGTTGAGAGGTTGGTATTCTAAGTTCTCATTTTCTGGCTTACTAGTAGATAATTTATAGCTTCCTTCGTGAGTAAGCAGTTGTTTCTCATATGTAATTTTTTTTTTCAACCCAGCCAAAAAGCCTAAAGGATTTTGACAATGAGGGTAGTAGAGCTTCTAAAATATGGAGAGAAGCACTGTGGTCACTTCCACTCTTCTTGAACTCATTAAAGTTAAAATAGTTCAACTTTTAAATCTTGGGATAGTTTGAAGACTAAGGAAACTGTTTGCTTTAACATTTTTATGTTTAATTCAAAGTTGCTTTGTTAACTTTTTCCTTGGACCATTTTTGTCTCAGTTGGTATGTTGGGTAAAAAATCAAAATTTAAGGGTTTTGTGAAAGTAACCACATTTGGGGCCAATCCATTGACTATTATTTCTTATATATTAAAGTAGCTAACAAAAAATTATCTTACTATCTTTGTTGTTTCTCTTTGAGAAGGGGAGATATCTTACTGTTACATATAATTGCATGTGAAATATTGGACCAGTTTCTTAAAGGGGGACTAAAATAGTGCTACAAGTTGAGCTCAGTTTCAAAAATTCTGCTTCAATACAGTCTTAATATCATTGTATTTGAAGGATTTGATTTCATGAACCAGAATATGTCAAGCCAATGGAAGATATTGTTTTGTTTTTTTTATAGCCCTTTGTTCATAAAAATAGCATTGTTGATTTTTTTTTTTTGCAATTTTTCTTTTAATTCTGTTGATTTTGTGTATGTGCTGATGGAGCATACCTCTTATTCTATCTGTTAAAAAATGACTCATTTTTAGGATGTTTCCACTTACTCTAGAATGCTATTCTGAAGTTTCTATGTTGAAATAAGTTTTTGAAGTATTAATCCAACAAAATATTCTAAATTTGGGGGTTATTGAATAATTTTATTACTTCATTTTGAAGCTAAAATTTACTGTTTTCCTTATTTTTTTTTGTAGTGAAAAGGATGATGCAGCAGGAGATTTAGATGATGTGAGTATTTTAGTATAAATATAGTTTGAACAATTTACAGAAAATTCAAAATTTTTATAAAAAATTTAATTCGTTTTCTTAAAAGGTTATATACAGAGTGTCTAAAACAAATGTATACATGCTTTAACAACTGATAGCTCAATTGATCTTTCTTACTTTTCAGATTTAACCCATTAGAACTAATAATTATATAAAATGTGTATATATTTTTGGGGACACTCTGTATATTATTTTTATAATTATGCATAGCAAAAAAAATTTTCTTTATTGATTAAGATATTACATATATGTCCTTATTCTCCCATTACCCCCCACCTCCCATTCATGTCCCCACCCCCTGTTGTCTGTGTCCATTGCCTATATGCATGCATATAAGTCCTTTGGTTGATCTCTTCCCCTTACCCCCCTACCTTCCCTGAGTTTGATGTTCTGATTGATGTTTCTCTGACTCTGGATCTATTTTAGTTCATCAGTTTATGTTCATTATATTCCACAGATGAGTGAGATCATGTGAGATTTTTAAAAATATAGTATTTTTGCTATTATAATATTTTCTTCAAAGTGTATGTCTACATGTGTGTGGAATCTTACATATTAATTTCTAGCCTGTTTCTTTCCCTATGATATAACATTACTTGAATAATCAAAATTCAGATGTTATTTTATTTTATTATATTAAAAGTTGAAATGTTGATGATCTTACATGATACATGGGATATTCTTGGATCAGTCATTTATAGTAGTATTCCTTCTTTATACACACATTTCAGAAGATTCTCTTTCATGACTGTAGTTATCTTTTTAGTTATACTGGCTTAGAGCTGATAAAAGAGAAGGCAGTTTCTTTTATATATAAGAGATCAAGTTTTTCAAGTCATCTGTCACTTTATGTAAAACCCATTGATCTGTGCATCGTATAATTCAGTAGGAAGTACATAGCTTTCTATGCATGAATACTATTGCTACAGCCAAAAGAGAGGGTTCTTTCTGATTATGGAGGGTAGAGAAAGAATGAATATCTAACCTGTTCAAGAATATCTTCCTGGAAGAGATTATTGTGTTGTGTCTTATAGAAGAATTAGGAGTTAACTAATCAAAAAAGGTGGTGAAAATTCCTCTAGCTCAGAGAATAGCATATGCTAAAGCCCGGTGACAAGGAAAGATTATAACTTACATAGGAAGCACAAGCTGAGGTTAAAGTTCGAGAAGGAACTGGCCTTATATAAGGAGCAGGGAGGAAGAGTGTTGAAGGTAGAAGAAACTACATATACAAAAGGCTCTGAAGCAGGAGATAGTTTGGTATGGTCAATGGTTATCAACTCTTAGGGCTAAAGAATGTCTTAAATATCTTACTGAAAACATTCACAATTTCTGTTTCTCAAAATTTGGTTTGGAAAGACTGGGATAAGGGCTAGGATTTTATATTTTTTAACAAACAATTCAGGTTATGTAGTCTGAGGACCATTGCTCTAAGGGTCCACAACCTCAAGTTAAGACTCTTGCCTTACTATGACTCAGCTGATCAAAGAAACAGACTAGAAAAAGATCCCCTTGAAATAGCATCTTTCTTACTCTCCCTTCTCCCCTTCCTCCCTTCCTCCTTTATTTTCTCTCCACTTCTCTCTCTGTTGATGCTGGGAACTATTCTGGAAGTTGAAGATATAGCAGTAGGCAAAATGGTCTGGAATATTAGTTCTCATGGAATGCTTCCTCTAATTATGGGAGAGAGACAATAAGCACATAATTAAAATGTAGGTCAGATGGGCGATAAATGCTTTGCAGGGGAACAGGGAAAGAGCATATAGTCCTGGGGGTGGGTGGGTGACTCTTCCATTTTAATAGGCTGATCTAAATAAGTTTCACTGAGAGGGTAACGTATGAGCAGAGATCTGAGATGAAAGAGCAAGCAATGCAGATAAATGGAGTAAGAATGTTTCAGGCTGAAGAGAATAACAACTCCAAAGTTGGCTTGTGTTGGTGAGGTGGAGCTGTATGACATCATGCCAGGGAGGTACAGATTGAGTAGGGTCTTGAGTGAGTTGGAGATCCATGAAGGGTTTTGAGAAGAGGAGTTATTGCTGTGACAGATTATAGGAAGAAATCTCAGCTGTCCCATCTCCACTTCTTTACTTGATTCCTGGTTGAGGTCAGCATGCTGGTGATACAGGAGCACCGTTTACTGCATAGAGGGGCTGGGTGTGAATTGAGCAAACAGCCCTGACTGAGTTATCTCACACTCACATAGTTCATCCAGAGCAGACCTCAGGGGTATTCCCACCTGTAGCAGATTCTTCATTCAGTCTTTGCTAATTCAAAACCCAACAAAAAGAAAAACAAACCTGGCTTAAGATGCAATGAGGAGTCTGGAAGTGAAAGGAGAGATGGAATGCCCAGCTCATACTCCTTCAATTTCTACAGGATGAAGAATTTGAGGGTGCAGAGAATGATGAAAGCATTGATGGTGATGAGAAGAACCTCATGAGAGAAAGAATTGCAAAAAAGTTAAAAAAGGACCCAAGTGCAAGTGTTAAATCAGCTGGAGAGGGAGAAGGAGAGAAGAAATCCGTTAGCCGCAGGTAAGTTGCTTATTGCACTTCAAGGTATCAGAGTATTTGTGTTTTTATACTTCATTTTAAATTAAGATTGAGTCCTCTGTTTAACTTACTGTTTGAAATACTATTTTCATAATGCTTGATATAGGTACTAGTTGTGCTAAATTAGCTCATTTGGAAACCTAAAAGAAAATAGGCTAGTTTTAAAGTAATTATAGCAATGAATTAAATTCCACTTCATTTTTCTTTGATCTCATCTTTAAAATCCTCTATATAATTTGTTATATATGAGCAAATAATATATTAGCTAGATGGGGAAGGTTGTGTTTGTTTAATATCAATGAGAGCAGCAGAATAATTATGTAGAATGAAAAGAGTTGTCTTCAGATTTCAGAGAGTAAAATTTGTCAAAACTGGTTAAAGAATATGTGTGGGCATAAAAGCATTTATAAATACCTTTTCAAGTCTGATTTATACCATATACCCCTCCTAATCTCAATGGTATTATAAAAGAAATTTCAGCAAATGGCTGAAAAGAGTGTTGATCTTTGTGACTCAACATTTTAGTCCCCTAAAATTCAACTTAATTGAAAGATTCTCCTTTGTGGTTTTATTATTATAACTTTATGGTATATGTTTTAAGTAATATTGCTTTAAAAAGTAATACTATTTGTTTTCTTTGGATGGCTTACATTTGGGGATAAGATAGATATAACTACATATAAATAACTTTGTTGTTGTTCTTGTTTCTCAACCTCTTATAAAAAAAACTTTAAAAAGTATTCCTATGTTGTCATTGCTTAACTTCCTTAATTTTTTTCTTTATGTAACTAGAAAAATAACCTTCAGAAATTTCCACTGATATAACCTTTTGCATCCAAAAATGATATTTAGAAGTTACTTTAAATATATTTTCCTTTTCCAGCAACATTCACCTGATAGGTAATCACTGTTGAGTAATTTAATGTAGTAGATTAACTTTGGGCCACTATTATTCTTAAATGGAGTTGATGAGCTTCTCCTCACCTTTCTAACTCTTAGTCAAATCATGAATATAGTGAAGAAGACTTTTTTCTCTCTCTCATTCAAAACAGATTTTCTGCTTTTTAAGAACTATGAGTTAGGTTTATAATGTGACAAAAATACATTTATAATTTTAATAAATAAAACATATTTTCTGTTTAAATGTTTCCTTAAGTCCTCAACTTTATCTTGTTGGCCTTAATGCAATTTCAAATATTTATGTACCCTCTAATTAATAGATTTTATAATTTAGCAAAGTTGAAGTTTCTATAACAACTAAAAAAAAGCTTATTTATCAAAATTGGCCTTAATAAACACCAAACATCTATTTGTAAGTGTTCTCTTTCCCAAATTTTCAATATTCATATCTTCTCTCCTCCTTCATTCTATTTCTCTCCTACCTACAAAGGAAAATAAAAGAAAAATAAGGTCAGGAGAAAGTACTAATTTCTTAGGGAAAACACAGTTTTTCACTCTTATTTATACATTTCCATGAGTGTCTAATTGCCATTTAAGAACAAAAAATTTCCAAAATTATTACTACTTTTGGTCAGTTTTTCTAGCTTCACTATAGTTTAAGTCTCAAGTGAGTTTTATGTTAAAAAAACAAAACTTCTAAAAGTCTTAAAAAATTGTAAGCTAGTGAAAAGGATATTTTTATTTAAAGGAAAATCATTGTTCAGTCTAAGTTGAATTTTAATGGAAACAGCTGCCAGCCAGCAAGAACATTAGTATGAAATTATTATCTACTTTATGCTAGGTGCACAGATTCATGCACTGGTGGAGGGCATGGCTGCAGGGATCAGCTGCTGTGGAAGCATTCCTTGCTCATCCTGGTCAGCCTAGTGGCGCTCCCACTGTGGGAGTGCACTGACCACCAGGGGGCAGCTCCAGCGTTGAGTGTCTGCCCCTTGGTGGTCAATGCGCGTCATAGTGACTGGTTGACTGATTGTTCTGGTCGTTTCACTGTTTGGTTGCTGGGCTTTTATATATATATAGATTTAAAACTCAGTGATTTTGCTATATACATACTTTTTGTCTGGATGTGCCTGAAGTAGTCTATTATCCTGTGGTCAGTTTCTTTTTCAAGCAGAAGGGATCAGGGACTAGAATAATCTACCAGCCCTTTCGGCAAGCAGCCACTTGGTATTGCTTTTATTGGTAAAGAAACATCTGGAATCTGTTAAAGCTGCTTATCGCTTTGTATGTTAAACCTACAGCAAGTTTGCTGACTGCTTAATATTTAAGCTGGGGAATGGTACTTAACAATATAGTTTTCAACAAATTTATATAGAGTACAGTCTTTCCCTAATAATCTATTCTCAGCAATGTCTCCACCTGTTCCATTGAAAAGTACTCAGGAGTTCAAGAAAATAAGTCTGAAGCTCTTCCTATCTTCTCTCCTTTCTTTTTTCTCATTGTATTTATTCTGAGGAATTTGGTCCCTTGCCTCCTCCCTTTTCTAAATGCAGCAGTCTCACTCTCTTTCTTATTCAGCCAACCTTCTCTAAGCCTATATCTTGAGTATTGGATATTGATGAGCAAAATCACACAGCCAAGTACAAGCCCAGCCTTAGCTGAGCCTGCAGTGCCTCTTTATTCCCCACTTCCCATGGTGCTTACTTCAGCCCCAGTCTCACTCTCACCAGATCACCTGGCAGCCTGTTATGTGAACTAGGAGTACTTTCTTCAACTCTTACTCTTTTCTCCTAAAACCCTTGTGCTTTTCAGATTTTACGCTTCACAGGGAGAGGAATCCCTCTATCCTTTCCAAATGATCCTATTCTCTTTCCTTTGGCTTCGGTTTTCTCTCTTCCCTGGTTCCTTTCCTTAGGCTGGTGGTTAAGCAACTTCCAACATTCAGGAGTAAAAATAAAACCATTCCATTTTATGTCCTATCCCCACCTCCTTACTTTGCACTTATTTCTAAATACATAACATCAAGCTTTCCTCTCATCACTCCACTAAAACTCCTCTCACTAAGGTCACCTACCTGACAAATGTAATGGTTACTTTCCAGTTTTCGTTTTTCTTGGTGTCTGTGCTGTGGATTTGACATTTTTTAATTTGTCCTCTCTAAACCAATCTTCCTCAAGAGCGGGATTCTTAAAGTGTAATCTGTGGGCCAATAGTATTAATATCACTTGGGGAATGTTTAGAAGTGCTGAGTCACAGGCCCCAGCCCACACTGTCCAAATCAGAATTTGCATTTTAACAGGAACCCCTTGTGAGTCTATTAAATTCGAGAGCATTCCTCTAACATACTAATTTTTATCTCTGCTGCTACTAGACTACTATACTGATTCAGGTTTATAAAATCTGGACTCCAAGGTCATCAACTTGTAGGCACATTCTCTGACTCCCAGGGCATCTCTGTTGCACCTTTCTCCACTTCTGTGGTAGTTAGTGTGACATTAGTTTACATTTTTCTCCTCTTCCTGTACTTGTACTGTAATTTTCTTAAAGGCAGAGCTTGTGTCCCTTTATGTTTTATCTCTGTGGTCCAACATCATAGGTACCTAAATATTTGTATGAATGAATAAAACATGAGTGAATCCTTTATTGACAAATTAGTTTCTCCTCCAGATCTTCCAAGTAACTTGCTTGTATTTATCACATGGGATTTGTTGGTTTGCCTATCCCTTGGCTGACACTGAGCTCCTTCAGAGACTTACTTATCTTTACATCCTCTGAGTCATATGCATATAGTAATTGGTCATTCAAGTGTGTGTAATGAGAGGATGAGCAAATGAATGGATGCAGTTGTGATTCATTAGAGGAATGGTTTTCACTGTCCACTGCACATTAGATTCACTAGATTTCACTCCTGACTGGACATTAGATTCATATTAGGTTTACATTGGATGCCTGGCCTCACCCCACAGATTCTGTCATTTTATCTGCAGTGAAGCCTGAGCACACACACCCTCCCCCTTTTTTTTTTTTACTTTTTAACTTTTAACTGAAATATATACATATGGAATATGTCTGTATAAATTATATTTCATAGTGCATATATCATAAGCTTATACAGCTTGCTGAATTTTTATAAGCCAAATACACCCATATACCCACCAAGTACACCAGTATTCTCACCCAGATCAAGAAACAAAACTGCTATTACCTGGAAGTCTCCCTCTTGCCCTATTCTGGTTACTTCCTCCCTCAAATTCTAATAGTAAACACTTTTCTAACTTCTAAAAACATACATTAATTTAGGACAATAATTCTTTATAAAAGCACTCCAGATAGTCTACTGTGTACCCAGAGTTGAAACCCTAGTCCCCACCAAACACACACTCCTTTGGTTATTTCTGAGGAATAAAATAACATAGAAGTAGATTTTAAAAATTCTAGTGTTAACCTCATCTTTTTGTAGTCTATCAGATAAGACATTTATATCAACTACAGTGAGTTTTGATCTTTCAGAAAGATAAGGGTCAATATAGTGGAAATCAAGTAACTTTAGAAGAAGGAAAATATGATATTTGAGTATTCCTAATGTTTAAAAAGATGTGTACTGGTAAGGATTTAAATCAATCTCCTTGAACCTTTTCTGCATAATTGGATTACTTGAGAACAGGTGATCAGAATTTTTGGTATGGGATCATAGACATTTTAAAAAGAACCCAAGTTATTCTGATGTCCACTCTAGGTTAATTGAAACTTGGGGGAAACTGGAGTTTGTATTTGGAAAGTCCTATTTTTTTTTCATATATATATTTTTATTGATTAACATTACATATGTGTCCTTATCCTCCCATTGCATACCCCCCAACTCATGCCCTCACCCACCCTGATGTCTTATCCTAAGAAACTAGAAACACTAATCAGAAAGGATATATGCACTCCTATGTTCATAGTGGCATAATTTACCATAGCTAAGATTTGGAAAGTCCTATTTTAAACTTAGTGTAAAGAATCCTTTTTCTTGCCTGTAGGTGGAGCTCAGCTGCTGCAAGTTAATCATGTAAACCAAATTGAATTGTCTGTCCTACTTGTTTTTGCATCTGTGTATTGATTCATAATAAATGGCCAGTGAGCCTGGCTGGCATGGCTCCGGTGGTTGAGCATCCACCTATGAACCAGGAGGTCACAGTTTGATTCCTGGTCGGGGCACTTGCCTGGGTTGTGTGCCGGGCCAGGTGGGGAGAAACATCTCATCATTGATGTTTCTCTCTCTCTCTCTCCCTCTCCCTTCTTCTTTGAAATCAATAAGAATATATATTTTATAAATAAAATAAGTGACCAGTGAAATCAGATGTAGCAAGGGACCAGACAGTCAGAAATCAGTGATTTGTTGTGACTTTTACAGTCATTATGGAAATTTTCTTTTATTGTATTGTTTCTATCATTGGTAATTTTATTGTGATTTCTAAATTATTTTCATCAAATTGAAATACAAATCAAAGAAATCTTGACACATACCATCATATCTCAATTATTAAAGATTTGATAGTAATCGTTCAGAGCTAATTAGAGTGGTATAAGTTTTAGAGTTTAGAAGGCACTATTCCTTTTTCATAAACCAGCTCTCTTATTTGGTAAAGTTAAGCAGAATTTATTTTTTACTCATGAGCTGTATTAGATTGACTGAATGTGAAATATCTTACTGTAAGCATCACGAATTTAGATATGAATATTGCAGTTGAGGTTGAAGATTTAATGAGTTGGAGTGAACTTTTAAATTGTGGAGCGAGGGATAAAAGTCATAAATACTTCCAGAGGCCTGGGTGAACACCCAGATGAGCTGTTGTTGATTTTAGTCCCTCATATCTCCATTTGTTAGGATTTCTTATGGAACTGTGAACCCCCGCCCTCCCCCCCCCCCCCGCCCCGCTCCGCTTCCCCTCAGTATATCTAGCCTTCTCAAAAACATTAATAACCTATCTCTTAGCCTTCAAGAATTTTTGAGTTTTAATATACTTCGAGTTCTGGTTTCTCTTACTTAATGATTAGACTTAGGAAGTATGGAGCTGTCTTTGTACATAAACTCTGTTTGCTTTAGCAAATTCAAAAAGATAGTACAACATTTAAATTTCAGAAATTTAAAGATAGTGCACATTTTATAATGATAGTAAAATTTCTAAAGGAACCAATGGACACAGACAGTAGAAGAGTGAGGGCTTGTGCTTGAGGGAGGAGGTGGGGGGGGGGAGCAGTTAATAGGGGGGGCGGGGAGGAGATTCATGTAATACTTTAAACAATAAAGAATTTAAAAATTTAAAAATTATGATAACAAGGATGGAAATCCACAAACATTCTAACAACCCTAGTAAAACCATTGGAATCTTTATCTCTAAGAAGTCCCCCTCTTCATCTTATCAGAACATTTACAAGGACTGAAATTGAACAGCTAGAGCATTTCTGCTTTCTTCCGCCTTCTTTGCCTCAGGTGTACTTAAGCAAACAGTAAAAGGGAGTAAGGAAAAGAAACAACAATCTATATACTAGGTCATTAGTCACTGAATAAAGAAAATTGCATTAATTATTCCTTTGGTATGGAGTACTAGTGGTCCAGATGTAATATTTTCAAGACATATTTGGGTTTAACAGTAGATCTGAAGCTTTGAAGCAGTCCTAATTTTAATCAAACTTGCATTTAGTAGAACTTGGTTTTCAGTTTTTTATGTTCTTTCCTGTCCAGTCATTCTATTCTCAAACATATGTTACTCTTGTTGTGTGTCATTGTGCAGGAATTGCTGTGTGCCAGACAGTACTAGGCTCCAGGGACATGAAAATAAAGGAGAAAGGGCTTCTGTCTGCAAGCTTTTATAATATAGTATAAGAGTAGGAACTAATAAACAATTAACTACAATGCAAAATGTGTGCAAAGGATTATGGAATCTAAGTAGATAATATATATTTCAGGAAAAACGCAAAATACCAGGTTAAAAAGGATTTAATATAAAATTGCCATTTTTGTAGATCATGAAAAGTAAAATATCAGCAATTTTGTAAGTTTCACGCCAGTGCTAGTAAGATAAACACTTTTTTTTTGGAGCCACTCTTTAAAAGAAATAACATTTTAGCATTAAATTAAATCCTTTAATCTTGCATAACCTCCAAATATAGATTAATAGTTGTTTTATTACTTTTACCTGTTATGTGTAAAATTTTGGAACAGTAGCAATTATAATATAAACCATGCTATCATTTGGCATTCCTGGCAAGCTTTCATTTTCCTTCTGTTTGGATCTTTACAGCAGAATATCGGTTTGGATATTCTGGACAAAACCATGCCTTAGGCTGTTTGAAATAAAATACCACTTTAAAAATGTCCAGTTAATTCATTGAGAACCTTAATCCATATCCAAGGAATCACCTTCAAAATAAAACAAAACAAAACAAAATTCTTGAATTTCAGTTACTGTGTATGCTTCAGAAATATGACAACCCTACTGTTTTTCCAATTAGATTTTGTAGTGCAGACAGGAGGCTGTGAAATGCACATGTGGGGAGATTCTCCTGTCCCAGTGAAAAGGGGTACTTGGGTCTCTTTAGAATGTGTTGAATTGTGTTACCTTTCAGTTATATCTTATTGCTCTTGCAGTATCATTTGTTTATAGGGAATGGAATTGTACCTTTTACATGCAGTATTGAGATTATGTGCAGAAAAACATTCTTTAAATATTCAGCATTTGAGGAAGGGTTTTCTCTCTACCCTGGAACATATATAATCACGTTGGAATGTTTTGAAATGTTCATGGCTTTTCTGCCTTCCTAGTCTTCCTAATGAATTAATTCGCCTATAGATTAAATGGGCAGGTATAAGTTGGATAAAATGAAGAAGAGAAGGGCCACCCAAGACACAAAGTTCTTTGTTTAGCACTAAGTTAAAAGCACATGAAATTACACAGGCCACACTCTGTAAAAACAATAACTATCCAAATGACCTAGAGACAGATTTAAAAAATTTGTTTGACTTTTACAAAATGCATGTCTTCAGACAAACCAAAAAAAAAATCTCATTCAGTGTGTCTAGCATGTGATTTGCTCATAGTTTTTGTAGCAAATTAATTAGTGATAAAATTACATGTTATTTAACCTTTTCTTGTATATTGGGAACATAAGTGAATAGAGGGAATAAAGGTTAAAAAGCAAGTTTGGATCTAGATTATCAAGATTAATCTTCTAAATGAGTGGCTTTTTGTGAGGGGGTAATATTATTCTCATTTTATTTTTTAACTTATTTTTTAAATCTTTGTTGTTGAAAATATCACATATGTCCCTTTTTTCTCCATTTGACCTCTCCCACCTTTCTTCTTCCCTCCTCCATAGGCCTTCACCACCCTATTGTCTGTGTCCATGAGTTATGCATATACGCATATGAGTTCATTGGTTGATTTCTGCCCACTCTCACCTCCCCACACACACCCTCCCCTGGCTTCCCTCTGGGGTTTGACAGTCTGTTTGATGCTTCTATGTCTCTTGGTCTATTTTTGTTCATCAGTTTAGGTGCTTTTGTTTAGTTTTATTTTGTTAGCCTTACAGAATCTTTGTCTTTATTTAAGCTTGTCTTAAAAAGTGGACACAATATATAAACTATTCAGTAATAACTTACTTTGAAGAGAAATCTCATAGAATTCATTAAAGTTCTTTCCTAACTTTTTGCCAGTTTTGATATGTTAGTAATATTTGATCTCTCCTCGCTCCTTAGTCTTTATTATTTAGCTATATCATGTATATCGATTCATTTAATATATGTTACATTGATTTCAATGTGTTTACTATTTAATTACACTTATGAGAGTGTTTAACCTTAAATACGATTTCCATTATACTTAGAAGTATATCCTTAGCTTCCTAGACTTTTAATGTAATTTTATATTTAATTTATTTTTCTTCTCACTTAATTTTTTAAAAAAGATCCTTAATACATTTTCTTGGTACTGCTAATTACCAATATTGTTAGGGCAACTTACTCTAATTTCTGTTTTAAATTTTATGATATTGATTTAGCTGTTTCTTTAAAGAACTGTCTTGTTTAAATAGTCTCATATTTATTAAATGATAATGGATACGTTTCTGTGCCTACTGAAAAGCATTTTTCTTAAGGTCAAAGGCAGATAATAATTGGCATATGAGTTTAAGTACTGAATTTTTTAAATTTGTATTTTCAATTTATTCTGGAAATTATTAGATCAAAGGTATGTATGTACTCAACAAATAGGAAGTTAGAATTATTCTCTAATGTATATTTGATTTTCTTAATTCTGTGAAAAAGAATGTTTTCTTAACTTTGTAAGTTACATAATGACTTCATGGAAATTTCTTCTTTTTAGATAAGTATTTACCTTTTTAGTTTTATTAATCATTACAAATTAATAGAAAATTTCCAGATATGCTTATTTGTTCACAATATTGACAGTAACTTGAAATTCCTTAAAGAGAGGGTTGTTTAAGGGAGTTAAAAAAAAAAAAAAAAACCCTTGGCTTGGCTTCAAACAGTTTAGAGAGATATCTTGTAGGCATCAAAGACGAGTGTTGCAGTTGCATTTTATATCCTGCTGCTATTCGGTAAGACTCCGTTTTAGGTGCAGGTTGTATGTACTTGCCCTGTCCCCGGAGGTTTGTGATTGACCCGTGAGAGTACATTTGGTGTGATAGGAGTTGGAAATGTCTAACCCTGATGCTGCTGGAGAGGAGCCTAGAGATTGAGGGCTAGGATAACATAGCTAAGTCATTCATCATCCTTAATTATTTGGCTTTATGCTCATTATTATCAGGATTTATCAGTATTCCAGTGAAGTTTTAAAAATCATGTTTTATTTCTATTATTGTTTTATCCTATGCTATATAGGATAGAAAGAATGTTGGAACAAAATGTGTTTGCATTTTAATAGATATCGAAAGGCCTCTGCACATAGTTTTAGTAGCAAATTAATTAGTGATGAAGATATCCATTACTTAATTGCTACAGAAGACAGTGATCACCCTACTCTAGCGAAGTCAAGTGAGAGGGTCCCGTCTCAAACTAGCCACCAGTTTTCAGTAGGAAGGAAGGGACTTTCACTTAACACTTGTTATAGTACTTAATCACAGCCTGCAACAAAAATTAAGCACGTATGACTCTGAGATGGGTTAACAGCCTAAGGATGGTTGAATTGCAGCATCACTGCTTTGAGTTTCTGATGTTACGGCCGTAATATGGAAGGAGGTTTGAACTACCTTAATTCATGGAATTAAACGGAGCCTTCTGTGATATCCAGGATCTCCTACTCATCAAAGTACTTTTCATAAAACACTGATTAAATACTGTTTATTCTAACAAAAAAGCATAAAAATCACTTGTGTGTAAGAAAACTAATTTGCTTATTCTTTTTAAAAGTTTTAAAAACATTTTAGGAATGTGAGTTCATATTATATATTGTATGTTATCTTTGAATTATTCTTTTTAAAACACTATAACTGCTGAGGTTTAATATTAATCAACACCTGGCACCTAAACCAGGTTAAAACAAAATGCAAACATTAAAACCTCCTATGAAGGTATAAATCTGACTTGGAAGTAGAGTATACCAAAAGTATTCATTCACCTCATCTGGCTCTTTTAGGTGAAAAGCTCCCAGTTCCCTGGCAGAGCAGTTGCCTCACCTTAGTGTATTATTGCATGCTGCCACGTTCTCTTCTCCTTCACATTAGCCAAGTTCTGCTTAAGTTAACCTCTCTGTTGTTACAAACCCTTCTATGGTATGTATGATACCTTCAACTGGAGAGGTTAAGTATATATTGTTTACCAAAATCTAGATTACATGCTTATTAAATCTTAATCAGAAAAAAATGGCTAGAAAATAGACATAATGGAACAGAATACAGAGTCCAGAAATAGACTCACACAAATATCATCAGCTAATTTTTTATAAAAGTGAAAACACAATTTGATTGAGAAATGATAGTCACTTCAAAAAATGGTGCTAGAACAATTGGAGATCTTTATGCAAAAAAAAAAAAATGAATCTTAACACATACCTCTGACTTTATACAAAAATTAAGTCAAAAGCTATTAAGCTTCTGAAAGAAAACACGTGAGAAAATCTGTATGGACCAGGGTTTTATAGAATTTGTAGACACACACACACACACACACAAATGAAAGTCACTGGTAAATTGGACTTCATCAAAATTTTGCCCTGGCGGTTGGGTCAGTTGGTTGGAGCATCGTCTGTCCACAAAAAGATTGTGGGTTCGATTCCTGGTCAGGGCAATACTTAAGTTGGGGTTCAGTTCCCATCAGGCACGGATAGATGACAACTGATTGATGCTTCTCTCCTTCTCCCTATCTTGCTTTCTAAAAATCAGTAGAAACATCTCCTCCAGTGAGGCTTAAAAAAAAATAAAAAATTAAAAACTTGGCTCTGCAAAAGATGCTGTTAAAGGGATGAAAAGACAAGCTGTAGAGTCGGAAGCATTATTTGCCAATCACACATCTGATAAAGAACTTGTACCCAGAATACATAAAGGACTTTATTGTTTAAAACTCAGCAATATAACAAACAAACCAGTTTAAAAATTGAACAAAAGGCCCTAGCTGGTTTGGCTTAGTGGATAGATCATCAGCTTGTGGACTGAAGGGTCCTGGGTTGGATTCTGGTCAAGGGCAAATACCCAGGTTGCTAGCTGGATCCCCAGTAAGGGGCATGCAGGAGGCAGCCAATCAATGATTCTCTCTCATTACTGATGTTTCTCTCTCCCTCTCCCTTCCTCTCTGAAATCAATAAAAAATATATTTTTTTAAAAATTAGACAAAAGATCTGAACATATATTTCACCAAAGGTATATATAAGGCAAACAATATATGAAAATATTTTATATGTACATTCTGAGATGGGTAACTATTATAAGCAAAAAGGGACTTAAAAATTTCTTTGCGTTGTTACTTCAAAATACATGTAGTGAATAAGGAGCTAGAAAAAAAAGGTAAAATCTTATTTCTTTTTAAATCTGGAATTTGATTATTTCTACCTGAAGGGTACATAGAGCTTAGTTTCTAATATTGGCTCTTAGGTTTGTATTTTATATAAAATCCTGAAGTTGCCTACTAAAGCATAGGAGAAGAGTAACATTGCAAGAGTAAGGAAAGAATGGTGAAGCTAAAGAGTGTTCTAGTCTTTTAATTGTATTTGCAAAGTTTGACTTACTCAGGATTACTCTTCAAGTAATGGACAGTCTAAGATTTAAGCTCAGCTATGTTTGACTTACCTGCCATATTATACCTCCCCTGAGATGCAGTGTAAAGAATGAGATATTAGAATAATAGACCAAGGATGCAGATAGTATATGCAAGGGGATAGGTGAGAGTTTGGTATCCTGAAAACTGAGGAAACTTGTGTACATATGGACATACATCTGTAGGAATTATGATATAAAGTATTAGAGAAGTAGAGTGGGGCCAGATCAAGATGGGCCTTGTACTGGCATATTGAGAAATTGAACTTTCACATTCAGATGGTGGAGAACAATATAAAGGTTTAAAATTGGAAAGTGACATGATTAGATTTTTGTCTTAGAGGGCTCACTGTGGAAAATAAATTAGAGGTAGCCAATACTAACTAGGAGATTGCTTTAATGGTCCAAGTGCAGACAAGATATGATGAAAGCCTCAATTAAGACAGTGTTTTGTTTTTTTGGGTAATTTGCATTCAGAAAACATTTTTTTTTTCAAACATCTACAAGATGCATGTAGTAAATTCTACATAATAAAAGGCTAACATGCAAATTGTCCCCTTGACCAGGAGTTCGACCAGGAGTTCAACCAGGAGTTCAACCAGGGGGCAGGGCTGGTTGGCCAACCATCCCCTGGCTTGCCTGGCCTGATCGGCCTATTTGGAGCTGGCTGCCCAGACCCCACCCATGCATGAATTTGTGCACCGGGCCTCTAGTATAGAGATAAAGAAAGATACTATTCTTGCCCACAAAAAAGCTCTCAGCTGAGGCAGATAGCCATCTATACTCACAATGAACTCTATATAGAACAGAGGTTCAGAGATAATATAGCAACTTCTGGGGGAGAGAGAGATTAATTTGATTTTAGGAATCAGGAAGTCTGCATGTATGCATACTAGATAGCATTAATACTAGAGAAGAGTTAGAGTTTAAATAAGAGGAAATGGGTGGGAAAGGGAATTTCCAGTAGAGGAAACTGAGAAAAGTGCAGCATGTATTTGAAGAACAATCTGTTATGACTAAAAGAGAGGATATAGTTGGAAATAAAGCTGGAACCAGATCATGAGGTACCTATCAGAATACTGAAAGGAAATATAACTCATTTTGCTTGATTTATGTGTTAATTCAGGTGTACAGCTAAACATAGATCAACTGCTTTTTTCAATTAGAGCAAATTTGAAAGATTCAAGGTTGTGTGAATATTGTATTTCTATATTTTTGGAGAAGTAATACAAGTAGAAAGGTTTGGTGAGATTACTATATTAGATGATTATGTTTATTTTACTTTTTATCATTTGAAAATGAATACCAAATCCCTAGAGTAATTAAAGTGGTAGTTTAGGGAGAGTAATGAATCTACCTAGTGGCAAGATGAAAACAAATTTTATTTCTAGCACTACGCTAAAAATGTTATTTGTATAATGAATCTTTTAAAAAATATATATTTTATTTACTTCTGAGAAGAAGGGAGAGAGAGAGGTAGAAACATCAATGATGAGAGAAAGTCATTGATCAACTATCTCTAGCAAGCTTCCTACTAGGGATTGAGCCCATAACCCAGGCATGTGCCCTGACCCAGAATCCTAGTCCTCCTGGTTCATAGGTCAACACTCAACCACTGAGTCACTCCAGCCAGGCCGTGTAATGAATCTTATTTAAATTTAATGACAACTGTGATCTATGAAGACTCAGATTCTGATCCCAACATCATTTACTCTAAATGAGATCTGAACAAATCAACATTTTTCCTCATCTCAATAGGGATGTGGTCAGGCTAAATGAAATACTATAATGTATGTGAGACTACTTTTAAAACATGATGCTATTGATGGCATATGGTTATAGAGTTTAAATCCTTTGATCCTGCACAATGCAACCCTCTCATTTAACAACCATTGAAGAACTCACTTTTTGATACTCCCTTTCAACGATGGCATATCTATATATATAAAAGCCTAAGTGACCAGCCAACCAGCCAGTAGCTATGACTGAGCAATGACCACTAGAGAACAGATGCCCAACACAGGAGTGCCGAGCTACAGTAACTTTGCAGAGTGTCCTCTCCAACTCCAGGACCCTCAGGGGATGTTGGAGAGCCAGTTTCAGCCCAATCCCTGCAGGCCAGGCCAAGGAACCCCACATGCCAGAGGGACCCCATTTCACAGACGCCCTTCAAGCCCTGGCACTGCCCCAGGTGCAGCCAGCCAGAGAGGGACTGAGGGAGGTTGGCTCCAGGGCATGTCCGGCCCATCTCTCCCAGTCCTGCCCCACCAGCCACCTTCTAATTAATTTTCTTTCAATGTGCACAAATCTGTGCACTAGGCCTCTAGTTTCAAAATAAAATGAAAAATTAATTTGTCAGGAAATTGACAATAATTATTATCAATAGGATTTATGGCAACCAGAGTGGTCTTTAAGGGGATGTAGGTATTTAAGGGATTATGATACCATTGAAGCAGAAGAGATGAACTCCATCCATAGGGACATTTTGGAGATGAGCCAAACTTACCTAGAAAGGAAAGTAGTCACTGCTGTTCTTCATAAACATTCTGGTTCTCTCACCTCCTACATCCCTCTCTTGAATACAGAGAATATGTTTTGTATAGATGTAAATATTGCTAAAATCATGTGCCTATAAAACATGAACACATGAAATTACTTAAGACAGTAATACATTAAGTGCCAAATGGCATAGACAGACTGAGTACTCTAAATACATAGGAAATTCCAAGTAAAATGTTGTTAAGTCAGATGAGGTTAATTGGTGTTCCTGAAGGTGTGTGTTAAGGCAGGTTGGTTGTGCCAACAGCCAGAACCTCAAGTGGGATAAATAGATTACAAGAGGATTTTGCTAGTAAAAGAATCGGTCTCTTCTAAATTAATAGGTATGCTAATTTGTTGTACTTTAATTAAATTATTAATTTCCTTTTTATTTTATTTGTTCCATTTTGAATACTTATAAAAATGGAAGCATTATTTTTTTTGGAACATCCTGTTTATAACAATAACATAACTTCATAAAAACAAAAATAGCATGTGTCTACAAATGTGATTATGGACATGTTCATTTAAGGAAACAAGTTTAAAAGATAAATTTCTAACTTTAGCTAGTGTAGGCAACTGTTTTATTTTAGAAAGATAAATGTCCTGCTGAAAATTCACTGATGACATTTATTGCTTAGGAAAGCGGTGTCATTTTATTTTTTCCTTCTATGTGTTTTTTTAATGTAGCACTTAAAATCTTAGTAAACAAAACAAACATAAAATGTCACTTTTTAAAATGAAATACTAGTAATAAAGTTTTCCTGTGTACTCTTAACATTGTTATTCTGCTTGAATATTTACAATATTAGAATTTTGATATACCAAGAGTTTTAAGATACAGCTTAAGTGTTTTAAGATAGGTTTTTAAAGGTTTTTCCCCCCCAAATTTTACTCGATGAATGGAGTACTTTTATGGATTGACATGACTTGATTTTCTGCATTTGATGAGATGATTGATAAACAAGGCTACTGAAAACAGTTGTGTAGGTTGTGACCAGAAAAATGGGGCTTAGCCAGAAAGTGTGACCTATAGTTCCACTCCAAGCCAAGTGTGTTGGTGAAGGGCCTCATTCACCAAGGAATGGGTGCCTTTTTCTAATCTTTCAGCCAAGAAAAGGTGTATTTATATTCTTGGAGGTGCCCACAGAGGGGGCGCCTTTTTCTAGTTCATGTAAAGGCACTTCATGTGCTAAGGCTATGGATAGATTTAGAAGTAAAAGATAATGAGCAGGTAGATATGGTGGTCTGTTTGCCAGTGTTTACTGTGGCACAAAGGCCTAGGTGTGGCAGGTTTTAGTCACAAAAGGCAACTTAGAGACAATGTATTGATTGCAGTAGGAAGAGCTTTGGGAAGGGCTTTTAAAGCCAGGGTTATACTCCTTGTACATGTTTATTTTCCCAGCTGTTTGGAGTTGGGTGTTCTTTTTTGAAAATGAAAGGTTTGAACTACCTTCCACCTGTAAGGTTACATGCAGTACAACTTAAATGAAAATTTTAATCCAGAGCATGGTAAGCAGCGAGAAGTTGGAGCTGGGAATTTTTCAAAATAGCACATCTTTCGTGTCATTAAAAGACCTTGAGATGTCTATTTAAGTGATCTATAATAGTAAGTCTTGAAATCAAGTACTCCTACTGTCTATTTACTTTCGGTTTAATTTGCCTCTTCTCCTTCTCCTCCTCTCCCTCTTCTTCTTATTCTTTTTAGTATTATTTATTTATTTATTTATTCATTCATTCATTCATTTAAATAAATCTTTATTGTTCAGGTTATTACAGGTGTTCCTCTTTTTCCCCCCATAGCTCCCCTCCACCCAATCCCCCACCCCACCCCATGCCCTTACCCCTCGCCACTGTCTTCATCCATAGGTGTAAGATTTTTGTCCAGTCTCTTCCCGCACCCCTCACACCTTTTTCCCCTTGAGAATTGTCAGTCCACTCCCTTTCTATGTCCCTGATTCTATTGTATTCATTAGTCCATTCTGTTCATCAGATTTTTCATTCACGTGATTTTTAGATTCACTTGTTGGTAGATATGTATTTGTTGTCATTTTGTTGTTCATAATTTTTATCTTTACTTTTTTTCTTCTTCCTCTTCTTAAAGAATACCTTTCAGCATTTCATATAATCCTGGTTTGGTGATGATGAACTCCTTTAGCTTTTTCTTATCTGTGAAACTCTTTATCTGATCTTCAATTCTGAATGATAGCCTTGCTGGGTAGAGTAATCTTGGTTGCAGGTTCTTGCTCTTCATCACTTTGAATACTTCTTGCCACTCCCATCTGGCCTGCATAGTTTCTGTTGAGAAATCAGCTGACAATCGTATGGGTACTGCCTTGTAGGTAACCAGTTGTTAATCTCTTCTTGCTTTCAAGATTCTCTCTTTGTCTTTTGCCCTTGGCATTTTAATTATGATGTGTCTTGGTGTGGTCTTCTTTGGATTCCTCTTGTTTGGGATTCTGTGCACTTCCTGTACTTGTAAATCTATTTCTTTCACCAGATAGGGAAAGTTTTCTGTCATTAGTTCTTCTAATAGGTTTTCAATATTTTGTTCTCTCTCTTCTTCCGGCACCCCAATAATTCAGATGTTGGTATGCTTAAAGTTGTCCCAGAGGCTCCTTACACTATGTTTATATTTTTGGATTCTTTTTTGTTTGTTTGTTTTTCTGGTTGGATGTTTTTTGTCTCCTTATATTTCAGATCTTTGGTTTGATTATTGGAGTCCTTTGATCTACCGTTGAATTTCTTTATAGTCTTTATTTCAGATAGTGTATGCTTAATTTCTCTCTGTTCCTTTTCCATTTTCTTGGCATTCTCATTAAGGTCCTTGAAGGTCTCACTAAGTTACTTGGAGGTCTCATCACCAAGTTTCTTAGCGGTTTTTAGAAGATTCTTGAGTAACCTTATAAATGTGGTCCTGAACTCTTTGTCCAATATTCTAGTTTCCTACATTTCTTTCATTTGTGACATGTTTCTTTGTCTCCTCATTTTGCTGCTTCCCTGTATTGATGAAGTGGAAGAACTGCTGTGCTGGAGACATACCTATGGGGTAGGATTTGCTTCAGTGGGGCTTTGATGCTCACTGAGTCTGCCTCTTGAATGTTTCACTTATGGACCTGAACAGTTGAATTCTGGTGTTGACTTACACTGGCCTCTAGATACACCAGCTTCTGGATCTCCAGTGGAGTGCAGGTCAGCTATTGTCTGAGGCGACCCAACACGAGCTACAGTGAGGTCTGCAGATTTCTCCTGGTCTGACCAGAGCTGCAATTTAGGTTAAGCTGTGAAAGGGCAGACCATTTATATGCAAATGTCACTGTGCACAGCTCGGGTGGGTTTGCAGATTGTGCAGGGTGGGGTCTCAGGGAGTCACTAGGCTAGGATGTGGCAACAGCAATGGCTGCCACTCAGCCTTCTCTGTGTTTCTGCGTCTCCAAGTACCCACGTCCTGCGCCCTGCACAGTGAACAATGATCACTGCGGACACCTCTGTAAGGGAGCCACCCCCACTTTCCGACCCAATGCAGACAATCCAGCTTCTCCCTGTAGTAGCCTGGGTCACCAGCGTCTCCCCAGAAACTGGAGTTCAGAGTAATCAGGAGCCCGTTTCCCTTCGGGTTGAAAAAAAGCAGCGCCCAAAGTCGCCTGCTGCTTACCCGCCTTGCATGCCCCCACACTTCAGCTTTTCAGCGTTTGTGTACGTCCCACTGCTCCTCTCTCTTTCCTTCTAGTTGCAGAACTTCCACTCGGCCATCTTTCCCGTGTTTCTGGGTGATAGACGTTTTGTCTTTTAGTTGCAGTTTTGAAATTGTTGTGCGAGGCAGCAGTTTAGGTGTTTACCTATGCTGCCATCTTGGCTTCTTTCTCCCTCTTCTTCTTCTAATCTGATTTGTTGGTACTCCTGTTTTATTTTTTATCTTGCTTTGCTAGAAGCTTAGATAGTTGATTCCAGACTTTCTTCTTTTCTGCTAGAAGCATTTAAAGCTCTAAATTTCTCTCTGAGCACTGCTTTCTCTGCATTTTACGAATTTTAATATTCTATATAGTAAAGAGGTAATATGCAAATTGACCCTCACAAGATGGCTGCCTGTGATCAGGCCAGCAGGGGGGTTAGTGATGGATGACCAAATGACTGAACAAGCATGCTGTGGGGTGACCAGGCCGGCATGGGGGTTAGTGAGGGATGGCCAAACAACTAAACAGCAGGCTGTGTAGTGCAACCAGGCCAGCGGGGGGTGGGGAGGACTGTTGGGGATGACCAGGCTGACAGGAGGTGCAGTTAGGGGCAATCAGGCTGATGGGGGGATTGCAATTATGGGCGGCCAGGCAGGCAGGTGAGCGATTAGGAGCCAGCGGTCCAGGATTGTGAGAGGGATGTCTGACTGCCAGTTTAGGCCCGATCCAGGGATATCCCCCAAGAGGCCCAGATTGGAGAGGGTGCAGGCTGGACTGAGGCCCCCTGCCCACCCCTCCACCCCCGCACGATTTTCATGCACTGGGCATCTAGTGTTGTATAACAATCTGTTTTATGTGTCATATGCCTAAGTTATAGGCCCTAGTTCTTCAATCAAACACTAATATAGTTGTTGCTCTGAAGATATTCTATACATGTGATTAAAGCCCATAATCAGTGACATTATGTAAAGGAGATTATCTAAGATATTCCAGGGTCTGATTCCATCAGTTAAAAGACCGAGAAGCAGAGCTGAGGCTTCCCTTGAAGAAGACATTCCAGTCATAGCCATCCACAGTAGTTTGAAGTTGTGCTATGGGGAAGACTTCCAGCTTACTTGCCCTTCTTGATGCATAATTCTTGGTCCAGATCTTTGGGATTTACTATTTACTGTGTGTGTGTGTGTGTGTGTGTGTATTCATATTCTACTAGTCCTGTTTCTCTGGTTGAACCTGGACTGATAGAAATGTGCTTATATCATAAGTTTCCCTTCTGTCTTTTTTTTACCTTTGGGTCATTTAGAAGTGTGCTGTTTATTTTCCAAATATTTGGGAATTTCCCAGATATTTTTCTGTTACTGATGTCTAAATTAATTTTATTGTGGTCAGAGGACATATTCTGTATGATTTCAGTTATTTTACATATATTGAGACTTGTTTTTTGCCCCAGGATGTGGCTTATCTTGGTGCATGTTCCATCCATGTGTATTTGAAAAGAATGTGTATTCTGCTGTGGTTGTTTAGAATGTTCTAAAAATGACTCCAATATTTTTTATGGCACCTTAGACGTGTATTTTAATGCTTAAATTGTACCTGGTAGCTTACACATTTTCTATATTGATCTGATTTTTTGGAAATGAACTTATTTCTGAATATTTAAAAGGCCAAGGAGTAAGCTCTGACTTGATTAATTATTTCAATTAGTAAGTTAACAGTTATTTTTAATTTAATTTAATTTTTTTTGCTATTTGGTTATTTGCAATAGGTCATATAGTATATGACAACTGTTAGTTCATGTATTTTGCTTTTAGTTTTATCCTATATAATACCTAGAAATGTTTCTCAGTTTCCTGCTGATTATCCAAGAATAAATTTTTAGTTGTAAACTTTTTTGGATGTGTCCTACATAATTTTCTTCAGAAAACTTTGCATGTATGTGTGTGGCACTTTTGTTTTTTCAGCCTAAGAATAGATAAAGCACAAGGAAAGGAAAAATCAAATCAGTATGTTCTTCTTTGGAATAAGTTTTCCCATCTTTAAGAAAGCACTATTGGTCAGGGTTAAAGTGGCCTTTGAATTTTCACAGTGCGTTGTTGTTTTGTTTAACCCAGTGAAAGAACAGCAAGTAAACAAAAGCAAGTATTTGGGTCCTTTTCTTAGGAGACTCCCCACATTATTCCTTTAAATCATATGCTTATTACTTGTGATTAGTCTATAATTTATGTAATATATACTATAATATTCTATAATGAGTGGGAAATAGATTAGATGACCTGTTTAAGCTTTTGAGAATTGAGAATATTCCTTACATTTGAGACTTGGATGGTGCCTGAGAAGCAATCTAAGATAGAATCTCACCAAGTCCCAAAACTCATTTTCCTGGAATTTATTCCATGTTATAAGCTGATATACCATCTTTGTCTGGGGTTTATTTTTCCGTGTTGTTTCTTTCCCCATTACCCTTACTAATTGAAACTTGACAGTAAAAAAAGAAACTCACTTGTAAGAATAAAAATATATTGTGTTGTGATAGTAGAAAAAGTATTGCTTTGGAGTCAAATAGACCCAGTTTGGAATACCAGTTGTGCCGTTTTTAAATTTAGGGCCTTTGGATGAATTATTTAATCTGTGCCTTGGCTTCTTCATTTAAAAATAGGAATAAAAATTTTTATTTTATCAGATTATTATATGATGAGTTAGTAGCATTCCATAAATCATAGTTATTAAAATTTCATCAGTTAGATTTTCTTTTTCTGTTTTCAAGATATTATGTACTTATAATATTATTCTCCAACATATTTTCAGAATCTTTCAAGTGATTCTTTCTGAATACTGTTTACTTACTCTTTGAGTTTCTTAATTTAAGAAAAATAATTAATGTATAATACATTACAAATGTTATTGATTAATTTTAGAGAGAGAGAGGTGGGGGGGGAGATAGTGACATTGATTTGTTGTTCCACTGAATTATGCATTCATTGGTTGCTTCTTTGTATGTATGTGCCAACACTACGGTCGAACCTGCAGTCTTGGTGTACAGGGTCAATGCTCTAACCAACTAAGCTACCTGGCCAGGGCCTATAATACGTTTTTTAAACATCTAGGATGAGTTATTTAGACTACTTTCATTTCCCCATCAAGTAGCATTTAATCTTCTGCCCTACTTAATCTTCCTATGCCAAATATTCACAGCAGCTAAATAGAATTATGAAAGTATAAAGTTAGACAATTCATATCAGCTGTGTCTCAGTTTCTTCATTTTACAGACAGAAGTTTTAGAGGCCAAGTGACTTGATCAAAATCATCTTGTTACTGTCAACCTAGGTAGTTCCATTGAATCTGAATGTGAATCTGGCATACTTTTCCCTATACTTCCTTCTAACATTCATCAGTTTATAATAACATATTAAACTATGTAAGTAGCTATTAACTTCACATTATTTTTCCTCTACTCACTAAATAGTTAACAAAAAAGGATATGTGTAAGTAAAAGGCCGGGAAGCTGTCTAGCCAATGGTCATCTGATATATGGTAAATACCCAAGCATTGTGAGAGGAATGAGTGAATGCTGAATCTATGATTCATACAAATAATCATGCCAGTGATTGTGCAAAATGAAAGTGTGATTTTTAGTATTTTTACATTTATTTCAGACAAATTTGGTTACAAAGAGTAATTAGGCTATGAATGTCAATTCTCATAAAATGATTTTTCTTGATTTGGGCTTTCTGAAAATCAGGCCTTATCTATACCTTTTAAGACTCATATGTTTTATTATTTTATTGTTAGATTATGTGTTAGTACCAGGAAATTTAGTCAATTTCCAATTTTAGCATTATTGGCTCAATGTCAGGGCACTTACTGACTCATAATATAAATGGATCATATTTGTAATTTTATTTGTATGTTATTTGAAACTGAAGAAAATTTTCCTATGGAAATAGGCTGTATTTGATCATTGCTTTTTTCCCAATTTGGGAAATTTAATTTGGGATCTATTGGAACACCACTAGGAAAAAAAAATGGTATCAAGAAATAAATATGTAACCTATATTTGTATACATGCACAAAAGTATGTGTGCATGTGTATAAATCTCTGGAATACTATTAGAATCACCCATAAGGTCACACATTATTGTAGAAGTTATCCTAACAATATCTTCAATGACAGGTCTGAGGAAGGAGAATCATTTAAATCAGTCTATTCACTCAGTTTTCTAGTTAACAGTGAACATTTTATTGAGCATCTGCTGTGTGGTTATGGCATATTTTAAGAAGTTTCTATCTCAACTGGATATTTTAAGGATGGATAAGATTTAAAATCTTGTGCTTACATCAGTATTTGCTTCGTATTTTAAATACTATCTGTTTGTGAATTATAGATTTACTTTTGTGTTCTTCGAACATTCAGGAGTACTCAAATAGGTTTGCTAGTCGTTTGACCCTCAGAGCTTTCTAATGTTTTATTATTTTCCGCTTAGTCAAAAAACTACTTTTAGAAGATGCTAAATACCAGGTTCTTGCATTATAGAATTATAATTGCCAAGCTAATTTTCACATCTGTGTCAGTATATACCCTTCTTAATAGGGAAACAGGGAATCCCATGTTAGAAGCAAGCCAACCTCCAAAAGATGGATAATAACTGTGGAAGCAGCCAGGGGCCTTTTTGTAACAAAAATATTGTGCTCAGGGTTGAAATTTCATAGAATTAATAGTCTTTACTGCTTTATCAAGGGTACTATTAAGTGAAACTTGCTTTATTATTTTTTTCTCTCTCTACTGTAAGCACCTGGCAGTGACAAATACAATGACTTCTAGCAGAGTGCTGCCTCCGCTGCAGTTTTACCGGCTGCTGCTCTGTACATCAGTACAAGATGTGTAAACAGTGAAAAGAGGAAATCTCATCTCAATATTATTGCTAAAATTGTGTTTACGTCATGGACTCTCTTGAAATGGTTTCAGGGTCCACAAAGCATAGAACTTTGGGAACTGCTTGTGCAGTGATTTAAAAGCAGATATCACAACCTCTGCAACTAAATGATCTGGCTCTGCCTGGTTGTGAGATCTAGAGTCTAATTCCTTCGGCTTTCTTTGTGTGCTGAGTATATCAGTGCTGTATGTAAGATTCGTGTGAGGGTATGACTTAAACTAGACTTGTACCTCGCATAGAGTAAGCGTATCTGTTTGCAGATTATTTTGTATTGTCAGATTAATTATGGATATTTGAAAACTCCAAGTTCATCTCACCACTTTCAAATCAGCTCATATTTAAACAAGACCAAATAGCTGACACATTTCAGTTCTGAAGACTCTAAGAGATAGCTTTTGTATACAATACCTTGTTTACACCACTTTAGGGTTTCAGAGTGCACTTTGAATTGCTTTGCCAGCAGTGATGCTTCCCTGTAGTTCTGCAACTGGATTCTCTTACTGACCGTGTGCTTTTATGATGATTCCTTCTGCAGTTTAAATGGCCTTGAGAGATGTTTTCAGTGTTAAGGGGTTGTTGGATTGATTTGGTGGTGAATGAGGGCACAACTTGTTTAGTCTTGAAAGTTAAACAACCATTGGTATTGCTTTTTGTGGGTAAATTGCTTTCAGTTCATATGTTCTTTGCAACCTGGATTTATTTGAAAGTTGTTAGTTCTGTGATAAACTAATTTTGATTCTCTTTTTCCTATGGTCTTCATCCAGAGCTTTGTTTTAAGAGGTTAGTTACTGTCTTTGCCCATGCAGCATAGGAGGAAAGTAAGTAAATCCATCATTTATCCCAAACATACAAGCTGTTGAGAGCTTATATCTTTTTTGAATAAAGTTGCCAGAACTTTCGATTGAATGGAAGTGAAAAAAAAAAAAAGTAGCTTAACTGTACTTTTGGAGCCAACATGAGTCTTTATGCTATTGATCAATAACATTGAATGAAATTATTGTTAGAATAGTAAATAACAATTACTTCAAATTGGACAGTATTACTAAACATGAGATGGGGGGAAACAATTGTGAATTTTTTTTGGAAACATCCTTAAAATTTGCCCCCTCTTTGAAAAAAATAAATCATGTTGCATCATTAATATTCAAATTGTACATTCTAAAGAAAGTAAAACCGAATTAATTCTTTGAAAAATTTCAACATTTATTGAATTACATATGTTCACATAAAAAGTTAATGTGGAAAATTCTTGTTGTCATCTTTGTAACAAGAAACAAACTTTGCTCTTTCCTGATTCGAACTTTTAAGTGAACTCTTCCCTGTCTCTCATGCTAACTCAGTACTCTACTATATAGCTTAAGCAAAAAAGGAGCTCGCTTTTTTTTTTCCTTTTTCCTTTTTTTTAACTAAGAGGACTTTAATGTAATTTGCTAGGACTCTACAAAGATCTGGAATAATTTCATATTTTGTTTTAACCTCATGTTTATAATTGGGTTTTTGGAGCTCTATGAAACGCCTTTCACTCTGAAGTTAGACTAGATGTTAATCACTCTTCGGAGCCTGGCCAAAAGGTAACGGTCAGTTCAGTGACACACTCACAAGGAAGATGAAGATTTCCAAGCATTTATCTTAACTTTACTTTTACTGACGCATGTCTTTTCTTGCATTTTCTGCTGTTTGTTTTGATTGAAACTGAAGTGTTTCTTTGTAAACTCCAAAGACACATATGTGTTCTCTACCTACGGCCCAAAAGTTTCCCATTCATGTGCTTCTACTGTGCTGTTTAGACTTGTGTACACCTAAGCTCTTAATCCTTTCCCCTGAGCCATCTCCAAAAGAAAGTTTCATATTTGGTGAAACAAAAATTGTTTCTAAAGATTGTCCTTGGATTCAGTTATAGAACAGGAAAAGAATTTGCAATGCTGGGAGTTCCCTGGCTTCCACCTCCAAAGTAACTGAAGGTTTCTGGAGCCTGCAAATGTCCCGCGCCTAAGAGTACAGAGACACGTCTTTTAAAATCTGGACTAACAGACAGAAGTGGGGAACATTATAATAGTGTACTTTCTTGTGGTTTTTAGGTTCATAAGCATAATTTTATTTGAAAAATAAAAAGCTACGCTTTCAGGCACATATTAGTAACTTTTCTAACAATAGGATATCTCAACTTCCTCAATATGTATTAAAACAGTCTTTAAATAGTAAACATCTCCCAACATTGTACCTGGAAAATTTCTTTTTAGAAGTTACTAAATAATGAACAATTACTTTCTCTGTAAAGTGAAAAGTCTAAATTACATGTTTAGAGGGTTATAGGCTAAATCCGTGTTCCTCATTCCCATTACATGCACATCCATAGAACAGAAGGCAATCCTGCCTGTGCATATCTCACGCATTCAAACTGTAGATTGCTGAGCATTTGGCCAAAATAATTATATACTTTGGCTTGGGATGTGGAAACAGCAAACTTTCCACTTTCCATTATATAAATTAGTAGTGGAAATAGCTGTATATTTCTCTATGATATCTTGCTAAATACAGGTAATGCCGATTTGTTTCTGTTAAAAGGAATAATATGCCACGAATTGATAGTCAAATTTTTGTGTAACTTACATTGTATATTAATATGTTTTCATTGTCTGGAATATCCGGTATCTTCCAATAATGTTTTTCTCTCAAGACCCATGGAATTATAGCCTGCAGCAAAATTAATCAGACTTCTCTAGTGACTTGTTTTATAAGATGTATTTATATTATGAGGGTTTTTTGTTTATTTGTCTTTATGAGGGAGACCTCTTTTTTCTTGCTAAAGGAAACAAGACGTGTTCTGCCATGATATATGTTGCTTCCATATCTCTTGTTTCTTTGTGAGCCCATCTTAATTTGAGGGACTCTTGAAATGTGGGCAATCAAGCCCAAACTAAGATTGAAAACTTCCTTGTGTGATTTTAATGATAAAATAGATAGACATTTAGTTGCTTAACTAAAAAGAAAATATTGAATTAAGAAGTAAACTACTCTTCAAATTTTATCCCACATCCAGTTTAACAAATATTTAAATACTCTATTCCAATAAGTATTTAATTATTACACTTAAGGCACTTGGCTGAGACTATATTATTATTGTCTATATGTATTCTGTATATATGAAAAGCTAATATGCTAAGTGTCCAACCATCCAACTGGTTGCTGTGACACTCACTGACCCCCAGGGGGCAGATGCTCAATGCAGGAAATGCTGAAATGCACTGACTTGGCAGTGATGGTTCTCAGGTGATGCACCCTGAAACCAGAGAGGAGGGAGCCCGATTACTCATGGGGCCTCGTGATTCCACCTTTGGCATTGGGTTATGTTGTTGCTGGGGCATTGTCAGCCCCCAATCTGGCTTACTGCACACTTGTGTTTGTGTTCCACACCCTATACCAGTGGTTGACAAACTCATTAGTCAACAGAGCGGCAAACCACGCCTCATGAGCCCCAGTTTGCCGACTACTGCCCTATACGACAGCAACTTTGTAGAGTGCCCTCTCCCACTCCGGGATCCCTTGGGGGATGTTGGAGAGCTGGTTTCAGGCCAGTCCAAGGGATCCCCATCTGCCTGGGGAACCCTAATCATTCCACAGACATGGGAGAGGGACCATTGGAGGTTGGCTCCAGGGCATGTCTCCCAGTCATGCCCTGCTGGCCACCTTCTAATTAATTTTCTTTTAATGTGCATGAATTCATGCACTTGGTCACTAGTCAATTTATAAATAATAATGGTATTTAATGAACCTTCAGCAAATGGCTTGCAGTTAGGTTCCAATACTTCTGAGGCCCCACTTTTTCAAAGTGTGACTAAGTCCTATTCATTGCTTGGTTCTATAAGACAATGAACAGGAAAAAGAAGAGATCAGTTTCAAGAACTCGGCACCAATAGCACTGATTATTTGCTGTGACTTTCCAGAACCTTATGTGATATGCTCTATTTTTAAATTTTACTTAACTGTTATGTTTTTATTTTCATTCAATTACTAATCAAGAATTTCCTCTGTGAAGATGTTTTTGCCATTCTTGGAACCACAAGGAGTTTTTCCTTTTAATAATGATGCTGTTTGCTGAGGTCCCAGGCATGTGACCTTTAAAGAAAAAAAAAGCAAATCATTTTCCTACTTTTAGTATGTGGTTAGGAGTGAGTTGGCCCATTCACATCAAGCTTAATTTGATGTGAGTTAGTGCTAACCTTTGACAGAATTCCTGGTTTAAGATTTAGACCAGAGTAGACAATAAATCTTACTGTTTAAATCACCTACCAGGGTAACAGTACTGTTTGTAACATTTCTCCAGCCTTCATTCCTAAATCTGTTATTCTGTGATGTAAAGCCTTGGTTGCTTTTCAGCACTTTTAAATTTGTTTGCAGAAGGTGGGGCCCAGAAAATGTGCCCATCATTGAATGCTCTAAGTTTAGCTGAGGAAAAGCAAGGCGCTGCAACGTTTCTATTCTAAAAATGTTGTATTTATCTGAGTTACCGGACTGGTTTACATAAATGAGAAACTAAGATTTTCCATACACCAAGAAAAGTTTCAAAAGGATGGCTTTTGTGCTTGCCACTTCATACCCACCAAATGTTACAAACAAATACTCATGCCTGCAGTAGGCCATTTGTTGATATGCGTAATTGTGCTTCATAAGTCCTCAAGCTCAGGACTTTTCCAGGTACTCATGGGAAATCCTCAGAGGATTAGCCCTCCTTCTGCATATCTGGAGTGAGGTGTAGCTTTTAAGATTTACAAATTTATTTTTTGCCTAAAAGTAGGTAGATGAGAGGCTCACTTTATTTCAGATAGGAATTCTAACACCTTTGGTGTGAAATGGCACTATTGTTACCTTTATCATATGTAACTACATTTTTGGTTTTAGGGATTGGGAATTAAAGATGTTAAAATCTTTAATAGCTTATTTTTATGCTAGTTGACTTTTAAAAAGACCTTTGTACACTGATACGTTTTTAATGTGACTCCATTGCTTACTTTGGCTACTAAAGTGCTAAATTTGGTGTCAAAAATTATGAGAAGATAAATCAGTCTCTCTCATAAGGCAACCAGAAAGATTTTAGTGAAGATAGTGTTTAGTATTTAGGATTAGTGTTATCTCTAATTAGATAGCAAAATGGTTTGTCCTTAAGCCAGCAAAAGCCAGGCTTAATGAAATCCCTCTTACCATTTCTTTTCCTTTCCTTTTCTTTCCTTTCTTTCCTTTTCTTTTCTTTTCTTTTTTTTCTTTTCTTTTCTTTCTTTTCTTTTTGACTTAAAAAGCAAGAAAACAAGCAGAACAAAAACAGCTCTCATGTATCTTTATTATTTAGAGTTCTACAAGTTTACAAATCATTAATTTAGCATGTCATTTAACCTTTTCTGTCTTTTGAATTATCATTTCTAAAAAGCTGAAGTATCTCTTAAAAGCACCTTACTAACATTGCATTTTTCCTAGAGATTCTTGAATTATCTAAATATAGCTTCCTGATCAAGACCTCTCCTTACTTAAGAGTGACTTCGATTAATCAAATGAACATTCTGCACAAATAGTATTGGTCACACAATCAACTTATTCTTCAGTAATTAGAATTACTTAAAGTGTTTAGATTGCCTCTGCTATCTTAGTTTTTCTCTAAGTCAAGTACACTGTTTTGGCTGCCTGGTAGATTGACAAGAGAACATTAAAAACATATATACATATAGATGTGTGCCTTTTAGCTATAGTTTCCAATTTCATTAACCAAAATCCACTATTTTATCAGAAGTAAAGCCAAGCCCAGCTGGTGTGGCTCAGTGGTTGAGCATTGACCTATGAACCAGGAGGTTGTGATTCGATTCCTGGTCTGGATACATGCCTGGGTTGCAGGCTTGATCCCCAGGAGGGAGTGTGCAGGAGGCAACCAATTCTTTCTCATCATTGATGTTTCTATCTCTCTCTCCTCTCTGAAATCAATAAAAACATTAAAAAAAGAAAGTAAATTCAGGGCAGACACAGATACACTATAATCTCAGCATAGCTTTTTTTAGCCACCATGGTCCCTAGTGGGGGTCAGCAGTTGCTAATAACAATATGCATGCAAGATAGGGTCCCTGAACCAGGAAAGTTTATTTCTTGCCATGTCACCACCCTTTTACTTCACTCTTCTAAAAGAAATAATCCGTGGGCTATTCAATTTTCATAACTATTCCAGAAGAATGTGGAGTAATCTGTGGACTTCCTTTTAAGGAAATGTTTATAATTACTAGACTTTTCTGGTTCTTAAACCCAGCTCAGTGTCAGCAAGGACACATTCTCATCCAGAGGGAGAAAGCAGAGTTAATCCCCAGGTGTCCTCTGCCTCTTAGCTTGCAAGTAGTCTGGAAAGCCCATTTCCCCATAAGTATTAAAGCTGACATCTATAACTTTGATTCTTAAAATAACCAAGTAAGCTCTTGGTTTTTGCCTTAAAAAAAAAAAAAAAAGAACTATGCTAATCTAAATTGACCAAATTTGTAAAATTGTTTATGATGTTTGGATTTAGAATGATTATTATACTCGGGTTTGAATGTGGTCATATAAGCTTAAGGTATTTATAAAAAATAATGAGTCATATTGTGAAAACTTGACTCAAGAGAAACTGAGAAGCTATCTAGTCTATCTCTTTAATAGGAAAAGAATCTTTCAAAACCTTTCAGGCTGGCCATAAGAGAAAAAAATATTTGTCTACTCACAACACTTTTGACAACAAATGTGTGGGTTTTCAAAACCAAGCCATTCTGCACAGATACTAACCAGGTTTGTGCAATTTAATTTAAATCTGATACTTACTACCTGGAGTTAGTGCACACCTTATAGGTTTCATACATAATTTACTCCCTAACTTCTATCCCCTGCCTGATCTCATACTTCTTATACTGTAGCTTTTTCACCCTAAAGTCCCACAAGGTTGCCCCCTCACTTCACATGCCCATTGTAAGTATGTAGTGGGGTCCCAGGTTACCCACACTTCTATCCAACTTGGCTACAACCCCCCTCTCAGTTTCAATAATTTGCCATAACAGCTCAGGAACTCAGAAAAACACTTTTGTTTACTCGTTTATTTTAAAGAAGTTTATAAGGGATACAAATGACTAGCCATATGACAATGACAAGGTACATAGCATTAGATCTCCAAGGATGCCAGGCCCTGGAGCTCCTGTCCCCTTGGAGTTTAGGGTACACCACCTACCCAGCACATGGATGTTTTACCACCCAGAAGCTCTCAAACCCCATAGTTTAGGGATTTCCGTGGGGCCTTCATTACACAGTCATGGTTGATTAGTAACCCAGTCTCCAGCTCCTCTCAGCCCCAGAGAATGGGGGGAGGGCCTGAAAGTTCCAAGCTTCTCCATTGCTTGGTCCTCTGGTGACCAGCCTCCATTCTGAAGTTGTTTAGCCACCAAGAATCGCTTCATTAGAACAGAAGATGCTTCTACCACCCAGGATATTCCATGGGATTTAGGAGCTATGTGTAAGGCGCTCCTCTCACCCCATAACTCAGGAACTTACTAGGATTTTAGAAGCTCTGTGTCAGGAACCAGGGGCATAGACCAATTTTTTTTTTCTTATGTCGCAGACCATTTTTATAATTTTAATTCAGCCCTCTGTGAATTCCTAACTTCTGTGCCTGACATATACCAGGTGATAAAGAAATGTTTATTATGTGAGTAATAAGTAAAGTACTTGTATGTATTAACTAGTTTCATTAGGCCCTTAAATATATTAGGTGCGCAGAGATAAAATGTTTCTTCTTAAATTTTTGTGTTCAGAAGAAACATTTATTCAGTATTCACCTGCTGTACATTGAATTACGGTAGCCTCTGTGAAGATTCCAATAATAATGAAATGATAGTACAAAAGTTATAATGCAAGGAATCATGGAATGGGGTAGAGGACAGAAATTGAGGAGCATGTATATATGACATAGGCACTGTTAAAGGAATTCAAGTTGACTTTTTAATGAACAAAGAAAGCTTGACAGAGTAGGCAGCATTTAAGGTAGGCCTTAAAAACTGAGTGGGATAAAGACAGGCAGAATTTGAAAAGAATTTGAATAACTACTTAGACGCCAGGAAACACAAGACCTGGTGAGAGGACTGGGAAAGGCCAAATTATCTCCATAGGCAAATACTGAGAAAAGAACTGTTGGACTGGAGTGTGGGGTTCTTGAGGGAGACCGTTTCAGCTTTCTTCTGAGGTCTATTTAAGGTTTGTGAGCACCCCATTAATAAGATGGATTACAATGGAGGATGATCAGTTAGGAATTTGGGGCAGTTAAACAGGGAGAGATTAAAGCACTTGAAAAGAACATGGAAAAGAGAAGATGGGGGAAAGTTGAATGTGAAAGAAAAAAATGGCAACTTGATTGAGTGCCCAAAGAGGCTGGAATCGGAGAGAATTCTGACACTTCTTACAAGGAGCATGCTAACTGCCTAAGCAAGACCATCTGTAGCCAGAAGACTGCAAATTATAAACTCCCTTAGCCCTCATTTTTCAGGGCTCTCTTTGGGAGGAAACTACTGCCGATGAGCTTCCTCCAGGGACATAGCCCTTCAAGCTTAGCTTCTCTGGAGCCAAACCTCCAGCTCTGTGTCTGGGAGTCATTGTGATAGGAGCAAGTGGCTAAGTGTGTCAGGCAGAGAAGTGAGCTCTGCAAGTTGCTCAGTCAGAGGAGAGTGGCTGCTGCACCCAAGTAATGTCCTCAACGGAAAATAGATATAAGAACAAAGCCTTCCCAAGAATTGATCAGAGGAGTTGGCAGAAAAAGGAGCTTATTGTTCTGTGTGTTTTAATAATCTCTCTTTTCATTCAGAAAAAGTAATACGTACTCATTGAGGACATTCAGAAGACAATAAAAAGTCGGGGGTGGGGGGAGTGTTTACAAACTATATAGAGCTGTTAATATTTTGGTATAGTTTCTACAAGTTTTTCTCTGAAGCAGGATTTTTCAGCTGAAGGTAACTGTGCACCATGTAGTAAAGGCGAAAGAGACCTACTATGATTGCTCGTTACTACTTGTCAACAGCAAGTGGAAGTTAGATCATAAAAGGGCTTATGTGTTTGTTAGAGAGCTGTTGGAGAGTTTTATGCCTGGGGTGGGGTGGGGACATGATTAGATTTACACTTTGGAATGGATCTGTTGGCTATTGTGTAGACAATGTATTAGAGGGCCCAAGGCTTGCTGCTCAAGTCATAAGGGGCTAACCAAGGCATTGGGAAGAAGGGAAGGAGTTTGAGAGTTTTATAAAGAAAAAATTAACATGATGTAGTGCTTGCAAAGGTAGGGAGATGGAGAAGCATGCTATACTTTCCTATTTCTGCTTTATTACATCCTCTCACTTTAAAACTATCTCAATTAGATGTCCTGCAGGAACTTCAGATTCAACATGTCCAAAACAGAAATTACCAACATTCTTACCAAAATTACTCCCCACCCTAAATTCCCTTTCTCAGGCCCTATGTTCTTGCCCTCTTAGTTGCCCAAGCTAGAAATTTGGAAGTCATTCTAGACTGCTATTTCTTCCATAAGTCTACCTCTCCATCTAGTCAGTCACCATACCTACCAGATCTTTTACTTGAATCTTTAAAATCAATTTCTTTATATCTTCAATGTCTCTATAGTTGCCAAGTTCTGGTTTTCATTTTTGACCTCTGGGTTGTGAACTACAATCTATAGACCCAATCCATCCTGTCCCTGTTTTTGGAATCACCTATTTGTAAAAGTTTTAATAGAACTTAGCTAAGTTCATTTGTTTACATTTTGTCTATTGTTTTTATACCAAAGTGGTAGAGTTGAGTTGTTGTGATCCTGACCATGTGCCCTCAAAGCCTAAATATTTACCATAGTATCCTCTGTAGAAATCTTGCTTATAATGTTGTAATATAATTGGTTTCCCCTCTTTCTGTTCTCAATCTGGCCTTTACTATGTTGATGGAGTGATTTTCCTAAAATACTGTCTGTTCATGTCCATCCCCCTTACTCATATTTCTTTGATGGTTCCCAACAGCCAACAGAATTTAATCTACAACTACTTAACATTTATTACAGGTGAGGTATTCTAGTGTAGTTTTTCAAATCCCAATTCTTCTTCAGTCTACAAATGGCTCACTTAAAGGGATTATTTACATGAGTGCAACCTCCATTTAATGTTTAAACATATTATGAAGTTTAGTCTTTCAAGGTGTGCTATAGGGATTCTCTGATAAATCTATAATTTTATGAGTGATTTCTTAGAAAACCCTGGCCATTTGTTGTCAGTTGTATATGTTAATAAAAAGGAAGAGAGTAAATATTATTGCTAGATATTACCTTTACTTGTTCAGCAAGAACTCTGAGGCTTGCTAAGATTTTAATACTTTTGCTATTTTTCTTTATTTTGTGATTTAAAGACCATTACTGTACATTATCATGAACTCAAAGAGTCTTATATGGACTTAAATATTCATTACAATGGAAAAGTTAAAGATAGTTTTCTATGCAAGAGAGAATAGAATCAAAACATATATGAGAGAATATTCATTTTAGCATCTCAATTCCAATTAAATAATATATATCTATAGTTTTAAGGCATTTCATTTGCAAGTTGAATCTCAAACAAACTTCATTAATGACAATTTCCAGGAGAGACTGACAATATCCAGAAATCACTCTCCTTCCCTATAAAACTTAGTGCTATGTAAATGTTTGGTTGTATTGTATATGGTAGAAAGGATAATTATAACAGAAAAAGAACCTTATTTTCTAGTTTGAAAGTGAAAGGAATTAATAGATTAGTTTGGTGAAGATCAGCAGATACTTGATGTCTTTCTGAAAGTTAACATTTTATAGTATTGATCAATCTAAACGGAAGTGTAGTTGTAGCCATTCAAGTAGCTACATAGATTTTTTTTTAAAATAAAATGTACTGGGAAATGGTTGTGGAAGGAGAATTGTCTTGGAGTGGTGGAAACACAATAGTATATATAGATGGTGTATTATAGAATTTACACCTGAAACATAAAATTTTATTAACCAATGCCACACCAACAAATTTAATAAAAAAATAAAGTGAAAATCATGCAAAACTAAAAGAAGCATACTAAAAGGATAATGTTAATTCTACTACATTGCAGTTTACCTAATATCAAAAATGAATATCTGTTTAAGTACTATAACTGTGCCGAAACCGGTTTAGCTCAGTGGTTAAAGCGTTGGCTTGTGGCCTGAAAGGTCCCAGGTTCAGTTCCAGTCAAGGGCATGTACCTTGGCTGCGGGCACATCCCCAGTGGGAGATGTGCAGGAGGCAGCTGATCGATATTTCTCTCTGATCAATGTTTCTGACTTTCTATCCCTCTTCTTTCCTCTCTGTAAAAAAATCAATAAAATATATTTTAAAAAATAAATGCTATAACTGTATTTGAGGAATAATATTTACCTTTTCTAAATGCTGGGGGAAATGCTAAATAAGTGTTCCTCTTTTTGTTTAAAAAATTCATTGAATGTTAATGATTTTTAAAAAAACCTTAAAGGCACCTTAATTATTGCTGATCTGTTAAATTGAGGTAAAAATAATTGCATAACTAAATCTAATAAAAATAAAAAATGTACTGGAATTTTTTTGTGAGAAATATCAAACTTATTTGTATGATTTCATTTTAATGCTAAACAAAAGATACAGAGGTAAAAAAAAATCTTTACTTCTTTTAATTCTGGATTTATTGAATACGTAACTAAGTGTAAGGTAGTTATATGCTCTTTAGTCTATATTTTATCGAAAACTTGAGCACATTTAATTTACCTTACTCATTTTTTTCCCTTTTCAGGTGAATTCCAACTCTTTCAAAAGCTAATAAATATTTCAATTCAGTACTTGAAACCAGGCTTTTCAAAAAAGTTTACAATTATTTCAGTGTAGAACATAGCCTAGCAATATAATTTAGAGAGCATAGCCTAGTGGTATAATTTTTAAAACTTGATATTACAACCTAAATTACTTTTCTTATTTTCTGAAATAATATTTCACCAGTACTTAACGCACAATAAGATACCCTTAAAGATGAAAACATAGAGTGCTTCAGTAATTTTGTTTCTGCTACTAACTAATGCTAAGTACTAGTTCATGTTTATATGTGCTCAAGTGAATGCAGTGATCACAGTGACTAAAAACATTTTAATTGCTTTAGATTGTGTAAGTGCTGAACAGTTAAAATCTCCAACACTAATGAAAATGAAATGAAAAGCTACTAATAAGATACATGCTAATTGCATTTATTAGATGTCTGAGAATTACATGGGGGCAAGGGCAAAAGAGCCAAATGGAATTTCAGTATCTGGCTGCAGTGATTCAAGAAGTAAAACCCTTTCGGTTATTAAGTTGAAGTCTTGCATTTTCAAATAGAAAGAAAACTTAAAATTATAAATTATTTTAAATGAATTATCATTCCTTTGAAAACTTTCAGTCAGAACATTTTAAATTGTATTTTAACAGAAAATGACTTAAAATTATATGGGTCCTATTGCCCATCCTTCAGGGCACTGAATTAGAGTTGCTGGCAAAGAAACCAGAGACTATGGTATCATGACATTGTCCCCTAACCCCTTCATACTAAAAGGCATTCATATGAAAAAAGAGCTAAATTATGTCTGTCCTTTCTGAGCTCCTAAGAACAGAACCTGGATCAATGAATGAAAATTATTAGGAGGCATCTTTGGGTTCCACAATAAGGAAAAACTGTCTGACAAGTAAGCCAGGCCCAAAATGGAAGGAGTACAAATCTACCTCACTAAGAAGTACAAATGTTCAACGAATTGTAGCCTTTGGCCTGAGGTGCTAATAAAATGGGCTTTTTATTTCTGATTAGAGGCCCAGTGCATGAAATTAGTGCACTCCAGGCAGGGTTCCTCAGCCCAGCCTGCACCCTCTCACAGTTCAGGAGCCTTCAGGGGATGTCAGATTGATGGCTTAGGCCCAAGCTGGCAGTCAAACATCCTTAGTGCTGCCGCGGAGGTAAGAAAGGCTCTCATCACCGCTGCTGCACTCACCGGCTGTGAACCTGCCTTCTGGCTGAGCAGCACTTCCCCTGTGGGAGCCCACTGATCACCAGGGGGCAGCTCCTGCATTAAGCGTCTGCCTCTGGTGGTCAGTGTATGTCACAGCAACTTATCATTCCACTGTTTGGTCAATTTGCATATTAGCCTTTTATTATATAGGATTATAAGAAATTAACTTTAAGCCTCCTTTTAATTTTTTAAAATTTATAAATATATTTTTATTGATTTCAGTGAGGAAGGGAGATAGAAACACTAGTGATGAGAGAGGATCATTAATTGGTTGCCTCCTGCACCGATAACCCGGGCATGTGCCTGACTGGAATCAAATCATGACTCCTACCTACTTAATAGGTGAGTGCTCAACCAGTGAGTCACACCAGCTGGGCAGGCTCCTTTCGATTTGAATGATGAACCCTTGCTTTTCTCTAAGAGAGCTTTGTAAAACTTCTGGCCCTTTTTTCAGCATATCATCAAGGACTTAGTTTACTTAATATGTATTAAGTGCTCTCATATGCAAAATTTTAGCATAATTTCTGCTTTCCCTTGCACCCGGATTTCACTTTATAAATTTTTAAAAATTTTAATAGTGGTAAAATATAAATAACATAAAATGTATTGTCCTAACTATTTTAATTATATGTCAGTGGTATTAGGTATACTCATGTTGTACAACCAGTCTCCAGAACTTTTTAATTTTGCAAATCTGAAACTGCACCCTTTAAAAAGGTCCCCATTTTCCCTTCTTTTCAAACTCTAGGCAACCACTATTCTTTATATTTCTTACAAATCGGATTACTCTAGATACCTTTCAAAAGGAGAATCATACAGTATTTTGTTTATTTCATTTAGTATCATGTCTTAGGGTTCATCCATGTTATAGTGTGTGTCAGAGTTTCCTTCTTTTTAAGACAAAGTGATATTTTATTATATTTATGTACCACATTTTGTTTATCCATTCATCAATGGACACTTGGGTTACTTCCACCTTTAGCTATTGTGAATAATGCTGTTATCAACAGGAGGGTGCAAATATCTCTTTAAGATCCTGTTCAGTTCTTTGGGACAGTTACCCATAAATGGGGTTATTAGGCCATAAGGTAATTCTACTTTTAATTTTTTGAAGAACTGCCACACCATTTTCCATAGAGCGGCACCATTTTACATTCTCACCAATAATGCACAGGGTGCTGATTTCTCTGCATCCTTGGTAACACTTGCTCTTTTCTGTTTGCTTGTTTGCTAGTAGCCATCAGAGTGAATGTGAGGAGTACTGATATAATTTTGATTCTAGTGCCTTGTACAATACCCTACACATAGCAGCTGATTTATAGACCTTGTGGTGGAGATGTCCTACAACTTTATGTTATGTTTCATACGGTGTTTTCCTTATAAAGTTGATCTTGGATAAAGATTCTTAATGGAGTCAATGTTCTGTGCTTTAGGATAAAATAAAGATACAATTTAGAAATAGCTCTTCTTATGGCTGTTGCTCTATTAATATTCCAATTTTCAGCACCAATGCTGGCTTTTATGTGCTATTCTCATAAATACCCATCACTGTCCTAGCTTAGGGTCATAAACTATCCATGGCTTGCGTAGTGTGCTTCTCCCTTGAATTCCAGCAATTTGTATAATACTTGTGAAAGAGAAACTTGCTGGTTCCTCTATAAGAAAACTATGTAGTATACCTAGGAATTAAGGTTAGGGGGGTTGTTTTGTTTTGTTTTTAAGAATCTTGTCAAAATAGAATCTAGTTTACTACATTTAGAGTTGTGATGTTTAGTTTTTCTCTTCTCCTTTTCTCCCCTGCGGTGCCTACAGGCTGATATGAGATCACCGGTGCTCTGAGCCAAGTTTATAGTTAGTGTGGACATGTTTAAATTTTTGGTTAAATGCTTGGTAACTTTAATATTAATGGTCTAACAATTAGTAATTCTTGGCCTTTGGAAAAGATTTACTGTTGTCTTATTTGGAAAAAACGAACTAGGAATAAATAAGAAAGTAAGAGCAGAAAGTTTTCACTCCTAAGTAATTATGTTTTAGGTAGTTTTTTATTAGCAATGAGAGAAATCAACATTTTCAGAGAATTTGTGCTTGCAACTTGATACTATAGATCTGTCTCTGAACACGTTAGTATAACTGCAGGTGCTTTGTAGCTGTCTCGCTTTGTCTAGTGTTGATATAGAGCAGAGCTCCCTTCTGTGTTTAAAATGAGGTTTCAATTAATTTAATGCTTCTTTGAGAGCAATATAATAAATGTGTAAGGTATAATTATACTCTGTTTATGAGCAAAAACCAAATGGTATGAGGCTGAAACAAGTGAACACCTTTTAATCTTACAGAGATAAGTGTTTATTAAATAACTAGAAATATGGTGCATGAAGTCGTGCATGGGTGGGGTCCCTTGGGCTGGCCTGTGGAGATCTGGCCCCAGCTCGCAACCCCAGCCCTACCTGGCACCCTGCCATGGCCTGGTGTTGCCGCCTCCCGCCTGCAGGGCAATTGATTGTGGGCGGATGCATTGCTCAGCTCCCTCATAGCCTGGGAGCCAGGCGGGGACCTCGCGCCACCCTCCCCCGCACCGCCCCCCCGCTGCTACTGCTGGTTGCCATCTGCAGGGCGATCAGTGGGGTGATCAGGCCCCCACTCGCACCTGCCTTGGATTGGCACTGCCCACTCACCTGCTCCACCATCCTGCCATGGTTCTGCTCTCATCAGGGCCGGCAGCGCCTCCATTGCTGTCTGCTGCCAGTGCTGCATCAGCGATGCCTGCAATGTTCCATGCCACCATCTGGTGGTCAGCACATGTCATAGCAAGCAGTCGAACTCCCGGTAGAACAATTTGCATATTAGGCTTTTATTATATGGGACTAGAGGCCTGATGCACGAAATTCGTACAAGAGTAGACCCTCCTTCCTCCGGCTGCTGGCACCAGCTTCCCTCTGGCACTCGGGACCTAGGCTTCCCTCCAGCTGCCAGCAGGAACTCGGGACCCGGGCTTCCCTTGCAGCCCTGGCTTCATCCAGAAGGTCGTTCGGAAGGATGTCTGGACTAACTAGCAAGTTTTGCATTTATTATAATAGATGACCAAGGCAAACCTGCACAGAGAGCAGTTAGGAATAATCTGTTAACACTACCCCTACTTAAATTATGCCCCATCATGACCATTTCACAAATAATATTTGGTTGAGTATAAAGAGGAAGCTTCTTCAAGTTTGCCTTTTTACTTAATAGGACAAGACAGATGAGGATATGGAAACATGAATAGCTATCAGATTGAACACATGGAAGTAACCTTTTTTATTCAGGCATTTTTCCTGACACTTTAGACACTTGCTTTTATAAAGTATAACTCTCTCTTGATTTAATGCAGTCTTGCTTTAGCCTCTGAGGGATAAGCAAAGAAAGAAAATATTTGTTTGTAAAAAAAATCTATAGTAGGGGCCAGTCGAACGTAAATTCAGCTATCAAAAGGAAGACTGGCTTAGGGGGAATTATTAACATCACTATCCTCTTTACTCTAAAAGCTTATAGATCATTCTTGGGATGCAGATTTGTGCCTTTTCTTTTTTAAAGATGAGTGCAATCTTCAACATTAATGATTTTTTTTTAGCAGATACCGCACATTCTTGTAAAAAAGGAAAGAAAAAAAAAGGGTCCTTTGGTGGACCAATCCCATATTTAGCACTCACCACATAAATATTTATGGACCCAATTGGTTTGTTCTGTCTCAGTTTTGAAAATATTAAAATGCTTTTGCTTTAATCAAAGCTTTTGTAGAATGAATATATATATATACATATATAAGTATAATTGTGCTTTGGGTAAACATCAGTGGCTACGATGTTTGTGCCACTGCACAAAGCTTAGAATATGTTTTCAAAAGTGAATGCAAATACTTTTTCTAATTAGCAGAAACATTATAAAGCATTTACTGTAGAACTGATATAGTTTGTTTTTTAAATTCTTTTCTCAAAACTATGTTCTGTATATTTTGAGAACTGTTATGCCACTTCGATGCTTATCTTAAAGAAATTTGGGATATATATGAGAGATTCCTAGATTTTAATATAAACTTTCAATTGTTAAGCCTTTCAAAATGTTTTTCTTTTTTATTAGTAATACTTGGGATAAGAAATTTTTGAAGTTCTCCTATTGCTCTAGTTGCAAAAAGTAGTCCCAGGAAAAATTTTGGGGACTTGGATCATTCTAGAATATCATGTCCGTTAGAAGAAAAAGAAGATAATGTTAAGCAAGTTGTAATTTTAAGGAATAGAAATTGAGTTCAAAATAAGCATTAGAAGGAATATTTAGAGGCAATAAAATTGAATTATTCTTAGTTGTCTTTTCACAGCCTTTGTATAATAAATTCCACTTCTTATAATTCTGAAAATCAAATCTACATTAAGTTTTATTATTTCTGTAAGTGATCTTCATAGAATAACACTGTGTGAGGAGCCAGATGTTGCTAGCCCAGTTTGAAAATATAAGTATGTTGATAAAAAATCTATAGGTGTATAGAAGCCTATAAAGAACAGTGGTATTTTAGTAGCAGAGAGAAAAGTGTCAGTTGACAATGCATTTTCCAGTCTGTTCTCCCTGAGAAGGTACCAGATTAAAGATGTTGTAAGCTCCTGCTTGATTTAAGGTTTGAGTAAGTTAACAGCTGGGCAATGTATTGTTTTAAATAATAAAGTCTAGGCAGCACCATTTATTACCAGTTTAAATTTCAGTATTCAGTTCATTTATCACTGCCTAATAAAGACTGTATTTCCTTTCCACCACATTTACTCACTGACTGGTGTTCCACCACGATCCAAAAAATAGACAAAGACTGATGCTTATGTGTGGGCAGAATATGCGCAGTCAGGATTTAACTGATGGCTACCAGATTTCAAAAACCCAGTAATGCCGGCCTATAAAAGTAGAACCTCTGACAAGGACCTACTGTTAGAAAGTTAAGAATCATATCCACAAAGGACCTGTTAGCAGCTTTTGGCACCCTTGAGGGTATATTAAGTGCCTGTTCCATGTTAATACCCAATTTGTTGACTTTGAAAAAAGGAGTCAAGATAATAATGTAGTTGCATAGATAAGATGGCATTACTGAAATACAAGTCAAGGATTCATTCAAAATGGTCTTAAAAGTCAGGGGTTGGGGGAAGACTTAAAAATGGAAATTCATGTAGTCATATATATCGGAAGAAGAAGAAACTCTGCATCAGAAGTCAGTGACAGATCTAGGTCTTCATTGAAAACTCATTTGGGCCTCATCGTGTGTTCTTGTGGACTTGATAAATGATTATTGGAATTTTTATTGCACTTTGCATCATTTCAGTGTCAATTGTACCTTAAAGGGATAGTAAGGACTTTTACAAAAGTAAAATTTTCAGCTTATTAAAAGACATCATTTATAAAAGTAAATAGGTGGCCACAGATTGGTAGAAAATATTTGTGACATGTACATTTGATAAAGACTTGTATCTAGAATCTTACCATTCAAAAATAACAAAAATGTTTAAATGGGAAAATGATTTGAATAGACATTTCACAGGAAGACAAATGGGTGGCCAATAAGCAAGTGTTTAGTGAAACATAAATTAAACCATTATGAGATAACACTTAGCAGACTAGCTAAATAAAAAAATGGAAAAGACTGAGAAAACCTAATTTTATCAAGTATGTGAAAGCAATATATGATAAACAATTTGACCATTTTTATGAAGTTAAGCATACATATTCTCTGGGATCCATCATGCCTAAGTATTTTTCATGCTCAGGTATTTATCAAAGAGAAATGAAAGCAGTTTTTCACAAAAATGCTTGTATATGCATGTTTATAATGGCTGTATTAATAATAGCCAAAAACTAGAAGCAACTCAGATTTTCATTAACAGGATAATGGGTAAACAAACTATATACAGGCTGTACCAAAAATGTATATACACTTTACATCATTTCAGTGTCAATTGTACCTTAAAGAGATAGTAAAGACTTTTGCAAAAGTAAAATTTTCAGCTTATTAAAAGACATAATTTATAGAAGTAAATAGGTGGCCACAGATTGGTAGAAAATAGCTGATAGCTGAATTTTGAAAATGAAATGTATATTAACAAACACTTTATAATTATTCCAACTGGTGTATCCATTTTTTGGGACATCCAATGTATCCATATTATATAACTAGGGGCCCGGTGCACAAAATTCGTGCACTGGGGGTGGGTGGTTCCTCAACCCAACCTGCCCCCTCTCACATACTGGGAGCCCTCAAGGGATGTCCAACTGATGGCTCACCCCTAGCCTGCACCCAGCCATCGCCCTGCTCAGTTAAGCCCCAGCTGCCTACAACCACCAGGCCCCGGGGCCTGGGTGCTCGCCGCCATTTCTGCTCAGAGCGCCTGTGGGCCAGGTGCTCCCTGCCGCTGCTACCACCGCTGCTGCTGCCGCCACTTCCTCTCACAGCGCCCGGGGGCTGGGTGCTTGCCACCACCACTGTTTCATCTCCACCCCCAGGGCCTGGTGCTCATGCCATTTGGCCCTGCCCCCGCTTCTGATTGGCTGGTAGCATAGCCCATCAGGAGCGAAGGTACGGTCAAATTTGCATGTTTCTCTTTTATTATATAGGAGGAGGATAGTCTATCAGCAATAAAAAGGAACAACTACTGATACTATGGTACTTTCTGTGGGTCTTGAAAAACACTTTGTGCTGAGGGAAAGAAGCCTGACACCAAAGAAAGCATATTGTCTGATTCCATTCAATATGAACTGTTAAAGCATGCAGACCTAATCTACAGTGATAAAAACAGAACAGTTTGTGGGCAGGGTATGGGGAGGTGGCAGGCATGGCAGAGATGACATGCAAAGGAGTACAAGGAACTTTCTGAGATGATGGAAACATTCTAGGAGTTTGGGGTACACAGGTGTATACATCTGTCAAAACTCATTGACACTTAAGATACACTTATGTTGCATCTAAATTACAGTGTATCTTAAAGAAAAGAAAGAAAAATTTAAATATAGGAATACGTGATTAGAATTTAGAGGAGAATGGCAAATATTACTAGGTAGTAGGCCTATCGGGAATGGTAAAATTATTAGAGTAGTTTGAGCATATTGTTAAAAAGAAAATTGACCATTTATATAAAAGTTTTTCTAAGGAAAGTACTATGTATACAAACATTAAGAAGACAACATTCTGAAAGTAGAATCAGATGATTTCTTATCTTTTTCTAGTAAGATTCTATTATTATTGTGAGCATTTACTATGCTCCAGGGACTGTTGATTTTCCTTTATGTTGATTTTCTTATTCTTAGTGAGACCTTTTCCAGAGAGTGTGAAAAATTAAAATGTGATTATTCATTTATTTTGACTTTGGAACTGTAATACCAGCATTTTATTGTTGTTAAACTAAAAATGTACAAATAATCCTATATAATAAATGGCTAATATGCAAATAGACTAAATGGCAGAACAACTGAACAACCGGTTGCTATGACATGCACTGACCACCAGGGGGCGTGTGTGGATCATGGCAGGCATCAGATGCAGTGGAATGGTGGAGCAGGTGAGCAGGGACGCCAGACCAAGGTGGGGCACCGGTCGCTGTCATTGAGACAAGCCTGATGGTAACTGAAAATTCTTTGCTCCACACACCACAGTCCCACCCGGTGCTTGCACCTGCTGCTGGGGCCAGCCCTGCTCACACCCGCTGTTGCGATCATTTAGTGCTGTCATTGAATGTGCAAGTGGTGGCTGCTGGCCCCAATTGCCCCTCAGGGCTGCCACCTCCCCCTGCTCCTGAGGGGAGATCAGGGCTGGCAGCCACTACTCGTATCTACTGCCAGCAACAGCCCTGCTCCCACCCACTTTTGACGCTGGAGCTACCACTTGTACCCACTGTCAGCATCAGCCCCGGTCACACCTGCAGCCAGCACCGGAGCCACCGCTCGCACCTGCTGCCAGTGCCTGACACTGGTCCGAATCGCTCAGCACCATCCGTGGGTGCAAGTGGCGGCTGCCGGCCCTGATCGCCCCAGAGGGCTTCTCCACCTCCCCTGCTCCTGAGGGGCAATTGGGGCAGCAGCTGCCGCTTGCACCTGCTGATGGTGCTGGCCCCATTCGCACCTGCTGCTGACACCAGCCTCAATCCCTCTGCACCTTCAGCGGATGCAAGTGGTGCTGGCACTATCGGCATGTGCGAGCAGCAGGAGGGGGGCTGCCAGCAGACAGGATGGGTTCCATGGTGGGAGGTCTGGGCAGATGTGCAGAGAATGGGCCAAGACCTGCCCCTATGCTTACCACAGCCTCACATCCCACAGTTTTTTTTTTTCAATGTGCACAAATTCGTGCACTGAGCCCCTAGTCTATAATAATAAGAGCATAATATGCTAATTAGACTGGACATCCTTCTGGACGACCTTCCAGACAAAGCTGGGGCTGTGAGGGAAGCCTGAATCCTGGGTGCATGGAAGAATTAGAATATTTAACATGATAACACTAGATTTTAAAATATATTTAAACCCTCAACGTGAATCAAGTGCAGAAATCTTAGCATATGTGGTAAATAAAGCATCAAAAATCTACATCTGTCTAACAATAGCTTTTGTCTGCCTAGGTTGCTGAGCCAAGTCCTTTATAACCCATGAACTTCCCTACATGTGATTTCAAAGTACACCACCCTCTATGACAGATATCATGAGGCTAGACTTTCACATTTTTCTTTAGGTGTTTTGACTGTGTTTTATAATGGATAGCTAGCTGTTCAACACAGCTCATTGGGGTGTTTTGGTTTTTAATGTTGTTAATATAACAGCATTAATCTTTTCTGGCTTAAAATTTTCCATAAAAATTTTGAGTGGGTATTTTAAATATATAACAGTATGTTTTATTTTATTTAAAATGTTTTTAAATTTCTTTTTCATTACATTCCACATACAATATTATATTAGTTTTATTTATATACCTTACAAAGTGATAATCCCAAGAAGTCTAGTACCCTTCTGACACTATACATAGTTATTACAATGTTATTGACTATATTTTCTGTGCTCTACTTTATATCCCTGTGACTTTTTTAATAGCTGGCAATTTGTACTTCTTAATTCCTTTCACTTTTTTCACCCACTCCCCTAAAATCCCTTCTATCTATTAACCACAATTGGTTCTCTATATCTATGAATTTGTTTTACATTTTTTTAGATTCCATATATACTTGAAATCATATGATACTTGTTTTACTCTGTTTGATTTAGTTTACTTAGCATAATACTCTCTAAGTTCATCCTATAGTGTTCTCCTGAATGGTAAGATTTCATTATTTTTATGACTGAGTAATATATCCAATATATCCTACCTAATAAAAGAGTAATATGCAAATTTGACCATACCTTCGCTATACCCACAAGCCATTCCCACAGCCACACCCATCAGCCAATCAGGAGCAGATTATGCAAATAAACCCCAACCAAGATGGCTGCCACCACTGAGAGCTGGAGGAAGGCTTGGGTTTCCCTGGCAAGAGGAAGCCAAGCTTTCTGCCTGCCATTGCCAGACTAGGCCTCCACTCACTGCTACAAAGTTTCAATTATAAAAGATACAGAAATGGTGGCAGCCACTGAGCTGGAAAGAACAGAGGCTTGGGTTTCCCTGGCAAAGAAGGAAGCCAAGCTTTCCACCTGATGTTGCTGGCCCAGGCCTTCACTCTAGGCTACAAAGTTTCAAACAGAAATGGCTGCCTCCAAGGAGCGAGCAGAAGGGTTGGCTCTGCTCCAGGCTACAAAGTTTCAATTGTAGACATAGATTAATCCAGATACCAGAGCCTCCGCTTGGGTTTCTGGGGGGCGTGGCCGGCCTGCAAACCACCACAGGCCCCTTGCCCAGGCCACCCCTCTCCCCAAGGGAACCCCCACCCTGATCTGGGACATTCTTCAGGGCAAACCAGTGGCCCCCACCCATGCACCAGGCCTCTATCCTATCTAATAAAAGAGTAATTTGTAGATTGACCATCACTCTGACACACAAGAGAGCTACCCCCATGTGGTCAAAGATCCTGCCCCCATGTGGACACAAGATGGCCACCACAAGATGGTCAGCAGGGAAAGGCCCTTGGGAGGTTCCAGGCCCTGCAAGGGAGAGCAGTTGTGGGTGATCTTGGGAGGTTCCAGGCCCTGCAAGGGAGAGCAGTTGTGGGTGATTAGGCCAGCAGTGGAGGGCAGTTGGGAGGGATCAGGACTGTGAGGGAGGGTAGTTGGGGGCAATCAAGCCTGCAGGGGAGGGCAGTTAGAGGTGACCAGGCTGGCAGAGGAGGGAAGTTGGGGGTGATCAGGCTGGCAGGGGAGCAATTATACATCAATTAGGCTGTCAGGGTAGTAGTGGGTGATCAGGCTGGCAGGGTAGTGGTTAGGGGATGATCAGGATGGCAGACAGAACTGGTTAGGGGCAATCAGGGAGGCAGGCAGGTAAGCAGTTGGGAGCCATCAGTCCTGCATTGTGAGAAGGATGTCTCTTGAGGGGTCCCAGGTTGGAGAGGGTGCAGGCTGGGCTAGGGGACATCCCCCGCACCCCCCCCCCACCCCGTGCACAAATTTCATGCACCAGGCCTCTAGAGTGTGTGTGTGTGTGTGTGTGTGTGTGTGTGTGTGTGTGTGTGTGTGTATACACACACACATACATATATATATATATATACACATATATATATACACACATATATATATATATATCTTTATTCATTCATCTATCGAATACTTAGGTTGCTTTCATATCTTGGCTATTGTAAATAATGCTTCAATGAACATAGGGATGCATCTCTTTTCAAATTAGAGTTTTGTATGCATTCTACAGATTTCATGGAATTTCTGTCAAATTTTTACAGAATTAGAATTAATAATCATGAAAGTTAAATGAAACTACAAGAGATCCAGGACAGCCAAAGTAATATTGAGAAAGAATAACAAAGTTGGGATATCACTACCTGATATCAAACTATACAAAAGGCTACAGTAATCAAAGTGACACAAAATGGCACAAAAATGGACCCGTAGGTCAATAGAACCCAGTAGAGAGCCCATATGTAAACCCACAGCTGTGTGGCCAACTAATTTTTTGACAAAAGAGGCAAGAATGTACAGTGGGGTAAAGACAGTCTTTAATAAATGGTGTTAGAAATCTGAACAGGTAGATACATGCAAAAAAGAAATGAAACTAGACTACTATGTTATACCTATAAATTCAAAATGGATTAAAGACTTAAATGTAAGACCTGAAACCATGTAACTCCTAGAAGTAAACGAGGCAGTAAACTATTTGACATCACTCTTAGCAATATTTTTGGGGTATGACTCCCCAGGCAAAGGAAACAAAAAAAAAATTTAAGCCAATAGGAATTTATCAAACTAAAAGTTTTTGCATGGCAATTTGTGTTTTTTTAAGCCCTTTGGTGATTCTGATACATGCTCAAGTTTTAGAACTACTGTTTAAACTATATTCCATTGAAAACACTTTTCACTGGTTTCTGAGGGGTCTTTAAGCTCATATGTCCAGTTAAACTCTTTTGTTTTGGTGCTGAGGGTGTAGTATGTGTAAAATATATCAATTTTATTCTCCTGGGTTTATACTTTGCAGTTCTAGTTACTGTACACTATCCACTAGGTAAGCTAGTGTTACCTCTTGTGCTTTGCTGTTTCTTGTGCCATTATATTTACATATGTCATTTCCTCTGTCCAATCCCCACTTATAAAAATAAAAACCTTTTAGAGTTTGATATGAGGACAAACTGAGATAACATATAGAGATGTGCTTAAAAGCACAGTACTTGGAACATTTTCTTGAATAGATAAAAAGTAACCTTGTGAAATTCCAGTCATATTACTTTATTGATCATAATTTTTTAATGAATTTACTCCATTAAAGAAAATTTTAGTTTATTGACAGAATGAAGGGCAAATATTGGATCTTGCCACATATCAACAAAAAGCAGTAGAAGTACATGAAGGCCAAGTGAGCACCTTATTCTATGAAATGGTAGCTCTTATTCAGGAAGCATGAATCAAACCTAAATGAAGAACTCGTATAAATATAAATAAAGCATCTTTTCCAATTGGACTGAACTGGTTTGGATTTCACATTAGCTAAATTAAGAATATGTTTTTATTAGGTGCAAGTAGTTTCTAAAGTGCTTTTCCTGGCTCACATCTTATTTTCGTGAAGGGTTGGTTAGCACAGTTCAGGCAAAATTCTTGGTTCTGTTGGTCTGCCAGGTGGTAACAGAAGAGGAAACCCACAGAAAGGTTAAGTCTGCGTAGACTTACGGAAAAGAAAAACTGGCCTTCCCTACAGCAATAGCCTGGGCATTAGTCAGCTCTGCATCCAGTCACCAATGTCTCTGAGGATGCAACTTGTTTTTAGCTAAATGCCAGCCAGAGTTCTAGCAGTACATCTTTAAACCACAATGTACTGGTAAGTACATTTTTTTATAAAAGTCAGGGCGCACACGTCATGGTCCCTGCTGTGGCTTAGAGACTAGTGTGTCCGTAATACTTTTTTACTGTATTGTGTATGTAGTGGAGCTTTACTGTTTACTGTAAAAAAATGGTAAACTCTTTCTTTTATTCTTTTCTCTTCTTATTGCCTTGTTTACTTGCTGAAGTCTTCTCCTTATCTCCTCCCCCGCACCCCATGGCTCTTAGAATATGAAAGAGCTTTAAAAAGTGTAAAGGTTTTATTCACTCTCCAAAACACCTTCTTAGTGGCATAGTGGCCATAGAACAGAAGCATATATCAGCATAGTTCCCAAAATGTGTTGTTTTGAGATGTGAGATCAAATTTGAACATGTTTTTGAGCGGCTTGGGCTTGTAATTTTATCAAAGTCATACAGTGAATTTAGTTATCCATAGTGATGGATAATACAATTGCAATGGAAATTTTTAGAAACTTAAAGTTTCAATACTGTCATTATGGTAACAGACTTATTAATTAGTAACAAAGTCAAATATACCCTATGATAAAATTAACTTGTCTTATAAATAGAAAAATATAAGCATTGTATAAGCACTCATTCAATTATGCCACACCCTTATCAATTTAACACTCTGTTAAAGAAAAATAGTATAAAGTATTTGAGGTTATTCAGTGAGAACATTGTGGAAATAAAAAAATTTTAACAACTAGATTCTTAAATTGGTAAAAATGATGCAAAATAAATCCCCTGGACATTAGATTATGTTCAGTTGATTAGATTTAACTTCTTAGTTGTAGTTCTTTATTTTAATTTTAGAGAAGGGCACAGAAGGAACAAAAAATCATAATACCTACTGCAGATATTCAGGGAAAGTAATTTGAAATATTCTACCTAGAAAAGAAACTGTTGTCTTTCTAAACAAGTAGACTTATCTTTCTAATGGAAATTATGAGTTTATAAAAGTGTTGTCACATGGTATTGCACTCTACAGAACTAACCTTTCAAATCTTTCTTTATTTTTTATGTTGATATACATACACACTCATAAACATGATTTTATTTACGTCAAATAATACTTTGTCTCTATATGTAACTTATATTATGTAATCTGATTATTTAAAGAAGACAGTTCCCATTATAAATAATGTTGTAATGAACAGCTAGAATATTCTTCATTTGCATTTGTCCAGGTACTCGCACACATCCAAGTCCTTAGGCTGCGTGCCTGGAATTGCTGAGTTGACGGATACACACTTTTTAGCATTGAGGCATTTTGTCAGTATTTAAGAGACATGAATTATTTTTTAGTGTTAAATGTGCTCTTTTACCTACCAAAATGATGAAAAGTTGCCACACTAAGCAGTCTAAAAGAAAAATTGCTACCAGCAGTATAGTTTGATTTGATATATTTATGAGTGCTGAGTACTGCTTATGTGTCGGAGTCCGTACTAGTTATGAGGGTTGCAAAAGTAAAGTGAGGACTTTGGGCATATCCTGTGCCTTCTCGTTTATAGAGACAGACAGATACAGAGTTGCAGCATACCTGAGCACAGGTGAACCCCCCATGGGAACAGCACTGGGATAGAAAGCTTGAACTGTAACTGATGAATTGCTGGAGGCACAGTGTGCAGATATCTAAGAGTTAAAACTCCAGGGGTAACCTAGTCACAGGGAGGCCTCAACAATATTGAGATTTATCTTCCAGGGCTCTATGAAGTTCTCGCAGTAAATACACTGATAAAGCTTAACTTTGACCTCTTGGAATAGTTAAGCTAGTTAGAATTAATTTGTAATCATTTTTGTTTAAGCATCCAGCCATTATTTGTTCTTCACTTGAATGCCTATAATAAAAGACATCATTTATGTCTTATGTTGTGTAAGTCCATAACTGCTTTCTTCTCATGATATGTCAATCTACCTTGTGTCAAAGAAAAAAGTAAACTTCATTTTACATGATTTATCTTTATTAATTTATGCTGATTGTTTTAAGATCACTTTGTTGTGTTCTGCATCTTGACTCTGATATGCTTACATTTGAATTTTCTTTTTATTTATCCTGCTTGAATTCATTGAGCTTCCTGAACCTAAAAACTGAAGTTTTTCATCAATTTTTGATAATTCTCAGATATTATTGTCTCATTCTTAGCCTCTTTATTTTCTCTTTCTGCGGTTCTGCTTATACATGTAGTAGACTTCTCACTCTGTCTTCCATGTCTTTTAACCTCCTAGAGTTTATTTTTTCACTAAAGCTATGCATGCTTTCCATATATCTCTTAGTTCACTATCTCTTTTTCAGCTATTCAACTTTTCATTGAGTTTAACTTTAGTTATTCTATTCATCCCTTCTAAAGTTGTTTTGACTATTTTTCTAGTTATTGTTCTACAGGCCCTTTGTAATCTGTTAGAATATTTTTTTTCTTTAATTCTCTCCATATAATAAGCATGCTTGTTTTATTTTTGCATTGTCTGAAGATTTGAGGGTCAGGCTCTGTTATCTGTTGTTCCGCTGTTTCATTGTATATTATGAAATATTTTTTATAGGAGCTATTTTATTTTAGAACTCTAGAGTTTGTAAAATCTGGATTGGGAATTCCTTCCTTTCAGATAGCATTTACCTTTCGTTCTAGGGGGTACATTAGAATACTATCATTGGTCATTTTAATTAAAAATATTCCTTATATAGTACTGTGAAAATATTCATTAGCTTGAAAGCCTGCTTACCTGCATGAACCTGAGACAGACAGGCTTTTTTAGTACATGTGTTTATTCCCATCCTTTCAATGAATGGAGAATCCATACTTTGTGTGTAGGAATAGCAATTGTATCCTGATTGTTAAAACCCCACATTAAAACTCAGGCTTCCTCCCTCCCCTACCTTCCCTAAAGCAACAAAATAAAAGATAAAACAAACAAACTCAGCCTTCCTAGGTCAGTGGTCGGCAAACTTATTAGCCAAGAGTGGCAAACTGTGGCGGCTTGTGGCTCATGAGCCGCAATTTGCCGCCACTCTTCTAGGTTACTGAGACTATTAACTCAGAGTATACCAATAACAGGTCTGCTGCTTTCACTCTGGTTTTCAGTCCTTTCCTTATTTTTCAACACCTTCGTTTTTAGTGAGTTAAGTAAGATATGCATTTAAAAGTATTTTTTAATGTACTTATTCAACATTTTTAGGTATTTGATTGCAAGAGAGTTTTCAGGTTACTAGTATGCTGCCTTAACGAAATGGAAATCTCATTTGTTTTTTATATTGAGTTAATATCATTTGTAAAATTGGATTGAGGAGTAGACACATGGATAAAGACCGACTTTCTGCCACAACAAATTTGCTCCACTTCTGTGAAATACGGGCTAAGCCAAGTTCTGGTGAAATAACATGTTTGATTCTAAACTCCTTACATGGTGTTTAGACAGAATAGCAGTATCATCTACTGTTGTCATGAACATTTTATGATTTTATGTAATATTCAGTCCTGTTTAGTCTGTTTTGGAAAAGATGATACCATTTTTTAAGATTTGAAAGAGATCTTACAAAGATTAATGACAATCTATATCTGATGTCAAACTTTTTATTTAAAAATAAATGTGATCTTTTAAATGAAAGGAGTAAGATTATAAGTCTACAGGTGTTATATGGGTACAGTTAGATTTCTCCTTCTTTCCAAATTGCAGTGTATTTACTGATAGGTATGTAGTTTTCAATTCTTACATATTGGTCTAACAGATTACAAAGGGCCTGTAGAACATTATCTCTCAGATTAAATGCTATCTTCTGATGGAAGCTTTCCAGGATCACTTGGAATAAAATAATGTAGATTCGGTTAGCCTCTCTCATAGAATTAGTGAACATATATATGTAAATAAATATAGAGAGAGATTTCTTTGTTGTTGTGTTTAACTTTTACCTTTCAAGTAGATCATAATGAAAGAATATAAGCAATTCAGTTTCAAGTGTTACTGACCAGAATTAGAATATGTGAATATTATAATTTTTAATTTTTTAAAATGTTACATTTCCCATTTCCATAGCATATGGTTTTTAATTCAAGCAGTGCACCAATGGCGGAAACCTATCAGTAATCTTTTAAATCTATGCACCCATGTGAAAAATAGAAGGATTTGCCTTTTTAATCTCTTTAATTAGCCTGAGGTCTCATTTTGTTGGTAATTGAGTTTTTAAATAGTAAGAATAAAAGCAGTGTTGATGGTAGAAGTGAGAACAATAATGGTAATAATAGAAGTTAACTGATGTTAAGTATATATTCTGGGCCAAGCACCATATTAAAAATGCTAAGTAATTTCCATGGAATCATGTTGTTTTCTTCCAGCTTTACTCTTACTTTTATTTCCAGATAAGAAAACTGAGACTTAACCTTGATTAACTTAGTTGTCAATAGCCATACTGCCAATAATATGTAGAACAGAGCTTTGGACTCACAGAGAGTTCCCTGATTTAATTTGGTTAGATATTTCCTGGATATGTGTATATATTTTCAAAATTTATATAGAAACTACAGCATATTCTGATACTTTCTGATATATGGTAAATATGCCTCTCTGCTATTGCTGATGATACCAAAGTCTAAAAGTCATGTCTTCATCTATAGTTCTGATACTTATAATGGCCTTTTTTACGGCTATTTCATTATTTTATCAACAGCCAAATTGTTGTTTTATTAAAAACAGATTTGATACCTTTGTTATTAAAGCAATAGACTAAAAACCAGGAAGGGTGTACTGTTTGGTTTTCAATCATTTTCATGTGTTATGAATTATTATCAGATGTTGGGAAATTGCGAACTTAAGCTAACTGCAAGTGTTACATCCATGATCCAAAAAACAGTGTAATGGACATGTGTTTGTCAGCTTGCTTAACAAGGTCTCTAAACAGATTCATTTACTGTCTTATAAAAGAAATGTATACATATTTCATTCATTTTTGTAGATTAAAGTTCTCTTTAAAAACTTACCAAACACTAAGTCTTGACAACTTTACCTTTTCTTTATAAGGTGCATGTTAGGAAAGGTCAGTATTTGAGCTTACCACCCTTATATTAAGATATTTCTTAAGACATAAGAACAAAGAACAGATATAATTCAAAATTTTCCTAAGACACATTCCTAGAAACTAAAGAAAATTAGAAAAACACCTGGGGAAAAATAACAACTGAATGAAAATTATGCCATGACCATTTTAAGTCTTCAATTTCAAATTGAAAAGCTGCATGATCAAAAAAAATTGCAAGATTTTCAAACTCTTTTATAAAGTAATATAAATAGTCTGATAAATTATAAACATACTGTAGTTATAAAAACTTTCCCAAGTAGTCACTTATTCATAGTGTCTTTTGTTCCATAAAAACTATTTAGCTTAAAAATAAGGTATTCAAGTTTAAATATACTTTTTACTCAGTGGGTAGTTAGCAGATTAAGTGAGAAATTGCATAATGAATTAGGAGGTCTGTATCAGGTTTACCATGCCATTACTGATGGGGGCAATATTGAAAAAGATCTCTCACTATCTGTATACTCTACTTCTTTGTATCTAAGATGAAGATGACTATATTCTACATCTCACCATTTTCTAATATAATGGGCTTTAAGATCCTAAATCCAAAATAATTGAAATAAAATGATCTATAGAGTATAATCACTTTTCACATTTATATTATAACTAGAGGCCCAGTGCACAAAATTCATGCATGGGGCAGCAGGTGTACCTCAACCTGATCTGCATCCTCTCCAATCCGGGTTGTCTTACTAACAGCTTAGGCCCACTCCCCATGATTCTCTCCTCTCTGCAGGCCCTGCCTGTTCCACACAGTGGCAACTGCCAAGCAGGTTGTGCTGGGTGCTGCCTGCAGGCTATGCTTCACTTCTCCCAGGTCATTGAGACTGTGCTGAGAGCTGCCTGCGGACCCACTTGCCTGCTCCCGGGTCGCTGCAGCGACGACCAAGCAGGTCATGCTGAGAGCTGCCTGCGGACCCACTTGCCTGCTCCCGGGTCGCTGCAGCGACGACCAAGCAGGTCATGCTGAGAGCTGCCTGCGGACCCACTTGCCTGCTCCCGGGTCACTGCAGCGATGACCAAGCAGGCCGTGTTGGGAGCTGCCTCCTCCCTGCTTTCAGCCTCCACTGAGGTGATGAGGTTAATTTGCTTGCTCACTCCTGATTGGCTGGTGGGCATCATAGAGGTATAGTCAATTTGAATCTTTCTCTCTTATTTGTGTAGATTATGATTATGCATTTCAGAAATATTTACATCCTCCTCAGACTCTTCTTAGTTGATGATAAAACAAAGGCAAAGAAGGATTAATTGCTTTTATGGCCACATAATTATGCTGGGTGTAGATCTTCTCATTAATGTCTCTTTTTTAATAGGATGTTAAAGATCCCCAGGATTTTTTATATTTTTTTTATTGATTTCAGGAAGGGAGAGAGGAGGAGAGAGAGATAGAAACATTGATGATGAGAGAGAATCATTGATTAGCTGCCTCCTGCATACCCTACACTGGGGTTTGGGCCCACAACCAGGCATATGCCCTGACCAGGAATCAAACTAGTGACCTCCTGGTTCTTGGGGCAGTGCTCAACCATTAAGCCACATCGGGCGGGCAACATTTTTTTTTTTACCCAAATGTTTTGTTTAATATTTTGTAATGGATGTTAGTTTTAAAAAGAAAATAAAATCCATCAATAACATTAGAGTAGACATCTTCAGTGCAATAGTAATTAGTATCATTCTATCATCAGTTTTTACTTAAAATTATTTTTATTTATATAATGAGAGGCCCAGTGCATGAAAATTCATGTACTGGAGGGGGTGGGGGGTCCCTCAGCACGGCCTGCTCCCTCTCCTGGTCCGGGAGCCCTTAGGGGCAGGATGGTGATGCCCCCATCATACCTCTGTTGCTGCCACTGCTGGCAGCGCAAGCTTCGGCCGGCCATGGTTACCTGAGCCTTGAGCTGCCCTGAGTATCTGGGCAGCTGCCATCTGAGGCTTGCCTGCATCTCAGGTGGGCCTGAGCAGCTGATATCCAAAGCTTGCCTGCGCCTCGGGCTGGCGTTAGGTGGCTGGGCAGCTGACATCCAAGGCTTACCTGTGCCTTGGGCCAGCCCTGGGCAGCTAGAGGCTGAGGGAACTGGAGGACTCTGGAGGCAGGCATGCAGAGCAGCTGGACCTCCCTGGGGCAGACTCGGTCATGCCACACACCTGCCGCTTGGTGGGCCTGAGGAGACTGGGCACTGCCATCTTGTGGCTGTGAGCACCACCATATTTGAGTGTGTGGCATTCAATTAGCATATTCCCTCCTTATTGGCTGTGGGTGCCACCATCTTTGTAAGGATGATATGGTCAATTAGCATATTCCCTCTTTATCACATAGGATTGCTTATGTAATTTTACAGTTATGAGTTGATTGTATTTTATCATTAAAACACTGCCTCCTAAGCACCAGATAGTGTTCTTACTAATATTAATCCTTAATATTTGCATTAGTTTTATTATAATACATGTAGTGAATATAGCCACAATTTATAGATGAAAGAACTGACACCCAATGAGGTTAGCAACTTTGCTTGAAGGCTATGCTTAAGTGCCACGTTCTCCAGGAAACCTTGAAAGATGAGGAAGATTTTAGTAGGCAGAAATAGGAAGAAAGACCATTTTAGATCATGGAAATGGTATGAACAAAGGGGTATGTGTGCTCTAGTTCAGAGTTTGCCAAGGTGTGCTGAAGCCTAAAATTTGCCAAGGTAATTATGACTAGTATATTTTCGCTGAAATTTATTGTTCTATAGAAGATATGTGAGAGATAAACTTGAAAAAGTAGTTTGAAGGTTGCTCATAAGAGGGAATTAAATGCTTGGAAAAGTAATTAGTGCACAGTTCAGTAGGATTTGGGGAGATTTGAAGATCAGAGGAGTAGAATTGTGGGATTTGGCATAAGTGTGCAAAATAAATGGAAGAAACATCAGAATAAAAGCACATAGACCAAATAGGAAACACTGTAATAGTTAAGTCATGAAAGCACAGACCGCTGTCACTAATCACATAAAAGAAGAGACTATGTAAAGGAAGAAGAGTGATTACATACCAGCTGTAGAAAGTAAGGGGGTACCCAAAGGTGGGCCTCGCAGCCAGCATTCTGGTGATTTTATAAAAAATCGGAAAAATAGAAGTAAGATGGTGAGTTTTGAAGAGCTGAAATGATCAGTCTGACTTTTAAAATGATAAACTTGATGCATTTATAGGATATCTAAATAGAAGTATCCATCTGACATCTAGAAGTTTGAACTTAAGCTTAAAAGTGAAATGTGTCAAGAACATCAGGCCAACAATCTTGATCTTATGCAATAACTGCATTGAGGTAGATGGAGTGGAAGTACTGAACGTAGATGAAATTTCTGAAGAAGAGAGAGAAAAGAAAAAGAAGAGGGTTAAGACTAGGCAACTGAAAAGCTCCTAAATTTGAAAAGCAGGAGATGGAAGAGTAAAACCACCGGAAACAGAAAGAATATCAACAGGGGAGGAGGAGATCTGGTATGTCTGGGGATAGCAAAGGGTCTGAGGTAAGATGGTCAACAAAGTCAGATTCTCTTAAGGGTCTACGTTACCACTAAAGGGAAGCTGTTGAAATTTTTTATTAGGAGGTCATAAGTTACTTCTTAGAAGACAGCAATCTAAAGAGTGTAGGGGTTATATAGTAAAGTATTAAAATAGGTGGAGAGTAGGTAAAATGAAGACAAAAAGAGCAGTTAAGAAACTGATTGTAGCCGAGACCTGGTTTGGCTCACTGAATAGAGCATCGGACTGCGGACTGAAAGGTCCCGGGTTTGATTCCGGTCAAGGGCATGTACCTTGGCTGCGGGCACATCCCCAGTAGGGGGCGTGCAAGAGGCAGCTGATGGATGTTTCTGACTTTCTATCCCTCTCCCTTCTGCTCTGTAAAAAATCAATAAAATATATTTTTTTTAAAAGAAACTGATTGTAATATATATCTGTATATATGGAAGCTCAAAGTATGGAAAATTGAAGGAAAATATTCTCACCTGGCCACTCACAAATGCTTAGTATTTAGACTTTGCCCCAGATTCTCATCCTAGCTCTATCTTTTGTTACTATCTCCTTAACTCCTTTAAAACATTTATGCTTTGGCATAATGTTCTAACATGCACCTGTGTTTTCCCACCTCTCTGTCTTTGTTTAGGCACACTGGATCTTCTTCACTGTATCTCCATATGACTCACTCCTATCATCTTTCATAGCCCAGTTCACATGCCTACTCTGAAGCCATCCCTTATTTAGCCTGTGCTAATCTTTCCTTCTCTGAATTTCAAAATGCTTTAGTCACTTCTTTGTCATGGCAGTTACCGCTTTTTATTATGTCCTGTTGTTATACTTTATGTATTTGGCCTATGTCTGTCCCTCCTTGGAATTTAGACTCCCTTGGAGACTTTCTCAAAGTATCAGTGTGCTATAATGGAAAGAGCATAGAAATCAGTCAATCTCATTTTTAGTTTCTAACTCTACCATTTACTGATTGTGTGACTTCAGGCTAAGTATTTAATCTCCACAGGCCTCAGCCTTCTTACCCTTAAAATGCTTAGATCACAGGTTAAGAGTAAGTGGTAAGGGAAGAAACGGGTTTAAACAATCTATTTTTCCCCTCTATAATTCATCTTGATTTTTGTGCTATCACTCAGAATGGTACCAAATAAATATGAAATGCTTCAGAAATTGTTGAATGAATTAGTAGTTTGTTATTAAATATATAAAAGTTACTATAATTTCTATACTGCTGGTATTTTATTGGACTGATTTTTAAAGGAATTATTTGTCATTGGAGCAGAGCATATTACATTAAAAATATTTATCAGATTAAAAATATTATAAAACAATAATCAGAATGGATGACTCTTATATCCTTAAAGGAAGAAATAAAAATAACTCTAAAAGAAAATAAGTAAATTCATAGGGAGACTAGAGAATCATTACTAAAAAGCAATCAGAAAAATAAAGAGATTTTGGAACTCAAAAACATTGTTGAAAACTGGATTAAGTATCTTGAGGCTTAGAGGAATAATTATCACATAAATAGGAAAACCTGAAGGAAATAGAAATTATGAGTGCAAAGCAAAAGATAGATATGAAAGATTCAGTCTGTTGTTGTTAGAGAGTGAATAGGGTCAACCTTCTTGAAGAGTAATCTGGACTCTCCATCTAATAATAAGCTGCATACTAGTATACCCTAATATAAAGTACTTACAATTCCAAGTGCTACCCTACAGTATAAGAGCATGAGTCAAAACCAATGTTCAAAATGCTTTCTGCAAGCTCATTGTAATAGCAAAAAATCACAAGAAATCTAAACATTCATCAGTATTGGCATGGGTTAAATAAATTAAGGCATGTTCACTAAAGAAAGAAGAGATCTGTACATACTGATTTAGTGTATGTCCACAAATATGTATATATTTTATAATTTTATTGATTTCAGAGAGGAAGGGAGAGATGGATAGAAATATCAATGATGAGAGAGAATCATTGATCAGCAGCCTCCTGCACACCCCCTATTGGGGATTGAGCCCGAAACCTGGGCATGTGCCCTGACTGGGTGGGAATCAAACCGTGACCTCCTGGTTCATAGGTTGTAGCTCAACCATTGAGCTATACTAATATATTGAGAGAATAACAGCATATTATAGAAAACTAAATAACATGGTTTTGTTTTTGTTGAAAAAAAGTTTAATAATATCTGCGTATATGTACAAATGTTTATGTATGCATGTATGTGTGTTTTTGTAAACATAATTTAGAATGTTATCCTCAAACACTATTGATAGTAATTACCTCTAGGAAATGGGGCTAGAGTGTTGGGTAAGATGTTCACGTCTTTATAAGCTCCAAAATAAATCTATGAACTTGTGAACTCTTTTAGTTCATTTTAATACTCTTGTATTTTCCAAAATTTATATGTATATATACAATGCAGAATTATCTGGTGGATAATGGTGATGTCATACAAATCACATTAAAATTCAAATGAATTTAAATTAGAAACACACTATTAGAAAAAATTAGCTTAGAGATAATAGTTTATAGAAGCCATTTCTTTTTTAAAATTTCCTTATTAAGATATTATATATGTGTCCTCATCCCTCATTGCCCCTCCAACCAACCTCAGCCCCTCACCTGCCCTGTTGTTTATGTCCATTGGTTAGGTTTATGTGCATGCATACAAGTCCTTTGGTTGATCTCTCCCCCTCACTCCCACCCAATATAGAAGCCATGTCTTTTGCCGTACAAGTAGAAATCAGGCTCTGAGGCAGCCAAATAAATGATGTCTGGACTCAAAAGCCAGCCCTTAGTTTGTGTGCTTGCTTTGTAAGCAGTATTCTCCAGGCTTATAATTTTCATTCTCATTATATCAGATTTCAGTGTATTCTAGTGCCCAAGGATAGGCTAATCGTCCAGAGAATATAAGATTAGGAATCCTTAAGCAATAAAGAAATAAAAAAAAAAAAAGATTGGGAACCCTAATATCAGACTGCAATCTAAAGACTAGACTAGAAATTTGCACTTCATTCCAAGAGTCATGGATCTCACAAGTACTAACAAATGGTGTTGTTTGAATAGTTTGAAAGATTATGACAATATTGTAAATTCTTCATCACATGAAAAATTCAGCATAATGAAACATATTTTAATAATCTCTATAGACCTACTTTTTTATCTCACTTTGTCTTTTTTGAGTTTTTCGGAGAGGAAGGGATTTTCTGAATCCAAAGTTCATCCTGTGCTCTACTGCTTCTATAATAGTACTAAGGTATATGCTTTCATTGCCTATCATTCTCTGCATACTTCAAATTACTCTTATAATGTTTATTCACCTCCCCCATGCAGCATTTTCTCTTTAACCTTCAGAATAATCTTAGTCATTAGAAAACATTATCTACATTTCTGAATTACTTACCAAAGTAAAAATGTTTTAAATCATCATTATAATAAAAAGAAAATGGTATTTAGTGGACAGAGCAAAGATGTGGTTGCTATCTCCTGTGTTTATATAACTTTGAAAAATAGGAATTAATTACATTTATCTAAGAAATACATAATGAGAGCCTAAACTAGGCATTGATGGTGAAAGTCAAGAAGAGCATTTATATGTGAGAGAGGTTGGAAAACAAAGTACTTCAACAGTGATTCAGGGAAAGGGAGCAGGGACAGTACCAGTGGAAGTTTCAAAGTTTGGTCATAACAGAAAAGTGCTTCCACATTTAACTAGGGATTTCAGAAGAAGGAACAGGTTAGGGCAGGAAGGAGATGACTTCAAGTTTGGACATAAAGCTTCTGTAATTATTGTGGCATGTAGCTTCTGCTATTCCTCTAGATCTGGACCTTTGAAATGTGGATAATTTGAATTGAGATATATACAGTATTCACCAGATTTAGGAGATATAGCACTAAAAAAAGAATGTAAAATAACAAAGTAATATTTTTATATTCGTTACATGTTGAAAATATTTTGGATATTAATTTAACCTGTTTTTGTTGTTGTTGTTTTACCATTTGTTTAATGTGGCTGCTAGGAAATGTATGTATCTTACATTTCTGTTGGACAGTACTATTATACATGGAGATTTGTAATAGATAGTTACAAATGCAGGAGCAAAATCAGGGCAAAACATTTAGATTTGGAAATAACCTATGTAAAGGTGATACTTGATGTTATGTGATGAGTAGATAAAAATGCCAGTGTACAGGGTATGGAAATGGGGGAAATGCCAACAATTATAGGATGAGAAGAGAAAGAATAACTAGGAGAAGGAGAATTGGTGAATCAAGACTCTTAAGTGGTAGATAAGTCTGATTAGGATAGAATTTCAAGAAGGAAGGAGTGGTTAATATCATTGCATGATAGGCCAAAGAGGAAGAGGAGGACTGAACAAAGGCCATTGAATTTGGTTGATACAGAAGCAGTTTCAATAGAGAATAAAAAGGATAGATTGCAGGAGATAAAGAAATTAGAGGTTGATACAGTAGGCTGCATCAACTATTCTTTCAAGCAAGGAGTCCACTTGGGAAGATAATAATCACTCGATTGGAGCACAGTCCAAGGAAATGCAATCATGTTTGTTGGCTGAATAAAAGGATCTTTGAAGTAGGAGTGCTTGAAGTTGTAAGAAAGAGAGATAATTTCTATAGTAAGGTCCTAATGCATTGGTTCCCAAACCTGAGTACATAATGGAATCACCTGGGGAACTTGTCACAAAAGCAAATTCCCAGGCAATATCCAATATCTAAAGAGATCATATTCTCTAGAGGTTTGTCTTCTGGGAGTTGTGTTAACAAGCTTTTCTAGGTGATTATGATGTATCCATAAGGACAAACAAGTTAAGAAAATGAAAGGTGCATTAAACACATCAGTTAAATGACTGAACAAATCATCCAGAATGGATGGAGAGCCAATTGGGCTTAGGATTGGACCAGTAAACTATGAACTACTGTTAAGGATTTGGCTTTTGTTATTAGAAGAGTAAACACAGGTTCAGACAAATGAACGACCAAGAAAGCTAAAAAGACTGCAGGCAGCCCAGGACCAAACCAGAGAGGATGGAACCTGCATTGCCACCATATGTCCGCCATCCAGATACCATTGCTGACATGTACACATAAGGAACTATTTGACATTGAAACTGGGACTCAGAACAGTTGGACATTGAAATTGAGACTCAAACATTTTTTATTCTTATACATTTATTTCCAGTATGCAGATGCAAGATCTTTTTAAAGAAAAGAAACAGGGGGAAAGATTGATATAGAGGCAGAGAAGCATTGAACAGACTGTCAAACTACGGGGGGAAGTCTGGGGAGGGTGGGGGGCAGGGGCTGTAAGAGATCAACCGAAGGACTTGTATGCATGCATGTAGGCATAACCAATGGATACAAGACACTGGGGTGGGAGTGTGGGGGGCTGGTGAGGACATGTGCTGGGGGGGGAGGTGGATGGGGGGAGGATAACAGGGGGGAAAAGGAAAACATATGTACTACTATTTGTAATACTTTAAAGAATAAAAAAAAGAAAGAAATTACAAAAAAAAAAAAAAGCTAAAAAGGTTGCCCTGTCAGCATGGCTCAGTGGTTAAGCATCAACTTATAAACCAGGAGGTCACAGGTTTGATTCCTGGTCAGGGCACATGCTGGGCTGTGGGCTTGATCCCCAGTAGGGCTCATGCTGGAGGTAGCTAGTCAGTGATTCTCTCTGATCATTGATATTTCTATCTCTCACTCTGTCTCCCTTCATCTCTGAAGTCAGTAAGAAAAAAAAATATTTTAAGCTAATAGAGCCCTAACCAGTTTGGCTCAGTGGATAGAGCGTCAGCCTGAGGACTTAAGGGTCCCAGGTTTGATTCCAATTAAGAGCATGTACCTTGGTTGTGGGCACATCCCCAGTATGAGGTGTGCAGGAGGCAGCTGATCGATGTTTTTCTCTCATTGATGTTTCTAACTATCCCTTTCCCTTCCTCTGTAAAAAAAATCAATAATAAAACACTAATAGATGTTAACCAGAAGGGAAGTTTCAGAATTCAGGATCTTGGAGGCCAAACAGATACACAATATGGCTGTGTGTGTTTGATGTGGGAAAGAGGTAAAAAGAGAAATGAGTCACTGACATTGTAAGACCCATCTGTTTGGTAACTATTATAGGACAGTGGTAAAATATATATGTTAGATTTAGAGATTAGGAAGAAGAGATAAAGGTTGAGTCAATATAGAATTATTCAGACTTAAGATTCCACTAAACCTTCGCATGGGTGGCTGCCTCAGTCTTTGTGATCCACTGTAGCTTTAGTTGAAAATGGAGTGGATGTTTAACATTCACAGATATATGATGTAAAATATTTCCCCCTTTTTTTTTTTGCATCCAGCGCGGCTAGAGAGCAGGTCCAGTTCCTGAGTAGAGGAGCTGGGGATTGAGAAATTAAAGAAAGATAGAGACAAGACACAAAATGGAAGGAAAAAGCTGGGAACCAGGTGGGACCTCTGCCCTCTTCTGCTAGAGAGACCTTGACCCAGAGCCCATGCAGTGTGTTTATTTTATACCCCCAAATACCAGGAAGTTTCACCAGAAGTCAAGACAAAGGAGATTATTTGCTTCTTGAGTAGACCTGAGCATTCTTGGTGCTTGACTGGATTTACATATCAAAACCCACTAGCAGACACCTGGGCTAAAATGAAGGTCAAGCTGATAACTCTCTTGTCTTTTTGGCAAAAAGTGTTCCCAGGGCTTGGCTTTGCCTGCCTCCTTAGGTTCAGCTGACAATTTAAAGAAATGCTCATGTGCCTTCCCAGATGCTCTCTATAGATATAACATGCATAGTTTTGATTATTCACAAGTGACCCTAAGGGTTCATCACAAGTTAATAAGTTTTTCTAAGGCATGAATTTGAATCTCCTGTCCTAAAACTTGCTTGAAACTAGTAGCTTACAGTGAAGTCACCATTTACATTTCATTTTGCCTTTAATATATGATTGTATTCATCATTGGAATACACTGGTCTGGTAGTTTTCACAGAAGAGGAAATTATTTGCCAAATTGTGGTATTAAGTGCTTATTAAAAGGTATTAAAATTTTTATTGAGTTTATAAAAAATTTAGCACTGCAGCTAACTTGTAATTATTGCTTAATAAATGGTAGTTATTTGTGCCAGTTCAGAATTCAGTAAGTTTTAAAGCCAAATCTTTTGGGGTATGCCCAGGTTTAGTTAATAGTACTTATATTAAAATTTTTACTTTGATTTGGCTCTCCACAAATTATTAAACTGAAACTAGGGTGTTAAATTTGCAAGTAAATTAGAGGGAGAACAATGAGTCACTTATCACTTACCTAATTCTGTTTGATATACTTGAAAGGAGGCGTATTTTATAATAATTCATATTATACTAGAGGCCCAGTGCACAGATTAGTGCACATTGAAAGGAAATTCATTAGAAGGTGGCTGGCAGAGCAGGACTGGGGAAGACGGTGATCACGCCCTAGATCCAATCTCCCTAGGTCCCTTCCCAGCTAGCTGCACCTGGGATGGCACTGGGGCTCAAAGAGTGTCTGCAGAGTGAGCGGGGTCCCTCAGCCTGGCCTGCGGGAATCGGGATGAAGCCAGCAGTCTGACATGCTCCTGGAGAGCGAGAGGGCAATCTACAAAGTTGCTTTCAGTTGGCGGCTCCTGTGTTGAGCATCTGCCCCTTGGTGGACAGTGTACATCATACCTACCAGCCAGTCGGCCAGTAGGCTGGTCAGCTGGTTGCTTAGCCTTTTATATATATACTAGAGGCCCGGTGCACAATTCGTGCATAGGAGGTGGGGGATGTCCTTCAGCCGAGCCTGCACCCTATCCAATCTGGGACCCCTTGAGGGATGTCCGATGCCCGGTATGATCAGGCCTAAATGGGAAGTCGGACATCTTTCTCACAATTCTGGACGGCTGGCTCTAAACTGCAAACCTGCCTGCCTCCCTAATTGCCCCTAACCGCTTCTGCCTGCCAGCCTGATCACCCCCTAACCACTACTCTGCCAGCCTAATTGATGTCTAACTGTTCCCCTGCTAGCCTGTTTGCCCCCAACTTTCCTTGTCTGCTGGCCTGGTCACCCCTAACTGCCCTCCCCTTCAGGCTTGATCGCCCCAAACTGCCTTCCCTTGCAGGCCTGAAACCTCCCAACAGCTCTCCCCTGCTGGCCATCTTGTGGTGGTCATCTTGTGTTTATTTGCTCCTGATTGGCTGGGGGCAGGATCTTTGACCACATGGGGGCAGCCCTCGTGTGTGTTGGAGTGATGGTCAATCTGCAAATTACTCTTTTATTAGATAGGATAGAGGCCTGATGTATCGGTGGGGGCCAGCTGGTTTGCCCTGAAGAGTGTCCCGGATCAGGACGGGGGTTCCCTAGGGACGTGGGGTGGCCTGGATGAGGGGCCTGTGGTGGTTTGCAGGCCGACCATGCCCCCCAGTGACCCAAGCAGAGGACCTGGAATCTGGGATTAATTTATGTTCTACAATTGAAACTTTGTAGCCTGGAGCAGAGCCAAGCCTTCTGCTTGCTCCGTGGTGATAGCCATTTCTATTTGGGTTTATTTAAATTCTATAATTGAAACTATGTAGCCTAGAGTGGAGGCCTAGGGCTGCAGAAGCTTGGCTTCCTCCATCGCGTGGGCAACCCTAGCCTCTGCTCTCTCCAGCTCTGTGGCTACTGCCATTTCTGTGGGGATATCTCTTCTATAATTGAAACTTTGTAGCATTTAGTGGAGGCCTTTGCCAGCAAGGGCAGGCAGAAAGCTTGGCTTCCTCCATTGCTGGGGAAACCCAGGCCTCCTTCCTGCTCTCAGTGGCCACAGCCATCTTTGTGGGGTTTATTTGCTCCTGATTGGCTGGTGGTCATGGCTTGGGGGTGTGGCTTGATCAGAGGTACAGTCAATTTGCATATTACTCTTTTATTAGATAGGATAGATAGATTGCTATTACAACTTAAAAATATCCTTTAAGTATATTTCCATATCACAAGTACATGTATATATAAACAAAATGAATTACATTATACGCTCTAATTTTCTTAGAGATTTAATGAATTACTTGTTTTTGCTAAACAATTTTTTCTCAGTATATTTTATACTTATATGATTGTTTTTGCTTTGTAGTGAAGAGCTCAGAAAAGAAGCAAGACAATTAAAGCGGGAACTCTTAGCAGCAAAACAAAAAAAAGTAGAAAATGCAGCAAAACAAGCAGAAAAATCAAGTGAAGGTAAGGTTATTCGCTTATATTTTAACTTGGTACTTCTTCTTTCCTTATACCTTCAATGTTAAGGTCTTGTATAATCATAGTACAATGGTCAAAACCAAGCAATTAATGTTGATACAGCATTAGTAACTAACTGTAAACCTTATTAGAATTACCTTATTAGAATTGGAATTAACCAATTTTCCCGTTAATGTCATTTTTTTATATGATTCCATCCAGAGTTCCATATGTCTCCTGATTCTCACTTAGATATTTTGTAGAATGTCTCACCTTGCGTTTGTCCACTGTTTTCTCATGTTAATATTGAGTTTATGCATTTGGGGGGCAAGATTGCCACATAAATGATATGTCCTTCCCAGTGCATTTTATCAGAGGTAACAGGATGTCTGTTGTCTTTTTACTGGTGATATTACCATGATCACATGGTTAAAGTGGTGTCTGCTGAGCTTCTACACTATAAAATTACTCTTTTTCCCTTTGAAATTATAAGTATTGGGGAAGATACTTTCATATTATATAAATATTCAGTTTCTTTTCAAGCTCCCCCCCTTCCCCCGCCTAATTTTAGCATCCATGGGTGGGTCTTATTTGTAGGCAACAGTTATTTACTGTGGTGTTGTAATGGTGGGTTTGTATGTCCCTGATCCCTGTTACTTTTATTACTTGGAATTCCTCTGTAAGAGAGAGGTCTCTCTTCTATTATTTATTTATTTACTTATTTATGTTCATATGGCTTATACACATTTATTTTATTCTATGTTTTAATCCCAAACTGTCATTATTTATTTTGTTGTTCAAATAATACCAGCATTCGCCCATAGTAGATCTTTCTGGCTGGCTTCTGTCTTTCCATCCTGCCCCCATCCTTTGAGTTTTTCTTACTTTCTGTCACAAGATGCTCCTGATTGATCTTGTGTTTTGGCTTCTGCACACCTGGAATCAAGCATTTCTCCAATGAACCCAATTTTCTCTTATTGGAGTTTGTATTTAGAAAACAAAATGTGAACACTAAGTTGGTCATTTTATTTTGATTCTGTTATTTTTAAGAGTGTTACTAGGAGCAATATTGTATTGTCACTATCTTCTTAGAATGCTTAACGAAATTCATATTTAACCCCTATCTATAATGCATTATGGATTACTTTTTTCTTAGGATTACATTTCCTCTAAACTTACTTTTATCTTTTAAAATTGACAAGTGTTGCTGATAGGATGATAGAAAATTTATTAGTATGAAAGATTTATGAATTTCAGTAAATATTATATTTTATTTGATATTTACATGTTTCTTTGCAGTTTTTAAGTCTAGTAGTCTTTCTTCCCCAGGATTGAAAATGATACCATGAGCCATCTCACTGCATAGCATTGGGGGAAAAAAGTAGAATTTTAGGCATCCTTGAATGTATGTAGAACTTAACCTATCTTCCCAGCCAACAGATGCTCCAAATTTAGGACTATGTAAACTCTGGGATGAGATCCAGAGGTTCTCATATGCATTTGCATGGTAAGATTATCACATAAAAAGAAGTAGGAAAGTGTTATTTGACCATGACTTTATAACATCATGCATCAGTTGAGCTGAATACCCTCCTGAATATATTCGGAAAGATTTCTTGTTTGAGCTATATGGCTACATATCAGGCTTTTGTAAACCACTTTCTTTTAGTCCAAGACTAAATTATTTGAGTATTATAGCAAGTCTGTATGATTTGGTCTTTTGAACATGATATGAAAAGACTAAAAATGTCTGGTCTTAGTACTTTCCTGTTTGTTTGTTTATATCTAGCAATTTAATTTGCCAATTAACTTAGAAATAGTTAATCAATATTTAAAAAGAGCCATGTGGATATTTTGGTGTGTAGTAAATTATGTAATATAGAACTACCTTTCCCAGGAATTTTTATTTGGACACATAGACTACATCTGCTAATTCAAAGGGACTAAAAATCCATTAATTTTATTTTTCATAGTAATTTTGACAGTAACATTCAGTGCTCATTATATGTAACACTGATAATTATAAGAATTCTTTGGAATATTATAATTTTTCAAAAAATAAACAGGAAATGATACTCCCATTTGACCCAGTAATCCCACTTCTAGGAATATATCCCAGGAAATCAGAAACACCAGTCAGAAAGGATATATACACCTTATGTTCACAGCACCACTATTTACAATAACCAAGATTTGGAATCTTTGGGACATCTAGACAATAGAATACTGTGCTGATAATAAAAAAGAAAGAACTCTTACCATTTTGCAAAAGCATGGATGGACCCAGAGAGCATTATGCTAAGAGAAATAATTCAGTTGGAGAAAGGAAAATATCTCATGATCTCACTCATTTGTGGAATATAATGACCAACATAAACTGATGAACAAAAATAGATACAGAAGAATCTAACAATCAAACCTCAGAGGGAAGGAAGGGGAAGGTATGTCTGTGTGTGTGTGTGTGTGTGTGTGTGTGTGTGTGTGTGTGCATGAGGGGAGGTGTCGGGAGGGGAGGTGTTGGGAGAGAGAGAAGGTAAGAGATTAATCAAAGGACTTGTATGCATGCATATAACCATAACCAATATACAGAGACAGTAGTGAGGTGAGGGCAGCCAGGGAGAGGTCAATAGGGGGAAAAGGAGATGTAATACTTCAAACAATAAAGAATTTAAATTAAAAAAATAAACAAACAGGAAAGTACTAAAACCAGGCATTTTCAGTCTTCCTAGTAAAGCTCAAGATCTCATACTCTTTATATCATAAGGATATTGTCAAATAATGAATATAATTATATGTCTGTATAAGAAGAAGAGCATTATCTAAACATGACCTGTTCACTTTTGCCATTGGTTTGGCATCTATTTACTTTTTAAAAGCTATAGATAATCTATAAAAGAAGTCTTTAGTAAATGAAAGAACCAGAATGTCAAGGGATAAAATCATTATTAAAGTCATACTAGAGGCCTGATGCACGAAGATTCATGCAAGAATGGGCCTTCCTTCCCCTGGCTGCTACCACCGCCTTCACGCCAGCCAGAGCCACTTTTCGCTCTCACCTGGAGCTGCCTTTCCACCTTTCATGCTGCCCAGAAGACTGGAGAGGCCGGGGGCAGTGCAGAATGCCTGAGTCAACACCATGGTGATGACGCAAGCATCCTGCCCCCTGCCACTCGGCGCTTGCATATGCAAATTAACCCACCATCTTTATTGGGTTACTTTGCATAGTCACTCCTGGTTGGCTGGTGGGCATCGTGAAGGTATGGTCAATTTGCATCTTACTCTTTTATTAGTGTGGACTAGAGACCTGGTGCACAAAATTTGTGCATGGAGGTTGGGGGGTGTCCGTCAGCCCAGCCTGCACCCTCCAACCTGGGACCCCTCAAGGGATGCCCAACTGCCCATTTAGGCCCGATCCTAGTAGGGTCAGACCTAAACAGGCAGTCAGACATCCTTCTCACAATCCAGGACAGCTGGCCCCAAACTGCTTGCCTGCCTGCCTCCCTAATTGCCCCTAACCTCTTCTGCCTGCCAGCCTGATCACCTGCTAACCATTACCCTGCCAGCCTAATTGATGTCTAACTGCTCCCTTGCCAGCCTGTTTGCCTCTAACTTCCCTCCTCTGCCGTCCTGGTTACCCCTAACTGCCCTCCCTGCAGGCTTGATTGCCCCCAACTGCCCTCCCTTGCAGGCCTGCTCCCTCCCAACTGCCTTCCCCTACTGGCCATCTTGTGGTGGCCATCTTGTGTCCACATGGGGGCAGGATCTTTGACACATGAGGGCAGCCCTCTTGTATGTTGGAGTTATGGTCAATCTGCATATTACTCTTTTATTAGATAGGATAGAGGCCTGGTGCATGAGTGGGGGCCACCTGGTTTGCCTTAAAGGGTCCCAGATCAGAGTGGGGGTTCTCTTATGGCATGGGGCAACCTGAGAGAGGGGCCTGTGGTGGTTTGCAGGCCAGCCATGCCACTCAGAAACCCAAGCGGAGACCCTGGGATCTGGATTAATTTATGTTCTACAATTGAAACTTTATAGCCTAGAGTGGAGCCAAGCCTTCTGCTCGCTCCATGACTGTGATATAATTGAAACATTGTAGCCTGGAGTGGAGGCCTAGGCTGGCAAGGGCAGGCGGAAAGCTTGGCTTCCTCCATTGCTGGGGGAACCCAAGCCTCTCTCTTGCTCTCAGTGGCTGCAGCCATCTTGGTTGAGGTTTATTTACATAATTTGCTCCTGATTGACTGATGGGTGTGGCTGTGGGCTGGCTTGATTGGAGGCATGGTCAATTTGCATATTACTCTTTTATTAGATAGGGATAATTAGAATTTGTATAGTAGCATGTAATTGAACTTGAAATTCTAAGAAGTTATATATCTTTGTTGAATGCAGAGTTGCAGTAGCTATAACACCCCAATGTGGGTAAGCAAGAAGTGTGGGTTTTTACTTAGAGACAGCATTGTCAGGAGAGATGTGCTGCAGGACAGTTCTGTTTGCAACCCAGGAGTCTCGTTAGTCCCCCTGTAAATCACCCAGGCCAGTAAAGGACGTTTGTGGGGGATAATAAATTTTAAATAAGATTAGTAGTTAATTGGAGACAGAGTTAGTTTCCTGTGTTGGCTCTGTCAAGTACTTTAATAAACTATATAATCCTTTTCATTAAATTGTGTTTCTAACTACTTCCCAGGTTTTTTTAATTTTCATTATATCGAACTAGTACCAAACTGCACATAGTCACTTAAAGATATAGGTTTGGACATATTCTCTAATCAGCTTTAGGGAGATAGGGTGTCAGATTCTCTTTTTAAAGTTCTAAGTACACAATACCTTCTCTATGGCTAGAGCCAGAAATTAGAGGAAGAAGGGGCAACCAGAGCTGGTAAATCAAGAAAGAATTTTAAAGCCTCTTCATGAAGCACATCCCTGAGGTGCTTAGTTCCTCTCAAATTGCACTGGTCCATTTCAGGTTTCTTCAAACTAACTTTTTAATTCTGGATTAAGTCAGACTAGGGCCCCTCAGGTTTGATAGGTTGTGAAAGTGTATCTATAGTGTTTGACTTCTTTTCATCTATCTAACCTATAATGTTAAACTAGCTTAATCTTGGTTTTTATAAGAAATAGAAATCCCTTTGGAATGTTAGCTTTCTGCTGTGTCCGATACCATGTAGTATTAATTCCTCTTTGTGAGCAAACTAAGCAAAAATCCTTTTTTCAAATTAGTTCACTTTCTTCAGGTATTCTTGAATTATTTCTCTTGGGGGCCAGAAGTATGAGACCTATTTTTCTATAGTTTACTTTTAATCTATGTACTAACTTTTAATGTAATTTATGTAGAAAAGTGAAAGTATATGCCCTTGATTCATAGAAAGCCTCTTTGACCAGTATTTTTTTTCTTACATTTCTTTTTTTTCAATCTTTATTGTTCAGTTTATTAATTACATTGTTCCCTTTTTTTCCCCTATAGCTCCCCTCCACCTGGTACCCATCCCACCCTCCGCCCTTACCCCCCTCCACTCCTCTCCCATAGTTGCATGATTTTTGTCCAGTCTGTTGCTGCACTTCCCACACCCCTTTTCTCCCCAAGAATTTTCAGTCCATTCCCTCTCTATGTCCGTGATTCTGTTACATTCAACAGTTTATCCTGTTCATCAGATTATTAATTCAGTTGGTTTTTAGATTCATTTGTTGATAGATGTGTACTTGTCGTTCATAATTTACATTTTTATCTTTTTCTTCTTCCTCTTCTTAAAGAATATCTTTCAGCATTTCATATAATATTGGTTTGGTGGTGATGAACTCCTTTAGCTTTTTCTTATCTGCGAAGCACTTTACCTGACCTTCAATTCTGAATGATAGCTTTGCTGGATAGAGTAATCTTGGTTGTAGATTCTTGTTATTCATCGCTTTGAATATTTCTTGCCACTCCCGTCTGGCCTGCATCGTTTCTGTTGAGAAATCCGCTGACAATCCTATGGGTGCTCCCTTATAGATAACCAACTGTTTCTCTCTTGCAGCTTTTAATATTCTCTCTTTGTCTTTTGCTTTTGGCATTTTAATTCTGATGTGCCTTGGTGTGGTCCTCTTAAGGTTCCTATATATTGGGGTTCGGTGCGCTTCTTGGACTCCTAAGTCAATTTCTTTTACCAGGTGTGGGAAGTTTTTGGTCACTATTTCTTCAAATAGGTTTTCATTGTCTTGCTCTCTCTCTTTTCCTGGCACCCCTATAATTCGGATGTTGGTATGCTTGAGGTTGTCCCAGAGGCCCCTTACACTATCTTCAAATTTTTGGATTCTTTTGGTTTCTTGCTTTTTCAGCTGAGTGGATTTTACCTCCTTGTATTTCAAATCTTTAACTTGGTTTTTGGGGTGCTCTAGAGTACTTTTAGGTCTTTGTATAATAATTTTATTTCAGTCAGTGTATGCTTAATTTCTGGTTGGTCCTTTTTCATATCCTTGAGAGTCTCATTCATATCCTTGAGGGTCTCATTCATTTCCTTGTAGGTCTTGCTTATTTCCTTATAGGACTCGACCTTTTCTAGGAGCCTCTTGAAAAGCCCTATTACTGTGGTTTTGAATTCCATGTCCAGTCGTTTTTTTCCCTCCATTTCTTTCACATCTGATTTCTTTCCATGTCTCTGCATAGTGGCTGCTTCCCTGAGTTGGTCAATTAGCTTTGTGTGGTAGACATCCTACAAGGGACAGTGGCTTAGCCTCCCCAGTTACCTGAGGTAGATATGGGTGGCACAGTCTTGTTGAAGTTAAGCTCAGGTTAATCGTTGTTAGCACTTGGAGGGGTTGACCTCCAGGTCAATTTTCTGTGACGTTCAGCTGTGTTCAGGTTGGATGGGTGGAGTCTCCGGGCCAAGCAGACAGCGTCAGCTCCACCCTATGCGACCCCAGGGTCTCTGAGAGAGAGAGCCGCTGCCAAGCTCCACCGGCTGTGGGAGAATTCAGACTCTCCCCAAATGAGTCTGCACACCCAATGTCTCACCCAAGGTTGCAAAACAATGCAGTCTGATGGTTTCCCGAATGAAAGAGCAAGTCACAAGCGCTCACTGTGCGGTCACACAGCTGCGCTGTTCCCAAGCTCACGCGCACTCCGCACAAGCTTGCCTTCTCCACAAGCCCGCAGACCCCTGCAGCACCCGAGCTTCGGCGTGCCCTCCCACTGTCCAGTTTTCACCCCATATGATAGTGGGTTCCCTGGACTTCACCCAGAGCTGGAGAATCAGTCCAGTGGGACATCTTTGTCTCCCCCGTTCAAGAAAACTGGCTGGTTTTCAGCCACCCGCCCTATCCGCTGGCGCATGCACTCCTCCAAACCTCTTACTCCGCGTGTATCTTCAACGCTGTCTGCCGCCGCTCCTCCGAGTCACAGTGTCTTATCTTCACTTTTATTTGTGGAATTTTCACTCAGCCAGCCTTCCGGTGATTCTGGATGGTGTTTTTTCCTTCGTTAAGTTGTAGTTTTGAAATTGTTGTGTATGGCAGCAAGATAGGTGTTTTGCCTATGCCACCATCTTGGTTCTCCCCTCTTTGACCAGTATTACCAACAGTAATACACTTTGTTTCTTACTTTGATCAGGGTGCTAACAAATTGATTATCTGGTTCTAAGTTCAAAATAGACTAAAGAATAATAAAAGTCAGAGAGAGTACCCCTGAAGAGGGCAAATTCATAAAATTTATTACTATATTAGCTATATATAGTAATCTATATAATAAAAATCTATATAATAAAATCCTAAGCAACTGTTACAGTGGAACAACCAGAACAGCCAGTCACTATGATGCACACTGACCCCCCCGGGGCAGACACTCAATGCAGGAGCTGTTCCTGGTCGTCAGTGTGATTCCACAGGGAGACCACCGCTCAGCGAGAAGCCAGGCTCACAGCTGGTGAGCATAGCGGTGATGGTGGAAGCCTCTCCCACCTCCACAGCAGTGCTAAGGAGCAGTGAGCCAAACGGTAAGGAGCAGTGAGCAGGCAGGGGATCAGGAGCGAGGGCTCCCAGACTGTAAGAGGGATGTCCACCTGCCAGCTTAGGCCTGGGCTGAGGACACCCCTACCCCCCAGAGTACGAAATTCATGCATCGGGCTCCAGTAAATAAATGAACAAACAAAAGAAAAGAAAGGGTAGGGACTGGCCTGTGGATCTCTCTAGCCGACTGTATTACTGGGCTAAAAAAGTAAGAGAGAAACACATAGGTAAGGACATCTATTTTGATGGCAGCAGTGAAAGCTGACCACCTGACACTAGGTAAGTAAGGAAACACAGAAACATAGGAGTGGATTATTCTGGAAACCTTTGCTGTAGATGATACTTCATTTATTCTTAGAGAACATGTCAGATGCTCATTATAATAATCTTAATTCATTAAGAAAAGTTTAGCTGGTATTTATTATTGCTTAATAAGATAGACAATGGGCAATGATTCTAACCTAATTGACAAAAAATTAGTCATTTTAGCACATTAAAGATAAGATTCTCTTATCTGAAATATTCAGTTGTACAGAGCATCCTATTTCCTGGATGTCTTTGAAAAATAAAGCTTCCCTGTGTAGTCAGGACCACCAGTCTCCTGGTGAAATTTTAGTGCATACATGTTATTACCTTCATGGGCCAGAAAGCATATTTCTAGCCATATGTCTTACAGTCATATAATTTTTTAAATAATAAAGACTTTTAAAGGTATATAGCGAGTGTAAAGATGTACATCGTCTCACAATTAGACAAAGAATCTAATCTCTTGGTAAGGTGAATATGAAATGATCATCTTTAATTTGAGAGTCCATAAGCCACTTTGTTCTTTTTTAGATATCTAGACATCAAGAGCAAGTCTTGTTGAAATTTATTTTAGAACCATACATTATGTACATATTTAATTTTATGTGCATTGAAAAATAAACTCTAACTAATTTATATATTTTTCTATTTTTTGAATTCTATACCATCCTGCAGACCTCCTAATGGTAACTTAGGACTCATCTCTAGGAACCAGTATGTTAAGGGTATCTCTCTGCAGTCCTTCACTATCTCTGTATAGTTTTTTACTAAGCATTCTTTCTGCCTGGTGATTGATGTAATTCCAATGAAGGAAATTTAACAAGAGCCTTTAGCTGTATTTGTCATAATACTAGTTTGTCTTATTATTAATATCAATGCCATTCCTAATCCAGTAAAATTAAGTTTGTTCATTGATACAGCTAAGCATTAATATTTGATGGTAACTGTTAATAAAAGTTATATTATTTCTTCCAGTTATAAAAGTAACATATGTCCTTTGCAAAACGTATCAGAAATATAGGAAAGCATATAGATAAAAAGAAAGATCATCCTGTAATACTTCTTCCAAAGACAGCCAGTTAACTTTGTGGTATTTATTTTTCTGGGCTTTTTAATCTTCATGCCAGAAATATACATTTGTATTCTTTTCCATAATATTTTATTATAATCTTGTTTGCAATATGCGTTTTTTTTTTTTTTTAAAAAAAAACTTTCAAGTGAAATTGGCCAGTAACTCTTAAATGTACCGTATAGCTTGCTTTTAGGGGTATTTGTTCCTCTTAATTCTATCATATCAGACAGAGTAAGATCGAGAAGACATGAAAAATTCCTACTGTCTTCAGCTCTAGGTTTAGAAGACGTGAGAGTACTGGCACCCGGGGACGTCATCTCATTACGATGGGAGTCATTTAGAACTCTCATAAATTAAAACAAAACAATAAGCAGAAACCTGCTGACACTACCTGGTAGCCTGCTACCTCCTCACATCTGAAGTGGCCACTGATAAATATGCAAGGAAATTTTATAAATTGCATTAGGTATTTGGAGTCTGAACTGACATAATTACAAATTTGTCCACTTTAGAAAGTAAATGAGGTGAGGTGTGTGTGTGTGTGTGTGTGTGTGTGTGTGTGTGTGTGTGCATGTGAGCATGTGGTATTTTTTATTTTCTTGGTACTTAAATTGTCTCATGGCAAGGGGACTACTCTCGTCATTAAAAGTTTGATTACAACCAGCATTCCCATTTAGGAATGGAGTCCTTAACTATTCCAGACTGCTGTCAAGACCTTATTTTAAGTATGATGTTTTTCTTTTATGTGACATTTTGTGAGGTTTTGCCAAAAATGACATCAAACATATAATTCATTTGAGTGCTGACTTTCTTCAGCATCTTGCAGCACTTAATCAAATTTGAAAAAGATGTTCTTTTCACAGATTTATAGTGTAAACCTGTGAATATGTTGCATTAAAACTTACTTTAGACAGGTTAATCTGTGTGGCATTAGATTGATTTTTTTAAATGATTAATGCAATATGCTGACAGTTTTAGATGTTTATAGTTTCAGAATTCTTCACATCAACTCCTGGCACAAGGTACAGATGCAGCTTTTGAATATTAGTAATTTCTCATGCAAAAGGTAGATAATCCCTAAATTATACTAATAGCTACATTAAAGAATTTGAAATGCCAGAAAGAACAAAGAGAATCACAGAGTTCTCAGAACTAAGATGATGTCAAAACGTTAAGAATCATTAAACATCTATTTTGAAGTACAAGAGTAGTTTTTTTAAAGTGGCCACACCAGAGTGTAAGCTTATTTAAAACACTGTGCTGCAGTATATTTAAAATGTGAAAGAAAGTAGGCTCGCTTTAAGAACTACTTTGTGCATCAAAACTCAGATCTTGAGTATGTTCTATTTACATTGCATATTTCTGTGCAGTCATCACAGTTTGGGTTCTAAGTGGAACATCCAGTCCTACCCTTCCATAATCTACAGGGGAAACCAAAGGCCAGCCAATTAAGGGACTTACCCAGGAGCACACAGTAGATTAATAGGACTAGAACTCAGGTCCCTAGCTTCCAGTCCAGTACTCTTCCAACTCCATTCTTCAATTTGATCTAACCTCAAGTGGATACAGTCTATAAAGTTTTAATTGGCATTTATTTAACTTCACTTTGTGTTTTAGTGAGAATACTTGTTTTTGAAACCTCTTAAAGAGTCCTTTAAAGAGCACATGATTATCATGCTTATTGTGCTTTTTCAAAAACTAAGCAATTTTGGAATGGATGACAAAATTTTAAATGTTATAGAAAATCAGTTTCTGGCAACATGACAGCCTAAGAGTCCAAACCGATCCTCCCACTGAAAACAACTAAAAATGTTGGATATAACATGAAAATATCTTCTCATATGTTCCTATGAGCTTGAAATAAAAAGAAAAACAAATCAAGGAGTACTCAGACCAGGGAATAAGTAAATATATGAAGGAAGAGAATTAAGTAGAGGACTAGATTTAGCTTTAACTTTAATGACAATTGATAAACTGGGTGAGCTGGGGCACTTTTCTGAAGCCTCACAATGAGGAAAAATAAACTCTAAGGCTTCCCAAGGTAGTACTTGTCTAATAAAAGATCCTCCTATTCAGTTGGGAACCCAGAGATTTCACCCTTAGTGGCAGGGAGAATTAGCAGTTAGCAGCCACCTCACTGTCATCAGAAGACTGCAGGAAAACTGCCTATCTTGAATTATGGCACAGAATATTTTAGGGCAAGAGCATGTCCTAGGGACTGTAGCCACAAGGCAGCCTTCCCATCAGTTTGGAGCCCCAATTCACTGAGCCTGGGTGGCCTCAAAATTCTCCAGCCAGGAATTTAGTTGGAAATGATCCTGGATTCTTAGTGCCCCCAGAAGTCTGATACAAAGAAACATAAATCCTTTCAGGAGGAACCCACTTTTATTCCCTGTCCTTGAAAGTACAAAAGAAAATTAGTAGCTCGGAATGAGCGAGCGTGCGCGCACGCGCGCATACACACACACACACACACACACACACACACTACACACACACACACACACTCACACTCACACTCACACACACACTCACACACTCAGTTCAATCACCCTGACAAAAACTATTAGAAGCAACACATTATAAAATCAGATACACAAATTCTCAAGATTTTATTTAGACACTTGAATGTTAAAAAAATATGTATAATATATTTCAAGAAATACATTTAAAAATATAAAAAACAAGCAGATTTTAAACAAAGGAAATCTAGAAATGAAAAATAATAGTTGATATTAAAAACCTATCAATAGGTTTTACTGCAAATTAGACTGCTAAAAAGAGCATTAGAAATCTTTTGAAAAATCTTTAAGACATTGGAGAACTAAAAGAAAGTGAAGAATTTCAAAGCTAAGAGCCAGTGAAGAATGGAGGTCCGGGGTTTTGGGCAACTCTTCTCCTTAGGAAACTTTGCTGAATTCATGGGGTATAGGGGTGGGGCAGAAGGGCAGTACAGTGCTTTTAGCAGCCTCTAAGGGAAAGGGTTGGGGGAATGAGTGCAGGGCGTAGAAAGTAGATGCTTGTTACTACCTCTCACTTTGGGTTTGGCTGCCTCAAAGCTTTTCTCTATTAGTGCAGGTCTACTGGAAGTGGACAGGCCTGCCTGTATCGGTACAGCTTCTAACCTTCTCGGTTCCTGAAAGTAAGTTAAGGTGATCCTGAATTGCTAGAGCCTTTGAGTACTGGCAGAAGCCAATATAAATCATCAGTTGAGGAAAATACCATGTTAGATGTTACTTTTTTGTACAAACAATTTAGCAAATAGGTTACTTGGCATACAATAAAAAACAGCCAGGCACACAAAGAGATATTACAGCAACTAAAACCTAGCAGAAACAACGAATAGAGTGCTAGAGGGACTCTAGATATTGAAATGATCAGAAACAGTCTTTAAAATAAATATCCTTATTTTGTTGTTGAAATTCAAAGACAATCCTAAGAAGTTGGAAAAGAGAACAGCAAATTAAATCCAAAGAAAGAAGGCAATAATTAAAAATAAGAGCAGAAATTACTGTACTGGAAAACATACATAAAGTATAAGAATTACAAAGACCAATTTTTTTAAAAGACTACATCACATTGATAAATTTTTAGTGAAACTGGATGAAATAGAACTTGTAAATAATCATCAACAATCTTTTAAATTTCTTTATTGATTGAGGTATTACATATATGTCCTTATTCCCCTATTACCCCCCATCTCCCAATAATGCCCCCACCCCCCTGTTGCCTGTGTTCATTGATTAGGCTTATATGCATGCGTGTAAGTCCTTTGGTTGATCTCTTCCCCTTACCCTCACTGTCCCCTACCTTCCCTCAGGTTTGACGTTCTGATTGATCCTACCAACACTAAATGTTTTCAAGATGATATTATATAAATTGTATGCAACTAAAAAATATTGCACCTTACCAAGACTAATCTAGGAAGAAGTAGGATTCTGAATATCATTCTTATTAGAGAAATCATATCTGTAACTTAAGACTTACACAAATAACACCAATCTTAAAGAAACTCTTTCAGAGAATATAAAAAGAGGGAACACTTTTACTCTTCGATTTATGAAGCCAGTATAACCTTGATAATAAAACCTGGTAAAGACATTGCAAGAAAAGAAAATCATAAACCAACCTCCTTAAATTCTAAACAAAATACTAATATATCAAGTGAGGCAATATTTTCAATACATAATACATCCTGACAAATTTGGATTTATTTCAAGAATGCAAGTTTGGCTTTATATGCAAAAGAAACCAATATAATTTACCACAGTATTAGAATGAAGAGAAAAACCATTTTATCATTTTGATAGGAGGAAGAGCATTTAATAAAATTCAACATGTGTTCATGATTTTAGTAAAACATTCTAGCACACTATAAATAGGACTGAACTGTTATAAAGGGTGCAATAGGAAACAGACGGCAGATACCATGCACATAGTGTGGTCATATCCAGAATGAGTGAATGATGAACTCTATGTTCTCTTTTATTCAACACTAGAGGCCTGGTGCATGAAATTCGTGCATGGGGGGAGGGGCGTGTCCCTCAGCCCAGCCTGCACCCTCTCCATTCTGGAATGCCTTGAGGGATGTCTGACTGCCCGTTTAGGCTAGATCCCAGTAGCATCGGGCCTAACTGGGCAGTCGGACATCCTTCTCACAATGCAGGACTGCTAGCTCCAAACTGCTTGCTTGCCTGCCTCCCTGATTGCCCCTAACTGCTTCTGCCTGCCAGCCTGATCACCCCCTAACCACTACCCTGCCAGCCTAATTGATGTCTAACTGCTTCCCTGCCAGCCTGTTTGACCCCAATTTCCCTTCTTTACTGGCCTGGTCACCCCTATCTGCCCTCCCCTGCTTGCTTAATCAACCCCAATGACCCTCCCTTGCAGGCCTGGTCTCTTCCAACTGCCCTCCCCTGCTGGCCTGATGACCCACAACTGCCCTCCCTTGCAGGCCTGGAACCTCCTACTGTCCTCCCCTGCTGGCCATCTTGTGGTGGCCATTTTGTGTCCATATGGGGGCAGGATGTTTGACCACATGGGGGCAGCCCTCGTGTGTTGGAGTGATGGTCAATCTGCATATTACTCCTTTATTAGATAGGATAGAGGCCTGGTGCATGGGTGGGACCAACTGGTTTGCCCTGAAGGGTGTCCTGGATCAGGGTGGGGGTTCCCTTGGGGTGTGGGGCAGCCTGGGTGAGGGGCCTATGGTGGTTTGCAGGCTGGTCATGCCCCCCAGTGACCCAAGTGGAGGCCCTGGGATCTGGGATTAATCTATGTCTATAATTGAAACTGTGTAGCCTAGAGCAGAGCCAAGCCTTCTGCTTGCTCCGTGGCGACAGCCATTTCTGTTTGAAACCTTGTAGGCTAGAGTGGAGGCCTAGGCTAGGGCTGCAGAAGTTTGGCTTCCTCCATTGCCCCGGCAACCCTAGTCTCTTCTCTCTTCAGCTTCGTGACTGCCAGCCACCATTTCTGTTGGGATTATGTATCTTCTATAATTAAAATTTTGTAGCATTGAGTGGAGGCCTAGGCCAGCAAAGGCAGGCGAAAAGCTTGGCTTCCTCCATTGCTGGGGAAACCCAAGCCTCCCCCTCCTGCTCTCAGTGGTGGCAGCCATCTTGGTTGGGGTTTATTTGCATATTTTGCTCCTGATTGGCTGGTGGGCGTGGCTTGATTGGAGGTATGGTCAATTTGCATATTACTCTTTTATTAGAAAAGATTCTTCATTTTAAAAGATGTACTGTAGGTCCTAGCTGCTGAACACGGCAAGAATTCAAAATTAAACAGTTTAAAAAGCAAATAATTGTTTTCTATCTCTGGTACAATTATATGCATACAAGATCCAAAAGAATATATAGGTAAGTTGTTAAAATTAATAAGTGAGTTTACAAGATAAGTGTATATAAATATAGTATACAAAAACCAACTGCATTTCATGGCAACAAAATTTAGAAAATTTTAAAAAGAGATCACATCTATATTAGCATAAAAATGTGAAATACATTGGAAAAAATATCACACAGATTTGCAAGACACAGAAAACTTTACAGAATGACATTAAAAATGATCTTAAGAAGTGGAGAGATGTACCAAATTTATGGATTGGATAATTCAGAACTGTACCATGCTGATTTTCTTACTGTTCTTTAAGTTTCAATGCAGTTTTAATCAAAATTTAACACTTTTGTAGAATCTGATTAGCTGATTTTAAAATTTATACAGAAATCCAAGTAGCTAAGGCATTCATAAAGGGGATGAAGACAGTAATCATTCTATCTGATAATATTATAAAGTTAAGTAATTATAATAGTATGGGCTGGCACAGTGACGGACAGATAGATGTATGCTATGAAACAGGTAGCCTACCAGTGGGGAAAAGGGAAATCTTTTCATGTGCTGAGGCTAGAACTATCAAGTGATTAACTTGAGGACAGAAGAATATTTGACTCCCAACTCACACCATACATGAAAATCAATTCCAGGTACACTGTAGATCTAAATATGAAAGATATAGTAATGAAACTTCTGGAAAAAATTTTAGGAGAATGTTACTATGACCTTGATGTAAAGATTTAAGGACTATGACACAAAAGAACGAATCATAAAAAAAATTGTTTGCTAAGTTTTACCATATTAAAATCCTCTGTTCATCAAAAGACCCTGAAGTCAGTGAAAAGACATACTACAGAATAGTAGATATTTACAACATAGCCAGAATACTAAAGAACTATTATTAATTGATGTGAAAGATGACTCAAAGAAAAATAGGAGGAAAAAACTAATAGCTGTTTCACAGAAGAATATATTCAATATCCAATAATCCTAAGAAGGTTTCCAGGAAAATGCAAATTAAAGCCAATACTACACACCCACCAGAAGAGTGAGAATATTAATTGCTACTGAAAATGTGGAATATTGGGACACTTGTCCTCTGGAATTGGAAGTGTATATTGATACAACCATTTCACAAAACAATAGGCATTTTTTGCCAAAGTAAAATTATATATACTCTGTGACTCACTGATTCTACTGTTAGGTACATAATCATCAGAAATGTATGCACACATAATAAGATTTTCATGATGGCATTATCTGTAACAACCAAAAAGAAGAAATAGCACAAACATCCATCACCAGTGGGATGGTTAAAAACTTTGGTAGATTCATACAATAGAATACTATATACCAATGAAAATCAATGACCTTAGCTAAACACAGCAATAGGGATAAATCTCACAAATGCAGTGTTGAGCCAAAGAAGCTAGACATAAGAAACAGGTGATGTGATTCCATCCTATCTAATAAAGAGGGAATATGCTAATTGACTAATGCTGTCGCAAAGATGGTGGCTCTCACAGCCAATAAGGAGGGAATATGCTGATTGACTGCCATGTCTTCAAAGATGGCAGTTCCCACGGCCACAAGATGGTGGTGCCCAGTCCCATCAGCCCCACTGGGGTGGCAGGCATGCGGCCTTGCCATGCCCCTGCCTAAGGAGTCCTCCAGTCCCCCAGCCCCTCAACCACCCAGGGCCAGCCTAAAGCGCAGGCAAGCCTTGGATGGTGGCTGCCCAGCCTCCCAGGACTGGCTCCAGGCAAAGGCAAACCTTGATGGCAGCTTCCCAGCTGCCCAGGGCCACCCGAGGCTCAGGTAATCAGGGCCGCCCAAGGATTGCACTGCCAGCAGTGGCAACAGCAGAAGTGTGATAGGGTGTTGCCTTCCCTGACCACCCAGTCGCTTCCCACCCCTGAGGGCTCCCAGACTGTGCGAGGAAGTAGGCTGGGCTGAGGGAAGCCTACTCCAGTGCATGAATTTTCATGTAGCAGGCCTCTAGTTTATATAAAATGGAGGAAAAAATAGGCACAATTTAGTGTTTAGTAACACAAGCTGAAGTGGTAAAATTATGACGAAAGGATGTGATTATCACAAAGGGCGGGGTAGGGATTGCTTTTGTAGGAGAAAGAGACTCATCAGTAGCTGGGGTGAGCAACAGGAGTGCTTCTGCAAGGCCAGCCGGGTTTAACCTCCTGACTTGGGTGTTCACTTTGTGTTAAGTCATTGAGCTATATATTTTAAATCTGTGCACCTTTTCAATGCGTGTGTTATCTGTCACAATAAATACAAGATTAAACACACACACACACACACACACACACACACACACGCACGCAGGAAATCCTAACAAAAATTAAGAATATCTATCCATTAGATACTTTTATCCTTTGAATTACCAGTTTTGTGTTATTCCCAGACTCTTCTCAGCAACCTTCTCCTGTCAGCCCCCTAACCATTGTTACCGGACTCAGTTTAATGACTATAACAATAATAGCAACTACCATTTCATGTATTTCTATGTGCCAGGATCTATACTATCAGCTTTATGTATGTTATTTACAGCCTTTTCTTGGTATCAGTGGGGGATTTGTTTCAGGACCCACACAAATACCAAAATCTGTGGATGCTCAAGTTCCTTATATAAAACATGATAGTATTTGCACAGAATCTATATTTGCATGAAGGCTGCACCAGGGTATGCGTACACATTACTTCATTCACATGGATTCAGTGTAGTGCTCAGTGCATGGCAAATTCAAATTTTGCTTTTTGGAACTCTGAAGGTTTTTTCTTAAGTATCTTCAATCCGCAGTTAGTTAAATCTGCAGGCGTGAAACCCACAGATATGGAGGACTGACTGCAATTTAATTCTCACTGTGACCATATGGACGTAGACATTACCATCCCCATTTTACAGAGAGGGAAACGGAAACTCAGAGAGTTTATTGAGCCCATTTCACACAGTTGTGGAGTAGAAGAACCTCAGTGTGTGGGTCTTTCCATTGTATTAACCTGCAACAGAAAGTCAGTGCTGCTTTCACTCTTCACCCTCTTCTCTGAAGGCATTGTCTCCTTTCCTCTCACTGAGAAAGAGTGCAGCTCGAGTGTCATTTTCTTATACCTTTTTGGCAGTCCTTTTTATATAATATCCAAATATCAGATATGCCCAATAAAGGTTTTCCCTTTCAACCATGAAGTTATATTTATAGTTAATTTTACAAGATTTTCCATGTTAGCTTAACTACTTTCAAAAAGTTTACAAAGAAGCCAAGATATAAATTCAGGAGAATGTTATAATTTCTTTCGGTGGCAGATAATGTTGCAGGATCTCAGTTTTCAAAAACCATTGAGATGTCATGGTTAAGAACACAGCCTTTGAAGTCAGAAAAATCTAAGTTTGTATCTTTACTGATATCTCACTGCTTCTGTGTATTGCATAATGTATCTGTATATTTCTTAAGGTTCGTGGTTACAACCAACTACAATTTAAGCCACAGGATAGGATACTGAGATAGCCCACAAAATGGAACAGAGCACCGAATAGATAAGCTTCAGAAGGGCAGAAAGACCAGAGGCCACTAGAGTCTTGGGTGCAGGAGCTCTTGGATTCTTTCTAGGATCTATCATCAGACACTCACCTTTCTAGCCTTCTTGAGCACCGAGCTCCCAGGAGACAGACAACTCATTGATTGATTACATGTCACTTTGGCATAGGAACAGGATTTGTTACCAGAAGAATGGATCAAAAAGCACACTATGCGAACAAAAACATGCCTACAACACTTGGCCTCACTTGGCCTCAGTTTTCTCATCTGTGAAATGGGTATGTTTATTTGTTTATAATAAGGTTTAAGCATGTAAAGTATACAGTATTTTCATAAATCTCTTTCGGCTTATATGCATCTATTGGTCCTGTTTCTCTGAAGAATCCTGACTAATACACCCGATAAGGACAAAACAGAACACACAAAAATTTAATTTTCTCAGTTGACATAATTAGTAATAATTCAGCATCCTGAATGTGGTTGACAGTTGCAAAACAGACCACTACCCATACAAAACATACAATAGAAAATGGAATTCTTGATTTAGCACATGATGCTGTTTTTAAATCTTGAAGGTATCTACATATTATTTGAATAAACCACAAGAATGGGAATAAGCTCCATGGTATTAATATTTTTCTCAAATTTAACAACCTTAATGCAATCTTACCTTGGATCTTTTCTGCTTGTTTCTTCAAGGTTTCAGTTTAATGTCTTCCACTTCCTTTCATAAGTGGTTGTATAATGTTACTTCTGTGTCCCACAAAATATCTACCACAGTCCTGTTCACCTCTCTGCCCACCCAGCCCACCTCCATCCCTCAATGGTTGCATGTTGAACATGAGCAAAGTCATTCTTCCAGGGTTTGGAAAGCCCTTTGGGATTATTGAAAATGAATGGTGTTATATAAATGTCAGATTGTTTCATAACAGTTCTTAAAACAATGAGATAATGTCTGTTAAAGAATTTTAAGTTCCATGGAGAAATGCAGGGCATAAAAACAAGTCCTTTTATGTGTTATATGCATGTATTTTTGCTATACAACTCAACACATTATAATATCCTTTAAAGATATAAGAGTGTGTGTGTGTGTGTGTGTGTGTGTGTGTGTCACTAAGTAGAACTAAATAAATAGATTTTGTTGCTTCATTTTATCATTTGAGTCCGGTAAATTTGTTACCATAAATACTGGTTAGTATAAAATTAGAAATCTAAAGCAGACTCTTTTTAAGATTAAAAATAATCTTTTTTTCTCTTAATTTAAAGCTTCTATAACTTGTGCAATACTGGAATTACCCCTGTATATATTAGTGAATTTGTGAGTTTTATAAAAACTTCAATGAAGTCACTTATTTAAAATAATTCCCAAATCCTTTTTCTACCTCTAAGCTTCAGGCCCACATTTCCAACTCCCTTTTAAATAAGTTTATTTAAAACTGTTGGCAACCAAAATAAAGTGTATTTTTCTCCCACAAAAACATGCTGCAGACCTAATTTTTCTACTGCCATTATTAATGGCATCATGGTTCTTCCAATGAGCCAAGCTAAAATAAATAGTTTGGTATCACGTTTGTCTTCTTTTGCTTCTTTACCCACCTGTTATCCCTAACCTCATAGATAATCCTATATATTTTTTACTTATCTTTTCATGTCTGTTACTTCATTCATCCCTCTAGGTGTGTCTCTCACTACCTCCTCCTAAAACAGCATAGCTAATTCCTAATTATTTTCCGTATCTCTGGTGTTCCTCATTCCAGTTAGTCCTAGAGTCACAGAGTTGACATATGGGCTTTAATCACGGTTTCACCTTATATTGTTGTTTTCCTTGGGAAATTTATTTAAACTCTCCATTTCTCGGTTACTTCTTCTCGAAGATAACTATCTCATGGGTTAATTCACTAAAGCACCCCACTAAGATGATGTATTGTTCTAGTCTGTACTTTATTGGGTCATTGTCCAAGAACCATTTAGCTAGCTAGTAAAGGAGATTTTTGTAAGCATACAGTGGAATCTCGTGAGGTACCTAAAAATCATTCTTAAATCTATGTCCAGAGATTATAGTTATTAACATTTTTGTATCTTTCATCTATCATTATAATAATGGCTGTCCTTTATAGACCAATCATTGTGGGATAGGACTAGGCTAATTAATTTACACCCTTGATCCATTTAATTCTCCCAATCACCTCAAGATGGACCTACAGCAATGTTGGGCAACCTTTTGAGCTTGGTGTGTCAAAACTCGCCAAAAAACCAAGCATAACTCCAGTGGTGTGTCACTTCGAGAACAAAAACCATAATTTCACAATATTTATAGTTTAAATAACAAAAATGTATAATTGTCATATATAACTGTATTTAATAAACCAAAAACTAGTTATTTAACTTACCTGCTTAGTGACTTCTTTGTTCATCTGTCAGTCGGTTTCTTTTGTTGGTCTTGATATTATTTAACTTGTGTGGGGTGCCGTGAACTAAGATAAGTGAGGGGGAGGAGCAATTCTTTAACTAACTTGCCTATTAGTGACTTTTTTGTTGTTGAATTTCATTGGCTAAATCTTCCATTGAAGGTTGGTATTTTGTACACCTCAAGCCCAAGCAAGTGCTACTAACTTCATCTGTCAATCTGTTTCTTTTGTTGGTTTTGATATTATTTAACACTGAGAATAAGGTCTCACAAAAGTATGTGGAGGGGAAAATTGTGAGTAAAGCCATTGCTATATTTTTCAGGGTGCTAAAAGTGTCTGGTAATCAGTTCCAGGCACTCCAAATTTCCTGTTCGTAGTGGCACTCCTCTTGATTTTCCAAGCAGCACCTTTCCAGATTCTCAAGCTTTGACCTCAGGTTGACAAACACCTGAGCGCAGATGCTTTCTTGAAATTCTGCAAGTTGCATCTCCAAATCATCAATTTACACCCATTGGAAACCGTTTAATTCCAGACTACTGTAGACTACTATATCAGGATACTTAATTATTTTTATGGTCTGTTCTAGGCTTCTAATTGATTAAAGCTATCACTGAACTGGTCAAGTAACAAATCTAAAACATGCTGGTACTTTACATGCAAGGGTTCCATTTCATTTTGTACAGCTGCACTGGCCTTCTCAAAATACTTTGTTACTCAAGGAAAATACTTATAAGTTTTAATTTCTACATCTCGCTTGAAAATTTAGTGTCTACACTACACTACAGCAAATGTTTCATCCTCGGCATGCGGCCCCATACTTCTCTGTATGGGACTGCATGCGGCCGTGTGTCATCGAAAATGGCTGCGTGTCACAGGTTCACCATCATGGCTCTAGGGCTTGTCTTGAAATGGCATTGCCGAGTGCGCATTGCCGTCATGGTCATGATCATATGGTAGGTGATGTTTACCACTTTTATGTGCCCTGTATGTGTTTACTTAATCCTCAGAACTATAGTAGATACTACTGTTACCCACATTTTACAGATCAAGAAGTTGAGTAGGTAAGTAATTTGTCCAAAATCCATCCGGTTGGCAGCATCAAAGCCCTGACTCAACTGATATGTTCTTAGCAACTATACCATGCACAGCCCATATTCTGTGGAGTAGGTACACTTTCAGCTCCTCGAGATAATGCCATTTTTTTTCCAAAGTAGTCTTACCAATTTATCCTCTCAACAGCTAATAGAAGTGTTTTTTGAAAGTTCTCAATTTATAAAATTAAAAACCATCTCATCTATTGAAGTTTGTTTGGAATGTTTACAGATATCTAAACTCTGCAAGTCTGAAAACCACTTCCTTACATGACACTGTTTAGACAAACATGCTTTATAGAATCATAAGGCCAGAATTACTGCTTCCTTTTTGACACTGTTTAGAAAAACATGCTTTTATAGGATTACAAGGCTGGGATCCTGAGCCTTTAAAAGGCCCAGCTATAGGAAGTCCTCTCGAATTAACCTGAATTCAAATTGTTCTCTCAACTATCCAGCCTGGAATTCTCAGTAACCTTTATTGCTTTTGTCTCTTCTTCACCTCTTCCCCTGTTCTTATCCCTATGCCTGTGCCATGCATTGTGGAATCTCTTACTGTCCTGTTCTACTTCACTCGACTACTTCAAGTTCTTAACAAATCTTTCTTAGCACTACTGTAAGGAAACTTAAACCAAGTTGTGTTTTTTTTCTCTAAAATTGCCCAGAAATGATCCATTATGTACTATTACTAGAATGATCTTCTTAATATCATTATTATATTACTAGTGGCCCAGTGCATGAAATTCGTGCATGGGGTAGGGGTGGTCCCTCAGCCCAACCTGCCCCCTCTCACATACTGAGAGCCCTTATTGGATGTCCAACTGATGGCTTAACCCCAGCCTGCCCAAGGTCTAAAGCCTCAATTAAAAAAAAAAAAAATCTGTAAAACACAGTGTGGTTCCGGAGTTTTTCATTACAGATTGGGTTCACCTAGAAGACCATGTTGCAATGTAAAGCGGAGAAGCTTGGTGGAAGTGCAAGCGCCCCTGTAGGTAGCCAGCGTGGGCTCAGGCTGTCAGGGCTCCCAAACCTGTTGCCTAATAGAGCTGCTTTGTCTACTAAAGAAAACACTCTTCTCCTGTAGTCCTTTCTACATTTTTTTTCATAAGCATCCCTTTAGAGAAGACTTCTTTAATGTGTCCCTTCCTTTGCCCCAAAAGAGGGATGATCAGTTATTTCAAGGAGCAGCAGAGGGTGGGGAAGGAGGCAATGAGGACCTAAGACCTTGAAATCACCAGAGAACTCTGAACTCGCTGTGTCAGAAGATAATCCTGTGGAGGGAGGAGCAGAGCAAATGAAAAAGTCTGTGTCCTTTTAAGCTTCTCCTGGACGCAAAGGCTTTGATCCTGTGATGTGTCTGATGGTAATTTTCTGGGTCAGATAGGATATGAGTGAACAGATTCAGGAAGCTGATGTTCCTTAGTGAGTTTTTCTGTCCCATTTTCACTGAATTGACCAACAATCTGAGCTCTGTGGTGAACATGTTGGGGCTGTGACCTGGGTGTAAGCAAAACGTCAATTAAAGCTGTGAACTAAGAAAAAAAAAAAGAGCTGCTACCGCTGCCACCCCTCCCCACCCCCTGCTCCTGATACCCTGCAGCGCCCGCCCAGTCCCGCCTCCGCACGCACACTGCCCCACAGCCCCGCCTCCCATCCTACTGGCCATGCCCCCTGCTCCTGATTGGCTGGTAGCTTAGCCAATCAGGAGCCAAGGTACAGTCACATTTGCATGTTACTCTTTTTTTTAGATAAGAATAGTAGTGTCTTATTATATATTAACTGTAGAAATCATCTGTCTTGTTCTCCATAATCTTGTTTTCAAGTGATTTACTATCTTACACTCTCTTACTGTGCTATGTTCTATCAGTATGGTATGGATAGGTCTGGGATAGAGCTGGAGAATTTGCACTTCTATCAACTTTTCAGGTGAAGTTGGTGCTATAGGTGCAGTCTGGGCACCACACTCAGAGCCACTGCTCTAGCTGGTCTGCAGGGCCTGGCATGGTGTCCTTAGGTCCCAGGGACCAAGCATTCAAATCCGAAGAGATGGTTACTTGTGTTGAAAATGGTTTTAACTTGCCAAAAACTTACGAGAACAGTGCAATGAATGAACACATATAGCCTTCACCTTGATTTGCCAGTGGTTTACATCTTTTTTTACATTTGCAAGTGCTTCATGTATGTTCTGTCTGTGTATCTAGATAATGTGTTTTTCCTGAACTATTTGAGTGCACTTTAGTGATGTCAGGCCTTTTCTCTAAATACTTAAGAATCTGTTTCCTAAAAACAAGGACCCTTCAGTCTCTGGGTCAGTGTTCTTTATCCATTGAGCCATACTGGCTAAGACAAAACAAGGACTTTTATATAAGCAATATAATTATCAAAATCAAGAAATTTAATATTGGTGTAATATTTATTATTATTTCTTTGCTCACAAACCTTAAGTAGTGTCTAATTCACAAAGTTAATATTTTGTTATTTGTCCTAATAATGTCTTTTAGAGCTGTTCTCCACACCTACCCCCAGTTCAGGAACCAATCCAAGATAATGCATCAATGATATTTAGCTGTAGTGAGATTATCAAACTTTCACCATTAGTTTTAGTACTCACTGGTGATTTTTTAACTCCATCATTCCTTTTATATTTAGTTTGCATTCCATTATAAAAGAGCTGTCCTTTATTCCCCATTTACTTATGCATATCAATATAAACTTGTAGAATCTCATTTCATAGGTTATAGTATGTTTTTAATCGTTATTGATTTTGATGCTCAAAATAAATATTATTTTTATTTTGATTTGGTCAGTTGTAGCACCTTCAAACTGGCTCCTGTTTGATATTTTCCCATTATTATTTGAGCACTTCTTTTATTTTCTGACTGCACAAGATATTCTAGACTTATACTTCCCTTGCCCCATCCTGAAATCATTCTTTTTCCGAAGGAACTCTGGTTTCTTGTAGTGGAGAAGAATATTTAGAAATCAATATTGGGTGCTACGTCCTGTTGCTTCTAGGCTCTCTTAGCTAACAGACTTGGGAGATATACTGATAGTCTAATTACAGTCCCGTGCCACAGGGTACATTCTTGTCTTCCCACTCTTCCATATTTGTAATCCTGTTCTTCAAGAGCAAGAATCCTTGTTTCTTTGCTAATTCTTTTATTCAGGCAAATACACTAAGTATTTTAAATATGCTATTTAAAATATTTATTGCAGAAACTTTCTCCCATAAAACAAAACAAAGAAAATGAAATCATCATATTTCTCACCCAGAAATAACCACTGCAATATACATTTCTATTCTCTTTTCCTCTATAAATATGTAGAGGAAATATAGAGATAATATATATCTATAATTTCATTTTAAAAATAGGATTGACAATTAAATAGCTAAGTACAAAATCTTACCTTTGTGAAAGATTTTAGCCCTCTGCCACATTATCAGGAGTATGATTTTATAGACACTATGTCAGACAGATTGTAGACTTTATTACTCACTCTAAGTAAGGGATAGGCAATCTTGGACAAGTCATTTCTGAGCCTCCGTTTCCTTATCTTAAATTTGATGTAAGATACTAAATATATATATATAAATCACCAATCACAGGCTTCTTAGTTTAGGAAGCATTCAGCACATTAACCATTCTGCACATTACCAAAGCACTTATTTACATGTGTAGACAAGTAGTTCATTAATAAGTTTGTTAGTATGCTGAGTATATTACACTAGATTAAAGCACTTTAAAGGGCAGGGTGATTGAATCTTATACTACTAAAGTAAAAGTTATAAGCGTGCTTTTTTAAAATAAAAGGACACTATGAATATACCAGTATCTATATATGTAAAAGCCTAACCAACCGTTCAACTGTTTGATCATTTGACTGGTAGCTATGACACCCACTGACCATCAAGGGGTAGATGCACAGGCATGAAAACATGAAACAGACTAATAAATTTCAGAGAGTTGGAAGGAGGGGGGAGGGAAGGAAGCGATTAACCAAAGATCTTATATGCATACTAGAAGCCATTCCCTGATCAGCCTACCCAGTTGCCCCCCACAGAGGGAGGTCAGACTCTCCATGGGGAGCGGGCCAAAGTAGGACATCCCCTGAGGGCTCCCAAACTGTGAGAGGGTGAAGGCCAGGCTGAAGAGACCCCTGATTTGCATGAATTTTCGTGCATCTGGGCCTCTAGTATTTATAATAGTTATGATATATTTAAGACAAAGTTGTTTATACCCTTTACATATAAATCCATAAATTAAGAATCACAGTTTTATATACACCAAAAGATTGATAAATAGATGTGTTATTTACTGTCAGCATGTGCTTGGTTAGCCTGTTTTTAGCTTATATGCTCATAACAAGTAATGAAAGCATTGACTTTCCACAGTCAACCATATATTTGTTTTGCTGCTACTTACTTGTTATTGTAGACTAAATAATTTTTCTTGCCTTCAGCAACATAAATAGGTTTTAGAACCAGGCATTGGATACGTCAGCTTTAATTTTATTCCTGTGCATAGAATACCACATGTGTGCTCTTATAATAAAATTGTAAATACTTTATCTCCTGTTGTATAGTGAAGGAACTCATTGTACTTAGGTATACAAAAATGATCCCAGAGGGGGGAAAAAAAAGATAATGGTATCTGCTAAAATGAAAGGAAGAAAATGCATGCTGGCATGGAACACAGAAATATAACTCTTCTAAAGAAAATAACAGACATTGAAACTTTTAAATGTCTAAAACAGGGCATCCTGTATACTTTTCAATAAAAACTGGTGATAGCTATGGTAAAATGTTTCATCAGTATTAGTGTAATCCTAGGTCAAAAAAAGATGGAGACAGGAGGGGGAAATGAAGTTAATGAATAAAACAAATGTTATCCAAGATAATGGTCCTATTTGTGTAGTACCAAGGAAAAATATAAGGATTGTGTAACATATATTTATTTTTGTAAAATATTGAAGAACTTACAAAAAATAATGATATGGGACACACACAAACAAATCATTTTAGAGTTAACATTCAAAGAGTGATGAGCTGATTTTCACAGTCCATGAAGAACTCCATTTCATTTCTGAGTCAAGATTGGCTAGCTGATCCTGCCTCAGCTTCTTAGCACATTTGGAGCATGGAAATGTATCCCTTGATTTGCTCATGTATAGAGGGTGGAGCAAAAGTAGGCTTATGGATCATATGGAAAATAATACTGTAATTAATAAATAATAATACAAGAATAAACACTGTTTCACATACAACTATAAACGTATTTTAAAAACATGGCTCATTCTGATCATATTTATTCCAGGAGTATTTACTGAGAGTATGCTATGTTCCAGCCACTCTTTGGACACTGGGTATACCAGGGAACAAAATAAAGTCCTCTGAATCCTTTCACAATGTATACATATTTCAAATCATTAAGTGTACACTTGAAATAGCTTACAACTTTACTTGTCAATTAAAGCTCAGTAAAACTAGAGGGGAAAAAAACACTATCTTAATGGACCTTACATTCCATCCATATTTGTAAACTTACTGGAATATTATAGATTTTCCTCATGGTCATAAGATGTCTACAGCAGCTGTGAGCTTCGTGTCCTCTTCATAGAACAGCATCCAAAGCAGGAAGGAAAAGTGGTTGCATAAGGTCTTTCTCCTCTTGGACCTTTCTCTTTATTGGAAATAAAATCTTTCCCAGAAACCACTACCACATCAGACTTCCTTTAACATATCATTGGAAGGTAGAACAGGTGGTATTTTACACAAGGAAATTGTGGCTCAGATAAATTAATTGATTTTTTTTCCCCCCAAGAGCATCCACATAGCTAGTTGGGCTGAAATTTCCTAATAGCAACTGCAGTCCCCTTTTTTCATAGTGTCTAGTACAGTATTTTGTGGGATACTGTATAACACTGCAAGTGAGCCAGGAGAACCTTTAGCTCCCAAAAAGTGATTATGAATCTGCTAGTGGTTAGTTTGTTTTTGTCTGGCATCTCAAAATGAAAAAGCAAACACTGCATATTTAAGATTCTATTTTATATATCTTGGATTAAAGTACTTTCATAATAATTAATAAATTAGTTACCAATATCTTATTTACAGCCAGGATGTACTTTTTACGCAGTGGAATGCAGAATATGTTGATTTGTCATCACATTCCTCCATATTGAACCACATCATTTCCAGTCTTCCCAACAAGAAATTATAGCTTCCAGAAACACAGTCACAGTATTCCATATGCTACATGAAGTTGTTATTTTTAATCAGTCAAGTAAGTGAGCAAGCATAATTGTCACCTGTTTCTGTTAGATGGTAAAAAAAGATAAGCCTAAACTCTTTTACCTGGAAGGAATTATTTGAGATATTTAAGCATGCTTAGGTACTAATACTAGTACACTAGGTGTCTACTAGTATAAATGTATTTATGTAGACACATACCATAAATGTGTACATGTGTAATGCATATGATAAAATATTTAGGATTAAAATTATCTTGAATGTGATTTATTCACTCACATTTTAAAATGCATTTCTGGGTTTTGTGGCTTCTTTTGGCAGGTATCAGGGAAATCATTTATCATTTGCATTGTGGATAAAGAAATACTTTCATAAAATGTGGAGAATGGAGTGAAGAACATTCAGGTTCGCTATTCAGCGAAGAAGACACAGTGCCTGCCCTTATGTTCTAAAATGAGATTAGATGATGGTTCAGATGAAGGCAATGGCTTATATTGGTGTTAGACTTGAGATGAATACCTCTATGCTAAGTATAAGGAAGATATTTATTAATGAAACTATTGTTGTCCTTTGCCATCACTAGCTTTTACAGTTACAAAACTTAACCTGACTCAAGTTTTACTTCTTTCCTGCAGTTACACAAGAAATTTCTTTTTCATTTTATTTTTATATTGGCATCATAAGTTTTCTGTCATTTTGGGTTGGGATGGTGAGCAGTTGGCCCTCTCAGCTGCTAGGACTCATCATTCCTGCGTTGCTATTCGTCTCATGCTTAACCTGCGTAAAAGACCAAACATAATCTTGCATAAACTAGAACTCAGTTCAATTTCTAGTATGCATATCTGTAAGGCCAGATATTAAGTTACTAGAGGCCCAGTGCACGAAATTCATGCACAGGGGGCAGGGAGAGGGGTGTCCCTCAGCCCAGCTTGTACCCTCTCCAATCTGGGACCCCTAGAGGGATGTCCCAATCAGGCCTAAATGGTCAGTCGGACATCCTTCTCACAGTGCAGGACTGCTGGCTCCAAACTGCTCGCCTGTCTGCCTCCCTGATTGCCCCTAACCACTTCTGCCTGTCAGCCTGCTCACCCCCTAACTACTATCCTTTGATGTCTAATTGATGTCTAACTGCTCCCCTGCCAGCCTATTTGTCCCCAGCTTGCCTCCCTTGCAGGCCTGGAACCTCCCAATGGCCCTCCCCTGCTGGCCATCTTGTGGTGGCCATATTGTGACCATGTGGAAGCAGGATCTTTGACCACATGGGGGCAGCCCTCTTGTGTGTTGAGCTGATGGTCAATCTGTGTATTACTCTTTTATTAGTTACAACAGAGGCCTGGTGCATGGGTGGGGGCCGGCTGGTTTGCCCTGAGGGTGTCCTGGATCAGGGTGGAGGTTCCCTTAAGGCATGGGGTGGCCTGGGCAAGAGGCCTATGGTGGTTTGCAGGCTGTCCATGCCCCCAGTGATCCAAACAGAGGCCTTGGGATCTGAAATTAACTTATGTTCCACAATTGAAACTTTGTAACCTAGAGCACAGACAAGCCTTCTGCTCACTCCATGGCAATAGCCATTTATTTCTGTTTGAAAATTTCTAGCCTAGAATGGAGGGCTAGACACTAGGACTGCAGAAGTTTAGCTTCTTCCATCGCCCCGGCAACCCTAGCCTCTTCTCTCTCTAGCTCAGTGGCTGCCTTCGGATTATGTATCTTTTATAATTGAGACTTTGTACCATTGAGGCCTAGGCTGGCCAAGGCAGGCGGAAAGCTTGGTTTCCTCCGTTGCCAGGGAAACCCAAGCCTCCCTCCTGCTCTCAGTGGCGGCAGCCATCTTGTTTGGGGTTTATTTGTATAATCTGCTCCTGATTGGCTGGTGGGCGTGGCTGTTGGGTATGGCTTGTGGGTGTGGTGAAGGTAAGGTCAAATTTACATATTCTTTTATTAGATAGGATAATTATTTTTTTCATTTCAGTATCAAAGTGCCTTCTTGTATATATGAGCCATTTACTTGACTGTTTTTGATCTACAGTTTTCTAAAAACTTAACATTTCTTATATCAGCCACCTGTGACAGTCCATTCCAACCAGCTTTTTATATATCATTTCACTGCTACTTCCTAAAAAGGAAACATTTCCTCCAGCCAGCCAGTGTTCCACCTTGTTCCTCATCAGTAGGGCTGGCACCAGTTCAAGTTCTGTCAGCACTGTTCCATCATATGGAACATGAAGGATGCAAGGCGGTGGTATGCATACACGTGATATGAGCGGGCTACCCTCTCTCTTCCTGCTCCCATGTAGCCTGTGTGCCTGTGTTCTTGCTTGAAGCCTCCTTCCTCTAATTTGGCTGTGCCTTGGGGCTAACAGTGACACTCACCCATGGGTAATCACCATCTGTCTGATAACAGCTGAGTCAATTGGATAAAAACTTGTATTTACTGGTTTTCATTGACACAATGGTTAATAATTAAGCATCTGTACAAGATCTTTATATAAACATCATTTTTAACAAGCTAAAAGTCCAATCAGAAGGTAAGCAGTACTTCGGTATCTGTTCTCACCTGTACTGTTCCACTAGTTATTAACAGAACTGGATAAGCCCCACTTTTAGAAAATGTTAGACAGCATGGAAATGTTATACAGTTGATGTAAGCAAAATGATCTAGAAAGCAAGACAAGAACTGGCAGACAGATATATCCCCTATAGGCTTCTCCTCTTTGTGGAAAGCAATCTGGCATTGCATGTAGAGTTTTTTAGAATCAGCAAGGACTTCGCGAAGAACCTTATAAAACATATCAGTGTGTCCCAAGGGATGAACCCTCATTTTGAACATTACCAGTTAACCAGTCAGTAGACCACACTGAGTCACATTATATCCTATGTGATCAGTTCAGTCTCAATTCAGAAAAGATTTTAGTCAGAATCCAGTATCAGAATTCTTTCCATTTAGTATGATCTTTGGCACTGAAAAGTGTACAGAGAGTTTTCAGACAATATGCCACCTTTATTACTTGCTTCATCTTTATCCTGCTGTCATGGTCCACTTGTGAATCTCTCAGAATCCTCTTATTGGGTTCCCCTAGAGCCAAGATGGTGAACCGATGACATGCGTGTCAGCACTGACACGCGGCTACATACAGTCGCATACTGAGAAGTATGAGGCCACATTCCGAGAAGGACATTTCATCCTCGGCTACTGCACAGCCAGGTGCAGTAGCCGAGAATGAAACATTTGATGTAGTATAGTGTAGACACTCTGTGCTGGAGGTCTGTAGGCCAAAACAACAAAACTTCGGCACAGAGTGTCTAGTTCGGGGACTTCCGGTTAGGCCTTTAGAGGATCTTGGCCCTCATTTCCGGCCGGCAGAGCAGGGAGCAGCAGAATGCCGTGGGGGACGCATCTCTGGGGGCCCTGTGATCACCATTACCAGCAACCATATAACCACAGCAACCATCATCCAATCTACTGTTCTGGGGTGTTGTGGATTTCTGATTGACCATCATTACTGAGATAAGTGGGGGGTGCGGGGGCTGGGAGAGGTGAGGGCCTGTGCTATAGGTGCTGTTTCCCACCATTAGAAATAGCTGCAGCCATCTTAATTTATGTAAGGAACATCATTTTGCAGCATAGTGCAAACTCCATTTTACCACTATTACTGTTGTGCATCCTTATTAATCCTTATTTCTGCTTATTAACCCTGCCCTTTCCTAAAAGACAGTTACGTGTGCCATCTTGTGGTCAGTTAGGCTAGTTAATCCCTAATTGCCTGCAGGGATAACAGGCTATCTATAATTCTGTCTTCTGTCTCAGCCCCCCGATGGAGAACCCAAAACATAAAAAACCAAGGTTAAGTAAAGGAAGTGGTAGTAGCAGTAGCTGACCCTTTCAAGAGACATGGACTGAGATGTATGGCATTATAGAAAAAAAAGGCAGGTCATTTTGCGTTCTATGTACTGAAACGCTAGTAAGCAGAACGTGGAATATAAATAGACATTTTAAAACTAATCATTGCCAGCTCTTGAAAAAAATTGAGGATGAAAGGAAGGAATACATTTCCAGGCAGCTACACCTTTATAAGAGCCAATCTAATTCCATCCTTAAATTTATAAAAGGCTCTACAAATTTAACATCTGCAAATTTGAGCACTGACACCTCCTAGCTCAGCATAGAAAAGCACTCAGTGAGGGAGAATTTATTAAAGAACTCTCCTAAGATGTGCACCAGTTCTATTTCACGATATGCAGAATATAGATACAATTATTAAGAGAATATCTGAGTTACCACTCAGCAGAAATATCATAAAATTCCGAATAATGAGACTGAACACAAACGTACAACATCAATTAAAGAGAGACATAAGTAATTGTAAAAATATTTTTTTATCTCTCTTGATGAAACTACTGATGTCACATCACATGCTCAGTTGGCCATTATTGGTCGATATTCTGATGGTCTCACAATGAGAGAAGAGTTGATAAAGTTAGTATCAGTGCCAACAAGTACATCAGGAAACGAAATATGTAAGGTTGTTATACAAACATTCCATGACCTAAGCATTGATATCTCGAAAGTTGTGTCAGTGATGACAGATGGGGAACCAAACATGGTGGGGGAAAAAGTCAGATTTGTCAAATTGTCTATGGAAGCTATTGGACATCTGATTGTGCCTTTTCATTGTATTATCCATTAGGAGGTTTTATGTGTCAAGGCAGGATTCACCGACTTAAACGACTTAATGCCAGTTGTTACAAAAATAGTTAATGTAATAGTTGCTAACCCCCTATACAAGGGAGAATTTTCTGCACTTTTACTGGAGGTCGAGTCCACCTACAGTGGACTGCTTATGTACAATAATGTAGATGACTAACCCGAGGTAAAGTTCTTGAGCATTTTGTGGAGTGTTTTGAAGAAATTAAGGTGTTTCTTGAGGATAAGGATCTGTGAAACTTTTCTCAGCTCAGTGATAAGTGGGTCAACACCTTGATATTTTTTACAGATCTCTCTGATCATATCAATGAACTGAACTTAAAGTTACAAGGTTTTTGCAAAAGTATTGACGTTATGTTTGGATACATAAAAGCTTTTGAAAGTAAATTTAAAATTTTCAGGTGAGATGTAGAAACTAAAACTTATAAGTATTTTCCTTGAGTAACAAAGTATTTTGAGAAGGCCAGTGCAGCTGTACAAAATGAAATGGAACCCTTGCATATAAAGTGCCAGCATGTTTTAGACTCGTTGCTGGACCAGTTCAGTGATAGATTTAATCAATTTAGAAACCTAAAACAGACCATAAAAATAATTAAGTATCCTGATGTAGTAGTCTACAGTAGTTTGGAATTAAATGGTTTCCAATGGGTGTAAATTGATGATTTGGAGATGCAACTTGCAGAATTTCAAGACAGCATCTGCGCTCAGGTGTTTGTCAACTTGAGGTCAAAGCTTGAGAATCTGGAAAGGTGCTGCTTGGAGAATCAAGAGGAGTGCCACGAGAAACAGGAAATTTAGAGTGCCTAGAACCGATTACCAGACACTTTTAGCACCCTGAAAAATATAGCAATGGCTTTACTCACAATTTTCCCCTCCACGTACTTTTGTGAGACCTTATTCTCAGTGTTAAATAATATCAAAACCAGCAAAAGAAACAGATTGACAGATGAAGTTAGTAGGGCTTCCTTGGGCTTGAAGTGTACAAAATACCAACCTTCAATTGAAGGTTTAGCCAATGAAATTCAACAACAAAAAAGTCACTAATAGGCAAGTCATTTAAAGAATTGCCCCTCCCCCTCACTTATCTGAATTCAAGGCACCCCACACAAGTTAAATAACATCAAGACCAACAAAAGAAACCGACTGACAGATGAACAAAGAAGTCACTAAGCAGGTAAAGTTAAATAATTAGTTTTTGGTTTATTAAATACAGTTATATATGACAATTATACATTTTTGTTACTTAAACTATAAATATTGCAAAATTATAGTTTTGTTTTTTTCTCAAAGTGGTACACCACCCGAGTTATGCTCGGTTTTTTGGTGAATTTTAACACACCAAGCTCAAAAGGTTGCCCATCACTACCCTACAGGCAAGCCTAGATTATAAATTAGAGGATAGAGTGGGGTTTTCTAATTTGTAGCCAGTAATTCACTGTGGATTATGAAGTCAGTAATGTAGGTTAATATTTTTTATTGACTGGAATGGAGTAGACAAGAAAACATCAGAGTGTATCATATGTAGTAAGAGTAAAGAGTGTTTATGAAATTTTGATTTTATTATATTTGGTTGAGCAATATGAAACTGCTGTTTTATAGATAAATAAAACAATGGGAGGAATGTCTGTAATTTCAATCTCATATGTAGTTTTATTTATTAGCTGTCTGCCAAGCAAATATGTGTATAGAGTTCAGATGAAAATATATATTCTTTACAATAGATTATAATCCAAAGACCTCAGAAGCCACTAGGTTAGAATAAATATCTAATTGCATGTGCTAAAATCAGAAAATCCCCACAGAACACTTCCCCTTACTGCTAAAGTAGCTGGGCTCCACTCCATAGAACAAAACTAATTTTGGGAAGCAGATATTTTATAATGAACAATTGACCAGTATTAATAATCAACAGTCACAATAAAACCATATTCATAATCAATAGACATTTCAAGTGCTGCATTTTGTGTGCAGATGAACTGTAAGACTTCATGATATTCAGAGCAGTGAGAACTCCTTTAGTGAAGAAAAGCTTCCTGGTCAAGGGAGGTATGAAGAAATGGGTCTGAAACATGGTCATTTCTGAAACATGACCTCAAGAGTTTACAGAACCTTGACTCCATAAACAAGTAGCTTACATAGGGAAGAAATCATTAATAATACATACTTTTGACGAATTAGGATCAGAAAACAGTTTTACTTTGAAAAGCACTAATTTTAATGTGGTCAAGAACCTATTGTTTTGGAAGACTTTGAAATCTCACCTCAGAGTTTATGGTACCTTACAAGACAGCTTTAATTTTACTTAGTTGGTATTTTGGGGGGTCTTTTATATTTGATTTTTCTTTCAAGAACCCTGGGAAATGTGGAAAATTATAACCTTAAGGAAATTTATTATTTTTACTAAGAAAATAACAGCTACTTGAGATTTCTTAAAATGAATGTGAAATCCAAGACCTCCAGGATAATTATTTTGTAAAGTTATTGTGCAGATACATAGAGGTATTTTAAGAGAAAAACATAATTCATCATGTGTCAATGAGGAATTAGCATTTGCATATACTTTTGAATGAAAAGAATTAGATTCAGATTTTAAAGTCCTACAATATCCTCAAAACAAATCTGTTCTTTGTACATTTCTCTCACAAACTCCACCACTTCCCGACAGGTTTTAGTTTGTGCCTAGTGTACTACCATGACCACTTTAGCCACAGTTTTTTTCTGTTGGGCTGTTTTAACAACCTGCTAACAGGCTGCCAACATATCTCTGTTCCTAATCTTAGGTCCTGCCAATACATTCTGTGTGTGGCTTTTCTTAAACACAAACTTGATCATGTGTCAATCCCCTTCATAAAATTCTTTAATGGCGTCTCATTTCCTACAGGATAAAATCCTCTGCATGCCATGCGGGGCCCTATAGGGCCTGAACTTTACCTGCCTCAGTAGTGTCATCTCTCACTATGGATCGTATGCTCCATGACGGCTAAATTTTTCTACAAACCAGCCTGTTTCCCATCTCAGCCTTTTGTGGCACAACTCCCTCTTCCTAGCATGCTTCTGTATGTGATGAATACTGGCTCGATATTCAAATTGTTGTTTGAGATCATTTCTCTAAGATCTCATTCCCAATCTCTCCTTCAGCACTAGACCAATGGGTCTCAAACTTTTCTGTCTGTTAGAATCACTTGGAAATTCCAAAGCTCAGGAAGGAGGGATCCAGGTGTCAGTACTTTTTGAAGCTTCCAGGCATCCAGCCAAGATGGTTCAAACATCCATCGATATCTTCCTCAAGTTATTTTATCATTATTGTACTTCTAACTGTGTAAGCCACGTGAAAATTATTTTAATCTATGATGTGGGTGAGGATATAAAGTTTGTAGTTTAGCAGATTTTTAAAGAGGCTGTAATTTACCAGAGATTAATACAGCATAGTGTGTATTCTCATTAAGGTTTGAGGGAAGAAAGGAAAGGCAATTAAATCTAGATAGCAACATACATTTCTAGATACACAACCAAATGGAATCATGTGTTATAGAAATGGATAGTCTCCAAACATGTTTTACTATACCTCTAGAAGGAAGCTTTTGTTTTTTATTTTATTTTTAATTGTGTTAGTAAGATATAATTCACATATCATATAGTTCACCCATTTATAGTGTGCAGTTCAGTGTTTTTTAGTATATTATAGGTATCTTCAACCTTCACCACAGTCAATTTTAGAAAAGTGTCATGATCTCAAAAAGAAACCCTGTACCCTTTAAAGAAACCCTGTCTCCTACTGCAGCCTCAACTTCCCCTCCCCCAGCCCTAGACAACCACTCATCCACTTCCTGACTCTGTGGATTTCTCTGTCCTAGATATTTCATCTGGACAGAATCATATAACATGTTACCTTTGTGTATGGCTTCTTTCACTTAGCATAATGTTTTTAAGGCTCCTCTGTGTTGTAGGATATATCAAGTGCTCTATTCCCCTTTATAGTTCAATACTATTTCATTTTATGGCTATATCACATTTTGTTATTAGTTGATGGACATTTGGGTTATAAAATAAATTGTGAACACTTTCAACGTGTGTGTGTGTGTGTGTGTGTGTGTGTGTGTGTGCGTGTGTGTGTTTATATATATTGATTTCAGAGAAGAAGGGAAAGGGAGAAAGATAGAAATACCAGTGATGAGAGAGAATCATTAATTGCTGCCTCCTGCACGCCCCTCCTGGGGATCGAGCCCCCCTACCCAGGCATGTGCCTTTGACCAGAACCGAACCTGGGACCCTTCAGTCCACAGGCCGACACTGTATTCCCTGAGCCAAACCAGCTAGGGCCATATGTATTTTTTAAAAATCTGTTTATAATTCATGCATAGGTACTACTGAACAAATGTATTGTTTACTATTTATAACACACATCCCTCCCCAAAATAGCTACAATAAAATATAAGTAGGGCCAAAACCGGTTTGGCTCAGTGGTAGAGCGTTGGCCTTTGGACTGAAAGGTCTCAGGTTCGATTCCGGTCAAGGGCCATGTACCTTGGCTGTGGGCACATCCTCAGTAGGGGGTGTGCAAGAGGCAGCTGATCAATGTTTCTCTCTCATCGATGTTTCTGACTTTCTATCCCTCTCCCTTCCTCTCTGTAAAAAATCAATTATTTATATCTATCTATCTATCTATCTATCTATCTATATATATATATATATATATATGTAGGAATCTAGCATTTGCTTTTCACCTCTCAGTGGGTCACTTTGCACTCTAGACATCACTCACTTGTACAGATTTTTTTGAGGTTAGTTGTTCAGGTGAGTAAGCTAGTTGAATAAAGGTATTCTGGACAAAGGATACAATGTATGCAAATGCATGGAGATAAGAGAAAGCATGATACCTTTTCTTACCTTGCAAGTTGTGTGTCTGGAACACAGAGTGAAAGGGATGTGGAATTTTTCATACAGTCATTTTATCCTCTCCCTCAATTCTATAGTTTTACTATTACTATTTGGCAGTGTGTATTAGACACTGTATTGTTAAACCTTTCTCTCTAGAAACAACTTTGCAGTTTGGGCTTCTTTCAAAGAATTCCAACCAAGATTAGCAGCTTTAATTTTCCTCTTACCACTCTTTTCTGATTTACTTCTAAACATTTTACTGCAGTATTGTCTGTGAATTAAGGAAAGTAGCTCTCTGCTATAGAAAATCAACATAAAAAATGAGGCCTTTGTACTTTTGTACTTTTTCTTCTATAAAACCGATGGAGAAGTCCCTTACACTTTATACTGAGTGGCCAAATTATTATGACCACCTGACATTTGTAGACAAATTAGTCATACACTGCATTGTGTGGGATTTGGAAGCCAAAAGCCTGTTTGAACACCTTTGCTGTATGCAGTTACCAAGATAAAACACCTCCAAGTTGCACAGGAATATAAGGATTGGACAGTCAAGCACTGGAAAAAAGTCATGTGGTCTGATGAATCACGTTTCCAGATGCATCATGCAAATGGCAGAGTGAGAATTTCGCAGAAACAGCATGAAAGCATGCACTCCCCCTCCCCATGCATTAGTACAACTCTTCAAGCTGATGGGGGCAGTGTTATGGTTTGGGGCATGTTTTCCTGGCATGATTTGGGCCCTTTAATTCATGTGGAACAATGTCTGAATAGCACAACATACCTAAGTATGGTTGCTGATCAAGTTTATCCTATCATGTTGATGGCGTATCCCAATGGAGATGGCTTCTTCCAACGAGACAGTGTGCCATTTTCGGTGCTCGTATTGTGCAGGAGTGGTTTCAAGAACATGAGGGAGACTTTACCTTGCTTAAGTGGCCCCCACAGTCACCAGAGCTCAATCCAATTGCGCATTTGTGGGACGAAGTTAAAAGAGCCATCAGGCACCTGGTTCCACAACCATTAAAACTCACAGACCTGGACAGTGCTATTCATCAGGCATGGTGTCAGATTCCTCAAATCACCTTTCTTCTTTTTTTAAAAATATATTTTATTGATTTTTTAATAGAGAGGAAGGGTGAGGGATAGAGAGCCAGAAATGTCGAAGAGAGAAAAACATCTATCAGCTGCCTCCTGCACACCTCTCACTGGGGATGTGCCCACAACCAAGGTACATGCCCTGGGACCCTTGAGTCCACTGAGCGAAACCAGCTAGGGCTTCGCATTACCTTTCAATATCTCGTGGAGTCAGTACCAAGAAGAATCGCCCCAGTATTGAAGGCAAAAGGTGACCCAACGAAGTACTGATGGGGTGGTCATAATAATCTGGCCACTCAGTGTATATTGTGCTGACTTTCCATGTGAGGCATGTGTAGAAGAATAGTAATGTTTATTCTTACCAATTTGGTTGTGGTTGAAGAGACAGTGGTCATAATATTTACTCTACTACAGCCAACCAAAGACGTTACTATACCAGTCTTGGTATCTTGTGAAGATGCTAGGCAGACTTTGGGATAAAAGCTAATCAGGTTCTCAGAAATATTTCCCAATATCAGCTTGCTTATTTTTCTGTTATTCACATTCTTGTTATTCTGGGTATTTTTAACAGTGTATCACACATTCATTTACTCCATTACATACCTTAAAGGTGGCAGTAATTAGCACTGAAGTTACCATCTAAGAAAACAGAAACATAGCATTGGTGGGGTCAACCTAATAAGCCTTCGCCAGTGAGTGACAGAGCTGGGAATAGATTTGAAGTTGCTAATTCGAAATACTGAACCCACTCCATTCAATGTGTTGACTTTGTTTTGTGACCAAGCCAAAGATTTTTCAAAAATTAATCACTAAGAATGTGTCTGTAATTATGTTCTAATCCAAAATAAGAGGGTGAGAAATTTTCCACTTCACCAAGAAAAAAGTGTAAGATTGTTTTAGTAATAATTTCAGTTTATGAAATTATTCAAACAAACCCAAAAAAACCTCCTTCTTCAATAAAGGATTAGTTCATGTCATTTCAAAACTGAGACACTTTAAAAATAATTATATTTTTTTCCTCAGCAAATTTTTTTTTGTGACATAGAGTTCAGAGACATTAGATCAGAAATCCCTTTGACAAGTATTGTATTTGTGTTGTTTCCTATCCTGTTTGGCTGTGTATCACTTCAGAGACATTACGCCTAAGATGGCACCTGATAATTGCAGTTCTTCAAGGTTTCGGGCAAGGAAGGCCAATTATTTAGCCTGTTCTGCTTTATGCCTAGTATTTTTCCCTCTTTTTCAATTAATTTCTCTAGGAATATTTTCCTCTGAACAAAATCACTTTCCTTTTTAAAAAATTAATTTATTCAAATACTATTCTAGGCTCTGAATATAAAATGGCAAATAAAGCAGAAAGTCCTGCCCTCAAGGAACTCACTTGTGTCCAACTTTGGAGCCTCCTCACCAGAGCTCACTCACATTCACTCATCAGATAGATTTTTGTTTTGTTTTCAGCTTTTCCCAAAAGGATAGATTTCCACATACAATATTTACTCTGCTGCAGCCAAAGACGTTACTAGTCTTGGTATCTTGTGAAGATGGTAGGCAGACTTTGGGATAAAATCCAATCAGTTCTCAAAAATATTTCTCAATGTTGACTTGCTTATTTTTCTATTATTCACACTCTTTATTATTCCGAGAATTTAAATGACTCACTATGCATAAGACAGTTAGAATGCTTACTGGCATATAGAAAGTGATGTTTGTACCAGGGTCAGCTATGAGCAGCCAACAGTATAACAAAGCCTTTTCTATCCTATCAAAATGCCAGCAGATACTGCTTCTTCTTAAGCAAGTCCTGAATTATAGCTAAGCTTCATGATAACAATGCTACATTTGAATATCCAAATATATAGAAATATAAGTTTTGATAATTCACTTCAAAAAAGTGTTTTTTATATTCCAATGATAAGTTTTATTGGTGCTTTAAAAACATGATTTAATATACAGAAATAGTTTTTATCCGAACAAATAAGTTAATAAAGTGAAAATATTATATCTACTTGCTCCTACAGATGAGATTTAATCATCTGAAAGAAACATGACTATAAAGTAGCTTACAGACATAAAATATGGTGCACTGTAGTCACTGCCAAATAATAGTACCTCATATTTATATAACATGAACAACTTACAAAGTCCTGTCACATGCTTCATTACATTTACTTTTATAACAGTCCTGAGAAATAGATTAAACCAGTATTATAGTTTCCATTTTGCAAATGAAGAAACCAAAGCATTAAAGATACTTAGTTCTCACACTAACTTACACAGTAGATTTGAGGAATCAGTTCTTCTGTCCAATATTCTTTCCACTATAAAACTGCGAACCATTGTTTCCTTAAAAAATAAAATAAAATAAGCCACAAGCAATATGACCTGTTAGCTGAAGCCAGAATCAGCAGACAGATTCTGGCCTGCAATCTTTAGCAACACCACTGAAATTGAGTAGGTAACCCCCATCCAACTTGCCCTCCAACCCCAGGCTCCCAAAACATCTTTGAACACAGATAAACTCCAGATAAAGCATGAATTGATGACTTTTTTCCTACCTGTACATCATCTTAGAACTTATCTTTAAATATGGGGTTGGGGAAGAGGGGTGAGCCTGAATCTGTGTACTTATAATAGAGAACATGATCCAGGCAGGTAAAAAAAATCTGAGATGGTGAACAGCCAGACATGATGTTTTCAAATAATTGCATATTTTTCACCCTTAAATTAGAATATTCTGATAGATGTGGAAAAATAAATTTACCAGAATATTTTTCAGTTTCATCCTAACGTAACTGGGAAAATCTCAACAAGATTTGGGGACTCAGACCCACTCTCTGTCTCTCTTTTCCTACCCACCTTTGCTCTGTTGTTCACTGAACTGAGGCAGGTACTGTTTGCATTGAGAGAAGTATGTGCATCAGGAAACTTGGAACTTTATCCCCCATTTTATCAATTAACGCCAGCTAGTACCATGAGAAAATACCCTTTTAAAAATTCTTAAGAAATGAATTAAAAAAACACAACAGTCTAGGTTGGTTCAACTCACTTCATTCAGTTTTATACAAGGCTAAGATATAAATTGTGGCTGCTCATTGCTTCCCAAAATAAAGTTCAAATTCCTTGATCTGGCCCTCGGGGATTTTCACGATCAGACTTTATCTTATTTTCCTTATCTCCCATCTTACTCATCCTTCATTTTCACAAAGCAGTTTTCCTCCCTCAGGTGCATCCTGCACTTCATTGCCTCCATGCTTTGGTTAGTTATACTGTCTCTCCTACTGTTATTGCTAAATTTTTCTCCATCAAGGCCCAGTTATACGCCACTACCTCCACCCAGCTTTCCCTCTCCTTCCTCTTTGTGAGTTTCATAAGTTCTTTATCAGGGCCTCTCTTATGTTATTTGTACCACCACATGGTTAAAGAGTATGCCTTATCCCTTTCCCAGCCATTATGCTCATTTACATTGGGAACTGTTTTGCTTGCTGCCATACCTAATAGAGCCCCTCTCCTTCATGACTGTTTGTGGTGGAACAGAATAGAAAAGGCAGGGGCTTTGAAGTCTGACAGCTTGATTTCAAGTCCTTGCTCTATCATTTATTAGCCATGTAACCTTGGGCAAGATACTTAACCTCTTTGAACCTGTTTCCTCATTCATAATGCAGAGATGACAAGACCCCTTCTGTCCTGACAAAATTTAGTGAGAAAGCAGGCAGAGTTCCCATCTAGGTTCTGGAAAGTGGTGCTGGTGCTGGTAAGCAGTGGTCATACTTGTACTTCTAATAATCACTTTGAAATTATATAGATTTACTAGAGGCCCGTGCATGAAATTCATGCACAGGGGACAAGGGATGTCCCTTAGCCCAGCCTGCACCCTCCAATCTGGGACCCCTCGAGGGATGTCAGCCATCCTTATCACAATGCAGGACTGCTGGCTCCAAACTGCTTGCCTGCCTGCCTCCCTGATTGCCCCTAACTGCTTCTGCCTGCCAGCCTGATCACCCCCTAACCACTACCCTGCCAGCCTAATTGATGTCTAACTGCTCCTCTGCCAGCCTGTTTCCCCCCAACTTCCCTCCTCTGCCGGCCTGGTCACCCTACAGGCCTGATCACCCTCAACTGCCCTCCCTTGCAGGCCTGAAACCTCCCAACGGCCCTCCCCTGCTGGCCATCTTGTGGTGGCCATCTTGTGTCCACATAGGGGCAGGATCTTTGACCACATGGGGGCAGCTCTCTTGTGTGTTGGAGTGATGGTCAATCTACAAATTACTCTTTTATTAGATAGGATAGAGGCCTGGTGCATGGGTGGGGGCCAGCTGGTTTGCCCTGAAGAGTGTCCTAGATCAGGGTGGGGGATCCCTTGGAGCGAGGGGCGGCCTGGGCGAGGGGCCTGTGGAGGTTTGCAAGCCAGCCACGCCCCCCTGCGACCCAAGCAGAGGCCCTGGAATCTGGGATTAACCTTTATCTACAATTGAAACTTTATAGCCTATAGTGGAGCCAAGCCTTCTGCTCGCTCCATGGCGGCAGCCATTTCTGTTTGAAACTTTGTAGCCTAGAGTGGGAGGCCTAGGCCAGCAATGGCAGGATGAAAGCTTGGCTTCCTCCATTGCCAGGGAAACCCAAGCTTCTGTTTTCTCCAGCTCAGTGGCTGCGGCAATTTCTGTATCTTTTATAATTGAAACTTTGTAAAACTGAATGGAGGCCTAGGCAGGCAACAGCAGGTGGAAAGCTTGGCTTCCTCTGTTGCCAGGGAAACCCAAGCCTTCCTCCTGCTCTCAGTAGCGGCAGCCATCTTGGTTGGGGTTTATTTGCATAATCTGTTCCTGATTGGCTGTGCGTGTGGGTGTGGCTTGTGGGTGTGGAAAAGGTAAGGTCAAATTTGCATATTACTTTTTTATTAGATAGGTTAGTATAGTGTGACCATTTATAAAAATAAAGCCACTATTTTGCTTTACTTTCCTCAGCCATATAGGAGACATAAAGAATACTCTGCCATACTGCACATGTAAATATATAAGAACTATTTTGAACCAGTTTGTAAGAAAAGCACACATGAGTTTACTACAAAACAATAGAATCCACCTTAGTACTTACTATTAGGAAGGCAGATATTCTGCAGTGTTTAAAATTTTCTAGAATTATCATAGCCATTGGCAATTTTAGGTAGCAGTTATTTCTTTAATATTTTCCCGTATTCGTTTTATGAAGTCTTTTTATCTTGATGAATTTTATATTTCTTATTGTTACAACACAGAGTATATAATTTGTTCACATTTAGAATGACAGGGCAGCATGGGGGTGTTGTCAAAGTGCCCATCAAACTCCAAGCACTGTGGGTCACACCATCTGTAGAAGTACAGAGTGTGCTCTGTGGAGGGCCGAGGGCAACATTAATCAGCCTTTGTGCTGGTGCTGAGGTCTGTGAGGGAGCGCAAGGTACATTTGAATAGGGGCGACACACTGCAGCTGACAGGTAGAAGCGGGGCCCCCAGAAGAAAAGATACTTGTGTCCCGTAATAATTTGTAATAATCATTTATATATTGTAATTATTTTTCATAGTCACTGTCAAGCCAAATAGAGAAGTATGTTACCAAAAGCTTAGTGGATAGAGTCTACATAATTTATTATATAGATAAATATTATATTAAAAGATAAGAGGATCCTAATTTAAATCAATTTAATGTTTAGTATTCAGAATCTGTCTTTACTGATCTAAGTTCTCTTCATCTCTCAACTTTTTTGATAAGTTCACTTAAATTCATTTGAATTAGTTCTTAGTATACTTTGTGGAACTGATTTATGTGCTTTTATGATGGTAAGATATTATCAACATGGCTGCTATTTGAATTATAAATCCAACAAAACAATATAACTCTGAGAAAAGATGAAGTTTTGTATTTAGATAGGAGTAGGACTTTAAAAACGTGGTTTTTTTTAAATTTCCTATATCTTAAGGACAAATAACAAAAGTAAAAATTAAGAAAATTCCTAATTAGAGAATTAAATCTATATTGGGGCTTCATTGCCATTTTATAAATAGTCACACAATACTATAAATCTGTATAACTTCAAAGCGATTATTAGATTGTAATGAAATGTACCTTTAGTGATTATGCACTATAAAGAGAAGGTACACATAATAGTGCATGTAGAGAGGAAACAATATTGGGTCATCAGAAAATCTGAGTTCCTATATTCTGAGCTTAGCACAATCCTCTAGCATCTCTGAACGTGTTTTTTCATCTGTAAAATAGCAGGTCATTGCTGCCTAATAACTTCTTAGACTAATATTCTGTGTTGTGATTCTGGACATACTTTTTTTACACTGAATTTAATAAATAATTAGTAGAATATAAATATACAGAACTCTTGGCTATGAACTCTCATATAGTCTCAAGTCACCCCTTCTGGAAGTGTCACAGAAAATACAGCTGAAAATCAATATTTTTATAGTGTATATTCCAAAATGGAATACAATTGGAAAATATAGATAAATTTAATTATATTACAACTTGTTGCCTTCACATTTTCAAATCAGCTGGTAGAGAAAGAGGAAAATGTTCTGCTACCTTATTTTGAGAATTTTTAAGCCCTAAAAGTATTGAAGCTAGGATGAAAAACAGAGAAAGAATATTAAAAACTTCATGTAAATGTAGACTGATTCCCTTTAATTAATGTGAGTGTTGAGCATACTCTGATATTTAATGTTTAGTGTGCAAGCATCTTTCAGATAATCTCTAAATCATTTAACCACTTTTGACTAATTTTCATGAAACTCTAGAGGCTTATTTTGACCACCAGATGGAGCCAATATTATTCAATTTGTAGAATAAAAATTATGCTGAAAATAGAAATTGATGAAATAAAATGAATAAATTATAGATTTCTTATTTTAGTTCATAGTACAGAAAAAAAATGTAGCCTAATATTTGCCTAAATTTCTGCATAGCCTTTGTAAATGTCATAGAGACACCTTCATTAAGTAATTTCTTTATTATGAATAAGCTTACATTTTGACTCTTTCATTGGCTAGAGAGACCGGTTTTCTTCTTTCCACTTTTTAAAGATATCACCTAAGCAACTTTCAATTATCTTTAAAACAAAATTAGTACAGATTCAACCTCTAGTCACTCATCCTATATAATAAAAGAGAAACATGCAAATTTGACCATACCTTCACTACTGATTCCCTATGCTACCAGCCAATCAGGAGCGGGGGCGGGGCCAAGTGGCACAAGCGCCGGGCCCCGGGGTGGCAATGAAATGGTGATGGTGGTGAGCACCCAGCTCCCGGGCACTGTGAGGGAAAGTGGTGGCAGCAGCAGTGGTGGTGGTGGCGGCAGGGAGCACCCGGTCCCGGGCACTGTGAGCGGAAGTGGCGGTGAGCGCCCAGCCCCTGCGGCCGGGTGGTCACAGGCACCTGGGGCTAAGCTGAGCACAGCAATGGCTGGGTGCCCAATGCCTAAAGCCTCACCAGAGGCTTAGGCCTTGGGCAGACTGGGGGTGAGCTTGAGGGCTCCCAGTATGTGAGAGGGGGCAGGTTGGTGAATTTTGTGCACCAGGCCCCTAGTTAAATATAATTGATGATAATTACAAAGGAATGATAGTAAAGAATATATTCCATGAAGGCCCTCATTTCAGTGTCACAGGATATTCTCATTATTATCATTTCCATAAAGTGTTTTCTTAATAAAACAAACCAATATGAAGTTTACCCCCAGAAGCTCCTCAAGGAGAGATAATGTCTCAGTGAATGGCTGCCACTCTTACAGGAACTCCACCCAGAAATCTCAATCTTAAGGGGCTTTAATCCGGGGCCACTGCCTAAAGTTGACTTTTCCTACTACTCTCACCTCTATTTACTAAGTGTCAGAAATTATTTAATTCCTTACAGTTCAACTTAATTAGACAACTATCGATTGAAAACGTATTTGTATGCTAGAGACCTGAAACCCCTGTTAAATCCCCAGGAAGCCACTCCATCGAGCAAGCACAGTAAGGCACTGTGGATACTATTGTAATCTAAGACCCCCCCCCCCGCCCCCAACACACACACACACACAAAATGATAGTCTGATCATTTGCCCATTCAGCTACTGTTTATCAAGTACACACTATATGCAAGGCGTATGCTTGGCCACGATCAGGGGCCAGTCCCTGCTGTATGAGTTTATAGCATAGGAGGCAATACAGACAAAGAGGCAGTTATAATGTAGTGTACTTAGGAGCTAACGTGTTTAAAGGTTCTAATAAGAGGGAAATATGTATAATTAAGGAGAATCAAGAAAAAGCATAAAGAATTCTTCCTAGGTGGAAATTGTTCATGTAAACCCACGGTTTGGCAGACTTAACTTCCCATTTAGTATGGTCTGGGAGGAATTTTGGACCTTTGTTGGTAGGATATTATTTCATCAGGATACATCCAGTTGGTGACCTGATGCCTTTTTATGTCAAATTTGAATATTTTCTTCTGAGTTTTCTTGTGACTCAGACATGAAGAAGAAAAAACCAAGCTGGTTAAAAGATTATACTTTTGAACCAGACTGCACGGGTTTATAGTCCCATGTTTATAATCCCTGAGATAAATTATTTAACCTCTACTGCCTTAGTTTCTATTGCAAAATGGAGCTAGTAATATGCATTCCTCATAGGGTTGTTGCTTGTGAAGATTAAACAAGTAATAAAGGTGCTAGTATCTGACACATAGTGAGTATTTGAAATGTTAGGTAGCGTGTTAGCTATTTTCAAATCTGGTACTTTTCCTGGAATTAATTTAAGATCTCATGTATATAAAATTTCATAAAAGCATACTTTGTAGCTTCCAGAAAGGATGATGAGATATGACTAGATAGTTTTCTATATTCTTTAAAGTCTATCCCTTTTGCTTTCAAATGCTGTTTACTTTCATCAGTAACACGTCACTTTTATTTATATAAAAGTTTTCATTTATTATGGGAATTTTTTAAAAAATTCCTTGAAATAGTATTCCAGATTTTTTATAAAAGCATTTATAAGCAGACTTACTAACAGTTTCTGATACATAATAATCACTCAACAACCTTTTTCTTAAAAATGAATAAATGTGTAGCCACTTGGACTTGTTAGCTTCTGTGCTCTTGTTCTGAGACAGTAGAGGGTATAAGCCCTTTTATCTGTGAAGTGAGACTTGTAGATGGAAACCACTGGTTCATTAACTAAGTAACAATAATTGGGTAGTCATCACCCCTTTATGCTCAGGACAAAAAGGTTGCAGAATGAAGGGATTCAAGGGGGCCAATGTTAAGTTTCCAACGAGCTCTTAGGAAAGGGTTAGAGACATTCTTTATAACATGCAGGGCTAAAAGTGCAGTCCTGAATATTTGCTACAGGTTATCTCCTAAAGTAAGAATCAGAACACATGTTTTATCCCAAGTGCTGCTTCTAATCCACATGGTACACTAGCTAAGTAACCTCATTTACTCTTTGGCTAGCTCACCTATAAATTGAGAAGTTAGATTAGAAGATCTTCAAAATAATTTTTGGCTCCGGTGCTCTAGTAAACTGACACTCTAGTAGTAAATTAATTGTGTAGTGATGTTGAACATTGTCTTCATCAGGCCTTTTTATATGTACCACCTAATTTTATCTCAGAAAAAGCCAAGATATTCTTAAACTTGTATTCCAGTACTAAAATGTAGGGAAGCTTTAAGCCCCTAGAAGGCTGGTATTCTACCCATGAAACCACAATTTGACACTTACAATCAATGGCTGATTTCTTAACTATGTTCACATATGTTATGTTCATTGCACCCTTTAAATTAAACTTTTTGTTCTTATATATTTATTTCTAGTCTACAGAGGCAAGACTTTTTTAAAGAAAATAAACGGGGGGTGGGGGGTGCGGAAATAAATACAGAGGCAAAGAAGCATTGAACAGACTGTCAAACTATAGCGGAAAGGCAGGGGAGGTTGCAGAGGGGGGCCTGTAAGATATCAACAGAAGGACTTGTATGCATGCATATAAGCATAACCAATGGATACAAAACACTGTGGGGGGGGGGGGCAGGTGAGGGCATGTACTGGGAGGTAGGGGAGGCTGGGGGGAGGTCAGTGGGGGGGGGAAGGAGACAAATGTACTACTATTTGTAATACTTTAAACAATAAAAACATAATTAATTTCTAAACTAAGAAGCCAATATTAAAAATGTTTTAGCTATCTCTCAACATTTCTTGGAGTGCCAGGCATATGGGGAACTCTTAGTAAATTTCACTATCTGAATTGAAGTTGTAATAGACAGTAAGGAACAGTGTGGGTCTTTAATACCATACAGACTTGGGTTGGAATCCCAATTTTACTATATTCTAATCATGATCCAACTAGAGGCCCAGCATGTAAAATTCATGCAGGTACAGTCCCTAGGCCTGGCCTGCGATCAAGGTCATTTTCCCCAGGTGCCCACAGCTGGTGCTACCCCCCCACACACACACACACACCTACCCCTAGTTCCCCGTTTACCATCAGGTGATTGGTGCCTGACGTAAGGGACCAAGAGGTGGTCAGTGCGCCTCATAGTGACTGGCCCAGCGGTCATTCTGGTCATTCTGCCTTAGGGTCAATTTTCATATTACCTTTTTATTATATAGAATAGAGGCCTGGTGCCCAGGTGGGGGCCAGCTGGCCTGCCCTGAAGGGGGGCCACAGATTGGCATGGGGGGGATCCCTGCTGGGGGTGGGGCCAGCCTGGGTGAGGGGTTGCTGATGGTTTGCAAGCTGGCCACACCCCAGTTGGGGTGGGGGTCCCCACTGGGGGTGGGACCAGCCTGGGTGAGGGGCCGAGGGCAGTTTGCAGGCTGGCCATGCCCCCAGCTTTGTCAGGAAGGACATCTGGAATATGTCTGGTCTATTCAGTCTAATTAGCATATTACCTTTTTATTAGTATAGATTCTGTTTCTTCATTTGTAAAATAGATTTATAGATCCTTTCTTTATGGATAATAAAAGCACCTTTGCCTGGTGCCTAACATATATTAGGTCCTTAGTAAATTTTTTCATGATTTTTCATTGGTATTTATTTAGCATGTTTTATAGAAATGTCAGTTAATGACAAATAGTCATCATGCAGCATCATTATTATTTATGAATTACCCATTGTATATTGAGAGTACAATGTACTTAGAGAGACTGAATTTTTCAGACTCCTTGTGTATTTTATTAGCCACTTTTATGTCAATAAAACCATCTAGTTGCTTATTCAATTTTTGTTTATTCAGGGGGATTCATGTCCATAAGAAATAAATGTGCTACTTCCTGTTCTGGCAACATGGACTGAGTTAACACAGAACTTCATTCTCCTACAAAAATATAGAAATGCTGGATAAAATCTGATTCAGCCCAATTTAAATACTTAGCCAAGCTGCAGAGAGAAAGAATGAGAGATTGAAAGAGAGGGAGGGAGGAAGGAAGGAAGGAAAGGAGAGAGGGAAGGAGAGAGGGAGGGAGGGAGGGAGGGGATGGAGGGACGAAAGGAGGAAGAGAAGGAGGGAGGGAAGAAACTAGGGGGTAGGGAAGTCCTCGGTACCAAAGAAAGGGGAAGTGTAACCAGAGCCTGAAGTGGATAAGCGGACAGACACTGTGGCTGCCCGGGCGGGGCGGGGGGGGGGGGGGGGTACTGGGACCAGGTGTGGGCTCTAATAGCCAGAAGCTGGGGTTTTAATCTCACACCTGGACGGAGATGTGGCCTCGGGTCAAGAGAGGTGGGAGCTACAAAAACTGCCCACCTGGTCAGGAAGGCCACAAAGAAGCTTGCCACTTTTCAGAGTAATGTGTGGGAAAGGGGAAAAAAGTCTTGTCATAAAAAATCAGAATCAAAACTCTAAACTTCTACCAGCCATGGAAATAGTTTTACTGTACATTACCTGTATGGTACAAGAATCCTAAGCCAAGATAATAAATTGGGGGAAAAATGGTTCTGAACCAGTGGAACCCTCTTAATTGCCTGGTAGAAACAAATGAAAGGTTCTTTGTAGAAAATTTTACACAGAGCTGGGAGCCTAGGATTTCTATGGAGCATGATGCAGATGCAGCTCTCGCTAAAGATAAACTCACAATTAAAAATTAGAAAACATATAGAGAAATGTCTACTCTAGGGAGAGAGTCAGAAGACATAACAGAAGGATGCCCAAGAGCAACATGAAAGATACAACGTAACAAGTGTGTTTTAAATAGAGATTTTTAAGGAATAAAAATTATATTAAAAGACTAAGCCTATCAAAAAGAGTAGGTGAATTTTAAAAGGAACCAAATAGAATATCTAGAAATTTAAAAAAGAACATAATTATCACTATCAAAGACTTCATTTGTGCTTCAAAAACTGGTTAGATACAAGTAAACAGAGTTAGTGAACTGAAATATAGAATTAAGGAAATTAGCTCAGTATACTGCTGAGAAAGCAAATCATGAAAAGTGAATGTATTATGATCAATTATAGTTGATCACATTATAAATAGAAGGACTTTATATTAATACTAGAGGCCTAGTGCACGAAATTTGTGCATGGGAGGCAGGGGATGTCCCTCAGCCCAGCCTGCACCCTCTCCAATCTGAGATCCCCCGAGGGATGTCCAACTGCCTGTTTAGGCCCAATCCTACTCCTTCTCACAATCCAGGACTGCTGGCTCCAAACTGCTCACCTGCCTGCCTCCCTGATCGCCCCTAACAGCTTCTGCCTGCCAGCCTGATCACCCCCTAACCTCTACTCTGCCAGCCTAATTAATGTCTAACTGCTCCCCGCCAGCCTGTTTGCCCTCAACTTCCCTCCTCTGCCAGCCTGGTCACCTCTAACTGCCCTCCCCTGCAGGCTTGATCACCCCCAACTGCCCTCCCTTGCAGGCCTGGTCCCTCCCAACTGCCCTCCCCTGCTGGCCTGATTGCCCACAACTGCCCTCCCTTGCAGGCCTGGAACCTTCAAACGCCCCTCCCCTGCTGGCCATCTTGTGCCCACATGGGGACAGGATCTTGGACCACATGGGGCAGCACTCTTGGGTGTTGGAGTGATGGTCAATCTGTGTATTACTCTTTTACTAGGTAGGATGGAGGCCTGGTGCATGGGTGAGGGGCAGCTGGTTTGCCCTAAAGGGTGTCCCGGATGAGGGTGGGAGTTCCCTTGGAGTGTGGGGTGGCCTGGGTGAGGAGCCTGTGGTGGTTTGCAGGCTGGCCACACACCTCCAGCGACCCAAGCTGAGGCCCTGGGATCTGGGATTAATTTATATTCTACAATTGAAACTTTGTAGCCTAGAGTGGAGGCCTAGGCACTAGGGCTGCAGAAGCTTGGCTTCCTCCATCACCTGGGCAGCCCTAGCCTCTGCTCTCTCCACTCCGTGGCTGCCGCCATTTCTGTTGGGATATATTTTCTATAATTGAAACTTTGTAGCATTGAGTGGAGGTCTAGGCCGGCAAGGGCAGGCGGAAAGCTTGGCTTCCTCCATTGCTGGGGAAACCCAAGCCTCCCTCCTATTTCAGTGGTCACAGCCATCTTGGTTGGGGTTTATTTGCTCCTGATTGGCTGGTGGGTGAGGCTTGTAGGTATATCAGAGGTATGGTCAATTTGCATATTACTCTTTTATTAGATAGGATGATAGGTCCATTAAAAAATAGAACATTTTTCACCCACTAGGATTTGTGCAACATATATTATTTCATTTGGCTGTGTGTGCTGTGTAAAAGTGTTTGGGTTAGTGTCCATGAAGTCCATGTGGAACCTTAGCAGGCTTAATCCTAGCACCACAAACTTGTATAATAAAAGACCAATAACCTTACCACTTTTGTCAAGCTCTTTGCCTATACATTTGGGCTAGAAATTAAAAGAGGAGATGGGAAAAGATATCCTTAAACCAGGCAATTAAATACAGTATCTCAGAAGGCCAAGAACTAGAGAAGCCATTCATTGTGCAATGATTACCACAATCAAGCTAATTAATATATCACCTCATGTAGTTGCAATTTGTTCGTGTGTATGTGCATGTGTATATGGTGAGAAGACTTAACATCAACTCTGTTAGCAAATTTCAACTATATAATACTGTATTATTATCTATAGTCACCATGCTGTACATTAAATTTCCAGAATTTCTCTATCACACATACTTACACCTTTGTACCCTTTGACCAACATCAAAATCCTAGTAGATGACCATTAAAATGTGTTTCTTGGTTCACACATTTTTTTAACTAGAAAATCTCTTGAACAAAATGGCTGATTGTTAATACAGTGCACATTAACAATATTCTTTAAAATGGGTAACAAAGAAGCAAACAAACTCAGGCTTGAGTAGAAAGATTACTAGTATTCCTTTTTAAAAATTGATTTGAGAGAGGGAGGAAGGGAGAAAGAAAGAAACACTGGTTTGTTGTTCCACTTATTGATAAGTTCATTGATTGCTTGTATGTACCCTGACTAGAGAAGTTGTTGTATTGGAACAGTGCTCTAACCACCTGAGATACCCAGCCAGGACCACTAACATTCTTGATTACCTCTGACTCCCCTTGGTTTACCAGTCAAAGACAAGAGACAGGTTGTTGTTTTTTCAGTCACAAATTTTCATTAATATGTATACATGTAAAGTACTGTAAATGTTAGTAGAGCCCTAGTTGGTTTGGCTCAGTGGATAGAGCGTCAGCCTTCGGACTAAAGGGTCCCAGGTTTGATTCTGATCAAGGGCACATGCCCGGGTTGTGGGTTGGATCTCTAATAGGGGGTGTGCAGGAAGCAGCCAATTAACGATTCCCTCTAATCATTGATGTTTCTATCTCTCTCTCCCTCTCCCTTTCTCTCTGAAATCAGTAAAAATATTTTAAAAAAATAAAATGTTAGTACATTATTTGCTTTTCTTGAAACAAAACTGTATTCTATAACTCTGGGTGTTAACTAATCTTCATATGGAATTATTGCAGGATCAAATGCATACATTTGTTTTCTAATTTGTAATTTTTGTCTGCTTTTGATAATTGTCCTGACTTACTTGCTAGATATATTTACATATTATAATGCCATCAAAGTGAAGTTGTTTGTTGCTATTATTCTTATTATTATTGTTTTTTCACGGGAGGAAAAAAGTAGCAGATAATTGGAAAAAATCAACCAATATTAAAAGAGCGTATCTTATAAGGCAAGGGAATATTTTAAAATGGTATTACTGAATTTCAGGAAAATCTTAATTATTCTAAAATGAAATAGGTGATTTTATACTCAAATATAATAGAGAACAACTGCAATAGTACAGTATATAATAAAGATGTATATAAAATTGGTTGATAAATAAAAAGCAGTCACTTTCTAACCTAAGAAATAGTTGTTGAGCTAGTGGAACTTATTGGTTTGGTTTTTTAATTAAATGGAGGAACACCAGCCCCAGGTTCTGACCTCCTCTTATGTGATAAGAACATAGACTTTAATATGAATCCCCAGAGCCTTTTTACGGTTTATTCTAAGAATATTCTATTATTCTTCAGAGGAAGAGGCTGCTCTAGGTGGTGCTGTTGCAGAATACAGAAGAGAAAAGCAAAAGTATGAAGCTCTGAGGAAGCAGCAGCCCAAGAAGGGAACTTCCCGGGAAGACCAGGTGATTTCACAAACTAAAATTTTTTTTGTAATTTATTGCCTTTTAACTGTTTTCAAATATTGTTAATGGAACCTAATTTGATTATACGTCAGGGGAAACACTCTCTCTTAGCAATGAAAAAGCACGTATTTATATAGGGTGGGGTGACAAGGACCTTGGCCACTCCTGCAGAAGTCCAGAGGATAGAGTTCTTTCCACACTGTGGAAGCACAGCCTAAACTTTCAGGTTTTAAATCTGTACTCCCATATCAAGCACGGGAGCCTCATAAAGCCACATATTGTCAGTTTCTCGGGTGGAGCCTCTGGCTAAATGACCATTATGAAACAGAGAAGTGGTGACTGTAAGCGATGAAGGTCTCATCTGGCCCAGCATCTTACAAGCTGACCAGCCAGATCCACTTGAAACCGCAGGTTGCCTGCAAAGAAGGAATTTGTTCCACTAGTTGACTTCTATTGTAAGTAGTATTGCAAAATTCTGCTCATTGCAAGTATTCTTGTTTCTTTAGCTAGTAGTATAGGAAGATTGCCAGAAGTCAGAATAAAAAGAGATAGGGAATCAGCTCAGCAATTTGGGAGTCCACCATACACACCATGCAGCACTTGTCCCTCAGTAAAATAAATCTCCCTCAGCTGCCCTTCATGTTGAAAAGCTAAGGGACAGACGAAAAATCTTTTCTTTTTGGTGCTGCCATATATAGGTATGTGAGAACACACCATTTCAGATGTATAAATAAAATAGGCAAAATAAAAGTAAATTAAAAAGCTCAAGATTATTTGGATAAATAAATCTATCAGTAATTATGCCTAATTCCTGATAACAAAGGAGCATGCATCATTACTTAGCATGAAAATAATCATAGGAAAAGTTTAACAAGAAGTAAAGTATAGGAAATTATAATTGCAAATAACTAACAAAGTTTTCAGAAGAAAAATACATTATTAACTTGGAGTCACACTGTAATGAAAAGACTACTGAAGATCTAAGTATCACTCTTATTCATGCATTCCTCTTTTTTCCTTCCTCACAAATAATTTTTAAGAACCTACCATGTACTAATCACTGAATTGGTGGTAAACAAAGTGAGCATATCCCTGCCCTCTCTGAGCTATCAGGAAAAAGAGCCAGTTCAACAGGAACAATAATACCAATAAAAAAGGGGAGCATTATGCCAGGGAACTATGTAAAGGTATAGTAGTAGGACCAAACATGTCCTAAGAATGTGGAAAGGCCCTTCCTGAAAAAAATGATTTCTAGGCAGAGCTTTGAAGTTTTGAAGTTTAAATAGGAGATATGTGGCTCGACAAAAGGAACAGTATAAGAGAAGTCTTTGATCTCTTTGCAAAGAATGAAAAGATGTTAAGTATGACTGGAACATAAATGAGAAGGAGAGAGATGATACTGGAGAGGTAATCAGAAGCCAGCTCATTCAAGGAAGGTACTTTTGAGTCTTAATAAGGGTTTAGATTTATCCTAAAGTCAATGGGCAGCCATCAAATGGAGAAAGTATTATGATTTCATTTGCAATTTGGAAAGATCGCTTCAACCTGGCTGCAGTAAGGAGAAGAGACTGAACCAGAGCAGGACTGGAGACACAGAGGCCAGTTTAGAGACCTTATGTGTAGACTCGTGGCCCAATGCACGAAATCTGTGCAAGAGTGGGCCTTCCTTCCCCTGGCTGCCGGCACCCACTTCCCTCTGGCACCTGGGGCTCGGGCTTCCCTCACAGCCCCGGCTTCATCTGGAAGGTCTTCCGGAAGGACATCCAGTCTAATTAGCATATTACACTTTTATTAATATAGATATGCATGCACAGTTTCCCAAGGCGGGGTCCTTTCAGAGCAGTTTCTCCGTGCTGGGAAGGCTCTAGCTGTGCTGCAGGTGGTTGACCACTCATCCTTTGGCAAAAGCCAGACCAGTTCCCTGGAGGATGGCAAACAGATACCCCCATACAGAATCTATCTTCGTCACCCTATGTTGTACCGTTACTTTTGTGATGTTTGCTCTTCTGCCTAGTGTCTTCTCTTGCCTTTAGAATGCAGCTAGAGAAAGCCCAGTCTTGAAAAGGAGAAGCTAAGCCAGGCCAAGAGGATGTTTTTTGTTGGTCATAGCCCCCCTTCTTTGAGGAAATGCCAGTAGCACATTAACTGGCTCTGAAAACAGACTGCCTTGCCACTTTCAACTCAAGGAAAGAAGATCCAGGTCTAGTGTAATTTGCTAGGGAGTTTTAAAATTTCATTTCACTAAGAAGTATTCTTTGTTTTCATGTTTCATTATGCCCTCAGAAACGCCTTTTCCAAGTGTACAAAAGTCCACTATTATCACCCTTAACTGTCTCTGCCTGCTGGCCTGGTCGCCCCTTACTGCCCCCCCCCCCCCCCCCCCGCTAGCCTGCTCACCCACAATTGCCCCCCTCTACTGGTTTGGTCACCCCTAACTGCCCCCGCCCTGCTGACCTGGTTGCCCCCAACTGTCCCCCCTGCTGTCCTGATTACTCCCAACCGCCGCCCCCCCCTGCTGGCTGGGTCACCCCCAACTGCAGCCCTCTACCGGCCTGGTCACCCTTCAGCCAACCTGGTAGACCCATGGAGCCTGCTTTTCCATTGCCCCATGAAGCCTCACTGCTCTCCTCTGCTGGCCTGTCCTCCCAGCCAGCCTGGTTGCCCCACACAGCCTGCTGTTTGGTCATTTGGTCATCCCTCATTAACTCCCCTGCCAGCCTGGTCGCTCCATGCAGCCTGTTGTTTGGTCATTACTGTAAGGGTATCCTGACCAATTTGCATATTACCTTTTCATTAGTATAGATAGATATAGATATTTAAGCACATATATCCACAAAAACACATAAAATATCTTGAAGAATATATACCAAAATGTCAGCAGTGATTATTCTGAGTAGTTGTATAATATTTTAGTTTTGCTACTCTTTATTTTCTAATATTTCTACAGTAAACAAAATACAATAAAAGTAGATTTATTTTAATGAATAAGGTTTAAAAACAAGGGATGCTTTCTTTATCTGTTAACGTTTGAAGAACTTAGTCCTGCCTAGCTGGTTTGGCTCAGTAGATAGAGAGTCAGCCTGTGGACTGAAGGGTCCCAGGTTCAATTTCAGCCAAGGGCACATGGCCTGGGTTGTGGGCTTGATCCCCAGTAGGGTGCATGTAGGAGGCAGCTAATCAGTGACCTTAGTCATTTATGTTTCTATCTCTCTCACCTCTCCCTTCCTCTCTGAAATCAATAAAAATATATTTTTTAGAAAAGAGCTTAGTCCTATAATTACTACTGTAGAGACTGATAAAATATCTAAACCCTAACCCACTAGGTAGCCCTCAGAATGCCCATGAGGCCATTCCACAGGACTTTGTAGTTTTTCTCTCAAAATTATGTCATTCAGCAGTTATGGTGATGTGTATATTTTCAGCTGTTGTTTATGTGGGCATTAAATTTTGTGAAACATATAAAGCACATTTCACTGTCATTTTTTTAGCAATACTGCCTTTGCTTTTATTTTGGCACCACCTGTCTTCATTAAGCTTAGATATTAGACCAGTAAAACCAATTTAATTTTTTCATGAACTGTGGTGTCAATGATATTTGGCAGATAAACTCTGGAGCCTTATAATTTACTGTGACCCCTTACTATATCTGTTATTCACATATTGAACTATTGTACAACTTTTTCCTTATGAAATGTATTTTGGTACTGAATTCCATGTATCAATATTTTAATAACATACTTGATTTTATAATATGGATAATACTTTATCCTGTTTTCTAATTATGTTCTTTTTTAAACCATAAAGTAAAAAACTTTTTCCTAACTTCTTGTCTCTGCTCAAATTCTGGAGTAGACTGTTAAACTACAGTTCAGAGACAATGTAATTATCAAATAGTAAACACTTACTTCTGCTCATCCACAAAGGGCTAGGGAGCCAAATGATAATTAAAGGAATGATCCCTTTTTTTAAAAATCATACTACACATGATATTTATATCCTACTTCTTTCACTTGACAATAGAAGAAAATGCTTCATGTATAGAATTTAATAGCATAGTCATTGCTTTTTACCAAATTTATCTAGTTCGTTATTGATAGACATTTAAAATTTCCATTTCCCACTTGGGTGACTATTGCTGGAATGTACATCCTTCACATAAGCTATTTTCTGTGTCTCAGAGTATTTTTTCTCCATGTACTCCCAGGGTTGGAATTATTGAATCAAAGGGAATTATCATCTTAAAGTTTCTAGTACATAAAAATAGTTTCTAAAGATATCTCCAGTGTATCCATCTTCCCAAAGTTAATGTATCCGTTTATTTCACCTCCTCCAGTATTGGTACTTTTTTTTACATTTTTAGGAAATTGTTCAATGAAAAATACTATTGGTTAGTGTTTTGTTTTTCATTTACACTAGAAGCCCAGTGCACGAAATTTGTGCAAGGGGTTCGGCCCTCACAGATGGAACAACTTGCTTTGGCCCTCGAAGCCCCAGCTTTATCTGGGAGGTTGTCTGGAAGGTCATCCGGAAGGATGTCTGGCTGTCCAGTCTAATTAGCATATTATACTTTTATTATTATAGATATGTTAATGAAATACCTACCTGTCTTGTGGAAAATAAAAAGTTAACTGTTAGTAATAGCATGCATGTGAAAATTTAAGTGTCTTCTATATAAGCAAATTTATGTTCTCCAAGTAAGAAAATAAGCATGTATCTCTGAGGTAAAATGTCGGGACAGATGCAAATAGGGTAATGTCGGGAATTGTGAATATCAATCACTGTTGTAGCAGGAAGGCAGTTTTGTTATTTTCCTTCAAAAGTAAAGTTTACATCCTGGTAGGATATTTTTTCTAACAAATATGAGTATCTTTTCTAAAGTTATATTTATCCTTATCAAAAATGTATTCTTATTTCAGACTCTTGCCTTGCTAAACCAGTTTAAATCTAAACTCACGCAAGCAATTGCTGAAACTCCTGAAAACAATGTTTCTGAAGTGGAAGTAGAAGATGATGAAGGATGGTAAGGGCTTTGATTTCTTTTTCTTCACCAGGAACAAAGAAGCTCAGGGCAGAGACACTTCCACTACATCATCCCTTTGCTTTCAGACTTTGTCTTCAATCGTACCCTCATTGTTGTAGAGCCTCATCACCCTTTACTTCATTTCACTTTGCTAAGCATTTATTGAGTGTCTGCTGTGGTCCCAGCTTTGTGCTAACCAGTGCAAAATACACAAGATGTATAGGACCCTATCCCTGCCTTACATATCTACTATTGATAAGACTCACATTAAACAACCAAAAAACAGCCTTAAAAGATTCTAAATCATTAATGTTTTTATACTTTCCCACAAACGTTTTAGAAATCACTAATCCATTTCATAATCCTACAAGTTCCTCTTAATTTATTACCTACAGGATCCTAGTAATACATGCATAGTTAACTTATTTTTTTCTTTGGATATTTTTCAGCTGCTTAAGACACTGATAAGAAATAAAGGAATTAATGACTCGTATGCGTCCTATGCTTAGCACTTTACCCTATACTGGCAAAAAAGAAAGAAAAAAAAAGAATAAGAATTGTGTTTTCCCTTATCACACTCCTCTGCCCTTCAGTTGACTTCACATGTAGTATATTAGCCTCCCCACACCTACTGCCTCCATCTCCCACTGCACCCTGGCTCAGGCACATTGCTGCTTGCAAGCCAGCAGGTCACCCCCACGCATGATTCATCGCTGGAGCCTCTGAACTGTCACATGTGCCATTACCCCAACCCAGAATCGTAGCCGCACTCCTCTCTGCCAAACAGCATCTCTCCCCTATTTCAAAAGTCTGTTCAGCACTCCCATCCTCCAGGAAACCAGTCAGCAAGATTTGTGGCGCACTCACAAATCTAGAGGGTGGAGGAAAGAGGCTGGGACACACATTAAAAAAGACATAAAAACACTCATTAAGAAAACATTTAAGCAAATAAGACCCAGCAGCTATATATAACTTGAGTCAAAAGGGCTGAGGGGATGATGATTTGAATGCAATGTATCCTAGCTACCCCAGGACCCTGAAAGTACTGGTGTATTTCTCTATATATGGTTTCTGTATGATCTGAGTTGTGGTGCCAATTTATTTTTTAAAGCCCTAGGTCTCTCTTAAGAGGTTTGTATTACTTACATATTTGTTTATACTTAAATTCTAAGTTTCTTAAAGACAGAAGCTGGCTCCTCCCATTATTCTATGCCAGAGGGGAAGGTTCAGTGAGTGTTGATTAACCCATAGAGATAAATGCACATTGCCTAGCGTAGAACTTTCTGTTCCTTATATGGCTGGACAGGTTTAGCTCTATTTTGGATTCCATGAATGTCTCAAAATATCTTTCAAATTTTTTGGGTTCAGTCACCACACACAAAAAAATGTTTTTGCCAAGTCCTCTTCCCCTTCATTTTGAATCCATAGGCATTTTTTAAGGAAATATGATCCATGTGTTTCTGATTCATTTACACTTAACTCATCAAGAGGATGTTTTGTAAGAGCAGTTTGATGCCCAATAAGTTTTTTTAAACTTTTTATAAGCCATTTAAGTCCTTTTTTATTGAACAGGAAAGTCACCAACAAATTTAAACCCAGAGGTTCCATTTGAAACTCATAACCCACAGGATACAAATTTACTTTCAACTTGGCAAGACCATTTAACTTCCCAAGATTCTCCCTCACTCCTTTGGTGTAGTATTTTCTCATTTTGAATTCCTCATAAGTTCCAGATATCAATTAGTGTTTTTAAGTGTCATTATTGTTTTTGATATCCTTTCACAATACAACCACTGTTCTAACATGCTCATTAGAAAAGTAAACAAATGGGGAAACTTCACTAGATAGGGGGAAATCACTGGTCAATGATGTTGGCCAGTTCTCAGAGAACGAAAATAAGTGGCAGAGGGAAAGCAAACATGTTAAAGGAGCCATTACCATGTCTTCCGGGGTTCATTTCTGCTTATAGTTGCAGCCTCCTAAACAGAAAATTAGTACTGTGCACTATGTACCTGCACATTTTGGGGGGGTATTTGCTTTCTCTAATATCTAATAAAATGCTTTTAGTATTCAAGTCACTATACAGAATCATATATAATGCCTGGGTCCCCTATATAATGCCCTCTTATTGAGATATAGACTGTTGAAATTTTGTAGCCTGATAAGCAACAACATCATTTCTGTTCATAAATAAACCAGTTCGGCTTTATCAAGTCTCTGGTGGTTTAGATCATCTCTCGTAAAGTACATTGCACTCAGAAAAGACGTCTTGTATTCACCATGATTTATAGCAAATATTAGAAGTATATGGCATGTGCCTGTGTGTTATGCATAAATTACACAGCTCCCAGAGTATTTGGTGGGTCACGGTTGCCGCTTTTCTCAGAAGTGAAAGTCAGCCAGTGCTGTAGCACTGTCAGGGTCTGTTATCTGAGGAAAAATGAATGCTTCTGAGACATTTTTATGTGTCCGCATGAGTGACCACACATTGAGGGATCATTTTCATTTTCTGTCAAGATAGAAACCATTACCAATTTGTTATGTTTTCTTTTACTTGGCAAACTGTTCTATTTGCATTTTTGGCTGGGCTGCTGTATTGGCATAGTATACAACAGACATTTGGGTACCATTCAGCAGCATTCTATTTTTTATGCAAAAAAAAAAAAAGTAGGAGGGAGAGAGAAAGAAAAGAAATATGATTCTATTGTAAACACTATATATGGTATTTGATAATTATTCCCAGATTTTCCTGTCTAGCAAGGCATTTAAAGAAGTGTTATTAGTAGAACTAAGCTGAAATGCATGATAGAAATTTTACACTCAAAATTATTAGGATTTCTCTTTTTGTTGGGATATATATTGCCAATACTTGGTGGCAGTGATGGGCACCAGATACCAGGGTAGCAGCAAGGGCCTGTTTGCCACTACATTCCTTCTCCTCACATCATTGCACTTTCATATAGAATCCTTCTCCAAGCATGGATTTTATAAAACCGATTAGATGCATGTCTGGAGTCATCAGCCAAAGGATTCATGTGACCATATGGATGAGGTCCATATGTCATTTTGGGTTTATTTAGATAAAGCTTGGTTAGCTCCCAAAAAAGTTTTGAGAGAGCTGTGTCTGACAAGGCAGTCAAGAGACTTATAAAAAAGAAAGCCACCTGCTCCTTACGCAACAAAATCAGCATTCCAGGAAGAGGAGAAAAATTAAATCTATGAGAGGATATTGGGATCTTGTGAGTCTTAACTACTCACTGCTATGTTCCATTAAAAATTCTTTCCAGATAGTTAAGTCTAAAAGTAACCTAAAGCTTTACAACAAATGGTCATGAAAAATAATGCACAAGGGAGGTCTGTCTGCCTCCTCTTTCTCTATCTGCCCTCATCACTTTCCCATAATACCTACAGTATTCAGCAGTGTAAGAGGCAGAAAAGCACTAACAATCAATTGCATGGTTGCCTCCAGTAAACATTTTAATATTTTTATTATGTAGGGGAAAGTAGGTTTACTGTAGAAAAAACAGACTCCTCCCAAAAAAAAGTAAATAAAAATCACATGTGATCTCAAACTCAATAATAAATATCATTAATTTATACATGTATATACCTCTCCAGATATTTTTATGTGGAGACATAGTTTAAGCAGAATCATGATTGTATAATACTACAACTTTATAACTTGATTTTCCCCTCAGCAATATATAGTGAATACTTTTCCTTGCCATATGTAATTTTATGAAATAATTTTAATATTTTGTTTTTATGGCCATCTAGTATTCCAAAATATGATGAACTTCATGTTGTTGGATATTTAGGCTCTTTCCAGGTTTTTTCTTTCTTTTTTTTTTTTTTTTTTATTGTACACAAAATTGTATGGAGGGTGTTTTTTCCTCTTTCTCTCTCCCACATCCAGCACAGAGAGAGAGATTAGGTCCAGTTTCTGAGTAGAGGAGCTGGGGATTAAGAAATAAAAGTATAGAAGAACAAAGACGCAGTAATAGAAAAAATAGCTGGGCCTGGGTAGGATGTCTGTTCTCTCTGATGGAGAGACAGCATCTGACACCCAAACAGCAGCAGTTTATTTATATTCCAAAAATACAAAGGAGCCGGAATCCAATCCACATCTCACCAATAGAAAGATGTGGATAGAAAGTCCAGGAAGGTTGGTAAACAATCTTAATTGGCTCTGAAAGGTCAGAGCTAAAACATTGTTAATTAAAGCAACTTCCCCATCAAAAAATCATGTAAATCCTTACTGATAAGATAGATAATCTGCCTATTACTGAAATTGCCTGTCCAAGGGCAATGGGTGCACACCTTGGATTTAGCCCACAAACAGATAAGGAATGCTCAAGGTGTCTTGCCTGGGGCACACGCACCCCACAACTTTGTAATAAACATCCTTCTATCTTTGTCATTGCCAGTTTCCTCAGGATAACTTTCTAAAACTGAAATTCTTAGTGAGTATGCACTAAGTATTTTCAAATGGCCCTCCCAAAATGTCATTCCGATTTATACTCCCAAGTAAGTATCATTCCTATGACTTGCTTTTAGGACTGTTAGTTTCTCAAGACTTAAGTAAAGCACTTTGCAGTGCTTAGTGAAAGAGTAATATTTTCAGAGAAATGCTTTGCCTTTGAAGACTTTTTAAAAATACAAAGTCTGATTTCCTTCTAGTACCAAAAAAAAAAAAAAAAGCCGGTACAAATTTCAATGTATCTCTTCTTGAGATACTTAGCCCTGAATAATTTTGTTTTTGGTTCTGAAAAACTTTCCTTCTAAGATAATCCTACAGTTTTTTTTATAGGTGCCTTTCATTATACTGAGGAAGTTCCCTTCAACTTCTAGTAGTTTTTAACATGAATAATGTTGAATTTTGTCAAATACTCTTGTGTATTAATTGATATGATCATGGGTTTTTGTTTGTTTGTTTGTTTGACTATTAATAGGATAAATTACACTCATTGATTTTCAAATCTTAAATGGCCTTGCAGTCATGTAATAAACCACACTTGGTCATGGTGTGTTTCCCTTTTTAATTTGCTGACTCAAACTTACTAATTGTTGATGATGTGTGTCTATGTTCATGAGGAATACTGCTCTATACTTTCTGCTGTTTTTGTCTGGGAAAGGTATCTGGGTAATACTGGCCTCATAAAATGAGAAAAGTGTTTCCTCCTCTTATATTTTTTTTAAAAAAGATTACATAAAATTGGTATTATTTCTTCTTTAAAATTTTGGTGCAATTTGCCAGTGGAGATTACTTTTTCAGAAAAATTTTAATAGACTTTTATACTTTTAGTGCAGTTTTAGGTTCACAACAAAATTGAAAGAAAATACAGGGAATTCCCATATTCTCCCTTCTCCTTCCCCCACCCTCCACAGTCATCCCAACTATCAGCTTCTTCACCAGAGCGGCATGTTCTGGTTGTTCCAATTGATGGACCTGCATTTGCACATCATTATCACTCAAAATCCACACACCAGGCTTTACTCTTGGTGTTGAATATTCTGTGGGTTTGGACAAATATAAAATCAGATGTATCCATCATTATAGTACTATACAGAATAGTTTGACCACCCTAAAGTCTTACTCTTACTCTTCTACTAGCATAGGAGATGTAGTTCTGAATCCCACCAATTCATTCTTGAAGCAAATATTTGCATATGCTATACAGTTGACCTTTGAACAACTTGGAACTGCGAGAGTGAACGTATATGCAGATTTTTTAAAAATAAATCCAGTCGGCCCTTTTCACCCGCATCCTCATGTTCAACTAGTCAGTATTTTTTTGCATTGCAAACCATGGTTTCTCAACCATGGATCAAAAATGCTGCTTTTGCTCTGAGGTTGTTTGAATGCTCAGGTGCAAGGGACCAACTGCAGTTAAGTTTTAGGGGGGAACCAGAAGTTATACAGATTTTTGACTGTGTGGTATTGGCACCCATAACCACCCCCCTCAGCATTGTCCAAGGGTCAATATATTTCGGGCATCTGCTAGGATCTTTATGCTATCTTCTCTCATTAACCCTCCTAAGAGCCTCATGGAGATCATAGGTTAGGGACAGTTGTAGTAGATATGTTTCTTACAACTCCATCAGATAGTTAGTATTATTCCCATTCTATAAATGAGGAAACTGAGATTCAAATAAATTAGGTTACTTGCCCAAGACTACACAGTAGTAAATGGTGATTGCAGGTTACACTCAAGAGCTCATGCTGCTTCCAGAACACGAACTCTACCAACAGTGATTTCACTATCTTCCTATCTAATGAAAGAGTAATATGCAAATTTGACCATACCTTTACTACACCCACAAGCCACGTCCACAGCCATGCCCATCAGCCAATCAGGAGACAAATTATGCAAATAAACCCCAACCAAGATGGCTGCCACCACTGAGAGCAGGAGGGAGGCTTGGGTTTCCCTGGCAACAGAGGAAGCCAAGCTTTCCTCCTGGTGTTGCCAGCCTAGGCCTCCACTCTAGGCCACAAAGTTTCAATCATAGAAGATACATCCCAACAGAAATGGTGGCAGCCACAGAACTGGAGAGAGCAGAGGCTACAGTTGCCCAGGCGACAGAGGAAGCCAAGCTTCTGCAGCCCTAGCACCTAGGCTTCTACTCTAGGCTTCAAAGTTTCAAATATAAAATTTAAATAGAAATGGCTGTTGCCACGAGCGAGCAGAAGGCTTGGCTTGGCTTCAGGCTTCAAAGTTTCAATTGTAGAACAAAAATTAATCCCAGATCCCAGAGCTTCCTCTTGGGTTGCTTGGCATGGCTAACCTGCAAACCACAACAGGCCCCTTGCCCAGGCCGCCACATACCCCAAAGGAACACCCATCCTAATCTGGGACACCCTTCAGGGCAAACCAGCTGACCCCCACCCATGCACCAGACCTCTATCCTGTCTAATAAAAGAGTAATTTGCAGATTGACCATCACTCCAACACATAAGAGGGCTGCCCCCATGTGGTCAAAGATCCTGCCCCCATGTGGACACAAGATGGCCACTGCAAGATGGCTAGCAGGGGAGGACAGTTAGGAGGTTCCAGGCCTGTAAGAGAGAGCAGTTGTGGGTGATCAGGCCAGCAGGGGAGGGTAGTTGGGAGGGACCAGGCCTGCAAGGGAGGGCAGTTGGGGGCGATCAAGCCTGCAGGAGAGGGCAATTAGGGGTGACCAGGCCACCAGAGGAGGGAAGTTGGGGCATACAGGCTGGCAGGGGAGCAGTTAGACATCAATTAGGCTGGCAGGGTAGTGTTTAGCGGGTGATCAGGCTGGCAGGCAGAAGCGGTTAGAGGAACTCAGAAAGGCAGGCAGGCAAGCAGTTTGGAGCCAGCCGTCCTGGATTGTGAGAAGGATGTCTCACTGCCCGTTTAAGGCCCGATCCTACAAGGACATCCCTCCAGGGGTCCCAGATTGGAGAGGGCCAGGCTGTGCTGAGGGAAACCCTCATACCCCCTGTGCACGAATTTTGTGCACTGGGCCTCTAGTGAAGTAATAATCCTTGGGATAAGAAGAAAAACTCAACTTGACTGAGAGACCTTTAATTCTAAATAATATCTGTCTTCTGGAGCTTGTTACGAATATTATCACCATTCTCATCTCTGGAATACTTTCCACATGCCTTTAAAGAAATGCACTATCCTGGGGGCTCTCTGTAATCCCACATATTGAATTATCTCCTAATTATAAAGTGAGCTGGCAAACCAGACTTCCTAGGTTCAAATCCCTGCTCCAACAATGATTGCTGAATGACCTGAGCAAGCAACCTCTCTTATAAAATTCTATTTCTTCACTTTTAATGTGGAAATAACAACACCTATATCAGAAGTATTATTAGAATTAAGTAATTCATGTAATGTAGTCAACATAGTGCCTGACTCGAAGGAAATGCTCAGAAAATATTAGGTGTGAGAGAGGGAGGTGGGTGTGTGGGACTAGGGTAGTATTAAGGCTTGACAAATTACTCAAGCAACACAAACTAAACATTCTAAATTAAATTGGCAATATGTTAGTTATACAGTCAGTCCTCTTGTAAAAACCTCAAAGAAAAATACATAAAGAAAAGGTGAATGTTAATTCAAATAAGGTTATCTGTGACCTAGAAGGAATGTAAGTATATTCATTAAATTTGCTAGGGCTTGATGGTTCTATTTTAAAATCTGTTGAGAAAAAGAGAAAAGTAGAGTAAGGCATGATGTTTAGCTGAATTGAGATAATAAAATGCTGAGGCTCAGAGTTTAGTGAATATAAATTTAGCAATCATTTTTGGAACAGATAAAAGCTACCTAGGCATAAATGGTTTATTTCTATTGGAAAGAAAGTTTAAAGAGTAAGGGTTCTAGGGATTAGCCTGATATAGTAAAAGTTACTTCACAATGATTGTTCCAGATAACAGCAAAGCCTGTAAGTACAGGATGTAAGTTGCCATTGTACACAGGCAATTAAGATGTTATCAATAAGCACTCTGGCACTTTAACCATCTCTCAAGTTAAATGATGCTTCAAACATGATAGAAAACAAAGTAGTAAGATTCCAGGTGAAATTAGGTGAACAGAGATGCATAACTTCTATGCAGTTATTTGTATCTCTTTAAAGGCAGTTTTTTATTTGTTTGTTTGTTTAAATATACTTTTATTGATTTCAGAGAGGAAGGAGAGAGATAGAAACATCAATGATGAGAGAGAATCATTGATCTACTGCCCCCCTGCACACCCCCTACAGGGGATAGAGCCCACAACCCAGGCATGCCCTGACTGGAAATCAAGCTGTAACTTCCTGGTTCATAGGTTGACACTGAATGACTTGGCCACACTGGCTGGGCTAAAGGCAGTTTTAAACAATGTCTTTTATAGAGTTATTAGATGAAATTAATACTAAATGTCATATTGATTTTTCAAATAACCTAAGTTGTGTTCATAATACATGTTTCATATATAAAACATAAAGGGACAGGAAAAAAATCACTAGTAATTTTATATACCACACATAATTATGATTAATTTTTTAAATCCATTCTCATATATTTATATTTACACTTTTTCCAAGAATGAAAAATTAATTCGATTTTTTATTATAAGCCTTCATCAGTGAATAATCCGTTAGTTAAATATTTTTGCAGATTCATTATTATTTCCTTAGGCTAAAGGAAGTAAAACTGCTGAGTCAAGTGTGTGCTTTTTTTTTTTTTTTTTTTTTTTAAGTATTACTTAATTATAAGAAAGTACATAGTTTGGCCCTAGCTAATTTGGCTCAGTGGACTGAAGGGTCATGGGTTCAATTCCAGTCAAGGGCACTTGCCCAGGTTGTGGGCTCAATTTTCAGTAGGGGGCTCGCAGGAGGCAGACGATCAATGATTCTCATCATTGATGTTTCTCTCTCTCTCCCTTCCACTCTGAAATCAATAAAAATGTGTTTAAAAAGAAAATACATAATTTGTATCTGTTTATCTTGATGAGTTTTGACAATTATATACACCCATACAAGCACCACCACACCAAGATCTAGAATTTCTTCATCACCCAGATGTTCCCTTCAGCCAGCCCCCTCCCTCAGCCATTCCAACTTCTGTCAGCTCAGGGATGCCTTTGATGACAGTTTTGCTAGATTGCATCCCAGAGTTGAATCCTTTCTACCTGTACCAGCAATAAATGAAGTTACTGATTTCTCCTTACTCTAGGTATTATTTGTGCATGAATGTGTCATATCACAGATAACTGATATAGAGGTACTAATCTTTGCCAGCTTCTACCATATATCATTTTGTATTTCTTTGTTTACCAGTAAAGTTGAACTTTAAAAATGTTTTAATTGACGATTTATATTTTATTGTTGTTGTGTTTGTGGCTGTTAATTGTATAGTCTAATGTGATTATATAGCTCTTGATTTATAAAAACTTAAATATTAAGGATATCTTTTTTATAAATATTTTACCAGTTTGTCATTGCCTTAAAATTTCTTTATGGAGGTTGTTTTGTTTTGTGTTTAACGTGGAATTTAAATCTGCACTGCCAGACTTAAATCCGACTATGTTTTTCTTCATGTTTTCTGCCCAGTGCCATTCTCTACCTCTTCTTAATCCCAGGATTATATAAATGCCTATAGTATTCTCTAGTATTTTTATGGTTTTGTTTTTACTTTATTTTGACATTTTTAATCCACATGGCATTGATTTGGTATTATTACATTAGATTAATATTATAACTATTTTTTTCTAAATCGATAACCACCATAATTGAATAATCTTGAGTTTCCCCACTGATACTAAATGTGTCCTTTATCATAGAGTAAGTTCTTATGTATATTTTTCAGTCAGTTTTATTACCCTACATGAATTTTTCTCTCTATCCCTTTGTCAATACCTCACTGCTAAATTATTGTAGCAATATAATACTATATATCTGATGAGCAAGTTCAACCTATAAGTTCAACACATATTTTTACTTTAAAAGCTTAATTGGCTGAATAATGTGCTATAATTATTTTGTGTTAGTTAACTACACCTGGAAAAAGCTTAGACCATTGACCCTGGAATCAATAAAAAGACCCCATTATTTAACAGGTGGGCACTATCTGAATTACAGCCCTAGTGCCAAAAAGGAAATAATCACTCTTTAGACAAATGCCCTACCTTCAAAGTGATGGAAAAGATCACATGTGGAAAAAAGTAGCATGAAGAATAACAAAGAACAAAATCTAGGATTTGATTGCCATTTTCGGCTAGAGGTATATAAATGTTTTTATGAGACATTTGATCAGATGTTTTTCCCTTTTCTCTGGTATGAACCAAAACACAAAGGATTAACAAAGTCATAGAGTAAAGGCAACCTCTTAACTTTTATGTTATAGGATGAGGATTCCAGGACACCTAGGATGGCCACATATAAATACAAACCACAAAATCCTTTTCCAAAGACATTCATTAATAATCTTTCTACTACCCGCTGTTTGAAATTGTTATTATCCCTCCTCCTTCCTGTATTAATGCAGATAATACATGACATGTAATAATATTGTTCTGTTCCTTATGTGCAGATAAGTCAGTTGATTATGATAGGTAAAATATGGTCTTGAGTGCTTTTTTTAGTAGAAATAAAAGTTATAGGAAGAAGCCAACTTGTAAGGAACATTTAAGAAACACCAATTAATCTTTTTTAAACTACAAGCTAGATATTGTTCTGATAGCCAAATGATATGGGAAGAATCTGAGTCACAGAAAGGTTAAGTAACTAAAGGTTAAGGTCATGACCTCAGAGCTAGGAAGTTGTAGAATTCAGAAATAGTCAATTATTCTTGGCTCAACAGTTTAATTCTGTTTTTGACGGCATTGTTGCTTGTGATTTTATATTACAGCAGTTTCTCTACCTGAGCTGTTAGCCTGTATATTTTTCATATTTTCAAATAAAGTAGTGTTGCTGTTTTTAATAATGCCAGACAAGTGACTTCAGGACTTGGTCAAACTCTTGGTAAAAAATTGTCTAGCCCTTTTTAAACCATAGAAGATGTTAAGGCTATATCCCTAATATTATAATCCTTGTATTATTTGAAGAATAAAAATAAAGTTAATAAAAGTTTGCTAAGCTTGAACAAGAAGTTCCTGCCACATTTACCCATCATTTTTCATAGTAATATAAATAGTAGAGTAGTTATGAGTATGGGATTTGGAGTCAGGCCTGAATCTGAATCCCAGCTTGGAAATTTACTGTCTTGTGTGATCTCAGGCAAATTATATGATCTTTCTAACTTTGCTCATTGATTTGTAAACTGGGGATAATAATAGTACCTCCCTGGTGGGTTAGTTTGTGGATTAAATGAGATGCTATTTTTAAAGGGTTTAGCAGAATGTCTGGAACAATCCGTGCTCAGTGTTTTGTCTACAAGGTTGCCGTTGATATTTTTAAGAATTCATTTCTCTGGACTTGATTACTATCAGTAGATCTATCACAATGGTGATTAGAGTTTCCACTGTTTCTATAATTTTTTTTGTTTTGTGTGTTTTTGTTTTTTACCTTTTCTTAATTAATTCATAATACCTTGCAATGGTTAACCTAAGTTTCTATCATAATTCCTAGCATTCTGAAATAAAATAAATTTGAGATTTGAGACTTGAACAGTAATTCCTCCTTAATGAAATTGGTTGGGTTTTTTTTTTCTTGAAGCTAGAACTAAATGAAAGGGGGGGGGGTGGACATCAATTGTAAATATAATTTAAATAGAAAGCAAAATAATATCACTTGGAAGAGCATAGAATTATAAGCTCAGCATAATACCTATGTTTTACTTCCATTCCTCTCTCTGAACTATGTATTAAGGTAGTGATAAAATGAAGCAAGAAGGAATGTGATTATCTACCAGATACCCTAGTTGGTGTGTTCATTTTATAAAGGAGTATAAAATGCTGCAGAAGACCAATGTAGTTCTTTCCTAAGTAAATCTTGTCAGAGTTGCTGATCCTGGAAAGGTGATTATTTTTATTCTAAGCCCTTCATTCAGTCCCTGACATTGCCTCTTTTTCTGCCATTTTTCTTCTGGATGAAGAAAACTCTTCTGTATTGACTCTACTTTCATTTAGTGTTCCCAGAAATAAATTTCTATTACATTAGGGGATTTGTTTCAGAGACAGGCAGATAGCCATGTCCCCCTGTTGCTTACCAGGTCTGTTTGGTTGGAAACCCTACCTTCCCTATGTGCTTTTGTTAGCGTATGTTATTGGCTAAGCAGTTGTTTAAACCAAGGGCAGGTGTAAGAATGCATATTACTCATTTATTCGGGAAAGGCTCTTAAACCTTTCCAACTGTGTCCTGCTGACTGGCAGTGTGTTAGATAGGCGAGAAAGCAGAGAAACTGCATTCCCATGCTGCTGAAGATATTTTGAAAACCACATCTTTCATATTTACTCCAACAATACTCAGCATTTATTAAAGATACTCTATAATAGGAGGGCTTTTCAAAACCCCAAACTGAGAGGACAATACTAACATTTGTTCAAAGTTCAGAACCAAGGAGGTTTTCCCTTGTGAATGGTGAACAGTAAAGGAAAATCTGCCTGTTTCCACCTTCTGTTCTTCTTTCAAAGGCCAGTGGCCATTTTCCTCTCTGTTTGGTTTACCTAATGCTCTATATCCCTATATTTATTTCCGTTTGCTCAAATGTTTTTAAAATTTGTTTCTATTTTTCTTACAAATTTTAAATATTTCTTCTGAGTTTTCGCCATTTTTGTCCACTATTTTTTATTTTTTGTTTGCTTCCTTTGAGAAACTGTTTCTGTTTCCCATCTTGAGTCTTATTTCTTCTTTACTTTTGCTCCTTAGTTTCTTTCTTCTCTTTAGCCTCTTCTGTTTCTCAGTCAGCTCTGTCCTGTGCTTAAGAATTATAATATGGGGTTGATTATAAATTATAGGATTAAATACTATACAGTGGATAAAGCAATGTTGAAGTATAGTTATTCATGTAAAAAATGTTGTGGTTTGTGAAAAACAATTATAAAATATATACGTCATGATAACTTCAAAAAAAATATATATATATATACACACAAATACATGTGTATATTTGTACATATACATAGACATACATAGGAAAACGTGCAGGAAGTGATGTGTCTATATGTTTATGGTAGTTATTGATGAGCTATGGAGTTTCAAATAATTTTGTTGCTGTTGTTTTATGGTTTTGCCTCTCAGGATTGTTGTATTTTACACAAAGAAAAAATTCCCACAACAGTGAATATGTTATGCTATACTAGTAAAAGTTGGAAAAATAAAATTATAATTCTTTGTTACTATAAACAGTTTCTGCACTGTGGTTTATGGTCTAGTATAGATCGGACATATTTTAAAATATAGGTATAAGCCTCAAAAGTTAGGTAGAATGAAGTATGTCATATGTGTATGATGATGTACATGAAAACACTTTGAAAAAGGCAATGCAATTAGTAGAGTATTATAAAGGTGATCAATAGTTATACAAGCATAGTTTATATGTAATACACACTCACACAAAGTGCAAAATTAGCTGAAATGATAGTCAGGGTTTGGACCACACTTTTCCAGGCATGATGTTTGAACCTCACTCTGTGAGGCAAATAGGGTGCCTGTTACCATCCCCTCATCACAGATAAGGAAGCAGAGAGGCCTTAAAAGCAGCATGACTCTCCTGCAGAAACACTTAGCGGCTGAGTTGTACCACAAACCCAGGCCCAGTCCACAAAAGTTTTCATAGTATCAAAGGCAAGAACAGGTCCTGAGGCCCAGGGCAGTAAGGAAAAAGTGGGGATTCACCAACCTAGGCCAGTGGTCAGCAAACTGCGGCTCTGTTAACTAATGAGTTTTCTGACCACTGACCTAGGCTATGAATGGAGAGGGGACACAGACCATGGGAAGGATGTGGAAAATAAGTAGCATGAGGAATAACAAAGAACAAATACTAAATGTGTCCTTTATCATAGAGGGAGTTCTTACGTACCTACTCTGTGATAAGGACAGAAGCACCAGAATGCACTGCAGCCCATCGCTGGTACAGAGCAGGTGCAGTCCTTCAGAGACAAACGGGGGCAAAGCTGAAAATTGTTTTGTCTTGCTGAATTTTTTTTAAACAAAAAAAGGCTGTTTTGCTTCTAAAATTTGTCTCCTTCCAAGCTCCACACCCCCCCCCCCCAAAATAATTAAACCAGATCATTTAAGTTTCTAACCCATAGTCCCATAGAATGATAAACATAATAGGCAGAGTTATTTCATTTGGTTTCTTAGGAATTCTAACCGAATGGAGAAGTAAGAAGCTATCAGAACAATATACTAAACACAAATTATGTGCATGCCAGTTTCATCAAGAGTGACAAGGCCTTACAAACCGTGTAGAGGAAGGCTGAGGACAGTGTGTGCGTTTTCCCCCACCTCCTCCCTCACAGGGAGTTGGTATACAGAAGGCAAATGTCAGTCATTAGGCAGCTTAACTGGCACATTTGAGAAAGTTAAGTGTTAGATTTTCATAGCATAAGTTAGCGGTGGTGAAAATACTTTGTTTTAGTGTTTTGAGTACAGTATTAACTTTTCTCTGTTGTAGAGTTTAAAAGGAGAGTTACTAACCTGGAAAATTCAAGGGTCTATAAACATTACTGCTAAATAACTTGGAATTATGTATTAATACTACCAAGAAGAAAGATGAACAAAACCAGGATTCTAGCCAAAGGTTTTAGAGGTGATTGGCTACCCAGAAACATCTGTTTATTCAGCCAACATTTATTGAGGGCATTTTTCTTGCCCAGCATTGTGACCAGGGCTGGTATAAAGGCCAATGAAACAGAGCAAACTGCAATCTAGCGAGGGAGAAAAGAGAGCTGACAGAGAGTGCCCTGCCATTAGAAAAAGAGCAGGCCAGACCAGGAGAGGAAAGGGACTGGTTCCCAGAGGGGATGACAACCTCAGCTAAAAGGAAGAGAGGTGTATCACCCTGAACAGGAGGCAGGAGAAAACAGGTTTTGTTCAGGAAACTACAAATCATTCAGGAAGTCTAGAGCAGTGGTCACCAACCTTCCAGACCTCATGGACCACCAGTGGTCCACAGTGCATGAAAAGTGATGGGGGAAGGTGACAATAGGAGCTTCAAGAGGGCATCAAAAGCCAAATCATAGAGGCCACATAAGCAGCTTGAGTTTCATTATGTAGACAATTAGGAAACACTGAAGAATTTAAAACAGGACAGTTTCCATGGCTAAATTTGCATTTTTGAAATATATATATACTAGAGGCCCAGTGCATGAAATTCATGCATGCGAGGCAGGGAATGTCCCTTACCCAGCCTGCACCCTCTCCAATCTGGGACCCCTCGAGGTATGTCTAACTGCCCGTTTAGGCCCAGTCCTACCAGGATGGGATTGGGCCTAAACGGGCAATCGGACATCCTTCTCACAATCCAGAACTGCTGGGTCTAAACTGTTTACCTGATTGCCCCGACTGCTTCTGCCTGCCAGCCTGATCACCCACTAACCACCAACCTGCCAGCCTAATTGATGTCTAACTGCTCCCCTGCCAGCCTGTTTGCCCCCAACTTCCCTCCTCTGCCAGCCTGGTCACCCCTAAATGCCCTCCCCTGCAGGCTTGATCACCCCCAATTGCTCTCCCTTGCAGGCCTGATCACCCACAACTGCCCTCCCTTGCAGGGCCTGGAACCTCCCAACGGCCCTCCCCTGCTGGCCATCTTGTGGTGGCCATCTTGTGTCCACATGGGGGCAAGATCTTTGACCACATGGAGGCAGCCCTCTTGTGTGTTAGAGTGATGGTCAGTCTGCAAATTACTCTTTTATTAGATAGGATAGAGGCTGGGTGCATGGGTGGGGGCCAGCTGGTTTGCCCTGAAGAGTGTCCCAGATCAGGGTGGAGGTTCCCTTGGGGTGAGGGGCAGTCTGAGCGAGAGGCCTGTGGAGGTTTGCAGGCCGCCCGCCCCCCAGCGACCCAAGCGGAGGCCCTGGGATCTGGGATTAATCTGTGTCTACAATTGAAACTTTGTAGCCTGGAACAGAGCCAAGCCTTCTGCTCGCTCCAGGGCAGCAGCCATTTCTGTTTGAAACATTGTAGCCTAGAGTGGAGGCCTAAGCCAGCAACAGCAGACTGAAAGCTTGGCTTCCTCTGTTGCCAAGGAAACCCAAGCCTTCCTCCTACTCTCAGTGGTGGCAGCCATCTTGGTTGGGGTTTATTTGCATAATTTGCTCCTGATTGGCTGGTGGGTATGGCTGTAGGCGTGGCTTCTGGGTGTGGCGAAGGTATGGTCAAGGTTGCATATTACTCTTTTATTAGATAGGAGATATATATATATATATATATATATATATCAAAAAAGACCTGGGTATCACCATTAACTGCAAGGCACTCCTTAGTAATTTGATGCCTGAGAGAGATTGCCGGACTTCCACCCTTGTGGGTCCAGGCTATGGGCCTTGGCTGTGCCCCACTGAGACCTCCAGCTGAATGGGTATCCCTACCTAGTACCCTCATTTTAGAAAGGTTAGGAAAAACTGGAACTGAGATTTCAGAGAGCAAAAATTAACAACAGTAAGGAATAAAATATTTACAGTGAAAATTAATGCTTCCCTGTTTTTAAGCAAGTGTTCACCTAAAAGAAAGGCTCCTGCTGGCCAGTGTGGGTCAGTGGTTAAGTGTTGGCCTATGAACCAGGAGGTCATGGTTGGATTCCTGGTCAGGATACATGCCCGGGTAGCTGGCTTGATCCCAAGTGTAGGGCATGCATGAGGCAGCCAATTAATGGTTCTCTCTCATCACTGATGTTTCTATCCCTCGCTCCCTCTCCCTTTCTCTCTGAAATCAATAAAAATGTATTTTAAAAAAATAAATAAAGAGAGGCACCTTATTCCAAAAGATGCTTCCACATTGCTCAAGGCATTTTTTGAACTGCTTTTTTGGAATTCCTTTAAATACCAGCTTGGGAGCCACACAGATAATCATTCTCATCTCTATAGTTGCATTTTTAAATGTTTGTATCCTAAAATAAGCACCAACTACCCAATCTGACTTATTTATCCTCCTCATTAGAGCTTAGCACTGAGTTAACACTAATTTATTCCTAAAGTTAAAGCCATCTTCACAAGATGAAAGTTTACCTCTGAAGACATTACCAGCCAGCTATAAGTTTCTTGACCAGGAACCTCACAAATTGCTTGTGAAGTGAGGGTGATAATAACATCTTTCCTGTCTACCCCATACAGCTTTTTAAAAGATAATACCAGACAGCATGTGCAGTACTATGTCAGTGGACGCTTTCATTGTTATTGCCTCACACTTGGCAGGCAGTCCCAAAATATGCATTTGTCTTGGAGTCTTTCTGTGTGTTCATTCCCTAATAGACGGTTCACCTCAGGAGAGGAGGGCTTGGGTCATATTTGGCTTTGTGTCTCTGGAGTCTGACATTGGGTCTCACACATAAACAGCATTGGCCCAATGCTATTTGTTGAATGAACAATTGAATCTAGCTCCTTGCCTTAGCCTCAAACCATTTATAAGACCTGGAAATACACTTGAGATCTTCAGTTAAAGTAATAGGCTGAGGCCATGTAACTTCTTCAAGTAGTGAGCATTTTGTCGCTGGGAAGCATCTGTTCTCATCTCTGAAGGGTCCAGACCACTGATGAGAGAGAATCATTGATTGGCTGCCTCCTGAACGCCCCAAACTGGGGGGTTGAGCCTCCAATCCGGGCATGTGCCCTGGTGAGGAATCAAAACGTGACTTCCTGATTCATAGGTTGACGCTCAACCATTGAGCCATGCCAGCTGGGCTAAAAGTGTAAAGGTTCCTAAACCCTAGTGCTGCAATCTTAACTTTGGCTGCATTTTAAAATCATCAGGAAAACATTTTCAGTTCCTGATGCTGGGTCCCCATCCCAGCCACAACAATTGATTCAGTACCTCTGAAGGTGAAGGCCAGGCCTGGCATCCAGTTGATTCCAATGTACAACCCACATTGCGGTAGGGAGGGCTCTAAGATTAGACTTTGCTAAACATTGCTTTAAAGAAATTGCCTTACTAGCTCTACATTAGTGCCCTAGGAAATGGAAAAGGCGTAAGGCCTGTTCCCACTTCAGTCTTCAGGGAATAAAAACTAGCACTCACTAATGGGGTGCCCTGGCAAAGCAGCAGTCTGAGTGCTGAGCTGGGATTAAGTCATCAAAGGTGGGCTTGTGCTGAGCATGGGACTTTCTGCAGAGCCTGTGAGACATTTTAGAAGTGTATCAGAGAAATAAAAGACAGTCTCTGGCCACAAAAGAAGGGTCAGGTGTTAGTTTGGCAAACCAGTGAGTACCAGCCAGCAGGCCTGGCCCACACAAAGGTTCTGAAGGCTTTGGTTCACACCAGCCCCCACTCTTGGCACTGGGAACACAGCTGTGAACAAGATTCAGAGTGTCTCGAATAACCGACAGTCTGTTCAAAATTAAGTAAACAGGCAATTACAGAACGGTGAGAGCTGATGAAAGAAAGGAGAAGAGGTTGGTGAGAGAGGAAGATCCCATTGTCAGAAGGTTTTAAGGGTCAGGCTGAGATTTCAGTCAATTTAATAGCTAATAGTTCCTGCTCAAAAGAACACTGTAAAAGAAACGTGTAGGAAAGCTTATTTTGGAACCTTTGGAAGATTATAAAAAGGAGAAATAGTGCAGATGCAGAACAGTTAGGACACCTACAACACTCTAAGGGTTGGGCGCTAAGTTCCTAAACTAGGGAGACTTGAAAATAGGAAGGGGTGGTTTATAGACTTCCCAGTGAAAAACAGCCGTTTTTATTATGGAAGCATAAATAATTTAAATACATTTCAGTCAGAAGTGAATTGTTAAATTGGAATTCCATTTTGAATGATTTACTATGTATCTGAGAATGCATTTCCCATTATTAATTGCTGTAATATCTTAATCTTTTTCACAACTATGTGAGAAATTTAAAAACTGGTTGTCAAATTCCTGAGGTTAGTAAAGGTCTGGGTTCTTTTAAGAGAATCAGCTGTTTAATTTTTGTCTGTAAGCCCACACAGTCTCTGACCAAAAAAACTTACCTGTTCAACACAGCCTCTATGACAATGGCAACCCTCCATCCTATATAATAAAAGCCCAGCAACCGAAACAGAACGACCAGAGACCAGAACAACCATGGCCCCTCACCCCGGCCAGCCTCCCCCACAGCATGGTTAGGGACGATCAGGGAGGCAGAGGCGGTTAGGGGTTATCAGGCAGGCAGAGGCAGTGATCAGGCAGGCAGGCAGGCAGGCGAGCAGTTAGGGATCAGCAGTTCCGGATTGTGAGAGGGGTGTCCAGCTGCCAGTTTAGGTCCATTCCTGGAGGATTGGGCCTAAACTGGCAGTTGGACGTCCACCGAGGGGTCCTGGGTTTCGAGAAGGGGCAGGCTGGGCTGAGAGGGGGGGACCTCCCCACCCCCCCATGCATGAATCTCATGCACTGGGCCTTTAGTATTTCTATAACACACTCAAGTCAAGTGTTCTTATTGAGAATCTGACTCTATGTAAAACTTTTTATTTATAAGAACTAAATTTCTGTCTTTGCCTTCAAGTGAACAAGTTTTAAAATTTCCATATGTAAATGATCAGTGTGTAATTCTAATAAACTCACTGCTCTTGTTGGGCCAATGCCATGACCAGCCACAGAGTGGATAGTATTGAGTTGTCGATACATACAAGACTGTAAACTACCAGACCCTATGCACTGGAATTGGGTCTGTATTATAAGTCAGCATGTGTATTCTCACCGGAGGCTGTAAAATGTGGGCATGCTTTCAACCCATGCAGTCTGTGATTTATGGAGGCACATAGGTCAGGAGTTTATTATGCTGAAAATCATAATAACTGTTTTGTTTGCTCTCAAAAATGAAGTGATTGAAGCATGTTGAAAGATAAATGGGTGAAACATTTTTGATTATGCTTTTATTTCTATTCAAGATTAAATATTATTGCTGAATAACCAGCCCTGCTAAGTATTATGATATTAAAGCTGAAGTAGTGTGTAAGCTGATAGCCCCTTCTTTCCTCTGGGTTTAGGTTTGTTATTAATCAAAACGTTGGACCTGTTTAGTGCAATGGTGTCTGAAACAAACAGTTGAAAAAGACAGCTACTTTAATTTATGGCTTTCTGTTTTTCCAGATTTGTAGACAAATCTGTTTCTCTGTCTGGACTTTGTGCTGTGTTCTCATGTCTAGATGTCATTTCTGAGACCAGAGCCAATGCAGTCCAATAGTTGCACGATTCTCTCATGCCATAGAAAGGAGGAAGGTGCTTTATTATGGTTTTAATTGACAAATTCTGGCAAAGTCATTTTTGAAACATGGACAGTCCCTACTAGAAGTGGATATTACACAAAACCTATATGTATTGGGGAGCAGAAAAAGCGATAATTTTTTAAGTAGAAGATGCATTAATAAGTTAACTAAGACAGTGGCTTTTGGTGTTTTATATCAATACTAGAAGCCCGGTGCACGAAATTTGTGTACCCTCAGCTCAGCCTGCACCCTCTCCAATCTGGGGGATGTTGGACATCCCTCTCACAATCTGGGACTGCTAGTTCCTAACCACTCACCTGCCTGCCTGCCTGATTGCCCCTAACCGCTTCTGCCTGACAGCCTGATTGCCCCCTAACTGCTCCCCTGACAGCCTGATCACCCCCAACTGCCCTCCCCTACAGGCCTGGTCTCCCCCAACTGCCCTCCCCTGTCAGCCATCTTGTGACAATGTGGGGATGGCCATTTGTGAGGGTGTGAAGGTCAATTTGCATATTACCTCTTTATTATATAGGATAGGAGTATTGAGTAAAATACTTTAAAGGGCATATGATTCCAGCTACTTCCTGGTGGTGGCATAGGCATCTGCACAAGAGTTATTTGGAAAGTGCTCACCACTTGCAGAAATGCAGTGTGGGGTGGGCTCCTCTGATGTGTGGTCAGGGACCTTTAATAGGACCATCTTGCCACTCTCCTAAACCTGGTTCTCAACAGTGGTGACAACAGTGCACTTTGTGGGGAATGCAGCACAGATTGTAAGGAGTGTCGGAGGAAAAGACCACCTCTTAATATGTGAAACAAAGGGCTGAGTTTACTACTTACTGAAGTAAGAAAGAGCTGTGCTTTTAGGTACAGTCTCTCTGAGCAAAGCTGGTTGCAAATCCTTATATAGATTTTTGGTGGACATCAGCCTCACAAGCTCTTTATTCAGGAGAAATTGTTCGTGATTGGCTAGCTTTCTGAAGCATGTTCACTGTGTGAGTCCACCACTGATTGGTTAGCTTTCAGAAGCATTAGGCCAGTGGTTGGCAAACTCATTAGTCAACAGAGCGGCAGACCGCGGTGGCTCACGAGCTGCAGTTTGCCTGCGACTGCATTAGGCTGTCACTGATTAATTGGCTTTCAGAGGTGTGTTTACTGAAGTATTTACCGAGGTGCATTTAGGCCTAGACAAGTCATCATTAATTGATTAAATCCAGTGTAATTATGTTTCAAATCAGTTCTAGTGGTCACTGTGGAACAACCAACCTTTTTCTAGTTGTTGGAGATTGTTTTATTCTCATTAGCTAATGCTTAAACTGTAAAAAATTGAAGACAGAAGAAAATCAGACTCTGAGGAATCCCTCTAAATAAGCAATGACCCTATAATGCATTTTTCTAAATCAGGTGCTTACTAAAGCAACAGGAAGTATAAAAACTCAGGAGTTCTCCCATGTGGGATGGTGTTTTTATATACAGGGTGCCCCCAAAATGTATGCACTTTAACAGCTGATAACTCATTTTTGAAAATGGAATGTATTTTAATAAACACTGCCTTTATAATTATTCAAAGTATGTGTACGTTTTTGGGACACCCTATATTATTGAGATCAGTTATGAATTTGATGCAAATCATGTATTTTAATAATAAATTATAGAAATGTGAGTTACCTCAGTAAGATAAAGGAAATTCTAAGTCATTATTATCACTCATCCTCACCTGCGTTCCAGTCAGCTTTATCTGGGTGGAAAGGGGTGGAAATGGTAGTAAGACCCCACATGGCAGCCCTGGTGAACTGTAGCTCCTGAATCCTGAGTAATTGTAGCATTACTACAACTGTAACATTTTACTTTCCTCCCAAAATCTTTTTAGGATTCTTTAAAATCTGGGTATATCCTTAGGAGTTTGTCACATAAGTAATCTTCTTTCAGCATGTGTGCTACTGCAGGGGAAAAGAAGCTAATATAATATTTGAGTTTCATCTGAAAGTTTCAGCGGATGTATGCAGAGTGTTAATCCTATAGGCAATTTGGCCCTATCTTCTGTGATAAAGGAAAGTGCTTTGTCTGCCTGTTTTAGAAAGTGCTTAACCAATAGTGGGAAAGCCTTAGTAGTTTTGTTTATATATAAAAATTGAACTTTCCTCTTTCCAAATTTCTTCAACTGCCCTGAAACCTAGTCTTTTGACTTCCCCATTTATTCCTGACACCTCCTAATGGGAACAGAGCTAATCACTTACATGTTTCCCTGCTGCTAAGGATAGCCAGCTTATGACCACTTATGAGTCAAGCACATGTTGATACCTTAAGATCAGTAAGCATTTGATAAAGTAGGAAAGCAGGGTGGTTAGATTTGTTGTAATCAACAGTAGGAGGAGGAAATGAGTCCATGGAGCTGTACCAAAAGCTTAGTTTCTGTTTGTATGAAAAATATGTATATTTCTTTAACTCAGCTACTCCACAGAAAAGGGAGTCATAATACCATTTGAACAAGAATTTTCTTAACACATCACCTACTCTTAATCCATTTAACTACTCAAAACAAAATGAAACAAAAATCGGACAGGAGTGGCTTATTGTGAGGAGTTGGGAGTGTTGCTCTGCAGCCAGGCTCTCTCTAGCTAAGAAAGTAAGCTCTTTAAAGGCAGCTGGCAGAATGTTCTGGGAGTTTAGTTTAAGGAACACTGTGTGTAGAAGTCTTTAACTTCCCATCAGGAAAAGAACCCCAAGTGAAAACTGAGGCAACAACACTCACTACTAGAAATACAAGCCAGCAGAACAAACTCCACACGTTTTTCAAGTTCAAGTGTTTTCTGAGAAGTTGGTTTCCGTGTGACACAAGCACTGATAAACAATAAACCTATCTTTGTGTTCTGTACCCTTATAGTTCATTTTGCCAATGATGGGGAAGTATAGAATTTCTACTTTGAATTTCCACGCTACAATCACTGAACCTCTCTCTCCCTCTTTAGGATGTCGCATGTACTTCAGTTTGAGGATAAAAGCAGAAAAGTGAAAGATGCAAGCATGCAGGACTCAGACACGTTTGAAATCTATGATCCTCGGAATCCAGTGACTAAAAGAAGAAGAGAAGAAAGCAAAAAGCTGATGAGAGAGAAAAAGGAAAGAAGATAGAAGGAGAGGACGGACAGCCAGAACAAGTGGAAGTGTGCCTGCAGTGCATGGCCTCATGACAGTCATTGCTCTCAGCAGCATCACTTAGGGCAGTGGTCGGCAAACTCATTAGTCAACAGAGCAGCAAACCGTGGCTTGCGAGCTGCATGTGGCTCATGAGCCACAGTTTGCCAACCACTGACTTAGGGCATGGAAAGAAGTTTTTTTGAAACTTTGTCTGGTTTTGAAAACCAGTTAGTTTGTTATATATATTGTGGACTGACACAAACACATACTCTGGGCTACTGGAACACACTTTTATTCTACATTGACCTTTTATATTGTTAAATGTGAAGTAAAATCACTTTCCTTCCACTTTTCATGTTAACCATTTGCAGACCGTGCAAGCCTACTTGTGCTTTTTTACCCTAAAATATGTGAAGGCTTCATTTTCGAGATTTTTTTTCTAAGAAATTCCTGCAAAAAGAATATTTGAGGAAAACCTCTTTGACATTTTGTCATCAGGATACTAACTTTGGACTATAATAAAATAAATATATATATATATAATTAAAAGATTGATTTTTTTTCACATAAATAACTCAAAATAGCCCATCAGTAGGACTCAGTAGCCCATACCTTAAATTATGAGGAACGCCCAAATGAATATTCACATCTGCGTTGAGGCTAGCGCCTGGGTTTTATTGAAGCAGTCAAGACACCGGCAACTATCAGCCCAGCTCACTGCACACCCTGGCCTGACCCTGGGCTGCCTGATCCGGCCACCTGCCCACTCGCCCTTCTCACACAGCAGCCGCAGGAGACATGCAGGGGCCCCTTTCTGGAGGAGCAGCTCATTGAGAATTTAGCCTTTAATGGCAATCACTCACATGGGTTATTTACTACATATTATCTATATTTAGCCAGGTTTTTATTCCTAGAATCGGAATGCTAAAATTATACCACAGGCTAACTTTCAGTTACCTCATCAAACCTCACAAACAGCATCTTTTCAGATAATGTCTCATCAGCTCTCTCTCTCAAAATGTCACCCAGTAGGCTTTTTCTAAGAACACTAGTTCTCAAAATACAGTCCCAGACATTACCGCAGCAGCAGCATCACATGGGGACATGTTAGAAATGCAGATTCTTGCTGCCCTGTCCTTCCCCCACTACGCCCTGCTTCCAGAGGAATGAAGCTGAAACTTTGAACCCAGGAGACTTGTTAAAAGAGACTCCTGGCCTCACAGCAGGTGATTCAGTCCTTGGAATTGGCAATACCTACTAATGTTAAAGATGTGCCTACCTGTAATTCAAAAAATTTAATTCTAGGTCTGTGTCTTAAAGAAATCCACACGCGTTGCTCAAAGAAACCTGCACTGAGTATACACTGAAGCATCAACCAAAGAATTGATAAATGAGTTGTTGTATATCCATACTATCAAATACTTTATAGTGGAGAAGATCAATAAACCAGCTATATGTATTAGCTTATCTTAAACATGATATGAAAAAAGGCGACCATCTGTACAAAAACTTACACAACATACCGTTATATATTGTTTATGGATATATACATGTGTAGCAGAAATATAAACCAGGTATGGAAATAGTGGTTACTTCTGAGGAGGCAGAAGGAATATACAGGAAACCTTGCTTGTGTCTAGTGTTTTATTTCTTAAGGTAGAGGTTGGGTACTCAATCCTCATTATAGGATTATACATGTTGGTATGCCTGAAATGTTTTCTTTTTGATCATATCTAGAACCTGAGGTGAGAAGACAGGACTCCCAATACTAACAAGAACCCTTTGTTCTCTTCAGGAAGCAGAAAGATTTAAAGAGGAGGAGAGGGACAGGGTAGTGGGAAATGCCAGCCCCCTCAAATGTGGGGCGATCACTCTCAAAGCCACCAAACAGTGAGCCAATGTTTACAAGTGTGTCCTGTCTTCTGATCACAAAGTTGTAACCTCAATTATTACAGGTATTCACAAAGCAAAATTTCATTTTCCAAACTTACTAAGTCTCTGTCAGTTATTTACCACTTGATTTGTTCATACTGACGTACCTACAAGTTTCTGTGTCATTCTTCCTCAAATGTGTCCACCACCATAACCAGTGTGGGATTGACCCAAGAATAGACAAATTAAACCCTCAGGTTGGTTGTTTCTTATCCTGATTTATTCACAAAGACCAGAAAGTTCTGAAATTCCACAGAGATTAGAATCTTATCAGCAGAATTTCACTAGGATAATATATTCACTTTGAACTTAACTGAATTATAGCAATAACATTTTTTTGAGCATGGAATTAATTATCTGTTAAATACAAGGTGGGGCAAAGGTAGGTCTAGGCCAAGTTATTGGTGCGTATGTGAAATGCAATTTATTCTTGTATTATTGTTTATTAATCATAGTATTGTTTTCCATATAAACCTACTTTTGCCCCACCCTGTATGCTATTAAATGTGCTTATAGTAAAGTCTTTGGAAATGTCACAGCAGCGTGTTTAGGCCATATGAATTAACAAAAAACAAATCAGTTCAAAGACAACAAATAAACATGAAAACATGTAAGAAGTTAGCCTTTCTAAGTTCATCTAATTTTACATTTATTTGGGCTTATTTTTCTTTTCTTCTTGCCATATGGTGTTTTCCTGAAACAGTGAAGTCTGTTAGCATTCTTGTTCATTGTCTGTGGCAATGCTAGACATTCTGGAGAGCAGAGAAAATCAACTCCTGCAACTTTTTTTTTTTTTTTTAATCTCACCTGAGGATATATTTTCTATTAGTTTTTTTTTCTTTTTTTTTTTTGAGAGAGAGAGAGAGAGGAAGGGGGGAGAGAAAGAGAAACATATGGGAGAAACTGATCAGTTGCCTCTTGTACATGCACCCTGACTGGGGATTGAACCTGCAACCTAGATATGTGCTCTAACTGGGGATCAAACCCACAGTCTTAGTGTATGGAACAGTCCAACAGACTACCCAGCCAGGACAACTGGAATTTTTTTTTTCTCATTTTCTGACAAGCCATTTTTTCACTTTGGTTGAACCTGTTGGCAACACTAGACCTCTTTTCTCATCAGGTAATTTAAGTGAATGCGGATCTCAATGGTGGTGTAATATCAAAACACATATTGTCACATGCCCTCACCTCCCAGTATGCTCTGAGGCCACACAGCAGTGCCTCTGCTGCAGCTAAAAATGGGGACATCATAGAACAAGGTCATTAAAAAGTGTGAGGAGATGAGTGGTTTGCTGCTGTTGTTTTTAGAACAAGTTCAGTAAGCTATGGTGTTCTTATCAAACTGTCACGACCACCTTTCTTGACAGCATCCGACGTGTGAGGTACATAAACCTGTTGTGTTGTGTCTGTTGTGTCAGTGTGGACTGTACGGAAAAGGTTAGATAAATGCAGAATATTGCCCAAACATGCTGTTTAATCTTGGTGATAACGAAGGAGAAAATGGAGGTGTGAAGTGAGTTGCCACTAAGGGTTCTATCAGTATAAGCAATTTGTATGTACGGGGTGTAGAGAAGTTAAGAGGGGTTACATTCTTTAACGCTGTCATTCACAACACACACACACACACACACACACACACACGCAAAGCAGGTCTGGTTTCTCCATGGCTTTGACTCAGGTCCAGGGACTTCACATAGTTTATTAGGTGACATCACTCTGCTTCCTAGAAAGCAGGTTTCCTGTCTCGTATATATTTTACCTCTTTTTTCTTTCAGCTTTTAATGAAGAGGAGTGAGGCGGGAACTATTTTTTAGAGAATTCCCTTCTAATAAGGATTTGAAGATACTTGAAATCCAAGAGAAATAATAAAACACTGAGTCTTACTAAGATGGGGATTAGAAATCCCCTGCTTTTGAAAGAATAATTATGTTTTCTCCAAAGCCCTTCTCACCAAAGCTATATGAATGTCACAGGTGCTAAGGGTTTTGTTAACCCCCATGGAGAAAAAATATCAGGGAGTCCTGATTTGCAGCATTTGCCAATTTCCATGGTGTAAACACTCACCATGGCTGATTTCAAGCCTCCCGAGGAAGCCCGGTATGCAACTGGTTATTTCCCGGGGTTTCGCTGCTTAGCTAAAGCTTACATAGTGACTTCGTGCTCACTGAAGAGCTCACAGAGGATTTTAACCTTAGTCCAAGACCACAATCTTCACATATATTTCCACTTTATGTGATTACAGAATTTGGTCAAGTTCTGGCAACACCTACATCTTATGTTTATAGACTAATTTGTATCTTCAGATTCTCTGTTGATGCCATTTTCAAAGCCACTGGCTCACATGAAATTTTCCCTCTACTAGTCTTTTCTGCTTCGTTCATATGTCCAACTCAAGAAGCAAGCAAATCTCATAGGAAACAAAACAAAACAAAAAAAAAGAGGTGAGAGGAAGGCAAGAAATGTAATTATAATTCCTTGAAATATAATGTGCAAATTCATCATTTACATGTTTTTTTCTTTTAAAGGTACTTGGGGTGAGGAATGGAGAGTCCTATCTGGAGAGAAAACTGGTTTCTAAATGAAATGCAGGCTTTTTTTGCCCCATCTGCTGGGAAGTTTGTCCTTAAGGTATTAATATTCATATTCCTTGATCAGTAAGAACATCTTTTGGAGGCTTTCTTCACAGCACTAGTCAAAAAGGTGTTCTTGTTTCTTTAGAATTTTTTTTCATCCTTATATGCCAAAAATGATATTGTTGCTAAAGTTCCCACACTTTTTAATAATCAAGATGATTTTGAGAGCAGGAAACTCTTAGGTGACTTTCCTGTTTACTAGTATTTTCAGAATAAATCTGGGGTTTTATTATAATACTAGAGGCTCGGTGTACGAAATTCATGCATGGAGGGCGGGAGATGTCCCTTGACCCAGCCTGCACCCTATCTAATCTGGGACCCCTGGAGGGATGTTCGACTGCCCGTTTAGGCCCGATCCTGGTAGGATTGGGCGTAAACGGGCAGTCGGACATCCTTCTCACAATCAGGACTGCTGACTCCAAACTGCTCACCTGCCTGCCTCCCTGATTGCCCCTAATTGCTCTGCCTGCCAGCCTGATCACCCCTTAACACTACCTTGCCATCCTAATTGATGTTTAACTGTTCCCCTGCCAGCCTATTTGCCCCCAACTTCCCTCCTCTGCTGGCCTGGTCACCCCTATCTGCCATCCCCTGCAGGCTTGATCACCCCCAATTGCCCTCTCTTGCAGGCCTGGTCCCTCCCAACTGCCCCCCCCTTGCTGGCCTGATGGCCCACAGTTGCCCTTCCTTGCAGGCCTGGAACCTCCCACTATCCTCCCCTGCTGGCCATCTTGTGGTGGTCATCTTGTGTCCACATGGGGACAGGATCTTTGACCACATGGGGGCAGCCCTCTTGTGTGTTGGAGTGATGGTCAATTTGCATATTACCTTTAATTAGATAGGATAGAGGCCTGGTGCATGGGTGGGGACAGGGTGGTTTGCCCTGAAGAGTGTCCTGGATCAGGGTGGGTGTTCCCTTGGGGTGTGGCCCTTGGGGTGTGGGGTGGCCTGGGCAAGGGGTCTATGGTGGTTTGCAGACCAGTCATGCCCCCTAGTGACCCAAGCGGAGGCCCTGAGATCTGGGATTAATTTATGTTCTACAATTGAGACTTTGTAGCCTAGAGTGAGCCAAGCCTTCTGCTTGCTCTGTGGTGACAGCCATTTCTGTTTGAAACTTTGTAGCCTAGAGGGAGGCCTAGGCTAGGGCTGCAGAACTTTGGCTTCCTCCATCCCCCCGGCAACCCTAGCCTCTTCTCTCTCCAGCTCCGTGGCTGCCACAATTTCTGTTGGGATTATGTATCTTCTATAATTGAAACTTTGTAGCATTGAGTGGAGGGCTAGGCCGGCAATGGCAGGAGGAAAGCTTGGCTTCTTCCATTGCCAGGGACACCCAAGCCTCCCTCCTGCTCTCAGTGGCGGCAGTCATCTTGATTGGGGTTTATTTGCATAATTTGCTCCTGATTGGCTGGTGGGCATTGCTGTGTGCGTGGCTTGATCAGAGGTATGGTCAATTTGCATATTACTCTTTTATTAGATAATATTCAAACAGTTGAGTAACAATGTATTTGTCTTTTAAAGTTTTTAATGATTTTCAATTACAGTTGATGTTCAATATTATATTAGTTTCAGGTGCACAGCATAGTGGTTAGACATTTATATAACTTATTAAGTGACACCCCCCAAATAAGTCTAGTGCCCACCTGACACTATACATGTTATTTCAATATTATTGACTATTGTGCTGTACTTACATCCCCATGACTATTTTGTAACTGCCAGTTTTAATAAAAGAGTAATATGCAAATTAACCATCACTCCAACACACAAGATGGCTGCCCCCATGTGGTCAAAGATCCTGCCCCCGTGTGAACACAAGATGGCCAGCAGGGGAGGGCAGTTGGGAGGGACCAGGCCTGCAAGGGAGGGCAGTTGTGGGCCATCAGGCCAGCAGGGGAGGGCAGTTGGGAGGGACCAGGCCTGCAAGGGAGGGCAATTGGGAGGGATCAGCTCAGCAGGGGAGGGCAGTTGTGGGCAATCAGCCCAGCAGGGCAGGGCAATTGGGAGGGACCAGGCCTGCAAGGAGTATAGTTGGGGACTATCAAGCCTGCAGGGGAGGGCAGTTAGGGGTGACCAGGCCTGCAGGGAAGGGCATTTGGTTGTGGGCACATCCCCGGTAGGAGTTGTGCAGGAAGGTGCAATCAGGCTGGCAGAGGAGTAGTTAGGCATCTGTCAGGTTGGCAGGAGACTGCTTAGGGAGTGATCAGGCTGGCAGGCAGAAGTGTTTAGGAGCAATCAGGAAGGCAGGCAGGTGAATAGTTGGGAGCCAGCAGTCCTGGATTGTGAGCGGGATATCTGACTGCCCATTTAGTCCTGATCCCAGCAGGATTGGGCCTAAACAGACAGTCAGACATCCCTCAAGGGGTCCCAGATTGGAGAGGGTGCAGGCTGGGCTGAGGGACACACACCCCCATGCATGAATTTTGTGCACCGGGTCTCTGATCTAATAATAACAATGTATTTGAAATGAAGGGTATCATGTATAGAAAGTTAATGACTACTTTAAAGTAATATATAGTCCATGGTTAGTTCTCAACAGTTATGAGGAATCTTAACAATTTGTGAATTTCTTCTTGTTTGTCTGATATGTATAAATCATTCTTTAATCTGCAATTTTTGTATCCTCACCCAAGGATATACTTTTTATTGATTTTTAGGAAGGAAGAGAGAGAAAGAAACATCTATGTGAAAGTGAAACATTGATTGGTTGCCTCACATAAGTGCCCCAACTGAGGCTCAAACCCTCAACCTAAGTATGTGCCCTGACCTGGAATCAAACCCACAACTCTGGTGTACAGGACACTCCAACCAACTGAGCCACCCAGCCAGGGCTAAATTGCAAATTTTTAAATATATTTTTATTGATTTCATAGAGGAAGGGAAAGGGAGAAAGAGAAGCATCAATGATCAGAGAGAATCATTGCTTGGCTGCATCCTGCATGCCCCCCACTGGGGATATTGAGCCTGCAACCCAGGCATGTGCCCTGACCTACTGGTTCATAGGTCGATGCTCAACCATTGAGCCACACTGGTTGGGAAAAGTTGCCATTTTTGAGGAAACATTTTATTTAGGACTAGCGGCCCAGTACATGAAATTCATGCCTGGGTGCAGTCCTTAGGCCTGGCTGGTGATGGCTGGTGTGGAAGGGCAGGTTTCATTGACCTCTGGGCCCTGGCCAGTACCTGGGCCCCTGGGCCCCTGGCCCCCATGCACCCCCCTCCACCTGAGTCATTGCCTCTCATATTCTGCACCACTCCCTGATGGTCAGCACATGTCATAATGAGCAGTTGAACTCCCAAACTCCCAGTCGAGGGGATAATTTGCATATTAGGCTTTTATTATATAGGATAAGAAAAATATGATCATTTTTTCTGTGTTCTAAAATTATACTATATTGTTAGTGTAAATGACCAAGAATGGATACTATCTTTCCAAGCAATTAAAGAATTCAACAAGTGATAGTTTAACTTAAAGTTAGATATGATATTATATGAGGTCCATTTCAGAGTGAAATTAAATAATGATCATCATGTAGATGTCATGTCCCATCAAACCTGCACTTCCCAGCACTGCCTCCACCAGGCTTGCTTCATCGGCACTTTTCCCCAACTCTATTACTGGCAATGCCATTTTCCAGTAGCTCAGGCCAAATAGTTTGGATTCCTGTCTTTATCTCACACCCCACATCCAGTCTGTTATGATATTCTGTTGGCTCTACCTTCAAAATATATCTAGAATTTCACCATTATTTACCACTACCTACTGCTATCACCCTGGTCAAGGGACCATCAACTTTCATGTGGACCTGGCAGCATCATCACCAGTCTTCCTGCTTTCTCCCTTATTTCCCTATGTTTTATTACTAACTTAACCGCCAAGCAAAACCTTTAAAAAATAAGCCACACTGCTATACTTCTTTGCTCAAAACACTTAAGGGGCTCCCCATTTTATTCAGAATAAAAGCCCACATCCATGCAACAGCCTAGAAGGCTCTATCTAGATAACCATTATCCCCCAGCCCCAATCCCTGACCTTCTCCCTACTACCTTTGCTGTCACTCACCCCATCCCTCCTTCCTGGGCTCCATCAGATGAGCCAGGTGTAGTCTATCTCAAATGCTTCACACTGGACTGTCCCTCACCTGGAACCCTCGTCTGAATGGCGGGCTTCCCCAGCTCAATGAGGCCTACAATAACCTCTGTCCTTTATTATTGCAACCCTTCCACCCCCCTGCTCCCAAAATCCTCAATCCTCTCAACCTCCCTCTCTGGTTATATTCAACAGCACTGTAAACACCTAAGCACTTTGCCTTATTCACTCTAGCAAACAATCAGGCAATCGGAGCTCTTGTCATCATTTCATAGAGGAGGAAGCAGCCATAGGAGGTTAATTACTTCTTTTAAAATATATATTTTATTGATTTTTACAGAAAGGAAATGAGAGGGAGAGAGAGAAACATTGATGAGAGAGAAACATCAATCAGCTGCTTCCTGCACAACTCCTACCGGGGATGTGCCCACAACCAAGGTACATGCCCTTGACCAGAATTGAACCTGAGACCCTGGAGTCCACAGGCCAGCACTCTATCCACTGAGCCAAAGTGGTTAGGGGGAGGTTAATTACTTCTTTATTGTTTACCATCCATCTCCAGTGTCCCCCATGAGGACAAGGATTTTTGCCAATTTTGTTTATTATTGTTCCAGGGCCTAGAACCATGCCTAACAAGTAGTAGACACTTCATAAATATTTGTTGAATAGACAAACCAGTGCATTAAAAAAAGATACCCAATATAAGGTATTCCATATTTTATAATTTAATATCACCATCATTTTAAGAAATTGGGACATTTGTACACTAAAAAAATAAATGAAAGGAGACTAGAACATCAGTTCTGGGACAGCTCTAACATTTAAATAAATTTAACTTTAGAAAAACCTCACTACATGACTTTTTGTCATTTTAACATAAGATACTGTGTCACAGATGGGCACAAACCCATAGACCAGTTCTGGGAAACTTTGTGGGAAAACACGTTTCTACCTATATCACTTCCTTAAATACCTGCTCATTATAAATAGCAATATTCTAATTCTTGAGACTAGGAAGAACTCAGGGCCAATATGTAATATGTAGAAAGCAAGGTTATCAGGCTTTAAGCCTACAACTGAGTTAATATCTTTCTCCTCACTTGAGTGGGAGTAATAGCAGCTCCTTACTTACCTAGCCATCACATCAAAAGAGAATAGACAAGAAAACCAAGCTTTCACAAAGCATCCTATATAATAAAAGAGAAGCATGCAAATTTGACCATACCTTGGCTCCTGATTGGCTATGTAGATTGTTTCATGGGACAATTTACATTTACTACAGCGTTTATAATCTAATGCAATGGTCGGCAAACTGCAACTAATGAGCCACGTGTGGCTCTCGAGCTGCGGTTTGCTGCTCTGTTGACTAATGAGTTTGCCGACCACTGACTCTAGTGGAGTCTAGGGGATGACAGCATCCCCAAAAAACACAAAACAGGGATTTCAGTTGAAAAGAATTATATATGTGAAAACTAAATGAATGCTAGAGTAAACCAAGAGACCCACTTAGTGGGATTAATCTAGAACTGCCTTGTGGTGGAGGGAATTTTGAGCATAATTTGGAAGGAAGGGAGAATGTGGCATTGAGGAGACAGGCCACGTTCCAGGTGGAGAGAACGCTGTGCAGACAAGCTATTAAGACAAATGTAGGAGACAGCCATGTGTCTACGTGATGCCAAAACATCTGGTCAATTCCATTTTTTAAAAACTCTCCATCAATGTAGTGAATTTCTTCAGTCAATCCAGATGTTTGGCGTCTTGTAGACAAAACATCCAGATGATTAACTGAAGATTTGACATCGTTGACTGGATTAACCAGATGTTATAGCATTGCATAGACACTGTGTCAGGACGTTCACTTGGCCGGAGTAGAATCCAGCTGTAGAGGAGATAACGGCTCAGCAACAAGGGGAAGGGGGGTTGGGAACAGAGGTCTGGAGCTTGGATTTGACGCAATTGGGAGCTGCTGGAGGAGGCGTGTGGTGTAAATGATGCTTAAGGAAGGGGATTCTAACAACTGAAGGGGAAAAAGTGGCGAGAGGAAAAGTTGTAGACAGGAAAGAGGATGTGAGGAGAGTGCAGGTGTGTGTGAGGTAATTAGGGCCCAGACCAGAGTCAGGCTTGGGAAAGCAGCAGGAAGGAGCGGATCTGAAAAACATTATAGAAAAAGGACAGGAAGTCATGATGGGCTGGACAAAGGAGTGAAACTGCACATCACCCCAAGGTTGGAAGGGTGCGGGCCTGGGAAAGCAGCTGCCGTCAGCCTCACCTCGGTAGGACACCAAGACAGGATCCCCAAGGGACACCTCCTCTCGGCCTCGGATCCAGAGGCCACAGCCAGGCCCACCGCAGAGGGAACCTGGAGGCCACAAACACAGCTCTCATGCGAAGGTCCTCTAACCATTGTGGAGGCACCTGAATTGATTTCCCTTCAAGTCTGGTTTCATGAAAGGATTGAGAATACTAGATTCAGATGGTCAGGTACACATAACTTTAGTGAACAGTCTAAAAAGGCAAAATATTTTAATGATATTTGCTTTTATACAGCATATAATGTAAATAGATGTACAGGGAGGGGTATGAATGAATTAGATGAAATGAGATTACAAGAAACTACGCAATACCTATATAACTTGACAGATTAGCATTTTAAAAGCCTGTTAATGCGAAAACTGATGGCCAAATCCAAGAATTTATTATATACTAGTAGCCCTGTGCACAAATCTGTGCGCCAGTAGCTCACCAGTAGCTTGCTGCCACCCTCCAGTAGCTCCCCCACCTACTTGTAGTAGCTTGCTGCCCCACCTTCCTGCTGCTCCGTGATCTGGTCATTATGCTTCACAGTGTAGTGACCATTTGCATATTACATCTTTATTATATAGGATATTTTAAATCCTTAGTTTATGAAATCTTGGAATGCTAACCCTTGATGTAGATATTTTGCAGGATTTTTTTTTCATTCCAAATATGATATTTGATAAGAATCAAGCTTATCTTTATAGTCTGAATTCATTAGGATTCAAACTAATAGTTGTATATTTTAAAAATATCCTCTAAATATCCATGCAATTCATGGTTTTACAAATCTGCAGTTTCAAATGTTTTCAGCCCACACAACCAGCTGTGTGCGCTTTACAAACAGACCAGGTTTTCTCCAATGACGTCCTTATTCAGAGAAAGAACTTCAACAGTTTAACCTCTCTTTGTTTGTGGTTTGGTGCAAAATTGAGAATCAGTCTCTCCGTCTCTTTCTCCTTCCCCCTCACCCAACCAGAGGAGGAACGCAGAATGTGCGATCGTGAATATATTTGTGTGTTTCAAAATCACCATGGGAAAGTGGCAGGTCAGAAACATGTTCCAATCAGTTTCCCAGGCCTCAGAAATGACAAGTCCATCGATCTGGAGTGGGAGCCCTTGAATCTGTTGTTTTTGTTTTGTTTTTAACAAGCTCCTTCAACTAATTTTGACGCCTATTTTCTGAAAACCAAACTTAGGCAAATGCTGCCCTGAAGCAAAATACTAGAGAGTGAAAAACATCTATTGGACATACAAAATCTAAAATGGTAAAATAGCTTTAAATTTTTTTGTTGTTACCCAAGAATCACACCCCTTAATTATGCCTTTATGTAATAAGATATTAGGTAAATTCACAATCACCTTTGAAGTGCGGAATTTTTTGCAGAAACTGCACAGAGTCATGTACACCTTTGCAATCAAGCTGAAAAGCACAGAAGACAAGTAGGACAGCCTGTCTGTTCTCAGTCCATAGCTCTGCACACGACAGCCCTTCCTGAACACAATGTCTGCATGATGGGGAAATGTAATTAATGATCTTTGTAAGTCTTTCTAGTTCTCCAAGGCTAAGTGAGTCACTTACTTATCAGATAGGAAAAAAACAGTTGGGTTCACTAAAACAATGGGTGATTTATCCAGGTGTTTAAATATAACCTTCCCACAGCCAGCATTTTTATAAGAAATACCTCAAAGTGAGTAGATAGCAAACTAGTTATTCAAAAAGTTAATCAGTGAAATGTCTCCAGTCATAGCATCAAGATTAGAGTCTTTGTTCTTTACACATAATCTTTTCCATGTCTTTTTTTTTTTTTTTTTTTTTTTTTTTTTGGCAATACAAACTATACTACAAGACAGATGAATAGCTTTTTTTCTTTCTTTCTTTCTTTCTTTTTTTTCTTTTTTCTGGTACTGTGGTTCCATTTGCCTTAAACTCAACTTTAAATCTTTTCCCAAGGACATAGGAAAGGAAGTAGCTTGGAAGTGTTTTTATTGAGGCCCTTCATGACTTAAGGTGACACAATTGAAAGACAAATGTACTTTCAATGGACTTTGAATGATGCTTTTGAAACACATCAAGTATTTCACATGTACGCCTAGTGGTTTGGGCCTGAGAGAGTGATTCCTTTCCACTTAACCATTCTCCTGCCACTTTCAAATCCCATCTAGCAATCACCAGAAATGGTCTCTGGCCCTCGTGTGAGTCAATTAGGACCGGAGAGAATTGGGAAAGAAAACGCTTAGGAATTTTCAGAACATAAAAAGTGCTTGCATTCTGATACAGGTTAAAACAGGATTCATTTCCAGTGACCTCTTTCTTATCACCCACATAAAAATGTTAACCTTCAATGCCTCCATCATAACTATAGTAACGACAAGGTAAGGAATAAACAGATTCTTCTTTAGAGTATTTCATTCATTCTACTGCTTTAATAGCATTTATTGCACAGACTGTCTCTGAATATTGAGCGTTTTTACTCTCAAGGCCATTGCTAGCCACATGGTGCCTTCGTGTGAATTAGAAAAAGGCGCCCATTCCCCAAGACACTTTACTTCCATGTGTCAGAAAGCTGGCAATGTACTAATTTGGTTTGAAAAAGACACTGCAGCATCTGCAAGAAAAACTGTCATTAAACTATCAAATCTATGTTGCTCATCATGTGAGTCATGTTCTCTCAGACATGGTACCCTGGTGTATGCTCAATGGCACAGCTGTGGGTGATGGCTCTTCCTCTCCCCCACTCCCTGCCAGCCAGCCACAGGCTCCTAACAATTCTCCCAGAATTCTATTAAGACTGCTCTCTCAGAGCTCACCCAAGATACTCTCTTCCTGACAAACGCAAATCCACCCTCTTAGAATTTAGTCCTTCCACTCATAATTCTGATTCGCTTCCCGCCCCCCCCCCCCCCCCCCCACCCAGCAAGTTATGTTTCTGCTCCTGTTTTTTTGTGGACTCTGTTCTTAGGCTCTAATTCTGAGGAATCTGACCCATTCGTCCCATGATAAAATGGGGAGCTGAGGCTTTTAGCAGGTGGAAGTTAAAAGTACCATCCTTTCCATCTGATTTAGCCTGTACCACTTCCCTGTTTCTCTCAGCAAACATTACAGTCAAATGCTTGTCTTCCTGTAAAATCTCCTGCACAGGCCTCTAGATTTAGTGATAAGACAAGAATTTTTACCTTGGGTCATATGCTCATCTAGCTCACTTGCAGCGACCCATGGCCTGTTAATGAAAAATATCTGGAAGTTCAGATTCTACAATAAATAAAGACTTCCATGAGTCATTGTCCAGGACCACAGCTTTCTGCCTTTGGCCCTCACCTTCTACAGCACTCTGAGGAAGATGCCAAACTATAGTTCTATGACCACCCAGGAAGACAAAGAACAAAGACATTCTTCCTAGTCCTGTGAGCTACATGAGTAGCTAAGGTGTCTCTCTCTAGTCTAATGATGTTTAAGAAAGAGGTTTTCATGATCTACTGGGCTAGTGAGTGATCATATACCGGGATGACATTTAGATATAGTCCATGACCTGCCACCAGCTTCTTAATATGCATAACATGGGAAATGGATTTAGTGCCCCTCTTCAAAAAAAGTTCTCTGCTAAAACGGTTACTAATATGCTACAATAGTATACTACTGTCTCTCTTTCTCTTTCTCTTTCTCTCTCTCTCTCTCTCTCTCTCTCTCTCTTTCTCTCTCTGCCCCCCCACCCCCCTCACCTTTACCACCCCTCTCTTAAATATCCAAGACACTCGATGTCTCCTGAGACTTACCGGTTGACAATAGGGCTTTAATTTTTTTTCCCTCTGTCAATCCCATCAAAACTTCCTAAAGAAGAGGCAGCAATTTTAAAATCTGTGGTAGCCAGCGAAGTCGTCCAGTATCCGAAGGCCAGTTCTCTTTGCCTTCTGTCTCTTAATGTTTGTGAGTAAAACTTATCCCACTGATAGGAGAAAAAAAATATTTTGTTTTGTTTTTTTCTACAAGTACACTATTCTCCAATCATCTCATGGGCTGGAAGTGAAGTAAACATTGATCTAAAAATGTTAAAGCACCTTAGAACCAAGCAGTGTTTTTCCCTTTACAACCAATATGATAGGGGCAAGGTTTAACATTTCCATAGGCATCAAAAATTACTATAGAGCTGCCTGGCCAGTGTTGCTCAGTGGTTAAGCATCAACCTATGAACCAAGAGATCATAGGTTCTATTCTTGGTAGGGAGTGTAGAGGAGGCAGCTGATCGATGACTCTCATCTGATTTTTCTATCTCTCTCCCTCTCCCTTCCTCTCTGAAATCAATACAAACATTTTTTTAAAAAATAAAGAAAAATTACTATAGAGCTAAAAATAACTGTGGTAGTCATTGTCCTAACATGAGACTTGTTAAACCTGAAGGAAACTGCTTCCAATACAGGCATATCTCATTTTATTGTGCTTTGCAGATATTGCTTTTTTGCTTTTTTTTTTTTTAATCCTCACTTGGTATGTGTGGGTGTTGTTGTTTTTTTAAAATTGATTTTAGAGAGAGAGGAAGGCAGGGAGAGAGAAAGACTGATCAGTTGCCTCCCCGTCACACCCTGACTGGGGATAGAACCCAAAACCCAGGCATGTGCTCTGACTGGGAATTGAATCCACAACCCTTCAATGCATGGAATGATGCTTCACCAACCAAGCCACCAGATATTGCTTTTTATTACAAATTGAAGGTTTGTGGCCACCCTGCATCAACCAGTGCCCTTTTCCCAACATTTACTTATTTTGTGTCTCTTTGTAATTCTGGTAACTCTCACAATATTTCACACTTTTTCATTATCATTATGTTTGATATAGTGATCTATGGTCAGTGAACTTTTATGTTAGTGTTGTAATTGTTTTGGCCCACCAGGAACCACAACCATAAACTAGTAAGGCGGTGAACTTAACTGAAATGTTACAAGTGTTCTGACAGCTCCACCAACCTGCCATTCCCTGTCTCTCTGTCTCTCTCCCTTTCATCTGTCCTCCTTATTCCCTGGGACATAACAATATTGAAATCAAGCCAATTAGTAACTTTACAATGGCCTTTCGTGTTTAAGGGAAAGGAAGAGTCCCACGGCTACTCTTGGTGAAGATGCCAGGAAGATTATTGAAGTGACAGCAAATGATTGAGAATCCTATCTATAAAAGAGTAATATACAAATTGACCATACCTCCGATCAAGCTATGCCCACCAGCCATGCCCCCAGCCAATCAGGAGTGATATGCAAATTAACACCCGACCAAGATGGCTGCTGCCTGAGGCCCAAAAAAGCCTCACCAAGAGGCTTTTTCTGGCCTTGGGCAGGCCAGGGGGCCGGGGCGGAGCCAGCCAGCCAGCGAGATCAGCCCCATGGTAGGGCCATCTCGCTGGGCTCCCAAGGCCAGAAAAAGCCCTTGGGCAGGTGGACACCTGGGCGGAGCCAGCCAGCGATCAGCCCCATGGTGATCGCTGGCTGGGGTCCCCTGGCCGAGGTCCCCTGCCCAAGGATGAAAGCCTCAGCCAGAGGCTTTTGGCCTTGGGCTAGGGGTGAGCCGTCAGTAGGACATTCCCTAAGGGCTCCCAGTATGTGAGAGGGGACAGGTTGGGCCGAGGGACCACCTACCCCCAGGGCACAAATTTTGTGCACCAGGCCCCTAGTATTTTATAAGTTTCATAGATCCAGCCAGTGGCTGGGAGGACTGACTCCAGTTTTTGAAGAAGTTCTGTTGTGGGTAAAATAATTTTCAACACCATCACATGGTTCATGAAAAGAAGTGTCAACTGGTGCAGCAAAACTCCATTGTTGCCTTATTTTAAGAAACAGCCACAGCCACCCCAGCCTTTAGCTACCACCATCCTGATCAGTCAGCAGCCAACAACATCAAGGCAAGACCCTCCATCAGCAAACAGATTACAGCTTGCTGAAGGCTCAGATGATGGTTATTATTTCTTATTAAAAAGTATTTTTAAATTAAGGTATATACATTGATTTTTTTTTAGACATAATGCCGTTGCACACTTAGTAGACTTAAGTATAGTGTACGTAACTTTTATATGTGCTGGCAAACCCCAAAAGTTTGTGTGACTTGCTTTAGTGCAATATTTACTTTATTGAGGTGGTCTGGAACTAAACCTGCAGAATCTCTGAGGTATGCTTACATAGGACTTAGAAACTTCAGAATTTGCTGGAATGTGGTCAACAAAAAGTAAAATAAAATTCAAATCCTGGTTAACTTGCCTGAAGAACCTCCATGAGACAGACTCTATACAGGAAATAATTCCATCTTCCAGAGTGAATATTCACTCATTTGATTTTCAAGCCAGGAGTTTGGAAGAAGCCAGCAGGCAATGTAGTCATTTGGTAATGTCCTTCCCATTGCCAAGATAGATTAATGCTGGGAGATCTTACAACTGGTGACTAATCTGCAGACCCTCCAAGATCCCCAAGGTGTGATTTATTTTCATACGTAGATTTCTGTCATCATCCTCCAAAGGGTGCTTTGTCATTTTCTTTGCTCTTCCCTCACTCAAGTCCATATTACAAGGATGACATGGTTTCAAGTCATTGCCAATCTCCTCAAACCAAGTGGTGAGCACTTCAGAAACACTGCTAAATTGTGAGGGCTATATTAATAAAATTATACTATTTCCTTTTAAGTGATTCTGGGAAGGTATGAATAGTTGTTTATTAAAATAAGATTTAGAACCTAATCATCCTCCATTTTTTTTCGATTTGGTTTATTATGCTCTTACCTAATCCTCAGGTTGATAATTAGGTCATGGACCTAAAATCTCCAACTACAAATAACCAAGTTATAGCAACTTCAGATATGTGGAGTGTGAGTTTTTAAATTAAATACTCTTTGAATCTTGAGGCATTGACTGTCATTCATCCCCTACGCATCCCGACTCTTCAACTTGTATTCAAACCCATTCTGAGACGGAACAGACCTATGAAACGGGAAGTCTGAAAAAAGAGCTCACCTTCCGGAGTCAAATAGCCTTGAGATTGAGGCCTGTTTCTGCCACGAACTACCTGGGAAGCCTTCAGTGATTCACGTAAACTTTCTGAGCTTTGGCTTCCTCATCTGTAAGCTGGACATGTAGCTTCCTCAAAAGGTTGTTCTGAGGGACTAAATGGCCTTATCCTTGTGAATTGTTTAGCAAGGTGCTCAATAAATACTAATCACAATAGCATTTGTTTTGGTAATGGTTATTACTCATATTATTCTCTCCTCCAGTTAAAGCTTTACTGGTATTACCCTTGTCTAAACCCTGGGTTCTAGACTGCTATAATTTCCTTTTTTCACTTTTTAACTGAATTTATCAGGGTGACATTCATTAATAAAACTATATAGTTTTCAGGTATATAATTTGGTAAGTCTTCATCTGTATATTGTATTGTGTGTTCATCACCCCAAGTCAAGTCCTCTTCAGTCACCATTTCTCCCCTCTATACTCTGCCTCCCCCAATCACCCTTTTTTCCCTCTGGTAATCATCATACTGTTGTCTGTGTCTGTAAGGTGGTTTGTTGTGTGTGTGTGTGTGTGTGTGTGTGTGTGTGTGTGTGTGTGTGTGTTTTGCTTAATCCCTTCACCTTTCTCAGTTGGCTACATGGGAACCAAATGGGTGTTGCTCAGCACATCCCTTCAGCTCTGACTCCCAAATCTGAAGATCATCCCCACTGTGAGGCTATAATTTTGGGAAACTGGGCCAAATGTACTCCCAGACCTCCAAATGTCTGATCAGCAGCCCCACCCCCAGACACTGTGTTGCCTAAGCTGAGTGCTGCCCCTGACTCACAGCAGCCCAAGCCATAAACCAATGGGCCCTGCCTTGGCTGATGTCACAATTACCCAAGAGCTTTGGAAAACACAGATGTCTGTCCCACTCCCTACCATAGAGGTCTGTATTTTTAAGTTTCCTGGATGATTCTGATGAAAACCCCCATTTGAGAAACTCTGATTTTAGAGGCTACCAAACATCCCTATCTGTTCCTCCCCTGTCTCAGAACTGGATTCTCTTTTCCAAACTACATAAACCTGCTGCTGTTTCTCCTAAATGCAGTTAGTTGTTGACTCTGGTTACTATGAGCTCCAAGGTCAGAGGGATTCAAGCTGCTGATTATGGCTTAGGAACCCTCATCTGTCTCCTCAGCCCCTTGGGCCCAACAGACAGAAAAGACATCATCACATTTGAGCCAAAGAAATATAATCAAGAGAGCACCGGGGTTGGAGAATCGGTAGCAGCTAGTGTGGAACGATGGATGAGTTCAAAAGATTTAAAGGCCTGAGACTCCAACAGTGATCAAAAGCAGATAAAATGCCCTCTCCCTGCCAAGGCAATCTAACATCATGCAGCACTGACTTGTATTAGCGAAATTCATAAGACAACCCAAGAGAGAGACCTTTGTTTTATAAGAGAAAGAAAGAACATGGAAAAAAATTGATTGTGACAAGCCTTGATGTGACTAAAACAAACCAGCAGGGAAATGTGTGTGTTGGGTATTTATTGAGGAATGCCAGGTCTGCTCACTGGGACCCCATCTCTGGCTCTATCTCCGTTCATCCCCAGATCCCAGGTACTTCCCTGCACCCTGCCCACTGAGGTCTACAGTCCACTGTTTAACATTTGGCCCATTTTAGCATCTAATGAACTAGACAGCAAACACAGGAAGAGGGAGCTGAGACCCTAAGCTGCAGGGTCTCCAGTGGGAGCTCCTTCAAACACCCCAGAAGGCCAAGGTCATATAAGAAACACTGTGAAGGCAAGATGGAGGTGTCCCTCATGCCATCCGATCCTGGGCACTCTTCCCAGCATTTCTGAGCAGAGCCCATTAGCTTCCCACTTAAAATGCTTCCATCCCTCCTCCTGCTTGACCGGTCTTAAAACAATGCATGGCCTTGCCCAGAGTTATTCTTAGGAGATTTTACAAATTCATTCATAAGAGCAACATATTTCACTGCCAGGTATCTTGACTGATATCTCGGAACACCCACTCTTCCCCCTATGAATCTTTTGATCACTTTCTTTCCTCCTTCAGGGCACAGCTTTTCTGCAAATCCTACCAGTATTTGGGACATGTGTGAGTACTTCCTGCAAGGAAAATTGGTGGACCCTTGGGTTCCTGATCCCCCAGAGAGCCTCTCCAGGCATCAGCAGCCCCTTCCACAATGCTGCCAGGTGCCCACTCTCTTTTTCCTGCTGGGGTCCGAGCCCGGCCGGTGGGGCCGGCTGGCCTCCAGCTCAGCCCTGCTGAGCCCAGAGCCCCAGCCATTCCCTGACAGCGGGCTGTCAAAACCCCAGTTCCTCCCGAACGCTGCAGACCGAGGTGTGTTCACATCGGGATGAAATCGTTAAAATAATGGTAATACAAATAAAATCACGGATAATATGTGACTGGAAGACATAGCTGTTTAAAACAGGCGGCTGGAACCCCCTCTGCTTTACGCACAAGAAGAATGGCCTCCCTCTGGAAGGGTCTTGCAATCGCAGTGCAGGTTCTAATTTTCCCTTTTTGGCTCCGCTACCGGGACAGGTCTCCGCCAAAGGATTGTCTCACCGCCCAGTGATAGTCATCTTTAAGATGCACCGTGCAGAGTCCCAGCACAGGATGAACCTGGCCGGGGCCCCAGCGGGACACGACCAGGAGCAGGTGGCGGGCGGTGCGGGAGCCGGCGGGCTGCAGGCTGCGGCGCCCGCGCCTCTGCACCGCGCGCCGGGGACAGCGGCCTGGGTGGCGGCCCGGACTGCGGCCCCGCGGCGGGTCTGAGATCGCGGTCTTGTCTGGGGCACCCTCTCGCCTCGCCCCGACACGAGTTCTTTCTGTTCAGGGGCGTCCTGGCTCCTGCCCAGCGGGGTCCTGTTGTCCGGAGACTGTGGGGGACCCTCCTGCCCAGACAGCCACAGCCACGCCTTCCCTGGCCCTGGGGCGCTGCCCCTCCAGCCGCCCCCACCCCCACCCCTCTGCTGTTGATTGCTTTTGCTCCCTGGTTAAATAACAAAAATCAAGATTTCCTTTCCTTTTTCCACCCCCCCCCATAATTATAAAAGTAGGATGTATTGCATTAAAAGTGGAAAATTATAAAAAGAAATGGAATCACTGGCGGTCCCATCCTCCGGACTCAATCTCTGTTCGTTTTGATGGATTTCCCTCCAGTCCTTTTTCTCTCTGTCTTTGCAACAACATTTTAGACTTTGAACTCTGGTCAGCTGCAGTCACCCTGTATCCTACTACCTTTTACTCAATATTGTAGCAGAAATGTATTGTGTACTTTAGCAAATGTCGCTTTAAAGCTCATAGTCTCCATAGTGAGTGTACCATTAGTTACTTAAATATTATTTCATTGTATGGGCATCTAGGATGTTTCCAAGTTTCACTAATACAGCTGACCTTTGAACAACACTGGAAGCCAAGCAGTTGAAAATTCACATAAGTTTTGACTCTTCAAAAACTTAATGTACTGGGGGGTGGGGGCGGCCATAAGGATTGGTTCCAGGACCCCACAGATAGCGAAATTCCCAGATGCTCAAATCCTCTCTATAAAATGGCATTAAACAATGCACACAGTCAGCCGCCCACATTCACGAGTCCCAGATACAGGTTGAAAATGTTGTTTTCCTACTAAGCCTGTTTGGCTCAGTTGGTTAAAGTGTTGTCCAGTGGACTGAAGGGTTGTGGGATCTATCAAAGACAGGTACCTGGGTTGCAGGCTTGACCCGTATCCCCATCCAATCAATGTGTCCCTTTCACATCAATGTTTCTCTCTCACACACACTCTCTCTTCCTCCTCCCTTTCACTCTCTATAAATAAATAAATAAATAAATAAATAAATAAATAAATAAATAAATAAATAAATGTCAATGGAAAAAATATCATCAGGTGAGGCTTAACAAGAAAGTACTGTTTTCTAGCCAAGGTTGGTTGAATCTGTGGATGCAAAACCTGAGACTATGGAAGGCTGACCATATACTTACTGAAAAAACAATAACAACAACAAAACAAATACATGTAGACCAATGCAATTCAAACATGCGTTGTGTAAGGATCACCTGTAGGTAGACCATCTGCATCCTTCCCCATGTTTGCCCCTGGAGTTGCTGGTTGGCAAAGTATATATGCCCCAGCTAAGAGTTTCACCCCGTCTGCAGTCAAGAGTGAGAACACTTGGAAGCCTCTGCTCTTTTCCACATGCCGACAGCAGAGAACGGGTGGGGGCTGAGTGTGTGCGGAGCAGCAGGATGAGCCTTTGTGCCTGAACCCGGAGGTCACAGGTTTTGCCATGGAGATGGGGGCAGAGGGGGGAAGCACATCCACAAAGGTGAGAAAGAGAGGCCAAGAAAAGGCATCAGCTGGTCCTTAAGGGGAAGTTAAGTGGCTAATGATTTCAGAACATTGATGATGCCCACTCAATTTTAATTCTGTTAGTTACACCTCTAATGAATTATTTGGGAAAACACTTCTTAATCTCATTTTCTTACTTAAAATAATCGAAGAAATACAGGAGAAAGGATTGGCCCTACACGAAGGAAGAGTACCACCCATTGGAGCATTTTCCACCTTGCTGTGACCTGGCCCTCTGCAAAGCCCCTGTTCCTTTTATGAGAGACTGCAATGTGTTTGTAAGATTCCAGATATCTAGGATTAGCAGAGCCCATGAGCCATCCCCAACTCCTATGAGCTCTTATATAAGCCTACTTCTATTCATCTCCTGGAAGTCACCTGGACTCAACTTGTGATAGTAGAAGGAGGTGGTGGGAGAAAGATGGTGGTTGGAGAGTAAACTCAACCTCCCAGAGCCCTTTTTCCAGATCTAACACACTCTCATGAGTTAGTCTTGTTGCTAAAGAGCATGCAATCCTACTGGCTGTGTAAATACCAGCACTACAGGTCCTGCTGGTGGTGGAGTTGTGACTATCTGTAACCCATGGGACAAGCAGCAACAGCCAGCCCTTGGCATCTCCCTCTCTGTTTGGTCTGAGAGAAATATGGCACTAACCCTGACTGGCTGCATCAGTTTTCTCTACACAATCTCTGTGGGGGAAGCTAAACTGAGCAACTGGCAATCTCCTCGGTCTTGATTTAGCTATGCGCCACAAAACAGGCACTTTGTGTCCCTGGCATATTCTTTGCAAAGTAGCTGTCAATTCTTGACCCATCTGAGAACTAGCAGTATGGCAGTGATAAGATTTCAGAAAGACGGAGACAGGCCATGGTGGCATTCTTTCCCCTGCTGAACCCAGAGGTGCCTGCCTCTCTCCTGGCCCTTTCCAGAGCAGCCCCCTCTCCTGACAGTGCAGCCATCCCCTCCTAACTCACTATCTCGTCTCTGTGGTCCCACCTGGAAGACAGGTCCTGTGGAGAGCCCACGGGTGGTATTTGCTCTAGGGGTAGCCTTCTGAAGTCAACACTTCAGACCTGGCTGCCTGCAATCAACCCACCAGCTCCCAGATCCCACATCTGCTCCTTGATTAGTACCCAGGGATTCTTTCAGCTCCCATTTCATAGGGTTGGGGGAAAGCCAGCTCCAGTCTCATCACGTCCAGTGAGGTCAGACACTCCCGACATGGCCTCTCAGCATCTCTTTCTCCAGCACCACATTCTCCAGGCACTTGCTGACCCTGCTGTGTTCTGCCTGCTAAAAGGTCACCTGCTTTTCAAATTCTTTCCACTCTGCTCCCAGTTATTTGTGATAGCCTTTTAAAAGCTTAAAAATAACATTTGTTTCCCCAGTGGTTTTGTATATTTCCATTTGTCAAATTTTATTTTGTTTCATGTGTTTCTAAGGGAACAGAAATCAAAATGGTTTACGTCCTACTTCCTATACTGGCCTGACTGATGTTGTCAGACAGGAATTGTCCTTCAGCTCAGGGTGGGTACATGCAACCATAAGCTGGTCCTTGATGTAATAATTATATAAACTACAGAGACAATGGACATTGTTTGGCTATTGGAAAATCTACTTCATTGTACTTCCTTTAATCAAGCAGAGATTTTTTTCATAGATTCAAGCCATTTGACATGTATATAATAACATTAATGATATTGATATTTATAACTGTATAAACATGGGTTATACATTGTATACAATGATGCAATGATACAAACATTGATAATAATATAAAATGGATTATATTATAATCATGAGCCAAGATGCTGTGTCCCATTATTAAAATAAAACTGAGGTAAATATAAGAAGCCAAAATGGGTGGCTTGAGTTACTGAAAGGGGTGCATTGGGGGGCTTCTGGGAAAAAAACACATGCATGAAATATTCTACAATGTTGTAGAAAATATGCAGAAAACATTAAAGATCCAAGTGATAGTTCCATAAATATGTCTACTTTGTGAAGATTCATTGAGCTCTATATTTATAATCACATTTTTCTTCATATATGTTTTACATTAATAAAAAGTTGATTTACAATAAGCAAGCACACTGAGGGGGTTTGTTGAGGTAAGCAATGAAAGCAATTATTCCTTCAACAAATATTGCTTTAGTGCTCACTCAGTAAGCATGAACTTTGTACATACTAGTATTACAGAAATGAGTAAGTTAGTGGCCACAGGGCCTGGCTTCAAGGAGTTAAGAGTCCTCTACACTACAAGTTAAAAGTGCTCAATATATGTACGAACATTGGATTCTTAGTTGTGGCAAAGTACAACAGTAATGTAAGAGATGAACATTAGGGAAACCAGCTAAGGGGTCTATGGAAATTCTTCATACAATCTTTGCAACTTTTCCGTAAATCTAATTCTATTCTAAATTGAAATTTTTATTTTAAAATATTCACTATTATAAGGCAGAGATTACTTTTGAACTAAGAGAATCAGAGATGATTGTAGAAGAAAAGACATATGAACTGGACCTTAAAAAGAATGGGATTATAATAAAGAGAAGTGGGGAAGAAGTTTTCTAGACAGGGGGAAATAATACAAGGAACTGTGGGCTCAATAGGAAAGATATGAAAACAGCCTAAATGACCATCAATGCATGAATGGATAAAGAAGCTATGGTGTGTATATACTCAACTGAGATATTATTTGGGCCACAGAAAGGAAAAAAGACATCCTGCCGTTTTGACAACATGGATGGAACTTGAAGTGAAACAAATTAGATAAAAACAAATACTATCTTATATCACTTATCTGTGGAATCTAAAAAATTTAAATTCATAGAAATAGGAAGTAGAATGGTGGCTTCTAGAGGTTTGGGGGCAATAGGTAATCGAGAGGTGGCCAAAGAAAACAAACTTCTGTTTCAAAATGAGTAAGTTCTGGGGATCTAATGTATAGAATGGTGATTAGAGTTAATAATACTATATTACTTACAGGCCTGAAGGTTTCCAAGCAAGTAGATCTTCAATGTTCTCACCACAAAAAAAGAAATGGTTATTATGTGACACAATGGCATGTCAGCTAAGCTATTATGGTAATCATTTTGCAGTACATCAGTATATGAAGTCAACCAAAAATCCCTGCCTGAGTGAGTAATTAGACTAGTACAGGGTTCTGTAGACTAGTGGGTTGGGAGCATGAAGGAAGTGGTGTGATGTAGGAACAACTTTAAATTGTAAAACGTAATGCACAAAAAATTAACTCTGAATTGCTATTGAAGTCCATTTTACGGAGAAAGATAAGTCAACTTGAAAACGAATAGAAATTAATATATTTAAATTACCTCCTGGGTCTGTATACATCTACCACAGAACTAAAGGAATTAAGTTATAAGATTTATTAACACTCACTCTGTATCCAGTACTGTGATAAGCACTTTGTGTCTACTATCTTATTTAATCATTCTAAGATCCTTATGAAGCAGCTGTTACCATTTTATTTTACAGATAGAAAGTCAGGAACTTCTTCCAGCAAATACAAAAGAGTCATAAATATAAAAAATGGATACAGCCACCTGAGATCATGTTTGTTTCCAACAAGCACAAAAGTCATAAACATCAAAAATAGATAGAGCGCTTAGTGCCAGAATGTGCTTCAGTGATTGAAATAGAACTCTGAGTTGAAAATCTGTTTACATTCACATTTTATTTAAATTTATTTTTTAACTGCAAGGAAAGTCATCTGGGACTAATTTAAGTTCTTCAAGACCTAATGGTCTTGATAAGTCCATTTATCAAGTGTGTTTTGTGGAATAATTCAGACAAGTAAGTTTGGCAAGCAGTAATTATCACACGGAGTACCAAAGACTGATAAAGCCTGGCCTCCACAGACTAGACTGGACACAGCATGGGAGAGTTGCTTTCCTATTGGGTTGTAAACTCTTGTTCTGTGAAGTCAGAAACAGCACAGCTATGCTACAAGGAGCACAGGATGGACATCCCAGCTCCGAGTTCTGAATGTTTCCAAATGTTCCCAAAGAAAAAGGACAGGATTTAACTTTCCTATCTCAGAGTTTCAAGAAGCATTGTGACTTGCCTGCAAAGCCAAGTTTCTATGTGTTTGAGAGTCACTTGACTCAATATTTACCTATGTTGTTGTCCCCCTTTTTATAAGACACAGTAAGAAACAAAGTATTTTTTAGTTTGGCTTTTAATAATTCTCACATCAGGCATAAATGAAGAGTTCATCAAAGATCTATAGTTTTCATTGAAAAGTTCCTTCTTTTGTTTTTTCCTATGACTTCCCTACAAAACATTCCCCCCCTTTCTATTTATTGAAAGAGAACTAAACTTTTGAGAGGAAATTTTGCTTTAATTCCTGACAAATTGTGTCCTATACCTGACAACCAACAAGGTAATGGAGGCAGCTGAGTTACTCCAAGAAACATTTTGTTCTTGATCTTGCCATTCAATATCACAGGGTGTGATGAAAACTGGAACAAATATGGAAATCGCAGAGGTGCCAGAACATTACATTTAAAAAATGGAATTATTTGAGTCAATCTGGAATGTCTGGTTCTTTTGGTTTAGGCCTCATGGGTAGCATTGCACTTCAAAAACAACTTGAATTGGCTACCAAGATTCCAGAAGGGTAACATAATCTTGTACCTTTGTGGAAAGATGCTTATCTTTGTCTACTGTTAGCAGAAAGAGGTTGGATTCTTCTACCTTTTTATGTTTCAAAATGAAAATTGTCCAAATCAGTTTCAAACTTGAAAGCAATTTGCAAACAAGAGGGGGAGGTGGTAACTTCTCAGGTCTTTTCAGTTTGTGTTATTCTTAATTTGGATAAACACCCCAGCATGAACCAAATTCTCTCCAGCTACAGAACTATGAGTGTTGGGGGAGGTTCATCATTACCACTTTCCTTCACTTGATTTGGCAATTAAAGAAGAGCTCTCAGAGTTAGTAATCCTGAATACAAGACTCAGACCTGCTGCAGAGACAGATACTTCTGTTAGACCCAGGAGCAGACGGTAGCTCAACTCCCCTCCTAGAAAATGCAGTTTGGAACCTGGGTACCTGCTCCCCATGGGAACCATGCTGTTACCTCCACCAAGGCCTCCACCAAGAGCTGTGAACACAGGACAGGTCTCACTTCTCCCCTGTAACCAACACTCAAAGTTACAGGGGTGTGTCTGACCTCAGTAAAGCATTGGGGAAAACCAAAGGGAATTACAACATATAAAGGAAGGAATTTTAAGCTGTCATCTAATAAAGGGGGAGGGGCCCATCCAGTTAAGGGAACACACCCGTCTCCTAATCTTGTTGACTTATTGTCCCATAGTGGAAATGAATCCCCACTGTGGGACTCTGTTGTTTCTTCCCATGGGGTGAGTCTAACTACAGCTTCCTCTTTTCAATGAAGTTCCCATCGCTATGCCTGGCCAACTCTGCCTAGAAGACTTTAATGGCTCCACTAGGACAACCCATGGTGCCTCACAAGAATTCAGGGTCTACCTCTCTTTAAGGCCTCACCTTCAAACATGGCTCTGCATTTTTCCACTGGAAAAGTGTACACATAATACACACACACACACACACACACACACACACACACACACACATTCCCCCTCCATACCATTACCACATAGAAAAAAGACAATAGTAATGCTATAATCTTGTCCAGTATAGTGCTTCTCAACCATTAATGTGCATGTAAATCACCTGGAGTGGGGGCTGAAACTGTACTTCTTTTGTTTGTTTTTTAAAAGATATATTTTTACTAGAGGCCCTGTGCACAAATTTGTGGAAAAGCTTGGCCCTCACAGCCCCTCGCAGCCCCTTACAGCCTCGGCTTCATCTGGAAGATCATAGGACAGTCGTCCAGAAAGATGTCCAGGTTGTCCTGCTGTTCAATAAAGATATTAGTTTTTTATTATATAGGATTGATTTCAGAGAGGAAGGGAAAGGGAAAGAGAAATAGGAACATCAATGAGGGAGAATCATTGACTGGCTGCCTCTTTCATGCCCTCTGCTGAGAATCAACCCCCCAACCTGGACATATGCCCTAACCAGGGATCAAACTGTAACTTCCTGGTTCCTAGTCAACACTCAACCACTGAGCTGCACTGGCCAGGCTGAAACTGTATTTCTAACAAGCTCCCAGGTGGTCCTGCTGCTACATGGCCCATATGCTGAATAGCAAGGATCTAATTAATATACAACTATAGTCAACATTATTCAGTTGCCTCAAAATATCTTTTCCAATGCAGTTATTATTCTTTTCCAATGCAGGATCCAGTGAGGAGCCACTGCATTACATTTGGCCATCTTGTCCCTTTAGGCAGAGGTTGTGAGCTTTTTATTGACTTCTCACTTAGTTACACAGAGACCCAGTGAGAGTGTTATTTCCGCCCCACCCCAGAGACCCTCTCCATTAAATATTTGAACAAGGACCACACTCCTCACAATCGCAGTGAAGGAGAAGCAGAGGAGAGAGTGATGTCTTGTCCAGTTACATCTGGAAGGAAGCACGTGGAGATGACATTGTAATAAGTAGGTTCTATTATGTGTGGGGTTTTTTTTTTAATGTAAACACACATAATAACCTAGACTTTCTGAAGCAAGTGCAAGGATATGGTGCCTAACTCAGAATAGCAGCACAACATTCAAACACAGCTGCAAAGAGTTTTACTGCCCTTAGTCCCAGACTTAAAGATCTTACCATTCTCTCTAGAGAAAATTAGAGTCCAATGCTACATATAAGCATGGTAACACCCAGTGGGTGTTCAAACTTAATTTCCGACTTTGCAGAGCTTAGAGTTTGGATCATTTTAATCCCTCCTACAGTAACTCTCCCAAGGACTCAGCAGGCAGGATGGGCCCTGGGAACATACAACTGTGCAAATCCCACTACAACGTCCAGTGTGGGTTGTACAATTTCCCTCGCTCAGTGTGACCATCACCACTCAGTGCAACCATCATCTCTGCTTTCTCTTTCCAGTGGCCTTTGCTAAAATGTATATGTTACACAGAAGGGAGGATGATAGACTAATTCTTCGGTTTATCTGGCTAGCAAAGACTAAAACCTGAAGAATCAAGAAACAGGATAGGATATTTTTTAGGTTGATGGGGGAGAAGGATTATGTGACTTCATAAAGACTTCTCTGTGTAGGAGGAGTGCAGAGGCAGGGAACCTAGATAAACTAGAAGCACAGTAGATCAGCTGCACCTGGCATTTGAGTAAGCATCTCAAGAAAGGAGGCATTGAAAGAAGACCAAGAAGTTTCTTGGAGGGAACCAAGATGGCGGCATAGGTAAAACACCTATCTTGCCATCATACTCAACAATTTTAATACTACAACTTAACGAAAGAACAAACACCTTCCAGAATCACCAGAAAGCTGGCCGAGTGAAAATTCCACAAATAAAAGTGAAAATAAGACACTGTGACTTGGAGGAGCGGCGGCGGACAGCGTTGAAAGATTCCTGTGGAGAGAGGTTTGGAGTGTGCGCGCCAGCGGAGAGGGCGGGCTGCTGAAAACTGGCCAGTTTTCTCGAACGGGGAGACAAAGACCTCCCACTGGGCTGATTCTCCAGCTCTGGGCTAAGTCCAGGGAACCCACTATCATACGGGGTGAAAACTGAACAGTGGGAGGGCACGCCGAAACTTGGGCGCTGCAGGGGTCTCCTGGCTTGTGGAGAAGGCAGCTTGCGAGAACAGCTCGGCTGCTTGACCGCGCAGAGAGCGCTCTGCGACTTGCTTTCTCATTCAGAAAACCGTCAGACTGCTTTGTTTTACAACCCTGGGTGAGACATTGGGCGTGCAGAGTCATTTGGGGAGAGTCTGAATTCCCCGGCAGCTGGTGGAGCTCCACAGCAGCTCTCTCTCAGAGGTGCTGGCAGCCATTGCCCCCAGCACAGAGTCCCTAGGACCGCATAGGGTGGAGCTAACGCTGTCTGCTTGGCCTGGAGACTCCGCCCATCCAACCTGAGCACAGCTGAACTTCACAGACAATTGGCCTGGAGGTCAACCCCTCCAAGTGCTAACAATGATTAACTTGAGCTTAACTTCAGCAAGACTGTGCATATCCACCCATATCCACCTCAGGTAACTGGGGAGGTTGAGCCACTGTCCCTAGTAGGAAGTCTACCACACAAAGCTAATTGACCAACTCAGGGAAGCAGCCACCATGCAGAGACATGGAAAGAAATCAGATGTGAAAGAAATGGAGAAAAAAACGACTGGACATGGAATTCAAAACCACGGTTATAGGGTTTTTCAAGAGGCTCCAACAAAAGGTCGAGGCCTATAAGGAATTAAGCAAGACTGCAAAGGAAATGAATGAGTCCTACAAGGAAATGAATGAGACCCTCAAGGATATGAACGAGACCTGCAAGGAAATGATCAAGACCAACGTGGAAATGAAGGAGACTCTCAAGGATATAAATGAGACTCTTAAGGATATGAAAAAGGACCAACCAGAAATTAAGCATACACTGACAGAAATAAAAAATATTATACAAAGACCTAAAAGTGCTCTGGAGCATCCCAAGAACCAAGTTAAAGATTTGAAATACAAGGAGGTAAAATCCACTCAGCTGTAAAAGCAAAAACCAAAAAAATCCAAAAAATTGAAGACAGTGTAAGGGGCCTCTGGGACAACCTCAAGCATACTAACATCCGAATTATAGAGGTGCCAGAAAAAGAGAGAGACCAAGACAATGAAAACCTATTTGAAGAAATAGTGACTGAAAACTTCCCACACCTGGTGAAAGAAATTGACTTAGGAGTCCAACAAGCGCACCGAACCCCAATATATAGGAACCCTAAGAGGACCACACCAAGGCACATCATAATTAAAATGCCAAGAGCAAAAACAAAGAGAATATTAAAAGCAGCAAGAGAGAAACAGTTGGTTACCTATAAGAGAGCACCCATACAATTGTCAGCGGATTTCTCAACAGAAATGATGCAGGCCAGACGGGAGTGGCAAGAAATATTCAAAGTGATGAACAGCAAGAATCTACAACCAAGATTACTCTGTCCAGCAAAGCTATCATGCAGAATTGAAGGTCAGATGAAGTGCTTCGCAGATAAGAAAAAGCTAAAGGAGTTCATCACCACCAAACCAATATTATATGAAATGCTGAAAGATATTCTTTAAGAAGAGGAAGAAGAAAAAGATAAAAGTGTAAATTAGGAACAACAAACACACATCTATCAACAAATGAATCTAAAAATCAAGTGAATTAATAAGCTGATGAACAGGATAAACTGGTGAATGTAACAGAATCAAGGACATAGAGAGGGAATGGACTGACAATTCTTGGGAAGAAAGGGGGTGTGGGAAGTGCAGCAAGAGACTGGACAAAAATCATGCAACTATGGGAGAGGACAGAGGAGGGGGGTGAGGGCGGAGGGTGGGATGGGTGCCAGGTGGAGGGGAACTACGGGGGGGGGAGGGAACAATGTAATTAATATACTGAACAATAAAGATTTTAAAAAAAAGAAGAAGTTTCTTGTTCACCAGCCTCACACTTTGTCCTTTGTCCTCAACCCATCATGCTCCCAGGCAGCACAGGAATTATTTCATAGAATGGAAAAGAATTAGAAAGTTGTAGAGCCAGAACCATCTATACAACATTTTTATAGAAGAATTTTAGTCTCTGCTTGAGCATTCCCTCTCTGATGCCCTTACAAAATACATACTGCTAATAAGCTAGCGATGCATTCACCATGGGCATCATTCTAAGGGCTTTATACACATTCACTCAGTCTTTTAATATGCACAACAGCCCCAAAATGGTGATTCTATTACTATTCCCATTAGGACACTAAGGCACTGTGAGATTTAGTAACTGGACCAGATGACACATGTCTAAATTGGCCCTAAGCAGTGGGATTCCAAGACCAATGACTTTAACCACTTCTCTAAACTGCCTCCCAAGAGGACTTGCTGCCTCATGGAAGTTTAAATCCTAAAATATTCAGCACATATTTACTCACTCAACTCACAATTTTTAGATTCATAATGCAATGATTGTACCTTGTTTTTCCTATTTTCTATATTTTACTTGTGGTAGGTTCAGCACAGATGTCCCAGGAAAAATCTTGTGCCAGAGAGGAAAGATAAAGATTCCTTCTATAATTCATCCATGACAGGAAGCTTCCCAAGGATGCAGGAGGAGTTTGAGAAGGGATTTTGACGGGGGGGGGGGGGGGGGGGGGGAGGAAAGAAAAAAAATGGCTAAATATTATCCCTGAGATAGATGATGACTTCAAATTGATAAACTTTGTCCCAACCTTTCCATATTGGTGTCTAATAGACATCTCCAACTTAAGTCCAAACAAAAATACTTGACTTCCACCACCAGTCTCTAAACCTGCTCTCACTCACCTCATTAAATCATACCATTGGTCACCTGGTTTCTTATGTCAAAAACATAGGAGTCATCCTAGATTTCTCTCTCTCTAACTTTCACAGCAGTTCCACTGGCAAGTCCTATTGGTTGTACCTTCTAAAGATATCCAACATACAACCATTTCTCCCCATCTTACCATCCCTGTCACCTCTTTAAGTCTAGGTCACTATCATCTCCTGCAGGAGCCTCCCATCTGGTCTACCTTCTTCTACTCTTGCTAACCTAAAGACTCTAATCCACTTGGCAGCAGTGATCTTTAAAAACATAAGTCTCATCCTTTTCCTTTATGCTCAGGACTCTCTAATGGCTTCTTATGAAACTTACAATAAAATTAAAAGTTTTCATAATTTTCAACAATGTAGATGCTATATGATCTGGTCCCTGACCATCTCTCCAAGATCATCTTCCACTACTGTCCCCTTGCTCATTTTACTCTAGCTACATTGCCTTCTTGCTGTTCCTAAAATATCTTAAGTTTATTTCCTTTTGCATTTGCCAGAGTGCTTAAATTGCTTTTCTTTGTTCCAAAATCTTTGTAGGGCTCAGTCCCTGATTCCATTCAAATAGCACCCCCTCAGAAATGACTTCTCTGGGCATACTTTCTAAAATAGCTGTTTACACTACATCTAACCATCATTCTTTATCTCTTTAATCTGCTTTACTTTTCTTTGTAGCACTTATCACTCCTGAAATAATATATTTATTGCTTACTACTTCTAACTTATCCCTTTACATTATAAATTTTGTGGGAACAAGGATATTATCATATTCACACTTGTTTCCTCAGTGCCTGGCACATTGTAAGTGCTCAATTAATATAATTTACTTTATAAATATAGTCTAAAAGCCCAAAATGTATTTTTAGATTTTCTTTCTTGCTGATATCAAGATCCATATTCCTCACTGTCTGTGACATTTATGTTCCAAAGGAAACTCAAACTCAGCATGTTGAAAACTGAGCTCATTATTACTTCCCACCTCTTCCCCAAGCTGTCATTCCCAAGCATAATTAACAGCACTAGTCTTCACCCAGGCCCCCAAGACATAAATCCAGGCATCATTCTACATTTCACCCTCTCCCTTGCCCCTAATCTATTACCAAATTCTGTCATTTCTACTTGTATCAGAATTGCTCTTAGTTACAGACAACAGAAGCCACTCTTGCTGTTTTAAGAAAGGAAAAATTATTAGGTAGCACACAGAATCATCAGGAGAGCCCAAGAGCCCAAGAGCCCAACTTGGAGGATCTTTAGACAGGAACATTGCCCAAGTACTCTACCAAGGTGTTCAGTGGAAATACTGCTCCAGCTACTGCTGGTACAAGTTCTTAGATAGCAACAAACTTCAGGGTGGAGAGTGACGGCTAGGACCGCTGCTTCTCAAGACACAATATCCCATGGCCATCCTTGTCAGAATGGACTTCATGTGCTATCTCCTTCTTCACATCTTTCTTTTCTAAAACAAAGTCCTGATGGACATCTGAGGGGTAGAGCCCAGATCACATTCCTGCGCCACATCTGACAAGGAGGCTGGGCAAGTGTGTTTGTGGCTTCTTCTTTAAGAAGACTTAGAGTAGGGAAATTCCCCAACCATATGAAGGATGTTCAAGAAATGCCCCTCAACCACAGGCATCACCCACATCCGTTCACTTTAGCTGCTATTGCCCAAATTAGTGCGCCTACCACCATTGACTCAGCTCAAGTCTTCATAGTTGTGGTCTTGACTAAGGTAACAATCTCCCTTCCTCTTTTCTCAACTCCACACTTATGCTAGAGCAATACATCTAAAAGCAAATCTTACCATGTTACTCCCTTATGTATATCCATTATTTAAAAATAAACAAAAAGTCCTTCAAAAGCTCTCATTGACTAAAAATGAAGTCCAAATCCTCTAGTTGACATCTAGAGCTTCTTGCGACATAGTCCTTTCCAAGATCCTCTTCTCACTCGGGATCCTGTACTTCATCTCCACCAAACTCTTTGCTCTTCTCCAAACACTGCTTGTTCTCTCTCCTACTTCTTTCCCTTATACATTACTGTTCCTTGAAATAGCTGACTCCTCAACAAATTCTTGCTCATCCTTCAAAGCTCATCTCAAGCATCACTCCCTCTCTGCATCTACCATGATCCCTCATTCAGGAAAAGACAGTATCCACTTGGCTCTACCTCGGCCCCTACCTCCATCTGTATTTATTCCATTATTTTGTAATTGTTTGCTTGTACATCTGTCTCCATGACAAGATGGAGCGCGACTGTGAGTTCTTTGAAGGCAGAAACCATCGCCTTATTTTTGTATCCCTAACAAGGTTGGCTCATGGCAGAAATGAATGAGTATGTGGAAGAAAGAATAAATAAACGAAAGGGTGAAGCTGTGTATATTACTCTACATTTAGAATCACTCTCTACCCTGCATAGCCAGAAGACTTTCCTTACCCTTTTAAGTTATTATTATTTTTATTGTGCTTGAAATACAACTGCTTTTTTCTGTGAATTCAGAGACAGCAAGCTCCTCGAAGGCAGGAAGTCGTATCTTTTTCACTTCTATGTCTGCCTATTTGTACTAGTTTCCTAGGGTTGGCAAAATCAAACCATACAAACTGGGTGGCTTAAACCACAGAAGTGCACTGTGTCTCAGTTCTAGAGGCTGGAAGTCTGAGGTCAAGGTGTAGGCAGAGCTGTGCTCCCTCTGAAGACACAGAAAGAGTGTGCTTCAGCCTCTCTCCTCACTCCTGGTAGTTTCTTGGCTTGTGACAGCAGAACCCTAATCTTCACATGGCGTTCTCCCCGTGTGCCTGGTCTCGGTGTCCAAATTTATCTTCCATAAAGACAGTCACTTTGGATTAAGGCCCACCCTAATGACTTCATCTTAACTTGATCATCTGCAAAGACCCTATTTCCAAATAAGGCCACATTCACAGAGACTGGGGGGTTAAGACTTCAACATATCGGGGGGGGGGGGATGGGGGGGGACGGTGCACAATTTAACCCATAAATATCCCATGTCCAGCAAAGTGTCTTACAGTTATCAGGTGTTCAGTTAAGGTTTGTTAAAGACCTTGAGAGCTCCTAGTGAGACCTGGCTTCTAGCCAGTGTATTTGAGACCCTCCACCCACAGGCAAGGATGAGGTGCGTGAGTGTTGTCTGGTGGACACATCATTCTCTGCTAAATCTCTGCAGGGCTGGTGAGTGGAGAGGAGTTGTAGTGAATACAGGTTATCTTCTCTTCGAAAACAGTATTTTCTCCCAGGAAGGTTATAATATCCTTGGGCTCATCTGTAGATAAGAAGAAAGGGATTTGGGCTGGCTGTTTGTATGGCAGTGGTGTTGGGCCAAGCGGTTGTAAACATGCCATCCTGTGGAATGTGTCTGCCTGCTTCGCTTGGCAGATTCCTCAAGGACTGGATGAGCTCCAGCCAATGTCCGAGGAGTCTCTGCCTCCTTACTTGGGGCCCAAAAGAATCTATCCTGCTGTCCAGAGTCCACCCCTCTGTGCCTTCTTATCCTGCCCTCAGTACTGGCCTCAGGGAAGAGTTCTTTTATTCTGTTTTTAAAATTTAGATACATATCTTAGATGCCTGGTACTTTCTGCATCTCATGTCATTTGATCTTTATCATAGTACCGTGAAGCAGAGTTCTCATTTAATTGCAGAATACATCATATAGAAAATGAACAAATTTTATCTGTAGAACTTTAAAAATAGTAATGAAATTGGTAATCACTGCCCAGGATAAGAAACAGAACATTACCAGTATCTTAGAGGCTTCTGTGGACCTCTCTCCAACTATATTGTCCTTCTTCCCTGCAAGAGAAACATCTGAATTTTATTAATAATACCCGTGCTTTTCTTTATAGTTTGCCAACTATGTGTATGCATCTCTTAGAGCATAATACTTAGCTTTGCCAATTTTTGTTCTTTCTATAAATGAAATCATATATAAATGGAATCATACTTTTTTCTTTTAGTCATCATTATGTTTTTTTTCAATTCTTCCATATTAATACCTGCAATAGTAATTCAATTATTTTCTTGGCTGTGTAATTTTCCATTGTATAAATATACCAGCATCTATTTATTCTACTCTTTACAGACATTAGGAGTGTTACCAATTGGAACTATTATTAAAAAATGCTATTAGGGACATCTTTCTGCATGTCTTTTATTGTATAGACAGTTTCTTTAGGCTACATGCTAGAAGGTATGAAGGATGAGGTCAGATTATGAACATTTTAATTTTACTAGATAATGCCAAGGTGTTTTTGAAATGCGAATACCAAGTTAAACTTCTGCTAACAATAGGTTAGAGGTTTCATTACTCACAGCCTTGCCAATATGTGGAATTATCAGAATTAATATTTTGACCATCCAGTGAGTATGAAATTAAAATTTTTAAAAATATTTTTATTGATTTCAGAGAGGAAGGGAGAGAGAGAAAGAGATAGAAACATCAATGATTAGAAAGAACCATCAATTGGTTGTCTCCTGCATGTCCCCCACTGGAGATTGAGCCCACAACCAGGAATTCAATCGTGTCTCCTGGTTCATAGGTCAATCTCAACCACTGAGCAACACCAGCCAGGATAAAATTATAATTTCAGTATGTATTTCCTGGATTACTAAAAAGAATAAGTACTGTTGAAGTTTAACTTCTTCCTCATGAAGTGCAACTTTTTGTCCATTTTGCTACTGGGTTATGTTGCCATTTTCTTAATGATTTATAATAACTTTTAATATACACTGAATACTAGTCCTTTTAAATTACTGAGTGTATGTGTTGAAATATCTTCATATTTTGATTTCTTTCTTTCTTTTTTACTCTCTATATGGAGTCTCTTGAGGACAGATATTTAACAGAAGTGAATTTATCAGTTTTTCTTTTATCATTTGTTTTTTTGTCTCTTGTTTAAAGAAATCTTTCTTTACCCTTAAAGTATCATAAAGCTATTCTTCTAATTTATCCGCTAAAAGATTTATACCTTTACTTTTAATATTTAAGTCATTATTTCACTTGTACTTAATGTTTAGTTATGACTTTCATTGCTGCTGCTGAAAAGAGTCAATTGTAACTGTTGGTCCTCTGAAGGTAACCTAAATTTCCTCTCTGATTGTTTTTATAGCAGCTTTATTGAGATATAAATCACATACAATAAAATTCACTTTTTAAAGTGCACAATTCAGTGTTTTTTAGCATATTCATAATCATACAATCTTCACTTCTATCTAACTTTGGGACATTTTCATCAACTCTCTCCCACAAACTCTGCAATCATTCGATGTCATTCCTATAACCTTCTTTCTGCCTCTGATAACCACTAATCTTTCTGTCTCTTTGGATGTGTCTATTCTGGACAACATATAAATGAAATCATACACTATGTGTGGCCTTTTCTGACTGGGTTCTTTAATGTAAGCATAATGTTTTTATGGTTTATTTATATGTTAACGTTTATCGGTACTTTATCCCTATTTATGGCTGAACAATATTCTATTGTGTAGATATACCACATTTTGTTTATTCATTTATCTGTTGATAGACATTAAGGTTGTTTATTTTTGGCTATTTTGAGTAATCCTGCTATGAATGTGCAAGTTTTGTATAGATGTTTTCAATTATATTGAGTATACATTTAGCAGCTGACTTGTCATAGTAATTCTATGTCTGAAGACCTGCCAAACTATTTCCCAAAGTGGCTACATTATTTTCTCTGGTAGCTTTTAATACATTTCTTTTTATTTATTTTTTATTGTTTAAAGTATTACATATGTCTCCTTTTTCCCCCATTGACCCTTCCCCGGCCACTCCCACCCCCCACTCCAAGACCAGCCCCCACTGCTCCAGTGTCCGTGTCGATTGCTTGTGCTAATATGCATGCACGCAAGTCTTTTGCTTGAGATCTCACCACTCCCACCCAACTCTCCTCTGCCTTCCTTCTGAGGTTTGACGGTCACTTCGCTGTTTCTTTGTCTCTGGATCTACTTTTGTTTATCAGTTTACGTTGTTCATTATATCCCACATATGAGTGAGATCATGTGATAATCTATCTTTTTCCGACTGGCTTATTTCATTTAGCATAATGCTCTTCAGGTCCATCCATGCTGTTGCAAATGGTAAAGGTTCCTTCTTTTTTATAGCAGCATAGTATTCCATTGTGTAGATGTACCACGGTTTTTTAATTCACTCATCTGCTGATTTTTTTTTTTTTTTATTCTTTGGTGGTCTGAAGTTTTACTATTATAAGTGGATTTTTTCAAATTCTTCTTCAGAGCCATTGAGATTCCTGAATCTAAAAGATTGAAGTATTTAAATTATTTTGAAAAAAAAAATCTCAGCCATCACCTCTTCAAATACTGTTTCCTCTGCATTTTTTCTATCATTTTCTCTAATAATTAAAAGTATACTAGACTCCAGTCTATTCCTATTTGGTTTCTTATAATTCCCATCTCTTTATCATTCTGTGCTGCATCCTGGGTAATTTCTCCACTCTTGTCTTCCAGTTCACCAGTTTTCTCTTCAATGTCAGTGCCTTATATGGCTCATCCATTACATTTTAAATTTCAATTAATAATTTTTTATTTCTAGAAGCCCTTTTAGGGTTCCTTTTCAAATTCTCTCTTGTTCCCTGCATATGTTTGCAAACTTTTTGTTTTTTTTCTTGAAGCAATTAAACTTAATTTTTCAATACTGAGTCTAATTGTCTGATTCCTGAAAACTGGGGTTTAGCTTCTGCTCTTTCCCCGCTTCTCGTTCTTAGTGGCTCGTTTTCCATTTTGTTTTATTTTACTGTGAGTTGCTCATTTTCTGAAATTCAGCTGAAAATTTTGCTTAAGGCCTAGATTGAAGTTGAGTTCCTCTCAGAAGATTCAAATTGCTTCTGCCAGTCTCCTGGGGGAGCAGTCTGGTCTTACTTACTTGAATTCTTCACTCAAAGTATTTTGACCACACAAGTGGCATGCATTTAGCGGCCTAAATCCTTATGAAGACTCAGTAGTGATTTCAGTCTTGGGGGAGAAGCTGTTTGGTCCCTCTACCCAGGAAATAAGTCAATACAAGCAAGTATCCTAGTTATCTCCTTTTATGTGGCAGTTTTTTCTCTTGTTTGTGCCTTAGGGATCTTAATTGGTGCCAGGGTGTCTTACTCCATCTCCACTCTGGGGAAGCTGTAGGCTTTATCTCCTGCCTCTGGAGTCCTGTGCATACATCAAAGTCGAAGTTCAAGTTTCCTGGCCTAAGCCAGGGTGAAATTCACCTTGTTTCTCAGTGACCTCTGAATTCCTGCTGTTTACTTCCTTTTTGGGATTCATAGAATCTTTACTTTCAAGCACTTTAACAATGTGCTTATTAAAAACAAACAAAAAAACAATAAAAACCAACACACTTTGTCTTCTCTTTCATGTTAGTTGCTTTGGTTGGAAGGATCACTCAGGGGACTGAGTTTGTCACACTGCTGAAACCGAAACCCAGGTGGTCTTCTCCAGATGAGGACCATGAGGATTAACATATCCAAGTCCAGAAGCCAGCAAGTGAGTAGTGCCAACACTTGGGCGGAGCCACAGGTAGCCTGACCTCTCCCACAGCACTTTCCAGGTGGGAGGGATTTGATTTAAAGCTAGAGACTCTCAAGTAAAGGTCTCAGGGAGGCTTTTGTATTCCCTGGGGAAATGGAAGTTAATATTGTGTCGAGGGAGAGTAGCACCTTCCCTTTGCAGTCTCCTTTTCCATGTCATCTGCCCTTTAATACTATCTTCATTCATGAATCTGGCACGTTTTTTTGTTTTGTAACATATGAAGAGGCAGCGGGTAGGGATCTTCATAGAACCAGCCGAAATCAGATTATCCCTTTATGTCTTCATTCAACAGATGTTTATTGAGTAATGTGTTGCTCTGGGGGGATTCACTGAAAGTGAGACCCAGTGTTTGCATTCATGCAGCTTACAGCTGGTGGCAGAGACAGAAGAGCGGACCAGACTTGTACAGCTAGGATGGCTGCCTCAAAGGGGTAAGCACTGAGTGCCATAGCAGCACTACGAAGTGAGGGGTCAGGGACAGATTTTTGGAAGTGACATCTAAACTGAGACCTGAGGGCAAGCAGGGATTGGCCAGGCAGAGAGAAGAGGCCACAGTGTTCTTCCAAATGCAGGGATCCTGGGCCCAGGAATTAAGGTGGGGGGTGGCAAGAGACAAGGCTGGAAGGTGGGCAGGGGAGATGGAAAGGGTCTTGTCATTGCCTTAAGAAGTTTGGACTCTGCCTGGAGGGAAGTAGGGAACTATAGAGGGTTTTTTGCTTTTTTAAAGGAGAATTCATTTAGATAAATTGCTCTGGCTGCATTATGGGAAATGGGTTTCAGGGAGAAATACAATCACGGCAGCAGGGGAATGAGACAAAATATTTAGGAAATGGGCTTTAAAGCAGACACCGAATTCCAATTCTGACTCTATTACTTTAGGCATATTACATAACCTCTTTTGCCTCAGTATTTTCTTCTATAAAGCAATAGTACAATAGGATCAATCTTACAGAGTTGTGAGACTTAAATGACTTTTCACATGTATAGTATCTTTGACAATACTTAACATATATTAAGAGCTTGAACCTATTATTATTTGAATAAACAGGACTCAGTGGGTGATTAAATAGAAGAGGTGGGGGAGATAAGAGTCCAAAATGGTTAATGGGTGTTGAAGCCATAAGGAACCCAGATGGAGGTGCACATTAACTCAGTGAAAGGAGCTAGTGGGACATTCATGCAGAAATGCCTCCTATCAGCCGGTATCCTTACTTTCTTCTCTTTTATCCCTGAGACAAGAGAAGGACATGAAGAATCGGGGGATGTGATAGTAAGGTTCAGTTTCTGCCTTTCAGGGTCTAAGAAAACTGGTAAGTGCTTTGCTAGAAGAAACCACACGGTGCAGATGGGATGGTTCCTACCTGAGGTCGGGTGGCCAGGAAGAAGTCCCTGCAAGGAGTTATTGAGCTGAACTGTGAAGGTGATGGGGAGCAGGGAGAGGATGAGACAGGAGCTGTTCTAGGGAGAGGGGAAACGTGCAAAAGCAGAGCAGTAAGAGAACAAAGCCAAGGCTGAGGAGACAACAGTGGGAGAAAAACAAGGAAAAGGCGGGGTTCTGATTCTATAAATGGTACTATGGAATTCAGAACCTTACCTCCTCTTCTCAACACCTACAATGAGCTGTTGACTTTTCTTCTTTCTCCTTTACCTTTTCTGGAAAACTTGAATGCCTCCAACACGCAAGATGCTCTTGCCCATTGCTGGCACGTAGTCAAAATAGTTAATAGCAAGTCTACTTTATCAGCGTGGTAGGTTGGTACACACTGTCTTTGGGGGGCCTGGACTTCTCTGTAACTCTACATCAAAGGGGTTCACTCCAGGGAGTGGAGTCGCGCCCTGGCTACCTTTCTCTCTGTGGGACCCCCAGGGCAGACAACGGGCTGTGATGGTAACGAGAAAGCCTCTGTTCCTCTTCACGTGTCGAGTCTGTGGCAAGGAGCCAGCCAGCACCCTGGACTTCCCTCACTGTCCAACTCACAACATAATTTGTTCTTTCCGCCTTCGAGACTTGGTAGAGCCATCCAAAATTTCAGCCAAAAATGTAGCTGCAGGCCAACACTGACAGAACATCCTCATGATTTTCCAACATCAGGAGTGCAGGTGTGCAAGTCCTGGCTCTCCGCAGGCCTCAGTTATTGTGAACTGCCTGCAGCAGCCCACAGCACCCTCCCCAATCTTCACCCCCCAGATTCAGCCCTGTGAGTTGTGGGCTGCTGATTCCACATGCCCAAGTGAAATTTGCTGAAAACTTGCACGTTGGTGTTTGTCAAATAGTTGGGCTACCTGGAGTGAGGGTCAGAGCTAGCCAGGGCACTTTCTAGAGTCACTGATATTCTTCCAGGTGGTTACTTGCTCCTCACTCCACCTGCTCATTTAGTACTGGGGAGACAGCAGGTTTAGTGAAAGCCAGATCTGGGTCCAAATCCTAGCTCAGCCACTTACTAGTGTGACCTCAGACAAGCAAAGCCTCTATTTCCTCACCAGTAAGAGCCCTTATAAAATAGGGATGATAATAACTACTTTCATGCATTATTAGGAGGATTAGAAACAATTACATAAGAGCCTAACATGTAGTAAGTATTCAGAAATTGACAGCCACATAACATTTGGTAAGTTCATAGCATTTGGTAAGATTTGCACCTTAGGGCATTGGACTGCATGATCTCAGAGTTTCTGAGAACAGAGCTATCCATCGGTGATGGCATGCCCGGTTTCCTGCCCAGCCAGGCAATGAAGTAGGTTGGTTGGTGGTGGGGAGGGTGGGGAAGTGATCATACTCTAGACTCCAGTGTTTCTCCTGATTCTTAACTCAGGTCCCATCAGACAGCAGGGAAGTTAAAGGGCACATCTTTGTCAGTGGGTCACCCTTTCTTTGGGCAGAGGCACAGAGTCCTCGTGTTCAGAAAACCCTTCTGTCTTCTTTATGAACCACTTTTATAGCTTCCCCAAGGTTAATATTTAATATATAATTCTATAATTAGCACTTCCCAGTCACCATCTCCAACTGGTCTACAACAACCTCAGGAACTTCAATGTGATGGAATCTTTAACACTCCCTTTCCCAGCCCATTTCATACACACACACACACACACACACACACACACACACACACATACACACCGCAGAGTTGGCTGAGAAGGAGGATGCAGGAGAAATTTGTCCCCTCATTCCTGATGGATCATTTCCTCACTCGATGCAGGTTGTATCTCAATCCAGCTGCAGTCTTCTGGACCAATTCTGGACAGGGAGTGTCAGATGTAATGCACATGTAATTTACCTTTCCGGTCTGCAAGCTTAAAATCCCCTCCACAGTTTTGCCTGAGCAGCCTGCAGGAATGCCAGGAAAAAACAGGATGCTGCAAGGCTCCTCAGGATAATCCTTTGGGATTTTGAGCAATCTTCCCAGCCAGACGTTACAATGTGCTAACACCCTTGTGAGTCATGAACTAACTCATGGTCAACTCTGTTTGGAGAACAGGATGAATAATTGAGAGTAACTGGGTGTTTGCCTGAATTAGACCTAACTCGGTATTTATTCTGTTTTCTTGTCTGTTTTCGCCTAAAACAAACATGTCTAGTTTCCCATCTTCCACATTTTCTGCCTAATCCTTTACTGGCTCTTAGAGGAAAGCCCAGTCTAAAGACTCCATTGGGTGGTCCTGCCCACTTCTCCAGCATCTTTATACTGAGCCAGAAAAACTGGACATGAGGGCAACCACATCCTTTGGGTGAAGAGAGTGGTATACATGCCTAAAAGCCATAAACTTAATTTTCTTTTACTTTTTCTTTGAGAATAATTTTAGACTTATAAAGAGGTTGCAAAAGTAAAAAAAAAAGTTTTCCCACTAATACCTGTTTTTGTTGTTGTTCCAGGATCCATTCTGGGATCCCACGTTGTATTCCATCTCAAGCCTTTCTAGTTTCTTTCCATTTGAGACAGTTTCTCAGTCATTTGTTGCCTGTCATGACCTTGACTAATTTGAGGAGTAATAGTTATTTTGTAGAATGTCTCTCAATTTGGATTTGTCTAATATTTTCACATGGTTAGATTTTTGGCAAAAACACCACAGAGGTGATGTTATGCTCTTCTCAGTACATCATATCAAGGGGGACATGATGTCAGTATGCCCTATTTACTGGTGATGTCAACCTGCATTCCTGACTAGAATAATCTTCTTTTTATGCTTAGCTTCTAAACATACTATTCCTCTATTCCTCGTCTCCAATTATCTTTATTCCTTTTGTAAGTTCATCCTTTTCCATGGGTTTGAATATCATCCATTAATACCCTAAATATACCAAAATTTATATTTTTATTTCAGATCTCTCCTTTGAACTTTAAACCATATGTCCAACAGTCTACTCAATCTTTCCACTTGGATATATAATAAGGACTTCAAGCCTAATATTCAGAACCAAACTGCTAAATTTCTAGCAGTTTTCTACATCTTAGTGAATAGCAACCCAATAGGTCAAGCCAAAAGTCATTCTTTATTTGGTGTCATCATTTACTCCTCTCTCTCTTTCTCACTATATCCAACCCATCTGAAAATATTGCTGCTTCTATATTAAAAATCTATCCAGGATCTAACTACTTCTTATCACCTTCTCATCAACCACACTGATCTAAACCACCACCACCATCTTCCACTTAGATTATTGTAATGGTCACCCACTGATGTCCTTGATGTTGGCCTTGTCCCCTAGTGTCTTTTCTCATTACAGCCACAGTAATCTTTAAAAATGTAAATCAGATTATGTAATTCACCTGCTCAAAACCCTTCGATAGCTTCCCAGCCCACCTACTTAAGAGATAAAACCTTTTTGCAGTGGCCTACCAGGTCCTACACGATCCAATTTGCCACCTTCCCCAATCACAGCTCTGTCATTTCATCTCTTACTGCTCTCACCCTTGCTGTCCCTTGAAAATCATCAAGTGTGCTCCTGCTTCATGTTTTCAGTCCTCTCTTTCAGTAATCCCCCACTTAGTCAATAGCTCAGAAAATTCAGTTGTACAAATGGGAGCCCCATAATAACCCTTGACACCTCCCTCTCCTTCATGTCCAATTCATCATCAAATCCTATGCTTTTTCCTTCACATAAACCATGCTCAAAATTGTCAACTTTTCATCTCTTTTGCTAAAACCCAGGTTCACATTATCTCTCCTCTCTGATCTCTTTGACCACTGCCAGTTACTTCTTCTACTGTAGCCCAAGAAGACATTTTGAACTGCAAATATAATCAAATTGCAGCCTATCTACATCCTCCTTAATGGCTTCCCACTGCTGGTAAATGCGAACAACAATCCTCAACATGGCCTACACAGCCCTCCTGGTATGGTCCGACCTTTCCATACCCCACCCATGCTGGCCTTCCCTCTATTCTTCACAAGGCACCATTCCTCCCTTGCTACGGCCTGCTCCTCTATTTGGAAAAACACTTCACCCAACCCATCGTGGCCCACTCCCAGCCCTAGTTGAGACCAATACATACTCTCACTATGAATAAATTATCATTTTCCCAGAGGAGTCTCCCCAAGTCCTCAGTCCAGAGGAGGTTCCTTTGTTTTATATGGTCAAAAACCTTCCTTCTTTCCTATGGCATGCTTAGATAGCTTATAATTGCATGTAAACAGTATTGGATTTGCCTATTAGGTTGTGAATCTTATTATAGCAAGGAATAAAGTGTTATAACACACAGTTGGCATTCAATAAATATTTATTGAATGAATGGATAAATCAATGGATTAATGAAAATGAAATCATGTTTTTAAAAGATAGGTCTGGCAAAACAATTAATAGAAGGAAGAGACAGTGAAGGGAAGGCATTCGGTATAATTAAGAGGCCCTCAGAGTTACACAGGCCAAGAAAGAGGAAATGAAGTTCTAAACTAGAGTGTTGAGAGGGGACTGTCTTTGTGGAACTGTGTTATGCTACTGATATACCAGGTCACCACAAACAGCCCAGCCATGCTGTGCCCGGTGCTGGCTGTTCAGTACAAATGTAGTGGATGGTTACCACATGCCTGGCATGTCAGCAGTCTCCACACTGAGGGGATTTCTGTGGTGAGGACAAAAAGCACTTTCTAGAAGCTCTAGTCTGTTAAAAAGAAAAAGCCATTTGAATGACAAAGAAATTATAGCACCATTTTGCCATCCTCTGGACACTGAGGTTTTGTAAATAAACGGTTTCCTGAGTGTGTGTGTGTGTGTGTGTGTGTGTGTGTGTGTGTGTGTGTGTCCTGAACAGCCTCTAATGTAGTTGATTATATTTTCTATTCAAATGATTCCATTGCTACAAGAAGCAACTTCATTACCAGGAGGGCCCAGAGCCCAGACTATACTAGCTCCCTGTCATATAATTTAGCCTCAGTCATACCTCAGACAGTATTTATACAAGGTCACTTCTTCAGACCATGTCTAGCCTTCCCAAATGACAATATTATTTATGCCAAATGCTTCTCCTAGGGGGATGGAAAACTGCCAGCTCTGGTTTAATAGGCTATACGGACAGGCTAGAAAAACATCATTTGTAGCACACACAGTTTATGCATTTAGTGTATAACTAGGAGCACAGACTGATCATTGGAAACATGGCCGAAAGCTGGCCTCAGGAAAAAAAGCCACAAAAGCACTAAGGTTTGGATCTTTCCTCTCTGATATTAGTTTTGGAAGCCTTAGGTTCAGCCAGAATTATGAATGCACAAGAGAGAGCTGCCTCAGACTTCAGTGGCTACCTGAATATCCAAAATAGGGGGGAAACCTGCAAAAGGAAATTTAACTTGGGCGTCTGTGCCCAGCAGCCATCCTCATGTGGTTGCAAATTAATGTGACCATCCAGTGGAACAGGCAGCCCAGGGGCCCTTAGTAACAGAGAACAGTCTAACCCATTGATGTTAATTTACCAAATTATTCACATCCCACAATCTGGAATAGAAATCAGCAGCCAAAAAAATGCCTCCTCTACACCTTAGTCAAAACACCTATAAAAATCTAGATACCAGGAGGCAAAGTCTGGAACATAAACTACTCCATCCTGTTGCCAATGAGTTATTAAAATACAGAATGATGGAGCTGCCAGGGGTGTCTGGGCTAGGAACAAGCTCCATTCTTAGTGGTGTCTTTAATAAGACATTTGGTCAAAATATGTTGGTGACAACCTCTTTCTCTTAAAATCTAGTTAACGATGCTAGTCATACATTCCGCTTATTTCCTTGTGGACCACTGGGACTTAAAAAGCTCTCTGGTAGAGAATTAACAGACTTCAGGATACTGAGCTTTCGAATAGTGTAACCCATCTGTCCAGACTCACATGACTTGTTGATGATATATCACTAATAAACAATCTATTCTCTGTTGTCCTCTAAATAGGTGCTTATTACTCCTACGTAAAACTGCTGCATCTAAGCCCTGACCATCGTGCTTCAGTGTTTACAGTGTTGGCCCACACACTGAAGGGTTGCAGGTTCGATTTCTGATCAAGGGCATATACCTGGGTTGCAGGTTCAATCCCTGGCCACAGTCAGGATGAGTGGGGGAGGCAACCAATTAATGTGTCTCTCTTAAATTGATGATTCTCTCTCTTTCTCTCTTCTCTCTCTTTCTTGCTCCCCCTCCCTCTCTCTCTGTCACTCTCACTAAAAATAAATGGGGAAAAATTATTCTCAGGTGAGGATTGACAAGACAACAGCAACAAAATAACTGCATCTAATTTAAGTTTTAGAAAACAAAAATGTCAGATTATGAAGAGGTTTCAAAAGGACAAAATTGTTCCTTTGTATTAAGACCACTTGGAGTGGTCTTATTCTTTACAAAATGCATTTTAAAGGCTGTTGTATTTTTTATTTCAAGAGCTATCACCAAAGGAATTGTTTCCCATTGGTCCAATATTCATTAGGACTTAATATCATTTTCTATTAATAACATTAACACTTTATAATGAGCCCTAACAGGTTTGGCTCAGTGGATAGAGCATTGGCCTGCAGACCCAAGGTTCCCAGGTTTGATTCCGGTCAAGGCATGAACCTTGGTTGCAGGCACATACCGGTGGGAAGTGTGCAGGAAGCAGCTAATAGATGTTTCTCTCTCATCGATGTTTCTAACTCTCTATCCCTCTCCCTTCCTCTCTGTAAAAAAAAGTCAATAAAATATATTCAAAAAAAACACTTCATGATGAACATACTCTTAGCCAACAATGCTATGCCCAAGAATTACTTCAGAGCAATAATTAAAGAGATATCCAAAGGTGTGTGTGCAAAGACATTCACCACAGAATTATTTATTATTGGTATTAAATGTACAATAGAGAACCAGTTAAACAAATTAGCCATGTGATGAAATGCCACACAACCATAAAAATCATATTACAAAAGGTCACCATATAGTAAGTAAAAAAAAAGGATGTGACAAAATAATATATACCAAATATATGTCCAGACAAAATGGTATCAAAGTGCTTACCCATGCCCGAGCATCCCGGGCTCCTCCCAACCCCACACCTAGGGATGTGGGTGGTCTCTGAGAAGGAAGCTGAGGAGGTGACACTGACCTGACTTCATTTGTGTTTGCAGGCAGGTGAGACTTAGGGACATTTGGACAAGAACTTTTACTTACACTTTTATTGTTGTAGTAATTTGCTTCCTACCTGACAGCATCCAGGCAGGAAGGGATGGCACGAGCATTTTTTGCAGTTCCTCTCCCAGGGGTGGTTTGCACAGGGCCTGTGTGAGAGTTCACCTGTTCCTCCCTCTGAGTTGCTTTCTTTAAGTCAAGCGCGAGGAGCTGACTTCAGTCACACAGGAGATCCCCAACAGGAAAGCACGGCCATATGGTTTCAAACATTACAGCACTCATGGTTAACCCTTGAAACCATCTTCATGCCCATAGTTCCTACAGCATTGAGATTTATTAGAATATTGTAAATAAAACTTAGATAAACAGAAGCATGAAGCAGGAGACCCCACAGACTAAAAAAAAAAATAAGTTGGAAAAATAGACTTGTTTCATCAGCCTCTCTGGCAAGTAGATGTGGCTGATGATTTATTAAAACAGGAGCTTTTTCAAGGCATGATTATAGGGAAGAGAATGTTGAATAAAGCTTTTGCTTAAGAGCATCTCTGTATGCAGCCGCTCAACTTTGCTATTGCAATGTCCTGTGGGCCTCTCGAGCTCAGTACATTTGAAGCAGAATCGTTATCCTCTTCTTGCCTTAGCATCACTGGTTGGATGGGACCTGAACCGAAAAGACAGGTAGAGTAATAGAGGCAGCTAAGATCTCTGCAGGCAGGAGCACTGGTCAGGAGCATGGTAAGATTGGAGAAGAGTTCCAAGGACATATTCTTGGGGACAGGCCCCCGTTTGAGGAAGAGAGAGAAAAGATCAACTCATAGGGGTCAACTAAGAAGTCAGAGTATGAATGAGTGTCCTCTGTACTAAACCACATAAGCATCACTTGCTTTAAGATGGAGAGTTAGGTCAAAAATACAGTTTGAAGATAAGATAGTTTTGTTTTGTTGGATGGATGCTAATGCATCTTTACTTGGGGGTAAAATAATCAGATGTTCAGGAGAAGGTAAAACAAAATTATACTTACATTTTTCTAAGAGCTCAACTATTTCACTCAGGAGGAGAGGGGTAACTTTTTAAGTGGTAAGTGAGTAAAACAGGTTGATAAAGGAGGTCCAAAACATTGAATGAATCAAGAAAAACTTTGCAAATGGGTACACCTTGAAAGGCCTCTCCTAGCTGTATAGACTAGGTATTTGCATTCTTTAAGGTTCAAGTGACATTTTTGCTTGAACATATTATTAAACGGTAGGAGCTAGTGAGAGCTCACTTTTGTTTTCTAGGCCTAAGGGTTGTCTGGCTCCCTCTGCTTGGAAGTAACCACAGGGCTCCCTCACTCAGCAGCAATGCAAAAGCATCCTCCTCTAAGACTGGAGGGAGAAAATGGTTGCCTCTGTGGTGGAGAGGCTGGGATCAGACTGGAGTAATTGTGCAGTCAATTTGGCCCATCTCGGGGATTTTGGCTCTCAAATGGCAGGGCTGTGCAGACTAAACTAGAGGTTATTTTACAAGGATCATCAAAATCTTCATTTGCATGTGTGAAATTCCTGTGGAAAGGCTGGTTTTGAATCAAGTGTGTTGGGCCAGATTACAAATTGAATCTGCCAGTGTGAATGTGAACTGCATCAGCTAGATCTCAGCCCCTCCCACTCAGCCTTTCTCTTCTCTGGCCCAAAGCACTAGTCAGTGGTCTGAATTTCAACACAAGCAACCCCAACATCTGCCATTTGCATTCCAGCTAACAGGAAGGCATGAAGCTTTCTTAGAACAAGAAGCCATCAGCAGCCACCACCACAACAATGACGTTCGTTCGTTGAGTGCTTACATTGGGCCAAGTGCTTTACATGCATTGTCCCTCGGATCCTCACAACAATCCCATGTGGTAGGGTAATATTACCATTCTGCAGGGGAGATCACTGAAGCTTAGAGAGATTAGGAACAACTCATCCCAGTTTATGAAAGCAATGGATTGAAATGCAGATAGTCTACCTTCCACATCTATGCTCTCTGTCCTTTTTGCCTGATGCCATGTCCCTTCCACATTAGTAGGCTGGCTTCAACTGGCAATTAATAGCAGCAATGAACATGGGGGTCAAAACGGAAAGGTTCTGTGATATGATGATTAGAACTCAGTTCCCTTTTGTCGTTTTTATCATATAATGGAGCTATGTGAAATACAGAGAGCCTTCCACTTGCCAATGGTGATTCTAGTTCTTAAAACATGGCCATTATGTCCTAACTGGTTTGGCTCAGTGGATAGAGCATCAGCCTCGGACTGAAAGATCCCAAGTTCAATTCTGGTCAAGGGCATGTACCTTGGTTGCGGGCACATCCCCAGTGGGGGGTGGGCAGGAGGCAGCTGATCGATGTTTCTAACTCTCTATCCCTCTCCCTTCCTCTCTGTAAAAAAATCAATAAAATATATATTTTAAAATATGGACATTATGGCAGAGTATCTGCTCCACCTCTCTAACTCCTGGTAACAGTTAACTCTGTGACTGCCATTGTTTTTATCTCTGGAATTTAGAGCTTTCTCTGTAGGAAGTTGGGAAAAAGAAAGCAGCCCATAAACAAACTCCTAAATTTGACTGTAGGGAAGGGTGCCCATAGTGCCGCAGCCCCTTCCCCAGCCCCTCTTTCAGGGCTCATGCTAAGGATTGTCAGGGAAATGGGACCACTTCTTCTTTGGCTTGCAGATGCTTCAGAGTCATTGGCACACCTGTGGTTTTACAGGGATGTAACGCAGGTCCCTGACGTGCCTTTCAGGGAACAACGTAGCACGGTAGTGATACATTTCCCAGTTCTTGGTCCCTCCAGACATATGGAGGGGGGTGTCCTGTACTCATCACCTGGACAGCAGTCTGGCAACCAATGGCCAAAGTGGTTTATAACATCTGGATAACTGTTTCCAGATGTGGCCTTCCACTGAAATACTTGATTAAAAGTTTCACACTCAGCATCTTGAAATAACTGACATGTGCACAGAGAGTTTCTATCGTCTGGACCCAGAGTGGAAGCAGCAGGACCCTTGCAAGCAGGAAAGCAAGAATAGTTCATAGAATCTCAACAGCCCAAGAAATCCGTGAGGTCACGTGTCCATGGGGGTCCTCATTAAAGTCAAGCCAATGAAATTAGACCCGAGCCTGGAGGTAGCAAAATGGATTGGGTGAAGCAAGAGCTTTGGAATCACACACATTTGCGTGCAAACATAGACTCCAGCAGGGACTTCAACAAGGACTGCGCCTCTGGGAGCCTCAGATTTCTCCTCTGTAAAATGGGAACGCAACAGTCCTCAGGGAGGGGGTGAGATGTGCCTAGCACATAGTAGGCACTCAATACATGGCTGTTTCTCTTTTGAAAAAAATTATTGATTGAGTCTATACATTGAGTCTAACACAATTTTACTGTTATTTCAATTTTGCTGTTAGCAAAACAACCGTGGGACTAAGTTTCTTTTCACCCTTTATACAGAACATTAAGATTTTTAAAGCACAAACAATAGTAGCAGATGTTTGTAATGTGTCCTTTTGAGGAGGAGCTTAAACAATTTCCCACTAAGTTAAAAAAAAAATCCCTGAATTTGACTTAAAAACAGATTCAGACCAATCCTGACCCCTAATCTGCATCCTGTGGTCCCTCAAATCTAGAGCTACACAACCTTTATGTGGCACAGAAAAGGGAGTCCAGCTAGACTGAAGGTTGAGACTCACCAAACCTGAAAATGGACCAGATAAAATTATTCCCATGTAATAAGTCCAAGGAGGTTAAGTAATGTTTTAAGTGTTGGGTTGGAAGTTTAGTCCAAATGAGTAGGTTCATTTTATTTACTACATCATTTCTCCCTTTATCCTGAAAACCATTATCGACCTAATAATGGCTGTAATTTATGGAGCATCTGCCCCCTCCATGGCGGCGACACACACCTTTCCCACACCATTTCCATCTAACCTTCTTGATGACCTGCCTGTAAAGCAGGCATTATTATCATCCCCATTTTTTCAGGTAAGGAAATTGTAGCCCAAAGAAGTTAAATAGCTTACCACAGGTCATAAAGCCAACTAGCAGCAGACATGGAATTTGAACCCGTTAGTTTAGCTCCAAAGGCTTCTGCCAACAGCTTTGAAACGTCACGTTACCATGCGGTGAGCAGAAAGCTAGCGAACACAGTTTTCCCCACTCGCCTGAAATCGCTAGAGGTGTTATTCTGTGGTGTCCCTTGTTCACTGTGTCCACAAACTGGGCTCTGTCCACTGTTGCTTGTGGCCTCTAGAGTACCTTTTTTTTTTTTTTTGTCTCGAGGGCTGGACAGGTGTGCAGTACAATGGCTCCCTTCTCTCCCATCTGCTTCTCCTGGTGCAGCCAGGCCCCAATCCGTCACGGGCGGCTGCTCCCCACATGTGCTCGCAGCCCCATTGATGAGAAATGGCAGAAGCAGGTATTAAAGGTGGAGGTTCTGGCTTACTGCTCTGAATGTATTGAAAACCGCTCCCAGATTCCACATAAAGAGTTTTACACACACAGCCCATACGATGCAAGAGAGACAGAGAAGCAGACATGGGGATAACCACAGTGAGACAAGTAACCACAACAGAAGTCTGGAGAGACGGGGGCAAGGAAAAGCTACTTTCACAGACCAGGTGATGGATCGCCTCCTCCGCAGACAGACAGACAGCTAAAGATACTTATTTTTATAAAAAGTTGACAGAAAGAACTCCAGACATCCAGGCCTGCTCTTTTCTCTGCCTTGGGTCCAGAGCTGACTCAGCCCTCTCTGTTTCCCTTTGCCGGGCGTTGAGTTATTCCATGCATTCATGCTAATTATCCACATCCCGCTCCTTTCTTTTCTCACAGGTCGTTTAAATGTCTGCCCGTCTGGGTTAGAAGCTGGGCGGATGCTGAATTCCCTTCTCCAGTCCTCCCCAGTGCTGCAAGTCTCATACAGAGGGGATTGTTTGTGGGAGAGATTCTTTCCATTTAAAAGTCCTTCAGATAGTTACCCCAAAGAATGTGTTCTGCTGCGCTCTTGAAGACAGTGCTCACTCCATTTATTGAGTACGCAGTAGCCAGATAATGCCCACAAGCTATCTCCTTTCATACTCCTAATGCTCATGCCAGGTAGGTATTAGCCCCATGTACAGATCAATAGCACATAGGACATGCGCAATAAATGTGAGGGATGAGGAAACAACATTGCACATTGACTTCCTCAGCCTTCAGGAGGCAGAGTGATGTGGTGCAGGGAGCTACTCCTGGGCCAGGACACCTGAATTCATGGCCTGGCCTGGACACCAAACAGCTCCGGATCTGCACAAGTTTCTTTACCTCTGTGCACCTCTGCTTATCTCACTAAGAATTAGAGGCTAGGCGATCTCTCTATATATGGGACTCCCTCTTCCTCTCACTTTCTATCGCTATTGACAATTTTCATATTGTAGCGAATATTAACAATGTCAGATTGGAAGAATAAAGTCCAAAACATGGCTAGGCCATCAGCCCGGAACTGATGTCCTTCATCACCCAGCTTTGGAGAGGCGCACCACCAACAAATCTGTGATAGCAGATTTAAGCAGCTATAACATGTTGTCCTTTCCAGAGTAACTTAGCATGTGATCGCTTTTAACAACTAATTGAAGCAGAACATCAAACCCTGTGGCATCATCACAGATGCAGTTGTTTTGCCACCTTGGATGTGAGAGATTTCGTTTTAGAAAATTGATACTTGGTTTTAGTTATTTATTGCAAGCCACCCACAAAACTACTGATTGACAACAACTACTCACTACGATTTTTCATGGGTCTGGGGCTTTTAGGGCTCAGCGGGGTGTTCTCTTTCAGGGTCCCTCATGTAATTTCGGTTGTATGGAGGCAGAGGCTGGAGTCTTCCAAAGGTTTCTTCATTCCCATGTCTGGCATGTGGGCTGGGATGACTGTGAACTTATTGGTCATATCTCTGTCCACGTGGCTTCTCCCTGAGGCTGCCTTGGGCTTCCTTGCAGCGTGGTGGTCTTGAGATACTCAGATTTCTTATATCATGTCTGGATTTCCCCAGAGCTGTGGTTGGCAAACTGCGGCTCGCAAGCCACATCTGGCTCTTTGGCCCCTTGAGTGTGGCTCTTCCACAAAATACCATGACCTGGGTGAGTCTGTTTTGAAGAAATTAAAAAATGTGGCTCTCAAAAGAAATTTCAATCATTGTACTGTTGATATTTGGCTCTGTTGACTAATGATTTTGCAGACCACTGCCCCAGAGTAAGCATTCCAAGAAAGCCAGGCAAAAGCTGTAAGCTCTCTTATGACCTAGCCTCACTTATGTATTCTATTGGTCACAGCATTCACAGGTCAGCCCAGACTCAGAGAAGTGGGGGCATAGATTCTGCTGCTCAATGGGAGAATGGCTTGTGCATACTGAAAGGGATTCATGGCAGCTCTCTTGGGGACAAGTTCCTACACTTGGCCTGTCTCATAGCAGACTTAACTATAGATTAATGTCAGTCTCTCTCTCTCTCTCTCTCTCTCTCTCTCTCTCTCTCACACACACACACACACACACACACACACACACACACACTTTCTCTCTTGCAATTTCAAATGATGTTTATAATATTGTGCTTAATCCCAAAAGATGACTATAAAAACACAAAGTGGGACTCCCAGGGAATCCCATAAGGAAGAGTAGGCCATGGGAGGCATTCTTCCACTTCTTTGTGAGATAGCATTAAACTCTGTCATTAATGCAGAGGGCAAAACAACTAAATTGGGGGAAATGTCTTCAGGAGAAATAGTAAAGGCATGCTAGTGATCTAGTCACGTCTGTTAGGATGAATGTTGATATCCCAGTAATCTTAAGACAAATCCAGATATCCATCTGAGATCATCCTTCAATGAGGGTGAACCCAGCAGGATGCAGCTGCCAGACTCCTTCCCAGACATCCACACAGATAAGCAGGCCTGGTGTGTGGCAGTTTTGCAGGGCAGGCTTAAGAACACTAAGAAACATGCTGAGGATCTGGACAATATCACACTACAAGGGAAACAGATCATACACCTCAAAGTGAGACATTGTCCCAATAGCAACCCAGAGGCCAACTGAAACCCTGGAGATGCTGGAATAGAAAGCAGGTGAGATACAAGAGCAGTGGTGAACAGAATAAATCCTGGATAACATGTTGGGGTGCAATGAAGCTGGCATAAGGAATTACAGACCCTGAAAGGCTTGGGATTATGTGTAAGAAAAACAATGTCTGCCGATCCTGGGGAGGAAGCAGCCTAGTGATCTGCGAGGTTATGGATGCCAGAACAAAGTAGAATTAATGTGACTTGGGAGGTAAATCTGAAGGTGTTTCTTTCTTTTCATGACTCAAGAGAAAGTCGGGAATGAATTCCCTAAACATGAAACTTAAGGAGGCTTCTGCCTGTATCTGGAATATGTAGGAGTTGTCAGCCTTGCAATCTGATGGGCACTTCAGGAAGCTCCCTGAGTCTGTGGGGCAGGAGGTGGAACAGTTACTTTCCTCTCTGGCTAGGCCTCCACATGGGAATATGAGGTTTGTTTTTTACACTGAAGGACATTTAACACCAGAGCGCCCCAACAAGTCAATCATAGTCCACCAGCCAATGGGGGGCAGAGCCGGACCTATATTTAGGTTACACCCACCCCTCTGGCTCTTAAAGCACTCTCCTGCAGTTCTGGTCAACATAAAAATCTGTGAATCATTTGAATTCATAGTCTCACATCTGGGAATTGAATACAACTAAACTGACCACAAGCAGGGAAAATATATGTGCATGAAGATGTTCCCAACAGCATTATTTATAAGTAAACTAACTCTGTGCTTCTCGAACTTTGATGTACTTCACTTGGATATCGTAAAAGGCAGAAACAGTAGGTCTAGGATGGGACTTGCAACTTTGAATTTTAACAGACTCTCAGTGGTACTAAAGCTACTGGTCTGCAGGCTTACTTTACGTGTACCTAAAGCTTTCAAACACTGGCAAGACATGGCTAAGAAAATCATTGTTACATCTCTTTGAAATACTGAGATAAGTGTTTTAAAATTATTTTGAAAAACAGCAACATTAAAAATTATGTACGATATAACATTAAGAGAAAAACACAGGGCACAAAAATCGCATACACATTAGCCTAGCAAATGTGAAAGAGAAGCACTGGGAAATATTGGAAAAGAATCCTAAATTATTAACTGAGTGAGTGGTTGTTTTAGGATGGTAAGATTACGGTTTTTATACTCAAGGTTTTAAACTTTCCATTATGTTATTATATTACCCTCATAGTTTTTTTTATTTTTTTATTTTTTATCTTTATTGTTCATTTTATTAATTACATTGTTTCCCCTTTTTATCCCCCTATAGCTCCCCTCCACCCTGTACCTATCCCACCCTCCACCCTCACCTCCCCCTCCCCACTGTCCTCTCCCATTGTTGCAAGATTTTTGTCCAGTCTCTTGCTGCACTTCCCACAACCCTTTTCTCCCCAAGAATTGTCAGTCCATTCCCTCTCTATGTCCATGTCTCTATTATATTCATCAGTTTATCCTATTCAACAGCCTATCAATTCACTTGATTTTTATGTTCATTTGTTGATAGATGTGTATTTGTTGTTCATAATTTATATTTTTACCTTTTTCTTCTTCCTCTTCTTAAAGAATATCTTTCAGCATTTCATATAATATTGGTTTGGTGGTGATGAACTCCTTTAGCTTTTTCTTATCTGCGAAACACTTCATCTGACCTTCAATTCTGCATGATAGCTTTGCTGGATAGAGTAATCTTGGTTGTAGATTCTTGCTGTTCATCACTTTGAATATTTCTTGCCACTCCCGTCTGGCCTGCATCGTTTCTGTTGAGAAATCCGCTGACAATCGTATGGGTGCTCCCTTATAGGTAACCAACTGTTTCTCTCTTGCTGCTTTTATTATTCTCTCTTTGTCTTTTGCTCTTGGCATTTTAATTATGATGTGCCTTGGTGTGGTCCTCTTAGGGTTCCTATATATTGGGGTTTGGTGCACTTCTTGGGCTTTTAAATCTATTTCTTTCACCAGGTGTGGGAAGTTTTCAGTCACTATTTCTTCAAATAGGTTTTCATTGTCTTGGCCTCTCTCTTTTTCTGGCACCCCTATAATTCGGATGTTGGTATGCTTGAGGTTGTCCCAGAGGCCCCTTACACTATCTTCAATTTTTTGGATTCTTTTGGTTTCTTGCTTTTTCAGCTGAGTAGATTTTACCTCTTTGTATTTCAAATCTTTAACTTGGTTCTTGGGGTCCTCCAGAGCACTTTTAGGTCTTTGTATAATATTTTTTGTTTCAGTCAGTGTATGCTTACTTTCTGGTTGGTCCTTTTTCATATCCTTGAGAGTCTCCTTTATATCCTTGAGGGTCTTGTTCATTTCCTTGTAGGACTCATTCATTTCCTTTGTGGTCTTGCTTATTTCCTTATAGGCCTCGACCTTTTGTTGGAGCCTCTTGAAAAACCCTATAACCGTGGTTTTGAATTCCATGTCCAGTCGTTTTTTTTCCTCCATTTCTTTCACATCTGATTTCTTTCCATGTCGCTGCATGGTGGCTGCTTCCCTGAGTTGGTCAATTAGCTTTGTGTGGTAGACTTCCTACTAGGGACAGTGGCTCAGCCTCCCTGGTTACCTGAGGTGGATATGGGCTGCACAGTTTTGCTGAAGTTAAGCTCAAGTTAATCGTTGTTAGCACTTGGAGGGTTGACCTCCAGGCCAATTGTCTGTGAAGCTCAGCTGTGCTCAGGTTGGATGGGCTAAGTCTCCCGGCCAAGCAGACAGCGTTAGCTCCACCCTATGCAGCCCCGGGGACTCTGTGCCAGGGGCAATGGCTGCCAGCACCTCTGAGAGAGAGCCGCTGCCGAGCTCCACCAGCTGCCGGGGAATTCAGACTCTCCCAAAATGAGATTGCACGCGCAATGTCTCACCCAGGGTCATAAAACAAAGCAGTCTGATGGTTTTCTGAATGAGACACAAGTCGCGGAGCGCTCTCTGCACCGTCACGCAGCCGAGCTGTTCGCGCGCAAGCTGCCTTCTCCACAAGCCGGCAGACCCGGCAGCACCCGAGCTTCGGCGTGCCCTCCCACTGTCCAGTTTTCACCTGTATGATAATGGGTTCTCTGGACTTCGCTCAGAGCTGGAGAATCAGTCCAGTGGGACGTCTCTGTCTCCCCGTTCGAGAAAAGTGGCTGGTTTTCAGCCGCCCACCCTCTCTGCTGGTGTGCGCTCCACACCTCTCTCCACACCTCTCTCCGCACGAATCTTTCAATGCTGTCCGCCGCCTCTCCTCTGAGTCACAGTGTCTTATCTTCACTTTTATTTGTGGAATTTTCACTCGGCGGGCTTTCTGGTGATTCTGGAAGGTGTTTGTTCTTTCGTTAAGTTGTAGTATTAAAATTGCTGATTATGACGGCAAGATAGGTGTTTTACCTTTGCCGCCATCTTAGTTCTCCTACCCTCATAGTTTTAAATGCTTGTAAAATAAAAATGAGAGAGAGAGAGAAAGAGAAAGAGAGAGAGAGAGAGAGAGAGAGAGAGAGAGAGAGAGAGAGAGAGAGAAAGAAATAATTTTCAGTAAAATTTAAAAATAAAAGTGCTGGTAAACTGTGGAATATTATGTAGAGCAATCATACATCTGATTTTGCTGGAGTAGTCTCAGGTGCCTGTTTTCCCTATATAATTATTAATAGTGGTCCCTTCAGTTCCAACAGTGTCTATATAGTGGATAAATTCTGTGGTCACATTAGACATAGGACATGTCTGGGGGCACCTATGTGCTTTCTCTGTTACTCAAAAGCACTTGAAAGCTGAACTGAAATGCCTGCAGAGAGGGGGCAAGGGATGTGCATTTTCCTCTTTTAAAAAAAATTGTTTTTTAGAACAGTTTAGGTTCACAGCAAAATTGAGAGGAAGTGACAGAGATATCTCACATACCCTCTGTTTGCACACATGCACAGTCTCCCCCATTACCATCACCCCCCACCAGAGTGGTGTGTTTGTTATAATTAATGAACCTGTATCAACACATCATCATCACTCAAAGGCCACAGTTAACATTACAGTTCACTCTTAGTGTTATACATCTTATGGGTTTGGACAAATGTATGGTGATACATGTCCACTAATTATAGTTTCATATGGAGTCATTTCACTGCCCTAACAATCCTCTTGCACATTCTCACTTAAAGGTATATTGAGATTGTGATATACAGAAAACACCTGACACCAGCAGGAAAGCTAGAAATCCTAAGACAGAGGGCAGAGGAAGTCTGATCAAACTTTGCTGTGCTTTTCGAAACTCTTGCCTCTTCGTTAGTCCTTTCTGACCTTTCCTCCTCACTGCCTGTGAGAAGTCACCTCATCAGATGGTGACTGGTACATCTTAGGGCAATGTGTTTTTCTCCTGGCGCTGCTGATTCTCTCAGGGCTAGACAATGCTTGAAATGCTGATGGTTTAATTTGAGCCCCTTATGCTGCTTTGGCTAATGTGATATTTTTAGAATTTTTAAATCGCCATCTTAAAACCTATTAGGTCTTTTACTTTATGTCTTATGATAAACCTGACTAAAATTGATTCTATTATTCATCACTTAAATTTTTTAAAATATTATTTAAGAGCAAAACTTTAGAATAACAATTGATTGAACTAAACAATTGAATGAACTACATACAAACCAAATTTGCTTTATAGCAAAGTCTAAGGCACTATTCCAATTTCATTGACTTGGAATTTCATTATATTGAATATTATTTTAAAATATATGAACTTCTGTCATATTATTTTGTTCAAATTAAATTTAATTTGCAATGCCATTTCTCTTGTCTTCTATGAAATTCAGCATTTTCTTTTGTTAAACCAGAAATCAATATATATTTCACACAGAGACCCTGATGTGAAATACTTAACTCCTCGACCTGAAATGTTCATTGTGCTGAGTCTTGTCTGCTAGTGATTAGGTAGGTGGGAGCCCAGAAAATGATGGTCTTTGTTCTTTCGTTCCCTCTGGCATATATTCTGTTTCACCTGTACAGAGCTAAGATTACACCCCAGAGGACAAATGACACTGGGTGGATGACAATAGGTGACTCTAATTTGAGAACAGCACTTCAGTATGGGTATAAATTCTGACTGGGGGTACTTTTATAAACAGAAAAAGTAGGAGTCCTTGGAGTGGATATGGGACTTCAGCTTTAGGTCACTTTAATGGTGAAAGAAAGATAAGGGAAGAGAAAGGGGCAATAGTTTGCCTTCTATGGAAATAAAGAACTTAAAAATAGAGCAATACCTTCTTAAAGTATACACACACAAAAAAAAGGAAGAGTAAAATGGGGTGTTGAACAAACTCAAGTAAAAGCTTTTAATTACTTAATGCTTAGGGGACAAAGTGTTACTAAAGAAAGGAAATTCTAGCTTGTGAGACTGAACTTGAAACAAAAAGATAAAAATCCTTTATACAATCAGCAAACAAAAGCAAGGAAATATAGGTTTTCAAATCCCACAGAGAGCCTGGAAGGGAAGTCAGCGAGACATTGCAGAGCATGTAGTTGGGAGGATAAATCAATTCTCTACCTCTTTCTACACAAAAGGGAGATAACAGATGAGGGTGAGACAGGTTTTCCAGCAGAAGGGTGAGGAAGTGTTGAAATGTTTTTCCTTTACCACAAAAAGCCATGGAACACCCAATTCAAATGAACAGGATTCTCACAGAACAACAACGTTTATTTCTATAGTAACATGGGTGTACCTACTTGAGTATGGAAGAAAAGAGACTGTCCCCTTTGGCACCATATGTAATACTTGTTGATTCATTGATGAAGGGAGAAAAATAAGGACATTGGAATTTGTTGGAGCAGCTTCTCTGAAGAAAGATTTTGGAGTTTGCTGGGGGTGTCCTCAGAGTAATTGGAAAGTTGGATCATTGGAACACTAAGACCATGAGTTTCTCACCCATTACCACAATTTTGAGAGGGAAGTAGAGATTGTTTAAAGTAAAGAATCAAGTTTATTTAAAAACATTTACTTAAATGTCTCAGCATCTACTTAAAAACAATACAAACACACTCCAAAACCCTGGATTCCAAGAAATAGAAGTCTACCAAGTCTTAGAAACTTAAGAAAAAAATGTCTGGCATGATATTGAAGCCAAACATATTTTATCTTGGCCAAAAAACATTTAAAGATCATTTCTCATAATAAAACACAAGACAGACGAAGTGTTTAGCAAACATATGTAATGTTTATTTTCTTTAATGGTTGGAAAAATAGGTAATCAAAATGTGTAGTGTCAATGACACTTATATTAATTTTTCAGCACAAGAGATATGCAATATGCCGAAAACAATCACATGAGTGACATGATCATTCTCACAGCTGGATTTCACAACCTCTAGTAATTCTTATTTTTAACATACTGTGTCGTCCACCTGCAAAATAGACTGTGTGATATTGCTACAATTGCAATTAGCTAATCTATACTAATAAGAAGGTAATATGCTAATTAGACTTGGAGACCTTCCAGGACCTTTCAGATGTCCTTCCAGACATGCTTCCTGACAAAGCCAGGGCCCGAGGGAAGCCTGCTGGGGTCCTGGGTGCCAGCAACCAGGGGAAGGAAGGTCTACTCTTGCACAAATTTTTGTTCATCGGGCCTCTAGTTATTAATAATAAAAAAGGAGCAAAGGGGAAATCAGATATTGTAGGCATGTCATTTGGGCAGCTTCATCAGGAAGCTGCAACTTTGCACCCTCCAAGGAACCATCAGCCTACTTTCTGCAAAACACTGGAGAAGAAGATCCCACAAAGAGAAGATAGATGCATTCCCAGCAGAGTTGGGGTGACATGGGGAAGGTACTTGTCTGTCAGTCATTTCTTGGACAAAAGATTATGGGCCAGAAGGATAGAGAGGAACCAAGATGGCGGCATAGGTAAACACCTATCTTGCTGCCCCATACAACAATTTCAAAACTACAACTTAACAACAGAATGGACATCATTCAGAATCACTGGAAAGCTGGCTGGGTGGAAATTCCACAAATAAAAGATAGGACACTGTGACACAGAGGGCAGAGTTGAGGATATGCACGGAGTCAGAATTTCGGAGCCTAACGCGCATGCAGGGTGGACAACTGGATACCTAGCTGGTTTTCTTCAACAGGGAGGGAGACAAAGGCGTCCCCCTGCATTGATTCCCTAGTTCTGGGCAAGGTCTGGGGAACCCACACTCATACGAAGTGAAACTGGAGGAAGCAAGCTGAAACTTGGGTGCTGCAGAGGTCTGCAATCTTGCAGAGAGGTTGCGTAAACTTGGGAACTGCAGAAGCGCTCAAGCACACAGAGAGGACTCATGACTTACTCTCTCATTTTGGAGGAAAAAAAAGAAAGAAGGGAAACCACCGGACTGCGTTGTTTTACAACCCTGGGTGAGACTTTGGGTGTGCAGATTCATTTGGGGAGAGGCTGAATTGTCCAGCAGTGGGTAGAGCTTGGTGGCAGCTTTCTCTCAGAGGTGCATGCAGCCATTACCACCAGGCACAGAGACCCAGGTGCCAAATAGAGCAGAGCTGACGGGAAATCAAGGCTGCCTGCTCAGCCCAGAAACTCCACCCATCCAACCTGAGCAAAGCTGATCCTCACAGCCAATTGGCCTGGAGGTCAAACCCTCCTAGTGCTAACAGCAATAATCTAGGCTTAACTTCAACAAGACTGTGCAACCTATAAAAGGCTGCACCAAGAGTATCCACCTCAAGTAACTGGGGAGGGTGAGCCACTGTCCCTCAGAGGACATCTACCACAAAAAGCCAATTGACCAACTCAGGGAAGCAGCCACAATGTAGAGACATGGAAAGAAATCAAATGTGAAAGAAATGAAGGGAAAAAAATGTTTAGACATAGAGTTCAAAACCACGGTTATAAGGTTTTTCAAGAGGCTCCTAGAAAAGGCTGATGAACTTAATGAGACCTTTGAGGATATGAACAAGACCTATGAGGACATGAACGAGACCCTCGAGGATATGAAAAAGGACCAACTAGAAATTAAGCATACACTGACTGAAATAAAAAATATTATACATATGTGCTGGGGGGTAGGGGAGGCTGGGGGGAGGATAAGGGGGAGGGGAAAAGAAAACATGTACTACTATTAATTATAAGTTATACTGCAAAAAAATCGATAAAAATATATTTAAAAAAATAAAAAATAAAATTAAAACTCTGATCTTAAAAAAAAAATTATACAAAGACTTAAAAGCAATATAGAGGACCGCAAGAATCAAGTTGAAGATATGAAATACAAAGAAGCAAAATCCACTCAGCTGGAAAAGCAAGAAGCAAAAAGAATACAAAAAATTGAAGATAGTGTAAGGAGCTTCTGGGACAACCTTAAGTGTACCAACATCCGAATTATGGGGGTGCCAAAAAAAGAGAGAGAGCAAGATAATGAAAACCTATTTGAAGAAATAGTGACTGAAAACTTCCCCCACCTGATGAAAGAAATTGACTTAAAGGTCCAAGAAGTGCCCAGAACCCCAGACTATAGGAACCCAAAGAGGACCACACCAAGACACATCATAATTAAAATGCCAAGAGCAAAAGACAAAGAGAGAATATTAAAAGCAGCAAGAGAAAAAGAGTGAGTTACCTACAAGGGAGCACCCATACGATTGTCAGTGGATTTCTCAACAGAAACTATGCAGGCCAGATGGGAGTGGCAAGAAATATTCAAAGTGATGAATAGTAAGAATCTACAAACAAGATTACTCTACCTAGCAAAGCTATCATTCAGAATTGAAGGTCAGATAAAGTGCTTCACAGATAAGAAAAAGCTAAAGGAGTTCATCACTGCCAAACCAATATTATATGAATTGCTGAAAGATATTCTATAAGAAGAGGAAGAAGAAAAAGCTAAAAAAAATTATGAACAACAAATACACATCTGTCAACAAATGAATCTAAAAATGAAGTGAATTAAAAATCTGATAAACAGGATAAACTGGTGAATATAACGGAATCATGGGCATAGAGAGGGAATGGACTGACAATTCTTGGGGAGAATAAGGGTGTGGAGGTGCACAAAAATCATACACCTATAGAAGAGGACAGGTGGGGGCAGAGGATGGGATGGGTACCAGGTGAGCTATAGGGAGCTATAGGGAAAAAAAGGGGGGGATCAATCTAAATAATAAACTGAACAATAAAGATTTTTAAAAAAAGATCATGGTCCAGAACTGGAGTGGCTACTGCAAGCATGGGAAGATTTGGGAATACATAATCTCCTAAACAAATGAGTTCTATCTTGGGTTGCTCTTGTTGTTCTTGTGCTCTTTGCTTGCTTTTGGCTTTCTCACATTCACCTGTGTTTTCTCCATAGCCATGTGGCCCTGCAAACCCCATGAGCAATGGACTGGTAGATTACAGGGGGAACACAAACTATGCTAATCTGAGGCTGGATTGGACTTTGCTCCAACATGAAAAGAAAATTCTGAACACTGACTCTGAGTTTAGTTCTATTGAACCCCCAACTACATTTTTTCTATGATTGGACAAAGGAAAATGGAACTTTGAAAGCAAAGGAATTTAATTCTACAGAAGTAAAAATCACTTGTTTTTCTGTACGAGTCTCACAAAATTATTTTTCTCGGGATATATCATGAAATCCACCCCCACTAGCAACTGAGGAGACAATGACCTCTCCCCTCCCTTAACAATACCACTTTACTCTACACTAGTGGTTTTTTTTTTTTTAATTAAAACTTCTGTTTGAATATGTTTTTTAATGCCCCCCAAAAGGTCTGAGCTTCTCCAAGAAGTAGTTTTAAAGATTACTGGCAGTTTAGGAAGTCAATACAAATTAGTTTGTATACAAACTTGAACTTAAATGATAACGAGAGAAGAGGCAGTTTTTTAAAAAATAAATAACTATTCTTTCCTGAGAAATATTTTCTAGTTAGAAAGATGCCTTCCTGGAGTTTTTACAAGCTATGAGGACTCTTGGTGATATCTTGATCTTCCTCTTCCTCCTTCCCCTCATTTCCCTCCACCCCCCCCACCCCCGTCCACTTGGTTTCTGATTTAGACATTTCCAACTTGGAAAAGAAAGATACAGGAATCTTAGGTATAGGCAAATATAATTACATTTTTGCCTAGTAGAAGGCAGACTTCTCTCCTACCGTCAGAAAGCAGTCTAGATTTTATTGGGGCATGGAAAGAAGGCAGGCTCCCTGATTGGGGACAAGTTAAAGCCTTTTGATGTCAGATAAGTAGAAAGCTTGAAGGAGACTATTGATAGAAACCTTCCTACTCTTTGAAGCACTGTGTGGAAATAGCCCTTTTTCTTAAATCAAACATTTTAAAAATAAAGTTGGTAAAAGAGTGGTAAAACAACAAAAATTTTAGAAACTATTTAATTTGCAACCTAGGGGTGATTATATTTCTTTAAGAATTTGTTTAGATTGTGTGAACATACATTTTATTAAAATGTCCTTTTTTTTATTCTTTCTTTCCTTCATTTCTTCCCTCCTTCCTTCCTTCTTTCCTTATTTATTTTTTTAGCACTATTACTGCCAAAGAAATGGCCCTCAATTTTTCTACATGATCAACAGAAACCAAAGTTAACTCTTTACTTTCATAACTAGAGGCCTGGTGCACAGATTCATGCACTGGTGGGGTCCCTCAACCTGGTGTGCAGGGATTGGGCCAAAACCAGCTCTCCGACATTCCCTGAGGGAACCCAGATTTCAAGAGGGCAGTTATTGGGTGATGCACCCTGGAATCAGGCTCCTTCCTTTCTAGCTCTGGTTGTGTCAGCTCTGTATTGTCTGGCCCCTGGTGGTCAATGCATATCATAGCTACTGGCCAGACAGTTGTCAAATAGTTGGACAGTCGCTTAGGCTTTTATATATATACCAGAGGCCTGTTGCAGGAAGGTCCCTGCAAGAATAAAGCTTCCTGCGGTCTGAGCAAAGCTCCCTCCCTTCTCTGCTGCCTCACTCCCTTCTCCACTACCTCACTCTCTCCTGTCCCACTGCCTTGCTCGCTCCTGTCTCTGCTGCCTTGCTCCCTCCCTTCTCCCCCAACCCACTTATTTACTTCTCTACAGCTTTGCTCCCTTCTGCAGTGCTTGGCTTCCTTCTACACCATCTTCTGCCCGTGGATATGCAAATTAGCTGCCATATTGGTTGGGTTAATTTGCATACTCACTCTGATTGGCTTTGTGGGCGTGGCTTATGGGTATAGCAAAGGCACGGTCAATTACTCTTTTATTAGATGAGATATACTAGAGGCCTGGTGCATGAAATTCATGCACAGAGTGGGGGGTACCTCAGCCGAGCCTGTACCCACTCCAATCAGGGACCCTTCAGGAGATGTCCAACTACCAGTTTAGGCCCAATCACTGGCAGTAAGAGACCCCTCTCACAATCTGGGAGCACTGGCTCCTAACCACTCACCTGCCTGCCTGCCTGATTACCCCTAACTTCTCTGCCTGTCTGCTTGATCACGCCTAACTGCCCTCCCCTGCTGGCCTGATCAAGCCCCCAACTGCTCTCCCCTGCTGGCCTGATCTCACCCTTAACTGCTTTCCCCTGCTGGCCTGATCGCCCCTAACTGTCTCTTTTTGCCTACCTGATTCCCCCTAAATGCGCTCCCCTGCTGGCCTGATCTTGCCCCTAACTGCGCTCCCCTGCCAGAATGATTGCCCCTAACTGCCTCTGCCTGCCTGATCACCCCCAACTACCCTCCTCTGCTGGCCAATTTGGTTCTATTCTAGTCAGTGTCAAAATCTCCACCTCCTAGACAGCCATTGGCTCCTTACATTCACCCAGATTTGGTTCTAATTGGTCAGTTTCTATGCCAGTCAGCATCTCTGGGCCTATCAACAGGGCCTGATCAGAAAGGCAGGGCTGATCAGCAGCCCTGGTGGAGGCCTGGAGAAAAATGGAGGCCCAGCTTTTGGCCAGGCCAGGAGAAAAAGAAAGGCAAGTTCTGATCAATGACTACCACAGAGGCTATGGACAGACCCTGCCTCTCTCTCTGCAGGCCTCTCTCCAGGCCTGATCCGCAGCCCTGTAGGCAGTCAGTGTTGGGTTGGGGCACCAGCAGCAGCCCCAGTAGGTGCTGGGTCACCACAGCAACCCGGCACTGACTCCTGGTCTGGTCGAGCCTTCAGTTGTAAGGGTCATTATGACCCTGGCTCTTTATTATATAGATAGATCATTTTATGAAAGTTCTGGCTGGGTAAGCTGTAAATATCTTTAAATTGTATGATTTGGCCCTAGCTGGTTTGGCTCAGTGGATAGAGCATCAGCCTGCTGACTGAAGGATCCCAGGTTAATTCCGTCAAGGGTACATGCCCAGGTTGTGGGCTTGTTCTCTAGTAGAGGGTGTGCAAGAGGCAGCCAATCAATGATTCTCTCTCATGATTGATTTTTTTTTCTCTCTCTCCCTCTCCCTTTATTTCTGAAATCAAGAATAAGTAACTAGATAAATAAACAAACAAACTACGTATTTTGCCTTGTGTGTTTAGGCCTAAATGCTAGCATTTTAGCCTATTTCATTAATCAAAAAGGTTTTCAAACAAGAAAAAAAACCATGCCATTACCCAAAAGAACAAAAAGTAAGAAAAGAAACATTGAAAACATTGTTTCCTTGTTTTTTTCTACACTACAATTATTTTGTTAAGGAAAACTTCTATTAGACCAGGAAATCTTGTTAGAACTCAAACTTGTTACAAACAGTTTGTAATGAATTCCTTTATTCAAAGCTATTTGGAATGAAAAGCCCAATCTAGAATCCTAAAAATCCCAGTTATAATCCTTATGATTTTTATATTTAAAATAACTGATTTGTTGGTACTGTTTTCTTCTTAGATGACTCACATAGACTTTTCAAATACTGGGGTTTTGTTGTTTGTTTATTTTTTTTAGATGCACCTAAGGGTCATTTGTCTGTAAATAACAATATGGAACAGAGTGTCTCCAGGGGCTATATCTTTCATTCTTGACCCACCTAAATATTCTGGCCAATCAGAGGAGGGCCTTCCCTCTGGCCCCAATCTGCTTTATGAATATAACATTTAAGTTTGACTTCAACATCTGCAAAAAAACAAAACAAAACAAAACAAAAAAACAACCCTATTGCCAAAAAAGGTCTCATTCCCAGATCCAGGGGGTTAGGATTTCCACATCTTTTGGGGGGACACATTCAATCCTTAACATGACCCTTGACCACCAACTTGAAAGATGATTAGGTATTAGTGAAGCAGGGGAAAGTGCAGGGGAGGGCATTTCAGGTGGTGGAATGAGCATGAGTGTGTGAAGCAATAAAGGGGAATCACATGCCTCTCGGTAGCCACGGTTGAAGCATAGATGCAAATGAGGTGAGGTGAGGTAGAAGTAGGCTGCTTTCCTAGAAAAGTAGGCAGGGCTCAAAATGCTGTGATAGGTAATAGGGAACCAAAAAAAAGAGGTTCTAACCGTTGGTACCCTGGCCACGTTTTCAGCTCCCTGGAAGCACGGTGCAGGGCAGCCTGAGTTGACCTTTGAAGCAGAGGCACAGTGAAGAGGTCACTGCCCTGGTCTCAGAGATGACAAGGGCCTGAGCTAGGGCAACGTCAAAGAGGATGTGGAGGAGTGGGGCAAATGAGAGTCACAAGAAAATGGGGATGGAAACCACCCCCAAGCTTGTTGAAATCCTGCTTTTTACTCTGCTTGTGTGTGGGGTCCCTTGTTTTAAGGGGAGCATACCAGACTTGGGATTTGTTTTCTCTCAAGAACAGAAAGTTTGGCCCAAAGAGAAAGCAAGACAAAGGATGCTCCCTCTCTCTACCTCTTCACCCCTGGGAATCAACCTAGGGGCACATCTGCATGACTTACTGGCAAAATTCAGACAGAGAGCTGTAGCAGGAGAAATACACCCAGCTCTCCTGGGATTCAGATCAAAGAACAAAAAGGAAGAACCTGGATTGAAAGGCAGTCTCTATCTAACCAGAAACTTTAGGAACTGATTTAGAATCTTATCTTCCCCAAACCTTGGAAATGGGCCAGCTCTTAAAGACAGGTATTGGAAGAAAAACACCCAAGTATCAAATGGCTCAAAAGGTCTGATAAACATATGTGCTCTCGGAGAGGCTGGGCGGATCTGCAAGCACTGTTGTGGGCTGGAAAGTTAGCAGGATTGTTCTAGTCCATGTTTGAGCTAAGTGTTTGCAAGCCCCCAGTTCTCCACCCAATTAGCTACTGAACACAAACTATGGCAGCTTTTGATTGTGGAAAGGCCTACCGGAAAGGAATGCAGGAAACCCTGAAACTAGACATAGTTCTCACAGAGTCCTCACCTGGGCCGACTGACTGACAGGTGAACTTGGAGGAACAAAGAGAAGTGATGCGGCAGCTGGAAATGAGACACTTCTCATCATGTTACCCTGATGGCTTAAAATTTCTTTCTGGCCCTGGCTGGTTCAGCTTAGTGGATAGGGTATCAGACTGAAAGGTCCCAGATTTGATTCCCATCAAGGGCATATGTCCAGGTTGTGGGTTCATGCAGTAGGGGGCATGCAAGAGGCAGCCGATCAATGATTCTCTCTCATCATTGATGTTTCTATCTCTCCCTCTTCCTTTCTTTCTGAAATTGATTATATATATATATATATATTTTTTTTAAATAATAAAGTAAAATAAATTTTAAAAATTTATTTTTCTGAAAAAAGCCAGATAGTAAATACTTTAGGTTTTGTGGGCCACATACAATTTCTTATAGTCTTTGCTTTCAGGTGTGTTTTGTTGTTGTTTGCTTGCTGTTTTGTTTTTAGCAACCCTTTAAAAAGGTAAAAATACCTTTTATTTGCAGGCTGTACAAAATGAGACCATAGTTTGCTGACTTGACTTAGGCCCATGATGCCAATCTGTTTTGCTTAATCATTTGAAGACATCTGGGTTTTTTCCACACCTCTTCCCACCCAGTGTCCTGATTAATTGTACTCCTGCAGTTAGCTGACTTGTTTGAGGATTCTCCAAAAAGTCAGAAGCAGAGCTGTGTGGCCTGCCTTCTGATGAACATACCCTGGGGTCTTAGGTCTGTAGTGATTGATGAGCCGGAAGCAAATGGCCTCTTGTCTTCCACTGACTGTAATAAAGCCATAAGCATTTATTAAGAAAACAGGACCCCTACTGAGCATCAGAAGGGAAAGGCATGCCTCTGAGTTGGGCCCCCTACCCCAATAGTCATGGGTTATACTTCCACTCAGCTCCAGTCTACACAGTGACTCTTGGCCAGTTTACACATGTCAGGTGTTACATTAGTAACACACATCACAGTATCAATGCAACAGACCCGGTGGCTGCTTTCTGACTCATGGACATGATTTCCATGGAATTGCAACAGGTATCCCCAACAATGCCCAGTCTGTTTAAAGGCAGACTCTTTTAGGAGTGTCTGGTCTAAAGCAATGTAGAAAACAAAAGTAAATAATCTGAGAAGGATGAATTTTAAAAGAAAAACAAAAAACAAGAACAACATTATAAATGGATCTGAATTCTAAACCCAGATCTCTACACCAACACCTTCAGAGGCAGATAAAATTATACTTACATTGATACAATGGAATGAATTAGACTCGCTAGACACCTGCATCTACTAGTGTAGAAATAGGATAATATCAGATATAGATCTATGCCCCTCAATCTGGTAGTATTTTCCTCCAGAAGCATTGACAAGGAAGTTGATTCGAGTGATAGTTGGTTATTTGTTGAGGAAACAGACTCCCGTTGTGTACTTCGCATGCCGGCAAAAAAAAGTGCACAAATGCTTGAGGCATTCTGTTACCTTTTCATCCTCCAGCTCTGCTTAGCACCCAGCCTGCTGTCCGTTTATAGAGCATGGCGTTCTGCCGACAATCAGAGAGGAAAAAGGTGTGTCTATTATCACAGCTTGCGAATTTTTGTCATGTGAACCTAGACAAAGCCAGGCTGCTCCAGGGCTGTGTACATGGGCGATTCCCTGTGTACACAGGGAATCCCCGCAAAATGAGCTCACAGTTATGTTGCCCAGAAAAGCATCCGGTGAAAAAGAAAGGCCCAATTTTCTCTTATGTACTGCTGGCTTGTTTTCTGTCCGGAATATGTGGAAATCCTTTTCACGTCCTGCGTGTCCAGGGTTCCCATGTCAGGGTTCAGTGTCTGGAGAAGGCCGCACACAAATGAAGAGAGACTCAAAAAGCTTCCATTTTGGGGAATAATGGGGGCCAGGCAGGAGTCCACCTCAAGGAGGAAGACACCACCGCTCTGGTTTTCCTATCCCCTTTTATTAGGGACAAGTGATACATCCCTGTCCTTTAGGTCAGGAAATTCCAACAATGAAATCAACCAGCAAGAATTAACATAAGACAAAAGGTGTGGAAGCTTTTACAATTACCAATGTGTCACCTAAACAATATGTGAATAGTTCATATTTAACATAAGACTAAAGGAGGGGCAACTAAAGTCTCACCTAAACAATGAGTAAACAGTTCCATTAAGCTTTGACCAGGTTTCCTGTTTGTTCTATTTACATCTCTATTGGTGAGGCAATGTCTGGCTTCCCGCAAGAATATTCTATTTACATAGGGCCTTGGTAGAACCTAATATAGCTTGAAAAATGCTCACTATCATTTCTAAAACATCAACATAAACCTCTTGAATTGAGATGTAAATACACCCAGAAATTGCTAAGGGACTGCACAAGTTGAAAACTGTCTACAAAGAAATAAAACTGACCAATATGGTAGGAGTGTGCAACCGTACAAATGCTGGAAATTAAGTTGCCTTTTAAATTGTGTTCATTTAATAACTGAAAACGTTGTACTGAACAAAAGGGATTTTGCAAGCCCTAGCCTTTCTGCTGCTGTTTCCAATTGCAGATTCTATCTGTCCCGTCTCTTTCCAAAATGCCATAACCCAATGTCCCGCATGTGTACTTTCTTAAGTACAGATCTGTGAGATACAAGTTATAATGCTGGCTCTTCCATGCACAGCTGCTTTCCTTGGCTGGTCCAACCCACCGCCGAGACAAATGCACAGCATCCTTTTGTGGGACTTGCTGTCAGAAATGCTCTGGTCTCCCTTCTGCAAGTTTGATTGGTAACAGAAGCAACTGGAGGAAAAATATGTGATGCCTGCACTCTGCTTAATAATCCTGTCTGTGCATGTGTTATTTCAGACCCAGCTTTTCTTAGCAGCCACTGAATAGGCAAAACGAATCTTGGGATCCCAGAGTTAATTAACACCAGCTCATTTTTTATGAGAAGCATTGTAAACAATCTCTAGACTTGTTGGGGAGCCTGATCATTTTTATCCCTTGGAGTTAGGAATAAAGTACAAATAGACAGATGAGTTTAGGATGCATTCACAGAAACACGATTAGTAAGAATGTGTGCACACCTGTAGGCTACTGGATGTAGAAGCATTTTTTATTTGTATCATATGACATGAGCAGTAATATCTCACTCAAATGCAGACAGATGCCCAGGCTTTCCCTCCAAGGAGAAGTGGTAATTATCATCATCTTGGGGAGGCTCTCCAGAAGTCCTAACTACCTTTTGCTAAGTGTTCTTCTGCACAGTTCTTCAAGAATAACTACAGCTTCGCTGTTCTCAAAGTGATTGTGCAGTCAGCTGGATTCAACAGAAGGAACTTTAATTGTTTCCATGTTGTTCCTAGTGCCCTGATACTTCAATGGCTCTGCATGTTGCCAAGGATAGACCTCGTATTCTCCCCCAAGCCACTTACTTCACTGCTATACACATCATTCCCCAACATAGCCCTATCCGTGGTGCCACAAAAGCACCGCCTCCTATCTGACAACTGGCACGTGAGGCTCAACCACTCAGCAGTTACAGAAACCAGGCAGATTCTAGTCTCGGAAATGAGAGTGGATTTGGTGGATTTTCCTTTTTTCCAGAGGTTGAAAGCCCAGGTTTCGGCTCTTCCTCTGGCCGCCTGCCTTTGGCACTCGCTGCCCATTCACACTTCCATCAGAGCCTGGGCAAGAGCAGGGAGTGAGGTTAGGATTGGAATCTGCCCACTTTGTTGCTCCTTACACACCACCTGGTAAAGGACTTGGCCAAAAAGAGGGTTGACATGTCTAAACCACTTTAAAATAGAAGTGATCTATTGTAGAGAGCATCCATGTTAGGGACTAAAATAATTTTTACGCCTTTCGTAAATGAGTACCTTACTCTTAACAACCTAGGAGGGATGTAGACAAGTTGGGATCCAAAGAAAATGAATCAAGGACCAGACGATGAGGAAAGTTTGGAAACGGTGTCTCTGCATCTGGAAAGGGAAAGGTGGATGCTGACTGTTTACTGACTTGTACTATGAAGGAGTCACACCGGATGGCAGCAGTAGTGCCTTCCAGCTGTAACTTTTTACAATTTTATGGTTAAGTATAAGGTTGTGTATTATTTGTTACCCTATAGAGTGGACATTACAAGAAAAACCTATGCACTAAGGGCAGAGCTATTCAGCTTTTCTTCTGCCAAGAAACAACTCTTTCTAAGGTTACCAAATATATTCTAACTAGAGGCTCGATGCACGAAATTTGTGCAAGAGTAGACTCTCGCAGCCCCAGCTTCACCCAGAAGGTCATCCAGAAGGTTATCTGGATAGTTGTTACACTGTCCAGCTGTTTGTTGATTTGCGTATTATGCTTTTATTATTATAGATAATCACTAGGAATCCACCCGTCTCTACCGAGGACACACCTACTAGGTGCCAGGTGCTACTGGTCTAGGAACCCAGCATACAAAGATGAATAGGACTCAAACTCTGCTGAGGGAGACAAATGTAAACACCACCCTAGAATCATGGAGTAAGTGCTTTGCTAGCGATGAGGCATGGAGTGTGGTGAGTCGCATGAAAGAGCAAGTAACTCTAAGAGGAATCTAAACAAGTTTCTCCTGACATTTTGGTCAGGTCTTGAGGGATCAGGTAAGGGTGTTTCAGGAAAAGAAAAGGAAGGAAGGGCATCACTGGGATAAATGGTGAGTGAGCAATGGGAGGCACACGAGCAGCTTGTGTAGGTAACATGGAGTGAGAAGGTGAAGAGAGCAAAGTGACTGGAGAGAAGTCTGGGAACACTAGTCCTAAGAGTTTAAATAGCTCACACATTAGGCTGGATGCTCTCTTTAGGGCAGTGGTTCTGGGGTGGTGGTAAGTAGTGATTGCCAAGATTCCAAGAATCCATTCATTGACTGTAGACTGAATACATCTATATTTCTGATATATATGATTACTAGTCCAATGTATGCCAGTGCTATATTTATTAACAACAGAATAAATGTAAAATCATTGCCAAATTTGAAGTAGCTTTTGGTTTATGTACTTTCTCCATTAACAGGTACTAAGAGGACAGCTCTCATGTTTCTTGACAGAAAAAGTCTCCATGCAAAAAAAATTGGGAATTATTATTTGAGGTAATGATAAACAATTACACAACTTATATCAAGAATGTAGAATGGTTTAAATCATTCATTGTAGAAATGAATGCATTTTAGAATGATCACTCTAAAAGACATTTAAGGATGGGTTTGAGTGAAGTGAAAGAAAAGCAAGGACATTAGTTAGAAAGCTGGCCAAGGTGAATGATCATAGGATCTCCGACAGTGACAGGGAGAGACTAAACTAGTGAGATATGTAGAAAACAGAAATAAAGGATTTGTTGACAGATTGGATATGGAGGAGAGAGGGGAGGGAGTAAGAACCACTCCCAGGTTTCAAGTTTGGACTGGGGAATGGAAATGGAAATAGAGTATATACAGGAATAGAATTGCTACAGAAGATAATAAGTTTAGAGGTGCCTGAGAGACAGAAAAGTGGAGTCCTCAGATAGAGATGGGAAGTGTGAGTGGAGACCCCAGGAAAGAGGCAGAGGAAACAGGTAAAGGTCTGGGAATCAGTAGAATAATTGAAAAGGGTAACTGGAACCTGAAGAGCAAATGACATTACTCAGTGGTGTTGACTGTAAGAAAGGTTCAGAAAGGGAAACATCTTAGTCCCTGTGATAGAAGACAAGCTGGAAGGAAGAGTGAATAAATGTGGAATAAACTAATTTCCAGTTTCTCCCACAAATGAATTGTTTTCTCTCCAAGCCCGCATATCCCAAATTAAAATAAAATTTGCTATAAATTAGATCGCCAATCCTCTCATTTTTTCTGCAGAGGCAATACCATTCTTTTTGTCCATCAGAACAACAACAAAAACTTAAATCCAACTCTTCTCTGTCTCTCCATTGACTCTGTTTAATTTTTTATAAGGACTCAATGTTTCCTTTGAGAAGAATGGTTTTGTGGAAATGCACTCTCCAAGTCTCGTTGCCTCAGGCTGAGATTGTTCCGGTTGCCTCTGAGTCTGTCTACATGCCTCTAAACTCAAACTCTTCCAAAACATCTTCCGTAAGGTCAGGCATCCTTCCTGACTCTAGTGACCTCAACTTCTGGTCAAATATTCATTATTAACACGGAGGAAAACATGTGGTGTCTGATTAACCAGACTTAATATAACCCCTTCCATGAGCTAATAGACCCATGAATTGAGAAAAACTAAAAACCAAGATGCACAGTCAATCTAGTATTTCTAAAAACTGGAAGGAAATGTTGCTAAATACAAAAACCTTTGGAAATGAACTGAGACATTCTATAAAATATGACACATTTTCCACTTAAAATTGAACAAACTAAGGCCTACAAGAAGGCAAAGACGTTGATATTTTTCCCCACTCCCTGCTCCCTCTCAGACATTCAGTTATGCACCTCAGAACATCAGGCAGCTGTCACTGCCCCGTGTGGGCACTGCTTTCCAGAGGAGCATGTTCTAGTTCCTCACAGTTGCTTCCCCTTCTGCATCCTTTCATGGACCTCACTTCCAGACTGTAATGGAGTGGAGGTACAGGAAAACAGCTGTGGAATCCACACCTCCCACACTGGAAGGTGCCAAGGGTCAGGTGGACAAGAGACAATGGATATCACTTTGGTGGAGACCTCCGATTGTCCTCCTGTGCCTATTCTGGCCTCCTCTGCACAAAGAGTGTTTAGCTAGATGGGGGATTCCAAGAATGAAGTCTACATATTACATCTTCCCCTCCCTCCACATACCCTCATGAACTGAGTTCTGACCAGCAGCATAAGTAGAAGATATACAGATCTCTTTAAGAGGCAGCAGGTGCATCCTCTTGTTCCCTCTTCTTCGTCTCCTTTTCCATTCTACTGCCCAGCATTCTGATGGTCACCGTGTACCCTGAGAATGATTGCCAACTTTAGAGATGGAGAAGCAGAAAGCAGGAAAGAGCCCAGGTTGTCAAGGACTTTGAGGAGCAGAAGTCTCATACCAGCTTGGGGCTGCATGTCCTTGGACTCCTATGTGAGAGGGGAAGAAATGTTTATCTTTTGTAAGCAGCTGTATTTTTTTTTCTCTGTTTCATACACTGAACCTAATCCTAGTTAATACATAGTATGTGCTGGGAATTATGTTTTTCAAGCACCATATGTTCAGAGTATCAAGGAATCAGAGCATTGAGAAAGGAGAGGATAACAATTCAGCCTTCTAAGAAACTGAGCTGAAAAGTGTATCTCTCCATCTCACTGGGGTGGGACTCTGAGAAGGGGGATTCTTCTAATCCTGTGAAAGGGACAAAGGAACCACCATCTAGTCTGTTGGCCAACACCAGATCTAGCTCTATCACTTCTTGTTTCAGGATAAATGAAAAGTAAAATAAAATAATTTCTGGGATCTGCTTACATAAAGTTTTAAACCACAGGAACCTAAGAGATGGTGACAGCAGTCAGAACATGGTTACCGTTGGGGGTGGTGACTGGGAAGGGGTATGAGAAGCCCTCCTCAGATACGGGTACTGTTCTCTTTCTTGATTCAGGGAGTGGTCTCATGGAGGTGCTCATTTTGAGAAAATTAATGGGACAATTTGTATATAATTTATGTGCTTTTATATAGGTAAGTTATTAATCAACAACACATTTTCAGAAATAAATATAATAGGAAGAAAATTACTGACAAATAAGAGAAAGGGTTTCTGACTGAAATAGACATCTGAAAACTATTGGATGATCATATGAATACTTGGTAAAGCTGTTTGGCATTGTTAATGAGACACAAGGATACAGGTACTTCATGAAACAAGCAGAAAACTGTGAGTAGCAAACAGGCTGCAATGACAAGGAAACGCCTTCAGATTAAAAAATATATATAATTTAATAACAGAAGTGAAATATGCATCACAGCCTGAAAAATACACAATTGGCATTACTGAAAATGGAGTAAAAGACATAATAACAAGCTTAGGTTTTTTAATTCAGTTTTATGATGGCCAACCAGTTAGAAAAAAATGAACCTAACTTGTCATTTTAGGCCATGTGTAAAACTCCTTTAAAGTACACATAAAATGGACAAATAAATAAAAATTAATGATAGCTATGAGGACCTGAGCCTGAGATCCAGTCATGTTTCTGAAAATGGACGCAGAACAACCATACAAAACAGACTAGTATATATCTGAACAAAACTTTCCTGAATTTAAAAAGACTTACATTTACAGATAAAAGAGTCTCTTTATGTTCCAGGCAACACTAATGAAAGGAAACAGAAATATAGTTACATCCTGGCAAAATGTTTATATGTAAAATATATGTAAGTTTTAAAAATTAAACGGTTTTTTTTTTTTAAAGAGAGAGATGAGACCGTCATTTATGACAGAACAAAATTCATGCTGGTCTCCAATTCTTTTCTGTTGTTCTACCAAATGATAGTTCAGCAATCTTCACAGATTTTTGAGGGGAAAATTCAATTTTTAATTAAATTGAAATGACAGTGACAGAAAGGCTTATGCCCTTCATTAATTCCTTTATTTGGGAAATATTTGTTGAACACTAACTATAAGATAGACACTTGGAATTAATTACTTGAAGGCATACTTCAGTTGTCTGAATGATAAAACAAAATTAAGAACTTCAAAATGACCAATAAGAACCAAGACCAATTTAATACTTAAGATTAAAACACAGCTGTAAAAAATGACTACGAAAGTATCTGCAAAATAAAATTGAAGTTAGACAATGATTTCTTAGGCAAATACAGAAACCAAGCCCTGGCTGGTGGCTCGGTTGGTTAAAGCATCATTCCAATATGCCAAGATTTTAGGTTCAATCCCTAGTCATGGGGCACATACAAGAATCAACCAATGAATGCACAAATAAGAGATCGACCAAAGGACTTGTAGGCATGGATCAGAGCAAAACCAATGGACACAGACTGTAGAGGGATGAGAGCTTGTGCTTGGGGGAGGCAGGGTCAATGGGGCGGGGGGAAGGAGACTCATGTAATAATTTAAACAATAAAGAATTTTTTTTTAAAAATAAATGTAACAATAAATTGATGTTTCTCACACCTCCCCTTTCTCTCTCTCTAAAAAATATTTTTTTAAAAAAGACAAAAACCAAAACAAAACACAATACAGATACCAAAACCAAGGATGATAGAATTAATTTTAAACAATAAAGTGCAGTTAAAGCAAAAAACATCATTCAAGGGTCAGCTTATTATTTTAAAATATGTAATTAAAAGAATAAACAAATTTAAAAGGCAAATAATATATTAGAAAAAGTTACAATAAATATGTCAGACAAAGGCTAACATCCCTAATATGTAAAGGTCTGTTAGAAAAATATATCAAAAATACCAACATTCTATGCTAGTTCTGTCCAGCTGAACACTCTGTGATGATGGAGATGGTCTAAGTCACTATCTAACCTGGCAGCCGTGAGCCACAGAGCACTTAAAATGTGACTAGTGCTAAGATTGAAATGCTAGTATTTGGGATATATTTGGCTAAATAAATATTAAGATTTTCATTATAAAAGTAATGTTATTGTTAATATTTATTTTACTTGTTTCTTTTTATTTGCTTACTGTGGCTACTAGAACATTTAAAATCACATACATTACTCATTAGGTCTTTTTATTATTATTATTCTTTAAAGTATTACAAATAGTAGTACATATGTTTCCTTTTTTTCCCCCATTGCCCTCCCCCCAGCCTCCCCTACCCCCAGCACATGCCCTCACCTGCCCCTCTCCCCCAGTGTCTTGTATCCATTCGTTATATTTATATGCATGCATGCAAGTCCTTCGGTTGATCTCTTACAGCCCCCACTCCCCACCCTCCCCTGCCTTTCCACTGTAGTTTGACAGTCTGTTCAATGCTTCTTTGCCTCTGTATCTTTTCCCCCGTTTGTTTTCTTTAAAAAAAATCTTGCATCTGCATACTAGAAATAAACATATAAGGACAAAAAAATGTTTGAGTCTCAGTTTCAATGTCCAACAGTTCTGATTCCCTGTTTCAATGTCAAATAGTTCCTTATGTGTACATGTCAGCAATGGTATCTGGATGGTGGACAAATGGTGGCAATGCAGGTTCCACCCTCTCTGGTTTGGTCCTGGGCCGCCTGCAGTGACGCACAGCTGCTGACTGCTAGCATCACATTAGGTCTTAATTGGACAGTGCCATTCTAAAATAATGGTCAAGAAAAGAGGAAATTCACAAAAAGAGACCTTAAAAAGGTCAATAAACAATGAAAAAATAGCCCCATCTCACTTTCTAGTCTAAGAAACACAGGTTAAGCCCTAATCGGTTTGGCTTGGTGGATAGAGCATTGGCCTGCGAACTCAAGGGTCTCAGGTTCGATTCTAGTCAAGGGCATGTACCTTAGTTGAGGGCATATACCCGGTGGGGAGTGTCCAGGGGGCAGCTGATTGATGCTTCTGTCTCATTGATGTTTCTAACTCTCTATCCCTCTCCATTTCTCTCTGTAAAAATATTAATAAAATGTAAAAAAAAAATACAAGTTAAAATACAATACTATTTTTTTCCTATGAAATTAATAAGGTTAAAAAGAAAAACTCATTGTTGTCAAGGGCCTCATTATATGGGCACTCACACACTGCAGAGGGAGTATAAATTAATTCAACCTTTCTGGAAAGCCATTTGACACTATGAATCAAAAGCCCTAAAAACACATATTCTTTGACCAAGTATCTCCATTTCAAGGAATGCAACCTAAAGAAATGGTATTAATAAAGGTTTATGTATAAAGATATTCATCACAGTGCAATTTCTAAGAGTGAAAGATTGGAAACAACATAAACAGCCAATAATAGAGGATCTGTTAGGTATATTATAGTACTTCTACCTTATTAACAGTCTATAGCCTTAAACACATTTTTTGAAATATTATCTAGTGTTGAGAAAAATGTTCACAATGAAGAGTGATAAAAGCAGAGTTTGTTAAACAGTATAATCATAAAAATAATTATTTGAATAGTCAGTACCATTGTTTCTCATGCCAATTCCTGGGCAATCTTTTCCACAAAATTTCATGCAAGGGAGCCCTGGCTGGTGGTCAGTTGGTCAGTAGATTGGAGCATCATCCAAACAGCAAAACGTTTGGGGTTCTATTCTTGGTTATGGAACACACCTAGGTTTCAGTTCAATCTGCAAATGGGGCAACTGGTCAATGTTTCTCTCTCTCTCTCTCTCTCTCTCTCTCTCTCTCTCTCTCTCTCTCTCATTCTTTCTTTCTCTAAAATAGATTGAAAAACATATCCCCAGGTGGGGATAAAAAAACAAACAAAAACGTCATGGCCGAAACCGGTTTGACTTAGTGGATAGAGCGTCAGCCTGTGGACTGAAAGGTCCCAGGTTCGATTCTGGTCAAGGGCATGCATCTTGGTTGCGGGCACACCCCCAGTAGGGGATGTGCAGGAGGCAGCTAATCGATGTTTCTCTCTCATCTATGTTTATAACTTTCTATCCCTCTCCCTTCCTCTCTGTGAAAAATCAATAAAATATATATACATATTTTTAAAATGTCATGCAGGTGAATAGCAAGCCATGTGGATTTGATGGTGGTCTCTCAGATACATGCTCTCATTCACCAGCCAAAGAGCAGAGATCCGTCCACCTGATTCAAGCAAACCTGAACTACCTGCAGGCTGGGAAGGATACACACACCGCACTAATCAGCTAGGCTCCCAAGGAATATCAATTTTCTAATGTTTTCCTCTTCCCATTCCTTACCCCAACCACCACATGCTAGATTCAGTGAGATATATCATCTCAACAAAGAAACTCATGTACGGGATTTCTTGGAACAAGCCAGACCTAGCCCTGGGTCAGTGTATACTTGCCCCATCTCCTGCAGTGCCTCTGGCTACAGGACTCTTCACCAGGCAGTCATAATCCAAGATCTAATGTGCTGTAAGGTTTATAATCATTCAAGAAAAAAAAATCAGCTTTGTTTAGTGCAACATTATTAAACTAGTATTGATAACGGATATTTGATGAGGTGAAAAGGAGTTCGCTTAGGGGTAATAAAAAAAATTAATCACCCAGAATATCTCATCCTCAAATAGATTCCACAAATGTTTTCTGAGCATCTACTGCATGCCAGGCACGGTGCTAGACACTAGGCAGACAGCAGTTCCATGTCATCAGTTCCTGTGGGCCCCACCAGACTCAGAACCCACATTCATCCTCAAGCCTGCCTCCCTCCCTTGACAGCTTGGTGAAGAGGGATGTGGACACGGTAGGAAATCAACAAATATTTGTCGAAGGAATGAAATGGAAAGGAGTCCAAGCCTTAAGTACAGGACACACAGAGTGCGAAAGATTCCCTGGCCCGGGGGTAGGCAGGATCACAGCCTCACCTGGCCCTGGGCTGGAATTCCTTCCCAGATGCGCTGCGCACACGTGCACCAGGGGGCATTCTGAGCAGCACTTTGCGAGCTGACCGAGGGCCTTCCAAGAGGGCCCTCCTGGAGCTGTGTCTCTGAGACCTCCCAGTAGAACAACATGTTTTCTGTGCTTCTTGGCACGTTCCTGTTTCCAGCCCGAGTTTCTCTGTGGAGATGCTCTCTCCCTGAAACCCAGGCTGGGGAGGGGAGGAACGCTGTCCACTAGAAAGGTGGTGATCCTTAGGAAATCCTGATCATTCATCGTACCCCTTTGGTTGGGGAGACTGAAGAAACAGTGGCTGCTGGGAAACTGTCATGGAATCCCACCATCTGGGGCGGGGGCGGGCGGGGGGTGCCTTCCATGCCCTGTCTGAATGGCCAGCCCCATGAAACCTATGGTAATCCAGTCAGGGGGAGGCATGCTGAGTGTTATAGACCAAGAAGAATGTGCACCATGTAGAGGACAGTGAACCCCAGACCCACTGCCCCAGTTGCTTCTTCCTTTCTAGGCACTAGGCACCACGCAGGCCTCAGAGTCCTCGCCTTACCAGGAACGAATTCAGAAATGCAAACTGAAGGAATTCTGCTGCAAATGGTATTTATTACTTCAAAAGAGAGAACTGTTTTTCCTTTTATGGTATCTGAGATATCCATTTTTTGAAAATGTTTTCCCAGCACAGTCCAGATTACTTCAGAGTTGGGAAATGATCCTTGCTAGCAAGAGGCCGCGTGTTCTGAGGATCCGTCCCGAATCCTGATTGAAAATACTGTTTATTCAGGCAACTACATTTTTCTGTCAGTGCAGCCTGAGGAGTTTACTATTAATCCCAAATATAAACCCCAGTTAGAGTCGCTGCTTACAAAAGGCAATTACCGTTTAACTCTTACCTTCACAGCACAGCTCATGAATGCCTTCGATAAATGAGATCACAGAACTTATCTGGTAACATTAACTCACATTGGAGATCCAGTTGCTGGCTTAGGTGACCTAAATTACAACCCCCTTGATCTCCGCCCTCATCTCAACTCTCTCCAACTGCCACAGAAAACAGCTGAGCATTTGGCCTAAAGCTAAACTTGTTCCAATTTTCAAGGAGAGAAGTAGGAGGCAGGAAATTGCACCTGGTGGCCCCCATAGTGAGAATGGGCCCCCTTCCTGCTTTAAAGAGCTGCTGTCTGGAAGGGAATTGAATTAGAAGAATCATAAAAACATACTGAATTGGCATTGCCAGATTTAGGGAAACAAGAAAATAAAAATATTGGATGGGACATTCTTATACTAAAAATTACTCCTTATTTAGCTGACATTTAAAATGGAAGCCTTCAGAATTATGAGATTCATAGAACCAAGATGGCGGCATAGGTAAAACACCTATCTTGCCGTCATACTCAACAATTTTAATACTACAACTTAATGAAAGAACAAACACCTTCCAGAATCACCAGAAAGCTCGCCGAGTGAAAATTCCACAAATAAAAGTGAAGATAAGACACTGTGACTCGGAGGAACAGCAGCGGACAGTGTTGAAAGATTCATGTGCCAGCAGAGAGGGCCAGTTTTCTCGAACGGGGAGACAAAGACGTCCCATTGGGCTGATTCTCCTGCTTTGGGCGAAGTCCAGGGAACCCACTATCACACGGGGTGAAAACTGGACAGTGGGAGGGCACGCGGAAGCTCGGGTGCTGCCTCATCTCCCGGCTTGTGGAGAAGGCAGCTTGCGCGTGAACAGCTCAGCTGCGTGACCACGCAGAGAGCGCTCACGACTTGCTATCTCATTCGGAAAACCGTCAGACTGCTTTGTTTTATAACCCTGGGTGAGACATTGGGTGTGCAGACTCATTTGGGGAGAGTCTGAATTCCCCGGCAGCCGGTGGAGCTCCACAGCAGCTCTCTCTCAGAGGTGCTGGCAGCCATTGCCCCTGGTACAGAGTCCCTGGGGCTGCATAGGGCGGAGCTAACGCTGTCTGCTTGGCCTGGAGACTCTGCCCATCCAACCTGAGCACAGCTGAGCTTCACAGACAATTGGTCTGGAGGTCAACCCTCCAAGTGCTAACAACGATTAACCTGAGCTTAACTTCAGCAAGACTGTGCAACCTATATCCACCTCAGGTAACTGGGGAGGCTGAGCCACTGTCCCTTGTAGGAAGTCTACTACAAAAAGCTAACTGACCAACTCAGGGAAGCAGCCACCATGCAGAGACTTGGAAAGAAATCAGATGTGAAAGAAATGGAGGGAAAAAAACGACTGGACATGGAATTCAAAACCATGGTTATAGGGCTTCTCAAGAGGCTCCAACAAAAGGTTGAGGCCTATAAGGAAATAAGCGAAACTGCAAGGGAAATGAATGAGTCCTACAAGGAAATGAACAAGACCCTCAAGGATATGAACGAGACCTGCAAGGAAATGATCAAGACCAACGTGGAAATGAAGGAGACCTTCAAGGATATAAAGGAGACTCTCAAGGATGTGAAAAAAGACTAACCAGAAATTAAGCATACACTGACTGAAACAAAAAATATTATACAAAGACCTAAAAGTGCTCCGGAGCACCCCAAGAACCAAGTTAAAGATTTGAAATACAAAGAGGGAAAATCCACTCAGCTAAAAAGCAAGAAACCAAAAGAATACAAAAAAATTGAAGATAGTGTAAGGGGCCTCTAGGACAACCTCAAGCATACCAACATCCGAATTATAGGGGTGCCAGAAAAAGAGAGAGGCCAAGACAATGAAAACCTATTTGAAGAAATAGTGACTGAAAACTTCCCACACCTGGTGAAGAAATTGACTTAGGAGTCCAACAAGCGCACCGAACCCCAATATATAGGAACCCTAAGAGGACCACACCAAGGCACATCATAATTAAAATGCCAAGAGCAAAAGACAAAGAGAGAATAATAAAAGCAGCAAGAGAGAAACAGTTGGTTATCTATAAGGGAGCACCCATACGATTGTCAGCGGATTTCTCAACAGAAATGATGCAGGCCAGACGGGAGTGGCAAGAAATATTCAAAGTGATGAACAGCAAGAATCTACAACCAAGATTACTCTATCCAGCAAAGCCATCATTCAGAATTGAAGGCCACATAAAGTGCTTCACAGATAAGAAAAAGCTAAAGGAGTTCATCACCACCAAACCAACATTATATGAAATGCTGAAAGATATTCTTTAAGAAGAGGAAGAAGAAAAAGATAAAAGTGTAAATTAGGAACAACAAATACACATCTATCAACAAATGAATCTAAAAATCAAGTGAATTAATAAGCTGATGAACAGGATAAACTGGTGAATGTAACAGAATCACGGACATAGAGAGGGAATGGACTGACAACTCTTGGGGAGAAAGAGGGTGTGGGATGTGCAGCAAGAGACTGGACAAAAATCATGCAACTATGGGAGAGGACAGTGGAGGTGGGTGAGGGTGGAGGGTGGGTTGGGTACCAGGTGGAGGGGAACTATAGGGGCTTAAAAAAAGGGAACAATGTAATTAATAAACTGAACAATAAAGATTAAAAAAATAATAAAAATAAAATGGAAGCCTTCAAAATCTCAAAGAGAGAGGTCCTCAAGATTTCTTTTCTCTCGCATCCTCATCCTCAAGGAGGGAGTGTGGGGCTGCCTGGGGGACAAGGGCTGGTCTAGTCCATCAGCCTGGCTCCTTGAAGGGAGATCCCTTATTGAAAGAAGAGACGAGAAAGTGGAAAGAACTAGACTCACACCTGCTTCCTCTTGCTCCTCCCTCTCCCCCATGGCCCTCTTTTCTCCTTTTCCCTTGCCCCAACCTCCCCAAAACCAGGATGACCAAAAGTTTCACTGAAGTGCCATGTGCCTGAGTATAGATGGGCTGAAGCAATTTACATTAAGGTGTGAGTAGTCTGCAAAGCTCTATTTGGATCTGGAGGGCCCTGGCAGGAGGATGGTGCCCACCTGGCCACACACCTGCCTCCCAGGTCACAGCCCCTGTCTCTGCCACTCATGCAGCCTCCTGGCCAGCTGCTGCTGCTGTTTGTTAAACTGGTCACATAAAGGGGTTGGGATAAAAGCATCAACTTTCCAGTGGTGCAGGCCCCCTGGCCCTGGAAAGTTCTGGGCAGCTAGGGCCTCTCAGGGCACCTGCACACACCTAACAGTTGTGCCCTTTCTAGCTTATGGTCTCCTCTAGATTGACTTGTCTTTCTGAGTCCCTAGGCAATTTCTTCCTCAAACCAGATGGGATGTACCTGCCATCCACCCAGCTGCTCTTCCTCCCGCAACAGGAACATCCATCTCGGGTTTTATTTCCTCCCGAGACACCAGGGGAAGCCTCAGGTGGGTTTCCATGTCAACCTTCACTGAAATCCAAACATGTGGCTCTCTCAAAGGCAGTTTAACCTCTGCCACCACATCCTTAGAGTGGCAGAGGATTTTTTTTCAAAGCATAAAAACAAAGAAGACTAGAGCTTTCAAAGGACTCGGGCTTCTGGGGGATCCTATTCACAGAGTGATAACACATCTTGAAACAGGATATTTATAATTTGTTTGGTTTCACGTTTATCCTCCCAAAGCTAAACAGTAATGGCTGAGAGCTATGAAAACTCTTAGGTAAGGAGAGGGGCCAGCGCAGAGATAAAAGGGATAATTGGAAACAGAGAGGCAGCCTCCCAGTTGCACCTTCTTGAATGCTTACAACTCTCGGGCCAGAGCTCATGGCAGGACGCAGCATCCTTCAGTTCTGGGCACTCCGCAGCCTCCCCTCTTCCAAGGTTTACTTATGCAAGCTTAGCTGCAATTTTCCACAGATCCTCAGCCTGGTCCTGGGCCACCTTCCCAGTAAGACAGAGACCTCCTGGGATGGGAGCTTGGGGGAGAACACGTGACCAACTTAGGTTCCAAGCTCCAGAACAGGCCACCTGGAAATGGGAAGATAACCTGTCGAGATACAGGATTTACCAGGGCCAGGATGCACTGTGGGGAGTGGGGAGAGCCCAGCGTGTCCAGCCATCAGAAGTTGAAACTGGGAGGTAATATATGGGTCTAGTGAGGCCACACGAGGAATACTATGTTCCTCATGGCCTCACAAGGAAGATGCACATACTGAGTTGGCTGCCATTCAGGGAAGAGCAATTAGGATGATTAAGAGGCCAGAGGGAGTGACTTAGGGGGAGAGATTAAAAGAATTAAACATGTATACCTTGGCTAAGCTCAAAGCAGAGGGAATGTGGAAACTCTATCAGCATCCTCAGAAAATAAACACAGGGAGAACATGGAATTGTTTCACATGGTCCCTGAGGGATGTAACTAGAAGTAATAGGATGGAAGAAAAGAAAACTGAACTACCTGTTGGAGAAAGCTTCTGAGCAGTCCCAGATCAACTTGGATACTCACGGAGTGTCAGAGTCCACTGAATGTTCTTTAAAACAAAGGCAACAAAGAGAGACACATGCTAGGAGAGAAATAGTGTATAAAGCAGGGATGGGTCTGACACAGATGCTTTAAAGGAGGAAAAATAATAACACAGGACAACTGCTTGAAGGGAGTATCCAAATCATTGAAAGCTCTCTACTAACAAAAGTTTATAATCAGATGTCTTAGCTTGACATTCACGGTTCCCTCCATCTGGTCCAAGCTCCCCCTTCTAAAATTATCTTCCATCCATCTTCAACATAAGCATGTCTCCTGAATGGTCCTGGTGTGGTTCCTCCTTTGTTCATGAAATCTTCCAACCTGGAATCCAAAACCACCCCCATCCTCCCATCACCCTCTCAACTGTGTAACTATTCAAGTCACTCATTTTTTAAAGATCTACTTAAATCTTGCTTCCTCTGGCTACCCTGATCCACAATGCTCCCTTCTCTACCCCTCCCTCCCAGAAGTCATTATGTCAGCTGGTGTGGCTCTTTATCTTGTTAGAGAGACTTCAACCTTCTCCTTGCCCCCAGCTTTTTGATCTTTCTGTGCCAGCTCTTCTAACCCTTGTGAATCAGAATGCATACAATAATAGGATTACCTTCCAGTTTCCTCTCCCTCATTTATTTAGGTCTTTAATTTCTTTCAAATATGTCTTGTAGTTTTCAATATACAAATATTGTATCTTCTTGGTAAAATTTATCCCTAAATGTTTTATACTTTCAATAATTTTTATAAATGGAATTATTCTCTTACTTTAAAAAATATATTTTATTGATTTTTTTACAGAGAGGAAGGGAGAGTTAGAATCATTGATGAGAGAGAAACATCAATCAGCTGCCTCCTGCATACCCCCTACTGGGGATGTGCCCCGACCGAAATGGAACCCAGGACCCTTGAGTCTGCAGGCCGACATTCTATCCACTGAGCCAAAGCAGTTAGGGCTTACTTTTATTTTTTTTATTGTTCATTGCTAAAAGCATAAAAAAAATATTAGTATGTAGAGCTGGGAAGAACTCAGGAGTTTTGTTGGCTTATGACTCTTCTAGCTCTAAAGGATTGTGGAAGCAACCTCAGTTATGAGCTCTGTAACTTGTATTTGAGCCCATTCATATCTGCTGCTTTACATGGCAAGAACTGATATTGTCAGGAGAAGTCTGAAATGTGTTTCTAATGATTGAGATGCTGGCTAGGAGATGAAAAAACTTAGGAACACGTGTTTTTTTTGTTTGTTTGTTTGTTTTTTAATTCTGCTTCCTGGAGAAGCTGGGGCCAGGAGTAGTCGAGGAGGACAGATGACAAGATTGGGTTCTGGCACTTACAGCCTGTGTGGTAGTGCCTACAGTATAAATAGCCTTGGGACAAGGTGGAAGACCCGTGGCTAAAACCTGCACAGTTGGTGAATTGGGGTGATATACCAGTGGAAGGGAGCAAAGTATTAGGCTTTTGAGGTCTGTGAGGCAAATATTAACTGTAAAACCAATGAAACAATAGATATTGCTAAGTTTCATGGACATTAGGAGAAGACAATAAAAGGCTGAGAGCAAATAACAGGCAATTGAAAGTGAAGTGTGGAAGAAAAAGAGTCTCCCCAGCATCATTCAAAAAGGCTCTTGGGTCCTGGCTGGTTTGGCTCAGTGAATAGAGCATCAGCCTGCGAACTGAAACAGGTCCCAGGTTCGATTCTGGTCCAGGGAACATGCCCGGGTTGTGGGCTTGATCCCCATAGGGGACTTGCAGAAGGCAGCTGATCCATGATTCTCTCTCATCATGGATATTTCTATCTCTCTCTGCTTCTTCCTCTCTCTCTGAAAGCAATATATATATATCAGGACCAGATCTGGGCAGTGTAGCTAACCTTTAAAGAAAGCTGAGCTCCCAGCGGTGGCAGGTATGCAGCGCCAGGGTCCAGGCCCTGGTCGGAAAGAATGAGTCCCTGAGTCAGTTATGCTAAAGAGACTCATTTCTTTTCACATGGGCTACTAACTACACCATGGACTAGGGAAGGCAAAGCAGGTAGAGTTTATTTTCCATTTAGCAAGATATGTATAAAATGGCTATTCCTGTGCATTGAGTAGAAAATATGGTGGATGTCACTCATTCAACAAACAATTAAGTTACACTGTGCCAGGCACCATGCTAATTGTGGGAGATATAAAGACAAAAAGTGGATAAGAACAGAACCCAAAAATGCCATTCGGTGTATGGGTTTTTATCTGGAGAGAAGTCCTCAGTGGCATTACACAATCTCAGGCATTGCCCATAACGTATTCAATGTTATTCTCCATGATTTCGAATATATTTATATTCTATTGCGAATGACATAAAATTACGTAGAATAGCTAGTAATAAAGATGTCAGAATCAAGATACAACCAAGACTGAAAACATCAAGAAAAATTTAATACAGATAAGGAGTATAAATTTTACATTTCCAATAATACAGTAGGAGGGTGATATGGCTTGATACCAGGTCACGAGGAAGAAATTTAACCCTGAGCTCAGGAGGAGAAGTGACTGTGAGAAGAGAACTGTTTGGTTCACAGAATGTGCTCCACAGAGCACCTGGACTAATGTATTAGGCACCACATGTTCAAAACACTGACCCACTGGCCACAAGGCTATGAACGATCTGGAAATCACTTCCTACACAGAGGCTGGAAGAACAGAGACCAGAACCCAGAGAACAGAGGTCAAGAGGCAACACATATCCTCAAATATTTGAAGACCTTTTAGTAAAACTATAATAACAACTTGTATTTCGCTCCAAACTACAGAATCGAAACTAAGAGAACTTAGTAATTGAATTCCAAGAAATAATCCTTCCCCAGACCTGTTCAGGAGTACTGAAAGAGCAGAATGTAGGACTGAGAGGTGGAGCTTGATGTTTGCTAGAGACTCTTTGGACTCTCAGATTCTTTGAACCCCTTCTATCAAGACCCCCTGCTCTCACATCTTTCATTCAATCACTTAGACATAAATAATGAATGATAAATTTGGAGCTTCCTCCATCCCCAGGTACCTAGACTTTAATAGAGGTAAAGACATATTAAACGGTTAATTGGCTAGCTATGGCATTTTGGTGAACAAGGCAGGGTCTGGCGCCCTGTCCATGGCCTTGAATTCCCATGGACAGAGCAGCTTTCCCCTTGAAGCTCAGGTCACTTTGCTTTCCTGGCACAGGGAAGATTTGTGCAAGAATAATGTATTTGTTGTTAAATCCGCTCTTCCCGCAGAGGCTGTCATTGCTTCCCAGGGAACATCTTTACATCACAAAAGCATCAGTCTCCTTTTTAAAATAAATGAATGAGTGAACAAAAATGTCAGTGCTTTCATTTCCTTTCATCAAAAGCCATGCTTACAAGTAATAAAAGATGCACGGGGTAACTGAATATTATGGAAAGAAGGAGGAAGTACCTAGAAAAGCGGACATTAGAAACGCTCCCAGGGCTGAAAGATTTGCCTGTCTGAATGCAAAATTGGCATTTCAGAGCCATAGAATTTATGTAAATGGTAGCCACTAAGATAGTTTATCTTGGTCATGTGTATAATCTGCAAAGAGAAAAACTGGGGATCGTCCTCAAGGACATTTCCTGCCAGAGCTTTCTGGATGATTTATCAAGAGGCAGTGCATGAGGTCACCTCTTTAGGTGGCCGACACTTTAGATGGGATTATTATTGCTATTATCTGAGCAGGGCCTGAGTCGGCCTCAGGACCCCTCCCCAGCCTCTGCAGGCCGCCTGCCTCCTCTGTAACCATGGCAGACAGCTGTCTACACACAGCCCTGCAGCACCCAGCTCGACTTGGGACTGGGAACGATTAGCCTGTCTTGACAAAGCTCTTCCCCCGACACAGACTTACTGGAAACACTTTCCTTGGGAGATGGCCCATGTGTGCCTGGCGGCTGTGTTTGCTGTTCCCCTAGATGTCTGAGGAGCCTGGATATCTGGGTGTTCGGAGCCATGCTCTAGAACAAACATGTTGTTTGGGAGAAGTGTGGGGCATGGGAAATGGGAAAGGATATATGCTTATTTATGCTGAGTACTAGAGGCCTGGTGCATGAAATTTGTGCACAGTAGGGGAGGGGTGTCCCTCAGTCCAGCCTGCACCCTCTCCAATCTGGGACCCCTTGAGAGATCAGGCCTAAACAGGCAGTCGGACATCATTCTCACAATTCAGGACTGCTGGCTCCCAACTGCTCGCTTTCCTGCCTTCCTGATTGCCCCTAATTGCTTCTGCTTGCCAGTCTGATCACCTCCTAACCACTCCCCTGCCAGCCTGATTGATGCCTAAATGCTCCCCTGCCAGCATGTTTGTCCGTAGTTGCCCTCTCCTGCAGGCCTGGTCCCCCCCCCAACTGCTCTCTCCTGCAGGCTTGGATCCTCCCCCAACTGCCCTTCCCTCCAGGCCTGGTCACCCCCAGCTTCCCTCCTCTGCCTGGTCACCCCTAACTGCCCTCACCTGCAGGCTTGATCACCCCCAATTGACCTCCCTTGCAGGCCTGGTCCCTCCCAACTGCCCTCCCCTGCTGGCCATCTTGTGTTGGCCATCTTTGGGGCAGCCATCTTTGACCACATGGGGGCAGCCATCTTTGACCACATGGAGGTAGCCATCTTGTGTGTTGGAGTGATGGTTAATTTGCATATTACTCTTTTATTAGATAGGATAGAGGCCTGGTGCACAGGTGGGGGCCAGCTGGTTTGCCCTGAAGAGTGTCCCAGATCAGGGTGTTCCCTTGGGGCATGGGGTGGCCAGGGCAAAGAGCCTGTGGTGGTTTGCAGGGTGGCCACACACCCCCAGTGACCCAAGCAGAGGCCCTGGTATCTGGGGTTGATTTATCTTCCATAATTGAAACTTTGTAGCCTTGAGTGGAAGCCTAGGTTGGCCAGGGTGTGAGGATAGCTTGTCTTCCTCCATTGCCGGGGAAATCCTAGCCTCCTGCTCGCTCTGTGGCCGCAGCCATCTTGGTTGGGTTAAGTTGCATACTCCTTCCTGATTGGCTTGTGAGCATGGCTTGTGGGTGTAGTGGAGTAGTGCTTAATTTGAATATTATTCTTTTATTAGATGGTATAATTCCATGCAAGAATGGAGAAGCAGTAGATACAGTGATGGGGTTGGTAGAGAGGTGAAATAAAAATGGACCCTGAACAGTGAGAGACCCCGGGTCACCTGGGTCCCATTTCTTTGGTTTTGAGTCACTTCAGGGAATTTCAGGTCCTCAAAGGTCTTCAGAGGACCTGCTTAAGGACAGTTTCATTTTAGTTTCCCAGTGGTCTCTTGACAAACTAAGAACAAACTGGAAAGCAAAGGCCATCAGGAAAAGGCCTGGGCAGCATGGGGAGCGATGTCATGCATCTAGTGCTGGATCGGAGGGGAGGCCGTGGTGTGGCCTTGAAACTTGCCTCCTTCAGATCGACAGGCACTGCGTATGCATACAGGCAGATAGCCAGGAGCTGCTGTGTAAGTCTCAAAGGTACTAGCAAGATGATCAAGGGCATTTCTGCTTGACAAATCATTGCTCTTTTTTTTTTTTTTTTTTTGAAAGGAACCCTGGAAATTTCTAGACTGTTCTTGGCAATCCTGTGTTTCTGCCAAGAGCTACCCAAACCACTGATCTGCTTTGAAATCGAGAGATCATGTTTATTGATTCTTTACTTAGGTCTAACAACTGTTTCACACTATGGGAGGCCTTTAGCAGTTCCCAGACAGTATGTAAAAGCAAAAGAAACAACCGGAGGGGCGAAAATGATTTGGGAGTAACCTGAGCCTGTCCGAAAGTGGTAAGAACCTAAAAGCTTAAATCCCTAATAACATGGAGGGCAACTTGTTAATTTATTTACTGGCTACAAAATGGTCTCTTTTTTATTGGACAGTTTCTCTCTCTCTCTCTCTCTCTCTCTCTCTCTCTCTCTCTCTCTCTCTCTCTCGTCTCTCTCTTCTCTCTTTTTTAGCATAAACTTCTTGACTGTTAGCAACTTGTTTTTAAGTGACATTAAAGTGCCCTCTTAATTGGTGAAAAAACAATATCTTGCATCATGAAGGATGAGTCATTACAGGACCCAGACATCCCCTCAGCATCCAGTTTCCGCCATAAATACTTAGGTAGGAAAGTGGGTCAGAAGAGCCCATCATGCCAGTCATATTTTTTCTCGTATGTTTAATTCACTGTTGTTTTGGACTTATAAGGAGTTGTTACACTAATCATCTTTTTGCCAAATTGGCCATATATAATCCACCTACCATTGACCAACTACAGAAGAAAAATTAAACAAACGTTTTGCTGTTGTTATCCTTTTTTCCCCTGGGGGTTGAGCTTCTGAAGCCAGGAGGTCACTTGGATTATGTATACAATTTTGGTAATTGCATTCCTAGATTCTACGAAATGCCATGCACTCACTGGAGTCCAGAATAGCTGTTGCAAACAATGACAATTACTGCCCAGACATTTTCAAACATAGCAGGTTATTGGCTGAGGCCGTGATGGAAACCCTAAAAAATATATAAATATTTTGAAATGCTCTGTAAATCAAATTGATGCCCCAGACACAGAGTGGATTGTCTTGGTGCAGCTGAAGTCATTTGGAGGCTGAGAGACTTTGCGGAAGGATGTTGGAAAACTTTGAGCTTGTGAATATTAAGCCCAAATGTCATAATTAAATGATGTTTCTGGTGTGTGTTTTTTTTCTCCCCAGGAACAGAGATCAAAGTTCTGTCTGGTCATCCTCACAACTTACCTGATAAAGGGCCTCTATACACAAACAAACAAACAAACAAACGACGACAAGTCTTCAAATTATTCCCCCATGGTTTCCTCATGCTCAGTATTTACAGTGTCCAATGGATGCTATTGGATGGTGACTTACAGCTGTTTTTAAGGTGGTGAGATCTGAGGCCGTTGCCTTGTGGTGATCTTAGAGGCCTCTGGGTAGCCAGGTGAGGTCAAAGAGCAACAATGATGACTGCTAAATTGGCTGATGCCACACAAAATCTTACTTAAACATTTTAACAGTTCCTGCTGTCCTGGGTCAGCCTGTTGAGGCTCAGCTTGCAGAGCCCCCTGTTTGGGGGTAGGTGGGGTTAATTTACCACTGCTGATTTCTGGAGGGAAGCTTCCATGTCTTGTCCAATGTAGGGCTAAGATGGGAAATCTGACACTGATACAATGTCACAGCAGCAGGACCACCTGCCAGAAGAGCCAATCCCATCCTGGGGTATGAAAGAACCTGCTTCAAGCACTCCCACATGGCAGGCCACCCTCCACCACCCTCAGGGAAGTGGAAAATTAGAACCTCATCCAGGTTACAGCCCTAGTGAGCTTTCCTCCTAAAGGAGTAGTGGAGCTGGGGTGAATCTGGGAGATTTTCTTTTTCTAATAAGTGTGTTTTATAGACTGAATGTTTGTATCCTTTCTCAACCCCCAGATTCATATGTTGAAGCCCCAATCCCAATGTGATGACATTTAGAGGCAGGACTTTGAGAGGGAATTGGGTTTAGATGAGGTCATGATGGTGGGTCTCCCATGGTTAAGATTAGTGTTCTTACAAGAAGAGAAGTCGATGCCAGAGCTCTCATTTTCTCTGCCATGTGAGCACACAGTAAGAAGGTGATTGATCGTCTACAAGCCGAGAAAGGGCCTTTGCCAAGAATGAATTCTTCCAGCACCTTGATCTTGAACTTCCCAGCCTCCAGAACTGTGAGAAATAAATATCTGTCATTCAAGTCGCCCAACCTATGATATTTGGTTATGGTAGCACATGCTACGACAATGCATTTGATAGTTTAGGGTAATTTAAACTATCAAGTATGTAATTTCCTTTAAATGTTACAAACTATTAAAAAGAAACAAATATCTACCTGCATGTCAATTCTTTAAAAAATGTTTGTGCCAGATCCTGGGATACAGAACAACAAATGAGAAAGACACAGACCTTATCCTCAAGGAACTTACTTGAGTGGAAATAGATGTTACTGAAAATGAGCTGAGTAATACATTTAAGTGACGATTTGAGGGGTTACTGGCTTACTATGCATTGTCCCCACTGCTTATGGAATAAAGTCCAAAGGTTTCTTAAGGTTATCCAAATGCAAATAAGAGAAATGAACTCATTCTAGTGTGAGTGGAAAAAAATGAAAATGTGATCTAAGGATTCAGGGTGTCTTGTGAAATAGCAGGGAAGGAGCTGAGCCCCACAAGGAACTGAAATCAGACCCTGGGACCCTGTCCAGAACTGAAGCCCCCACATGGACGCTCATCTCTGAATGTCTCTGTGTGTTTGCTTTCTCTTCTCTCTTCTCAGCCAGCTTTCTCTGCACCTCCATGCATATGGCAGAAGATGTCTGCTCCACAGAGCACAAGTTTCTATGTCCCTCAGGTCCAGCCATGCCCAGAGTCTAGATACATCCTTGAATTCCAACTCCACATTTCCAGGGAAATTCCATATCAATATTGCCTTTCTTATACCATCTAAACATCACCAGATGCCAGAATATATAGACATATTCTGAAAATAGGCTACCTACAATAAATGGAGGCCCCCAGGCATCATCTCCTAAAGAACAGATAATTCAGTGTATTGATTCAGTGTATTGATTCTTCCACACCAAGGATCCACCTGACCAGCTACAGCCAAGGAATCAGGGTCACATGACACAAATATGGCTGTGAGGGTCTCACCTCAGGGATGAGGAGGCCCTTTTTCAAAGAAGAAGGGCTGAGCAAATACCCTGAAATGTATTAATTTTAATCCTTCACAATATGACTTCAACTCACAATTTCCATGTTAGTAGTTTTCATGCATTCAGTGATCATCTCAAACATTTCATCTCATTAAGTGCTGCATTTCAGTTTTCAGTCCTGGCTTCTCAGTTTTCTCCTCTAATATGGAGAAAATAGTGCTGATTCTCAGGATTTGACAAATGATTTTCTTTAGGATTGATTCTTAGGGCAGGTTTAGGAGACACTAAGCCTTGGCAGAATCTTCAGCATCTTTATTTGGATTGGAACCAACATTGGATTCTAACAAACATGTTCAAGGAACAGGGACATAGGCTGGGGGTCACTACCAAGGCTAGTTATAATCGGTAGAAATATCCAACGATACAGCACACTCACATTCCAAGATATGAAGGGCGAATAGTAGGTCAAGCCTCTTGTGTGAGTGAGATTCGGGACAGGACCACCTTGAGATCTACCACATGCCAAGGCAATGATGGAATAGCCTTGGGACACCAACAATTTGGGACCTTGCATTTTGGAATGACATAGGATGTCAGAGAGATGAGAGGCAGAGGTGGAATTCACTCCTTCTGAGCCATCCTCTAGTGCTTTTTCTGCCAATGTTACCTTGTGCCCTCTGGTTGACCTGGGCCTGGGAGATTCTGTCTATGCTTCTAAGTGGGCAGCGGTTGGTTTCTGAGGCACAGGGTTTGGACTACAATGCTTTTTTAGTTTTCCAAGGAACAGATGTAAACAACTGTGATCGGGCCATGGCAACACCATCCAAAGCCCTTCTCCCTAGAGGCACATACCCATCAACAACAATCCTGTCATCTTGGACAGCTGGTTCACCACACTCAGCATGCCAAGTCTCTACTGACTGACAACTCCTCTTTTGTATTTTATCCTCTTTTGTGATGTCTAGTAAATATTTTTAAAACTAAGCATCTTACCTCTTCAGTTAAACCATTTGATTTCCATTTCATTCTTTCAGGATAATTCAATGTATTGATTCTTCCCTTTGCTGATAATCAACTTGGCAGCCATGCTTATGGGAAGCCATTTTAACTTGGTTCTAGGCATTTCAAACTGTCTCAAACTAGCTGAATGGAGGCAGCAGCACCTGTGGACAGTTTTGGGGGGTTTTGAGCCATGTGCTCAGATCCAGGGATAGGTCTGAGCTAAGCTAGCCTAATGCGGAGTCTGTTATTTGCCAGTTGCGTTAGGCAGCATCTCAGAGGGCAATCTGACGACTAGATGGTGAATCTCCCCTGTTTGGTGCTTGAGGGGGCCATGCATAGGGACAGCCGAGGTGTCTGGTGTCTGTCTGCTTCCCTCCAGCAGAGGACCCTGATCTGAGCCACACTCTCTCCTGCTCTGCTGTTCTCCTGCCCCTTTGGGCAGGTCTCTATTTCATGTCCCCAATTCTTTGCCAACTTGAATTCAAAGCCAAAGCCGTGCTGGGCAATAGAATTTTTTGGATGTCTGGCGAGTGACATTGTATCAAAATAGTCATGTGAAGGAGGCGATAGATCTAAAAAAAATGCCTCCTTTGGCTGGAAGGCAGAAAACCTAACTCTGGGACTCTTCGTACCATATAATGTTGGAAAAGCTAACTCATGTCTCCATAACTCAACTTCTCCTCCTCAAAAATGGGCATGAACCTGACTTTCAAAGGTTCCTGAGGCCACTGGGCAGGGTCAGGAGTTGTGTTCAAAAGTCTCTGAGTCCTGTGGTATAAAAAAGCTCCCTACTCACAAACAGAGATGATTATTTATCATGTTGTTACTATTTCTCAACTAGGCCAGACTTGGATTTCTGGCAGAATCCCATGTCTCTCTTCTTGGACTGAGAGCTTAAACTACTCAGAGAGCCAGTTTGTCCTGCCCTTCTGACAGACTGCCAGCTCATCAAATAATATTTATTGACCAGCCCCATGCACATGGCACACCACTGGCAGCATAGACTGCAAACCCTCTGAACACAGACTGTTTCTAACTCTGTGTTCAGAACAGCAACTAGAAATTAGCAATCAAGAATAAGCTGAGAAAACCATCTTGGGCTATTTTCTGTCTGGCAAGTGTGTGCATGCAGGTTTCTTCCACAGGCCTTCTTAGCAAAAACCCACTCTCATTCATCTGTCTGCTCTGTAGCCTCGAAGACAGCAGCCTGCACTCTGTGGACAGCGGCAGCTCTTATAACTGTACCTATTTTGGGCAGATACTGAGGGAACAGGCGAGAATTCCTGTAGAGTTACAAAGGGAAAGGATCTGCCCCAGATTTAGCAACTTACACATCTCAACTCGGAGTAAAAAAATGTTGAATATTGGAATAGGGAAAAGAAGCAACAACAATGGAAGATGCATTTATATCAGCTTAAGAGGAAAGCTGAGGCCTGGGGCTGTAGTGGAAAACAGTCTCTCCATTCCAGGTTTGGGTACTCCTGTGGGTCGGAAACAATGGCTTTTCTTTTCTGATGTTCTGACAAGAGCTCCAGGAATTTCCTAGGAGCTCAGAAGAATGGGCTTTTTTCATTTCTCTAGACCAATTTGGAGGAAAACAGATTTCACAAGAGAATCTCAGAACCATCACCAGATTGGGAAGCAGTCATGTGACAGCAAAGAACATTCTACCCAGGCAATTATTTCAGGAAGCATTCTTCCCTCTCAGGAAGTGAAGGAGAGGATTATGGAAAAAAGAGAAGACAGGGAAAGAGGCATTGCTACATGGAATATGTACTCACATGTCAACACTTTCTTCTTATTCTTAGTGCTTCTAATGCACTGAAGTGAACATCCAAACTGGACATCATCCAAGCAGTGCCAGTTTTAGACAAGCCAACCTCAGAGCAGAAGGGGGCGGGGGAGGGGAGAACCAATCAATAATGGCCAGGATATAGAGTATACCACATTTGCTCAGATTCCATTGCCTAACCACAATACATCATATTGCCAAGCCGAAAATTAATGGGGCAGATATGAAGACCCTTTTCCATACCAGGGGTCACTTCAAGTCCCATAGCAAAGGGCAAGGATGGGGAAGGGGAAGAGCAGCTCAGAATGACGAACATTCCACCACAGTGCTATATCACAACTCACTTATATAGGTAGGATATCCTTTTCCTGTGGGCTTGGGATCTTTTCCCCAAATCTGCACAGTGTTTAGGAGATGGCAAGTTCTTGTGAACTTTCTTTGTTTCTTTAATTGTGAGATGATAATAAAATTTACCACATAACTATTTTTAAGCACACAGCTCAGTAGCATTAAGTACATTTATATTGTCTTATAATCATCACTATCATCCATCTCCAGAACTTGTACAACTGAAACTCTGTGCCCATTGAACTCTAATTCTATACCCTCTCTTTTCCTCTGGAAATCACCCTTCTATTATCTGTTTCAATGAATTTGATTACTCTAGGTACTTCATAGAAGTGGAATCATCGATATTTGTCTTTTGTGACTGGCTTCATTTCACTTAGCATAACATCCTTAAGGTTTATCATTCTTGTAGCACATATCAAAATTTTCTTCCTTTTCTAGGCTGAGTAACATTCCATTTTATGCATGTTTCACATTTTTTATACATTCATTTGTTGATGGACAATTAGGTTGCTTCCACCTTTGACTATTACAAATAGCGTTGTGATGAACAAATATCTTTTAAAGTTTTTCCTTTTAATTCTTTGGGGTATATACCCAGACATGGAACTGCTGGAACATATGGAGAGCCTATGTTTAATTTTTTGAGGAACTTCCAACTGGATATTTTTGGGGAGAAGTATTATTATTATTGTCTGGTTCATAAGAACAGGGTAATAAATATACTTTAAAGACTATTTTAGAAGATTGTTCTCCATATTACTTGTGAGTGGTAAAATGTAAAATGAGAAGAAAATATAGTATTGATGCTAGTTGACCAATGATAAATGGATGTTCAACTGGTTGTCCTCCAATTCATGTTAATGTTAGTATATGCTATTGGCAATCAAAATAATCATTGACTAAAGGACTGGAATATTATATTCTGTTGTTGTGATATATGAAGTATTGGGGTGACAGCTAGAATAGAATGGAGAAAATTAGGCCTAGCATGCTCCCTAATTTTCTGGGAAGGGATGGCAGAATTGCATAAGAGAATAGGAATTATCAGTCTGGCTTAATGAGTGGAGGAATGTTGAAGCAACTGACTGGAATATAACTGTTGGGTCTCCTAGAAAAAATAATACCCAGATTAAAAATAAAAGTTCATCAGAATATCTTTAATTCTGTAGTACTTGGAATGGAATTTTATCTATTATGTCAGAAGAAATTTCTGCTGGATTGTTAGATACTGATTCATGACGAGATAATAGATGAATAATTATAAGGACTGGAATAATGAATGAGAGGATGAAGTAAAAAGTGAAGAATCAGGTAAGTGTAGCTTTATCAACTGAGAATCCTTCTCTGATCCATTCAACTAAGCTGATAGTGTGATAAGGAGATGTAAAGGCTTCTATGCCTCAGAAGGATATTTGACATAAAACATAACCTTTGAATGCTGTGGCTCTCATTATGAACAATAGGATAATTACAATGTCTCATGTTTCTAGGAAGATATAGGACCTGTATTATTAGACCTCACCCTACATGAATAAATAAGTGGATGAAAAATATAGATGCCTCATTGGAATATAAAGATTACATAATTCAACCATAGATTACTAGTAGTTCTCAGAAGATGTGGGATATACAAAAGGCAATTATTGTGTCTAATATATAGTGTGCAGCTAGAAATAGTCCTGTAAAAATTTGTAAAATTAAGCAAATTCTTAAAAGGGAGAGAAAATTGATCATGATGAAATAATTGGTGGGACTGGTAAATTAATAAATTGTTGACCATTTTGATTTTCTGATGTTGGTCATTAATATTCTTAGTTGAAATCCAATAATGGTTTTTCATGCCATTATTTCATGTGGGAATAATGATGATGTATACTGTATCTTTTTTAAGTGATTTAAAAAAATATATATTTTATTGATTTTTCACAGAGAGGAAGAGAGAGGGATAGAAAGTCAGAAACATCGATGAGAGAGAAACATTGATCAGCTGCCTCTTGCACACCCCCTACAGGGGATGTGCCCACAGCCACGGTACATGCCCTTGACTGGAATCAAACCTGGGACCCTTCAGTCCGCAGGCCGATGCTCTATCCACTGAGCCAAACTGGCTTTGGCTTAAGTGATGCTTTTGTGATTGGTTTTATACTAGTAGGGATTTTTTGTGTGTTTGTTTTTCAAAACTTTCACCTGTTTATGGTAGGTCAGAGCTCATGGTAAGTAGTTAGATTGGCCGTGGCATTGTGATGGATTTGGTGGGTCTCCTCTAGGTATAATGGTTTTTAAAATTTATTTTGGAAGAGTGTTGGTGGGTGTTGGTTATACAATGGCTATGGATACTGAGCAATATCCTGTGGTTTGAGTTTCTAATATAACTGTCTTTGAAATGTTTCTTTTGAGGCTTTAATAGAGGTTACGGTAGTTTTATATGTCTTGAAAAATGAGGTAGAAATTGTTTTTAAGTTAATGGCTGGAAGATTGGGTAATTTATAATACTGAGATTCTGGGTTATTTTTAGTGAAGAGTCTATAGAAATTTCTGCATTATATAGTTATGGGATTTGACTGGTAGTAGTTAGTGGTTGAGTCTTGTTTATTGATATACTAGTATTCTGAAGATTATTTGTGGAAACTAAATAGAATTACATATAATTAATTCAACGAGGAAAGAGAAAAATATAATTTAGCTGGGTCTTTTTGGTCAGAAATCAGTGTAAACATTTTTATTTGGAAGTGAGAAATGAGTAGCATACTTTCTAGTCAAATTAAGTCCAATTCAGTAATAATGCTAATTTTTGGTTTGCTGATAAATTAATGAATGGTGGGTGGTTGTAAAATATTTGAGAAGTTTTGAAAATATGAATAGGTTTGAAGATAATAAAAATTTTTATTTTGTGTTGCAAGGTTGATTTCAAATGCCAGAACAAAACCCAAAGTAGCTGTGACAAGAGCCATTGATTTTAAGTAATAGAATATCTATTACTATGTGGCTTAAACTGTTGGAATAATATTGTTGGAAATAAAAACTGGCGAAGATGCTCCCAATTAGAAGACAGCGAATGGAATTCATTAGGAGAGGGTTGTTTCATTAATTATAATTAAAGTAGAAAATTGAGATTGTCCTAGAACTTTGAAGAAAATAGTCTGGACACTCTACATGGCTGTCAGGGAAATGGCATTGCGAGTGGCCAGTAGGGCTCAGGGGTTAGTGCTGGAGGTTCCATAATTAGGTCTTTAGAGGTAAGCCTGCAGGGAAAGGTATGCCTGTAAATGCTAAATTTCCAACCATGAGTGAGAGTGTGGCAAAAGGTAATGTTTTAAATAGCCCTTGTTCATTTTTAAGGTTATAAATAAAACCCATAACATATGAACAGTATGGCTTTGAAGAAGGCATGTGTGCAGATGTGAAGAAATGGTAGGTGTGATTGATTAAGTCAATTAGGCTAAATAGTTACTATAATTAAGCATAATTGATTTGAGGTAGACAAAACAATTTTTTAAGCATCATTTTGTGTGTGCACACAGACTGTGTAAATAGTATAGCAATAGCTCCGAAGCAGACATTGTCTGAATAGTTTTATTATTTTCTATCAGAGGATAGAAACTGATAAATTTAGTAAGAAAACATCTGTTATGACTATTGTACTTGAGTGAAGTAGGACTGAGACAGGGATGGGGCTCTCTATGGTGGAGGGAAGCAATGGGTAAAAGCCAAATTGGCCAATTTGCCAGATGCAGCTAGAAGTCCAATTGATAAAAGATGAGTGTGATTGAGGCTGAGTATAAAATTTTAAGTTTCATGAGCTTAAATTATATACTACTCAGACATAGAAGTGCTATGTTTAATTTCTTACTAATGTCCATGCTGTTTTTCACAAAATGTGGCCCTTCTTATCTCTAAAGTTGTGCTAGTCAGGGACTTCTGCCCTGGATTTCTCAGTTTCTTTCTTCCTTTCTTCGTTTCTTTGTTCCTTCCTTCCTTCCTTCCTTCCTTCCTTCCTTCCTTCCTTCCTTCCTTCCTTCTTCCATACTCTTTATTATTATTATTATTATTATTATTATTATTATTATTATTGATTAAGGTATTACATATGTGTCCTTATCTTCCCATTGCTTCCCCACCCCCTCCCACGCATGCCCTCCCACCCCCGCACCCACCCCCAGTTGTCTTTGTCAATTTCTTCCCATATTTAGGTGAAAATGTTCAGGATTTTGTTAACTCACCTCCTTTTCTACCATTTATGATGAGTGGGTCAAAAGTTAGAAGCTGTCGAATTGTGGGCTGCATAAAATTTTTCTTTTACCATTTTTCAGTACTGACAGCAGAAAATTATTCTGTTTCTCTTGTTTGCTGCTGGTGATTTTTTTTCGGGGGGGCGCTTTTTGTACTCTCTGTTTGTTTTGTTAGAGTGAGGGAAGAGAGATTCTATGTGATTCTTTCATTCTATCATCATGGAAATATTTTCTTTCAGTTTTTGCTTAAAATTGTATGACCTTCTGTACAATTTTAGTGATGGGACATGTCATGAAAGAGACTTTAGCTGCAGGCTGAAAGGTTTTTAAATTATTTGTGGGTTATCACATTTTCCATACCTCATCAAGGGAGTAAACAGTTTGTTGTAATTACACTAATTCTCACTAAGGGCTGCTACAATTTCCTTTATGTAGCAATGGAAGCCCAGTTCTGTGGTTCTGAATACCTTTGCTTTCATGAATAATTCAATAAGGCAGTTACCAAAGATGAGTAGTTGTTCCTATGCAACTGGGGGTGAAATGATGGGAGATTATTCAAGCTTTTTCAGCAGAGCTCAGATATCATTTGTCTAGATGCGACTTTGATAGTTATTTACACAAATCTCTGCTCTACACTAGGAAGAAACTAAATAAAGCATTTCTTAGACTGTGGATATAGGCTCAGCAGGCAAGGAAGACATCAGCATAGCATTCGCCTCATGATTAGCTCCCAAATATCGGGCTCAGGACTCAGGCTAACCCCACAGGCAGCTTTCAGAGACCCCGATGGGTCCCAGGGTCCCTACAACAATGAGTCCCTCCCCTGGTAGCAGAGGCAGCGTCCAGAAGAGGAGGAGAATCCTACAGAAGCTCTCAGCCTTCCTGGGGCCAGGCACAGAGTGTGGCTCAATCCTGGCCACTGTGTCCTGAGGGCAAATTTGCTGGGGGCTTCTGGGAACACTTCTACCCTGATTGAAAGTGACACGCCACAGAGACAGCCTCTGCTATCTGCTGGCTGTTGTCTCTTCTGCATGATTCCTAGAACTACTGCTGTCATCCTGCGTATGAAAGAGCCATAGTTACAGGGAAGCAGGCAGAGGGGAAGATGGGGAGAAGCCCCGGCCTGCAGAACCTGGGAGGGGCAGGGGGCTCCACTCTGGAGCATCCCTGCTTTCAGTGTTTAAGTCTCTTGTTTAGCTTTGTACACTTGCAGCTAAAGACTTTCTAATTAAAAGATGTTAAATGGAAATATAAGGAGAGTGTAGTAAACTCTACTAAAGTGAAATGTACTCACTTTGGGGTGTTAACATGTACTTGCTTTTAGAAAGGTACCTTGTATGGTAATAATCAATGGCAACGTTTTTTAAATGTCCTTACTTGGCAAATTAAGAAGTTAGCCTCTCTCTATCAGCCTCCAAAGTAGTTTTGAAATTTCACTGGCCCATGAAATGTGAAAGTCTGGAAGCCACTGCTATCACTTGAGAAAAACTCGTTCTTGGACCAGGATTCAGAATTGGTTTATAGCCCAGTTGCTCTCCTTTCTGGCAACTCTGAATGAAAGTCCAGTGACTCCAACTCCTGCCCTTTGCTGTTTAGAAAGAAGAAAAAGAAGAGTCATTCACCAAGCTTTGACTTTTTGACTGAGATATAGACATAACATGGCTCATTCTCTCTGTTTTCCTCCCTCTCCCTGCCCCACTTGCACTCACACACACCTACACACACACACACACACACACACACACACACACACACACACACACACACACATTTTCTCTGTACCCATCGCCTATATTCACCAGTTAAAACATTTGTTTTATTGCTCGCTCTCCAAAACCCTCCTCCCCGTTTAAAAAAAATCAATCCTTTTGAAAGCTATTTGCAGACATCATGGTACTTTCCTACAAAGAAAACTCTTAATTACACACTTTATTCCACAGTTGAGCCTGGTTACAATTAATTATTCATTACTAATGGTTACAGCTGGAAATTTTGCAGCAGAGTTAGGACTGCAGGGGGAATTCAAGAGAAGTTCATTTACAGGGGGTAATGTTTGACATGCTGATTGTAAAGAAAGTATGGATGGAATCATTTGCAGAAGAAGGCTGTTGTACCAAGCTGTCTTATGTGTCAAAGCAGCCATGGTCCCAGGGCCAGAGAAGGAGCGTTTGTTACTTGTTTTTATAACACTCTTTTGGGATCAAGAAGCAGAGATCAGTGCTGGATGGTCCTCTACCTGAATGCGATTTGCAACAGAGAAACCAGACAGTCACTGGTGTTGGGAGAACTGCCAATGTACAAGTGTCTCAATCACTCTCAGCTTCAGTCTCCTCTCACATGGAATCAATAAAAATGATGATAAGATAATAGACAGAGAGTACTTACTAGACTGCTTGGAATAGAGTACAAAATAGGAATATACCACATTAACTGGTATATACTATCATTACTATTTTCCCCAAGTTTGGTGACAGTATTAGAACAAATTCAGTTTTACAGTGAAAATATAAATATTTTGTGAAGAGGAGTAGAGTCATGTTTTTTTTTTTAAAAAAACAACTTTATCTTGAAATGTGTATTTAAAAGATATCTGCTTAAATAATCCACACTAGAGGAATATACACTGAATGGCCAGATTATTGTGATCTCTGAATGCATAATAATCTGGCCATTCAGTATATACTGAGGCCTGGCGCATGAACTTGTGCGTAGGTGAGGTCCGGCCAGCCTGGCCAAGGGGAGGGGACATGGGCGGTTGGTTGGCCTGCCTGCTGGTCAAACTCCTGGTTGAGGGGACAATTTTCATATTAGCCTTTTATTATATAGGATATACACTGAGTAGCCAGATTATTATGTGTTCAAAGATCATAATAATCTGGGCACTCAGTGTCTATAGAAACAAGATTGGCCATGAGTCATAATTGGTAAAGTTGGATGAAGAGGAGGAGGAGTCATTAAGTTATTCTTTCAACTTTTGCAAATGTTTGAAAATTTCCAAAATAAATAAAAACAAAAAATAAAACAGTTTATCATTTACTGCCTAAAGCAAAGGACATTGAATTAACATATTTATACAGGGTGGGGCAAAAGAAAGTTTACAGTTGTTCAAATGAAAAGTAATACAACAATTAATAAATAGTAAAACAAGAATAAACTTTGCATTTTGTGTACTTACAACTGTACACCTACTTTTACCCAACTATACACCTACTTTTGCCTCACACTGTAATTTTAACAGTGTAGGAAACAATTTCATTTCTCAGCATCCCTCACTCTTATACAAAACATTGCATCAAACAAATAAATAAGCCTTTCTCTTTTCCATTAGAACTCCCTGAAGGAACCCCACCTGTCTTATCAGGGCACTTCTCCTAGTCAATTATCAAGGAATTGAGTTATTATAAAATTGACCAAATAATCAATCTGGTTAGATCATTTGGGGGAAGAAAATGTAAACACCTTTAGTGTGATGTTTTCTTCTTGATTCAGGGTGATAGTGGACTCCAATAGTGTCCCCAACCATAGCTGTCATTACTAATTTTGGGAAACAATAATTCCTGACCACCCAAGAAGACTTTTTAAAGCTATTTAGAGAAAGAGGGTATGAATTTTAAATGATTTGGTTCTTTGGGGGGTAGTTATATGTGAATTATGATTTTTAAGGCACATTCCAACAAAAAAGTTGGGAAAATATTTTTTTTATTTGTGTCTTGATATATGTTTTATTTTTAAAAACCATAATGAAATCCTAGCCAATTTTGCTTAGTGATTAGAGCAGTGACCTTTGGACTGAAGGGCTTCAGTTTCATTCTGGTCAAGAACATGTATCACGGTTGTAGGTTCAATCCCAGTCCCAGTAGGAGAACATATAGGAAGTAACCAATAGCTATGTCTCTCTCTCACATCCATGTTTTGCTTTCTCTGCCTCTTTCCATCTCTTTCACTTTCTCTAAAAATCAATGGAAAAATATCTTTAGGTGAAGATCAACAACAACAACAACAACAACAACAACAAAACTGGTGAAAATCACACTTCAAAGTTAGATAAATAAGGGAATAAAAAAAAAGATGTGCTACAGAAATTGAACACACAGGAAGTGTGGGGCTAACTAAAAAAGTGAAGGGAGGAAACAAGAACAAAACACAAAAATCATAGACACAAAAAGTATAGTGATGACCAGAAAGAAAGGGGATTTGAGCAAGGTGAAGGAATGGAGATGGAAGGAGACTTGACTTGGGGTGATGAACACACAATACAATATACAGATAATGTACTATAGAATTGTACAGCTGAAAATTATACAATTTTATTAACTAGTGTCACTCCAATGAATTCAATAGACCAGTTATATATGGAAAAGAAGAAGAAAAGAAATGGGACACATCAATACAGCTGCCAGGCTTCAGTGGTAAGGCAGCTGAACTCCTGGCCTGGACCACTCAGCAACAGCCTCGTTAATGTGTTTGATGGACCTGGATTAATTAGCCCCACTGGAAGGAGCATTTTTATTCCAGAGATCCCAAGACAGAGAATCCTGTAAGAACAGCTCTTTACCCACTTCTGGGGCCTGGAGAAGTGGTTTGGCTTCCTGGATGTAAGATTCACTCAACCCTGAGAGGTCAGAGCTCTTTTTTCTCCCTTACAGATAACAGGCCACTTAGGTGGTCCAGGTTCCAGCTAATTTTAGAACTGGAAATAGAAAAGCATGCAATGAAATGTTAATATTATGTCAGTTTTAAGTTGGGTTATAAAGTAATACCAATCACTTTTAGACAAAACATTGTACACAAATAAGTGAAATCCATCGAAGTTGTCAGTCACTTACTCAAAGCACCTTTGGAGTTTCTTTTGTAGTATCACTTGAGATCAATTGTAAGACATAAAAGACGGTTGTAGCCAAAATGATTACACCCAATTTACTCACCAGATTAGGTTTTAGACTTTCACAAAAATCAAGCCCACCCTATACTGGGAAATAAACAAACAACTTAAAACATGTTTTGAAGGACGACTTTGCCCTGAGAATGAGTACAGTGAGAACTCCAGTGCTTACATTTGGAGAGTTAAGTTCTAACATATTGATTTAGAAAGCCAAAAATAAGAGATAGTTGGTGCCTATAGTTTTTGCAACTAAGATTAAATATGGGACAAAATAAAATATTGGGTCCCCTACACTTCCTCCAGCAGGAGAGCCCACATTGTCGGGGACTTGGACCCTGAGCAAGTAGTACATCATGACATCTTTCTGGCTCAACAAATACTTTCTCTTTTTAACCTCAAAATAAAATACTTAATTTCTCAATTTTGCCTTTTTCCTGAAGTTTAAGACAATGAATCAGATGATTTTTTATTGCAATTAGTTTACCATAGCCATGATAACAGTTTTTGCTACTCACTTTTTAATTCAAATTCACATTATATTTTAGCTACTTCTGTGGGTATTGTTACAGAATATCAAATAATTCTCTTTATTGTCTAGCTTCCTAGAATCCCAAGATATTGCTATTTTCTTGAAGTTGGAATGTCATCACCTTTGCCTTTATATTTATATAGATACACAGTATCAGTATACTTTATTCTAACAATAATAGACCCAACAAACAGGAACTAATTATCTATTAATTTTTATCAGATTAATTTGAATGATTGAAGTAAAATTTCAAAATTAATTATATCGAAGGAGACAAGAGTTGTATGCTTTTTTATTGCTTTTGAACCACAAAAGCAATTTTTTAAATGTATTTAAGCTTTGGTTTTCCTTCTGTTCAACCCCTTGAGTGACCTGGCTTGGGGAGGAGTTAGGGCAAAGGGGCAGAGGGACATAAGGTCCATCTTGCCAGGCTGAGCCAGGTCAATGCAGCTGCTGGCCTGGGCACAAGCATGGGCGGCCACCTGTGGCTCCCAGCACAGCTGTTTGGTAGAGGGCCAGCCAAAGCCCCGTCAGTGGGGTGGAGGCAGGTGGCCAGTTGGGCGGCCAATACATTCTGGCATGAGCTGAAAGAACACCTGGTTCCACTCTGTGGACCTACCACAGAAGGTCAAAGAATGTGCCTGCTGGCAGCAACCTAATGGCCTAAGTTTTCAAGCCTCAATGGTCCTGCTCTGATTGAAACAGAGAAAAACCCACCTTACTTTCTCAAAATTTACCTCAAAGCCAAAACGGGAATCTTCCAGCTCTAGTTGTGTTGAAATAGGTCAGTGAGGCCACCTGGCATGTCTGGAAATGGTGTTGTGTGTGTGTGTTGGGAGGAGGGTGGGGCGGTGTCAAGCAGGAACAGGCTCTGTGATTCAAAGCTGGACATTTCAGGAAGTGAGAGCCTTCATGTTGTATTGGCGGCTAACTGCCACTGCAGACACAATCTTCCTCCAATGTCTCTGATCTTCGTGCTCCTTCTCTTCCCCTAAACTCTAACTACATGCTTCGGAACCACTGTGGGCCTCCACTAGTCATTTTGTCACTGGACATAGAAATGTTCATGGTGAACACCACCTCCTACTGAGACAGGAAACCAAAATTCTCCCTTTTTGTGACCCTCGAGGTCCCTCCCAAGGCCTTGGGCCCACTGCTTCCCAGGAAGAAGGACTCCATTTCTTCTGGCCTGGGGAGTCAGTGTCTCTCTGGTGGAGGAGCATCCTTCTTAGCTTCCCTGTCCTAAATGCAGACCAGGCAGCTCCCTTCTGGGTGCCAAAGAAGTGACATCCCCTTCCTGATTCTGTGGCCCTAGGCAGGTTAGCCTCTCTGAGCCTCAGTTTGGGTACTTGCAAATGGGGATTAGTAGCATTGTCCTCACAGTTTCATTGCCACCCATCCAAGGAGAGAGCATATGTTAAATACCTAGCACAGGGCTTTGCACAACTAGCACTCAGTAAATATTCATATTGGTTGTATGAATGAATGACCATAGCTGATACCACTTGTAGACACAGAGGCCACACCTGGCCCTGGTCTGGAAATTCCTGCTGCTACACTTGCTTGGGATTTTAGGGGCCTCGTGTCACAATTACTGCTTACAATTGCCCTTGCTGGGGGACACAGATCAGGCCCCTCCAAGACTTTTATTGGCCTGAAGCTAGTAGAAGCCACTCCTGCTGAGCCATTGACCAGAGAAAGGCATTTTAACTTCTGAGAGGTCTGAAACTGGTAGGTTAACTTGCCCCTTCTCATGTGCAACTCCTCTGTAAGGCAAGGCATCCAAGTCAAGATCCAAGAAGAGATCTCTTCTTTCTTTCTCTCTTTCTCTTTCTTTCTTTCTTTCTTTCTTTCTTTCTTTCTTTCTTTCTTTCTTTCTTTCTTTCTTTCTTCCTTTCTTCTTCTTCTTCTTCTTCTTCTTCTTCTTCTTCTTCTTCTTCTTCTTCTTCTTCTTCTTCTTCTTCTTCTCTCTCTCTCTCTCTCTAATTTTAGAGAGAATAAAGGAGGGGAGACGTAGGGGCAGGGCAGAGAAAGGCACATTGATTTGCTGTTCCACTTATTTATGATTCATTGGTTGATTCTTGTATGTGTCCTGACCAGGGATCGAACACGCAACCCTGGTGTCATGTGGTTCTCGAGCCACATGCGGCTCTTTGGCCCCTTGAGAATGGCTCTTCCACAAAATACCACAGCCTGGGCAAGTATATTTTGAAGAAGTGGCACTAGAAGACATTTAAATTTTAAAAATTTGGCTCTCAAAAGACATTTCAATCATTGTACTATTGATATTTGGCTCTGTTGACTAATGAGTTTGCCGACCACTGCTCTGAGTAACCTGGCCAGGGCCAAGAAGAGACTTCTTGATTGAATGTCACAAGCCTGAAGGACTTGAGCAGTGGAATCTGACTGGTGGTGATGTTCTAGTACCTGGGGAGCTTGTTCCTGCCTGGTGCTCCCAGGTCTTTGTGTAACCACAGAGTCGTTCCAGTGAACACAGGATGCTGATGGACATTAGCTGTCATCACCTATGCAGCTCAAGGTTTCCAGTGGGCTAAGGAGAGCCATCCATCAAATGACAATACAGGACAGGCCTAATCTTGGTTCCCTCTGAGAGTGAAGCCAGTCCTCAAAACTGTTCTATTTCTGGCCTCAGGTACTATCTATCTGAAGAAAGGGGCAGGGAATGCTAGAAATAATGCCCTCAGGAAGAGATGGGAGACAAGACCATTTTCCTTCTAAGTCCTAGCTTGAGGTTTTCAAGTCTGAGGCATAAAACCATTGTGAAACAGCTGTTCTTTAAAAAACAAACAAACAAAAACCTATGTTAGTTTATTCCACCCATTCTAATCATACATATTAATGAGACAGAATTCCAAATACAGCTTCTCCATCACTTTTTTTATTCTGTGGCTGATATTTTCTCTTTCCTATGACCACTTACTTAGAAACTCCCCGTCCTTATGGGCTGTGACCATTTTTTTTTCCTTCTTGAATTACACTTTTCACTTCTTTTATAAGTAATGAAGTTTGTCCTAGACAGTTTGGCTCAGTGATTAGAGTATCAGCCCACAGACAGAAAGGTCCTGGGTTTGATTCCTGGTCAAGAGCACATACCTCGGTTCCAGGTTCTGATCCCAGCCCTAGCCAGAGAGCATAGAGGAGGAAGCCAATCAATGTGTCTCTCTCACATAAATGTCTTTCTCTCTCTCCCCCTCTTCTCACTCCTTTCCACTCTCTCTAAAAAAAATCAATGGGAAAAATATCCTCGAGTAAGGATTAAAAAACAATGATCTTATCCGAGTCAAATAAATTCCCGCATTTTTTCTTGCCAAGATTAATACCCAACTTACTTTCTAACTTATTTGAAAAAAAAAAAGTCACCTGGACTTTTGGAGCATAAAGTCTTAGGGATGATCTTAGTGCTCTCCAGAGAGTGGTGGACCTCCAGGGAGGGAAGTAGATTGTTGTGGGGTCAGTGCCCTAAGCAGGATAGTGCCCTTTAGACATCTCACAGAGGGGGCGGAGAATAAAACATTTAACTGAAAGCTTGAAAACCACTGTAAGTGAAAAGGTAGACTCAAATCTGAGGAATCTAAGCTAAGGTAGGCCTTGTTTCTTGGTATTCCCTTCTAAAACCTAGCAGAGCAACTCTTTGCAAATGCAGTGGGAAGTTAAACGGTGGGTACCTGGGTTTTCTCATTAATTGGACTTTCATAAAATGTCAGCCACTTTTGGCTTTCAGGATGACTTTGGGGAAATACTCCCCAGGACAACCTAATCATCTCACCTGATTCTGATGTGTGAGATTAAATGTGCATGTAAGAGGCAGGGGGTAAAAGGATTAAAACACTACCATATTCAGGCTTTCCACATCTTATGTGGAGCTGCCATTAAGAAAGTACTCAAATAGCTAAGTGGCATATTGGCTGCTGAATTTTCTTTGCATAAGACAGTGAACCCAGCTCAGCAAAGACTGAATGTCTGAAAGTGGGAGAGCATACCTCTCATGCTTCTATGCTCCCCACATTGACTATTAGTAGAAACCTTCAATATGAATTCTTTTGTTCTGCATCCATTCTTTATCTACATGGAAGGCAAAAAGAAGGAGGGCCAAAGAGTTGTGAGCCAAGTGACCAAAGGTATGTGGCTGTGACCAATCTGGACTTCTTCTCTAGTCTTAGAATAGCTGATTGATGGCATATGAGAATAGAGCTCTGCCAAAAATATCCAAAGCCTTGCATTTAGATATTACTGAAATACATGCAGGTGCAACCTGGCCAGCATGGCTCAGTGGTTGAGCATCGACATATGAACCAGGAGGTCACAGTTCAATTCCCAATCAGGGCCCAGGCCCAGGTTGTGGGCTCAGTTCTCATTGAGGGGCTTGCAGGAGGCAGTGAATCAAAGATTCTTTCTCATCATTGATGTTTCTATCCCTCTGTCCCTTTCTATCTAAAATCAATAATAACAAAAAAATAGGTGCAATCTCTGGGTAAGGTGACAAGGATTCAGTAAATTAACTCAATCCTGGATATTACCTGGAAAACTTGGATAATGTAGCTGTGATATTCCAAGGGATATTGCCCCTGCAAGTTTAATTCCAGCTGTTCAAGAAATAGACAACTTCGATCAGAATCATTTTTGCAAGCCGAATTTTTATTTTTACTAAATTATCTATGTTAATAAAAAAATCTGTGCTTGGTGTGGAATTTCACTCCATCATGTGTTACAATGAGTTTTTATTTTCATTACAAGCAGGAGAATGAAAGAAGGACAAGTGTTAGGAAACATGGCAATAAATTAGAATATAATTTACAAAAGCAAAAAATAAGTAACAGTGTACCACATTAATACTGAGTACAAAATAATAAGCAACAACTAATCACAATAATACAAAGGTAATTTCATTCTGTATTATTAAGGATACCTATGTGACATTCACTCAAATAAAAGATTCCTAATGAAATGAACTGATCTGGGAGTCATATGTGTCTCAAGGGATTTAATCAGTTGGGGATATTTCCCGTTCAGTTTTGGGTAGGCTTTTTTGCCAGTGGCAGATTCTGCTCTCAGCCCCAGGGTTCCCTAAGTAGTCTATAGAGATCACTATTTTTTAAGGGCCTACCATGGGGGCTCAGCCTCCACTGATGATCCTGCTGTAACGATTAGAAAAAGAGCGTATGTAGCCATGCGGTTGACTACAGAGCAGCAGCGGTATTGTGATGTGCTATGGAATGGGACATTTTTCCTCACTCGGATTTTAATTCAGGGCCTATCTGAAATGTTTAATCCTGTTCCATTCTGTGCTTGGTTCCTTCTGATGTGACCTGATGCTACCCCTCCCCTGGTGCTGTGCACACCCCAGAAGGCACTGGCTGCCCTCCTCTTCCACAACCAGTCAGGGCTGCCTGGTGCCCAGGTGGATGGCCCTCACAATGTTCGTTTCCAAGTGAGGTAAAACAAAATAGTCCTTAATCAATAATGTAAGAAATCTGTTGAAATTAACATATGAGCTGATATTTATATTGGAGAAAAGCAGGTCCTGATGGCAAACCTGTGCCTAAAATGCCACAGAAACCACTCATCTTTTATCTGTTTCACCAGATTAGCACCAAGTTAACTGCTCTTTGCAAAGCACCATGGGAATTCAGTGCTGGGGATCCTGCCCGGCCCCCCCCCCCCCCCTTTGCTGAATGGCTAAGAAGGTACTTGGGCAGTCATGGACAGGGGCCCTGACAGCAACTCTCAAGTATTGTCAACAGCTCTCCCTGGAAAGCACAGGGACATGAGCTGTGGGGTTGAGAAAGCAGGTGATGAGTGATAAATGAGCATGACTGAGTGTGCAGAACCCCATCCCATGCTGACTCTGCACAGCACAACTGAAATCTAGGCTGGTTTTTGGAGTCTGTGAGTCTCTCTTCCGTTCTGAAAGCACCTAATCACCCCCATCCCAGTCATGGTCTAGGTCATACACCTGACGTGGAGTCTCAGAGCAGAGTGATGAATATAAGTCAGATATACTCTTCAACTGCAAGTAGCATCTTTACAGAGGAGCCATTTGGCTGGAGTGTGAGGTGTCGGTGTAGCATGGTGGACACACGTGTAGAACACAGAGCACATTCAACAGAACCTGCTGCAAGCTATGTGTTCCGGTACAAAATATTCATGTAAACAAGTGCCCTCTTTTTCTTTAAATTCCACTGTCATACATTCTGATGAGCATGCTGTGAAACGTGTGGATAGGAAATGTATGAGCTAGTCAATTTAAATTAGGTGGATTTGATTCTAGAATTTGACCTGCTCAAGAAACTGGGTTTCACATTTAGTTGCTGTTCGGAACAACCATAAAAAATATAAAATACTTGGTTGAATGACTATTAAAATGAGGCTTTATGATCTCTAGTCTTCATGAGTTTTTCTTCTTTGGTTGTTATCCCTTGCCTACTTTAAAACTCAGAGAAATAGCACGTTTACATGCTAGCACATTTATCTACCCACACACTCAAAAGCGTGCGCGCACGCGCACAAACACACACACACACACACACACACACACACACACACACACACACACTTGCTCCCATATAAATAAATGCCCTTCTGCCATATCAAAGAAGGGACATCTGGAACCCATCGTAACTGTCAGCAAAAGGGTCTGCCTGGTTACTGAGCTGGTCTATCTTTTTTGCCTGGTGTCATCTCAGTAAGCGTAGTGTTGGTGCAGCCACCCAGTGGGGGAGCCATTCTGTGGCTGTAAACACAGGTGAGTTGGAGTGACTCCTATTAAGAGCTGAGGCATCCGTGTGTGATGGCAGCAAAGGACTGGGTACGTCGGTCTCCACCACACCTCAGGTTTGGCTTCTGTGTGACATTGAAATGTTTTTCTCTTAAAGTGTTAATGGGAATCTCAACTTCACTTGCACAACGGCAGGAGGGCCACAGTCTTCTAGCACTGAGTTTATAGAGCTGCACAGCTGCAGTAACGGAGGCACTGCTTTCAACTAAGCCCTTCACTGTCGTTCGGTTTAATGTAGTTTTATGTATGGCTCACAGCAGTGTTCAGAACAGGAGGATTATTCTTAAGGAAATTAAGTAGAAGGAAGAAAATAAAATCATACAAACTTTCATTTGTTTTGAATTTATATTTGCTCTTTAAATTACAGGTTAAAGCCCAGTTTAGAATTTAAATGGTGGTGCTGTTGTAGTGAGATAAAGTATAGTAAATATTTTTTAAGCTATGATTTAAGATTTCTGAATCTCCTTGACTTCCATAGTTGACCAAGTCATACCACCTACATTTTAAACAGTTTTAAATACAAATGGATTCAGTGTCATTGCTAAGTCTATAATAAAAATCATCTTAATGGTCCAAGGAGGTAAACAGGCTATTGGATTTACTCGAAAGAACACAAACGTTCCACAGTAAGCAAGTCTCCCTGTGTTGTTTGGATCTCTCCAATCTGGCATTCCCTCCTAAAACTGTGTCCAGCACTTTGGATCAATAAATCCTACTTCACAGAAGTTAAAATAATATTGAAATCCTGTCAGCTAGGGCTGACCAGTGGTTATGTTTTCCACAGGGTAATGCATTTGCAAGGACATCAATCCTCTTCCTCCGGGTGGCTCTCTGTGATGGACACATTTCCAGGATGAAATGACAAGGCTCTCTCTCCGGCTCTCCGTGGGTCATTGTCCTTGGCAGGTCTTACAACATATCTGTCTGAAGTATGCTCGATTGCAGAACTGGAACTTGTGCACCAGCGGGCAGTAAGCCACTTTGCTCACATCTTTGCACTCTAACAAATGGGGGCAGAAAACGGAAAACAATTAGAAAGGCACATAAACAAGGACGTAAACAAGCCAATGAGCCCGGACGCTGGGCAAGGACCTCCCTTTGCGCCAATCCACCTTGGCTTTCGCATGCATGTGGTTTTTGTTTTTATTTTTTAGCATACCCTGTCTGGGACAGCCTACCAGAAACATTCTTTTGATATATTTTAACACAAATTTTTAAAAAGTTTTTTTGCGAGGCTTTTCTCCCAGACTTTTATAAGTATGGTGCATGCCCACTATGTCTTGAAAGAATTACCATTTGTTTGGATAAGTGATCACTTTAGACAGCTTCGAAACATGAGTCATTTTTCTTACAGCGCTTTTATTGCTTCTTTCTCAAGGGTTATTTTATTCATAGTGCAAGGTTATCCAAAATCAAACATGAGTTGCATTGTTTGATACCAAAGTACACATGTCTCAAGAGAACCTCTGCATCTGTGAGGCGTGGGGCTGGGCCCGGGTGAATGAAAAGGATTGCTGACAGTGGCCTAGATTCAGCAACTACACTAGACAAAGAGGGAAACTTTTGAGGGGTTGGCCTCAAATGGCAGCAGTCTGTGGGTTATGGAAACATGTAGAAATGTCTTTTTTTAATTTGGAAGTGAGACATGGCCTTCTTTTTTCCTATGTGTATTTTCTCCTCGGTGCTAGAATTGCCACAGCTGCAGCCTGCACTTCTTACAGCCAGAAGGTGAATAAATGATTCTTTCTCCATCTCCCCTTGAGGCTGGTTGCAGAGGATGGGGCTGAGATCCACCCCATACACACACACACACACACACACACACACACACACACACACACACACACATAACCCCACCGCTGCGAATAATGGTATTCCTCTCCAGTCCTCTGTTCACTTTTATCTGGGGATTTTAAAATACTTTGTAAACCTAGTAATTAAATTTCCATATGCCTCCCAGAATCAAAGTTCCACCCTCATTTTTCCAGGTGGTTACACTGAAGCATCCTGGGTAAATTGTTGAAGGTAATTAGAATCAGGCAGAATACTGGGTTGGGTTTAGCGGAACAGAACAGTGACTGGTTGTTGTTGTTTGCTTGGCTTTTTTCCTGGCTTCAGACATTCTCTAATGTTCTAAGAGATCATGTCTATGCTACAGAGCCACGTGATAAGCCTGGAAAATTAAATGCAAAGGAATGGGCAAGTTTATAGTTGTTACTATTGAAAGTCAGCTAACAATTGTGCTGATCACATTTTCAAGGTTCTTTCAGTGAAAGACTTAACACTTTAAACTGTAAGCCCCAATCCTCTGGAAATATAAGCTCTGCTACCACTGAACTCGTATACTCAGTATACAGAGAGAATATCAATTAGAAATTCAAATTAAAACTTTCCACCCTAGGCTTCTCAATAAATTTAAGTATTGGCTGAAAGCAGGTAGCAGAGACAGAAAAACGTTTTGTAAACTTTGCACTAAAATAGAGAAATCAGTCAATATTTGGTCTATCCAGTTTGAATTTGAAGTGAAAAGATCCCCATGAATTTTTTAGTGGGTTTTTCCCCCTTTTCCTCTCTGTCATGATCTGTCAAAAGTACCCAAAGAAAGTTTAGACTAAAAATTTTTTGTGTGTGTGTGGAAAAAAAGTTGTACTGGTGTAACCAAGAGGAGCCTATTGTCAAAGTAACGCAGTTATTACAGTGGTGAGGAACGCTGGCACAATTCCCCTCATCCTCGTGGGCAGCCCGCCTTGGAGACTACTGCGCTCACTCTCTGCAGCAGGGCTTTGTGAGCTGCTCGAAGTACCAAATACACTTTAGTCTTGGCCTTCCTTGCCAAAATATAAAAATGATTTAGTTGATAATCAGATAGAAGAAGACTGGTTGTTTTAATAGTACAAGGAAATAAAATTAGAAGCCAGACTGCCTGGGTTTAATCCTAGTTTTATCATTTACTAACTTTATGGCTCTGAACAAACCACTTAACCTCTCTGTGCCCAAGTTTCCTCATTGTAAACAGGGGTGACAAGAGTGCCCACCCCCATCTGTAACAGGTAGAACCTGTGCTATCACCTAGTGCCTGGAAAGCCCTCGGTAAGTGTAGAATATTGAATTACTGTTACTGTGACCACTGTCAGCTGTTATCTCTTACTATCTGATGACAGAGAGTGGTGCTCAATGAGGACGCAACATTTAGAATTGCTACTGAGAAAATGCTGTTCTACTGGCACACAACAGTTTGCAGACCAAAGAAGAATATTTCCTGGGAATATATACAACTTTATTGGGAGAATCATTACTCCATTTTTGGAAGAGATGCTGCACAAGGAACTTCACAGATTTTTTTTCTTTTCTTTTAAGATTTAGACTGTGGATTCTGATTCAATAATAAATAATAAATGCTCGGCCAGTGTGGCCCAGCAGCTGAGTGCTGACCCATGAACTAAGAGGTTGCTGGTTTGATTTCCAGTCAGGGCACATGAGCGGGGTGCAGGCCTAATCCCCAGTAGGGGGTGTGCAGGAGGCAGTCGATGGGTGTTTCTCTCACATTGATGTTTTTTTTTTTATCTCTCTGTCCCTTTCCTTTCTTCTCACTCTAAAAGTCAATTTAAAAAACATATAAAAACAAAAATAGATACTGAGGCAAAGAAGCATCGAACAGACTGTCAAACTTTAGTGGAAAGGCAGGGGAGGGTTGAGGGGGGGCGGTTTGGAGATCAACCAAAGGACTTAATGTATGCATATAATAAGCATAACCAATGAATGCAAGACACTGGCGAGGGGAGCGGTGAGGGCAGTGCCAAGGAGTAGGGGAGGCCGGGGGGAGGTCAGTAGGGGGAAAAGAGGAGACCTATGTACTACTATTGATGAAAATCTATTCACTGCAACTCAACTATTAATTGGTCTTTTATTCTTTTGGCCTTTTCACTCCACAAGAGTTTAATCTAGTAATAACATTAAAAATAATTTTCCAAATGCCTCCTATGTGCCTAGCACTGCCTTAACCCTTTTAAATATATATATAACATCAGCTTTGCACAGATGGAAAAACTTAAGCTCAAAAAGGTTAAGAAACTCATGTTGGGTCTCACAGCTAGTTGGTCTAAGGACTGGGACCAGAACTCAGGTTTGTCTGATTCTAAAATCATCTATTTTGGCAGCACTCTTAGCATCTAAATGAAAAAAAAAAATGTTTCTGCCTGTTAGTGCTTCTGTGTTCTTGGCTGATACCACTGATGATAAGTCAACTTTTGGGTACACTGTCAGGAGGTTTGACCTGCCATCTTAGAGAAGGGGAAATGTTTTTGAAAGAAGGTTCTAGGTCACAGGCATTCAGAATAGCCCAATACTTTTCTTCAGCTATTCCTTTATCCCTACCTGTTATAAAATTATGTGAGTGAAAGGTGATTTTAGTCACACCAAGAAGTTGTAAGGCCCCGTTATTACAGAAAGCTAAATGTAATGTTAACAATACTAGTTTTTAAATAATATGGGTGTGCTCAGCCCATCTGTCACTTTTCGAGCTTAGTGAAAGGACTGATTTGTTGAGCACTTGGAATAACTCATTGACATTTGCTGATGTAGTTGAGAGGCCTTAATCATAAAACCATTTTCTAGTGTGTCATATCCTCAAAGCCCACTGAAAATATGAAATAGTCATTTTACTCCCACCCTTGAGCCGCTACACAGCTTTACAATGGTGCTAACACCATTCTGGAAGAGTTGTGCACAAAATAAATAACATTTTTCCACTGACCACAAAACAACAACAGGAAAGTTCTGCTTTAATTTCTAAGTGATCGTCAGTTGGCATTGATTTCTAGCTAATATCTAAAAGTCTTTCTATACCCAAGTAATTCATAATCTGAAAATAATTAATTAGACTAGGACAGTGGTTGGCAAACTCATTAGTCAACAGAGCCAAATATCAACAGTACAATGATTGAAATTTCTTTTGAGAGCCAAATTTTTAAAACTTAAACTTCTTCTAATGCCACTTCTTCAAAATAGACTCGCCCAGGCCGTGGTATTTTGTGGAAGAGCCACACTCAAGGGGCCAAAGAGCTGCATGTGGCTCACGAGCTGGTAACCAGGGCCAGAGACTTCTGGTGGGAATGACAACTTAAGGAGTATCCATAGCCCTAACCAGTTTGGTTCAGTGGGCTGCAGACTGAAAGGTCCCAGGTTCAATTCTGGTCAAGGGCATGTACCTTGGTTGTGGGCACATCCCCAGTAGGAGGTGTGCAGGAGGCAGCTAATTGCTGTTTCTCTCTCATAGATGTTTCCAGCTCTCTATCCTTCTCCCTTCCTCTCTGTAAAAAATCAATAGAATATTTTTTTTAAAAAAAGGAGTATCCCTAAATTCTTCTTAGGGAGATTTGGGAATATATCCAGGAATAAAAGCCAGCCACCAGGCCCTGCAATGTGAACTAGAACCATTCGTAGAATCTTAAGTAACTTGCCAGGTATCCTGGAGTGGGTCTCAATAATAATCTGGGTTTAGGTAGAGTTGAATGATAAAAATTAGACAACCTGCTTCACAGGTAACACATGACTCTACTTATCATTGATATTCCAGTAGGTTTTCCCCCAGGTGCTTTACATTAATCTTTCAAAACCTGGACCTAAAAGACATAGTTTCAAAATACTCATACTAAACGGAGGCTTATGAATTTAGGATGCTGATGGATTCAGATTCATTGTGAGTCTGATGGCTTGGCTTTGTCCAAAGAGTATAAGGACAGCTCCCAAAATGCAGTGCTCTTGTATTTAATTCATAAAACATTGCAAAGCCTGCCTAAATTGTATCCTTGGAGTGAGCTGGGATACAGAGACACATATCCTCCCATGACCCACTTGGACCATTCAGCATCTTCCTTTGGAGAATAAGTGTACTCTGTACCTGTAAGTTGTTTATTATATTCAGAGAAAGGACATAGTGAGTAGAGAGTCACGACTTAAGCACCTACGGATCTACCTTTTGAATATCAATCTATCCATGGAGATTCAGAGCTCGGTGAGAAGGGAGCTAGCAAAGGCATTGCCTGTGCATATGTGGTATGGGTGGTGATATGAATTCAGTGTACTTTTCCTAATAAAATTATACTTGAGCCCTGGATATTTTACATATTCAGATTGGAAAAGGATGAAATAAGCTGTGCTTGGGAATTTGATATTATTCATTGCAATGAAAACAGTATACTAACTTTAGTTTCGAAACAAGGTGATATCAACTACAGAACTTTATTCCTATTTCATCCTACCAGACTAAGCCTCTCCTTTCTCTTTGCTTTCTCAGCTTCTTTTTACTCAATCTCATTCCCTGGTTGCCACATACATTTAACCTCGAGGTGATATGACCCCAACACAAATCCAGAGTTCCCTCTAAACCAGACAGCCAGATTGTGTACCAGAATGCTAAGGGGGATTATGAGCTCTTTAAAATGGCAAAGAAAAAAACAGATCTACCTCACCTCCTTGAAATCAAAGTCTTCACTTTCACCATTCCTTTCATTGACTTTGATATATCAGATGCCATTTAAAACCCCAAACTCAGTAGATGTTTTGTCCTAGAAGTTTTGTGAGATTTCTGGAGCTTCACAGCTTTTCTCAGAGTAATTTCCCTGAGGGAGACTGGAACCCACCAAAGCCACCAATAGACAGCTGGGCTGCTAAACCAATGCACACTAGCCACACCTTTCCTGGGTTGGTTACCAGCTCACAACGCACCATAAATCATGACCTGGCAGCAATAAATACTAGATGACAGAGCGCCTTGTGCTACTGAGAAGCTGAAAAGACTCATCATATAAACTACAAGGGAACTTGAAACTGCATCAAGATGAATAAAATGGCATCTGGGATAGAATTTCAGGTGAGCTGGAGCAGGCCAGTCCCAGCTGCCAGATGTACTTTAAAAAATTACTCTGAGTAGTATTTCAAACGCAGTGATACCCAGCATGCCTATAATTCACTCTCGGCAGCACCGCCGTGTTACCCTCGCCAGTGGCAGTCTGTCAAGATCAAGCCTATGGTGCTTTAACTCTCAGCTGAAGGCTTTCAGAAATAGAAAACTAAAGCAGATGTGGAACATGGCAGATTTTATCTCCCTTCTTCCTCCTCCTATTTCCTTTCTACTATTTACTTTTCATTTTGATTTTCTTTCTGATTTTCTCTTACTATCTGTCCTTGTTGCTTAACCTCCCTCCATTTCTTCAATTTCTCTCCATTATTTATTTTTTATTTATTGTTTTTTACTTTTTTAATTGAATTTATTGGAAAGACATTGGTTAATAAAATTATATAGGTTTCATGTTTACAATTCTGCAATGCATAATCTGTATAGTATACTGTGTGTTCACCACCCCAGGTCAAGTCTCCTTCCATCACCATTTATCCCCCCTTTACCCTCTTCAACCCCCTTCATCTCCTCTTCCCTCTAGCAATCATCACACTGTTGTCTGTGTCAATGAGTATTTCTTTTTTTCTTAATGTCTTCACCCTTCTCACCCAGTTCCCAACTCCTGCTCCTCAAATTCCATTATTTTATAATGGCTTTGGGATACTAAGATGCTTAAATTCCTTATCATGATTAAAAGTACTATGATTAATGAGTGAATTTGAAACTTGAGAGTCATACTGACCACCTCTGTGTCTACTTGTGTATCAGGTTCTTTTTATTCTCTTTTCTATTCATTTTCTTTATTTTCTATCTGTTACCTTCCTTTTGACCCCTACTCTATTTGCCTTCATGCAAGACTTCATCATCTCTACCCCAGTATCTTAGAACAACTTTCTAACTCTTCTTCCACACAAGGCTGCCCTCTCTCGGCCCCTTGATTCTCTTGCCATTCTAAGCGTATCATTCCTCAACTTCCTGCACTTGTTTCCTAGAACTTGTAGGTAGAGTATCCCAACATCCTTATTCTGCAGGCAGGACCCTACAAAACTCCGTCCCCCTCTCTCTTTTTGTGGCTTCATTTCCACAGCTGCTCATTGGTCAATCTATGACAGCCATATTGAACCCCCTCCATACCACCACGTCTGCATACTCGTCCTCTGCCAGAAACGCCCAGAATCTCAACGTCTTCTTGGCAAACTGTCTCATAACTTCCAGTACCCTGCTTAAGCTTGCCTTCTCCATGATACTCTGCTGATTACCCCATTCTCTGTAGATTCCTGGTAGCTTCTTCCCGCCCCTGAAACACGACTGCCCATATTTCTTTACACATTGCCACCCTTTCTAAATTGCGCTTCACTTGGACATTGTCATATTTCTCTCATAGTATCTTTCCCTGGCACACAGTAGGTATGTTTGATATGTGAATTAATTAATGGTTGGATAAATGGATCATATTATCTAAAAACCTTTACCCTTGAGGGATGGACAGATAGATAGAGCAAGTTCAGTAAAATGTTAATGCTAGAACCCAGATGGTGAGAGTTCAACTTGGCTGTGGGACACTTGAAAAGAATGTATTTTCTGTTGTTTTGGGGTGAAATGCCCTGAAGATATCAACTGAAATACAGCTGATCTAGTGTGTCAATTAAGGTCACTGTTTCCTTGTGGATTTTCTGTCTGGACAATCTATCCATTGATGTCAGTGTGGTGTTAAAATCCCTTACCCTGACTGTATTATTGTCAATCACTCTTTTTATGTCCGTCAAAAAAATTTTATGGATGCATTCTTTTTTATTATTATTATGCAATCTCAGGGTAGCTGTGGTTTACTGATAATCTCTCCAACCTTCCAGTTGGAACTTGGTACAATGGCCTCCCTCATGAGACTGGACTCCTTGAAGGCAAGAATTTTGGCTTTTAGTCTTTGTATCCCAGTGTTTAATTTTGTATTTCTTCTTTAAATATATTTTTTATTGTTGATAGCATTCCAGATATCTCCTATTGTCGTCTCCTCTTTTCCTTCTCCTTTCAACCTCCCCGCACCCCAGGGTCTTCACTACCCTACTGCCTATGCCCATAGGCTATGCACATTAGCATGTAAGTTCTTTGGTTTATCTCTTCTTGTCCCCCCAACCCACATCAAGGTATGTCAGTCTATTCCATGCCTCCCTGCTTTGGGTCTTATTTTGTTGGTCAATTCATTTTGTTCATTAGATTCCACAAATAATGAGATCATATGATATTTGTTTTTCTCAATTTGGCTTATTTCACTTAGCATAGTATTTTCCAGGTCCATCCATGCTGTCCCAAAGTATAAGAGATTCCTCTTTTTTACAGCTGCATAGTATTCCATAGTGTAAATGTCCCAAAGCTTTTTTACTTATTCATCTAATGATGGGCACTTGGGTTGTTCTGCTTTACATATTTAGGCGCTCTTATGTTGGGTGGATGTTTACAAGGGTTATATCCTCTTGTTGGATTGCTCCCTTCATCATTATGCAGTGTCTGTCTTTGTCTTTTACTATAGCCTTCATTTAAGAGTCTGTTTTGTTGGATATAAGTATTGCTATCTCAGCACTTTTCCCTTTCCATTTACATGCAATATCTTTTTTTTATCTTTTTACTTTTATTCTATGGGTATCTTCCATTCTGAGATGGGTCTCTTGTTGACAGCATATATAAATGGGTCTTGTTTTCTTATCCATTCAGCTACTCTGTTTTTTAATTCAAGCATTTAAATCATTTACATAAAGTGATTATTGATAAATACATACTTATTTCCATCTTATTCTTTTAACCATGGCTTTTTCTTCTTCTTCTTAAAGAAGGCCCTTTAATATTTCTTGTAATACTGATTTGGTGGTAACAAACTCCTTTATTTTTTTCCTAACTGGGAAACTATATTTTTCTTTCTATTTTAAACGATAGTCATTTTGGGTAGTCTTGGTTGTAGGTCCTTGCTTTTCATCACTTTGAATATTCAATGCTAATCCCTTCTGGCTTGTAGGTCTCCCGTGATGGGGAAGCACCAGTCAGTTCACAGGGAAATGGGGAGAATGTCCCTCACCCCAAAGCCACACCACTCAGTCTCTGAGACCACTTGAATCTGCTCAACCCTCTAGATCCTGGGGCTCAGGCAGCTGACTCCTCAGCAGGGAATGAGCTCCACACTGTGGGATAAGAGGAAGTCCAGAGAGTGAGGCTATTGCTTTCCCCCAGGTTGAGGCCATATAAAAAGGAGTGTTCTACCCAAGAGAGATGGCATCTCTCTATGGGAGAATGACTCCACACAGGGGAAAAACAGTATTTTAGATTCCAAGGATCTCCCCATGCCTCTGCTGTCTTGCTTGAGGTGGAGCTAAACTAGTTTCTTAGTAGCCTCTATGAGTCAAGGGAACCAAATTCTGCTGGGGAAATGAGGTTCTCTTCTACCCTCCTGCCTTAACCAGAATCTGCTCCTTCCTAGACTACTGGACTTTCCTCCCAACCTTCTCTTAGTAAGAGGCATTTTTGTCTCCCTGATCTAATTCTCAGAAACTATAGCAGGTCACTCTCCCATTACTTTCATGTAGGAACCTCTTCTCTCTCAAAGCTATGTTATCTGCCCATTTTTATATCTATGAATAGTTTATGATTAAACTCAACTGATTCACCCACATTTCCCAGGGTACACTGGGTTTTTCCAACTACACAAGTGGCTGGCTCACAGAGCACTTAGTCTATGAAGTTTGCCTCATCCAAAGGTTAAATAAAGTCATTGGTCCTTCATTTGAGCGCTCTCAGCATGGTATAAACCTCCACATAACACGTTCCACCATCACCCCTTTTTTTCAAAGTTTATTCCCTATAAGACTATGAATTTATAAAGGTATTTGAATTTTCCATAATGAATGGCAGCAGTAGGCACAGCAAGCATTCAATAATTAGCTGTTGTTAAATAAATAGATAGTTTCAGGTATTTAAATATATTCAATATATGCTAATGAGAATCTAAAGAGATCACAAAACAAGTTATAACAGACATATTGTTTGTACTTTAGTTCTAGTTTTGTAAAAAGGAGTGATCCTCTTTTAAACGAGTCAACAGCTTTAGGGGAATAACAATTCTGAGATTAGTCATACATTATAGGATTAACAATTTCCTAAGTTTCCCCCTTTACTGAAAAGACTAAAAATATTGTCTTAACTGCTTACTTCAGATTAATATAATAAAAGGTTATTTGTCCAGGCAGATTAAATGACTATGAGATGCTTCTCCAAATAACCCGAGTAACATCACATTAACATCTATCCACTTTAAAATAATTATCCACTTTAAGGCAGAAAGAAGTGAAGTTACAAATGATATTCTGCCAACTTATCTAAAAAGAGCATTTCATCTTCAGCTGCAAAGCTTATGTATAATAATTATTGACTATAGAGAAGCTGAAAATGAAGGGCTAAACATAACCTCAACATGTATTATTGTGGGCATGTTAAAAGACAGTTCTTTCAGCAATGATTTAGCCTTAATCTGTTGAATCAGGTTAATGGTAATGCCAGAAGTATGTCTATGTTCATATTAAATTACCCAGTTTTAGAGAGTGAATTACAAATAGCATATAAATGTAGTTGAAACTGACATACCCTTGGACTCTGCCAAAGTTGGGTTAAAATCCTGACTGTTACTTCTGAATCTTGTAATTTAGGCAAGTCACCACCTTTCTCTGTGCCTCAGTTTCATCAGTAATACATACTCTCAGAAGGCTGTTGTCATGTCATAATTATGTAATATGCATCCCTCTCTCTCTCTCTCTCTCTCTCTCTCTCTCGTATTTATGTATGATATATTTAAGATGGGTAATGAATACAAAGGGCCTACCATAACACCCAACAGAAACTAATTTAATATTATAATTATATCCTCTCTTCCACCTTAATGTTTATCTTCCAACTCTGATAGAAAAACAGATTTCCAAATCCATGTGATTGGTCACTAATAATTTATAATGGATAAAAGTTATTTGCAAACAAACAAAAAAAAGTTCCTTGCTGCAGTCCTATAGATTTTTTAATTTAGATTATTTAGAGCCAGAGATTTTGCTAAGTTAACATTGCAACTTTGGACTAATGAAAGATAAGGCTATATTTCCTTGAAAGAGTTACACAAGACGTATATTGTGTTGAGATTCTGATATAAAAAACCAGACCATTTGTAAAGACACAATGTTTCTGTATCCTGTCATGTAAGGTGATAGGTCTTTCTAAAATGGAATTCCTATGGAACCATTAAAAAATAGTATTTAAAGAAAATCCTTCCAACTGAATAAAGCTGGTCAAAAGGAATATATCTCTTTTTAATAGGTTTATGAGAATATAATTTTCATTTGAAAAATATTAATGACTATACTTAGGGTAGTTATTTATTTCTGTTTTACTTTGTTTTTCAAGCAGAACCCTAGCGCTGGGATTCCAACATAACTTAAATTCATGGCTTCAGATGTTCATGTGTATGTATTTGATCATGCCTCTATTTTCATATGAGAAGGCAGTCTGACCTTCCTCACTATGCTATATTTGTCTCTATACACCCCAGTTTCTATTATAGTGTCTTTCACAAAGTAGCATTCAGAAAATTTCAAATAAATATCTAACGTAATAAATCAAGTACAGTTCATTGAAGATAGAAGAAAATTTAGATTTTGGATGGCTGCTGTTAGCAAAGAAATTTCCCAATATATAACAAAGAGAAATTTCAGTCTAAAATTTGCCCTCCTGTAAAAACTGCTATGTAATTATCTTTTCTACAATGAGAAAATTAGCATTTGAAACATCAGTAGTTTCAAACACATGCTTTCATTATAAGTATAACAAGCATGACTTTTCATCTTCATGATGACAGAGAGCTATAGTTAGATCCAAAAAGAAACAGAAGTTTTCACTCTTAGGCATGGTTCACTAGAAATCATCTCCATATTTCTAGCACAAGGTGAATATAGAATGCTAGGTTGGATGTGACCTTGGAGATTATCCACTCCAATCTCTCATTATAAAGATTAGTGTGGATGAAAAAGAGGCCATGTGCTAACCTGACAAATTTAGGGAAGGCCTGCATGGCAATCTTGCAGACTCAAAGACCTAAAATAACAAAGGATGGTCTGAAAATAGAAACCTTTCATTAAAAAGCATTTATATTAGCTAGTCATGTCCTAGGCCAGTATCTCTCATGACAAAGATAAACTTCGATCTTTACTTATTGTCTTTTTGTATCTAAAATAACATACCCGTGAAAAGGCAGGGTAATTTGTAGCTTCCCTTTTTCCAGACCCCTCAGGGCACAACCAAATGCACTCGGGCACCAGGACAGATACCACAAATTCCTAAACAGTTATTGTTATCATGCTAATTGTTGAGTGTTAAATATCCAGTATGTGTCTATTATTTTACTTTGTATCTAATCCCAGAGGACTGCCGCCTAATTATATCCAACCGCTTCCCCTCTTGCTTTCTCCTGGCTCCCTAATCTATCACCAATGGATTTCATGTAACCCACTTGGGTCTCCACCTTTGATTGTAATGTATAAAACAAGGTGAAAAACTGCCATTCTCTGGAGCATTATCCCAATACATTGAGATTCTGCTTCCCAGAATTGCTGAGTTTGGCTCAAATAAACTCACAAAAATTCTTTACAAGAGTTAATGTTTTTTACATGAACATTAGTCACATTAACTGCAGAAAGGTTAAATGACTTAACAAGGTCATACAGTTAGGGAAAGTGTCAGGGAAAGATACAGCCTAGCTTTCATAAATGCTCTACACAAACAGTGTTTTCATGGAGCTCTTCACGCACTGGGAACCAGCACGTGTGAGCAACTGGAGACTACAGGCCTCTTGGGAAACTCACCTTCAGTATTGGAAGTGGGGCTACCGTCACATCTGCTTTCACACTGCTGCATCGATGGAGGCCGCACAGTTTCCGGACAGTTACTAGATGCCTGTCCAGTGAAGGAGAGACATTGCACGATCCGCATTTGCTGTCCAAGGCCACACTGAGCAGAGCACTAAACCCAAAGACGGAGAGAAACAAAATGCTGATCTCAACAATTTTCAGGAGGTAAAAAAGATACTTGTCAATTCAAATATCACATATATTTGCATTTAAAGCCCATATGTAGTTCATCTTGGAGAGGTGCATGAATAGGTAATTCTACCTGTTGGAATCTTAAGGGTCATGTCATTACCCTAGAAAATGGAAGCAATATAGTTACCAGGAGATAAGAGATGAAGATTTCTTGTACTAGCATTCCACAGTTCCAAGCAGTGCTGGTGAATTCTTAATAGGAGTATAATAAGAAAACTCTCATGATGAAGTCGAATAACCAGGGCCAGGCCATCATTATTATATTTATTATAGGCTTGTGGGCAAACAAACTGATGGTCTACTCGTGTGCTCTGAATCTGTTCAAAGCATTATTAGTTCAGTGTAATAACAGTGACTGCTATGAGGCCTCGTGACATGGAGAGTTAAAGAGAGAGAGAGGAAAAAGAGAGAGAGAGAGAGAGAGAGAGAGAGAGAGAGAGAGAGAGAGAGAGAGAGAGTTTGCTTGGCCAGCATGACTCAGTGGCTGAGTATCCACCCGTGAACCAGAAGGTCATGGTTTGATTCCCAGTCAGGGCACATGCCCAGATTGTGGGCTCAATCCCCAGCGGAGGACAGTCAGTCAATGGTTTTTCTCTCATTGTTGATGTTTCTCTCTCTCTTTCTCTCCTGCTCCCTTCCTCTCTGAAATCAATAAAAACATATTTTTAAAAAAGAAAGTTTAAATGAGTACCACAAATTTTCTAAGGTACTTTATTAGCCACACAAGCCTGAGAAGCGGTCGGCTGTTAACCAATTAGCATGTGTCCCTCTCCTTTTTTATCTATTCAGGAATTTTGTTATTTCAGAATTGAAGTTATTCTTTGAGCGGCTTTGTTTCAGCTGGGGCTGATCAGCTGTCCAGGTTGAAAAAGGGGGGCTCCATCTATTCTTTGGGCCTGCCACCCAGAATACCAGAAAGCCTGTGAGATTTAAGATCAAAGGGATGAGGAGTTAGAGGGCGCCAAGACAGGCCATGGGGATATTTACAAGGTAAACAAACCAAGGCCCTGTAGGCTTTGTTTACAAAAAACATAGAGAACTTGCAAGAATATTCATAGACACTTTTACTTTTAAGTTTTTAACACAGTGACAAATAACTGCACTGTAGAAATGTAGTAGAGGATCTTTGCTTTTTTACTAGTTAATTTCAATTTTGGGAAACTGAATTGAGAAGAAAAGGATTCAAGGACATTTAAAATAATAATCTCAAATTGGTAATTGTAAATTTCAGGAAATCACTAACATGCAAAAACTTTCAATGGGCCTTTATATAACGGTGCATTGCAATGATGAATATATAAGGAAAGAAATCCCTGCCTGGTTTAAGTAAAAATTGTGAGAGCATGTTTATACTGATATTTTCTTTGCAATTTTTTTTCTATCACCCTTTATCCCCTCTATACTCTCTTCTATCTCCCACTCACCCTCCTCCCAGCAATTACCATTCTGTTGTCCATGTCCACGAGCTCTCTCTCTCTCCTTTTTTCTTTTTGTTCAATCCCTCCATCCCTCCAACCCCCATTCTGATTCATTAATAGTATATCAATTATATATTGTGACACTGTCTTACTTCTACAATGAAACAATTGCATACAATGCTAATGTGTATTCCACTTGAGAACTTTGTAAATTAAACTAAATTCTGTTATAGAAAACCAAATTATAAATTATTTGCTATACAAATGCAAATGTTAATTACTTTATGATCATACTTCCTTTATCTCCTCACAAGGCTGAGAAAGTGTACTAATTTGCCTTAATGGAGACTGAAAATCTTTGCCTGCTCTTCAATATGATAGAAGAGGTCTATAGATACTGCTATACTCTAGTAATACTGAATTTTGGAATTTGGCCAGAATTTTGGTAACAATTTCTATGAAATGCCATTTTTAATAAGTAATGGAAGGCCCAGAGCACAAACAAAATGGTACCAGTGTAATTATATGCCATTATGATTTATTTTGGTCTCAGATATTAAAAAATTATTCACTACAAGGTTAACTATAAAATCACAGGAAAAGAGCATTGATAGTCTAATAATTTAATTTCTGGAGTGTCATTTTCTAACATAACCTAATAGATTTTCTTTTGTACAATAAAAACAATACTTTAACTTTCCTTCTGTGCAAAAATATCAAGTTGCTTTTAAAGGATTTAAGGTACTTTCAGCAACATAACATAATTTAAAAGTGAGAAAGAAAAAAAGAACTGGAGCATAGACTGGAAATGAGTATAATATAAAAAGAGATGATCAAAAGCCATATATACTTTTTCCCAATTCATAATCTCCATCAGAAAAATCCATTACAGATAAGTATTAATGACGTCTCAAAGACTGTCAATCAAAACCTCCATATCTTTTCTGTGAGGTTAAAAGGAAAATTTTCCAAGTAGGAAAATTAAGACACTGATGTTAACTGACTTATTCTTAAATTAGTTGAAAGAGTTGGGATTAGAATTCAAAGTTTTGGTAGCTTGTTCAAATATCTGGCCATCTAGACTATTTTGCTTTTAATTTTAAGTTAAAATGTCAGGATCTAAGGAGTTGGTAGAAGTGAGAAGTAAGTAGGTATGGAGAAACATAGCTAAGTGTGTCTATGGGTGGCTGCTACTATTTGTGCATTGTTCCACACTCATATCTTACACCTAGATTTCTATATGTTACTACCTGTGTCTCTAGGTGCTGCCTCAGAGGAGTCCACAGTGCAACTGCCTTACCTGGCCCCAGTCTCCTGTCACCCAGCGAGCGGGAGGGCAGCGGCCCAAACTGCAGCGCATGCGGGTAGGGGGTTTGCTGGCGTATGGACAATGTGCAGCTGACAATGTTTTAGAAAGGTCATTGCTCTTGCACAGAACAATCCGATGCTTGAATCCTGAACCACACTTGGGAGTGCACTGGAAAGAAAACAAATATTAATGAACAACGACAGTCAAAGGATAGAGAAAAATTCAAAGAAAGTGTTTCTTAAAGAAAATACGTGTTAGGGTATACAGTACATGTATACACTAAATTCTAGGCAAAGTCTGTCAAATATGAAAATTCCCTACGTTTTTTAAGCAGAAGTACTTTTGTCTTTTTCCATAAGGTCTTGAAGAATTAAACCCAAAGTTTGCTTTTCTTGGCTAATTTATTTTCTTTTTTTATTGTGGGTAGGTTTATTCCTCGATTCCTCCCTATCCTTGGCCACTTCAGCTGTGATAAGATTCTGCTAATTTCTGGAATGTGCAGTTGTTTGTTTCCTATTTGCTGGGTGTAGTCTTCTGAAGAAAATTCTTATGTTATTAGTCGACCACAAGAACCTGTCTGTGTGAAGTGAGGAGTTGATTTACATGAGTATTCTCATAGTGGGATAGCTAAGAACACATAGTCGCAGGTGATGGTTTATTGTACAGAAAACCTCTGGACTTTTCCCTATCCACCAGTTAAACATAATGAATTTTCCTATTCTTTAGTTTAATTAGTCCATTCATACTAAGGAAAAAGGTGCTTCTTCCTAGGTTCAAAAGGTTATTAGTTATCCCTTCTCCAGGTTAATCTGAGTGCTCTGTTTTTGAGCCACATACTTAACACAGTGACTGACTCAAGTCCTCCAGCTTTCTCCCCTGCATGTCTGAACCCTTCCTTAAAATCTGTACTTTCTCTCAGCCACATGAGAACCTTACCTACAACATTTTGAACCTGTTTATAGACCTTTCACTTAAAAAACCAAAAACATTTTCATATCTTCTATAGGTACTAGACTGGTAGAAACGAGGCATAAAATTGAATGACAGTCTTTTTTAAAATAATTTTCTATTGATTTCAGAGAGGAAGGGAGAGAGGGAGAGGGGGAGGGAGAGGGAGAGAGAGAGGGAGAGGGAGAGGGAGAGGGAGAGGGAGAGGGAGAGGGAGAGGGAGAGGGAGAGGGAGAGGCAGAGGGAGAGGGAGAGGGAGATGTAGAGGGAGAGGGAGAGGGGGAGGGAGAGGGAGAGGGGGAGGGAGAGGGAGAGGCAGAGGGAGATGGAGATGGGGAGGGAGATGGAGATGGAGAGGGAGAGGGAGAGGGAGATGGAGATGGAGATGGAGAGGGAGATGGAGATGGAGAGGGAGAGGGAGAGGGAGAGGGAGAGGGAGAGGGAGAGGGAGATGGAGAGGGAGAGGGAGATGGAGAGGGAGAGGGAGAGGGAGAGGGAGATGGAGAGGGAGAGGGAGAGGGAGATGGAGGGGAAGAGAGGAGAGGGAGATGGAGAGGGAGAGGGAGAGGGAGATGGAGAGGGAGAGGGAGAGGGAGAGGCAGAGGGAGAGGGAGAGGGAGATGGAGAGGGAGAGGGAGAGGGAGAGGGAGAGGGAGAGGGAGATGGAGAGGGAGAGGGAGAGGGGGAGGGAGAGGGAGAGGCAGAGGGAGAGGGAGAGGCAGAGGGAGATGGAGATGGGGGGGAGATGGAGAGGGAGAAGGAGAGGCAGAGGGAGAGGGAGAGGGAGAGGGAGATGGAGAGGGGGAGGGAGAGGGAGAGGGAGAGGCAGAGGGAGAGGGAGAGGGAGAGGCAGAGGGAGAGGGAGAGGCAGAGGGAGAGGGAGAGGGAGAGGGAGAGAGAGAAAACATCAATGCTGAGAAAGAATCATTGATCAGTCGTCTCCTGTACACTCCACATCAGAAATCGAGCCTCCAATCCCGGGCATGTGCCCCGCTGGGAATCAAACTGTGACCCCCTGGTTAATAGGCTGACACCCACTGAGCCACATCTGCCAAACCATATCTGACACCTACTGAGCCATGCCAGCCAAGCCATATCACAAGAACTTAACATTTAAAATCTGACAAGATCATTTTTTCATCTCAGTAGGATATAAGAAGTGCTTTTTGTGAGAAATGCATTTATGTTTTTGTTTAATGTTCTATGATTAAGAAACAAAAACAAATTTTTCAGAAAAAAAAGTATCTGGAACTACACCAGGGAAACAATTTGGCTCTCGCATGTAAAGGATAGAAATGTTAATATTTTGGGGTTAGACTGAGTTCTCTCTGGAAAGGTGGGTTGCATTTACTTAGTTATGGGGCCAGAGTGGAACCTGGGAATAAACAACTGATATCACAGTTGTCTACAAAGCAAAGCACAGTCCCTTTTGAGTAGATCTCCCTTCTCCCCTCCCTTGCCCTCCATCCTTCTTAAGAAATGCTACCCAAAAGTAAGTCCTATAAAGTCAACTGATGCCAGTCATCACTTGTCCAAGAGTAACTCCAAGAAACAGAACATTTTCAATGGGTGCTCTGTGAGTCTAAAGAAACTATTCTGATACATCAAAAGAAAGGTTTGGGATTGCTGGAGCACATCCACACTATGCTTTTAAGTTAGATGCCAGAAGAGAGAAAAACAGAAAATTAAGTCCAACATAGCATTGGTAATCCCAAGAGTGAGGCTAGATGATAAGGAATGGGAAAGCTATGGCTTCATTAGTTTCACAAAAGACTTCTGAAGAGCATTTTCTACTGAGTTAATTTGGCTTTTTTTTTTTTCTTTTGCCATAAGCAGCGGGTGGGTTTCACTGATGGAGAAAACAAAAAATGGTCCTGGCCTTGCAACAATGGAAATTTTATATTAGAATGGCCGGCAATGAAAAGAGAAAGGTCAAAGGGGACATTCCTCTTCCTGCAACATATTTCCACCAGTCGAACCTCACCCTGGTGATTAGCAGAACTCAAACAGCTGATAGTTGGACATGGGAGAGGGCAGAAAAAGGAGGGAAGTTTTCATGGGCGTGTCAAAAGAATATGGTGTGAAATATTTACAAAAGTTAACTGAAAGAGATTGAACATTGTCTGCCCTTCTGTTGGCCAGGGCCTCCTTTTTTCATTAGTGGGAGGTGTTCCATTCCTCTGGGAAGAACAGGCTCCTTGTTCTCACTTTGTTTTCCACTTAATGCTCTTTACTTTCACTTATTTTTAACCCATCTAGGGAGGAGGTGGGTTTCCTGGTAACCTAAGGAAATGGAAGGGAGAGAGTGTACCTCTCGTGTGGAAAATAAACAGGACTGAATGGGGCAAAAATCATCTTTCCTCCTGAATAAAGGATGAAGATGATGGTACCGATGGTGTCCAACTAGAATCTTTGAGATGGTAATGGCATCATTTCTTGACCAGTGCTTACCCTAGGATCATTATCCTACATTGTCTGTGGAGAGACATCAGCGACTACCAATCCTTTATGCAAGGTGACTGTCCCAACACGTACACTTGACACCTTCAGCACAACTTCTTCCCCTAAACTTTGATTCGGCTAGCTTATAAAGAAGACAGCAGCAATGTGACTCAAACCCCTTTAGTTTATACATTCTTCCTCAGGCAGCTCCTAAGAGTGCCTAAGAGGCTCTAAGACTGGATAGATAAGAATCAAACTTCTAAAAGAGGGTAACTACAACCAATATGAGGCTGAATTAGGAAAAAAACTTTAAAATGCTATTTGGAATGGTAATGTACAGTAATATAAACTATTTCTCAATTTAATTAAAAATACAATTATATAGAAATATGTAGGTCAAGAGACCAATGTGAAATGAGTCTGCACATGAGAAAGCTTTGGTGTTTCAGTGGTTGATAGAAATTTTTTTCTAGTTTCTGCATATTAGCTTGTCAACTTTTTCCACTTTCTAGAAAAATGATGTGGTATAGAACTTTGTATTCAAGGCTTCTTATTACCTATCACTACTTTAGACTCTTATCCAGTTATTCTTTAAAATCAACCTTTTTCTTCAATCTTACATGGTCTTTGTGTTTATCTTCTCAGAAATACCTTCTCTAGTTTCCCAGTTCTCCTTCCTACTTCAAATCCTACATTCCCTCATCATTCAGCTCAATTCCCAAGAACTAAAAAACCTTCCACTCCTACTCCAAGCCATTCTGACTTCCTCAGCTCTGAATTTTTATATCACTTATACATTTTTACCATACAATCCACCATTTTATTAATTACTCTCTTATATTATTCTCCAGTTGTTAAATGGATATTCCTTCTTTTCCCAATCTTATAAATTCTTTTGTATTCTCCATAATGACTAGACTAGTGTATTTAATAAAATTCAATAATACTTGCTGACTTCACCTGAAACCCTAAAACTGCTGCAGTCAATCATCAGGCCTCCCAATTATGATTCTATTCTCCAAAAACAAATTTGTCATCATTAATCAAAGACTATTGATGGACTTCTATATAGGTCTTGGATACTGAATTGAAGTATTAATGTGTACAACTCAGCAGAATGTCTATTCTTTATCAAAGGATGTTACCTTTCCAATAAATTTAGGAGTTAATCCAGCCAATGTTAGGTACCAGACAAGTTCATACTATTTTTTATAACTACTGAGTGAATAATACCAAGAATATCTCTACATTTGATTGAAACACAACTAAAATTTAGGTGGGCAGAATGCAATTACTAAAGTTGGACTATGTGGCCAGGAAATTTGGGATAACACTCCCAATTCCTACCAAATATTGTACGTGGGTAATAACAACTGGTCAAAATCTCTATTCCCGCATCCTCCTGTGAGCCCCATACCTCTAGCAAACTAAGGCCACTCAAGCAGTAAGAGTCACAGGGGGAAAGTTACATCCAGAGGTTTCTAAATAGCAAATCTGTTGTTTATTTTTTGAGAAATTTATGAAGTCTATAGAAAACATCTAAAACAAGTACCACAATGTTTCTAGGAGGAAATGCATCTTGTTTCGCCAACCAGAAGAATGACCATTAGCCATGTAACCAGGTACTCATCCTTCTTGCCATTAACCAACACTACAGAAGGACTCAGCTTTCCTTTGGGAAACGTGAAGAATGGTGTAGAGTGTATATGTATATGTCTCCTGTAGAATAAGGAGTTAAGAATGAACTCTACCTTTTACCTAATTTTTCATGAGATTGTTTTTTTTTTGAGACCTCTAGCTTATATTAGGCTCTTTTCTATACCTGTCTGCCAGAAAATCATTATTTTAGTCAGGTCTTCCCCAATGACCATTTACATGGAGATACTGATAGAATCTAAATTCGACTTTTGGTATGTTACACTTCAGCTCCACGTTTCTTCTCTTTGTATAATAAATGACAATAAATTGACAAAGATTCATATCTGAGTTATGTAGTTAGTCTAGAAGATTACTTGGGGGAAAAGATATGTCACTAATTCTAAGACTATGAGGCCTTTCAAGGATAGTAAAGAAGAAAAACCACTTAGAGGATTACTCACTATAATATTCATTCAAATTCACTTGAGGCTTCTTTTGAATCAGACTAGTTTCTCATTGATTTCCCAGACCCAAAAAACTTACTTCCTGATAAGAAGCAATAAAATATAACATGGCCAAATTCTCTGTTTTATATTCCTTACTGATTGAGTTCTAAGATGCTCACATGTTCAGGTATCCTTAATATGAAATGCTTTGGGGTTAATAGTTAAGACATCTCAAAACATACCACTTCCGATGTCCTTACCTCTGACCAGTCCAAAGCTACCCACTGAGGCGGACATGGCAGGTTGTTGCAGGACTCTGCTTCAACAGGCCGGTGTGTTAAGCAAGCACTGTAGTCCAGTGTCTTCTCCTCAGTAGGTCCCATCTTTCTGATGCAGAGCACTGCTCTTGTACGCAATCCACCATCACAAGTCTTGCTACACTCGGACCAATCTCCAATGAACCACCTGCAGCAAGAAGTGGGAGAAACCCAGAAAAGAATTTCCTCAGCGCGGCCAGAGATTTTCAGCCGAGCGAAGGCACTTTTGTCAAGGGACTACATCCTTATCCTAGAACAGCTGACATTTCAGTGTTGTTGATGTGACAAATGACAAATGGAAGAACTTCTAAGGAAACAATAATTCACTGTCAGTTGTCCCCAAAACTGTAGTGCATGGATTTTAGAACAGACAGAACTACATTCAAGTAAGCAATGCAGTATGTATCTTTTAACATCTTTGATTCTTCTCCTTTTTTTATTAATTCCTAAAATGAGGATAATGATACAATTGTGAGACTGTTATAAGGATTAAGTAAGGCAATATCTGAAGCTGCTAGTCACTTGTTGTAAATATTTAACAACTGGCTATTCACAGGAGGGAGGGAATCCTGATTTGTGCCATTTGCCCTTTTTTGGTATGACCACTTTGAGTTACCATACAGACATAATGAACGTGAAAAGAGAATACATGCTACTAATGGGATTTCAGGAGACAGTGCTAGCTGGCCTCAGCACACCACAGAGAGCTTCTAACTGAGGGTCTGACCTACGACAGTAGCTGTTATTACTAATACATTGAGGATGCTTCTCTCACAATTAAGGATTTTATGCTAAAACTTAGAGATTTGTTCTGATTCCCAGACATGAATGTCAGGCTCTGTAGGAAACAGAGGACCTTCCTTTCCTTATGGGGGTAGAGGAGGATCAGGCATCCACCCTGAAGGCATGACAGTCTTTTTTTTTTTAAACATATTTTATTGATTTTTTTACAAAAAGGAAGGGAGAGGGATAGAAAGTCAGAAAGAAAAGGGTGTGCACACTCTTAATTCTAGCCATGCCTCAAGCTAGGTCCATTCCTGTAGTTCCCTGAGACTTGTCCTATAAACCAGCAAACCCTCTTATGTGCTAAAGGTAGCTGAAATTGAAGTTGTATTATTTCCAACTAGGGCCCTGGCTGACATATTTTTGTAATTAATTTAATAAATATACACTGAATGCCTATCAAGGCATTGTGCTTTATGTTAGGGAAGAACATAAAACCCTGTGTTAGGAAAACAAAGTCATGAAAAGAACAACAATGGAACTAAGACTTGATCTCCCATCAGTTGCTATTTCCACTGAATTTCACTTTTAATAGTAGAATCTTGGTCACAAGCATGGGGTCACAAAGCATTTTATTCAATCCATGACTATAAATCATGCAACTATCAATGGATATGCTCATGCTTTTGGGTGGGCAACTATCCAGAGAGGAGTCTGAACGCTTAAGGACAAATTGCTCACTATTTCAGCAACCTTAGCTCATTGTGCTAGTTTTATATGTGGAAGCTGGTTCCTTAGTGAAGTCAGAGTACTCGCAGCCTTAATTTGAGCCTGCATTTAGCCAAATATGCCACAATGTCCATTGGTTATTATTATTTGAATTATCTTTACTTATAGAGGGGAACCAGTATTTAGCGGTATCATAATTAAACAGATTCTCAGCTTCTTGTCAAAATCTAAAAATTTTCAACCTAAAATTGACTTAAAGACTAATTCAATCTTGAATTTATAAAAATCTGACATTAACCTTTTTTTTCTAAGTCATTTTCCAGAGAAGATTTAAAGTGGTTTTCATCTTCTTTCTGTTTTGTTTTCCACAGATGAACATGATCCCAAGATGTTAGTACCATTTTTGGTAAAGAGGAAAATGTGTACTGAGAATAATAATTTGCATGCCAGCCATAGTGAAACTCTGATTCAATTCACAACAGTGATTTCATCACCAAGGTTAGGGGATAAAACAGAAATGTGTATACTCAGCCACAAAATGTTCAGTCATACCACCTCCAGCCATGATCTCATTAGGGCTCATAATGTAAGAGGGATGGAGGCCCTCAAATTAAACACAGGTGCCCAGAATAACAGCAGTGATTCAGGGGGTGTTGCTGTTCTTTGTTGCACGAGGTCAGGGCCACCTCCGCCCTTTTATTCTTTATCCTTTCTTTTATTGCCAACCATCTCTTAGCTGCGATGTGTCACTCCAGCATTTAACTTGGAATGTACGGAAGTAAAAATATAAACCACCCTCCCCATTTCCCTTCTGACTGTAACTCTGATTTCAGGCGTCATAGTCAATTCCTATTGCATCTTTATTGCTCAGAAAATCATCCCTCCCCATGTCTCTCTGAAGGATTAAATCACACTCCAAGTATTTACATAGTTTTGCAACTTCACCACTATATCTGCTGTTTCAGTTTCTCCAGCTGAAGACAGACAGCTTTCTTCACCTGCATTCTGACATTCTCCCTACTTCTTCTTTTCCTCCTCTAGATTCGGTGGTAACAATCTAAACACAAAAGTTCTCTCTGGGAATGTCACTCGCTGAATCATTATAGCCTGAACAATACCGGAGCTGTTTCTCTCTCAACTGAAGACACGGTGGTCAAACTGTCTTCATCCTCACAAGCACCCTCATATCCATTGGACACTAACAATTAGTGGATTCATATTTGAATGTCTGGAAGAAAAGTGCTTGGGGCAGGATCTGTACACTAATAGGTCAAATAATAATATTAATGGGAGGAGAAAATAAGAGAGACACTAGAAAAAACTTTGCCCCAACTTTGGTTAACTAGAATATTTTAGAATAAAGAACTCATCAGAAAATCAGAATATTATTTTTGGGGTTTTTTTTAAGTTAAAGGGAATGGCAGGGCACATAAAAATAAATTTATATTAGATATTTGGATTATGAATGAAAGAGATTGAGAGGTTGAAATGCATATTGAGGTTTTCCAACTTTTATCCCAGAGTCAAGGATCTAGTTATCAAAACTTTTTATAAATACCACATAGCAAAATGAAAAAGAATCTTCAGAATTTGACCGTAACATCTTTACTCAGAGAGGTTCAAGTATGTAACCTATTAACTACTTGTAAATAGTAAAATTTTCCTAGATTTTCAAATAGTTTTTAGGACAATTTTCAAAAAAGTTGGTAAAAAAAAAAAAGAAAGAAAGAAAGAAAAACTGTTCTTTCCTCAACTAATTGGCAACTGAAGCTAATATTAAGCAGAAGCCTCTATGCCCTATCCATTTTTTCGAATAAATAAATAAATAAATAAACAAACAAACAAACAAACATCTCTGAAATTGTGGCAATTGAGAATGTGTTGATGAAACAAAATTAAAAGTGTATTAAAATGCCAGCAAATGTTTGATTTGTAACTTAGAAATTTGGTGATATCTGGTATAATGGGAAAACATCCCTAGAGATCAGCTACCCTCATCTGTAAAATGATGGGAGTTGGCCTACATGATTTCTATAATTCTTCCCAGGTATTAAATTTCAGAGTTTTATAGGGGACTCTTTTTCTAAATTTAACCAGTTATAATTGTCTATGGGTGAGGCACAATGAGTCAAATAATTGTTGAACATTCCACATAAAAGATAACATTAAATTAAGCCTAGCCCCTGGGTAAAAATCTCTCCCCAGCAGAGAATCCTTTAGCACTTTGGCTTATAACTCTCTAATTGCACTTTGCATATTTTGTCTTGTACTATAATTATTTTTATATGAATTCACCCTATTAGATTGTCCTTAGAAAAGGAACCATTTTGCCCAAAGTACTGTGCCTTCCACATTGACTTAAAAACTGTCTTCTAATGCTTGGTCACAGTATTTCCACAATGTATGGCACCCCACTGTTCTCACCTTTCTGATTTTCTCAATTTAAAAACCACAGTTTCATACTGGAATAAGATTCAGTATATAAGGACCTCACATGAGGTCATTTATAGAAATATTCTCCCTATTAAAAAACATCATGGTCAAAACTGAACTTTTTGCCTTTCTCTCCAGATTCTAACTCAGCATTACTTCCGATTTTAAGTGGAGTTTCAATCAGTCATGCTTCCTATCAATCATATCTTTAATATCAACTCCTCCTTTTCCCCTTTTCTAATTATTTCAACTTTTGTCATGAATTCTATCATTTTTCACTCAATGTCTCTAGGATTCTTGTTTCCTCCTGTCCCATGTCACCTCACCATCTTCATTACTATACTCTTTTGTATAAAAGAATGGTTGCTCTGAGCAGATTAATTTTTCCCAGTAAAGCTTTCTCTGGCCCTTCAAGATCTTCCAAATGGAATAAAAGTGCATGGTGCAGCTTATGTAATTTATTATTATTATTATTATTATTATTATTATTATTATTATTATTATTTCTCTACCAATGTCTCTTTTATCTAGTCTTTCTAGTCCTCTGCATTTTCTTTATAACAAATCTTACAGCCTTCTATTTTTCAATACTCTACTTATAAACTTGCTGATGTGATTTAAAGACATTTAAAATATTTCATTATTTGAAAAGATACTTTTTGATTAGAAAAATACTATTTAGGATTTTAAATTAATGGTATTGAAAAAAAGCAATAATATTTGAAGATAAATGAGGATCCTTTCCTCAAAGCTGAAAAATACATTTTAGATAGATCAAAGTGTACGTTAAAAAAATTTGAAAGTATCTTAGACTGGATAAGGCCTTCCTAAACATTATATTAATGAAAGAAAGAAATTTTGGGGAGTTTTTCCATATAATATTTTAAAATTCATAAATAAAAATAAATCATAACACTATAAATAATATGGAAAAAATATGACAAACTAGGAAAATTATTTGGAGCACAGATAAAAGAGTGGATATTCTTAATACATTAAGAAGTCATACAAATCAATAACAAAATGATAACACTTCAGTAGGATAATGGGATAAGCCATGAAGAGAAAATGCAAAAAAGAAGTAATGGTCACTGGTCATAATTTTTTTAATGTTCAGCCTCATCAGCAATCTGATATACTAAATAGAACGGCAGTTAGATATCAAGGCTTTTTTCCTTATAAAATAGTCAAAGTTTTAAAGTAATAACATCCAGGGTTGTTCAGTTTAGGGAAATGACATTCTTATATACTGTTAATTGGAATATACATTCATATGTTTTTTTCTAGAGAGCAATTTTACAATGTGTCTAAAGGACTAAATTATATTTCCATTTGAACCAGAAATTCTATTCTTATACATGTAGCATAAGGGCATACTTACAGAAGCAAAGCTTTAGTAGCAAAAATGCTTAATGCTATAGTTTTGTAAAGGATTAAAAGCTAGGACACAATCAAAATTGTTTAACAGTGGGAAGCTAATTTAAATAAACAATGACATATCTACTAAATATTTAGTAGAAGATATTTAATGTTCAAAATAATGTTGAGAACTAGCTATAAAGAATAATAAATATTATTATACATTTTGTTATATACACATGCCTATGCAGACATAGAAAAAAGTCATAAAATATACACATCAAAGTATTAACAGTGGTATTTTAAGTATTATAGGTGTTTTTAATTTTTTTTACTCATCTGCATTTTAAAATCTTTGTTTTAATCTGTATTTAAAAAACAAAACAAAACACCTATCTCCTTTCTTCCACACTCATTTAAAGTCTTACTGAATTCAGCCCAGCTGGCGTGGCATGGCTCAGTGGTTGAGCACTGACCAATATGAACCAGCGGGTCATGGTTCGATTTTTGGTCAGGGCACATGCCCAGGTTGCAGGCTCGATCCCCAGTGTGGGCATGAAGTATTCATGCCAATCAATGATTCTCTTTCATCATTGATATTTCTAGCTTCTTCTCCCTTTCCCTTCCTCTCTAAAATCAACAAAAAATATTTAAATTGTTTTTTAAAAAATAAAGTCTTACTGAATTCAATAGTCTTCCTATGATTTTTAATCTCTATAATACCAGTGTCTACTGGGAATCATATACAACAACCATTCTGAAGACTTAAGAGGTTTTTTTTTTTCACAATCTGAAGAACAAATTTAAAAGTAACTAAGAAAAAATGAACCAACCAAGAGTAATATTTTAGATATTCTTTAGTTGTTCTCCCCAAAAAAACTGTCAGCCTAAATTTTCTTTTTCTCATATCCTCTTTACCTTTCTTTTTAAAATCCCATCCTCTCACCTTCAAATTTTAAAGTTAATAAATAACTTTTTCAGAATTCAAAAAGATAAAATCTAATTTTAATTATGTATGTTAATTCAAATATGCCAATTATCCTTAAAGTGTCACACACACACATCCTCATGTAATAGCCACGCCTAAAATACATGGGATGGAATGACCAACCACTGAAATCTCAAAGGACGTTTGAATAGCATTTTAGCTTTAACAAATGAAAAGCTGAGGCCAAAAGAGAATAGGTGTGACCAGACCCACTCAGATGCCTTAAATGGCTGATCAAATGCCAAACATAATACTTAAAATCCTGAGTGTCAAGGAATTAAGTTGATGGGTTGAGACTCATAATTATATGAAAATATGTTGAAGTTACTGAAAACTTCAAAATTTAGCCCAAGGTTTTTGAACATCATTTTGCTTTAGATAGTGCTGCTTGAGAAAAACTTGTAATTGGCAAAAGAGAGGGAAAGTGAAAAATAAAACACAATTAAATGTCTTGTCTTTACGATATATATCATAGGTCATATTTATATATTTTCTTATGTCTGGATATTAAGGAATAAACTACACAGTGATCACATTTCATAAAGAAGAGACATACAAATTTTAAATTCTTAAAATAAAAACTTCTATCACTCTAGACTCCCTGTGTCCTTATTCGGTAGCCACTGCCCTGGACAGTTTCAAGAGATGAGTTGTAGTGAACATCAAATATTCAGGCCAATACTGTGTTTGAATAATGAAAGTTCGTAAGGCATTACTGCTTTGGAACAAATATTGAGAAATACATCTTGCTTTAACTATAACGGGATCTGAATTCCTTATTCTGTAAGTCCCAGGTTTTTGTAACTAATTGTAATCATTTCTAAAAAAAAGAAATTACTTAGATCCTGGGCCATATAAATTCATTTGCTTACTCTCTCTTTCTTGATCAAGTTCATGTTGGAGTAATTAGTTAACCAGGAGGACAATGGTTACTCTGCAACAAGAATGCAGTGCCATTCACACAGGCTTTGTCTTGCAGTTGTCAAACAGGCAAAATCCCCATGAAGATCAGTATTTGCATGGTCAACTCAGAATCTTTGCCTCTTTTTCACGCAGTCACTGCCTTTTGCTCAAACAAGAAACCTTCGTGTTCTTACAGATTATAAAATGTGGCTCACTAACAGGAGGACTCATATTTATTTCTAAGTTTTAATTCTTTAAAAGTCATCGTTAAGATGAATGGTTCTCTCCTTGTGCCTCCCCTTACAGTGAGCTATAATTGCTACACCAATCAGCAGGAAGAGGCTGAAGTGTACCTCTGTGCCCAACACTCCAAATACAGGATGCCTAGGATGACAGAAATTAAAGCACTGATATTCCAATGCAGAATATTTTTTTCTTTCCTATGTTTTGTTTTATTACTTTGGCATTATTTAGACAGGACTAATATTAAACTCCTATTTCCTCAAAAATAAGGCAAACAAAAAACATAGGTCTTCCATGCTTTTACACAAGAAGAAACAGAGTGTGGAGGAAGGCATTCTGCACTTGAATGCCAAAAAACTGAAGTTCAAGTACAGGCTTCAATGCAGAATATTTTTTAAACCATGTTCAAAGTCTTTAGACCTTAAGAATAAATACCTGGAAAATACTGAACTGCACATTTTATCTACTATATTTTACTGCATCCCAGAGGCCATTATTTTATGTACCATTAAGAAAGAAAAAATAATGATTATTATTGTAAGACACAATCAGTTGCAAGATAAATGCTAATGTCAGAGATGTTAAAATATGAAAATGTGTGCTTTAGCAATTGATGAAATATGATAATTTCTAGCACTGTGCCAGGATCAACTTACTGCAGTTCCTGCTTTAGAGTAGTTAACTTAATCCTGTGCATAAATAGGTATCTTTGCTCATTGAAAGGCTCATCAAAATTCTACCCACTGTGATGTTTTATCCCCTTTTCTCTGTTTAACTTAAACACATGAGTGTATGTTTCCAAATGTGAACATCCAATGTTTTCCTTTTTGCACTTGAAGAAAATAATTCTCACTTCTTTTACTTACTCAGGTGAGCAGGGCTCAATATTGCAGGCTCTTCGCTTTTCAGGTGGCTTAGTGTCAGGGTCACAGTAATTGTTCTGGACAATAGAGCTGTCATCGAGTCTTTTGCAGACCACCTCCTGTCTTTGGACACCTTGAGAAAAGGAGGACATGATTAACTGAAGAGTAGTTTACCTTCCAGTAAGTTAGGTATGCACAGCTTTCCTCTGTGAGGAATCAACCTCACTGGGTCACTGCTGCCTTTTCTGTTCCAAAAGCACTTGACTGCTTCTCTAAAAAGGGAGAGAAGTCCTGGTCATTATACTGCACATTTAGGCAAAATTATTGTTCTTATGTTTAGTAACATAACTGTTTTCAAGTTCAGAAAAGAATCTACTGGTGATTTTAAATAATTAGTATTCCCATGTGTATAATCTTCTTCATGCTTTCCTTAAAAAAGAAAAAGAAATCTTCATTTTCCCCATATTATCAGATAAAATGTGTTAATATCCATTTCAATGCAAAACAATGGTTGTATATCTATTTTAAAACAAAACAATAGGGATGCATTTACTTTTTGATATTTTGTAGGATAAATCTAATTAATTTAGTTTTTGTTAGAAGCGCATCACATTCACACATTTCATTATTTTCTTCCATTTGAAGATTTGTTTTTCGAACACCTCACGAAGTCCAGAATTTAAAGATTGCAGAGAACTTTTGGACTATAACCTATTAATCTACTTTAACAGAGTTGACCCCATTGATTATACCATTGTCAAACAGATATATACATATTCCACAAAATCTGAACTTACAAAATACTTATCTCATTCTTAAAAACTCTTATAAATGTTTGCCACAGCTAAAACATTCTCATTATAAAATATATAAAATTCTAAGTATGATTGTTATTTATCGGCAAAGACATCCACCACAACTTGCTCACATGTCACAAAGTACAAAGACACACACAAAACACACTCTTATTTATGAACATCCCTGGTCAATAGACTTTATGCAGACTCAAAGAGAAGAATCAAAAGACGCAAAAATAGGTGTATCAAAATGTCAGAGAAAAGGTCAAATGAAAAGACAAATATTTCAGTTGCTATAGAGGTAGCAGGTTGCTCCTGGAATTGGAACAAAAGCAGACTAAGTTATCCCCCTTCTCACTACCCTGTCTCAATAACCAGGAAGGCCACATTCCCCAGAGTTGTAAAAGGAGCATGGGCAGTACCTAGGAAATCATAGCTTCACACCTACCTAGCCTCATACAAACCTCCAGTTTTGCTTTATTTCTATTACTTTTAGAGTAGCCTAAAGAAGAGTTTAATCCCAAATTAGGAAATAGGATCATTCAGTAAAGGAAAATGTCACCAAAAGAGCTGCACATCAAATGCTCCCCACAAGGTCCCTTAAGGGTCATGGACTTTTGAGGTGGGAGGGCCTCCATCATGTTTTGCACACTTTTAACCAAGTGGAATTTATTTCTGACCAAGAAATCCCCTGGTCAGAAAAACTGTTAAGTGCTGTAGTCTCTGGCAGCGATCAATTGAAGAAGTTATATTTTATTGCTTGTAGTGACCCAAGGCTCTCACTAATGACCTTCAACAAGTTTCTAGGTACTCCTAAATGCAGAGGTTTAAAACACAGCCAAATGACTTACTGACAAATGTCTTAGAGTATGTGCTGTATTCATTCCCTCCCAACTCCTAACATAGGCCAAACATTTCAGTTTATGGGATAACAGTTTGGAATTTTTTAACTATTAAACTTTAGATTTTTGAGGGAAGAATGATTCACATCCAGGCATAGCTGTGATCCATTCACAGATGTTTCATAATATTCATCAGATACCTCCCTGCTATGTCATTCCAGTGGGCAGATATCTATGTCTATGTGATCAACCTTGACAAAAATCTCTACCATTAGTCACAGGATTCAACTACCAACTGCTACAATGGTTCAGAATATGCATACACCCGGGTTCAAGTTCCTATCAGGGAGAGCAAGGGGTTATTTTTATTGGTTAGCATGGCTCTTCTTAGTTCAGTCATTCAAACGTGATTATACTTAGAGTAATATTTTTACCCAACATTTATAAATGTTTAATAATAAAAACAATGTTATTATACTTGCAAGAAGGAAGTATCTTGCTTGTTTTTCAGAAAAGGGTACTACAAAATGGAACTGACATTGCTCTGTATCCATGGCAGTAACATTAATTCAGTTTCTTCAGGTTAAGATAAAAGTCTACTTCTTTTAAGTTAATTCTAGACATGTTGTTTGGCTATAATTACATTAATTTTAAAGTAGGCTTTAATGTAAAAGCAAGGCCTCTGTAATTTATTCACAGATAAGATACTAGCTATGAGAGGTGAAATTTGTATTTCATTTTAAGAGATTTTAGCCATGTATCTTGAAAATAGTTAGCTATATAACATTTTTGTTAAAATTTTTAAAAATGCACAAAACCAGGAAGAACAAAATAAAAATTATCCACAATTTCATATCTTTGTTGTGGACCTTTCTTTTTAAGGCTATTTTGCATAAAATATTTTTGGGAAAAAATTAAGCATCAAATAGTTTCTGGTGGGATCCAGTAATTAGTTTAAAGTTACGTAGTACATAAACCAAAAATGCCAGTTAAATGTGGTCAGCAGGTTATTCATTCACTCACACAGAATAGTTAAAATAAGGCCCTGTGCTTCTTGTGAGATACTTGACTAAGTGCTAAGAGTCACAAATTGACTTAATTTTAATTTTGGTCAGGCCCTCTGACTTCTTAAAAACTAAAAATTAGGGAATTTTGAGGTGCATTTAAGTTTCATAATTTTAGAATACTATTTTTTATAAAGCAAAAATTAAAGTTATTGAATAAACACCTGAAATGACTCCATATTGTATGAAGATGCATTTTTCTTCACATTCATCTTTCATTAATTTTCTTCTGAAATGTGATTTTAGACAGTGTGGTATTTCACAGCCAAGAATGGACAATACTAGTAATCTATTCCAAATATTTCCACAACAATGAACTATCTTACTCCAACAGCACAGAAGTCTCCTCCCAACTTTTATCCTCATATTTGGTGAGTTTACAGAATTTTTTTTTCTTGTTAAGTGAATAACAACAGGATAACTTTCTAAACCAATGTACCTAATTGGACAGATTTTTAATCACATACTTTTGGATTAAGAAAAATTCAGCATTTAACTTTAGAAAGTAGAAAATACAGATAACTGGAAATAATATAAGTCAGTAAGAGAAATGAGTGAGTTTAGAATCTTTATATTACCAAGCCTCTTGTACAGAGTTTCTTTTAAAGCAATCTGTAAAACATTGCTAAGACGTTTATTTAAACCCTGTTGGGAATAATTACATTCAGTTACACAAAGTCACTATGCTTTTAAATCTGAAGACTTATAGTTGGACCCAAAAACATAAAATGTCCACATGACCAGTCAATATACGCCTAATTGAAAACAAAATTCTAGTGGCTTTTAGTGTCCATATTCCCTCGAGGTTTCAGATGTTCTGCAGAATTTAATTATTCAAATTTTAAACTGCACTAATTATATTTATCCTTACATACCTAATAGTACTGGCATGTAAACTCTATACCTATTCTTTTGTTAAATACAGTCCCTTTTTATGCTTAAAAAATTAATGGTTTCATATTATAAAATTTAAGTACAAAAATGCCATTAGCAATACAAGGCATACATTAGCAATACTTTAAGATCTCTAAAATGGGTATATCTTATGTAGAGACTTTTACTTTACTTATATTTAAAGAATCAAATGTGATGGTTCTTAACATGGAAACATAAGCCTTACTTTTAGTCTGAAAATTTAAATTTGTCAGATCTTATATTTACCTTTCTGCCAATAGCTAAAGGTTATAGATGCTCTATTTGTCCAGCCAAGGTTCTCTTGTCTAATGGGAGAAAGAAGTACTTAACTTGAATCACTGTTCTGAACTACACATCAAGAAATGGCTTTAATATTTTGAAACAACTGAGTCCGGAATGAGCTCCTTCACCTGCTGTGCTTGCACTAGGTTTATGTGATGGTTCCCGTGAAGAGCACAGAATCTTTGCTGAGCAGCTACAGTCCTACGGCCAGTCCCCAGTTAGTACTTCAGAGACTACAGCTCCTCTTCATTTCTCACCTCCACTTCAGTACCTCCTTTACTCTCCTTGAAGTTGCTTCATGCTCTCATGTCCCATCTCTCTCTCTCTCTCTCTCTCTCTCTCTCTCTCTCTCTCTCTCTCTCTCTCTCTCTCTCTCAATTTTATAAATTCATGTATAATAATTTTAGTAATATGTTGCTTTTTTTTCAGGGCAGTTCGCCATTTTAAAAGTGGAAAGAAAGAGGGTACTCAATACACAGAAATTACCATTTGAATTTTACTAGAAAGAGTGACTGTGTTAAACCAAGAATGATGTAGGGAAGGTTAAGGGCAGGAGGAAGATCTTTTGGGTCTTCTCAAATCTACTCATAAGACCCAGATTTCAGTCCCAGGCCATTGAATGGGCTGGTAAGTGAACAGTCAATAACCACATATGAGTGAGTCAGTAAGGGAGTAAAAGAGAGATTTACATGCATCCTTGGGATGAATGGGCTAACCAACTTCTAGATAATTGAACCTAGAGGCATAGCACATCCTATCAGAGCAGTTTTCTGAAGAGGAAGTGGTGGGGAGAGAAGTTAATAAGTCAGAGTTTAGACTAAAAATGTGGTTGGTGGCTAAGGCAATAATTTGCTTAACCACAACACCCAAAGTAGCTAGCAACCAAGACAACACTATATAACCACAATACCCAGAGCACATGGCTAGCAATATTAACGTAATCTAAGTCTGCAGGGCAGATATCATCCAAAGATGCCACGGAGAAAAAGTCTCTCTCCTCTGCCTTTCACTGCTGGAATCTGGCTTTTGTGTTGTGTGATTATTGGCCAGACACAAGCATTTTCAGGGCAGAGCAAAGCCCATCTGCCTTGGATCGCACAGCTGGCATCCAGGGTACCAATCAGCTCCACCCATATGCTTCCTGCTTCTGATGAGCCTCCTGCTAGTTTTTATCGTTCAAAGGCTTTCTTTCTCTGCCTTTTTAGTGTCTTCCCTTCTGTCCTAGCAACACTAGCTGTCCCGAGGGAATAGGATTAAGAAAAGAAAAATGCAGCTCTAAAAATACTGTATTTTTCTAAAGCCAACTGTGTTTACTGATGGTAAGGTAGGGTGGAGCACACATATACTACATTTATTTGAAATCATACTATCCCTGGAGGGAATTCCTACTACTCATTATATATGAACAGCAATCTTTTCCATGGCAAGTGACTAGCTTAATTTAACTCACTGGATTCCTAGCATGTCTAAGGCATGATTTATTCCTTATCATAAGGAGGAAAATAAGTGAGACAGTCTTAACCTCAATAAGATGACATTAAAATGAGGAGAAAAGATTAGGCAAGTACCATTATAACTGTGGAAGTCACCTTATCTAAAAAAAAAAAAACCCTTTCAGGTCTAATATTTTTCATTTAATATTGTTTTATTGCTATCTGATTTCTCTTACAAGTTATATATAGCTTTTAAAATAAACTTATTTTGCTCAAGTAAAAAAATGGGTATAATAATATCATAAAATTCTATAAAATTGGGATGATGATGCTTACCATTATAAAAAGCTTTCTTTCTTTCCAAAAGTATTTTATGCATAATAACTTATAAAGGTAAATATGTTGTTGTTGTTGTTAAAAAAGATATTTTGGACAAAAATTTTGTCAAGTGAAACGTGATCTGTGACACATACATCATTAATACAACAGGAATAAACTTAAACTTTGGTTTCAGTCTTACCCAAGTTTTTCAGTGAGTGAATATGTATCTAGGCCCTAATCACATTAGGAAAAAATATAATCTCTAAAGCAACAGAAATGAGATGAAAGAGGAAAGAAAACTGGGGAAATGTTTTAGATTAGCAGAGATTTCTTGCCTTCAGTTATAAATCTTAACATTAAGAGAAAATGCAAGCCACAACATGCAGGGTAAACAGTAAAAAAAAAAAATGTCAGGTTATCAGGCGCAATGTTCATATTTAAGACTGTTTACGAGAAGTTAGAAAGCTTACGTTATATTGAAAATACCCAGGAGAACTCAATGAATTTTTTAAAAAGTATATTATGTAGGAAAAGCCATATGCTTAAGGAAAAATAGAAATGATTATGGACAAATAAGTGAACAAGCATATCAACTTCCAGAAGTGTGAACCAGTCAAGAGCAGGAGTTTGCCTAGAGGAGTAACTCCTCTCCAGGGCATGTTGCCCGAGAACTGAGCCTGGTGTAAGTGACGGCTACAAGAGGGCATGCTTTTAGGAGCTGTGATGTTCACAGATGCCCTGCTATAATGCCTGGTACAACTAATCCCCTATGTTAGAGGGTCTTCATCCTTCTCAACGCTGAAAATGACTTGAAAGAAGGTGATGGTAGGAGAAAGTTAATAGGGGAACGCCACCATTAAAGCAATGACAATTGTCCAGTCTTAAAAAAAACTTTCTTTTTAAAAGACAAAGAAAATAATAGGAAATAATAAATGCAGCCGAATGAATAGCAAGCATCTACAACCAAGATTACTCTATCCAGCAAAGCTGTCATTCAGAATTGAAGGTCAGATAAAGTGCTTCACAGATAAGAAAAAGCTAAAGGAGTTCAAAACCACCAAACCAATATTATATGAAATGCTGAAAGATATTCTATAAGAAGAGGAAGAAGAAAAAGGTAAAAATATAAATTATGAACAACAAATACACATCTATCAACAAATGAATCTAAAAATCAAGTGAATTAATAATCTGATGAACAGGATAAACTGGTGAATATAACAGAATCATGGACAAAGAGAGGGAATGGACTGACAATTCTTGGGAAGAAAAGGGGTGTGGGAGGTGCAGCAAGAGACTGGACAAAAATCATGCACCTATGGGAGAGGACAGTGTGGGGGAGGTGAGAGCGGAGGGTGGGATGGGTACCGGGTGGAGGGCAGCTATGGGGGGGAGGAGGGAAGGGAAACAATGTAATTAATAAACTGAACAATAAAGATTAAAAATAAATAAATAAATAAATGCAGCTGAATGCAAATCTTTATCCCCTGAAAATTCAAGTCACTTTTATGAGGGACTTGTATTTTTAAATAGGTTTTATACCTATATTTAGAATATACAGGAATCAAATGTAAAAGAACCCTCATAGCTTCAAACAATGGAATATTATAAAACCTCACATGAAAATAACTGTCATGGGGATTTTTTTTCTTAAAAACTAATTACTTAATGATAAGTAAAGGGCTTTTAATTATTCATAACAAAATTTCCATCTGTTATCTTTTACTTGACACTGAAAGTAACTTTCAGATGGTAATTCCTAAATCAAAGAGAAGCAAGCTTAATTATAGAATTCAACTTTTTTGTCTTTAACACTTAATTTCAAACAAGTCTACTTTGAAGCTTCAAAAACAACTGGATTGGTTTTCCTCCATCTCCTTCACTTGGAATCCTCCACTTTTCGTTCCAAAGTCACATTATAGATGTCTTTTATAAGCTGACAAGTGTTAGTCATTATTATTGTTACTATGTTTATAAAAATCAAGTCTCAAAAATCTTCTTTGTTTGAAGCACATTCTTTTATTCACTAACAGTGAATTGGATACTTTTAGTGATGGTAAATATGTTAGGTACTTAGAACTAGCAAAGAAATCAAAAGGACGACCGTGAAAAGGCAAAGCATTTGCCTCTGTTTTATCTGGTACTTTGAGAACTGTTCTCTTTCAGGCAGATGCTAGTACTGGCCTAAAAGCTGCACTCTATATTTTTTAATAATAATGGCTTTTTTTAAAAAAAGTTTAAATGTGTTACTTTTAGAATGACAGCTATACTTTTAAGTGTGCCTTATGTTTGTGTTGTATTATTCTTGAGAACAATAAACTATATAACATGAACTTATAATGCTTTCATAAAAACAATGTAGAAATAGCCAACATTTTAAAGGGGCTATGGTAATCTGCATGATAGATTCATTAAAATCATTGGAAAAAACATGTTATTAATAAATGGATAGTGTAGATTATTACATAATTCATTAGGTAGTAAATTGCAGAAAGGAATTTGCTATCAGGGGGTCTTTTAAATATATAATTTATTTTCTCTTTTTTCTTTTTTGTTTAAATCACCCACCAATCTTAAGCTCTTAAACTAAATTAACAGAGACAAAGGAAGGAAACATATTCAAGAAAGCACATCAGCATAAATACTTAATACAGATCTGAAGGAGAAATTACATATTATTTAAAACCTCTAGTTCCTTAACTAAAAGAATCTGATTTTTAAACTCTGAACACCCTCTTATGAAATGAAATTCAATGTCTACTGAAGTGAGGTGACTAATTTTTATCCAACTTTAATGACACTCATTTTACTCAACATTAATGACACTCATTTTACCCTAAATCAAGAGTTCTCAAACTTTCTTAGTTCACAGCAACCTTAAGTGTCTCAGTAAATTTTTCACAGAACCAAGGCAGAAAAAAACACCGAAGAGTTTCACTTAATAATTAGTTAGGTCCAAACAACTTAATAGTAATAATCTGTGGCATACAACTTATGTGACCATGTTTGCATTGAAAGTGCACAGTATTCTGCAGTGTCCTGGGGTCCATGATGCAGTTTGAAAAATATGGCCCTAAATCAGAAGGATACAAAATAGCAGTTGTAAAACTATGTGAAGCATCTTAAAAATCTGAAAAAGTAGAGACCAGTTCCAATATTCATGAGAATATTGATGAATCAGGTAAAATCACAAATAGTAAAATACAAAGAATATGTCTTAAAAAAACACACACACCACAATATGTCTTACTTAGAAAGGAGAAACACTAAAAGAATATCTTTTAAGTTTATATGCAATTCACACATATACACACACATACAAAGGCTTAAGACGACATCCAGGGAAACAAAAGAATAATAAATGAAAAATCACTTATTTAAAACAAGCATCAAAAACACAAGAAAAATTAATTAGGCTAAGCCTATATAATAAAGAGCTAATATGCAAATGGTCATCACACCCTCATGCCCTTGGGCCAGGGCCAGAGGACCTGAGGCTGGGAGGGAACTTGAGGCTAGGGGACGTGAGGTTGTGCACCCCCCACCCCAACCCCAAGACAATGGGACCTGAGAGTGGGCTGGTGGGCCTGTGGCTGTGCCCCTCTACCTGACCCCCCACCTAGTCCTGCAGAACTTGACAGGGGTGGGGCCAGCTGGGTCTGGGTCTCACGTGATTTCAAGGTGCACACAAGTAGGCAAGGTCTTGATTCTGGGTCCCGCAGCACGCCCCAGACTCTGATAGGAGGGAGATTTTTCATATACATTTTACTAATTTTCTTTCATCTCTGACACTTCTATTATAGAGAAAGGGCAAATAGCAATATTAAAATATTTCCTCTAATTAATTTCTTTTTAATATGCACAAATTTTGTGCACCAGGCCACTAGTTAAATATAAAAGTAGTGATAATATTTTCAATGGTCAATGACAACTGATCAATTTTCTTTAAACAAAATCAAATTGGTTGTTATAGAATAATAATGGGGATAGAAAGTACAGCAGAAGAAATATAGTCAACTAGAGGCCCAGTGTATGAAATTTGTGTATAGAAGGGGGATTCCCTCAGCCCAGTTTGCACCCTCTCTAATCCAGGACCCCTCAGGGGATGTCTGGCTGCTGGTTTAGACCTAATCCCACAGGACCCATAAACCAGCAGTTAGACATCCCTCTCGAAATCCAGGACTGCTGACTCTTAACTGCTTGCTGCCTGACTGCCTCATTGCCCCTAATTGCCTCTGCTTGCCTGCCAGCCTAATCACCCGCTTAACGGTTCCCTACTGGTTTGATTCCCCCGTAACTGGTCCCCTGTGGCCTAGCCACCCCCTAACCTGCCTTCTGCCAGCCTGGCCACTTCCTAACCATTCCCCTGCCAGCCTGGTCACCCCCTAACAGTTCCCCTGCCAGCCTGGGCGTCCCCTAACTGCTTCTGCCTCAGCCCCCATCACCGTGGCTTTGCCCAGAAGGATGTCCAAAAGACATCTGGTCTAATTAGCATATTACCCTTTTATTAGTATAGATAATATTCTAATAACTATGTATGGTGCCAAACAGGGAGAAGATGTGTCAGGATGATCACTAAGTTAAATACATCTAATCACTGGAGTGTATAGCTGAAGTGAATATAATATTGTATGTCAGCTGTAATTGAAAAATTAAAAAATAATTTAAATAAAATTTTAAAAGATAAAACATTAAAAAATAAAATGAAGCCTAAAACAAATTGTCTCTAAAAATAAACCTGTCTCCTTCTTTCTCCTTTTCAATCTAAGCACAGATGTAATTTATTTCTTTGCCTTGGCTGTCCAGCAATGAATGTTTAGCAAAGAGATACCTGTTTGTCAGCAGAAACCTGATCAAATTGAAGTGGTTTTAAAAAAATTTTCAATTACAGTTGCCATTCGATATTATTTTATATTAGTGGGTAGATATTTACATAATTTACAAAGTGAGCCCCCAATAAGTCTAGTACCCACTGGCACTATACAATATTATTGACTATATTCCCTATGCTGGCTGTACTTTATAGCCCCATGACTTAATCCCTTCATCTTTTTCACTCAACCTCCTAAACCCCCTTCTATATAGTTAACCATCAGCTTGTTCTATTTATGAGACTGTTTGTTCACTTATTTTGTTTTTTAAATTCCACATTTTAGGGAAATCAGATGGTATTTGTCTTTCTCTGTCTGATTTATTTCACTTAGCATAATACCCTCTAGGTCCAACCATGTTGTCACAAATGGCAAGATTTCCTCCTTTTTATGGCCGAGTTATATTCCATTGTATATATACCATCTTTATCTAATTATTTATTGACGGATACTTAGGCTGCTTCCATATCTTGACTAATGTAAATAATGATGTAATGAACATAAGAATGCATATATCTTTTTTAATTACTGTTTTGGATTTCTTCAGGTAAATACCCAAAAGTAGACTTGCTGGATTTTAAGATAGCTCTAATTTTAATATTTTTAGGAATGACTATACTTTTCCATAGTTTTTGCATCAATTTGCAATTCTACCAACAAGTGCAGGAGGGTTCCCCTTTCTCCACATTCTTGCCAATATTTTTTGTCTGTTGATTTATTGATGATAGCCATTCTTTTTTGTTGTTGTTAATCCTCACCCAAGGATATTTTTTTCCATTGGTTTTTAGGGAGAGTGGAAGAGGAAAAGACAGGGAGAAACATCCATGTAAGAGAAACACATTGATCAGTTGTCTCCTGCATGAGCCCTGACCAGGGCCCGGGCCAGTGAGGAGCCTGCAACTATGGTACGTGCCTTGTGCAGAATTAAACTCGGGACCCTTTGGTCCACAGTGGGTGCTCTATCTACTGAGCCAAAATGACTAGGGCATGATAGCCATTCTGACAGGTCTGAGAGGATATCTCATTATTTTTTTAATTTGGTGATTAGTGACAGCTAAAGTTTATTATAGCATCTTTTCATATAACTATTGGCCATCTGTATGTCCTCTTTGGAGAAATGTTTATTCAGGTCCTCTGTGCCCTTTTTAACTGGACTGTTTAGGTGTTATTGTTTGTTTGTTTCTTTTTTTCTTGTATGAATTCTTTATAAATTTTGGATATTATTTGATGTATCATTGGTGAATATCATCTCCAAATTAGTAGGCTATCTTTTAGTTTTATTCATGTTTTTCTGTACTGTGCAAAAAGTTTTTTGGTTTGATATAGTCCCATTTGTTTGTTTTTTCTTATTTCCCTGGCCCAAGGAGATATATCCTTAAAAAAATCACTAACAGCAATGTTAGGGTTTATGCCTATGTTTTCTTCTAGGAATTTTATAGTTTTAGATCTTACATTTAAGTCTTTAATTCATTTTTTAGTTTATTTTTATATGTGGTATAAGAAAGTGGCCTAGTTTCATTTTTTTTTTTTTTGCATGTTATCTGTCCAATTTTCCCAACACCACTTATTGAAGAAACTGTCTTTGTCCCATTGTAAATTGGGCATATATTAATTGCCATATAGGTGTGGGTTTATTTCTGGGCTCTCTATTCTATTCATTGATCTATGTATTTGTTTTCATGCCAGCAACATGCTGTTTTGATTACATAGTTATGTAGTATAGTTTGACATCAGGTAGCAAGATACTTCCAACTATGTTTTTCTCAAGATTTGCTGTAGCTATTGGGGTTTTTTGTGATTCCATATAAATTTTGAATTACTTGTTTTAGTTCTATGAAAAATGCCATTGGTATTTTGATAAGGATTGAATTGAATCTATAGATCGCTTTGGGTAGCATAAAAATTTTAAAATGTTAATTCTTCTTATCCATGAGCATGGTATATGTTTCCATTTGTTTATATCTTCAATTTCTTTCTTCAGTGTCTTATAATTTGCCAAGTACAGAGCTCTTATCTCCTTAGTTAAATTTGTTCTTGGGTATTATATTCTTTTTGGATGCATTTGTACATGGGATTGCTTTCTTAATTTCTCTTTCTGATAGTTCATTATTGGTATAAATGCAACTAATTTATGAATATTAATTTTTTATCCTGCTACTTTACTAAATTTATCACTTTTAGTAGTTTTATAGTGGATCTTTAAGGTTCTCTCTATAAACAGTATCATGTTATCTACAAATAATGACACTTTTACTTCCGTTTTTCCAATTTGGATGCCTTTTATTTCTACTTTTTGCCTGATTAATGTAGCTAAAACTATGTTGAATAAAAGTGGTGAAAGTGAACATCCTCATCTTTTTCCTGATCTTAAGAGAAATGCTTTTAGCTTTTTCCCACTGAGTATGATGCTGGCTGTGGATTTGTCATATATGGTCTTTATTATGTTGAGATATGTTCTGTCTTTTCCCACTTTGCTGACAGTTTTTACCATAAATGAATGCTGGATTTTATCAAATGCTTTTCATGCATCTATTGGTATGATCATGTAATTTTTAGCCTTCACTTTGTTTATATGGTGTATCATTTTAACTGATTGTCAGACATTGAACCAAACTTTCATCCCAGGAATAAATCCCACTTCATTACAATGTATGATCTTTTTAATGTATTGCTGGATCTGGTTTGCTAATATATTGTTGAGGATTTTTGCATCTATCTTCATCAGGAATATTGGCCTATAATGTTCCTTTTTTGTAACGTCTGGTTTTGGAATCAGGGTGATGCTGGCCTCATCAAATGAGCTTAGGAGTCTTCTCTTGTCTTCAATTTTTTTTAATACTTTGAAAAGGATAGGTATTAATTCTCCTTTATATGTTTGGTAAAATTCATCTGTGAAGGCATTCAGGTCAAGACTTATATTTGTTGAAAGTTTTTGTAATTACTGATTCAATTTCATTATTAGTAGTCTGTTCAGATTTTCTGTTTCTTCTTGACTCAGTCTTGAAAGATTGTATGTTTCAGGAAATTTATCCATTTCTTCCAAATTGTCTTATTTGTTAGCATATAGTTGTTCACAGTATTTTCTTATAAATCTTTGTATTTCTGTGGTGTCAGTTGTCACTTTTCATTCATTCCTAATTTTATTTATTTGGGTCCTCTTTTTTTCTTCATGAGTAAGATTAAAGGTTTGTTTATCTTGTTTATCTTTTCAAAGGACCACCTCTTGATTTCATTGATCTTTTGTATTTATTTTAGACTCTATTTTATTTATTCTGCTCTGCCCTTTATTATACCCTTCCTTCTAGTCACTTTTGGGTTTGTCTGTTGTTATTTTTCTAGTTTCTTTAGGTGTAAGATTATATTGAGATTTTTCTTGTTTCTTGAGATTGGCTGTATTACTCTGACTTTCCTCTCAGAACTGTTTCACTGTGTCCCAGATTTTGGATCACTGTGTTTTCATTTTCATTTGTCTCAAGGTATCTTTTTCTTCCTTGATCTTGTTAACCCATTCATTGTTTAGTAGCATCAGCCTCCATGCGTTTGTGTGTTTTTCAGTTTTCAAATTGAGTTCTTTGGTATATAATTTTTGTACTTCTACACAAAGAGGAAGAAAGAAAACCCTAGAAAAAAAACAATTTGGGAAAAGTAATCAGAAGTGTCAATAAAGTGAATCGCAGGACAAAGATTGTATATATTTTGAGTATAAACTTAAAACTACTACATGAAAAATGAATATGTATTTCTGTCCTTTCTTTGCACCACAAAGGAAGTATCCTTAAGATTTCTTTAGTGGCAGAACAAGTGCAAAGTTAAATGCAACAAGTACAGCATCAACTTAGTTAGTTGGCTTTGGAAGGTTTTGCTTTAAGCCTAAGGGTTGTATTAAATAAGAGAAAGGGTTAAAAAGGTAGTGTGGTTACAAGGGAATGATTTGAATAGTGTGAAGTGAGAGTACATTCAGAAAGATAGAAAATTATCATTAATACTGTTGCATTTTACAAAGATTCATCCCCTGTTAAAAAAATATCCTAAAACAATGAAGAATTTGTCTGATTAGAACTATAAGTCAGAAAGAGAAAAGAAGTTTCTTATTAGTTTTCATAAATATTGAGTTAAAACAGGGGTCATATGCATCTTATATTCTAACTTGTAGATTTAAATTAAAGTTGAATATATATATATACCCACTTACACATTTTAGCTCCCTAAGTACCACAAAACTTGAAATTAGAAGAAAGAGCTTTCAAAATCTGTTTAGCACAGTTTCACTTGATGTTAGCCAAAAAACCAAGAAGTGATGTTTAGCACAATTTTAGTGTATTTTAAAAGCATTAACTAGAGGCTTATAAGTGATTCATCAGGTAAAATAAAGCATGCAAATAAGCTGGACTATAAAAAAAGCTTTCCAAATGCATGTCCAAGGCCAATGCCGACACACAAATTATGAACTTAATTGGCATCCTGCCACCATTTTCATTCCCTTCTCCAATGATCCTCTATATTTTCCCATTCCAAATACTTATACCAAAATCACATTAACCACTATAGTCAACTAGTAGCCAATTAATAACAGAGATATGAGTTAGTAATGGTCCCAGAGGTATCTGAATCTGAATGTAAATCCTTTGAAAAATAAATAAACTTTCAATCAACCTCAAAGGCAGTACTTCTCAACCTTAGCTGCGCATTAGAATTATCTAGGGAGCTTTTTAAAATCTGATGCCCAGGCCACACTCCTAAGAAATTAAATCAGAATCTTTAAGGGTAATGCCCAAACACAAAATTGTTTAAAGTTCTCCAGTAATTCCAATGTGCAGCTACAGTTGAGATCCATTGCTTTAGAGAAAGCATTTGAAACAATGAAATTCCAAGCTTAGTGAAGAAACTATTTTTAAATGGGATACATCATGTGGCTCTGTTGAGGTTGCCAACTAGTGAAAAAACTATTTAAGGTAAAGATCATTTTTATTATGAAAGAAAATGCTACATTTTAAAATCACTAGAGACTCAATTTCTAAGTCCTATAAGTTACTTCACTTCAGTTTTACCTACAAAATAGAAATAGTAATATCATTGTCTACCTCATGGTGCTGCCAAGAATGATAAAATGAAACAGAGCACCAGGAAATGTTTTTCAAACTATAAAATTGTATTTATTATTATAGAGCTCAATTGTAGAACCATTTATCATTAAAAAGATTAGTTGTAATGTGGATTACAACTATAATATGGATTATTACCTAAAGGATTTATCATTTTGTGTTAAAAGACATTAGCTTTATGAAACCTATGTGTCTAACCCAATGATTCTCAAAGTCTGGTTTCTGAACCAATAGCAGCAGCATCACCAGAAACTTGTCACAAATGCAATTCTTGGAATCTATGCCAGACCCACCAAATCAGAGCCTGGATGCTGAACCTAGCTAGGAATCTCGTTTGAACAAAGCCTCTAGGTAAAGCCAATGCCGACACACAAATTATGAAATTAATTGGCATCCTGATGCACACTAAAATCTGAGAGCCACATATCTAGCCAAACATTAGTAAAAATGGAATATATATGACTAATATCAAAGGATGAATGCACAATATTTGTTATTTGAACCTTCAGAAGTCAGAGTGCAAAGGCATACTGGCATAAATTACTAGTAGATAAAAGATACTCCTAAATCTTTGTATTTTAAAATAATATAATTCTTATTGCCCAGCCAAACTTCATCAATTGACACATTAATCATGAACACAATGGTGGTATATAAATTTGGGAGTCAGATAAACTACAGAGCATTCAATAGTTTGGATAAGAAATAAAATCCCAAAAACTCTATTTGAAATAACAGTGGTTCAGAAAATACCCAAGTTTTAATTCATGGGCTTGGGTTCACTTAGAGGAAGAGTTACAACTGTATCTTAAAAATCACATTTATCCTGAAGACAATATCCCAATAGCATGTCAATGTTTTTATGCAGGTTAAGGAAGTGTTTCATCACTGACTCAGAGAAAAGACCATTACTTGGACTTAATCACCAGCAATGTTTCCTAAAGCATTACATTTGTCATTGGGTCTGCTAAGCAACAGAAAAACAGTCTCAAAACTTCTTATCTTAAAAGATCTCACAAGAAAAAACTATCAATATTGCTCTCAAACACTAAGTCCAAAGGTCTTGCCATTAATAAAACATGCAGGTTAGCAATAGGTAAGAACATTGAGGAGTTTTGTAAGATTGCAATAGAAAGTTCTTTGAGATCTTGTTTTCTCTTTTTCCATTCAAAAAAAAAATTTTGACAGCCTCAAGACACCTAACACCACCCTTAAAAGACTAGAGTGAAGTATACCAGTTAAGAACTAACTTTAGTGTTCATCCATAGTTACTTAGTAAACACTAGGTAGAACTAACTTTTTCCTGGAAGATTCCTTAACAACAGATGAAGTTCCATTTACTACTACCAAGCAGATAACTGGTTCCCTCTTTAATCAAGATTTCCAGATCTCAAAAGATTCCTCAACCATATGCTTTCTGTATTTAAAGAATTTGGGGGGTTTAAAGTGGGGTATGTGGAAGGAGAATAACTCCAATAATTGATATTCGTATTCTATATCAAAGGAAATATTTCCCACCTATGCAGAGTAAAGAAAACAAAAGAGAGGAGTTTGGTTTTACTTATCCATGGTAATCAAAATTATATTGTGTCTTTGTGGCAATCCTTTAGCCCCACCTCATGAGAAAAACATCAATTCTAAGCTCTCATTTTCCACACTGGAAAGAACTAGAACAAACATATAATTGCCCAAATAATTCTTTTTGTTCATTCACTCATCTACAAATATTTATCAAGTGCCTAATATGTGCCAGACATTGTTGTAGGTGCGAAAGAGTCTAGAGAGATGCACAGACTTCAGTGATTCGGATATGGATTCCATGTGTCTAGAGTGCTAGGTTTTAAATTTCTCTTGTCAACCAAGAGCAGTGGTTCTCAAACTTGACCAAGCATCAGAAGCACCTGGAAGGTTTGCTAAAACATAGATTGCTGTGCTCCATCCAGACAGTTTCTATTCAGTGGGTTTGAGATAGGGACCCTAAATTAGCATTTCTAATAAATTCTCAAGTGATGTTGATGCTGCTGGTCTAGGGACCATACTTTGAGATCCACTTACCAAGACAAATGGGAGCTCTTCACACTAAGCCTGCCAACTTTCAAGTACTGTACATCTCTCTTCCAAAGAAGGCAATGACCCCATGAATGCTGTCACAATCACTTACAACTAAGCACAATTCCAATTGCCAAAACCACCTCAAATATCTCCAATAAGTAACTTCAGAGAGAAAAGAGAAGTATAAATAACAAAGAAAATTCTCTTTTTAGGGGCTTTTCACCCTCCTTTTTTTTTATGTATCCCTTATCACAAGAAGTTACTTTTCTAATATGATTTCTCAATACAAGTGCTATGGAAAAGAATAACATTCATTTAGATTCTTCATATTTCTTTAAGACAATCAAGGTTTTTCTTTTAAATTCATTCTTCATGACCTATTTCTCTCTCTCTTTCTCTCTCTCTCTATTTTTTTTTTTTTTGGACTATCCCCTTTTTAACCAAAAGAATCATAGGGTTAGAAGGAACATTGAGAATTCACTTAATCTCTCCTTGGCCTCTGACAAAACTATGTCTAAAGCATCCCCAAATATAGTAATTTTTAGTACAAAGATGAATAGGCATTAAGAATTTGCCCTTCAACTTTCTGTCACATACTTGAAGATATACTTTCCCTCAGCCTTCTCTTCTCTAAGTTAATCAACCTCAATACTTAAACTTTCCTCATTAGATTTCCTAAACTTTAAATGATTTTAATTCTTTTTATATAAGTTTATCTCACCTTACCTAGGACCGGAGTTATGTATGTACTGTTAAGGTGAAAGTATCAATTGAATGAAAAAGGAATTTAATTGGAAAGAAATCTATGTGTATAAATGCCACTAATGAATAATACAATGGCATTCACTTAAATAATTCATTTTAAATGTCTTTTCTTTTATTAAAAGAAACAGTAATGTCCTACACTTTTTATATCTTTACATTACAAATCACCAACCATTTCACAAACAAAATGGATGGGAATTAGAAATCTTTTAAAATATGCCACAAATTATATATACCATGTTTCATGATGCTTTACACAGAAGAAAAAACTTTTTTTCTATTTTAGATAGTGCTTACTACTGAATTTTGGAGTTGTAGTTAATGATTTACTTCTGTATGAGTCCAAAAATACTAAATCTATTATATGAAAATCATTTTTTTGAAAATAATTTCTCTGATTCATTCCTTGCAAATCAAAGGTATCAAAGATTCACTAAGTATAAAACAAGATTGGACAAAGTTCACGTTAAGTGATAGGTTTCCAAGAAGTTTAGGAAGGAAAAATTGGTAATATATTGGAAAATGGGATAAAATGGGATCATTCATTTTATTTCAATTTCTCCCATTCTAAATATAACTATTTAAAATTTAGTCTTTGCTTTCAGAATGGTGAGGCACTTTAGGATAGGCCTGAAGGATAGGATTGTTTCTCTGCCTATTGCAATCAAGGTGTACGGTGGAGGCGATGCATTTAGTCTCCAGAGAGAATGAAGATGCTGCTTGCACAGCACTTCTACTCACCAGTCCATGCAGCAGCAAAGGTGTTGGCTTTGAAGGAAGCCAACTGTCCTGCTCTCCCAGCCAGAGGTAAAGAATTGCATTGGTGGCCACTAAAGGAGGAGGATTAGGAATAGAGTAAATTGAGGCGAAAAGGCACCCATGAAAAAAGCACATGGGACAACCAACACATCACCAACCACCGCCTAGCAACTACCTCTCTGAGGGACTATACTGGGGGTCAGCATACACCATTAACCCAGAGACCCAAGCCCCAGTAATGATTGCAGTGTCCTGGTAAAGAGCCCCTTAACTTAGATGGCAGCAGAAGGGAGATTGAGTACGATAATGGGAAACACACAAGCACACAAACACACAAGCACACGGACATACATCCTCATGCCCCATTACAAGAAGCTGTATCTGTGCCGCCTGATTCTTGCCCATTTTCTTATTTAAAACTCTTGATGTTCTTTACCAAGAATATGTTCACGAAAAGCAAACAGCCCACCTTCAAGTTAGTCTTGGGAGAAGCATCAGCAGAGACACTCATTGTGCCAAGATGTATTTTACCAACAAATCTGCACAAATTACATGAGGTTAAAAACAAATGGAATATAATATAATTAAAGCAAAGTTTCTTTTGCTAAATTACAGCTTGAAGCAAACCTGCAAGAAATGTTTCCAATTAGCTTCTTTAGCAAACACAAAGCATAACTCACAACATGTTTTGTTTTCCATGCTGCCCTCTGGGAGGGCTGCCTAGTGGGTGTCTTACCTCCAGCACAAGTAGCGGAGCATTCTGACCAAGGCTGATGATTCCAGGAAAAGCCAATATCACTGTCTCCACTGCCAGTCCGAGGGATAGGAACATTGAACTTATATGTAATTCCCTCAAACTTATTTTGAAACAGAACCTGCCATTGAAAACAACTGGTGAAGATAATTAAAATACAATGAGCCTTCATTCAGATACTTATTATTTCTTTTGAAGAAGATAATGCCATAAAGTAAGTCTTATAAGAAATTCAAGATAAATTTTAGAACACATGCACTTATATTGAATTTTCTCGTTCCATTTTCATAGGTAATTTAGAGCCATTTCTTTCATTTATCTTGTTTGGTTATAAAATGTTTATTCAACCAAGCAATGAAATAGTCAAACATTCATATGAAAGAGCACTCTGGCTTTAACTTTACAAAAATTTTAAACATTGGGGCAAACCAATTCACCTTTATTTACCTAATTTAACTATAAAGCAGAGAAAACAAAGACACAAAGGCACATTTACCATGACAACGAGATTTGTTGAGATGGGACCTGGAGCTACCAAGGATTCTGGTTCATCAGTTGGCCTCTTGTAGCGAAAAGTTGTCCCAGCAGCATCAAACTTCTTAGGCCAGTCAATAGTCCAGCCACAATTAAGATAGTGGTCATCTGTTTCAGATTTTAAAGCTAAAAAAAAAATCACAGTACACCTAAAAATATGAAACTTCATTTACCACAGTGACACTGGTAAATAACTGCTCTGAAGTATTCAGTGAATATTCATTTCCATTTAGAGATGAGGTTCTTGACTATTTTTTAAAGTTAAAATTAAAATGGTAATTTTCCATGTGAATGCCAAGAAGATATTAAGTATTTATGATGTCATTGATAGAAAGGAATAAAATGTTACCTGGAGAAATAAACATATGGAACTAGCAAGGAAAAGTATGACAAAAGAAATAACTAGGAATGGGAGAGATGGAAGAAGCAGACTTTCCCATTGAAATATTAAAGAGTAATTATATGAATTTATGGGGTGGGGAGAAACTATGGTACTGGCACCCAGAAAGACTACTACGTAACCAGACAGTTAAAAAATAACAAACAATAAAGGAAAAAAAATACACAAACAAACGAAGCATCTTAAAGTATATGAGAAAAGAAGCATCTTAAATTAGTTTTAAAAAAAGATAATACAATATGAAACCAAGACAAAAGACCAACCATTTGGCAAGTAATAAATTCAGCATTATAATGATGATGATGATGATGATGATGAATTTATATTTTGTTTGTTATAAGTACCACAATTCCACTCTTAGGTGTATATCCAAAAGAAATGAAAATAGATACTTAAACAAATATTTGTACATACATGTTTATAGTAGCACTATTCCAAATAACCAAGAGTGGAAATAACTCAAGTGTCCACCAATGGATGAACAAATAAACAAATTGTGATATTTACAATTCAATGAAATATTATTCAGCCATAAAAAGAAGTACTAATATATGTTTAAATGATGATGAATTTCAAAAACATTATGCTAAGCGGAAAAGGCTATAGAGAAAAAGTCACATATTAAATTCAGAATAGGTAAATCCAATAGAGACAGAAGGCAGATTGGTGGTTACCAGGGGTTGAGGAATGGGGAGTAACTGCTTAATGGACACAGGATTCTTTCTGGGGTGATAAAAATATTTTGGAATGTACCAAATGCCACTAAATTGTTCATTTTAAAATTCTATCTTATGTGAATTAAACCTCAATAAAAATGGTTTAAAAGAGAGAGAGAAAGAATAAATGCCAGATGGGTAAATATTTGAAAGTAAACAGTTGAATCAAAAAATGCTTGGAGACAATGTGGGAGACTTTTAAAAAATAACACTAGGGCCGAGACCGGTTTGGCTCAGTGGATAGAGCGTCGGACTGCGGACTGAAGGGTCCCGGGTTCGATTCCGGCAAGGGCATGTACCTTGGCTGCGGTCACATCTCCAGTAGGGGGTGTGCAAGAGGCAGCTGATCGATGTCTCTCTCTCATTGATGTTTCTGACTTTCTATCCCTCTCCCTTCCTCTCTGTAAAAAATCAATAAAATATATAAAAAAAATAACACTAGGATATAAAAAGCTTTTTAAGTATGACAAAACCCACAGAAAATATAAAGGAAGGGATTAATAAATATGCATACATAATTTTTAAATGTATTTAAATATATTTAAATGTATTTAAAATGTATTTAAAACTACTGACAGAAAAGGGTTATTGGCACTACTGATAAGAAAAAAAGGTGTGGTACACATATACAATGGAATACTACTCCCTTTGTGACAGCATGGGTAGACCTAGAGAATATCATGTTAAGTGAAATAAATCAGTCAAAGACAAGTACCATACAATTTCACGTATATGTGTAATCTAATGAACAAAATAAACTAACAAACAAAATAGAAACAGACTCATAGAGAACAGACTAACTGCTGTCAAAGATGAGGGGGCTGGAGGACTGAGTGAAAAAGGTGAAGGGATTAAGCAAAGGAAAAAAATACCTCATAGACACAGACAACAGCATGGTGATTACCAGAGGGAAAAGGGGGTGGGGGAGGTAAAAAAGGCATAGAAGGGATAAATGGTGATGAAAGGAGACCTGACTTGGTGTGGTAAACATCTATATAATAAATACACAGATGATGTATTTAGAATTGTATGCCTGAAACCTAATAAGATATACTTTTATTTATTAATAAAATATAAACTTAATAACCATTGTCAATAAATTCAATAAAAATAAAAATACAGTGATGATTTTGATAATGATTACATGATTTCACAATGACAAACATGGCCGTTTAATGTTTTTGTTATTATTTTAGCTTCTTCTTTTACATCCATAATTTGTTTCCTAAACCCATTTCTTCTAGGCATTAGTTTTTCTACCTCTGTAATTTACCCAATAAATATTCTCTTACAAAAAAAATTTAATTTTTCATGTCAGATAAAAAGCAGCGCACCCTGGCCTGTGTTGCTCACTGGTTAGAATGTCGGCTCCAGCATCGAAGGTACTAGGGTTCCATTGCTGGTCAAGGGTCCTAGATCGGACACATGTGAGAAGTAACCAATCGATGTGTCTTCTCACATCAACGTTTCTCTCTCTCTTTCCCTCCCTTCCACTCTCTCTAACGGGGAAAAAACAAACAAAACAGAAGCAGCCCCAAAAGACTACAAAGGTCCTGGTGCAGTCTCTGCCTCTCTGGCCCTCTACCCCTTGTCCTTAACAGTACAGACCATTTTCATGTCCCCACTCTTGGGGGTTTCAGATTGTATTTTCTTGACTTCAGGTATGTTATGATGATTCATTTGTCAAAAAACAAATCTAATTAACCTTTTAAGATAAGAACATGTCAACCAATTTTAAGGATTATTTCATTTTAAATTTTTCTTGTATTTAATTTTTTTTCTTTTCAATACTCACAGTGGTTTTCTGTTTCATTTAAAGTATCATCCCTAACCAGTTTGGCTCACTGGATAGAGCGTCAGCCTGTGGACTAAAAGGTCCCAGGTTTGATTTCAGTCAAAGGAATGTACCTTAGTTGCAGGCACATCCCCAGTAGGAGGGGTGCAGGAGGCAGCTGACAGATGTCTCTCTCATCAGTGTTCCTCTCTATCCCTCTCTCTCCCTCTCTGTAAAAATCAATAAAACATATTTAAAAATAAAAACAAAATATCAGAATTACTTATGTAATATAAGGATGTCTGAACCTGTATAATATAAAATAGTAAAATAAAAAATAAACCCGAAACCGGTTTGGCTCAGTGAATAGAGCATCGGCCTGCAGACTGAAAGGCCCCAGATTAGATTCTGGTCAAGGGCATGTATCGTGGCTGCGGGCATATCCCCAGTAGGGGGTGTGCAAGAGGCAGCTGATCGATGTTTCTCTCTCATCGATGTTTCTGACTTTCTATCCCTCTCTCTTCCTCTCTGTGAGAAATCAATAAAATATATTAAAAAATAAAAAATAAAAACAGACCACCACCACTACCCCTCCCCCCTCCCCAGCCTCAACAGCTTTGTAGTCTACTTCAATTTGAACTCTCACTTTCCATGTTCCCAACTACTCAACTAACACATTTTTGATGATACCGTAATGTAATTCAGAAAACACTTAGCATTTAAGAAGTATGGAACAATTTACTAAGGGAAAAGGATGTGGCATTATGGACAGAGACTTATCAAAGGGGAAAATTTAATGTTACAGGTCTTATTTTTGTTTTGAGTCTTGCTGATTCCAAAATTATGATGCAAAAATAAAGGGCTCTGCTTGAATAAAGGAAAAGCCTGATTATACTGATGTTCTATCCAAAGATGTATTCTAGATGTCATCTTACTTTTTAAAGACTTAATGAAAAGGCAATGATATGTTGAAGGACATAAAAACCCATCCAGGCCTCACTAGGGGTCTCTGGAAAACCTAAATCTGTTTTAAAAGATCAAATAAGTAGAATATCCACTTCTTTCCCTGTTAAATAACTGGTACTAGATTTGTCCATCCAACTAGAAAACTCACAAAACATATGAATTAGCTGTTCTTAGACATTGGCCAGGACAGAGCAGGACTGTGATATATGCAAGAAGGGAGACAAGATGAATTTGATCTTTTGACTTAAGAAATAATAATCTTTTCAACAAATGGTGTTATAGTAATTGAATATCCATATGAAAAAAAATTGAACTTCAACCCTTACTTTATACCTTATATAAAAACTCAAAATAGATCATATAACTAAATGTAAAAGCTAAAACTATAATTTCTTATGGAAGTATTGAAGATAATATCTGCAACCTTGAGATAGGCAAAATTTCTAAGATAGGACATAAAAGCCCAAACAATAAAAAACTTAATAACTTAAATTTCATGCAAATTAAAAGATACCAATAAGGATAGAAAACAGATAAGCCAGTGACTGGGAGAAAGTATTCATAAAACATGTATTTGAACAAAGACTTGTATAGAATACAAAAGGACTCATAATTTAATAGAAAATTTTAAATAAGCAAACTAATTTGTTTAGATACTTCATACACAAAAATGGTATCTGTATAGATAAAATTAAGAAGACTGGCAATTTTGAAAAGGATGAGAGTATTTGAAACTTATCTACATTATTGGTGGGAATATAAATAATACAACCATGTTAGAAAACAGTTTAGTAATTTCTTATAAATTTAAAATAAACATGTACTTATATAACCTTACCATTTCACTCCTAGGCTTTTATCTATGAGAAATGAAAATATATGTCCACACAAAGCTTGTCTATAAATGTTCAAAGAAACTTGATTCGTAATGGTCAAAGACTAACAATGACCCAAATATTCATAACAAGTGAGTGGATAAAAATGTTATGATATATCCATACATTGGGATATTATTTAGCAATAAAAAAGAGTGAATTTCAGATACACTCAACAATATAGATCAATCTCAAAAATATTATGCTGAGTAAAAAAATTCATACATAAGTATATACTGTATTATCCCATTATGTTAAATTCCAGATAAATATAATGAAATACATAAGACAGATAAAAGATCAATGTTTGCCTGAAGCTAAGGCTAGGGGGATTTAACTGCAAAAGCAAATAAGAGAATGTTTTAGAGTCAGAAATGATCTACATTTTGGCTGTGTTATATATACTATCTAATAAAAGTGTAATATGCAAATTTGACCATACCTTCGCTAAACCCACAAGCTACGCCCACGACCACGCCTACCAGCCAATCAGGAGCAGATTATGTAAATAAACCCCAACCAAGATGGCTGTTGCCACTGAGAGCAGGAGGAAGGCTTGGGTTTCCCCAGCAACAGAGGAAGCCAAGCTTTCCGCCTGCTGTTGCCAGCCTAGGCCTCCACTCAATGCTACAAAGTTTCAATTATAAAAGATACAGAAATGGTGGCAGCCACTGAGCTGGACAGAACAGAGGCTTGGGTTTCCCTAGCAATGGAGGAAGCCAAGCTTCCCATCTGCCATTGCTGGCCTAGGCCTCCACTCTAGGCTACAAAGTTTCAAACAGAAATGGCTGCCGCCACAGCAAGCAGAAGGATTGGCTCTGCTCCAGGCTACAAAGTTTCAATTGTAGACATAGATTAATCCCAGGTCCCAGGGCCTCCCCTTGGGTCACTGGGGGCGTGGTCAGCCTGCAAACCTCCACAGGCCCCTCAACCAGGCTGTCCCACACCCCAAGGAAACCCCCCACCCTGATCTGGAACCAGCTGGCTCCCACCCATGCACCAGGTCTCTATCCTATCTAATAAAAGAGTAATTTGCAGTTTGACCATCAGTCCAACACACAAGAGGTCAAAGATCACCCCCCCATATGGACACAAGATGGCCACCACAAGATGGCCAGCAGGGGAGGGCCGTTAGGAGGTTCCAGGTCCTGCGAGGGAGGGTAGTTGTGGGCGATCAGGCCAGCAGGGGAGGGCAGTTGGAAGGGACCAGGTCTGCAAGGGAGGACAGTTGGGGGCAATCAAGCCTGCAGGGGATGGCAGTTAGGGGTGACCAGGCTGAGAGAGGAGGGAAGTTGGGGGCAAACAGGCTGGCAGGGGAGCAGTTAGACATCAATTAGGCTGGCAGGGTAGTGGTTAGGGGGTGATCAGGCTGGCAGGTAGAAGCAGTTAGCAGTAATCAGGGAGGCAGGCAGGTGAGCAGTTGGGAGCCAGTAGTCCTGGATTGTGAGAAGGATGTCCGACTGCCCGTATAGGCCCGATCCTACTGGGATCGGGCCTATACGGGCAGTCGGACATCCCTTGAGGGGTCCAAGGTTGGAGAGGGTGCAGGCTGGGCTAAGAGACATCCTCCGCCCCTATGCATGAATTTCATGCACTGGGCCTCTAGTACATATAAATAATTGTCAGTACTCTTTGAACTGTACACTTATAATGGATGTACTTTATTATATATGTTATTCCCCAATAACATTGATTTTAAATTCAAATAAGTAACTCAGTGAAGAGTAAGCTATAAAATACTAATTTTTATGTTTAGTTCTTAGGTGTGATCCTATAAGACTTGGAATTCTCATTTTAGCATAAAAGTATTCCACTTCAAAGCAATATGTCTGTTTTTCTTTTTCCATCACCATTTATCTCTTTATGCCCTCTTCCACCTCCATTCACCCCCTACCCCCACCCTCAACCAACACACTATTGTCCATGTCCATGAGTTCTCTATTTTTCCTTCTCGAACCCTCTGCACACCGTCCCCCTCCCTACCCCCCCTCCCCCGCCCCAAACTCCATAGCTGTCTGCCTGCTCTCTGAGTCTGTCTCTATTTGGTAAAGCAGTATGTTTTTTCCTCGACGATATTGTGCTGTCCCTTCTCCTTAATTTTTGAAATCTACCAAAATAAGCTACTCACCAATATAGGTAGGTGACACGGAAACTTCTCTGATTTCAATGTTAACAGAACCTCTTGGTATATGCACAACTGTCACGTAGCCTAGACCACAGAAGATAGCCAGTGTAAGTAGATTGCACAGCCTCAGTCAGAAAATGAGTGTTTAATAACCATTCAGTAATGAGTTTCCTTATTCTACCATGCTTTCTTCAACTTTCCACCATACAAATTATGAAATATGGGCAAATTCCCCTTTGAGTTAATGAATATCTCTAGAGTATTTTTCTTTTCCTCTAAAATACATCAGGATACCTTTAAAGATTCAACATGTATAATATTGGTTCATTTTATTTTCTCAACTATGGCCCATACATCAATCTACTGTGAAAATTCATATCTTAAAGAAACATAGCAAAATTAAGTCAAATAGGAAATAATATTTACTTAAAATATCTTACATAGGAACACTCCTGCATTGGTGGAGAAAATGCAGACTGGTTCAGCCTCTGTGGAAGACTGTATGGAGTTTCCTAAAAAGTTAAAAATGGAACTCCCATTTGACCCAGTAATCCCACTCCTAGGACTATATCCCAAAAAAACAGAAATACCAAGAAGAAAGGATATATGCACCCCTATATTCATAGTGGCACAATTTACCATAGCTAAGATTTGGAAACAGCCTAAGTGCCCATCAGCAGATGAGTGGATTAAAAAACTGTGGTATATCTACACAATGGAATACTATGCCGCTATAAAAAAGAAGGAACTTTTACCATTTGCAACAGCATGGATAGAACTGGAGAGCATTATGCTAAGCGAAATAAATCAATCAGAGAAAGATAAATTTCACATGATCTCACTCATATGTCGGATATAATGACCAACATAATTTGATGAACAAGAATAGATCCAGAGACAAATGGTAAGGGAGGTGAAAGGGATTAGAGAGCAACCAAAGGATTTGTATACATGCATATTAGCATAACTAATGGACACAGACACTGGGACAGTGGGGGCATGCTTGGGGTGGGAATGGCTGGGGGGCAGGTAGTCAATTGAGGTCAAAGAAGACATATGTAAAACTTTAGACAATAAAAAAATAACAAAATAAATATCTCACATGAAGCCATATTTAATATTTTAAAAGACTGAAAGTAATTTGGGAAGAAAGCAATGTCTGCCTAAAGAAATTTTAAAATAAGGGGTGGTAGTGGTGATCAAATGTGTTGCCTATTCCAAGTACACAGATGCATGAGGAAGAGTTCTCTCTACACACTCACCTCCTCCTCTGAGTGACGTCTTATTGAAGAACCCTTCAACGACATCGCATGTGCTTCCATCCCCTCCACAGACTCGACATTTATCTTCCTTAACATTGGATTCCAAAATATTATCACAGCCTACATGCTGCAAACAGGAAGAATATTCAGTGTGTGAAAAAGAGGAATTCCTACTAAGCAAATAAATGTAGCATATTTATTGACTTGTTTTTCCAGTAAAGGAAATCAAAACAAGAAATATTTTCCTCTCTCCACTTTTAACTTCACTCTCCAATAAGTTCTAGCTAACATTTCTCCATACATAACTTTAAAGAAAAAAATTCTGATTCTCTAGGAATGGAGAATATTTATAACCTAGACTTATTTATTTATAGATACCATGCTTCAATTCTTAAAATATTATCATGTGTTAGCAATGGACTCTTACATATACACCAAATCAATACATGTAAGAACTAAGAAAAATGGCATTTAGTCCTATACAAGGTTATAACAGCAAGAGTCTTGACTGGGCATGACAATTTGTCCTTTCTCAATTACTAGCTCTTTTGGATTATCCAATTGTTAAAGTCAAGGATCGGTTGTGAAATTCATGACTGGGTAAATCTTTAAAAATGATTTTATTCAGCTATACCCACTAGCTGAATAAAACTGCCATAAACTCTACCTTTCAGTCTTTCATAGAGATGTGGATTCTTACATATTTTTGGTACAAATTTTGGTACTTAAATTTGTATATTTGACATTTAGCCATTGATACCAGGCATGTAATCTCTGCATATACCAGTAAGCTGTACCTGGGTCTTTATTATCTAAAAAGAATTTTAATATTATCACAGAAATAACCTTTTATTCAAGTAAACACACACACACACACACACACACACACACACACACACACACACACACACTGGGCTATCAGATACATTTGGAGGCCAGCAGCCAGGAAGAACAGGAACTTTTGCAAGAAATTATGAGACTAAGTAAAATAGACAATGTTTTATATCTTCTTTCTTTCTGGGACTCAGCTTTGCACTTCTCTTTAAAGTAAAACAAGAAAAAAATACTATACAATAAAGCGCTAATATGCAAATGGTCGTCACACTCTCATGTTATAAAGGCTCAGACACTTAACACTGAGGAGAGAAGAATGAGGACCAGCCATGCTGTGGCCTGGGAGAAGGATAAGCCCCACGCCCCACAGTCCGGGTGCCAGTGACTAGGGCTGGGGCCCAGGAGAGGAACAAGCTGCCTGCCCCAATGGTTCCTGCGGTCCCAGGCACCAGCAGCTGCACTTGTGGCCCAGGCAAGGGACAAGCCACACACCACATGATCCTGGGCACCAATGGTTGTGCCTGTGGCCCAGGAGAGGGACAAGACTGCGGCTGTGGCCCAGGCAAAGCCACCTGCCTGTGGCTGCGGCCGGCCCAGGTGAAGCTGGCCTGGGTCCTGGGTACCTATGGCTGACCAGAGGGAGAGAATCATGGGTCCTGGGTGCAGGGCAAGACAGAGGTGGTTAGGGGTGATCAGGCCAGAAGGGGAGCAGTTAAGGGCGATCAGGACGGTAAGGGAGCAGTTAGGGGCAATCAGCAGGCAGGCAGAGGTGGTTAGGGGCGATCAGAAAGGTAGGCAGAGGGGTTGGGGTGATCAGACAGGCAGGCAAGTGAGTGGTTAGGAGACGGTGGCCTCTGAATGCAAGAGGCAGTAGGACATCTCCTGAGGGGTCCCAGATTAGAGAGGATGCAGGCCAGGCTGAGGGGCCCCAACCCTGTACACAAATTTCATGCACTGGGCCTCTAGTGATCATTTAAGCAACCTTGCATTCTCCGTTGATACAGATATCCAGTGAATCCATATTGCACCGAGTCCCATCAATCACTGCGGGGGCACGTTCAGTATAGAAGTTGTAGCCTTCAGCCAAGCAGTTTAATGCGCAAGGTTTCACTCCACCTGGAAAAATGCAGTAAAAAATAAATGGAGTGGTTCTCCTATGAGACAGTGATTCAATATTACCCATAGCAAATTTACAATCCATATAGACATCATTCCCTGACCATATCCTTGGATGTGTAGGTTTCTTTCCTCATTTGCTAAATTTTTGTTGCATGTGCAACTTAATGAAAGTCCTGCTAAGTAGTTCTCAAGTTTAAATTTTTTTTAGGTGTTTCTAATATATATTTACAATATATTTTGGGTCAAAAGGGATCACAGTAGAGGGACCTGAATGTTGAAGCAAACAAATGAAATAAAAACTGTTTTTTAAAAAATGAATCAAGGAAATAAAGTTTAAGGAGGCTTGAGACTTTTACCTTATATGACAGATCGGAATTTCTACAATTCCAATTCAAAAACTGGAAACTGATTCAAAAATTCTCCTACTTTAGCAGGGACATGATAGTTGTAATATAAAACTATTTGTACCTGTTTTAAACATATCCTATGCCGTGGTATAGCTTTAGTGTGAAGATAAATTGTTATCAAATTAGCAAATCAAAAATAAAATTATAGTTTTAAAATTGAATAGTTAAAATAGTATCTAATATTATTTTGTGAACACATATAATAACTTGAGCATTTTCATCTTGTCATTGAAATTTGTATTTTTTAAGGTTGATATAAGATAGGTATGAATAGTAGTCATTTAAATCAATAGGCAAAGTACATGTCATAACCTCCTAATATATTGAAAAGTAGCAATAAATATACATATATTTCTCTCAAAACAGTGCAAGAAAAAGTGACTTATAAATATGCAACTATTGATTAAAGTATGATGTAAGATTCAACTTTCTGTTGACTCTTCCTTTTTTGAAGTTTAAAACACTTTGGTCTTATTCTAATTATTCTGATAAAATTGCTCTTTGAAATAAAGCTGCCTACTTCTGATAAAGAAAATAAGACAGGAAGATTGAACCAACGTGCCTGGGTCTCAGTGAAGGCAGACACCAGGTTGCTGAAGAGTGAAGGTATGTGGAGTAAAAGAGAGAAGCCTACTGGCTGGTGAACACAATGATAAGTGAGGGAAAGAACATTACATTAAAGGAAATCACTGTTATAGTGGACTAGAGGCCTGGTGCATGAAATTTCATGCACTAGGGGGGAGGTGTTCCTCAGTCCAGTTTGCACCCTCTGGCAGTCCAGGGATCCCTCACTTTTTACTGCCCACCTGCAGCAGAGGCAGGAGAGGCTACCGCCACCATCGCTGCACTCACCAGCTGTGAGCCCAGCTTCTGGCTCAGCAGCGCTACCCCTGTGGGAGTACACTGACCACCAGAAGGCGGCTCCTATGTTAAGCATCTGGCCCCTGGTAGTCAGTGCACATCATAGTGACCAGTTGTTCTGCCATTCAGTTGACTTGCATATTAGGGTTTTATTATATAGGATAGTTGTCATACAAAAAGATGGCCCAAAATATTTTCACACACCCTATTTTTTCAGGAGAAGATTAAAAACCTAGATTTTAAAAATAGGTTTGTTCTTGGCAACTCATTCAACGTTTTCAAAAATACTGTGAAGGTTAAAACACGTAGGTAAGTAAAAACTGTTTTCGAACCACCAGTTTATAACGACAGGCAGGTGAGTGGTTAGGAGACGGTGGCCTCTGAATGCAAGAGGCAGTAGGACGTCCCCTGAGGGATGTTATTGTTTTCTTCCATTTTCTTTATCTGTAGCCTATAAAACTCCTATATGACTTATAAGGTTATTATTTAGCTTAAGATAATGATGTATTTTGCTGTCCTGAGCACAGAAATAATAAGTAATCAATAAAATAATTTCTTTCTGAACTGATAGTCAAGGTATTTATAATCTATTTTTGTAAAATTCTCATGAATAAAATTGCTCTAAATTTCCATAAATATTACTGGGATTGTTTTCATTACTACCCACTATTATTCTTTCCCCATTTATTATTGTAATGTTTTGAAAGTTAACGTAGTTTTTTATGTAATGGACTTTTTAAAAAGAACATTTGCCATTTATTTACTCAATTTTAATACTATATAAATTATGTAACATAGTATTTGAGAGGCAAGACATATAATTGCTATGGTTGTATTCATAGAAATAAATTTCCTCCTTTTTCACTGTTCAACATGTATTTAGCGTTCTCTAAAAAGTTTAGAGAGTTTTCAGAAGAGGTACTTCTATTATTTCAAGAAGGAATTTTGGATGATTCTCTAAATGGAAGGTCACATTACCAATTACCTTCATTTAAAGCTTATTATGAATTTAGTGTTAATTCATTCCACTCAATCATCCAGATGATAATTATTAAATCCTCCTATAATAAATAAAACAATCCCAAATGTATATGAACTTAATAAAAAGTGATTCAAAATACATGAAACAAAAACTTATAAAAAAAAAAGAAAGTCATGTAATAGTTCAAGATTTTAACACACTTCTCTTAGTAATTGATAGAAGAGCAAGAATAGAAAAAAAACAGAAATAAAAAATATTTGCATAACACTAGCCAACTTGACCTCATGGATATCCACAGAACACTACTATATCCAACAATTGCAGAAAACGCATACTTTTCAAGTATAAATAGAACATTCACCAACATAGAGAATAAACTATGTCATAAAACAAATTTCAATTAATTTTAAAAATTTAAATCATAGAGTATTCTCTAAGCATATTAGAATTAAACTATAAATTAATAACAAAAAATCTAGCATATATAAAATATTTTGAAATGCCACCAAAAAACTCTAGAACTGATAAATGAATTCAGTAAAGTAGCAGGATATAAAAAGAAATAAAAATGACAGTCATAAATAACCTAAATAACCCATGGGTCAAAGAAGAAATCACAATGTAAACAGGATAATATTTTGAAATGAAGGAAATAAAAACAGATTATGAGTTTATTTTGGAGAATGCAAAATAAATCCATAATTTAAAAAAAGACAGTAACAGAGAAAAGTGCTATAGCCAACTTGTTTCTATGAAAAGATAATTAAAATTAATAAACCTCAAGTAAGACTGATCAAGTAAAAGAGAGAAATACATATTATAAATATCAGAAATGAAAGAGCATACATCACTCCAGATCCTATAGATATTAAACAGAATAATATGAGAATGTTATGATCAATTTTCTATCCATTAATTGGACAACATGGATGTAACATAAACTTATCAAAGACAAAAATTTGAAAACTCACATAAGAATTTAAAAATCTGAATAATTCTTTTATCTGTTAAAGGAGCTGGATTTGTAATAATTTTTTTTTTTACAAAGAAAATACCAAACATGCATGCTTTGACTATTTTTTCAAGAAAAAAATAATACCAATGTTACAAATTCTTTCAAAATAAATAAGAATTCTATTTCAGGAAGCCAGAGTAACTCTGATACCAAAATTTGTCAAAGACATGACAAAAATAAAATTTAGAAACCTGTTTCCCTTATGAACATAGATACAAATATACTTAATAAAATATTAGTTATTAAATCTAATAACATAAAAATAGTACATCATTACTACATACAGTTTATCTTGGGAATAAAAGGTTGCTTTAACATTATAAAATCTATCTAGTAATTCATCATACTAACAGAATAAAGAAGAAAATCATATATAATTGCTATATGCACAAATTGTATTGAAGAGACAAGCCAGTGCATTAAGACAAGAAAATGAAATAAAAGGCAAAAAGCTTGAAATAGATTATTTCTATTCCAAATAACATGACTATTTAGCAAGAAAATCCTAAGTAAAAGAATACAAAATTAATATATAAAAATTAATTTTATTTTTATATACTAGATTTAATAATTAAAAATGAAAATTTTAAAACTTGCATTTATAGTGTCAAAACACATAAATTACTCAGAAATAGGTTTAACAAAAGATGTGCAAGGCCTTATACCTAAAACTACAAAACATAGCTAGATACATTTAAAAAGACACAAATACATAGAGATATATAGTATGCTCATAAATTGAAAAATTCAATATTTGAATTTATCAGTTCTCCCGGTATTGATCTACAGATTCAACATGCTGACAAGCATAAGCCCAGCATGTTTTTCTGTAGAAATTAACAACAAATTTTGTAATTTATATGGAAATGCAAAGCATTTAGAATATTCAGATAACTCTTTTTAAAAAGATCAAAGTTGGAGGAACTTACAATATGAAGTCAGTGTGGTACTAACATGGGGTTGACAAATAAATTGATGAAACAAAATAGAGTCCGTAAATATACTACAAATACACAGCATATCACTAAATTATTTTAGATTGTACATCTAAATGTAAAAATAAAAAATCTTGATTTTAGAAGAAAATATTTTAAAAAATACCATCTAGAGTTGAAGTAGACGAAGATTTCTAAGATAGGACATAGAACACAATAACCATAAAATAGAAAAATAAAAAAATTAGAATTCATCAAAATTAAAATCCTATACTCATCTAAAATACAATTTATAAAGTAACTGGAGAGCCACAGACTGCAAAAAAAAATTCATAAAACTTATCTGATAAATGGCTACCACTAGAGAATCTATAATAATAAAAGCATAATATGCTAATTAGGCTGGACAGCAAAATGACCTTCCGGATGTCCTTCTGGATGACCTTCCGGATAAAGCCAGGGTTACAAGGGCTGAGCCCCTTGCTCGAATTTCATGCATCGAGCCTCTAGTGAAAAGATAAAATACCAATTTGAAAATAGGCAAAGAATGTGAACCCTTAACAAAAGAATATACATAAATGATCAATGAAAATGTGCTCAACATAATCAATAATCAGAAATGAAAATTAAAGCCTTTGCTGGTTTGGTTCAGTGGATAGAGCATAGGCCTGCAGATTGAAGGGTCTCAGGTTCGATAACAGCCAAGGGCACATGCCCAGGTTGTGGGCTCAATTCTTAGTAGAGGGTGTGCAGGAGGCAACCAATCAATAATTCTCTCTTATCATTGATGTTTCTATCTCTTGCCCCCCTTCCTCTCTAAAATCAATAAAAATATTTTTAAAAGAAATGCAAATTATAGCTACAGTAAAACATCATTATATACCCATCAAAGAAGTATGAAAACACCAAATATTGGCAAGGAGATGGAACAAAAAGAACTTACATTGTTGGTGGGAGTTGTGATATGGTTCAATAATCTTGGAAAAATATCTGGCAGTTCCTTTTAAAATTAAACTCACACCTACCCTATTACTCAGCAATTCTACTCCTTAGTATTTACCCAAGAGAAATGAAAACATATGCCCATAAATAGATTAGTTTGCAAATAATCACAGCAGCTGATTCATAACAAATGTAAACTAGAAACACCTCAGGTATCCATTAGTAACAGAATGGAAAAGCAAACTTATTATAATACTGCTTAGCAATAAAAAGGAACAAACTACTTATACATGCAAGAATGCAGATAGATTTCAAAAATATTGTGCTTAAAGAAGCTTTGCACAAAAGAGTAAATATGACATAATTTCATTTATATGAAGTTAGTAGGCAAAACTAATCTATGGTAAGAAAAAAAATCATAACAGTAGTTACCTCTTAGAACAAACAGGTAGAGGCAGCTATGGACTGGGAAAGACTGTGGAGGTAATGGCAATGTTCTATACCTCAACAGAGTTTTACAGGCATAGGCATTTGTTAAACCTCAGGGACAGTACAGCTAACATTTGTGCATTTCATTGTACATAATCTAACCTCAAAAGAAAAAAGTAAACAGTACTGAACTGGGGTTGATGTATGCATGCTTAATTATTTACAGGAAAGTATATTAATGACTATAATTTACTTTGAAATGCATCCAAAAATAACATAGATTGATGAATGGACAGTGATAACTAGACATGTAATAAAAAATATATAATGAAATGTTAATGGTAAAATCTTGGTGGTGGATAAAAACATCACTGTAAAATTATTTCATATTGTTCTATGTTGAATTTTTTTCAAAAATGTTAAAACAAGCAAAAATTTTGAATGTGCATTCAATCTTTCCAAGAGAAAATTTTAACAAAATTTAGTTTGTATTTTGGGAATGTAAGCAAACTTTTTGTGCTTTCTGAACAACTGGTGTTTGATACATGCCAAATTAAAGAGCAAAAATGTTTCTCAACACTAAAAAAGAATTTTAAAAATCTATGGAAAGATCCTTATCCTTTTCTCAAGAAAAAACATATTTTCCTCCTCTTTGAGTTGACTTATATTGTTATAATTTGTTTTCAGGGTGATATCTCTAAATACTCCATGATTATAAACGATTATAATATAATGTCCACATACCTTAAGGAAGTCAAGAATTCAAAAATATTATTTAGTTTTACATAGGTCCTTTGTAAATAGAACTGGGTGTTAAAAAATGATTTCTGATTACTTGTACTAACATAAAATGCATTAAGGGAAACTAAAACATGAGACCTTTATAAGTATTTTAAGTATTTTCCTGTTTTGATTTACAAACACTAATTTTTACTAGTATGTGAAGAAATGTGTGTGTCTTTGTATTATTTATATATTCTTTCATGTTTGCAAAGCTCTCAAGCATGATGAATGCTCTGCCAGGTTATACATTACCTCCAGTAAAGGGTTTCCAGTTATAATACTTTCCACGGAAAGGCATATTGTCAAAGTCTGCACACTGTTTCTCTCGAAAATCTCGGGCCCCCAAAGGACATGGCTAAAATAAAATAAAATCATAAATGGTACGATTGTTGAAAAAATCCAAAACCAAGGGACAGTGTAATTAAAATTGCCTGAACTCCAACACATTAGCTCACTGCCTTACTCTCTGGAATATGCTCTACTCTTTTACAACCAGTATTCAGACTGAAGTATCTAAATTGTCATCTTAGCCACAGAAGAAATAACTGAAGCCATTTAAACAAAGTGAAGTGTTAGACAGTTTCTATATAACTTTACTCCCAGATGCATGTCATAGTCCACTTTGCAATTGATCCATCAGGTATATCCTTATAAGAACAAATAAAAACCAGGAGAAGAAACCAAAACACAAAATCTTTTTGGTAGCAGCGTTTGAGGTCCAGTTGCCACAGCTACTCCCAGCTCTTTATTTTAAGGAATCAAGAGGCAGGTTTGTAACATGACATTCAGCACTATTAACTGTGGTTTGGATCCCAACTACTATAGCTGTTTACTGTCTAGCTCTGACAAAAACCATATTTTAAGACATGGGATGAACTGGGCAAAATGCTAGGCCTCAAGTTTAAACACCTTCCAATTCAAGGAATGTGGATTTATTAGGATTTACATTTCAACTTTAACATCACAGAAAATAAAATACTAATTTGGTTCAAAACATGTACATGTGTTGAGTAGGAGACAGAGAAGGATGTTGGGAAGGTGAAGAGAGAATTATTTGTTTTTACAATTTGGAATGCTTCTTCTACCTGGATTTTTTACAGAGGAAAATCTTGTCAATCTAATTAGGTCTAGATGCCGAATATCACAGGGCCATTCTAAATTCAGTACTTAAATTCATAAAGAATTAGAAGTATAACATCTCACAGTGTTTGAACAATATCACCTAATTTGATTTATCTTTTAGAGTTCTGCAGCAGTCGCACGTAAAACATGAAGCTACTGCTTTTGAAACACTAATCGAGAAACACTCACTTTAAATATGGAAGAATGGAGCAAGTCAATAGATAAAATTATTAATTGTGAATAAGTAATGAGTATGTTACAGACACTCTCAGATATCATTTTCAGGCTTTTTACTACCTTCCCTGGGATCTCTACATTTACTGTACTTTATATAGTCTTCTGATGGCAGTCCCTTGAAGCATGTGCAAAAATAATAGACCACAATGTGCAAATATTTGCATGGTCACCATTACTTCCTGTATACTGTGGTTCAAATTGCTAGCATATCAAATCCAAAGCCACAGATTCTGGAAATAGAGAGAGCAGGTCTACATTTTGTTATGGGCCCAGCATTTTAGAATATTTTTCTGCACATTAAAATATGACAGTGCAATGCCAAACTTAATGTTTCTGCTTGCCAAATTACCATTTTTACTTGTCTTTAAAAAAAATGCAAACTAAGTATGAACCATAGGCTACATAGCGCATCACACTGGGAAAATATGCTTCCAGTGTCTTGTTTCATAGTGTGCTACTGCTTTCCTGTTCTAGCCATTCTCAGGGAACCTCACCAAGGACTGGGAGTTGTCAGTGGCTTTCCCATGCAGCAAGACTAGTTTTTAAGCAAATATTATCAATTATTAAAAATACAAATAATTTTAACTATAGGTACAAGTTTTCACATAAAACTTAAGTATTTGTAAAGCACGACTACCCAAAAGTTCTCACAACTTTCAACCTAGTTGGAGAAACAAGATGCAAATAGACAAACCACAGCACTGTTGCAGGCAGTACTTACAGGACAGCATGATGCAGGTTGCCTACAGGTGCTGTATGAAGGTAAATGATCAATGTGTCATGTGACTAATCATAGGGAAACTTTTTCTCTGGAAGCAAACCTTGAGCGTATTATAATTATAAATAAAAGTATTATGAAAACGTAATCTTTGTAACATTATAAGATATTGTAGGAATTGAGCTGGTTAAGCAAAAGGACTTTCAGGGTAGGGGTGGGGGGGACCATTAAGAATAAAGCCAAGTAAACCCATGGAAACAGGAAGGAAAAGGTCATATGATGGGAATTAGTTGGGAAAAGGCCATCCTAGATGAAACAAACTGTATGGAAGCACAAGCTTAGATAACATTTCATAGAAAAGCATTGGTACATACAAAAAGCCTCAAATTGACAAACTAAGGCATTGTGAGGGCCATTCACGTAAGAACAAAAATCCTATTTCTAATTATCTTGTAATGCCATTCCTAACTAGAAGAGAAAAGGTCCCATAGGAGGATATGGCTATTTCATGGATAATATTTTGTAAAATTTCTGATCTACTCTTTTCCTAGAATAACCATTCCAAGTGTCAGCATAATAAAAATATTAACAATGACAATAGCGGCTTATTAGCATTTAGTAAGCACCTACTCTTGGGCACACTGTTCAGAGGTCTCAAAATGTATTATCCATTGAATCTTTGTCTATACTCTTATGAGGTAGTTGTAATTAATAATCCTATTTTACAACCGAGTACTGGGTATAGGAAGGTTTGCTCAGGAATAGCTTCAGGATGCGAGGACAACTCCTTCGCCCTGAGTGGCGCCTCCCCGGGACACTGTCTAAAGGCTGCAATAACAGTGTGAGGCTTTTAGCTGTTAAGATTCACAAAGACCTAACAGGAGTAACTTGAGCTATAGACCTAGTCTTGTCATTTCCAGCTGTAAGTTTCTTATCTTCTCCAACCTACTTTTCCCCTCCTCATATATAGATTAAGAGGGCAAATTCTTATAACTTAAGAATTTTGGAGTGAGACTATCCTGGATTCAATTCTAACTTTGTCATTTGTTTAATTCATGGCCTTGAGCAATGTACTTCATTTTCATCCCTCATCTATAAACTAGTATTTACCTCCTAGATGAAGATTCATGTAAAATGTTTAGCTCTGAACTTGGCACATGGTAGCTCTGAAGAACTATTGGCAGCAGCGCTGGTTTGGGGTCAGGCGTCCATATCCCATCCCTCATCTTTCCTGCTCTGCTCTATATTTCAGGGGGACAAACTCTGCAAAAGCTCCATATTCCAGCTTTCACATCAGCTGACTTCTGGTTAGGTGTAGGCAATGAAAGGCACGCGTGGGAGAAGCCAGGGTATTTCTCTCATTTCCTCTCTACCTCAGGAAGCATCGTAGGCAGACGCAGAATCTATCTGCGGCTCTAACTTCAGGAAACAAAAGCCCTGCACCTCCACCCTATGCTATGCTTCCAGCCTCTGGACTTAGATAAAACTACCTCCTTCCTGAGTCTCCCTGGTAGGAGTGGTGGCATCTTTCTGCTGACCTTGACCTCTTCAATTGCCAAGAAACCAACTATGTGCATTAAATTCCCTCTATTTAAATATTCCGAGTGATCTATATTATTATGGTTGTATCTTTATTGATACATATAACAATCAATAATGATGAAGAAGGAAGAGGAGGAAATTGGTAGGCTAAATACAGGTATATTTCCATAGTTAATTGGTTAAGGGTACAGAGGTTGGCAAACTTTTTCTGCAAAGGGTAGCGTAGTAAATATTTTAGTTTTTGTGTTCCATACAGTACTGGTTGTGACTATTCAACTGTGCCATTATAATGTGAAAAAATCCATAAATATATATGCAAATGGACATGACTGTGTTCCAATAAAGTTTTATTGACAAAAAGAGATGAGGAGCCAAATTTGGTCTAGGAAATAGATTTTGCCAACCCCTGCACTTTAGGTATTAACATAATAATACAATCTGTCTGGCAGCACTTTGCAGAAGAACCAAACTTGATTATTAATTTTTGAGTTAATACCAAATCATACACTTTTAAGAACTGATGTTAGAATATAATCTAATTTGCACACTGTGCTTAATTGTCCTCTATAATTATCCCCAAAGTGGTCACACAATCTGAATAAGCATCTACAGAAATATCAAGTACTTTTCAGACAACTACAATTATTATCAGATTCTTCCTTACATTCAGCCAAAATCTGTCTTGCTCTTTTCTTCTGTTCCATACTGAGCAAATCTAACCCCTAACTGCAAGGTATCTAGACCTTAATGGATTTCTTAAGGGCACATCATAAGTCGTCATCAGCCCCCTTAAAACAAGCACCAAGAACTGGCCTTTGTTTTGTTCAGTAAATGTATCACATATGATCCTTACTATGTGTCACATATGATCTAGGCTCTGGATATGAGGCAATAAAAAAAACAAACAGATTAAGTCCCTGCTTTCATGGAGGTCACTGTAATGGAGTGAGAAAGAAGAAAAACAAAGCAGGTTAAGGAGACTGATAGTGAGGGGAAGAAAGTTTTGAATAGTATAGTCAGAGAAATTCTCTGGGATAAGGTGGCATTGGAGCAGATTTAATAGAAACTAAGGGAGTGATTATGTACACATCTGGGAAAAGAGTGCTTCCAGGAAACAGTAAATGCAAAGGCCCTAATGTTCGCAGCCGGGCACGGAGGACGGGAGGGTCTAGAGAACTGTAGTAGACTTGAGGACTTGATCTCATGCTTTCTGGTTCTAGAATATATCCAGCTAGTGTTCTGTTCTCCCGCCTTCAATGTTTCCTTCACTGAATGCTCTGAATTTGTGTTGATTAGAAATAAGCTCAGAAGGAATTGTAGATGCTGGTTCCAAAGAAAGTGATCAAAGAAGAGTTAATTTCTTAAGAAAAAATTAGATAAAATATATTTTTTTGGTTTTTGTTTAAAAAGAGTAGAGATTTTAAGGAGTAATGCTTTTTAAATTACCTAGGGATTATAAGTGCTGACACTATGCAGAAATCCTAACAGAGAACAATGGGCACAAGCAACAAATTCTTTCTGTAAAGCCTGACAGGTTTTCAGCCTCCTAGTGCTCACACTAATCAAGCATCCTCTCCTTTGAAAAAGCGACCAGCAGGGCCCCGCATAAATCCAGAGAGCAAAGCTGCAGGTCTCAGCAACTTTTGATCTTAGTATTTTCAAAGAAATTTTTAAAATATTATCACTTTTATCACCATTTCTCAGAGATCTATGTTAAGGTAGCACATTCTATAGACTATCTTATGTTTTCAATTTTAAAGATAGTTTAAAAGCATCTCCTTTTGACTTAATCCTTTTTTATTGGTAGATAAATCTAAAAAAGAATAATGCATTGGGGGCATAAAAGTTGCTATAGAAAGAAATGTTAGCTTCTGCTGACAAACCTTCCGGGGGTATTTCTACTACTGGGGTTCTAATCATGGTTTTGTCCTGAAGAATAGGGTGACCTTGGCAAGTCCATAAATCCATGTGTGCCTTCTTTATTTTCATTTGCAAAACATACCCCAAAAGCCCCATACCTTTAAGAGAAATGCAACCCACAATATTTTGCAAGTGAAGAAGACGCTGAAAATCCTGTACTATGTCTCATGGGTGAGAAGTGAGAAGCTGGCTGAGAATGAAAACTCTTTTTCCCCTTTCCCTTCCCTCTCCTCTTCCTAAAGGAAGTGGGCAGGGGGCAGATACCAGGATTCCTATGCCTCAGGGAAAATTTCAAAATAAGCAATATTGGCATTTTGTTCTTCTACAGTCTTTATGTCTTTCTCACCTTCTGCCTCTTTTTTCCTTTTTTGCTTTGACATCAAATGCAGTTTTACTTCTCCATTATTATACTAGAACAACCTTCTACACTTCCCAAATTTAATTCTCTTCTTCCTCTCCAGGATAGCAACTTATTCTTAGCCAGTAATACCCCATTAGTTGGGGAAGCAAGAGCGGAGTTTGGATTCCAACTCTTGCTTTGTTGAGCAAGCCATGCACCTGACATAGGTCTATGAAGAAGAGACATAGTTCATTCACCCAGTCGGGCACCTTTTTCTAAATTACACAGGAAAAAAATGCCATGTGGGTTTAAAAAGGCCTTGCTTCCACAACCTCTCCTACAAGTTGCCAACAAAATTCCAGATTTCCTAACTTCCAGGGACTGCCGAATTATCTCATTAAAACAGTACATAAGGGAATTTCCAATGTTAAATTTTGTGTTCAATGCAAATAGTGAATCACTGCAACCCCAGTTTTGATCCAACCTTATCTCTTGTCCCCCACGTAATTTCTGATTTTTTTGTAGTTTCACTTTTCATTTACTTTTAAAGAAAAACAAAAGCCTGATAAACCCACAGGGTCTAAACTCGAATCTAGCTGACATATTTGATACGATAATCTTCTATGCAAGTTTTCAAAATTAAAGTTAGTTTTAATGTATCTTGCAGAGTCCAAATTTAATAAAATGCCATCTATCCATAACATAACCCTTTCCCCTAAGGGAACAAACTTTTACTTGATAATTTTAAAAACATATCTTTTAAGAACAAAATAAACAAGCAAGTTCTCTTTTGCACTTAAACCTAGTACTTATTTTCAAAATCTGATGCATGCCATAAAATTCATACTTAAAGAAGAGTAATGACACTGGTTCTGTTATTTTTTTACACATATAATAGTATATTATGTACAGTATTTATAAGGATAAAGTGGCTGATATTAATTTGTTTTCTGATTATAACGGGACATAGTTACAAACTGTTAGTTAACGGATCCACTCTATAGTTTGGCACCACACCTCTCCCTGAGGGGAAGATTAGTAGTTTCAGGATGCGCTCAGCTCTCTGATTCAGATGTGGGGTAAGGTTAGATGCTCAGTGTCAAAGGTGACCAAACTCTTTCAGAGAAGCTTCCCTTGAAACACCCACCTCCCAGGGGCTCTTTCTATTAGGGGAGCTCTAGAACAGCACTCAGAAATTCTACCTTACTGAATCCCTCCCATGGTACTAGCCGGTTCCTGTTTTAAAAAGACGTGTCCTTCCTCTTTATAAAAGTGATTTGAGGATTTAATGCATGAAAGTACTTTTTCATCTATAGAACATAAATGTAAGTAATACTTAATGTGTATTCTATGTTGAGTATACCTTAAGTATTAGGAGTAGCACTAGATTGCTTGCAAGTGTTCCTTCTTTTAATTCTCAAACAGCCTTGCAAGCTTGAAATAATCACACTCCATCCATATAGGAGTTCCCCAAAGTTTCCTGAGGTTAGGTGTCATGCCAAGGTCAAACAGCAACAAGTATCACAGTCAGGATTTTAGCTTAAGTCAATGGAAATACAAAGTCCATTCTTTTTCACTACAATCCTACCTCTAAATAAAGGCTATGCTTTTTCTGTGTACCACAACCAAGGCAATCACACAACTTAATGACCTTAAGCAATGGACTGAAGAAGAAAACAACTGCAGAATAACATACCCTTTAGCACCATTTGACTGAAAAGAAAGCCAGGTACCATGCAATCTATGCCTAAATTCTAGGACAGACACCAGATGACCTGGAAAACTCACTTTGATTCTATAATTTTTTATAGTTTTGATGCGTAAAATAAAGAAGGGAAGTGAAATGCTTCAGATGCATGAATATAACTTTCTATCTCAGCCAAAGTAAAACTTGAGTTTTCATCATAAGTTCTATCCTCATCACATTATCAGCAGACTCATAATCCTATCTAATACAAGAGTAATATGCTAATTGACCATACCTTCGCTACACCCACAGTCAATCAGCATGCTGTGCAAATTAACCCAGCAAAGATAGCGGGTAAATTTGCATACAGGGTTGAAGCCATGATTGCACCACCTGCCCGAGTCTGTGCCATGATTGCGGACCCCATTAGGTGGTGTGGGCAGCGCTTGATGCCGCTGGGCTGCATCCAAACAAAGATGGAGGACTGGGAAGACTGCAGGAGGCATTGCCCTACACCGCCAGCTGGGTACAAGCCACCATTGTGGACCCACCGGCAGGTGGTGTGGGCAGCACCCGATGCCACTGGGCTGGATCCAAACAAAGATGAAGGAACTGGCAGGTGGGGGGAAAGGGGGTAGGGTGGGTGTAGCGCTCCACACTAGATGGAGGAACTGGCAGGTGGGTCTAAGCCCCGAGGACCTGGGCAGATCCTGCCAAGGCCCTCCTGTGGGGTCGAGCAGAGGGAGAAAGCTGGCGGCTTAGAGAGCATCACTCCCTCTGGAGTCCCAGCTTCAGCATCCCAGCTGTGGGAACTGACAACAGGTAGGAAGAAGTCCCACTTCTGCAGAATCTGTCAAAATCAGCCATTGGTCATACAGCTGAAAGGCCTGACAGTGAAGACTTTCATTCTCTTGTATCTCATCAGAATGTGGCAATAGAGAGGTGGGACTATGTTCCAAAGAAAAACTGTTGATACAATATAGCTCTGTAGCAGAAAGATGCCGACATTATTGACAGAAAATGTCTGAAGAGCGATGTGTGTCTGATCTTGAAAAAAGGCAATGCCTGCAACAGAATGTATCTGAAGAGCAGCTATTGGAAAAACGTCAGTCTGAAGCCAAAAAACATTGTCATCTTCAACAGAAAATGTCTAAAGAAGTTGACAGAAGGTGGTGGTGAAGACAGAATATATCTAGAGAACAGTCATCAACAAGTACTAGCAATACTGGAAGGAACTGCCTTCTCAGTGAAAATGGAGTACGTGAGGATGCAATTCTCAAACAGAGTTGAGGTGAAATGACTGTTAGATGTGAACTTTGCCTATCACTAAATTTCTCTGATGCAAAACCATCTGATGGGAAATTTACTCAATATTGTAGCAAAGGGGAAGTCTGTCCAAATGATACACATTTTCCAGATTACCTGCCATATTTAAAAAGATTAATGACAAAAGAAGATTCTAACAGTAAAAATTTCATGGAAACAAATCAGTATCCTGTTTCCTACATTAGATGCAATGACATATCCTATTCTTTTTCCATATGGTGAAAAAGGCTGGGGGCCTCCCTTGCAGGCCTGGAACCTCCCAAGGGCCCTCCCCTGCTGGCCATCTTGTGGTGGCCATCTTGTGTCCACATGGGGTCAGGATCTTTGACCACATGGGGGCAGCCCTCATGTGTGTTGGAGTGATGGTCAATCTGCATATTACTCTTTTATTAGATAGGATAGAGGCCTGGTGCATGGGTGGGGGTCAGCTGGTTTGCCCTGAAGGGTGTCCCAGATCAAGGTTGGGCAGCCTAGGTGAGGGGCCTGTAGTGGTTTGCAGGCCAGCCACGCACCCCAGTGACCCAAACCGAGGCCCTGGGATCTGGGATTAATTTATGTTCTACAATTGAAACTTTGTAGCCTGGAGTGGAGCCAAGTCTTCTGCTCACTCCGTGGGGCAGCCATTTCTATTTGGGTTTATTTAAATTCTGTAATTGAAATTTTGTGGCCTAGAGAGGAGGCCTATGCACTAGGGCTGCTGAAGCTTGGCTTCCTCCATCACCCGGGCAACCCTAGCCTCTGCTCTCTCCAGCTCTGTGGCTGCTGCCATTTCTGTTAGGATTATGTATCTTCTATAATTGAAACTCTGTAGCATTGAGTGGAGGCCTAAGCCAGCAAGAGCAGGCAGAAAGCTTGGCTTCCTCCATTGCTGGGGAAACCCAAGCCTCCTTCCTGCTCTCAGTGGCTCCAGCCATCTTGGTTGGGGTTTATTTGCTCCTGATTGGCTGGTGGGTGTGGCTTGTGGGTGTATCAGAGGTACAGTCAATTTGCATATTACTCTTTTATTAGATAGAATGATTTAATGGTAAGACCAAATATCATCCAATTCTCCTATGTATCTTTAATAAATGTTTCTAGTTTCTTAGTAGTTTTAAAGTGAAAAGCATATTCATTTGTTTCTGCCATAGCTATTTTGTTTACCTCCTAGTCTGCCCTGGAGACAAATGTTCATGTGCATGTCAAAGAAAGAGTTCTTGTTTAGATTCTTTTGAAGGCTTTTGAGCATGACCAGTGCTGATGCCCATCTAATAGATCCTGCTGTAGATAATCAGCTTCAGTCTCATGTGTGAATACTTTGGCCTCTTGATTGGTTATGTTGCTGTTGAGAGTTGTCAGGCCAATTTTGTAGCTAGATACCCTTTTCTGATCTATTTTAGCATGGGGATACTTTTCTTTGTAAATTGCCTGTTCTATCTCCGTGGATCTCTTTCTTTGAAACTGGGGTAAGTGGAACAAGAACTAATGGGAACACTCCCTCTTCTCTTCCTACTATTCCTATACCTTCCAAATGTCTGTGGTGAGAATAAAATTAGGAAGAACGTGTGACTATATTTTTGTGCTTGCCACTTTTGTTTGGTCTACGTTCGTTCCTTCCAGGTTATAATTTCTCCTGTAATCTAGGCAAATGGAGTACTGTTAACTTTGTATGATTCAATGTGATTTGCCACAGTGCAGGGATCTACATAGGAGGAGTACCAAATCTTCAAAATAGTAAAGTGTTGCCTTGTGGATTTACCTCCTTTTGTCGTAGCTACTAGACATTATGAATTCTAGCACTGATAGTGTTTGCATCTTTACGTGGGTCACTGGGAAACTCAGAGCAAAATTTGTGAACCATTTTGAGTAAGTGGAAAGATCTTTTGGCACACATTTAAGGTACTGACCCTAGCTTTATATTATTTTCTTTTCCCTGTGATTTTCTAATTTATTCTATTTTTCAGTTGTGATTTTAATGAACTTAACTCAACTCCAGTATATGTGCTGCTGAAGTAAGCACAAGCTAACTCAACTCTAATCAGAGAGTTAGAACTAGTAAAATTATTATTATGTGTAAAAATATGAAAACTAAACAGTAATCTATAATACCAGCTGGTCAGTCTCAGAAAGAAGAAGATTAAGACTGTTGTACTGTGTTGGAAACTGTGAGTTATGTGGAATGGCTGCAAGATCTTAAAAGGAATGAAAATAGGATGTATCAAATACATGAGGGTATAAATGAGAAAGCACTGGGCAAGCCTCAAAGATTCAGGGCCCTAAATAAAGAGCCCTGGTGGTCCTACTTACTGCTTGACCACCTGCCATCATCTCATCCTGGACACTAATTTCAAAATGCTTCCACAATCACTTGAATTCATCCTTTATATTACCTCTCTTTAAATCTCAAGAAAAGTTCTTGGATCACAAATGACAGAGCCAAAATATTTATGCCTTGTTTTCCATTTATCAGCTGTCAAAATGATTTTAACTAATTGGAAAGTTTTCTCTCAGATCTTATTCATGGAGCCACTAAATATAATGTGCATAGTATTAAATTGTGTAAAACATGCACTAAGGCAAGCTGATCTGATAAAAGACAAGTATACTCTGTTGAATCCCTTAAATTAGAGTAGCTCATCCAGGTACTACAGAATAAAAGAACCTTTAAGGCATTATACCTTAAGGAAAAAGTACAAGTGTTAACTAACTTACAGGACACAAACATAAAAGCCCTATAATTCTATAGAAACATCCATTCTATGTTAGCTGGAAAATACTGAAGTCTTGTTTGCGTTATTTAATCTTAACTCTGATCAATCACCCTCTGGCTTATTATTAAATTCTCCGTTCTATATATAGTCTATAAAAAAGAAATTTTAACAACAGATTTTTAAAATTATAAGTTTCTACTCTAATAGGACACATACATTTCTGAAAAATCTCTTTCTGCAAAATTGCAAACTAAAAATATCAAGCCTAAAGGGAAAATAGCATTAGGAGGCAGACTAAAGACAAACTATCAACAATAAGAATTCTAAGAAAATACTAGCACAACTTTAAAAATACATGGCATGTTCCTAACAAAGAAATGCTGGAGTAAATATAGGATTTTATCTTATTAAAAAGGTAAAAAAGTTAATAAGGAAGGGTTGAGGTTGCTGGCTTGTAAGGATAAGAGGCCAATGTACAAAGAACAGGCAGAAACAACAATAAGACTTGAACCAACTGAGCCAAAAGAAGAATGTGGAATGAACGGTCATCATCTCCAGCACAAATTTCCTCTGTCTAACTATATCAATGAAATTTCACTTCAGCTGGTGTATTGCTTAGTGGCACAAAATATGGAACAAAATAATTCAATCATTTATAAGTTATGTTGCAGAAACAAGGCTGCAATAGACAGATTATACAAAAACTTTAAATTACCCAAGTGTTTCTAGATTATATTGAAAAAAATTGAAATTAAAAATGTTTTACCAAGCCAAATCACCCTGAGAAGATCTGTCAGTATGGGGCGAAAATATGGGTAAAATAATAGATACTTAGTACTCAATAAATGTTAGCAACAGCTACTACTATTACTTCTGTTGCTACTATCTCTACCAATACAGTAGTCCCCCTTTTCCACGATTTCAGTTACCTGAAATCAACCACAGTCTAAAAATATCAAGTGGAAAATTCCAGAAGTAAACCACTCATAAGTTTTAAATTGCATTTAAATTCCCTTTAAATTTAATGTGATGAAATTTCACACAATCCCAACTCTAACTCTGTCCAGCATATCATCTCGCAAGAAGAAAGGTGAGTATAGTACAATAAGATATTTTGAGAAAGAGCTATTTATATAATTTTTATTACAGTATATTGTTATAACTATTCTATTATTAGTTATTCTATTATTAGTTATTGTTACTCTCTTACTATGCTTAATTTATGAGTTAAACTTTATTATAGGTATGTATGTATGGGAGTAAGTGGAAGTATATATAAGATTTGGTACAATCGGGGATCTCAAGTATCCCCTGGGGTCTTAGAATGTATCCTGCTCAGATAAGGGGTTACTATGGCAAAGATAGAAATTTAAAGAGTTCTGACACAGACAACTGTGGCATAACCAATATCTATTTCTCTTTACTTTTTTGTTAACAGAGTTCTGATTTTTGCTCAGGAATCTACCTCTCAGGGAATGTGACCTAACCCCATTAGAGGCATATCTGGATTAGACTCAACCAATTATAGTAATCTCATTCCTTTTGCCCATGGCTGGTTTAAGAGTAGGCATGTGGCCTCATATCCAATAAAACATGAAGAAAGTTAGCTAGGAGAGCAGGGAAGGAGCTTTGGGGATATGACAAGAACATTTTCAGTTGAATGATGGAGGCAAAAACCTGACAGAAGCAATTTTGGGAGAAAATGAGAAGAGGAATTAGATACAGTAAGTTTAGACAACACTTTTGAGGAATTTTGTTACAAAGGAAGGTAAGAAGTGGGAAAATACCTGGCTGGGTTTTTGTTTTGTTTTTTCTTCAAGATAGGAGAAATAACAATAGGTTTGTATGCTTATGGAAAAATCTAGAAGATGTTGGAAAATTATCTACATAATTATGGCATAACCAAGAATTAAAATAGGTCTAGGGTTAGAGAGTGAAGATAGCAGGTAATGGTCTGATGACATAAAAGTAAAAGCTGTGGTTTTGTGTTTTTTGTTTAATTTATCTTTATTGTTGAAAGTACTACTGATGTCTCCTCTTTTCCCACTTTGATCCTCTCCACCCACCCCTGTCCCACCCGGCATTCATTACACTGTTGTCTGTGTCTATGGGCTATGAATACATGTTCATCTCTTCCTGCCCCTCCCTCCCTTCTCTCTGAGATTCAAGTCTGTTCCACACCTCCATGTCTCTGGATCTATTTTGTTCATTAGATTCCACATGTAAGTGAGATCATGTAATACTTGTCCTTCTTTAACTGGCTTATTTCTTTCCCTTTTTTTTTTTTTTTTTTTTTTTTTTAGTCCTCATTGATTTTTAAAGAGCATAGAAGAGAGAGGGAAAGACAGAGAGAAATATCAAGAAAACACATCGATTGATTGCTTCCTATATAGCCCCAACCAGGACTCAGGCTGGGGAGGAGCCTGCAACTGTGGTACATGCCCTTGACCAGAATTGAACCTGGGACCCTTCAGTCAGCAGGCTGATGCTCTATCCACTGAGCCAAACTGGTTAGGACATTGCTTATTTCGTTTTATCTGGAAGAAGTAATGAGATATAAAGAAGATAGCCAACCTACTTTCAGGCCCAGTCATTCAAGAGCCCCGGGTGAAAACCAACTTTGAAGAGCAGCAGTATCTCCAGAGAAGAGCCTATTTCCATTAGAACAAGGTGAAAGGAAGGAAAATTCAGAGAAGTCAGAAATTTTGCTGATGGTGGATCATGAATTCCTGAGGGCACAGTAGAGTTTCAGCAGCTGGCCAGGGGCAGGAAACAGAAGAGGGGATATGCAGAGCCTATGGGATTAGATGTGGGAGTCTAGGGCTTCTTGCAGTAGCAAATATGAAACGGGATAAAGAGCATAGTAACTGTGCTGGGCTCACAAAACATAATGATGGTAAAGTGAATGTTCGGGGGACCAGGGCAGTTCAGGGGCACAGAGTATTTCCTCCTAGTATTGGTGCTCTTCCTCTTGACTCCTGTTGATGGAACTCATAGAACTGAGGCTGTTTCCTTCATTATTAACAACTTTATAAAAATGAATGTCACCACCACATATATGGATTTCTGATAAAAAAGCTTATAACTTTTAAAAATCTCCCTGCTCTGGGGGAAATGTAATTTTTTCATAGCAGAGTTTGGTTTTACTTACATCTGTGTTACAGGAGCGATACCGTTTCCTTTCCCCAAGGCAGTATTTTCCACCTCCTGCAGGTCTGAAAACACATTTTGTTTAACATGTGAATATACTATATTTATCCACATAGAAAGTGCATATATTTAATGACGAAAACATGTTAACATTTGCTTTAAGAAAATACAAAATTGGACATTTTATTAGTTATTTAAAAAATCATGCTGGGGAATGTTAGTAATAATGATTATGATTGTTGAATGTTAAAATTAAGGCAATTTACTATGAGTAACTTTAGAAGACTGTTAATTGTCATGATTTACATTAAGAAAATGCAATTAAATCAATGTATCTTCTAATTATCATAGTAAATAGGTGATTAGTTCAATTTGAGATTCCAGCTTAAAATTCGGTTATTTATAATAAAAAGCCACTTGAATCATATTCAACAAATCCATAATCTGATGCTATTTTTTCAACAAGTTGGGAATGAAAAGTTTTATTTTTTTCCAGACAATAAACAGGAGAGGAAACTAAAAGACTCTCTGGAAATAGTTTCAGTTCCAAGTAAACAATGCAGAAATGAATTTCTATCTGATTTCAAATATACAGTTTTAAAAAGTTAAATCTAAACATCAGATGTGTTTGCACTATATAAATACTTTAAATAATACTCAAATTAATGAAAAAGTGAGATGTCAAGTATTTTATTTCCATCAATTAATTTTTAAAGTATTAAACATTAGGGAGAGCCATGTGCTATTATTTGAATGTTATTTTTGAAAGCTAACTTGTTCTTTTAAAAGAGGTCTGGTCATGCTCAAATATCTGGGTATATTATTGATTATTATAGGTTTTATAATTGGGGTTATTATTTTACAGTAGCCTACAGTTGAACTTAGGTTAATTATTCTGTACTTGTTTTAAAAATAGCAAAGTCTAAATTACAACTTTGGCTAACTGAAATCAATGGGATAATTTAAGTGACAATTTTGAATATGTTTTGAATGCCAGTGAATGGTGACTCCAAGTATGGAAAACAAATGGCCCAGCTTGAACCAGCTTGGAAGAAGTGGGTCGGATAGACAAAAACAAAGTAATGAGGCTGGTTGTAGCATGGCTGGTTTATGCATAGGTGACAGTGAGTGAGCTCTGTTTAGCAGGAAGGTAAAACTAGATAGAAAATGGGAGAATGAATACACAGAACTAATATCCAGGGAAACAATTTCAAGCTAAAAAGGGAAGAAAAGAGACATTTCTACAGAGGAGCCAAAGAGAGGGATCCTGAGTTACAATAAGAGAAAAACAAATATAGGCCATCTTTTATCCCAGAAGGAGGAAAACAGCAGAAGTGATACATCATCACCTGGTTCTGCACCAAAATATGCGTTGGGAAAGAAGGCCATCAACCTGAGCTCTAGACAAATATGTGAGCCCTGACCTGCTGAGGCTGCTAAAGAGTTCAGTCTCCAGAGGGGCAGGAAAGACCATGCGGAGGAACAGTCCACCTGCAATGGGCAGTGGTGGGAGGGAGAAGCAAAACCACGGCAAAGAATACTGATGGGGCTGGCCTTCCGCCAGAGGGGCTCCAGCTGGAGAAAAAGATGGTGGGAGAGGAGCAGTCTGACCTGCATAAAACAGCCATGGGGAGAAAAGTGGTGGCAACTCCGGAAGATGATTAATGGGGGCATGTGAAAGGAAACTATTTTAACACATGGGCAGTATTCTTTTCATTGTGATTTGTGATGCGAATCAAGGCATTTCAACCCTTGAAGGGCTCTCATTGGTCCTTTTAATACTACTGTAGCAGTAATAATTTTATGTGACATGTGAAAAGACCTTAGGTTTCCTGGGAATAATGGTACTATAGCTAAGACCAGACCTGGATTCATCCATAATTCAGTAGTTTTTGGAAGAGGAAATCTATCTGATTATTAGTAGATTAAGAAGTCTGGCTCTACCTGGGGTAGATACACAATGCTTGTCTTTCTCCCCTTTCTTTTATTTTTAGTCACATAGGAAAGGGCGAGGAAGAAAAGGAAAGTCTGTCTAACAAGGCTCCTCCGCTCTCCTTGCCTAGTGCTTGTTCTGAAGACAAGCACTTGGCTCGGGAGTGAAACGTTTTTACAGATAACATGTGAAACCACAGCTTTGAATCATTTCCAACTGTGTCTTTTTGTTGGCTGCGGCTTACTTTAGCTACTTACGCTGGACTGTCACAGAGTCTTAGGGATGAGGAGACGCCTCCCCCGCAGGTCTTGCTGCACTTTCCCCACAGTGACCAGGAACCCCAGCTCCCTTCTACACTCAGGGGCCAAGTGCCAGAGGCAATGCAATCTCCATGATAGCACCACTGCAAGATTGCAAAGAAAACACAGGGTTAGCTTTTAGGCAGATACAGTTATCAGGACAGAAATACACAAAGTTCAGGCAATGACCAATTACAGGCATTTGCATTCTCCCGATAGATAACAGAGTTCTTTAACCGTGTTTACACTTTGGTGATGGTGTGTGTGATTTGCAAATTATCTTTAGCTAGGCAATGATTTCAAAATCTCTAACATGTACCAGGAGTCTAAAAAACTTGAGTCTACTCCTCTTCCCTTACTATTTTACCTACTCCAGACTTTTCGTGTTTCTCATTATGGAGACCTCAAAAGTCTTTTTTAGATATTTTAGTATTTAAAATAAATTTTCTTTATATCCCCCTATTATTAGACTCATGGAATGATAAGGAAATATGGAAAGTTCCCCAGTAAGGAATTTTTATGATGGTAATTGCTTTTTCTTTAAAAAAAGAAAAGAAAAGAAAAGGCTGGTTGAGGCTACAATAGTAAAAGAATGTGTTGTGGCATTTCATCTACACGAGTACTGCAGACATAATAAAAGTAATGCCAAGACACTAGGGACTGGGTACAAAAAAACCCTTATGAACACCGACCAGCCATGTGCATAACCGCTGCACGAACATGTGTATTGGAATTCTTCTCAGCTTTACTCTCTGCAATAAACCACACATACTGCACATAAGTAGAAAGCCAGGAATAATTTATCGAGATGCAGACATCAAATAATCAGCTCATAACTCTAACATGATAAATGTTACTTGCAGAATATGGTAAAAAGAAAAGCCTTTAGAACAACAACAACAAGCATTTCTAGGCTTTTAACGGTACATTTTTGTGAATTGCCATCAAACATTAATAAACCATACTGATGCTACAAAAAGTCATTTGTTTACATGAATAACAACAGGCAACATTAGAGTTGAGTAACTGTCAGCAATGTTAGCTAGCTAAATAAAAATTCAGCCTTATATTAAAACATAAAGGGATTAGGACATGTGATGCTTAAAATAATCATTGTGTAATACTAATTATATATATCCAGAATTTTTTCACTTTTCACCTTTTTCACTGCTACCAATAGCAAATAGAATAGCTTTCTTACCCGGTACTCCTACTTCCACTTTTTCCTACCTATAATCAATCTGTTCTCCAGTAAGCATTCAGAGAGATCTTTTTAAAAAACATGTTATCACATCATGTCTCCTTCTTGCTTAAAAGACTCTGGTCAGCTACCACCTATGGGAACCAGCCCTGTCTCCTTCTCCATCCAGCCTTGCTCTCTCTCAGAGATTGCTCCAGACACACCAGCCTTCCTTCCTTTCCTCAAACACTAAGCCCATTCTTTCCCTCTATAAGGCACTTACATCGATGGGTCCTTCTGGGAATACTCTTCTCCTAATTCCTTATATTGCTGTGTTCTCTTCATTCAGTCCCAGGTCAAGTGTCATTTCATCAGAGATCTTTCCTTGATTGACCACGCTTATTCCAAAGTGCAACCTCCAGGATGTAATAGTTTTAGTTCACACTACTTTAAATTACCCCTGTTTATTTTTCAAATTACTCCGTTATTGTCTGACTCCTCTCATTAGTATGTAAAAACCTTAATGTGACAAGTGTGGCTATTTAAATTTAAATTAAAAATTCAGTCTCTCAGACCCACTCGCTACATTCCAGGGCTTCATAGCCACATGTGTGGCAACGATGTTGTGCAGAGCAGAGCCAGCACGTCTGTCACCACAGAACGTTCTATCTAGGACAGTGCTTAGCATGTGGTAGATAAGCAACAAAAATCCACTGAATGAATGACAACGTTAGTTCAATTTTAGAATTCTGTGCTCTGTTTTGGTTGTTACATGTCAGGACGAACTGGAACTACTGAAGGGTAAAGAGAGTCAAATTCATCTTTCTTTCCCTGGTACTTAGCACTGAGTAAATGTTTTAGTAGTTGTGACAACATAAAAGACTTTTTAGAGAAGAGCTAAGCAATTATCATTTGTCCACAAAAAAACAAAATAGGCAAGAAGAATTCAAATTTTGGTTGGCTATAAGGCAAAACATTCTGAGCCTTAACCTATTAGATATTAAAGTAAGACATTAAAAAAGATTATGAGTTTTGACAATGAAAATCACCATGAAAAAACAAACAAACAAACAAACCTCCACCCATCTGTCCAAAATGACGAAGCAGACAGAGGTTGCTGGCTGACCCGATAAAATACAGTATCAGCTCTGGGAGGAGGATGACTGATCATGAACACTGGAGAGGGAGAGCATGTGCCAGCTGCCAGCTTACAGCTTACCGAATTGATCTTAAAGATCCATCATTTGTATAATGTTATACCACCAATTGTGGTAGATCTTCACCTGTATACAAGTCACAACATTAAGCCAAATAATCTCTGGTTTTACATTTTTGGTATTAGAAGTACCTATGTGTACAAACATCTAAGCCTGTACCTATTTTTTTTCTGAGAATGACTGAACAAAGTAGTATTGACCAGCGATGACTGATTTGGGCCATGGTTTCAATTAATGTCAACACTTTTAAGAACTCCAACTCTTAAAATTTGTCTATTTTTTTTTCAAGTTGGAAATTTAGCATTATTGATTTCAAATAACATTAAAGCTTGATTTTACATTTTATAAAAGTGCAGAGCTCTAAAGCTCAAAAGAACTTAAACATTCATGAGATCTAAGCACCTCATTTTCCAGAGCCTATAGGCAGGTTGACTTGCCCAATATTACTTAGAAAAGAAGAAATTATCTGTTCAAAAAATACACAAAAATCAGTGTGTGTGTGGGGAGGGGGGCAACCTATTGGAGGTGTAGAATTTTAAATTTGAAAACATTAAATAATATTCCACTATACTGAACTGTTTTTACTACATAAAATACAAAATACACTAGTGACTGAAAAATTAAAAAAAAAATCCACTTAGCTATAAGTGAACAGCCACATGTTATTTCAGACTGCCTTGGGTACTCTTATAATTGGTAGAGAAAAAATCACTTTCTGCATTTTCAGGGGCTAAAGGAATTGTGAAAGACATAAGAAAGATGTAGGTTCCAAAGTATTTAATAACATTGTTATATGTTTCCTAGAGACTCACAAAGTGTAGGACAGGGAAGGAAGTCACACAAATGATTTTATTTTCCTTTAAAAACCTATCCTTAAGATAAAAGATAACTACAATATTCAGCTTATAAAATGTTGCTCAATTCTCATGATTATTTAACATTTACACAGTATTTCATAACTGGTTTGCTAGAACCTTTTAGTGCATAAATTCATCTCATGGATTATATCTATTCCATGAAATTATAACATAATAGACAATTATATCAGATAGTTAAATAACAAAAATTAATGGGTTAAAAAGAATTCATCCTATCTAATAAAAGGGTAATATGTAAATTGACCATCACTCCAATACACAAGATGGCTGCCCCCATGTGGTCAAAAATGGTTGCTCCCATGTGGACACAAGATGGCTGCCACAAGAAGGAAAGGGCAGTTGGGGGTGCCAAACCTGGAAGGGAGGGCAATTAGGGGTAATCAGGCCTGCAAGGGAGGGCCATTAGGGGTGACCTGGCCAGCAGAGGAGGGCAGTTGGGGGGACCAGGCCTGCAGGGGAGAAGATTTGGGGGCAATCAAGCCATCAGGGGAGGGCAATTAGGGGTGACTAGGCTGGCAGAGGAGGGCAGTTAAGGTTGATCAGGCCTCCAGGGGAAGACAGTTAGGCGGGACCAGGCCTGCAGGGACAGGCAGTTGGGGGGAACTAGGCCAACAGGGGAGGGCAGTTGGGGGGACCAGGCCTGCAGGGGAGGGCTGTTGGGGGGGATCAGGTCTGCAGGGGAAGCCTATTGGTGGAGACCAGGCCTGCAAGAAAGGGCAGTTAGGGACAATCAGGCCTGCAGGGGAGGGGAGTTGGGGGTGACCAGGCTAGCAGTAGAGGGCAGTTAGGGGCAACTGGGCCAGCAGGGGAGCAGTCAGCGTCAATCAGGCTGGCAGGGGAGTAGTTAGGGGATTATCAGGCTGGCAGGCAGAAGCAGTTAGGGGCAATCAGGCAGGCAAGTGAGTAGTTGGGAGCCAGAAGTCCTGAGTTGTGAGAGGAATGTCTGACTGCCTTGAGGGGTCCCAGATTGGAGATGGTGCAGGCTGGGCTGAGGACAGGACACCCCGCCCCGTGCACGAATTTCATGCATCGGGCCTCTAGTAATAATAATAATATAAGTATCATTTATCTACCAATTTACAAGAGACTACTGACTAGTTTAATAACTAACAACTTTGTTAACTAGTTAACATGTTAACAACTTCAGTCTGTACAGGGACAACTTCACTCTGTGTGCAGTTGTGTTACAGACCTGCGTTCTCATTCGAACAATATCTTTGGTTTAAAGCAAGTCATTTATTTATTTTCTTTAGTTTCCCTACCTATAAAATGGGGACTAACTTTAGTTTTCGATTCCAATATGGCTTGTATTAGGACAACTTTAGACATTTTTTCTGTCCAGACATAGTTAAAAACGCATCAAAGGACTTGTTTGACTTTTCTTGTTTTGTTTAGTTTCCCCCCACCTTGTATTTATAGGAAGGGATCTCTTTAGAATTCTTGCTACTTCCCTCCTCTGGCAGTCACAAGTCTCGATATAGCACATGCTTTTAGGAGAAGAAACTTATCTAACTTAATAATAAGAACTGCTTTAAGAAATCCATAGGAAACTTCATGTGGATAAAGTTATTTGAACTAATTTTCTAGATAATTACATGAAGCAATATATACTGATTTAATGTAAGTCACAAGTATAATTATATTACACTAAGTAAAGCAACCTGAAGTATATAAATCCTATAAGCACATAAGGTGAAATTTTTGAGTGTTGTCTTTTCTATTTTTATCCTTTTTTTATCTTTGCCTAAAGTTGCCAAACTTTTACAAGCTCCATTTTCAAAGCCATAGAATTTTACTTCTTTTCTTAAAAGAAAAGAGTGAAATCTTCGTATGGTCATATTTATTCTCAATCTAGTGATGTATTCTAAATATCAGTCATATTAATTCAGCCCAAATTATCCAGATAAATAATCTTGCCTTCCTTTTGGTAATTCAAGTGTGTTTAACCAGGTTTAGAAAGGTAAAAGTGAAACTATCACATTCCAAGAAAAAATTCTCAGATCGTTTAAGAATTCCTGCTTTTCACATTCCTTCAAAGTAAAACAAATATATTTTAAAATTATCTAGAAAGACAATATACTCCAGTGACGCTTTAAAATTTTTCTTAAGAAGTAATTATTACACAACTTCTCTTGCTGAATTTCATAATCCACATCAGGAAATTGTCTTCGAGCAAAATACATTATAAATTAAAAAATCTAAATTTGAGAATTTTTCAGAATTCCACAAAAATTTTTCAAGATGAGTGTACTTTTGAAGGATTTTTTTATTTTTAAATATTGAAAACATACATATTTTTTAACTAGAGTCATTCTAGGATGTGATTATAGATCTTGTATCATCGCCAGCACTGGGTCTAGCCAGCATCTGGAATGAGAGATCTCTAAGGAAATCCCAAGATTTTAAAGCAAGGGACATTGGTGATTCAATATAGAATGTTCTTCCCAAGTCACAAAAGTTAAAAGTTGAAGCACAGCACTATTAAAAGCCTTATCTTTCCACTCTCCAGGTGCAGGAATGCTGAAGCTTATTCCAGCCCAAATTCTAAATCAGAACTTGTAATCCCATGTAAGGAAATTTCTAGAGCAATTCAAGAGCTAGTTTGAGATCCAGTTGAAATATGTTATATTCTACTCTAAGATCTAAGGCTGCAAATGTCCTATTATATAGCAATGCTTTAGAAGGGTCTATAATAATCCTAGTCTAAGCCAGTCCTGTTTTCCCATACAAAGATATTAAGAACCAATATCATATCTATGTAAGTCTAAATTCTGGGCTATATTTCTAACTGGATCTTGTAGAATCATCAAGTCAATCTTTTGGAAATAAACCAAATATTCTAAACCTTCTTTGTGGTCACAATCAGAGCTTGCAAGGATTGGGTTTTCATTATCATTGATATCCTGTTCCATAACAATGCCCATCCTGCTATCAAAGTTTTTACAGTCTAAATCTTTGTTTATTATTTTATCAAATATGGCATCCCTCCAATGCCTGTCCAAAGTGCTATTGCTGATGCCCTGTCTAAAGAAAAAACTTTGGGTTAAAGTTATATTGATTTATTTGTAGGCTTTTGACCCATGGACACACAGTACCAACTAGCGCACTGCCTGGGCTCATCAAATTTCCTCCTTTGGTTAATGCTACTGTCCCTAAGCACATCCATTCAGACCATATGGTTCTTATTCAATCCTTGAATGGCTTATTCAGGCAAACATCCAATGGCTGTAATAGCGATGTCAGACCCCCCAGGACTCACGCAAAGATCAGTTTTTAATTTTTTGGCCATATTTCTTACTCCATCTGCTAAATGCGCATGGAACAGTTCCCATACTTACATGGAACATTTGTGGAACTGCGCCTCGGGCAGGGATCCCATATCTTTTGCAGCCAGAGTTTGACAAGATCATTGTGGATCCAGTCCTCTGGATATGTCTGTGCTATCCCTTAAGCAATCCTTCTCCCCTCACCATTTAAAACAAATTATTCAAAAAACTATGAGCAGCTTTGGTTTTATCCTGCTGGCTAGACAGGATGTAGGTTCTTTCTTGTTTCATCTAATGAGAATAGTTTTGAAATTTAGAGTTAAAAATCAGAAGTCACGTATATTTCATTCATGTTTCTAAGGCACACAAATTTATCCTTATAGTCTGATGCTTGCTATTGCCAGGTAAGATAATCTGACAAAGAATTTTCTGCCCCAAACAATCATCTAAGTTTGGCAAATAATAACCAAAAGTGACGATGATGCCCTAGTCATATATACTAGTACCTTCCTTCTCCAGAAAACCATAAAAAGTTCACTGAAATAGTATCTCATTTCATCCTCACATTTCTATGAAATAGGTAGAAATATGTTACCTCTCATTTTAAAATGGAGATTCATTATTTTGCCAATTGTAACACAATCATATATTCTTAGCTAATGCTCTGCCTACAGTGCCTTCCTATTGTGATTCCTGAGATAAGATGCTGTTACAGGTAAGTAAAAACCCCACTACCAATCTCAAGCTCAATGACAATGAATACTTGCTTTTTTCTCTACAAAATTTCCTATCTAAAGGTAAAGTAAAATCAGAGTCCAGATAGAGGGGCACAGTTTCCAACTCTGGAATTAGAAAGACTTGGGTTGGAATCTTGCCCTGCTATTAAATTGCTGTGTAATCTTAGGCTTTCAATTTAAGTTTCCTCATCTGTAAAATGGAAATAAAACAACCTCTACCTCATAGGACTTTGTCACTATTAAACAGAACAAATATGTGCCTGGCACAGTGTAAGTACTTTAAAAATATGCAGTATCACCATCATCATTATTGGTAATGCCAACTATTTTTTAATTTAAAAAAAAAATCTTTATTGTTGAAAGTATTACATAGGTTCTTTCCCTCCAATTAACCTCTTCCAGACTGCTCCCAATACTAACTATTTTTAGACAGCAAGGACACAGACTGGCCACAGAAAGTTGACCTGACCAACTGAAAATTCCACGTTGATTTTTGTCCCTAGCTCTTTTTTGCATGGCTGTTTTGGGTCAACATGCTGAGCTCTGGTTTAATTTCCAGATAGATATAACCCGAGAAGGAAAATCTTCAATTTGGCAACAATAAACACTTTTCTTTTCAGGAGAAAAATAACTTAAATCATCACCAACAAAACTTGTAAAAAGATATGACAAATGTAGTTACTAAAAAATAAATTAAGAACTGCTGAGCTCAAATGTCTAGTCCTTTGTATTTTTTTTCTCCTTAAAAATGTAGGTGGACCTAGTTCTTTAAAAACCTCTTCAAAAATTCCAAGTTAAAGAAAGGGAGATATTCAAGGTCTTCTCCTAGAGTGCTGTCCTTTTTCTTTCTAGGAGTCTACATGTGTTTGTTTTCGTTCATTCATTTTAAGACTTAGCACCATTCCTAAAGCTGTCTACTGACCTTTCATATCCCTGGAACAACAGTTAAGATTTTTGTTTGGCAGAATAATTTTGGATGGTGAAATCCAACATACTGACTTTATCAAACTAAACTCTAATGTTGGGAATATAAATGACCTTTTGGTACACAAGCTTTGCTACACTTACAAGGTTCTCAAATAGTTTTTCATGGAGTTCAAGATGTTCTGTTGAAGTACACCAGAAGCTGACAGGCTAAGGAGTCAGGCAAGGGATTCTTTTAACCAGGTCATTGTCATTTTTAAAATGTATACATCAGAATTATGTAGAGTTCATTTAAAATAGGGGATAGGGACCAAAAGGCTGACAACCATCCTAAACTAAAAATGTGAATCTTTAGAAATCAAATATATTTTTTCCATGTCACTCACTTTTTATCCTGTGCTCATTTTTATTTATGCTTAGAAGAATAATTCCCTTCTACTTATTTACCTAAATTTAAATTCAATATATTAGTTTTAATATTATTGAATGTCATCTAAATATTCCTCAAAATTGTCTACTATTTTCAAAAAATATATCATGTCTATCACATATACTATACACATAGTATAAAATATGACATTTGAGGATCCTGCAATTAAGCACAAATGATAAGATAGTAAATATGTGTTTACTGTATAAATGATTGGTAGGGTTGAACTATGTGTTCTCAAATAGCCACTACTTGTGAATTACTCATTTGGAGTGATTATATAATTTATAGAATAGTTCAGGAGAGCTCAGATATATTTAAAAGAATGAATTTTTTATGCTGTATGTTAAGAAATAAGTTGAATAAAAAGAGCCATCAGGCCTAGTGACAGTATTATTCTAAGCAAATACAAACTGTGGCCCATGGACTGGATTACAAGAATAATAATCAATGGCAAATAAAGAAACAGATTCTCACTGTGACTTCCCCCTTTACAGTTGTGTATTTCTTCTAAGTACAGATTGATTTAAATTGCTACTTGTCATTGACAAGAATTGTTGGTTCCAAAATAAACCTAGACTGTTGTTTCAAGAATGTGGTTCCTAATATTTTCTATTACTCCAGTGAAAAAAAAAAAAAAAGGAATTTTTGGTAGTGTGCGAAGGTCTTTGTATTTTTATTGGCTACTTACATAGTCTCAAAAAAAAGATCCTTAATCCTTTAAAAATGACCCAATCAATTCATACATTTAGCATAATTTACCAACATTTGCAAACGCAGCATGGAAAAGCCATCAACACGGCACTAGGTCATGGGTCCTGAATGAAGCCGTCAGCAAGGATTAATAAACTCTGACAGCTGCCCAAAAGCTTTCATTCTTTTTATTTAAACATCAGATTGCAAGCTGAAATCCAGTGTAATCTTTGTTGAAACTAGCCCAACTAACATGGAAGAAGTCAGAACTGAGAACAGATGACACTAGTAGTTATTATTGTAAACTCAGGCCATAGCCATAAACTCTAGAATTTGCATAATTAGAAATTCCTAAAGAACTTCAGGGATAGCATTAGTGATTTCTACCTGTTTAAATAACTTCTAATAATATTTTTGAAAACTGTTCTGATGAAACTAAAATTACTTTGTTCCAATTTCTATGCTCAATAAATTAAGTATTCTTCAACTATTAGCCCTTTCATATTGCAATTTAAAAGTGACTCTAATTAAAACTATAGTTATAAAATATCTTTGGATCACATGATTTTCCTGGGAATTAGTTACCAGGAGAAAAAAAACCACATGACTAAGCATACTCTATTATGTAGAATTGTTATTACACATTTTCTATACAAATATAACACTTACATATACTTACAGAAAGGTGAAACTGGCCCAGAAAATATTATTCACTGTAATTTTCTAAACAATGATTATATATAGATATAATGTTTTGACAATTAACTCACTAAACTACAAGTGTATTATTGTCTCAAGTGCATTTTAATTAATATGCATGATTTCCTAACGATAGCAGCATGATATGAACACCAAACATTTATCAAATAGCTGATAAATCACTTGAGCTTACCCCCTTTTCAATGCTCCCCGTCTGACAAAGTGTTCCCTCCGCTGCAGGAATACTGTTGGTGACACAGCGGTTGCTTTTGCTGAGACACCAGAGCTCTCTACATACTTCCTAGGAAAGAAGGCAAAAGCAAGTTGATCGGAAGTAAAGACCTCGACCACGTACACTCAATAAAATCCACCCACGGACACACAGCATTGTTTGTCTCTTGCTGGTGCTGACACATCCACATGAGGATTCTGGAGGAGGCTCTTATGGAAGGTGGGATATCTATTGTGCAGAACCATGTAAATGTTTGTCTTTAAAACTCTCATTTTAGTGGATAAAGTATATCTTAGTTTTTAATATTGATTAAACTCTTTTAAAAATAATGTGCAGACATTTCATTAACAGGGAAGAATAGGGGGGAAGAATGAATATGTAGAAAGGGAATACATGCTTAATACTCTCAAGTACAGACAATAAAACAAACTTACCAATTACTAATAGAGTGGTGCTAGGTATTTGACTTCTTAGACCTACTGTAATATTCAAATAAAGATCATTTTAAGAAGGAAATAGAGACCACAGGCATGGGCAGGCAATAATTTCTAAAATTCAAAGTTGCCTAAAGAACCATCTCACAATGTTATTTGCAGTTCATCAATGCAGTCCATCACCTTCGTGAAAGGGAAATTTGGTTTTGAACAAATGCTGCAACTTGTTTAACTGGCATTTCTATAATTGACATAGTTCAGATGTTCTTTATTATGGTTTTTCATTGTCTTACATTATTATGGGAAAATTACAACACTTATTCTAATATCAGCAATATACTTCAGCAATATAAAATACCTCATTTGGTTCACACACTATCAGATTTTAAAATAAGCTGGTCAACATTTACTTGAATAAAGTGTTTTAAATAAAAGTCAAAAAGCTTACTTTGAAGAAACTGAAAAATTTCAGTTTTTCTTTATGTATGATCAACTAGCATCATTCATGATATTGCAAGTTTTTAATTTAAACTAAAACCATTGAGTTAAAATATCTTTTTGCAATAAAAAAATTAATTTGGAATGCAAAGATAAACTTATATGTAATATTCATTTCTATTGTTATTATTCTCCAACTACTCTTTAAACTCTCAAAACTTTAATCACATATCACAAGACAAAAAAAAATTGTAACCATGGATGATGATAGATGTGAACTAGACAGCGTGATGATCACAAGATACCCAAATATTGAATCACTACATTGTGTACCTTAAACTATCATAGAATGTATCAATTTTATCTCAATCTTAAAAATGTTTAGAAGAACTAATGTCATGTTAGCATGATTCAGAAATAGAACCGTAACAATGAATTAACTCAAAAGTTTCTAGAAAAGGGGAATGCCCCACAGGGCAAAGCCAACTGAAGGAATCTCTTTGGGCCCTTCCCTAGCATGTTCCTCCAACCCGTCTCACCAGGCATTCCAGATTAATGCATTTTTATTGCTTTCTGCTGAAAGGTGATAAATGCGTTCTGTGAGAAACCTCGCATTCTGCAAAATCATTTATGAACAAAAGAGGGTTTATGGGGGAAAAGGAGTTAGAGGAGACCACTTAAAAGCTACCTAACTTCATAGCCACTAAGCAAACAAAAACATCTACAGTCTCATTAAACACGTGACACTTAAATCTCTGCTGGCGTTCGTTTCCAACATCCCAAGCAGTTGCTCCTTTGTAGCCTTAACCCTGTGGCTTGTGATGCTTCCTTCTTAGAGGAGATAGGTCTTTGAGGGTATCCGCCTCCAACAGAGACCACTTTCATAAAAATTAAGACTTAGATTCAGAGTATAACTTTATTTTATTGTAACTATATAAAATGATAGATGTTAAGTAAGCCCACTGTAGTAGTTATTTCACAATAAAAGTAAATCAAACTATTATTCTGTACACCTTAAACTACATGGTGATGTATGTCTGTTATTTCTCAATCAAACTGGAAAAAAGAAAATATAAATAAAAGCTAAGAGGGGACCGATTTCAGGTCAATGTATAAAAATATCTTCTAAAAGTCAGAGCTGAACAGTGATGAAGAAAAACCCGATCTGCCCTCATTGGAGAAGCTCCAGGATATACTTCATGCCCCATGGCAGCAATGTTTCAGGCAGGAAAATAAATAAAAGTAACTAACACTTTATCAGGGGATACTGTCAACTACTGTTATAGGTATGTTTATATATGTATCTCATTTAATCATCACGAAAATCTGTTTAGAAAGTGTGAGAAACTTTATAGTTTCAGAAAGATTTAGCAACTTGCTTCAATCCTAATTAAATCTGGATCTGAATCAGGCCTGGCTAATATCAATGTCCAAAATATCCCTTTGATTAAAATAGAATACTTGAATTACTTTATAGTCAAAGACCCTTTCAAAACAATAAAAGAAATTAGAATTATATTCTCTAAAATTTCCATCCTTTTCATGTAATTATAGCTGTAAATGATACTAAAAAGTGAGGGAGGGGACGCTCTTTTATTTACTTGAGAAAACTAAAATAAGCCATTTACAAAAGGGGGAGAGAAATATCATAAAAGTGCAAAAACATTTTATATTTATTATATCATTAAGGAAGTAAAATAGAATCTGAAGAGAAAATGGCATCTTTATCGCTAGATTTTTTAATTTTTACATTTTAAACAACTGTACAGATCATAAAAGTGATACAAATTTTCTGCCCTTGGAAATCCTAAACCCTATGCCATTTTGAGTCCTTGGCTGTGGATATGAAACATCCTCTTTGTCCTTATTACCCTATCAGTAACATCTCTCAGCAGCTGTTTGCAATAAAGGGTCTTGATGGCCAAGGGGGAGAGCAGAGCCTTGAAGAGGTCAAGAAGGAGCATCAATGATTAGAAAGGTTACTTATCAATGTATCACACAAAAGAAAATTGAAAACCAACATATGGTGACCCCATGGCCTGGCTCCAGGTGTTTAGTAGCCATCTGAAGAAAGAGAATAATGTACCCTTATTTCAGCTTTAAATAGGTTAATCCTGTTTTGTGGGTAATTTAAGTGCAAGAGAGTTTAGAAGAGCAGTGTGTGTGAGTGTGTGTGTGTGTGTGTGTGTGTGTGTGTGTTAAACAAAAACTAATTTGGATAAATAACTAATCATCAATTTGAAGGGGTTAAAAATGATTAAATGGATTTAAATAAAATACCTCTAAGAAGCAAACCCAGAGTGAAAACTATACTGAGCTTTAAGTATACAAGTAATTATGAACCTATGATTTTTGGCTTGAATTTTAAGTGAAAAATATAAATTAAATCAACTTCTTCTCTAGCATATGTTTGGTAAATATACATATTTGGACTCCAAAAGAATATTGAGGCACTAAAATAAGTCCATGTCTTTTATTCCCTAAATCCATACCGGACCACACTGTAGAATAGTTAACACCATCTTACAATCTTCAAGCAAAGTGATTTTACAATCTCCTCAGTGCAAAATTCCAATTTTAATCACTTGAAATTGTTCCTACTATTTAACCTACAACCTTCCAACTATAATAATTAAGGCCACTGTGTTTTTTAATGCTCTTGGTAGAGAAGGAGAACAATTTGTTACCAGCAACCAAACTGTAATAAGTGTTCTGAAGTCTTAAGATGGTTTTGAGGCCAATATTTAGCTTTCTTTTTTACAGGATACTCAAATTTAATTCCTTTAAACTTCCCTTATATGTACTTCTAAGTATTTCACTGAGATTGAAGGATGAATCAGTGTGACCCTTAAAATATCGTTGTACGCTCCTAAACGTACAGATGGTTCAGATTCTCCTAAAGCTCTACCAGCAAGCAGCTGTACAGAGATGGTACCATGGGTGACAGATATTCATAGAGGAGAGCAAACATGATTGGATGTCCGTCATGCGCAGGTAAATAAAAAGCACTTTGCATGCTTGTCATACTCTTTTGCTGTCTGAAGTTTATAATGACTTGGCCATTCACTGGAAAAAGTCTCTAAGTAAAATCTACTGATGGTCAACTAGCTAATGGGTATGCTATTAAAACATATTCCTTCAAAAATTATCTTGTTCCATAGTAAAACCATGTATTAGATCAAATGTTCCCATTTATGCTTCAGAATACATGGTCTATTAATAAAACATGGTTCAGTTCTACATTCAAGTAAGCAACAACAACTCACAATTTGCATTTATGTGCTAACTCTTAAATTTATGTAAACAGTAACAAACGTCACAGATGATAATATTTGCCCATAAATTAAACAAAGCTATATTGCCTATAAAATTTCCCTGGTTTTGTCTTGGGTCTTAAATATAACTGTGATGAGCACTTTTCTCTCTTTTTAAAACTACTTCATTGAGATATGACTGACTCACAAAGAACTGTACATATTTAATGGATATAATTTAGCAAGTTGGGAGAGAAAGTATATAATACACCCATGAAACCATCACCACAAACTAGGCCATAAAGATCTGTCACCTCCAAAAGTTTCTCCCCTCCTTATTTATTATTTTGTGTGTATGAAAATAGATAAAAATTATCTCCTGAAATAAAATACACCTGCTATATATATTTAATATATAACCCATTTTTATTGTTTACCTTGGAATAGGTAAATAATATTCTGTATTTTTAGTTACTTCATCTATAAAACATTATAAAATAATTACAATTTTAATCAAAGCAGTCTGAAGTTCCTCACAAAAAAGACTATGTAAATACCATTTATAAACTATATATCATTTATAAATTACTATATTATACAAACCTGCATATTGTGCTATATAGTTCTGGTCTTTGCATTTATAGCCATTACAATCTCCTCATATTTGTTTAAGATTGTAAATGTTAATATTTTTTCATTTTCCAATTTTATTTGATATCTATTACAAAAGTCTATAAATGCATAGAGAAAAAGAATCTAATAGCTGAATATAAGGAACATAACTGAAAATAGACAATTACTATTTATCTCACTTCATATCAACTAATCTAAAATAAATGAGATATACATATATAGAGATAGGCTAATCAGGACAATTTTTTTATTAGTACATTGAAGAAAAAGTACATCCATATATCCTGTAGAACTGGTAATACAAATTATCTAATATGGAAATACTAGAGGCCCAGCACATGAATTTTATGTGCAGGTATGGTCCCTAGGCCTGGCCTGTGATCAGGGCCATTTTCCCCAGCTGCTGGAAGCTGGCCCTGCCCCCTGCCACCATCCACCCCAGTTCCCCATTTGTCATTGGGTGATTGGAGCCAGTTGGCTGGGAAACAGCCCAAGAGGTGGTCAGTGTGCCTCATAGTGACTGGTCCAGCACTCATTCTGGTCATTTTGCCATTAGGGTCAATTTGAATATTACCTTTTTATTATATAGGATATATGTAGAGTTAAAACCCAATTTCCAATTGAAAACTAAATTAACTATTTCACTTGCTAACATAGAAAAGAGACAATAAATAATAATTAACAAAATCTATAATCTCATTTGATCATGAATTTCAACCACAAGTATATATAAAGACTGGGATTAAAGTTTGGCTGATGTTTTCCAAGGGTAAAAACAACTAAAGAAAAAAAGAAACTAAAACCACCCTATCTAATAAAAGAGTAATATGCAAGTTGACCACACCTCCACTACACCCATAAGCCACGCCCACCAGCCAATCAGGAGCGAATGTGCAAATAAACCCAACCAAGATGGCTGCCAGCCACAGAGAACAGGAGGGAAGCTTGGGTTTCCCCAGCAATGGAGGAACCCAAGCTTTCTGCCTGCCCTTGCCAGCTCAGGCCTTCACTCAATGCTACAAAGTTTCAATGATAGAAGATAAATAAAAATGACAGCAGTCACAGAGCTGAAGAGAGCAGGAGCCTTGAGTTGGAGGAAGCCAAGCTTTGCACCTGCCCTGGCAAGCCCAGGCCTCCACTTAAGGCTACAAAGTTTCAATTATAGAAGATAAATAAATCCCAACAGAAATGGCTGCTGCCACAAAGAGAGCAGGAGGCTTGGCTCCACTCCAGGCTACAAAGTTTCAATTGTAGAAGATAAATAAATCTCAGATACCAGGGCCTCTGCTTGTGTTGCCAGGGGGCATAGCCAGCTTGCAAACCACCACAGGCCCCTTGCCCAGTCAGCCTCATGCCCCAAGGGAACCTCTACCCTGGGACACCCTTCAGGGCAAACCAGCTGGCCCCCACCCATGCACCAGGTCTCTTACTCTATCTAATAAAAGAGTAATGTACAAACTGACCATCACTCCAACACACAAGAGGGCTGCCCCCATGTGGTCAAAGATCCTGTCCCCATGTGGACATAAGATGGCCAGCAGGGGAGGGCAGTTGGGATGAACAAGGCCTGGGAGGGAGGGCAGTTGGGGGCAATCAAGCCTGCAGGGGAGGGCAGTTAGGGGTGACCAGGCCAGCAAAGGAGGGAAGTTTAGGGCAATCAAGCCTGCAGGAAAGGGCAGTTGAAGGGGACCCAGGCCTGCAGGGGAAGGCAGTTAGGGGCAAACAGGCTAGCAGGGGAGCAGTTAGGCACCAATCAGGCTGGCAAGGGAGTGATTAGGGGGTGATCAGGTTGGCAGGCAGAAGCAGTTAGGGGCAATCAGGAAGACAGGCAGGTGAACAGTTTGGAGCCAGCAGTCCTGGATTGTGAGAGGGATGTCTAACTGCTTGTTTCAGGCCTAAACGGGCAGTCGGACATCCCTCAAGGGGTCCCAGATTGGAGAGGGTGCAGGCTGGGCTGAAGGACACTCTCCTCCCCCCCAGCACAAATTTCATGCACCAGGCCTCTAGTAAAGAAATAAGAATAGAAAACTCTAGAGCAGAGAGAAACAAGAAAGGTCAATGTTTTAGACTATTGCACACAGTCTTTAAATCTAGTGCACAAAATGTGCTATCAAAACTGATCATGAATCATAATAGGATATTCACCCAAGGAAGATTTAAAAATCACTTTCCTTTGTACTGTACCTAGAGAAATAATTGGTACAGTACAGCATATATTGCTTCATCTTAACTATGTGAAAACATAATTCTTTTTATTATTGCTTTTTAAAAGGCATTTTAAACACTATTTGCATAAAAATAGAAACCAAGTCTTTAAACTTATTTCTCACTCCTGAGTATTTTTGGACAACCAATTTAAGTTTCTGTTTTTTCTTTCATCGTGCTTGCCCAGCAGGCATGGCTCAGTGGTTGAGCCCAGGAGACCACGGTTCAATTCCATGGTCAGGGCATATACTTGATCCTTGGTGGGGAGTGTACAGGAGGCAGCCAATCAATGATTCTCTCTCATCATTAATGTTTCTAGCTCTCTCTCCCTCAAGCTTCCTCTCTGAAATCAATGCAAATACATTTTTAAAAACATGCTCATAATGTGTACTGACTGTAAACATGTCCCTATTCTAGATACCAAAGTCTTTCTCTATGAAACTCAAAAAGAATTTTGTATTCATTTTCCTGAGCTAGACACAGACTTCTTTAGGCAGTCACAGAGAGTCAATCATAATATCTTTTTCCCACAACAATTTTCCTTGTTTCTCTATTGGGGTTAGCATCCTCTTGTCCCACATGGTCGTTATGTTAGAATGTGGGCAGTGGACTGAAGCAACTTGAAATGACTCAATACTAGAATATATAAAGTAAAGGCTTCTCCTAGCCAATATAAAAATGCCCTTGATGCAGTTATTAGAGTATCAGAAAAGGTGAGGGTGAGAGAGAGGTTTCAAAGCCATCACATTTCTTAAGATAAACTTCAGTTGACATCATAAACTTAGGACATAAAGAAGAAATACAATAAAAATTATAAAAGACATTTGAAAATTGTCTAATTTAGGATTATGCAAACATTTAGAAATAGATATTATACCAATTTCAGGAAAAAGAGCATCAAAGACAATATTTGCATTAACAATGTTACCAGAGATAAAGTATATTCATCAAAACCCCAACCTAACATTTGTCAAATGAAAGATCACATAGAAACAACTAAACATAAGGATTGAGACTTCTTACCCCAAATTTACATTGGCGGGATCCTTCTCCATACTGGTAACGACATTGCTCATCAGCATCGTACACCTGACCTGGGGCCACAGTTGGGTAAATAAATTCACGCTTGGGAGGCTCATTATCAAGGCAAGTGCCACGGCCTGAACTGTTCAACATAAAGGATCAAAGAAAATTAGGTACACTATGGACCATTTCAATCACAATTATGAAACCAGGTATTGAGCTCTTTGTTTTAATAACTTGATGCATGAAAAACAATACTTCCTACCAAGAAATAATCACATGGCAAAATAACTTTACTGAACCCTGAATAAGAGTTCCAATCTTTTTTCCAGCACCAAGACATAATAAAAGTATCTCAGACAACAATCTGAAAATGTCATGTTGGCCTTAAAACAGATTTAAACTAATTTCTGAAGGAATCAAAACAGAATTTCATGTTGCTGTAAGTTTCTTGTTTGCTTTCAGTGAAAATATAACCACATCTGGTAGTAGAATTAAAAACATAAAGTGTGGAGGGAAAATTGTGGTTGTAATCCTTAAAGACTTAATCTATATATTTCCACCTTGGGCAGAACAATATATGACATGTCCAAAGGTTCTTGAAATATTTCAATAATAAACGGGCTGAATGACAGATGAGGCTAAGATCCAAAGTTCTCCTCTCAAGTATATTACAAGTGTTTAGTCTTTCAAAAATTTCATATTTCATTTAGGGTCATCAGAGTTAAGAAAGGGAATGTTCTCTCTATATAATTTCTGCTTTTCAAAGTGTGCTTGCACTCAAACATAATATTTTAATTCGGTGGAACAAATAACATAAAGATTGCCAAAAACCAGACAGAATATCTTCGTTTAAGGAGCTTTATACTTTGCTAAATATAATTGTTCATTTTATTTAGTCAGTGTGCATAAAATAGGACAGATGCTTTTGTACTTTCATTTCACATGTAAGTTAGAATTTTTAAAGAATTCCTGTGCCAACATTTAAAAATTTTTTCCAACATTCCTGTCAATTGTGCCAGCACTTGTGTTTTTTTTCTCCCAAAATCTTTTCCATCTGCTTTGCCAAAGGAAAATAATTTCACAAGTATAAGTTCTTCAACTATTATTTAGGACAGTACAAATTTTCATTTATAGATAAGTAAAAAAGAAACATGCATAATAATGATTTTGATATTTGCTTAAAATTTTATCACAGTCTTAAAATGTAAAAGTTACTTTGCTATATACAAACATATTTGCACTGGAGCAAATTAATACCTTTTAAAAATTGAAACTTACTATTCATAAGGTGATAGATTAAAGATCCAAGGCTGGTAGTGCAGGGGGATCCAAAGGAAAGAATACTGCTTTCTTTACACATTTTTCCTTTCATTTATGACCTTCTTGATTAATTTTTAATCAATAAAATATTTAGATGGAATATTCAATATGGTACTAATATAGAGGGATTTTACTATTGGTTATTACAATCAATTCACTTGTCACTGCTCAAGGTTTCTAACAGAGAACACTTTTACCCAGCTACCCAGTTTTCATGACAAAATGCTTTTTATTTCTTGGTTTTTGTACTTTCAGAAATTGCCCTGTATTTCAGTAAGATAATTATTTTTTATTAATTTTAGAAACAGCAAGTTCTTTTTTATTTTATAATATAAAACATCTTTAATCTATATACTTATGCAAATTCTAGGCAAAGTAATTCTACTAGTAAATTCAAATTTTTATACTAAGGTTAATGATAAAAAGGTCAATTCGAAAAGTATAATAAAAGAAGATGTACCATTTTGATAATATGCAATAGTTATTAGATTATTGGATTAGTTGCTTAATTCCTTAATTTTCTCTTAAAAATACCAGTTTTGTCTCTGCAACAAAATTATAAAAGTCTTGATAAAAGGAGTTAAATATGTAATAAAAATAAGTTATCAAGTTAAGTACTACTATAGATCAATGGGGAAAATTTAAGTACTGAAGTACTTAAGTACAGGGTTCTACAGGTAAATACATAAAGCAGAAAGTATAATTATATATTCACCTAGGTATATCATATGTAATCACCGATATGGCAATTAAAAATCTATTTGAAAATTTATACATAATTACTTTTAGGAATATAGAAAATTAACCTAAAATGTTAATAGGAACAATTATATGGACCCCAAAAGTTTAAGCCTAGATATGATAAGGAAAAAATTCCTTCCTAATAGTATACTGAAAATTGACTGAATCCAGGAGGAAGTAACAATATTTATTCCTTTAAAGTTCTTATTCTTGGGTATTAATGATCCCAATTGTGGTTCCTGCTCTTTAAAAACACCAAATGCAGCCAAGACAGGTTTAGCTCAGTGGATAGAACATCGGCCTATGGACCGAAAGGTCCCGGGTTTGATTCCAGTCAAGGGCATGTACCTTGGTTGTGATCACATCCCCAGTACGGGGTGTGCAAGAGACAGCTGATGGATGTTTCTCTCTCATCGATGTTTCTAACTCTCTATTCCTCTCTGTAAAAAATCAATAAGATATATTTTTTAAAAAATTAAAAAAACACCAAATGCAGAGACCATTGCCAAGGCCTCCGGACAATGAAGAATGTCATGCTCTGTGGTCACTGTGGCCAAACTCTCCTGTCAGTCAGTGTATCCCAAACTGGATTTGTGTTTCAGTTCTTTGGAATAACCTATTCCTATGTACCGAAGTGGTCTCATTAAATATCTACACAAGTCTTGTTCTCTGTTTCCAGTATGTTTTACAGAATAATAAAATAACATATAAAACAAAATACAAGCAAAAAATCATATAGATCCTTAAGAATGAACATGCATATTTAGGAACATGGCATCAACAAGGCCTTTTGAGGTGGATTTGGTGACATTTGTACAAATCACCAATGTTTGCAAGTTAAGTGTCATACCTATTATTATTGGCTCCAGAAAAGCTGATTTCAAGTGTTTCTTTATACTGCATGGTTTCTTCCTAGTAACCATATCTGGTATATATTATACAATAAAATACTGTTTAAAGTATTTGGGGGATGGGGTCATTTTCATATTTTAATTCTTAACTGAAGGTTAAGTGACAAAATACTTTTGCATAATGTTACTAATGTTTCTCTGCTACTTTCCTGTTAATTTCAAGTAGAGATTTATATTAATCCTGGAAGTGCTTTTCTTTCTTTATTTTTAAATTACCAAGTAGTATATCCCAATTACACACCTCATGTCCCTCAGGAAGTAACTACTATTCTGATTGCTTAATAATAATTTCCTTCATTTTATTAGTAGGTTTACCTCCCAATATTCAGCTGCCTGATTTTGGAGTCTGTACAATAGAAGTCGTATTGTAGGTTTTCCTTTGTGACTTTATTCTTTCACTCAGTACTAGGAATGTGGGACATATCCATATTGATGTGTATAACCATAGCCTGTCCATTCATATTGTTATTTGGCATTCCATTTAAGACTATGCCACAAATATCAAAAGAGCATTTGAATTATTTCTAATTTCTGAAAGTTGCAAATTATGCTGATATGAATATTTTTGTACAGGTCTCCTGGGTCAAATATTTTCTCTTAAAATATTACAGATGACATTTTTTATATTTTATAATTATTCCCTTTTAACAAAATGGAAATCATGAGTAATTTTTATTTAATCCAGGGTTCTAGCTCATCAGTTCAATCATATAATTCTTATGATGATGAACCTAGTATTATTTATGCTACTACTATCAAAATAACAGTGGTAATATTACATTTAATATTTTCTCCTCAAATAGCACTTTTAAACACAGTTTGTGTTTTAGTGACATATAAGAATTTTTCCACTCACTCATCATTAAAAGAAAAATGAAGGATACTGTTAGTAATTTCCATCTGAGATGCTAATGCAACTTACTATTGTTAAATATAATATACATGTCTCCAGAGCAAAACAATAAACATAAAAAGTAGAATTGTGATTATTTCCCTAGCAGCATATATTTCATAACTAAAAGCCCAATCCTAGTTAAAATATACAGCAATATAGATAACTATTGAATTCAGACTCTGCTTTTGTTTATGCTTCTAAGACAAGGCAAAAAAAATGTGTAACAGTTTGAAGAACATGCTTTTTCCTTGACTATGAAATTCTTAGTAAATCAAAGTATATTTACATTTCCAGAAATCCTCGCAGCATGATAGCAAAGTCATATTTTATGTATTCTACTTCTAATTTAGAGAAGTCTTATTTACATAGCTCAAAAGTTAGCCTTGAAAATAGGAACATGAGCCAGAGTTGAGTCGTCAACTAAAATTTACAGACCTTTATATAAAGTATGCACTCTTGGCTTTGTTTCCAGAACATATGAGGACATACCCCTAATTGTAATTGTAGATTTATTTTTCACTTCAACAATTATACGATAAAGTATAGACCTTCAGTCTATAGCATAGTGGGTCAATATAAAAAATAAATCTTTCTATATAACTCTGTATATATCTTCACATTCTCTGAACAACAACAAAAAAGTTAACATAATAATGCCTTCTTGTATTATTTTCCACAGAATTGTGCTCATATAACTAAATTAAGTAAAAATGAATTAAGTTGGTATCATCTGCAAGTGAAGTTTCTTACCTACTTTGTTCTCATAAACTGCGCTACCAGTCTTCACAAAACTAACCACACATTCCCTCCTAAAATGAGTTACTTTAAGTCAGACCTTTCTTTCTTGTCCTCTGGATGGAAGGGGTGCTTGAACAAAACTGAACTTGAAGCTCCCAATAAGTGAACACAGTATCAATTATGGTTTACTAAGTTATGCTCTCTTTTTCTCCATATGTAATTATAACTTATCGATGATACTTATGGGTTTGAGTGATGTCCCCCAAACATGTCAGAAACATGGAAGGAGGAGAAACCTGTTTTTCTAAGCTGTTCCATGAATTCCATGTAAAAAAAAAAAGAGATCCCATCTATAAAACTGTTTTCCATCTAATAGATCACTGACATTAACCTTCAAAGTAAATACTATAGAGGAAATATGAGTGCCTTCGTCATCCTGTTCATCTTATGTCACTTCTCTTGTAGCTCTACACTCACTTCTCTTCCTAGCTCACCTTCAACTGTAATGTTGCCTGTCCTTTTCAGCTTCCATCCTTTCTGTGAAAATGGATAGTCTCTATTTAATTTGTAACTATAGGAGATTTTGCTCTGGATCTTTGGCAGTTCAAACAATATAACAGACTGTAATTTAAATAGAGCACGTTGATTCACAGAGGCTTCAGAATTTTTAAAGACTATGAAATTACTCTGTACTACCACAAAGTGGTGGAAAATATATGAGGGGCGAAAAAAAGAAAAAAAAAACTGAACTAAATGACTTCTGGCTGCCTTCCACTGCCTGGTAAATTAGCCCAGTGTCATCAGTGAGAGGGAGTCATGATACCAGGTTCGTCTTTCTCCACTTTCTAAGTCAATAAATAAATAAATAAGTCCCGCAGGCAGATAGGAAGAACACTACCTGCAAAGCCGTCGGCGAAAACATCAGAAGCTGGCATAACACGTCCATTCTAACGGAAATAGGTTCTTTATTACTTAATCAGGACGGCTTCTGGGCGATTCATGAACCACTTATTGAATCGCCGAGTTTAAGAAATCTGAAAAAAAATATTGGGAGTTGGTAAACACCATCTCCTGATTGATCAGTAGCACGTAGTGTTTGACACAAGAGACTTTTTACTATATTGGCATTCAGAGGCCATGGAATGGTTTTCTGTTGAACATAGTGAGTAGTGAATCTGTAAATCATAGAAAGCTCATTGTTAAAATCCACCATCTTTGGCCTATACAGTTACTAAGTAGAGAAAGGTATGCATTTTGTTGGCTGGACTGCAGTTCCTAAACAATTCATCTTTACAGATTTCTTTTTCTTGAGAGGAGAAACTGAAATAAAATGTTATGAGAGTTTTTGAGCCAACTATAAAACATAAATGTAACCTCAATCCCTGATCAAAATATCACTGGATTTTAAAAAATATCACACATAGCTGCTAAAGCAATTAAGTCCCTGCATTAACAAAAGGGAACAAAGAAAGTTACTATTATGCCTTTGTGCTCCAGTAAACTGACCTTTTTAAAGGGCTTTGTATTTTTAAAATCTTTACTGCTTAGTCAGATTATGATCAAGATTGTTTAGTTTATTATTAAAGGTGGGGGGGGGAGCCAACTTTCCCCAAATCCCTACCCATTGTCTTTCACATCTGTCTCTCACAAATGGCTTTAACTTTATGAGTATCCCCAAGAGAATGCACAACAGAAATATTTTTATAAAATACAGGATAAATAAGCCCATTAGAACCCTGACAATACTAATCATGCTTACACATACGAAATGCAAAGATATAATAAGGCTTAAATAATGCTCTTTGTATTAATTCTTTTAATTAATTCAATGGGACACTTTCTTGCAATTAATAATAATTTTACATTTCTCACCAAACCAGTGGTGATTTCTTAACTATATTTTATCAGCAGTTTTGGGATTTCCTTTGGAGTGTTTTAATAGCCTTAATACTATTTCAGCTGGGTAGCTGCTGGCAAGAAATGAAGCCTGGTCCTTGTATTTAGTATGCATACAGAGACGGTTTAGCACAAGGCTGTGTAATAGAAACAGGAAAGAGGAGCAAAAAAAAATTGTATTTGAAAAGAACAAGAGAAGGGAAACCTTTGAAAATGCACAGGAATACTGAGCATGTTATTTAGTTTGTCTTTCTGGTGACAGATACCAAGATTCCATTAGAAAAACATGAGCCAAGTCAAGGGAGAAATGGCAGATCTGGCTTGATTTCTGGGAAGAGCAGATTTGCAACAATGTTTAAATTTAGGTAATATGATCTCATTTTTAAAAATTTTTGGAAAATGATATTGCTAGTGCATTGTGCAAAAAATAAAAATAAAAAAAACTACCAAAAATGTCAAACAAATTCTCTGGGGTCTGTGGTCTATCTTTATAGCCCTTTACTCAATTTTGGTATCAGGCAAGCACAGTGTTAAAATGGTCTATTATTAGGATTAAAAATTGTTAGGTTATGCAGCACTACCTTCTAAGTGAATTCCCTCAATTTCATTATTATATTAGTTAATTCAAAGGAGCCCATTTTAAGCATTTATCTTTTGATCTTTGCTTGAGTCAAGCACCATATTAGGTATTTTTAAACCTCTTGTTGAGGCTTTCTAAAAAATAAGTATTTAAAAGTGTTCAGAATATAATCAGAACATTCCCAGATATGAACCAAAACTTAAACGAACCTATAGCAGGTTATACTACATAATCTATCTGAGTTTTTAAAACTGTTACACTATCATCATGTTAATGTGAACTTTGAAGGGAAAGTTTTTTAAAGAATTTTTAAATTCTGTTTAAATAATCACCTGTGCTTTATGTATGACTCACCTTTTCACAGAGTATTTAATCTCTTCTCCCCAAGGGAAAAAAAATGGCACAAAATTATTGAAGGTAATGACAGAGCCATAGAGCTTAACACCTTAATATCACTTAAAATAGTAATATATACCACTTGATGAATGTCTCTTAAGTGTTTTTAATACATTGTAGCATTATACATAATTATATACATAATAACCTGAGGTTGTTTATCTTATTAACTAAACTCATTTAAGAAATGAGAATCTGAAGAGGATAAAGCTGAAGTAACATGCCCAAGGTCACACAGTTAGAAAATAAGACCTGAGTCTATTAGTTTACAAAGTTCAATACTGAAGCCCGATGTGCAGGTGAAATGTGGAGAACACCTGGCTTCCTATTAGCTAATTTATATTCTTCACAGCTAAGTAACAAAACTCTTGAAATACACATGACAAGACCAAGGCAGAAGGTCCCAAACTGTAGGAAAGATGTGTTTCTGAATAAGTTTTCAAGCCTGGCCAGTGTGGCTCAGTGGGAGCATCAACCTACGAACCAGGAGACCGCGTGTTGGTCCCAACAGGGGTCATGCAGGAGCCAGCCGATCAGTGATTCTCTCTCTTCACTTATGTTTCTATCTCTCTCTTCCTCTCAAGTCCATAAAAATGTATTTTAAAGCAAATTTTCAGACAAATTTTCATTTTTATTTCCTGGGTGTTTGATTTTGTTGTTGTTGTTGTTGATTGTTACCATTAGATGCTACAGCATTCTTATAGAACTCAGTTTTTTCACCAGTAAAATGAAATGTATAATCACTGAATTAAAGTTTGAACTATGCTCTATTAAATTGCGTAAATCTACATTTTTTCCTGACATTGCTTCCCATTTAGTGAACACTTCTAACATTCATATCATCAACCCCACTTAAATCCTTGCCTCAGTTCCTCTAATCTATTCTGTAAGTTCTGTTTGAGTATGAAGGAAAATATTTGCCACAATGACATATTGATGTACTTCGGAACCGCCTGAAATTTCGCTGGGTCCTATAAAAGGTACTCATTATGCAAAGTTTGAAGCACCACATATTAGGCTTCTAGCAATGGCTTACTTCTAGAGCAATTCATCATCACTCTCCAGAGATTACTTACTCTAGAAAGCTGGTGATATAGTCTCGACTGCAGGCAGACCAGGAAAAAGGATTGGTATTTGCAGTAATGTGAGCTGCCATAAGTTTTGCTGTTTCATGACCTTTCGTCCCACAAGAATTTCCAATTCCATCATGGTTCATACCAAAACTGTTTTAACAAGAAAGAAACATAAAATAAATAAGAAAAAAATAAAACAAACCCCAATACATCTTTTATTTTCTTATTTGATCACGTATTAGTTTATTAACACATGCCTTCCATAACAGTAGACTAGCTCCTCTAAGGAAATATAGGCTTAAAATTAAAGAGACTAAGGAATAAGTTAATGATATATTTCCAAATCTTTAAATTTATCATATAATCTCAAATGTTATCTCTCCTTGAACAGATACAGAATATGCATTAATTCTCACTTTATAGATGAGAAAACAAATTTAGTAAAAATACAAGACCTATTAATGATCAAAGTGTTGGAATTGTTAGCAGAACCTGCTTTTTTAGATGCTAGAGTTCATACTACTTCACTATGAATCAGAAGGGAATCATAAAAAGATGGTTTTGATCCATTGAGTCCTAGGTTACAGGCCAAACACAAAGTCCTTTTTCTTACTAATATAAATAAAAGAGAATTAAATACATAGACAATTTATGTGTGGATGTGTTTTCAAAACACATTTTGAAAAGTCTTAATATATTGAATGATTATGGAGATAAAGTTTTTCTTTATTAACATCTCCCTTTATTTTTCAAAGCTTTTGTTTGTTTGTTTGTTTGTTTGTTTTTGGTGTCCTATGGCCATGTTTAGTGTCATTAATGTGATTTCAAAATATTTTTAATAATACACCAACATTTTTCTGTAAAGGATACATACCACTATATATAAATTTTAGCCTTTCATCACAAGTAGCCACAAGTTCAGGTTGAGTATTACTAAAAAAAAAATATGTCTCTATTGTGACATTCTAATAAATGATGTATGTTCAAGGAAATAAATGATTTGTGTGACAAGAGTATAATAAAATAGATGAGGACAGTTGCTAGAGAAAAAAATGGATAGCTAGTTGAGAAGACAATGAAAGTAAATATTAATATATTTGGCAGTGTAGACACACTGAAGATTTGTAAGAACAGCTGACGATTTCTGAGTAGGAGAGTAAGGACTTGATCTGTATTTTAGATAAGTCATTATAGTAATTTTGCGCTAGAGACATTGGAGTGGGAAGAGAATAGATCCAAGGGAAGCAGATGGAAGGTCATTATCAATAGGAAAATGATGTGGCTATGAATTAGGGCAGTGGTCGGCAAACTCATTAGTCAACAGAGCCAAATATCAACTGTACAATGATTGAAATTTCTTTTGAGAGCCAATTTTTTTAAACTTAAACTTCTTCTAACACTACTTCTTCAAAATAGACTCGCCCAGGCCATGGTATTTTGTGGGAGAGCCATACTCAAGGGGCCAAAGAGCCACATGTGGCTCGCAAGCCGCAGTTTGCCAACCACGGAATTAGGGCACAGGGTGAAAAAGTGGGATTAGATTTGAGACATGCATAGAATGAATTGGTCTTTATAAATACAATATAAACGAGCTATAATGAGGACATATAACATGTTCATACATGGGGGGCAGAAAGGAGTAACTAGTATTTCAGGCAGAGGAACTAACATAAGCAAAGGAAGAGAAGTGTATGAAAATGTCCAGAAACCCATGTTAAAATACCAAATAACTATCCAAGAACACCAATATTTCATTTTCCCACTTGACATCAGAATACTGGAATCAACCTATTTGAATGTTCTTCAAAAGACATGATGGTGGAACTTACAATTAGTTGAATTAGACTATTCTGTCAAAACAATCAGCTACAACTTTACATAAAAGGCTCCTTTGTTCACATTCTTTTTTTTTTAATACATTTTTTATTGATTTTTTACAGAGCGGAAGGGAGAGGGATAGAAAGTCAGAAACATCGATGAGAGAGAGACATTGATCAGCTGCCTCTTGCACGCCCCCTACTGGGGATGTGCCCGCAGCCAAGGTACATGCCCTTGCCGGAATCGAGCCCCGGACCCTTCAGTCCACAGTCCGACGCTCTATCCACTGAGCCAAACCGGTCTCGGCTGTTCATATTCTTAATTCAATAAACTTACTATTCTATATTTCTCTGAAAGGTTGGTGCTACTATATGAGTACTACTATAACTCCTGTCAAATTATAATAGCTTTAAAATATGATTTCCTTTTAGCAGCAGTCTCTTAAATATCCCACAGTCATGCTAGGATAGGTGTAGGCAGGCACAGATGGTTTTAAGAAAGTCATTTTTGAGATCTTCAACTTCCTTCTGTACTGTATTCTTTTAAAAAATCAAGTTTCTTCTTTTGAAATTAAATTTCTTCCACCTACAAAAGAAAAACTTATCTTTCACCCACCCACAATTTTATAACAGTTCACAGCCTTGGAGTATAAAAATATGGATGGCCATCAAGAAAAGAGAAATGGAAAACATTTGGTGTCAGCTTTGAGAAAGAGAATGGTGTTAATGATTGAATAACCTATCAAGTAGTTTCTTGCTTTCATCAAATTTATAGGAGGATATAATCAAATTAACAGCTGATGGCTTGTAAAAATTATTTTTTCATGATAGATCTCCATGGTTATGTTTTGACAAATAATTCAAAAGAAGTTCAATGAATTGATTGATATTTCTATAATAAACTCCTTTCATCTCATCTACTCACTTATGTAAACAAAGCATTCATCATCTACAGAAACAAAATAAAGAAACTGAACTGATGCTGAAATCTTACCTTATTTATTTATTTATTTATTTATTCATTTATTTATTTATTCATTTATTCAGAGAGGAAGGGAGAGGGAGAGAGGGAGAGAGGGAGAGAGAGAGAGAGATAGAAACATCAATGATCAGCTCTAACCGGTTGGGCTCAGTGGATAGAGTGTAGGCCTGCATACTGAAAGGTCCCAGGTTCGGTTCCGGTCAAGGGCACATGCCCAGGTTGTGGGCTCAATCCCCAGTAGGAAGTACGTAGGAGGCAGCTGATCGATGTTTCTCTCTCATCAATGTTTCTAACTCTCTATCCCTCTCCCTTCCTCTCTGTAAACATAAAAAATCAATTAAATATATATTTTTTAAAAAGAAACATCAATGATGAGAGAGAATCACTGATTGGCTGCCTCCAGCATACCACCCTACTGGGGATCGAGCCCATAACTCGGGCATGTGCCCTTGACTGGAATTGAACCCAAGACCCTTCAGTTCCCAGGCTCTATCCACTGAGCAAAACCAGCTAGGGCCTACCTTATTTTATAGGAATACAAAGATAAATCCAATAATTAAAAATACACTAATTAAAGATTACAACTCATAAAAACTTTGCTTTTCTATTTTATTTGTTTTTATATTTTATTATTTTTTTAAATCTGTAATGTGGATATGCCCCTCTGATCAGTCATTAACTAGTAATGACTGCTATTAAAAAATAATCCAGGAAAAAATCCTTTATGATTATAGAAAATTTTTAATGTAATTGCTATATAGATATATTTTTATAGAGATATTTTATATAATTAAACATACTTTTAAGTATAAAATATATGTTTAAATATATTGAATATAAAATATATATTAGGGTAATAGCCTGGGAGGGAGAGAAGAAGCAAACATATTGAGTTAAAGGGAAAAAATGATTACTATTTTAACTATAAAATAAGAATGGGTTTGTGTTTTTTAAAGGCATACAATAGTTTCCAAATTGCTATGGCATTCAGATTCAATTGGATATTTTTAAGACATATATAACAATTTTATTTTCCTATGCTAATATATACAGTATTCCAGAAATTCTATCTTTTGTAGTTACTTAGAAAAAACTAAAAGTTTTTAGACATTAGCTGAAAATGCACAACAGGGTACATAGTTTTTAAAAATTCAGAAGTATAAGAGAGAAAAGGGTTTTTTTCTCTCCTGAGGAAACTATTGAATAGTTTAGAAAGAAAAAAAGTGAAACTCATTAGTGATAAGAGAGAATAAATAAGAGGCTACTTTAAAACCACCATACTGACAAATATTAGAATGTTACCTATTACTAAATGTTGGGACTAATGTAGAAAAACTGGGATCTTAGTTCACAATATTTGTAATGTGGTCAGGGCAGCTGTTCCAGAGAGCAATTCAGCAGTACTTAGTCAGATTAAATAGGCAGATGCATTATGACTCAGAAATCCTATTCTTGGATATATGTCCCAGAAATATTCCCAAAGAGAATATACATAAAGATGTTCATGACAGGATTATTTATGATAGCAAGGAGATAAAGACAATCTAGGTGTCTGTCATTAGGGAATGGATAAGTAAATTTTGGCAGATCCATATTATGGAATACTAAACAGAACTTGGAGTCAGCAAACAAGATAGATGTCTACACATAAATATGGGTGGACCTTAAAAATAGTGAAAAATTAAGAAAAAGAACAATGTCTATACACTATATCAAACATGTAAACAAAAAATTACAGACACACTTTCATACACGAAGTCAAGGGGTTGTTCCAAATTAAAGACTACAGAGACATAACTAAATGCAATGAAAACTGGATTGGAGAAGAAGGAAGGGAGGTTATAAAGAACATTTCTGGGACAACTGATAAAATTTGAATATGATTGATGATGGAAGTATATCAATGTTAAATTTTTTAATTTGATAACTATACTATCCTTTATAATAAAAAATATAATATGCAAATGGTCATTACACTGTGAACCATAATGACCGACCACATAATGACCAAATCATAGATCAGCAGGAGGGTGAGGCATCAAGCTACACACAGGCAGTGAAGAGCTATAAGAGGGGGCAGGGCAGCAAGCTATTGGGAGGAGGGGGAGGGGGAGGGAAGAGCTACTGGAGGATGGCAACAAGCTACTGGTGCATGGATTCATGCACAGGGCTATTAGTGGTTATATAAGAGATTATCTTTTCTCCTTAGGAAATAGATGATGAAATATTTGGGGATAAGGGAAATGTCTACAACTTACTCTCAAATACCTAAGGAAAAAATTCATGTACATATACAGAAAGAGATAAAGCAAATATTGCAAAATATTAACCACTGAATCTGAGTGAAGAACACATGGAAAGGCTTTTTATTATATCAATATTTCTCATTATTGATGTTTCTATCTTTCTCTCTCTCTCTCTTCCTCTCTGAAATCAATAAAAATAGCTATTTTAAAAATGATTAAATAAGGTAGTAAATATGGTGTTGAGATCCATAGCTATTATCAAAAAAGAGTTGCAAAATTGATCAAGAGTAGGAAAACAGCTGAATTAATTAAAAAGTTGTGTTTCTTCAGGATAGGAGATATTATTTTCATAATCACTGTATTCACAATACACTCTAGGTTAGGTCAATATAGCAGGCGCTCATTAAATCTCTGGTATGAAATTGTGCATGAGTGAAAGTCTTCCTATTGATGGACTATAAAACATGAGAGCCAAATTATAGAAAACGTCATATGCACAGACGTGTGATGGTGAACAATGTAATAAAAATATATAAAATCATATCAGTAATAAAAAATAGAAAGGGTAGAGTTTGGGTCAAAATGGGTGGTATCATCAGAGACAAATGGGTTGCAATATACACTAAAAGACTGTGTAATAAATGTTATTCATTAAATGAAGATTCTGTGAGGAATTAAGAAATACAAATTGATAATTACAAAATAGCCAGGGGGGTGTAAAGTAAAACATAAGGAATATAATCAATAATATAACTATGTATGGTGCCAGTGAGTACTAGACTTTTGTGGGGATCACTTTATAAGTTATACAAATGCCTAGTCACTATTCTGTATATCTGAAACTAATATAACATAAATTGATTTGAGAGAGAGAATAAGGGAGAGAGAGAGAAAAACACTGATATGAGAGAGAAACATTGATCAGTTGCTTCCCGTACATGCCACAATTGAATGCACAACCTTTTGGTATAAGGGATGATGCTTCGATCAGCTAAGCTACATGGCCAGGACTGTAACTGAAATTTTAAAAAAATTAAGTTAAGTTTCTGTGACTCAGAATCTATCATATACATCAAACTGTTAACTTAAATGTTTTCCCCAAATATTTTTCTATTGTACATTAATTTTCTATGAAAAATTATCTTTCCTTTAAAAATATGTCTAGCAAAACAAGATCTCCTTATATACATATGTGAAGAGATATATAAGGAAAAAATTCCTTATGTCATTTATTTTTTAGGATATATATATTGGAGGAAGCTCATTGATGATTATATTTTACATCACTTAACCATATATTATTTGACCATTTACTGTAAAAGTAACAATGTATTTTGGACCACAAAATAATAATAGCTTGTTCTCGATTTTGATACACAATTCTTATTTGTTCTTTTGGAAGATGAGTAAAAATAAAAAAGAGTACACACAAACTATGGAGTATAAAGTTAATATGCATTCAGTCTGGAGATTGTTTTTAAAATCATAATTGATGTTTTTGAATCAAACAAAGGATTTGTATAGCTACAAAAAAATCTTAAATGCCTAATTCAACTTTTTTATTTAAGCAATCTTAATTTTATCAAGTTGCTAACATATCAACATCATTTTTCCTTGAATTATCACAGTTTTTAAACTATCTTGCATTGTTTTAAATAATCATTAGCATACAGAGCATGTACTTTTAAAATCAGCCACTAGAGGAAACAATAGATGCTTATGCAGTTCTTGAATAAGATAACACATACACAATTATAGAAATAAAGAATAGTTTCTTGCTCAGCTGGCATGGCGCAGTGGTTGAGCGTAAGTCTATGAGCCAGAGGTCACGATTCAATTCCCAGTCAGGGCAACATGCCCAGGCTGCAGGCTCAATCCCCAGTGAGGGGTATGATCAATGATTCTCTCTCATCATTGATGTTTCTGTCTCTCTCTACCTCTTCTTTCCTCTCTGAAATCAATTTAAAAAATTAAAATATATATTTTAAAGAAGTTTCTTAATGTTTTAAAATGAGTAAATTTCCCTTTATAAAGTAACTTTAAAAAGTGATGACATAATTATAGTCTAAATTGTGACAACTATAAAATCTCAAAATTAAGCCTTCCATTGTAAGAGAAATAAAGGGACATCTTTCTTAAAAACTATTTTCCATTTTTAATCTCTTTGATCTGTTCTTATTCATAATTGATCTCGGTTATGAATCACTTGTTACAATAAAGCAAAAACAAAATTTAAGGGATGTACTCAGAGTCTTTTATACCTACATCTAGCAAACATTTTTAGTTTTAATAGTTACCCAATTGGATAGTTATTACAATTTGCTTATGTGTTTTCTAAAACAGAATTTAGAACTCAGTTCCACCTTTGGATTTTATTTTGGACTTATTTAGGAAGATATTTAATGATGAGGGGGGTGCTTAACAAAATCTTGACTCTTTACAAACCTGTATAAAGCAAGTTCACATTTAGTATAAACTCTTCCCTTGGTCAAGGGAAACAAAAGAAAAAGTAAACAAATGGGATTATATCAAACTAAAAAGCTCTGCACAGCAAAGAAAACCATCAACAAAATGGAAAGACAACCCACTGAATGGGAAAACATATTCATCAAGGATACATCTGATCAGGGGCTAGTACCCAAAAATTTATAAAGAACTCTTAAAACTCAACACCAAAAGAACCCCAAACAATGCAATTAAAACTGGGCAAAAGACCTGAACAGACTCTTCTCCAAACAGAACATACAGATGGCCAATAGACATGTGAAAAGATACTCAACATCACTAATCAGCAGAGAAATGCAAATTAAAACCACAATGAGATGCCACCTCACACCCCCTGGAATAGCTATCATCAATAAACCAACAAACAAGTGTTGATGAGGATATGGAGAAAAGGGAACCCTTGTGCACTGCTGATGGAAATGCATATTGGTGCACCCACTGTGGTAAGCAGTATGGAGTTACCTCACAAAGTTAAAAATGAAATTGCCTTATGACCCAGCGATTCTACTTCTAAGAATATATCCAACGAAACCTGAAACACTAATTCAAAAGAATATCTGTATGGAACAGATTTTCAGACTACAGCGGGAAGGCAGGGGAGATTGGAGCGGGGAGGGGGGGAGGGGCCGGTGCTGCAAGAGATCAACCGAAGGACTTGTATGCATGCATAAAAGCATAACCATAGGACACAAGACACTGGGGAGGGGAGCAGGAGAGGGCATGTGCTGGGAGGTTGGGAAAGCCGGGGGGAGGTCAAGTAAGGGGAAGAAAAGGAAACATATGTACTACTATTTGTAATACCTTAAACAAAAAGACAAAAAAAAGAATATGTATATCCCTGTACTCATTGTAGCCAAGATTTGAAATAGCCCAAGTGCCCATCAATCGATGAGTAGATAAAAAGCTGTTACAATTACACAATGGAATATTATTTGGCCATAAAAAAAAAGGAAATCTTACTCTTTACAACAGCATGAGTGGACCTGGAGAGCATTATGCTAAGTGAAATAAGCCAGTCAGAGAAAGACAAGGGCCATATGATTTCACTCATATGTGGAATCTGATGAACAAAATGAATTAACAAGTAAAATAGAGATAGCCTCAGAGAGAGTAGGCTGACAGCTGTTGAAAGAAAGAGTGTGTGTGGAGGGTAGGCTGGGTGAAAAAGGTGAAGGGATTAAGCAAAAAAGGAAAAACATGGACACAGACAATAGCATGGTATTGATCGGTAAAGTGGAGATTGGGGGAAGGAAGAAGAGTGTAAATATAGGGGGAAATAAATGGTGATGGAAGGAGATTGACTCAGGGTGGTGAACATATAATACAATATACAGATGATATATTATGGAATTCTATAGCTGAAACTTATATGATTTTATTAACCAGTATCACTCCAATAAATTCAATCAAAAATTTAAAAAGTAAAAATAAATTAAAAGGCTGAACTCTTAAAAATAGGGAATGAATTGGGAGTTCCAGAGGCTGGAGTATGAATGAAATCAGGAGAAATTGTTGAAAGCATATGAACTTTCAGTTATAAGATAAGTAAGTTTGTGAGAACATAAAGTAGTATGACTACATCCACTGTACTGTATACTTGAGGGTTGCTAAGAGAGTAAATGTTAAATGTTCTCACCACACACACACACACACACACACACACACACAAATGGATAATTATATGATGTGATATGTGTTAACTAGCCTTATCATTGTAATCATTTTGCAATATATACATGTATCAAATCATTATATTGTACCTGTACCCTTAAACTTACACAATGCTATATGTCAATTATATTGCAATTAAGGTAGGAAAAAGGAATAAAAGAGAAAACACAAATTACAAATATCAGGAATGAATGGTGGAACATTATTATGTATATTATAGAAATTTAAACATGTGTATGATAAATTTAATAACTTAGCTAAAATACTCTACTACTTTGAAAGACATAATTAACAATAAAAAGGATGAGTAAGAAAAAAAAGAAAGATATAATTAACAAAAAAGACTCAAAGACTTAAATAATGTTATTTTATAACTAATAAGAAATTAACTTATTAATTAACAATGTTCCCACCAAAAAAAATCTTGGCTCAGATGGCCTCATTAGTAAATTCTATCAAACATTTAGGAAGAAAATTATATCCACCTAATGCACACAAACTCGTCTAGAAACTAGAACAGTTCTTAATTCAACTTACAACACTAACTTTATTCTGATACTCAAACTAGACAAAGATATTAAAGAAAAAGTATAAGTCAACCAATTTTTCTATACAAATTGTGCTAAAATAACTGAACATTCATGAGAAAAAGAGGAACTTCAATCTTTATATCGCACTACATACACACACACAAAAAGAACACAAAAACATAACCTAAAACTCACTGTAGATCTTAATATAAAAGTTAAAAGTTGTGTTCACTTCGGCAGCACATATACCAAAAGTTAAAAGTATAGGACTTCTAGACAAAAATACAAAATCTTAAAGTAGGCAAAGATTTCTTAGGACACAAAAACACAAATCATAAAAGAAAACTTTTAAATTAGACTTTATCAAAATTCTGTTTTGTACAAGACACCATTAAAAAATGAATGGCAAGCAACAGACTTGGACAAAATAAATATTCACATTATATATATATGATGGCAACTTTTATCTAGAATATACTATTGATAAGTCTTATGATTCAATAAGAAAACATCTCAGCTTTGTTAAGAAATGGAAAAAGGATTTGACTAGAATACAAAGGAGATAATGAGTGACAAACAAGCATGTGAAAATATGCTCATTATCACTAAATCATTAGTCTATCAAGAATCAATGATCAACTAATTAAAATCATAATGAGATACCATTAAAATGCATAATGATTAAAATCACAAAGAGTCGGCAAGGATCTAAAGTAACCAAATGCTCATAGATTGCTAGCCACTTTGCAAAATATTTTATGCATTTATATAAAATGAAACTAACACATACCATACTACCAGCAATATCACCCAACAGAAATGAAAGAATATTTCCATACAAATCATTATACATGGATGTTCCCGAAAGTCCTATCCATAATAGCGAAAACTAGAAACAACCTAAAATGGGATATTCCTATGAAATACTATTCAGAAAAAAAAAAAACCCTACTAATATACACAACATGGATGAACCTCAAAAACAATGTGCTCAGAGGCAAGGAACCTAGACACAAAAGAGTAGCCACTGCGTAAGTTACTTTAAATGAAACTACAGAAAATACAAGTCTAATCTGTAATGATAGAAAATAGATCTGTGCCAGGTAAGGGGGAGAGAGGGTGGAGGTTGATTGTAAAAGGAAACATGGGGATTTTTTTAGTTAATGGAAATGTTGATATCTTGATGGTGGTGGTGATTACCCGGTTATATACATTTGTCAAAATTCACCGAACCATACACAAAATAGAAGCACATTCATTGTATTTAAATTATACTAAATAATGTTTTAAAATGTACTCATGGGAATGTAAACTCTTCCAGGAAATAGAATACTTCTTAACTCATTATATAAAACCAGCATTATTTTGATACCAAAACTAGGCAAAAGTATTAAAGTTCCAACTACTTTAGTGTATGTTTATTATTAACCTGCTATTATGAGAGCACAGCATTGTTCACTTAAAGACAATTAGTGCCCTGGCTGGTTTGGTTCAGTGGATAGAGTGTCCGCCAGCTGACCAAAGGGTCCCAGATTGGATTCTGGTCAGAGGCACACAGCTCAGATGCAGGCTCCTCCCCTCCACCAGGCACTCACTGGTTAGGGTGTGTGCAGGAGGCAACCTATCAATGTGTTCTTCTCACATCGATGTTTCTTTCTGTCTTTCCCACTCTCTTCCACTCTCTCAAAATCAATGAAAAAATAACTTCGAATGAGGATAAAAAAATTAAAAAATAAAAACAGGTACTTTCACCAGAAGAAGGGAAATCTGGATGGATGAAAACAGTAATTGGAGCTTCCTAACACATATATCTTTCTTTACAATCTTATCCTGAAGTCTTGGCATATTTCTCCTCTTTCAAAAAAAAAAAAAAAGTCATCTCCCAGTCAGTCTTCTATAGAAAGCATATCCCAACTGGTAAAACCAAACACTGACATTGACTTCTGAAAGTAAGACTGATACACATACCCTTACAGCTTTCAATACAACTTTTAACACTTCTTCACATTTTCTGAAAACCAGGTTTATAGTTCACTCAATCACTATTAGTTAATAAATGAGCTGTCACATCTAAAAGATGTGTGGCCTTAAGACCTATTCTTATTTGCAAAAGAAATCAGACATATACAATGGTAGAGGGAGCAGCCTAAGGAAATCGCATCCACACATCATGATGAATATAAAATGTAACATGTTGCTATTCTTGCTTTACCTTTCCCTTTTCCCCCTTTCAAAAGTATCAGACATCGTGTCATTTCAGTCCTGCAGACTTCAATGTGCATCCTTTAAAAATATGAATATTTTAATATCTCTTTTTAAAATTATTTTTGTATAGTAGGAATACATTAGATAGTTTTCTCACTATAACTAGAGGTGTGAAACTATGGCAACTATATAATTAATGAAAAAAATCTTTCAAAGAACATTCTTTTCTATACAGTTTCATTAAGTGCCTTTGGCTTATAGCCTACATTAGAGGTAGACATGCCATTTAAAAATAGCATAAACCTCAATTTTTCATTTGACGAGGAAACTAACTTCTCGCTTTCACAAAAGTAAGGAGAAAAATAAAAGTAGCCAAAGAAAAAAGCTATCCCGTAGCTGTTTAAAATGGTATTATGTCCCTACATGAGCAAGCACTGGGCGCAAAACTACATTCTACACCATTTTTTTAAAAGGTAGACAGTGTTCACACAGTCCAATGACTTAGTAGGGGCACTTTTCAGTAATCAATGGTCAAATATTCTTCATTGTGATGAATGTGCGGACTTCATCATCTCACTTAACATCCACCCTACTAAACAATACAAATTACAAAAAAGTTCACTATACATTATCTGAAAAGTAAACTTGATGTTCATCATGGCTATTGCTTTGTTTCGGAAGAACAGAAAGCACTGTATTTTAATTACATGAATTGTGCCGGACTGACGTGCTGGGTTCCTCAAAGCTAAACCCTAAAATCTTAAAAGCAAGTAAAGGGCTCTTTATCCATGAAATAGATTTTCCCTTACTGACCAAATACAATTTGACATATTGAAAAAGATAACATATTAATCACATCCTACCTACTTGTCTGGGGAAAAAGGAATAATCACATAGTAATCAACTGGACATGGAAAGAAAGCTAATTTCCAGTCAGTCAAATAATATTTTTGAATGGAAGCATTTCTTCTGGATCTCATTATAAAGCATTCTGTGTATCCCCCAATACCGATTTCTAACAATCACACTACCAAACAATTAGCAATGAAAAAAAGTTATTCAAAGAAACATAAATCTTAAGAGGTATATTCTACATCTTGCACATTCCTCTACAGAAGGTATAAACCATTCATCTTAGGGAAAATTTAAAGGAATTACCCATTAGGCCAACCACCAACAAAAAAAATTGAGGGAGCCTGAGAATAGTTCAGTTAGAATCTTAATAAAAGATACAGAGATAAACCCTCAAATGGGCTATGTAAGTATGTACAAGAAAAGGGGATTTACGAAGCATATGCTGGCATTGACTACCGTGAACCGCATGAAGTAGTAGTGCTCCCATACACACATTACTCATCCATGCTATGTTGCTTGTCCTGACCTTTCGATTTAATGGAATCTAACAGAACTTATTACATCCAGTCTGGTTGCATAAGATGATGACAGTCATTAATGAGCTAAATTTTTAAGTGCACTGAAGATAAACTGCCTGCATAAGAAAGGCTTTTCCCTTTTGTTCCCCTGCTGTTTATTGCAATGGAAACTAGAACACCAATATTTTTAGGACTTTATTAAAAGTGTAATGTTGATTTTCCCCCATATCTGAAGCAATCCCGGGTTTGAAACTTGCTGATTACTTACGGTTACCTATAAATTAATACTAATTTGGTAAAATTTAAATTGCAATTTTCCAAATAACGCAACAGACTGATCCAATTTTACTCTCCTCTTTCAAGGAAGAAAAAAAAAAGCTAAACTATAAATTTATCTCAGGAATGATTCGCTAAGGCAAGTGTATAATAAACATTCATTTTTATTTGTTCTTTTTCCCTCACCCATTTTTTTATCAAAAAAAAAAAAAGCAGGCTGTAAAACTGAGATCATACAAATGTCAGGAGCTCTTGCAAATAGATTGCTTGCTTGACATAAAAATGTTTGACTATCCTTTTAAAGTTTTCAAACTCCTCTCCCTTCATATGAGCAGGCTTTTACATTTACTACTGCCTGTGTTTGGAGTAAAGAAAGGAGGGTTTTATAGATGAGAGTTGGATAGGACAGTTTTGGGCCAGATAGATTTAAAACAAATATTAAAAACTAAATCCTCTTATAAAGTAGTAAGGATGATATCTCACTACTCTTGGAACACCATTTCTTTCCCTCTTTTTTTAATGACACACAAGCACACCTGAAAATATAAGTCACATAGCAATGATCGCACCAACTTTATGCCTGGAAAAGACGTTCACAAGCTGTACGAAGAGGGAAAACCCAAAGCAAATTTTATGGAACTAGTGTCAATGATGATTTTAAAATATAAAGGTGTTGTCACTCGAGGAAAAGAAAGATCGTTTCAACAATTTAACTTTGAGGAGCCGGGTGTTGAGTAGAGGACGCTAAAACTAAATTACTGCGCATGCACATATATCACAAAACTTAAGTGTGATGTATTCACCACTCGGAGGATACCAGTCATGAATCAGAAAGATTATTTAACAAGTCTCCAGTTCTTAAGATGATTTATCCCAGCACCCTACATGATAACATTCTCTACTGAAATCAGACAAAAAGGCAGTAAAATATGGTTGAGCACATGTGTTCCACACAGTAGTTATGAGTTGCTCAAAGGAGTGGAGCTCTAAAATTTATTTTGATTTTCTTAAACTCACTCACTTGTGACCAATCTCATGTGCAATGGTAAAAGCTGAACCCAGGCCAATGTCTTCATTAATGCTGCAGCTCCTTTCAGGCTCACACATTCCAGCCACAGAGGCCAAGCCTGAATAAACAGAAGGAGACACAAAGGGTCAAGCCAAGGTGTTTCAGTCTTAAAAAGCCCATACTTATAAATGCCTGGATTCTTTTTAATAACCTCCATGCACAGAAGGAGCAGTTGGCAAAAGGTTAACTTTCTAGTCATTTGCAAAATCACTGGGGGGAGTTTCACTTTGCCGGCTAGACATTAATATTTTTTGAACTGCAGTCAGTGCTGGAAAATGTCTAGACTAGGGGTTAGATTTATAAATTTTACTTCTGGTAACTTGGGACCACCTAGTAACTTGAGCCAGAAGAGGGAATTCAAGAAAGCATTTCTATTTTAACATTCTTTAGGCTGTAGAAAGCAAAATATATCCACATTATTTTTCTAAAGAGATCTGTTTAAGTTTAGTGGGTTCATAAAAATATACAAGCAACTTTTTAGTTACCAAAAAAAAAGGGAATCCCAAATGGTTTTCTAAAATGACATTTTTATAAAAACAAAAATGAATGATTCAAAAGAGAAAAAGGAGAAATGTTAAAGACAGGAGGTTGTTGCGTATTTTTAATCTTCTGAAATTAGTCCTGATACTAATGCAACAATTTCTTTAAGTATTTTAATGGTAGGAAAGTCATTCACATATTCAATTTAGTTCTCCCCTCTCCCATCCCCCTTCGATGCCTTAGAGTTATACTAATAAAGAAAAATTACGGCGTAACTTCACTGATTCTAGTGAAATGTTTTTACTCAAAGTATTCTTCCTTAGGAAATGTCAGTATGTAAAAGATTTAATTATTTACTTCCAAATGAATATCATGCTCTGTGAATTCGTATGCAACTTTAAAACAGTGCTTAGAAAAAAATCATTTTTGTACAGAAGATAAAATGTTATGTGTTGCAAGGAAACAGATGCCAAATCATACTTACCACACATAGGGGCGAAAGTTATTTATAAGAAATTGAAGGAAAATCAGGAAAGACTCTTAATATGTTATTAGTCTACTATCATCAGCCAAATATTAATAATTATCCTCCCAACAACAATGATTTGAATCCAATTCAATAAACATTTATCTAGTGCAATAAACAATGTTCTATGCTGGTATAATTCCCCAGGTGCACCAGTAAAAGCCATTCAATTCATACTTTTATTGACGAGAAAGCTCTAGAAATTGTTTCTCTGGATTTTCTAATATGAAGCATCCACATAATAACCACATTGTAACAGAGATAAGGTTAGTGCTGGATTTGCTAATAGACTGTTTACTTTTCCTACTGTTTTATGTGGAAGAGGCAGCAGTTGGGGAAGGGGTTAATTTCTGTTTCACAGAGTTATAAACACTAGTGTTACCCTTGTCCTGCCTTAAAAGTCTTAGGACCTGAAGAAGAGGAAGTGAAAAGCGGGACTCCACTGGGAGAAAGAGAGACAGAGAGAGAGAAAGAAAACAAACAAACAAAAAGTTTGCAGTATATTAAATGGCTTCAAGCTTTTGGGTTTAACAAGGTCCATGATACGGGACAAAAACGCCACTCAAAACCCTGTTTCAAGCTTTATTAAATTTGGTTTAAAAATATATATTAATAAGAATAATTATTGTTAAATTAACATTTCTTACATTTCCCAAAATATATTATTCCATGGGCTAGCTTTTTGTTTGTTGTTGTTTGGTATGTGCCATGTGCTATATTTTTCATTGAGAATTTTCAGTGACTCCCCAAGGTGTATTTGTAAGCACTGCTTTACCTCTCTGCATCTGATATAAAATTGTTAACTCTACTAAAAGGACAATTTAAGAAAGAATATATTTTGGAAATTACTACTACTTGTTGAAAATATAAAGGTAAATCTTAACTAAAATGAAAGAATAATTTAAATGCTACTGCATTTTCACAACCCCCCACTATTTTCTGTTTTCCTATAAAATCAAAGCTGTCAAAGTTCTTATGTGTGATTGTGTTAATAGGGGTTTGATTACTATTTGGGTCATTTAGATTTCCTCAGTTTGATGGCCACAGTTTGCACCCTTAAATCTACTTAGCTGGGTTAAAATTGGTCATCAGAAGTACTAAGTAAGCAAGAGAATATACAAGCATCAGCCCAAAACCAACATGAAAATCACTAGCATGGCCATTCAAAAAGAAAAAACCTGCTCACTTCTGTACTGATAATGTATTTTCCACATAAGGTCAACACGTGTGTGTGTGTGTGTATGTGTGTATACGTGTACATATAATATAGTGTATTCAGTTTTCACTATGAGAGAGTATAAAAAATAATTTAGAATGATTTAAAATTTGAAAATTTTACATTGAGCTTGGAAATGGATTCGTGTGTATTGATTCTAGAAATTATTAAACTAAAAATTTGAACACATTATCTTAAAAAAATATAAAAGAAGGGGGTAGGAAAATACCTCAAATTTACTTTAATAAAAATGGCAATAAAAGTTCTAAGCAGTGTTATTACTGGGACAGTGTTCTTCAATGTCCCAATGAAGAATATACCTCAATGTAAATTATCTATCTTCAAAAAGCAGAACAGGATATGTATACATATACATACACACATTCTGGCTTATACCTTCTTTGAGGCTTAGTGTCTACTGTACTTAAAGTTGACTAAGCTCTTAGAGTAAATGCTTGCAGAATTTGAACAATAGAAAAAGGAGGCTAAACAGTATAATCTCCACATTAAATAATAACAGCTGTTCATTTTTATACTACTTCTTTACTAAACACCTTTATATTTTCTTACTTAAATGATTTTAACAACATCCCTGTCACAGAAGGACAGACACTACTTCTACTTCATAGATAAAGAAATTGAGGGACAAAGAGCTAAAAAAAACTATGAGAGGCAATGTACTGAAACTGTCAAAACCAGGCGTTTATTTCTGGTTCAGGATCCCTTCCATTGGGTTACATTGGTCTTGTTAACCTAAAATACTACAAATAAAATCTTTCTGATGAGAGCTCTTCCTGGATGATGCTTTTTAACTAGCAAACTTCTCCACTGTGATACTCATCCTTCGCTAATTGAGATTTCTTCTTTAGCCATAAATCCCGAGGGAAATGAGGTAGGAGAAGACGGGAAGGCAAGTAAAATCATCAAGAGAAATTTTAATCTCTGAAGAGATGATTCACTGAACACCCCAGGAAGTTGGGTAATACTTTTTCCCCCGACTCCTATTTTAATTTGATCTTAAAACATTCTGATGAGGCACATAGGAGTAGATTTTAAAATTATTCCTTGACAGGTAAAAAGGTTGAGATTTGTCATGGAGAAACTAGATAATTCACCTTCAGTTGCTTAATTTCTGGGTCTGATAAAGTCTCCTGACACTAAAAAATAACATTAAAAAAGTTTCCATTTCTTAAAATAACTCTATTTGCTTAAAATATGTTTTACTGGAAGTTAATGTAGTTCACTTTTATCAGTAAGAAGTTACGATCTGCAACAAAATGTGATTTTTTTTAAATTCTAGATTATCAGACAATTCTTTAAAAAAAAAAAAACAAATGATTTGGGGGCACAAAGAAATATAATTGTATCCAGTGTGGGTGACATTACAACTTTGCTCTTTTTTGTTCAGGTACTAAAAATTTCCAATAATATCTTAATATATGGGGATATACTATTTTCATCAAACTGCACCATTCCCCCAATAAATAAATAAATAAATAAATAAATAAATAAATAAATAAATAAATACTGCTCTCAATGCTTTTCCCTTAAGTATCTCCAAAGTGGTTTTTGCCTTTCCTTTCCTCATCTGAAATTTAAAGATGTTGGTTGCTATCATTTGCTCTCAAACTCCTTGGTATTTTTGGAAAATACATTACATGAAAATGAGTGGCAACTTCTGATTTATCATTATTGTTTGATGATTTTTAATCACCTTCTAAGTTGTTTTTAATCATCATTCTACTTGTTTCCTCGTAGGTGGCATATCCACACAGGTTAGGTTCAACAGTTTATAGGAGTCATTTCAGATGTATCATGAAGGAAAATGACCAAATTAACAATAAAGAGCAAAGCCACTGGACCAAAGAGACAATTTGAGCTATCCTCCTTTAAGATAACACTTACCCAGTGTTCCACAGGGCTTATTTTTATAAGTGCAGATATCGTATCTAAAGAGGAAAAGAAAAAAAGAGAGATGAAATTTGTAATCTGATCAAATTTTTAAAATATTTTCACATATTCATCACATTTTTTTCTTGGAGCTTGGGTTGTCAGACCACAATCACTGCAATTCTGAGCAGCCAGCTGGAGTGTTGGCATTTTCAGCACTCTGGGGGACGCCGCTGGCTGCTCTATACTCACAGCCTCTGGCTACAAGCCAGCAGGACACCTGCCAGCAAGAAAGAAAGGTTAAAGTGGATTTTTGTAATTACAAGTTCCGCAAAAGCATCTACCTTACTGTCTTGAAGCTAGAATAGCTTGTCTGCAGATTACTTCTGCTTTTACAAAGAGTGAACAGGTAGTTGTTTAAATTCCCAATCTTTTCTGAACCTGCTGGAATATTTTCTTATTATAGCCACAGACAGTAGTTTATACTTCTAAGCTACAAGCACCATTTGGTGTTCATTCAACTTGAACAGGGGTTCTTATTGAATTAAATAAGAACCAGAGCAATAAAGCAATGGAAATAAAATGGATATTGCATAGTTTTCCTTGTTGTATGCCAGCAATTTTGCATGGCTAAAATGCAAATATTTTAAGAGATTTTATAGACAGCTAAATAAATAGCTCACTAGGAAGCTTTCCTAATGTTGCTCAGACTTTGATGCTGTGTTGCATTATAATGCAATACAAATAATGTCATTCATAAAGGACCATTGCATATTTTTAAAAGGATACATTTAGAATGCTAAATCAATATTGATGTAAACATTTATTTTTAAGCATTTTAAAAATATTCTTACAGGAGGAACCAAGATGGCAGCATAGGTAAACAACTATCATGCTGCCCCACACAACAATTTCAAAACTACATCTTAACAACAGAACAAGCATCATCCAGAATCACCGGAAAGCTGGCTGAGTGAAAATTTCACAAAGAAAAGTAAAGATAGGACACTGTGACTCAGAGTAGTGGTGGAGGGCAGCGTTGAAGATACACACGGAGTCAGAGGTTTGGAGCTCTGCGCGCGCACGCGAGAGGGCAGAGAGGTCAGGCAGCTGCAAAGACAAAGGCGTCCCACTGCACTGATTCCCCAGTTCTAGGCGAGGTCCGGGGAACCCACACTCATACGGGGTGAAACTGGACAGTAGGGAAACTGAAACTCGGGCACTGCAAAGATCTGCAAGCTTGTGGAGAGTGCCCGTAAACTTGGGAACAGCAGAGTTTCGCAAGCACGCAGAGAGGACTCGTGACTTGCTCTCTCATTCGGGAAACCACCAGACTGCATTGTTTTACAACCCTGGGTGAGACTTTGGGTGTGAAGACTCATTTGGGGAGAGGCTGAATTTTCCAGCAGCGGGCAGTGGGTAGAGCTCGGTGGCAGCTCTCTCTCAGAGGTAGGAGCAGCCATTACCACCTGGCACAGAGACCAAGGTGCCGCATAGGGCAGAGCTGACGGAAATTAAGGCTGCCTGCTCAGCCTGGAGACTCCGCCCATCCAACCTGAGCACAGCTGATCCTCACAGCCAATTGGCCTGGAGGTCAAACCCTCCTAGTGATAACAACAATAATCTAGGCTTAACTTCAACAAGACTGTGCAACTCATAAAGGGCTGCAACAAGAGTATCCATCTCAGATAACTAGGGAGGCTGAGCCACTGTCCCTTAGAGGACATCTACTGCACAAAGCTAATTGACCAACTCAGGGAAACAGCCACCATGCAGAGACATGGAAAAAATCAGATGTGAAAGAAATGGAGGAAAAAAGACTGGACATAGAGTTCAAAACCATGGTTATAAGATTTTTCAAGAGGCTCCTAGAAAAGGCCGAGACCTACAAGGAAATGAACAAGACCTATGAGGAAATGAATGGAGACCCTCAAGGATATGAAAAAGGACCAACTAGAAATTAAGCATGCACTGACTGAAATAAAAAATATTACACAAAGACCTAGAAGCAGTCTAGAGGACTGCAAGAACCAAGTCAAAGATTTGAAATACAAAGAGGCAAAATCCATTCATCCAGAAAAGCAAGAAGCCAAAAGAATCCAAAAAATTGAAGACAGTGTAAGAGGCCTCTGGGACAACCTCAAGCGTACAAACATCTGAATTATAGGGGTGCCAGAAAAAGAGAGAGAGCAAGATAATGAAAACCAATTTGAAGAAATAGTGACCGAAAACTTCCCACACCTGGTGAAAGAAATTGACTTAAAAGTCCAAGAAGTGCACAGAACTCCAAACTATAGGAATCCAAAGAGGACCACACCAAGACACATCATAATTAAAATACCAAGAGCAAAAGACAAAGAGAGAATATTAAAAGCAGCAAGAGAAAAACAGTTAGTTACCTATAAGGGAGCACCCATACGATTGTCAGTGGATTTCTCAACAGAAACGATGCAGGCCAGACGGGAGTGGTAAGAAATATTCAAAGTGATGAATAGCAAGAATCTACAACCAAGATTACTCTACCTAGCAAAGCTATCATTCAGAATTGAAGGTCAGATAAAGTGCTTTGCAGATAAGAAAAAGCTAAAGGAGTTCATCACCACCAAACCAATATTATATGAAATGCTGAAAGATATTCTTTAAGAAGAAGAAGAAGGTAAAAATATAAATTATGAACAACAAATACACATCTATCAACAAATGAATCTAAAAATCAAGTGAATTAATAAGCTAATGAACAGGATAAACTGGTGAATGTAACAGAATCACGGACATTGAGAGGAAATGGACTGACAATTCTTGGGGAGAAAAAGGGTGTGGGACGTACAGCAAGAGACTGGACAAAACCCATGCACCTATGGGAGAGGGCAGTAGGGGGAGGTGAGGGCGGAGGGTGGGATGAGTACTGGGTGGAGGGGAAATATGGGGGGGGGGGAAGGGAAACAATGTAATTAATAAACTGAACAATAAAGATTAAATTTTTAAAAAAAGAAAAAACAGAAAAAGAAAAAAATATCTATTCTTACAAACTTATTTTTTAAATAAAACACATGTTTCTAAAGTGAGAATAAAAACTAAATTTTAAAAGACTGAATATTTTATTTGCCTATGTTTTAGCCTAGAAGTACAAAGCTTTTTAGTTAAAAAATAAAATTTCACAAACTGAAGGAAAATCCATGTTGTAAAAAGTTCTCATTTATGTATATAATGGTTAGTCCACATGACTGGGGGAACGGGTTAGTAATTAATCCCTTAGTCATCTCTTCATCTTCATCTTGTTTAAACTCTATAAATGTCTCCTCACATTTGATTTTGTATAACTTTTCTATTTTGACCATTCACACACTCATTGTCTATCTTCTCTTGTAACTGGTAAACCAACAGGTTGTAGTATCGGGTACACTCTTGAGTGTACGATATAGAGAGGGCACTTGTATTTAGCAAAGCACCAGAAAGTATAATCTTGGTGTCAAAATCAATTTATCTCACAATCATACTGTGTAAATGCCTATGATGTTACATAGACACAACCCATACCCGCAGTCTGTAAGAAAATGTAAACAAAGACATTTTATAAAGGGTAATGCAGATAAAAATGTTTAAGCAGAACCTATTTCCAAATCCTCAGCTTCTACGTTTGCTTTTCCTAAAACTGGACTGCCTGAGAATGCACGTGTTAGCCATCAATTTACCTTTCGTCTTTTGCCTTTCACAACCACCCTGATTCTACTTTACAAAAAAAAAAAAAAAAAAAAAAAAAAAAGCGTACTTCTCACCCATCCCAATCCTCATAATGGTATATTGCTCCTGGGTGTAGAAGTCTCTGGAGCATAATGCAAAGGAATAATTCAAGAATTCGTGAATCCTAGGGCATAATCTTTTACAAAACAAGAAAATTAAAGGGTGCAATGCTTATTTCATCCTGGCAAGACTCTAATTCTTGGTACCTGTCTGTCTGATTGCTTATAAGCCAGTCTATATATCCCTCTCTCAATTAGAATTCAGATGTGAAATTGTCATGAACTGTTTTAGCATATTCATTTGAAATAAAAAATAAAGCCAGGCTTGTTATTGACAGACAATAAGTCTGACTTACCCAAGTAGTTTGGCAATGAGGACTGACTTAGGCAATCAGATTACATGGTGAACATTTTTTATGACTCAATGAAATAGGCAACTCCAAACTTGTAACATTTATTTAAAGTACATCTACATCATATCATATGTTTTTAACTAGTCTCTATAGCTATGTAAGCTTATGATTAAATAGGTATTTTTAGATATCAACTTTATAATGTGCAAAGTGGTACATCATTTTTCAAAATTATTTTAGGAGTCAAATAAAGCAAAATGTTTGAAGATCACAGACAAATACAACTTATATTTCCACCTCATAGCAGTCTTTTCTCACCTTCTCTTGTTGCGCTCATGCTGCCTACACGTTTTATGTTATACCTCTCTTGAATATTATTTCATTCTGTCATGACTGGTCAAAATACCTGTGTTAAAGGTTAAAGCCTTCAACAAATAATGCAGACTAACATATTTTAGACTAAGGTAATTCTATTTGCATTTTCCTCAGTTTTCCCCAGTCCTCTGATGTACTTGCAGAATTCTCTGCAGGATATTCTATAGGAAAAAGCCATCCATTCTTTTTAGGCTTTTGCATTCAATTCAATTCACACTGTATCCTTCTGTATTCAATATTCAGAGAGAGCAATTATTGCTTTCTATGCATTACCTTTAATACCGAACAGCAACATTTTTTACATTCATTCATTCAAACGTGGTTTTGCTGAGCATCTATCATGTGCCCAGGTTTAGTGCCATATACTAGAGCCTACACATAGATGGATAAGTAAGTTAGTTGTGTTCTACTTGGGAAAAGACATATAAGCAGGTGAGTTGCAAAATACTGTGGAAAGATGATTAAATAAATGTGTTTTTTTTAAAAGTTAAACTTACAATAGAGTCAATACTCATTAGCTACTATAATAATTATTATTGTTATAGTCAGGTTATATACAAAACTAGAGGCCCGGTGCACAAAATTCGTGCATGGGGGCGGGGGATGTCCCTTAGCCCAGCTTGCACCCTCTCCAATCTGGAACCTCTCGAGGGATGTCCGACTGCCTGGCTGTCAGACATTCTTCTCACAATCCAGGACTGCTGGCTCCAAACTGCTCACCTGCCTGCCTCCCTGATTGCCCCTAACTGCTTCTGCCTGCCAGCCTGATCACCTGCTAATCACCACCCTGCCAGCTTAATTGATATCTAACTGCTCCCCTGCCAGCCTGTTTGCCCCCAACTTCCCTCCTCTGCCAGCCTGGTCACCCCTAACTGCCATCCCCTACAGACTTGATCGCTCCCAACTGCCTTCCCTGCTGGCCATCTTGTGGTGGCCATCTTGTGTCCACATGGGGGCATGATCTTTGACCAGAAGGAGGCAGCCCTCTTGTGTGTTGGAGTGATGGTCAATCTGCAAATTACTCTTTTATTAGATAGGATAGATGCCTGGTGCATGGGTGGGAGCCAGCTGGTTTGCCCTGAAGAGTGTCCCAGATCAGGGTGGGGGTTCCCTTGGGGCAAGGGCCAGCCTGGGTGAGGTGCCTGTGGAGGTTTGCAGGCTGGCCACACACCCCAGCGACCCAAGTGGAGGCCCTGGTATCTGGGATTAATCTATGTCTACAATTGAAACTTTGTAGCCTGTAGTGGAGCCAAGCCTTCTGCTCGCTCCAGGGCGGCAGCCATTTCTGTATGAAAGTTTGTAGCATTGAGTGGAGGCCTAGGCCAGCAATGGCAGGCTGAAAGCTCAGCTTCCTCCGTTGCCAGGGAAACCCAAGCCTCTGTTCTCTCCAGCTCAGTGGATGCCACCATTTCTTTATCTTTTATAATTGAAACTTTGTAACATTGAGTGGAGGCCTAGGCAGGCAATGGCAGAGGGAAAGCTTGGCTTCCTCTGTTGCCGGGGAAACCCAAGCCTTCCTCTTGCTCTCAGTGGCAGCAGCCGTCTTGGTTGGGGTTTATTTGCATAATCTGCTCCTGATTGGCTGATAGGTGTGGCTCTGGGCATGGCTTGTGGGTGTGGTGAAGGTACGGTCAAATTTGCATATTACTCTTTTATTAGATAGGATGCCATGGAAATTCAGAGGAAGGAGTGGTTACACAATACAAACCAGAAAGATTTATTTAGGACATAACACAGATTTTTAAGACTTAGATAAAATAAAAAGGAAAGGTATTTCATGCAGAAAATAGAAGAATCAAAGTAACAGAGTCTGGAAAGGGTAAGGTGCTTGCAGGGAACTATGAGAAATCTAAAGAGGCTGAAACACTGACTGTACAGAGTCAATTATAAGAAAATGAATTGAGAGAGTTGGTGCTGGGAAAACAAATTACTAAGTACCTTGAATGCCAAACCAGATATGTGTTTTTCTACTGGCAAAAACTTAGAAAATAGTTTGCAAAATAGGGGAAAAATGTTTAAGTATATTTATATGAGTGTGTATATAAATTTGTATTCAGATAAAAGTCTGGAAGAATTATGGTGGATACCTAAGGAAGAGGTGGGAGAGTAGGGAGATTATAATGGTTTTTATTCTATTGTATACATTTCTATATAACTAATATTTAGTCAGAACGTGTTTTAGCTATGCTCGTCTCTATCAACACACACACAAAATAAATTAATAATTAGACTAATGAATGTTTAATTAGTATTAAAAATGTGTCTTTCATTAAAGAAAGAAATTAGTGGTTTTCAGACTGGCCAAAAGATTTTAGAGGCATGCCCCCATTCTGCATGAATCAGACAAGGATTTACAAAACTATGTAGGCTGCACACTTAGGTAAAGCTCCAAGATTGTCTTGTGTGTCCACTCATTGATTTGGAGGATCCTGGTGCCAGATGACAAATACAAGAGTAACATAATTCTTCTTCCCACTCTCCAAACCCTGGAAGCAAATCAATCTCTAAAAAATCTTGACCAACTCAGATGTAGCAAGAGCTCTGAAAATTAGACCTGGCTACAAAGTATAGTGGAGTCCTAAGAAGTGGTAGAAAAGCTGAAATATAATTTAAAAAGGTTCTCTGCTTTCTGAATTTTGATTAAAAAAAAACAAAACAACACCCTATTACTATGGTACTTGTTTTGTTTCCTCTATATGAAAGAATAATAAAGGCCTCTGGGCAGATACAAAAAGAACTAAGAAACATAATCTTAGGCAATCCACACAAAGATAGGTACCTAAAGGAAATCAGGGTTCTGCTTTTGGATGACATGACTGCACACAATGTCATTCCCTAACCCTTAATTCATAACGCAGAACTGTCTGACTAAGATCAAAACCACAGAGATTGGTTGAATATCTGTTACTAAAGCACGGGTACACTTTCTGCTGTACTTTCAACTCTAATTTCCTAATCATTTTTGGTTAGGCATGACTAACAAAAGAAACTGACCAAAACATATAATTAAATTCCATTTTAAGGTCTGCAAAATATAGCACTACCTTACAATGATAAAATACCTGGATGGTTTCTTAAAACCTTTTCCAAAAATTATATTTCATTCTTATGTAAGAGAAACAGTCATTACAAAGAATCATTCCTTTCAGTGATTAAGTTTTAAAACAGAATGTATCAAAATCTAAACTTTGAGACTCATTGTTTAACAGTGAGTCACAGACTTACTTCCAAACAGAATGTCCTAGGTAGTGTGCTGTCTCATTTGTACTCTTAGAGGTGGTGGTAAAAGCCAAGTGATGTTGACACAGAAATTTTCTGCTTTTCTTTCTTACATGCACTCAGGTACCGGAATTATGAAACTTACTTCAGTTATAAAAATAATTGTAATAAAATAATACAGAAAAAGATATTTTAGCCCAATATATGCAAGAGAGCCCACATCCTAGCTGTCCCCACCCCAAATCCACATCCTTCTTGCATACAAAATACATTCGTTCCATCCTAACAACTTAACTCATCCCAATAAACTTGAGTCAACCCACAGAAGTGTTCACTCATTCCAGAATTAACTCTAAAGTCGAGAGTCTCCTCTAAGTATCACCTAAATCAGGTATGGGTGAGACTCTAGGTACAGTTTATTCGGAGGCAAAATTCCTTTTTATCAGTGAACCTGTAAAATCAGAAAAGCTATGTACTTCCAAAATACAGTGGTGGGACAAACATAGGATGGATGTTCTTATTCGTCAGAGAAGAAATCAAAAGAAAAAAAGAGGTGATGGGTCCCAAGTAAATCCAAAACCTAGCATAGCAAATTCCACTAGATCTTAAGACTCTAGAATAATCCTCTTTAGTTGATGCTCTGCCCCTCTGGACTTACTGAGGTAGCAGCATCACCACATGACTTTGTGGGGTGGTCCACTCCTTTAGCTTGGCAGCATGCTGCCCACATGGCTCTCCAAGGTGGAGGAAGACTTGTCTCCAAGGACACACACTCGGGGCCTGTGGTGAGAGTAGTAGCCCTGATGATCTCTGAATTGAATCTGGGGTCCTACTTTCTTCTTTTTGAAAGTATAATGTATGTTCACAGCCTTCCTTTATTCCCTCCTATTTTCTCTCCTCTAGTCCCAGTGTTTCTCCTGATATAATTCCATCTCTATGGATGGCTCTGTCAAATGGTTGGTTATTTCTACAGTTCATGCCCACACTGATCTCCTTATCAAATAGTTAATCAGCCACACTCTTAGTGTTCTCTTCCAACATACTTCCTCATTTTTTGCAATATGAACAGGGTGAGATTTTCCAAATCTTTAAGTTCCAGTTCTTTTTGCTCAACTTTCTCTCTTTCAATACATTTCTCTCTTTCAATACATTTCACACTTTATTATAAGCCATCAGGAAGAACCAACACTTTGCTTAGGAATCTCCTCAGCTCAATATCCAATTTCATCGCTCACAAGTTCAACCTTCCACAAAATGTTAGAACATGGACGTAATTAAACCAAGTTCTCTGCCAGTTAATAAGAACCACTTTTTCTCCATTATACAAAAACTATATTCCTAGTTTCTAACTGAGATATCACCAACCTGACCTTTATCACCCACATTTCTACCAACATTTTGTTCACGGTTACTTGTGTATTCTATATGAAGATAGAAGCTTTCTCTATAGCTCTCCTCTTTTCTCTCTGAGCTCTCACTAGAATTGCTTTTTAAAAAAATATACATTTTTATTGATTTCAGAGAGGAAAGAAGAGGGAGAGAGAGGTAGAAACATCAATGATGAGAGAGAATCATTGATCAGCTGCCTCCTGCACGCCCACACTGGGGATCGAGCCCGCAATGTCGATACTCAACCATTGAGCTATGCCAGGCCGGCCAGAATATACCTTCATAGAAAGTACCTTCACAGCAATCGTGGCTTCCTTCTAGAATGCAGTTCTAAATTCTTCCAGCCTCTATTCTTTATCAAGTTCCAAAACTTCCCATTTTTAGGTACTTGTTACAGCAGTACCACACTCCTCAGTACCAATTGCTGAATTAGTCAGCTTGGGATTCTCTAACAAAATACCATAGGTTGGTTGACTCAAACCACAAACATCTATTTCTCATAGTTATGAAGGCCAGGAAGTCCAAGATAACATGCTGACAGATTTGGTGTCTGGTAACGGGCCTCTTCCTGAAACAATTTAAAGATTATCATTCATATTGTGGGGATCTCACTCGGCCCACTTATCTAGCCTTAAGTCCACCTCTGTTCCTTCTCTGCAAACTCAAACCATATTTGCCTTCTTTAAATTCCTGAACGCACCATGTTTCCTCACCTCATGAACTTTGACCTTGCCATTCCCTCCATCTGAAACACTTTTTTTCCAACTCCACTCTCTTTGTTAGGTTACATACTACTCTTTGCACTGGTCAATGCGCATTCTCAAAGAAGTCTTCCCTGACTAGATGAGGTTCCCCTAATAAACACTTGTTGAGCTCCCTAAAATTTCCCTTCCTGGCTCTTCTCAGACTAGTAATTTCATATATGTGTCTTTCCCACTAGATTGCAAATTATTTGACATTAAGGACTGGTCTATTTTGTACAATTCTGTATCCCAGGAGCCAGTACAATGCCTGGAGCACAGTATGTGTTCAGTGTCTATAGAATAAATTCACTCTAAAAATGTTCTAGCCATTTATGCTTCCATAAACCCATTTCCCAATACCTGCCAACAATAGTAAGAAAGCTATTTTAAAAGCATCAAAACTCAGTTTGATAATGAAGTTCCTGTCTGTCAGGAAAGCAAAAATTATTTAAAGGTAGATTTCATATAGAATTGCCTTGGTATGTAGAAAGTGGAATATGCTGGTTTCATGCAAAATTTATATACTAGCAGATTTTTATTCATGGATTTAAAAATTAAACCAGTTTTTCAGCAAATATTTACTGAAAGCTTATCATGTGTTGGCATAAGGAAAAACATAAACAAGGCTAACATAACTCCTCATCTTAAGAAGCTTAGAAACTTTTCCAAGATCAGTAAAGGTTTCATTGGGCATTACCAAAAAGAGAAAATGTTTTCACACTTTTACACCATTGGAGTACAATTAATTGGACTGAACTTTGGTCATTTTAGTTATTTTTGTGTCATTTTCCTTTGTTCTTTCACATGAAATGGATAATTTAAGATGTATTCATCCACTTAATTTCAATCCTACTTACAGCTTCTTAATATATATCATAAATATCTCTTTGATACTTAATTTGAGATTTTAGATACTTAATTTCAGATTAATGCAAATAGCCTTTACCAACTGTACATTATAGAGAGCTTACTATTCCTAAAGCAGAGCTCTGCTCATGCTATTGTCTCACCCAAAATTGCAACTGTCTCCAAAAGCCTAAACATGTTTGGTTGGGGTTCAAGATCCCCTCAAAAATCTAGTTTACTTCTTCCTAGATATGTTCTCTACCCTAGCCAAATTTTACTAAATACTCACCACTCTCTAAAAATATCTTAATCTTCCCTGTGTCCATGCCTTGTATATACACTATCCTCCTCCCATTTCTATTGTGGAAGTTTAGATATCACTTCAGTTCAGATCAAATACCTCATCCATGTGTTTCACATTGTTTTATATCACCATTACTTACATAAACCTCATTTTCTTCCCAAAAGCCATTATCAGCATTTAGGGAATATAATAACACCTGACTATCACAAGAAGAAGATGAAAAGAAAAGGATGAAGTAGAGGGGGAAGTGGAGGAGAAGGAAAGCAATGACAAAAAACAATGACTGTGAGAGTTTAAATGGGTTTCTGATCCCTGGGTAATTTATATCTCTCATTATAAAATTATTGAATAGTATTCAGATTATGATTAAGTTTCTCATGCAGTTTAGCTACAGGGAAGAAAAGTGCTGATTATGCTAACTTGTATACTCTGGTCCATTGTCACATATTTTTCATTGTAAATTAATAATGAGTGGGACATTTTTATTTCTTATTAACAGTTTCAAGAGTTTGGTTAATTTTAAGTGTATCTTTTTAAGAGATGTGCATGCTGACAAAAATCAGATTTTGAAATCTCCAAGGTAAGGGCCGGGTTCTAGAATACATTAAATTCACCTAATTAATCAATGCCAACCTGAGAGATGTATGTCTCCTTTAGGGACTAGATAACAACCACGTATTTTTAATATTAAAATATTTACAACAATTACAGCACCTACAACAAAGATATATACAATTTTTAATAAAAATAGTTGATTTTCTAAGAAATAAAATAATTAAGTTTGTTGCTTAAAAAACAAATTATTCCCCTATAAAAATATGACTTTATTATTATGTTTAGTGTAAATTATATTTAACATCAACATGTAATGGAAATTCTTTATAAACAGTGAAAAATTGTTTGTCTTTTTATATTATTTATAATAAAAGGATAATTTACAGAAGTAACTTTACTACACCTAAACATTTTTTTCTAAATTTTTACTATAGCATCTTTTTAGTTACAGAACATACAGACCACAACAACTCTTTGCCTTCAAATAAAATACACAGCTTATTTTTGTCTTCTTGCTCAAAAACCTCAAAACCAAAGAAGCTATTTAAAGGAAGAGCATAATATACATGTAGGGCATTGCTCAACAAGCAGAAGAATTTTTCTATTGTTAGTCTATAGGTCTTTTAAACCTATCCACAAGCAACCAATGCTATGGCTTTGTTAGTATGTTGGTAGTTGATTTGCAAAGATGAATAATTTTTATTTATGGCCAAACTACTTAAGAACATTGATTTTGAAATTCTGACTGCATTTTTGCATTTTTTAAATGCACACAAAGGAACTACTGTTAGAAAAAAACACCACCACATGACTTTATCATTTGTAGATATATATGTAAAGCTAAAATCTTAATATATTTAAACTACAACATAATCATTTCTCTTTTTTATTGATATATACCACCAAATCAATGAACAAGCAACAGCTGTCAATTGTCTTCTAAAGCATGGTCTAACTAAGAGAAAGTGGAAAACGAGGTCATATTGACTCTTCTTGTGATTTAATGGAACATCACACTATAGTGTCTTATTATCAGAATTGACTATAACTTCTATATCAAGTCAACTAGACACATTTCCATAGGACTGATCATAGTCAGAATTTATTGATCAACGGTTAATTTTGCAAAGTCAGAAAAGAATTTTTTAATTCTTTAGTACCTAATGAGCTACTAAAGTGCATTTTGAATAGTTTGATGTTACCAACAGGATCTATAATGTTACAAAAGACTTCACATGTCTCATAGTCACTTATTCTAACATTCTAAGTGTAAAATTTTCTTATATCTAATCTAAATCCTTCATGCTACAGGTTAAGTTGATTACTTTTTGTTTAATATTCAGTGAAGATTAAAAACATCTGGTCTCCATCCTTTATGCATAAATTAAATGCCTCTTCTCTTCTCTAGAATAATAATAATCTCTACTACTTAACATTTTTTCATTTAGGTTTCTTTTTCAACCCTTTAATCATCTTTGTGGTCCTCCTCTGAACTTTCTCCAAGTTCACCATGTCCTTCTTAGTGGTGGAGCCCAGAACTCAAAACAATGCTTTCATAAGGCTCTGACCAGTGGCAAGTACAATGAGAAAATTATCAAGTTTCCTACATTCTTGATTCTTATTTATGTGACCTTGTGCTGTGTTTGCTTTAACCACAACAGTGCATTGTTAACTCATACTAATCTTATTATTCTCTTACTGCTAAGGGGATTTCCAACTTTACTTAAATATAGTCAGTTACTCATTTTTTGGATTTTTGCTATTTTTCCTCTCTAACCATACTGCATTATATTTGTCCCCTATTTTCTATTTCATTATCTTATTTTCTACCCAATATTCCAATTTGCAAAATTACTTTAGCCCATTCCACTTGCCAATAATTAATTAAGAATATTAGAACACTTACTCGTTACATGTCTGTAAGAAGAGTTTAAGTGTTCTGAAAAAAAACTGAGTGCCAGAATTCATTACCCTCTGAAAGTTATGATTATGATTATGGAGGCCTTGCTAAATTTGCTCCATCACTTTCAGGTCCCAGCCCAACACAAAAATCTCAAGGACTAGAGGATATAAGGTATGACAACCAAAATGCTTCCAAAACTTTATAGTCTCAAAGAGCTAGATTAAAATTCTCCAATATTCTGACCAGTTTTCTTTGCAAAAAACAATGAAAAGCTTGGAGTATCACACTATATTATAACTATTTGAGTTACTTTGCTCTACTTGGGCTTCTATTTTGTTAATAACCAAACAAGATTTGTTTGAGTAAGTTTACTGAAGAATATCAAAAAAGCATTTTAATGATAACCTGATTATATGTGGAGCTATGCCAAATAAAATAACAAGGAAGTTAAAACTGACCTGGTTTCCACTGTGTAGGAACTAGATATTTAAACACTACTAACATGGAAGTACACATAGCCAGACAGAATCTATCAAGTCATCTATTGCTATAACAGAGACATGAATTATAGATCATACATAGTTCAAAAGTAAATGTGCTTAAGAGATGGAAGACAAAGATCAGGACTTAACTGCCATGGAGAAAAAAGTAATCATGGTGTTCTATGCTCCCCATGAACAAAACTGTTCCAGCTAGCTTTTAAAAATATCTAGTGAGATCTAATATTGCTCTCTACAAAGTGTAGAAGCAGAAGATGTTTATAAGTTACAAAACAAGAAACACAGTTCTATTGTTTAATGGTATCGAAAAGAGAAATTGAAAATGATTAAATACAGTAAAAAGATGGGCATACAGTCAGTGGTTTAAATCAGTGAAATTATTATCCACAAAAGAAGCAAATAAAAGACAATGTCTAAAATAGACAAATCAAGAAATTATCATAAAACTATATTATTTATAAATAGAGATGAATTCCAAGAAATAGCATCAGAAAAGGGATGGGGAAAGAGACTGTTGCTTATTACCCTAATAATATATTATTTTGGTGTTTAAAAAATTTTTGCTCTATGCAACGTTGATTAAAACACAATTCATAGCCAAAAGAAATTTAGAATAGATTAGATGACAATATAAATAAATATTAATATAAGGCAGAGTATTCAATAATCATAGGAAGCTACTAATGTTTTTTCTTAGTTTAAAAATATACAGGCGTTTCCAGGTATACTATATATAATTGCTATTCTCTTATAATCCATTTGTTTATATATTAAACTTAGGATCTCTCTTTTTTTATAGTTGATATAATTTTGATTACAAGGGACATTATGGAAAACAGGATATCATTATATGTTAATAATAGTAACATTGAAAATGGAAAAGCAGTACATATATTTAATAACTATGTATGTTTCTATAGAAATTATACTGGGACATCCTTAACTTGAAGCAGAATATATATAATACAATGGTTCTACAATTTTAGCCTGCACCAGAATTACCCAGAGGACTTGTTAAAATGGATTGCTTAACTCAAACCCCACAGCTTCTGATTCAGCAGGTCTGCAGCAGGGTCCAATAATTTGTATTTCTAATAACTTCTCAGTTAATGCACAGGCTTCTAGTCCAGCAGTCAAACTTTGAGAGGCATTTATAGAGAAATTTTAAAGGTTCAAGTTCACTGCAATATTGTTTTTTGGAATACATAACATGTGTATGTTTAATATACTTATGGTTCTTCAAAAACACCAGTCAGTTTTAACCGAGAGGCCAATTTGTGAACTGAATACATAAAATGTGTATGCTTAATATATCTATGGTTCTTCAAAAAGTTTTAAATCAGAGGCCAATATATGAACTATAAAGAAAGAAATCAAAAGAAATTAGTGCCAGGGAGAAAATAGCAGCAATTCCTTTTATGTAGAAGACTTGTCTTTTTTTTTTTAATTCTTTATTGTTTCAAGTATTACATATGAATCCCTTTTACCCCATTGACCTCTCCCTGCTCATTCCCACGCCCACCCCCAGCACATGCCCTCACTCCCTCTAGTGACTGCGTTGATGGGTTATGTTTATATGCATGCATGCATACAAGTCCTTCGGTTGATCTCTCACCGCCCCCCACTCCTGTATCCTTTCAGCTCCACCACACCTCCACCCCGCCCTGCTGTCCCTCTGGAAACTTAGGGTCTCTTATCTTGACTCCACTTCCAATTAAAAAGTAGAGTAACATTGCTATCGTCAGTAGAAGAATGCTGTCTTTCAAATAATCTTAGCGATACTTCTCATAACCTGAAAGACTCTAAATGATCTGGCCTTGCCTACCTTCCAGTACTATGTTCCTTCTCAATCATCATGAACTGACCACAATGACCTACTTTCCCAAACATGCAAGTCTTATTTCAACCTGAGGATTTTTCCCTAGATCTTCAAATGAATGAAACTTACCTTACTGATATATTTCTGCATTCCATAATCAGTGCCATAGTAATAACAGGCTTACCATTATACTGTTATCTACAATGCATGTAGTGGCCTAAAACATTGCTTGTACTAAAGAAATGGCTTAAAATACATGACATTGGTATACAATGCTAATGGTCCCCAAGAAATTTTCCCACTTAGACCTCACAACAACCATCATGGTGTAAGAATCAAAAAGGTATTATTTTCATTCTATGCTTGAGTAAATGAGATTTACAGAAGTTAAATAACTTACCTAAAACCATACGGTTAGTAAGTGGGATTCTAATCCACAAGTTTCGTATTGCCCTTATCATTTGTTGAAGGTAACAAAATGAAAACTTTTACTTTTGAAAGGGAGAAAATCAGAAGATTCTTGTGCCCAATGTTTGAATCACTGTGGAGCACTATGTAAACATGAATTCTTGTTATTCTTTAGTTACTAGTTAAATAAAATGACTATGATATGTCCAGAGCCGGTTTGGCTTAGTGGATAGAATGTTGGCCTGCAGTCCAAAAGGTCCTGGGTAACCAATCGATGTGTTTCTCTCATATCAATATTTCTCTCTGCCTTTCCCTCTCCCTTCCATTCTCTCTAAAAATCAATGAAAAAATAGCCTCGGATGAAGATTTTAAAAAAATACTGTGATATTTGCCAATAATCAACATTTGGAAAATGCTTAAATTTAGATTAAAAACTGTGATGTTGCTCAAATTCCATCTTTGTGCGTATTTATTCATTTATTCAGCAGATAACTAATGAGAATCTACCATGTGCTGGGTACTGCTCTAGGTTCGTTTGAATACAACAGTGAAAAAGATACATAAGGGTTTCTATATCTTTGGCTCTTCTAAAGGGAGTTAGTTTCCCTATGATAGATCTGAATAATGTGAATTTTAATACTGTAAATATTAGAGCAAAAATATGTGAAAAGTAACTCAAAATCTCTATAGAAGAGTATTTAAACCTTTTCGTTCATTCGATTCTTAAATGTTAAAAGTATTAAATAATTAAATAATGTAAATTTACTTCTTTGGGAAAACCTAATAGAGAATATTAAGCCACTAAATATTTAATTTTATTCAACTAATTTATTTATAACTAGTTTACTATTTATTATGTATGTCAGACATTCTATCAAAATTCTTTTGAGCATCTATAATATATAAGAAAATATATATATATAATATTCTAAATTTTAATAAAAATGTTTTATCTTTGTGAGATAATTCAGAAATTTTATGCTACATATGACTAATACCATATAATCTCACTGTCCTTTTTGGACTAGTTTCAAATGCAATGTTAACAACCTCTTCCAAACATGTTCTAATTTTCTTGCCCTTTATCTCTTCTACATCTTTCTATATAAATATGACTAATGCAAGATTCACCTCATCCAAGAAGCATTTTCTGCTGACTCTTCTGTTGATCTCTCTGAGCTCTAGTTGCACTTAAACTATTAATTATATATTACTCTATAATTTTTCACTGTTCCTTTCTCCATTTAATTTTATCTTTCCAACTAGTTTGTAAGCCTACTGAAAGCGGGGGCAATGATTTCTACGACTTCTGTATCCTTCTTAACAAGGTTCCACCATTAATTCTACTTCTAGAATCATCCCACCCCTCACCTACTTGTATAACCTGTTTTCTCAGCTTTAAAATGGAGGGAATAATAGTAGCTACAGCTCCTAAAATTGTGGATAAATTTGGGTACATCATATATACTGTACATATTAACACAATTTTTAATAAAATGTTATCAATATTTTAATTATTACTGCTTTTTTAATATGAATAAATATTGGTGAACTGAGTAGATTAACCCCACCCAGTAGTTAATGGGAATTGGTCTTTTCCAATTATGTTTCATAATACTGCAACATCTTTTTCTTTCATCTCTTTATTAAAACTTAATCACAAATTCCAGATTGCATATCAGTAAACTGTATAACTTAGAAATAACAATAACTCTTTTACTAAAGATTATGAAGAAATTAACAATATCCTACTTTCTGAGATTCCCACTTAAGTAAAGTCACAAAGCAGACACTGAAAGATGGTATTTGCAGAATTATAACATAACTAATCGCAAGCTGGGAACTGCCTCACAGTTTATTCAGAATGTTCAACAAGGCTCTCCTTGGAGGTTGCTAACTAAGAAGTTATTAGCCTAATGTAGTTAGGATAAATGAAGTGTCAGGAAAGGTTTTGCGGCAAGTATGAAGGCCTATTTGGCTGGTAAATTTTCCCCATCTGCCAATTTAAAGAGTCCCCAACCTTTCTTGCAAAAACACTATTCTTTTAGTCTTATGAGCACTGTAAAAGTAGTCAACTTTTTAAAAGAATAGTTGTAAATCAAATTTGAAATCCCCAAAGTGCTCTTGCTGTTTGTTGGCCAAATCTAGTATATCTTCTAATTTTTTCCTCTCGTTCCTTGCCACTTACATTGCTTCCAAGACTAAAAATTTTTCTGAGCAAAAATTCTGATGGCCATTCTTGTGGATTCATCATTATCCAAGGGTGTGTTGCAATGTGATGTGGTGATGTTCTGTCACAAACTCATCATAATTGATGTGAATATCAACATGAGAAAAATGTGAAAATGAATCATTGCGCGAATATTTTTTAAATGTGATGACAATAATATGTTAAAACTGTACAAAGGCGAGGCAATAATCCAAGATGGAGACTTTTTTTAGACATGATTGTACTCTCACCAGGAACCATTATGGCAAAAAGAAAATTAAACTGTGAGACCCACATCTGGTATTACTGAACCAAGAAAAAGAAAGTTTGACCAAAGTAAAGACAGTCTTTTTCTCACTCAAGTTGAATTCCTTCTCCAAATCCATCTTCAGCTGTCATGGCTCTTAGCCACTTAAGTTTCAAAATAGTGACCACTTTCAGATTAAATACAAAGCCACCTTGAATAAACAGAATTGGGTTTTACTCTACCCAGGGGAAATGGTTAAACAAAGAGTAAACAAGATAAATCAAACACCCTCTCTAAAGTTTGGCCAGGGTTCTATTTTAATTTCATTAATATTATCAGCATTATTTTAATTAAAATTGTAGAGTTTGTGTTAGTATTAAAATAGGACTAAGAACATGTTTAGTAAAATTAATAATGCACTCTTCAGGACTGACGTTATTTCAGAAAATATGTCTAGAATGCATAATTGCTGTCATAACATTGGATTATATTTCTTAATTGTTTATTTTTTAAATTGCTTCCTTCCACCTCCTAATTTCATTGTTCATTTCTCACTCCTGCTATAACATAAGAACATACACATTCATGCAGTAAACTGCTGTGAAAAAAATCATTCATATTAGGAGATATTTTTACACCAGGGCTCTTCCTTTTAATAGGTATATTTTTAGCTTATATTTAAGTGATTAAAAATTTACACCATTTCTGGTTTTGTCAATGTATTTCATGCGTTCAAGTCATCAATACAGTTATTTTGCAAGCTTGACAATCAGAAAAATACAAGGAATCACAAATATATTAGAAAAAGACAGATGTGTCTAATAATTACCCACTAAAATATTATCAGTTGCAAATATGTTATCTTGAAATAAAACATTTTGTAGGTCTCTTACTAATTAGCTATCCTCAAAGAGAAGGAGCCCTGGTCTCGTCAAATAGGAGAACTGCCTGCCTCCCATTAGTGGCTGTGGTGTGACACTTAGGACTCTACCATCTGGTCAAATGAAAACTGCTATTCCTTCCCCCTTTGTTTATCTCAAAAGCATATTCCATAAGACTGGAAGACATGCGATATGAAAGGAGGTGCCAAACAAACGGACCCCACCTCCCAGGATCCAGACAGCAGCTGGCTAGCCACAAGGAGCCACGCTTTTCAGTTCTTGTTTTTGAGAAAATATTTTGCACCTCTTCTTGTTCAGCGTTTAATATCTTTTGTTTATATGCATTTTCATCACTGCCAAGGATCCCCTCTGCGTATGTCTCTTCAAATTAATTCAAGCCAATGGACACCACAGGAACATTTATCACTCTGTTCAAACTCTATCTTGCTGGGAAAGTGGAATTTATTAGGGATTTTAAGTTCCAACTAAATATTGTTGCAGCTGCTCCCTGAAGTTTTAGGTTATGTTAAAACTGTGTGTTTGGGAGGATGAACACTGAAGGTGTTCGGCTTTCTGCTTCTGCTTTCCTTCCATATCTCAATTCACCTTAATTTAGCTTTTTATTTTAAATGGAGATAACACATATTTTTCAGAGTGATACGATTCTTAAAGAAATAGCCTCTAGTGCAGGCTGGCATGCACGAACTGGTTTGGGCATAGAGTTTGCTGTGGGATGTGAAGGAGTGAAGGTAAAGAAGATGAGGGTCAAACAAATAATGAAAGCATCATTAATAAAATGTATTGTACTTAAAACTATGTATAAATGACTGCATGTGTTATAATTGTTTGGGAAGCAATTGGGTAATATGAATTTGTAAAAAATTAATGAAATTGTGAATTTTAAGGCAATATTATATTTGTAATTCAAAAGTGTTCTTATTTCATTCACACATTAAGAGTTTGCCATGACAAAGCACTATGACCTAGTCCTTTAATCTGGAGACCTAAGAAAAATGGTGAATGTTGTGATAGTTTAGACAAGTAAGTATGCCCTTGAAGCAACTCCAGATTTATCTATTTCATTTATACAAGTTGCTAAAATATACCCTTAATGCTTTATCCCTTTTATAAAATGTCTCACATTTTTAATGTCTTATACTATGCTCTAAATTGAGCTTTTAGAAAGTGATTTTATCATCTCTCTACCAGGTAGGCTCTCCTAAGAACTTAATTAATTCTATGGATCCTCAATAACGATTTGCAAATAAAGAGGATAATGTATTTAACCCAGTACAGTGGCATCAATCTATTATGGGACCATCTAGAAGTGATTCAGGAGGCCCATAAAATACGAATCTCATAGAGAAAAAGTGGAAGCTGGCATTAAAAACAAAAACTAAAGGCTGGAGAGAAAAAAATTAGTAAGAACAAGATGGCTTAAAATAGTTTATACAAACATGAAGTGAGTTTTGTTTGGATTCTAAATTTGCAGTGAATTTACAACCCATCCTGCTCCAACATTCCTCTTTATAAGATGTGCAATTATGCTGAATGTCTCAGTATTCCAAAGACACTCAAATAGCCACCTCTACCATCCACCTTAAAAGAAAACTGTTTTAAATATATACGTAAGTTTGGTGCTCAAAGTTCAGTACCAATACCACTTCATAGAACCAGGCACCTCAGTTTCAACCTACAAACTCCCAAATTGTTTCCATCTCTACACCACTGCAACTAACAATCCTGCCAGACTGCACAAAACCATCCAGTGGTTTTGTCTGATGTGGAAAAAATCCATGAGGGACTAGGAGGTACCACCAAATTCATGCCAGGATAAAGATCTAAGTCGGTTGGGATAGAGATTGGTGCCTTAACCCAATGCATCACCTTACTTCCATGCTAATCTTGTATTTGTCACTCTAAACAACCGTTTTGTATGAACTGAGGGTAGTGTGCCTGAACGAATCATTCTGGTAGATTTTTGAAAGAACTCATTTTTATCATGTTAAAACCTTGGCTGCAGCCTGGCCAGCGTGGCTTAGTGGTTGAGCATCAAACCAGGAGGTCATGGTTCAATTCCTGGTCAGGGCACATGCCCAGGTTGTGGGCTTGATTCTTAGGAAGGCGAGGGTGGATAGGCAGCAGCCAATCAATGATGATCTCTCATCATTGATGTTTCTCTCTCTCTCTCCCTCTTCCTTTCTCTCTCTCAAAGCAATTTTTTTTAATTCAAAAAACTTTGGCTGCATAATAATGAATAGGTTATAAAACGAGAGATGTGGTTGGCTGAAGAAACACGAAACTATCCTGTTAGGAGGTCTAAGTTCTAGTCCCGATACTACCAGCAACTAGTTACATTCCCTTTGACAAGTCATTTCACTGTGCTATAATCTTCTCATACTGGCCTCCTCAACTTCACACATTGCCAAGAAAACCAGATGAAATATATAACATAAACAGAAGAGTATTTAATGAGCTTACTAAACAATCAAAGTTAATCAAATAACCTCATTTTTGCTTTTTTATCCAGAGAAAATCCTGTCATAAATATTACTAGTCCTATAAAAATAATTCTCTACGGCTAAGTAGGTACTTTTCTGAGACTATTCCCTAAAAAAAAAATCAAATCTAGCAAAGTAAACACACTGCTTAAAATCATATTCTATGGATATTTATTATATGAATTCAAGAATGGGAAATAGAGCTTAAAGAGAGCACTTCATTCTTTCAGATGAAATTTATAATAACAGGAATTACTGAGCTCAATTCTTTCAATCATAATTTTCTTCTCTCTTGCTAACCTTTTATTGACTTCAGGAGAGATTTCTGAATTCAGTAAAGGGAGAGACAAAGAGAATTCAGTCTATAATTTTTACTTCAGAAGAGAAGCCATTCATAAATGCAATTTTAAAACCAAATTGAGCTATCCTGTTTCAGTAGAGAACTTTTTTAAAAAGGAAACTCATAAATCACTGAATAAAAACAATTTGCTTCTGAATATTTGGCATCAAAGGATGTACAAGCAATATGTAACAAACCCTGGTTATCTAAAATCCAAAAGGTAAAATTAAAACAATTAGCATTTGCCCTGGCCAGTGTGACTCGATTGGAGTGCCATCCCATTAATTGAAATGTTGCCTGTTTGATTCCAGATCAGGGCGCATACCTAGTTGCATTTTCTATCCCTGGTGAGAGCACGTACAGGAGGCAAACAATCAATGTTTTTCTCCTTTTCCTTTCTCTCTCTCTCCCTCTCCCTCTTCCTCTCCCTTTCTCCCTCCCTTCTTTTCTCCCTCCCTCTCTCTCTCTTTAAAATCAGTAAAACACATCGTCAGATGAAGATTAAAACAACAACTAGCATTTTTCCATGGTATTATATAAGAGATGGAATTTATAAAGATGTATTCAAGACAATGCAAGAGCCTGTCGGGGTTTCTGATTAATCATATATTAAGTTATATAAAAAATAATGCTTATAATAGGTAACTTATTATGCTCTGGTTCTATGAATACACACTAATACATAGATATAATATTTTAACTCTCGTATAAATAAAATACCTAATTATCAATCTTTTGTGTGGGAAGAATACTATAGTATGTTACTGATATAATTTCAACAGAAACTCCTTCAAATACTGGTTTTTCTATTTTCTTACTTTTAAGTCAATATGGTGAAACACTAAGATGGCTCAATCTATGGCCAACAGGTTGTAACTAGAGCTTCAACCACTTTTGTGCTATATATATATATATATATATATATATATATATATATATATATATATTTCCCTTATGCCTAGACTGCAAATAACACAATTTTGGGAAATTTTAAAGTTAGCATTAGCAAAGCTAAAGAAATATTTAAAATCCTTATCTTTCACCCCAGAAATGATACTTTCAGGCAAGATTATTTTTAATTCATTTCAGACCAATACTTATTCCTCCCTTTGGCACTGAGTGTTTGAACATCTTGGAAATGCATTTGAGCTTATTTTACTATTATTGACTCCTTTCATCAAATCTAAAATGGGGTTATACATAATCCACTAAATGAAAACAGTTTTTGGAAGCATTACTTAGTGGACTTCTAGGCTGTGTAATATATTCAATTAAGGGTAAGAGACTTTTAAATAATCTTCAGGGAAAACTATTTGCCAAACAACACAGTGTTCACATTAAGAAAATTATCTTTGGTATTTATAATTTCAAGTCAAAATAAATCATCAACTATTGAGAAAATGATTTTATGTCAAATAAAAATGTTAACATCATGAAAAGCTTGTACCTATCTATGAATCATTTCAAAATCGTCCCAAAATATTTCAGTTTGATCTAAGCCATAACTTAAAGTTCTAAGACCAACAGAGAGCTTCCTCTACTATCTATTACCTACTTAGCAAAGCTGAAGTGTAGAAAGTACATGAGGATGTGACCAGGACTCTGGTGTACTGAATGCCTGTCACCTTGCCAAACACAGTTCACCATCTAAGAAACCAAACTCTCTGTGTTTGGAAGGGGCATAAATAATCCTCAATTTGACTACAGGATATGGTTCTCTCTCTTCAAATATTGATGTGAAAGGCTTTTGGCTCCGTACAAGGACTATTTATCCCTGGAGAAACTGCAGCTGTGAGAGTTGACCTCAGCCTTTTAAGACCAAAAGATTCTGTCTGGGAAAGAGACTTACTGATTATCAGAGTTAGCTGGAATAAAAGGCCTCAGTCTTCAGAGCTTCTTCACTGAATAACTGCACTCTTTTAGTGTTCTTAATATCTCACGGAGTACCGCCATGTTGCACAACTCCGGGGGGTCACACTCAGAGAATAATGGTGTGCCTCTGAAGTCTGGAAACTTAGCCTGCTAGCACCATCATTAAAACTCTCTTGTTCCCTGGCTACTAGTAAATTCCTAAATGTAGAATCCTGACTTATTTGGATACAGTCTGCCTACTGTAGATAAGCTGCTCAGATCAGACCACCTTACCAGTTTGTGGTTCTTACCAGCCTTTTCAAGATCTGCATCTCTTCTAACCTACAACATCTACCCTTATTTTTTTAAAAAGGCGGGGCGGGGAGGAGTTGGAGGGTGAAGGGATAAGAGAGCAACCAAAGGACTTGTATGCATGCATATGAGCATAACCAATGGACAAAGACAGTAGTGGGAGTGAGGGCATGTGCTGGCGGGGGGAAGGAGGGGTGGGGAGAGGTCTATGAAGGAAATGGAGACTTACGTAATACTTTAAACAATAAAGAATTTTTAAAAAAATAAATAAAATAAAAAGAGGTTTTGCATGCTTGAGACAGAAATTCTGCTTAACTTCCATTGAAATCAAAATAATTGATCACCTATGGGAAATAATTCAATGTGACAGAAAGACCCCTGGAACCAGGAGGTTGACCATTTATTATATGCCTCAGATCACTCATCTATAGATCAGGGACAATAATATAACTGTTTTAAACATGCCTTAAAATTGTTATGATAATCACCAGAAAATATGCCAGAGTGCTCCCTTACAGCAGAAATATAGTATGTAAACATTATGTGTAAATAAGTAAATTTTTAATAAAAAGGTCTTCTCAACATTAATTGAACACAGCATTGGTAAACAAGTTATTTGGAAAAGGATTTCTGATGGTCTATTTGTCCTAAGGACCATATTTAGGCTTTTTTTTAGATGATCATAATTTATGTAAAATTAGCTCACATCCAGAGAACCATGCAATGTTACTTCTTACTACAAGATGGAATAAAGATTATTATAATACACAAGAGTGTATTTGCCTGCCAACTGTTTCACTGAGGTACAGACATTTATGCACTTTAGAAATTTAATATAATAAATCTCTAGTTTCAGGGAATGAGCATTCCTATATAAACAAACGCTGGCAGGGGAGGAAAAAATGGCAGCGGAATAGACAGATATGTCCCGAGACTTGTCCCAGGGCAGATAGAAAGAACAGCTGAGGTGCATGGGGAATGTTTGTTGGTGAGTTGAGGGGCAGCTATACTCCATGAGATGGTAGGGGGCTGCTGGACGGGGCTCCCCTGACCGGGCAGCCCCCACTGCTGCTGGGTTCCCTCCCAGGGCTACCGTCTTGGATGGGAGACCGTGCCATCTTGAAGGGGAAAGTGGATGTTATCGGAAGCCTGAAAATCTACAACTACAGCACCCACCGAACAGCTGCGAACCCCAGAACACCAGTCCCCAATTGGCACAAATTCGGATTCAGAGGAGCTGTACACTCCACACAGAAAGGTCCGATTTCCCTGGGATAAGGTGAGGTCTCCGCTCCCGGAAAGAGAGAACCACACGCACATCAGGAGCTGGAGGACCGGGGGAAGTCTGCCCCTAGAAAAGCCCGTGGCTATTGGGGCTGGCGTGATCTGTGAATGTGGAAGGGGGTCCTCAGAGCTAACAGAATGGAACTCTAAAAAGCAACGCATTTGGATCTGACGCAAAAGGTCTGGCTACCCCAGACCCCAGACCCTTACCCCAAGGGGGTAAAAAAGACTACACAGACTTGCGTGCAGCCCTGGAGTTCCTACACTTACACTGGCTCTTTTTGTCTGTTTTTTGTTTTTTCATTTTCCTTTAAATCCTTGATTCTGATTACTAAACCCATTACATCCAATTGGGGACACCCTAAGAGACTGCAGGGGAAGTTGTTTTTCTGGAACCCAGGGATCAGAGCGGGGAATAACCATCAGAGAACCAGCTCTGGGGAAACCCACTCCCACAAACCGGTATTGAGAGCCACAGGGAAGCAGGATCTAAGCACTGGCTAGAGAGAACCTATAGACCCGGAGGGCAATCCAGAAACACTGCCACCCAGGGGTTGAATCACAAATTGACTCTTATGTAAACACAAATAAAAGAATATAAGAAATTAAGACACATTGTCTGATTAAAAATGAGGACTGGCTTACCGCACTGAGAAGCAGTGGAATGCAGGGAACTGTAATACTGTCCTGACTAGGAAACGGGCATGCCAAAAAGAACAGTAGGGGAAGTGAATGACCTTTAACACTGCTTTTTTAAAAAATTTTACTTAAGAAACTAATTTTATTCTTTTTTCCTCACTTGATTTTACCTTTTTAATTATTAAATTTTTATTTTCAATCAGTATTATTACTATTACTGTTTTACCTTTTTTTAAAAAAAAGTTATTTTTAAGAAATTGACTTAGGAGTCCAAGAAGCACACCGAATCCCAATATATATGAACCCTAAGAGGACCACACCAAGGCACATCATAATTAAAATGCCAAGAGCAAAAAACAAAGAGAGAATATTAAAAGCAGCAAGAGAAAAACAGTTAGTTACCTATAAGGGAGCACCCATACGATTGTCAGCGGATTTCTCAACAGAAACGATGCAGGCCAGACGGGAGTGGCAAGAAATATTCAAAGTGATGAATAGCAAGAATCTACAACCAAGATTACTCTATCCAGCAAAGCCATCATTCAGAATTGAAGGTCAGATAAAGTGCTTCGCAAATAAGAAAAAGCTAAAGGAGTTCATCACCACCAAACTAGTATTATATGAAATGCTGAAAGATATTCTTTAAGAAGAGGAAGAAGAAAAAGATAAAAGTGTAAATTAGGAATAACAAATACACATCTATCAACAAATGAATCTAAAAATCAAGTGAATTAATAATCTGATGAACAGGATAAACTGGTGAATGTAACAGAATCATGGACATAGAGAGGGAATGGACTGACAATTCTTGGGGAGAAAAGGGGTGTGGGGAAGTGCAGCAAGAGACTATACAAAAATCATGCAACTATGGGAGAGGACAGTAGAGAGGGGTGAGGGCGGAGGGTGGGATGGGTACAGGTGGATGGGAGCTATAGGGGAAAAAAGGGGAAACAATGTAATTAATAAAATGAACAATAAAGATTTTTTAAGTTATTTTCTCTTTATTTTACTTTGGGATTAGTGTACTACATTCTATTTTCATCTTCCCTTTAGTATCATTTTACTATATCTCAACTTTACCTTTATGCTATCACTCTCCTCCTAACTTTTCCCCTTTTGTTGTCCTGTTTCTCTTATTCTTTTCCTGCTTTAGATTTCCTCCTCTTTCTTTTTAACCCCTGTTAAAATTTCACCCTACTTATATATCTAATTTCCAATCCCCTGCTCCAAGTCCATACACACCTCTCTCTTCTCTGTCTTCACTATCCAAAAAATTGTTGTCTTTTTGTGTCTTTTTGTTGTTGTTTGCTTGATTGTTAAATATATCCATTTTTATGCTTGTTTGTGAGTGTGTTTTGCTTATTCTTTTTTTTTTTGTTTGTTTTGTTTTTGTTTGTGTTTTGCTTCTGTTTTCTCTCACTTCACTTGATATTAGTTGGTTGTAGTTTGTATTCATCTCCAGGTACTTATTGCTGGCATTTGTTGGGGTTAGTAGCTGTTCTACTGGAGTATTCTCCTCATATATATATAGTTTGTTCCCCTCTTTTTTTGTATTCTCTTTCTTTTCTCTCTTACTTTTTTATTCCTTTTCCCAATTTCATTTTTGCACTCCTTTTGTTCTTTTTCTTTTTTCTCTTCTTTCTCTCCTATTCTCTCTGGTGGTCACCTTTATTTGAGGTTATTAATATCATGAATACATTTCTGTTCAGGGCCTTGTGCATTGTACCTGATTGCGTTGTATTTTGTGCCTTTAAATCAATGTAGGAGAGAGAGAACTACGTAACCAGATATCTGGAGAAGAGAGACCATGGAGAGACAAAGAAACAGCCTGCATATGAAAGAAAAGAAGGCATTGCCGAGACCGGTTTGGCTCAGTGGATAGAGCATCGGACTGCGGACTGAAGGGTCCTGGGTTCGATTCCGGCAAGGGCATGTACCTTGGCTGTGGGCACATCCCCAGTAGGGGGCATGCAAGAGGCAGCTGGTCGATGTCTCTCTCTCATCGATGTTTCTGACTTTCTATCCCTCTCTCTTCTGCTCTGTAAAAAATCAATAAAAAAAATATTTTTTTTAAAAAAAAAGAAGGCATCACCAGAAAAAGAAGTAAATGAAATGGAGGCAAACAATCTGCCAGAGAAAGAATTCAGAGAAATGGTCATAAGGGGGCTGAAAAGAATGGAAGACAAATTTGACAATATGTGTTAAAACCAAGAGGAAATGGAGAAGAACCAAGAAGAAAAGAAAAATGACATGGCTGCTGTAAAGAACTCAATAGAAAGCATCAAGAGTAGACTAGAAGAAGCAGAGGACCACATCAGTGAGCTAGAAGACAAGATAGAAAAAAAATACCCAAGTAGAGCAGCTTCTAGAAAAAAAAAATTAAAAAGCAGGAGGAGAGCCTAAAGGAACTTTGAGACAACATGAAACAAAACAATATCCACATAATAAGGCTTCCAGAAGGAGAGGAAACTGAGCAAGGAATAGAAAACCTGTTTGAAGAAATAATGACAGAAAACTTCCCTGATATAAGGAAGAAAAAAAACCTCACACAAATCCAAGAAGCTCACAGAGTCCCAAGCAAAATGAACCCCAAAAGACCGATGCCAAGGCACATTATATATAAATATCAACAACAAAGTAAGAATCTTAAAAGCAGCCAGAGGGAGAGACAGAAAGTTACCTACAAAGGAACCCCAATCAGACTAGCGACTGATTTCTCAACAGAAACTCATCAGGCCAAAAGGGAATAGAATGAAATATACAAAGTCATGCGAAGGAAGAGTCTGAATCCAAGAATATTGTCCCCAGCAAGGTTATCAATCAAAATAGAAGGTGAAATCAGGAGCTTCACAGACAAAAAGGACTAAGGGATTTTATTACCACCAAACAAGCAATGCAAGAAATGCTAAATAATCCTTTGCACTAATATTTACAGGATAAACTAAGATTATTGTTTGAGTACTAAATTTGACAGTAAAATAGTAATCAAATTTTCAGATTAATTTAAATTGGCCAATTGAAATAAAGGAATACTCAAAATGGATGCAGGACTTAAATATAAGACAGGAAACCATAAAAATACTAGAGGAATCCACAGGCAGAGAAATCTCAGATACATGCCAAAGCAATTTCTTCACTGATACTGCTCCTAGTGAAATAGAAGCTAAAGAGAAAATAAACAAATGGGACTAAATCAAAATAAAAAGCTTTTTCACAGCAAAAGAAACCACCAACAAAACAAGAAAACTCACAGTATGGGAGAACATATTTACAGATGTTATCACTGATAAAGGTTTAATCTCCAACATCAACAGGGAACTTATACAACTTAATAAAAGGAAGATAAATGATTCAATAAAAAAAAATGGGCAATGGACCTAAATAGACTCTTTTTTAAAGAAGACAGAAAGAAGGCCAAGAGACATATGAAAACCTGTTCAAAGTCACTAATTATCCGAGAGATGCAAATCAAAATGACAATGCGGTACCATCTCACACCTGTCAGAATGGCAACTATCAACAAATCAACAAACGACAAGTGGTGGCGAGGATGCAGAGAAAAAGGAACCCTTATGCACTGCTGGTAGGAATGCAGACTGTGCAGCCAAGGTGGAAGACTGTATGGAGTTTCCTAAAAAGTTAAAAATGGAACTCCCATTTGACCCAGTAATCCCACTTCTAGGATTATATCCCAAGAAGCTAGAAATACCAATCAGAAAGGATATATTCACCCCTATGTTCATAGCAGCACAATTCACCATAGCTAAGATTTGGAAACAGCCTAAATGCCCATCAGCAGATGAGTGGATTAGAAAACTATGGTACAGCTACACAATGGAATATTACGCTGCTATAAAAAAAAAGGAGTTCTTATCATTTGCAGCAGCATAGATGGACCTGGAGAGCATTATGTTAAGTGAAATAAGCCAGACAATGAAAGAAAAATACCACATGATCTCACTCATTATGGAAATTAAGAACATTATAATCTGATGAATAAAAAGATAGATACAGAGGCAGTAAAACACTGAACAGACTGTCAAATTACAGTGGGAAGGCTGGGGAGTGTTGGGAAGGAAGGAAAATAGATCAACCAAAGACTTGTATGCATGCATACAAGCTCACCAATGGACACAAGACACTAGGGGGTTGGGATGACAGCATGCAACAAGGGGTAGGGGAGGCTGGGGGAAGGTCAATGGGGGGGAGGGAAATGAGATATATGTACTAATATATGTAATATTTTGAACAATAAAAATATTTTAAAAATAAATATCACATAAAAATAAAAGTTACAATGAAACAAAAAATAAAATAAAATTGCAAACCCTGCCCTCATTAAAAAACAACACACACAAATGCTAGCAGATAAGTTTCTGCTTCTGTTTTTGAACTTCATAGTCATCAAATGAAACTAAAAACATCCCTTTGGATGCCATTGACACAAAGTCATCAACTAAATTTAAAAAAACAAAAATCTGTTTGTTCCAGGTTTAATAAACCAGATAATTTAATCAGATCTCAGATAAACTTATTCTAAAATTAACTTGAAGAAAACACAAATAATTTCATAAATGCAATCGTCCACACCCCCCCCAAAAAAAAGGGATACAACACCTTTAGTATTACATAAAGGTTGATGTGAGAATTATTACTCAGAGAACCCTACACCAATTAGTTTAAGTTTTTATGGGTAATGGCCTTATAAAAGTACTATCTCTAGAAAAATCTTTTAGTTGGAATAAGTTCCCTTTAATAGTCCAACTCCAGAGCCTTAAACAAGAACTTTTATCAGTAGATCTTGCCTTTTGTGGGTAATATTATGACATATTTCTTATTATGTCTCTACAATGTCTGATTATGTTTTAAAATAGCCAAAGAAGAAGAAGAGTTAAGGAATAAGGAAATTCTTACTAGTAATACAGAAATTCTACCAAAATCTACCAATGATATTTGAATCTATATAAGGAGTACATGAACCAAAAAGTTAGTCACCATGTCCCTGGCAGCTTAGCAAAATGATGTCTCATCCACTTCTGATATTTTTGGCTTTGTGGATTACACTTCAAAAACTGTAACTCTGCTATGTAAAAATTGTGACACTCTTGTATATTAAACTAATGTGTCCATTTTAATCTAGTTTGATCAAAATCTAAGTTCCTAAAGTTATATTACTGATTCCATATTCTCACAAGCAGGTCATAGATTTAAATTTCAGATTATTCTACTAAGTGTTATGGTATATCAGTGCAACCTAAATTCAGCCCATCTGAATGCTGTTCTTACAGTCAATACCAGTTCCTAAGGCTCACACCCGCCTGTCCCCAGCCATGCTCAGTAGTAAAGCAGCTCTGTGCTATAAATACAGTCGCTTCTGGATGATTTTCAGGGAAAGGCCAAAGAAAATAAATTATAGTAGTCTATCCCAGAGGCAAAAAAAAAAGGCATGAATAACAACCAAGACAGATTCTCTCCTTTTTAAGCTTCTATTCCAAGAAAAAGAATGGGGGTTGGAGGTGGGGGTGAGGGGGAATTTCTTTTAATATAACCAGTCAATGTATGAGCCAGGACAAGGGGATGGAGAATTATGCCTGACATAAGAATCCTCCAAAATATTACAAAGAATATCACAGATCTATACTAAAATTACTATTTCCATGAACAAATTAAGTTAAAAACTAGAAACACTGAATGATAACTTGCTATTAGTCTGAGGAGGTGGGGGAGACTCAGGTGAAGCTTCCATATTAATCTTAAAAAAATGAAAAATCTTTTAGTTGGAATAAGTTCCCTTTAATAGTCCAACTCCAGAGCCTTAAACAAGAACTTTTATCAGTAGATCTTGCCTTTTGTAGGTAATATTGCTAAAAATGTGATGTAAAACAAAAATGTGTACATTACGTCTAGCCTTTCCAGCAGTGACAACCTCCCCACAACATCTCCTCTCGCTAAGGACCCCCTTCCTCCCTCTCCAGAAGAGGAGAGGAAACACAAGAGGAGGTGCAGAGCCCAATTCCTACTGCATGGATGTGAAATGGCCAGGACCCTATAAAATCACACCATCCTGAGCCATGCACAAAGGGTAGTTCTATGCTCCATGGTCCCCTGTCAACCGACCGGGGTAGGGAGGAAGCAAGACTCCCAGAGGATGCTCCTTCAGAAAGAAGCAGACTAAACACACCAGAATCAAGATGAGTGGGGAACCACCCCACCAAACCCATTTGGAAATAAAATAAAATGTATTTAAGTCTAATTTTCCCATAGTTACCATGTTAAATTAGGTTTAGAGAATGTATTTTGCAACTGCTGTCAGGTGTCAGGGGTCAGTCCTCTCAATTTAATAGATTTACCTTGCCCAAGATCACACCCATTCCTGAGGGCAGCTTACATCCAAGACCATAAGGGTAGGAAGATCCAGCCCCCTTACTTCCAAAAAGCCTCCTCATGGGCTTGGCAGAAGCCTTTGTTCTGACTGCATCACAACCCTACTTCCCCTTCTGGCCAATCTGGCTTCCCTCCCCACCCCAACAAGTATAAATCCCAAAAGTCCTCACAAACATCCCGCATATTAATCCTGCTTCCTGGGGAACCAACCCGCAATTGTTGTAGATAAATTAAACAGGAATTATACATATACATACATATATATATATATATATATATAACAAACTACATATGTAACCAACCACATAAAATTCTATTTAGGATCACACTGTATCATATCCTACTACAAACTTTCTTTTTCTTAATTCAGGCTTTATTTTTATTTTTTAAAACACAATCAAAGGATAAAAGTCTTCTTTAAAAACCATTTTCAGAGGGAAGGTGGGGAAGGCTGTGTGGATGGGAGGTGATCAACCAAAGACTTTGTATGCATAGCCCATGGACATAGACAATAGTATGGTGAAGGCCTGGTGCAGAGAGCAGGCTAGAGGGGGTCAATGGGGGAAATAGAGGAAATATGTAATAATTTCAACAATAAAGATTTTTTTAAAAAATAATTTTAAATTGAAATTCAGAAGATTTAGAGGACTATAATTTGAAAGGAAAGAGTTAATAAAGATAAAATGGAAGGTCACTTAACTGTTTACAATTGGTCCTAGTATCTTGGTCCTTTGCCTCCTTATTCTAATTTCACATTTCCCTGTAGTAAATATGGTTATCAGAAATAAATTTAAGAGGTGGGATGCCTTTTACTTATTTAAGCTATCATTTCACCAATAACAGGATTTCTTTGGGATCCTGATGTCATTCAAAGCCTATCTGCTTTTAGACTGCAAAAATCAACTAACTGGGCTGGAATGTATTCATCTTGAATGTTTTATCATTTGTTGCTTCATGGTACCACCCACTGCCTCTTTCCCTTGCCTTCCTGTACGATAGAGACTAAACCCTAAGATATTCTCAAGCATGTCACACAATTCTAAACAACATGTAGGCAGAAGCCCTGTTGAGGACTGCCTTTTTTGTAGGGAATGGAAGAAAATCTCACAAAAATTATGTTTTTAATTCTTCTTCCTGCCTGGAAAGTACATGTAAATGCCTAGAAATGCAACAGCTGTATTGGGGCTGACGCCACAAGAAAAGGCTTAAAAACCACGTGCTAAGTGCAGCAGAGTGGAGATGTAGAAAGAACCACTGCACCTGCTTTTGGACTGGCAACCTTCAGACTTCTTGCTAAGAAGAAAAAAATGACGTAAACCAGTAAGGGCCTTATTTGTATTTAGTTTTCCATTAAACTTCATTATTTAATCATTGAAGTGTGTCTTTTGTGCTAAGAGAAACTTCTTTTAACACGAAATTATATAAAGAATTTATCATCAAGGTTTTACATAGACACTGAATAATATTTTCTTTACATGGCTCCCTGAATTAAACTGCATGTTAATAAAGACCAGGGACTGAATCATATTCACCAACTCCTAGTATAATAATGAACGCAAGGAAGAAAGAAGGGACAAAGGGAGGGAAAGAAATTGAGCTAGGAATAAAACAAGAGGATGCACAGCTATAAACTGGGTTTTTAAAAGCTGTGTTACTTAGCTTCGTAATCTAATTTTATATAAAATAATGGCCATCCTAGAAGGATGGATGGTTAATGTGTCTTTTGGATAACCCTTTCTAAAACTGCAAGTGGGAGGTTGCTAAAAAAACATCATTTGTGAAGGTCTTCAGTGTTGATGACAAAACAAAAATCTATGTAAAGATACTAAAAAAAAAAGTCAATGTTTTGTCATGAAAATTCAAGCGTGATATAGTCTTGTCTAGTTGAAAACTCACTCCACTTATCCTATCTAATAAAAGAGTAAAATGCAAATTGACTGTACCTTCGCTATACCCACAAGCCACACCCACCAGCCAATCAGGAGTGATATACAAATTAACACCCAACCAAGATGGCTGCTGCCCTAGTCTTGAAAAAGCATTGGGCAGAGGCTTTTTCCAGCCCTGGGCAGGCTGAGGTTGGGGCGAAGCCAGTCAGTGATTGGCCCAATTGCAGGATGATGGTTGGGTGCCCAAGGCCGGGGCTTGGCCTGATTACAGGGTGATTGCTGGGTGCCCAAGGCTGGGGCTGGGGCGGAGCCAGGAGCCAGAGATGGCTCAGATCACAGGATGATTGCTGGGTGCCCAAGGCCAGGGCTAGGGCAGAACCAGGAGCCAGTGATCTGCCCTGATCGCAGGGCGATCACTGGGTGCCCAAGGCCTAAAGCCTTGGCCAGATGTCAGTAGGACATCCCCTGAGGGCTTCCAGTATGTGAGAGGGGGCAGGTTGGGCTGAGGGACCACCCATCCCCAGTGCACCAATTTTGTGCACCAGGCCCCTAGTATGGCAATAAATTGCAAAGCTCTTTAAGAAAAAATTATCTTTCAAATCTGAAAATCCATCCTAATTATGCCAAAAGATAAATAAATCAGGTAAATTATTATTTACAGTCCATATATTATAATCTTACCTAGGTGGCCAGAGCAGGATAGACCATGAGCTTTATTATTCTAAACTAAATGATAGGTTGAACCAATGAAGTTTTCTATTTTACCTACAAAAATGAAGATGTCAAATGGTTCAAACTAAGAAGTATAGTAATTCAGAAAAAAAAAACTTTTTTTTTTTTTTTGGCTAAGCATTCAAATCCTCCTATGTTGTTAGTCAGCTGAGCCATTAATCATTGTTATGCTTCATTTAAAAAAATAAACATTATCATCTGAATAAAGCAAATATGAATTATGATTACAGCCAGCTCAAATTTTATAGAAAACAACTAATACATCAAAAAAGCTTAAGCCCTTAGCCTTATGATAGCTTATTAAAAATATTAAAATTATTTCTAATTTAATAAAATAAGGATATTAAGTACTATAAATTAGGTATATTATTAACAAGCTACACAAATATGAGCTAACTGGCTTCTTTTTAGTCTAAAATTTTCCACATTGGCACATTTTCTCTTGCTATGATTAATTCTGCAATAAGATAGCAATTCTGGAACTCATCTCAACCAGCAAAAGTATAGAATCAGCCCTGGCCAGTTTGCTCAGTGATTAGAGCATTGGCCCATGGGTTCAATTCTGGTCAAGGGCATATACCTCACTTGAAAGCTTAATCCCCAGCCCCAGATGGGGTGCCTTGTGGAGGCAACCAATCCATGAGTCTCTCTCACATTGATGTTTCTCTGTCTCTGCCTCTCCTCCTCCCTTCCACTTTCTCTAAAAATCAATGGGGAAAAAATATCCTTGGGTGAGGATTAACAACAACAAGCCAAGTGTAGGATGGATGGTTAATCTGTCACTCAGATGTCACAGTTGATAACAGAATTAACTTCTTCAGGAAATAAAGACTGCTTTAAACCAACATGTTCAAAGGGAGAATACTGTATAGAATCGAACCGTGACCTCCTGGTTCATAGATCGATGCTCAACCATTGAGCCATGTGGGTCAGGATCCCACTATTTCTTTTTTTAAATATTCCTTGCTAAAGTTAGGTGATGAGTACATCTGTTTTATTTTTGTATGTGTTTGAATATTTGAATTTAAACATCCTCTTTTATGGGATATTTAAGTTATAGCCAACATTCCTTTATTATGAATAAGGCGATGAATATCATTATAAACAAATATTTAATGACACCTCTATCTGTGCCCTTGATGGGTCAAAAAGTATATAAATGTTTAATACTGTTGATTCATATTGTCAAAATGCCTTTCAGCATTGACAATCAGCTTCTTAAATCAAGGTCATAACAAGCATTGACTATTAACTTTTTGCTCCTAATGCGTACAAAATGATTAATGGGAAACAAAGATGATTTCACTGAATTTGTTATGGAAAAAAGAACAATAGTGCAAGCCAGTTCATATTCGTTATTTGGAAATTGTACAATTTCAAAGTTTTCTCATTTTGGCCTTCCATGTACCTAAAATTCTATCTTAGAGTCATTCATTGGTTTAAGGTATGGGGCAGTATATTTGAAAATTGGTGTTTATTGATCTCAGCATAGGTGTTCTGTTTATTTTAATAAAAATATTTAGTGCTCAGAAACAAAACTTAATTTGTTCACCTGGATCTCAGTTTGAAGCTAGAAAAGTAGTTTATACATTATTTATAATTACCCTTAAGCATGAAATATATTCATATTTACTCCATGCAAACCATATTCAAAATAAGAGGTAAAATGTATCTCACAGGTTGGCTGATTCCTTCATTCCTCAGTGATTAAACTATTATAATCAGGGATTCAATATCACATTTTAAAAAATTTATATCCAGTACAGTACTACAATTTGATATTTGATACACAACTACAGTGTGCCTTTTCAATCAAAGGTTTGAGACACTTGACAGGTTGACAGTAAGGTCATTATAAACTTCAGATACATGGTCAGGTCAAGCCAACCCAATGCCTGAGTGATGGAACAGGGCACTGTATGGCATGAAGAAGTTCTTGCTCTCCAAGTAGGTAATCATCAAGAGTTGTATGGTAGTGACATTTATGGCCTCAGAGGGTGGGGAAGAAACAGAGCATCAATAATTCATTTCATGGGCACCTCATGTGGATTAAACTCATGGATTACCCCGGAAACTTCCACAGAGGATTGATGATTAATATTCTGGCCAAAATATATATATATATATATGGATTACCATATGCTACCATTTATGAAAGACTATTCAAACTATTCAATGAATTGGAAAATCAGTGAACTTTTAAATAACATAGCACTCTCCTACTTTAGAATACCTACCTAAATTTTGAGACCAAAGAAGAAAATGAATAAATTACAGTGAATACAATAACTGTTCTAAGACTATTGCATTAAATACAACACACAACCCAATCCTTGTCACTCTTCCAACTACCACCCTTCTGTAAGCCCGCTGCAGTGAAGGGTCCTCCTAAACCTACTTTCTGACTCTGTGATTTGAGGTTAAGTTACTTAATTTCTCTGAACTTCAATGTCCTCATCTATAACAGATAAAAATAGTAACAATCTATTAAGATTTTTCTAAGAGTTAAATTTGATAGTGCAGTGACTCCCATCCCGGGAATCCACAAACTCCTCTTGGTCAAGGTCTACTCACAATCTTTTTTTTATAAAAATAAAAAACATAAATATGGTAAAACTAAACATATAAAGTGAAGGAACATTTTTTTAAGTATTATTATGTAATTTCAGTGCTTAGGCATTTGTGTTCTAAATCACATTGTCCTCAAAATAGTAGTACTTTCATTGTTATAGCCTAATGAGAAACCAACAGAATAATACTTACCTAAAAAAATGTTTTAGTGCCACATGAAGGCCAAATGAGGTCATACTGCTGTATAAGTGAATGTTTCTAACAGTTTGAACAGAGAAAAATGATAGGGAAGTCATCATACAGTGGGCTAGACATGAACTCAGAGAAACCTGTGTGATTGTTTCATATTCACTGTAAGAGGACAATTTAGTTTCAATAATAGTTTTTGCCTATATAGTAACAATGATGTGACTTTTACTGGTTTTGTACTTTCCCTGTTATTTATAATTAATTTTGTTTTATGATTCTATAAGTTACAAGCATAAAGAATTTATAGTTAATTTTATATTTGTACATATTTACAATGATAATACAGAGAATCTAATTTAATATTGGAGGGTCTGAGAATACTTTTTCATTAAAAGGAATCTGTACATTTCTCTTTTTGAAACTAAGATAGTGCTTAGCCCAAGATAGCTCTTAGTAAAATGTAGTATCTATCCGTTCCCTGCTCATATTTATGATTACACAGGTTTCTGGCATTTGGCTAGGTTTGTTTCTTCCTGTCCATGGTAATAATTGAGAAAGGAATGGTCTGATGGGCATGATTTGATTTCAGTTTCAGGCTTTGTACAAAAGTAATTAATCAAAGGGTATAGACCAGCATATTTAGTGATCATTTTTGTGGCATCATTCAAGTGAAAAAATAAGTCGCTTTTAATAGCCATTCTTTGAATTTTGTCATTAGAAATGTATTCCTTTGGTTACATGAGAAGAAGATAGAAGGTGTTCAAAGCTTGGAATCACAAAGTTTCTTAGTAGTAAAAATAATTAGGGCCTAAAGATTACATAGTAATGTAGCCCTCTGGAAGATTTTTGAACATCTAAGTAGGAAGTCACTGAAAGCAGTTATATTTATTTATTTACTAGGGGCCCGGTGCACGAAATTTGTGCACTGGGGATGGGTGGTCCCTCAACCCAACCTGCTGCCTCTCACATAGTAGGAGCCCTTAGGGGATGTCCAACTAATGGCTCACCCCCAGCCTGCCCACTAGAGGCTTTAAGCCTTGGGCAACCAGCAATTGCCCTGCTCAGCTCAGCCCCTGCTGCCTGCAACCACCCAGCCCCAGCTCACAGCACCTGGGGGCCCGGCGCTCCCTGCCACTGCTCCCCCTCACAGCGCCTGGGGGCTGGGTGCTCGCTGCCACCACCATTTCATCTCCACCCCCAGGGCCCAGCGCTCATACCACTTGGCCCCGTCCCCACTCCTGATTGGCTGGTAGCATAGCCAATCAGGAGCGAAGGTATGGTCAAATTTGCATGTTTCTCTTTTATTATATAGGATAACTTATTTCTTTCCAAAAATATTTTGATATTAGTATATTAACAAAACAACAGAAATATGACAATATCATAGACTAGGTCTACTACAGAGAGAATAGCACTTGGTTTGGTAACTGGCTTAGTCAAGCATTTTTAACCTGTTTGAATTGCTCAGGACTCTTCCTGACTAAATAGTTCACAATAGAAACTCTATCAATGAGTCAAAGACAAAGAAAATAAGTAAAAAGGGCATTGATAGAAAAGGCTGCTGGAGATGTCAGTGAGCTGGTGAAAACTAGGTAGATTAGAGGAATAATGAACCTAATTACATACAGAGCTGTAGGACAGAAGCAAAGTGAGTTTTCAAAGCAAGATTTCAACAAAGACATAGTTAATATACTAGCACAGGTCAGGCAACAGTTTTTGTGAGTTAACAGTATAAATTCATAGTCATTTGAGTCACTGAAAATAATGTATGCTGTTTCTTCTCTAATTCTACACATTTGCAAGAAATTTAGGGATATATTTTTTACTATACAACTAAATACCCCCAAATGATAGAAACAATTAGGACAATACCAATAAGCTCGTGGATATTTTTGTTTTATCATTACTATGACTTTTCCTCACAGCTTTGGTTATACCAGTTGCCAAAACCACACAGAGAAAGAATCATAGACACCAGAGAAGATTACATCCTGGTATTGTTCACTTCATCAAATAATCTCTTTCATCAAATAATTCATCAAAATATCTCTTCATCAAATAATCTCTTTCATGTCTTTATGAGGTATAGCTCCAAATGTCTCAGAGTAATGGCTCTCGTATTAGTTTATTATATAATGAGATTACTACTTGGGAAGATTTTGGTTTTGCTTTTTTTTTTTTTTTTTTTAATTCTAAGATCTACTGGGTGCTTTCAGTTCCCTTTTAAAAAAGCTTTCTTATTTGAATATTTCAAATTTACACAAAGTTGCAAATCAAAAGTTGCACAAAGAACACTTATATGCCTTTAGTCCAGATTCACTTATTAGCATTTTACTCTCTTTCCTCTGTTATTTGTACCCAGGCTCCATACACACACACACACATAAAGTTTCTTGAACGAGCTGATAGTAAGTTACATACATCATGGCCCTTTCCCTCTAAAATTTCAGTGCATGTCTGAGGAAATTCACTTAAGAATATCCTCTTGTATAACTACAAAGGATATCAACTTAGTACTGATGTAATACTTTTCCCTTACCCAACATCCATATTTTAATCCTGTCAGCTGACCTAATAATGTCCTTTATAAAACTTATTTTTCCTCCTCCGGTACAGGAAACCATCGAGGTTCAGATACTGCATTTAGAGATCATATCTCTTCAGTCTCTTTAAGTGGAAACATTTCCATAGCCTTTCCTTGGTCTTTTATGACTGACATTTTTAAAGGACACAGTACTCCTTCCTTTCTTTTAAATGAGTAGTATATGCTACTTATTCCCTGTCAACTCTGCCAAATTTTCTCAATATTTCAAATTGTCCATGCTTTTCTTTTTGTTGTTGTTGTTTTCAAAATGTTTCTCATATATCTATCATTTTATAGTATTTAAATCCAATCTTGGAAATTAGTTCAAATATTAGATTCAAAAGTATTTAGCATATTGTCCTTTCTCCAGAGGACAAATAGGTAGTGAGATAAAGATAACGTCTTCTTTATGACACGCTTTGCTTACAATGTTACATTTATTGAATATATGGCTACTTAATCATTTGCAAGATTGCTTAAAGAAGTTTGGAGGGGGGAAATGTCATTTCAAGCTTCTTTTGAATATAATATATATGCAAAAATTCTCAATAAAATATTAGCACATAAACAAACAAGAAAACCCAAACACGTTAAAAAGATCAGATATCAGATCAAGTAGGAGTCATCTGTGGTACAAGGATGGTACAATATACACAAATTAATAATCACATTAATGAATGGAAGAGAATCATATGACTACCTCAGTAGATGGAGAAAAAAACATTCGACACAGTTTTACATCCTTTCATTATAAAAGCTCTCAAAAAGGTGGGTATGGAAGGAACATACCTGGACAGGATAAAAGCCTATATAACGAAGATCAGGAACAAGACACGGGTGCCCTGTCTACTCCTGTTCAACATACAATTATAATGCAAGTCGTTCTTGGAATATGTGCTTTTCAAACCAATATTTAGTTGCATAGCTTTGGGTAAGTGTGACCACAAGGAAAATTGAGGGTAGTTGTTGTGTGTGTGTGTGTGTGTGTGTGTGTGTGTGTGTGTGTGTGTGTTTTCACTGTATGTGGGAAATAATCTTTCAAAGTGAGGCTGATTTTAGATTTAAGCAGGTATAAAAAAAATTAGTCCCATTATTTTTAGTTAGCATTTATTTCTTCTTTGTTCATAGAGCAGGAAAACTGTTTAGCTACAAAAGAAAAGGGAGACTAAATCATTCCATATTGTGGCTCCAGAGATGTCAGGTTAACAAAGAGCAAAAACTATATATGAAATGATGGGATTCATCATCATTTGTGTGGCAGATTGCTTTCTCCAAAGATGGTTATATAACATCTCGATACTCCTCTTACCAAAAGGTGGAATTTATGTTTCTCTCCCTTGAATCTCAGCAGGCTTGTGACATCCGAGGGGAGGTTACAAAAGGATTTACACTTTCCACTTGTTTCTCTCAGGACATGGCTTTTGAAGCCTCCCTGTGAGCAGGCTGGCTGCCCTGAGGACCACATGTCGAGAAAGCCCCACTAGACCACATGGAGGAACCATGTAAAGACAGATGCGCAGTCAGTCCCCAGCTGTTTTGTCCACTTTACCTGCTCTGGCCACAGCCTAACTGCCACCTCCTTAGAGAAGAAGCCCTTCCCGAATTCCTCACCCAGAGAATGTGTGAGCAATAATACAAATGACGGTGGTCGTTCTAAACCACTGCTTGGAGTTGATTTGTTATGCAACTATATGGCCAACTGTAATATGTAAGCATTCTAGACAGCAAATACTGAATAATAACCATAGACTGGGTTGAAAAGGAATGCCAGGTGAGGAATTAAGGTGTGAAAGCTATACTGAATGTCTCTTAATTCACATTCAAGTTTCCTCAGGGCTCTCAGTTTCCTTCAAAGTTCATTCAATAATATCAATCTAATGGAAAGTCCAAAACCACAAAGTCATGAAGTCATATGGCAAAGCTAACTCCGATCTGCAGAAAGAGTTAACAGCAACATTAAGTAGGGCTATGATGCCAATAACTGGGTCTATCTACAAAGTTCCAGAGTCCTAGCTTCCGATTTTCCTATTTGAGTCTAATGATATTATATATACTTAATAATTTATAAACTGCTTTTAGGTATCTAATTTCATTTGATCTTATAAATACTCCTATGAAATAGCAGAGCTTCACAGAAAGAAAACTGAGACTAAAAAACCTACACTGGCCAGTGGCTCTGGTTGGATATCATCCCATACACCAGAAGGTTGCAGGCTCCAGCCCTGGTTGTGGTGCGTACATGAAGCAGCAAATATCTCTCTCTCTCTCTCTCTCTCTCTCTCTCTCTCTCTCTCTCTCTCTCTCTTTCCCTCCCCTTCCCCCCACCCCTTCTCAAATCACACACCCAAAAGGAAGGAAGGAAGAAAGGAAGGAAAGAAGGAGGAAGGGAGGGAGGGAGGGAGGAAGGGAGGGAAGTGAAGGGAAGGAAGGGAAGAAAGAGAGAGAGAGAAAGAGAGAGAGAGAAGAAAGAATGAAGGAAGGAAGGAAGGAAGGAAGGAAGGAAGGAAGGAAGGAAGGAAGGAAGGAAGGAAGGAAAGAAAGAAAGAAAGAAAGAAAGAAAGAAAGAAAGAAAGAAAGAAAGAAAGAAAGAAAGACTACAAAAATTGCTCAGAATCGAAGAGCTAGAGGATGGGGGAAAGTATTTAAACCAAGCAAGTGTTAGACTAGGCCTGCTACCTTGACCTGGGAGCCAAGATCTGACTATATGCATAGAACATACATGATAGATTACGCTCTACTTGTCACTGACCGTGTGGTGTGTACCATAAGTGTGCCACTCTCCAAGGAACAAAGACCCAGGCGTATAATAAATATTATACTCTTAAGTGTTATACTGTTTTGCTTTTAAAATACCCTCCTCTGAAAAACTTGCATTTTTATTATTCTCTGGATAATCACTAAAGGCTATTCCAAGGACTTGTCTCAGGAGCCTTGTAATTTTTTAAATGTTAAACAAAGTAGGTGCTATTTCAAAGTCCAAAGGTTTGATTTAATGAATGCCAAGCATCTCAAATCCACAGGAAATTTTTTTTCACACAACAGTGCTGGATATCCTCTGAAAAGGGAAGTTAGTACATGGACTCACTGGAATTTTTGTTGAACTTCAAGAACTGCTTATCGGAATAGAAGAGGCTGGTTGCTGTTGTGGTTCTTCAGTGTACCCAAACATTGACTATTTATAGAAAAAAAATAGCTTTTTAAAAATTCTTTGCCCTGTGCTTTGCCACTAACCACCCCTCCCCAACCACTGGAATAGTTCCATCTCCTTTTAACAACTTCCCATTAAACCTCATGAACCATATCCTGTACTTAATGGGCTGTTAATATTTTAAAGCTTCTGTAGTTCTACTGTAAATCCTTGGTCCCTTTTGCAACATTAAAAAGATATACCAAAAACAAATTCTTCCCACTAATGGTACAAAGAAACCACATGGTTTACATTTTGACAATTAAACAATAAGCTGTACGATTACAATAGACACAATCATAATAGTATAGCAGGCACGGTAATTATGACAGCTATATACCAGAAAACAACTAAGTATGGTTGGAAACATGCAGACAGCTCACTGGCTTCAAGCCACATACTTGTCACATTAGCCCACCAAAGGCCACAGTGCACTTGCTTAATCACTGGAATGGCACTCCAGTGCTTAAAAAATAAATAAATGCAATTAAGGTAATATGCCAAGAGAGTTTAACATGATTATTTATTCCCCTTTAGACAATTTATAGAGACAAGAAATAATAAGGTAAACTAGTTATTGCAAGAAAGCAAACTAGAACTCTGTAACCATTTTGTCCCTCCCCCTTTCTTTGGAAAGCGAAGAAACAGTCTAGATCAGTGGTCAGCAAACCGCGACCTGCGAGCCACATGCGGCTCTTTGGCCCCTTGAGTGTGGCTCTTCCACAAAATACCACATGCAGGCACACACGTACAGTGCCATTGAAACTTCATGGCCCATGCGTAGAAGTCATTTTTCAGCTCTCAAAAGAAATTTCAATCCTTGTATTGTTGATATTTGGCTCTGTTGACTAATGAGTTTGCCGACCACTGGTCTAGATGATGTCATTTCTAGTTTTGAGCCCCGGCTTTTATGCTGTATGTGCCATTTTGATAATTCTGGCCAAGAACTAGATTCAGATAACACTCTTTAAGTAAAACATGTAAATTCAGAAAAAGAAACATTACAATAAAATGTACAGGGCTTAAACTGTCTTGATCATGAGAAGAAGAAAAACACACCATCCTCTGCTTGGAATAAACATTTCCCCTGGTCACTCCTCACCTAACCTAACCTATCTCATCCTTGCTGTTAACCTCTCTCTCATTCCCCTCCCAACAATTTGAGATTTCATAGCAGAAAGTGTGAATTTTATATATACAGCTGACCCTTAGCAATACAGGTTTGAACTACTGGGATTTTTTCAATAAGTGCCCACACTGTTTTCCATAGAGGTTGGGAGTTTGTGGATGCACAGGGCCAACAGTATGCATTGATCTAGGCCATTTTACATAGAAAACTTGAGCATCTGAGGATTTTGGTATCCACCAGGGGTCCTGGAACTAACTCTCCATAGATACCAGGGACAACTAAGTTTTGGGGGGATCAAAAGTTATACTTTGCCCTAGCTGGTTTGGCTCAGTGGATAGAACATCGGCCTATGGACTAAAGGGTCCCAGACAAGAGCGCATGCCTTGGTTGCAGGCTCGATTCCCAGTGTGGGGCAGCCAATAAATGATTCCCTCCCATCACTGATGTTTCTATCTCTCTCCCCCTCTCCCCTCCTCTCTGAAATCAATAAAAATATTTTTTTAAGTTATACTTGCATGTTTTACTGTTCAGGGGCCAATCCTCCTAACCCCACAGTTGTTAAAGGTCAACTAAAAGCCTACCTTAAATCCTAACTCGTGCTTTTATTTAATGCTCTGCAATCATTCTTGATATTTAACTTCAGTTGTATTTTATTTTTGTGTCATTGTTTAACCCTGATAGCCTTCCTGTTTTTTTCCCTCTGTTATGTCCATTCAAGACTTACAGTATTTTCTTATATTAAATATGTGTGTGAATTATGCCATCCCTCTACCACTGTTTTTAAGAGGGTTCATTATTTCCCTGTACATGTGATGAGAATATTACTAATTTCATAATCTATCTCTGGGAAATTTGGACAATTTTTTTCAGAAGCTCCTTATATGAGTTTGAAAGACTACTTTGGTTTCATAAGGTCATACATACCTTTTATTTCATAATGTCTAAATACTTTGATTAGATGCTAATCTATTGCATCAGCCTACTTCCTCCACAGTAAAATGAAAAATTGGCCAAGGCAATTTCTAAGAGCCCCTTTGATACTAAACCCCTATAAAGAGGTATTTAAAAGGATGAAGGCAGTACTTCCAAAGAGGAAACGACGGAAGCAGATGAATGCCCTGCACCTTCAAAGTCCCAGCTTCACCGTGGGTCAGGTTCTTTCAAGCTTTTCAGTAATTCTGCCAGTACTTTGTCTATGTGTGTGAATTGCAAGATAAAGAAGGATTTCTAGGAGAATCAAACTCTGACTATGGATAACTAAAAGAGTTACTCATCTAATATAACCCCACTCCTTGTGGTATCTTCACAAAGATGTTCTCCACTTTCAAATTCATTTGGAAGGTGCTTCAAAAACAGCACTTTTTAACTTCTTTCCACCATAATCCACAGTCTTTACCAATTAATTCATTAGATAACTTCTAATATGCTCAAACATAAAGAATAGAATAATATCTTTTTTCATAGGAAAATATTAATCTTTCATTGACTCTCTCAGAGGAACTTTATTTTCTTCTGATGGAAGAAATATTGAACAGCAATTTGCTTAAGATCTCCTCTAGATATAAAAAAAAGAAACAAATATCCGCCATTTTTCTGATTTCTTAAAGATATTATGTCTGTGCATTAGAGCATAAACATATATTCCAACCTCTGGAAAAATAGAAAATAACTGCTTAGCATCCTACACTCAAACATCACTTGGGTACTTTAAAAAATTAAATCAACCCTTATTATATTCTTCTCAAAGACAACCTCAGTTCTTCACTTTTCCTCAGGTATTTTTAATATAAAAATTCATTGCCAGGTTCCTTATATCTTACACTTTTCTGTAATCACTACAGTATTTAACAAAATGATTTGTTCCCAGGTCACTTCCCAGCATTCTTTCCTCTCTACCTCTTTCTTCATTTTCTATCCCTTCCTGCCTCCCTCCCTTTCTCTGTCTCCAAATATCACTTGTCAGAACTCTCAATGATTTCAATATTATCCTAATACCCTGGCCTCTCATTTACTTAACATCCTAAATTACAGTTGTCTTGTCCTCCCTCTGTCTCAGCCACCTATTCCCATGATCATAACTGAGATCTTGTCATTACTCATTTCAAGCATTCAACTCTCTGACCACCATCTCCTGTCTTCTCAGTTTCTTACCACTTTTACTGTTCTTCCCCACCTTCACGTATTTATTTCCCTCTTTACTAATAGACTTGGATGCCATAGTCAACATTATCATCACCATGTTGCATGTACCCTCTATGTCCCTTTCCCTTCTCTCCCTCCAATGTACCCACATGCAAAAACCCCAATCCTAAGAAAATCCAAATCTACACCTATCATATACCTGCACCCAACCACTTAAATGTGACTAAAGAAAAAACATAACTATGTTGACTGACTACATTTTATTTGCAAGAAGTAACCTCAAGTAAGCCCTCAGCAACTGCCAACAATGCCACTATACTTCACTAGCCATTCTCTTATAATCATCAATGATTATCTCACACTTTTCCTCTCCTCAATCTTCAATTTACCTCCTCCTCCTTATTTACTCCCAGTGCTTGTTTCTTACTTCAGTGAGGAAGTAGAATCAATCAGAAGAAAACTTCCAGATGCTCCCACACCAAATCTGACCAACTATATTCTGATGCATATACTCAGCCTTCCCTCCTACTGCTATGAATTAATTCTCCAGGCTCTTGTCCAAGGGCACTACCTCGTATCTAGTATTAGATCCCATCTCTTTAAGCCTTCTCAAGGGTATTCTAAGATACTTCCAAAAATTATTACTCTTCACAATCACTCTATGAGGTAAGCTCATTATGATAATCCCCATTTTAAACGTAAGGAAAATTAAGCGCAAGCAAGTAACTTGCCCAGATAAACACAGAGAAACAACAAAAACAAGGAAATGATCCAGATATGACATATTCTGAGAGAATATGTATTTTTAAAAGTGAAAACAGGAATATCAAATTCTAAAAGCTTTTTTTAAAAAAAGAAGTTAAACTGTGATATTAGAATAACAAACCCCAAAATAAAGTTCCACCTGTTAATAAAGTTAGTACTTGGAAGAGTGGATTAGGCTTGTAAAGTCATATATAAGTACTTTTTCTGTGCAAACATGCACACACACACACACACACACTTACTTCATCATATACACATGATTACATATCATAAAACAATGCTCTACAAATATTTTAAGGCAATAATCTTAATTACTCTTTCTTTGACAGTATGTTGCAAGTTATTTACATGTTACACTTTCGCAGACACCTATCAATAATAATATATCCCTACGCAAATAAATCTGGAGAAGAGGGTATACTGTATACACCCACTTTAGCAGTAAGATTACAGAAGACTCATATTTGAGATACATGATATTTCAGTGACTAGAATATTATAGGTCAAAAACCAAAAATTTATTCATGCAAAAAATTTATATTGGATAGCAAAATAAATTAAATGAAACTAAAACCAATAAGTGAAGTCACTGAAGACCATGATTAATTTACATAATACTGATAAAGTATTTTTCTGAAAAATCTCACTCTTTGCAGCTAAAAATGTTTAAGATTAATTTATAATTTCCTAATCACATGTATCTCATCACTCTATTAGTTAATTTTATGAATATCAAATTTTAGCAAAACTTTATAACTTGCTTAGTAATGTTCTAATGACCAGCCTTAACCTACACATAAAAAAATCAAAGTTCATGAAATTGCATTTACTTCTCTGAGGCACCAAAGGAAGAATCTGTCTTTTTGATCATTTTGTAGCATCTCAAAATGACCTTATAAAACCTAACAACAGGTCTCCGTATCCTATTAAAGAATCAGTGACTATAACTATAGGCAGCTCAGTGGGACATCCTCTCATATGACAATGGTTTTTCTAAAGAAACTCTGTGGTAGGCCTCTATTTTTCTAAGTCTCTCTGCACTTTCAGGAAAGTGAATAAATGAAAACTTGGCATGATACCTATGCAAGATTGCAAACCTCAACATAAGCTGTCAGTCACAATTTTCCCAGGCAATTTTCTTCAGTAAGGCAATGTATTACTCAGGTTTTCCAGAAACATTTCCAACAGCAAGTACTGCAGGAATTATTTTTTAAAAACTTTTTGGACTATTATCTATAAACATTCATTTGTAAAAGAAGGTTAATATTTAAAATAAGCAATATTATTTATCACTCCTAAGTGTCCAGTGAAATTATATAAAGCTGCACTCCTCTCTATCTCTAAAGAATATTTTCATCTAACGTCTACCATGTCCACTCTCACAAAAACTTGCATTTGTAATTTGATGTCATAAGGTAAGTCATTTTACAATAACAAAACTTCCTTTTCTTGCACAATAGAGGAAAAAATTAATATAGCACCAAAGAAGATACTCATGTCACAAGTTTAATGGTCATTGAAGATTGTTATTTTACTGCTGTTTTAGATTAGTCTTATTACTTCATTAAACAACTGTAATTTCTTTTTGCCTCCACTATCCCAGGAGTCTAGTATAATAATTCAATCAAAAGTATATGCTAAATGCTAAACTACAGAAAACAAATCAAACTAAATGTCTGTCTCTAATCAGATTAATTCATTATTTGTATGTTTCAAAAATACCATTTGATGATTAAATAAAAAAATAAACATACCTAACAGAAGAAAGGCAAATTTACTATAGGAGTTCAATTAGGGCAAACAGACACATGAAGAAAATTAAAGTGGATGTAAAATGTTAAAAATAAACCAAAAAAAAATGGAATAAAATATTTTAAAAGCAAAGAAAGAGAGATATCAAAAACAGATGAGGCCCCAAATGGTTTGGTTCAGTGGATAGAGCACCAGCCTGCAGACTGAAGTGTCCCGGATTCCATTCCAGTCAAAGGCACATACACACTGCAGGCTTGATCTCCAGTAAGGGGCATGCAGGAGGCTGCCAATCAATGATTCTCTCTCATCATTGATGTTTCCATCTCTCTCATCTCTCTTCCTCTCTGAAATCAATAAAAATATATTTATATATATTAAAAAAGCTAGGGACAATTGAGAAAAAAACAGACCATCTAAAAATGTATAATTTTAAAACAAAATCTCAGTGAATGAGTTAAATGGCAGATTACTCACAACAGAAGAGAGAATTAGGATTTGAAAAAATTACCCAGACTTCAACATAGAGTGACAAGTAAATGAAGATTATGAATTTAAAAAAGAAAAGAAAAGAAAAAGATAAGGACATGAAGCTAAGTGTGGTCAAATATACATCTAAAGAGATCCAGGAGAGAATAAAAAGAGTCCAAGAGAGCCTGTATTTGAAAATCTAATGCCTGAGAAACTTCCACATCGATGACAGATCTTAATCGACAAATATAAAAGACACATTCTATACTAAGCAGGATAAACCTGAGAAATATATTCTCAAGAGAAATTTAGAATGGCAGACAGAACTTGAAAACAGCTAGAAAGATAAATCACAGAAACAATGATAATCACACTAACCTCACACATCTTAACAGCAACAAGAGCCAAAGAGAATAAAATATTATTTTCAAAATGTTGAGAGAAAGCAATATCAACCTACCATTGAGAACCCAGCAAAACTATCCTTCAAAAACTAGGTGGAGGGGGAAGAAGATATCGCTAAGTCAACAATAAAGTTTTACTAAAGGCTTTTTATAAAGAAACTTCTAAAAAATATTCTTCAGAAACAAAAATGATCCTGATATACAAAAAATACAGTGAAAAAATTGGCATATATGTACCGTATTTTCCACCTCTTAACCCAGGAAAATCTTCTCAGAAGTCAGGGGGGGAGGGGGTGGGGGGGGGGGCCGTCTTATACGCAGGATGTCGTCTTATAGGCCAAGTATATCCCAAACTATATTTTAACTGGAAAAGTTGGGGGTTGTCTTATATGCCCAATCGTCTTATATGCCGGAAAATACAGTAAGTAAATAAAAACAGCTGTTGTTTATATAAAAATTGCAATGATAATGATAGTGGCAGTAGAGAGGGTGTGATGGTGGTGGTGGTGTCTAATTTGTGAAGTTAAAAAGAATTAGAAACACAATTCCAGAGAAGTCAAGAGGAGTAGTAATACAGGTCTTAATGTGTTTGATTTGTTCAGGAAAGTATAATACTGTTTAACTTTACCTTTTAAATGTCCTTAATAAAACGTTAAGGATAACCATTAACAGAGACAATAGGGTAGGGAAGACCTAGGGGCTGGGAGGAGCAAGGTAAAGAGTGGTAGGTGGGGAATGGGAGATATCTGTAATACTATCAACAATAAAAAAGAGCAAAAATGAAGTTTGTAGAAGAAGGGGGGAAGAATAACAAAAACAAATAAACAATTCAATCAATACATTTTGGTGATGGCTGCACAACTCTGAATGTACTAAAAATTACTGAATTGTGTGCTTTAAATGGATGGACTGTATGGTCTGTGGATTGTATCTACACAAAATTGTTACCAAAAAGAGAACCCTCAGTCCAAAAGGGAAGAGTTGTTTTAGTTTCCTTTATAAGTGCACTGTTACCTAAAAATCGGACTGATTACAATGTGGCAGAAAAAACTGGCTTATAAAAAGCACAAACACAATATTGGTAGAAAGAAGAGCTTACTGACAGCACAAATAATTTTCTTGATTATAAACAAACTCAAAGTTTAAAATAACAATAGATAGGTAACCAAATTCTGACATATGCAGGTTTAAGTCAACATGCCAGTATGAATCAGAACAATATTTTGAAAAAAAATTTTCCCTTAATTTAAAGCTATACTTCTAGACAGAAAGGGGTAAGTTTTGAAAGTAAGAAAACATATCTGATCAAAATTTTAATCAAAATTAAGTTAATACAGCTGAGACCGGTTTGGTTCAGTGGATAGAGCGTCGGACTGTGGACTGAGGGGTCCCGGGTTCGATTCCAGTCAAGGGCATGTACCTTGGCTGCGGGCACATCCCCAGTAGGGGACGTGCAAGAGGCAGCTGATGGATGTCTCTCTCTCATTGATGTTTCTGACTTACTATCCCTTTCCCTTCTGCTCTGTAAAAAAATCAATAAAATATATTTTTTTAAAAAAATTAAGTTAATACAAAAAGTTTCATTACAAACTTCTCTTCCTAAAAGGCATTATAAGAAAGGAGAAGTCATATAACAGGTTCACTTCAAAAACTCAAAAACCATGATTTGAAAGTAGCTTCAAATGCTGCCTATTCTCACACACTAAGAAAGTGTTGCTATTTTTAGTCACTCTTCATTTAATAAACATTCAGACTCAGGAATATAATCATTATTCTTCTCCAACTCTATAGAAAATTAAAAGTACTTACATGCCAAAGGAGAAAAAAGCCTGAGCAGATTTAAAGGCCTTCAAGGAGTACTCGCCTGCTAAGCACCAACATGATTCCCTCATTTACACGCTGACCCAAGTCAGGTATATAGTATGCATACTTTATTTCTGGAAACTATTAAGCAACCCATTTTACATATTTGAGTTTTCCTAAGGACCCAGCTACCCAGCCAAGTACCATGCTATCTGGCCATCCTGATGATTTCTAGAGAGCTTAGGTGGAAGGAGTCCCAAGGGCAAGCACTGTCTGTTCTAAACGGACATTGGCACGAAAGGGAGGAAATCAAAGCCTTCTTCCCAAACAAAACACTAAAGAAAAAATTGAAGATGTGAGGAACTGCCATGGGAAAGGAGAAAAATAAAGTGAATATGAAATCAAACATAAATTTACTGTATATAAAATATCATTTACTGCCATACTACTGAATGATTAATCAGAATTAAGCAACCCTAAGTAACAGAACAAGATAAAATATTAAATCATTAAATTGGACATGTTTGTTTAAACCAATCAAATAGAAAGCTGGTAATACATTTAACATAGAAAGTGCATAATTCTGTTTGAGTAATCAAAAGTTTATAAACAAAATTAGAAACTATTATATACTATGAACTCCAATCTGTCTTATTTTATAGGTAGTATTTTAACAAGGTAGGTATTCTAACAGCTGCCAATCAATTAATTAAGGTGTTACCACAGCACATTACATGAAGTCACAAGATTATAGTTATTAATTTCTCTTAAGTGTAACAAAATTTTGTGTATTTCACATATTTCATTATCAATACAGTTAATAACTTCAACTATCCCTGTAATAGATAACTTCAAGTATTGTTATCAACATTAATTCTGTGTGTCTGAATGAAGGTAGAATTAATTTAAATAACTTAAAATTATATTGGCTAAAAGGAAATGAAAAATTAAGAATTAATCATCTTATAGAATTGCACCCCTGAAACCTATATAATTTTATTAACTGATGTCACCCCAATAAATTCAATTTAAAAAAGAATTAAACATCTTTGAAAGGCATGAAGCTGAAGCAAGAACTGGTTCACCATCTATATACAAAAGATTATAGAGTACTCCTTCAAAACCAGTAAATGCCCCTCCGCCACACCTGACCTCCAGTTCTGTTCTCTGAAGGAAGGAAACTAAAGAGGTTCAGTTTTGAGGACAACTTGACCAGTGAAAGGCAAAGGTAAAGCCATCAAAAAAAGAGAGATAGCAATGGAACTTATCTCATAAAGTTACTACCCTATATAATAAAAGCCTAATATGCTAAGTGTTTCGACCAGTCACTATGACATGCACTAACCACCAGGGGCAGACGCTCCAACAGGTAGGTTACCTTGCTGCTAGGGTCCAGCTTATGGAGACTGGGTGAGACCAGTCAGGCACGGACACGCCCTGGAGCCCTCATGCGGTCTCTCCCCCACAGCTATCATGCATTATTGAGGTCCCTCAGCCTAGCCTGGACGCTCTCCCAATCTGGGATCCCTCAGGGGATGTCAGAGAGACAGTTTCGGCCCAATCCCTACAGGCCAGGCCGAGGGACCCCACGGGTGCATGAAGCCATGCTCTAGACCTCTAATGAGGTTATAATGATCAAATACATGTAAAGCAAATACATATTTGACATACAATAAGCAACTGCATAAATACACTCATAAAACCATTATAAATACTAAACTTATTCCTCAAAGTTGATTTAACATTTAATGAGGCTGTTGGAAACAAAGCACAATTTTAAGGTGTGTACAAAGATATTTACTAAATCCCAGGCACTAAGTATCTGCTTACTCCCATTTGTAATTAAAGTTAAACAAGTACACATAAATAATGTCTGGGATAATCATAATCCTGTTTTACCTGGTCCTAGTTTGTGCCTGTTGTATAGAGATCATGTCAATGGTAGTCTCTTTCACTCTAAAAGTATCCTAGATAGGACAAGAAATTACAGTCGCCCAAGTCTGTCATGATCATAGACTGGAATGGAAACCTCTAGATAAATACATCTAGATGGTGCCAGTGACCAAGCAAAAAGAAAACAAAAAAGGAAGAAGGGTAAGAGGAATGGATAAGAATGACAGAGCCAGAGTGGTAAGAGAATAATAAACGCTTCACAATGTCCAAATACCAAAATGAATTCACCCACAACCTGAATTCAAGATTCCTCGGTGGCCTATAAACCTAGAATCTTCTTAAAACCTTAGTAATAGGTCATAAAAAATTTAAGTGGCATTTCCTTAAGGATTAAAAAAAAAACCATAAATGAATACCAAATAAATGTCAATATACCACATTTAATTTTCCTTTCTTTTGTTTCAATATGTAATCATGAAGCCAATATACAATTCTGATACCTTTTTTTAAAAAAAAAAAAAAGAAAACTTGTTTAAACCTACACATTACAGGCCAAGTTTTAGAAAGAAACCATTTTTCATAGCTATTTTTAATCTCCCACCTAAAAACATTAGTTCACTTTGGAAAGTATAATCCCTTTAAATTCCAGCAGCATCAAAGCAAATAGTCATGATCTCTTAAGAGGATAAATATGCTCATTTTAATTAAGTGACTAAATTATGTAAGTTGGTGTGCAATTTTTGCTTCTGTATTTTGAGATGCAGTTATAGGTCCTATGTATTTTATTAATGAAAAATTGAAAGGGCAATATAATTATGGTAGAGTATCCTATTAACATAGGAATTACTTAAAGATTTGTCTTGAATTTTCAAGAATTTAGGCTAATAAAAAGGAATGAAGTTCTGGTATATGCTACAACCTGAATGAACCTTGAAAACACTATGCAAAGAAGCCAGTCACAAAAGTCTGCATATTATATAATTCCATTCATAAGAAAAGTCTAGATTAGGCAAATCTATAGAAACAAAAAGTAAATTAGTGATTGCATAAAACTGGCGCTAGGATGGGGAAGAATAAGGGAATGGGAATGTCTTCTTTTGGGAATGATGAAAATGTTCTAAAATTAATTATGTTGATGGATGTACAACTCTGTGACTACACTAACTTCCATTGAATAGTCCACTTGAACTTGGGTAATTTGTATGGCCTGTGAGTTTTCTCTCAATAAAGCTATTACAAAAAAAGAATTTAGGTTATAATTCCTATCTGAAATATATACCATTATATATTACTATCATAAAAATAGAAAACATTATTTCAATGCTAGATAGTAGACAAAGCCAGGAAATGTATGCATTAGTGTGTTCATGTTGATTGCTCAACATTGGTGCAAGTACACTTTGTTACTAAATTACTACTGATTTTCAGACTATAAATGGATTTCTTTAATATTTTTGAACAAAGCAAATTTTAAAATTGGCATAACTTTAAATTTGTGGCGGACATTTCATGAATTTATGTGGAAATATAAATCAAATAATCTGCCAAATAGCAAATTTTTATTCCTAAATAGCTATTAATTTAGTTTCTCAATACAAAGGATAATCTGAAAGTTTCATATCAAGTGTAACATTTTAAGTGTATACATACAGTCCTATTCTATCTTCTTAAATTTTGTTGCCAGAGTTTTCAGTATAAAAATATTAATCATTTTTTTACCTAGTTATAGGATCACACTCCATTATTTTTTAAAAAGTTGTTATCAAGATGACTTAGGTAAACACTAATAATCATGAAATAATTATAATAAATTTAATCTATATAAGCAACCAATATGTTACTGCTAATGATATTTTTAAAATAAAAGATCACTTTCATTATTCTACCATTAGTGCTCATGTATTTCATATGGCCATATTTCCATAGATGTTTACATTATTGGCACTAACTCTGGTATGCAGAGCTGCCATGTCAGTTAGCTGATACACCATGGAGAAGTGCCGGAACATCGCTTTAGAAAGTGACATGAAACTGCTCTTCAGTATGGCAGTGTTAAGATCCAGGAAAGCTAGCAGCGTGACATCAGCAAGATGAAGAAATAGAAGAAACCAACCTTCCCTCCCCCACAAAACAATCAGGCTGTCATCGACAAAGGAAAAGAGCCCTGAGGGCTATAGGGTGCAATTAAGCACCTACAGCAACATAATGGAGCAAAAGTGGGGAACAACTACACAGGAGGTATCGCTGGGGAGGCTGGCTTAGTGGAGATGTCTGAGGACAACTAGGAACAAAGAAAGAGGGAGAGAACCACAAAACAGAGACCATGGTGGTCCTCAGGGGCCTACTCTGCAGAGGACCCCAGCATCCTGTGCCCCTGAGGGCCTCAACAGCCCTCGCAGCAGCTGCAAGTTCTGCAGCTGCAGCTTCCACAGGAGAGGACTCCATAAGGTTGGTGGGCATGGGCCCCAGCAGCCTGCGCCACAGAGGACACTGGCTGCTTTCCCATCAAGGTAACCCATAGCCATCACTGCTGCACAACTGGGAAAGAAGCTGCTGTGGTGGTGCCCTGGGGCGAGGGCGGCCAGCACCCTCCAAACCTGAGCACACTTGACTCCAGAGCCACCGACTCCTGCACTCTGAACCTCGGCTCCAAGGCCACACTGCATTCACCCATGCTCCAGACTCCAGCCGCATGGCTGCTCCTCATATGCCCACACCTCACAAACCAGAGCCAACGCCACTGCAGAATAGCCAGCATCGTGGGCCCAAGTGCTGCTGTTGCTCTGTGTGTGCTCATGCGTCAGACTCTGTCTTCATAGCCACTGTGTACGTGCTGCATTTCCCACACCATCATCACTGCAGGGTAACCTCTACACTAGCCCCAGAGCTGCTGTCACTCTGCAGGCACGGGCACTCTAGTCCCAGGCTCCACCTCTGCTCCACGGGTGTCTGCAAGCTGGACCTGGCACCAAGAGGAATCTCCTTCCCAGCTGCATATCACAGACCCCTTTGGGAGGAAAAGAGACCAGTTGGTCCAACCAACTTTTACTGCTGCTGCAGACAACTGCAGCCTGGGCCACTGAAACCCCTGAAATCTCCCAACATTAACTTTAGCTGATAAAGCGGCATGGAGACTACTCTGCTGGCAATTTTGAGTTTCCTCAAAAATTTAAAAGTAGAACTGCCATGCAATTGAGCAGGTAACATATCCAGAGGAAGTGAAATCAATAAATTAGTACCTGGAAGAGATGTCTGCACTTTGGAGTTCATTGCAACATTACTCACTACAGCCAAGATATGAAAACAACCTAAGTGTCCATCAACAGATGAATGGATAAAGAAAACGTGGTATACTATGACCCAGCAATTCTAAATCTGCACACAATTGCAAAAAACCTAAAACATTAATTCAAAAGAATATAGGCACCTCTGTTTATTGCAGTATCCTATATAATAAAAGCCTAATATGCTAAGTACCTGACCGTTTGACCAGTTGCTATGACACACTCTGACCACCAGGGGGTAGATGCTACGACCATTAGGTTAGCATGCTGCTGGGGTCTGACTGGGCAAGAAATCCCTGATCGCACCTGATTGGCCCTGATTGGGACTGGGCAAGATGGCCAGACACGAACACACCCTGGAGCCCTCCCACAGTCCCTCCCTGACCCCTATCATGCACCAGTGGGGTCCCTCAGCCTGGCCTGCACCCTCTCCTGATTCAAGACCCCTTAGGGGATGTCAGAGAGCTAGTTTCAGCCTGATCCCCACAGGCCAGGCTGAGAGAACCCACTGGTGCAAGAATCCATGCACCAGGCTTCTAGTTATTTATAATAGCCAAGATAAGGAAGCAACCCAAGTACCCATCAATAGATGAGTGGATAAAAAGAATGAAATCCTACCATTTGTTACAGCATGGAGGTCCTAGAGGATATATAATGCTAAGTGAAATAAGTCAGTCAGAGAAAAACAAATGCAGATGATTTCAATTTTATGCGGATCTAAAGAACAAAATAAATGAACTAACAAAATTGAAAGAGACTCATAGATACAGAGAACACATGATGGTTGTCAGAGGGGAGAAGTTTTAGGAGGACTGGGGGAAAAGGGTGAATAGATTAAAATAGATTCCTAATTAGTAATCACAAAATAGTCATGTGATTTAGTAACGAAATGTAGTCAATAATATTGTAATAGCTATGTATGGTACCAGGTAGGTACTGGAAATATCAAGGGGACCACTTTATAAAATATATCATTGTCTAACCACTATGCTGTACACCTGAAATTAATACAATATTGAATATAAACTGCAATTGAGAAATAAAATTTAAATAAAACTGTAATTGTGACCCTCACAGATTTGCGGACCAAAGGACAGGATTTGATTCCGGTCCAGGACATGTACCTTGGTTGCAGGCTCCTCCCTGGCTTGTGCCCAGTGCAGGAGGCAACCAATCGATGTGTTTCTCTCACATTGGTGATTCTGTCTTTCCCTCTCTCTTCCAATGTCCCTAAAAATCAATGGGAAAATATCCTCGGGTGAAGATTAACAAAAACAAAACAAAAATAAACAAAAACTGCATTTGTGGCAGACTACCTCTGAAAAAAAAGAAATGTGTGGTATATATACATAATAAAATGTTATGCAGTTATAACAAGAAGAAAGTCTTACCATTTGCAACAACATGGATGAACCAGAAGGGGATTATGCTAAATGAAATACACCAGAAAGAGTAAGTCAAATACTCTCTCATCTCACTTATATGTGGAATCTTAAAAAAAAAAAAAAAAAAAAACCGCATAGAAACTGAGAATAGAATGATAGTTGCCCAAGGTTGGGGGTTGGGGAAATGTGGAACTGTTAGTAAGGGCACAACTTTTTTAGGATGAGTGAAATTCTGAGGATCTAATACATATATGACTGTAGTAACTATAGTTAACAATTCTGTATGTATACTTGGACTTTGCTAAATTAGATGTTAAACAGTCTCACCCCAAAAAAGAAATAAGAAACAAGGTAACTATGAGGTGATGTGTGTTAATTAACTTGATATGATAATCAGCACAAAATGTATATGTATATCAATTCATCATGTTGCATACTTTACATATATACAATTGTATTTTTCAATTATACCTCAACTATTTTTAAAAGATTAAAATTATCTGATGTATAACATTTATATATACTTATGAAAATAAACATATATGTATATAAAAATTTAAGTATCCTATCTAATAAAAGAGTAATATGCAAATTTGACCATACCTTCACCACACTCACAAGCCATGCCCACAGCCACAGCCACCAACCAATCAGGAACAGATTATGCAAACAAACCCCAACCAAGACGGCTGCTGCCACTGAGAGCAGGAGAAAGGCTTGGGTTTCCCCAGCAACAAAGGAAACCAAGCTTTCCACCTACTGTTGCTGGCCTAGGTCTCCACTCTAGGCTACAAAGTTTCAAACAGAAATGGCTGCCGCCACAGCAAACAGAAGGCTTGGCTCCACTCCAGACTACAAAGTTTCAATTGTAGACGCAGATTAACCCCAGATACCAGGGCCTCTGCTTGGGTTGCTGGGGGGTGTGGACAGCCTGCAAACCTCCACAGGCCCCTCGCCCAGGCCACCTCTCACCCCTAGAGAACCCCCACCCTGATCTGACACTCTTCAGGGCAAACCAGCTGGCCCCCACCCATGCACCGGGCCTCTAGTATATATATAAAGTTTTAATATGCTCTTTGGTGTTAATTCAATATTTTTCATACCATGTAAAACAATAAATTTTTTTAACTTTAGTTTCTGTCTAATCACAGTGATCTGATAACTTTGTAGCACACAGTTTATTTTATATTTATATCAGTAAAACAAAACAATGAAATTTTATTTGCTAAGAGGAGATAGCATCTTGAGCTTTTCTACTCTTTTCCAAAAGTAACTAGTATTATTATCTAAGTAACTATAGTTCCAAGTGGTTTTCTGCTTAAAACATTTAAATCCCTAGGACAAAATTAGGCCTAGTGGAGATAAACATATCCATTAATTTTTCTTTGGAATTCTCAATAGATACATTATACATTCTCCCTAGTGAGCCGGCATTTCAAGCAAACATAAATCACAATTGCACTTCTAAATGGTGAAGTCCTAGCCCTGAATATGTTAATAAGTGAGTTACATAAAACAATTTTCAACATTACTATAAAATCATCTATGGAATTCTCACAATTACTTTTACTAAAAGTAGTAATATGTTTTAAACATATTCAATTTCACAAATCAAAAATTTATAAGGGAGAGTCAAGCACTGGTAAAACCGTCCAAAAAAAAAAAAAAAAAAAAAAACCCAAAATATTAAAGATGACAGCCATTTCCATTGGCTAAGTCACTCTTGGCCCTAATAATTCAAAATTACTTAAATAAAATAAAAGTTAGTTTGAGACTTCAATAACAATTCAAATCCATTCTATATTGCCCAAAGTGACGTTTTTCTAACCTCCACTACATAACCAATGTAAAATGACATGATATTTCAACCCGTTAAAATACTTCCTATTGAATCCTGAGATCATTTCTAGTGTGGTCTGACCCTTGGGAGACAAGTTTACAAAGAAAATTTTATGTTCAAATCTCAGACATCAAAAAAAGTACTAGAAGTTCTTACTGATGAAAAGATCTTTGCAGAGGATCAAAAAAAATCTGGGCCAATTCAGAGCAACAAGTCAGTCAGCCAAATGTTGTAGCCGATGCAAAGAAAGAGTAGCTAACTGCCCAGATGTACTTCAGTACTCAAATACTTACAAATGTGCACAGCTGGTATAACTCCTATCACCTTAATGCAAAAGTGACAAATACAAGGCAGATCCTATCTAATAAAGGAGTAATATGCAAATTGACCATCACTCCAAGAGACAAAATGGCTGCCCCCATGTGAACACAAGATGGCCACCACAAGATGGCCAGCAGGTGAGGGCAGTAGTGGGCAGTTAGGGTGACCAGGCCAGCAGAGGAGGGCAGTTGGGGATAACCAGGCCAGTGGAGGAGGGCAGTTGGGAGGGATCAGGCCTGCGGAGGAGGGCAGTTGGAGGAACCAGGTCTGCAGTTTAGGGCAGTTGTGAGGAATCAGGCAAGCAAGGAGGGCAGTTAGGGGTGACCGGGCCGGCAAAGGAGGGCAGGTGAGGGAAACCAGGTCAGCAGGGGAGGGCAGTTGGGGGGACCCAGGTCTGCAGTAGAGACAGTTGGGGGGACCTAGGCCTGCAGGGGAGGGCAGTTGTGGGGGGAACAGGCCAGCAGGGGAGAACAATTAGGGGCAACCAGACTGGCAGGGAAGGGCAGTTAGAGGTGTCCAGGCCAGCAGGCGAGGGTAGTTAGGGGCAATCGGGCCAGCAGGGGGGAGCAGTTAAGTGTTGATCAGGCTGGCAGGGAAGTGGTTAGGGGCTGATCAGGCTGGCAGGCAGAAGTGGTTAGGGGCAATCAGGGAGGTAAGCGGTTGGGAGCCAGCAGTCTTAGATTGTGAGAAGGATGTCCAACTGCCCATTAAACAAGCAGTCGGACATCCTCAAGGGGTCCGAGATTGGAAAGGGTGCAGGCTGGGCTGAGTGACACCCTCCCCCCTGCATGAATTTCATGTACCAGGCCTCTAGTACAATAATAAAAATATGAGACATCAAGAGCCACTGGGTATTGTCTTTGTGATGAGGTAGGGCTTTATAAATATAACTACAGGAGCCAATGTAAATATCTGTAGTCATTTTCCTAACCATAATGTAACAGACATTCACCTCTAGTAATTTCATTGACATTAATGATATCCATATATATTTTTACACAAAGCTTTCTATATTTGCACAATTTCTATATTTTTAACTCCTCAAATATATGTGGGAATCATTCCAGATCACAAGATGCTGAGGAACTGTAGGATTTATCAAACTGATGTATCAACACATACGAATATAGAACTGTACAATTTTGTTTTTAGTCAACAAGTATGTCATAATAAATTTTTCTGGTTTACAATATCAGGTAGATGAAGGCCATTAAAGTAAGTCTAACTGTTAAAAAAATAAAATAAACTCAGAAACTTTACAACTAAAAGAAACTATTTTTTAAGCTATATTCACTCAAGATTCTGGGTCTAAAGATTCTAATCCCATATTCTTTCTACTCCCTCCATAAGAGTTTGACGTAGAGCCATGAGCACACCAGATGGAATGTATGTTAAATGCCGCTTTGCACATTAAAAGAAATAATCAAAATAAGGATTATTGCATTTAGCCAAGATAGAACAATGCTTCCACTTTGTTTATTGTTCTGTTATTACTTATTGTTTTCTATATTAAATGCTAATTAGAGATAAAAAGACAAACTTATCTTAAAATGAGTTAAGCATACTTCTAGCCAATCATAACTAGAGTATAAAAAAATCCAAGACAGCATTATATAATTTAAAAAAGACAGACACACCAGTCCTGTGTTTTCACTTATTAGCTGAATGATCCTGAGCTACTTCAGTATTTTGAACCAGTTTCCTCATTTCTTACATGAGAAAAATAATAACAATATCTACTTCACAGTTGTTGGAAAATAAGGAATAAAAAAATGGACCTGAAAACAGTTTTGTAAAACTGGTGAGAAATAGATGCATTCATTGGGTTACCAGCAAATAATGTTTGCCTGAGAGACAAGCTATTTAACATAAAGCATAATAAAACTGCATATATATATATAAAAGCATATCTTAACTTAAATATTTTAATTAAGTAAACATTCACCTAAGTAAACTGTAACTATCGATGTCCACTCTTTTAACATTTGGAGGTAAGAATAATTAATATATTTTGTAACCAATAGTGATGACTTCTTTAAATCTTGCATTTATTATGTTCAATTCACAAAGCATATATGTGCTTTCAATTAAACTCTATGAACAGACCTTAGTAGAAGGTAAGATATTTATTAAATTTCTACCTCAACTAAATCTTCGTTTTTCTTATTTAATGCAAACACAATAACAGTGCAATATATTCTTTCTCAGTGGTGAACAGTAAATTAGCATTTTACTTTCTCTATATTCATTGCCTAAATGAGGCTTTAGATAGAACCAAATATAGTTACAATATCAAACACAACAATCAAAGGTAAAATACTTGCAACAAACCATACCTAGTCATAAGAACCGCATTATCGTGGTGGGGGATCCCATTTTCTGGAATGATGTTTCCATTACTTTGGTGGGAGAGAATGGATTTCTGCCATTTACAGAAGCTAGCGAGGGACTTGTCTGCATGGTGGTTTATCTCCAAGTTTGGCTGCAATACAACATGCATACCAGAAATGTTCCAAACAAATTACTAAGGTCAGTTGTTAAAACTTTTGAAGACTAAAGTAGGGCTATAATTAGAAGCAGTGGTTTCTAGGAATACTCTCTTGCCAATTTTTATCTCTGTAATATCTGACCTAGAGCTAATTTAGTGTACTATTAAACATTCTTTCTAGTTCTAGCTTTAAGATAATGTGAATATGTGTGATTATCAGCATATAAAATCAATCAAAACCACTATTAAAAGGTCTGTTGTGCAAATGTTTGTTTTTATACTGAAACATACAGCTAATATACATATATATAGCTCTAACATGACATTAGAGGTATATTCTTAGAAACTTTAAATTTGCTAAATGTGCCCTAGCTGGTTTGGCTCAGTGAATAGAGAGAGCGTCAGCTTGGGGACTGCAAGATCCCAGGTTCGATTCTGGTCAAGGGCACATGCCTGCGTTGTGGGCTCAATCCCCAGTTGGGGACTTGCAGGAGGCAGTCGACCCATGATTCTCTCTTATCATGGATGTTTCTCTCTCTCTCCCTCTTCCTTCCTCTCTAAAATCAGTAAAAATATTTTTTAAAAAAATGCTAAATGCTTAGTGCTGAAAATCATATTCAACTAAAACTTCCTAAGAGGAGCAATAATACAATATATTATTTTATAATACATAATTTGATAGCTTGTTAAGATTTTAGATTTATAAACTCATTCTTACCTGATCATCCGTGAGAACAATTAAGCGGGCCACTATAATATTCACAACGTTTCCTAGGCTGGAATCACGGTAAAGTTTGGCAACCTGACCTCCAGAAAATAAGAAAAGACACAAAGTCAGACAAAAATCATAGGGTGATTAATATTTTTATAGAGTGGCAAAATAATTTTTCATGAATTTAGCTACCATATATGTAAAAAAAGTTTTCTTTCATCCCATGTCACTTAGAGCAATACCCTCAAGATGCCTCAGTAAAAGGTCCAAGTCTACCTCAAGAAATATTTTCTCCGAAAGATAAATGACAATACAGTAATTAAGAGGATGACCTGATGCATCAAGTTTAAGAAAAACTCTTAAACAAGATTTAATTTGACCTCATTAAAAAGTCATATTATATGAAAATAATAAGATCACCTTTAAATTCATTTTCTATGGAACTGAAACATTAGTAGATCAACTCTTTTTCATTTTAGGTTAATAAATTCTTAAAAATTATTATTTCCCAATAAAAATCTATGGCCTTAGTAAAAAAAAAAACTATTAAATTAAATTATGTAAAGGGATCAAACTTACAATATTCATTACACTCAAAATGTAATGTTCAATGTCTTTGCGGCCGTGATAGGACTCCATCATTTTGTCTGCCACAACTAACGTCTCTACATAGCGCTCAGTGCTTATCGATCTCTTCTGTCTGTGTGTGCCATTAATGGGTGGTGCAGAAGGAAAAGCAGATGTGTCATTCAGCCACCAAGGGTTGCTATTTAAGACATCTACAACAGAAACAAGTAACTAGTTCAGATAGGCTTATTAATTACATTTATTTATTTATAGGTCTTTCCTTTAGACATGCTTCTTATAAATTCTCTAACATATTAAGATTTTTCAAAGTGAGGGGAAATGTAGAAGTGAGAAAATTAAACTCTTTAAAAGTTTTCAAAATAATTATATAAAAAATAAAATATTCAATTGCTTATGAAAATAAAATACACTGAGTAGCCAGATTATTATGACCAGCCAGATTATTATGACCACCCCATCAGTACAATGAATTATTTATGCAAATAATGATAATAATAAAACCTTGAGAGTATTTGCTTAGGAAGTTTTCAATATTCAGTATTTTTGGAAGTGTCAATGAAGTACTGATAGGGTGGTCATAATAATCTGGCCACTCAGTGTAAATCTAATGAATTATTTAATAAAAATAATATTTTATTATTAATATTCAACTGCAAATAAGAACAAAATAAACCTAATGAACTAAATAAAAAGAATTTTCAAATAATCATTTCACATTATTCCAGTAAGTGATTACATCATAATACTTCTAAATTTAGAATAGGTATTTAAAAAAATCATTGAAAGTTGTTTAAAAAGCAACTAGAGGACTAATTTTCTAAAACAGCCTAAGACAATTCTGATAAAGAACATTAATGTTGCAAAAGTCTATTCCTAAGATGAGCATTTATTTTTAAAGTAAGATGCTTTTATTAAACTATCTTAATTAGAGCAATTCTACTACACTAGCTATGTCAATTCTAAAAAGCTAGAATAAATTTTTCACTTAATTTTGCAGTCTACAACTATTTATAATGACAGAGCACCCAAAGTACTCATTCCTTTTCCAAAAACTTAGAGGTAGAGGGCATTAGAATTATTCCAGCATAACTCACTTTAAACTACATCTCAATGGGGACTGTGGTTGACCCATGGTTTTCTAGACATTTGGTTACACAGAAAATCTGTTAGTGCTATGGCATTTATAAATATTTGCTTCATTTATATTCATCTTCACTTAATAAACGAGCAGGTACAGGTCCTCTATATAACTCACTTATATTTCCTTATATACATAAAATCTTTTGAACCTCCACTTATTGAGAAATTTAGTAAGAAAAAATTAGATTAATTTATATACTTGACAGAAAGTGGTACTTTATCTTTCTAACTTCTTTAACCTTCCCTTTTAAATATGACTTTGGGAAAAGTTATAAATTTTAAGAAATAAGATGAATATGACCATGAGAAGAATGAGTCACATATTTTTGAAGCTCATTAAGTTAGTGTCTTGAACTAAGCTGTTGAAATAGTATCACAAGATCAGTAGTTCTTAACCAGGCATTTCCCAAACTCAATGAATACAAAACACTTTTTCCCAATAATATCTAACAACATTCTCACAGAACTTAGGGGACTACTACCATATTTCCATTATTGGGAAGCCAGTGAAGTGTTTGAAGGTTATGTAGTTCAGCCAGATCTAGGAAACAGAAAGACAAAACTGGAGACAAGAAGACCAGTTAGAAACAATTACAGTGTACTGGGCAAGAAACAATGAGGGTATGAACTGAATCAACTTGTGTTATGGGTGGTAGAATGGCTAGTGAATGGAACAGAATAAAAGCAAGAACCATTTGTGAAATAGTTTCAGTAGTGCAGGGGAAGAGATTGTAGAAGAAAATCTTCTCCAAAAAGGGCAGAATGTTATGATGGCAATTTGACTCATGCCTAAACCATCTATAAGAATAAAAGCATAATATGCGAGTTAGACTGAACATCCTACCAGACAGCCTTCCATATGAATCCAGGGCTGTGAGGGAAGCCTGGGTCCTTGGGTGCCAGAGGGAAGCGTTGCTGAGGGAAGGAAGGCCTACTCTTGCACGAATTTCGTGCATTGGGCCTCTAGTTGAAAAGTAACAATCTGTCCAAGTAAGACCTCTTAACAAGATAGACACTTCAAAAGGAGATGATTTGCACTGGCCATTTTGGCTCAGTGAATAGAGCGTCGGCCTGCAGGCTGAATGCTCCTGGATTCAATTCTAGTCAAGGGCACTTTACCTCAGTGGCAGGCTTGATCCCTGGCCATGGTCAGGGCATGTGCAAGAGGCAACTAATCAATGTGTCTCTCACATTGATGTTTCTCTCTCTGTCTCTCCCCCTACCTTCCACTCTTTCTAAAACTCAATGGAAAAATATCCTTTGTTGAGGATTAACAACAAAAGAAAAGAGGATAATTTGACTATTAAGAAATTATAATAAACAACTAAATATTTTAATCCTCATTTTTAAAAATCTTATAGTTATACTTACAGCCTAACTTTTGTTAAACATAAGATAAAATAAACTACTTCCATAATGTTTAGCTCCATTACTCAATACAAAGATAAATTAAATTTTTTTTTTATTATTTACTCTGAAATTTTATTTCATGCTCTAAGTGGATTCACTTGAAGTGGTCTTTTTCTAGTACTAATTATTCTGACCAACAAAGGACCTCTCATAATTACTAGTAAAAGCCTCAGAAATTACTCAAGAAGAGGGAATGCAGAATAAGAAGTCAGTTGAGTAAAGAAGGTTAAAGAACACTTATACTTAAAGCAGAAAATAAGGAGCTCATGAAGGACATAAAAGAAATAAAAGGGCGATGCATTCACTAATTGCAAGGCAATCCACTCCATTTTTTAAAAATCTACCTATTGAACCCAACCCATTTTTCATTTAAAGTACTTGTTGGTGAATTGTTTTTTGCATTAAGCTGAAATTTGTCTCTAAAATACGATGCCCCTAGTTTCAGCTACTAGAACTACATAGAAGAACAAATCTAGTTATATATATTCATTCTTTTAATGCTAGAAACAGTTACCCCAATAATGATAGCTACAATTTAACAGAGTAACTAGTGTGATAAAAGGAGTACACAGAGAGAGGTTGAGTAATTTGTCCAAAGCTATACCAAAGCCCATGTTCTTTCTACTATGTTATGCTATGTCCCCTATTTCTCTAAGTTTTCTAATGTTTAGACTAGACAGCCTCCTAATTCCCTAGCGCCGTGGTCGGCAAACTGTGGCTCACGAGCCACATGCGACTCTTTGGCCCCCTGAGTGTGGCTCTTCCACAAAATACCACGACCTGGGCAATTCTATTTTGAAGAAATGGTGTTAGAAGAAGTTTAAGTTTTAAAAATTTGGCTCTCCAAAGAAATTTCAATCGTTGTACTGTTGATCTTTGGCTCTGTTGACTGAGTTTGCCGACCACTGGCCTAGCTCTAGTCTAATCTCTAGATGGCTGCCAGAGTAATCTTTATGAAATCCCAATCTGACCATGTGATTCCTACTGCATAAAACCTTTCAATGGCTTTCCAGCACACTTAGGATAAAACAACTCCTTAACATGGTTTATATGGCCTTTGTGATTTGATTTGGCCTCTTCTTATTTCTCCAGTTTTATCCCTCACTACCACTCCCCCAACTACTATGAATCTCACCCCTATTTCTCCAACCCACATTCTACTATCCAATCATACAAACTATCAGTTCCTGGAACATGACGTTCTCTCTTCAGGTTCAGAACCTTTGTAAATGCTGTTTCCTCTACATGGAACACTACCAACTGCTCCCTCTACCTTTGCCACGCTACCCTGACTTACCCCTTGGGCCTCAGTTTAGAAGTCACCTCCTCCATGAAGCCTTTTTTGACCACTGAAGTTTAGGTTTGTTGTTCCTTCTATATATGCTTACAACCTTGAATACTACCTTAAAACTCTTCAAGTCTATTCAAGTGCTAGAATCCTGTCACTAGCATGAAAATATCAAGCTAAGCAAACAGCACTGAGTGCTATAGAACACCTGTGCATGAGAACTATAACTATTACCTGGATAAAATAAGGTGGGCTTCCTTCCCCTTCAAAGAAAAAGTAATAGAATTTTACACAGATTTCTATTTCAAAGAGATTCCAAAATTGACTTAAAACTATTGATAGGTGACATTTTTTTAAAGAGGACTCTGGACATTATCATTTTAATTACTCAAATTATTGTTTACTTTTATTATTAACCTTGCCAGAAGAAATGGAATGGCAATACAATACAATATATCGCTCACTCACCAGAAACCCCGCAATGAGAGTGATCATACATATGCCGTTGCTGAAGGGTAGACTTTTTGTAAATTACATGGGGATGGCCATTTTCATAACTAAACTGTTTAGAATCCTCTGTGGTATTCTTTAATGGTTCAATGAAATATTCTTCATCTTCTGTTGCAATAACACCATGCTAACAGAAAAAGAAACAGAAATTTGCCAAGAAGAAGCATTTTAATATTATCATTACCAATAGTTAAAAATAAACGGATACCCCTACAAAAAGGTCGAAACACATGTTAATAAAAATGTAGTAAGTTGTCCAATACTTAGCAAAACATTATATAATTTTTCATTTCCTTTAGAAAGGATGTTTAAGTACCTCTACATGTTAGGCCCTGTACAAAGCATGACACATACATTGTTTCTTCTAATCGTCCTAACAACTCTATGAGATAGCAGAGAAATCTATGTGCTAAGACTTATTCCCTTTCTAATTGTGCACACTTAACTACCTCCTCTGTGTTTAGGTATAGCTTTGTAAATCAGCTTGGCTAGTGTTGTACATGATCTTCAGGCCAAGTCCCTGAAAACCTCCCCAGCTGAATTCTCTACTCTCTCTCTGAAGAAGGAAAAAAAAGACCTGGGGAAGGTAGAAACCAAAAGAGAAAGAACCTGGGTCCCTGAGTGACCCGACCCCATGGAAAGCTGTTGAACACAGACACTGATATAAGGGAGGAAATAAACTTTTATTGTGATAACTGACATTTCAAGGTTTATGTTTCACCAATTAATATGTCCTTAATTAATATACCTGCCATATGTCACTGTTTTGCCAATGAAGTAACAGGCTCAAAGGTTAAGAACTTGCTCAATATTATACAGAGGCAAGTGAAAGAGCTGGAAGTCACACAAAACTCTGCTCTTATTCACAGTATTAATTGCTTTACACCTAGTTATTGAGCCAAGTTCTACTCAGCTCAGTACTTCCCTTTAAAACTTTCTCTAGCCCAACTGCAGTAGCTTCCCCCACGCCCTGAGTTCCAACAGAGCTTATTATTTATTTTTATTATTTTTAAAGATATTTTATTGATTTTTTACAGAGAGGGAAGGAGAGGGATAGAAAGTTAGAAACATCGATGAGAGAGAAACATTGATCAGCTGCCTCCTGCACACCCCCAACTGGGGATGTGCCCGCAACCAAGGTACATGCCCTTGACCGGAATCGAACCTGGGACCTTTCACTCCACAGGCTGACACTCTATCCACTGAGCCAGACCGGTTCCGAATATTATTTATTTTTAATTTATTTATTTTTAATTAATTCCACACTGTTTTGCTACATCTCAACTCTTGAAGCTGTATTTCAATGTGTTATAACTTTTCACCTGCATGTGTTATCTTCTCGAGTATACCAGATGCTTTCTTAAGGCAAAGGGTTATATCTCCTATTTCCCTGTACCAGTTACAGCCACAGAACGTGTCACACATGTATTACGTACACCCCATAAAAAACTGCTAATTAAAAGAAATGAGATAGTAAAAGTTATCTGCATCAGAAATAAGACGTTCCATCCCTATCTAATAGTGTTTCCCTAAGTGTGGCACATGAGAGGACTGCCCTTAATCCAACTAATTTACCCTGTAGCCCTGGATAAAACACAAACTCCCCGGGTGTTTCCTCAGCTGGAAAATGAAAGGGTTGGTGTAAATTAGTGGTTTTAAAACAGCCCTCTGGGGAGCCCTAAGGGTTCCATGGAAGTGCCCTCAGGGGACTGCCCCAGACAACAAAGAGAGACCTACACAGCTTCGATTCCCGGATTTAGGAATCAGCTATGCTTTTATTCATCTATATATGAAGTTTCCACATAACATTTCATTTGAGAAAGGGTTTTGCTTCTTATAAAGAAGGGGGAGTGGCTGAAAGCGTCTTGTCCTCATAATCTCTGAAGCCCCTCTGAATCTAAGCCTCTATGATTCTGTTTGAGGAAATCCATATTCCGTACCATATGCTTGGAAAGAAAGATAAGGCATAGTCAGAACTGCTCTAACTTAGAGATGAAGTTGGCAGCCACCTGTACGAAGTGAGCTAAGGAATGCAGAAAACACACCAAGAAAACAGCCCTTAGTCACTTCAGATTATTTTCACCCTTTCACTTTAAAGACATTAGCCTCTAAATTAAGTGCAAATACTGACAGGAATAACATAACCTGCCATTAACAAATGCTAATACCTGAGCATGAATTACTTTACCAGGAAGGTTAGCAGTGGGACAGTGAACTGAACACAGCTCCTGTGGGAAGGGGAGGGTGTATGAGAAGTCTTGGTAAAAGGAAAGGGTAGAAAGTGGGGTCTAGAGGACTGCCCTGAAAGGAAGGGCACTAACGTCATCCTGATCTGTGGGCAAGTCACTCAAGCCAAGAATCTCAGGTTGCTGGGGAAAAAAGAGTCACACGGCTTGTAAGCAGATACAATCTCTAATTTCAAGAACAGAAAGACTCCAGAAGAAAATCCAGAGATTTTGTGTCTTAAGTGCTCTGTAAGATGTTCACACATATCATCTCAGTTCATCGATGTTGTTTTTTTCATTTCATCTTAGTAGCTCTTTGAAGTAAGTACTACTATCATTTCCTCTGCGCAGATGACAAGCGGAGACTGAGCAAAGTTAAGTAACAAACTCACTTGGTAGACTTTGGAGCTGGACTCAGCCACTGTACTACAATTCCCTTATCTCTGAAGGTGCTTTGTGACTATTCATTCACCAACTATGTTTGAATGCCTCTGATAGGGCAGGTACTGTTCTAGAGATGGTGGGGATACGATAATGAGCAAAACAAAGTTCCAACTCTACCATGGAGCTTACATTCTAGTGGGAGGAGCTAGAAGAAAGTAATTCATTCATTAGATAAATAAATGATCAGGTAGTGATAAAAGTTAACACGAAAAATAAAGCAGTGTAAGAGAATAGAAAGTAATTAGAAGTGAGGGAATTACATAGATCATTTAGGATGGTCAGGGTCATCCTCTCCAATAAGGTGACATTGGAACAGAAATGTGAGAAAGTGATCAGGGTTGTAGTTTAGTCAAATAAATTCCATGAAGGGAGAAAAGGGCAAGGGAATTGAAGGTGGGTTTGGAGGGAAGTGAAGATATGGATTGGGTGGACAACGAAAAGGATTAGTGGGTTCTCTTGGGCATGAAAAGGCTGTCTCTTAGAGTTGAGATACGGGAGACAGTACTAGAAAGATAAAAGAATGGAACCCTTGAAATTGAGGTTATGGCAAGTTGCAGATTAAATTCAACTTTGCTATTCTTGCAGCTTCATTTAGCCACGAGAAAACACAGCAAGATGCCAGCTGGTTACACTTGAACTTCATCATCATAATCTCAACTGTGTCCTTAATGCTTCATGGCAATTATACCATGTTTCTCTGGTGTATTCAGTATGCTGTTCTGGATAAATATTCATACTTTCTCCTCTCTTCTTAATCCCTTAATACTTCATTTTTCCATCTCCTGTTCCAATAAACAACATGGCACAACCTCCTGCAAAGTCCTACAACAAACAGCCGACCTATCTGAATCTCATCCATATAATCTATTTATATACTGTTATGGATGAGCTGCATATTCTCCTAGCAAAGGACAATTATTGTATTTATGCAGATGAGTCCATCCCTTCTGTACCTATCAAGAACATCACTCCAGAAACTTCTGTTCTCTCTATAATCATTCCTATCAAACAAAACAAAACCTCTAACCCCCACTTCTGCTGGTGGCAACTGATCATTGCTTACTTTTCTAAAATTCCTTAAATCATTGTCTATATAGTCCTTTCTCCCATTCCTTTTTAAACCTTTGTCAAGAAGTTTTTGCCTCTTTTCCAAACCCCACCATGACTTCACCATAACTGCTTTAGTCAAAGTTACCAACAACCTCCTCATTGATAATCAGTGGTAACATTTTTCCATTGAATACTTTCTTACTTGACTTCTAGAATATTTACTTGGTTTTCCTTCAATTTCTTACTCCACTGTTCTTTGCTGATCTCCTCCTTATCTTTCTGACATCCTTAACCCATTGGAGTACCCAAAAATTCAGCCCTTGAACCTCTTCATTATTCATCTATTCTCCCCACCTAAGCAATTCCATGTAATCTCCTGTCATCCATATATTGATGACTCCCAAATTTATAAGTTCATAATTCACATCTCTCTTCTATATATCCAATATGTTCAATTAAACTTCTGATATATACCAAGCCCTCAAACTATTCTTTCTATAACTTTTCCATCTCCATTAATTCTCAAATCTTTCTCATGTCATCTGATGACTGCTATATTTTTCCAATTATTCAGGCCTCAAGCTTGGAGTTATCATTAATTTTATCCTAGTTGTGTCCTCTAAAATATACTATCTGGCCTCCAGTTCTCTTTCTAACTTCACCTTCCATTATTCTTCTCTTTCACTTAGCTCTAGCCATGGTATGCTTGCTTTTCCTCAACAATCTAAGATCAGACCTTTGTACTTAAAGATTTCTACCTGGAAAAATTATCCCTAAGATGTCCACATTCCCTTCCTCATTTCCCTTAAAGTTGTATGTGTATATATATTCTTACTGATTTCAGAGAGGAAGGGGGAGAGAGAGAGAGAGAGAGAGAGAGAGAGAGAGAGAGAGAGAGAGAAACATCAATGATAAGAGGGAATCGTTAATTGGCTGCCTCCAGCACACCCCCTACTGGGGATCAAGCCTGTAAGCCTGGCATGTCCCCTGACAGGGAAATGAACCTAGACCTTCTGATTCATAGGTTGATGCTCAACCACTGAGCCACACTGACCAAACTCCCTTAAAGTTGTTACTCAATATTTTTCCACCTCAGAATTTATCATTACACAGCACACTATGACTTTTATTTATTTATCTTATTGTGTATCTTCTCCACTAGAAAGCAAGCTATATGATGATAGGGACTTTTGTTTTTTTCACTGTTGTACTCACAGCACCTAGAGCAGTGTCTGTTAAATGACAGGTATTTATAAGTATTTCATGAATAGATAAATGAATAATGGAAAAAGTAGAAGGAAAACATGTACTACTATTAAATATAAGTTATACTGCAAAAAAATCAATAAAAATTAAATGTTAAAAAAAAGAAAAAGTAGAAAGGCAACTGTGGATATAACAAAATGAATCGAAAGTCTACTGGGGTCACTAGTCTTTAACTAGCTATATAGTCTTTAGTATCTTCAGAGAGAAGAAAGAAAACCATGGTTCATGAAACAAACAGAATATATAAAGAGACAACCAAGAAAGGAAGCCCTCTTGAAAATTAGAAATATGACTGCTGTAATTTTTAAATCAATTAAAGAAAAGAAAGCAAAATTGGGGAGATCTCATTGAACAAAAGATGAAAGAGAGAAATAAGAGAAGCAGAGAACCAATTACAGAAGGGTAAGGAGAGAAATATGTTAAGAAAACATATTTTAATTTCTCTAACCTAGAGGAAGGCTTTTAAATTGAAAGCACCCATCAAATACCAAGGAGAAATCAGAAAGAAGACCCACAGCTTACCACATGATTATAAAATCCTTGAAACAGGAAGGAAAAAGATCACTGTCACTGAAGAAAAAAATTTTAAGAAAAAAAAAGAACAGCAATATTTATGCCACCCAAAATGAATCAATGCTATTTTTTTTTTAGATCTTCAGATTTTTTCCTAAGATATAAAACCATATAGGTAAATTTAATACCCCATATTTCCCTTTCCTGATTCCACCATCCATGGTTCTAAAGGAAAATGACTTTGAACCCAGACTCTCACATTCAGCCAAATTATTAGCCAAACATGAGGATAACATAAAGTCACTTTCAAATAGGCAAGGATTCAGAAATTTTACTTCCCAGGCACCTTTTTTGAGATAACTACTTGAAGATGTTCTCTAACAAAACCAGAATGTAAACACAGAAAGAGGAAGATGTGTTACTAGCCTAGGAGAAAGAAAAGAAAAGAAATCCCAAGATGAGAGATGTGTAGTAACTCAAAAAATGAAGTAACCAGTAGACTCCAAGAAAAATATCTCCAAAGAATGAAATATGTAGGGTGGGGCAAAAGCAGGTTTACAGTTGTCTGTACAAAAAATAATACAAGAATAAACTGTGCTTTGCGTACTCACAACTGTAAACCTATTTTTAACCCACTCTGTGTACCACACAATAGATATAAGGACTAAAAAACTAAATATTAACCACTTCATTAAAAAAATAATATATTTGTTTCCTCAATAAAACAAAAACGAAAAAACAGAAACTTCAGAAAAACAAGACTTAGATAAGAAAGCCGTGGTCCTAAACTGTGACATTACTTAAAACAGCTGATAGAGCATAATGTTAGAAATTTTTTCTTTTCTGTAACACAAACTATGGATCAGGAAATATGATTAGAAACAAACACTAATGACCCCTACATTGAAAACTATTTTTCACAAAACAGTTAAAAACAGAATTGGTTACAAGGGGCCTTTGAAAAGTAGCCTCTTTTTTTTCTTTACTATATTTTTATTGATTTCAGAGAGGAAGAGAGGGAGAGAGAGAAACATCAATGATGAGAGAGAATCACTGATTGGCTGTCTCTTACATGCCCCCTACTGGGGATCAAGCCCACAACCCTGACATGTACCCTAGACCAGAATCGAACCCAGGACCCTTCAGTCCAGAGGCTGACATTCTATCCATTGGCCAAACCAGCTAGGGCAAAAGGAGGATTTTTTAAAAAGCTTCTGATTAAAAATAAACATTAAATCAAATAAGAATGAAGACAAAGATTAAGACTGGTGGGTAAAAGTGTGATGAGGAACAGGATATTTACATAGTGCCCCAGTATCTGTTCACAGATACCTTATTAGTTACCAAGAGGTAAATAGTAATTTCAGTAGACAAACAGGGCAGACCTCACCTTAATCAAGTAATAAAAGTTAGTCAACATAGACCATGAGGTTTCAATAGGAAGCAAAGTAAAAAGGTGTTAATAAAGACAGGGAAAGAGACCAAGAGACAGAAAGTCTCAATAAGGATGAAGCATAATCAGGTGGCCCTGGCTGGCGTGTCTCAGTTTGCTGGAGGGTCATCCTGTGCACCAAAAGGTCTAAGGTTCGATTCTCGGTCAGGTTTTGGGTTCGATCCAGATCAGGGTAACTACAGTCAGAACTGATCAATGTTTCTGTCTCTCTTCCTTTCTCTCTCTATTTCAACTTCCTAAAATATTATAAAATATCTACTATATGGTCTTATTAGATGCCAGGAAAGAATAATTTAATAAAATACAAATCCTCTAAATTGTCTCGCCAAATTTATTTTATCTTCAAATTTATTTTATCTTCTTTATTCTCAGTGCCATAATTTTGTAAAGGCCTTCACTATCTCCTAAATGTTCTAACTCATCTTCACACCTCCAATTACTCCTGTTCCCTCAAATTCACAATGGAATTAGTGTGTTTTTTTCTAAATCTCAAATTTGTTCCTTTCACCAACCTATGGAAACTACCAATGGCATAATTAATGTTAATGCCAAATTTAGAGGGCTTGATCAATGATTGACAACAGTACTTTTCTATTATATTTAACAGTAAATGTAATTTAAATATATGAAAGCTTTTAAAACACATATATACGTTAGATAATTTATTTTTTAATATATTTTCTTGATTTTTTACAGAGAGGAAGGGAGAGGGATAGAAAGTCAGAAACATCGATGAGAGAGAAACATCGACCAGCTGCCTCTTGCACGCCCCCTACTGGGAATGTGCCCGCAACCAAGGTACATGCCCTTAACCTTTCAGTCCGCAGTCCGACGCTCTATCCACTGAGCCAAACCGGTTTCGGCGGATAATTTATTTTTTATTCAAAAAGATAAATCTATTTTGTATATAAAGCCTAACACTGTTTACAGAGAAACTAATGATAAAAGTACTCAATGTTTCTATTTATAGGAATTAATCCCAAATCTTAAAATCTAATCCCTTGACCCACTAACAACTATAGAAAATAGACAATCTCAGCAAATTCTTATTTATACCTATAATGAAAATTTTCCTAAACTGTGTGGTTCCTAATACTCCTTTCAAATTTACAACTTATTAACTCCAACTTTAATTATGTATTTTTATATTAACTCAGCAATAAGAATATGAATGGGATAGAGTATGGAGGAAAAAATTTCTGAAAGTATGACTTGAGCATCAAAATGTTTGTGCTCTTGACCTAGATTGTTTGGCTCGGTGGATAGAGCGTCAGCCTGCAGACTGAAGGATCCTGGGTTTAATTCCGGTCAAGGGTAAGTACCTCAGTTGCAGGCTCGCAGCCCTGGTCAGGGGGCATATGGAAGGCAACCAATCAATGTGTCTCTCTCTCACACATTGGTGTTGCTCTCTGTCTCTCCCTCTTCCCTCCACTCTAAAAATCAATGGGGAAAAATATCTTTGGTTGAGGATTTAAAAAAAAAAAAGTTTGTGCACTTGGCAGATCCCTCAGATCTGTCTCTTGCTTCAACCATGTTTGGATGGAACAGACCCAGAGACACCCCTTCTTCCAGCCTCGGACCAGTCACCACCTTCAGGACCACTTCCAGCCAGCCTCTCAGCCTCTGAGACCAGGCAATGGATGCCGTTCTTAACCTAAACTCCTTATTGCGGAACAACACGGTCTCCCAAAGTCGTCAGAATCACTCCACCCAGATGGAGATGGCCCTCAACCACTTGGCCAACCTGCACCTTCAGGCCTCCTGCACCTACCTCTCTCTGGGCTTCTATTTCCACCACCATGTGGCTCTGGAGAGCGTGGGCCACTTCCGCAAGTCAGCAGAGAAGAAGCCGGAGGATGCCCAGCGTCTCTTATTAAAGATGCAAAACCAGCTCGGTGTCCGAGTTTTTTTCCAGGACATGCTGAAGTCCTCCCAAGAAGAGTGGGACAAAACTCAGGACTCCATGGCAGCCACCCTGGCCTTGAAGAGGAACCTGAGCCAGGTCCTTCAGGAGCTACAGCCCCTGGGTTCTACCAGCACAGACCCTCAGCTCTGTGACTTCCTGCAGAACCACTTCCGGGGTGAGGAGGTGAAACTCATCAAGAAGATGGGCGACACTAACTCATACCCGCAGGCTGGCCAGCCCCCAGGCTGGGCTGGCCGGGTATCTCTTCGAAAGCCTTTAGAGCTCAGAGTCCTAAGAGGGGCCCCTCTGCATTCCCCTGGTGTCTGGCTTTTGCCTGAGCCTCTCCCTGAAACCACTAGCCACTCTTTTAACCACCCTGGAGCCTTTCCCCATGCACTGGACCAAATGGAAACAATAAAGCTTTTTGCTGCCAAAAATAATAATAATAATAATGTGCTCTTTCACACAAATAGATCTTTAATGAAACATACATTAGCCTGAATACAGTGAAAGCAGTAGAGGGAATATGCTTTGTTTTGCAACCTTAAACTGTGTACTAGCATGAACTCAAATGCCCAGGAGAGACCCTACACTCTTGAAACCTAAGTAAAATAAGATTTATAATCAATCTTCAGATAAATGCAGAAAAAAATTATTTAATAAAGAGATATTGGTATAAAAGATTTTGCTTTAAGAATTTATAACTGTTCTGGCTGGTCTGGTTCACTTAATTGTAGTATTTGTCCCATACACTGAAGGATGGCGGTTAGATTCCTGGTCAGGGTACATGACCACATTTTGGGTTTGCTCCCTGATCAGGGCATATACAGGAAAGCAAACGATCAAAGGCAATCTTTCACATTGATGTTTCTCTCTCTCTCTCTCTCTCTCTCTCTCTCTCCCTCCCTCCCTCCCTCCCTCCCTCTCTCCCCCCCTCCCTAACTTCCTCCCTCCCTCCTCTCTAAAATCAATTTTAAAAAATTTTAAGGCTTTATAACCATAAGTAGATTACACATAATTAAGCTATATTGACAACCAGAGAAAGACACTATAGAAAGAAACTTAAAGAGGCAATCAGTGCCATGGTTTCCTGAAATAATACAGGCACATACACGCACACATAACCTTAAACTCTTCACCAATGATTGGGTTTTGTTTATGCATAAAAGATATCTTACTTGAACAAAAAAAAAAACTTAAATCTGAAATTAAACCTGAGGTTTCTTTCATTTTTCTACTAACAATATAGGGTTTTTAATATTGCTCTGACTTTGAAAAATCAATACTATCAAAAGCAAAGGCAGCAGAAATAACAAAAATATTTGGATGTAGTATATACATATTTGTTAATCTGAGGAAAGATATTTACATTGAAAATTTATATCCTCATAAAAAATTTAAAATTATAACATCTACTTACCAACCCAATACAGTTGCTTAAAGCCACTTTGGTTGTGCTATGTTGATCTTCCAAGTATCCTGTGTAGTGACAGTTGTCTATAAAATCATGTTTCCATTGAGGTCCATCTTTCCCCCAGTATTCTACGGTGAAGTGTTTGGACACAAAATCCGTGTTGAGAGTCAAGTTTAGGTGAAAGTGCTTGCCATAGGCTGAAAGTTTAAAAAATAACTTAGATGCTGCCTGCTGTGGATCGATAGGGTCCATACTCCGTCTTCTCCTCGAGTGTTTGTCATTTTTCACAGTAAAGCTGAGGAAAGCTCCATTTTGGTCAACCCTTATTGGAATAGTTAGCTGGTAATGTTCTAGATAACTCAGGAATTCCTCTTCACAATCATAAAGCAGAGTATCCAGAAGAGAGAGAAAAAAACATGGGAGAAAAGAAAATTTAATAGGACAACAAAGTAGCCGGGTGAATAACAACTATATCAGTTAAAACTATGAACCATCATGGGTGAGTTATAGGAAAAAAAAGTTATAGTATACAAAGGTAAAGAGTGAAAGTTTCAAATCTAAAGATGAATTAAGTTTCAATTATTTAATTCCTCAAAATAACATTATTTTAAAAGATTTTTTATTTTTACAATTTAATTTTTAAAAACATAAATTCTAAAGGGAAATTCCACAGGAAATATGAATATTTTTATTGAAATTTAAAACAGTAAAAAACACACATATGTAAAAAAATAGAATTTAGCTCAGATAAAATGTTTGTGAAAGTTATCCAAAGAGTTTATAAAGAATCTTGACAACCTTGAAGACATTTTTTAAAAATAAATTATCAGCTAGCCATTTTGTGAAACAGTCTGAAAATTGCTCCAAAATTAAACATGGAACTACCATCTGACCCAACAATTCCACTGCAAGGTATACATATACCCAGAAAAATGAAAACACAAATCCACACAAAAACCTCTACATGAATATTTATGGCAGCATTATCCATTAATAGCCAAAAGGGAGAAATAACCCAAATGCCCATCAAGTGATGAATAAATGAGTAAAATGTATTATATTCACATAATGAAATATTATTCTGCAATAAAAAGGGATACAGTGCTGATACATGCTATAACATGAATGAATCTTTATAACTGCCTTCATAATTAAAGTTCATTATCTAACATTATAAAAATATGCTAAGTGAAAGAAACCAGTCACAAAAGGTTATGTATTATATGATTTCACTTTATGGAAATATCCAGAATAAGCAAATCTCTAGAGTCAGAAGCAAATTAGAGGTTGCGTAGGCCTAGGGGTGTAGAATGGTTTAGAAGGAGATGATGAGTGACTATTAATGGGTACAGGTTTCTTTTTAGGATGATGAAAATGTTCTAAAATTGATTGTAGTCATGGTTGTACAACTCTGAATATACTGTAAACCATTTGAATGGTATACTGTAAATGGGTAAATTATATGGTATACCTATTATATCTCAATAAAGCATTTTAAAAAGTATCAGAATGACAAAAATTCAGAGGACTATTAACTAATATTTTCCTCACTTAGGTGTACTAAATATTACCAATCTACCTTCTTAACTACATCTTCCTTTAGCGGGGTTTCCTACTAAGGAAAGCCAAATGGCTGCCTGATGCCTCACTGTCTCTACGTGGAGCTTACTCAGAAATATAAACTCCCATGAAACCATGACCAAATGGAATAACTTGAAAGATAATATTTATTTTACTTCTCATGAATAAGAGTTCATACCAAATACTATGGCTTTGTTGATCTATTTTGAGATCTTCAATTTGTATATATGGATTTCTAGACAGCAGTCTATAATAGCCTTGAAAATCTGGTTTCTCAGCACCAAAAAAAAAAAAAAAATCATCTGTTACTATACATTCATGGGAGGGGAATACAAAAGGTCTGCTTTCACTAATTCTATAAGAATTGGACTGGCTAATGGAAAACAAAATGACATTTCTTCTTGGGATCTTTCTGTTAAGATCTTTCCTATGATACAAAGTTCAATTCTATGAATGAAAATCATAGGGATCTATGGGTTAGAATTTGAAAAGTTAAACTTCTTGCAGCTTTTGCCTTCTTACCCAGGTTCTAGATCTTAGATCAGAATTCTTAAGTTCGGAAAAGCACTTTTTCACTAAGGGTCCATATTTTTAAAATTTTATATCAGAACTAGAGACCCAGTGCACGAAAATCATGCACTCAAGGTTGGGGGTCGGGGGAAATCCCTCAGCCAGGCCTGCACCCTCTTGCAGTCCAGGAGCTTTTGGGGGATGTCTGACTGATGGACATTCTTAGCACTGCCTCAGAGGCAGGAGAGGCTCCCATCACCGCTACTGCGTTTGCCAGCCATCGACCTGGCTTCTGGCTGAGTGGCACTCCCCATGTGGGAGTGCGCTGACCACCAGAAGGCAACTCCTGCATTGAGCATCTTCCCTCTGGTGGTCAGCGCACAGCATAGCGACCAGTTGTTCTGCCGTTTGGTCAATTTGCATATTAATTAGCCTTTTATTGTATAAGATGTGTCTAGTTTTTTGCTCTTTCATAGTATAAACCTTTGGATTTCATTTGAACATGACTTTACCTGTACACTTTAGCAATGAATAAGCCTATCAATGTTTCGGATTCAGAAGAAGAGGCCTGGTCTATATCTTTTTAAAAAGTCCAGTCAACTCTAAAATCTACTGGATATTAAATACCAATGGAACAAGTTAAACAGACTTTAAGAGGTCTTAACATTTATGAAATGTGCACTGAACTGACACTGTTCCTATTACTATATATCCCAAAGAAAATGTTCACCCAAACTAACTATTCAGTCCCTTCAATAGTTCAGCTGGTAAAGAAGTGCAGGACTGTAGTTGATTAATAGCAATATTTTTTGTCAGATTCAAAAGCAAGGATCCTACCTTGTGAACTGTAGGAGAGCCTGTGGTCACTGTGAAATTCCGATGAAGCCATGATGAGGCTCAAAATCCAGGTCAACGTCTTCCACAAAATTTCCATAATTTAGCAAACTGGATGATTTTTTGGAGGGTTACCTATGTGCTAGAGAGTACAATACCATAGCAAATTAGTCATTAGATGGCCCACTTTTTCACAGGTACTTTTTCCCAACATCTTGTACTTTATTCTATCTCTGGATTCATTTTCTCAACCCAAAATGAAAAAATTAATGATGATAAAATTTTCATAAGCAAAAGCATTAGGCTGATTAGTTACTAAAGTATGGCCATTTTTAAATATATAAAAACAAAAAAATTTTAAATTAACTGAAAAATACCCTGAACAGACAGATCTATATTGCCGAATGCTTGCCAAAGGACATGTACTATGAAATAACTTAATATAGTTAAATTAGGCCATTGTTGTTCTTTATAGTCTAAATAAAATTCACAAGACTAAACACAGAGTTAGAAACCAAAATGTTTAGCAGGATAATGTCAAAGCTATTTAATAATCAAAGAACAAATCTGAAGAGAAATAAAAATTCTTTTAAAAAAATACTTTGAAGATAACAATGTAGGGGTACAGTGACTAACCTCCTTTTGATAAAAATAAAAAGTAGGCTGACTTCACAATCAAAGTTCATTTTATGAAAATGTTAAACAGGATGTGATCCCATCCCTTTACATGCTTTTTAGGACACTCAAATCCACAGTTGATGTATTGCTTTATGAGGCACCTATCCTTTTTTTCTTACAGACTAGATTTACAAACACTCAGTGACATTCAGCCGCTGTCTGAATGCTCAGACAATAACACAAACTAAACTTCTGAAAAGTTTAACCATATTTGCTACAACCCTTGACTTTATCTGGAAGTCTTGTATGACGTATAAGGCAACACATACAAGTCAACTTCAACTACCTAGAATATAACTGAAAGTAAAAGAAATTTTCTGGAAAAAAAATCATTTTTAAAAATTCATTTCAGGTATCATAACAGATTTCATGTCCCATTTCATGGGTTTTCTCTTCAACTTTTAACTTCACTCAGAGTCCATGAATTTCCATTTTATATAGAAAACTAGTTTACTTGGCTACCTGATTTCCCAACAAAGGAACCAGAAACTATCTCACTAACAGCACAATAGTGACCAAAAAAGGAGAAAAAACTAAAAAGTAGTTTTAGTACTCCAAATCAATACGGTTTGGTGTAGAAACAACCAGTCCTCACTTATATGGTTTAACAGTTACAACTGTGCATATAACTGTATGACAGTCAGTGTCTAATACTCAAAATACTATGCCTGAGCTACGAGCAAAAGGTTAAATTGCTCTTAATAAGATAGCTTCCTATAGCCTGGCTAGTGTGGTTCAGTGGTTAAGTTTTGACCTATGAACCAGGAAGTCACAGTTCAATTCACCAACAGGGTACATGCCTGGGTTTTGAGCTTGATCCCCAGTGAAGCTCGAGCTCCCATCCTCTCTAAAGTCAATAAAAACATACATTTTTTAAAAATATAGCTTACTATAAATATAGAGAAATACACAGAAGATGTTAAGAGATTTTCACCCCATGCCTCTACTATATGGGCTTCTCATAATAAATGCTTATATATTTGTGTTAAAAAAAATGAATGATGCCCTGGCCAGCTTGGCTCAGTGGATAGCGTGTCTGCCTGTGGACTGAAGGGTCCGGGGTTCAATTCCAGTCAAGGGCACATGCCTGGGTTGCAGGCTCAATCCCCGGTAGGGGGTTTGCAGGAGGCAGCCTATCAATGATTCTCTCCCATCATTGATGTTTCTATCTCTCTCTCTCGCCTTCTCTCTTCCTCTTTGAAATCAATGAAGAAATATATTTTTAAATGAATGAATAAATAAATGGTTGTTACAATCACTTTAGGCATATAAAAGGATATTTGTAGTTCATTAGGAAATTAGGTGCAATACTTTATTCCCTATGATACTAGAAATATCGGCTTTATAACATACTAGAGGCCCAGTGCACAAAATTCGTGCACAGGGAGCAAGGAGAGTCCCTCAGCTGAGCCTGCACACTCTCCAATCTGGGAACCCTCGAGGGATGTCTGACTGCCCGTTTAGTCCTGATCCCGTTAGGAGACATCCTTCTCACAATCCAGGACTGATGGCTCCAAACTGCTCACCTGCCTGCCTCCCTGGTTGCCCCTAACCGCTTCTACCTGCCAGCCAGATCACCCCCTAACCACTCCCCTGCCAGCCTGTTTGCCACCAACTTCCCTCCTCTGTCGGCCTGGTCACCCCTAACTGCCCTCCCCTGCAGGCTTGATCGCTCCCAACTGCCCTCCTTTGCAGAACTGGAAACTTCCAACAGCCCTCCCCTGCTGGCCATCTTGTGGTAGCCATCTTGTGTTCACATGGGGGCAGGATCTTTGACCACATGGGGGCAGCCCTCTTGTGTGTTGGAGTGATGGTCAATCTGCATATTACTCTTTTATTAGATAGGATAAAACAATCACAACCATTTAAAATTCTTTGTGTCTGTCTCTACAAGTTATTAAACTGCTTAACTTTGGAAAAACTAATTCATTAATCAACAAATACTGTCTTACTATATTTTCAAAAGGATGTTATAATCTTTTCCTGTGAAAAGACTAAGATAGAATCATTGCTTATAATCTAAGTAACAAAGAAAAAATTCAAGGCAGACTGACATATACCCTAATGAAGTTATGAAAAGGTGTTACAAATCAGACGAGGGAGATGACATCTGAATCACAGAAAGATGAGTCAAGGAAAGTTGATTTAAAAAGTAGCCTTTGAGATAGGTCCTAGAAGATGAACAGAATTTCACACGTCAAATTGCTGGGAGCAATCATTATAAAGAAATCAATTCCAGAGAGTCCAAATGGTAAGACAAAAATGGAAAATAGTATTAGTAATAATAATAAGTTTGATTCTTATGCAGAAGACTAATAGGCAACATCTAGAAAAGCAGTTTAAAGTCTGACCAAAAATAAGGAGAATTTTAAATACATTGCACTGCCCTGAATATTCACAGCAATCTTATGCAGGAGGCATTAGTGTCCCTGTGTGAGGCACACTCCAATAATAGTGCTTCCTGACCTCCATGACTTTGTGTAATCCCCTCCCCTTGAGTAATTGGCTCCTAACCATTTGAAGGCCTCAATGTGGAGGGGATGTCACTTCCATGATTCGATTACACAAGATTCTAACTTCCCCCTTACTGGTAGACTCTCTCCCTTGTTGAATTGATGAAGCAAGCTGCCATCAGGAGCGGCTCCCATGGCTAGGAACTGACAGCAGCTTTCAGATAACCTCTGGCAGGGAAACCAGGCCCTTGGTGCAAAAGCCTGCAAGAAACTGAATCTTGTCTATGTAAGCTTAGAAGCAGATCCCTTCCTGATGGAGCCTTCTGTGGTAACCCCAGTCCTTGCCAACACCTTCATTGTGCTTCATGAGATACCCTGAATACAAGGCATTCAGCTCAGCCCTGCCTAGACTCCTGAACCACAGAGACTCTGAAGTAAGAAATGTGTGCAGTTTAAAGCCACTAAGTTTATGGGAGGAGAGGAGTTTTGCTTGTTTTTATTTGTTTGCAGCTATTGATAACTAATACAGCTACCAATGTACAGATAAAGAAGTTGAAGCTCATAGTGATCACAGAATATAGCTAGAAAAAACAGAGCCCAGACTCATACACTAGGCTACTTGGATCTAAATTCTTTCTATTACATTACACTTCCATTTTAAGGCACCCTACCTTAAATATTCAATAGCAATTGCATATAACCAGTATCAAATAAGATATTCATAAATGGTATAGGTTAATGTGAACAGTTTTAAGCAACCTTATACACAATTGTTTCATTTTAAAATTATGAACTTCTACAGTGATTTAGGCAAGGCAGCAGGCACTACATAGCCTTTCTCAGGCAAACATCCATAAAGAGATTAAGTCACACCATTATTCAATATCAGTGATGAAAATAATCCAATTCTCTTGACAATCTCAAACTCCATAACCATTGTTTCATTAACAACTTCCATTCTTCATTTGTTTTCTTTCTTTTTTTTAGATTAATTGAGTGCTTCCATAATAATGTCTAACATTAAATGAATCCCTCCTACATTTTAAAAGTAATATTATTTTAACGTATTAATATATAACTGACACATTTCAATTAGTTTTCTAGTAATGGTGATAGATTTGTACCGAATCATTCATCCTTTTTTTCCTCCTATTTTCCTGGACTCTAAAACTAATGACAAACTTGCACAAACTAATGACAAACAATATAGTTAGCTGGTCTCATTTCTTATAGTTAACTCCTTTCCCCTTTGAGAAATTTCCTGTTCTTCACAAGTTTGTAACCTCCATTTTTACCATTACTAACACTGTCCTGTAAACACCCAAGTTAAGTAAGCCATAGCATTGAGAGAAAAAATAATATGTAACTACTTGGCCAGAAGTAGACTAACATTTGATTTAAGGATTTGTAGTAAAGGGGGCATTGGTGCATGGCAGAAAGAACAGAAGCTTTGAGGTTAAACAAACCAGAGCTCCAGTCTTGGTTCCACTAACTATCTGGCACATGGACATTCAATAAATTTGATTTTCTCTCTCCTTTATTCACTCCAGCCCTCGCTCCCCACTTTTTTCAAGTCTCTAGTACCAGTGAAGAAAATTAATAGTAAGTAAATGAGTTGGACAAGCTCAATTCATATCAACAGCAAACACATACCATATTCAGTCAGCTCACAATAAAAATGAATGGGTTAGGAGCAGGGGCTGGGAGAGGAAATCCACAAATCCCTGGGAGCAGGAAAGAAGCTACAAATCAGGGTGCTTTCTTAGGCTGGACATCCCTCCCAGGTACTCCTCTGATTCAGGTACTCTACATGCAGATAATCTCTAGCCCAAGCTGGTCCTCCAACAGTATTCTGTGCTCTGGTCCCTGGGGATCTCCTTGGAGACAGGGCTCTTTTGGCCAAGGATAAGGATCACAGGTGTCTTCCAGCCACTCCATGAGTGAGACAAGCTAAACAGCTGTGGGCTCTCAGAACTCCCCAATAGCATCAGCCACAACTCCCTTGGATCATGCACCGGGCCTGGCTGATAGGGGTTATGCTGGTAGCTATGGTTCTTTCTCTCCTCATTGCACTTGTTGCCAAATGCCACCTCTGCCAGAAATACCCCCACCAGCTACCAGCACTGCCCACTGCCTGAGACAAGAAGGGGATCTGTCCAGAGATGATTGAAAATGAGGATGAGGATGGCTTCATCAAGGTCAATTGCATTCAGCCTGGGGCCTGAGGGCTGGAGACACGGGGTAGCCAGAAGCATTTCAACTTCTGATCCTCGATCTTTGGACACCCCTTGCCCCCCATGCCTAACAGCTTAAGAATTATGAATACTACATAGGAGGCAGGAACCTCAAGGGAAGTGGCTAGGGCTTGAGCAATCCTTTCTTCCCTAACACTAGGCACCAAAGGGACAGTGACTCTCTCTTCTCAATAACCCTCAAAGGCTCCCTGCTGTTCTCAGGATAAAACTCATCTAGGGCCTAAACTATGGAAATAAGGCCACTGTCAGCCTCTTGGTTTCCTTTCTTGCCTTTCCCTAGTATGCTCCCCACTTAACTAAGTATTATTACATACCAGATAACATTTTAGCAGATAGATAACAGAGTGCCAAGTTTCTTACAGAAATTTTTTTCCCATCAACAAAGTGGGTAATCTTTAACAAAAAGATTAAAATGTTTTTTTCAGTGAATGAGTTAACTTACCTTCTTCACCTGCTGGAGAAGTTAATCTGCATATCATCAACAACTATGTAGAGGCACTAACAGATATAGTTTCCAAAACTCAGACTAATATTAAAACATTACATAATTGTTTCAGAAATGATGCATTCACCCTACATTGTATAGCAGAAGCACTATCATGGAAAAGCACAAAAGCTTTGAGTCCTGGCTTGACTCCAAGTTATTTAAACTCTCTGGATCTGTTACCTCATCTATAAAACTGTGATAATGATATCTACCTAACAAAGAGTCGTTGAGAGATTAAATTAGATTACACGTGATGTGGAGTATCCACACACTTCACTCTAATGGCTAAACAAATATTAGCCCCCCTCCCCCTCTCCTGGTTATCTGACTCATCACTTTTCAAAGGCCTTCCTTCAAAAATAGTTTTACGTTCCTCCTTCCCTCAAAAATGTGGAAGGGTTGGAAATGATGATGGAATCAATCAACTGCATCGTATTGTCTTTTGGACAGTAAAGAATTTAGGTCATGATAACCAGGCTTACAATACTCTAAATTTGACAGCAAGACTCAAAACTTTACACTTTACTTTTACTTCATATATGCTTTTTTCCTAATACAAATGCACCAGCCAGTGAAGTTAAGGGATCATTGACCTACATCCATAGATCAAAACTACTCTAGCTAAACAGAAATAAGAGCAGACAATGTGCACTACAGTAATTGCCTCAGTAGTCTGCCCTGGTTAGAGGGCACTTACTTGTCTTTTTGCTCTATCATCTTTACTTCCCACTCAAGTGATCTGGAGTAGCCAAGGTAATAATTTCCTCTTCTGAACTATTATTATGGAGCTAAAAGAACATGCATAGCATCCTTCTCAGCTTCTTTCATCCATCTTAACCCTGGCTATTTATTTTAAGGCTGATCTGGTCTTCACAGAGGAAGTAGCAATACTGTACTCCCTTCAGGTGTTCAGGTTTTGAGTGTGTGTGTGTGAAAATTAATCTCTCATTTCATTTTCCACTTATTGTCTCAACAAATATTTATTGTCATGTACTATATGCCAAGGACACCACTAGCCTATAAGTACAAAGGTTTCCAGATCATTTATAAACTTTGCAAGATTAGTTTCCAAGGAAAGGTAGAATCAAGATGTATCTATCAAGAAAAGCAAATGAGCCAAAAGCAAAAATACAAAACAGCAGTCTACAAAAAGCAGGCCCTAAGTTACGTAATGTCCCAAATTCTTTTCTTTTTTTCCAAATGGCAAGTTGGATATACATTATCTGTTATAACTTCTCTCCTGAAAACAAACACCTTTGTCTCTTGAGGTTAACTCTAAGTGTTGATAATCAACTATGACCTTTGGTATAACCAAGAGAGCAATCAACCTCTTGCCTGTTTTCTTCTTCCCCAAAAAAATGTCCCATGGAATGTGCCATTTACTTTCCTAACATGTTAACTTTCACAAAAGTCACACATAGGATAAGATTTGGCATACGTACCCATCCTAAACCACTAGTAGCTACTAGTGGTTGCTAAGGAAATAAAAAGGAAGTGGTAAGAGTAGACAAGAGTAGGAATTAATCTCACACATATTGGTCCAGACAGGGAAAGTATTAAAATATTTCAGGTTTTGAGGTTAGAGATTTTCCCCCTTGAGAATCATAAAAATATTAATATCAAAACATAGATTTCATTGGCTGCCATTTGGGGCAAATGAATGAATTTGATTTGTTTCAAATCAACTATCTGCTTCTATACACTATTCTTCAAAAATCCAAAACACCAATGATCACATTTAAGCACTAAATTAATATAAACCAGAATTGCTGTTACCACTTTGGTGAAACACAGGAAAACAATTATCTCCAAAATTAATTTTCTCAATTTCCTTCAACTACACGTTTTATTTTGCATTTCCTTCCCTGCAATGAATTTGGAGAACTGTCATTTCCACATCTAAGTTTGAGTCTAATCAACATAAGCTAAAAAGAGAAAGAAAAACAAAAGACAGAAAATTGGTCCAAGATACTTAAACATAAAAGAATATGCTGAAAATCACACTCCAGTGTCGTTTTAAAAGTTCCAAGCAATGGTTCAGTTTCCCCTTTCCTCTCCCCCCCCACCCCCGTCCAGTTCTGTACACCCTCATGCCCCTTCCCCCAACCCCACTTCGCCCAGACAGAGGGTAACAGTCTGAGCTGCCCTGGTTGAGTTGATCCTAAAGTTAACATTCAGCAGCCCATTTCCAGACAGCAGCGCTAAATCTATTTGGATAAAACGCGTGTGACCCAGACAGTTGGCATTTGGCCCAAACGCGTTGCACCGGCAGCTCAAATAAAAACAAGAGTAAGAAACTCACTCTCTTGTTCCCTCTCAGTGCGCTTTCTCACTCTCTCGCTCTCTTTTCTTCTAGTACAACAAGGAAAGACATTACTAAAGACAGGGAACATAGTACACATTATCAGAAGGCAGCTTTCCAATAACCCCTCCAGCACTCACCCACCCCCCTCCCCAAATCCCTAAACTTTGATCCCATGTACCATGTAAACAGACATACCCCCGATATTCAAGGCTCCGGAGGGATATGAGTCTAGCACGTCCCAAGTGGCCAAAAGTAAATCAAAAACACACGCTTCCATCTCTTTGATTAGCCTATTAAGAGCTTAACATATCCTAGAGCATCGGGGCTCCAGCTAGCACATTAATTCTACCCTCTGAGCCCAGGCATAAACTATGCACTTGTCTGGCTACTTAAGACACTGACGTGAAACCATAAAATGCAGGTTTTTCTTTAAGAAAACTAAAAATCAGCTTAAATACACACCACTATTACTTCCCTGATTACTATTTGGTGATGAGTTAAAAGACCACAATAATCATAATTCATATTTCAAAAAACATATTTCTACTCTTATAATAAACGTATATATTTTTGCATCATAAAATACTTGCAAGACCCAGAATTCTCCAGCCCCCGAGTAGTCTGGAGTTAAAAAAAAAAAAGATTTCTATCTGTAAATTGAGTTCAGTTAAGCTCACTCATTGCCATTAAAACACACACACACACACACACACACACACACACAGAGAGAGAGAGAGAGAGAGAGAGAGAGAGAGAGAGAGAGAGAGAGAGGTTTTCTACACGTTATTCTGAAGACAAGCAAAGCACACGCTTTAATTTAAAAAAAAAAACGGTTTCATTGAATATTGTGAAGTCTTCCTTACCGTTTTCATCTTCAAATTCTGATAAAAAGTAAGTTTCAAACAATAGAGATTGCACTGGACGACTCACGTACTCCCTTCTCCTCTCTTAGCTTTTTTTTTTTTCCTGCCCCCCTTTGCAAAGCCACAGCAGTCAGTCAGTTATTCTGCAGCCAGAATAAAACCCTATAGTCTGGCTAACCCGGGTTTTAGAGAACGGACTTTCCGAGTTGGCAGAAAAAAAGAGGTGCCATCACTACAACCAGGTTATCATCCTGAGATGCTGCCTTTGCAAACCTCCTTTTTCTCCTGCACGCGCCCTCCACCCGGCCAAAAAAAAGAGTGAGAGAGAGAGAAAGAAAGAAAGAAAGAAAGAAAGGAGAAAAAGAAAGGAAAGGAAAGGGGGAAAGAAAGGAAGGGAGAAAAAAGACTTATTGGGGGTGGAAAGGGTGCCCTTTCTTCCTGGACAGCTTAGTGCCTTTGCTATGCAAATCACATGTGAAGAGCATCAAAAGGTATCAGGAGAAAAGAAGACAAGAGGAGCAAAGTTTGTGGAAGGAGGTCTCACGGCCGGCCCCCGGCCAACTTAGAATTGCAGCAGAATATTGGCAGCTTTTCCTCGGAGGCAGAGCACTGACGTCAGTGTGCAGATGTGCCGGCGTCGGGTGCGCATGTGTCCTGGGCCGTCACGTGGAGGGGGATGGGAGGGAGAGGTACAATCGGGGTAACCAACTACCAGCCATTCAGAAGGGCTTAGACAATGTCAACTTTTCCACCCTGTGAATGAGCGCAATGCTGGCCCTTCTAACCTCAGCCCCCTGCCCCGCTCCGCCTCTTCGCCGCCGCCTGCTCTAACCTCTTTTAGAAATTCTAGCCTGGGTTGTGATTAGTTGTTTCTTGGAAAAAAGGAGGGGGGGGGGGAGGACGAATGACTGTAGATGAACTCATGTCACTGCTAAGCTCGCCGGTGTCCTTTTCCTTGTATTTTTAAACCCACAGAACAAAAACACTAAGAGGGGCACCCAAACAGCACCTTGGAGGAAACTTACAGCACGTTTACCTCGGTGACAGATTTCCAGACTCCGTGCCCACATGTGCACAAAATGCCTCTCAAAAACACATCTCTGCGAGTGGTACTGCCACAGCGAGGGGGCGCAGACTAACGGAAACGAAGACCAGCACGTTTTCTATCCGATTACCGACTTCAGGTTATGTGGGGCTTTAAAAGGGGGAGAAAAAAAAAGTGGGGGAGGAGGGAGCGGGGGAAGAGAAAGAAGCTTGCATTATTTCCAGATGAGGGTGAGACTGGATGGTGTTTTAAAGTGCAACCGGGGAAAGCTACAAGTGGAGTGTTTTTTGTTTTTTTTTTTAATTCAGGACATTGAATGAAACCTCAAGGACTGCCCCAAAGAAAATAAATCCAAAGTCAGACCCCCAGAAAAGAGGGAGGTGGAACGGGAGAGAGGACAGGAACCCTGCTGTGATCTAAAGATAAACAAACAAAACCTCAAAACTGGTTCTTCAAGCTCCCCAGTCCCACCCTCCTGCCCTCCCCCCCATCCCCTCCACCCCAGAAGCCAGTCCGTACTTTTAGGATAAAACACCGCTACAACTTCGCACTTTCACTTTCATTTGCTGGGAGAAAGCCACTGGCATAAGCCTGTGGGGGGAATGCCCAAATATGTTTTCCATGTCCTAAGCAAGCAAACAAAGTCTGGCACACCAATCGGAAACAGGAGGGTGGTTGGGGAGAAAATAGCTCAGGACAAAATGTTGTCTTTCAGCGGTGGAATCTGCTGCATCATTTATCTGTTTCTACCGCTGAGTGCGGGATGGGAAGAGGTTTAAGAGTTTCCAAGGTTGGGGTGGGGGTGGAGGAATTGACGCCTTGAAATTCCAGTCGGTGGTTAGCGCCAAGTCAATTTCCGACGGCCAGAACCAGAAAAGGGAATTGGACCGGAGGGAAGGGGGTGGGGAGGAGGACCTTGCTTGAAAACAGGCGCTTAAGTTTCAAGCTTCTGCTAACATTATTGCTCATTTGATTTTTTTTTTCTTCCTACACCGGAGGTAGTAGGTGTAATTCTTCTGGTGAAGACATGAATAGTTGGCTAAAAGAAGGCATGAATCAGACTGAGATCGTCCAAGAATTCTTTTTTGAGGGTTGAAAGGGGAAAGCATCTGTCCACAGTCAATAGTCCTCATCTTGACCTTAAATCAGTAGTATTTGGCTCAATGCCATTTAAAACGTAGAAATGTGTTCTGTGGTTGGCATTCACAATTTTAAGTAAAGATGATTCACATCGAAATATAGATATTTGCATTAGCACACAAGAGGTAGCTGATCTCCTAGCAACAACTGTAAACGTCAAAAATAAGAAGAGTGGACACAGCTGTTTTTGCATTAAACCCATCCTTTACATTGTTGTGGACTTCGTCCTTAATTTTTCAATAACTGGTGGTGTTTTTAAAAATAAAAAAGAAACCAGAAAACTAAACTTAAGATGTGAGTAGTAATCATTTCTATAAGCTATTTGAAAAAGTTTTACTCTGGACTAAGACAAACTGCCCTAGGAAGTAGCAATATTGTAAAGGAAAGGAGCTTATCCAGTGAGAAGTGGACTTTGACTAATTACTTATTCAAAGAGTGCCATCCTGTGTCTAAACAGAGTAATGAAAATTTCCCAAAAGATTCCTTTTCTCCTCCAAATGACTGTAAATTTAAAAAACAGTATTAGTAAAGGTGAAACATTATTAGCAAGAGAAATGGATCCATATGTATGTGTGCATGTGTGTGTTTGCCTTTTAATTGCATTACAAAGAATTCCAACACATACAAAAGTAGAAAACTCCAGTGAATCCATCATCCAGTTTCAACAAGCCAGTTTTGTGGCACACACATTCAAGTAAAATAAAAGGACTAAAAAATATAAATAATCATTACTACATCACTATTGCTCTTAGAAAAATAATTCCTTAATTTTATCAGATATCAGAATTTCTCAATTGTAAAAAAGGCTTTTTTAAAGTAAAAAAAAACTTCCATTTATAGGAATCAGGATCCATGTATTGTATTAGGTTGATCTCTTGTGTCTTTTTAAAATTTTGTTGTTGTTGTTGTTGTTGTTGTGTTAATCCTCACCCGAGGATATTTTTCCACTGATTTTTAGTGAGCATGGAAGAGAGAGGGAAAGACAGAGAAACATTGATGTGAAAGAAAGGCATCTATTGGTTGCCTCCTGTTGAGCCCTAACCAAGGCTGGAACTGGGGAGAAGCCTGCAACCAAGGTACTGCCTTTGACCTTAATCAAACCCTTTGGTCTGCAGGCCCATGCTCTATCCACTGAACCAAATCAGGTAGGGCCCTTGTCTCTTTTTTAAAAAACTTTTTATTGAAGTAGAAAATGCATATAGAAAAGTGCATAGATGTGAAACTTGATGAAAGTGTTCAATCCAATAAATTTTCATAAAGTGAGTGTGCCCACCGTGTAATTCTTTTCATCTATTTCAATCTATCAGTTCTCCCTCATTTCTTCTTTAACCTGAAATGTAAATGCTATATGAATAACTTACCATCTTAATACTATATATAGGACTTTCATATGCATGGAAATGTTTTTAGTGTAATATCCAGGCATTAGTTCTTAATTTAATCATATGAAACAAATTTAAATTTAACCCTGAATGAATTTTAGTTGCAGTAGAAATTCTTTAAAATTATTTTAACAACCAATCCTTTACTCTTCAAAAACTTTTTCCGATAGCTTTCCTTTTCTCTGTTAAATTAAGAAATGAAGACAGAATAGAGTTGACCACAAACCCCCTATTTATACCTACAAAAAGCTATGTGAGCAGTTCTTAGAAACCTAATAAATCTAAGTGAATCGAGCCCTTTCAGGAAATCCAAGATGGAATAATGGAAATGTGAGAGGAAGCAATTTGTATGTATGTATGTATGTATGTATGTACACATGTATGAATTAATGTATGTACACATGTATGAATTAATGTATGTGTGTATTTCAGAGACTGAAAAACAGAAGCAATGTCAGAAAAGTTTGAGAGCCAATGAATCAGGACTAAGAAATTTTTAAAGGTAAAAAAGTAGACTTCTAACATAATTTTTAATACGTAAACATGCAAACTTAATTTAATTTTTAAAATAAAAATCAAAATATTTCTTAAAATTAGACTATGCTCGTATTTTAAGAAAAAGGAGATGGAGAATTCTAATTTTATGCTTACTTGGAATTATTAAATTAGAGCAGGTGACTATCTGAAGATGATAAGTTTTGAATTCTACATCCCAAACAGTAAAATAAGATCCAAGCCCTAACTTAGTAGCTCACCTAGTTAGAACATCATCTCGATATGGCAAGGTTATGGGCTTGATCCCCAGTCAGGACACATATAAGAATCAAACAATGAATGCATAAATTAAGTGGAACAACAGATCAATGTTTCTCTCTCTCTAAAATAAATTTTTAAAAATTAAAATTAAATTAAAAATAGATTCAACACATTAAAACCAAAGTTTTATATACTCTCTACACATACATTTTATTCTTTCAGTGAGACTGGATTTTAATTTGATATAGTGAAAACAAATATTTTTTAAATCTTTTGAAGGATTATTGTAGCATTTCTTAAGATGCAAAAGCTTGAAGCATAGAGAAAAAATTGATAAATTTAACTTAAATTAAAAATGTAAAAACCATTAAAAAGTAAAATATAAGCTAGAGATTAGGAGAATTTGCAACACATGTAAGTGAAATACAATAAATGTTTAGAATATTGAAAGAACTATCACAAATCTATAAGACTATCAGCATAAGAAACTAAGAAACGTAGCCACTTACCTGTAGAGAATTTTCAGGAGTTTCTTTGAGCCAAACCGACAATTGCCAGGAAGCAAGATCTCAACGAATTGAGAAAATGCTCTGGAGAATGAGAGTTTTGCAGCTTATTTTATACACTAGAATAAAAGGAGAAGACGGAAGAAGTGTTATATGAAATCCATTGGTGGTAGATTAAGGAGGCGGGAGAAAGCAAAGCGGGGAAATCTCTGGGATTGGATAAAAAGCAAAATGGAGAGACACGAACTTCTTTCACATTGGTGGATACAGTATTAGTTAATAATTGACCTTTACAGTACATGGAGATGGTATGCGTGGACTGAGATAACAATGCATGATTCTGTGGTCTTGTGCTCTAGTGCAGGTCTGGAAAAGAAGAATACTCTGACATTTCAGAGGTATGTGTCTTAGACGCAAAAAGACAATTGATAGGCTCACTTAGGTCAAGACTGACCTTTGTCAAGGAAGCTACAGGCTTAGGACATGACTACCCACCATGTCTGACCTTCAGCTAAGAATTTGCATGTTCAGTCCATTTTATGTGGTTCCTTTTGGTTTCTGAGTTTGTAAGTCCCGCTCATAGGTCTCCCCCTGAGCTAGTCACGTTTGGTAGATAACCTCTATTCCATCCCCAAGAGAAATAGGCCAAAAAATTAGAAATAGAAAAAATGGCATAAATAGAAAAGTCACAGGAGAAAAAAAGGCTAATGACCAATAAATGAATAAGGGGGTGTTCAATCTTGCTAGTAATAATTGAAATGGAAATGCTTCTCTTTCATTAGAGAGCTAAGACTGTGAAAATTCAATAATATCAAGTGTTGCCCTAAACCAGTTTGGCTCAGTGGATAGAGCATCGGCCCATGGACTGAAGAGTCCCAGGTTTGATTCTGGTCAAGGGCATGTACCTTAGTTGTGGACACATCCCCAGTAGGCAGTGTGCAGGAGGCAGCTGATCGATATTTCTCTCTCATCGATGTGATGTTTCCAACTTTCTAATCTCTCCCTTCCTCTCTGTAAAAAATCAATAAAATATTTTTAAAATATATCAAGTGTTTGGAAGAATAGAGCAAACTGGATATCAGATATACTATTGACAGAAGTACAAATTACGCGCAAACACCATGGAGAGCAATTTGGCACTATCTAATAAAGAGGAAGATGTGCTAGTCTTTGACCTGGCCTTGCATTAAGTATATAACCTTAAGAAGTTCTTGCACATGGGAATCCCCATTAGTAATTATAACAACACAATTTGTAGCAGTGAATAATTGGAAACCACCTAAATGATTACCAATAGGAAAATAAATTGTAATCTATTCCTACAATAGAATTTTGCATGATAGTTAAATGATGGACTATATAAAGGTATCATTGTGGATAAATTATATAACATTGAATTGAAATGCTACAATAAGACACATTACAATTCATATTGGGGTAGGATGTATATACCATGTATATAAATTTTTAATACCACACTAAATATATACCTCAAATTTACAAAAGTGTGCACAAGAAAAACATGAGATCTTAAAGACCACAGTTAACTGGAGGGCAAGAGAAACAAATGGGGTTAAGGAGGAGCATAATGTGGGCATCAACTAAATCTGTAAAATTTTGTTTGAAAAACAGAACTGGAATTATTATTTTCAAATGTTTAACATCTGCTCATTCAGGATATTTAGTGTACATAGTGTCGACTTAAGAAACGTCCAAACACGTAGAGAATTTTTATGAGTTTATTTGAGCCCAAACCGATGCCAATTGCTGGGAAGCAAGATCTCCAATGCTCCAGAGAATAACAGTTTTGCAGTTTCAAATTAAGGGGGGAAGTAAGGAATATTACATGAAGGTGAGAGAAAGCAAAGATTAGATTACAGGCTAGTTAACATGATTATGTGCTTTTTTGAGTGTGGTTTCTGAAGGATCTGCAGAAGTAGTTAAAAATGTGTTTCACAGAATAGAAACAATGGACAGGGCTTGCTTAAAGCAAAGGTAAAACTTACTAAAGAAGTTACAGGCCTAGAGCATGACTACCCCATGACCTGTCCAGTTAGGAATTTATGATCACATCATCCTGTGAGTTTACTTTCCGTAGAACCCCTATTTTGTCTTGTATTTTGATATCTATGTAGTTGGAATTAATACAACTTTACAAAAATGAAAGAAAAAGAAGATTATTGTTGCTTTAGCTGGTCTGGTTCAGTGGATAAAGTGTTGGCCTATGTACTGAAGGGTCCAGGGTTCAATTCCAGTCCAGGTCACATTCCCAGGTTATGGGCTCAATCCCCAGTAGGGGGCATGCAGGAGGCAGCCAATCAGTGGTTCTCTCTCATCACTGATATTTCTATCTCGCTCTCCCTCTTCTTTCCCCTCTGAAGTCACTAAAAGTATATTTTTTAAAAATAAGATTACTGTTATTTGTTATTACAATTTATCTGGAAATTTCAGACTTTAAATTTGCAATTATTAATATAATGATATATTGTGGATGAGCAAAGCTAACTGAAATTCTGTATATGATTTATCATATTTCAGTCTTTCATTTACCATAAAGAATGACAAAAAAAATAGTTTCATTTTAACCTCTCTTTCCTTATCTTAGCTTTTTTTTAGAGTATGAGATCAATAGCAGTAAAGGGGGAAAAGGGCAGAAGAAAAAAGAGTGGGTATAATCAATGATTTATAACTATATTATAAAATACCTACCATTCAAAAAGAAGAAAGAGTAACATTAAGTCAAAGCTAACAGCAAAGACCTTGATCTAATAGCAAAGACCCTGACATACTACTCTAGCATTATGCAAAGGGCTAAGAAGTATAAAAAAATAAGACAAAGTTCCTTGCCTCAATACATTTACGAATTGGAAACAAGATTAAAGTGTGATAAAGGAAAATGAAATAAGTTATATAATTTAGCAACATACAGTGAAGTGCTGTGTGATTCAAATAATAGAGACCTCATTGAAGTCTAAATGATTTTTCTGACATCCATGTTGTCAATGAGCTCTCAGCAACATTCAATTTAGTTGGTCACTCCCAACTTCTAAGAATGCTATGTTTTCTTCCCTCGGTTCTGTGACACTGGATTCTTCCTAGTTCCCCTCCTATCCCAATGTTCCTTCTTCCTTCTCTACTCAATCACTAGGTTGTGTGTTTGATTCCTGGTCAGCACCCATACAAAAATCAACCATTGAATGCACAAATAAGTGGAACAACAAATCAATGTTTCTCTTCCCCTTTCTCTATCTGTAAAAATCAATAAATAAAAACAAACTAAAGTGAAAATAACAAAATGCCCAAGGGTCCATTCTGATATCCATTCTATTCTCTGTCAACTGATTTTTCCTTTGATTACTGTATCCTCTTCATAGCTTTGAAGAACATCTATATGCCAAAGATTCCTATATCTAAATGTCTGCTTAAGTGTGTGTAATATGCAACATAAACTTCATGTGACCTAAACAGAATTCAACCTGTTTCTCCATCTTTTCCATTTGGTAAATGCAATCCCAATTCACCAAGTCCCTAGCCACTGTACCTTCTTCAGTTCACTTTTTAGTTTTCTTAACATGTGTTTTATGTATACTGAGCAAAGTTTTCAGCTGTATGCAGCAGGAGGGAGAAGTGTGTCTATTCCATTTTTAGCTGGAAACCAGAATTCGTCTCTGCTATGGTCTGAATGTTTGTACCCCCAATTCATATATTGAATTCCTAATGCCTAATGTAATGGGTATTATGTGGAACCCTCATAAATTGGATTACTGTTCTAAAAGAGACCCCTCCAGCTATCCCTCACCCTGTACACGATTGGAGTGAGAAGGCAACAGTTATGAGCCAGGAAGAAGGCCCTCGCCTGATGACGCTGGCTCCCTGATCTCAGACTTCCAGCCTCCAGAACTGTGAGAAATAAATTTCTGTTATTTATAATTTACCAAGTTGAGATTATTTTGTTATAGAAGCCCAAACAAGTCTAACAAACTCTCTCGCCTTTATTTTTACATTTTCAAGAAATTTATTTTTTATTAAGTGTCTCTAAAGTCATTTTATTAATATAATTTTGAGATGTATATCTTCTTATTAATTTTTTGGGCACTCTATATACATTTCATATTTGAGTTCTTTGTTGAATATATATAGTAAATACTTTCTCCAATTCTACAGTTTATCTCTCTAAATGTGTTTTCCTTTTTTATAAACAGAAATTCCTTTTCAAAAAAATTTTTTTTAATATATAGTCCATTTTAACGTTTTTCTCTTTTATGTTTAGGGAACTTTGCAGTCTCTTAAAGAGATTTTTTTGCTCACTTTTTAAAAATATTTTTTCATTGATTTTGAGAGGGAGGGAGAGAGAGAGAAAGAGAGAGAGAGAGAGAGAGAGAGAGAGAGAGAGCGAGACATCAGTGTAAGAGAAAAACATGAATTAGTTGCCCACTGTATGCACCCCGAACAGGAACCAAACCCGAAACCTGAGCATTGCCCTGACCTTGTGGTGCACAGGACAATGTTCAACCAACTGAGCCATACCAGCCAGGACTTTGCTTACTTTTTATAATTTTTTTCTTACAAAAAAACAAAACCCAAACAAACAATAAACTCATTGGTTTCTTTATAATATGTAACTGTCCTAGTGCGAAAACCACCCTTTCCCTGCTGCCATTACACAGTAAGAATGCATATCATTCTCCATAATCAAAACAAACATGCTATATCCTAAAATATGCAAAAAAAATTAGATAGGAAATCCTATCTCATCTTCAAAACACCATAAATATTTCCCACAAGTTAGTTTTCTACCAAATATTTATTCTTTACTTCTGCAATACTGATGCCTAAAGATACATTACAACTTATATGTGCATATGATAATGATGTGGAAAATAATGGAACCAGAAATGTTAATAGAGATGTACAACCACAAAAAAAACACAGGATAAGACTAAACAAGGTCCTATTCAACTGGTTTAAAATTTCAACCAAATGGAGATTTAAATTATTCTAAATCAATCCATGTGCACACATTAACCAATAAGAAAGTTAAATATGTTTTGTGGCAAGCTAAAGCAAATATTTGTTTTTAGGTTAGGCTAACATCACCATCTGGTGTGGGAAAGCTAGAATGTGGCATTCCTTTCAGGCGTTTTGCATTATCATATTTAAGAACTGGTAAAAATAAAAACAAATTCTAAGTCTTAATATGACAAGTGAAAATATTTATAGATGCTCAGAACCTGAAACATTTCTCCAACATACTCAAAACCACAACAAGCTTCAAGGACTGTAAGCTTAAAATGAGTACCAATCAAGACTAAGTCTACTGCAATTTACTTTGTTTATGATTGAGCTCAAAAGTGGGCAAATCTTGCTATCTAAGAAGCCTGGGTTAATGATTTAAAGTAGGATGAAATCATAGTTTTCTTTTTTTAATATATTTTATTGATTTTTTTATAGAGAGGGATAGAAAGTCAGAAACATCAATGAGAGAGAAACATCGATCAGCTGCCTCTTGCACACTCCCTACCGGGATTGTGCCCACAGCCAAGGTACATGCCCTTGACCGGAATCGAACCTGGGACCTTCCAGTCCGCAGGCTGACGCTCTATCCACTGAGCCAAACCGGTTTTGGCAATAATAGTTTTCTTTAGACCTACAGGTTGAGAACCGCTAGTAGGGTTGCCTAAGACCATTGAAAAACACATATTTACATTACAGTAGCAAAATTACAGTTATGAAGTAGCAATGAAAATAAATTTATGGTTGGGTGTCACCACAACATGAACTATTGCGGCATTAGAAAGGTTGAGAACCACTGCTTTAGAGTCTTATACAAGATACTGTAATAAAATGATCCTAATCTGGAGATTTATCAGTAAAATGTGAAATGAAGACTTGCCAAATAGATCAAGTTGTTTATTGCCTTTATCTATTTCTTTCTGTAATTTATAACACAGAGAGGTACACGAACGATTGCACTACCTGCTCTGTAGAATTATTATAAGGCTTCTTCTGCCAGAACCATTTCTTCTTTCTGCAGTAACTGTAATGAATAAAAAGTTGCTTATTTCGTTGACTCCCAACTGGAGTATTCCAGGAAGGTATATGTTATCTTCCTGTAAAAGAACTTCGATTCATTAAAATATAGCAGTATTTGTATTTTCTATAGAGGAGACATGGTATACTTGAAATATTACTTGCTTACTTTTTAAAAGTGCTAAGGTTATCAAGAAACGTGGATGACAAATGGTTGAAAGCATTTTTAAATGTAGAAGTGCACACTAAGTCCTCTTACAAAACTAAGGATACGGTAACCGTGTAGAAACTTCATTTCTCTAATTTGACCTTTCTTCCTTTCTTTTCTTTTTTATTTAAACTGGCCTCACCTAGTACCCTCACTCACCTGCCTCCTTCTCCCGTGCATGTCCACTCCCTTCATCATTAAGCCCTCAGGGCAATGAGGTTATGATCAGTATCAAACAATCTTAGAAACAAAGCCTCAGAGCTGTTGGCCAGAGACAGTTTCCATCAAACTAGACCTAACATCTAGGCCTCAGTTATGTTTCAGCTCCAGGGCCAAATAAGCAACAAAAGCAGATAAAGCAATGCCAAGCTGACATTAGGACCAAATGCCATGAGCAGCTACCCTGTCCCCTAGCACCAACCAATCAGTAGAGACCATAACCCTAACTCCCTTAACCACCATGATTAATAATTCCACTCCCCCTATAACCTCTCCATGATTAATAACCCACTCCCCCTATAACCCCGCCCCTGGAAGCCATTGAGGAGCCAGGTCCTCGAGCATTAGCTCACTGTGACTCTGGGTATGGGCCACTTCCTCAAGTGAACCCATTCTTTCTTTGCTACAAGCTCCTGTGCATGTCTTTTAAAAAAATGTATCTTTATTGTTGAGAGTTATTACACATATCCTCCATTTTCCCCTATTGCCCCCTTCACCCGCTTCCCACCCTACCCCAGGCCTGCATCCCACTATTGTCTGTGTCCAAGGGTTATGTATATATGCATACAAGTTCTTTGGTTAATCTCTGCCCTTTCCCTTGCCCCTTCCCTCTGAAATCCATCAATCTGTGCCATGCTTCTATGCCTCTGGACCTATTTTGTTCATTAGATTCCACATGTAAGTAAGCTCATGTGATACTTGTCTTTCTCTGCCTGCCTTATTTCACTTAGCATAATCTCCAGGACCCTCCATGCAGTCTCAAATGGGTGAGAGCCTTTTTTTTTTTTTTTATGGCTGGATAGTATTCCATTGTGTAGCTGTACCACAGTTTGTTTTTTTTATCTACTCATCTACTGATGGGCACTTTGGCTGTTTCCAGGTCTTAGCTATTGTAAATTGTGCTGTTATGAACATAGGAGTGCATATATCCTTTCTGGTTGTGTTTCAGGTTTCTTGGGATATATTCCTACAAGTGGAATCATTGGATCCAATGACAGTTCGATTTTTAGTTTTTTGAAGTTACCCATACTATTTTCCATATTGGCTGCAACAGCCTGCATTCCCACCAGCAGTGTACTAAGACTCCCTTTTCTCTACATCCTTGTCAGCACTTGGTATTTGTTGATTTGCTAATGGTAGCCATCTGACAGATGTGAGGTGACACATTGTTGTTTTAATTTGCATCTCTTGGATCTTAGTGACACTGAGCACTTTTGCTTATGTCTCTTGGTCATCTGTGTGTTCTGTGCATGTCTTATTGGGCTTTGATGGGCACAGGTAAAAGGACACCTTTAGTCCTGTAATAATTTTGATGCCCAATCTAGGGCTTCCTTTTGCCTGTGGTTTCGTGGACCCAGGGCTTGCCACCAAGCCCCAGTCTAGCATCTGCCTAGACCCGTAGGCAGAGGCTAGGTGGAAATCCATGACTGGGTGCCCCCAACCTATAATGCTTTTGTTTGCAGCATAAGGATCAAGGGATTGAAAATGACTAGATTTGGAATTTGCTCTGGTTTGGGCGTTGAAAACGTACTATAGTAAGGTTTCCTGGGTGACCATCTCAGGAAAACCACCCTATTCTAGGCTCAGGGGAACGCAAATGGGAACTTGGGGTGGTGGTGGGGGAGTGGTTCCTGAGAAATCTTTGTCTGATCTAATCCCCTTCTCTCAGACTTGGGGAAACTTGGCAGAAACCAAGAGGTTTGCCTGTCTGTTTGAGGCTGTATTCCTTACCTGTTTCTTGTGGAAGAGGGCCAACTGTGACCGAGTTCCAGCAAAGCTAGGAGTCAGCAGTAGAAGTTAGTCCAGGCCTACCTACAGGCAGCTGTTTATCTCATATTGACTGATCTAAGCAGACCTCCTATTCAAGACAGAAGGGGAAGTTTGACCACTCAATCCCTCCTCCTGTTTTGTTGTGTCTGATTTGCTGCTACCAAACTTTAGGAAGATATATGGGTTGCTGAATTGTTAGATCTTGTAACTGTTTGTCCCCTGTTTGTTCTGTCGTACGAACTGTCTAATCCTAGGACATAACTAAGATTGCTTGAGCTGAAAATAATTACTTTGATTGGTAAAGACCTTAGTAACATTGATAATCCCATCTCTGTACCCCGATGTAGATCGCTGGGCTTTATCTTACGGAATTGGAGTACACTTAGCTACAAACTTATGAAAGGAAAAATGGGACTAAGTAAGACACACATTAACAGGGGTGAGACAGAGCTTTTAATACAGCACTATGAAAGGTTGAATGGGGCCAGGCTGATTAAACTTGGTCTGCTCTATTTACGCCAGCGTGGAGAAATTGGAAAGACTGGAAGAGACGACAATGAGAAACCTAACCAACAATTGCTTGGGGCAATAGTCAGGCTGGTAAAATCAATTTAGACTGATAACAGGGCCAGGTTACAATTCAGTCTGGAGTCCTTATTCCAGAAAAGCGGATTTAAAAGAGCCTAGCCCTAGCTGGTTTGGCTCAGTGGATAGAGCACTGGCCTGTGGACTAAAAGGTCCCGAGTTTGATTCCAGTCAAGGGCACAAGCCCGGTTTCAGGTTCGGTGCCTAGTGTGGGGCGTGCAGGAGGCAGCCAATCAGTGATTCCTTCTCATCACTGATGTTTCTCTCTCTTCCTTTTTTAAATAAAACAACAACAAAGAGACTATATGGTTTCAGGGACTGATACTGTGTAAGCCACACAGAGAGCTTTCTTGAACTGGTGTCAGGATTTGCATTAGGGACTTTCTGGCTGTAGGAGTCTGTCGGATTGTTTATGGCTTCCCTTCATTCCAACAAAAATGAAGCTCTGAAACTTTCATCCAGGCGACTGACTGACAGCCTTACAGACTCAGAGCCTAACTGTGGTGTGCTCTTGTTATTACTGAGTACACATATCCTGGCCGACTGCTTCATCTCATTGCTGTCCCTCCTGCTTGTAAAGGGAACACCAGGAATGCCGGTCTGAGACACAGGGAAAATGAGCTAATCCTCCCTCTTAATTGAAACTGGACATATTCTGTCCTTTTATTTATTTATTTAAACTGGCCTCACCCAACACCCTGGTTCCTCCTCCCTATCATGTCCCCTCCCTTAATCATCAAGCCCTCAGAAGAGGTTCTAGTCAGCATCAAAGAATCTTAGGAACAAAACCTGGAGTCTGTAGGCCAAGAGACAGTTTTGTCAAACTAGAGATAACATCTAGGTCTCAGCTGTTTCAGCTCCAGACCCAGAGAAGTGGCGAAACTGATGAAGCGATGCCATTTTTGACATCAAGACTGAATGCACTGGTCAACTACTCCCTACCCTAGATCACTCAGTAGAGATCATGGCCCTAACTCCCTTAGTTGCACGATTAATAACCTGGAAACCATTGATTAATCAATCTTTGAGCACTAGCTCACCTGTGACTCTTCCTTAACTAATTAATCCTTACTTCTTTGCTGCAAACTCCTATGCATGTCTTATTGGGCTGTGATGTGTCCTGGCAAGTGAACCCAGTTTGTAACAATACCGAATGAGTTTTGAATTCTATAGTTTAGCTTGCATACAATACTGAATGAGCCCTATATTATCTTCATTTATCTACCTACCTAAAAGTGTATTTATTTTAGAAAAATATCATGGCACATCACCAAATATTTTTAGGTAAGAGAATTTTATTTATAGAAAAGTCACACAGATAAACAAAATTTTATTAACACAATTTCGTTAGTAATAATGAACAGACAAATGGTTTAATATATATCACTTGATATGTGATACACATTAAAATTTTTCTACTTTTATCCATTTGTTTTTTTACATTTCAATTTTTAACAAATCTAGAAATAAGGCAGTATATATATGGGCATATTTACTAAATACTTTTAAACTGTGCTTCCTTCTACATCAGATAAAAAGTCAATTTTAAAACCATCTGCATATTAAATGGACTTTTCATTATATTTCCTAAATTTAACAGAGTTAAGCAACAAACAGAACTCAAAATGCATAAAAAAAACACAAATTTTTCAAAAAATTATGACAAGCAATATCACAAATTAACAATTTTCCAAATATCACTGCAAGAGGTACATTAAACATTTTATAATTAAGTCTAGAATATTTTTACTTGTATCCTTGTCCATCAACATGAACACACCAAAGCACAGACCTGAATGTGAAAGGACCATTTTTAAACATATTATGTGGCAGCACATGTCATTTTAAAGATAGAAGAAATATGAACTACGTGCTTTGATATGCATATAATTTTCTTTATCCAAGTAATACTCAGTGTTTCCATTTATCCTTGAATGACGAGATTCTTTAAGTACTTGTGAAAAATGGAGCATTCTTTACAGATGGAAAGCTTCCAGTCTTATTCGGCTTGGATCTTCTGGGTGTCTCAAGGCAATTCCATTTCGCAAGAGCAGCTCAATATACGGTGGCCAAAAAGAATCACTAATTTTGACATATGGATCATGTGGAACATCAAACAATCTATTTAAAAGAATCTAGGAAAAGACAGTATTTTAAGGAATGTGGAGAAGAAAACGCATCATTTATACAAATTCTAAGTGCCATAGTAATAAAGTAAAACTATAATATTCTCATTTCAATCACAGTTCATACTAATATCAATATCTCAATTATTGAAATAAAATTTTCATCGATCATTCATTTTAGCTATTTCAAGTACATACTCTGAGGGGCAAAAATCTTTTGATCTCACTTAGGTATGATGGTAATAGAATTAAATATTATTCCTATTTTAAAGAAATTACTTATTTTAACATACTTAAAATCCTTATTTTTCATTTCTAATTCTAGTAGGTGCCAGAAGTAATTAAACAATAAAAATTCAACTTTAAAATGAACATGTAATTAAAATAAATAAATAAAATGAACATGTATATTGTTTTATTTTTCGCTAAATTTCAGTTCACATACTGCTTACTCTTATCATTGGTAATATAAGTTGGAAGCAAAAATTGTTTCTAATTCTGAATTTTAGATGAGATCTCAGAGGATACTATTGAAAAATTACACATGTATTACCTAATCACTGCTAATATCAGCCACATATATGACAACTTTTGTTTAAAAAAAAAGTTAAGTCATCCATAAGTAATAGTGGTTTCTTAGTTTCAGTATAAACTGGAATTAGAAATATATTAAGATATCCTAATATAATTTGATATATGATACCCATTAAAAATGGGTATCATACAAACCTAATAAATATTTGTATTTTGCTTTCTCTTTTCTTTTCTCTCCTCTTCTTTTCTGCCTTTTGCTTTCAGAGCAATAATTATCTATTAAGATATCTTGAGGCACCAAAACTATTAAACTGGGTAAAAATAGAGACTTGAGCATCCAATTCATGAAATTACAATGAAACAAATTTAATGGTATCACTCTTTCTCCTTAACTTGACAATTCATTTAAAAAGACACATTAGCTGTAACCGGTTTGGCTCAGCTCAGTGGATAAAGTGTCGGCCTGTGGACAGAAGGGTCCCAGGTTCGATTCTGGTTAAGAGCACATGCCTGGGCTGCAGGATTGGTCCAATGTGCAGGAGACAGCCAATCAATGACTCCCTCTCATCATTGATGTTTCTCTCTCCCCCTTCCTCCATGAAATCAATAAACACACACACACACACACACACACACACATATATGTAAAAAGAAACACTAATTGTTAAATATCTCCCTCTTCATAGACTATTTTACCTTCCTTTCTGCCTAATTCACAATGGATTGTAAGACCAAGATTTCTCAAATATTTAACATACTTGATAACTGGATGACGTTCAAAAGCATTTTTTTTAAATGTCAAAGAGCCCGGATGGCATGGCTCAGCGGTTGAGTGCCAACCTACGAATCATGAGGTCACGGTTCAATTACCGGTCAGAGCACATGCCCAGGTTGTGGGCTCCATCCCCAGTGTGGGGCGTGCAGGAGGCAGCTGATCAATGATTCTCTCTCACCACTGATGTTTTTATCTCTCCCTCTCCCTTCCTCTCTGAAACAAATTAAAATGTATTTTTAAAAAATAATAAAATAAAAAAATCAAAGATATTTATAAAATAAAAGATAAATGTCAAGCAGAAAAAGATATTTCTTTACCAATTCTATAATTATTTGCAGTTACTTAGTATTCACATTATGAAAAAAAGAGCTGATGTTACTTAAGGAAATATTATGCATGGATTTCTACAATTTTGTTGAAAGAATCCTTAAACTCACTTTGTACTGTATTTTCAATAGAATGTAGAGTTGCTAACTAAAGATACAGTTAATATAATAGCATAAGATTTCACTGTGTAAATATTAAATAATATAAAATTTTCTTGAAGTAATAATCTTAAAATATGATTAAGAGTTAGGCTCTAATTTCATGTTCTTTAAAAAAAATGACACTATTCTTTCTAATGCTATATAGAAAACACAAACTAATTTTATACCCAAAATAAATTAACATAAATATATCTAATAAAGATTGGTGTTTACCTTAAGAACTAAAGTAGTATTTGTTCTTTTTCAAGCCTATGAAAAATTATTCACAAATCACTAATTAAGAGACATCTTCAAGACAAAACTACTACACAAAACACTTACCTCTAACATTTCATGCAATGTTATCAGCTGTATAGTTGGTTCTTGAGTATTTTTCTTTGAGAGAAACGTGAATAACAAAGAATTAACATTATGATTCTGCCAATGGCAGAATATTAAACTATACTTATTACAAAAAATTAGTATTTCTTAATTGCAATGGTACAAAGTATACTAAAACCAAACACTTATAATTAGGTGATTTAAAAAGAATCCTGAATATAAACAACCTGCTTGTACTAATAGTCGTTTTCATAAAAAAAAGTTCGAACAACCCCTAATACAGTGAAACCATTTGCGATTAATGGAAGATACAATTCAGACTATAAATATAAAATGGATGCTATATTATATATGTTGTATACTTACACATACAAAAGTATAGTATTTGAGTCTCCTAATCAAAATAACCCAAACAAATGACATTGCAGACTGTATTTATACAGCCTCAGGACAGGAAACTTGCTTCCCAGGGAGCCTTGTTCATACACCTTTCTATAGTTCCTGACAGTTCATGATGTTAACTAACTGGTTCTTTATCCTTCATAGAGAATCTCTTCCAATTCTATGTAAAAGTTGCTTAAATATTTGAAGGCAGCTATTGTGCATCTCAGGTCTTTTCCATATTAATCATTATTAGTTCCTTCAATTATTTTTCATAAGCCAGAGACTTGAAAACCTTTAGTATTATGGTTGTTCTTTACATGTGATCTAATTTGCCTTCTTTTTGGGTTTTTTAATCCAAACTCCACAATGATATTGATGTGATTTGAACACCAAAAGAAGACTCATTTCCATTCTTGTAGATGCTGGAATTCTCTTCATTAGGTTAAAGATTGCATTAGCTTTTGGACAATCTATTTCACCCTATTAACCTCTATTTGAATATAGTATCATATTTATTTTTTTAATTCTCATTCAAGGAGCAAGGATATTTTTTACTTTGATTTTGAGACACATTGGAAGGGAAGGGAAAGGGGGAAAGAGAGGGAAACTTTAACGTGAGAGAGACACACATCTATTGGTTGCCTCCCACACGTACCCAGACAGAGGGCCGGGATCAAACCTTCAACTCAGGTATGGGCCCTTGACCAAGAATCAAGCCTGCCACCCTCCAGCATGGAGGAGAATGGTGATACTTTAACCACAGAGAAATGCTGGCCAGGGCACATTAACAGATTTCAAACAATTCCTCCGATTTTAAAAGTTACTCATGTTCATGGAAAATATTTAAAATAGTGCTCCTAGCCCCTAGACATAAGCACTATTACATCTTTTTGGTATAAATCAGATATACAATTTAATCATCTATTTTTACTCGTTTAACAATAAATTGCGATTGTTTCATTAATTCCTTTGATAATGCTCAATACATTTTTAAAAAATATGTTTTATTGATTTTTTTTTAAGAGAGGAAGGGAGAGGGGGAGAGAGAGAGAGAAACATGGATGTAAGAGAGAAACATTGGTCAGTTGTTCCCTGCTAATGCCCCACCAGGGATTGAACCTGCAACTTAGATCTATGTGCCCTGAGTGGGAATCAAGCCCACCACCTTTGGGACAACTCTCCAACCAACTGAGCCTTTGGACCAGGGCTCAGTAAGTTTTTTAAAGTTGTATTTTCCCCATCATATGGATACAATATAAAAATATGTATTTAACTCCCCTTGTACTTTTTTTTATTCCTCTTTTATTGTTGAACAAGGTTGCTTCTAATTTTCAATAAATTTTTAATGTAATGAGGAATTATTTCTCTAAATCTATGTGTATATGTCTTTGAAATGTATAATATATAAATATTTATCAGAAATTTATATTTGATCCTATCTGAAACAATTTCATACATGCATAGCCTCATAAATGTTTTCTTTAAAACTTACCCTTTTCTTTTTAACATTTCTATCAGGCAGAGGAAAGTGGTCTTCTAGAAACTCACTCAAGGTAACCAATAGTTTCTCCTTATATTCTTTTACATCATGTAGTTTAGTTTTCAGCTCTTTAAAGGTTCTAATAGATTTCAAAATAATGAAGAGAAATAGTTTACTGACAAAATACCTAAGTGTATATAACTGGTTACTTATAAGATTGATCAAGAACTCAGTTCAAATTTTATTTGCTCAAACCAAATTTAACTATTTTTACAAAAGTAATATTTTCTATTTAATATATAGGGAAACTAAAAGTCAAGTCATTCATAAAAGATCATATAATAATAGAAATCAAAAGCTGGAATAAGACTCACATTTTTTGGTAAGATTTACCCCTTTTCATGTTATAAAAAAAAAAAAGAAAGAAAATACTTTCTCCTAGTTTAAAAACATAGAACACAAAAATAATACCTTGATTCTGTCACAGTCTGATGTTTTACTTCATTGTGTAGTGCAAGAAGAGATTCGAATACCTGCTGCTGTTCTTCCAACCATTGTTGCTCCCTTTCAACACAGAAAAATAAAATGAACAGCAGCCAAATAAAACGTCAATGCCAATTCAAAATATCAATGACTAATAGTAATTATAAATATACCTTTTCAAGTCTTCCTTTAACTTTTCATTCTTTGACTGAATAGTAGATAGTACCAATTCAAGATCATGTCTCAATTTTTGGAACTAGAACAAAATAATTCATATTAATTGCTTATTCTTTAATCATATAACTAGTCATATTTCTGAATAATAGTAAAATTTGTTTAATTCTAAAATTTATATTCAGAAATTTACAGTAAAAAAGCTGAGCAGAAAGTTTTCAAAATGCACATATAGAGTAGGTGCTAAGTTCTCTGTAATATTCCATTGTCAAATTAAAAAATATAAGATGGAGTTTTTGAGCAATACATTACATATTGAAAGGCAACTTAATGATGAGTTTTCAGTAACCAGGTAAATTAGGTCTCTTTTCTAAGGAGGCTATACAAAAAACAAATGAATACTAGTATTATTCATTCAACTGATATTTATTGATTATCAGGAATGCAAAGGTAAACAGAACAAAGAGGGGAATCCAGACAAACAAACAAATATATGATTCCAGTGAGTGGTAAGTTCTATGAAAAATAAAATAAATCTAGCCTTGACTTGTATGGCTTGGTTGGGCATTGTCTTGTGATCAAAAGGCCTCCTGTTCAATTCCCATTCAGGGCACACGCCCAGGTTTCAGGTTAAGTTCCAGTCGGAGTATATACAGGAGGCAACCGATAGATGTTTCTCTCTCACAGCGATGTCTCTCTCTCTCCCTATCTCTCTTTCTAAAATCAATAAACATATTTTCAAAAGTAAATAAATAAACAGATTTAGGGCAACCTCAATCAAAATTCCAGTAACCTTTTTTATGGGATAGAATGACAAGCCAACTCTATATGAAAATATAAAATAATTTTGGGAAAAAAACAACAAAGTTAGATAACTCATACTTTTTTTTTCCAAGGCTTATTACAAAGTTTCAGTAAGTAAAATAATGTGGTATTGGATCAAGACAGAAACACAGAACCAAGGAAGAGACACATCCAAAGCACAGAATGGAAAACAAATAAAGAATCTAGAAACAGATCCACCCATACATTGTAATTAATTTCAGTAAAAGTCAAATCAGATAGTTCTTTCAACAATCTGTTTTGGAACAATTTGTATCTATATGCAAAAAATAAACTTTTATCAACAATTCATTTCATGTATAAACATTATTTCAAAATGGATCATGAACCTAAATGTGAAATCCACAACTTTAAAATTTCTAAAAGAAAACATACATGAAAATCTTTGTGACCTTCAACTGGACAAATATTTCCTGTATTTGGGCACAAACTTTAAAAGTTGATAAAGTAGAATTAGTCCAATTTATGAGCTTATCTCCTTCGAAAGATGCCATTAAGAGAATAAAAAGACAAGTTTCAGTGAAAGGGTTAACTCAGCAGGCCAAGGTTGCACAGACTCTGCACATGACCGAGAAAGGCTTTTCTTTAGGACGGGCTCCCAGTGGATTCCTGGAAGAGAAGCTATGAGACACTGAAATATTCTGCCTGTTGAGAGGGTTTTGCGTATGCCCGCAGCCTTGGGCCGGTCGGTGCCAGTTTGATTACACAGTTTGTTCTAACTATGTCATTCTTGGTAAATGCATTTTTTGTTCTGGGACCTGGAGTCTGCGTAGCCGAAGTCAGTCAAGGAGGCCCTGCATGCATAGCGATGGGACTCCTGATAAAAAAAAAAAAAAAAAAAAAAGAACCATGGGCAACAGGCTAAAATACATTTCCCTGGCTTTTTTATTTAAAAAAAAAAAGTTTTTATTGATTTTAGAGAGAGAGGAAGGGAGAGGGATAGATAGAAACATCGATGAGAGAGAAACTTCGATTGGCTGCCTCCTGCACACCCCCTACTGGGGACCAAGCCAGCAACCTGGCATGTGCCACAACCTCTTGGTTCATGAGTTGATGTTCAACCACGGAGCCACACTGGGCAGCAGAACTTCCCTGTTGGACCACACTTTGACCAAGTTGTCACACACAGTTACAGGGAGAAGTAAGTACAGCTACTGGGAAAGGACAGCTATAAGCTTGGCTCACGTGCCTTTTCCCTTCGCTCATTTTAGTCTGTGTCCTCTCACTATAATAAACACAACCATGACTAGAATAGCTCTTCTGAATGCTGTGAGCCTTCTAGCTAATCACAGAATCACAGAGTGGTCTTGGGAAAAACGCTGACAGTTGGCATCAGAAGTGGACTTCAGGTCAAAGGCATGTTGGTGTCAGAGGTCCCCTTGAAGTTTCAACAATTTGAACGGCTATAATTCAAACAAAAGATTTCCTGCTCAACAAACACATCTGAGAGATCCGAATACTGAAACAACTGAAGGTGGGCAAGTAGAAGAAAACGGGAGATGGGAAGGGAAAAGGGCTGAGATGGTGCCAAGGATCTCGTAGTCCAGAATTCGCTGCGAGGCTCAGGCTGAAGAGGGGCAGGATCAGGTTGACACTGGTGCCCCCCTCAGCAGGAAGGAACAGAGAGATACAGTGAGTATTCCGGAAGGAACTGTTAGTATGCAGTGACTGCTCAGTGACCTGGGTAGGGATGAGAGGCACACTCTGTGACCAATGCAGGGTTGGATGAAGACACAGAGGGGAGGCCACTGAGTTTGCCAGTCACCATTCCTGGAAGAACAAAGCAACAAAGACAGCCGCCAGCTTCCCTTAGCTCATGCCATCCCCATCCGTCACAGCTGCACCTGGCTGCAGTGGACAGCACTGGGATTTCACAGATTCAGAGCACAATGCCCACCACATTCCCTGACTGGGTCTTCCCTGTGAGACTGAGGCACCTGAACACAGACGAAATGCCCTCCTTCCCAGGGAACACAGGACGTTCCCATCACCCTGCCGAGACCTGAAAAGTTAGAGCAGTGCAAGAGACTAAACAACTTGTGCTTCAGTGACACCAACTAGAAAGACTTCTTATCCACTTCTTATGCCACTCACATATAGACACCTCAGTAGAAAAGGAATCCATCGTGAATAACCAAGGAAACAGAGTAGCTCAAAAATAAAATAAAATATCTCCAGAAAATAAACATGAAGACATAGAAATGTGTAATTTAAATAACAGAGAATTTAAGATTGCAGTTCTGAGAAAAAAAACCTCAATGAGTTATAAGAAAATACAGGCATGAAGTTTAATAAATTCTAATATAAAATCCATGAACAAAATGAGTACTTTACTAAAAAGAATGAAACTTTAAAAAAGAACTGTAAAAACTTTTCTAACTTGGCAAAGGAAATAGGTAAGTCCAGGAATTACAGATGGTCCCAAACAAGATGAAACCAAAGAGGCCCACACCAAGACACATGATAATTAAAATACAATGGGTTGAAAACAAAGAGGATCTTAAAAGCAGCAAGAGTAAAGCTGTTACTTACCTAAAAAGGAGGTCCCATAAAACTGATTTTTCAATAGAAACTTTGCAGGCCAGAAGGAAGTGGCATGAAATATTTTAAATGATAAAAAGCAAGGACCTACAACCAAAATTACTCTTACCCAGCAAGGCTATCATTGAGAATGAAAGAACAGATAAAGATCTCCCCTGACAAGAAAAAACTCAAGAAGTTCATCACCACCAAGCCAGTTTATAAAAAATGTTAAAAGGTCTTCTTTCAGAAGAAGGAAAAAAAGATAAAAAATATGAATAATAAAATGTCAATAAACATATATCTTTAAATTACTTTAAATACAAATGGATAAAATGCTTCAATCAAAAGACACAGGATGGCTCAATGGATAATAAAAAAGACTCACTTCAGACTGAAAGACACACAAAGGGATAAAACAAATATTTCATGAAAGAAAAAAAAGCTTGGGTAGCAATACTTACACCAGATAAAAACAGACTTTAAAACAAAGGTGCAACAAGACACAAAGAAGGACTCAGTAATTCCACTTTGGGGTTATTTATCCAAAGAAACCAAAACACTATGGAAAAGACATATGCATCTGTATGTTCACTGCAGTATTATTTACAATAAACAAGATATGGAAGCAACCTAAATGCCCATTAGTAGACGAATGAATAAAGAAGAACTGGTACAAATACAATGGAATATGATCACCTCGTAAATTATATAAAGGTCTAATCACCAGATTGTATACCTGAAAGTAATACAACATTGTATGTCAACTGTAATTTTAAAAAATTTAAAAAATAACAGTAATAAAAATCAAAGGTCCAAAAATTATAAAACATTCAATAAAGTATAATTAATATCAAAATAGAAAATATGGTTTTAAGGAGTCTTTATCCTATTCCTTATGACATGAACTTTCCTAAAACATTTATAGTAGGGTTACTAAATATTCATTAAGTGACTTACCTCTTTTTTCCCTAACGTTACCAGAATCTCTTCATTTAGTGGAAGTACTATAAAAAAAAAATTAACATACGTTTAGTTAACTCTCAAAAACCAAGAACTTGACTTTGTGATTTCTCAGATACCCCTTTTCCTTTCTATTTAATGTTACAGAACTTTTTATGAAATATGTAAGTTTATAAAATCATTCTTTTTTAGCAGCTTTACATATATATTATTTTAGACAAATGTGCTGTTATGCATTTTGCTTTTAGTGGCTTTTTCTTTTCTTGTTTTGTTTTCCCAGTCATTAAAATTCAAAATTAATAACCTCTAGTGCATTCCTTTTGTGCATAAGATCCTATTCATGTATACATATATACATTTACCTGTACATATACATGCAAGAGTTATTAATTTTGTCAATGTTGGTTTTATAAGAATGGGATCATACCATACACATTATTCTTATCTTTTAAAAATATATATACTTATTGATTTCAGAGAGGAAGGGAGAGCCAGAGGGATAGAAATATCAATGATGAGAGAGAATCATCGATGTGCTGCCTCCTGCATTCCTCCCACTGGGGATCAAGCTCACAACCCAGGCATGTGTCCCGACTGGGAATCGAACTGTAATCTCCGGGTTCATAGGTCTGTGCTCAGCTACCGGGCAACACCAGCGGGGCTAGTGATCATTAATTTGCCATCACTTTGTTTACAAAGATATAAACCTAAAAATAAGAATCTTACTTTCAGGAATTTCTTTCTGCCATTGACTGAGTTCAGCAGTTAAACATTTCACTTGCATAATTAACAATGACAGCTATAAAAAAAAGAACAAGAGAATAAAACAAAATCATTTCTTATAGAATACTCATAGCTATTCATGATGAATGTGTAGAGATTCTTTATACATTAATATAAGGTCTTAACATAAATGGCTAACATAATAGCTACCTAAACTATAAAAAAATTATCACTCCAAACAGAATTCTGCTTTAAACCACATTTACAGCTCATAAATAGCCAGTTATATTAGTGATACTGTATTTAAAAATGATCAATTCTACTTCACCACTCAATCTAAAACAAAAGAACCTAACTACATTAGGTTTATTCCCTAAATTAGTGTATTTTTTAAAAAGGATGCTATTTCTTGCTGCAACCCCTGCCCAGCGGGGTTTGTCGGGGGGCCTGAGCCTGTGCCCCCCCACCCTGCAGGGCTTTACAGGAGTGGGGGCAGCCGAGTCTGGGTCTCATGTGATTTTGAAGCACACACAGTTGGGTGGGGACTTGACTCTGGGTCCCACGGCATGCCCCAGACTCTGACAGGAGGGAGATTTTCATATACATTTTACCAATTTTCTTTCATCTCTGATACTTCTATTATAGAGAAAGGGCAAATAGCAATATTAAAATATTTCCTCTAATTAATTCCCTTTTAATGTACATGAATTTCGAGCACCTGGCCACTAGTATATTTATAATAGCTTATTCAAGATAGTTTTTAAAATACATCTCTTAGGAGCTCCAGTGGCACAATCGGTTAGCGCGCAATACTTATAAAATACTTCTCTTAAATCAGAAAGAGTAGAGAATTATCCAAATGATTAAGCATACACGTATTAACAAAACTATTATACTTGACAGATAAACTTATACAAAACAATGAATACCAAACAAAAGAAGGTTTCATACCTGAGCATTTGATTCAGTGAGTGTCTCAGTTCCAATAAGTGATAATTTATTCTGATACTTGATTTAAAAAGTAAAAAAAAAAAAAACAAGTCATAATATAACCCCAAATTTCCTCTCCCTCTCCTTTTATACCAGTCAATGCCGTATTCTTTTAAAACAATACACGATTACCTGATGTAAGACAACAAATTGTTTTTAATTTCTCACTTTCTAAGCAAGAGTGTAAGAAAGGCAGCCAAATTGGTCCCAAGATGAATACATTAAAAGTAAAAGGGTACACTGGAGTCTATACAGAATAAAAAAATTAGTATGGGGAATAAGGAAAAAAGAACAAAAGTGAAACTATGGTGAGTTAGCCGCTAGATAACGGAAAAATGGGGAACAAGAAGGAAATCACTACAGAAAAATAACAAAAGAGATAAGAAGGCAGTTATGATTATAAGAAAATAAAGCCTTTAAGAGACATTTTTATCTGTACCATTAAAAAAAACCACAACTGTTGATAGCAATTATATCTGAACAAAATTATGATTAATTTAATTTTATTTGTGGTTATTTCTATTTACAATATTTTTTTTAATGTATTTTTTATTTCAGAGAGGAAGAAAGAGGGAGAAATAGAAACGTCAATGATGAGAACCACTGACTGGCTGCCTGCTGCCCGCCCCCTACTGGGGATAGAGCCTGCAACCCATCAAGCCTGCATCCAGACATGTGCCCTTGACTGGAATCAACCCGGGGACCCTTCAGTCCGCAAGCCAATGCTCTATCCACTGAGCCAAACCAGCTAGGGCAACAATGTCTTTTTAAAAAAATAAGAGTTTAGTTGAGCCAAATAATGACTTAAGCCATGAAGCAAAGTCTCAAATGCTCTAGAGAATAAGTTTTGTAGCTTCTTTTATGCATTTGAAATTAAGAATGGAATGTACATGGAGGTGGGAGAAAGTAAGGTGGGTAATGAATTACAAAATAGTTAACAAAATTATGTGCTCTCTTTTTTAAATTTCCAACTGAAAATTTACCGGGAAGAACAGAATGTGAAAAAATGGCCTACATCACATACTATGATACACTATCATATGCTATTTCAAGTAGAACAAATTTTTACCAAAATACTGTAGTGTACCAGAAGTGAGTATCTCATGAGCTCAAAACATACATACAATTCAAAAATAACATTTTCTAAAATAACTCATACTTTTTCTCAAACCAGAATTGGGTGTCCTCTAACTTCTATATTCTCTATCTCAGGAAATATCTCCACTAATCACCCACTGGCCCAAGCCAGGAACCTGAAGCTATCCATAACTCCCTTATTTTACAACAATTAATCTCCAAGTCCTTTTGGCCCTACTCCTTTAATATCCCTTGAATCCATTTTTCTGTTTGCAATGACAGGATTTAGCCCTTCAGCACTGCTTACCAGGATTACTACTACAGCCTCCTAAATGCTCTGCCTGTAGTCTCACTTTTCTTCAAAACCACCAGAGTAATTTTCTCAAACTATATCTCTCATCATGAGACTTCATATTTATAATTCTTTAACGGCTCCCCACAGTACATGCTCAACAAAACTGGTCATGTTCTTGCCCCTAATTACCTCTCCAGTCTCACTTCACAAGTCCTCTTTTCCTAATTTACATAAGTCATAATATTCTACAAGGAGTTCTCTAGCAGTAAACTCTTTCAATCGTTATATATTTCGTTCCTTTTATTTTGCGTACCTCTCCCAATTTCACAGGCTAACTCCCATTAATCCTTTAGAAACTAGTTCAGTCATTACCTCTTTTAGGACACTATCCTCGAGCCCTTCAGTCTAGGTTTAGGACTCCTCTAAGTATAATCTTTGCATTTCTACCACAATACTTCTAATATAATGGTTATTGCCTCCATTAGATGACAATCTCCTTAAGGGTAGAGATTGCTGTCATTTTTTTCCTCTTCCCAGTTGGAAATTTAGAAAAGAGAGCCCATAATTTTGTTAACTATCCTGTAATCCAATACCTACCTTACTTTCTCCCACCTCCAGTATAAACTTCATTGAATGTTATAGGTCTAAAACTTATATAAATATTTATTGTACAATATGACTTTTAGGAATCAGCAGAATTATTTCTTTCTCAAGTCTATTATTGAAATGGAATTAAATCTTATAGTAATTAATTCATATATCACTTTAATCTCTTGATACTTACTTCTTCCAGTTCTTTCCACATTTCCTCACATTTTTTAATAAGTTCTTCCTTAGGAGTTATAATATCTTCTTCATCTATAGTACTGTCTGGATTTAGGTCTTGGTTACTCATTGATATTGCCTTGTGATTTCCTTAGCCTTATAAGAAAACCTAAAGTAAAAAAACATTTGTTGAACCCCTATTACTTGCCAGATACGCAACTAGAAGCTAAAGGTGTAACAGTGAACAAAACAGATAAAAATCCCTCCTATGGTGGTGCCTACATTCTAGCTAAAAAAAAAAAAAAAAAGCCTGAAAATGTTAAAAATCATACTATAGTACATAAAATGATTTATAAGTGCTATGAAGAAAAGCAAAACAGAGAAGAAATATAGTGAATGCTGGGGAAGGGGCAATGTAATTGTACATAAGGAGGACATAGGAAGTCACTGAAAAAATCAGAAAGGAAATAATCGCGACCTGGTGACATTTAGGGGATGGTGATCTAGGCAAGGTACATGGAAGTGCAAAGGCCTTGGGCGATAAAGTAGTCACTGGGACTAGAGCAGAAGACGACGCAAGAGATGGGGTCAGAGAGATGATAACAGAACATGCGGGCTTCGGGCCATTTTAAGGACTTAGGCTGAGATAGTAAGTGATTCAAGAGGAATTTTAACATGATTTAAGTCACATTTTAACAGTATAGCTCTGGTTAATTGCAACCAAGTAAGAACAGAAGCAGGAAAGCTTATTAGAAAGCTATTGCAGTAATCCAAGCAAAATGTGGATAAGGATTAATATTGAGGCTATACCGAATGTCTATTTCTGAATATATTTTTAAGATAGAGACAACAGGATTTCCTAACAGCTTACATATACTAGTAGTGTCAAAGAAAGAGAAGAGTCAATTATTACTAAAAAGTTTTGGACCAGCGGTATTGGAAAGATGGAGATGCCAATTACTGAAATGGGGAAGATGGTGGAAGAAACAAATTCAGCAAGATTAAGAATTCAGTTTTGGCCTGGCCAGCATGGCTCAGTGGTTTAGCATCAACCTAGGAACTAGGTCACTGCTCAATTCCCAGTCAGGACATATGCCCAAATTGCGGCTCAATCTCCAGTGAGAGGCCTGCAGGAGACAGCTGATCTTCCTCTCTCTCTCTCTCTCTCTCTCTCTCTCTCTCCCTGCCTGAAATCAATAAAAGTATGTATATTTTTTTAAGTGTGTATACATTTTTTGGGACACCTTACATTTGCAGAAGTCTACATGGGTATGCTTACTACAGCATTATTTATTTTAAAAATGTATAAGTGTAACTCAACAGATTGTCAAGATTTAAAACCTAGCTTCAGCCGAAGCCGGTTTGGCTCAGTGGATAGAGTGTCGGCCTGCGGACTGAAGGGTCCCAGGTTCAATTCTGGTCAAGGGCATGTACCATGGCTGCGGGCACATCCCCAGCAGGGGGTGTGCAAGAGGCAGCTGATGGATGTTTCTCTCTCATCGATGTTGCTGACTTTCTATCCCTCTCTCTTCCTCTCTATGAAAAATCAATAAAATATTTAAAAAAAAAAAACCTAGCTTCAGTACTTACAAGCTGTGTGTGACCTTGGGCAGGACACTTAAACTGGCTGTGCATCAGTTTCTTTATCTTTAAAATGAAGATAATATTATTTATACCCTAGGGTTGTGGTTACAATTAAATGCCTTAATATATGCAAAGCTCTTAGAACTGTACCTAACATATAAAGAGGTATATCAATATCAGCTATCAACATTACTATTAGCAATCTGAGTATCAATTAGTAGAAAACTGGTTAAATAACTTATGCCATATCCAAAAATGTTTTCACTAAACATCTTCCTTGCTATACACAAGAGACATAGTTGAGTTCACAAAACCATCATCATTAACAATCTTAGGATATTTTTAAAAATATATTTTATTGATTTTTCACAGAGAGGAGGGGAGAGGGATAGAAAGTCAGAAACATCGACTAGAGAGAAACATCGATCAGCTGCCTCTTGCACGCCCCCTGCTGGGGATGTGCCCGCAGCCATGGTACATGCCCTTGACCGGAATCGAACACGGGACCCTTCAGTCCACTGAGCCAAAGCGGTTTCGGCTTAGGATATTTTTAAGCAAAAAGTAAAAACATGTGTTTTAAATATGCCTTAACTTAGAAGTTAAGTGCAAATTGATCTTTCCCCACTTTGTAGAATACTAAGCAATAAAATATATTATCAGTATGCAAAAGCAATGTGAAACTGTGCGTATTTAAGCCTGTGGATAGATATTCAACAAATTAACTGGATTGTCAGCTCAATGTAGTATTAGAATACAATGAGATACATAAAAAAAAAATAATGGTTTAACTTTACCCCTTTCCCACATTTTGTATACTAAATCTATCTTTCTGAAAATACTTCCAACATCCTCAATACCCCAATTCTGAATTATTTATTGATAAACAATATTGCTTATCTGGGGATACCATCCTATACAAACTTAAAACATCTAATATTAAATTTTAAAAAATTCATACTAATATTGGGAAAAGGCTAATATATATGAAATACAGAAAGTACCCATACAATTCTAAACTGTAATCGTTCGTTTATCCAACAAATATGCCCTTAATGTGGCAATAGCTGTTTAGGTGAAAAAGTCTCTGTCTTCATGGAGTTTCCATTTTTACTGAGGAGAGACAATATAAACAAAGGGGTAGGATTTCAGATAGTGAGGAGTGCTATGATTAGGTAATTTACACAATACAGATTGCCAATGCTTTCAGAATTCAGGATAGAGAACAGCAGAGAAAACTACCTGGAAAAATAAAGGGCTTAGTACAGTGCTAGGTGCACAGTACTAGCTCCCCATCTTTGTCATTATCAGTCTTATCCTCATTATTACCATGGTGTCTTATCCTCATTATTTTTGCCAGGGCCTAGCAGATGAAAAGCAGTAAAGGTGAAAGCTAGATTTGATGTGGTGATGCTTTCAAGGCATAAAAACATAAGACTGGAAGGCAAAGATGAGCGTGGCAAATTTGTGAGAGACACACAAAAAAGTGATCTGATTAGAATAGAGGGCAGAGAAGAAATCAGACTATCTAGGTAGAATAGGCCCAATAAAGGAAGCCTTTAAAATTAAAAGCAAAACAAAAACCCTTAGGAAGTACTTACTACCCCCAGTTCCTTTCCTGTATCTGCTGCGGTCCACATCAAAGCAAAAGTACCAAATTTAGAAAATGCATACTAATTTCAAGAGATTCATCTAGCTTGAAATACAGTAGGTAACCAGGAGGCAGCTAAGTTTTTGAAAGCAGTGATGTAGGGAGGTCATTTTGACAAGTTGCACTTAGTGGGTTAAAAACAAAGGATTAAGACGGTAAAGGTCATGTTAGGTGTTTGTCTTTAACCACCGGATATTTCCTTTCTTCTTTTAATGAAGAGAGCTGAAGTCCAGAAGGCCACTGGGAGATGGAAGCCTAGACCAGGGTGAAGGCAGAAGGGTGACCGGTCCCGCCATGGGCCACTCAGGCACGGCGGGGTCTCTCCCCGGAAAACAGTAGCCAGCGCTCACCCCCTTCTTCAGAGCGTGCGTAGGAGAATCAAGAAGCTCTGGGGAGAAGACCTGTTTGGGCACTTGAGGGAGCCCAAGGAGCCAGTTCCTTCAACTCCCCACCGCCCCGACATTCTCCCTTAACCCGCGGGGTTCTGGAGCCGCAGAGTGGGACTCAGGGCCCCGCGGGGCTGTCCGGTTCCCGGGAGGTGAGGGTCCCGCTCTCCCGGCCGCAGTCTCCGACTCGTTTCTCACCAAGAAAGCCCCGGACCAGCCGCCGCCGCCGCCGCCACTGCCTCCAGCTGTCAACAAGCCAGGGCCCCGGATCCGCGCGCGCTGCTCGCTGATTGGACGGATCTCAGCCAATCACAAGCCTCTCTAGGCTGTGACAAGCCGGCTGCGCCTACTCGGGATTGGTTGTTGCGCTGGGAGTGTCGCGCCTGTTCTGACGGTTCGGACACCATGGCGGCGGAAGGTGGTAGTGATTCCCAACTCAGAAGACGAAGGCGCCGGGAGCCGGAGGAGCCGGAGAAAACGGACCCCAAAGAGAGCGAGCGGGCCGCGGCCGTGGCGATGGCCCGAGAGAACGAAGAGGACAGTGAAGAGCGCTGGGTCGGGCCGTTACCTGTAGAGGCAACACTGGCCAAGAAGCGGAAAGGTAGTTGCAGAGTTAACTTGCCCCGAGTCCGGACGTGAAAGCCGGACCCGAAGGCGGTGGTGTGTGTGTGTGTGAGGCTTTGTGCCCTCGGAACCGAGGGTGGTCTTCTCACTGCTGACCACGCTGTGCCTGTCCGTGCTCCCGAAGTAATGATTTGGACGCAGCACAGCGTCTTTTTGATCATACCAAACACTGTTAATCACTGATTTGTTATATAGATGCTAATGCTTATTTATGCCAGTGCTTCCTGTATGTTCTTGGCACCTCTCATCGATCCCCCGCAGCGGCCCTAGAGGAGGTTGGGTTTATGGCTCCGGTTGGAGGATGTGGGAGAGTGCTGGTTCTCTCAGAGCGTTTAGCGCCGGAGTGGAGTGTGTCCTGGGACGCGAGGCGGGAGGGAGGGGATGGCCGTGCCTATAGAGAATCCTGAAGGGTACGTAAGTCAAGATAAGTTCAACCCTGACTCTTCAACTGATGAGTTTTGTGATCCAGGGGTAAGTTTCCTGGAGCACATATTTTCATCTAAAACACGAGCTATGTGGTTTTCAAACCATACTCCTCTTACATTCCAGAGCAGGAAGCATTTTGCTATTAACATACATCAGTGACAAAATGTCATCAAACAAAACAAGTGAGTAAAGAAATAGATTACATTTCCTTTTCCTTCAAGTTCTATGAAATGTTTCCTTAAACGGGTAAGATCATTAAAATGTGACCTTTTAAAAATTCAAATCATTATCACTTTCCTTACTTAACTCTTTAATTATGTCTCATTATTTTCAAAATAAAGTCCAAACTCCCTCTGATGGCTGACAAGGCCTCTCCTGATATGCTCCCTCCACCCTTATCTAGCCAGCGTATTTCCATAATAACCCCTTGTTTCTCCTGTGCACCTGGGCCATACTCTTTCTCCACTGGATGACTGTTGGGGTATCCTGGTGTCTCTTTCTACCTGGAATATTTATCCTCACCCCTTTGACTTGGCTAACTTGTTGTTGTTCAACCCTTTGCGCTCAGCTCAGATATCACCTCCTCTGAGAAGCCTGTGACCTGACCAGTGTGGGCTGGGTTTCTAAAGCATATTGCTGATACCTCCGAGATACTGTTTACCACAGATAGCCTTCAAATTTTATGTATCCGAATTAAAAAAGCTTTTTTTTTTTTTAATCCTCACCCTAGGGCATTTTCCCATTGATTTTTAGAGAGAGTGGAAAAGAGAGGGAAAGGGAAAGGCAGAGAAATACCAGTGTGAGAGAAACACATCGATTGGTTGCCTCCTGCATGTGTTCTGGCCAGGGCCCGTGTGGGGAGGAGGCTGCAACCAAGGTATGTTGATTTTGTGCCCTTGACCAGAATCCTTGCCAATGCTCTATCTGCTGAACCAACTGACAGGGCAAAAAAACTACTTTTTTTTTAACCTTGTACATTGGCACCCTTAAAGTGTTATTATCTTTTTTTTTAATTGCCAAAGCTTCCTGATAAATGTTTCCATAATAACTTTTCCTCATTGCATGTTTTACATTTTGAAATTGTATATGTATTCATGTGATTGTCTGATTGATGTTTCTTTCCACTGATAAGACTAAGCATATAATAGCAAGTCTTGCTCCATTGCTTGCTTTGCGTATAGCAGGTACTCAATAAGTAATTACTGAATGAATGAATATTACAGTGTTTATGCTCTTACTTATTTTATTGAATTAGAATATTCTTGCATATCCTTTTTTATAGAATAAATGGGGGGGGGTCCAAAAATATCAAAGTGCTGATATTAGTATTAGGAGACAATGATCTTAGAAACTTAAAAAACAATTGAGACAGATACAGAAATTATTAGGTGTGAAAATGTTCACCCTTAGCCGAGACCGGTTTGGCTCAGTGGATAGAGCGTCGGACTGCGGACTGAAGGGTCCCGGGTTCGATTCCGGTCAAGGGCATGTACCTTGGCTGCGGGCACATCCCCAGTAGGGGGCGTGCAAGAGGCAGCTGATCGATGTCTCTGTCCCATCGATGTATCTGACTTTTTATCCCTCTCCCTTCTGCTCTGTACAAAATCAATAAAATATTTTTTTTTAAAAAAGAAAATCTTCACCCTTAATTAGATGTTTATTGTAATTAAGTCACTCCATAGCATATTCAGTTTGAAAAAAATTGAAATTTCAAAGAAGTATGAAATGTTTTTAAAAAATAATTGAAGCCCTGGCTGGTGTGCACAATGGTTAAAATATGGGCCCTGAGCTCCAAAGGGAGGCAACCAAGATGTTTCTTTGTCTCTTCCTCCCTCCCACCCCCCTACCTTCCACTCTCTAAAAATCAATGGAAAAATATCCTTGGGTAAGGATTAATAGCAACAACAAAAGCATCACTGAAGATTTTGTCTAAAAGGACAGGAGTTTAATAATACATTTAACTTTCTAGAAATGGAACCATTTCCTTTAACACATTGTTTGGCTATTGAACTTTTGAATACATTTTCAGAAAGACATTATAAATGAATAGAGGCCCGATGCACAAAATTTGTGCAAGTGTAGGCCTGCCTTCCCCCTCTGGTACCTGGGACCTGGGCTTCCCCTCGCAGCCCCAGCTTCATCTGGAAGGTTGTCCAGAAGGATGTCCAGTCTTAATTAGCATATTATGCTTTTATTATAGATTCCTTCCCCCATCTGCTGGCACCAGCTTCCCTCTAGTACTCATCTCTCTGATTGGGACCCGGCCCAGAAGGGCCATAATTTTCCTGGGACTCAAGACAACATGTAGCCCATGACCGTCATGCCAGCCGAGTGGGGAATATGGGGATGAAAGAATGTGTCGAGGGCCGGGAAACTTAACATGTGAGGAGACCAGCTGAAGCACCAAGGATCAGACTGTACCTCATCTCAGGAGAGTGAAGCCCGAACCCAGTGAAACTCAGAATGGCTAAACCTTGGGTGTTGACAGCTCAGACCCTGGTTTCCTTCCTGGAAAATGAGTCCCGTGGATTGAGGCACCAGCTCAGGCTCCTTCCTTCATGAGGCTGCCGAGGTCGCAACTAATGCTAGGGCTTTTCTCAGAGCTCACTGTGAAGTGAGCAGCTGTGAGAACAGATGACTTGTGAAAACCCGGGCTTAGGACCAACTACCCCGCTCCCAGCACCTTGGCTCAGCACCTATTCTTCTGCTCTGTGGTCTTCCCTTGCCAGAGCCCTGCTCCTCCGCCTTTGGCTAGAGTACTTTCCTTGTCTGGCTCTCTACCATCCCTCACAACTAGGGACACAAACTCATCAAGGGAAGGCCCAGCAACCCGCCCTGGGCTGGGAAATCTCCTGTCAGAAAAGCTCAGGAGCTGACCATCTCCCCGGCTGCCTGCAGACACTGTCTAATGCAAACCATCATCACATCCTGCCCCTGGGTCCCAGGCCCTGACACTACTAGCTAGCAACTGCTTAACCTCCGTTCATCATATGTGCCCACAGGGTTACAGAGAGCTAACTCAGGCCACATTCATTGGTGTCCCAACCTACTGTGTGGCTTTCCATGTATACCCTCCTGAGTGAGTCGCCAGCCAGCTGGAAATGAGCAGAACTATCGGGGAGAACAGGGAAGCAGCACTCTGAGGCCACGGGGGGTGGGGGGGGTGGTTGTGGGGGGCTGGAACAGGGACCGTGTGGTCACCGTGACAACTTCTTCTGTCCCACATGGCCAGTCATTCACCATCACAAGGAAGGACAGTCCCTCAGCACAGCACTGAGTGGTGACGGCCACAGCTGGGCCTAAGAGACACATCTCCGGCTACTTGACTTCAAAACATAAGGTTTCAAGCACCAATCCTCTCCTTCCTGCTCATTTCAAGTCTCTCCCTCTTGCCTCAAGGACAGAGCATGCCTCAGGGGTTAGAGCACTGGTCTAAGCTCCTAAGGGAGAAGGGTTTGATTATGCGTCAAGGGCTAATACTTAGGACGCAGTATTTTCCATGGGCCCAGTGGGCCGTGTGAGGGATGGCAACCACTCAACGTGTGTCTCTCATAATAAGGTTTTTTTCTTTCTCTTTCTTTTCCCACGGAGGTGAGTTATAAAAAAAATTAAAATAGCGTAGCAGGTTGGGCTCAGGGGATAGGGTGTAAGTCTATGGACTGAAGGATTCTGGGTTCCATTCTCATCAAGGGCACATGCCTGGGTTGCGGGCTTAATTCCCAATGCTGGGAGTGCTGGAGGCAGCCAATTAATGATTCTCTGTCATCATTGATGTTTTTTACTTTCTCTGAAATCAACAAAAATATGTTTTCATTAAAAAAAATGGTTTCTCAAGGACAGAACTATGTGTTATTCTTTATTCCATGTGCCTTGGAACCTATTTTCAGTAAATATCTGTTCAGTAAGTGAACTAACTGGCAGCAAAAGGCATGTGTATCAGATAGGATTAAATTTAACTCCATATTACAGAAAAATAACAAAATAACATTGAAAAGATAAAGATACACTTCTCTCATATGTAAAAGTCCCAAAGTAGACAGTCTAGGATTGGTTTGGAGGCTGCAAAGGAACCTAGGTTTTTTTCCAGTGTTCTTCCCTAGCATCTCTAGGGAATGGCCCTCACCTTTGTCCTGAGTGGTTATTAGAATTATGGTGCTCATTAGAGACCTGGTACACAAAATTCATGCACGGGAGGAGGGTGTTCTTCAGCCCAGCCTGCACCCTCTCCAATCTGGGATCCCTCTCACAATCCAGGACTGCTGGCTCCAAACTGCTCGCCTGCCTGCCTTCTTGATTGCCCTTAACCGCTTCTGCCTGCCAGCTTGATCACACCCTAACGACTCCCCTGCCAGCCTGATTGATGCCTAACTGCACCCCTGCCAGCCTGATTGCTCTTAACTGCCCTCCCCTGCAAGCCTGATCACCCTTAACTGCCCTCCCTTGCAGGCCTGGTACCCCCCAACTGCCCTTCCCTGCAGGCCCGGTCACCCCCAACTTTCATCCTTTGCTGGCCTGATCACCCCTGACTGCCTTCCCCTGCAGGACTGATCATCCCCAACTGCCCTCCCTTGCAGACCTTGTCCCTCCCAACTGCCCTTCCCTGCTGGCCATCTTGTGGTTAATTTGCATACTCGCTCCTGATTGGCTGGTGGGCGTGACTTGCATGTAGTGGAGATATGGTCGGTTTGCATATTGCTCTTTTATTAGGATATCCCAGTTCCAAGCTATAGGACTGAGGAAGGGAAGAAGGGTACATCTTTTATATATTTTGAAGAAGAATTGACTGACACATTTCCACTTTTATCTCATTGGTACAATCTTACACCTAACTGCAGGAGGTGAGAAACGTTATCTTTTTTTTTTAAAATATATCTTTTATTGATTTTTTACAGAGAGGAAGGCAGAGGGATAGAGAGTTAGAAACATTGATGAGGGAGGAACATCTATCAGCTGCCTCATCTACACTCCCTACTGGGTTTTTGCCCACAACCAAGGTACATGTCCTTCACCAGAATCAAACCTGGGACCCTTGAGTCCACAGGCCGATGCTCTATCCACTGAGCCAAATCAGTTATGGCGAGAAAGGTTATCTTATAGCTGGATGTCAATATGCTCATATCAAAATAGGGATTTTGTTACTAAAAATGATGGGAAAAATAATCATTGGACACAGCTTTGAGTCTGATATAAAGTAGTTTTTTTTTCTTTTTTTTAATCTTTATTGTTCAGTTTATTAATTACATTGTTCCCTTTTTTTTCCCCCTATAGTTCCCCTCCACCTGGTACCCATCCCATCCTCCGCCCTCACCTCCCTCCACTGTCCTCTCCCATAGTTGCATGATTTTTGTCCAGTCTCTTGCTGCACTTCACACACACCCTTTCTCCCCAAGAGTTGTCAGTCCATTCCCTCTCTGTCCGTGATTCTGTTACATTCACCAGTTTATCCTATTCATCAGCTTATTAATTCACTTGATTTTTAGATTCATTTGTTGATAGATGTGTATTTGTTGTTCCTAGTTTACACTTTTATCTTTTTCTTCTTCCTCTTCTTAAAGAATATCTTTCAGCATTTCATATAATATTGGTTTGGTGGTGATGAACTCCTTTAGCTTTTTCTTATCTGCGAAGAACTTTATCTGGCCTTCAATTCTGAATGATAGCTTTGCTGGATAGAGTAATCTTGGTTGTAGATTCTTGCTGTTCATCACTTTGAATATTTCTTGCCACTCCCGTCTGGCCTGCATCATTTCTGTTGAGAAATCCGCTGACAATCGTATGGGTGCTCCCTTATAGGTAACTAACTGTTTCTCTCTTGCTGCTTTTAATATTCTCTCTTTGTCTTTTGCTCTTGGCATTTTAATTATGATGTGCCTTGGTGTGGTCCTCTTAGGGTTCCTATATATTGGGGTTCGGTGCGCTTCTGGGACTCCTAAGTCTATTTCTTTCACCAGGTGTGGGAAGTTTTCGGTCACTATTTCTTCAAATAGGTTTTCATTGTCTTGGTTTCTCTCTTTTTCTGGCATCCCTATAATTCAGATGTTGGTATGCTTGAGGTTGTCCCTGAGGCCCCTTACACTATCTTCAATTTTTTGGATTCTTTTGGTTACTTGCTTTTTCAGCTGAGTGAATTTTCCCTCTTTGTATTTCAAATCTTTAACTTGGTTCTTGGGGTGCTCCAGAGCACTTTTAGGTCTTTGTATAATATTTTTTATTTCAGTCAGTGTATGCTTAATTTCTGGTTGGTCCTTTTTCATATCCTTGAGAGTCTCCTTTATATCCTTGAGAGTCTCCTTCATTTCCACGTTGGTCTTGATCATTTCCTTGCAGGTCTCGTTCATATTCTTGAGGATCTTGTTCATTTCCTTGTAGGACTCATTGATTTCCACGTTGGTCTTGATCATTTCCTTGCAGGTCTCGTTCATTTCCTTGTAGGTCTTGCTTATTTCCTATAGGCCTCGACCTTTTGTTGGAGCCTCTTGAAGAACCCTATAACCGTGGTTTTGAATTCCACGTCCAGTCGTTTTTTTTCCTCCATTTCTTTCACATCTGATCTCTTTCCATGTCTCTGCATGGTGGCTGCTTCCCTGAGTTGGTCAATTAGCTTTGTGTGGTAGCTTTGTGTATCCCACTACTAAGGGACAGTGGCTCAGCCTCCCCGGTTACCTGTGGTGGATATGGGTTGCACAGTCTTGCTGAAGTTAAGCTCAGTTAATCGTTGTTAGCACTTGGAGGGGTTGACCTCAGGCCAATTGTCTGTGAAGCTCAGCTGTGCTCAGGTTGGATGGGCGGAGTCTCCGGGCCAAGCAGACAGCGTTAGCTCTGCCCTATGCGGCCCCAGGGACTTTGTGCCGGGGGCAATGGCTGCCAGCACCTCTGAGAGAGAAACGCTGTGGAGCTCCACCAGCTGCCGGGGAATTCAGACTCTCCCCAAATGAATCTACACTCCCAATGTCTCACCCAGGCTCGTAAAACAAAGCAGACTGACGGTTTTCCAAATGAGAAATTAAGTCGCAGAGCGCTCTCTGCACAGTTATGCAGCCGAGCTGTTCGCGCAAGCTGCCTTCTCCACGAGCCGGGAGGCCCCTGCAGCCCCCGAGCTCGGCGTGCCCTCCCATTGTCCAGTTTTCACCTCGTATGATATTGGGTTCCCTGGACTTCGCCCAGAGCTGGAGAATCAGTCCAGTGGGACGTCTTTGTCTCCCCGTTGGAGAAAACTGGCCGGTTTTCAGCCACCCGCCCTCTCCGCGGCGCGCGCTCCAAACCTCTCTCCGCGCGAATCTTTCAACGCTGTCCGCCGCCGCTCCTCCGAGTCACAGTGTCTTATCTTCGCTTTTATTTGTGGAATTTTCACTTGGCCAGCTTTTTGGTGATTCTGGAAGGTGTTTGTTCTTTCGTTAAGTTGTAGTATTAAAATTGCTGAGTATGACGGCAAGATAGGTGTTCCACCTATGCCACCATCTTGATTCTCTTCTGATATAAAGTAGTTATAAAAATTGAAATAGCTCATTTTACTTGGCAACTTTGTGGACATTTTTTGGGTAAATAAAATAGTCATTGGATTATTTTGTTAGGTACACATATACTATCTTTTACTAGTAAAATTGTTTATAGCTCATATAATGAAATGAATATTTTCTCACATTATCACTCTTACAAATGCTTTGCCCCTGGAAAGTGCTTTGGCAGCAGTCAACTGGATATTTTCTAGGGTTTTCTCAGCTCTAAAAAAAACCAGTAACATGCTTCTAAGAGGATTAGTGCCTTAAAGATAAACTGAGACATCTTATAGATGGCTACTGGCCTCTTATTATTTAAATTAGCACTAATAATTGGATCTATGTGGTTGGAAAATGGTTGTGGTATTTTCATGAAGCTTTTTAAGGTTTTTGAATAAAACCTTCATATTAAGTCAGCCATTCAGTGATTAAGTACTGGGGACAGTTAAGTATATGTATTACTTAAGAACTTGTGACTGCCTAAATATTAGTGCTGTTCAATATTGTGCAATAATAAAAGTTACAAGTGACATGAGACACTGGATTTTCGTTTTTATTACATGTGGAACAGACAAAGAAAATCTAGATGAAAATACAACATGGAATTTAAAAATACAAAATAGTATTTAGTTCCAATTGTTAAAAACAATTTTTTTCTTTTTTCCTCAGTCCTGGAGTTTGAAAGAGTATATCTTGATAATCTCCCCAGTGCATCGATGTACGAGCGCAGTTACATGCACAGAGATGTCATCACCCATGTAGTATGCACCAAGTAAGTGTGTCATATCTTCTTACATTTTCTGAAAAGATTTTTTTTAAGTACTTCAATTTGACATGGACTAATAGAAGTAACTTTAGGATATTATGGATTTCTATTTAATTTGTAGGTTCTGTGGAAGTTTAAGTTAAGGCTGACATGTTCTTTCCTGTATCACACAAGAATGCATCTTTCTAAGACAGAACTCTTCAGTTTGTGTGCGTGTCTTTTGGAAATAAATGCCAGAAGAAGATGAACTAGTCTGAGCTTTCCAGAAGAAGAGTATATTAGTTAAACAGATGGAATAATTGGTAGCTGACCCCTTCAATACTAATGAGGAAATGATTAGAACTGAGACAACCTGGAAATGTCACAGGACCTTCAAAATAAGTGAATGGGATTTGGAGAAGAATAATCAGAATAGTAATATTCTACTGTATGTTAAGTGAATATTATACCCAATACTGTTCTAAAGCTTTTTCATAAATTATCTTGTTCTTAAGAACAGTCTAATGAGGTGGTACTATAATCTACATTTTATAGGTGAGGAAGCAGGTTTAGAGAAGTTAAATGGCAGATGAGGCTAGAGCAAAAAATGCAAGGGTTAAGTCCTAGAGAGTTTTCTATTCTTTGTATGGATTTTGAGCCTGTAATTAGGAGAGTAACATCAAGTTTATTTTTTTAAGACAATTTTGGCTGTGGTGAGATTAATGGGTTTAAATAGGGACAGAGAATATAGTAAGAGCAGTTTAAGAGGCTAGTATAGAAATCTAGATGAAATATGATGGTGACTTGGATGATATTGGCAGTAATTATGGAAAGAAGTAGATGAATTACTTTGCTCTTTGAGTCAATTGGAAGCCATTTAAGATACACAGGTAATTAAAATATTATCGTTTTTAATTGTGGTAACATAAAAATATCCATATTTTTCCTTTATAGAATAATTCTGACAGACATTAGCTCTTTTCCCAATCTTAAGATACCAGTGTATAAAGCCGCATGTTAGATTGGAATTGCTATCACTCTCTCCTCAAGTTTTTCTGTTGTTATTGTTAATCCTTACCGGGGGATATTTTTCCCATTAAGTTTTGAGAGTGGAGGAGAGAAAGAGGTGCGGGGAGAGACATATTGATTGATAGCTTCCCGCACATGCCCCAGCCAAGCCAGGAATCAAACCTGCAACTCAGGTACATGCCCTTGATTGGGAATCAAACCCCTGACGCAAACTCGGTGCTCAGGCCGACATTCTGTTCACTGAGGGACACTGTTCAGGCTCCTCAAGGTGTTTTTTGTTTGTTTGTTTGTTTGTTTTTGTTGTTGTTGTTGGTGGTGGTGGTGGTGGTGTGTGTGTGTGTGTGTGTGTGTGTGTGTGTGTGAGAGTGAGAGAGAGAGTGTGAGTGAGTTTGCCCAAAACAGCAAGATTATAGATTTTGAAGTTAGACAGATCTGACATTGAATGCCGCTCTTTAGTTGTGGACCTAGGGAAAATACATTTAACATATCTTCTGTTTTCTAATTCATAAAATGATGATAAAAAATACCTACACTAATAGAGTTCCTATAAAGATTAAGTAAGGTAATGTGTGTAAAGTACCTGGCATATAGTAAGTTTCAATAAATGGTTTCTATTTTTGTATACCTGCAGATAAGATTATTCTGTACAAAATCTTTTTTCAAACCATATTTTTGGTAATTTAAATAACCAAAATACCTTGCATAGAATACAGACAAACCTATGTTGAATTTTGCTGTATATGAAAGTAATATGTGGAGATTTAATTTATAAACTTCTGAAAAATAGAACCTTTTCCTGTGAAAAGATACTGTGTAGGGTAATTTTAACATTAAAATACTCTAAGGTGTAGTGATTCCCAGTGAGATTTCTTTATATTTTTTAATATCAAGTCCCAACTCAATTCTGAGCCTAGGTCTTAAGATGAAAATTAATTACGATATCCAGAAAAGAACTTCAAAATTTGCAATGTTCTATCTATTCTAATATAGAGGCCTGCATAAAGGAAGATTTTTTCTGAAAACCTATTCTGAAAGAGTCAGAGATTTTCAGTTAATGATTGCCCTAGGGATACTGAGTGATTCATAGATTTGTTTTAGATGTTAACTTTCATAATTTCTTATGTGCAGGACAGACTTTATTATTACTGCCAGTCATGATGGACATGTTAAGTTCTGGAAAAAGGTAGAAGAAGGAATTGAATTTGTTAAACATTTTCGCAGTCACCTGGGTAAGAATTTCACTTATTTATTTATTTTTTGGCTCTCTTAAACTGTACTAATGTGTGTTTGTGTGTGTGTGTGTGTGTGTGTGTGTGTGTGTGTGTGTGTTAAGTTCCAAATATACTTATTATTAAATATAAAGATGTTAACTCTGTAAAAGTTTTTTTTAACTGTTTGTTTTCTTTGAATTAATGTGCATTTATGTCATTGATATTTGATATTTTAATTTTATTTAAACAGGAGTTATTGAAAGTATTGCAGTTAGCTCTGAGGGAGCATTGTTCTGTTCTGTGGGTGATGATAAAGCAATGAAGGTGTTTGATGTAGTGAACTTTGACATGATCAATATGCTGAAGCTTGGGTAAGTCTTTTTTAAATTACATATTTTTTTACTTAGTGAAATAATTTTTTTAAATATATTTTTTATTGATTTCAGAAAGGAAGGGAGAGGGAGAGAGAGATAGATGACAGAGAATCATTGATTGGCTGCCTCTTGCACAACCCGTATAGAGCCCCCAACCTGGGCATGTGCCCTGACCAGGAGTCAAACCATGTCCTCTAGGTTCATAGGTCAATGCTCAACCACCGAGCCACACCAGTGAGGCATGAAATAATTTTTAAACTAAACTTCACCCATAGATATTTTTAAACAGAATATGTTACCGTTCCGTTAAAAAATGTACCTTTGGACTTCGCTTAGGAAATGGTGAATCCTTGTTGTGATGCTGTTTGGAGGCTTCTGCTGTGGTTTTTGTCATAATCACGCAAAAACAGCATCATAGCAAGAATTCATTATATCTTTTTAACATTGCTTAATGACAAGGGTCCATCATGTCTAATTTACTGGTACTTAGAGTTAAACTTGTGGTATTGTGTTCTTAGAAAGCTAATGTATATTTTTAGAATAGAAGTTAATTGTTGATGATTTTAAACTTTGAAGTATATTAATACCCAAACTTTGTAGTTAAATTGTACAGTAATGAGACTAATACTTTGCTTCAAGCATGTCTTTTTAAAGATAACATACACCTGAATTTATATACACCTAAATGAATGTGACCTTGAAAGTTTTAGCATAGTTGTTAGAGTTTTGAGACATGTTTTTGTCTGCTTAGACTGCCACAACAGAAGACCAAAGATTGGGTGGCATAAACAGAAATTTATTTTCTAACAGTTCTGGAGGCTGGAAAGTCCAATATAAAGGTTGCGGCAGGGTTTGGTTCCTGGTGTGAATTCTCTTCTGTGTTTCTATTGTATTTTCATTGGGAACGGGGGATGAAAGGAGGAATGATATCTCCCTCTTCTTCTTAGAAGGCCACAGGCCTATAGGGATAGGACCCCACCCATTAGGCCTCATTTAAACTTAATCACCTCCTAAAGACCTATGGCCAAATACCATTACATTAGCGGTTAGAGCTTCATCATATAAATTAGGATGGAGAAAAATAGTAGTTCAATACACAACAGGACTTTTGGAATTTCTTATTAAACCAGTGTAAAAGCCACTAAAGGAAATCAGTCTCATGGTCAGAACTTATTTTTTTATCACAAAAGGAAACACCTATTGATCATCTATCTTACTCCCCAGCTTTGTTTCCCCATGTTAGCTATTTTCAAAAATAAAATCTATACATAAATGTTGAACATTTGCCACCTTTGCAAATATTGACAGAGTATTTTTTAAGGCTTTGATAGAAATTCAAAGAGAAGAGTCCAAAAAATGTTTTGAGCATCAGCACCATCATTAGAATAACGGTAACTTCTCAGACTGAGAAGTTACTTCATTCTTTGAAGGAGACAACACTCCTTTGAGTGTAAAAGTTTGTTGTATTGATTAACTCAGTTTCATTTTTTTAATACTCTGGTCATCAGGGGGCATGTTCAAAGCTTATAGTTTTAATATCAAGTTACCAATAATGATAGGGTGATAAAAGCATGATTTTCTTTTGAACATAGTCATAACTAAAATAATTTGAGTTTTAATATTTCAAGGATGAATTTATAACATACTGTTCAAAAAGCATTGCCCCAAACTGTCTTAAGTCCCAGGTCTAGTTAGGTTTCCTTTTCTACTCAACAGAAGTAAATGGTCTGCTATATAGCGATTCTCCTCTTGTTGATTGTAGATCTCAGAAGTTATTATCAATGCTCTGATGAGGTCAGAATGAGAAAAATCAGTAACTGTCCTTAGTTGTTCCTCCCCATTCTGTAACTCTCCACTTTTTTTGAGCAAGGAATCCAAAACTAGCCAAATCACTGGTCAATGGCCAGGACATTTTTTGGTAGTTGGGGTAGGAAGGAATGCTTATTTCTTGTATTGACCTCTCTTTTCTCTCAATTCTTTATTATTTCAGCTATTTTCCTGGACAATGCGAATGGATCTATTGCCCAGGAGATGCCATATCAACAGTTGCTGCTTCTGAGAAGAGTACAGGAAAAATTTTTATTTATGATGGTCGAGGAGATAACCAGCCACTTCATGTTTTTGACAAACTCCATACGTCACCTCTTACTCAAATACGGCTAAACCCAGTTTACAAAGCAGTAGTGTCTTCCGACAAATCTGGAATGATTGAATACTGGACTGGGCCTCCCCATGAATATAAATTCCCCAAAAATGTGAGCTGGGAATATAAAACTGACACAGATTTATATGAATTTGCCAAGTGCAATGCTTATCCAACCAGCATATGTTTTTCACCTGATGGGAAGAAAATAGCTACAATTGGTTCTGATAGAAAAGTTAGAATTTTCAGGTTTTTAACTGGAAAACTCATGAGAGTCTTTGACGAATCACTAAGTGTAAGTGCAATTTAAATTTAATATTTTTTTTTCTCAGAAAAAGTGTGTTATTTCTTTAAAGATATCTTTTCAGGATATTAAATTGATAGTTATTTTCTCTCGGCATATTATAATATTCAATTGCCTGCTATCTTGATTTTTGCTCTTCAGAACTCTCTTCCTAGGTTTATTTTTCCTGAGCCAATGATCCTTCAAGTCTGTATCTTTTTTTTCTGTTTTGTTTTGTTTACAAGCTCATTCTCTTAAGATCTTCAGAACTTATTCTAAGCCACCCTCTCTTCCCACTCTATTCACTCATGTCTGTCTATGACTATTCCCAAATTTATTTCTCCAGTTTCTATTATGAACACACCTGGTACTATCTTTTTCATTTTCCCTTTTTTTTTTTTCTATCTTCATGAATGGGATCAACATCCATTAATTACACAAGCCAGAAACCAGAGTCATCCTTAACTCTGCTTCCTAACCCCTCTATTTAATTTATCATGAGTCCTGACAATTTTACTTTCTAAATGTACTTTAAATCCATCCATTTCCTTTCAGCACACCTGTCACTATCATAGTTCAGGATCTTTTGCCTGACTTATAACATGGTAGTATGTAATCTATTATCCATGCTACATGTAAAGTAATTTTTTAAAAGTGCGTATCTGATCATGCCATCCTTTGAACCTTTCAGTTACTTCCTGTTGTTCTTAGGATCAAGACCAAAATAATGGCTTGCCATGTTGTGGTGTCTGCCTACTATTACAGCCTAGTGTAACTCACCTTTCCCCCTGCCTCTTTCTCTAGCCAGTTAGGCCTTCCTTCAGTTTCTTGAATAGTCTGTTCCTTCTACATGGAGTTACCTCTCCCTCCATTTCTCCCATTACCTGCTGAATTTATTCTTCAAATCTCAGTGAAAGGGTATCTTCCTTTGGTAGTTTTTCACTATTCATCCAGTCTAGGACAACTTTTTTTTATGTGACTGTATATCACTATTGTCTTTTAGAAAGCATTTTGTATGGTTGAATTATTTGATTCACGTATATCAACTCCCAATAGACTAAACTTTATACAATCTATGGTCCTGTATCTGTTTTGGCTCATGATTATATCTCCAGCATTAAGAATAGTACCTGACACATAATTACTGCTAACAGTTTGTTAGAGCATATCATCCTATCTAATAAAAGAGTAATATGCAAATGGGCCACACCTCTGATCAAGCCACGCCCACTAGCCAATCAGGACCTGAGATGGAGCCAGCCTGCCAGCGAGCAGCCTCACCAGCAGCTGGGGCTAAGGCTTGTGCGGGGGGGGGACCCGAGGCGGCTGATGGTGTGAGGTGGGGGCAGGGCCGAGGCGTGTGCGAGGCGTGTGGCAAGGCCAAGGCTTGCACGAGGTGGGGGGCAGGGTTGAGGCATGCAGGAGGCGGACGGGGCCAAGGTGTGCGTGAGGCAGAGGGCAGGGCCAAAGCATGTGTGAGGCGGGGGGGTGGTGCTGAGGCAGAGGGCAAGTGCGGGGGAGCCTCTGGGGCCTAGTGGTCACCAGAGGCTGGGGCTAAGGCCTGGGCCCGGGGTGGGGGTGGGGTCGAGGCGACCTGTGAGTGCAGGGCCCCTGGGGCTGGGCAGTCAACGGGCAGTTGCTGATGGCCAGGGCTAAGGCCAGGGCTGGGGGGACGGGGCCGAGGCAGCCAGGGCAGATCCAGCCATCGGCCCCATTGCAGGCTTTAGGCCTTGGGCAGGCTGGGGGTGAGGGGTCAGTAGGACATCCCCTGAGGGCTCCCAGTATGTGTGAGGGGGCAGGTTGGGCTGAGGGATCACCCACCCTCAGTGCACGAATTTTTTGCACCGGGCCCCTAGTTATAGAATAAGAGTAGATCCATGCAGAGTTAACTAGTTTTTGTGGAAACTCTGATCTCATCAGCTGTTTTCACCAAGTAATTCTTCAAATGCTAGTGGTAAGAGTCTGTGTTGTACCTTTGTAGCAGTAATATTTACTGTATGACAGTGTTGATTCCAGTCTCTGTAGTAACCAATTTACGTTATATTCCCTGCAGTAAGCTCTTCAAAAATGCTATCACTCTTAGTAGTGGCACTGTTGTTTGGTGGCAAGTGTTAAATATAATTTGCAAAACTCTACCAACTTGCAGCTCTTCTAAGCTTTCTTAGGAAAAGAAATATTCAAATCCTAGTTTCTGGATATAAATCTCTTTAACATACATACTCTGAACTGTTCAGGTCTCTCTATTTCATCATTATTGTCTTCAACATTTGTTGAAGTGATAGAACTAAAGTATAATAAAACCTATATCAGGAGTTGATTCAGAATGAGAAAGTGAAAAAAAAAAGAAAAAAGAAAATGCCATTTAAATTAGTTATAATGCTAGTAACTAGTAAGTCACTGGATTTTCACAGTTCCATGTCACAGGGAGAAGTTTCTAACCAGTAAGAGTCCTAGTTTAAAAGACAAGAAATTTGATTGGGCTCTGGCTGGTTTGGCTCAGTGGATAGAGGGTCGGCCTGCAGACTTAAAGGTCCCAGGTTCGATTCCGGTCAAGGGCATGTACCTTCTTTGCGGGCACATCCCCAGTGGAAGGTGTGCAGGAGGTGACTGATGTTTCTTTCTCATCGATGTTTCTAACTCTCTATCTCTCTCCCTTCCTCTCTGTAAAAAATCAATAAAATATATTTTAAAAAAAAAGAAATTTGATTGGATGGTGTGAAGTATCTTCTAGTGTTTATTAGCCAGAATCACTGCATGTGGCCACACAGTTGTGTATCACAAAGGCCCTGATAGTAAGGCTAGAATTCTGTAGCAGGATTCTGATGTACTTATCAGGTTAAATTAACATAAAATAAATATATGGTCCAGCTGGTTTGGCTCAGTGGTTGAGTGTCAACCTATGAACTAGGAGGTCAAGGTTCAATTCCTGGTCAGAGCACATGCCCAGATTGCTGGCTTGATCCCCAGTAGAGGGTGTGCAGGAGGCATCCAATCAACGATTCTCTGTCATCATTGATATTTCTATCTCTCTGTCTCCTTTCCTCTCTGAAATCAATGGCAGATGGCCATGTACAAACTTTTAAGTCTTGAAACTGAATCTTCTCTCTAACTTCTAAGCTGTTCTGACATATGAATATAGAAATCAGTAACATATATTAGTCTCACAGATTGGAGAAAAGGAACTCTAATGACTAGGCTTTTTAGCTGGTCTATAAGACCTGCCATTCCCTAACACACCCACCTCCTTTTAATTTTTGGAGCATATTTTTCATTCCATATATAAAAAAACTGGAGATTTCTAGTTAACACAAACATGAGAAAAGAAGTAGATGGAACATAGTCTGGCTTGTTTTCATCTGCAATGGAGAACTACTTTGGAATCTCTTTAATGCCCTAAATGCCTGGAAAACTAAATGTAAAGATCATATATTCTGGGAGGCCTATAGTGTAATAATAGTAATTGGCTGTGACTCATATTTTTGTGTATTAATTATCTAAAAAAAAAAGAAAAGTAGCCCTAACTGGTTTGGCTCAATGGATAGAGATCAGTCTTCAGACTGAAGGGTCCTGGATTCAGTTGCCATCAGGGGCATGTGCCTGGGTTGTGGGCTTAATCCCCAGTAGGGTGCGTGTAGGAGATGGCCGGTATTTATTTCTCTCTCATCATTGATGTTTTTATCTCTCCCTCTTCCTTCCTCTTTGAAAAATCAATAAAATAATTTAAAAAAAATAAACCAAATTTCCGAACTAAAGTACACCCATAAAAATAAGCATCTATCCTACATCATATTTACTAATGAAAATCTAACTGTAAGGATTGCTCCGTGTCAAAACAACTTGAAATATTTTCTGAAATATCATGAAATTGTTATACATTAGTGAAATAATGAGAGTTTATTCATTCAGCAGGAATTGAGTGCGCCCTAGCTGGGTTGCTCAGTGGTTGGAGCATGATCCCCTGTACCCTGCATATGATCCCAGTTAGGCTGCACATCCTGGTTGGGGAGTGTTTCAACCATGTTTCTCTCTCTCTCCTTCTGCCCCACCTCCCCTTCCTTCTCTGCTCCCTCTCCTCCCCCTCCTCCCCTCTCCTTCCTTTCCACCCTCTCTCCCCCCAGTTCCGTTCTCTCACTCTCTTTCTTCTTCCCTCTCTCTCCTCTCCTTCATCTTGTCTCTAAAATTAATAAACATAGCCTAGGGTGAGGATTAAGAAAAAAAATTGCTTAGTATGTTGCTGTTCTCCTCCTCCTCCTCCTCCTCTCCTCCTCCTCCTCCTCCTCCTCCTCCTCCTCCTCCTCCTCCTTTCTTCCCACCTTCTCTCCCCCCAGTCCCTTCTCTCACTGTCTTTCTCCTTCCCTCTCCCTCCCTCTCCTTCTCCATCTCTCCCTAAAATCAATAAACATATCCTAGGGTGAGGATTAAGAAAAAAAATTGAGTGCTTAATGTCTCTTCCTCCTCTCCTTCCCCTTCCCCCCCTTCTTCTCCTCTTTTTCCTCCTCCTCCTCCTCTTCCTCCTCCTCCCATTGAGTCCTTAGTATGTCAGGCCCTGTGATCCTTATATAAGGACTTCAGTCTACAGCTACATCATCTAATATAGTAGCCACATGTGGCTCTTGAATATGTGGCTACTTCAAATTGAGATAAACAAAGTATAAAATATAATTTCAAAGATTTAATATAAGAAAAAAATAATTTTATCTTAATTTTATTGAATTGCTTAATGATCAACATTTTAGATATGTTGGGTTAAATAAAATACTAATTTTACCTGTTTCATTTTTGTTTAATGTAGCTACTTTGCATTATATGTCTAATAGAAACTGCTAGTCTGTAGCTTATAAATGGCAGCAGAAATATCCTATAAAGTAGTAATTACATTGACAATTTTTTTATTTAATTAGAAGAACCAGTTAGTGTAAATTACTTTTTATGATTGAAATAGTGTTTAGAATCCTCCATACGACATAATACAAATACACAAACTGTCACTTGCTCTTAATATATACTCTGCTTCTATTTGAATTAGCATTCCCTTTATTATGTAGCTTTTTTGTTAATAAATGGGTTGTTTCCTAGATGTTTACTGAACTACAGCAAATGAGGCAACAGCTACCAGACATGGAATTTGGCCGACGAATGGCTGTAGAACGTGAGTTGGAGAAGGTGGATGCAGTGAGATTAATTAATATAGTTTTTGATGAAACTGGACACTTTGTGCTATATGGAACAATGCTGGGCATTAAAGTTATAAACGTAGAAACAAACCGGTAAGCTTTAATATGACGTAGGGGTTTTTTTTAATGCATTTATTGGGGATCATTTCCTCCTTCAGGGAAACAATGGGAGTTTTGTTTGTTCCAAGACAAGTGGAATGGTCCCAAATGTCTAAACTTAACCAAATGTTTTGACTGGATTTTTCTGTGGTCTTTCTGTTGTTTATACTCTTATGTAAAAAGTTTCCACTCATGTTTGTGAAAGAAATGGAAAGAAGATATGCATAGTTTCAAGTTGTTGTTGTTGTGTTTTTTTTAACAAGTTATAGTCTGTCTTTTGATTATTGATTTAAATTAGCCTGGTTCACGTTAAATGTTGCCAAATATTTTAACCACAGAATTCGGCATTACATCCTGCTAGACATAAAATCAGAACTTAAAATGCATGAAACCACAATAAGCCTTTGTGCAAACAGTCCATTTGGTTTTAGTTCAGAAAGCTACAATTAGATACTATCACTGAAGGTAAATAAAAAGAACTTAGAAGTATATTTTAAGGAGAAAAAATGTTATGCTGTACATTCTCACATATAAACAATTTTATATTTAGTTCTTAGCAATACAAAAATCTTTGAAGGTTTGCACATAGACTAAAATAATGGGGATAGGGTTAAGACTATATGACTGAAAGATCGCATTATTTTTAACCTAAAAATTATAGCTCCCTACCAATTTTAAGTAGCTTTTCTTGGTGGTGAGATGGGTAAAGCAACACTTTTTTAAAATCTATCACTAGTTATTTTGTACAAAGATAAAGAATAGCCAATTCCCAGCTTTTATCTGTAAAGTTGTTATGATTGGCATTAACTCTGAAAATTTTATTGTATAAAACGTTGTGTTTTCCAGGTGTGTGCGGATCTTAGGCAAGCAAGAAAATATTAGGGTGATGCAGTTGGCTTTGTTCCAGGGGATAGCCAAAAAACATCGTGCTGCAACTACTATAGAGATGAAAGCCTCGGAAAACCCCGTTCTTCAGAATGTTCAAGCTGACCCCACAATAGTCTGTACGTCTTTCAAAAAGAATAGATTTTATATGGTATGTGGAAGTGCTGAGAGAGGCTTTTTAATGTTCCTTCCAGTTTGGTTGGGGTTTTAGTTCCTTGGCTTGTGCTTTCAACTGAAGAGAATGTTGGCAATAATAGACTTTCTAAACAACCAGAATACTATCTTATAACATTAATATTGTAGAATTTTTAAGGAGGACTTGATTGTAAGTATTTCTGACTGTTTTCTGTTCTGTTTTGAAAATTTTTCAACTTGGCTTTTATAACTGTTTATGTTGTCTAAGATAATAGGAAGTAAGTGGTTATGGTAATAGTTGAAGCCAAAATAGTCTTTACTATGGGGTTTTAAAAATTATTCTGTGTTTTTATTATTTTACAATTTTTGCTCTTGAACATAATTTATTTCCCCTGAACTTGCACATTTTCTTCTCTAAACACATTTTTTAACCATTTGACTCCTTTGTAATGTTGCTACTTTAGAATTGTATATTCTAAATATATTTAGGAATATATTTTCCTAGTGAATTAAAAGTACTTTATTTTTTTAAAAATATATTTTTTTTTTATTGATTGTTTTACAGAGCGGAAGGGAGAGGGATAGAAAGTCAGAAACATCGATGAGAGAGACATCGATCAGCTGCCTCTTGCACGCCCCCTACTGGGGATGTGCCCGCAGCCAAGGTACATGCCCTTGCCGGAATTGAACCCGGGACCCTTCAGTCCACAGTCCAGCGCTCTATCCACTGAGCCAAACCGGTCTCGGCTAAAAGTACTTTAATGTTAATTAAAATTGGGCTCAAAATCAAACTACGAAGTTATCTAGAAGTAGCACTGTCCGGACTGTTCAACCAAACAGGAAAATCTAAACGTATAGAGGCCTCTTGTCCTTGTATTCTGTCCTTCATACTGCAAACAGAGACTTTCTGAGACCCAAATGTGATTACAGCAGGTCCTCAAATATTGCCATTTCCTTTTAGTGTCTGGGCGGGGGGTGGGGGAGGAGATTGACTGTCAATGTGGAGTTTGCACATTCTTCCCATGTCTGTGTGGATTTGGGGGGCTACTCCTTTCCTCTCACGTTATTTCGTTGCATGTCTGAATTGTCCCAGTCTGAATGAGTGTAGGTGTGTGAGCATGTCCTGCATGGAACAGGGTCCTGACCAGGGTTGAGTCCCGCCTTGAGCCCGGGACTGCAGGGATAGGCTTCAGCCACCATCACTCTGAACTGGAATAAGCAGGTTGTGAAATAATTATCTAGCTCTTTCTTTCTAATTTTTCTTTAATATATGTATAGCTCACATTTATTCAATGTTTCATTTCAATGTTTAATAGAAGTATTTTGGGTCTTTATTTAGAAGTTGGGGTGATGTTTTTGTGATCAGAAGTAATACCATAGAAACTTCATTCATTTATATCAATTAGCCTGTGGTAAAATTGATTTTGTTATACATTGTTTTGATTCAGGTCGCATTTCCAAGAACCTATCGATGACGTTAAGTGAGGATTTACTATATTTCTCTGCCTAACTCCCCAACTGTCTGTATTAGCTGGACTCCTACTTTAAAATTCTTCATTTTTAGGTCATTTCCTACATTAGCTGTATAGAACTTGATCTCATTTGTGATAACTTGGTTATTCTTTTTTTTTTCTTTTTCCTTATTGATTAAGGTATTACATATGCGTCCTTATCCCCCATTGCCCTCCCAACCCCCACTCGTGCCCTCACCCCCCTAGTGTCTGTGTCCATTGATTATGGTTATGTACATGCATACAAGTCCTTAGATTGATCTCTTTTTCTCTTTTCCCTCCCCCACCTTCCCTCTGAGGTTTGATGGTCTGATCGTTGATTATCTGTCTCTGGATCTGTTTTTGTTCATCAGTTTATGTTGTTCATTATATGCCACAAATGAGTGATTTCATGTGATATTTATCTTTCTCTGACTTATTTTGCTTAGCATAATGCTCTCCAGGTCCATCCATGCTGTTGCAAATGGTAGGAGTTCCTTCCTTTTTACAGCAGTGTAGTATTCCATTATGTAGATGTACCACAGTTTTCTAATCCACTCATCTGCTGATGGGCAGTTAGGCTGTTTCCAAATCTTAGCTATTGTAAATTATGCTGCTATGAACATGGGGGTGCATATATCCTTTCTGATGGGTGTTTCTGTTTTCTTGGGATATATTCCTAGAAGTGGGATCACTGGGAGTTCCATTTTTAGTTTTTTTGAGGATACTCCACACTGTTCTCCTCAGGGGCTGCACCAGTCTGCATTCCCATCAGCAGTGCTTTAGAGATCCTTTTTCTCCGCATCCTCGCCAGCACTTGTCCTTTGTTGATAAAAGCCATTTTGACAGATGTGAGATGGTACCTCATTGTTGTTTTAATTTGCATCTCTCAGGTGATTAGTGACTTTGAGAATGTTTTCATATGTCTCTTGGCCTTCTGTATGGTTATTCTTTTTTCATCTAAGCATTTGTACATGCTATTCCTTTTGCTAGGTACACATACTAGTAAACCTCCCCACCTCCTACACATACTTCAGATTGGAAGCCTTCTCTGACATCAGGTCTGGATTAGGTGTGCCTGGTTGTGTTGGTGTCACACTTTTGGAATAATTTTCTGGGATTTTCTTTGTTTTTTTGGTTTCTGACACTGTCATCTCTTCCTCATGATAATATAAAATCTATAAATATACGCACTACATGATTTTTTTTCACTATTAAATCCACAAAGTTTGGTACAGTGTCTGGCCCATTATAGTATATTTATTTATTCATCTGACATGTTATAAGCAATTTGATACTATTAAGGTTACCAGCATTTGGTATATGTAGGATATAGCATTTCCCTACCCCGACCAAGTTTTTAACCTAGAATGGGTACATTCTTTTAAGATGAGAATTTTTCTTATAACTTCCAAAGTCATTGCTAAAATTTTATCAATATATGTTAAATGAAAATAATTTTCCTTGTTTTTACCTATAATTTAACTTTTGAAGGTACAAATTAATCACAAAATATAATTGTTGATATGCATTAAAAATCTAATTTTCCAAAGACTTTATTTAAAAGCTAAGTAATATGTTTTCAAAAATTTACTTTTATGTTGATCAGACCACAGATTTTCTTGTAAACTTGGAATAGAAAAACAAAGTAAGTCTCTCACAGTGTGTCTTTATACAGCTAACATTTTCATGAATTACCTTTGAGGTTTATTAGATGTACATATTCTTAAGCAAATTAAAATGGCATATATACATTTCTATTCCTTTTTAAATCAATATTATGAAATAAAAGTCAAATTTTACAAAATTTGAATTTTAGTAGTTTCATATGTGAGCTAAATCAAGATAACTTTAAAGATTTACATAAATAATACAATAGACTTGCCATTCCTTTGAAAACTGGAGAATAAGATGTGAAGGCAATTGCATCGTAACTTGGTTGTTTATTTGGAATTTATCCAAGTGGACCAAGGAATGCATTTAGGCAAGACAGGGCCTGGGCACAAGCTTGACCTTCCTGAAACTCAGTTGGCATCAGGTAGAACTTTCTTGGGAAGGAAGATTTCTACTTCCTGGGAGTCAAAAGAAACAGGCCTTGAGAAATCCAGAGTTTTCACAACTGAAAGGCTTTTCTCAATTCTCCCTATATCCCGAGAATCCTGAGATTTCTGCAACTTCACTCATAATTTACATTTCTTTCTCCCAAGCTTCAGGGTTTTGGTACATCAGATGGGGCTCTGCAAAAAAAAAAAAAAAAAAAAAAAGTCAAGATCTACAACTGATTTATCTTTGAATCCTCATCCTGTCTAGCCCCAGGTCCTGTTCATAGTAATAACAAGTGTTAGTGTGTGTGTGTGTGTGTGTGTGTGTGTGTGTGTATACACACACATATATATACAGTGCTCTCTATATGGTAAGCTCTATTCTCTAAGCAGTTTGCATCTCTTCATTTAATCTTCGTGACAGATACCATTTGGGGTAGTTCTTATTATTCCCAATTTTAAATGAGGAAATGTAAGAAGTGCATTTACTTCCCCAAAGTCACATAACTCGTAAATGACAGAGCTGGAATTGAAACCCAGGGTTCCTAGTGAAAAGTGGGCTAGAAGGCAGAAATAGAACCATACGTCAAGAAAACCTGCATCTTATTAAATGTGTATATACTCAAAAAACTTCTGCTCAAAATGATATTAAATTCAACTTAAAATCATACATCTTCATTTATAGTTTATTTTCACATAAGTATAAAAATAATTTAACTGCCTTACACACTTTTTGATAGGAAGTGATTCCTGAAATAAGGATTTATTCTGATGTGAATTCATACCTTCCTCAAATATTTCATTAGAAATTAAACTTGCTTGTTCATAAACTTTAACCAGATGAAAGTTTTAATTCATTTACTCGCTTTTTATTTTCCTCCTTCAGTTTACCAAACGAGAACCAGAAGATACAAAAAGTGCAGATTCTGACCGAGATGTTTTTAATGAGAAACCTTCTAAAGAAGAAGTTATGGCAGCTACACAGGCTGAAGGACCCAAACGAGTTTCAGATAGTGCCATTATCCACACAAGCATGGGAGACATTCACATCAAACTTTTTCCTGTTGAGTATGTATCGTTTTTGTTGTCTTAAACACCATTTTAAATGTGTGTATTTGAAGAAACTGCAGGGGAGGGTAGTTAGGAGCTATCAGGCTGGCAGGGGAGCAGTTAGGCATCAATCAGGCTGGCAGGGGAGTGGTTAGGGGGTGATCAGGCTGGGAGGGAGAAGTGGTTAGGGGCAATCAGGCAGGCAAGCAGTTGGGAGCCAGCAGTCCTGGGATCAGGCCTAAATGGGCAGTCCAAGACATCCCTCGAGGAATCCCAGATTGGTTAGGGTGCAAGACGGGCTGAGCCTTCCCTGCCCCCCCCGTGCACGAATTTCGTGCATCGGGCCTCTAATTACAAGATAATGATACTACATTAAATCACCCTGTGGGATTAGTTAATATTATTTAGAATGCTTCATACTCATTGTGTCTGATTGTCACTTTAAGTTGATTAAATTGAGGAGATAGCATTTTGGTGAATAAGTCCTTGGTCAGGAATGTATGTGTAACCATAATACTGTTTTTATGAGAAAATTACTGGAAACTTAACCCATCATATACAGCAAATTGTATACATTTCAAGGTGCTATGGTTGTTTTCACATTTTGTTTGTTGTTGTTAATCCTCACCTGAGGATATTTTCCTGTTTATTTTTAGAGAGAGTGGAAGGGAGGGAGACAGAGGGAAACACCAAAGTAAGAGAGACACATAGATTGGTTGCTTCCCACTTGCCCTGACTGGGGCAGGGAATCAAGCCTGCAACTGAGGTATGTACTCTTGACTGGACTCAAACCCAGGATCCTTCAGTATGCCAGCTAATGCTCTATCCACTGAGCCAAACCAGCTAGGGCTATGGTTGTATTTTTTAAACTAAATAACCTTGAAGGCTATTGTTAAACTATAATGAGCAATCTTGACATAAAGATACATTAAACAATAATATGCTACTAAACAATAATATACTACTGCTTATATGCCCTTTCAACTCTATTTGTCCTCAGGTTAGAGGAGGTTATGAAAAAAAAAGTCTGTCCTTCTGAAACATCAGATGATATTGAAAACACCATTAGGAAGCAGAACTGCAAAGAAATTGTCTTAAATACTCCGAATAAATTTCATATTTTTAATATGTCTTACTGTAGGTGTCCCAAAACAGTGGAAAACTTCTGTGTTCATAGCAGAAATGGTTATTATAATGGACATACTTTTCACCGTATAATTAAGGTAAGTTATGCAAATTTTATCATTTAAGGCATAAGAGACTTAAACCTAAGGCATATCATTCTCTCACACTTAGTTGGAAGCCAAAAGAATGGTGATGAATATCAAATCTAGAATCAGGGACTGGAATAGTAGTGTAATTACCATTTTAGAAACATTGCAATATTTTTTCAACAACTGAAAACAAGGATACATAGTGAGTAAAGGGGTCATGCTGAGATAAAACCAACAGCCATTGCTCCTAGTAGCTAAATAAGAAGATACGATTTTAAGCAATAGAAGGGCCCAGGTGCCACTTACTCTGTGACCCACCGTGCCTAACTGAGGAGTGGAATGAACCCTGCCCAGGATCTTGTTGGGCAGCATTCCATAAAACATGTAGTTCTTGTTTACTGACTAGTCAGAAATGATAGGAGGAAAAGTCAAACTCAGGGTTCTGGAGGAATTAATTAAATGAAATCCAGAAAATCGAGTGGTTAGGGAAAGGGAGGTGAGAAGAATGAGGCAATTATATAAGATACTATAGAGATACTAAAACTTATTTACACAATTATAGATTATTGGGCAAGATATAGATGTCTATAAGTGAGAATACTTTTGCATTTTTTTAAAATTTAGTAGCAGTTGAGTAATAGAAATACATCATCCAAATTAAAGTATAACTTACTGAGTTTAATAAAATCACTTTATAGAGTGACTGTTAACAAAGTTACAATTTTACTGAATACAAAGCACTTCTTGACAACCCTAACTCCGAAGCATACATATAGAAAAGAACAGTGTAATATGTTTGTTTTTAATCATTCTTTATTGTTGAAAGTATTACATATGTTCTCTTTCCCCACTGGCTCCCTCCAGCCCGTTTAATGTATTTTTTTGTGGTCTTTCTGTTAAGGGCTTCATGATTCAGACTGGAGATCCAACGGGTACTGGTATGGGAGGAGAAAGCATATGGGGAGGAGAGTTTGAAGATGAATTTCATTCAACATTACGACATGACAGACCATATACACTCAGCATGGCTAATGCTGGACCAAATACTAACGGATCTCAGTTTTTCATAACAGTAGTACCAACGGTGAGTAGAACAGCAGTATCTGTAAGCCAAAGATTCATAAGTTATGACCTAAGTAAATTCAGTGGAGGAGAGCTGCATTAGCCTCTCATTAGGTAAGAAAAGATAAAATTACCCCACATCAGAAATACTTTGTAAAACAATACTTCTGTAACTTAGGACAGTTAAGTTTTAGTCATCTTCGTCACTGTTATTGTTTTGTACAATTCAAAACATTATTTCACCTCTGGACCTGTTTCCTCATCTTTAGAATGGAGGATTTAAATACATGAATTCTTGATTTTAAGACATTTCCCCCACACATTTTTATATCTCTAAAATCAAATAGCATTATAGATTTGACAGAATACAGTATAAGAATATCTACCTCTATTGCTATGTAGTTCTACATGATTATAAAAATTATACAAGTTTTTTGAAATAAGCACTAAGCAATGAAAGAAAAATATAACTACTATCTGCCAGACCCAGTCTCATGTAACATTCACAATACTTCTAGTATCACTATACCCATTTTTAAGTAATAGATGAGGAAACAAATGACTGACTTGCCAAAGGTCAAGTAGCAGAGCTAGCATCTGAGTGCCCACGTCTTTAATGCCAAAGCACATGCTGCTTAAACTATTCCAATTGCCTTTTAAACTATGCAAAGGAACTTGCCTTTAGCAAACACATTCCAGCTCCCTTTGATCTGAAAGCTGCACATATTAAAACATTGTACTATGCTTCTATATTTTTCTTATAAACGTGGAAATTACTCTTAAAATTCTCTAAGTGAAATTACTGTAAATCTTTTTAATTACATAAAAAAGTAAAGCATAAATTTAAATTCTCTTTAATTTGCTCACCCAGAGGGTGTGAATTAAGAAACCTGGTTTACCAAGATTTTCCATTTGTCCTCCAACACAGCCTTGGCTTGATAACAAGCACACAGTATTTGGACGAGTGACTAAAGGAATGGAAGTTGTACAAAGGATCTCGAACGTCAAAGTCAATCCCAAAACAGATAAGCCGTATGAGGATGTCAGCATCATAAATATTACTGTCAAGTAAATCAGATGTATCGTTTAATGTGTAAATAAAAATACACATATAGTAAACAGGATTATTTTATATTGGGAATCTCTTAAGACTTGCTGAACATACAAATCATGTTTTAAGGATTGCAGTATTGTATTTTTATATTTTTAATTAAAGGACTTTTTAAAAACTTTGCTTTTTTCTTGCAATATTTCTTACTAGGTGAAAAATTTGAAATGGACTAAACTCAGGCAAAATAGCACTCCTTATATGTTACTTCTCATGAGACTCAAAGTCATAGTAAATAATGAGTGGTATGCCTTTGTTCCTTAGCTTTTTAAAACATGCCAACTAATCTGCCGTCACATGTTTGTTTAGACTTAGGAAGAATGGATCTTAGCCCTAGCCAGTTAGCTCAGTGGATAGAACGTCAGCCTGCAGACCCAAGGGTCCTGGGTTCAATTGTGGTCAAGGGCACGTTCCTTGGTTGTAGGCTCCTCCCTGGCCTGGGCCCTAGTTGGGGCTCGTGCAAGAGGCAACAATCAATGTTTCTGCCTTTCCCTCTCTCTTCCACTCTCCCTAAAAATCAATGGAATAATGTCCTCGGGTGAGAATTAAGAAAGGATCTGATAGTAAATACTGTTTCTTTTACAAGGCTTGTGTTCCATGCCAAATAGTTCTGTCTTTTGATCATTAAGTCATAAGTAGTGGTAAATAAAACTTCAGTAAATAAGTAGGAAGTCCCTTTGGTCATATTAAATTCCTTAATAATTATTAAGTAGTCTTTCAAATGTAAGAAAGAATGAATCTATAAGTCCTTGGTTTTGCAGCCAGATTGGTTTCCTAATGCAATTAAATAATTTTTGTCCTCATAGTATTTCTTACCTTACTAAATATACTATCAAAAAAATACACATTGAGTAAAAATGTTAGTATATAACAAGAGATTAATAGAAAGTGTAGAAAAATGAGTCCAGTCTCATATTGATTTCCCTTATTTACTTACCCTGATAACTTCATAACTATTAAGAACTATTGCTTCTAATTTTTGGACTCTTTAAGAACTTATATAGGAAGAACCTGTTCAACAGATCTGTTTAGTGATTTCATTCATATACTTCAAATTTTAGCTTACACTTTTCCTTCTGTTCATCAGCAGGATATATCCTTTATTCATTTTATACCACAAACTTTTCTTTTTTTTAAAAAAAGTTTTTATTGATTTGAGAGAGGAAGAGAGGGATAGAAACATCAGTGATGAGAATCATTGACTGTCTGCCTCCTGCAAACCTCCACTTAGGGATCGAGCCTGCATGACTGAGAATCAAGGTGACCTCTCATCTCAGTTCAATGGAGGATGCTCAACCACTGAGCAACACCAGCCAGGCTGTACCACAAACTTTTATGTGATGGAAGCACATGCCAAATTTTGCTACTTTAAAATATCCTTCGAGTAAGATGTAGAACTTGAAGTTGGACATAAAACATCTTTTTATTGTGACATTTACCATTTCTTCCTAATTTTAGGTGTTTAGACTTCTCTACCTTTAGATATATTCATCCCTAAAAGCTCAAACCTAAATTTTTGATAATACTGCCACCAGGTGGTGGTGATGCCTCATTTTCCTCAAAATATCAGTTTGTCTGATGAAAATAATATATTTTTTTAAATGTTTTATTGATTTTTTACAGATAAGAAGGGGGAGGGAGGGTTAGAAACATAGGATGAAAAAGAAACATCAATCAGCTGCCATCCTGCTCACCTCCTATTGGGGATGTGGCTGCAACCAAGGTACGTGGCCCTTGACTGGAAATCGAACCTGGGACCCTTCAGTCCATAAGCCAATGCTCTATCCACTGAGCCAAACCAGTTAGGGCTGATGAAAATAATAATGAATTTTTCCATTCCATGTTACAAACTTAACATAATCAGTAGACCTAAACAAACTGCCAGATGTTTTTTAAAAGCATGTTTTAAATTATAAAAAACATTTGACATTTGTTAGTCCTTTTCACTCATTCATTTAGGAGAAAAGTATAGATATCTTCTTCCCTATTCCTATTTTGCAAACTGAGAAGTATCTCAATGTGACAAGTTTTTTAGCAGTATTAGTTCAGAGGCTACAGCTAAGTTTTCCAACCCATTTTCTAAAAACGGTTATTTAAAATGCTATGTTCTGCCGAGACCGGTTTGGCTAGTGGATAGAGCGTCGCACTGCGGACTGAAGGGTCCCGGGTTCGATTCCGGTCAAGGGCATGTACCTTGGCTGCGGGCACATCCCCAGTAGGGGGCGTGCAAGAGGCAGCTGATCAATGTCTCTCTCCCATCGATGTTTCTGACTTTCTATCCCTCTCCCTTCTGCTCTGTAAAAAATCAATATATTAAAAAATAAATAAATAAAATGCTATGTTCTCTTGCAATATTTAGGTCTTACAGAAGCCTATACCTGAAACCTATATGATCTTGTTGACCAATGTCACCCCAATAAATTAAAAAACAAAAACAAAACACAGACACAACATAAAACGCTGTTTTCAAATGAAACAAGGTTAAGTTTAAAATTTAAAAAGCAATACTGTTCAATGCAAAATCTGTCAAAAAACTAGTTACAATACTCATTAAAATGTGACATTGCAAATACAGACTAAATTATTTCTAAATCTTTACTATATCTCAAATTTGACTTGTGAATACTTACCCTATTTTGTTTTATTGTCTTCACCACAACACAAACATGAATTTTTTTTCATTAAATTTTATTGGGGTGACATTAGTCTACATGTGTGGATTACTAATTTACAAAATCTGTATATAGGACCACGTACCCACCACCCAAAGTCAAATCTCCGGTCACCTCATATTAGTGTCCCTTTCTTCCCCACCCCGTCCCTCTGGCAACCACCACATTGCTGTTTGTGTACATAAGTTTCAGTTTTATATTAAAAATGACTCTTAAAAATAGTTACTACCACTACTATTAAATGGCTCAGGAAACAATTTTTAGAATAATGACAGGACTTCTTCAAAAGAATTGTAAGTTTATTGCTGTCTATACTGATCACATGTGTAATGCAAAAATGGCTTCTGGTGATTATAAAGCATTCCAAAATTACACACCAGTGCTATACACTTGAAAAACCTGCTTACACAAATCATACAGTAATATATAGGCTTACTACAGAAACTCAGGGCTAGAAATCAAATCCTAATAGATTGTATTTAACATGTTCTCTTATTCTTAAATTTGACAGTTCCCAGAGGGAACTAGCACAATCTTAACTAATCATTAGTGAAAGAATACAACCACTAATAGTAATAATGGCCTAAGAAAAACATTTCTTAAAAACAACAAACATTAATATTATGTACATTATAACCAGGTCTAAGCACAGTTTTAAAAATTGTGTTTAGTAATATGCTAAGAATGTGAATTACAAAGTTTAACAAAATCAGTAAAATGAAAATAATTTAGAAGGAAAACAAGTTTACATATTAGTGTTAGACATTTTTCTTTCAATTACCTATCAGATAAACAATTCAAGGGCTCACAGGCAAATGTAACATCTTTTCACAGTTATTGCAATCAGTCCAATATTAAATAATTTAATTCATAAGTATTATTTATATGCACAAACTACACTTGTAACAGCATGACCTTTTACTTGAAAAATAAAGGACAATATAATTATATTATTTACACAATGCCCATAACACCAATGGACATTTTAGTGCTTTGTTTTCCAGAAGTTTTGTTGTTTTCAAACAAAAAATACATTTGAAGAGAATGAACTAAAACAGTACCACCAAGTCACATCTTGTCATCAGACATTAATGTCCTCATAGTAGTTCAACTAAGATTATGATTGAACTTCATTCTAAAATATAAAAAGTATTTTTAAAAACAACTGGCCGGAGTGGCTCAGTTGGCTGAGCATCATGCCTTGCACCAAAAGGTTGCCAGTTTGACTCCCAGTCGGCACAAACCTGGGTTGCAGGTCTGATCCCCAGTCAGGGAGCATACACAAGGTAATTGATCAATGTTTCTCTCTGATGTTTTTCTTCCTCTCTCTAAGCATGTCCTTGGGTGAGGATTAAAAGAAAAAACAAGAAATTCAATCTAGCTATGTTCAAACATAATAAATTATACTGCCATAACAAGAGAACATCCTTAAAATATGAAAACCAGTAAAGAGCACAGAATTTTTTAAACTTTTACAATACTGGATAATAAATGTGATGTTAACTTTTTCAATGTTTCTTCTTTTCTTAGATGTGCTTTTCTCTTAGCTTTCCAAGGTCTTGTCACAAAGAGCCTTAATTACATTTTATTGTCAAGATAAATGCACTTATTTTGGTAAAACATTTCAAATGATGTAAATGCCAAGCACCCCACCACCACCACCACCACCGTTTAAATGACTTCTCATAAGGTAATGGTAACTTTCTACTTAGATATCTCTCTTTTATGTAAAGGCAACCCTGGTTCTTTGTATAACTTACTACCTTTTATGAATTGTCATTCTCACTAAGGATGCAATATATTTTTTAAAAGAAACAATAAGTACTTTAAATATGCTGAAAAAGTAGAAGGCCCAGTTTAGACCTATAACCTAGGAAATAATACATCCAGGTTTAGCCCTGAAAACTGGTCTTTCATAAGTGAAAATCAACTAGAACATAACTGACTTTCACAGTTTTATTATTATTAATTATTCTTCAGTTTAGTACTAATGTTACAAATCAGGCTTAGTTAGGTAATATTTCATTTTGACTCACTGGGTTTTATACAAAATGCTTTAGGAGAAAGTTTTAATAAAACACTGTATAAAATATTAATTTTCTATAGCTTATAGTCTTAGCTTTAAAGGTTTTCTGTTACTAAAGGTAAAAGTAATCCTATAACTCAAAGATGCAATTTGTGGATCCTATTTCATTAAGTCATTGCTATTCTTACTACTAAATACTGCCAGGATTCAGCAAAGACAAGTAAAGGAACCATGCTTCACTTGCTACACAGAGGTCTTTAGGCACTCAGTTGGCTATAAGAATACACCTTCACTTAACCCTTTCTCTGTAACTATTTCTTTCTCAATATATGGGTCACATATCATCTGAAAAACTCAAATAACAAATGTATATTTTAAAAAATATATAATCAAGAAATCCCTATTTAATCCAATTTAATCTCAATCAGATATTTAAATGTTGCTATAGAATAATTTTGGTAAAGCAATATTGTACTGAATTCCCAATCCAAAATTTCTTTCAGGTACATATCCTAAATTAACTACCTTTGAGATGTAGAATTTCTTACAACATATTATGTGCAAAATAACTTTTAACCACAAAACTTGAAACAACTGCTGCATTTAAAATCAAGCAACATCCAATACTCCAGCAGCCACAAGCTGCCGTGAGAGCCAGTCCAACCCTTCATACAGTCCCATCCCACTTCGAGCATCACAGCCCTGGATATACCAGCTCCGGCCACAGCACAGTTTATGAAGACTGAGGAGTTCAGTGATTTCTTCTACTGAAAGGGCTCCAGCAACATCCTGAAAGATATATACACATCAGAATTGCTTAAAAATCAGATCACCAATATTATCATTTTAAAATTACTACCATTTATAAAGAATTCTAGTGGTACCATTCTAACCAAGCCTAATCTAAAAACCAGATTCACCTTTCAGTAATTACTCTGAGATTAATAAAACTAAGCAAAAAAGTTTTGGTTAAAATCATTTACTTCTATTATATATTGTGTATATAGCAGCTTTACAATGAAATCAATAAAAGCCATGCAGCCTGAATTAAAGATACTGCCGAGTCATTAAGGCATTAATTTAAAAGAAAAATTAATGTGTACATATTTTTAAAATAGTTTATGCATAGGGTTTACAAAATGAAGGGTTTATAATTCAGTACTCCTGAACATCCCTACTTCCCAGACGAGTCCACCAGTAATATTCTCATATTTTTCCAGGAAACTTCCATGCACGTTTGTATAAATAAACACAAATAGGAGCATACTCTAATTTTGTTATTTATTTAACACCCATGTTGAATATAGATAGCTTTCCGTTATCAGGACAAACAGATTTTCCACATTAACTTTAACATCTGAATTGCATTCCACCGTGCAGGTGAAGCATCATTTTCTTTACCAAATGTCCCAATCCTATACTGAAGTTGTATACTTATGTGCTATTAAAATACATACATATACAGACATATTTTTTACATACATTTGCAAAAGTATCTGTGGAATAATCTTAGGATATCTGTCTGCAGGATATATTACTAGAGGCATAATTACATAGTAAGAGGATATATGCATTTCTCCCTAAGAAAACATCTGTTTAATAACCACATCATAGTGTATGTGAGTCTGATGATTCTCAGAGATTTTTGTCTTTCACAATATGATCATAGGAAAATGGTATTTTATTTTGTCTTATTTGTATGTCTTTAATCATAAGAACAGCAAAGCCTATCAGCTTATTTTTGGCCATTTTTCAATTAGGGGGGAATCCTATATTCCTCTTCCTCTTCCTCCTTATGACACCTAAGCCACTCGGTGGCACTTAAAACCATTTTGATCCTCCTAGAAACTTACGGTCAAGATCTGGAAATCTTCTGCTATCCCCTGTTCTTCATCCTCCCCTTTCAATCACCAAATTCTAACAATTCTACCATCATAAAATATCTTCAATCTGCTTCCGCCTATCTATTCCTCTAAATAAGGATCCTATTGACTTGTATGCATACATATAGGCATTACCAATGGGATACAAGACACTGGGGAGGAGGGGGCAGGCGAGGGCATGTGCTGGGGGTAGAGGAGGCCGGGGGATGGTCAGTGAGGGGGGGGGAGGGAGAAAACATATATACTACTATTTGTAATACTTTAAACAATAAAATATATATATATATTAAAAAATAAATAAATAGGGATCTTGTTAAATCTCTCACTTGAATTACTGCAGCAATTTACTGCATCTTCCTGTCTCTAGTCCTTTAGCCTTGATTAATTCTATGTCCTACCACCAGGATTATAGTCTGAAAACAATAATGTGACCTTACAAACAACTAATCCAAAAACCTTTTGATGGTTCTCCTTTCCTCACAGAATAAAACCTAAATATCTCAGTATGGTCCTGTCAGGCCTTCCTTCACAATGTGGCCTCATCCGTTATTCTAGATTTTCTTCTTCCTCTACCCTACTCCTCACATGTAGGTCCACTGAATGATCCCTAAAAATACGAATGCTTTTATTTTCTCTGCCTACCATATGCTTGCCTTCACATACTGATTCAAAACTTATCCATAATTTCAACCAAAATCCTACTTTTTTTATAAATCTTATAAGATATCACCTTCAGAATTACTAATTTGCTGTAACACTTTGTTAATATGATTGAAGTTACCAGTTTTCTTTGTATTAGAATGTCATATATATATTCACTTACATGTTTACTTACATACATTGGAGTTTCCAGAGAACATCAACTGTCTTATTTCTTTATTAATACTCCAAGGTATGAAAAGCACAGAATTTGTACTTTCCACATAGATTGCATTCAGAATATTTAGCAGAAACTTCATAAATATCTACTAATTATTTCTCTTTTGAAATATTTATAGCTACCTTATGATGTGAAATACACAAAACTATTAAAATAAGTATTCTCAAATACAAATGTGTTACCTGTTTGTTAGCAAAAATCAGAAGCAAAGCATCTCGGAGTTCTTTTTCTGTTAACAACTTGGCAAGCTCACTGTGTGCTTCATTAACTCTGTCTCTATGACTGCTATCAACAACAAATACAACAGCTACCAACAAATGACAAAAATTTCAGTTAGTCACCTGCTAAGTTTCAGTAAATGGACAAAATATTTAATGCTCTCATTATATTATGGGTAGTCTACCATTGTTTCTGTGGAAAGGCTGCTTATAATTATAGGAGCAATTAGTAATGGTATGATCTCAAATAGGTCACGTAGCTTTTAAGCTTTCATTTCCCCACCCATAATAAGATTTACACTTGCTCTACCAATTAATATTTCCTCTTAATGAATGAAAACGTACCTCTCATGATCTACCTATTGGTGCTCCTTATTAACTGATTACTACTTCTTTTACAAAGAGAGAATCCTTTAAAAATAAATCACCGTCTTTATCTCTCCCAAGTACTCTTTCTAGGCACCTAGCACAGCACTTTCCACATAGATTGTATTCAAAATACCCAGCAATAGGACCTCGTGGCACAATGGTAGCGCGTCTGACTCCAAAATACCCAGCAGTAACTTGATAAATATCTGTTGAATGAATACTCTTTAGTATTCAGATAATATATTCAGACATTTAACCATTCCTCATGACCAAAATTCCTTTTTTCTCCATTAGTCATTGGCTCATACTAAATATCAAAAATCCCAAAATAAACATAATTACTAATCTCTCTTCTAGGTGGAAAGTAGGAGGAGGTATGGAAAAGGTGGCATAAACATAAGCGTCATATTGGGATACAAGAGGCAAAAGTTAGAATGGGGCCCAAACGGGAATAAGTGCTGGTGGAATATATTCGACGTATCAGAGTTTGGTCTACAGCAAACCACTATAGGTTGTTCTGCAGATAACAACTGTGAATGAAAATGGAGCTTTTAAGATATTATAATGTTATAAATGTTTAACTGAATTGAGCAGAACCATATACCACAAATTCTATACTCCACAATATGCCAGGGATCATACTCATAACACTAATAATTTAACTGTTAAGAGTACTCATAACAGTCCACATATATAAGCTAAGTATTGTTTTTATGCTATAATTATTGTTTTTTCATGAATTATACCAAAGTACATATTCCAGTCTTGCCACCTTCATTTTTTTTTAATCTTTTTTTTTTTAATATATTTTATTGATTTTTTACAGAGCAGAAGGGAGAGGGATAAAGTCAGAAACATCGATCAGAGCGAGACATCGATCAGCCGCCTCTTGCACGCCCCCTACTGGGGATGTGCCCGCAGCCACGGTACATGCCCTTGCCGGGATCGAACCCGGGACCCTTCAGTCCGCAGTCCAACGCTCTATCCACTGAGCCAAACCGGTCTCGGCAGACCTTCATTTTTTTTTTAATAATGTGAAGCTGGCCACCAATATTTAAAGGTATAATCAATAAATGCTTAAATATCAGCTTTACTATTTAAATCAATATACTGAAAACTATCATCCTAAGAATCTGAAAAATTAAGATGTCATTTTTTTTCTCTTACCTTGGGTATTCAGGTAATAATGTTTCCACAATGGTCTTAATTTGTGTTTTCCACCTACATCCCAAATAGTGAACTTTAGATTTTTATATTCTACAGTTTCCACATTAAAACCTGTATTTAAGAAAAAAAGTTACTTTAATACTGAACTTATATTTATAAGTAACATATCAACACAAGGTATCTCCCTGTTTATAACTGTGACTTACAATTATCTTCATACAGCAGTATCTATTCTGCCCAACAACTCTATTCCTAATCAACCTATGTGGGGAATGTATACTTTTATCAGTTATTAGACCCCTAAAGCTGGGTCCTTGGGACCTTAAAACACAAGTACCTGCCAACTCTGCACCACTACCACCCCTTCACCCTTAACCCTCAACAAGGTCACCAATCATTTATTCCTTCCACTTGTCCCACCAAAATTCTGTTCCTTCTTATTATCTCACTATCCACATTTCAATCCTACAGCAACTGAATCTTGCATTTTTCCTCTGAAATGCTAGTGTCTTACAGGCAGGAAAAAAAGCCCGTCTCCATGCCAGATTGGCATATTGTAAGATCCCAAAAACCCAGTTGTAAAGCGAGGGTTTGTTAAGGTAAAAAGTAATACTCATACTTACCAATTGTTGGAATAGGTTGCATAAACTCATCCTGTTTTAACTTAAACAAAATAGTAGTTTTTCCAGCACCATCTAATCCTAATGTAACAACTCGAATTTCCATTTTTGGTCCGATGTGAACTCTATTGTCCTATAATTTTAAAAATATTTTAATTTTGACATAGAGTTAGAAAGCATTAAGATTTATACTTTTATTTATAAAATGTCATTGTTAATTATTTTCTTTTCTCCTATTCATTCCTCAATCACTGAAATCTGATCTGAAAGAGATTAATGCTAAAATTGACTACTTTGTTTTTGTATAAATTAAAAATGAGTTTAATTTCTCCAGATATTTTTATTTTGAGTCTGTGGTTTTTGGGGGTATTTTGTTTTGTTTTTAATATATTTTTATTGATTTCAGAGAGGAAGGGAGGATAGAGATATAGAAACATCAGTGATGAAAGAGAATCACTGATTGGCTGCCTCCTGCATGCCCCTCACTGGGGATCAAGCCTACAACCCAGGCATGTGCCCTTGGCTGGAATCAAACCTGGGACTCTTCAGTCTGCACGCTGACGCTCTATCCACTGGGCCAAACCAACTAGCGGATCCAGGTATTTTGGCTTAACTGAATCTTCTAAGGGTTTTTATGCTGTGTTAAATATGTTAATAAATATATTAAAAATGAAAATAGCTGCTCACTTCCCAGAAATATACAGTTGCCAATTTCATATATACTGAGTGGCCAGATTATTATGATCTCTGAACGCATAATAATCTGGCCACTGTGTGTGTGTGTGTGTGTGTGTGTGTGTGTGCGTGTGTGTATTAGAGGCCTGTGCATGAATTTGTGCATGGGTGGGGTCCGGTCAGCCTGGTCAGGGGGAGGGGACATGGGCAGTTGGCCACCCTGCCTGCTGGTCCAACTCCTGGTTGAGGGGACAATTTGCATATTAACCTTTTATTATATAGGATATTCCTTTTATTATATAGGACCTCTGCATTCAGAGATCATAATAATCTGGCCACTCAATCTATATCCCTCCAGACATTTTCCTATGAACATACTGGTTGATATACACAAACAAAACAAATATACTTTTTGTTTGTTTAGTTGTTAATCCTCACCTGAAAATATTTGTTCCATTGATTTTTCAGAGAGAGTGGAAGAGAAGGAGGAGGGGAGATAGAGAGAGAGAACATCGATACGAAAGAAACACATCAACCAATTGCCTCCCACATTGTGCCCTGACCTAGGAGTGTGCCCTTGACCAGAAATCTACCCTGCAACCCTTCGGTGCAAGGGTCAATGCTCTAACCACTTAGAAACACTGGCCAAGGCAAAACAAGTATTTTTTTAACATTTTTTTTTTATTGATTTCAGAGAGGAAGAGAGAGCGAGAGAGAGAGAAACACCAATGATGAGAGAAAACCATTGATCTCTGCCTCGTGCATGACCCCCACTGGGGATCAAGCCCACAACCCCGGCATGTGTCCTGACTGGCAACTGAACCATGACCTCTTGGTTAATAGGTCTATGCTCAACCACTGAGCCTCACTAGCCAAGCCAAGAATACATTTGAGAATTATAAATTAAAAAAACACAAACATATACACTCAACTAACTTTTATACTCAACAGTCTATTATGAAATAATTTCATTTCAAAACATAAAGGCCTGCCTTTTTCTTTCAATTACTTCGTTATATTCCATGAGCCAAGATTTAACCAAACCCCAACTGACATATGTTAGATCATCTCTGAATTTATCATAATGAACAACATTCTTGTAATGAGTGTACATATTACTAGCTGCATTACCTCTCTGCTTCACTTCCCTCATCTATAAATTGAGAATTAAAAGAGTACCAAACTTATACAATTTTTACAAGGATTATTTTTTTAAACATGTATAAAAGTACTTACAACAGCTCCTAAATAATTATCGGTAACTATTATTTTGCTCCTCATTTTAGCACACTTTTCTTTTATGATACACACTGTCCTGGTTTTTATCCCACCTTTTTGGATGCTCCCTCCCATTTTCCTCTTGTCTACCTTTTTAATATTGGTGTACTTGGTGTGTTTCTTATCTACATATTCTCGTTTACTCCATGTGCTTCAGTTACCATCTTTATGATGATGGCTCCTAAATAATACACTTCCGTACAGTCCTATACTTCAGAAATAAAACAATGTATGGACCAGATTATCTTTGTGAGGATTCTAGAGACCAATTGTGAAGCTAAACACCAGGGCAACAAAAAACAAAAAAGGATTCCAACAAAAGAGGTAAGAAAATTGACAGAATTCTGCACACCCATCTATGCCCCTGCCTAACCTGATATGGTATAATGCAATTAAAAGGAAAACTCCAATACCAGGACAGAAACATAAGATTTTACTGAGTGTCCAGTGTTATGGCTCATCTGGAGTCTGCCTGAGATAGAGACCGGTTACTGTGTCATCCAAATTGAACCTCTGAGGGCACAATTTGAAAGCCACTGGAAACAGAGGCAAGGACATGGCACATCAGAACTCCTGTTGTGCAGAGAGAATAAAAGATTACTGGCTTCTGAAAAAACGCAGATGCAAGCTGCTTCAGGAATTCAAGGCAGCCTACAGCACACACACAAAACCCCAGAAAAGGTTTTAGAATTCGAGAATCTCTAACTGGGTGAAGGTCTTCCGAGGCTCAAAGCCAGTCCATAAAGATTGGGAGAGGTGGGTGTTTATTCAAATGCCCAAATCTCAACAAAAATAGGACAAGGAATAAAAGAAACAGGAAAACATGACCCAATCAAAGGAATAAATAAAATTCCAAAAACTGACCCTGAAAATTCAGATCTATGAGTTGCCAAAGAACTTAAAATACCTGTAATAGAGATACTTAATAAGTTAAAGGAAGCACAGACAATAAATAAAATCAGGAAAACAAAGCATATCAAAAGAGACAGAATTTTTAAAAAGAACAAATTTTGGAGATGAAAATATAGTAACTGCACTGAAAAAGTTCACTAGAGGGTTTCAATAGCATTATCAGGCAAAAAAGAGAATCACCAAACCTGAAGATAAGTCATTTGAAATCATCAAGTTAGAGGAGAAAAAAAAAAGTGAAGAAACTCTAAGGGATATTTATGGGACACTAGCAAAGAGATCAACACTTATCTTGTGAGAGTCCAGGAAAGAAAAGAGAGAAAGAAAGGGGCAGAGAGAGCTTACCTGAAGAAATAATGGTTGGATACTTCCCAATCTGAGGAGAGAAATGGACATAAAAATTCTAACTCAATGCATGCCAACTAGGATAAACCCAAAGAGACCCACACTGAGACACATTATAATTAAACTGTCATAAATCAAAGACAAAGAAAGAATCTTAAAAGCAGCAAGAGGAAAAAGATTCATCACATACAAGGGAGCTTCCATAAGATTACCAGCTGATTTCTCAGCAGAAAGTTTGAAATCCAGAAAGGAGTGGGAGAATATATTCAAAGTGCTGAAATAAAATAAAACTTTCCGAACAGACTGACAGCTGTCAGAGGGGAGGGGACTGGGTGGCTGGGTGAAAAGGATGACGGGATTAAGCAATACAAATTGGTATTTATGGACTAATCACATACATATAGATTCTAGCATGGAGAATACAGACAATAATATCTCAATAAATATACATGGGGGCGGGGGGTACCTGAAACATCAGTAGGATTACTCTGTAAAGTGCATAAGTGTTTAGCCACTGTACTGTACATCTGAAACTAACACAGAATAATACTGAATATAAACCTGTAATTTAAAAATAATTTTTTAAAACGCTGTCAACAATTAATGCTATATATGCAAAACCTATCCTTCAAAAAGGAAGGAAAAAATGACTCCCAGAAAAGCAAAAGCTGAGGGAGTCATTACCACTATACGTGAACAAATAGTCATCTGTACTGTTGTAATTTGGTGCATAAATTTAATTTTTATAGACTTGAAATGACAAAAACATTTTATACCCCTGAAACAAATACAAAATAATAGTGAATGTAAACTGTAATTGAAAATTTTTTAACTGTAAGCCTCTGTTAATAGGTATACAGTATATAAAAATGTGTTTTGTGACATCAGTAATAAGTGTGGGGAATAAAATAGGTATGCATTTGAAGTTAAAATGTTAATGTTTAAAACAGAATATCAGAATGAATATGTTTTATGTAACGACAATGGTAAACACAAAAAAAACCCTCCATAAAATATAAACAAAAAGAAATGAGGAGGTCAAACCATGTCACTACAAAACAAGAAAATACAAAAAAGCAATAAGAGAAGAAAGGAGAGACAAAAATAGCTACACTATAGAAAACAATTAACAAAATGGCAATAGTAAGTCCTTACTTATCAATAATTATTTTAAATATTAATGGATTTAGCTCCCCAATCAAAAGATATAGTTTGACTATATGGATAAAAAAATAAGATTAAAAAAGAAAGGAAGAAAAAACAAGATCCAACAATAGGCTGTCTATAAGTGACTCACTTTACATCTAAGGACACATATAGAGAGGTTCATAGTGAAAGGTTGGAAAAAATATTCCATGCAAATCACACCCAAAAGAGGAGGGATGGCTATCCTATCAGACAATAGACTTTTTAAGTCAGAAACCACTATAAGAGATACAGAAGCTCCTTATATAATGAGTAGAGCCCTGTGCATGAAATTTGTGCACCGATGCAGTCCCTAGGCCTGGCTGGTGATCGAAGCACGAGCGTCTGGCATGGCCCCCGTGTACCCTCCTCCACCTGAGTCACAGCACCCGAGTCCCCAAGTGGAGATTCAGTGAGAGTAGCCAGACACCATGGGCCAGGGCACAGTGTGGGCCTCTGCACCACCCTGCAGCACCACACAGAAGCCAGGTAGGCAACACACTTTCTCGGCTGGCCTCACAGACCAGCTCCTGTGCAAACCCACGGGGAGCCTGGCCAGCCCACACAGGCCCAGTGGCTATGGCCCAGCTCACCCAGAAAAGGCCACCTGACACCTGGGCACAGAGCTTCCCTGGAGCACAAGCCCTGGCATCCTGTGGGATGAGTAGCAGGTGGAATGAGAACAAGCTTAGCGACCACTGGCATTCTTACTGCAACTCTGTCCGTCCCTGTCACCCCCACCCTCAGGTAGCTGGCGAAAGGTCAAAGTCCCCCCGCCCGGGTGCCACAGGAGGTTGGTTGCCGCCCCCTGGTAGTCAGTGCACATCACAGCGAGCAGTAGAATTCCTGGTCTTCCAGTAGAACAACTACCCCAGGGAACAATTTGCATATTAGGTTTTTATTAATTATACAGGATAAAAGGGTAGATTTAAAAAGAAGACATACAATTATAAATAGTTGGATTATAAATATATAAATTAAAGCCAAAACATGAGATCTAAAACTATAGAACTCCTAAAAGAAAACATGGGATAAAGGCTTCATGGCATTAGATTTCAGAATGATTTCCTCAAAATGACACCAAAGTATTGTCAGGAAAAGCAAAAACAGACAAATGGGACTGTATCAATCTTAAAAACTTTTATGAATGAAAGAAAACAGTTAACAGAATGCAGCAGCAACCTTGGTATTGGGAGAAAGTATTTGCAAATCATGTACCTGATAATGGATTCATATCCAGAATATATAAAGAACTCCTACAATTCAACAACGAAATATCAAATTACTCAATTAAAAAACAAGAAAAGGACTTACACAAAATTTCTCCAAAGAAGATATAAGATGGCCAAAATATATGGAAAGATGCTCAACATTACTAATCATCAGAGAAATGCAAATCAAAGCCACAATGAAATATCACTTAATGCCCAGTAGCATGGCTACTATTAAAAAAATAAAAAATACCAAATCCCCAAACGAAACACTGAAAAGTAATAAGTGGTAAAAATATAGAGAAATTAGAACCCTGTGCATTGCTGGTGGGATTATATTATGGTGCAAACACTTTAGAAAATAGTATGACATTTTCTCAGAAAATAAAAAATTGAGCTACCATACAATCCAGGAATCTCGTGGCTGGATGTATATCCAAAAAAATTGAAAGCGAGATCTCAAAGAAAAATTTATACACCTATGTTCACAGTAGTACTATTCCAATAGCTAAGAGGTGGAAGTAACACTAAACAAAAGGTAGTATAAGCAAACAATTCTGTCACATTTTACAACATAGATTTATCTGTGAGGGCATTGTGCTATATAAAATAAGCCAGTCACAAAAAGATAAATAACTCATGATTCCACTTCATGAAGTATTTAGAGTAGTTAAATTCAAAGAAATAGAAAGTTAGCAAGAGCTGGTAAGGTAGGAGAAAAGAAAGTTGTTGTTTATAAGGCAGAGTTTCAGTATTGGAAGATGAAAAATTTCTGGAGATTTGATCCACACAATGTGAATATACTTAACTCTAAATTGTACATTAAAAAATGGTTAAGATGGTTTATTATTTTTTTTACCACAATAAAAAAAATATGGTACATTCTCATAATAAAGTATCTTGCAGCTATTAAAAGAAACAAAAAATGTCACTGTATACTGCCATGGAGTGTTCTCAGGACATAACACTTAAGTGAAAAGGGCAAAGTGGAGAAATGTGTAAGGTATATTCTACCTTTAAATGTAGGGAGTGTGCAGGTAAGTACATAAAATTTTCCTCTATTTTAAAATGATGAATAAAACTCAGAAAAAATTCTTAATAGTTTCCTATGGGGAATGGAGGAGAGGGTAGGGGGTCAGGGATAGAAGCTAGACTGCTCTGTGTGAACCTTACTTTATAGATTTGCCTCTGGACATTTGTGTGAGAAACTGAAGTACTATACAATCCAGTAATCTCATGGCTGGATGTGTGTATGTGTGTGTATATATATATGAATGAAAGAATATATATATATGTGTATATATATATAAATACACACACACAATTATAAAACAGTATTAAATTTTTTTTAAAGTCCCTAAAAACAGAACGCAAAATGGAATACATGCATGTTTTAAAGTTAGGGGAAACTAAAAGAGATTAAAATATATCAAACAAGTACAAGATTCTACCTCAAAAAAAAAAAAAAAAAGCAACTTAAAAATTTTTTAACACTCTGGGAGATCTGAATACTCATGGGGTAATGAATAGTATTAAAGATGTATTGTTACATTTTTTAGGTGTGATTACAGTTTTTGTTATGTTTTTTTTAAAGAGTCCTTACTTTTTAGAAATACATCTGAAAATATTTCATAGATGAAATTATATGATGTTGGGATGAAATATGTTGGGGTTTATTTAAAATAATTTGGGAGCCTGCAGATAGAAAAGGGAATGGGAAAGGAGAGATGAAATTTAAGTTTTTCACTGTTAAAGTGAGTGTTGGGTACAAGGAGATTCCTTATACCCCTTCCTATTTTTCACTAATAGATTTTTTTTAATTCTATGATTCAAAAATTTCTTAATTGCCTTTTCAAGCTCATTATCATGGAATTTAAGCAATAATGATTCATCAGAAAAGAACCCTAAAGTGCGGTAAGGTACATTACCTTCGTAAAAGTGACCGGGATGCTGGCATCCAACTGAATGTGATCTGCAACCTCTGTAAACTGCTGCTGCTGCTTCTGCAATGTTTCCAGCAGCCTTGTAATTTCTTGTTTTGCCAAGACAACTCTACAATCATCCTTGGAAAGAGAAGACAGTATTCTTATAAACAAGTTAAAAAAGGAGATATGATCAAAACTCAAAATAAGATCGTTTAACATTACAGTATTCAAAGTTAACATAAATGTAAATTTGACTAGGATAACAATAATCAGGCACTAATAAAGAATATGAGAACCTATCAACAGAAGAAAGAATAAATTGTGGTATATAATACACACATGCAATATTATTTACCATTATGAGAATGAGCCACAATCACATGTGCTATGAATCTTATGAGCATAATGTAGTGTATAAGAAGAAATGACATAAAGGGTTCATACTGTATGATTCCATTACCAAACAGGCAAAAATAAGGAATGCATTAGAAGTCAGTGTAGTAGTTTGTCCTTGGGGAAAAGGCAGGTGGTTACCAGAAGGAAGTCTAAGGGATTCTGGTAATGGTCTGTTACTTGGTCTGAATGCTGGTAATACAGTAATGCTTTGTCTGAAAATTTAGCCAGCTGAACACTTAGGAACACAGTTCTTTATGTATGTTGTACTTCTATAAAACATTTTTAAAATAATTTAAGATATACATGTATCGATAAAAAAAAAGAAAAGAAAGAAAAGAAAAAAGGACTTCACATCAGATTGTGAAAAGCCTCACTCTAGATCTCCAGGCTCTCTCCTCAGTATCAAGCACTTTCCAGTTTCTCAACTGTTATTCCAGATATTCTATACATGTGCCAATATATTCTTCAAAAGACAGAGATATCCCAAAAATACGTATGTTCCATGATAGCAGTGGTGTTACCAGTTTTCAGTCACTGTTGCATATTCTTATTAGTTGATGGAAATTCCAGTGGCTCAGTACAAAAACCTTGAAGTCTCTCTTGCCTTCTCCTCCCTAATAACACACAACAACCTGTCAACAAATCCTACTGGATACCCAGAATCCGGGCATTTCTAACTGCTAGTAATTTAGACACTATTCTCTCTCACTTGGAATTCTACAACAGCCTCTACAACACGTTTATAAGAAACTGTCTTCTTTTTCCTAGGATGACTGAACTCCTTCCTTCTATCTTTGCCCCTTCCATCTATTTTTTACACATTATACAGAGCGATCATTTGAATATGTAAGATAAACTCATTTTTATGCTCAAAACCCCATTTCAATCAGGAAAAGCTCCTATCCTTCCAATGGCCCAAGGCCTTACTTACATATAATCTCAATTACCTCTCATTTCAGCTTCTATTATTCCCCCTTTGCTTACTCCATTCTAGCCACAGTGGCCTCTTTTGCTGCTCCTCAAACACACTAGGCATGCTGTCTCTAACCATTTACTCAGTGAAATTGTCTTCCTCCCAATACGGCTTTACCTAATTCCTTCACCTTCTTCCTCTTTGAGTTCTTGCTCAAGTCTCACCTCTCAACGATGTTTACCCTATTTATTTACTTCTCATCGGAGAACATCCTCAGAGAGAGGAAGAGAAGGAGGAAGAGGGAGAGAGGAGCATAGATGTGAGAAATACAGATTGGTTGCCTTCCCTATGTGCCCCAACCAGGGTTCAAACCTATAACCTATGTATGTGCCCTGTGAATCTAACTAGCTACATTTCAGTGCACAGGACAATGCTCAACCAACTGAACCACTCTGACTAGCTACCCTATTTAATAATGCAATCTGCTATCCCTCCACACTTTTTTTCCCTTCCTTAGTTCACTTTTTCACATACTACATAATTTACTTATTTAGATATGGTTATGGTTTATTGTCCATCTTCTTGCTAGAATGCCAATTCCACAAGATTATGGCTTTTTGCTTGTTTTGCTTACTGATATATCCTATGTATCTGGAATGTACATGCATATACTAGGCATTCAGTATGTATTTGCTAAAAGAATAGATAAATCCTCACCATTTAACAAAGTATATCATCTGCAAACTGGATAACAAATGCCTCTTAATACCTCAACCATCAAAAAACATAGCTTTTCTGCCCTTACCGGTTTGGCTCAGTGGATAGAGTGTCGGCCCAAGGACTGAAGAAGGGTTCTGGGTTCAATTCCAGTCAAGGGCATGTACCTTGGTTGCAGGCTCGATCCCTAAAAGGGGGCATGTAGGAGGCAGCTGATCGATTCTCTCTCATCAATGTTTCTAACTCTCTATCCCTCTCTCTTCCTCTCTATAAAAATCAATAATTTTTTTTAAATAGCTTTTCTGTGACATCAAAGTTAAGAACCACTGAATTAGAGCTTGAGAGGTACCCCTAAAAAAGAGCAAGGAAGAGAGACTTCAAAGATTAGCAGACATTTCAACTAGACTCTGAAGAAGGATTTCCACTAGCAGAAAAGAGAGATATAAACCTGCCAAGCAGAAGGAATAGTACATGTTTGGCAACGAAGAGTAAAGAACTTGGCATGATTGAAGAATGACAAGAGTTAGAAGTTCTAGAACCCAGTTTCATGGTGGGGAGGGCACATGAAGAAGAGGACACTGATTTGTTGATAAAGCGATTGGAAGTTATAGAGACCATGTCCTAAGTACAATGTTAATGAATGCAGTGACATATAATAACATAAAAATTTTTATTAAAGTGATAAGACTACTGTGTACCTCTGGTGATTATCTATTTAACCTTAAAAATTATAGTCCTTAAACTATATCCTTCCTATGTTTAAACTACTTACCTGTTGCAAAGTCTTTTCACAATGGAGACAGGCTGTTGAAACCTGGGACAGCAAAATAGTCATATCTTCTTGTTGTTGCCTGAGCCAAATTAATTTTTCTCGAACATGAGCATCAACAACACTTAAAGCCATTTCTTCTTGACGACATAGAGTTTCATGTAGATCAGAAAAATAAGCTCGAACACATGACCGGGCATTCTCCGCAGTACCAGGTACCTAAGAAAATAAAAATAAAGTTTAAGCAACTCTAACTATAACAAAGATTGTGCATGTGAAATAATGAAAATTTAAATACCATCTCTATCCTTTAAAAATTCTAAAATTTGTATCTTTACATTAGCTCTGTCCCTGGGATCACAGCCTTTGGATACCCAACTGTTTAAATAACATCTCAAAAGCAAAGGAGCCTCTCTTCTCCAAAATCTAGTTTCCACCATCTCAATAAATGGCAACTCCATCTTCCAGATTGTTCAAGACAAAAAAAATGGAACCATCTTTACCATTTTGTTCATGTCCCACAATTAGTCCCTCAGTAAATTCTCTGGACTCCAGAATATATACAAAATCTAACCATGCCTCATCACCTCCACCTCTATCAAACTGACCCAACCTATTATCATTTCTCACCTCATTATTATAACAGTCTTCTAACTGGTCTCACCATACCTGCCACTGCCCACTACAATGTATTCTCCACCCAGCAACTTTTCTTACCAAAAAACTAATTGTTACTTCTAAGCCAATTCTTCAATGGCTCATCACTGCTCTTAAGATAAAGTCCAAACTCTTTATAACAGAGTTATAAATGCATGATTTGACTCTTACCTCTCTAACCTCTTTTTCCTGCCATGTCCTACCCAATATTCCAACCTTCAACCACAGTGAACTCAGGATTCTACAGTATGTCTAAGTCTCACTTTCAAGCATTTTAACAAATGCTTCTCTCTCTAAAACAACTCACTCCCCACCCAACTCTTCTCCCTGACTAAATCCCTTCAAATCTCAGTTTAGATATCACGTCTTCTGGGAAATCTTCCCTGACTCTCCTAAATCATAGTCCCACTTATGCACTGCCAAAGCATCCTGTGCTTCCCCTACACAATCAAGTTACCACATGTGAAACTGTCTCTCTCTTCCCTGACAGATTATAAATTCCAAGAATTGGCAAAGAAATTATTTCATCAAAACAACAAGAAAGCCCACTGTATAGGAGAACATAATTGCTAATGATATTTCAGATAAGGGTTTAATCTCCAAAATTTACAGGGAACTCATATATCTTCACAAAACAAGATAAACGATCCAATCAAAAAATGGGCAAAGGACCTAGACACTTTTCGAAAAAGGACATACAGAAGGCAGAAACATATGAAAACATGCTCAAAGTTACTAATCATCCAAGAGATGCAAATCAAAATGACAATGCAGTACCATCTCACACCTGTCAGAATGGCTATCATCAACAAATCAACAAATGACAAGTGCTGGTGAGGATGTGTGCTCATCTGTAGATGAGTGGATTTTTAAAAACTGTGGTACATCTACACAATGAAATTCTATGCTGCTATAAAAAGAGAAGGAACTTTTACCATTTGCAACAGCATGGATGGAACTGGAGAGCATTATGCTAAGCGAAATAAGCCAGTCGAAGAAAGAGAAATATCACATGATCGCACTCATATGTGGGATATAATGATCAACATAATTTGATGAACAAGAATAGATCCAAAGACAAATGGCAGGGGGCCAGAGGGTTAGAGAGCAAAGGACTTGTATGCAAGCATATTAGCATAACCAATGGACACAGACACTGGGGCAACCTGGGAATGGCTGGGGGAGAGGGGGAGAGTTAAGTGGGAAAAAAGGAGACATATGTAAAACTTTAGACAATAAATAAATTTAAAATATTATGCAGAATAATTGCTCAATCAATAAATAATAGAAAGTGAAAGGTAAGAAGGAAAAAGAATAAAAGGTAAAGAACAAATTAAAAAATCCATACATGTTCTGTGTGGGCCATTCCAATTCCATCTTCCACTATTTGTTCTCCTCCTTCAATGTGCTGAACGATTCCAACTAATTTTCTGGAATAATCTGAGATTTCCTCAGTGAAGGTCCGTATACAGTGAGCCATATCTAAAATTGATGCTCGGATCTGGTTAGCTTCTGGTTCCAATACTGAATGCTATAAAATGCAACATGATAGAAAAAAAACTAATATTATTTGACTAATGATATAAAAATTACTTAAATCTCTCCTATTAATTAAAAAAAACCCTTCAACCACAAGAGGCTTTTTTACCACATTTACAAAAGCACAGCACACAAAATGCTAATTTGCCTTCACCCAATAACTACTTATCCTGCAAAGGAATAATTAAATTTTTACAAATCCATTTCTCACTAACCAAAAAACCACAAGTATCTCTAAAATTTTATCACAAGTAGTTCATCAGCAGACATAAATATTATCAAAACAATCCAGTGCATTATGAAGACATGCACTGAAGAAAACTTTTGTTTCCTGCTGGAAAGCTATTTTCATTAGAAAGAATCATGCTCTGACCTGTTTTGCTCAGTGGATAGAGCATCGGCCTGTGGACTGAAGGGTCCCAGGTTCGATTCTGATCAAGGACAGATGCCTCAGCTGTGGGCTTGATCCCCAATGTGGGAGCGTGCAGGAGGCAGCCAATCAATGATTCTCTCTCATTGATGTTTCTAGCTCTCTCTCTCTCTCCCTTCCTCTCTGAAATCAATAAAAATGTATTTTTTTAAAAATCAAGAATTATGATGCTTCTCTAATCAAATTTTTGTTATTCAGAAAATTAATCTCATTTCAGTCTACCAAACAAACTGTGAGCTGGTAGGCTAGGTAAAATCATCCAGTTTAATAATATTCATACCTTGTGACCTTGGTGTTTTCCATATTCTTTGCAGACACAGCACATCAGTGGGCTAGTTTGACAGCCTTCTTCCAAACAAACAAACTCAATGGCATGTACCTGATGCTGAGAGCACATGGTTTTCTCATGAGGCTTATCAGCGAGAGGCACTCGCCTGTGCTTCGCCAATGTCTTTGTAGAATGCGTAACTTGGGAACACTCTGAGCACAAGTGAGTTGCACATACAGTGCAATAGACAGATGCAACGTGAGCTTCATCTTCATCGCAACGAATGATGCTCTGATAAAAACAAACTAATGTCTTAGACTGAACTCCTGTTACTATAGCATGACAAATTTTGAAATAAATATAATCTCTTTTTATAACTAATCAGCCTTTTTATATGAAAATACACTGGTAATTAGTACAAAGGTCATTAATTACTCATCTGAGAAAGTATTCATTTCTATGGGTGAGAAGCTATTCCCAAAATTGGTTATCAATATATGCTAATATACTTGAGGCCAAAAATAAAACTATTCTCATGGATTCACAGTGAGAGTAAAGTTAACTTCCACAAAATCCCTTCGCTTTACAAGAAAGAAACTGAATGGAGGTCAGAATTCTTTTTTTAAGACTAAAAACCACTGATATTAAAAACATACCTATTGCTTCAGCTCTCACTGATTTGGCTCAGTGATTACAGCATTGGCCTGAGAACCAAAGGGAGCCGTGTTCGATTCCAGTCAAGGGTACGTACCTTGGTTGCAGGCTCCTCCCCAGCTCAGGGTCTGGAGAGGGTACATGCAGGAGACAACCAATCGATGTGTTTCTCTCACATCAATGTTTTTCTCTGTCTTTCCCTCTCTCTTCCACTCTCTCTAAAACACAAAACAAAACACCAATAGAAAAATACCCGTGGGTGAAGATTAACAAAAAAAAGCCATATCCACTGCTTTAAATATTATCTGTCATGATAATATATAGGAAGAAGAGAAGCACAATGCAATTTAGACAGCAAGGGGTGTGCATCAGAATTAGCCATAAAGCTTTTAAAACTATGGTGCCAAAGAGGGCTAATGGGGGGAACGGACGCCTATGTAATATTATCAACAATAAAGCTTTGAAAAAAATAAAAATAAAACAATGTTGCCAAGAATCCAACCTGGGAAATACTTAATTCAATAGGTTAGAGATGAAGTCTGAATTTGTGTACTTGTTTCTAATGCTTCATAGGTGAGTCCAATGCACAATTCTAATTGAAAGCCACTGATTTAAGCAAATAAACAATTAACACCTATGCTTTTAAGTATTGAGGTTTTAAGTATTATTTCTTTTTTTTAATTTCTTTATTGATTAAGGTATCTGCCCTCATCCCCCACTTTAAGTATTATTTCTAATTTTCATTAATTACTAAAAAGCTTCAAGTTGGAAAATTTTACATGTCAGATCACCAAGAAATCTTTGGAATTTTTTGCTGAATATTAAAAGGCCATAATTAGAAAGGGAGAGATTTGGCATAAAATTTTTCAAAATTAAAAATTAGAAAATACATCAATGGTGTCAATATCACAAATTTAAAAAAGAACACAAAGTTAGCTTTGTTTGCAATTAAGGGAAATATGTCCATGTAAAATAAAAATTAATGTCTTCTGTTTTTTTTTATTTTATTTTTTATTATTTTTTTATCTTTATTGTTCAGTTTATTAATTACATTGTTCCCTTTTTTTTTTCACCCTATAGTTCCCCTCCACAAGGTACCCATCCCAACCTCCACCCTCACCCCCGTCCACTGTCCTCTTCCACAGATGCATGATTTTTGTCCAGTCTCTTGCTGCACTTCCCACACCCCCTTTCTCCCCAAGAGTTGTCAGTCCTTTCCCTCTCTATGTCCGTGATTCTGTTACATTCACCAGTTTATCCTGTTCATTAGCTTATTAATTCACTTGATTTTTAGATTCATTTGTTGATAGATGTGTATTTGTTGTTCCTAATTTACACTTTTATCTTTTTCTTCTTCCTCTTCTTAAAGAGTATCTTTCAGCATTTCATATAATATTGGTTTGGTGGTGATGAAGTCCTTTAGCTTTTTCTTATCTGCGAAGCACTTTATCTGACCTTCAGTTCTGAATGATAGCTTTGCTGGATAGAGTAATCTTGGTTGTAGATTCTTGCTGTTCATCACTTTGAATATTTCTTGCCACTCCTGTCTGGCCTGCATCGTATCTGTTGAGAAATCCGCTGACAATCGTATGGGTGCTCCCTTATAGGTAACCATCTGTTTTTCTCTTGCTGCTTTTAATATTCTCTGTCTTTTGCTCTTGGCATTTTAATTATGATGTGCCTTGATATGGTCCTCTTAGGGTTCGTATATATTAGGGTTCGGTGCGCTTCTTGGACTTTTAAGTCAATTTCTTTCACCAGGTGTGGGAAGTTTTTGGTCACTATTTCTTCAGATAGGTTTTCATTGTCTTGGTCTCTCTCTTTTTCTGGCACCCCTATAATTCGGATGTTGGTATGCTTGAGGTTGTCCCAGAGGCCCCTTACACTATCTTCAATTTTTTGGATTCTTTTGGTTTCTTGCGTTTTCAGCTGAGTGGATTTTACCTCTTTGTATTTCAAATCTTTAACTTGGTTCTTGGGGTGCTCCGGGGCACTTTTAGGTCTTTGTATAATATTTTTTTATTTCAGTCAGTGTATGCTTAATTTCTGGTTGGTCCTTTTTCATATCCTTGAGAGTCTCCTTTATATCCTTGAGGTCTCCTTCACTTCCTTGTAGGACTCATTCATTTCCACGTTGGTCTTGATCATTTCCTTGCAGGTCTCATTCATATCCTTGAGGGTCTCGTTCATTTCTTTGTAGGATTTATTCATTTCCTTGCTGGTCTTGCTTATTTCCTTATAGGTCTCGACCTTTTGTAGGAGCCTCTTGAGAAGCCCTATAACCGTGGTTTTGCATTCCATGTCGTCGTTTTTTTTCCTCCATTTCTTTCACATCTGATTTCTTTCCATGTCTCTGCATGGTGGCTGCTTCCTGAGTTGGTCAATTACCTTTGTGTGGTAGACTTCCTACAAGGGACAGTGGCTCAGCCTCCCCAGTTACCTGAGGTGGATATGGGTTGCACAGTCTTGCTGAAGTTAAGCTCAGGTTAATGGTTGTTAGCACTTGGAGGGGTTGACCTCCAGGCCAATTGTCTGTGAAGTTCACCTGTGCACAGGTTGGATGGGCGGAGTCTCCAGGCCAAGCAGACAGCACTAGCTCCACCCTATGCGGCCCCAGGGACTCTGTGCTGGGGGCAATGGCTGCCTGCACCTCTGAGAGAGAGCCGCTGCCAAGCTCCACCGGCTGCCGGGGAATTCAGACTCTCCCCAAATGAGTCTGCACACCCAATGTCTCACCCAGAGTCGTAAAACAAAGCAGTCTGACGGTTTCCCGAATGAGAGAGCAAGTCGCAGAGCGCTCTCTACGCAGTCAGGCAGCTGCGCTGTTCCCAAGTTCACGCGCACTCCACACAAGCTCGCCTTCTCCACAAGCCGGGAGACCCGTGCAGCACCCGAGCTTCGTCATGCCCTCTCATTGTCCAGTTTTTACCCCATATGATAGTGGGTTCCCTGAACTTCGCCCAGAGCTGGAGAATCAGTCCAGTGGGACGTCTTTGTCTCCCCGTTCGAGAAAACTGGCCGGTTTTCAGCCGCCCGCCCTATCCGCTGGTGCGCGCTCCAAACCTCTCTCTGCACGAATCTTCAACGCTGTCCTCAGCCGCTCCTCCGAGTCACAGTGTCTTATCTTCACTTTTATTTGTGGAATTTTCACTCAGCCAGCTTTCTGGTGATTCTGGATGGTGTTTGTTCTTTCTTTAAGTTGTAGTTTTAAAATTGCTGAGTATGATGGCAAGATAGGTGTTTTACCTACGCCGCCATCTTGGTTCTCCCTAATGTCTTCTGTTTTCAAGATCTGACAAGTAATTTACAAGGTCAACATCAGATAAAGAGTAATGTCTTCTGAAGTAAAGATAATATCTAGAATGTGTGAAAGAACTGCAAAAATTTCAGAAAATAATGCTTCAGTTTGAAATTCATTTCAAGGATTTACTTTACATAAAGAAATCATAATTTAATAAAAGAGAACAGAAATTCATTTTTACTTCTTTTACCTTGATGTTAAACATGGTTTTAAAGTTGATCACCATAATCAATAACTGCTATTCACTACAACTATTCTTATATCCAGAACAGCCTATGAGCTATGCAGGTAATTAATTCCGTAAGCGTTAAAAATGTACTTTAATCTGTGGTTATGGACTTCTAATATTTCAGGATATCTACCTGTCTGGAAAAAGAGGATTCACCTACACATAATTTAACCTTCTCATAGAGATATTTAATAGTAGTAATTCCCTCAGAAGTTAGTGCTATCTTTAAGGCACTTTGCTTCTATAATAAATAGCCTCCTGCATAGAGTTTTCTTCCCTCCCTCCTTTCCTTCCTTCCTTCCTGTTCACTAGTTCACTTTTGTATCCTCTGTTCTAATGCACATCTTCTTACTCTTCCATAATCTTACTCTTTCACTTTCTGGGATAGAAAGGAATTAGGATAGGGAGACAAGCTTATACAAAAGACACAGTTTCGGTACAGTATTATGAAAGAATTCAGGTTTCAGTTTTATTTTTGTTCTGTTGGAATTGTTGTTGCTTTAAGAACTGTAATATACAGTTCAAAGCTTTATTTCTGGGATCCTAGCTGCTGGAATAAGTGAGGTAATATTGTGCTTTTTATGGCAAATATTTTAAATTAAAAGAAAAAATCCATGCTCATAACAAATATTTCACCAAGTTCAATCAATACCTCTCCAGATATCCCAATGGCTTCTTCTGCAGCACCATACTGACCAATATGTCCATTTTGCAGTCGTTCCAAAAGCTCCAATAAAGCAAAATTTTTTTTCAATCCCCAAACACCTGAATCTCCTAGAATATAAAAATAAAGACTAAATCTAACAAAACGCAATTATAATCACTTTACCTCAGACCTCAATTTCTAAGTCATACAGGTTAGCCAAATTTCCCCCATTTTCTATTTATGTCTAAATTTTTAAAATGCAAATTTCCCCCATTTTCTATTTAGGATAGAACACTTATCTTAATAGTCTCTTTAAAAAACAGAACTCCTCAGCATTCTAAATAGAAACATACTTTCAAGTTTTATTATTTTTCTATCATTTAACTTTATAAATCCTATTCTGTCACTGACTTTTACTATAGATTCTAAAATAAGTGCTTTGACATATTTTTATAGAAGCCAAACGTAAGAAATATAGTTTATATTGCAACCCAGGATCATCTGTCATATATATAACTAAAACAAAAGTTTCGCACACCAGTATTCACTCTGACAGTGTGAGACACAGTTTTAGGTTTATTTCTTTTTTTAAAAAATTCTGTCACAACCAATTAAATTGATTTCATGACCACAAATAAGCTATGACTCCTGTTTGAAAATCCCTATACAAAAATTTTTCTTTTTTTTGTAAATTATTTTGAATGTGTTCCACTTGACATCAACTTTAAAACAAATATTGCTACTGACCTGAAAAAAATGACAACTTTAAACTATTTTTTTAAAGAAAATTCTGTTATTAAAAAAGAATAGATTTATAGAACTTGGGTTTGTAAAATAATGTTAAAATGTTAATGTTACTATTTCCAAATCTAGTATCCCATATTAATAACTAATTTTGAAATACAAAAGCAAAGTTTTAAAAGATTCAGGAAACTAAAAAATCAACAAGACCTTTACACTTATTTAAACAGAAAATAGTTATCACATGCTACAAACAGTCTATTTTAATACCAGTAAATAAAAACATGCTGACATTCAAATTACTTAATCTCTGTTTTCATTGTTGGCCTATTAATTATAGAAAGAATTGTTTTATTGTATCAATGGCTTCAGGCAAAGTAATTTTCTTATTTTTTGAATAGGTTATGTTCTCAGGTATCTTAAAAAGCTCTTAATATATAAATAAGTATTGAATATAAACATCTCATAAGATTAAATAAAATTAGTACCTAAGGTTGAGCTAATTTATACTTACAAGACTACTGGCCTTAATAGAAACTGAATCCATCTTGTAATTTACTAGTATAACTTTAAAAATCAAATGGGAAAATTTTTTCCCTATGATTTTTTTTATCTCATGAACAATTTTAAATCTTAAATATATACACATATATTTTCCTACCGAGGTCTGTTACTTGCCGATCAAAAGGGCAACGGATTGCTCTTCCATGAAGAGGCAGGCGGGTGAGGCAGTCATGGCAGACGGTGTGGCCACAAAGCAGCAGGCGAGGAACTTTGTCTCCTTGCAAAGAAAAGACATCTTCACAAACTCCACACTCCAGCACCTAATATTTGAAAAGGGAACATGTGGTCTGTAAGTGATTTTAAAAGTATACATATAAAAAAAAAAAGCATACATATTTTATTTTTTTTAAAAAAAGCTGACCTAATATATTGAATAAATCTTGTTACTTTATTCCTCCTAGGTTGGAAAACTTTAAATCACCTTTTATCATTTCAGAGACCCTACCAAAATTACATCAGAGTGAAATCTCCTTGAAATGTTGTGTTAGGGACTAGGATAATGGTGTAAGTTATCATGATCTTTATCTTTTGAAAATTATGACTTGATCCATTATATCTGAATTTGAAACAATATATAATTCTCCCAAACATGGGTTATTAAACAACTCCTCTGCAATTACCTAACCTCTAAAACATCACCAATAATTTGGAAAAAACAATTTGAATATGTGCTAGGATGACAATTTACCCTTCTAATAAAGAACATGTTAAGACCATAAGTAATTTTGAAGTATCCAGTATCCACTTATATCACATAATGTAAAGGCAAGAAAGCAATCACCTTTGACTTAAATTTCAATTCCTTGTTCTCAATTAATAAGTTATGTCCCTGGGTTAGAGAATATTTTGTCTACCTAGTTCCAATGACAAGTACATAATTTGTCCAAGGCCATGTAGTCAGTCAAAAGGAAGGTGACAAGAATCGACAAATTCTGATTCCCAGGTCCATGAGTTTATGTTTTATAATTAGTCAACAAACTGTATTTATATCAATGCAAGATTTTTGGTACTTTTATTTCTTAATATATCTTAAGTATTTCACAATTTTGGTTAATTTAAAAAAATACCCACTCTGCACTGTTTAATTGTACCACTCCTATGCCTGCCATCTATGACCTGCTACAATCTGATCTGTAGTTCTCAAAATATGACTGCTTTTGCCACTTTCTTTCTGCTAATGCTGAGGGAATATGTAAATAAACACTTTTCTAGTGGATCCTCTTTTACCTTAATAAATTAACAAGTTCCTAAACACTGCATCTCTTAGGAATACCTACAGCTCAGGCAACTGAAATGACCAGTGTCCCTGGGGCCCCATGTACCATGAATAAGTGTCTATCTTAACACCCAAAACACAGGAATATCTTTATTGGCTTTCCAACCTGTCTTTCCTGTTAGATCAAAAAAGTTCTAAGGAACAGGGTATTCCAAATACTAACTAAAGTCCAACAAAATAAAAATGTAAACATAAAATGTCCAACCACCATTCCCAACAAATACCTAACAGGAGGTAAACAATAGAAACCCTCCCCCACTCACCAGAAAAAGAGAGAGCAAGATAATGAAAACCTATCTGAAGAAATAGTGACCAAAAACTTCCCACACCTGGTGAAAGAAATTGACTTAAAAGTCCAAGAAGCACATAGAATCCCAAACTATAGGAATCCAAAGAGGACCACACCAAGACACATCATAATTAAAATGCCAAGAGCAAAAGACAAAGAGAGAATATTAAAAGCAGCAAGAGAAAAACAGTTAGTTACCTAAAAGGGAGCACCCATACGACTGTCAGCGGATTTCTCAACAGAAACGATGCAGGCCAGATGGGAGTGGCAAGAAATATTCAAAGTGATGAACAGCAAGAATCTACAACCAAGATTACTCTATCCAGCAAAGATATCATTCAGAATTGAAGGTCAGATAAAGTGCTTCCAGATAAGAAAAAGCTAAAGGAGTTCATCACCACCAAACCAATATTATATGAAATGCTGAAAGATATTCTTTAAGAAGAGGAAGAAGAAAAAGATAAAAATAAAAATTATGAACAACAAATACACATCTATCAACAAATGAATCTAAAAATCAAGTGAATTAATAAGTGATGAACAGGATAAACTGGTGAATGTAACAGAATCATGGACATAGAGAGGGAATGGACTGACAATTCTTGGGGAGACAAGGGGTGTTGGGAGGTGCAGCAAGAGACTGGACAAAAATCATACACCTATGGGAGAGGACAGTGTTGGGTAGGTGAGGGTAGAGGGTGGGATGGGTACCGGGTGGAGGGGAGCTATAGGGGGAAGAAAAGGGGAACAATGTAATTAATAAACTGAACAATAAAAATTAAAATATAAAAAAATTCAGCAAAAAACAGAAAAAAATCATGCCAACATACCTCTTACAAATTACAGTATGAGATTCTTGCCAAAAAGGACTGTTCTACTGCACAGCTTAGGTACATATTACATATAAAGATTAAAATAAATAAAGCGAGCCTCTAATATTTCAAACTTGTACCATTACAACCTGGAGTACTATCAGGCTTTAATATAGTTTTGAGATTTTAAGGTAAACAGGATAACAAAGAAGATACAGCAATAATATTCATGCCTAATACAACTTCTTAATTCATGTTCATTCACAAAATAATCTCCAGATATCCTCTACTTAGAAAAAATACAATTCCATAAATAAAATCTCAACCACACAATATGCCTTATAATAAGAGGGCTCCTTTGCATCTTGGATATGCTGTGTGTTTTCAGAATAACTTCATCAATACTAGTATATAAAGGTCAGATAAATCAACAACCACCAATACTGACTAATACAGTTGTGAGCAGAAATGTATAATTTGTTGTCATATAAAACCAACATTAGGGGATGATTAGAAGGCTATTATTAAAAATAAAAAATACTTCAGATATTACCCGGTCCAGTGGTTCTCAAACATGGTTGCATATTAAAATCACTTCTGGAAATGTAAAAAATATACTGATTTCAACTTAATCAGAACTGGGGGAGAGAGGAGGCTGTATCAGTTTGTGTGGTTTTTTTTTTAAACACGCTCAGTGATCCGAATATGTAGCCAGTAAAGAGAATTATCAATACCTCAGGTTATAAATAAGGGATTCTATAAGCCATTATCATCAGTTTCCCTTCCAAATTTTTCCATACATATAATGGAAGGGAAAAATGAATTCCACGTTATTTCAGCTGATTTTTTAGCAACAGCATCTTGGAGCATTTACACAGGGTAGAATGCCAAACTTCAAGCATAGGGCAATTCATCGACTGTAGTGTTAATGTCCAGCTTTGTTGCTGTTGGAAACTTCTTAAAAGTGTTAACCAAGCCCTAGATGCTTTGGTTCAGTGGATACAGAGTCGGCCTGGGGACTGAAAGGTCCTGGGTTAAGATTCCAGTCAAGAGCACATGCCCGGATTGCGGCTCCATCTCCATTAGGGGGACGTGCAGGAGGCAACCGATCAATGACTCTTTCTCAGCACTGATGGTCCTCTCTCTCTCTCCCTCTCCCTTCCTCTCTGAAATCAATACAAATTATATATATATATATATATATATATATATATATATATATATATATATATATATACTTTTTTTTTTTAAGTGCTGACCAAGAAAGGAAGGGGCAGGTCACCCAATAATTGATGTCTGATCATGGAAGTAATGCAATAGTGAAAAGCAAACTTTGGAGCCAGTCAGCCCTGGCTCTGCCACACACTGTTAACGTAAACCTTTGTTTCCTCGCCTGTAAAACAGGAATTAAAATCAACCTCATAAGTAGACACTAGCGATTTAAAAGGCTAACATAACACCTGGAGATAATAATCGTTTGATTTGATAAAAATAAGCCAATGAATGCCTGCTGATTAAAATTAGAAGACCTGGGGGAAGAGAGCCCAGGTCACTCTCACAGGCCCATAAGCTTCTTTTCACAAATGCCCCCTCGGCGATGCCAGGCAGAGGACTGGCAAGAACAGAAGACCAGTCGCGGAAGGGAGGGCCTGGCCAAGAGGGGCCCAGAGGCCGCGCATCCCGCCCAAAGCAGCGCGGGCCGCGGCGCTGCAGCCACCTCTCGGGGAGGAACCACCGGCAGGTCAATGGTGGAGAACAGAGAACGCAAGATCCCTCACCTTCACCACGGCCGTGCCCCAGCTGCCCTGACGGCCACTGTCTAGTCCCGATCCAGCCTTGTTTACAACCAGAGAAGCCATCCTTGCAGGAGCAGTGCTGCAGAAGCATCCAAAAGGGCCACCAACGGAGGGGCGGGGCAGAGCCACCTACCCAGAAGCCTCGGCGCCCGCCACTGGTGCACAGGCGCAACACCGCGCAGGGCGGGGAAATGTTCCCAGGACGCCTTCTTCCTCCTCCCGCCTGTTTCTAGGTGGCTGCACATCCTTGCGCGTGGGCGCTTTATTTTTATTGTTATTAAAGAATCTGCCATTGATGGAAGGAATAAAGTTAAGGAAAAAAATTAAAGGTAAAAGAGAAGCAAAATTTTGGGATGCAACTCTCGCTCCAAGAGCAAGATATTGTCCCCAATCGCGAAAGGAAGGGGAGACTACATCTCCCTGCATGCAGTGCGGTTTTTCGTATACTACAAGTCCCAGCGTGCCACCTCTGCACCTTTAACGCCGGATGGCCGCAATTTCGGAGACCTTGTATTGTTCCCCTGAGTGGTGTCGAGTAGTCGCGAAGTGTGAATGCGGGTGGGAAGCGGAGTATTCTATGGATAGGTGTTCCACTGGCCAGATGTGGCCTTGGTGAGAAGCTGCCCTGGGGTCCGTAAAGGACCCGATAAGAAGGGAATTTAAGACACCACCGGAAGGGACTGTGTTTGACGCCCTGCCTTCCCGAAAGTGCGTTTTTCTGCTCTCTCTTCCGAGTTGGATTGAACCTCGTCAACCCCCGTAGGCTCTCGATCAAAAGTGCCTGTCAACATGGAAGTGAATCCCCCCAAACAGGAGCACCTGCTGGCTCTGAAAGGTAAAGTTTTGCGAACCCGACTCCCCTTCATTTGCCCTCTCCCCTTCTCTCTCTAGATCTCCAAGTCTTGGCCTCACAGCCCAGGCCTGTGGGGTGTCGGTAGGCCTCGTTCTCACACTCGGTGCACGCCCTGCTGCCCTGCCTCTGCTGCCGAAAGCGGCGGGAAGCCATTTCAACCCTGATTTTAGGTTTGAGAGCCTCCCTCTAGAATGGTAGATAGACCAGTCTCGGGGCGGGGCAGACTTGTGAAGCCAAGAGAGGCCAATCACTCAGTTCTGTGCGGCTGCAGTCACCAGACAGATCTTAGCCCCAGAGCCTGACGTGCCCACCCTGCCCGGGGAGGCCCTGTGACCAATGATGACAGGCGACCTCTGAGGTGGTTTTCTTTGGTGTCTTGTCCCTCCATGCGGCACCTGCTAAGAGCCTTCAACTCCATCTGTAAAATAGCAGTGCCAAAGATTTAGAAGTACATAGTACTGACATCGTTCAGGGTTGTTAAAATCTGTGGTGTACTTCAAAATATTGTGTATATGGGAAAATTCGCGTCAGCTTTCATTTTCTGTACATAGCAATCAATTTGAGTATGTTTGATAATTCATTCGTTAGAGAAAACCAGGTTAGAGTTTTTTCTGGAATTCCTGTTGTTTTCTGAAAAACGTTTCAATGCTTTCAGCTGTGTTTTATCTGTGTTCCGTACCACAAATGCACTTTTTTATTTCTTGGATGCTCTGATATGTGGTTACCAATTCCTTCTTCGACTGAGCTGAGAAAATGCTCAGTAGACTTTTGAACTCAGTTACATTGCACTTCCTTGTGGCATCCATTTTGAGGGACCTTCCCTCCCAGAAGCCTACCTGTCCCATTTGTAATATAAAATCGTATACCGATAGCTGGGGTTAACAGGATGGCCTCTGAATGTATAATTAAGAAAGTGCAATATTAAGTAATATAGCAAAATGCCCAGTAAGCTTAGTTTGAGCAAATGAGCTGGACTGAAGTGGGTTATTCCTGAAGAAAAGAAGAAAAGGAGTTGTTAGGGTTTTTATCTCTCAATCTTACAGCAAGTTAGGGGTTCCTTAACTCTCAAAAGTTAAGAAATGCTTCCAAGATCACAAAGCTGATTTGTTGATTGAGACAATATTTCAGCACAAGGCTTTCCTCCGTCTTTCCAAAACTGAGTAAGTTCAGACAATACTGAAAGAATTCTCAATGTGAAAGTATAAGGGAAAAAATAAAGGCATTCATTCTTGAAAGAATGTGCTATCTACTTTAAGAAACATTAAAAATTAAGAATATTATGAATTTACAAGTTGTCAAATCTGTTAATGGACATTAAAAGCAGGTGAAAATAATCATGAGATGACTTCTTTTGACTCCTCGGAAAGTGGTCAAATGAGTGTTGACATCATGCCAGGAGTCCCCACCACTGTACCCTGTCAGTGGGAGAGCACTCATCAGCTAGTTCTTTTAATGATTTTGAGAAGGGATTCAGTCTCCTTTTTTAGTGCAAGATATGAAAGCACTTGCAAGTATGGCTTTTGCAGCTTTGTACCTGGTTAGGAAACGTAACTTGCAGATCCTGGAAGGCTCCATTCTTGAGCCTGTGTACTATATGCTGGAACTTATTATCTGTGCTTACTTTGGGGCAACTGGAGGCCTTGTGTGTGATAAGAAGGAAAAAATAAGGATCTAGCCTCTTATTTCTCTCCAAGTTGGAATTCAGGAGCCATGGTCTTGATACTGAAGTGCCCTAATTATACAGAGGAGGCTATCACAAAACCAGTCCCTAGCCTGAGTAAAATGCAAACTGAAACCATTTTTATGCTTTTAGTGTTTACTACTGAGATGTCTCAAAATTTTAAGTATTATTCTTTAAATTATCTATATATGAATCTAGTGTTTTAAAAATTACTAATTTTTCTTTATTTTATAAATAGTGTTAATATTATTAGTACCTAATATGTTAATATTATTATTTCCAAATTCTTTATTATCTGTAAAGTTAAACATGTTGACTACTAGCATTTTTAGGCTAGAAGTGAGCTGATAGGGCATTAATCCAGATCCCTTATTTTCATGAGAGAAAGGATATCCAGTTTTGTGGATTATATTCACATTTACCATTAGCACTTTGGTAAAATAGTATATTGGGATTGGTTTTTGTTTTCCCTTTTCTCCCTCACTATTTGTATGTAGGCTATCCCTACCATATCTTATTCTTTGCAATACTTCCACTTTAGGTCCTGTTTCCCTCTGATATGGAAAAAGACAGTCTTGTAATTTTAAATTACAGTCTAGCTCTGAGGAGCTCAGCTAAGAAATTTTCTTTTTATTAAGAGTAATTGGATTACTTCAGAATGACCACAGAAGTAATACTGCATTATCGAGCATATGAGAGTGATCCCACACAATTGCTGAAAATTGCAGAGAAAGCAATTCAAGATTTTCCTACACGTCCGCTATCAAGATTTATCCCTTGGTTTCCACATGATGGGTCCAAACTTCCACTCAAACCTAAGCGATCACCACCTGTGATTTCTGAAAAGGCAACTGAAGATGTGAAACAATACTTAACCATTTCAGAACATGATGTTAAATCACAGAGTTATGATTGTACAGTATCTCTATTGGAGTTTCAGCCTAATTTGAAAGAAAAGAAGCACTTAATCCGTTTGCACACACTGAATGAACAGACTGTTTCTGGAAATCTGGATAAACAATCAGAGAAAGGCAAACAGCACAGGAGGTCTTGGAGTGTTTCACTCCCCAGCAGAAATTGTACTGAAGATATTTTTCCTTTGTCTAAAGAATTGCAAGATAGTATAAAGGCACTAAATTTACACTTATTTTATAGAGCAAGATGGACAATAGATCACACTATATGTAACAATCAAACTCTGGAAGACATTTGGGAAAAACTCAATAGAATTATCAGGCACAATGAACTTCCATCATGTAATGCTACAATTCAGAGACATTTGGGCCAAATATGGGTGTTTTGTGATATTATGTACTGTGAATACGTGGGAAATCTCCTTAAAGGAAGATTAGCTCTTACTGGGAAAATAAATTTATTTGTGCGTAAACATGGTATTATTTTTAGTATGTAATGAATTCCAGTGATTGTCAAAAGACTATTCTGAATGAACAGTATATATTGAAGTAGATGAATAAATTTTTTTACTGGCTTTTAAATTTTTAATGACAATTTCTTTATTTGAATCTTTGCTAGCATAGCCTATTTATTCTTAATATTGTGAAAAATAATTGCGTGGTAATATGTGTTCAGTTTGTATCCCAGGAATCAATATGTAAATTTGTAGACTTGTCATTGAAGTCAAGAACTTTCTGGATTCTTCTTTTAACAGCCACTGTTTAAATTAATTGTGGTAAATTATTTTTTATACTAAAGTTAGAGGTAAAATGTGACATTCCTTTTGTTCTGTTACATTTCCAATGGTTGAGTTATATATTCCTATGAATTACAGGGAATAGTTTGGATTTGGATAAATCCTTAAAATCTAATTTTATAGTATTATTCTTTTTTTTTTAATTATTTTTTATTGATTTTTTTGCAGTATAATAGTAGTACATGTTTTCCTTTCCCCCTCCCCCTTATCCTCCCCCCAGCCTCCCCCACCCCCGAGCACATTTTATAGTATTATTCTTTACTCATCTAAAATGAAATAATTTTTTAAATGAAACTAAAACCAGTTTCAGTTTCAGTGGATGCTATTTAAGTGGCATGTATAGAGTTCAAAATGGGAGACCAACCTAATTGTGCTGATGTCCCCAAAGATATGTAATAGATAACAGTCTATGTGTTATCTTGAAACAAAGGTTAAATAAAAAATATATAATTTTCCTAAGACCATAATGCATCTTTAAGGCTATATAACATGTTTTGAAAAGAAGTATCAAATATGATAAATCAAGTTACTCTTTATTCTAATACAAGTAATTCCTTCTTAATGACTATTAATACTGGTCACTAACCTGCTGGTTCTTGAAGTCATTGTTGATTTCCCAAAACCAAAATGTTATAAAATGGGTTTATGCATCACCTTATAGAAATAACCAGAGGACTTATATGGGTATATTCATAGCCCCTGGACACAGACAATAGTGTGGTGAAGCCTTGGGAGATGGAGTGGGGGCAGGGTGGAGGAGGTCCCTGGGGGAAAAAAGGAGGGACATATATAATGCTTTCAACAATAACGATAATTTAAAAAATATATAACCAAAGTGATTATGGAATAAAAGGTTTATAAAAGGATGTATTTACTTAATAAATTTAAATGCCTTCTATGAGCTAGATACTAGAATGTAGTAGGAAAGGATGCAAACATGTACCCTGCCCTCACAGAGCTTACATGGAGTTACTGCTATTAAGTAGTAAAACCAAACTCGAAAAAACCAGTAAGAGTGTATTCATTAGCAAGGTGGAGATATGTTTGCCTTGTGGCATAGTGCAGAGCATGGTAGAGGTTCCATAATACATGATAAATGTGCCCTTTGGAGAGATTCTCAACAGGCTGATAATGCTTAAAGTCTGAGGAGTCTACTAATTTTTAACTGAAGAGATAATCTTTTCCCATTAGGTTTTACTCTGTTCAAATATTGTTTTGTTTTTAACTGTTTGTAGTATCATTTTATTTGTCTCAAATGAGACTGCTGTCTAGAAAACAAGCAGCATATGCATGAATGCTTCCAGAAGTCTTTAAATGAAATATCACCTGTTGTAGAGGGAGTTTCCAAGGTAGCTTCTTCAGTAATGACTTCCTCTTTTGTTCATCAATCTTGCTTTTCAATCAAAGACTGCTGGAAAAATGTCAAGAAGCCATTGAGTATTGCCAGTGAGTTTGTGAATAAGAGTTGGTTAACGTGATTAGGCAAAAATAAATGGTGAATCTGACGTTTATTGTTCAGGTCTTATTTACTGTGAGGTTGCTAATCAAGGGCTAAAAGTTAGGTACTCATGCCCTGGCCAGTGGGGCTCTGACGTTTGGGCGTTACAGGCATGTGTCAGGGCACATGCCCAGGTTGCAAGCTCAAGTCCCTGTGCAGGGGGTGGGGGGTGCAGGAGGCAGCTGATTGATGTTTCCCTCTTAAATTGACCTTTCTTTCCCTCCCTCTGCCTTCCTCTCTCTCTAAAAATGAATTTGAAAAATAAAAACTTCGGTACTCATAACACTGTTTTTCTTTGATCGTTTTTATTATTTTGAAATGATTGCACACAGAGCTAAAAATACAAGGTATAGTCTAGCATCATGGGATTCTTATGAACAGTAGCTTTTTTCATCCAAGAACCACACATTAAAAAGAGCTTTGTTTTCGTATGTGGCAGATTTAAATTTTTCTAATTTACTCTCTATCAATTGCTTTTTAACCCTTTGAGAAACAATGAAAAGGTCATTCAGAAATGGGAAACTGAAGATTAAGTTTTAGTGCAAATATTGTAAGGATCTTTAAAAGAATGGGGTAACGGGGATTCATTTCTCTTCTACCTAGAGAGTACGTAAGAAGTAATCAAGTCCTAAGATTTTAGAATCCATGGCTACTTCTTTGCATATTTAGAACGTTAGAACTCACGATTCTGTCATAAGCTAATAGTAGTGCTCAGCAGTATTTCTAGGTTACACTCTTAACATAGACATAGAAATAAATTGGGGTAACAAAGGCACATACCGGAAGGTGTGTCTGTGAGGGCATTTGGTAAAATCCTATCAGCATTTATTCTCCAGGGAAATGCAGCAGTACCATCATTTTATTTTTCCCTGATAACCCATCCATCTTCAAATAAGTGTTAAGTCAAATGCATTTGCTAACTTATCAAATAACTTAAAGATCACTTTTTGAAAATTTTCAAAATGAGCTCCTGCATAATGATTCTCTTTGATTTAATCTGCTCAAAATGCCCAAAATTAATTCAAAATTCACAGACATAAATGTCTTCAGGGACTAGATAGACTGTAGAATGTGGTAAAAGATTCCAAACCTGAAGAAGATTGCACTTAATTTCTTTTTTTATGTTGTGTCCAAGCAAAGTTTGTGTCCAAGGTGAGCTAAGCCCAGTTTATCACTTTGTAACTTCAGGCCTTTTTATTATAATATTTTATATGAAACCTGAATTTCATAAGTAAGTGAAATGTCTGTTTTGTGAGTACTACTACAAGTGTCTCTACATATAGCACTATATGAATATTTGGCACTCGACTAAAAATCACAGCTGCTCTAATTTCTTTGATGAGGTACTTTCTTTAACATTCAAGGCTGTCTATAAAATTACTCTTTACCAACCAGGGCTTTATTATAGTTCCTAAACTCTTTTCCAACTAACAGTATATATAATTTTTGAGATCTATTACTATAAGATACTAAATATTGTGTTTTAAATGTGTATTTGATATAGACATACTTTGGATTATCTTTCAAAGAGTGAGATAGTTGTATGTTAATAACTTGGCTTTCTCAGTTTGTATTTAAAAATCTGCAAATGTGACATATTGTGTTTGTTTAATATGTCTCTTGATTTTTAAGTGAATTTATAGATTAAATTTTATTTTTTCCAAATAGCTTATTGGTTGTCTTAGCATCTTAAAATGTTAATTTTTTCTGTATCCTAATCATTTTTATTAACTATCTAATATATGTATTTGCATGGTCTTCAATTAATAAGCCAATTAATTCATTGTAGACTTAAATTTTTTAATATATGGTAAGTCCAGTTCTTGCCCCCCTTTCCCAATTTATTTTCTTATTTTCACTTATTTATTTTTCTAGATAAACTTTACATACATTCTGCTATGTTCCAAGAACAAATCTTATTTCTGGTTGGAATTAAGTAAACCATTAACTGATATTTTTATAATTTCTACACAAAATTAATATTACTAAAAGGGCCTCTTACTGAACTTTCAGTGGTCAGTAATTATAATCAAGGGGTATAGCTCACAAAAGATCCTTTTGTCATAAAATTATTGTTTCATATTCAAAATGATGCATCTAAACTTATTTTCCTCTCAGGCTTCTTTTGATTAATATTTTGTTGATATTATTTACACCAAACTCACTCAGGATTTTTTTTAAAGCCTTGTTCTAATATACCTTAACTAGGGGTCCAGTGCATGGATTTGTGCACATTGAAAGGAAATTAATTAAAAGGTAGCTGGTTGGGTGGGCCTGGATGAGATGGGCCAGACACACCCTGGGGCCAATCTCCTGCGGTGCCTCCCCCACCGGCCGCACCTGGGGCGGTACCACAAAGTGAGCGGGGTCCCTCCGGCAGGTGGGGTCCCTCGCCTGGCTTGCATGGATCGGGTCGAAGCTGGCAATCCAACAACCCCTGAGGGGTCTCAGAGGGCAATCTGCAAAGTTGCTGTCATTAGGCAGCTCCTGCATTGAGCATCTGCCCTTGATGGTCATTGCATGTCATAGTTACCAGCCAGTTAGCTGGTCGCTTAGGCTTTTATATATAGACTAGAGACCCATTGCAGGAAGATTCATGCAAGAATAGAACTTCCTGCGGCCTGAGCAAAGCTCCCTCCCTTCTCTGCTGCCTCACTCCCTTCTCCATTACCTTGCTCGCTCTGTTCTCCATTGCCTTGCTTCCTCCCTTTCCTGCCAGGCTTGCTTACTTCTCCACAGCTTTGCTCCCTTCAACGCCATCTTCTGTGTGTGAATATGCAAATTAGCCGCCATCTTGGTTGGGTTAATTTGCATTCTCACTCTGATTAGCCTGTGGGTGTGGCTGTGGGCATGGCTTGATCAAAGGTACAGTCAATTTGCATATTACTCTTTTATTAGTTAGGCCTAGTGACCCAGTGCATGAAATTCATGCACATTAAAAGGGAATTAATTAGCCGAAACCGGTTTGGCTCAGTGGTAGAGCGTTGGCCTTTGGATTGAAAGGTCCCGGGTTCGATTCCAGTCAAGGGCATGTACCTTGGCTACCTTGGCTGCGGGCACATCTCCGATGGGGGGTGCGCAAGAGGCAGCTGATCGATGTTTCTCTCTCATCGATGTTTCTGACTTTCTATCCCTCTCTCCTCCTCCCTGTAAAAAATCAATAAAATACATTTTTAAAAAAAGGGAATTAATTAAAGGAAATATTTTAATATTGCTATTTTCCCTTTCTCTATAATATAAGTGTCAGAGATGAAAGAAAATTAGTAAAATGTATATGAAACTCTTCCTCCTGTCAGAGTTGGGTGTGCCATGGGAACAGAATCAAGTCCCCGTGCACCTCGAAATCGCGCCAGACCCAGACCTGACTGGCCCCATCCCTGTTGGGCTAGATCCAGACCCGACTGGTCCCACCCCTGTCAAACCCAGCCAGGTGGGGGACATGGCCTGAGGTCACCTGACCTGGCACCAGGATGGGGGGCACAGTCTGAGGTCCCCCGTCAAGCCTTTCCGGGTGGGGGATGTGGTTTGAGGTCTCTTGTCAAACCTTGCTGGGAAGGGGGCATGGCCTGAGGTCCCCCAGCCTGGCACTAGGGTGGAGGTGCACCCTGCGGTCCCCTGTCAAGCCCCATCAGGCAGCGAGTATGGTCTGAGGTCCCCTGTCAAACCCTGCCAGGTGGGAGACTCGGCCTCAGGTCCCCTGCCCCAACCCAGCGCTACGCAGCCTCGGGTCCCTGCTGATTACTCATTAAGGCTCATTATGGGAACTCAGCCTCCATTGGGCACAGCCATCTTGTGTTACAGGATCCCCGCCTCTGCTGTGAGTGCAGTCATCTTGTGTTATGGAATCCCTGCTTGCACTGTGGGCACAACCATCTTTGTTATGGCGTAACAGTCAATGTGCATATTCACTCTCTATTATATATTTGTGCATGGGGGTGTTGTCCCTCAGCCCACCTGCACCCTCTTCAACCTGGGAACTCTCGGGGGATGTCCAACTGCCAGTTTTGGCCCAATCCCTAAGATCCCGCATCAAGCCCTGCATGGCAAGGGGTGTGGCCTCAGGTCCTCCAGCCCGGTGGGATCAGGCCTAAACCAGTACTCAGACATCCCTTTTACAATCTGGGACTGCTGGCTCCTAACCACTTGCCTGCCTGATTGCCCCTAACTACTCTGCCTGCCTTCCTGATAGCCCCCTAACCACTTTCTTGCCAACCTAGTTGATGCCTAACTTCTCCCCTGCCAGTATGATTGTCCCTTACTGTCCTCTCCTGCCAACCTGATTGCCTCGAACTGCCCTCCCCTGCTGGCCCAATCACCCCCAATTGCCTTTTCCTGCGGGGCTAAGGAGACTGGGGGACTTAAGCTGGATGAGTTGGGGCTGAGGGGACTGGGGGACTCTGGCTGGATGAGGCGGGCTGAGGGGACTGGGGGACTTAAGCTGGATGAGGTGGGGCTGAGGGCACTGGGGGACTCTGGCTGGATGAGGGGCTGAGGGGACTGGGGGACTTAAGCTGGATGAGGTGGGGCTGAGGGGACTGGGGGACTTAAGCTGGATGAGGTGGGGCTGAGGAGACTGGGGGACTTAAGCTGGATGAGGTGGGGCTGAGGGGACTGGGGGACTTAAGCTGGATGAGGTGGGGCTGAGGGGACTGGGGGACTCTGGCTGGATGAGGCGGGCTGAGGGCACTGGGGGACTTAAGCTGGATGAGGTGGGGCTGAGGGGACTGGGGGACTCGGGCTGGATGAGGGGCTGAGGGGACTGGGGGACTTAAGCTGGATGAGGTGGGGCTGAGGGCACTGGGGGACTTAAGCTGGATGAGGTGGGGCTGAGGGGACTGGGGGACTCTGGCTGGATGAGGTGGGGCTGAGAGGATTAGGCGCTGTCATCTTGTGAAGACATGATGGTCAATTAGCATATTCCCTCTAGGATAAATTCTTTTATTTTCTAGTTTTTCTGAAATGAGGTGTGTTATATTTACATTTAATTTTTGAAATTCATTAAGTTATAAAAATGTAAAATTATTTTATTTTCTCATGTATAAAATTGTTTCGTATATTAGCATTTTAAATAAATTATTGCTATACAGTAATCTTAGGAAGTATTTAATATTATATTTAGGAAGTATATAGTTATGTTTTACATTAGTATAAATTTGATGAATGCCATGCACTGGCTTGGGAATACTAGCCCAAAGCAATATTAATATACTTTTTTTTTTTACTGTTGGAATTCACAGTGATGCGGTTGACGAAGCCTACTTTATTCACCAATATTCCAGTAACATGTGAAGAGAAAGACTTACCTGGTATGGCACTTACTTTATTCTACTTGCACTTAGAGAAAAATTGGCATCTTGATTGCCTCTGTTACCTTCAAATAAGCCTAGCCTTGCCAATTTTTGCTCTTTGCTACATTCTCTGTCCCCTGTTTTTGTAGCATGCGAGTGGTGGTAACAGGTCTAATTATAAGGTACTATTAATATCCAATGGTAACAGGAGATTTTTATTTTAATTATTATTAAAAATAGATCCATAGTCATAATACTATAAAAATTACATTTGTCTTCAAATGTTCCATCAATGTATGTATTAGCATTCTCTCTTTTTTTTTAATTGCTGGAGCTTACTATAATATATTTTCTATCATATGACCTATATTTACCTTTGTTTCTAATGTTCATTCTCTGTGAAACCAGAATTTTTTGGTATGCACTAGTTTCATTGAAGATTCGATATTAGATTGTTTAAATATAACTTGTGAAGAGATTGTTTTTTTTAAAACATCTCTCTCATATATATTTATGTAAGCAAAGTTTTTTTGCAAGGTAGAGGTTAGAATTTTATGTTTTTGTCTTTCTATAGGAGATCTCTTCAACCAACTCATGAGAGATGATCCTTCAACTGTAAATGGTGCAGAAATTTTAATGTTGGGAGAAATGTTGACTTTACCACAGAATTTCGGGTAAGAATGAAGTAGTCACATAAGACATGCAGCAATACTTTAAAGGTATTACAAATCTAGTTTTCAAAAAAATAACTATCTATGGGTTGGCAAAGTGCTCATGATCCATTTAAGTGGTAAAAAAACATTTCCTCAAAATTATACTATGTGATACTGGTTTTTAAAAAACCGTAAGATATATATGGTTAAGAAAAATAAGATACATACCAAGATATTAATAGTGATTCTTCAGGTGATAGAATTTTAACTTTCTCCATTAGATCTTACTATACAGGGTCAGGCAAAAGTCAGTTTATAGTTGTTCGTATGGAAAATAATACAATAATTAATAAATAATATAAGAACGAACTATTTTGCATACTCACAACTACTAACAGTACTTTTTGCTCTACTCTGTATTTTTTAATGCCCATGGATTCCTTTTATTTTAACTTATTTAATACAAATGTCTTTCAGAATCATCTCTTTTATTCAACTTCACAGCCCTCTCTCAACGTAAGTTATCAGACTTGGCAGCTAATTAGGAGCTATAAATTTTTTTTATTTCTTCTCTTGCTCTTAGCTTATTATTATAATTATTGGGGTGGATGCTCCTGGTTCCATCCTTTTTCAACTGAGAGAATTTGACACTAAAAGGTATTTTTTAAATTTTTATGAAAGGTATACAGAATGTGGTCATTGACTAGTATCTTCAAAACTTGGAAATATATTCATGTAAAAATATATTTTATAAATACATATTTAAAAATATTTTACATAGTATATAATTATAAATATATATTTTTATAAAATATATTTTATAAAAAGTATACAGTAAAACCACTTGTTAGTATTTTTATTAGACTAACTTAGAAAAATCAAATATATCGTAAAAAATACTCTGAGATCAATCGAGTCTCTTCTAGATTCAGGTCATAAATTAGTTAACAAAAATTGCCTTTTTCTATCCTCTTCAATAACAAATCTTAAGACTCCTAAGACTCTTAACATGGACCTGATTTCAATGACTTATTCCTAAAGAAACTGGCAGTTGGTGCTGTAGTTGAGGGCCATTATTTATAGCATGCTTTATAGATTAAACTAGAGGACTAGTGCATGAAATTCATGTCTGAGTAGGGTCCCTAGGCCTGGCTGGCAATCAGGGCCGATCTGCAGGGCAATCGTGGGTGCCCCCTGCTGGCACCTGCTTTGGCCGGCCTGCCACCACTTACTCACCAGCCCCACAGCTGCCAGTTACCTCCCTTACGGGGCAACCGCTAGGGTGATTGGGGGGGCTGTGCTAGCTGGGCTGGGGGCATCTCCTGCATTGAGTGTCTGCCTTCTGATGGTCAGTGTGCATCATAGCGGGTGGACATTCCTCTGGTCATTCTGTTTGGTCAATTTGCATATTAGGCTTTTCTTATATAGGATAAGTATTTTGAATTGCATCCAATATAAGAAAAGCCTAATATGCAAATTGAATGGTGGAATGACCAGTTGTTGTGATGCACACTGACCACCAGGGGGCAGACACTCAACATAGGAACTGCACCCTGGTGGTCAGTGCACTCCCACAGGGGTGTGTCACTCAGCCAGAAGTGGGGCTCACAATTGGCGAGCATAGCAGTGGTGGTGGGAGCCTCTCCTGCCTCCTCAGCAGGGCTAAGGATGGGGAGCAGACCAAAGCCGGCAGTCGAACATCCCCCACAGTGCAGGCCAGGCTGAGCCTTCCCCTCCTCCTGAGTGCAAGAATTTTGTTCACTGAGCCTCTAGTTTAGTAATAAAAGAGCAGCCTAGTGTAAACAACGAATGTTGAAGCAGTATTTTCCCTGATCTCTATCCTTTAATACATTTTTCTACATTTGAAGTTCTCTGTGGTGCTCAAATAGAATATTTATGATAAATTTTGAATGGATTTATGTGTAAAATTTTATATTATTTCACAGGAACATATTTTTGGGAGAGACCTTTTCCAGTTATATCAGCGTTCATAATGATAGCAATCAAGTTGTAAAAGATATATTGGTAAAAGTAAGTAGCATTCTTGTTTGTGATATATTTCTTTTTTTTTTTAATTATTTTTTATTGATTTTTTGCAGTATAATAGTAGTAAATGTTTTCCTTTCCTCCTCCCCCTTATCCTCCCCCCAGCCTCCCCCACCCCCCAGCACATGTCCCCAGCTTCCCCCCCTCCCCGCCCCAGTGTCTTTCATTCATTGGTTATATTCATATGCATGCATACAAGTCCTTCAGTTGATCTCCCCCCGCATCTGCCTCCCATCCACCCAAGCCTCCCCCTGTAGCTTGACAGCCTGTTCAAGGCCATCCTGCCTCTATATCAATCACTCTCCCCTGTTTCTTTTCTTCAAAAATATCTTGCCTCTGCATACTAGAAATAAATGTATAAGAACAAAAAATGTTTCAGTCTCAGTTTCAATGTCCAACTTTTCTGAGTCCCAGTTTCAGTGTCAAATAATTCTTTATGTGTATAAGTCAGCAATGGTATCCAGATGGTGGACAGATCGTGTCAATGCAAGATCCATCCTCTCTGGTTTGGTCCTGGGCTGCCTGCAGACATGCACAGCTGCCGACTGCTAGCATGGCAAGGTGTCGTCAGTGTCCCCCATCTCTGGACCATCCTCGTGACTGGAACAGATCCATCAGTTCCTCACCGTCGCAGGAACCCACATGGTCTTGGAGTTGTTCTCTGAAAACACACAAACACATTCTCGACCAAAAGTTAACAAAGGGATCCTCTATGCAAAATAGACTTGGGATTCTTTTTAATTTTTGCCTAAATGATTTTCCTTTGGCTTATTTTGACACCATGTGTGTTTTTTCATGGGTGTCCTGCAATTGTTTTTACAAATGGAATTTACTTTACTGGAGTAAGAATTTTCTAGATGTATTTTACTTACTCGATATTTTTTTTTTCCCTTACATGATATTACCCCGCTGTCCCCTCCCCTTTTTTTATTAATGGGGACTTTTGGAAATTTTATATTGCAGTCTTGGTAATTTTAAATTTTAATTTTTGCACACAAATATGACTGCTTTAGGTTCTTTGGATGTTAGGCAATTTTACAGTGAGATGAACTACTAATAGATTTTTTAGTTAATGTTTTAGGAAAAGCTTTTTGTCCAGTACACTATAATTTTCTTGAGTATTCACATATTTCACTTGGCCAATTTAAATTAATCTGAAAACTTGATTACTATTTTCCTGTCAATTTTAATACTCAAGCAGAAATCTTAGTTTACCCTGTGAATACTAGTGGAAAGGAATATTTGCAATTTTGAGTAGGTCCCGAGCATTCCTGGTGTGATATATTTCTTAAAGCAACTTTTCTATTATGTTTTGAAACTTAATTAAAATGCATGTTTGATACAGAAATTTTTGTCATCAACAGCAAGCAATAGTTAAATACCTAATAGTATAGTAAGCTAAGCACAGAATCATTTCTGTTATCCTCAAAGTTTGTGATACGTTGAATGACAAAATGTACCAGTCAAAGGTAAACAGCAGAATGTTTTTGTTAACAATTTCTGATTAATATAATAAAATTTGAAAGAGGAGGAAAGATTATAGGATGTATATTGCTTAAATCAGGAAAGCTTATTAGAAGAAAAGGAACACAAGAGGGTCTTGAAAGAATGGTAGGATTTAGAGAAAAAGACAAGAGGAACTAGTTAATCGGAAGCAGAGACATAGGAATACATATTGTGTTCTTGTAGCACTGAACAGAATTCACTTGATAAGTGTAGGTAAGATTATGGATGTGCACACAGTGGAGCATATTGCAAGCTAGGCTAAGGCTGAGGTTTTGCCTTTTTTTTTTTGAGACAGTGGGCAGTCAGAGGAGATTTAAAATATATATTTTAAATATATATTGATTTCAGAGAAGAAGGGCTAGGGAGGGGGAGATAGAAACATCAATGATGAGAATCACTGATCGGTTGCCTCCTACATGCTCCCTAATGGGGATTGAGCTCGTAACCCAGGCATGTGCCCTGTCAGGGAATTGAACCGTGACCTCCTGGTTCAATAGGTCGATGTTCAACCACTAGGCCACACTGGCCAGCCTGTCAGTGGAGATTTTTGAGCAGAGATATTCACATTATTTTGGAAGACTGATGAAAACATTGTAAGAAATGGTTTGTAGGAAATAGACCAGTTAGATTTTTGTAGTCATTTAGAAATTAAGAGATAGAATATGACAATTCAATTAAACAATGGGAAATCTATTTATGTAGAGAAAGGTTATAAAGAAAGTAAAAACTCATTGAATATGAGGGAGAAGTTTTGTAAAAGCTGTCCCAACTGATGCATTTATGTCACGTGAGCATTACCAGAACGGAAGTCCAATTGGGATGCGTTTGAAAATGATCAAGTATTAGAATTGAAAAGTACCTCGGAGAGCAAATATTCCAAATTTCCTATATGACTCAACTTCCAGAAATTGGATGCAAATTTTTGCATACATGTGCATATGTTTGTTATACTATTGATGGGGTTTCTGCCTTTTATTAAATCAGGAGTTGGCAAACTATAATCTGTAGGCCAAATTTGGTCCATGCCTATTTTATGACTTTTGAGCAAATAATGGTTTTTACATTTTCAAATGATTGGAAAGAAGCATAGCTTATTTTGTGATGTGAAATTCAAATTTCAGTGTTCATAAGTTTTATTGACACAGCCACACTCATTTATTTCTGTATTATCTGTGGCAGATTTCAAGCTACCATGGCTGAGTTGTAGTTGCAACAGAGACTGTATGACCTATAAAGTCTAAATTATTTGCTGCCTGGTCTTTTAAAGTTTGCCAATCTTTGCATTCGATTTTGAAAAGGTCTGACTTTCAGAACTTTGAGAATGTATATTTTTTTCCTGGCATTCAGTAAATGTTCTATTTATTTTTATAAGATGAATAAATCAACCAAGGCATGTAATTTAAGATAAATAAGTATTAAAAAGAGAAAAATAATATAATAGCATACTTATAAAATATAAATTTATATCTTTTGGCTTTATTTAATTTTTATAAAGGCAGTGGTGTTTTAAATAACAGTATAGAATATTTATTGAGCAGTGCAATACCCATCAAGAATCTTCTCTTTTTTTAATTAAATTTATTTTATTGTTGAGAGTATTATAGATGTCCCTAATTTTACCTTTATCCCATTCCACCCAGCTCCCACACCACCCCAGTCCTAACCCAGTCTATTCTCTGTGTCCATGGAAAAAATTTCTTCATCTCAAAAAGATATTTAGATATATTATGTACACATAAGCCATTTTTTATATCAGACTCATGATGACATAGGTAGCATAACATGATATTGGCTTGTATTTTTCTTTTTCATGTTTTCTCTTATCAAGTTTTAGGTATCAATATTATGGTTGCTAAAGTACTTATATGCAAGTATATTAGCATAACCAATGGACACGGACACTGGGATGATGGGGGCTTGTCCTGGGGAGATGGAGTGGTGTGGTGGTGGTGGTGGTGGTGAATTGGGGAAAAAGGAGACATATGTAATACTTTAAACAATAAAAAGTATATATTATGGTAGCTAAATAAAAATTTAGGGAAATTCCATTTATTTTCAGTGCTTTGGAGCAATACATGGAGCATTTAGACTATCTGATGTTTAAAGCGTTTGTAGAATTCTCCTGTGAAATCATATGGGCTGGTGCTGTTTTGGGGGAAGTTATTTGATAGCATTTTCACTTTCATCATCTGGAGATTAGTATGTGTAAGCTTCCTATTTCTAATGGTATAAATTTTGCAAAATTGTTTTATTCTAGGAAATGATCCATTTTATGTAGATTTTTCAAATTTATTTGTATACTAGAGGCCCAGTACACAAAATTCATGCACTGGGAGGCGGGCAGGAAGGTGTCCCTCAGCCCAGCCTGCAGCCTCTCCATTTAGGGACCACCCCTTGAGGGATCGGACCTAAATGGGCATTCGGACATCCCTCTCATAATTCAGGACTGCTGGCTCCTAACTGCTCGCCAGCCTGATCACCCCTAACCATTCCTCTGCCAGCCTGATTGATGTCTAACTGCTTCCTGGCAAGCCTGTTTGCCCTCAGCTTCCTTCCTCTGCTGGCCTAGTCACCCCTAACTGCCCTTCCCTGCAGGCTTGATCGCCCCCAACTGCTCTCCTTTGTAAGCTTGGTCCCTCCCAGCTGCCCTCCCCTATAGCCCTGGTCCCCCCCAACAGCCCTCTCCTGCAGGCCTGGTCATCCCTAACTGTCCTTCCCTGCAGGCCCAGTCACCTCCAACTTCCCTCCTCCGCCAGCCTGGTCACCACTAACTGCCCGCTCCTGCAGGCTTGATCACCCCCAACTGCCCTCCCTTGTAGGCCTGGTCCCTCCCAACTGCCCTCCCCTGCTGGCCATCTTGTGGTGATCATCTTGTGTCCACATGGGGGCAGGATCTTTGACCACATTGGGGCAGCCATCTTTTGTGTTTGAGTGATGGTCAATCTGCATATTACCCTTTTATTAGATAAAATAGAGGCCTGGTGCTTGGGTGGGGCCCAGCTGGTTTGCCCTTAAGGGTGTCCCAGATCAGGGTGGTGGGGGAAGCCTGGGCAAGGGGCCTGTGGTGGCTTGCAGGCCGGCCACAGCTCCCAGCGACTCAAGCAGAGGCCCTGGGATTTGGGATTAATTTATGCTCTACAATTGAAACTTTGTAGCCTGGAGCGGAGCCAAGCCTTCTGCTCGCTCCATGGTGGCAGCCATTTCTGTTGGAATTTATTTACCTTCTATAATTGAAACTTTGAAGCCTAGAGTGGAGACGTAGGCCAGCCAAGGCTGCAGAACCTTGGCTTCCTCCATCACTGGGGGCAACCCTAGCCTCTGCTCTCTCCAGCTCCGTGGCTGCCGCCATTTCTGTTGGGATTTATGTATCTTCTATAATTGAAATTTTGTAGCATTGAGTGGAGGTCTAGGCCGGCAACGACAGGTGGAAAGCTTGGCTTCCTCCATTGCTGGGGAAACCCAAGCCTCCCTCCTATTTCAGTGGCCACAGCCATCTTGGTTGAGGTTTATTTGCATATCTGCTCCTGATGGGCTGGTGGGCATAGCAGATGTACAGTCAATTTGCATATTACTCTTATTAGATAGGATAGGTCTTCATGGTAGTCTCTAAAAATTTCTGTTTCAGTGCTGCTTTTCCCTTATCAATTTTTATTTTGCATATTTATGCTTTCTTTTCCTCTTTATTTAGTTTAGCTATCTCTTGATTTATATATTAGGTTTTTTATTTATTACTTTATATCTAATGCTTTCTATTCTCTACCTCATTAATACTTGCTTTTTACTATCTTTTTATGGCTCTGATTATTTACCTTGTCCTTTTTCTACCTTTTTAGCTGGGGATTTAATTTAATTTTTTTTTATATAAAAGTGAATTTTCTTCTGATTCACTGGTTTAGGTGTACCCTACAGATTCTGATTTGCAGCTTTTTAAATAATTTTATAATTTCCTTTGTATTTCCCCTTTAACCTGTGAGTTGTTAAATAGTTCTGTGCAGTTTGAAGACTTTTCAAATACCTAAGTCAAAAATGCCCTTGATAGCAGTATGAGCCTTTTGTATTTAATTCTGAATTCTAATACTCCCTGGTTGATTTTATTTTATTTTTTTATGTGCATGTGTATTTGAATCATTACCATGGTTCTGAGTGTCAGAGCTATGCAGAAAGACTTACGCAGAGTAGTCTTGCTCTCCTTCATCCTACTTCTGTGTTCCTATTCTTTGCATCCATACCAATCCTTGCCATGTTCATGACCAGTCTCATTTAACTATTTTTTACCACTTTCTTTCAAGGCTGATCTTCAGACAAGCTCTCAGCGTTTAAATCTTTCTGCTTCCAACGCTGCAGTCGCTGAACTGAAACCTGATTGTTGTATTGATGATGTCATACACCATGAAGTAAAGGAAATTGGAACACACATGTAAGGATTATTTTTACTAGTTTTAGAAGGCTTTCTTTTATATATGCCTTTATTTGAAACTTTTACTTTATTTCTAGTTATCATTAAACCTAATGCCTACTTCAGTAAGAATTCTGTTTCACGTTTACATTTTATCAGAAAGAAACTTTAAACAGAATATTTTATATGTATTTGAATGTTAAAACTGTATTTTTCTTTCCATCTGAGAAGCAAATTATGAACACTTCAGCCATTTAAAGTAATTTCATATTTCTCTACTGTCTTACCACTTAATTCACAAATTCTGTTACTTCTTATACCCATCTTTCATTACCATCGCTTCTTCATCTCCACTTACATCACCATTTTTGCCTCTCCTCTTTTAAAAAAAATATTTTTATTGATTTCAGAGAGGAAGGGAGAGGGAGAGTTAGAAACATCAATGTTGAGAGAGAAACATTGATCGGCTGCCTCCTGCACTCTTCCCACGGGGATCGAACCTGCAGCCCGGGCACGTGCCCCCAACCAGAATTGAACTTGGGACCCTTCAGTCCACAGGCTGACGCTCTATCCACTGAGCCAAACCAGCTAGGACTCTATTTATATTCTTGTCACTCTTCTCTCCCTCTCTATACTGCAATCATTTTAGATCTCTTTTACCTCTGAACTCTAGGACTTGAAATGTATTCTTCCCTTACAAAGGAATGCCTATGTCACTTTGGTTAGTTCTATTTCTTCATATCTTAGATTCAGCATAACTTCCTCAAAGAGGCTTTCCTGATTTTCTAGACTGAATTAACTGACCCTTTTTACATATTCTATAGTATTCACAACTTGTCATTTTAAAGTGTCTTTTGTACTGAAATTACTTACTGAGTGCTTGCCATCGCATCAAAGTATAAATTTCATGAAGTCTCCTATATCCCCAGGATCTAGCAACGAACAGAAGTAAAAATATATGTTGAAATTGAATTTATTGAAATATTAAATGTGTAAAATCCCCATTTTCCAGAGAATGAGACTCTTGTATAGTTAAATAGCTAGTAAATAATGGTGTGGAACTCAGCTCTAAATCTGCCTTCAAGACCTGTACGGTACTACAGTGAGCACTTTGAGAGCAGTTATAGTGGGGTTTTATTTGTGTTGTGTGTTAATCCTCACCTGAGGATATTTTTTCCATTGATTTTTAGAGAGTAGACAGGAGGGGGTAAGGGAAAAGAGAGAGAGAGAAACATCCATGAGTCTCACATTAATTGGTTGCCTCCCATACACACCGGGCCATGGATGGAACCTGAAATCCAGGTGCGTGCTCTTGAGCAGGAATTGAACCTGTGACCCTTCATTGTGTGGGCCAATAGCCTAACCACTGAGCTATGCTGGTCAGGGCCAGGTACTGTGTTTTGATCAATATTATTCCCTAGGACCTGCCTTAGTATTAGGGATAAGTATAAAGGAGAAATTAAATTAGCTACAATGTCATCACTTAGTATAACCAGTCTTAAAATATTGCTGTATTTCTTTTCATTCATTTTTATGTGCATATAGGTAGCAGACATCCTATCTAATAAAAGAGTAATATGCAAATTTGACCGCACCTTCACCACACTCACAAGCCACGCCCATAGCCACACCCATCAGCCAATCAGGAGCAAATTATGCAAATAGACTTCAATCAAGATGGCTGCCGCCACTGAGAGCAGGAGGGAGCCTTGGGTTTCCCCAGCAACAGAGGAAGCCAAGCTTTCCGCCTGCTGTTGCCTGCCTAAGCCTCCAGGCAATGTTACAAAGTTTCAATTATAACAGATACAGAAATGGCAGCAGCCACTGAGCTCAAGAGAACAGAGGCTTGGGTTTCCCTGGTAATGGAGGAAGCCAAGCTTTCAGCCTGCCGAGGCCTAGGCTACAAAGTTTCAAACAGAAATGGCTGTCGCCCCAGAGTGAGCAGAAGGCTTGGCTCCGCTCCAGGCTACAAAGTTTCAATTGTAGACATAGATTATCCCAGATCCCAGGGCCTCCCCATGGGTCACTGTGGGGGGGAGGGGGGGCGTGGCCAGCCTGCAAACCTCCACAGGCCCCTCACCCAGGCTGCCCCTCACCCCAAGGGAACCCCCAACCTGATTCAGGACACTCTTCAGGGCAAACCAGCAGGTCCCCGCCCATGTACCAGGCCTCTATCCTATCTAATAAAAGAGTAATTTGCAGATTGACCATCACTCCAACACACAAGAGGGCTGCCTCCATGTAGTCAAAGATCTTGCCCCCATGTGGTCACAAGATGGCCACCACAAGATGGCCAGCAAGGAAGGGCTGCCAGGAACCAGCCATTATATCACCAATAGAAGGGTGTGGACAAGGAATCCAAAAGGCTTAGTCAACTTTGAAGCTCTGAAAGGTCAGAGCCAACCACTCCCTATCTAATTGAGATAAGGATGGCAAGGGCAACTTCCCACCAGATAATCATGTAAATCCTCCCTGATAAGATAATCTGCTTATTTCCTGCCTACGGACAATGGGTGTATTCCAAAAACATAAATAAAAGGAATGGCAAGGCCAAAGCAAGGAGTAGTCTCTTTATTTGTTTTCCTGCGGCGTTCTCCAGAACTCGAACCCTGAACCACACGGGACCTGAAAAGGATTCCATCAGAGGGCAGTTGTGGGTGATCAGGCCAGCAGGGGAGGGCAGTTGGGAGGGACCAGGCCTGCAAGGGAGGGCAGTTGGGGACGATCAAGCCTGCTGGGGAGGGCAGTTGTGGGTGACCAGGCCAGCAGAGGAGGGAAGTTGGGGCAAATAGGCTGGCAGGGGAGCAGTTAAACATCAATTAGGTTGGCAGGGTAGTGGTTAGCAGGTAATCAGGCTGGGAGGCAGAAGCAGTTAGGGGCAATCAGGGAGGCAGGCAAGTGAGCAGTTTGGAGCCAGCAGTCCTAGATTGTGAGAAGGATGTCTGATTGCCTGTTTAGGCCTGATCCTAGTAGGATCAAGCCTAGAAGGGCATTTGGACATCCCTTGAGGGGTCCCGTAGGCTGGGCTAAGGGACATCCCCTGCCCCCTGTGCACGAATTTTGTGCACCGAGCCTCTAGTGTATAAATAATTTACATAATATTTTACAAATTTTGCAAATGTCATATTGCCTATGGTTTTGTCTTCTTCAATTCACTGTGAATATTTTCCCTTTTGAGTCAGTAATCTTTGAAACACTTTTTTTTTTTTTAAGGATAGTTTATTGACTTTTAGTGCGAGAGAAAGGGAAAGGAAGAGAGAGAAACATCTGCAATAAGAGTGTAACGCTGGTTAGGCAACATCCTGTGAACTGAAAGGTTCCTGGTTGGATTTCCTGATCAGGGCCCATGCCCTGGTTGCCGGCTCAATCCCCATTAGGGGCATGTGCAGGAGGCAGCTATGATGTTCCTCTCTCATCAGTGTTTCTATCTCTCCCTCTCCCCTCCTCTCTCTAAAAATCGATAAAAGCATATATTTTTTTTAAAAAGGAACACAACTAAAAATTATTCAGAATAATTAAGACATCTTTCTATTTCAGCTTGGTGTGTGCAGTGAGTTATACAACTCAGGGTGGAGAAAAAATGTATTTTAGAAAATTCTTCAAATTTCAGGTATTGAATATGACAGTGGTAAATGTTTTTATTTGTTTGTGTGTGTGTTTTGTGTTTGTTTTTTGAAAGTGTAGTCATTTCTATTTATCTACAGTGAAAACAGGCTCCAAATAAAGCAAATAATATTTTTGGACTTCTCATATTGCTAGCAATCTAAAGTTAGATGTAATTAAGTTAATTAAAAGCAGAGAAATTATCATTACCAGTCTATAATAATAAAAATGTAATATGCTAATTAGACTGTGAGACATTCCAAACAAAGCTGGGGCTACAAGGGCCTATCCTTGCACCAGTTTCGTGCATCGGGCCTCTAGCGCACCAATCTGATGTTCTTGTAATGAAACTTGAAGGATTTTACCCCAAAATTTTAAAATTATTTTTATAACTTCACAAAGCACAGATGAAGAGGGGGAAAATGATTGACAGATCCAGATAAAATAAGTGTAAATTTTATTAACTTTACAAGGAAATATTTAAATGAGAAATTATTGACTTGGACTGAGTACACCATGCTTCAGCGGGGACTCCAGGAGTATTTACACATAATTTTCAAAGTCAGTAATCAAAAATAGTTTAAAAACCACTCTTTAACATACGTATATGTGTGGACTAGGAGACAAGACTACCGTGTGTGTGTGTGTGTGTGTGTGTGTGTGTGTGTGTGTGTGTATTTAGCTATGATGGAATATTTTTTTTTATTCCTTTAGGTGAAAGCAAAAGTATTGTCAATAGGAAACATATTTTGCTATTGCTTTGCTACATTGCTCATTTGTTTAAGATTTTACATGCCTTTTGAAAAAATAAAAGGAATTTCAGTTGCTTAATTTGGTAAATTTTTTTGCTAAAATAAACATATAGAAAAATACTGAAATAATGTGTTCAGTTTAGTCAAATAACTATCCTCTAGTCAAGAAATGATGGTTGCCTTTTTAAAGATGCATTTAGGATTATCTTAGGGTTTTTTGTTTCTGTAAGAGTATTGCATACCTATTAGAAAAGACTTTTACAAATAAATTGGAAAATGGCTTTGACACATATAAGCCCTGCTATCTAAAACAAACAAACAAAAATAAATGGTCAAATGATAAGAATCTCCTGCTTGATATGCTTTATTCAACTAGGTTCTCAAACCACTGGATGTGAAAACCAAATTTTACAATGCAGAGGTAAGTGTTGGGCATGTAATATTTTGGATAAAACATTAAGATCTTATTTGGCTAAAATTATGTAGTATTACTTTTCTTTTCACATTAAAGTCAATTGCTGATAGTCCTGCAAATTACTTGTGAAAAAATGAGCATAAACTTCAATCAAAGGTGAATAATTTCATTGTAGATCACTTTAATCTGCTGTTTTCAACTTACATGGAATCAGTATGATTTTTATTTTCATTGTTAATTTTGTAAAGCTTTCACCCCTTTCATTAAATGATTCCAATTATTGATTCTTATTACTGTTTAAAAACATCAGCGATCTGCTGAATATTTACAATGTAATTCTGATATTTCAAAAATTGAAGTGGTAGATCTAACCCTGCAAAAAATATTTACATGGAAAATATTGATAAGTAGAGCTCAGCAGTGTAAAGTTTGTTGTACAACTGGGCATACCAAAATGTCTAAGGCAGGAACCTGACCCACAGTAAAGACCTATGAGAAAGGAAAAAAGACATAAAATAACAAAACTAGGTACTGTAGTAAAAAGTGAGCCTAAGAGAATGATATAAAAAAATGTGCTGCAGGGCCTCTGGGGAGAAGATTTTGGAGTAGTCTGAAGAAACCTCATGGAAGAGAAGGCGAACTGAGCAGAGTCTGGAAGAAGGAGTGTTGGGGAGCCCAAGTGTCAGAGCAGTGAAGGCATTCGAAGCAGAGTTGCCCAGGCACAAGAAACCTGTAGTGAAAAGTGTACATGTTTGATGGGAGGGTAGAGTCTCATCAAGGAGATTCCTAGATGTTTGGGGTGTGTATGTCTTTTTAATATATTTGTATTGATTTCAGAAAGGAAGGGAGAGGGGGAGAGAGAGAAACATCAGTGATGAGAGAGCATCATTGATTGGCTGCCTCCTGCATGCTCCAAACTGGGGATCGAGCCCACAACCTGGGCATGTTCCCTGACTGGGAATTGAACCACGATCTCCTGGTTCATAGGTTAATGCTCAACTACTGAGCCACACCGGCCAGCCTACTAGATGTTTAAAGAGTTGACATTTCTTTTGGGGGATAGGGGAGTTGTAATATTACATATGTGCTCCACAGTTTTTGTTATTTAATACTGTAAATCTGATTAATTGCACTATTTGGCTTTGTGAATTTTAAATAGTCTTAAATTTATTACTTTGATAGGAAAGATTTCATTCCTAGTAGGAGGGGAGATAGGTAACCATTCTGTTAGACTAGATATGTTAGAAAGTTAAAAATAAATAGGGCTGTAGTACAGGCATCATTAAGCGGGTAACAGTAATGGGGAAATTGGCATCTTTTTTTCTATAAGTGACTCATCGGGTAGCACATATTAAAATATTTTGGGTTTTCTTTGTTGAAGATATGTTGGTATATTCAGATACTTGACAAGTAGTTTTATAATACTTGTCACTTATTCAGTGATTTTTGAATAGCTTTATGAATTGCTAATTACTCCATGAAAAATATAAAAGTGACATACTTCCCTAATAAAAACCCCCACAATTTCACCACACCAAAAAATAACTGATTTTTCATTAATCCATATTCTCTTTCAGTCTTTACTCACTTATATGTAATATTCTGTTTTTATAATCATAGTAACAATTTTATTTGCCTTTTTCAGCTAACATTATATATAAATAAACATAAACTTTTAAGTTTTTGCCAACAAACTTCAGAACAAAAGTTTTAGTAAAATCTGAACTTTTGAAAATGGACATCTCTTTAAAAACAAGATAGGATGAGGCAGATTCTGTTGACCCCAACTAGGAAATGCAAGGAAATGATAGGAGTTAGTAAATCACTCTAGACAGTAGGTGATATTTTTTATACTCTGTGACATAGTCCTTACACAACTAAAATTAGTCCAACATTTGTCGCAGACATTTATTTGTATGCTATTTCTAAGAATTCTAATATGTGGGTCACCTAAAAAAAAGAGTTTTTATGAGAAATTTTGTCATAGCCTTCTAAAATAGAAAAGCCTCGCAAGAAGTGACATTAAATGCTGAAATTCAAACATTTGGTCACTTGCTGGGTACAGAGTTCCATGCCAGGTGATAAAGAGAAATATAAATAAACTGAACATCTTCACAGTCCACAAGGGACTTAGATCTAATGGAGGAGACCAGCATGACATAGCTACAGTATAGTATAAGCACCCCTCCCCCACTAGGTCATGAAGGGTACTAATACTCTGGGAACATAGAGAAGTGAAATATGATTTCCAGCTATGTATTTGACAAAAAAAAAAAAAAGGACATTTGAGATGACCCTTGATAATTGGGTAACTTTAGAAATATATTTTTTAAAAAGACTCACTGAAATCTATTAATAAGAATAGAATAAATTCCCAATTGTCTGTGGTCTAGCTCAACATTCTCTGAAGTGTGAGCCATAGAACCCTAATCACACAAGATGCTCCTTGAAAAAAGGATTCCATTATTAGATAAATTTAGGAGCTCTTCATTGTACATATTCTGAATGTGGAGAGTAGTGTATGTCAATTTTTAGTAATCTATGAAGAATTACAGTGTAGTAAAGATTTTATAGAACTAGGAAGACATGGAATATACTTTTCTCCCCCAAGATGTGCCCTTGAATATTTGCTTCTATTAAGTACTCACCTGTCATGTTTGTCTCTATTCATTTAACCTTAATAGTTTCACCTGTTTAGAAAAATGATTTGTCATATTCCTTTATGTAGCTTTCTGTTTACTTTCTTGTTTTACTAATGCTGTCTTATATAGTAAATTAAAAAAAAATGCAGAGATGCATTTTATTTTAAAGTTAGTTATTCTTTTTCTTTAACATTTAATTCTGATTTTTCTAATTTTTCTTTTTTATTTTTCCATTAGAGTGACCTCAGTTCTGTGGTAATTTGATTTTTTATTATAAATTTCTATGCTTATCTTACTCACCACTTTTTTACTCTAATTAATCTCTCTTTACAAACATATTGGAAAAATAAAGTTAGTATGAATATCAGCTACTTTAAAAAGATATATATAATTTTTTGTACTTTTTAAATTTATATTATCTTATTCTGTGAGAAAAAAATAGATCAGAGAATAAATTGTCATATTGAAACAATTATATTCTCCTTTTTAGTGCTTTCCCCTTAAGTGTTTTTTTTTAAGAGACATATTAACCTTGTTTAAAACAGCCTAGGGATTTTCAACATCTTATTATAAAATACCCTACTAGTATTTCAACTCTTTGAATAAACTATCTAGTTTAAATTTATCTTCAAATGTACAAGTGGTTTTAGTTTTAAGTCTGGGTCAGATAAAGATGGCCCTTTGATAACAGAAAACAGAAGAAAATTGAGTTTTCCCAAGTTGGCTAAAGTTATATTTTCAAATTTCTATTAACTATAAGCAGTATTTGCTTATGCAGTGTTACATTACATACATAATAATAATAACACTATCAACTGTCATAGCACTGAATTCTTAATTTTTCAAATGTCAAATTATTTTATACTAACTATTCAAGCTAACTTAATTTTCCATTATGCTGCTTGTTTTTCTTTCATTTTATCTAAACTCTTCCTAAATTATGCAGAAAATTTTACTTTTAAAATTGAAATGGAGATCTATGGTTATTTTTAAAGCAATGGATTGATGGGATATATTTAGGATTCTTTTGAGAAAAAGTAGCAGAATAATGCCTTTAAATTAAGGTATAGTATTTTAAACTGATGCATCATTATATTTCTGTTTTCATTTGAGCACATGTGCCAAGAACTAAAGAATCTGTTTTATTTTAGATAATAATACATTAGAATATAACCTTATTATATTTGCAAATGATTTTCATTTTCTGAACTCAGTGTTTAAAGGCTTATAAATGCCAAGATATTTTGGTCATAGTTAGTTTGTATGTGTGTGTGTGTGTATTACACACACACACAGACACACTAGTATGTTCACACATATATATACACACACATATACATATATATCATGTACCTATATAACTACACAATTTTGAACAAATTAATTCTTGAATATCTTTAGTATTTTATTTCTTATATAGGTTAGTTTATAAAATAAACTAAATTATCTGTTATCCTTCACTTACACACAAAAAAAATAATAACCAAATAGCATAAAAAGAATGTTTAACATAAATAACCAGAGAATAAATTTTTTTTTATAAAAGTACTTATTTAAATTACCCATTGATTAAAATACTGTTGAATAGCATCACTTTTCAAGTCATCACTAAGTACAAAATACCTTTTGTTTTATTTAGAAGTTCTAAAATTGTCAGGTATAATTCACATATTTTTTACCTTAAATTTGTATTTTTTTAAAATATATTTTATTGATTTTTTTACAGAGCAGAAGGGAGAGGGATAGAAAGTCAGAAACATCGATGAGAGAGAGACATCAATCAGCTGCCTCTTGCACGCCCCCTACTGGGGATGTGCCCGCAGCCAAGGTACATGCCCTTGACCGGAATCGAACCCGGGACCCTTCAGTCCGCAGTCCGATGCTCTATCCACTGAGCCATACCGGTCTCAGCTTAAATTTGTATTTTAAGTGAACCAAGAAATTAGTAATAGCCACTAACAAATTGCTTTAATTAAAATTAAATTCTGTAAGATTATATAAAATACATTATTCACTGTATTAGTGGTCTCTATATTATCTAAATTGAAGCAGTGTGACAATTGAAGTTATATTATGCTCAAATGTTATAAAGACTAAATTATCTTAGTGTAACACTGAAATGATAGGTATGCAGGTATATTAATCATACTAAATTTCATTTTAACATATTAATAACTTATACTAGAAAATTTAGAATATTTGTGAATGAAATTCCAGTTAAATCAGTATTTTTTATCTTAATACAAAAATATCATAGTTATCCCCCATCCATTGTTTGACAAGTTATCAATTGACTAACACTTGACTTTGCCCTTGTTAATTATGTTAGGATGAAGATTTCTTTTCTTGCATTAATTTTGATAACATTGACTTTTAGGCATGAACTAATCACATTTGTGGTTAATATTTTTTCTTCATATAGATCAGATATTTTGTTGAGGTTAATATTTTAAATAGCATTACACTTTGGTGGATATTTTTTCATATTCTTAGACCGATGAAGTATTTCTCGAAGCCCAGATTCAGAATATTACCACCTCACCCATGTTTATGGAGAAAGTTTCATTGGAGCCATCTATAATGTACAATGTAGCAGAATTAAATTCAGTCAACCAAGCTGGAGAATGGTAAGTGTGAATTACGAAGTGTTTATTCTTATTTTGAAAGGTGTGAACTCTTCTGGGTGGTTTTTAATTTTTTTGAGTTAGTAGACTTTTTTGATTTCCATAGGAAAATTGATTCAAAAGCAATTTCTCACTCAGAGTGTTCTAGTATTTACATATTGTTTTAATATGGCACATTTGTTACAATTGATGAACCAATATTGATGCTTATAACTAACCAAAATCCATAGTTTACATTAGGGCTCAATTTTTTGTGTTGTACATTCTGTGGATTTTGAGAAGTGTAATGACAAGTATCCATCATTATATTATTCAAAGTAGTTTCACTGCCCTCAAGATGCCCTGTGCTTTACCTGTTCATAAAAATAAAGATCCTTGTTATTTGCATTTTATGTCTTAACTATTTGAAGCATTGTTCTTTTAATTTTCATAATAATTCAGTGAGTTAAATGTGAAACCTTCATCTTATCCTGCAAATGATAAGAGGCATTGGAAGGAATGATGGAGAGATTAGAAATGGTGAGTGTTAAGAAGAAATAATCAGTCATTATCAAAAGGGAGCACATAGAAATAGATTATTGATTTTTTTTGTGGAAACAAAACAAATGTCTTTCTATAGGTAACTTAGAAAAATAAATAAATGTAGGTTTGGCATTAATATGGATAGGAAGGTAATAGCTGGAGAAAGTGCCTGACTTTCTTAAACAAAAGAATGAAAGTTTACTCTTATCTTACTATGTTGGTTAGATGCAGAAGAGTTCTTAACCTCCCATACCCCCACTGGAGAAAAAATTTCCATTCTCTTCCTATTATTTCAGTTCATTTAGGAAATAATTACTTAGTTTATAATATTATATTTCTTCTTGTTCTTTTTTTGTCTTAAGTTTTATATGTGGTTCCTTTTTCCCCAATTGACCCCCACTTCTCATTTTTAATCTTTTTTTTATAATTATAGAGAAGAGGAAAAGGATATTTAAAGTTTTTATCTTTATTGCATTTTTTCAGCTAATTGATACATATCCAATATTTTAGGTAATATATTGCATTCTATTATAAAGAATCTCAAGATTTTCCATATCAACAAAAATTAAACAAAAATAAATCCTTTTCATTTGTGTTGAAACAACTCACTTATTCTGTTATAGATCTTTGGACGGTAAATATTCAGTTCCTGTCAAAAGGAACAATCACGTGTTTTTTCTTTTAAAAGATGCTAGAGAAATCTCTCCATCTCTGTCTCCATCCCTCTCAGTGTTACTACATTTGGGTCAAGAACATATTTGCAGCCAATGGATACACGCCAGTATTTGTATTGCCTAAAGCCCAAGAAGGAGTTTGCAGAAAAAGCAGGCATCATTAAGGGGGTAACAGTAATCGGGAAATTGGATATAGTGTGGAAAACAAATCTAGGTGAAAGGGGAAGATTACAAACCAGCCAACTTCAAAGAATGGTGAGTCTGGGAAAAACTTCAGGTTTTGATGTGCGGGGAGGGATGGGTAGGTAGTTAGAACAACTCAAATTTTCCTAGGTGTACACACTAAAAACCAGAGCAATATAAAAGGCATTAATATTACTAGAGAATAAGAGATAAAAGACTAATAATTTTACTGATCTCTAGGGGGAAAAAAACTGGTATTGAGATAAATGGAAAATCTTCAGCTGTTCATTTATCCTTCATATGTGGTTTTTTCTTTACTTAACAAAATTTAAATTAACTGCTTATCCCTCCTAAGGTGATTCATACTCTCTGTTCACCTGACTTCCACTATATTAAAGTTTTTCTTTTTGCAATGTCCTGAAACTCTTACTACAGTCACCTACTCAGTTTATACCATTTTTAAGATGTTTAAAATCTGAATTATCAGCAACCTGTGTGAGTGCCACTAATGTGACCTTGTAAGCATTGGTTGGATACCTCATTTCTGCTCTGAGAATTGGGATAGCTACAGTCTTCCTTTCTTGTGTTAGAATATGCTACAGAATCCTCCCTTAGTGCTGAATATTACCTGCTTTGATATATTCTAAAATTAATTGTTCTTTCACTATCTGAAGTAATAATTTGAAAAAATCTCATTGGCCTATTTTTACTTTTTTCTTTATTGTTCAGTTTATTAATTACATTGTTTCCCCTTTTTTATCCCCCTATATCTCCCCTCCACCCTGTACCTATCCCATCCTCCACCCTCACCTCCCCCTCCCCAATGTCCTCTCCCATTGTTGCAAGAATTTTGTCCAATCTCTTGCTGTACTTCCCACAACCCTTTTCTCCCCAAGAATTGTCAGTCCATTCCCTCTCTATGACCATGTTTCTGTTATAGTCACCAGTTTATCTTGTTCATCAGCCTATCAATTCACTTGAGTTTTATGTTCATTTGTTGATAGATGTGTATTTGTTGTTCATAATTTATATTTTTACCTTTTTCTTCTTCCTCTTCTTAAAGAATATCTTTCAGCATTTCATATAATACTGGTTTGGTGGTGATGAAGTCCTTTAGCTTTTTCTTATCTGCGAAGCACTTTATCTGATCCTCAATTCTGAATGATAGCTTTGCTGGATAGAGTAATCTTGGTTGTAGATTCTTGCTATTCATTATTTTGAATATTTCTTGCCACTCACGTCTGGCCTGCATCGTTTCTGTTGAGAAATCCGCTGACAATCGTATGGGTGCTCCCCTGTAGGTAACCAACTGTTTTTCTCTTGCTGCTTTTAATATTCTCTCTTTATCTTTTGCTCTTGGCATTTTAATTATGATATGTCTTGGTGTGGTCCTCTTTAGATTTCTATATTTTGGGGTTCTGTGTACTTCTTGGGCTTTTAAGTCAGTTTCTTTCATCAGGTGGGGGAAGTTTTCAGTCACTATTTCTTCAAGTAGGTTTTCATTACCTTGCTCTCTCTCTTTTTCTGGGACCCCAATAATTCGGATGTTGGCATGCTTGAGGTTGTCCCAGAGGCCCCTTATGCTATCTTCAATTATCTGAATTCTTTTTGTTTCTTGCTTTTCCAGCTGAGTGGATTTTGCTTCTTTGTATTTCAAATTTTTGACTTGGTTCTTGTGGCCCTCTGGACTGCTTTTAGGACTTTGTGTAATATTTTTTATTTCAGTCTGTGTAAGCTTGATTTCTAGTTGGTCCTTTTTTTTTATCTGTGTGGGTCTGGTTCATATCCTCAGAGGTCTTTTTCATTTCCCTGAGGGTCTCATTCATTTCCTTGTAAGTATCATTCATTTCTTTGTAATTCTCATTCATTTGCTGGTTGGTCTTGTTTATTTCCTGGTAATTCTCATTAAGTTGATCGGCTTTTTGTAGGAGCCTCTTGAAAAGCCTTATAAGCGTGGTTTTGAACTCTATGTCTTGTCGTCTTTTCTCCTCCATTTCTTTCACACCTGATTTCTTTCCATGTCTCTGCATGGTGGCTGCTTTATGTGGTAGATATCTTCAAAGGGACAATGGCTCAGCCTCCCCAGTTACCTGAGGTTGTGCTGCATCCTTTATGGGTTGTACAGTATTTTTGAATTTAAACCCAGCTTTTTGTTGTTAGCCCTAGGAGGGTTTGACCTCCAGGCCAATTGGCTGTGAAGGGAGACTGTGTTCAGGTTGGATGGGCGGAGTCTCTGAGCTGCGCAGGTAGCGTCAGCGTCAGCTGCGTCCTATGCGTCGCTCGCGTGCTCGGGTCTCTGTTGGATGGGGATGGCTGCAGACACCTCCAAGAGAAAGCCGCTAGTCTCTTCCCCTTGCCAGACCACTCCGCCTTTCCCCAAATGTGCCTGCACACCAAAAGTCTAGCCCAGGATTGTAAAAATAAATGGTTTCCAGGACCAGGAGACAAGTTTCCAGGGGGCAAGTCGCGGGTTTGCGCAACCCTTTCTCTGAAACTCGCAGTTCAGGAGCCTCTGCCACGCCCCGCTTCCAGGGTGCGTCCCCCAGACCTCGGCCGGACCTCGCCTGGCACTGGGGGCTGGGGGATCCGGGCAGTGGGACGGACCTCGGCCGGACCTCGCCTGGCGCTGGGGGCTGGGGGGATCCGGACAGTGAGACGGATCTCGCCTGGTGCTGGGAAATCCGGGCAGTGGGACGGGCGTTGCTGCTCCAGCCCCAGCCCGTGCGCGTGCGACCAGGACGGCTCCTAACCTGTTTTCGTCTGAAAGACTGCGCTCCCGCCACTTCTGAGTCTCAGTGTCCCACCTCCACTCCAGTTAGTGGAGTTTTCATTCAGCCAGCTTTCTGGCGATTCTGGGTGCTGTTTGTTCGGCTGTTATGTTGTAGTTCCTAAATAGTTGCGCGGGGCAGAACAATAGGTGTTCACCTATGCCGCCATCTTTGCTTCTCCTCTCATTGGCCTGTTTTTAATGTGACAGTTAGCTATCGTCCTGCCATGGCATGTTCCAAGCTTTCATGTTTCTGTGGCCTATCCTTGCCCATGTGTTTTGTGAAAAGACAAGATTTTCTTCCTGGGTCATTTCACAGTGATCATCCTCTTTCTGTTTAGGCAGTCATCTTCCCTATTTAGAGCTATGGGTATATGAGCCACAGTATCTTTGGAAAGCATCCCTTTAAAATCAGACCTTCTGAAATGTCTTTACCTACGAGATTTATAGATCTTGAGGTCATTATAACTCTTCTTAACATGGAGTAATTACAGCAAAAACAGGCAGGGTCTGCAGTGCTGTTCTTTAGGTAGTAGCAGCAAAAGAAGTTAGAATGAAGAATAGAATAACTGAAAAATATTTTCTTCGAACATCATCTTGGAGACCCAGCAACTGTTGAGTGAATGTCCTACTGTGGTACTTTTTTAACAGTGGAAAGGTTTTTTTTAACACATGTATGTTAACTGTGTTGCTTTTTCTTTTAGGCTCCAGGTTATGGAGATGTTAGATTGTCTTTGGAGGCAATCCCAGATACCGTCATCCTAGAAGAACCTTTTCATATTACTTGTAAAATAACAAACTGCAGGTAATGCCAATGTTTGTGGGTGGATGTCCTTTCCTCCTCACCCACCTAAAGATAATTTTTTCCTTTTTTTTCTAAGTTATATTTTGTTTTTTAATCACAGTTTACTTTTAATATTATTTTGTATTGGTTTCAGGTCTACAGCTTAGTGGTTGGACAATTATATACTTCACAAAGTGTTCCCCCAATATTAGTGGTGCCCACCTGACACCATACATAGTTTATTACAACATATGGACTATATTCCCTATGCTGTACTTTAAAACTACCACTTTGAACTTCTTAATCCTAAAAGAGAATTTTTAAGTCTTTTAAATATGTTGTCACCTTTTAAGTTTCCTGTTGACATGTAGCTGATGTTGATGTTGAATACTGTACTTGTTCATGTGGTACCTGTACGTTACATATTTTTTAGGTTGTGCTGCATTAGGCAGTTGATGTATTTGATTACATTCATGCATTATACCCGATGAGGTAGGTATTAATTATTCATAGTCTATGAAAGAGCAAACCAACTCAGAGGTTAAGGAACTTGATTTAAGCTCAGAGAGCTAGAAAAGATGGAGTTAAAATTTGAAAGTGGCTGTGTTTGACTTCAAAGTCCATATTATTTTCATTGTTTACACTTCCATCACAATTCACAGCACGAGATAATAGGTTCTTATGGAATAATGAATTACAGATTTAATGTAACAAGACAGATTTTTCTGAGCCATACTTACACCTAGGGCTATATCTTTAGTATTAAGAAAGTAAAAATAGGTTATGAATTTAATATAAGGGATAACCATAGATTAGAAAACAGGACTTTGATAATAAAGTGAAAGTATAATCTAGTTACTAGAAAGCAGAGCCCAGAGCTTTGAAGCCAGAAAAACCTAGGATTAAATCCCAGTCCTATCACTTTTGCTACTCCATCTATTACTACTTGGTATTATTATTTGGGACCTTTTAGTAATATTGCAGTGATGATTGTCAGCCTTCACTGTGTGAATGTATAATCCTTTCTAATCCATTTTCATTTCCACCTTATAATATTTGAGGGAGATAGGAAATCCTTCAAAACTTCAAAAATATCTGCTTCTCCTGTGAAGCCACCTAGACCCTCCCATGCACAGTTGATCATCCTTTTCTCTCTTACAGCAAAGTTTAATGCAGTTTTTTTAGTAACACTCATATATTGCTACAATTACTAGTCTTTTCCTCGCTAGATTGTGAATCATTCAAGGAAAGGGCCATATCTTACCCAGTATTGTAAATGCAGTGCCGACCACATCGGAGGAGCTCAGCAAACAATACACACAGGGCAGATTTTACAATGGGGCTTTGGATTTGTTTGTTTGTTTGTTTGTTTGCTTCTTTTGCGATTTTTGTGGCATAGCAAATCCATTATTGACCAAATAACCAAATGCTATCAACATAGTTTCTGGGTTTTTGTGAAACTTAATGCGAAAATTCATGTAGTGCCTCTAACCTGTCTGTGGCACAGTAGACATTTTAAATGTTTATTTAGGAGACAGAGACCTATAAAAGCTAAGGACCATTAAATTGTTATATCTAAAAATCAATAAATTAAATTTTAATAAATATTTTAAAATATAGAGCCAACTATGGAAAAAAAAAAGATAAGAGTTGAAGATAGTCATGAATGGTGATAGAGTGTTTTTCATTATGAGCCTTTGGTTTGTGTGTTTTTTTTAAACAACATGTTTTTATTAAAAGTTATTTTAACTTAAGCCGAACTGATACCAATTGTAAGCAGAAGCAAGCTTTTTACGTTAACAGTGAACAGACCTGAATAGTTTTTACTTCTTATAAGTCTTTTCAGTCATTTTCTGTGTTATCTCCATGGTAAAGAAACATAAATAGGACAAGCACTGGGCCAGACTCAGTTTGGCGTTCTGTTTCCTGCGGATTGCCTTACAGAAATAGGAAGGATGCATAGCACTAAGATTAGACACAGATGTTTGGAGTCTCCCAGAGAAGTGGTACAGTTGTTAAAGTGGCAAAGCAGGGAGCCAGGTGACTAGTAATAGGACCAGAAGGCCAACAACCAGAAAGGCAAATTAGTCTCTGTGACACTTTAAACCCTAGAAGATGCTATCATAAGTGAAATAAAAATTGTGTATTTTAATTTGTTTCTGGCTTTTAATTCTCCTGGACACCCAGGAAACAAATTGAGGGGAAGTAATGCAAGAATATCCCATCCCTCTTGTGAAAGGAGCAAGATTTATTCCTGTTTTTCTGATTCCCTCAGCAGTGAAAGGACTATGGACCTAGTTTTGGAAATGTGCAATACCAATTCTATCCACTGGTGCGGCATTTCAGGAAGACAGCTTGGAAAACTGCATCCAAGTTCCTCTCTCTGCCTTGCCCTTACTCTACTGTCTTCAGTACAGGGACTGCAAGTATGTTACCTTTTCAATAATTTCAGTATTTGGGAGCTATTAACCCATCGTACTGTGTCCGTCCTTTCTCTAGTAATTACCGTTGAATGGAAACTTAGGCCTATATTTTTCTCTCAATAGAGCGTCTCCGGCTTAAGACTAACAGACACGTTTTTAAAGAGAACATACGAATACGATGACATCGCACAAGTCTGCGTGGTATCTTCGGCCACTAAAGTGGAAAGCTGAAGAAAATTTCCAATGTTACGCCTTTCATTGAGTTTACAGAACTTTCTGTATTTCACCTTTGTAAAATGATCAAGTCAACAGTAAAAAGAAGTATATGTTATTTAAATTTCTTTTATGTAAGTTAAAATATTAAATATTTGTTTTGAAAAGACCATCTACTGGTTTTATCTTGTGAGTTATATTCTCAAGAAACATTTGTATATTTTCTATACATATTCTTTTTGTTTCATTTAGATGACCATTGGACTTTGTTTTAAAAGCTCTATATTTGAGGCCATTTGTCCCTACCAAGTATCTAGACCAGTCATCAGCAAAATTTTTAAGTAAAGGGCCAGACAGTAAATATTTTAGGCTTTGCAGGCCACGTGGTTTCTATTGAAGATACTCCTACTCTTCCTTTGTGGTGCGAGAGCAGCCAGTTGGCCAACAGAGCACAGTGGGCTTTACAAATCAGACAGCCAGCCTGCTGACCTTGACCTTGGACAGTGGTCGGCAAACTCTTTAGTTAACAGAGCGGCAAACCACAGTTTGCTAGCCACTGACTTAGGAGATACAACTGTTTCTTAAAACTTAAGAATTTTTGTAATATTTCAGTTAAGTCCAGATTTTTCCTAGCTCCATAGTCAACAGAAAAAAGTTGTTTAAAACAACTGAGATGGTCCTCGAATAACTGTGTATTTACTAACAGAGTATGAATTCTTCTAAATTAGTGTATTGATGAGTTTCTGTGTTTGTCTGTACAACATATAAACCCGCACATGTCTTAAGTTTCAGTTTCCAACAGATCTTAGATTACTGCTTACTTGGTTAACTTTTAACTAAGAAGTTTAACTTTTTTCTAAGTCTCCAAATCCTGTTTTTTTTCCAATTTAAAAAAAAAAAGCCACTTATTTTCATAGGCATATTTAAAGGATTTCCAGCTTCTGATATTTGACTTTAAATTCTAAATCATGTATTATTATTATATAACTTCCTTTTTATATATATATATTTGGGACTTTTAAAATTTTTATACACATGACAAGATTTTACACCAAGAATAGTCAGTTAAATAGTACAAATTTACATTCATGAGGAATGTTAAAAAAAAAAATTCAACTAAAAAAAACCTCTCTCATAACTTTCTACCTCTGCCTATAATCACACTAATTTTACTTATGCCTTGAATAAAATATTGAAAAAGTTAAGATTGAAAACAACTTTACAACATGAGTGTAATGTTTCAATATTTTGTCAGGAAAATGAAAGGTTATGCTGTTAAATAAACACTTATTTTGGTAAGTGGAAATTTAAGGATGTCCTATTTAATAAAAGCCTAATATGCTAAGTGTCCAGTTCAATCAATCAAAGCATAATATGCTAATGATATGCTAAGGCTGCTCAACCACTCGCTGTGACGTGCACTGACCACCAGGGGGCAGACATTCCGACTGATAGGTTAGCTTGTTGTTGTGGTCCAGCCAATCAGGACTGAGTGAGATGGGCCAGACCTGCCCTGTAGCCCTCCTCTGGTCCCTCCCCAGCTGGCCAACTTCCCGCACCCCTCCACATCCCTGATCATGCACTGGTGGAGTCCCTTGGCCTGGCCTGCACCCTCTCACAATCTGGGACCCCCCTCAGGGATGTCAGAGAGCCGGTGTCGGCCCAATCCCATGGGCCAGGCCAAGGGACCCCAATGGTGCACAAATTCATGCACCGGGCCTCTAGTGTGTGTGTGTGTGTAAACTACAGGCCCAGTGCATGAAAATTCATGCACTGGAGGGGGAGGGTCCCTCAGCCTGGCCTGTCCCCTCTCACAGTCCGGGAGCCCTCAGGGGTGGGAGGCGACGCCCCCCATCATACCTCTGCTGCTATCATTGCCAGCAGTGTAAGCTTCGGCCAGTCCTGGTTACCTGAGCCTCAGGCTGGCCCTGGGTGGCATCCGAGGCTTGCCTGTACCTCGGTCCGGCCCTGCTTGCCTGAGCCTCAGTCAGTGAGTGGTGCAGGAAGACCCAAGACCCCTGGCAGGGCACATGGAGTGGCTGGCCTCACCCCTGCTGTGGGCATTGCCATCTTGTGACAGTGTGATGGTCAATTTGCAGATTACCTCTTTATTATATAGGATTGCTTAAATGTAAGAGTACATTAAGTCAAATACAAAAATTTTTCTTAAATGCATAATTATTTATTGCCATGACAAATTGGTCCAAAATGAATGCTATATTCTAAATGAGATTTTCCCCTTAAATTGGAGTAATAATTAATGAAATGTCTGTACAAGATAAAGTGTAAGCATTGTAAAATATCCCTCTCTTCCAAAATGAATAAGGTTGATTAAATGATTAATAAGACTTTATAACCACTGCACTGGGTATGTCCATGGTTTTTTAAGCATCTTCTCATGATCAAACCTTCAGTTTCACTCTGTTTCAAATTTAAAAAGTAGCATATAATGGGTCACTTGGAATCTGCTATATAATTTGATTTAATTACAAAGTGTCTTTTTACAAGCAATAACCTAGACATATATTGTTCATTCTTTAAATAAAAGATAATCTTATTTTAGAAAGGATCTGTTTAAACCACATTATAAAAACTAGGTAAACAGTTTGTTACATTAAATGAAAGTGTCATTTGCATAAAAAAGATATTTTACGTTTTATATAGCATCATAATAGCTACAGCTACTACAATGAAATGTGATTAATATAAGTCAGTTATTCCTAAGTAGACTGTATATAAAGATTTACCTTAATGCCCTGTTTCAGATAAGCAAGAATAATATATTTGGGGCATTTCTTACAATTTTATGAATAGCTAGCACAATCCAACTACACAAAATTTTATTGAAATGCAGTGATTCCAAAGTGAAGGAGATAACTGAGCAAAATGGCTTGAATCAGATGGAAATCCAGGTGAGGGAACTGCTATCATTTAGAATGAATTTGGTATGGGTAGTATATTAACAAAGAAACAATTTAGGAGGTAAAATGGAATAAATACACCAATTCCTATTACTTATTGTAAATAAGTAATCTTCACAGCAGATATTAGCATATCAAGACATTGATTTAAAGGGTTCTGCTTATATGTCTGATTTTGGTATCAGAGTAATAGGTATGTAAAATGAGTTGTGAGGTACTTCTTCCTTTTCTATTTTCTGGAAGATTGTGTAGTTTGGGATTATTTCTCTCTTAATTTTTTGATAGAATTCCCCATTGAAATTGTTTTGTTTGGGATTGAAGCTTTCTTTTCTGGAGGATATCTGTTTCTTCAGTGAGCTTTAGCACTTTCTATCCTACAAGGAATTTTTAAAAAATTAATATTGTTGAATATATCGACCTAAAGTTGGTTGTAATATTTTCTAATGATCCTGCAGAATTTTCTAATGTCTGCATTGATATCCCCTCCCTCACCTCTTGACATTGTTGATTTGTGTGTTCTCTATTTCACTAGTCAGCTAAAGGCTTACTAGTTTATCAATCAGAAAGCATTTTTTTAATCCTCACCCAAGAAGTGAAGATATTTTCCATTGATTTTTTTAGAGAAAGTGGAAGGAGGTAGAAGAAAAACATTGATGTGAGAGAGATACATCAATTGGTTGCCTCCCACATGCGCCCCGACTGGGGAGTGGGGATCGAACCCAGGTACGTGGCCTTTACCAGGAATCAAACGCGGGACCCTCTCATGCGGCAGTCGCCAACCGGTGGCCCATGAGGTCTGAAAGGTTGGTCACAGCTGCTCTGGTGCCAGGCTGACACTCTAACCACTGAACACACCAACCGGTTGGTGTGTTCACTGGTTAGATGCACTCAAGATAGCTATGCTGGAAACTTTTTCTTAACACTGGATAACAGTGTCTGATTTTTAATTAAGGATCGGCTTTGCTTTTTTTCATCAATGTCATCACATTCATGTAATTAGTCCTTCTGTATAATCCTTGGACACTAGGAGCTGAATTTATGAAAAATTAAATTGGTTTTAGGTGGAATAGAGATTTAATTCAGAGGGCCTATGACTTAAGTCCCTCTTCTCTGGACAGAACTGTAGGTTCATGTAGGTCTTCATTGTGGCCTAATCCCAGAGTGGGGATCAGGTAATGCTGGTGTAATTGAGGAGAAATCTCTAACCTAGTACTGTTTAAAATGGTGCTTCCTGGGCCTCTTTACAGGACCTATTAAATAAACATTGAAAGAGTCGTCCTGAATCTGCATTTTCAGCAAATAAACCAGGTGACTCTTAACAGTGAAACTATGGAACTACTACTCTAATGTCACAAAGGGAAAGAGAAAAAGTTGGTTTTTAAACTTTATTCTCTTTTTAGGAGAATAGTTCTAATAAGGCCCTGATTGTTACCAATATTACTAATTTAATATTACATTCTTTTTCAGTTTTTTCTCACAACACTTGCAAAAAGAATTGTGTGTCTGCCCAACTTTACCTATTTCATAATTAATAAAAGAAATTCCAATTAGAACAGCCTCCTCCACTATAGGTAGAGCCGTGCCATTAATACCGACAATGCCACTTCTCTCCACTAATATGTATTCCAATTTAAGTGTAATATTTTAAATCCCCTGTTATGTTTAAGTTGCATCAAATTAAGCATAAAAGCAGCATGCCAAACCAAATCATAGCAGAGGATTACATGAACAAACACTGTTAATGACAGATGCTTTCTGTAATCCATCAAGTAACTGAGGGTTTTTTTTTTTTTTTAATCAGTGTTTAGGGGCACATAATTAAATGCCACTTAGAAAATCCTTAAGAGCTAAGCCATTGGCTTACTTAAATGTAAGTATATTTGAGAGTTTTCATGGTAAGGTCACCGCTGGGAAAGTTGTGCTAGTTAAACTGAATAGTTATACAACTGGCCTAACCAGTACCATTAAGGATTTCTAAATGTATTTTATTATGTTATGTACATAGTATAATTAGCCATGCTAATGTTATAAATACCAAACTACAAGCAAGATTCATTAAAAACTATGCAAAAACCTGAGCATCCTTACCTACCTTCACTTTCTATACATTCACAGCATCTATTCTTCCTTTTCAAAACAACCCTTCCACCAAATTCTGCTTCCCACCAGCTCTGATGCCTCCCTGCCACCCAGTAAAATAAGCAGCATTAAAGACAGCGCTGGCTCCTATGACATATATTCATCACTGATGGCGTTATCAAGACTAAACCCAGAGAGCAAAGTTCTCTCCAGACGTGCTGCTCATCGGCAAGCACGTTGCTCTCAACCCAGCATGTGAAACCTTTCCTCTGGGTCATCTTCCCTCTAGAAAGTTTGCTGAAGGGACCTGGGAGCCAGAGCACTCACCAATAAACAGCCTTACTGCTATTAAGTCTAGCATACAAATATGACGATGAAGATGTGAAAATGAAACCCTGTTGAGTGACCGTTTACAAAGGAGTCACGTTACGTTGAAGTCTGTGATAAACCTATTGTCTAGACAGATTTATTCTGTAGGTTTTTTGTTTTTGTTTTTGGCCACTATCTACAGCAAACCTTTCAGAACAGTAACCGTTCGCAGTCTAGAATCCGCGATCTAGAGTCAGGAGTGGTCTTCCGTGCTGCTGCTGAATGACCTGCTCCGGATGTGATTTCTCAGTTGCTCTATGAGTTCAGGATTCTGTTGCTGTATCTGCTGAGCAAACTGCTGTCCCCTGGGAGGGAAAAAGCAAAGTGGTGTGAATTAGGGAATTCCCAGCCACACAATACCCATAAAAAAGAACTGCAAAGGATGTGGGTGCTACTCAAAGGACACTTCTAGAAAGAAGTTTTAGAATCACAACTGTAGTATCCTTACGTTTACCATTGCCTCCACATTACATTATTAAAAGGCACTGTTCTTTTTTTTTTAATTTATTGATTTTTTTTTTTAATATATATTTTATTGATTTTTTACAGAGCGGAAGGGAGAGGGATAGAAAGTCAGAAACATCGATCAGCTGCCTCTTGCACGCCCCCTACTGGGGATGTGCCCGCAGCCAAGGTACATGCCCTTGACCGGAATCAAACCCGGGACCCTTCAGTCTGCAAGCCGACGCTCTACCCACTGAGCCAAACCGGTCTCGGCAAAAGACATTGTTCTTTATAAGAAGGAAAATGCCCAAGCCAAAAAGGTCCTGGATTGAGTGAGTACAACCCCCTCTAGTGCCTAACCACGAATAAACAAAGGGTCCAAAAGTATATGCTTTTATTGCGTGTGCTAAAACATATTACAAGGTATTTGCTCTTGTAGTCAAGTGTTAATAGTCTCCCATATGACAGGATGGTACACCCATGTGAGGATGTGTATAGAAGTCCCTGAACAGAACTAATTTTTAAAAAGTTAAGAGAAATTTAATACGGATTCCTGATGCGTGACCCTCAATTGGGAGCGTTAGACATTGCTATAATTGTGCCACTTAAAGATCATTCTAAAAATGCAATGTTGTAAATGGAGTCACAAGGCCACAATTACAAACAGTAAATAATACTTGTGGCTTCGGGTAAAATCTTCAGTGACAGCATCACACAGATTCAAAAAGCAGACTATTTTAAACAACTTGGTTGGAAGTGAAGGAAATGAGGCGATGCAAGGAGTTCATCTAGTGATGACATGCACTGACAAGTTTGGATAAAATTCTGTCCTAGATTGAACATTGGTATATATGTAAAATTTGGTTTTGAAATATATGTGTTTACCTAAGTCAATGCAGATTTTGAGTAGCTACTTGACTTTAATCTCCATCCTTGAGTAGCTATTTCAAATCTGCTGAAAAACATTTTCTTGAGTGCAGGTCTAGATTCTTGCCCTTCAGTCTGAAAATTCCAACTTATAAACTACTTTTAAATTTAATAACTAGTGAGGCCACTGATACTAAAGAAAGCCCCTGCCTCCACTGGCTTCTCGGTGGTTAGACCATCAGCCCGAGGACCAAAAGGTTGTGAGTTTGATCCCAGGTCAAGAGCACATAAGTCTGTTACAAGCTTGATTCCCGGCCCATGTCAGGCTGCATGCAGAGGACATCTAATCAATGTGTCTCTCTCACATTGGTGTTTCTCTCCCTCCACCTTCCCTTCCGCTCTCTCCAAAAATCAATGGAAAAAGGTCTTAGGGAGAGAACTTAAAAAAAAAAAAGCCATGATCCCCTCATTTTAGAGACAAATTATAAAACATAAAATACTTTTAAAAACTATTTCTATTTTAAATACAGAAAAACTGTAAGACCAACGCTTTTTTACTATTTCTATTTCAAGTAACACTTACGCTTGGATGAGGCTAGACAGGTCAGTTAGGCCCCCAACTCCAGCAGCAGGTCCCCCAATGGCATTTGTCATCATTCCTGACATTCTAGAATAGGCAAGAGGTACATCACTGGGTTGGCATGTAGTCTTAACAAGGAGGATTACTTGCCAAGGAAAAGAATTAAATATACCCACATCATGTAGAGTATTAGGCCCATGGTCGGCAAACTGCGGCTCATGAGCCACATGCGGCTCTTTGGCCCCTTGAGTGTGGCTCTTCCACAAAATACCATGGCCTGGTCAAGTCTATTTTGAAGAAGTGGCATTAGAAGAAGTTTAAGTTTAAAAATTTGGCTCTTAAAAGAAATTTCAATCTTTTATTGTTGATACTTGGCTCTGTTGACTAATGAGTTTGCCAACCACTGGATCGTTAGACTAAATGTGTGTGACTTTAAGTGCCAATTACTGGCCGTCTAGGTAGTTTTATCATTTTGGAGCTGATGTGCTCAAATTAGGAGCCTGCAAGTAGAAGGGAGGAAATGTAACATGCTCTTTCTATATACTTACAGCTGTTGAACTTGAGGATTCTGCATTAAACTTGCTGCCTGGAATTCAAAAATGGCATTTCCCATTAAAGATAGTTAATATTTAGGGATCCTTAACAAAGACTTCTTTTTTAAAAATCAGAAAAATGAAAGCCAAACCATGTGGGTACTTAGAGTTTTAGTGTGCTATACAAAGTGAATGGGAATGTAAAAAAGGTACTAGAAAATGGTGGCATTTAAAATACGTTGCAAGGGTAGAGAGACTACAAACAGGATAAACTACAGATATTCGCGGCAGTATACTTAATTACTACTGATCAGATCAATAAAGCCAAATGGAGAAACAGAAGCTTGAAAAATATAAAGCCTCTCCTACACTGGAGAGGCTTCACTTCAAGAGAGTACTGTAAGAGATGTGGCCTGATTCCATGGGGTTAGTAGTTCCCATTCCTGCCATGCTGAGGAGTTATATTTATACACACATATACATTAAAACCATATTTTGAAAGCATAAATTTTTTGCCTCAAATTTTTAGTCAATATGCACGTAAATTTTTAATTGAGTCTAAATCTGTGTAGACAGTAGTAACTCCAATAGCTGTCCCCCAAAATCCTCTTATCTCTATCAACCTGACCCTTTTTAAGAATGTCACTCAAAGTGTTTTTAAGCCCCACCCTCTGCACCTCCTCTATGACAGTCTCACACCTCACTTCAAGCATCTTGAGGGCTAAGCTGAATTGGAAACTAAAATCCATTTTCACATCCTACTACAACAGCATAACCTGAGGCCTAGATATGGGTAATAATGCTCAAAAATGTCACAAAAACCTATAAAGAGACATACATTTGCTGGTTAGGTAGCAAGATCATCTTAAATTTGGCCTCAATCCTAAGACTCAAGAGTCACTGAATTACTTGTAAGTCACTTTAGCAAGTATTTCTCTGGTAGAAAAAGCAAGTGGTGGCTTTCCCAACACTTCATCGAGGATCAGTGACTAAATAACTACTGTCTATAAAAACTTCAACTATCAACTTTAAATTACCAAGTGCTACAAACCTACCAATTGTTCAAAAAAACTTTTTTATCTCACTAGGAGTGCACCGTCTGTATTTCAATTCAGCTGAAGATGTGGTGGATGCAAGGCATTTTATGAAGGAAACAAGGAAGTATTACTGCCTTCCAAGGGCATAGCGTCTGGTAGACTAGTTCTCAGCCAGAAGTATACAGCCTCCCAAGGAGCTTTATGTGCCTAGGTAACATCCTTGACCTGCTGCACCAGGATTTACACATACTGGACCAGACCATGTGTGTTTTCAAAACGTCTATAAGTAATATTGTTGGTTTGAAGCATGGAGTTTATAAATGAACTAGAAGCCTAGTGCATGAAATTCATCCATGGTGGGGGGAGGGGCCCCTCAGCCTGGCCTGCACCCTCTCACAATCTGGGACAGCTGGCTCCTAACTGCTTGCCTGCCTGCCTGCCTGATTGCCCCTAAGCACCTCTGCCTCAGCCCCCACTGCCAGGGCTTTGTCTGGAAGGACATCTGGAAGGTTGTTCAGCTGTCTGGTCTAATTAGCATATTATACTTTTATTATTATAGATTACACTAATAATTTTACTAAAAATTAACTAAAATAAAAAGGAAGCAAATAATGCTGAAAGAGCATAGGGAACCACAATAACCAAATCCTCAGACCTCAGTTACTAGCTATCTTCCTAGGGCCATCCTATCTAATAAAATAGTAATATGCAAATTGACCATATCCCCTATCAAGCCATGCCCACAAGCCAATCAGGAGCTGGGGTGGAGCCAGCCAACGAATGCGTGGCCAGGGGACGGGGCCTACGTGGCCAGGGCTGTGGGGAGTGGGACTGAGTAAGCCAGGGCCAGGGGAGGGCAGGGCGTTGGGGGGCAGGGCCAAGGCAGCCAGGACCGTGAGGGTGGGGCTGAGGTGGCCAGGGCCATGGGGGGAGGGGCTGAAGTGGCCAGGGTCATGAGGGGCAAGACCGAGGCAGTCAGGGCCGGGGTGGGTGGGGCCAAGGTGGCCAGGGCCAGGGTGGCTGGGGGGAAGGCCCGGGCCGGGGGGGCCAGAATTAGGGGGGCCAGAATCAGGTGCCATCAGCCCCACTGCAGGGCAATGTCTGGGTGCCCAAGGCCTAAAGCCTCAGCCAGAGGCTTTAGGCCTTGGGCAGGGTGGGGGTGAGTGGTCAGTAGGACATCCTCTGAGGGCTCCCAGTATGTGTGAGGGGGCAGATTGAGCTGAGGGATCACCCACCCCCAGTGCACGAATTTCGTGCAACGGGCACCTAGTTTTCATATAAGAGTGGTCTTCAACCCTTTGTAAACTTGCAGATCCCTAGGCCAATCAATTGAAAAATATGGTTCTCTCCCTAAAAAAAAAAAAAAGCACATATCCATAGGTACACAAGTTTTTATATACAATTTCATGGGACCCATTGGTTTCCTGAAGTCTATCCATGGCTTTCTCACAAACAGGTACACAGGCGGGTTAAAAATCTCAGCCACAGCATTACATCACCACCCTATTACCACCACCACCACTGGCACTACAAAAGCTCCCTTATTTGTTTCTAAAATGTGTTAGAACTTTATTGCTTCATGAAAAACAGATCCAGCAAAGCAGAAAAGGAAATATACTTACCATACTAATGAAGGCTGGATTATTTATTAAGCTAGTCATGTCAAAGCTGAATCCAGTTCCTGTCTGTAAAAGAATTATATATGAGGATTATTCTAACCACTGCAATCTGATTACAATAAATTGTGTATGAAACAAAATATTTCACTCATTCAGCATTAATAACTCACAGGACTGGATACCTCTCTTAATTTCTGTTCTGCTATTTTCAGATTCGACTTATAGGAATCATTTTCAGGGTCAAGATCTAATGCCTTTTGATAACTTGTAACTGCTTCTTCAAATTTATTCATGGCAGTGAGGGCCAGCCTGAAAAGGATAAAGGTATAAGATACATGGTTAAAGAATATCAAGATTTTACAAACACTGTCAAACAGCTGTCTTCGTATTCAACCAGAATCCAAATTACACTTAATTTAGTCATTATACTATGGTCCACAGGCGTATCATTAAAATTCCTTCTATTTCCAAGATTCTGTAAGTCTGGACTCTCCATTCTGCTTGCTGACTATCTTGGCTAGCTTATATTAACCATGAACTTAAAGCTTAGGAATGAACCTTACCTACCCCCCTTCCATCTGTGAAATAACTTGTTTTATGAATGATTAAGCTGCACATAGATGTTAGCTAACTAACCGTCCTGTGGTCATGTAACTTTATGGTGTTAAACTCATTTTAAGGACTCTGAACTAGATTTGTGCTTCAGAATGCCAACTCTCTTCATACGTTCTAGCAGAGACACTAATGAGTCACGATAAATATCAAATTTTTATTAAAAAATAAAAATAGGCTGTGGGGCACTCCTGAACAAGACATGTTAGTTGTTAAATAGATAAAATTAGCACCCTTTACAACTTAAGACATTATTACCTCAGTCACAGAGTTAGTTATTAAATTTTTATTTTCCTCCGCCTAGTTAGAATGTATTTATTGGAAAATTACTTCAGAACTAAACAATAATGGTATAAATGGAGATATAGTATTGAGGTTTTTGTTTGTTTTTAACACACTAAGTCGGCTGGCTTACCTCACAGATTTCCAATCTGGATAAAATACTGTGCCTAACCACAGAAAAATTCTCAGACCCTGATTAGTTTTCTACGAGTCAACCTGAAAGATGCTTCATCAAAGTCCTCAGTTAATCAACAGTCAATAAATGTTTACTGAAGCCTTACTTTGCACCAGACACTATTTTAGATTCCACAATGAAAGACGGTAAAGTTCTTGAATTTAAGAAAATGTCATTCTACCTGGGGAAAACAAGCTATAAATATGCAAAGAAAAAATAGTAATATTAAAGAGAATGAATAGGGCAGCTGCTCAAAGGCAGCCACGCTAAGAAGACCTGAATGATGAGAAGAAAGCAGGCATATGAAGATCAGGGAGTAGCATGCTAAATAGAAACAGCAGCAGACACAAAGGCCTGGGAACCAAGCCAGCGAGCGAGGTATGCTCCGAGAGCAGGACAAAGGCTGATGAGGAGCGAGCATAGAAAGCAGTGTGGAAAGAGGTGATGTCAGGGAATGATCAGGTGCCAGATATTACAGAACCATGGTTTGGAGTCTGAGTTTTATTCTAGTTGAAGTGGAGTGACATGACCTGATTTATGCTTTGGAAAGCTCTCCCTGACTTTTCTGCAGAGGATCAACATGGGGTGTTAGATGGAAGGGGAGGAGGGTGGAAGGGAGGGGAGAAACCAGTTAGGAAGCTGCTGTGGTAGCCTACGTAAGAGATGGCAATTTGAACTAGTGTTATTAGCAAGGTAGCAATCATGCTTCAATTTAAGATATGTGTATATGGAAACTAGAATTAACAGGACTTGCTGACAGATCTGTCAAGTATAGTAAGAATGAAGGATGACTCCCAGGCTTGACCCAAGCACTGGTAGGTGAATGATGGTAACATTTCCTGAGATGAGAAAGACTAAAGAAGGAAATAAGAGTCCTGTTTGGGACATGTTAAATTTAAAATGCCTATCTATAATAATACAAGTGTAATATGCTAATTAGACTAGATGACCTTACGGATGTCATTCCAGATGTCCTTTGGCAGGGCTGAGCAGAGATGGTTAGGGGCGATGAGGCAGACAGATGAGCAGTTAGGGGCAATGAGGCAGGCAGGCAAATGATTAGGGGTTATCAGGCAGGTGAGCAGTTAAGGGCGATCAGGCAGGCAGACAAGCAGTTTAGGAGCAATCAGGCAAGTGGTTAGGGGCAAGTAGGCAGGCAGAGGTGGTTAGGGGTGATTAGGCAGGCAGAGGAGTTAGGGGCAATCAGGCAGGCAAGCGAGCAGTTAGGGGCAATTAGGTAAGTAGGTGAGCAGTTAGGGGCAACCAGGCAGGCAGGCAGAGGAGTTAGGGGTGATCAGGCAGGCAGACAGAGGAGTTAGGAGAGATCAGGCAGACAGGCGAGCAGTTAGGAGCAATCAGGCAGGCAGGCAGAAGAGTTAGGGGTGATCAGGCAGGCAGGCAGGCAGAAAAGCGGTTAGGGGTGAACAGGCAAGCAGGCAGTCGAGTGGTCCCAACTGCAAGAGGGATGTCTGACTGCTAGTTATCCCCTGAATTGCAAGAGGATGCAGGCCAGGCTGAGGGAGCTGGCCCCCCGCCCCGAATCCCCCTACCCATACATGACTTTTGTGCATCAGGCCTCTAGTTAAACATATAAACAGATGAAAAAAAGTTAATATGATATGGAATTCAGACATGTAACTTAAAACATATAGTAAATTAAGAGATCTATCAACATATGGTGTTGAAACAAAATATGGAGTTGATTCTCATTATTCAGAGTAGTTATGCTCTATAAAGTCCCCACAAACACTGATTTAACAAATATTAAGCAATCATTCCTAGGGGAAATACAGGGTTAGGTTCCTGTGAGGTTTTGGTCACAATGTTCTAATCAAATGATCAATACATAATCTTCTTTTATGTGTGATTCTGCTTAAGGAAACCTTTCATTAGTATCATACTGACAGCCAACAGCCCTCACTCATGCCTGAACAAAACTTATCTGATGTGTATGTTTTCTGAAAGGCACATTACAGCCTTCTTGCACTTAGGAGCACTAGACAACCCATCAGTCTCTATTTAGGTCCATTGTAAACTGGGACACAACAAAAGACACAAAAATGCAAAAAATATCTCATTAAATAAACCGCAAAAAGGACACTCCTTTACAGCATGAGAACTGAAACACAAAGGCAGAGTATCGCCTTATGCACCTCAGCTGAGACCTTGCAACATCAGATGACGCAAATTTTTCACCACACTGTGAATGAACACAAAAGCACAGTGACTTGATTTTGGGGTTATCAAACATTTTTTAGCAAGTAAGAGAATTCATAAACACAGAACCCATGAATAACTTTAAGTGGAATTTGAAGGCATCAGACCGGACAAAATCAGGAAAGATAATAGACAGACAACAGCCTCAGAGGAGAGGACAGAGCTCCGAAGGGCACTATTAGTTAGAGGTGGTGGAAAAGGAAGATGCAGTAAGGGAGACTGGGAAAGAACTTCCAGTAAAGTAGGAGGAAGAAGTCATAGAAGCCTAGAGTATGAAGTGTTTCCAAATAAGTTAATCATGCAATATACTAAAAGATGGATAGGTGAGGATACAGAACTGCCCTTTGGCCTTAGCACAATATGAACGATTGGTCACCTTGAATAGAGCTCTCAGCTGAGTGATAAAGAATGAGCTGAAGAGAGACCGAGAGATGAGGAAGATGAGACAGGAAGTACAGACTGCTATCAGGGGCTTTGTAGAGAAAGGAACTGACAAATGATGTAGCTGTGTGCAAGGATGGTTCCAAAGGATGATTCTCTGATGATTTCACATGCAGTCATTATCGCTGTACAGACAGGAAAACTGGTGTTGCCAAAGATAAAGCAGATGATTACAAATGGAAAGCCCTAGAGAAGGTACAAAGTGATGAAATCTAAAGCATGAATGAAGGCACCAGTCTTAGATAAGAACCCTTCCATTCTAACAGAAGAAAAGGCACTCGGTGTAGATACAAATGCAGGTAGATCAGTGGATTTGGAAGCAGGAAGATGAGCTATTTTTCTTCTAAATGCACCCATTTTCTCAATGAAGTATAAAGTAATATCATCAGATAAGAGTACCATGGAGGGTGTAGAGGAAATTTGAAGAGAGAAGAGTAGGTGTGAAGCACTCAACTCAGAGTGGTAAGGTGAGCTTAGAAGGAATTATCTATTAGAACTATATGAAGTGAGTCAACTCATTATGGCTATATGATTTTCTCCACCAACCATCCATTCTTCATACAACTAATCATCTCTCGCCCAAGTCACAGAAGTTGCAGTCATTTCCTCACTCGGTGTTATATTTATCTTCTTGTTAGTTGAAAAGATGCAATATTAAGCAGGAAATTCAAAATCAAGCCAGTAAGAACAGCATATCTGATACAACTTGGTGTTATTTTGAACGTTCTCCCAGAACTTACCCCATTCTCCCGTAGGCCTTGCTGTATTTTGAATCAATTGCAATTGCTTTCTCACAATCCTTTATTGCATCTGTGTAATGACCTAATTTACTCTGAGCAGCAGCCCTAAGGGAAAAGAAGAGATTTTTTTTGTTACAAGCATCCTTTAAGGCACTAACTTAGATTTTCAGATTCTAATACAACATTTTCCTTGTCCCAATTTATATATCACTCCCAGGAAACATCTAAATCAAACTGTCTTAAGAAAATTCTACAACAAATGAAAAAAAAACGCAGAAACAAAATTCAGAGAAATTATGAAAGTTGCATTTCATTGTTTGCTTTGCTATAGAAAAGACAAAATATGCAAGCCATACAACTGATCTACTTACTTATTGCCTTTTTAATTTGCCCAAACAGAAAACTGAGAATGCTAGGACATTTGGGATTATGAAGGAGGCACAGAGAGTGACTGGCTGCTGTGAATGGCTATTCAGAGTGTTGTGCTGTGAAATGATGACTATACTAGAAATATTAAGATCACCAGACAAGTCTAAATTGAAAAACCCAATGTAACCAAGTGTCTAAATCTGGCTGTAAATTGAGGATGACAATATATTCCATCTACTTAGATGGAATATGTATTCCAGAACAATTAAGGACTTTTTAATCCCTTCCAGTTTATCTCTAGCAGACTTTCTGGAATAAAGTCTGGGACCTAACAATGTAATGAAGCCCCTCACTACCCCTCCACACAATCCTGAGAGTAGACAGTTCTGTTTCCCTTGTGTAGCACTGACTTCAATCCTCTGGGCCACAATAAACAAGTAGCATTTCTGTTCAACACACATGTCCTTCAAGCTGAAAAGTTCCAAACTGTCTCCTGCCCTGCATCCCACTTCCATCCCATTCATTCTCCCTACTAAATATCTCTATTGAGGGCTTGCTAAAGCACAGACACTTTTCTAGACATAATAGATAGAGCAGTAATTAAAATAATATTCCTGTCCTCAATAGTGCTTAGATTCCTGGGTTGAGGTCTAACTCTTTGTTAACCTTTCTTCTACAGTATGTCTAAGACCCTTACTTCTCAAACTAAGATTCTAAAATTTCGGGGAGTGGGGGAGAGGGAATAAACAGTTTCCTTTGCTTCAGTTAAAAAAAATTACATGTGAAAATACAGAATTCAACAAACCTGTTTTGCTAGGTAATGTGGAAAAGAGGTATAGGGTTATTTGACTGAATATTCAATGCAAACTAATAGTGTGACAAGGATGACCATTAAAAGAAGAGATATAAAATTTATCACTTTCAAATAATTAGAAAGAAAATGAAGTAAAAACAATTCAACCAACACAATAAAAGGCGCGCGCACACACACACACACACACACACACACACACACACACAGGTAAGGGGAAGGAAAAGAAGTCAAAAAAATAAGTTAGCAGAAAATAAAGTAATAAGTAATCACAAAGTTGCCTAGATGAAAAGTGGATTCTCAAGTGAAAACTGGATTCTCAAATTGTATACTTAAGATATCACTTAAAACATAATCAGCCCAGCTGGCAGGGCTCAGTGGTTGAGCATCGACCTAGGAACCAAAAGGTCACAGTTGGATTCCTGGTCAGGGCACATGCCTGAGTTGTGGGCTCAGTCCCCAGAATGGGGCATGAAGGGGCAGCCAATCAATGATTCTCTCTCATCATTGATATTCCTCTCTCTCTCTCTCCCTTCTCCTCTGAAATCAATAAAAATATATTTTTAAAAAAACCACATAATCACATATGGGTTGAAGTTTAAAGAAGATAGGAAAAGAAAATCAGGCAAACTGAAAACCTAGCAAAAGAAAACTGGTATAGACATACCAGGCATAAGGCAAAGAGCATTATTAAGGATAGTCATTCTTTATTGATCATCCTTTTTTGTTTAATTTTAAGGGAAACCTTTACATGGCTCAGAAGTCAAACCTATATTAAAAGTCTTTCATCCTCTAGAGGATTGGTGGGAATAGGGTAGATGGGATAGAAATGGGAATGAGACATCAGAAAGGATGAAAAAGAAACCTTCATAATGAATAAAACAGAAACAAATGATTCTAACTGGATATTAAAAAAAAAAAGTTCAAGCACAGTACTTTGAGTGTATATCCTTTAGTGAGATATATTCCAAGGACAAAAAAAATTTTTCAAAGAAATTCTGCAGTTTACTCAGACTGACTAGTGTTGTAGTGTTGGTCTAATACCAACTGGAGGGTAGTGAAATTAGAGCTGGTGAGTAAAGATACTGATGAGTTGGAAAGCAGGGTTTTTGTTCCAGGAGAAGAGAGATTCAAATGTAAAATGGGAGAAGTAAGGGAGATCTCTGTGACACTGTAGTGTAAATTGAAGTTATCTGTATAAATTGATGACTTAAAAAAACACACCTCATATTTCCCAACTCTGTCCACTGAAAGGACCTAGAAGCAATGACATTTCAGTAGCAATGGTCACCTCTTGCAACCAAGTCTTGGTTTCTAAATACCATTCTCTATTCAAAGGAACAACGGCTACTTTTAGAAATAGCTGAGCTCACATCTAGGGCAGTTTAAAGAAGCTCCCACTAGCCAAATATGGGAGGAAATAACAATTATGATAATTTATTATAATGCACCAACTAGTAAATTTTTAAAAATTCACAAGTCTAAAATTATGCTCAGAAAGTTAGGGCAGGGGAATGAGGAAGAAAGTGGAAAAGGGAGAAAGGTTAAGAAAGCTCTTCTTTATAGACATACTAGAGGCCCGGTGCAAGAAATTCATGCACAGGAGGCGGGGGATGTCCCTTAGCCCAGCCTGCACCCTCTCCAATCTGGGACCCCTCGAGGGATGTCCTGGTAGGATCAGGCCTAAACGGGCAGTTGGACATCCTTCTCACAATCCAGGACTGCTGGCTCCAAACTGCTCACCTGCCTGCCTCCCTAATTGCCCCTAACCGCTTCTGCCAGCCAGCCTGATCATCTGCTAACCACTACCCTGCCAGCCTAATTGATGTCTAACTGCTCCCCTGCCACTCTGTTTGCCCCCAACTTCCCTCCTCTGCTGGCCTGGTCACCCCTAACTGCCCTCACCTGCAGGCTTGATGGCCACCAACTGCTCTCCATTACAGGCCTGGTCCCTCCCAACTGCCCTCCCCTGCTGGCCTGATCACCCACACTGCCCTCCCTTGCAGGCCTGGAACCTCCCACTGTCCTCCCCTGCTAACCATCTTGTGGTAGCCATCTTGTGTCCACATGGGGGCAGGATCTTTGACCACATGGGGGCAGCCCACTTGTGTGTTGGAGTGGTCAATCTGCAAATTATTCTTTTATTAGATAGGATAGAGGCCTGATACATGGGTGGGGGCCAGCTGGTTTGCCCTGAAGAGTATCCCAGGTCAGGGTGGGCGTTCCCTCTGGGCGAGGGGTGGCCTGGGCGAGGGGCCTGTGAAGGTTTGCAGGCTGGCCATTGCCCCCCCCCCGCCCCCACAGCACAAGTGGAGACTCTGGGATCTGGGATTAATCTATGTCTACAATTGAAACTTTGTAGCCTGGAGTGGAGGTCTAGGCCAGCTACTGCAGGCAGAAAGCTTTCCTTCCTCTGTTGCCGGGGAAACCCAAGCCTTTCTCCTGCTCTCAGTGGTGGCAGCCATCTTGGTTGGGATTTATTTGCATAATGCGCTCCTGATTGGCTGGTGGGCATGGCTTGTGGGTATAGCATAGGTACGATCAAATTTGCATATTACTCTTTTATTAGATAGGATATGAGGACATAGTGTATACACACACACACACACACACATAAAACATGCTGCCATGTGACTGATTCACATTAGAAGTCTTTAATTTGAAGCAATTCTCCCTTTTAAAATTCACTGAATCAATTCAACTCAAACTTTTGTTGAACATCTATAACATGTTAAACCCTGAACTCAAAACCAGATAGATATACAGAAATGAAGAAAATATATCTATGTCTTCCTATCTTTCCCTGTTTGATAGAGAAATAGACATGTAAATAAATAAATAGTATGAGGAATACAATCGAAGTATCAAAGGAAGCGACAACATGGAAAGGTATCTACAGGAACTGTCTACTGGAACTCCCATGATAACAAAGTTCTTTGTCTGTGCTAGCCAGTACAGTAACCCCTAGCCACATGTGACTAAAGAGTACTTGAGATAAGCTAGTGCAATTTTGTTGTATTAATTTTTACCTTATTATTTTACTCATTTTAATTAATTTACATTTTGAACAGCCACACATGGCTAGACAGCACCACTCCATTGGACGGGAAGGGTGTAGGGGCATGGTCAAGAGGTTGCTGACAGAGAAATTAAGAAAGTCTTCCCAAGAGAAGCAATCCCTAACAGGGTCTTGAAGGATGACTAGCAGTTGGCCACTTAGATAAGGCAAGAAATATTCTAGGCAGAGAAAGAAGTACATAAAAGCATGGATAAATGTCCTAACATGGTATTTTTTTCAGTCAGTAAATTTCATATTACATGTGCATAGAGAGAAGAGGAGCAGGAGAGGAAGAAAAGTAGAGATAATAAAGTTAAAAGAAAAATAGAGCCCAGATTATAAAAGATCTTATGTATCATGCTGAGGAGCTTAAATTCAATCATGAAGGTATTTAGAAGCAGTGAACAGAAAGCAAGACTTAGATGATTAATTTCATATTTTAGAAAGATCTTTTGGGCAGAAGATGGGAGTGGGGAGTGCAAGTTGAAACTGTAAACCACTAGCTTAGCAAAAGTGAAGCACCTGGACTAAGGAGCAGTGATGGCAAAGGAGGGAACAAATGAGCTACTGGGGAGGTAAAAGAGAAACAGCAGAAGGCGCCCTGATTGGCCTCGGATACTGATAATGAAACAAGGACTAAAGCCGTAAGAGTCAGATCCAGAAAGAAGCGTGGGTGGAAGAGAGAAGAGGATGACTTTCAATCTTGATAGCTGGAGCTTTAGATCACCAACTGAAGCTAGGATGAAAGCAGATTTGTGCAGCTCACAAAAGCAAGACCTCTGAGGCCAGAAAAGGGAATAGAAGTCAGGCTACATTTGAATCTCTTATGAGGTGAAGCCAAACATGCCAGTGTCTGAACTGAATAACAATGTGGTCTGGGCCGCCGGCCCCTGCTGTCTGGTTATCAGGGCATAACTAATGAAATTCCAGCATAACGCTGCAAAGTCACCATGTTTTCAGGAAACCTTGCTTTCTTTAGCTTGTCAGAGCAAGAACATGAATTATTTGCACTCTGTTTTTATGAAAAATAAGGCAGAGAAATCACAGGTACCTTACATCACCCATACTACAGACTAGGGCAAATGTAGGCCTACAGTTGTTTGTATGGAAAACACTACAATAATTAATAAATAGTAATACCAGAATAAACTCTGTGTCTTGGGTACTCACAACTGTAAACCTACTTTCCCCCACCCTGACTGTATTATGCATAAATAAATTATACCAAAAACCTGTTCTTACAACTAGAATTAGATTGTTTCTGAAAGAAACATATATTTAAAGACCAGGACTGTGCTAGGGACTTTATATTACTACTCCTCACAACTATTATTATTTCTATTTTACCAGGAAATGAGGCTCAAAAAGGTTAAGTGGCTGCCCAAGGTCACATAGCTAGTAAGTGGCCAAATTGAGATTCAACTCCAAATTTAACAAACCAAGTACAAATCCTAGTGAATCTAATGACTACAAGGTGCTTATGCTTTGTTATAAAAAGTTTCAGATCGGTTAAAACGGTCATACCAGTAGCACAAGCCGCATGCAGCTTTTCGAATTTAAATTAATTAATTTAAATTGATCTTAAATTAACTAATATTAAAAATTTAGATTCTCGCCAAGACCGGTTTGGCTCAGTGGATAGAGCGTCGGACTGCGGACTGAAGGGTCCCGGGTTCGATTCCGGTCAAGGGCATGTACCTTGGCTGCGGGCACATCCCCAGTAGGGGGCGTGCAAGAGGCAGCTGATCAATGTTTCTCTCTCATCGATGTTTCTGACTTTCTATCCGTCTCCTTTCCTCTCTGTGAAAAATATATTTTAAAAAAACATATTAAAAAAAATTTAGATTCTCAATTGCACTAGCCACATTGTAAGTACTCAAGAGCAGTTCTTGCTAGTGGCTACAGTATTGGACAATGCAGACAGAGAACACTGTCATTGCAGAAACTTCTGTTGGGACTCCAATATTTGAAACAGAATAATTTAGTGCAGGGAATTCATTACAGAGCTGATACAAGAGCTGGGGTACCAAACGGGAGGCTGTGCAGCAATCCAGAGACTACCGATAACTGGCAGCCCATTAGTTTCTACAACAGAGGGTGAACGGCAGAGTCCACACACCCAACCTCACCTGGTTAAAAAGCTGGGCTGGCCGGGATCCTGGGTGGGAGCTAGACACGAGGGTGAGAAGCAGCCCCTGCTGAATCAACACCCTGATGTCAAGAGAGGGAAAGAAATACCACACCTTCTCCCTTCCTTCTGCCCTCCAGGCTCCTGCCAGCACCTCCCATAGCTGAATCCAGCCCAAACGCAGGGAACAACGGAGCCTGGAAAAGGCAGCCTCAGTTTGAAGGGCGGAACAGGGAGACAAAGAAGTAAGTGTAAGGGCACACAGGTAAGGTGTGGCACAGGTACGAAAACATCATCTATCAGTGGTCGGCAAACCCATTAGTCAAAAGAGCCAAGTATCAACAGTACATCGATTGAAATTTCTTTTGAGAGCCAAATTTTTTAAACTGAAACTTCTTCTAATGCACTTCTGCAAAAGAGACTTGCCCAGGCCGTGGTATTTTGTGGAAGAGCCACCCTTGAGGGGCAAAAGAGCCGCATGTGGCTCCTAAGCCACAGTTTGCCGACCACTGATCTAGATTAAAAAGAAAATCACCAATGGCCAATATCTGAAAAATGTCCAACCTCAGCAATAATTAAATATAAATTAGAACAATTACTATGAAAACAACAATAAAGGTGTAGTAAAAAACATGTACACTCATACAATTCTAGGAGAGGAAACTAATTTTCAGAACATTTTCAAAGGGACTGGAATAACTTTGCAATTTGCATCAACAATTTTTAAATGTTTATATTGTTAGACCTCCCGAGTGAACTTTCCAGGATAAATCCAAAGTCTAAAATAATAATAATAATTTTAGAAAGATGTCCATTGCAGCTTTGTAATATCAGGGGACAGGAAAGAACCACAGTGTCTCCCAGCAGATCAGCAGTTAAGTAAATTAAGGTTCATTATCCATTTAGTAAAAGAACACAGTGTTCCCCACCACAGTGATAGGTGCTGGAAACATAAAAAAGATAAAGGTAATAATACACTAACTCGTATCAACTTAAATAATGTTCATGGTGGATTTCAATAAAAGAAAATGTTTATGATATGCCTAGTGAATAAAGCTGAATCTAAAACTGATCACACACCAAACAAAATATGCCAAAAGGTTAGTAACAGAGGTTGCTTTAATGGTCAGTGTAGGAGTTTGGGTTTTATTGTTTTCCTTCTTTATCCATAAATGTTATAGTTTTCCTTCAGAGCTATTAATGCAAATGCTTTAGAGCTGTAAGCCTGCCATAATTATGCCAGTTTACCTGTTGCAGTAATAAACCGCATTATTTGGATCCAGTTCTATTGCCTGGGTGTAACAACCCACTGCAGCAGTATAATTTTCTTCTTTCATGTGGTTATTGCCTAAAATAAAGTAATCAGTATGTACAGTAAGACAATATACAGGAAAATGTAAAGTCTGAAAGATAAATTTTAATTATAGAAACTCCAATAATATGAAGGTGATCAACATGATTTTTCAGTAACATATGAGATACATTTTATATTGTACTAGTGGGCCGGTGCACAAAATTCGTGCACTGTGGGGTGGACGGGAGGGGGGCGGGGGTGAAGGGGGTGTCCCTTAGCCTGGCCTGCAACCTCTCTAATCTGGGGCCCCTGTGGGATCGGGCCTAAACTGGCAGTCAGACAACCCCCAACTTGCCCCCAACTGCACCCCCCTGCCAGCCTGATCACGCCCAACTGTCCTCCCCTCCTGGGGAGGACACGTAACCGCCTCTGCCTCGGCCCCACCACCATGGCTTTGTCCAGAAGGACATCTACAACAATTCATGGTCTAATTAGCATATTACCCTTTTATTAATATAGATAATGGAGTTGATATTCCTTAGCCTTCAGTGTATTTGAATGATTTCAACAATGTGGAGTCTTAATAAAATTTATGGTTGTATATCTTATAAAATTCAGGCTTCAATAAGTGAGTAAATGGAACAGTTATGATTACCTCTGGCAAAATTTAATCTATTCCCACCTTCTCTATCTTCATCTCTTCCCTTCCTTTTAGAGCCACATCTTAATGCAGCACCCTCCCCAATTGTCACCTCAATCTTGACCTGGCCTTCCACTCCTTCCCTGTCAAAACTCCATCTGCTGAGCAGCCAAGCCCTCGCCATTGCTGCATGGGGAAGCTACGGAGCTAATCATGCTAATATGTTACTGGCAGATAATATTTTTGTATGCTATCTTTTCCAGACACAGGTTCTTTTGAAAAGGAGCTTATTACACATTAATTTCTAGGAAGACAAAATTTCAGATACGTGGCTAGCCTGCAGGGTACTGGTTTTCAGGAAGAACATCTGCAAATACACTGGGAATAATTTAGCTAGGTTAACAATGGGATTTCTTGTGGCTATCTTTTGTATTCCATTTAACAGAAAAAAAGACCTGATTCTTAAAAAAATAAAAACTTTAAAGCACTAGAATTAGGAGAAAGGATTTACATCCTAAAAGGCTCTATTATTCCTCCAGCTATCTCTAAACCAGAAGGTCTCCTATTAGGTTTGTTTTTTAATAGATCATTAGCTAACTAATGGGAGAAGGAGGAGTGGATTTCTGTTGGTTTTTGGTTTTTGCAGGAACAGAAATAGGAATATTTAATGCAAGTAGACAAAAGCATTTAAAATCATAAAAAATTACTGCAAATTAAGAGTCAGAAGTGGATACAAAGAGTGGCTGTTAATGGGTGCACAGTTTCTTTGGGAGGCAATAAAAATGTTCTACCATTATGGTGATGGCTACACAACTCTGTGAATCTTCTAGAAACCAATGAATTTATATGCTTTAAAGGAGCACATTGCAATGGTATGTGAATTTTAGCTGAATAAGGCTTTTTTTAAAAATTAAGAAAATTAATTTTCTCCCTATGCCCAAAAAGAAAAGAAAATACAATGCTTTTAAAGCAGCAAAGAAGAATACATAGCTTTTATGATTAAGCAAGACATTAACTACATTAGCTGAGGTACTTAAAGAAATTTACTTCTTTGATGTAAAAGATTTACATTTTCTGAGTTATTTGGATTTTCTTGTTACCATGGAACTTTTTGTCTTGGGATGGTGTTTTATTATCATTATATTATTATTATTATTAAAACCTATTATATGTCTTTTATTCTAAACCATCTCTAATGTATAGGTACTATAAAATATATGTGTACTACATGCATAAATACATTTATACATATTGACGAAAAAGGTTGTTATAAAATATTTAATATGCAACATTTAAGACACAAACGATGAATTTTGTGAAGATAAATATAAGCATTGCACAGCACTTTATAATTACATAGTACTCTCCTATAAAATTATCTCCTTTAATTATCAAAACAACCCTATCAGATGTGCCAATATTTCTGTGATGTGTCAGGGAATAACAACAAAGAACTCTTCTTAATTTCATCCGCTCTATATTTGCAAGCAATCTTTCAGGAAGGTACTAGTTAGCTAGAAAAAAAATTTCAAAGAACTCAAAAACACTAAAAATATAGAAGTTAAAATAATACTGACAATTATCTTCATCTCTTTGATTAAGCATAAAGAAGAACTTAGGATCCTAGAATATACAGAGACAGTTACAAGCGATGACCCTTAAGTTACTTGTTTTGCAAGTTTTATACACAACAGATCTGGTTCTCTTGAAACAAGCTACAAACTGTTCTATACTTTTAGATTTCTTCTCTATCACTTCCATTTCTCTTTCACAGTATAAATCAGAATCTTATCCACTGACGGAGTCACATTATCCAGAGTTTCAGAAAGTTTTATCAAGTAAATAATTTTTCTATGAAATATTTACCTTCATCTTTTAATTGGTCAGCTTTTCCCACATCTCCAGGTACTGAGTTTGAGAGAGGCCGAACGTCATTCTGAAATAAATAAAAATTTAATATACTTCCACTTAGGTACATTAGTAGTCATCCAATAGAACTATAAGTAATGTAATAATGGATTACCCATTTCACAGGAAATCATCTATAATTCCACATGATGAAATCTAACACCTAAATGATAGTGTTAGCAAGAACAGGGGAAAGCCTTTACTTTTATTAGGAGAAAGAATATGTGGAATTTTTCTAGAAGATAATGGGCAACTGTGACTCAAAAGTTTGTTTTTTACTTGCTTTCCCTATACCCAGAAATACTACTTCATGGACATAAAATGGAATCAGTATATGAAAAATAGGAATAGAAATATGTTCAAGAGATTGCTTATATTAGTAAAAATTTTGAAATATAACGTTTAACATCCTAAGAAATATCTTAGTAAGCCAAATGCACAGTTTACCAACTAAAGTATTTATTTTAAGATCCTATTATTTAAATATGTGCGCATATACACAGTCTAAAAACAAAGACTGTAAGGGTACACACAAAAGGTTAACAGTTGTAATATTTGGAGATAAAAGTTTCAGTCTCTTCTTTATGTCTTTCCATATTGTCCAAATTTTTTAAAACAATGAGTATATATTAATTTTACCATAAGATAAAAGCAGTATAAAATCCCTGTTTTTAAAACCTACTATTATCCTCAAACTCCCTTTGCATTAAAAAGATTTAAAGCAAAGGCACTTATGAACTAAATGAAAATTTACAAATATTTTGAGTGACATTGGAAACACATGCACAGAGCTAGAAAAACAAAAGTTCATGAGGCACCAAAATGTAAGGAAAAAATGGGACATCACTGTGGGCCACTAAACTTAAATCTGTTCAGACCATCTCATGGCCAATGTTTCTGAAGAGGCCAGAAACCAGAGACATGTAAACAGTTGTGGGGAGGAGGAATCGGAAAAATTGGGTTTCAATCTTAGTTTTGCACGTTGACCCTGAACCTTTCCCTGTTTTATTTTATTTATTTTACCTTTCCCTGTTTTAAAGAGCCCATCAATGGCCAGACTTGATTACATCTGCTTTAAAATGGTGATTCAATTTCTGATGAATCTATTTCTACATGGTTACTTCCTAAACATTAAACCTTTTGTTTTTAACTTATCCATTAGGAGAATGTCAACTCAGATGTCAGAAATCTAAAAATGCTCTAGTACTGTAAAGGACTTAAAAAGTCAAGTAAGGGCTGCGGGCACAATGCCGGTGGGTAGTGTGCAAGAGGCAGCTGATCGATGTTTCTCTCTCATCGATGTTTCTGACTTTCTACCCCTCTCCCTTCCTCTCTGTAAAAAATCAATAAAATATATTTTTTAAAAAAGTCAAGTAAGACTTATTAAATATAAAAGAAGGAAAGAGGATGGGAATAACTACTAATATGAATATCTAAAGCACATTAAAAGAATTATACTTGAAGTCACAAGTCATATCCATATGGACTGTCTTATACCTGGAAAGAAGTTAGTTACTTATAGGCCTGACCCCTCACATGTGAACAAATCCAACATAATACTATAGTTGAACTTAACTCAGGTACTAATGAGAAGACAATAACAGCTTACCTTACAGAAGGAATTTGTGAATATTTCTGTCAGAGGCTGTGAAACTGCTAGATGTGTATCTTCTGGGCTGATTTTAAAAACTGTCTCCAAGCACTGAATTGCAACTTGAGACAAATGTTAACAGTGGAAAAAAAAAAAAAGTTAGCAACCTAAAAAAGAAAGTCTTTTTTTTTTTGGTAGAAATCTGCACTCTATTGCCATCTGTGGTAATTCAGCCTTTATGATCACAGAACATAAGGAAAATGGTTGAACTGAATAGAAATTTCTGTTTATAGACTAGCAATTGAGGGAAGATAACTTGATTTCTTATTCCTCACTCAAGAAAAATGTTACTTAGAATATAATTCTCAATACATCTATTACATCATATTTTGTTAAAGCAAGTCATTATCTACTTTTGGTGTATGACTCAGGCACGGACTGGGTGGAGAGACATGGTGGGCACTTATACTAGAAAGGAAGTCTGTTGTTGTATGACAAGACACCTTAAATAACATTGTAAAGGATGTGGACTTAATGCTGTGGGCAAATGGAGAGCTATTAGAAAATCTAGCTAGGAGAATAACATAACTGGATTTGTGTTCAGAACTGAAGTCTGGTAAGGAAGGTTGAGAATGGATTAGAGAGGGAAGGAAGCTAAGAGGAAAAAATGAAAGCAGAAAACCAGTAGGTTCCCACTTAAATGAACTAAAAAATCCAGGGGCCTGAACGAGGGCAATAACAGTGAAGAAAACATATCCTGTCCTCTCCGCAAGTGCCCATTGAGGGGAATGGAGGCAGATTCTTATCCTTTTAGTGCTCTTGTTTAAAAAGGAATGCTCTCCTGGCTTACCAAGATAAGAATGTGGCCAAAATGTCAAGTGTACTTCTAGACAGTGTGGAACAGATTCACTTAGATTTGTGCATGACTTTTAAATGGTACGTTATGTATTAACTGTGGTCCTGAGAGGATTACGTATCAAGAGAAAAACATTACTTTTACTGTCCACAGAAACAATTCTCCTTAGAAAAGGGACTGAATAAGCAAGTTATAAGTTACCGACTACAAAATGTCAAAGTGTCTTTTAGGTAGAAAATACTAGTAATTTACTGTTTACTATCCCTCAATTTCACCCCTCAGCCCTTTTCTTATTTACTTCTGCCAAGCAGCTGTTCTTTTGTTTGTTTGTTTTAAAGAGAGAGAGAAAAACAGGGAGACAGAGACATCGATTTGTGATTTATACATTCATGGGATGATTCCTGTCTGTGCCCGGAATGGGGATGGACCCCACAACCTTGGCATATTGGCACCACGTTCCAACCAACTGAGCGACTGGCCAGGACCCAAGCAGTTGTCCTTACACTTCAGCTGTCCTAGCACTAAAACCATTGGGCCATGCCCCAGCCTGGGGCTCAGTGGTTAGAGCATCAGCCCGTGGACCTAAGGTTCTTGGGTTAGATTCCTAGGCAAGGACACATGTGTGGGTTGCAGGTTCAGGCCCTGGCTCAAGACACATGTGAGAGGGAACCAACTGATGTGTCTTTCTCACCCCTCCCTCCCTCCCCTCCTCCCTCCCTCCCTCCCTCCCTCCCTCCCTCCCTCCTTCTCTCTCTGTCTCTGTCTCTTGTGCTCATGAATTTGAAGTGGGACCAGTCAGCAAGTTTGTATTTTTTGCTCCATCTATATACATTCACATGGATATGGGAAAGAGTAGATTAAGAACTAGATTTAAACAAGGTTGGGTTTTGCAAGGAAGGGAGGGATATACAAGAGTGTGATTATAATGATCAACCTTGGAATTTAAATTGGGGAAGAAGAGGTGTGTGAAAAGGTAACGGGTCAAGAGATTGGATGCCTTGGTAAGGTGGAAGAATTGTTTGGGGGGGGGGGGGGTTCAAGAGGGAATGAGCTGGCAAGACAAGCAGCAGTGGTCAAATGAAATGATTCAGGTAGAGATTATGGAGGGAACACCAAGGTAATGACCAAGTTTAGGGAAGAGTTTCTCAGCCTTGGCACTGCTGACATTTTGGACTAGATAATTCTTTGTTGTTGGAGGCCATCCTGTGCGTTGTAGTGCACCCAGGGCCTCTGTCCACTCAGTGCCAGCAATACCAGCTCCGCAGTCGTGACAGTAAAAAATACCTCCAGGCATTGTAAAATCAACCTGAGTTGAGAACTACTGGTCTAGGGGTCTGACCAAGGGAGTGAGTGGTTGAAATGAAATCACTGGAGGAAAGAAGGTCAAGAAACTGAGAACCAAGGGAACTGCAAGAATCAGCTATGAGTATACTGCAACTGCCAAGAATTAAGACAGGAGGAGTGCTAGAGAGAGTGACAGTGAGCAGGAGCCACAACCCTCAAAACATGAAGGAGTTGTCAGTGGATGGCAACAGTTAGGAGGAGTGGGAGACACACTAAGGAGAAGGCTCAAAGCCAGTAATACCAGCTCGTTGTGGTGGTAAAGTTGGTACCAGAACTTAATCTTCTTTCCTAAGGCTTTTTTAAATGTCTAGAAGGTGGGCAGACATTTCCACATGAGTTCATATTCAATAAAATTAGACTCACAGCGTCAAAAATAGGGGTTAGTCAAAAACAAGTGACACCATTTCTGGGTGCCATATATAAGAAACAGCTGAAGGCACATAATTTTGGCTGAACACCATTCTAAAAATAGGACACAACATCTTGTTGGTTTTGTGTGTGTGTGTGTGTGTGTGTGTGTGTGTGTGTGTGTGTGTTAGACTGAATTTTCCTTCTGGCCCTTAAAAGTATGATTTGCCTTTGATTAGAGAAGAAACATCTTTTCTTAAATGACTGCATTTACCTGTTTGCTACAGAGCAGCCATAATCACCACCCTCCTTGGGTAACCAGTCACCTTTCCTTCACATACTCTTAACCAACCTTAACATTAAATGGACTGATGGCAATGTTCTCCAACTGTGTCACCTGCTTCCTTCACTGCCACCTGGAAAAGCATCATCCCACCAACCGCAAGCAGTTTTAGAGCAAATGCCCAATTTCCATCCCACCTCCTAAACGCATGTTCACAAGGGAAGTGCTCCTTACAATGAACAGAGATGCCCCCTGTTAATAGGAGAAACAGCTTCAAGATGGGAAATTGAAGTTGTGCTGTTATTTATGTTCTCCCAAATGCACTGTCTCATTGCAATAATTAAGTCCCTAGGCCATAAGGAAGCTGGGCTCATTGCCCTCCACAAGCCCATGTGCAGAATTCTGCCTTGTTGTGGTTATACCCAATGTACATTTACAGTGGAGAAACAGGAAGCAGAACAGATGCTGTCAGGGAAGCACGTGATGCTATCACGCAAGTCCTGCTCAACCGAACGGATGACCGACTCTAATATTTAAAGCTCACAGAGAACAAGAGTGCAGTCCTCCCGTTCCCAGTCCCCAAACAGGAAGTTGTCCGAGCATAATGGTGACATAATTATTAGACTTTTACATGGTGCTTTCAAAACGACTAAGGCACTTCCATATATTGACTCTTAGTGGAATGCTTTCCTATTAAGAAGAAGATACAATAAGATCTTCAGAGGAAGAACCAGGATGTAAATCTCAGCTCTGCTACATGGTAGCTGTGTTCTGTTACTAAACCGTGCTTCATTTATTTACCTGTTAATTTGGGGATAATACTAATTTAGCAGTCCCTGTGAGGAAAAATTCCCTACAATAGGAATAGCATAGTTCTGTCACATAATAGCTGTTCAGTAAATAAACAATAGTCCTCTTATTTCGTTAATTAAAACAACACAAGCCTCAGAGAATGGAAACTCATGATAACCTTGTAGTTAGGTTTCTCTTCTAGAAAGATAACCATTTTGATTTTGTCCTAATAGGTCACAAAGCCAGGCTTACAGCTATTTTAGTTTTTATCTATAAATATAATACAAATGAACATAAAAGCAGGTACCTACCTTCCAAACTTTCTTGTTCATCTGAAGTATAAGCATCCATCTGACTTTGTTCCCGTAAGAAACGAATAACTGCATAAACCAGGTGCTTGGTAGATGACATTTTTTAAGTTCCAATACTTTTCTTTGATAAGGAAAAGGAAAACACTGAACTAAAATATTTTAAAGAATCCACCAGAAAGGTTATCAGTGACAAAGGTTATAAATCACACTGAAAGTAAAAAGCAAAAACTAAAATCTGTATTACTTTCACTCCTCTCTATTTTTACAGAGTCAGGCGAGCATGAAGTGTTCTTACGGTCATGCATTACATATTTTCATTTATATCTTGCAAAAGCATAAACCTCACAAAAGTAAAGTTTTTTTCTCAAAAGCTGTATAACATAAGCTTTGACTCTCACTGAATATCTCACTGTATCTTAACAGTATGCCTGGTACAGATAGAGATGAGGATTGGGGTAGAGCTACAGGGGTAGAAATCCCCCGAAGGCCTCAGGACCAAGCTGAGGGAGATTTCATACTGCTGACTCAGAAGCTGATCCATGCTAAGCATTTCCCTCTATTTCATGAGATTTTAACAATGTATACAATAATTTATACTCTGCCTTAGTTTGGTAGGCCGGGGCAGTTATTTGATGAAGTATATTAACGAACGGTTTTCAATCACTGAGTGGCCATTCTTAACAAAAATGGCCTTGGTATTTAATCACCAGACCTGTCAGGAAATCACTGCCCATCGATGGATACTATCAGCCGGCCCGCGCGCTCCGCAGCAGCCGTCAGTGCTCGCGGACAAGCTGGGGGCCCGGGTCCTGTCCATTCACAGGGATTACTATCACATCCGACCAGTGGCGCAGGGCCAGCCGGCGCTCGCGGCTCATTTCCACTAAACGGCATCGTCCAGCGGCTCCCGGGCCCCTCATTCACAGCCAGGGTGTGGTACCCACCGCTAGGATGTTTATTATTGGGGTGCTTGTTTTAAAAGCCAGCCCCGCCTCGAGGCCCTGGGGTTGCAAGTACTAAAAAAAGGCCCCAGGGCAGAAGATGAGAAAAGAATGGGGGACACGGGGGTGCGGGGGGGGGGGGGGATGGAAATGCCCAACCTCTTCCAGGCTGCTCCTCCTGCCCCCCAGAGCGCAGGGACCTGCTCCTTCCTCCCTCCGACACCCGGGCCTGCCTCCGCCCCGAGACAGACTGCCGGGTGCGCGGTGCAGGCCCGGTCTGGGCGGCGGGAGATGCACCCTTCGCAGCACGAAGCCCCTTCCTTACCCAAGAGAGGATGCGAGGCCGCGGCCGCGGGCCCGCGGTGTCCGTCCGTCCGTCAGCGGGTCTGTCCGGCCCTGGTCCTCGGGGCTTGAGCCCGGCTGGCTCCCGATCGCAGCTCAGCCGGCGGCAGCCCCAACTTCCCCGCCGCCCAGGCCCCCGAGCCCACAGGGATGCGTGCTTCGCTCCGAGCTGCGGGTCCCAGCAGGACCGCCCCGGGGGCGGCGCCGGACGCGCGGGGCGGGGCGAGGGCGGGGCCGCAGGGGGCGCCGGCGTGGGGCTGCCGCACGTGGGAGGGCTCGGGCCGGACCTGCCGCCGCCTCCGCCGCCGTTTCCTCGGCGAGGCCGCCTCTCGGGCCCCCCTCCCCCGCGCCCCGCCTCTCCAACCCCCAAACCGGAGGACGACGCGCCCGCCGCCGCCGCCGGCTCCCCGCGCTCCCATGATCGCCCGGTGCCTCTCGGCTGTGCGAGGCCTCCACAGGTACCTCCCGCGCGCGGTAACCTTGACCGTGGGCAGGGCGGGGGCTGGTGCCCTGGTCTTGAGCGCGCCCGGCCCGGCGTTTTCCCGACCACACCCCTGCGACGCTCCTGGGACCCTCCCTCCCCGCGACCCGCTCGGGCCACCCCGGGGACACCTGGCGCCGGGAGGTGAGGGCCACCTTTCCTTCCTCCGCTCCCTCGGGAGGCCATTCGTTCCCCTTTGTTTGGAGCTGCCTAGGCTGCAGCCCGCAGGCTGGCCCCAGCCTCGGCCCCCAGTGAGAGCGGGGTGACGGGCCGGGGGAGAAAACCGTTCGACTGTCGCCGCCACCCAGAGCTGCAGACCCGTCTGGAAACGTGCCGCAGCTGCAGGCTGGGAAGAGCAATTTTCACTTGCCCCCTGCACTCATTTGGCATGCAAATCATGCAGCGTCCACACAAGATGAAACAGCTGTGGTTTTGCTGATTTGCGTCCATGCTAATATCCTTTTTATTTACCTATCCCCCCCCGCCCCCCCCCCCCAAATTCGGCCTCTTGCCGGGGCAAATTGACTTGGCTCCAAATGGAGGAAATGATTGCTTGGACACGGTTTGGGGCAGCCTCAAGCTGCTGTTTTGGATTGCTTCCTAGGGCCCTAACCCCACCCCTCTGCAACAGACCGGTAGCAAAATGGTAAGAGAATGCAATCCTTTGCAGGGATGCGCTGGACGGAGCGGTTTTCAGAAACAATGCCCTATCCCCCCTCCATTCTCACATCTATCCTTGAACTGTAAGTCTAAATGAAGGTCCAACAGAAAAAGAAAGAAATTTGTGTTTCTTACTTGGTACTTCTAAAATGTATCAGTATTTAAGGTTTTTAACCGTTTTCTGTTGTACATTGCCACTCATCTGCGTGTTGCTTAGTCCTTAGGGTTAGGGTGCATCTGGGGACAATAATAATTTAAAAGAGGATTTTGACCATTTTTCAGGCTGTCCTTCTAGTCTGCAGGCTGCAAGTGGTATAGCTGGCGAACAAAGCTATACCAGTAGATGAAGATCTTTGTTCACATAATGCAGTGTGAGAAGAGAAAATAAATTTCACATAAGACCGTGGTTTTCCAACTTTTCAGTCTCAAAACTCCTTTCCCTCTCAAAAATTACTCAGAACCTAAGAGCTTTTTATGTGTCTTTCCATTTTTACCATTTTAGAAATGAAAACTGGAGAGTTTTCAAGTTTTATAGTTTATTTAAAAAACTAATAAACTCATACACGGGTAAATAATATTATTAATAAAAGTAACTATTTTCCAAAAGTCCTCCAGAAATCAGAAGAGTGGCGTTGTGGGGTTATTATTTCTTGTGTATTTTTCCCCCAACTTTTAAAAATTGTTGTAAAGAGGGCATAACATAAAATTTACCATTTTAGCTCTGGCCAGTGTGGTTCAGTGGTTGGAGCATCCGCCTGGGGCACATACCTGGGTTGCAGGTTCCAACCCTGTGCAGGAGGCATCCAATTGATGTGTGTCTTTCACATAGATGTTTCTTTCTCGCTCTCTCTCTCTCTTTCACTATCTCTTTCCACCCTCCCTGCCTCCCTTCCACTCACTAAAAATCAGTGGAAAAAATATCTTTGGGTGAGGATTAACAACAAAAAATTTTTTTTTACCATTTTAATCATTTTTTAATGCACAATTTAGTGGCATTAAGTACATTTGCATTGTTTTATAACCATTGCCATTATGTTTTTCCTGAGCTGTTTCAGCATCCCAAACTGAAACTATATCCATTAAACAGTAACTTCTCATTATCCCTGCTCCCATTTCCCAGCAACCACTACTTTTTTTGTCTATGAATTTGACTACTTTAGGTACCTCTTACAATATTTGTTTATGTGTGACTGACTTAATTCACTTAGCATAATGTTTTTAAGATTCATGCCTATTTTAGCATGCATCAGAATTTCCTTCCTTCTTAACACTGAATAATATTCCACTTTATGGACAATCCACATTTTGTTTGTCCGTTCATCTGTCCATGGACGTTTGGGTTGTTGCCGCCTTTTAGCCATTTTGAATAATGCTTCTATGATCATTGGTGTGTGCATATCTGTTTGAGTCTGTTTTCAACCCCTTGGGATCTATACCTAGAAATAGAATAACTGGATCATATGATAATTCTATATTTAATATTTTGAGGAGCCCCAATATTGTTTTCCGTCGCATCTGTATCATTTTCCAGTTAGCAATGCACAAGGATTCTGATTTCTCCATATCTTCCCCAACTTATGTGGGAGTTTTATGTGTATGTGTTTTGTTGGTTTGTTTTTTTATAAGAACCATTGTAGGAGTGGTGTTCTCTTGCACTTTGGCAAAAAAATGTGTGACATAATAGAGATAGCTGGGTTCTTACATCTGCTTCTGCATTTAATATGTTGCACTGTTTGTTTTGGCTTAAGAAGATGAAGAAAATCCCACCTTTCACTCATGCGTAGTTAGAAAAAAAGAATATTTTAATGGCTCTTTTAGATAATCATAGGTATTTAATATCCATCAAAGTTTGACAAGTGGTGGTTTTTTAAAGGTTAGTTGCAATGTGGAATAGGAAACTATCAATGTACTTCTATTACTCTGTTAACATTAAAATCCACGGGTCTGTCGCCGAAGCCGGTTTGGCTCAGTGGATAGGGCGTCGGCCTACGGACTGGAAGGGCCCAGGTTAGATTCCGGTCAAGGGCATGTACTGTGGCTGCGGGCACATCCCCAGCAGGAGGTGTGCAAGAGGCAGCTGAGCGATGTTTCTGTCTCATCAATGTTTCTGACTTTCTATCTCTCTCTCTTCCTCTCTGTGAAAAATCAATAAAGTATATTTTAAAAAATTAAAAATTAAAAAATCCACGGGTCTGTCTTATATTTTGAATGGATCTTATACTCATGCATGATTTTATAATATCAAACATGCTCATTTGGAAAATAGTGGCTCATTGCATTAAACAGATCTTCCTAATTTTGACACATTTCATTGTACAGTATCAATCATATTCCTTTTAATGTCATTATCCGTCTCATCATAAAAGTCTTAAGTATTAGGAAGCTGGCAGGCTCACAGTGGCAGATACAATTTTCAAAATTTTCATTTGAAAGCTGAAATTTTATCATTGGTAACACACTGTCAGTTGTCCTTTAAGTGAGATGTTTTTTAAATAACACATTTTCCATCAGTCCTTTTTTTAAATACAGAAGGTGTTTTAGGGAAAAAAGCAGCTATTTTGGCCCACGATTCAATCAGTTGCACAAGTGCTTTTGTGGGGTCTTGTTTGGTTGTTTTTTGACTTAAGCTACAGAAATGTATTTTCTCACAGGTCTGGGCACTGACAGTCTGAGGTCCGGATGTCAGCAGGGTTGGCTCCCTGAGGCCGCGCTCCTTGGCTTGCAGATGGCTGTCCTCTCTCTCTGTCCTCAGAGGGTCTTCCCTGGCCTTTGGTTTCTAAATCCTCTGGACAGCCATTACGTTCAAGAACGCAGAAGTGCTTTGTTCATGCTTTGCCATACATACATGTTCAGTGGATGAGCTTTAGTAACATTAATACTTTTTCGCTGTTTCATCAACAACATCTAAGTGAAATTGACGTTATTTTTGCATAAGGGAGTGTCAGTGAAGAATACAACTGTTAGGGCAGTTTGGTGCCATTGCCTTGATTTGTCCTAAGGTGCCAACAGTTTTCATCATCAGTGCCAATGTCAGCCAAGTGAAAAAAGCAAATGCTGTGTTAGTATTCTTACACAATACTTTTAACCTCAAGGACCCTTCCCCATACCTCACCCCGAAGGATTGCAGACACGTTTAGAACCACTGATATGTGTTATTCAGATTCTTTGTTTATGTGTGGAAGAAAGTAAATATATGAAAAGCCACACAGTTACTACCTTGTTAGAAGTTGGCAGTCTACTATAAATATATCAACTATTTTGTTACTTAAGGACATATGTTGCATTAATTTGCATATACAGGTCTTAATTTACATATACAGGACTGGCGATCATTAAACTAGGGTACTGTGAGTGACTGAATCACAGAATCACCTTGTTTCCCAACCTGTGTCCTCCAAAAGGAATCAGTGCTCAATGACAGTGATCTTTGTTCTCCTGATAAATTTTTCCTGTTTCCTGACACTTGGGAGTTCACTTTGGGGTGATAAAAGTAAGTAGGTGTTTTTGCTTAACTGACTGATTTATGATTTCTCTTGGGTTTTCCTAATAGCAGGTATGCTATATCCTCTTCCCAAAGCCAGGTTACCAGCTAGGATCATTGATGGGGATATTAAGCCAGTTTCTTGGGAAGAAGTGAACTGAGGATCTGGAGATCAGAGGGGTTGCTATACATCTCACCTTGTGACCTTAAAGGTCACTCATTCTCTGGGATCTCCCTCAAGTTCCTTATTTTATAAAATGAAAAGGACTAAACTAAATTATATGTAAGATTTCTTTCAACTCTGTTGCCATAGCAATTAAACCAAGAGAATTTCACCTCCTACCTCAGCCAGATTGCATAGCATGTGAGCCAGGAAAAAAAATCTAATGTATATTATAGAGTGAGGGATTAATGGAATGGTTAAAAAAAAAATGAGAAAGATGATGCAACCCTTTTTAAGCCAAATTATAGCTAAACTAGCCCTACTTTCCCCCTCTCAATTGAAAAAAGAAACATTGGTTTCTAGAATTACAGTAATGTATATTTAGTTACAGAAAAGTTATAAAATATTGACAAACAAAAGAAAATATACACCATTCACCTATCCAGAAGAATCAGTTAACAGCTTCCAAGGTCTTTTCTACATGGAGACATACTTTTTTTTACAAATATGAGATTATACCATACTTATAATCTTTATGTAATATTATAACTTTAATATAAACAGCCACAATGCAGTCCATTTACGTGTGTATGATCATTTAATTAATCCCTACTATTGGGCACATTAAGTATTTCCAACTTTATGCGATGAGGTATGGTCCTTAAATAAAAATTCTTTTATTAAGTCTTTTTCCACATTCTTACTTCCTCAGTGTAAGTTATCAGCAATGGAGTTTGTACATCAGAGGGCACCCATGCCTTTCAGGCCTTGGGAGCCAGGCACATTTGTCGGTAGTCGTTGGCCAGTCATGGGTCCACAGGGTCAGACATTGGGGCCACATAGATTCTTTTAAATATGTTTATTGAATGGGTGGATGAAAAGATGTCACCAGTGATAATAACTGAAAATTCAGCATTTGCTGCAGATATTTAAAGAGGATAAAGCCTAGCCCTAGTCTGGCTGGCTCTGGATAGAGCATAGGCCTGCGGACTGAAGGGTCATGGGTTCAATCCCTAGCCTAGGTTGGGGCACGTGCAGGAGGCAACTGATCGATGTGTCTCTCTCATATTGATGTTTATCTCTCTCTCTCTCTCCCTCTCTCTCTCTCTCTCTCTCTCTCTCTCTCCCCCCCTCCCCTCTTCCTTCCTCCCTTCCTCCCTTCCAATCTTTCTAAAAATCAACGGAAAAAATATCCTCAGGTGAGGATTAACCAAAAACTAAATAAGCATAGAGGATAGGCCTAGATTTAGCATTTTGATATTGACAGTGAGCGATATAATTTTCAGTAGAACGTATTTCAAACCCTATATGAAATAGCTTGTTGTTTCTTTATGCAAAAAAAAAAAGTTACCAGGAATACTTACATACATAGTAAATGCAGAAGTATCTCTCTATCTATATATATATATAAACTAGAGGCCTAGTGCATGAAATTTGTGCTGGGGGGGGGGCAGTTTCCCTCAGCACAGCCTGCACCCTCTCCAATCTGGACCCCTCGAAGGATCCTGGTGGGATCCGGCCTAAACAGGCAGTCGGACATTCCTCTCACAATCCAGGACTGCTGGTTTCCAACCATTTGCCTGCCTGCCAGCCTGATCACCCCCTAACTACTCCCCTGCCAGCCTGATCAACCCTTAACTGCTCCCCTGCCAGCCTGGTCCCCCCAATTGCCCTCCCTTACAGGCCCGGTCTTCTCCAACTACCCTCCCCTGCTGGCCCAGTCACCCCCAACTACCCTCCCCTGCAGGCCTGATCACCCACAACTGCCCTCCCCTATCGGCCATTTGTGGCAGCCATCTTGTGTGTTGGAGTGATGGTCAATTTGCATATTTCTCTTTTATTAGATAGGAAGGCTGAGTGACCGACGGACTGACCAGCTGGTACATAGAATGCTCACTGGCATTTTAAAAATAAACATTGACTTGCACATGCGTGATACATATAAAGCTCTAGCCAGTGCCAGTCACACGCATGTTTTAATTTTATAATGCTACTAGAGGCTCAGTGCATGAAATTCACGCATTCAGGAGGTGGGGGTCACAGCCCGGCCTGTGCCCTCTTGCAGTTCGGGAGCCCTCAGGGGATGTCCTCCTTACTCATGGCTTAGGGGAGCGGGGCTAAGCCAGCAGTTGAACATCCTTAACACCAGACTGGAGGCAGGAGAGGCTCCCACCACTGCCGCTGTGCTCACCAGCCATGAGCCTGGCATCTGGCTGAGCAGTGCTCTTCCTGTGGGAGCACACTGACCACCAGGGGGCAACTCCAGCATTGAGTGTCTGCCCCCTGGTGGTCAATCAGCATCACAGTGACTGATTGTTCCACCGTCTGGCTGAAACTGGCTCTCCAACATCCCCCAAGGGGTCCTGGATGGTGAGAGGGCACAGGCTGGGTAGGAATGGTGGGAGGGCCCCAGAGTGTGTCCGGCCCATCTCTCTCAGTCTCAATCGGTTGGACCCCAGCAGCAAGCGAACCTACTGGTCGGAGCATCTGCCCCCTAGTGGTCAGCGCATGTCATAGCGACTGGTCGACCAGTCAATTGTCTGCCCCCTGGTGGTCAGTGCACATCATAGCGGGCAGTTGAGTAGTCTTAACATATCATTAGCATATTATGCTTTGATTGGTTGAACGGCTGACCAAACAACTGGACACTTAGCATATTAGGCTTTTATTCTGTAAAACTAGTGGCCCAGTGCATGCAATTTGTGCACCAGGGAGAAGGGTCCCTCAGCCTAGCCTACACCCTCTCCAGTCTGGGATCCTACTCACAATCCAGAACCACTGGCTCCTAAGCACTCACCTGCCTGCTGGCCTGATGGCCCTAACTACCTATCTGCTCTCTCCTTGTCTGGTCCCACTAACTAACTGCCTGTCTGCTCTCCCCTTATGGCCTAAACCCCCTAACTGCCTATGTGCTCTCCCTTTCTCTCTATGCCTTCAGACCCTGGCACAGGAGTGCTGTGAGCTCTCTGCCGAGGCCCCACCCCCATCCTGACAGCCCCTCTGGACCAGGCTGTGCCACGGGCCTGGGCCTGCATGCACTTCTGCCCCAGGGGGCCATCACGGCCCATCCCGACTCCCCTCTCCAGGCCCAGTGGCAGCCTCATGGCCCGCTGGTGCAAGTCCTCGCCCTCATCTCTGCCCAGCAGCTCCTGCCTGCGTGTGCCTCCATTGGGAGCGGCCTCTGCTGGGGGCGGAAATTCCCGCCCACTAGCTCCTGCCTGTGGACCAGTTGTGACTGGGACACTGTTAGGACCATTAGCATATTACCTCTTTATATAGAGAGATAGTATATATATAATTTTGACGTGTGATTTTTTGCAGTGATCTTCTAATTGACTTCCTTTCAATGTGCATCAATCCATGCACTGGGCCCCTAGTACCATATAGAAGCTATTTCTTATCTGACCTTTCTTAAAAGGCTAAGCCAATACAGTCTAGTAAGAGTGATAAGGCTCATACATACATAAATAATTAGAATACAAGGTAGCAGGTGATAAGTATCACAGAGAGTAACAGAGAAATTGATATGGGAGTTCAGAGAAAGGAGAGCTTACCAGGATTAAAGAGAGGGACAAGGTCATAATTGTCCTTGAATGGTGGTAGGATTTGGACATGTGAAGATCAGGGAGGGTGTTCTCTCCCCCCTCAGACTGTTTACCAGATTTATAAATAGCCACACTGAGTAAGTTGACTGTCCAAAGCAAACATGCTAAAAACTAATGAAATGACCTTAAGAAATAGAATGTGCTACATTGTAAATGTATATAATGTTATATGTTGATTATACTCAGTAAAGCTAGAAAAATACAAATCTCAGAATATGGAGATTTACACACACACATAAAGGAAGGAGGGAAGGAAGGAGGGAGGGAGTGAGAAAGGGAGGGAGGGAGTGAGGAAGGGAGGGAGGGAGGGAGGAAGGGAGGAAGGAAGGGAGGAAGGAGGAGGGAGGGAGATGTGCAACCACATGGCATTGGAGATAGACCTGGATTCAAATGCTTGTGTAATCTCATTAAGCCTCACTTTTTTCATCCCTAAAACAGACAACATTAGTAGCTACCTCTTATAATTTTTATAAGGATTGCAGGAACTAATAATGTATGTGGCCCTAACTGGTTTGGCTCAGTGGATAGAGCATCAGCCTTTGGACTGGAGGGTCCCAGGTTTGATTCCAGTCAAGGGCATGTACCTTGGTTGCGGGCACATCCCCAGTGGGGGGTGTACAGGAGGCAGCTGATTGATGTCTCTCTCTCATCAATGTTTCTGACTTCCTTCCTCTCTATAAAAGATTAATAAAGTATATTTTTTTAAAATAATAATGTATGTGAAAACATCTAGTACAGTGCTTGATACCAAGTAGGTAAATAGTAACTTATAATGTCTTACCTTTCATTCAAGGTAGGAAAAAAGTAGTCTTAGGGACTTGGATATTAAGACCTGACTATAAGTGGATATTGAAAGTCACAAATGCTTTATCGGTGACTTGGGGGATGATATAAATGACCTACTGATAAAATATGCAGGTGACTCAATGTATTAAGTACGAAGTCCTGGATTAACGCTGAGCAAATCACCACTGTGAGAGTGGGATGACGTAAGAACAGCACAGGACGTTCCCCAGCCCTGCTTCAAAGAGTAGCCTCTTAATATATAGACAAATAATTGAAATCATTATCATCTTGAGGTAAAAATTGCTAAGAATGAATATGTACTACAGAAATACAAGATGTCATCATTATTTTTCTTTCTCACACAGTGTGTTGGATTACTTATTTCCCACAGAAGTAAATGGCAGTTGCTCCTAAGGATTATTGTGGCAGAGCAATAGGAAAATCGGGGCATGGCACAGATCAATACCACCCCATGGGCCATGCCCTCTGATTATGTCTCCCTGTCTTTCAGCAGGGGCAGGAGAGAATAGAGAGTAGCAGGCACTGATTCGGGGTCAGGTTGATCGCTGTGGACAGCTGCAGGAAAGTGGCAGAATTGCCAGTGATTGGTGTGACTGGCGGTGTGGTATGGTATTTGGCATCCTTGACTCTGGAGCAAGACTGCCTGGGTTACTAGCCATTTCCAGTTGTGTGACCTTGGTACATTCTTCAGTCTCTGCTTCAGTTTTATCCTCCCGAAAAACCCCTTTTATAAAAACCCCGTGGCCGTGATGCCGTCACGACCAAACGCCAAAAGGCACCAGTTGAACGTCATATGATTTCCTCATAGGAACTAGTAAGTGTTGCTCTGTTCAATTCTCATCTTCCAACAAAGGTCAGTTTAAGTGCTCCTGAGGAGGAAAGGATAGGGCAGGAAACTATTATCTCTGTCCACAACTGTCTTCAAGGTGGGCGTGGCTGGGTGCGCGGATATGGGGGGGCTTGACAGATGAGTGCTGTAGCACACAGAGTCTGGGTCTCTTGTGATTTTGCATGGTGGGTCCCTAGTGGGGATAGTAATAGTGTCTATGTCATAGTGTTGTTGGAAGGATTAAATGAGCCAGTATATGCAATGCAATTAAAACAGTGCCTGTTATAGAAATGGTTGCCATTGTTATTATTATTGATAGTGATGACTGGCAGTGGCCAAGCAGCAGCTAGAGGCTCACTCAGAACTATACTGCATGCCAGTCCTTTGATAGCTATGCTTAGGGTCATCAGCCTCAAGGGTTTTGTGTATGTGTGTGTGTGTATGTGTGTGTGTGTGTGTGTGTGTGTGTGTTTTTAACAAGAAAACTTTTTATTTTTATTTTATTTTTTAAATAAACCTTTATTGTTCAGATTATTACAATGTTCCTCCTTTTTTTCCCCAAAGCTCCCCTCCACCTGATCTCCCACTCCACCCCATTCCCTTATCCCCCACCACCATCTTCATTCATAGGTGTAAGATTTATATCCAGTCTCTTCCCGCCCCCCTACACCCTCTTCCCCCTGAGAATTGTCAGTCCATTCCCTTTCTATATCCCTGATTCTATGATATTCATCAGTCCATTCTGTTCATCAGATTTTTAATTCACTTGATTTTTAGATTTACTTGTTGGTAGTTATGTATTTGTTGTCGTTTTGTTTATAGTTTTATCTTTACCTTTTTTTTCTTCTTCCTCTTCTTAAAGAATACCCTTCAGCATTTCATATAATCCTGGTTTGGTGGTGATGAACTGCTTTAGCTTTTTCTTGTCTGTGAAGCTCTTTATCTGACCTTCAATTCTGAATAGCCTTGCTGGGTAGAGCAATCTTGGTTGTAGGTTCTTGCCGTTTATCGCTTTGAATATTTCTTGCCATTCCCGTCTTGCTTGCATAGTTTCTGTTGAGAAATCAGCTGACATTCCTATGGGTATACCCTTGTAGGTAACCAACTGTTTTTCTCTTGCTGCTTTCAAGATTCTCTTTGTCTTTTGCCCTTGGCATTTTAATTAGGATGTGTCTTGATGTGGTCCTCTTTGGATTCCTCTTGTTTGGGGTTCTGTGTGCTTCCTGGACTTGTAAGTCTATTTCTTTCACCAGATAGGGAAAGTTTTCTGTCATTATTTCTTCTAATAGGTTTTCAATATTTTGCTCTTTCTCTTCTTCTGGCACCCTAATAATCTGGATGTTGGTATGCTTAAAGTTGTCCCAGAGGCTCCTTACACTATCTTCATATTTTTGGATTCTTTTTTCTTTTTGTTTTTTCTGGTTGGGTATTTTTTGTCTCCTTATATTTTAGATCTTTGGTTTGATTTTTAGAGTCCTTTGATCTACCATTTAATATCTGTATATTCTTTATTTCAGACAATGTATGCTTAATTTCTTATGGGTCCTTTTCCATTTTCTTGGCATTCTCATTTAGGTCCTTGAAGGTCTCAGTAAGCTTCTCGGAGGTCTCATCAAGTTTCTCAGTGGTTTTTAGAAGATTCTTGAGTAACTTTATAAATGTGGTCCTGAAGTCTATGTCCAGTAGTCTGCTTTCCTCCATTTCTTTCATTTGTGACATGTTTCTTTGTTTCTGCATTTTGCTGCTTCTCTGTGTTGATGAAGTGGAAGAACTGCTGTGCTGGAGACACACCTATGGGGTAGGATTTGCTTCAGTGGGGCTTTGGTGCTCACCACGTGTGCCTCTTGAATCTGTCACTTATGGACCTGAATAGTTGAATTCTGGTGTCATCTAACACTGACCTCTAGATACACCAGCTTCTGGATCTCCAATGGGGTGCAGGTCAGCTACTGTCTGAGGTGATCCAGCAGCAGCTACAGCGAGGTCTGCAGATTTCTCCTGGTCTGACCAGAGCTGCAGTTTTCAGGTTAAGCTGTGAAAGTGCAGGCCATTTATATGCAAATGCCAGTGCACACAGCCTGGGTGGGTTTGCAGTTTGGGTGGGGCGGGGTCTCAGGGAGTCACTAGGCAAGGGTGTGGCAAACAGCGATGACTGCCACTCAGCCGTTTCCGCATCTTCACATTTCCAAGTCCCCGAGTCCCTCGTCCCCGCGCAGTGAACAGTGATTGCTGTGGGCACCTCTGCAAGGGAGCCACCCTCACTTTCTGACCTTATGGCAGACCGTCCAGCTTTTTCCGTAGAGTCTGGGATGCCAGCGTCTCCCCCGAAACGAGTTCAGAGTAATCAGGAGCCCGTTTCCCTTCAGGGTGGAAAAAAATAAAAGCAGCCCCAAAGTCGCCCATCACCACCCAGGCTCGAACACCTCCGTTCCTCAGCTTTTCAGCGCTTGTGCAGGTCCCGGTGCTCCTCTCTCTTTCCGTCTAGTTGCAGAACTTCCACTCGGCCATCTTTCCCGTGGTTCTGGGTGATGGACGTTTTGTCTTTTAGTTGCAGTTTTGAAATTGTTGTGCGAGGCAGCAGTTTAGGTGTTTACCTATGCTGCCATCTTGGCTTTTCAGCCTCAAGTTTTAGATGCACTAAGAAGCAATATCACTTAAATCTTCCCTAATAATCCATTTGTAATGTAACATTCTCTATGTCCTCAATGAAGTAAAGTGCTTAAGAATAGGCTTCTAACTAGTTCTCATGACTGAACATCACTCGGCTTCACCCTGAATTAAAGGATTTCAAAGAGCTGAGTCCTAAGGCCTCTTCCAGCTGTGAACTTGTGAGTCTTCGATGACTGGTCGATATATATTTATTCTTACCTGTGCTTTAGTTTCCCCTTGAGGTTTTCTTCATTTATTATCCCTTTCAATATGCTTGTCAGCATAAGTGTTGTTTTCATGTGCATTGGTATGTTTTTCAGCCCACGTGTCTAGAATAGCAATCAAATCTAGGTACATAAAGTTATTATCTTACTTTTTATTATGTATATTTTCAATTCTGAGCAAAAGTCAAGAAATTCATATAGTGAGCCTTCTCATCATCTACTTTCAGAATTGACAGTTCATGGCCAATCTTTTTACATGTACCTCTTCTTTCTCCAATTGTTTTGAAACCTATGCCCAGCATTATATTATTTTAATCATAAGTATTTCAGTATATAGCACTAAGAATGAAATATTTTCAAAAATGCATAATCACAATACCATTGTCATATATAAAAACAATAAATACTTATTTGTGATTGAAACAGTCTTCTTTTCCTCCTCCTCCTCCTCTTCTTTTTCTTGTTCTTCCTCTTATTCTTCTTTAAAGCAAACTGGTAATTTGCCAGGCCTAAAATGAGGAATTAGGCATTATCATTCACTCCGAAAAATATCCATGTGTAGTCCTAACAGGTTTGGCTCAGTGGATAGAGCGTCAGCCTGTGGACTGAAAGTTCTCAGGTTTGATTCCAGTCAATGGCATGTACCTTGGTTGTGGCCACGTACCCAGTAGGGAGTGTGCAGGAGGCAGCTGATCAATGTTTTCCGCTCATCAATGTGTCTAACTCTCTATCCCTCTCCCTTCCTTTCTGTAAAAAAAAAATCAATAAAATACATTTTTAAAAAATACCCATGTGTAGGTGACTCCCTCCCCCCCTAAAAAAAAAAAAAAACCCTAAATATTGAATAATGTGCTGAAGAGAGATCTCTCTTATGAGTAGTTTACTGAGGATTTCATTTCTGAAAAGTATACCCCAAACACCAATTAAATGTGCCAGAAGCAATTTATTCAGCCTCTTAAAGAAAAGTAAGTGGAATGTCTTTTTTGAGTTGTGGTTTTCCATGTATGTGGGTAGCCCCTTTACTAATGAATTATTAAGGAAGTCTTGATTTCATTTGTGACACAGCACTTGATTTTTGATGCTCTGTGACTTCAGGTGGACTTACTTAAGCCAGCTAAAGGATTTAAAAAGAAAAATCTTTTCATGTTTATTTATAATAATTTTACTTAAAATCTGTAATGATTAAACCGCTGGTCCTATATACAAAATTAGGTGAAAATCAATTAGCCTATTAACTTCTGTTTCTTATTTTTCAGAACTTAATTTTTTAAATTTAATTTTGTCCTTTAGAATTTTTATAATATGAACTTTTCCAAAAAGTTCTATTTGCCAAGTAGAAATACTATAACTATTTCTAATGTCTTTCAGTTCTTCATATGCTCTTTAGCAGTTTCTTATCTATTATTTCTTATTCTTATTGCTATTTCTTGGGAAAGGTGACTTCGAAGAGTCCCTTTTTATTGATTTACAATGATGTTTGGAAACAAGAACTTATTTCCATTACATCCCAAAATCTAACATAAAATTCCTTTTTCTCTTTTTTTAACTTATTTTAATTTATTTTTATTTTAATTAAATTTTATTGGTGTGACATTGGTCAAGGTGAACATATAGGTTTCCTTTTTCTCTTTTTTTAAATGGATCACTAACATTTTAAGAAAGAGTTGAAAGTAAATCATCATTCAACCCAAGGGAAACTTTGTATAATATAATTGGTTCTAGTACTTTAAAAAAAAAACACTTTAAATTCTTTATGGTTTAATGTATTATATGTGTGTGGGGGGGGCATCTCCTTCCTCCCCTCCCCCCTGCTTAACCTCTCCCTGGCCGCTCCTACACCCCTACATTTTACACATGCCCTCACCCCTCTACTGTCTGTGCCCTTTGGTTATGCTTATGTGCATGCATACAAGTCCTTTGGTTGATCTCCCCCCCCCCCAACTTGGTTCTACTACTTTTTAAAAATATAATTTTATTGATTTACAGAGGGAGAGAGAGAGAGAGATCGAAACATCAGTGATGAGAGAATCATTGATCGACATGCCTCCTGCACGCCCCCGACTGGAGACTGAGCCCACAACTGGGTCAGTGCTTAACCAATGAGCCACAGCTGCAGGGCTAGCTCTACTATTGAACCTTACTGATAGAGGAAGTTGTACACAACGGAGGTTGTCTGTGACACTGTTTCCAAAATAAATAGTATACTTTTACTGCGTAAGACGAAAGTCCATTATAGTTGCAATGGTCATTTTAGCCATCAAATTTAGATGCTACTTTTGTGAGGACAAAAAAGGGACTGCAGAATGGAAGAAAATGGATAATGCTTTCGGTTTTATCTGAACCTGGAGGCTCCTCAGAATAAAGGCCGCTGGAATGTCTCTGTGTTTATGCTAGTTATGCTCTGTACTCCAAATATTTGTAGCTGAGTTCATGGTGTACATTTTTGTGAGGGGCTGTTTATAGGAAGTCTACTATGTTACCTCAACAAGAGCACTTTGAAAGTTCATTGTTTTTATAAAGGTTTTTTTTTTTGTATTTTTTTAGATCTGAAAAATTACTTTCCTATACCAGCAGGTGGAAGCAAGAGCAGTCGAATTGCAGTACTGCCTTCTCCAAGTGTGCTGGCGTGTTCGGTGGATCATTTGCCCATGACTCAGAAGTATTTTTACGACATGTCACTCACTCACCTCCTTTTCTTCAACAACTTTACTGTCTTAGCACCTTCTCTTGATGACTTTATCCCCTTATTTACTTGGTGTCTAGGACGGGTAATTTGGATTTTTCATATTCTTTGATTCAGCAGTTACAACATACATGCTAGGCACCAACACACTCTTCCACATTTGCCAGGAAATACAAAGGTGACTAAGACATGAACTGTGCTCTCAGAGAACTTACGTTCCTTTGGAAATAGGAGGAGAATATCTCCTTCCCTTTTCCTCTGACTTGGGGGAGCAGATCACTCAGCCTTCTTAGTCCATCTCCAACCAATCCCTGCTGGCTTTCAGTGTTCACCAAGATTTTAATTCATTCAACAAGTATTTACTGAGTGCCAGGCACAATAGATGGGCTTAATTGAAAAATGTATGCTGGCCGAAACCGGTTTGGCTCAGTGGATAGAGCATCAGCCTGCGGACTGAAGGGTCCCGGGTTCGATTCTGAGCAAGGGCATGTACCTTGGTTGTGGGCAAATCCCCAGTGGGGGTGTGCAAGAGGCAACTGATCAATGTTTCTAACTTTTTATCCCTCTCCCTTCCTCTCTGTAAAAAAGTTAATAAAAAATATATTTTAAAAAAAAAGAAAAGAAAAATGTATTCTGTTTTCCTTACAGATTAAAAAAAAAAAGCTTAATAGTCTTCAGGAGACATATTACTTATTTTTTCATTGAATTTATTGTGGTGATACTGGTGAACAAAATTATACAGGTTTCAGGTGCACAATGCCACAACACATCATCTGTCTATTGTGTTGTGTGTTTACCACCCCAAGTCCATTCTCCTTCCATCTCCATTGATCCTCCCTACACTCTTCTATTTCTCCCCACCCTCCAAAGTACCATTTGTTTTTAAAACTTTTAATACAGAGTATGCAGAGCAAGTAAGAAACTGACATATAGACCCTAAAACATTGAGCTGAAGAAATTTAGAAGTAGTTCATGTGCGTATCATTTCCTGGAATACACTTGGAAGACCTCCCAGAAGTGCTAATTGAAATAAAAGTACGATACTCGGTTGGGGGTGCAGAACGTCCAGCCCTTGGGCTGTATAAGGCCTGAGAAATAATTTGGTTTGGCCCTGCCAAGGCATTAGGAGTGAGTTAATTAAATGTTTTATTAAATATAACAGGCTGATTTTTAAGTTGATAATTTTGTATGGTCCAAGAATGATGTTATAAATATTCAAATGGCCGTTGGCAGAAAAAAGGTTCCTCACCACTACATCTAGATCAATTCTGTTAGCTGTTAGTAATAATGATAAGTATTTTATACAAAGGATAGAAAAGAGGAAAACCAAGTTCTCAGGTTGTGTTTGTGTGTACAGACTGTAAAATGTGGAAGGACCTCTCCAAACCACAGTTCCTTTCTCCGTCCTTTGGATTCCCTGTCACTTTATTCATATTGAGTTTGCTCCCTAATAGCCTCTATGTCTCTTCTCTCTTATGGGCAGCTCCTGAGGGCAATAACTATGCCATATTCATCCCTGTAATCTCAATAAATGTTTACTGAAGAATGACTGAAGCAATTCATTTACCTCATGGGAAATCTCTTTATAATGGTAATGAGTCTTTTCCTTTTTTAAATCAAGAACTAACATTGGACGCATATAAAGTTTTCTTAGAGTGCCTCAGCTGAATCTTATCTATCAGAAATGTAGTTTAGGCCCTGGCTGGTGTGACTCAGTTGGTTATATATCGCACCGTGCGCTGAAAGGTCACCAGTTCAGTTCCTGGTCAGGGCACATCCCCAGGTTGTGGCTTCAATCCCTGGTCGGGGTGCATACTGGAGCTTACGTTCCAGCCGATTGATTTCTCACATGGATGTTTCTCCCGCTTCCTTCCTCTATCTCTAAAACTCACTTTAAAAAAACATATTAAAGAAATTAGGTTATTTATTTGCCTGAATACTTTAAGAAAGCCTTTGCAGCTTCCTAGGAGTGCACCTTCTCACATAGTTTCCTGCTTACCGAGAACAGTGAATTAAAGGGCTCTGGAAAGGAATGCGACCAGGCGCAGAGGGGAGCCATCAGGTTGTCCCAGTCCGGGTTGTTTTATTCTTTGGAAATGGGTGACTAACAGCTGCCCAGGCCTCCACGGCCTGTTTTTCAGAAGGAGCCGGATGAAAGCGAACATGGGGCACTCCTCCATGGCCCCTGGCAGCTGTCCTGTAGGGAGCGGTATAGAGAGCAAACCAGACAAGCCATGTCAGTGTGCAGGCTCTAACTGCTTATTTACCTCGGTGTCTCCCATTACAAGCAGGTGGGAGACCAGGGAGGTGAATTTGTGAGGAATCTGATGTTTTTCCGTTTTAGAATGCAGTTGCAATGTAAGTATAGTATCGTAGTTACGAATATGGGCTCTCTAGTCAGGCCTGAGTTTAAATCCCAATTCCACACCTCCTGTGTGATCTTAAGCAAGCTACTTTACTTCTCTGTGCCCAGTAATATTCTTCAGGAGACATATCATAATACCTGCCTCTTGTCTTATTAAATAAGAAACAAATTTAAAAAGAAAATGTATGTAAACTCTTGGTATAGTGCCTGGCACAGTAACAGGCTCACTAACTTGTACAACAAGTTTCTAGCTTAGGATCCTAGATGAAGAGTGGCAAAAACTAAAACTGCGAATTCACGAGAAAGCTCAAGTTTGAATTTGCTGCATTTGAAACATCTGTGGGTCTGGAGCTCCAGCTAGAAATCTAGCTGGAATCAGAGAAAACCGACTTTTTTTGAATGGGTACAGGAAGAGGAGCCAGCAAAAGAGGCTGAGAAGAGATAGTCAGGAAAGGACTAGGAAGAGGACTAGAACATCAAAAGTAACAATTTTGACTAAGAACTTGTGCCTGTGTGTTGGTAAAAGTTGGTTTATTCTAAGGCACTTATCTCTAAACCATTCTGTTCATTAAACAGTTGGATCCTAAGCCAAACTGAAACACTAACTCAGATACCAGATGCTTACCTTTGTTAGAGAGCTGTAAGTATCCGACTGAAGGGCCCAACGACTGTTGATTTCCCAATGTAGGAGTCCATTCAGAAGAAAAATTATTGGCAACATTCAATATGCTTGGGTATCTAGTATATGCCATTATATCCAGTCTGCATCCTCCTCCCTAATTGCAGATTAGGGCTTTATATAATCTTCCATGGGAGCTAAGCACTCTCAGCTGAAACTGCTTGCATATTGGACATGTAAATAATAGAAGAACAGGATTAAGCAAATAACAAGTGGACTTTTGGGGTAAATTTGTCACTGTTAATACATTTACCACAAACTTTTTAAGTTCAGGGTCTACAAATATCACTACCACACAGCCTGTGCTCAAGGGCTGTCGGAGACACAGCTGAATAAATAGGTGAATATTCTTCAGTATGGTAAGTGCTTTGGGCAGTGTACGTGTAGGGTAATGTAGGAGCACAGTAGAGGAAGAATTCCAAAATCAGCTGGGGGTAGCTAAAGAATGCTTCCTGGAAAAGGTAAAATCTGATCTACCATCTGAAGGATAAGTAAGAGATGAATATTATTCCTCTGGGAAGGAAGATGAAAGGCAGGGGGGGAAACACTGCAAACGTCTCTAGAGAGTTTAAAATTTTCAGGGAGATGTGAAAGCAGTTCATTGTGCCTAGGGCATAGATTTGAGGGCAAAGGGGTGGCACTGAAAAAGCCAGAGAAATAGGGGCAGGTCTGGCAGGGCCTTGGATGCAGCTTTGCTCCTGAAGTCAGTGGAGTCAGAGCTGGGTCCTGAGCCATGCCCCTGACAGGGATTGCCATGATCAGACTTACATTTTGGGAAGATGACTCTGTAGGCAATCTGGAGAAGAGATTGTAAGACATCCAGGAGGTCTCCTGGGTTTTTTATTTGGGCAACTGAAGGCATACTGGTGATCTGCACCGAGATACACGACAGGAAGAAGACAGGCTTGGTTCTGGGGGTAAGAAAGATGGTCAGTTGTATTTTAGACATACTGGATTTGAGGTGACATCCAAGTCAGCTGCCCAATAGTTTTTAGATATCTGGGTCTAAAACTCAGGAGAGTTGGGCTAGAGGCACCGATTGGGAGGTTTTTGGCTGTGGCCTGCATATATGGCCACACAGGTGGACCATGACACCCCAGGAAGAGTGTACGGAATAAAGAGAAGAAACTAGAGCACAGAACTGAATCCTGAGAAACACCAGGGAGTTCTAAGGAAGGGAATAAAGAGATTAGATGATGGAAATTGTGAAGCTTTAGCCAAAGACATAGAATGAAAAGCATAATCATTATCACAGATGTCAAGGCAGGAAAAAGTTCCAAAAAAGAGGGAGTGTGTTAAAAAAAAAAAAAAAAAGCCCAGCCAGTGTTGCTCAGTGGTTGAGCATCAGTCTTTGAATGAGAAGGTCACAGTTTGATCCCGGTCTGGGCATATGCCCAGGTTGCGGGCTTGATCCTCAGTGGGGGGCATGTAGGAGGTAGTCAATCAATGATTCTCTCTCATCATTGATGTTCCTATCTCTCCCTCTCCCTCTCTGAAACCAATTTAAAAAAATAGACTGTGTTGTTTTTTTTTAAAAAAAGAAGGACCAAAACACTGTCGAATATCACAAAAAGTTAATTTGGGTAAGTACAAAGGATTGGTTGGATTTAGTAAGTGTCAGTTGGATTTAGTAAAATATTAGGGAACCTGCTGAGAGTAGTTTCCTCTTTGTTTATAAGGCCAGGACCCAGATTGAAATAGGTTAAAGAATACTAGTAGCGGTTTTTGAAGGTGGGAATTTCTGTCTGATGATTAGCAGAGTCAGCTAGTGACAGTGAGAAAAGAAATTTTGGGAAACGGATCACAATTTGAGATCATTGGTGTGGGATTTGGGGGAGAGGTGGGGGGCAGGAGGTGACCTGGATGGATTTTCCTGAAGTCTTGAGAGTCCAGCTCAAATTAGAGACTCTGGTAAAATGGCATTAAACCCCATAGCTCTGGTTGGTGATCTGGATGTACAATTAGAGAAGGTGGCTGTTTAAAATAGTCCTGGGCAGAGGTTTTTATCGTGGCTGTAGCAGAAAGACTAGAAGCCGGGCAGTTTGGTTTTCAGTGAAGGATGGTTGAATTGCTCGATGTGGCTCACTTCTAACATTTGTGTAGCCTGGACAACAGTATAATTGGGAGCTTGCCCTGGTCCCCTTCTGTATCATGAGAGGTCCCACATGTGCCTGGATTCCCCCACCTGTAAGTCCAAGCTCCAACCACACTCTCCCCTGCTAATGACTATCGCTCAACCCCAGCAGCCTGTACACCAGTGGTACACTTCACCCTCAGGGGGACTGACCCAGGGAAGAGGCCCCCACAGGCTCTGCATAGGCACCTCCTCTTAGCTCTCTTGAGAGGAGTGTAGAGGCAGGAGAGCAAAAGTTGGAGTCCTTGCCAGGTCTAAGCAGAGCTACGGAAGAAGCCTGTTAGAGTGAGAAATAGAGGAATCAGAAACCTGGAGATCTAAAGGAGCAAGAAAATTAAGAATCACAGGTGTAGAGAAGTGGGAGCTGAGAAGACAGAAGATCATGGTCAGAGATTGGAACACTATCAGAATTTATTGTCTCTGAGGAGCATCTCTAAGAGGTGATAAGAAGAATAAATGTGAAGGTTCTCAGAGTGAAGTGGGTAAAAAAAAAAAAAAACTAAAGTTAAGGGAATGATGTAGCTCATCCATCTACCTTTGTAAAGTCTCCCCAGCATAGTATTGGAGCTCAGGATGGAAAGGACTTTAAGACAAAGTGGAAAAGACAGTGCTCTGGGAGAAGTTGAGGGTGCAAGAAAGTTCAGTTACCAGGAGAGAGACTTGGAGTATGGGAGCGGTTCACCAGGCGGAGATGACTTAACATTTGGGACAGCGGCAGGAATGTGAAACCTGCAAGGATATTCACAACAGAAAACTAGGTTCTCAAATGTTTGATATGTTGAGGGTTCTAAGACCAGACATCTTTAGGTAAAATTTTGTAACTTGGTTAGCACAGCTAATAAGATTAACTCTCCATTGTAAAAATAAGGATTTGTGAAAATTAAACAATCTTGTAGGAAAGCCACTTTTATATTTTAATCATGTAGTTAGTACCTTTAGCCCTGTTCCTTGTAGAAAGAACTGGAAGTCTGTGGCTCTTGAAAGGCATGCCTAGTCATACATGTCTCTCAGTGTTCGGATTAAATGAGTGTTTTCACACTGCCTGGCCCATAGGAGCTGCTCAGCGAATTGTCCCTTCCTCACTTTCTGTTCTTTCTTCCCTCCAGAGAAGACACCAGAGGCGGGTACAGGCATACATCTCACTCCTGAAACGAGACTGTCCTCTGCAGCATGCGTTACCTATGAGAGCTTTCTGCAGGATGAAAATGTTCTTTATCTGTGCTGTCCAATGGCATAGCCACTTGTCACAGAGGCTGTTGAGCATTTGAAATGTGGCTAGTGCATCTGAGGGACTGAATTTTTTATTTTATTTACTCTTAATTTTAACTACATGTGGCTACTGTGTTAAACAGCACAGATGTAGTGGATATAGAGCTGCTTGGCCAACAGCTTCAAGGTAGAAGTGGGCTAACTGCCTAAAGAAACAGGTAAGCCCCGGAAGGTGCCTGGCTGGGCTTTGGCATTGGTGGAATAGGAAATTACGGAGCCCTCTATGCTATGATGAAAGGAGCCTGCACTTGAGCGATGTAAGTTGTAAGGAGAGGGGTGACTTAGTTAAATCAGTGAGTGCAAAAAAACAACTATATGAACAGTAAGAATCAAGATAAGAAGGGGGTGGTTTGGGTGAAATGGAACGAGATAAATGATTTAAATAAATATAGAGTAATTGCAGTCTGGGGGGGTTGATGAAATGTAGCCCTCAATAGGAGCTTGTAGAGAAGTATTAATTCCAAAGTAAATACTAGGAATATTTGCGAAGTGTTTTTGAAGAATTGGGGCAAATGTCAGGAAATGCCATGCAAACCATGTGCTTCAACACAGTAACACTACAGGGAAAGGATGAGAACATGGATAAAATGTAACTTGTGGGGAAAGAGAAGTTAATGACACTTACATAATGGAGTTTCACTCGAGTCCTAATTCTAATAAGATACATTTCCCTGCCTGGATGTTTATTTGTGAAGGAAGATGGTGTTGCTATAATGTTTTAGCTATACCACCCCCATCCATCTCCTTTCAAATCTATATAATAATACATGTGTAATATGCTAATTAGACAAGATGTCCTTCCAGATGACCTTCCGGTCAAAGCTGGGGCTGCGAGGGAAGCCCGGGTCCCGGATGCCTGCTGGCAGTCAGAGGGAAGCCCGGTCTTGGGTGCCTGCCAGTGGCTGGAGGGAAGCCAGGGTCCCGGGTGCCAGAGGGAAGCCAGTGCCAGCAGCCTGGGGAAGGAAGGCCTACTCTTGCACGAACTTCGTACATCAGGTCTCCGGTATATAATGAGCATCTGTGATGTGCTCAGCAGTGCAGCGGGCTGGGGTTGGGGTTGTGACAAAGGACATGTGCCATGGTTATCATGCTTGAGAAAGTCCTAGTCTAGTGCAGAGTACAAGACAAGCCAACCCACCAGGTGGAAGACAGTAAATGTAAATGAATGGCACAGATGAAAGATGGTAGAAGCTCAGATCTAGATGAACTAGAATGGTCACAGAAGCCTCGGAAGTAGAAGCCTTTAAACTATGCTTCACAAGGAAATGAATGCAGCAAGTCTCAGAGCATTTATTCCATAAAATGTTTTGCAAAAATTTTAAGACAAAGTAGCTGTGGCATGCTCATTTGTCCAAATGAAATTCTGCAGCCTGGCATCAAAATCTATGCACTTGCTTTCTTTGCCTAAGGGCTTCATTTGTTCGGTGGACGCAAGAGACTGCACTGCACCTTCCTATCAATCCCAGCATAGTGTCCTGTGCTTTTTCTTATTAGCAATGTCAGAGTTGTGTGGTTGAAAGTACTTTAAAGAGCGAAGAGACCATGAAGAAGGTGTGGTTGGGACAGAAATAATAAAGAGCCTGAAAGTTTATAGGAAAAAAACAACAACACCCTAGTGTTTAATTAGACAGTAGACATCTCAAATGTAATCTAGAGTTTAACTTTCAAATGCGCGGAATAACCCCCATAGAGAAAGATAGGATCACGCTCTGTTACGTGTTTTCAACTTTTATAGCTCTCAGTTGCAAAAAGTCAATTTTAAAAAATCCTCACCAGATGCTCAAGAGAACAAGCACAGTTGCTAGAATGACTCAGGTATACTCACCGGTTTTCCCAGCCAGGTTCAAAGGCCCTGAAGAGCAAGAAGAGAGAAGCATTGAGTGAGCTTGAAATCGTAACGGGAAGGAGGAGAGATGCTCAGCAGAATGACTATGGAAGAGGAAAAGCAGATGCAATGCAGATAGAAAAATTCCCAGTAGGTCAAAATGTTTTCATTAGAAGCATAAAGGGATCCTTCTGTCTTCATTCCTTTTCTTTGATAACAAGAATTCTAAATCCTGAAGGAAGTTAAGACAAAATTCCAGAAGGCGAGAAAAGAAGGTATAATATAAAAAATTCCATGTGTTCTTTTGACCCATGAAATCATGATTTTATCGTCTGTTTCTTTTGACCTCTTCCACATTCAGGGCGTATTACTTTAAGGAGGGTGTAGCTTTTTATTCATTGCAGTAAAGCTGTACAAGGGTGAGCATGGGTGTATTTGTACAGCCAAGGCAGAGGTGCTCACATTTTTATCATTTTAACTGAATGAAAGTCAGTGACCAAACACTCAATCTTTTGATAAATGTTCGGAAATAAATGAAAACCAGTGGAGGTCATCTTCTCAGTGAAATATGTGGAGTGATTTTATTTTAAAGCTGTTTAACAGTAATGAAGGTGTGTCCAGAACAATTGGTTTGTACGAAGAGGAGTGGTGAAAGAGCCGGGTGTTAGGAGACAGAAGTCCTATGTTTTACTCATCAGTTGTCCACTTGCTATTCGTCGCCTGAGTAGCCCCACGGCCAGCCTCCTCACCTCAGTGCTCTTGGGAGCCCAGCAATTATGGCCATAGCTGACTCCTTCGAGGCCTTAGTTCTGTGTATCTATGAGGAATTGTGGGAATAATTATTTTGGAAATTTTTAGCCGCACACTGAACTTCACATCACTGGTATTTTAGGCCACCATCAAGCTTAGAAAACCCTCCAGTCACTGGTCATTTCTTGTATTCCGACCTTTATAATTCTTTTTCCTGTGCTCATTCCTTTATCAGTTTTCATTCCTTTATTAGTCAGTGCTCTGTGTGAGCCAAATAACAAAACCACATTCAAACCGGCCTAAACAATAGACTCACATAACTGGAAAGTCTAGCTGTTGGTCAGGCTTCAGAATTAGTTGATCTAGGGGCTCAGCAATGTCAGTAAATACCTGATTTCATTTCTTTGTTTTTCCATTCACAGTGTTTATTTCATCCTAAATCGGGTTTCCTTCTTTCTCATAAGCTGCATGCTGGCTGCAGTCAAGGACACAAGCCTTCCCATTTATACTCAGTAGGAATAAGACCCCTTTCTCTCCCAGATCTCTGAGGTAGAGGCAGCCACCTTTAAAGATTGTGGACTATGTGGGAGATGCATGGGTATGGGAAGAAAATGCATGTATAATTAGACAGGGGAGAGGTGAACGGCTGGACAACCAATATCGATGTAGCTCTCTGCTCCTAGACTTCTCCCTTGTTACTTCTGGAGTTCCGGTCTTGTGGTAAACGTACTCCTTCCCTTTTTCACGCTCGGGGTTGTCTCTTCTCCTTTTACCCTTTCCTGAAATCCCCTCAGCCCTGAGGAAAATACTTCCCCTGCGCCCGACTTTTCTTCCACATCTCATAGCACAAAGAAAGGAGGAAAATCCACATCTTTTGTTCCCCAGATCCTACCTTGCCCCCAGTGATTCTCCCAGGCCAACACTTCTTCACCTTGTGAAAAACCGCTGGCGAGGCTCCCAATCTGGTTTTACCATTCTGTGTCCTGCCCACAATGTCCTTTCCCAACCACCTGGTCAGCCCTCCTGTTCTTTGAAGACTTCTGTCCCTGGTTCAGTCTTCCTTCCTACTCCCATGCCCAGCTGTGGACTCCAGTGTTCATCATAGACAATGTAGCCAATATTAGGATGTCAGCTCTTTTGCATTCTTCAGCTTGTCTATCTCAACCATCCACTTCCAATAAAATATTGGATTTTATCAATCTGTTTAGCCTTTCAATTCCTAAACCCAGACATCTCACATTTTTATTACAATCTAACTACTCCCATTTTACCCATTTTATTGATCTTACTGAGACTGTAGTCTTCTATCTAAAACAAATTGCTGTCTGTGCTTTATATGCCATTTGTTCCTGTCTCCTTTGACCTTCCTCTAAATGTCATTTAAGAATAAATTGAAAAAGTGAATTTCAAGTGGAATACTGAAAAATGATAAATTGCTTAAAATATGTATTCAAACCACACATAAATATATATTTATTTCTAAATATTTTGATATAAGATGAAGGCCTTTTTTAACAAAATTCCTCACTGTCCTTGCTTAACTACATCTAAAATGTACCATTTTTAAATTTCCAAAATTTTTAAGTGGAATAAGAACACACCTAAAGACACAATTAATCTGAATCAAAAGTCTTCTGAATCATCACAATTCTTTACTTAAACTTCTATTACAGCCGAGGTGTGTTTTTTTTTGTGGTTTTTTTTTTGTTATTGTTGGCTTTTTAGTCACTATTTATTAAAAAGTATTTCCAAAACAGTTTAGCTAAATAACAAATCATTCTGTTTACATACATTTAACCGGTTAAGTATTTAAGTTGCATAAAAACAAATAGTCATAAACAGGTTTTGAAATTTGACCTTTGGTGAATATATAACTCAACTGGTTAAAGGAGAAATGTGAAAATATACTAGAAAATAGTCTGCCGACCTTGGGTCCATCAGCCAGTGTTTCACATCAGAGACTTCAGTTCATGTGGACAGACAGTATTTAGATCTCTCGAATCTTCCATTGCCTCAGCCCTTCCAGCTGTGCACTGAGTTAGCTCCCTTTGTTTTCATAGCCAGAGAATTGCTTAGGTGTGTACTCTCCAATTTTCATCTTCTTCACACCTCTTAACAGTAGTAATCTGACTTCCACCCATATCACCCCACTGACACTGCTCTTGCCAAAGTACTCAATGGCATTCCTGTTGCTAAGTTCAACAGACTCTTCTATCTTTTTTTTATACTATTACTAGAGGTTCGGTGCGCAAAATTCGTGCACGGTGTGGGGGGGGGAGAGTTGTCCCCCAGCCTGCACCCTCTCCAATCTGGGACCCCTCGAGAATGCCCATCAAACATCTCTCAAGGGCTCCCAGATTGAAGAAGGTGCAGGCTGGGCTGGGGACACCCCCCACCACCACCCTGTGCACAAATTTCTATGCTAATAATGTTATTATAGCTTGCTATAATGTGCACTGACCAACCGGTAATTTAGCTTGCTACTGGGGTCCAACCCATCAGAACTGACAAGATGGTCTGGACACGCCCTGGAGACCTCCTGAGGTCCCTCCCCAGCTGGCCAACCTCCTTTGTCCCTCCCTGGGGCCCTTGGGGGATATCAGAGCTGGTTTCGCCCGATCCCGCAGACCAGGCGGAGGGACTCCACTGGTGCACAAATTCATGCACCAGGCCTCTAGTATAATATAATTGCCTGTTGATCAACTTGTCTTCTTCAGTGTATTATAATAGCATGGTCCCAAGCAATTCGCCTTTTTATTCTCGTCGCCTGTCACAGTGACCAGACATAGTACAGGCTCATAAATATTTGTGAGTGAATGGCCTTGAGCAAGTCACTTAGCTTCTCTGAGCCTCAGTTGCATCATATATTAAAAGGGAATAATGTCTGACCTACATTATAAGGTTGTTTTAGGATGTTGTAAAATAATAGGAATAAAAACATAGCAGTTAAGAGTGTGGGATCTGGGACTATATTACCTGCTTTTTTCTTTTTATTAATTTATTGCTGTGACATTAGTCCAATGAACATAGAGGTTTCAGGTGTGGGTTTCTGTTATCAGATACACTTAGCTTTTAATACTACCTCCCACCATAGTGACCTTGAGTAAGTTACTTCTCTGTGTTTTAGTTTCCTCTTTGGTAATACAAGAATCACCATAGTATCTGCCTCACGGGGTTTTTGTGAGAACTGAGTTAATAAATGAAAAGCACTTAGTACAGTTCCTAAACACAACAAATATTAGCTCTTCATTATAACATTTTTATTTGTAAACTCTAAAATTATCTATACACACAAACACATGCATCTGTGGATAGATGCACACATGGCACCAGTTATTAATTTGAGTGTTTAAGGGGTTGGAAAACTAGTATCATTATTCTTAGTTTTTTCTTTTAGAATAATTTCATAGCTATACCAGAATTTATTTTCCAAGTTTTAAATTCAAATTTCTATTCTTGATATTTTGGTTAAGATTTTTTTAACTGGGGTTCAACCTAAATTTGAATGCTGAATCTCAAGCATTTTTGAGTCTTCATATATAGTAAGTGGCCAAGAAAAACATTTAAATAAGAAAAATTACTGGTTTAATTTATAAAGGATGATTATTATGTCTGACATACAACTTTATTTTTCTACGATTATTACATAAATAATTTAATGTTTGGAAAATACAAATTTCATTAAGTCTATATTCAATAAAAAATATAAGAGCATTGAGGGCTTTTATATATATATATATATATATATATATATATATATATTTACTTATATATTTACTTTTAATTGAATTTGTTAATGTTACAGAGCTCTTGCACTGACAAAGCATGCCTGAGAATTCAGAGAAAGAAATGGCACAATGGGCAGCCTATTCACCATTGAACAGTATATTAAAACTCGACTCATGTGCATTTTGATATTTTCCCAATTTTTAAAAAGCTCTAATAAAAGTTGGTGTTAAATCTCCTTCATATTTCCAGTATAGTGTGTCATTAAATAAGTTTCACATATCCATATCAGTTTATTCCTCAATAACATAACCTTCAACAACATTTTCGGGGGGAGGGGGGGAATGCATACTTTCCAGAGAAAACATGTGGCTGAGAAGGTCCAAGAGATTTAAGATGTTTGGTTCCCAAATTAAGTCTTCAGTTTAACCGGGAACCCGGGAACCCAACCTCTCCTTGGCTTTCTCAGCAACTCGCCCAAACACATCTGAAGGCAGGCATCCTGCCTGCCACCTCAACGCCAGCACGATTGCCCAGAAAGAGTGGGCAGGCCTGGTCAGGAGATCCCATAAGCCCGCCGGCGTCCATTTCCTGAATTGACACTTTTACAGGAGCGTTGTGCATATGCGTTCAGCGGAAAGAAATTGCTCAATTTTATTAAGAAGTTCTTTCTTGCCCAGACCGATTGGCTCAGTGGATAGAGCATCGGATTCGGACTGAAGTGTACCGGGTTCGATTCGGGCAAGGGCATGTACCTTGGCTGCGGGCACATCCCCAGTGGGGGGCGTGCACGAGGCAGCTGATCGATGTCTCTCTCCCATCGATGTTTCTGACTTTCTATCCCTCTCCCTTCCTCTCTGTGAAAAATCAATAAAAAAATATATTTAAAAAAAAAAAAAAAAGTTCTTTCTTATTTCAATTTAATTAGATAATACCCACTTGTCTATTGACCTTAGATCAACAGAAATGCCTAATTTTTATTCTCTTTCTGCTTCTCTTTAGAACTGGTGGTTGCAGGATTTTATTCAGAATGACTTTAGGGCGAGAAGTGATGTCTCCTCTCCAGGCAATGTCTGCCAGCACTGCCGCGGGCAGGAATGTTTTACGATGGGATCTCTCCCCAGAACAAATTAAAACAAGAACCGAGGAGCTCATTGTGCAGACCAAACAGGTGTACGATGCAGTTGGAATGCTTGACCTTGAGGAAGTAACTTATGAGAACTGTTTGCAGGCCCTGGCTGATATAGAGGTGAAGTACATAGGTGAGTAGGATGCAAAAGCACATCGTTTCATTTTGTGGGCATCATAAACCATTTGACGTTTTCTGTCTCAGCAGTCCGTTTTTCAGTTTTACAAGTTACTGATTTTTACCTAATGATTAATTAATTGCTTGGAATTAAGTTACCTCAGATTAAAATTTTTTATTGTATTAACAAAGGTGCTATAAAATATACACGCATTACAGCTGCTTTTTGGAGAACATTGACAGTATCTATGAAATCTTTTAAGAAGTTCAAACCCTGGCCTAGTAATTCTACATCTATGCATTTAATTAAGGAGATAATCAGGTACAAAAAAAATCATCTCTAATTTATGTATTGTATCAACAGTTATTCTCATAAACAAAAGCTTGGAACAACTCCTAAGTGTCAACTAATGGAATGACTAAATAAATTGTGATACATTCACCCTCACACTGTGGAGCCATTAAAATTTATGTATAACCCTGGCTGGTGCATGTCAGTTGAGCATCGTCCTGTGCACAGAAAGGTCCCCAGTTGGATGCCTAGTCAGGGCACATACCCAGGTTGCAGGTTCCAACTCCGGTCAGGGTACGTACAGGAAGCAACCAGTCGATGTTCCTCCCCTCTCTTTCTCTCTCTAAAAATCCATAAAAATATTCTTAAACATAATAACAAAATAATGTTTAGAAGCAGTATTTAATGACTTAGAGAAAAGGACATAGAATGAAAGCCAAAAGAAAATTTTAATAATTTAATAACACAAATTTTTTTTATCTTTGTTGTTCATTTTATTAATTACATTGTTTCCTTTTTTCCCCCTATAGCTCCCCTCCTCCTGGTACCCATTCCACCCTCCACCCTCACCCCCCTCCACGGCCCTTTCCCATAGTTGCATGATTTTTGTCCAGTCTCTTGCTGCACTTCCCACAACCCTTTTCTCCCCAAGAATTGTCAGTCCATTCCCTCTCTATGTCCGTGATTCTGTTACATTCACCAGTTTATCCTGTTCATCAGATTATTAATTCACTTGATTTTTAGATTCATTTGTTGATAGATGTGTATTTGTTGTTCATAATTTACACTTATCTTTTTCTTCTTCCTCTTCTTAAAGAACATCTTTCAGCATTTCATATAATACTGGTTTGGTGGTGATGAAGTCCTTTAGCTTTTTCTTATCTCCGAAGCACTTTATCTGACCTTCAGTTCTGAATGATAGGTTTGCTGGATAGAGTAATCTTGGATGTAGATTCTTGCTATTCATCACTTTGATAATTTCTTGCCACTCCCATCTGGCCTGCATTATTTCTGTTGAGAAATCCGCTGACAATTGTATGGGTGCTCCCTTATAGGTAACCAACTGTTTCTCTCTTGCTGCTTTTAATATTCTCTCTTTGTCTTTTGCTCTTGGCATTTTAATTATGATGTGCCTTGGTGTGGTCCTCTTAGGGTTCCTATATATTGGGGTTCGGTGTGCTTCTTGGACTCCTAAGTCAATTTCTTTCACCAGGTGTGGGAAGTTTTCGGTCACTATTTCTTCAAATAGGTTTCCATTGTCTTGCTCTCTCTCTTTTTCTGGCACCCCAATAATTCGGATGTTGGCATGCTTGAGGTTGTCCCAGAGGCCCCTTACACTATCTTCAATTGTTTGGATTCTTTTGGTTTCTTGCTTTTTCAGCTGAGTGGATTTTACCTCTTTGTATTTCAAATCTTTAACTTGGTTCTTGGGGTGCTCCGGGGCACTTTTAGGTCTTTGTATAATATTTTTTATTTCAGTCAGTGTATGCTTAATTTCTGGTTGGTTCTTTTTCATATCCTTGAGAGTCTCCTTCATATCCTTGAGGGTCTCGTTCATTTCCTTGTAGGACTCATTCATTTCCTTGTCGGTCTTGCTTATTTCCTTATAGGTCTCGACCTTTTGTAGGAGCCTCTTGAGAAGCCCTATAACCGTGGTTTTGAATTCCATGTCCAGTCGGGTTTTTTTTTCCTCAATTTCTTCCACATCTGATTTCTTTCCATGTCTCTGCATGGTGGCTGCTTCCCTGAGTTGGTCAATTAGCTTTTTGTGGTAGATGTCCTACAAGGGACAGTGGCTCAGCCTCCCAAGTTACCTGAGGTGGATATGGGTTGCACAGTCTTGTTGAAGTTAAGCTCAGGTAAATGGTTGTTAGCACTTGGAGGGGTTGACGTCTAGGCCAATTGGCTGTGAGGGTCAGCTGTGCTCAGGTTGGATGGGCGGAGTCTCTGGGCCAAGCAGACAGCATTAGTTCCGCCCTAAGCGGCCCCAGGGACTCTGTGCTGGGGGCAATGGCCGCCAGCACCTCTGAGAGAGAGCTGCTGTGGAGCTCCACCAGCTGCCGGGGAATTCAGACTCTTCCCCAAATGAGTCTGCACACCCAACGTCTCACCCAGGGTTGTAAAACAAAGCAGTCTGACGGTTTTCTGAATGAGAGAGCAACTCGCAAGCGCTCTCTACTAGGTCAGGCAGCTGCACTGTTCCCACATTCATGCGCAAGCTTGCCTTCTCCACAAGCCGGCAGACCCCTGCAGCACCCGAGCTTCGGCGTGCCCTCCCACTGTCCAGTTTTTACCCTGTATGATAGTGGGTTGGTTCCCTGGACTTCGCCCAGAGCTAGAGAATCACTCCAGTGGGACGTCTTTGTCTCCCCGTTCGAGAAAACTGGCCGGTTTTCGCCGCCCACCCTCTCCACTGGCGCGCGCTCCAAACCTCTCTCCGCGTGAATCTTCAATGCTGTCCGCCGCCGCTCCTCTGAGTCACAGTGTCTTATCTTCACTTTTATTTGTGGAATTTTCACTCGGCCAGCTTTCTGGTGATTCTGGATGGTGTTTGTTCTTTCGTTAAGTTGTAGTTTTTAAATTGCTGTGTATGATGGCAAGATAGGTGTTTTATCTACGCCGCCATCTTGGTTCTCCAATAACACAAATTTTAATAATGGTTAGTATCTTAGATGGTGGGCTGACCATTGACTTTTTTACTTTTCTCTTCATGCTTTTCTCTATTTTCCCATTTCCCCTACACTTAAAGTACATTATTTTTATTATATGAGTAATAGACTCTCTGAGTTATAAAAAATGAAGATTTGTAGGATAATTATGACTAAGCAACCTTTCTGTGTATTCAGACTTCATAAGAACATGGATAACATAAACATTAGTATGTCTTTTGGAATTTGGAAGGTTGTCCAGAACTCACCACACCCCTAATGCCCTGGTCATCACTGTACCCTCTCCAGCCCCTCAACACCTAGAGTTCCCCACTCTATCCCACCACACTGGGGACTTGGCTACTCTCTCTGACCTCTGCTCTTCTGCCTCAACTACCAACTGCATCACTGCAGTCAACTCTGAATAAAAAGGATCTGATTGGTCTCATTAGTTCAAGTAAAAAGGGGAGGGGTGAGTCCCCATTCAGCAGAGCTTTCCCAGTAGACAATTTCATATGCATCTCCCACCAGTTGGCTGTAAGGATCAGCTGTGTCTACAGTGGGAGAACTTCTGTGCTGGAGAAAACCTTATGGGTAGGACTTGCTTCAGTGGGACTTTGGTGCTCACTGAGTCTGCCTCCTGAGTGTGTCCCTTATGTATCTGAGGAGCTGTAATCTGGATGGTCCCACTCTGACCACTGAGTACACTGGCTCTTGGATCTTCAAGGAGGTGCTAATTTATCTTTGTCTGAGGCCACCCAGCAGGAGGGTTTGTTTGGGGTTTGGAGGTGTCCAGATGAGGCCCAGCTGTGAAGCAGTGCAAGCGGCTATGGCGCCTTGGGCCTTCTTTTGGAAGTTCTGGGGCTCTCTGACCCAGCTGCAGTTTGTTAGGTAATTTTAGCTTGCACAGGACCAGGCCATTCATATGCAAATGTCTCTGCACACATCTGGGGTGGGACTATAAATTGGGTGGGGCAAGGTCTCAGGGATCAACAGGGTGGAGCAAACAGCAATGCCTGATCTTCAGCCCTTCCCTAAGAGACCCCCCCGGGGGTCTCAGTATCCCGCTATAATTGCTGCAAGCACCTCTGAGAAAAAGCCGCCCTCGCCCTTACCTTCCAGCCTGATGCCAGACAGACCAGTTTCCCCCCATATAAGTCTGGGTCCCCAGAGTCTCACCCGGAACTGGAGTTCAAAGCAGTCAGGAGCTTGTTTCTCCCTCCCGAATGAAAAAGACAACTGTGTCCTCAGGTGCCAGCCCTTTCCTCGCAGCCTCCATACCTCCGCACTTTACCTCCTCTGAGTCTCAGTGTGCTTTTCTCTTTCCTTCTAGTTGTAGAATTTCCACTCAGCCAGCCTTCCTGTGGTTCTGGATAATGTCCGTTTTGTCTTTTAGTTGTAGTTTTGAAGTGGTTGTGCAAGGCAGCAAGTTCAGGTATTTACCTATGCCGCCATCTTGGTTTCTCTGTCAATTTTGCCCTTCTGAATAATCTTTTTGAGCTTATTTTAAAATTAAACAAGTGATAACAGTTATATCACTTAAATACTATAGGTACTTAAATTTAAATCTGTTTCATTCTTTATTTAAGAGACATAAAATTGCAGACTAAATCAAATCCTTAAAAATAATTGTCTAATTTGATTTTTTAAAACACATTATTAATTTATTCAGATATTTGTGGCGATTTTTTTATACCTTTATTTATTACAATGTTTTAAGAGGACTGATAAGAGTGAGGTGGCTTGTTTAATTGTACAGTTTCTTGGTATGTAAACGATAGCTCTACTGTTTACCATATATCACATGTGTAAACTTTGCCAATTTACAATACCTTTAAAGTACTATATATATTTTAAAAATGTATTCATGGTCATAGTATAACTACAACCATCACTATAAACCATACTCATTTTTTTTATAGTATGGATTGTTTCATTGACATCAGATTTTTGCCCAATTAAAGCCACACACAAAAAATATGTGAAAAACCCAGAAGCAACTTTAATATGTAAAAGCTAGAGGAGACTACAGTAGCACCATCATTTAACAGGAATAGACCCAATATTCAGCTCTACTGGGTTTCCCAGGAATCCTCTGAAATTGTATGGAACTCATTGTTTGAATGAATGTTTGTATGTAACTTTGATTACACTATTTAAGAAATCTGTATGCAAGTTAAGAACTTCTAGTCCGGCTGGTGTGGCTCAGTGGTTGAGCAGCAACATATGAACCAGGTCACAGTTCTATTCCCAGCCAGGGCACATGCCCAGGTTGTGGACTCCATCCCCAAAAGGAGGCAGCCGATTAATGATTCTCTCTCATTATTGATGTTTCTCTCTCTCTCTCTCTCCCTCTCCCTTCCTCTCTAGAATCAATAAAAATATAGGTTTTAAAAAGAAAAAAAAAATAACTTCTAAAATAAAAGCCACTCCATTAACTTGGTGTGCTTGTGCTTTAAACTGCCTCAGCCTCTGCCTCTGCCTCTGCCCTCCCCAAGCTTGCACTCTCTGCTTCTCCAGCCTCTACTTTTGCCCCCCATTCTCTAAGGCCCAGCCTTCTCCATGAGGCGCTGCACGGTGGCCAGCCCTCGCATTGCTGCCTTTCAGTTACTATCCCGTTCATTTAACAACTAACCTGCTCTGTCCTGCATTGTTCTTTGTCTTTTCATGTGCTGCTCCCCAGATCATAAAATGCCGTAGTATATTCCCGCTTAGTAAATTACACCCAAGGACTACTTTAATAAGTACTCAGTGCACACCCTATTGTTCTTTATAATGCCACTGGGACAGCCAGGTTCTGCATTAAATGCTATGTTTTTTTATAGCCTTAGGAACTTTTACAGAACGTATAAAATGAAAACTTTTATCAGGATAATCATTCATCTATACAGGTGGTATTTTTCTTAATGCTGACTTGAGGAGTCCTTACAGTTTCCCCCTCTATTAACAGTGGAACGAACCATGCTAGACTTTCCCCAGCACGTCTCCTCTGACAAAGAAGTACGAGCAGCAAGCACAGAAGCTGACAAAAGACTTTCTCGCTTTGATATTGAGATGAGCATGAGAGAAGATATATTTTTGAGAATTGTTCATTTACAGGTAAATGATGTTATGAATCCCTTTAAAAGAAAAAAAAATCTACAATAAAAAAGTAAAAACCTTTGACCAGCAATAAAAAGTACTTGAATGCTTCTAGATTTTGTTTCTAATTGTTATAATAATGGGCATAGCACAGTGTTATTTAATGTTATGTTATACCACTTAGGTTTATGTTTAATTGCTGATTACATTCACTTAAGAGTAAAGTCCAAATATAAAAGAGGGTACATCTAGCCCTACTCAGTTTGGCTCCGTGGATAAGTGTCAGCTTGTGGACTGAAGGGTCCCAGGTTCAGTTCCGGTTAAGGACACATGCCTGGGCTGCAGGCTTGATCCCCAGTAGGGTATGTGCAGGAGGCAGCCAGTCAATGATTCTCTCTCATCATTGCTGTTTCTGTCTCTCTCCCTTTCCCTCTGAAATCAGTAAAAATATATATATTTTAAAAGTGTGACACATTAAAAGAATGTACATCTACAAATCTAAGGCTTCTTACCCATCATGAATTTGATGGTTCAATGTAAAAACCTCTGAATTTTCAAAAAACTACAATGTTTATATTAGATCAGATCAACTAGAAGTAAATGGACTGAGTTGTTTTTCTGTAAATGTCATGTGCTTTTGGCCATCATATCGACAAATGTTGAAGCTGCATGCCAGTCATTCCTGTCAGCCTCACATTTCCTGGACTCGGGGAAATTACTGGTATGTATAATAAATGCTGGAGGTGTGTTGGCCATGAGTGTTTTGGTCCTTTCATAACCAGTGGTGATTTGCCTTCTAGTATTTTTATCCTCTCTTTGCTTTGAATTTTTATTTTCATGACACCTCAGCAATTTGGAAAACAGCCAATGTTTTATATAATTCAGGTATTTTTGTTTAATTTTACATGTTTCTTTTTGCAAAAGTCTCAAAAATTTTGATTTTTTTAGCAAGTTGACAGTTGAAATTAAAAAGCAGTGTTATTCAACTAGTTTATTTGTAACTTACTACAGAATATGTAGTCATGACTTTATTTAAACATGGAAGAGTATATGCTGTCTATTCCCTCATATCAGATGAGTGTTTCAGCCTGTTATCTATCATCTCTGTGGTTCAGAATTGTTCATTTTTGGCATTATAAAAATAACATTAATTGAAAGAACTTTATGATTACTCTTTATTAAGTTGTTCCCTTTTTTCTTTTTGACTCTAGTTATTATTCTATATGATTCAAATCATGATCTTTATAGACTATTTTTATTTCATTCCCAATAATTGAATTTCCATTCTACCTATGTATTACATATGTATTTTTTTCTAACTTTCCTCAGAATTTCTAATTTTCCTCAACTCTGTTTTCATCCTGACTTCTAAGTTCTCTTTAGGGATTTTCAAAATCTCATTTCCTAATCAGGCAAGGTGAGATGCAGATTGTTTTATTTATTAAGTAGCACCCTCAGATTACAATTCTACTTACCTTCTACAACAAAATGTAAAAAATTACAGAATTATTGCAGCAAAAACCTTGCGCCAACGATATAAAATGCAGGCTCTAAAGCGAAGATCTAATTGGGCCTTTTTAAGATTTAATTAGTTGGGGAAATACAAAGCTCAGGGATGGATAGTCCAGGTCTTTCATGGAGAGAGCGTGCAACCAATGGCAGGGTCCAAATGCTGACTGGTCTCTAAGGCTCTAGAAACAAAGTCCCTCATTAACTCTCAACCAAATTGAATCTATTACTCCTCTAGCTGGAGTCCATTTCCTCCCAGGGATCACAAACTGACCAGTCTTCCAGATGTGCCATGTATATTTTGCCACCAACTTTGAGTAAATAGCAATGTTTTTATACCTTGCTATGGCTCATCCTTCTGGGCCCTTCGTTCCTTTGAGGGAGTACTGTTCGTGTTGCTGCTGACAGGTTGAAATGCACTGTCCAGTGTTCCTCCTGCGTGCTGTGCGGACGCATTTTCCCCACATCTTTGTTCATGTGCAGCTTGCTGTAGCCCCCTGATCTCTCTTTCTAATTGGCAGTAAGGCATTTTTAAAGTGCTAGAAGCCTTTATCCAGCTGTACTTTTTTGGTATGTTGGCTAGAGTCCCACTCTCCACTGTGTATCATTTGCCCTTTATTTTTATGCCTGTTTCTCAAGTGGAACCAGGTTAGCAAATGATAGGAAATTAAATCCAGATGATTTGTGATAAGGAATGTGTTTTGTGAGAAAGACCACTGGGTCATAGAGAACACTGAGAATGTAATTATGCCAATACTTCTATGATCACACTCTCAAAAGGTACAAGCACTGTTGATTCTGATGCACAGCAGGGCAATTCTGGTTAGCTTTTTGTTTACTTAATTTTTCTCTTTTAGATAAGCAGAGGCTCATGAAAGCATAAAAGAAATTAGGTCTTCGAAAGGGCCTGCCTCATAATCACTTTTGTGCTACATAGCTCAACAAAGATGATGAATAAGTTTGTTCTGGCCTCTAGTGTACAATTTACTGACGCTGCTGTAACAGAACGGCTGTTACAATCTTTAATTTCAGGAAACCTGTGATCTGGGGAAGGTAAAGCCTGAAGCCAGGCGATACCTGGAAAAGTCAGTGAAAATGGGGAGAAGAAATGGGCTCCATCTTCCAGAACAAGTCCAAAATGTGAGTTTATGTTTCCTTTTCTTTGTGGACAAAAAAAAAGTAAATAAAACAAAATGCAACAACAACCAAAAACAGGAAATAAGGAAACATGTTTTTAATGTGGGGGAATCATGCATAATAGAAATCCATTTACAATGTATTGGATAGTCAATGGTTTTAAATCCCTCCACTCCTCTCCACCTCCTGGTGACTGACAAACAGCTGGTAACTTAATTTTTCTTTAACCCTGTCCAAGTTTTATTTATTTCATGTGTGCTGGGCCTCTTTTCTCTGCTCTGTCTTACATTCTTTAATACCTAGTTCCAGGCCTTAATAGTTGACTTGTGTTTTTATTCCTTTGGTCTTACAGAGATAGGGCCCTGGTAATAAAATCCTTACGATGGGGAATTTTAAAACCAGCACTTTGAAATTGAATACCTGCAATTACTAGATGCCCCTTAAAGGTGGACAGATCTGCTGCTGAAAATGCTTCTCAAACTTTTTCTTTTGTCTAATGCCTATCAAATCTCCAAGTTCCAGAAATAATCATGGCTGTAAAAGTAATTCATACGTTGGAAAAGAAAAAGTGATTTATTTCCAAGTGCTTGTTCTAGGCAGTAGAACCAGAAACTAGTTTGAAAGGAGTGTAGACCATGCGGTGTCAGCACGGCACAGGCAGCTTTCTCGCACCTCAGTGCCCTGTGAACACCCTGAATCCTCTTCATCCCAGTTACGGGGAAAAGGGCACTAATCTCACTTATCTGACCTGCCCTGGGCAATCATCAGTTCTGTTTGGGGCATGAACACTGTGTTAGTTAAAATGTGTTTGGTTGCAGCTTACAAAACCTTGTTGGAACAATTTAAATAATAGAAGAGATTTACTTGCTTGTATAGCTGGAAGGTCCAGACGTAGTTGGGCTTCATGGGTTAGTCCAGTGGTCGGCAAACTGTGGCTCTCAAGCCACATGTGGCTCGTGAGCTGCGGTTTGCCAACCGCTGGGTTAGTCTGATCCAGATGCTCAGTGGTGTCATTGGCCACTTGATTTTTCTGTTCCTTTACTCTGTCTTCACAGTTAGTGCTATCCAAAGGTAGCTCCTTTTATTTCTAAAACTAGAGGCCTAGTGCGTGAAGATTCATGCACTCGGTCGAGGGGGGAGGGAGAGGCGGGGTTCTCAACCCGGCCTGCACCCTCTCACAGTCCCAGAACCCGCAGGGGATGTCCAACTGAAGACGCAGTCTGACATCCCTCTGCGGAAGGTGACCGGGTGGGCCAATTGGGACAGGCATGGGTGGTGAGCAGCTGGCCCCGCCCTCCATTGCGCCACTCCCTCTGTGGGAGGCCACCAGGCAGGCAATTAGGGGATGGCATTGCCCTATCACCCTGCTGCTAGTCACTGCTGGCCCCTTTACCACCGCACCCCATCCGTCTCCTCCTCCTGTCTGCTAGCACATGCCTTGGCTGGCCTGGTGCCACCTGTTCACCAGCCCTGCCCCCCACTGACCCGTCATTCCACTGTTCGGTTGATTTGCATATTATGCTTTTATTACATAGGATTATATAGGATGACTACAAATTTAAAGACCCCACTATTCTAGAAGGACACAGAGACGCCTCCATCAAACTTCCCCTCATGTCTTAATGGCCCAGACTGGATCATCTGCCTGATCCTGAATCCCCCATTAGTTGAGCGAACGCCAGGCCTGGGTTACCTGAACCAGTCACTAGTGCAGTGCAGACAGGATTATATAACCAGTGCAGAGATCACACCCCTGGAACTCCAGATGAAATCGGACCCCACTCCAACTTCATGACTGCTGTGGCATATGGAGGAAGCGGAAGGAACCAGGGAGACAGTCAGAATGTCCAAAAATGACTGCATGTGTCAAATATAGTGTTCATCAGAATTACCTGGAAGGCTTGTTAAAACTCTGAATGCAGGAACCCACCTCTGAGAGTTTGTGTTTCAATAGATTTGGTGTGAGTCTCAAAAATTTGCATTTCTAACAGATTCCCAGGTGATGTTGATGCTTTTGGTCAGGGCCACACATGGAGAACCTGTGTGGTTTACATAAACTTCATTATCTAGCATTTTCAGAAAAGTGGTACAGATTAATAAAATTACTTCATGTTTTTTCTTGTAGTTCCCTTCATACTGTTTCCTTTGATCTCCCACCTGATACTTTCTAGACAAATGTTAGGGCTCATAATTTGCAAGTGCTCTGTAAAACTAGGACATAGTCATAGACACAACTTAGAAGAGAGCAGACAACTGTGTGTAATCAAGTGTATCTCCAAGATAGGACTTCCTGAGGGTTGGGTACAGAAGTCAAACTATGTAAAAGTAAAATTTACTTGACTGATGGTGATACAAAGAGACAGTTCTGTTGTTAATGCCCTGTATTTGTATCTTTGTTTCAGGAAATCAAATCAATGAAGAAAAGAATGAGTGAACTGTGCATTGACTTCAACAAAAACCTCAATGAGGATGATACCTTCCTTGTATTTTCCAAGGCTGAACTTGGTAAAATTTTGTTATTTTTCTAGATGAAATCATGTAATTTAGGCAGATAATGTCGTCACCTCACAGTTTGGCAGGTCGAAGTTAAAAGAATTCTTTAAAAAATGATCCATTCTCTTCTATAAAACCCACTATCCCTTCTACAGAAAATACCACCAAGCCATTTTTAGATTATAGACTAATGCGAGGGCATACTGTTTCTGGAGACAGTCCTGAGAAGATTTCATAATCTTTCTTGGTCAACAGCCTTCAGTGCCTTAAGAAATTTTTTGCCCCACAATGTCCCCGACTCTATAACTTAATCTGGTTCTTATTCTGTTCTGGGTCTTGCTTGGCTTAGTTTTCCTGTTCTCCATCAAACCAACACTAAAGCCCGTTCATATTTTGAATTAGCATCTCCTGAGACACCTGTTCTCTAACCTCGACCCTCATGAGATTTGAGAATTGTCATTATTTTACTTGAATTTTAATTACTCCACAAAATTCCTCGAGTTCTTAATGGCACCATGCCAATGCTAAATTAATCAATAATGAGTGGAAAACTTGATGTCTGAGAGAATTTTTTGCAGGTGCTCTTCCTGATGATTTCATTGATAGTTTAGAAAAGACAGATGATGACAAGTACAAAATTACCTTAAAATATCCACACTATTTTCCTGTCATGAAGAAATGTTGTATCCCAGAAACCAGAAGGAAGATGGAAATGGCTTTTAATTCAAGGTGCAAAGAGGTACTTATAAATGTTTGTCTTTGTTTGTTTATTTGTTGTTATGGAGGACTTGAAGAAAAGTGTTTGCTTTGTTAACCAATGTTGAAGTTAGCTCTGAGACTAATACTCCTGTTTGTGTGAGCATTATGCTTTCTGATTCCTCAGACTAGATTTTAGGTTTTTCCTTACCCATTGACAACCTCCCTTGTCTGGCCACAGGTTAAGTTATTCTAATAAAAATAGAATGGATTAAATAAACTAAAAGTTGTATTATTCTCCCAAGTCGATAGTCTAGGGCTGGTAGAGCATCTCTCTCTCTCTCTCTCTCTCTCTCTCTCTCTCTCTCTCCCCCCCTCTCTCTCTCCCTCCCTCCCTCTCTCTCCCTCTCTCTCCCTCCCTCTCCCCCTCTCTCTCCCTCTCCCTCTCCCTCTCCCTTTCCCTCTCCTCCTCTCTCTCCCTCTCTCTCCCTCCCTCCCTCTCTCTCCCTCTCTCTCCCTCTCTCTCCCTCCCTTCCTCCCTCCCTTTCCTCTTCCTCCCCTCCTCCCCTCCCTCTCTCCTCAACAAATGATTTCCAAGGGCATTTCAGTTGTCATCTTCCCAATCTGTTGGGAAGAAGGAAGATAAAGCACAGTAAAAGTGTCTTTAAGAAAAAGACCTAGAGCCCAGCCATTGTGACTCAGTGGTTGAGCGTCAACCTATGAACCAGGAGGTCACAGCTCAACTCCCAGTCAGAGCCCCTGCCTGGTTTGCAGGCTTAATCCCCAGTGTGGGGCGTACAGGAGGCAGCCAGTCAATAATTCTCCATCATCATTGATGTTTCTATCTCTCGCTCCCTCTCCCTTCCTCTCTGAAATCAACAAAAATATATTTAAAAAAAGAAAAGGACTTAAAATTACATATATCAGTTACATGTACATTGCATTGATCCAAATTCCATTATATAGCTATATCTAGTGGTAAGGGAGGCTGGGAAATGTAGTCTTCAATTGGTAGCCATTTGCTGATCTGAGTAGCTTCTATTACTAAAAGGAAGAATTAGAAATGCATTTCAAGAGTCTGCTAGCCAATTGCATCACAGTCTACCCAAGTGACATGAGCACATTTCCCCCCATTCGCCATGTGTCAGATCCCAACCAGTTACTGCCTTGAACTCAAAGACTAATAGGCTCTCAGTGATAGACAGTCCTCCCAATTGTAGCTTCTTACAAGGTAGCAGCCAATGAAAAGGAAGACAACTTGTCCGGCCTACTCACAGAGTGTAGAATAGGAACACAATAACCACAGTAAAATCTCCCACTTGGAAAAAGAGAGAATGGGATACATAGCAGGCCTTCCAACGTTCAGAGACAGTTTGGCAGGAATTATAAGGATTCTGAGTCTAGGAAGTTCCTGGGATAGCCCATTGGACTTATTTTGGGTCTCCTTTCAGGCAGAGATTCCCTTATTATTTGTTTGTTTATTTCTAGTATATATGCCTTTATTTGGTGAAAAACCTATAGGTTCTTCTCAATACCACAGGATCATAAAGACTTGCGCTTATTGGTGTTTTGTAACAATTAAGATAATGTTCAAATAATTAAGTTACTTCGCTGAAATATTTAAAAGAATATTCTAAGCAGTGTTTGAAAGCTCTGTTTATAAATAGTGATTGAAATATTTAGTTTGGTATTTGGTGTTGAAGATAAATACTTCTTATATAAAATATTGTTTTAATACATTACTAATAAGGCTAGTATTAGATATATTTCTAACACTAAAAAATAAAGCTTTATCTTCAGATTTATTTTATTCAGAGGACTCATATTAATGAAGAATGTTGTATCCAACAAAAAAAAACTGTCAAAAAAATAAATAAATAAACTGGCATATTGTAAATGGCATTCTGTAGAAGTGAAAAAGGAGCCTGCAACAAAAGAAACTAGATAACTGCATTACACATTGTTTACACAAACAGCCTACTCTCGATAGAATTAAATGCAGACCAGATGCTTTAAAAGTTTTTGTGCCTAGATGGCAATTATAATCTTCGCACATGAATGAGAAAAGGAACAGTAATAGCACAGACACAGTATTTTCAATGTTGATAGCACATTTAAAACCTTCCACCATCCACTGGATTCTGAGGTCAGGTCAGCGCCTGAAATTTCACATCCACCTGGGCTTGTTTGGCTAAGTTCACTATTTCAGAGAGCTTTACCACCATTTTAGCAGCTTCATCCAAGTCATCACAAGCAAGAAGTCCACTGTCAGTTATCAGTGCCTTAGCATCATCCACTCATGTGCCTTGTAACCGTACCACAATAGGTTGTTTTTTTAAAAAATACATATATTTTATTGATTTTTTTACAGAGAGGAAGCGAGAGGGATAGAAAGTCAGAAACATTGATGAGAGAGAAAGATCGATCAACTGCCTCCTGCACACCCCCCACTGGGGATGTGCCTACAGCCAAGGTACATGCCCTTAACCGGAATCAAACCCGGGACCCTTCAGTCCACAGACCGACACTCTATCCACTGAGCCAAACTGGTTTCAGCACAATAGGTATTTTAATTTCCAAATTCTCTGCTGCCATGACTTACCCTGTACAATAACATCACACCTCATGATTCCTCCAAAAATGTTGACCAGAATAGCCAGTACCTTTTTATCTGAAGTGATAAGCTTAAATGCTTCTGTTACTTCATGGACTGTGGCACCATCAGCAACATCAAGAAAGTTGGCTGGAGTCCCTCCATGAAGTTTATTATATCCATTGTGGCCATAGTCAAACCAGCACCATTTTACTAGACAGCCTATATTACCATCTAGGCCAATATCTGCCTTAGCTGCATCTTTGTCCCTTTCATCTTCCTGAGTCCAGTCCTGGAGATCAAAGATTTTCTTCTGGCGATAAGCTGAATTAGAATTAAAATTGGTCTTCACATCCATACACAGCACAGCTCCATCTGAATCCTCTACCATGGGATTTCTTTCTTTCTTTTTTTTCTAAGTTTCAATATTGGTTACATATATATATGACTTCTTTTTTTATAAGTTTCAATATTGGATATATATATATATATATTTCATTTTTTTACAGAAAGGAAGGGAGAGGAATAAAAAGTCAAAAACATCAGTGAGAGAGAAACATCGATCAGCTGCCTCTTGCACACCCCCTACTAGGGATGTGCCCCAAACCAAGGTACATGCCCTTGACCAGAATCGAACCTGGGACCTTTCAGTCCGCAGGTTGACTCTCTATCCATTGAGCCCAACCGGTTTTGGCAACCATAGAATTTATTTCTACCATGGTTGCCTTGTATTTCAGAAAAAGTTTGTAAAGCTCGTCCATGTTTTCTGCTGCAGAATCCACAACATTGGGTGGAAATCCCATCTTCTGTGCAAGCCGGACAGCTTGTTCCTTTTTGATGCCTTCCACAATATCGGGTTCTTTATGGCTTCAGGAGTCTCTGCAGCAACATCTTCAATGTTGACACCACCTTGAGGACTTCTATTAATACAGGACCTTGAAATGACCTTTCCATTGTTATTGCAAAGTAGAATTCTCTCCTGGGATATCTTCGCTCATAAACCAACACTTGATTGCAAACTCTGCCCTTTTCTCCTGTTTGCTTAGTAAACAACTTTTTCCCACTCACTTGCGAGGAAACAGCATTTGCTACTTATGGAGAGAGAACTATCTTCGCTCCTCCTTTGAAACCACTTTCAAATATTCCTTTTCCTCCACCACCAGCTAAAACCTGTGCCTTTATCACAACATCTTTTGAACCTAATTTTTTGGCAATTGCATAAGCTTCGTCTGGTGACTTAGCCATGTGTCCTCTGGGAATGCAACTCCAGCTTCTTGCAACAATTCCATACTCATGTATTCATGTGGTGAGAGATTCCCTTGTTGTTGCTGCTGTACTTGGAGTCCAAGGTTGCTAAGCAATCCAGAACTGCCCAGAACCTGGGCAGTGGCCGCAGCGCTGTCCGGGGTGGGTGGCTCCTAAGAGTGGCTGCGGCCAGCAGTCGGCTGGAGAATATGGCGGCCACCATTTCTGAGTCTGACCCTGACCCCTCCTGCCGGGATTCCTTTAACAGTTACATCCGTGGCCCCTGGTTTTACCTGCAGAAAATTCTATCTTGTTCATTACCCTCCGCAACCACATTCTGGGTGGCTACTAACATAGGTTCCTGTCGATACCAGCTCGAAGCTTGAGAATTGCTTTAGGAATCAAATATTCATCAGCATTTGTAGGTCAGGCTTATATCTTTGGTACTAAAATCCAAAAAAAAACTTAGTAGATTTTCTGTCTGTTTACTTCCAATCAGATTCATGTTAAAAATAACTATACCATGCCGAGACCTGTTTGGCTCAGTGGATAGAGCGTCGGCCTGTGGACTGTAAGGTCCCGGGTTCAATTCCGGTCAAGGGCATGTACCTGGGCTGCAGGCACATCTTCAGTGGGGGGTGTGCAAGAGGCAGCTGATCGATGTTTCTCTCTCATCAATGTTTCTGACTTTCTATCCCTCTCCCTTCCTCTCTGTGGAAAAATCAATAAAATATATTTAAAAATAATAATAACTATACCTGCCCTGGCTGGTTTTCTCAGTGGTTAGAGCATCGGACTGAAGGATCTCAGGTTCAATTCCCGGTCAGAGGCGTGGTACCTCGGTTTCAGGTTCAATCCCTGGCCTGGTTGAGCGGGAAGCAACCCATCAATGTGTCTCTCATGTCTGTTTCTGTCTCTCTCTCCTCCCTTCTTCTCCCTCCCTTCCACTCTGAAAATCAATGGAAAAAATACTCAGGTGAAGGTTTAAAATAGTAATAATAATAATAAATAACTGTATGACTTTTGGCCATAGTTCTTAAATCTACCAAATCTTTTCTAATATATGGGTTACTGTATCATGTCCCTCCTGCTCTTTCTCAGTTTAATTAACAGTGCCCGTTTCAGGGCTGAAAAGGCAGACTGGAGCAAGAAGACAGCCTTTCCAACCCAGGCTCCACAGTTCAGCGACCTGAGTGGCAGTCTTTGCTCCTGATGTTAGGATGCAGGGGAACTGGCTTTTCCAGCACCACAAGGCCCTAGATTGTGGGTCACAGGCAAAGCCTCTCCCAGCAAATCGCTTTTCCTTCTGCCTTTGCAAACTGGCCAATTCTCACTTAAGCCCATCTTGTAATTTCTATAAAAGCAACAAGTACCAGCAAAACACACACAACAACATTATTAGTTTTTCCCAAACAGTTCCCCTCAGCTAAGACTCAGTAGGTAATTGGCCTACCTTCCAAATTACAGCACACCACAGTTTTAACAAATGGGACCTCTGGTGTAATGAGGATTACCAGCTTCCCAGCCTGCAGTGTCTCTGTGTCCTCACCTTCCACTCCGCAATTTTTCCATTTTTGTTTTGGCAGCACTCTATTCCCAATATCAGTCCTCTGGATATTAGGGTATAGTTTAAGCAACTGTACAGACTCAAGCAAAAAAGCATAGAGACTCAAACTAACAAAAAGTTATTTCTCTTCAAAAGGCATTAATGGTTACCAGGGGCTGGGGAGACTGGGGAGTTATTTCTTAATGGTTACCAAGTCTCCCTGTGGGGTATTGGGAACGTTTTGGAAACAGATAGTGGTCATGGCTGCTCAGCACTTTGAATGGACTTAGCGCCACTGAATTACACACTTAGAAATGGTTAAAATGGCATATTATATGTTTTATGTTTGCCCACATTTTTTTAAAAAAAGGTTTCTTTCTCTTACAATTAACAGTACAGAGGTAAGTGGTTCCGAGCTGGAGGACTGCTCTCCGTCCTCAGTATGTGCCTTTCAGGGTCATTGTTGTCTTCAGTTCACAGCTAGCAAGACAAGCGTCTACAAAGAGATGACCCAGAAACTTAGTCATCATATTCCACTGTACCACAACCAGCGTTGAGGAAGTCTGGGAAAGGCAGTCAGATGACCATGTGTCTGGCAAAAACTCAGAGAATTCTAGTACTAGGAGAAAGAGTGGGGGAATAGATATGAGGAAGAAATTGGCAGTCTTAATTTTAGAACTTGGAGAATTATGTCTTGTGTTTCTCTTATTGATGTTTCCATTCTAATTTTAAAATAATGGGAATTTAACACAATTATATTCTACTAGAGGCCCAGTGCACAAAATTCGTGCAGGGGGGTGGGTGTCCCTCAGCCTGGCCTGCACCCTCTCCAGTCTGGGGCGCTTCAGGGGATAACCAGCAGTCAGACATCCCTCTCACAATCCAGAACTGCTGGCTTCTAACTGCTCGCCTCCCTGCCTGATTGTCCCTAACTGCTCCCCTGCTGGCTTGATTGCCCCTCACCACCCCTGCCTTGGCCCCACATCTGGGACCCAGGATTACCTCCTCCAGCTGACCACAGGCACCTGGGATCAGGGTTTCCCTCTGGTCAGCCATAGGCACCCAGACCGGCTGCAGCCACAGGAGATGGTGGCAGGTGGCTTTGCCTGGGCTGCAGCTGCAAGTGCTGGCACCTGGGACCATAGGGTGGGCAGCTTCTCCGTCTCCTGAGCCACAGCCAGCCACAGGTACTGGTGCCCGAAACTGCAGGGTGGGTGGCTTCTCCATCTACTAGGCTGCAGTCAGTTGCAGTTGCTGTGGCCTGGACCACAGGTGGGTGGCTTCTCCATCTTCCCTGGGATGCAGTGTGGGTGACTTCTTCAGCTGGCTGTGGCCTGGGATCACAGGGCAGGCGGCTTCTTCATCTCCTAGGCTGCAGCCAGCCTCAGGCACTGGGGCTCGGTTTCTCCGTCTCCGACGTGGGGCAGGCAGACATGAGGCTTCTGCTGTTGGCTGTGGCCTGGGATCGGGGGCAGGCAGCTTCTTTGTCTCCCAGGCTCCAGCCAGCCTCAGGCACTGGCACCCGAATTCTCTGACCCCCACAGACCAGGGGCTACTACCATGGTTTCAGGTTAATTTGCATACTCACTCTGATTTGCTAGTAACATAGCGAAGTGACTGTAATTTGCATGTTTCTCTTATATAGATTTGCTCTTGTATCAGGCACTTTTCTATGTGCTTTACATATATTTTTATTAGACTCTTCATTGCACCCTATGACGTAGTTGCTTTCATTATATGTATTTATATGTATTTTAACAGATAAGAAAACTGAGACTTTGAAAGTAACTTAAGGGACTTGTCAACAGACAACTAATAAGTGGTGGAGCGAAATTTGGAACCTAAATAAACTGACTGGTGTGTGCTCTTCCTTAGAAACATGTCTATTAAAAAATTGCTGATTTAATCATTGGGAGTAGTAGTTCTTTAACTTCAATGTCTACTTACTTTGTCTTTTATCTTTCTAAAAGTGTTGTGCTAAGTGAAATAAGCCAAACACAAAGGGACAAATATTGTATGATTCCATTTACATGGAGTTCCTAGCGTAGTCAGAGTCATAGAGACAGAAAGTGGAATGGTGGACGCCAGAGGCGGGGATGTGAGGAATGAGGATTAGTATTTAATAGGTACACAGTTTCAGTTGGGAAGGATATAAAAGCCTGCAGATAAGACTATTATCATTTGTATTCTTAATACAAATATAATATAGAAAATGTTTGTAATAATTGGAGAAAAATCCCTGAAATATTTTTAAGGGTAGAGTTCTGTGGCATTAAATATATTCACATTGTTATGCCACCATACATCCTCAAGTTTTATCTATGTTTTAGCATGTGTCAAAAGCTCTTCTCAAGGCTGAATCATATTTTATCATATACCACATTTTATTTATCCATTTATCCACTGCTGGACATTTGAGTTGCTTCTACCACTTGGCTGTTATTCACATAATGCTGTAGTGAACATGGGACAAATATCTGTTTGAGTCCTTGTTTCCACGTTTTTGGGATCTATGCCCACAAGTGGAATTGCTGGATCATATGGTAATTCTCTGTTTTTGTTTTTTTGAGGAATCCCAGTACTGTTTTCCACAGCAGCTGTACCCTTTGACATTCCCATCAATAATGCACAAAGATTCCAAATTTTCCTCATCCTCGTCAACGCTTACTATTTTCTGTTGTTTGTTTGTTTTTTAATAATAGCCAGACTATCAGTATGGCTATTATAATGAAGTTAAAGTGGCAAATTTTGTGTGATATATATATGCTACCACAATAAAAAACTATTTAGGTACCAGTATGTGGTACAGTCTTGTCAGACTAAATGTGGCTTCACTCTAGTCCTTAAGAATACATTTTCACTCTAAGTTTACAGTACCTAAAATTTTATTAAGACCTCATAACTAAAAACCCAGAAACAGAAGCAAACAAACAAACAAAAAACCTCATAACTATCTTTTGGATTGAAAAAATAAGTTAATTCAGAAATATAGTTGGATCGAGAATTTTTTTTAAAAAATCTAACACTGAAATGAAATAATTTATTAGAATTTGAGATGGTCTAAAAATATTTGATAAGTTTTACCAACCTGAAAATAAATGTAATAACTCTTTCAGTGCTTTGGATCCAATTAATTATTTTTATCCAATTAATTATTAATGTTTGTTTTTGTTGTTATTTTTTATTACTAGGAAAACACCAAAATTTTACAGCAGCTACTCCCACTGCGGGCCAGAGTGGCCAAGCTACTCGGCTACAGCACACACGCTGACTTTGTCCTTGAAATGAACACTGCGAAGAGCACAAGCCGTGTAACAGCCTTCCTAGGTCAGGTCTTTGTAATTATTTATGAGTTCTGTATTTCCATTTCTGTGACCGTTTTACTGCATGATACCCACTTGACAGAGGGCCCTTAGACTCTAATGTGCTTTTGAGGGCATCCTATTTTTTATTCATTCAAGAGAAACTTGTTGATCACCTACTATATATTAGATACTGTGCTTGATCCTAAGGGTGCTCATGTCTGTCTACATTACTGTGATAGTCCTTGCTTCATTCTGTATTGTTTCTTGATGGGGATTTTTATGTCTAATGACTAACAAAACTTCTAGGGTCCTAACAGAAAGTATGAGCTTATTGGCTTTGTCAGCTGCTATTTGGTGATTGTAGTTTATAGTATAGCTACTTATGAATTCATCCTATCTAATAAAAGAGTAATATGCAAATTTGACCATACCTTCGCCACACCCACCAGCCACGCCCACCAGCCAATCAGGAGCAAATTATGCAAATAAACCCCAAACAAGATGGCTGTGCCACTGAGAGCAGGAGGAAGGCTTGAGTTTCCCTGGCAATGGAGGAAGCCAAGCTTTCCACCTGCCTTTGCTGGCTAAGGCCTCAATGGTACAAAGTTTCAATTATAAAAGATACATAATCCGAAGGCAGCCACAGAGATGGAGAGAGAAGAGACTAGGGTTGCCGGGGTGATGGAAGAAGCTAAATTTCTGCAGCCCTAGCACCAAGCCCTCCACTCTAGGCTACAAACTTTCAAACAGAAATGGCTGTCGCCATAGAGTGAGCAGAAGGTTTGACTGCGCTCTAGGCTACAAAGTTTTAATTGTAGAACATAAATTAATTTCAGATCCCAAGGCCGCCTCCGTTTGGGTCACTGGGGGCGTGGATGGCCTGCAAACTACCATAAGCCCCTCACCCAGGCCGCCCCATGCCCTAAGGGAACCCCCACCCTGATCTAGGACACCCTTCAGGGCAAACCAGCCAGTCCCCACCCACGCACCAGGCCTCTATCCTATCTAATAAAAGAGTAACACACAGATTGACCATCAGCGCAACACACAAGAGGGCTGCCCCCGTGTGGTCAAAGATCCTGACCCCATGTGGACACAAGATGGCCACCACAAGATGGCCAGCAGGGGAGGGCCGTTTGGACGTTCCAGGCCTGCCAGGGAGGGCAGTTGTGGGCCATCAGGCCATCAGGAGAGGGCAGTTGGGAAGGACCAGGCCTGCAAGGGAAGGCAGTTGGGGGCCATCAGTCCTGCAGGGGAAGGCAGTTGGGGGCCATCAGTCCTGCAGGGGAGGGCAGTCAGGGGTAACCAGGCCGGCAGAGGAGGGAAGTTGGGGCAAACAGGCTGGTACGGGAGCAGTTAGACATCAATCAGGCTGGCAGGGTAGTAGTTAGGATGTGAGCAGGCTGACAGGCAGAAGTGGTTAGGGGCAATCAGGGAGGCAGGCAGGCGAGCAGTTTGGAGCCAGCAGTCCTGCATTGTGAGAAGGATGTCCGAATGCCCGTTTAGGCCTGATCCCAATCAGGCCTAAACGGGCAGTTGGACATTCCTCAAGGGGTCCCAGATTGGAGAGGGCGCAAGCTGGGCTGAGGGACACACACACACACACACACACACACACACCCTCCCTCCCCCCTCCCTCCCGTGCACGAATTTCGTGCACCGGGCCTCTAGTATGAAATAAGCTGACAAATGTGTCATAAATGAAAATAGAATATTATAAACCAAAAAAATAAACATTTTATATTCTAGAAGCCACTTACTATATACAAAAACAATATAAATGTGCATCAAAACTATTATAGCTATTTACATTTATTTAAAACCACTTTCACTAACCTTTTTAAAACCATGGTTCTCATGTCCAGGATATTGAGTACTGGTACTCTATCACTCTTCCCCATCTCTATCTCAACCAAGGTGTCACTATTCCAAGAGTCACTCTGTTTATCTCTCTCATCTTAGTGAAAGTGGTTGAATAATAACCAAGATGTAAACACCAATTTTTATTGTGATCTTTTCTAACAATAAAAATCGGTGTTTATACCTTTTTAACTTTCCTCATTGACCTCTTTCAGACTTTATTCACCTTTAACAACTGGTCAAAGTATGTAGTCTGTTACTTTGGTATTTTTTTCATTAGCTTAACTGAGTTAGAGATTACTAACAATATCTTTAAAATCAGCCTTTAGCCCAAGATCTACTTCTGTATGTCTTAAATGGCCATACCTGGCATTACTAATGTATATGCTGGCATCAGATATAACATGTAGCAGATGCACCATAAATGCTAGTTATTTTTTATTATATAATTGATTTATTCATTCACAAAACATTTAGGAAATCACTATTCTGCATTAGGCATTATTCTAAATGGTAAACCATAAAAAGGGAAAAAATGAGGTTCTTTTCTCAGTGAACTTTCTCTGAGTGGAAATAACAGAGATGTGAACAGGGAATTGCCATATATTCTGATACATGTTACATAGAAAATGGCTCAAGGAGTTAACAATTTTGATGAAAATGTTTTCTTTAGTTGTAACTGCAAATACTGAAAAATTTCCTCAAGAACTACCTGATTAACTTAATTTGTTTAAAGTCATTTTCCTCTCATTTGAAATTGGCATATGCCTAACTGGGTTGTCCTCTTGCTACCTGTACCTTCATATTCTTTGGCCAGACCACTCAGAATTATCTCTTGTATCTTCTAGGAGTTTCCTTCTTTCTCTTCACCTCATTCCTTGGGCTCTTGCCTTCACCTCACAATTTCCATTTCCCTTACAGAGCCAAACACATGTTTATTTTATATACCTAACAGATTGTGAGGAATTCATACATAATAAGAGCTATGTCCAAATAGTCCTTCTTCATAGGAAATAGGTAGTGAAATATATTAAACCCATGGCCATCAAAGGCATTGAGCAATTTTTAGTAATACTAGTCACAGATCACAACTGATTTATTTCCCCTGCCTTTCTGAGAAGCCTAATCTTCTTGAAGAATAATCATGTATATGATTTTAGTTTCACTATTCCTTTTTCCCCTAAATTAGAACACTTTTGAGTCAGAATTCCCTGAGATAAAATTCAGTTTTGTTGATGCTATAAGGAAGTCATGGCCTGGTTTGGGTGATGCTAAAAGAAAAAGGCGTGAGGAGACATAAAATAAATTACCTTAATGAGAACAACAGTGCTATCATAATGGAGTCTGCTTTCCTTCCCTTCCTCCCACTCTCCCTCTATAAAGCACCATGCTGAAGCACAGGTATGTGTGAACATGCTTGCTCCTAACAGCAATAGATCATCAACTTTTCCCCCTTCCCTCACAGATGATTTAAGCCAGAAATTAAAACCTTTGGGTGAGGCCGAACGAGAGTTTATTTTGAATTTGAAGAAAAAGGAATGTGAGGAGAGAGGTTTTGAGTATGATGGGAAAATCAATGCCTGGGATCTGCATTACTACATGACTCAGACCGAAGAACTCAAGTACTCCATAGACCAAGAGGTCCTCAAGGAATACTTCCCCATTGAGGTGGTCACCGAAGGCTTGCTGAACATATACCAGGAGTTGTTGGGACTCTCATTCGAGCAAGTGTCAGGTGCTCATGTGTGGAATAAAAATGTTACACTCTACACCGTGAAGGATAAAGCCACGGGAGAAGTACTGGGACAGTTCTACTTGGACCTCTATCCAAGGTACTGACAACTATATTGTTGGAAGAGACTTAGGGGTTCGACTCGTATCCAGATTATCACTGCTGTCTTCCATAGATCTCTTGTGTGGTTTTAGTAAAGGGATTAAAGATGTGGGCTCTGAAGCCAGAATGTCTGGCTCCATTCCTTGATAGACAGGTTCTTAATGTCTCTATGCCTCAGTTTCATAACCAATATTACAGGTCCTATAAAGTGGGAACACTAATCCAGGTTTGTTTGTTTTTAGTTGCTTGTAGCTTCCTTTCTCTCTCCCCTTGGGGTCACCTGTCTTAGATTGTATGCTAGTTGATTGCCATTCAACCTCTGCTTTCTGAAGGATTCAAGAAAAGTTGTGATTTGCAGTTTCTCTAGCATATTATTGTTGTAAGGATATGAGCAATAAATGCCCTTTCCAGCAATAAACGCCCTTTATACATTATAACAAGTAGCTGGAAAAAGATAAATGTGTGTTTTTAAAAACTTCAATAGCATCAGCAAGAAAAAGCCCGAGAGGAATGAGTCACCAAGAAAGATAATACAGTAAAATACATACAAATAAAATTAAAAATTTCACCCAAATCTGAAAGTCCTGTTAGCCTTCTAGCAAAAAAAAAAAAAAAAAAAAAGGAGGAAACCAAATCCTAGAAAAAAGTCTAATGGCCATTAGCTTTTGGAGTGAGGACTGATACCTCATTGTCCAAGAATAATCAACTTTATAGTATAATTTATGCTTTCCCTAGGCTAACTAAAAGCATTCTATTTTTAAAAGATTTGTGAAGGGAGCTCATTTAATTGTGAACACTGATTCTTCCCTCCTTGAATAAAAAGAACAATCTCACTGTATGGAATTTGGTTTTTATCAATTCTATTTTTAAAGGAAAACTTATCTCATGAATTAAACTGAACCTTGTATCTCAGATTTCTTCAACACTATTTAGTGTTTAATGACTCCATTTTTTATTGCATTTATTGGGGTGACATTGGTTAATTAATTGTACTCCATCTTTGAAGATGAAAAGCAGGAGCTCATAAGTTGGACATGTAATGGGATGGTGAACACACAATACAATATACAGATGATGTGTACAGAATTGTTAACCTGAAGCCTATATAAATTTTATTAACCATTGTCACCCCAATAAATTCAACAAAATAAGCAAACAAATAAAATAAGTTGGACATGATGTTAAGATTTTTCAACAAAAAAAAACCGTGGTGTAATAACTCACATGACATGATAGTGGGGTTTTGTATGTTTAGTTTTAGTCTTTCCACTTTAATACAATGTTGATCTACTTTCTGAGAGGTGAATTGAATGTTTTGAGGTATCTTCTACTAAATATGTATCAAATATGGCCTCCTGGCCTAGAGAGGCCGGGGCAGTGTCTTCAGAGAAGGGTGTGCACACCTCACAGAGGGCGCTTCTGGTTCCCAGGGAAGGGAAGTACAACCACGCAGCCTGCTTCGGCCTCCAGCCCGGCTGCCTCCTCCCCGACGGGAGCCGCATGATGTCGGTGGCAGCCCTGGTGGTGAACTTCTCACAGCCGCTCGCAGGGCGCCCCTCTCTCCTGAGGCACGATGAGGTGAGGACCTACTTCCATGAATTCGGTCATGTCATGCATCAGATTTGTGCCCAGGTGAGTGCCAATTGCTTTTTCAGATTTTTTTTTTCTCATTGCAATCAGGTTTATCCTTTTAACATGTTTTTTTTCAGAAGCTGAGCATGTTCAAGAATTTCACAGGCCTCCTGCAGAAACACGAAATTTTTCTGATTGGGTTCTGTTTCACAGCATATTTTTACTTGAAGGTGGATTCGCTGATGAAAGCATTCACTGAATACCACCCTCTGGAAAAAGAAAGAAGACAGTCATAAAGGAAGGGTTACAGAGACTCTGCTTGTGGCTTTCAACTATCTCAGACTCTTTGCTCCTTTTTAAATAACAAATATTTTGTAATACCTTTCTTTACTAGCCTCAAATTAAAATCAAAGCTCATGTAGTGTAACCATGGGGAGACTTTGCCAGAGAGGGGAAGTGTAACTATGCCAATACTGTCCTAGAATAAACCATATGAACTTGCTGATAATTCCACTGTTATTGACATATGAAAACATCTAGTTCAGTTGTTCAATCTAACAGTTTAAAAAGCTGATGTTGGAGCATTTGAGATCTTGCTCCCCAGCATAAGTTTTCAGTTTGGCTCAAATAAACTCATAAAATAACATAAAAACTGCATGTTAACAGAGATGGAGGGATAGTTTTCCAATTTGAAATCTCTATATAGCTCTAAAAGAAAACTTAAAAATTTTTTACATATATATATATATATATACACATATATATATATATATATATATATATATATATATATATATATGTGTGTGTGTGTGAAGGGAGAGAGAAGAAACATCAATGATGAGAGAGAACCATCGATCGGCTGCCTCCTGCACAATCCCAGTGGGGATCGAGCCCACAACTTGGGCATATGCCCTGATGGAACTGGACCTGATCTCCAGGTTCACAGGTTGACTCAAAACCACTGAGCAACACCAGCCAGGCTCTAAAAGAAAACTTTAAAAATAATCTCTTTATTAGAATAGTTTTAGATCTATAGAAAAATTGCAAAGGACACTACAAAAATTGCCCAAGTGCCCTTTACCCTGATTCTCTCTTTTTTTTAAAATATATTTTTATTGATTTTTTTTGCAGTATAACTTATAATTAATAATAGTACATGTTTTCCTTTCCCCCTCCCCCTTATCCTCCCCCCAGCCTCCCCTACCCCCCAGCACATATCCCCACCCTCTCCCCTCCCCGCACCAGTGTCTTTCATTCATTGGTTATGCTCATATGCATGCATACAAGTCCTTCAGTTGATCCCCCCCCCCCCCCCGCATCCGCCTCCCATCCACCCAAGCCTTCCCCTGTAGCTTGACAGCCTGTTCAAGGCCACCCTGCCTCTATATCAATCACTCTCTCCTGTTTCTTTTCTTCAAAAATATCTTGCCTCTGCATACTAGAAATAAATGTATAAGAACAAAAAATGTTTCAGTCTCAGTTTCAATGTCCAACTGTTCTGAGTCCCTACCCTGATTCTCTTACTGTTAACATCTTACTCTATAGTACACGTGTCACAACCAGGAAGCCAACATTGATCCGTGACGCTTAACTAAACTCCACACTTTATTTGGATTTTACTAGTTTTTCCCTAACAGCCTTTATCCATACAGAGGATTTTTATAATTGATGTAATTGATTTCCTCGTTAAAATAAATATTTTTAAGTGGCTTTTAAATGGTAATGCCTTAGCATGGCTATGTACTAAGATAAAGTATTCATGGATTAGCGCTATATGTGAATAACCCTAAACACAACACCAAAAACTGCAGATTGACATAAGTGGTTTGTCAGCTGGAGTCGAAAAGTGGTATTGCCATTGTCTTAGTTCATGTTGCTATAACAATACCATAGACCAGGTAGCTTACAAACCACAGGAACTTCTCATACTTCTGGAGGCTGCAAGTCCCAAGATCAAGATGACTGGTGATGACCTGCCATCTGGTGTATAGATGGTGCCTTCTCGCTGTGTCCTCACATGGTGGAAAGGGTGAGGGATCTCCGTGGGCCTCCTTTATAAAGACACTAGTCCAGTGCATGAGAGTTCCACCTTCGTGAGCTATTCACCTCCCCAAAGCCCCACCTACTATCATCGTATTGAGGGTTAGGTTTCAACATATTGATTTGGGGAGACAACAAACATTCAGTCCATAGCACCAAAGGTGACATGATTTCCCAAAACGGTGAACAGCTCTTAGGAAAATTCCAAATGAAAAAGAAATCTTACATGGATTTACGGAGTTGATCCCAGTAGTTAGTGCCTTGAAAATTAAAAGTGTATAAAAAGGACTTTGCAAAAATATCTGCAAGGAAGTTAGTTTCTAGGGAGTTAGTTCCTAGGTTCTTCACTCTAGATTTCTCATTTATTTGAATTCCAGCAAGAAATATAAGACATGCAGAGTAGGGAACAATTTTTGTGGTCCTAACGTGCAGTAACCCCCAGAAGAGCCCCTAATTATTTCAAGAACCAAAAATGTAGCTACTCATTTCTAAAATACTACATCCTGGTGCTTCCATGTTTTATTTCAAAACAAACAGGGGAATAAGGTATGAATCTGTTCAGATAAGTAAATAAGTCCTGACATACTAATATAACCATTTCTATCCTCTGTTTAATCTAAGGAAATTAAATCTTTCAGAATAACCTAAATTTTCTTTCTTAGGTACTTTTAGAGTCTATTTTCACAGCAGTCAGATTCCTGAAATACTTATTTTCCATCGATTTCCATTCTATAGCTGATTATTTATTTAATTAGGATATATTTAAATTACTCATAAAAGTACTTTTATGATAGCAAGTACTTTGATGAGTAATTTAGGAAAGTGAAAAACTTTTCTTAATTTCAGACTTACGGGACATTACATAGATTCTCTAACTTGTAGTTATGTACTTACACGGTGGCCTGCTTTTAGAACATTGGATTTTAACTTTAAAGACTCTCAGGAACATATAAAAATCTGATTTAAGTTGTGGATAATCTTCGAGACAAATACACTTACACTCATACACTCAAATTTTTACGTGGAATTCCAAAGGGCTCGCAGAAAACTAGAAGCGCAGAGCATGATGGATTCCAAGTAAAGAACTCCCTGAGTTTATAGCAGCTTCCTCCGTATTTGGATGTAATTATCAGCTAATGAGAATCATAAGGAAGTAATTTGGCATCCTAATCACATTTATTAAAATAAGAGTGATCCTCAAATAGGATTTTCAGTGCTATTGATGCATGTCCTGGTTTTCAGACACAGAGCTCTTTTAACCTTAATATCATATGCTTACCACATATTCCTAGTACAGTTCTCCACAACTCTATTTTCATGATCTATATTATTTTTGATCCTATAAGATAGCCACATTACTACTGAAAATATATCTTTATATTATGTGATCTTAGAGCTGTTTGACTTGTGACTACAGTATTTTGTTTGTTTATTCCATCAGTTTGGTGTCTCGTGAAATAGTAGATATATTCAAGTCTTAGAGTTTGCCTTACCTCATTCATGCACATAAAATGTGTCAAACAGATGTTAGTACAATCTCTTGCTTGGTCATCTCCTCCCGAGACTATCTTTAACAAATCTCTTACTTGTCTATTAATCCTTTCAAATGTCCTATAACATTTTAAGAACTTCTAAGGTAATCATATTTGGAATCAGTGATTTTGTCTTAAAAGTTTAGGCACAGATCCATGTATTTGCAGCTTTATAAAATTTCAAAACCTTTTGTACTGACCTGACCTGGATATTAGTGAAGGAGTTTAATAGCTTTATTATTCAGTAAAACACTTCTGGCTTATCTAAGAAACACATTGTGAATTTTAAAAATGTGCCATACTTATTTAGTAGATTGGATTTGAGCTGTGGCAGCTCGTTGTTGGAGTTCTCCACTGAGGCAGTTTGCAAGTTTGACGACCAGCCAAGCTGAGTGGAGCTTGTCACAGGGATATTTAAATATGTCAGCCAGAACATCCAGTTTCAAACATGTGGACATACTAGTTCCATCTGTCTGCCATCTTATTCAGGAGATGAGTTTCATTCCTGTCTTCCTGTGTTGACGCGGCCGGGGGGTAATTTTGAAGATAGCAATCAAGAGGTGGTGTCTCCAGTGTCTGTTCCTGTTTCGCAGCTTTCTTGTGGCTTGGGCTCTCAGTAATCAATGGCCTTTTGAACTTAGGAAGACACGGGCAGCCCTCGCTTCTTCCTGTGGCCTCCCTTGCGATGCCCACGAGGGCTCGTGAGTTAAAAGCATTCATCATTTTTGGACCGAGAGATATTTTAAAGCAACACCTGAGAATCACAAAGCCTTGTTAATTAAAAGGGGTGGAAGGGCAGAAAAACCTCAAATTATGAGATTTTTAAATAAACTGTTAGTTTAGTTAAAAGACTAAAGGGCACCTTGTCTGCCTTGTGTGTATTTAGTTAGACACAGTTGTAAGTAGACGAATCCTGTGTGAGTCCAGAAGGTACAGTAGTGTTACAAGATCACTAGATTAAAAATCATCCATGTTAAAAAAAAAAATCGTCCGTGTGTTTGCGGCTCTGGCTCTTGCTCTGACTTTAGCAAATTATTCGACCTCCTTGAGCTGTCTCATTTTTCTTACTCATAAAATGAGGACAACAACAATACTCACACCTACTTCCCTGGGGTGCTGGTGAGATTAAATGATGTGTGAAAAGGTACTTGGGAAAGCATAAAGGGCCATACATATGTGAAGTGTTCTTGTAACCGTGCTTCTAAGTAATTCAGAGCTTTTGGGGTCGATAAGTAGCACATGAGTCATCATTTAAGAGGGGAAAGGGGAGTTGCCATGAAGAAAAGTGCAGTCGCTTAGGGTTAAAGAGAATTCACAAATGCTCACCTTCAGTAGATTTGGGGTGAGGATCTGTGGAAGGTAATTGGAGACCATCGGGTTTCTGTCCAGTTTTGTTTTGTTTTAATGATTATTGCCTACTTAGAAGTTTGATTCCTGAACCTGGAGTAGAATGGGCAGTGAGAGTATCGGGAGTGGGAGAGATTAGCTGAAGAGAAATGTGCGTGTGTTATCTTCAGCATTAGCACCAAGGGATAAATACTTGGAAGAAGCCTAGGACAAGGTTGGTCGGATCAGCCAAGACCATCCTGACCGGGCAACCTGGGCAGGCTAAGAAGTATAATAGCAGCCAGGATGTACTTAGTGCTTTCTATGTGCCAAGCACTATGTATACGAAGTGTTTTACACCCATTCGTAAGTTTTGTCTTTACAGTATTGTCCGAAGTAGATTTACCAATCTGCTTCTATTATTATGCCATTATACAATTATATTCCCCATTTCCAAGTGGAAAAACACTGAGACTTGAAGCGTTAAATGATTCACCCAGGATCTGACTGTCTAGGCTCTAAACTCTGTTGCCTATAACCAACCATTCTCTGTGATCTCAACCGAAACTATGTTATGTCTGAATTTGGTATCCCAAATATGTATTCTGTTGGAACAACTTTTTCTTCTAAACATTTCTTGAATGGCACTTCCTCTAAATCAGTCTTATGTAAGCTTGTGTAGAATAAATGAGTTTTTTCCTCTGTGCAAGTTGACCTCTTAGATTTCAATCATGATAATACAGTGAAAATTTATCAACAAACTTGTATTCTTTGCTCCCTACCCACAACCTATAGTTTCCAATATCAATGTTAGAAGTGATTTCTTTCAGGATCTCATTTTTGTTATTTTATTTAGTTGTGTACATAGAATAAATGCTAAAGTCACAAACCTGATCTTTGCATTGTTTATTTTGCTTGGAGACAAGCTATTACTGTATTTTTCTGAGTTTCTTTTTAAATAATTAAAAAATGGTTTAAAATAGAAATGTTTAGTTATCCTAGAGACAAAGTTATTTATTATCTCTTATGTCTGGTATACTAGATATGGCAGGATGAAGTTGAAAAGGGGGAAAAAAGTATCTTGAATGTTTAGAGTTTAGTTGGAAGACATGTAATGCAACTTTTAAAAAATTAACAATATTATTAAGTGATGCAAATATTAAGTATTGAAAAAAGGGACTTATTAAGTATTGAAAAGCTAGGGACATCTGCAGTACTTCCAACAATAAAGATACATTTTTTTTATAAAGCAAGAATGAAGACAGAGTAAGTGAGATGAGGTTAGGTCAGAGGCTAAGAGGTCAGGTCAAGCATGATAATAAGAGAAAGTCTCTGAGAGCTGTTTAAGTTCGGGCCTTCATACAGAAACCTTCCCCAACAGCTTCATTCATTTCACAGATATTTATTGACCATCAACAACTTTCTGGGCATGTGCTGGGTTCTGGAGATAGAGTGGTGTGTAATGTATGCATGTTCCCCAACCTTCTTAGCATGTGAGTTTGAATAGTACTTGTATTTGTTTATATCTAAAAGAAGCAGTTTCAATTTAAGAATTAGTGGTCAGGAAGGTATAGCCAATTTGGGAGTAAGCCTGTGAATTTAAGATGAAGTTTTCAAGATTCCTACAGATTATGTGTTGTTTCATATGGCTTTAAAATGATGTGGTATTAGAGCGTTGGCCAGCGGACTGAAGGGTCCCAGGTTCGATTCCGGTCAAGGGCATGTACCTTGGCTGCAGGCACATCCCCAGTAGGGGGTGTGCAAGAGGCAGCTGATCCATGTTTCTCTCTCATCAATGTTTCTGACTTTCTATTTCTCTCCCTTCCTCTCTGTAAAAAATCAATAAAATATATTTAAAAAAATAAATAAATAGATAAAATGATGTGGTAATACTGAGCTGTGGAACCATGGGCTGTTGTGAAGATTAATAAGAAAGTTAACAGCGTTGTTCAGGTTCTCTCTATTACTATTACTCCAGTGATTTCTAGGTATACGTGAACTTGAAAGTATGACCTTTAACTCTCTTATTTATGGCAAAGCCTAGGAAAGCAGTAGCACTTTCCTTTTTTTAATGCCTTGTTTTATAAACATCTCCATCATCCCTGAGTTTAGAGGTAGATGAATTCTTAGTGGAATGACCACTAAGAATTCGTAAGGGATCACCCAGACAGCCAAGGTCAGTTCTCCTGAGGCCTGTTCATTTTCCTAAACATAATACACTTACTGATTTAACAAATGCCTTTTCTTTGAGTTGGGGTTTACTATCATGAAAATAACACATTAGTTGTAAACACTAAAAGCAACTAGTCTCTTAATTAGAAAAATCCTATAGGACTTTGGTCTTTATTATTAATGTTTAAGTATATTTTTGTTAAAATATTTTTATTGATTTCAGAGAGGAAGGAAGAGGGAGAGATAGAAACATCAATGATGAGAGAGAATCACTGATCAGTTGCCTCCTGAATGCCCCCCCCCCACTGGGGATCCAGTCCACAACCCAGTCATGTGCCCTTGACGAGAGTCAAACATGCAGCTTTTCAGTCTGCAGGCCAGCGCTCTGTCCACTGAACCAAGCCAGCCAGGGCAGGACTTGGATCTTTAGATATAACAAAGCTCACATAACTTTTGGAGCTTTAGTTTATATAATTTTGCTCCAGCTCTCACTGTGTTGTATAAATTGACAAGTTACTCTCTCTTTTTTTTTTTTTTGACTGATTGATTGATTGATTGATTTGAGAGAGAGAGAGAGAGAGAGAGAGAGAGAGAGAGAGAGAGAGAAGCATCAATTTGCTGTTCCACGTATTGATGCATTCATTGGTTGCTACTTGTATATACCCTGACCTGAGATTAAACCTGCAACCTTGGTGTATCAGGATGATGCTCCAAGCAACTGAGCTACTACTCAGCCAGGGCAAGAAGTTACTATGTACAGCACCAAGTCATCTTCTATATATATAAAACCTTGATATGCAAAGTATCCCCTTGGGAGTTCGATCAACCGGGAGTTCGATCGCTTGCTATGACATGTGCTGACCACTAGGGGGTGGCGTAGAATTAAAGGAAGCCCTGGCCAGCAGCTGGGGAAAGGAGGCCCTAGCCAGCAGCCAGCAGTCACTAGGGACCCTATCTGTGCACATATTTTGTGCACTAGGCCTCTAGTCTATTATAAAAACTTGTAATGGAGTATATTTTAGGCATCTTATTGTAGTTTTATAAGGATAATAAAGAAAAATCTCATAGTTTTAGGCAACCTTTTTTTCCTCAGGTACCTCTAACCAAATAGGAATCTAAGTTTACTTTGTTTTTCTACATTTTTATCATCAAAATATTTCCTGCAGCAGTAATGCCTTAAACTTTTGGAAATGTCAGATGAAAAAAATAATTTATTTTGGTGATTTTGTGCTTATTTTACAATACTCTGCTTTATCTGGGAAGAATATTAGCGTTAGTAGTTACTATGACTCATATGTTAATATATTCAATACCTTCAAGTTGTTCGTGTTGAAAACTATGTAAAGTACTTTTTAGGGTGCTTTGGAACTCATAGCTTACAACTGGGAATGGTGTTTGCTAGCTCCTCCACAATGAGTAATAACTCAGCAACCTCATTGTTTTGCACGTCTGGCCCCCATCAGGCTGCTGGATCCTAAGACTTGCCCGCAGTTTCTGTGTGTACACAGACCTTGCAGTTGCCTTTTTCTTTAAGACTTAGTTGTTTGCTAGAAATTGAGCTTTTGAATTTTGTTGGGTCTTTGTACTCCTCATTTGAAAAATATTTAAATGATATTGCCCAAAGGGCACACAGAGAAACAGCGAGACTGACTTTCGGGAAATTAGTAAGCAGCAGAGTTATTTTTAGCTTTTACTCTTTGCAAACATTTCCTTTTGTTCTTTAGAAGACATTGTTGATCTGTTCATTCATTTGCTGTGCTCTTTCCCCCAATTGCAAGATGGCTTTAGATAGAATAAGCCCTCTCTTCTCTACTCTGCATGACATAACTGTGTTAATTCTTACTTTGTTCAACTCATGATTTATTCATTTGCTCATTTTTTGTAGGCTCTGAAACACCATCACCACCACCAATACACACATGCATTTTGTTGTTATTTGAGGTTGATTTCCCCCCTTATCTGCAAATATTGACTGAAAAATATTCACACAAGCAGCATGTACAAAATTTATATTTTAATCAAAAAATTGTCTAGTGATAGCTGATAAGTGTGAGTTTGCCTTTATGTGCTGTCGGTACTTATTTTAAAACTGTCATCTTTAGAAAATTATGCAGTTCAGATTACAGATTACCAGAAAAGATGGTAACAAAGGCTGGCATTTGCACGTCAGCCTCATGTCTGGTCTTTGAAAAATCTTCCAACATGTAGAGGAAGTCGGATTTCTACAGAAGTACACTGAAACCACACTTACTCTTCACATAAAAGCAAACTTGATATGATTTTTCTACTTTAGATCCCTTTCAAGAACACTTAGTCATTTTGTAACATTATAACTTATCCTTCTATTTTTCCCACTTTTTTCCCATGAGACAGTGAGGCCTCAGAGCATTTGTGGTTAAAATTGCGGGTTCTGGAGTTAGACCACATGGTTTCAAATCCTAGTTCTACTGTTAATCGTGGTATGCCTCAATTTCCGTATCTCAGACATGGCCATTACAGCATTTACCTCATACAGTTGTTTTGGAATCTAAATCAGATACTGCATGAAAAGGACCTAGCATAATGCCTGACATGTAAAGTCTCAAGAGATGTTGACTATTATAATGACTGTACATGTTTGTTTTATCTAAATGTAGGATCAGGTTTTGGGTTTTGTTGTTTTTTTTTAGAAGATTATATAGGAAAAAAGGGCAAAATACTCAGTTATCTGGAACCCTTTCTCTACAAGAGCTTTTCATTGGGATGTCCTCTAACACAGGTGGCCAGTGATTTCCAGCAACCCAGTGATTTCAGTCTCCTTTGGCCCTTTAGGATTTGCAGCTCTTCATATCTAGGATCAGCACAATTATAATGGGAAGTCAAGCAAAACATTTTTTGCATAAAGGGAGGAAGGCAGAATGTGAGTTGGTGTTGACATCTGTGCTTCTGCCCTGGGCCAAAATCAGAATGGTTGGTTATTGCTGCTGATTCGGCATTCCATCTGCTCCCTTCTCTGGTGGTTAAGTCCCTCTTCCTTTCCCTTCCCTTTAGAACCACAGGGATGATGGAGTTAGGGAGTGAAGACTGGGATCTAAAGCTTGTGAAGAGGGAAGTGGATAGAGTTGCAGGGAAAGACAACAGAAGGATAACCCCCAGTGACCCCACTGGGAAAATGCTGAAACTCTGCTGCCAGTGGCAATTTTACACAAGTTCTTTGGATGGTGTGAAGGTTAAAAAACACCAGCCTCGCTGAAACTGGTTTGGCTCAGTGATAGAGCGTCAGCCTGCGGACTGAAAGGTCCTGGGTTCAATTCCGGTGAAGGACATGTACCTTGGCTTCGGCCACATCCTAGTGGGGGGTGTGCAGGAGGCAGCTGATCGATGTTTCTCTATCATCGATGTTTCTGACTTTCTATCTCTCTCCCTTTCTCTCCGTAGAAAATCAATAAAATATTTAAAAACAAAAAAAACACCAGCCTGTTCTAGTCAAGTCCCAGCTCTCTCTGTCCTCAGGAGCTTTTCTGACATCAGATTCAAGAATTTACTAAACTTTCCCTAAAAACAACAACAACAACAACAACAGAAACCTTTATTTTTAACTCGTAGCCAGAGCTTCCGAAGTACTTTATTTTTACAAGGTCATTGTAAGAAACATTCCAACCTGGAGAGGATTTTTATGAGTTTATTTGAGCCAAACTGAAGACTTGCCAGAAAGCAAGGTCTCAAAAGCTGCCCTCGAGAGAGGAAAGACGGTTCTGAAGTCCCTGTGTTTGGAACTGAGGGAGATTACGTGAGGGTGGGAAGTGTCTGTGATTAGATTACAGGGTGATTGAAATTGGGTGCGCTCTTGTTGGTTTTCAGAGAGGTCTGAAAGAGGCATTTCAAAGGTGCGTTAACCTAGATACACAAAAACAATGGACATGGCTTACTTAAGGCAGAGAACATTTCACTAGGGAAGTTACAGGCCTGGGGCATGACTACCCACCTTGACCTGCCCCGTTAGGAATCACTCTGTGAGGTTACCTTCGGTCACTGATTGATAATAACACCCCTTTTTCATTCACAGAAGGGTGCTTTAACTTCTGAATATATTCTTTGTTTCTCCTTTCTTCAGCCACACTTACCTCACCCCTTGCCAACTAATACACAGCCTAACGCCCACTGAAGTGACATCTCATTTTATTTTTTAATTTTGTTTTAAAAGTCTTTTATTGCCCGGCCAGTGTGGCTCAGTGGTTGAGCGTCCACCTATGAACCAGGAGGTCATGGTGGGTTTCGAGCTCAATCCCCGGGAAGGGGGCAGGGGGTGCACCGGGCAGCTGGTCAATGACTCTCTTTCATCATGGATGTTTCTGTCCCTCTCTCCCTCTCCCTTCCTCTCTGAAATCAATAAAAGGCAATAAAAATGCCTGGCCAGGGCAGTGGCTGGCTTCTCATTTTAAGGTAACATCTTCCATCTAATCTGAGAGGTACAACTCCGACTTCCTATAAGCATGGTTTTCTTAGACACACTCATTTAAAGCTTAGAACATAAAACATCACACATACACAAAAGATATCTGTCTGTAGTGTTGTAATTTAACTCTAGTTAATTTTTGTTAAAACCTGAGTAGTTAAGTATAGAAAAATCAGTTTCGAAATCAGTAGAAAAATCCTGATTTTTTCCCCAGTTATGATTTCTGGATAATTGTTCCATGTTTGTTTATGATTCAAAAGAACAAAACATTATTTTAATATAGGATATTATGGGTTATTTTTTATGCTGCTTGGCTGCTGTGTTTTATTTTCACTTAATTTTAAGGTTTTCTAAGCCTTCATTTAAAGGGGCAGTTGACTCTGATTCTAACAAGTTTTAGAGAATTTTCTGTATATGTAACTCAGCACCTATTTGTTCTTCATCCATTGTTGTTGGTTTTGTGTGTGTGTGTGTGTGTGTGTGTGTGTGTGTGTTTTAAAAGAAAGAGCTCTAAATAAATAAATAAATAAATAAATAAATAAAAATAAAGACCTCTGTGTTTACTTTCTAGACTGACTTTGCACGGTTTAGTGGAACAAATGTGGAGACTGACTTTGTAGAAGTGCCATCACAAATGCTTGAAAATTGGGTGTGGGACATAGATTCCCTCCGGAGACTGGCAAAGCATTATCAAGATGGGAGGCCGATTATGGATGATCTGCTTGAAAATCTTGTTGCTTCTAGACTGGTTAACACAGGTATGACTTGTAATTTTAGAAAAGGAAAATAAGTTAGAACTGTTTAATAGGGAATTGCTGGCATCATCTATAGAACTGTTTCCCCTTTAATAATGATAGTGCCCCCAGAGCGCTAACGTTGGAAGACCACTTAGTAAGTTGCAATGCTGAGCCCTGGGATTATGTCCAAGAAAAAGGTACATCTACTTTTCGATCTTAAATGAGATGTTTTGCTTCCATTTTGTAATGAGTACTACAGAAATCACTTTTGAAATCTATGATCTTGTGCTAGTAGAACGCACAGTTCTCTTCTGCAGAACATGCCCAAACATTCTTCTGTTATTAGGTCTTTTGACCCTGCGCCAGATTGTTTTGAGCAAAGTTGATCAGTCTCTCCACACCAACACTTCGCTGGATGCTGCAAATGAATATGCCAAATGCTGCACAGAAATTTTAGGCGTTGCGGCTACTCCAGGTACGTAAGTCCTATCATGACTTGAGTTCATCTTTCCCGTGTAGCGCAGGCTCTGCTCCTCACACTGCCAGGGAGGAAGGGGTTGGTCAGGCAGAATACCTCGTGCACTGTGTTTCTGATTGCTGTCAGGCCAGGACTCTCCGGCTCTCATGTTCTGAGTTGTCCTGTCCAAATGCGCTTGCAGGAAAGGTGGCTCCAGCTTTTGCAGCATTTTAGTGTAATCAGGCGTGAGCAATTGGCCTCCACCCCAGAGTGCAGAGAGCCATTTGAATTTGGCAGCACCCACCCGGCCCCTCCCTCCCTGTGTGCACTGGGCCTTCCCAGTGATTTCAGTAGGAAACTGGTGGGAGGGGATGGGTGGGGGGGGGTGTTTAGAGAAAAGCACAACTTCTGTGTTGTTTCATCACCTTATTATCTCTGACCTAATACCTAGATGATGCATGTGGGTAGATGGATAGCTGCACACACGTGTGTGTTTACATTTATATTATGTATATTTAAAGTCAACATGTAATTCTACTTATATGTAGTTGTTGGTGAGGAGTCTTTTTTCCACCAATAAGTTGTTATTTAAATGAATCATAGTTACAGATATAATAAAGTTCAGACTAGTCAGTAGAGTCTAAGCTCTTCACTTCCTTTTGTGACCTGTTTCTGGTTGACCCTACATCAACTCTGTGCCCGAGGCCGCTTTGACAAAATCTTTTTGAATGTATCCCTAGAGGTCGATGGAAGTGTTAAAAACCTTTTTTAGCTTTTCAAGGAAAGAGTTCCATAATTATGAACCTAGTAAGTGCCATTCTGACACATTTTAAATATAAAGATGTGACAAAGAATAGGCTTCACATTAGCGTATTTGTAAAACACGTGTGTGTCTAAGGGAGAAGAAAGGACTGGGGCATTCTGAAACACGGAGCTCTCTGATGGGCGTAGACAAAGCCTCTGAAACTGTTGTTAAGCATTCCAGAGCTTCGGGCCGAAACCAGCTCTGAGGTTGAGCCATCCCTGGAGGGAAGTTTGTAAACATCCTGACCAAGGGCACAAGGAAACCCAGGTTGTATTGGAGGTGAAATCCTATCTCTTTTCCCACAGCGGCACTCCCTAGAGAAACCTTAGCTAGCTGATAACCTGGTAATTAGCGTTTATCCTCACATTGATTGAAATGTATCTTTTCTTAAAGGCACAAACATGCCAGCTACTTTTGGACATTTAGCAGGGGGATATGATGGCCAATATTATGGATATCTTTGGAGTGAAGTATTTTCCATGGATATGTTTTACAGCTGTTTTAAAAAAGAAGGAATAATGAACCCAGAGGTATAGTATTTTTTTCTCCTTTTGTTAATTTTAGTTGCTTTCTCCCCTTTAGCTCCTAGTGTAAAATATGTATTACACCTGGATTTTAGAGTAAGAGATTTATTTGGTAACAGCTTTTAACTTACAGTCTTGCATCTTCTTAAATCATCACACTTCAAGTTGCAGCACACAAGTGATTAACTCTAATCCTATAAGTTTAAAAAAAAAGCCAACTGCATTTTCTTGCTTATTAACATTCCAATATATTGCATAATTAAAACTGAAAGCTTGGTGCATTTGCACATTTATAGCTGCTAGTTTTGACATGTGCCACACAGTGCTTTGGCTTTACGGGTGATTAGGAAAGAAAACCAAACTCCTTCTTGATAATAAATGGTCTGTTTATGTTTTGATATTCTCTACGCACTTTCCTTAAACATTTTCTGTGGGAGACACCCTTTTTCTGTGACTGCCATACCCACCTACTGCATAGTTTGTAACCTGAATGCCTTTAAGTAATTTAAGCTGCTTCATTAACCTGAGCCGTTCCTTTCCCTGTACAACGAGTTGGCTGCCAGGTGGCTGCCAGCCAAACCTTCCTGCGTTACAGTCCCCCAGTCTCCAGTCTTGCAGAAGAGTCAGCTGTCAGATTTTTTTCTAGGGCTGATGCATTTTCCACTCTGGTTTTTGTTTTGATTTTTCATTCTGTTTGATCCAGAAATTAGAAGAACAAATTATCAAAATCAGACTCTCTGTGCCTATTTCAACTAGCTTATTTGTTCCTCATACTTTATGTTTCTGAGTAGCATAGTGCCTTACATGTACACACTGAAATACATTAATGTAATTTAGATTACTATTCCTCCCGTCCCCCCACCTTCCCCCACCACCACAAAAAAATAATGGTAATAATAAAACCCACCTCTTGGGTACCTGCATGCCATGCACTAGCCTTTCCAATCACTCTGTCTTCCACCTTCCCCTACCCAAGCTGTGAGGTCCCTTTAAGTCTTTTTCATTCCTGGGCCAACTCATTTACAATTGCAGTGGTCAACCATGAACTGCTGTTCTCATAAATATCCCGACTTCAGCATGACCTTCAGCCAGTGCCCAGCCCTGGATTCCTCCACCGTGTCATTTAGAGATGGTGCCCTTGGGGTTCAGAGTGTTCTGGAGAAGATCGGATGACTCCATTAACATGCCCATCTACAAAGTCACGCGCTGTCCAACTGAACTGGACACCAGTGTCCCTCTGCAGTCCTGCTCCACTCCCTGGTTGCGTTCTCCTGCCTCCGAAGTGATTCCTCTAATACTAAGCCTGCCTAGTTTGCCATCTGGGAAAAATCCGGGGTTATTGTGTTAGCTCTGATAAGCCCAGGCGTTCTTTCTTGCACAGTCTAATTTCTTAGTGTCAAGAACAATCTTTGCACATCGATTTCCAGGCTTTTGCCTCCACCCACTGGATTAGAAAGTTATCCTCTCTCCAAAATTACCAAGGATGACCCAATTGGCAACCTTTAAAGGCCCATGTCTACCTTTTTTTTTATTTTCATAACTTCTTGCTTCTTGTTATTCCTATCTTTGTTCACAGCCCTGAGGTTAGCAATCAAATTCCTTCCTTCCTAGAACCTCCTGAGTTCCTGTAAGTCTTTCCCCTTCACAAATATATTCATTCGACTTCTGCCATCTAAACGGTATGCCTTATTTGCCTGCTTCTCAGAAACCATTCTTAAAGGCCCTACTCAAATGGCCACTCACTTATGATCTTCTAGATCATCCAAATCACAGTGGTCTTTCCATCCTCTGAACAGAAGAGTAGACTTGGGCTGAGGGAATAATTTCAATAAGCTTTTTCTCGTGTCTGTAATGTTTAACTATTATACAAAGTGGGGGAAAAATTGGATTATAAAATATTTTATACCAGAGGATGCAAATTTTTATTTTAAAATTTATATTTGGGGGGAAAGTACTAGAGAGTGTTGTCAATTGTTATCTCTAGGTGATAAATTTATGAGTGATTATTAAATACTCTTCTATCCTTTTATGGAGCTTTTTATTTTTTAAACACTATATTTTTATTGACTTCAGAGAAAAAAGAAGAGGGAAAGAGAGATCGAAACATCAGTGATGACAGAGAGTCATTGATTGGGCTGCCTCCTGCATGCCCCACACTGGGAATTGAGCCCGAATGTGCCCTGACCAGGATTCAAACCGTGACCTCCTGGTTCATAGGTCTGTCTATACTCAACCACTGAGCCACACCAGCTGGGCTGAAGCTTTCTCTTATTTTTCCATAGAACATGGATTATTGTAGAAACCAGAGGACAGTGTTAAAAGAGACATGGGTGTAACTATATAAAGGCACAATTATGACTTCTTACTGGCTCTTTGTTGGGGAGGTTTCCTGGTATAGGTGCTACTGTACCTCTTTCCATTAAGTATTCTCAGCTTCCTCTCACATGAGCACATCCAAGTCCCCTCCACTGTTACCCAGTCTCCTCCACCTGTCAAGGCAGCAGCCAGAGCACAAAGTACTGATCCCAGTAGAACCCAGGGAACTTGCAAGTCCAGCAGAAGTAATCCTGCCCTTATATTTCCAAACTTCCTCCAGTTCTCAGGTTTCACAGTGTGGCAGGCAGCCAGACTGCTCGTAATTTAAATAAAAGGGCTGGATTGAACTTGGAGAAAGCAAGATTCCCAGCAACTTGGTCTTGTTTTCTTGTGATGTTAAAAACAAATTTTAGTTTTACCAAAATTTTGGATCCAACAGTGCTATTATCCCTCGTCTTATGCCGTGAATCTGATTTAATCCCTTCTTTTTTCTTTCCTAGTAAATGTGACTCCAGTGTCCATTAAGAATCCCTTTCACCCCAACCTCACACTCTTTTATAGGACAGCTTTTTAAATAGCCATTTTATTCCCTCCTATAGTGTACTGTTTTTGTTTGTATATTTTTTTATAAATGTTTGCTCTACAATAACACCTGATGTATAAAATTCAAATATCCACCATTAAGTTCTACAAAAAAACTCAAGTCATGATTATCACAACCATGTTGTGATAAAGATACAGAATTTTTATGGGAATCAGAGTAATCACAGTATATCATGCAGACTTCATTTGCCCAAGACCCTTGCCCTCCCCAACATGTGTTTTGATTTTGAGGAGATAGCAGGTTGGCCTTTCAAGCAGTCTCTATTGGTCCCCAAGCTGATCATGATTTGTTGACCTGATTGGTCAGGGTCATTGGTATCAACAAAAGAACGCCTGCAGGTCTTCTCTCCGTAACCTCTTGCCATCCTGCAAAGCCCAGAGGTGGCTCTGAGAACCATTGCAGTTCTTAGCAAGCAGAACTGTAGAAAGTGTACCACTCACTGGGAAACCAGCAATAGGAAGGATCCAGTGTACACCTGGAGTTGCCTGAATACCAGACGGCAGCAATGGAATATTTTATGGTACAGTCATCTCCATTCTATTTTGTGGGCTTCTATCAAAGTCTCAGAACTGGCCACTTATCTATAATAGACTCTCTCTGCTATCTCGGTGTGTTTTTTTCTCTAGTTTTAAGCTAGTTTATTAAATGTTATATAACGTTTTTGTTTCTAGTGGAAAATGAAAAGCTCTCATTATCAGACATATCTTTTATGTCTCCAACTGGTCTCTTCAATAACTGGAAGTACTTGAGGTGAGCACTTTCCAGTCAGCTCTAAGAGCTCTTGAAGGATATCTGTAAGGTCACCAAATGTAGTTTCCAAATCCAGCAGATAATCATAGGGTTGAAAATACGGGAGCTTTTAACTAGGACCATTTCTTTTTATAAGGCAATTTCATCGTGGGAAATTTTCCTAAGAAGTCATAGATTGTGGATTCAAAGGCAGTTATATTGTTAAACTAGAATTATCTTCCTCCTCTTTTGCATTCAGAGAAATTGCTAAGCTTTTTTTTTTTTTCAATGAAGAAGAAATGGCAATCAAGTATCACTGCAGAAAGGAATACCAAGAAAATCTAGATAAAGTGTAGCTGTTACATTTAATGCGTAATGCCCTAAAGAAGCAGCTAGATCTTACATCCAGTAATAAACCAGACACAGAAACATGAAGAATCTTGGTTAAACTTGAAAAACAACGATCTGGCAGAGAACATGTGCTGGAAAGCTAAATATCCCAGCGCTTTCCAAATAGATTCCTAAGCCAAATTCCTGTTATAATGTGTTGCCAAGGGAGAATGGGAAACTTCCTCCCCGGACAGGACTCACCCGCGGATTAACCTCTGCTTTAGCTCTCCTGATCTCCCACCCAAAACTGATTCTCCTTACACGTCAGCCTTTTCTGAGTTCCATTTTGCCTGATTTAAAGGACAAAGGAAGGAAATAGGATTGATTTCCAACCTGCTTCTTGAATATTTCCAAGGCCGGACCTTGTAAGCCTTGAATCCCAAACAGCAAGAAGCAGTTTTTCTTCCTTTGTGTTCCAACCGCCCTCCTCTGTGTTTCTCTCAGAGTCCTAATAGTCCGCCTTGTTAATTCCCCATTCCTTTATCTTACCTTGTAACCGGAACCGTTCTATTCAGCTGCGTTTTTGTCCTCTGCTTCAAACCTGTTACATTTAATTAGTACTGTTAGGAATGGACACCCCTTGGGATCTCACCCACAGTTCTTAGCCTATCTGCTTCCATTCCTCTGTCCCCCTGACACATACTGCTTACTACCCAGGGGAGCTTTTTTCTCCCGATCTCCTCCCTCCTCTTAAAGATCTGTCCTTCTAGCCTCACAAATTGGTTTCCAGAAGGCCACTTCTAGTCAAGGGGAGATTCCTGCCACTGTTCTTGTTTTTAATCCCCCTGACTGCCAGCACCAATCTTTCACTCTCTCTCCTTTGTTGTCAAAGGTATCCTTTTTCCACCCACAGTCTCCCCACCCTCATGGAAAACAAAGGCTGTACTGTTGGGAAGGAGCTGGCCAGCAGGCTGTAGAAGGAAGAATTCAAAGTCCACTTTCAGAGCAGGCCCGTGAGCCTGTTAGGTGCCGGCTCATCATCCCCGTCCTTGGGTGGATGCTCTCTGCCGGTTGCCCGTTACTCAGTGTAGGAAGGAGGCAACTCTGGCTGCACTCCCCAAAGTCCGTCATCATGAGAAGGAGGAAGAGAAAGAGGGAGATTTGGAAGGCAGTGGGAGCTTGTTTGTGTTGCTTCAGAGATGCCAGAAGTAGCAGGAGACCCAATCTGTTTCCGATTTATATAGTGCTAGAGGCCCAGTGCCTGAAAATTCATGCACTGGAGGGCGGGTCCCTCAGCCCAGCCTGCCCCCTCTCACAGTCCGGGAGCCCTCAGGGTGGGAGGTGACCCAGCGATCAGGGGAAGGCAATGCCCCCATCAAACCTCTGCCACTGCCTGCCACTGCTGGCAGTGCAAGCCTCGGCTGGCCCTGGTTACCTGAGCCTCGGCAGCCACCATCCGAGGCTTGCTTGCACCTCAGGCCGGACCTGGGCAGCTGTGCAGCCACCATTGGAGGCTGGCCTGCTCCTTGGGCTGGCCGTGGGCAGCTGCAGGGCTGAAGGGACTAGGGGACTCCAGAGGCAGGCACATGGCGCAGCCGGACCCGCCTGAGGACGGGCCCAGCCATGCCACACGCCTGCCTCCCCAGGGGGGCTGAGGGGACTGGGTGTCGCCATCTTGTGGCTGTGGGCACCGCCATCTTTTTGAGAGTGTGACAGTCAATTAGCATATTCCCTCTTTATTCCATAGTATTCTCAATATTTGTAGATTGTGGACATTTTGCATTCAGGTGGTTATGAATGCTCTTAAAGTGTCACCTCAAATACAAGGTTCATATTCTTAGATAAAATGAGTGCCTTGTCTCTCCTACTTATTATTCTTACTGAATTATATATTACTCAGGGCCTGGTGGACGAAATTCGTGCACAGGGATATGTCCCTCAGCCCGGCCTGCACCTTCTCCAATCTGGGACTCCTCGGGGATCGGGCCTAAATCAGTTGGACATCCCTCTCACAATCTGGGACCACTGGCTCCTAACCGCTCACCTGCCTGCTGGTCTGCTCATCCCCAACTCCACCCCCCCACCCCCGCCACCCTGCTCACCCCCAACTGCCCTCCCCTCCTGGCCTGATGGCCCCTAATCGCTTCTGCCTCAGCCCCACCACCATGGCTTTGTCCAGAAGGACATCTGGAAGGTCTCCTGGAAGGTCTCCCAGTCTATTTAGCATATTACCCTTTTATTAGTATAGATAGAGGCCTGGTGCATGGGTGGGGGCTGGCTGGTCTGCCCTGAAGGGGGTCCTGGATCAGGTTGAGTATCCCCTTGCAGAGACCTGGGGCAGTTTGCAGGCTGGCCATGCCCCCATGTGCTGGGCGAGGGCTTGGGGGCCGTTTCAGGATAGCCACACCCCCTTCATGGTGGGAGTGTGGCCAGCCTGGGCAAGGGGCTGATGGCCATTTGCAGACTGGCCATGCCCCTATTGGGTGATGGTCCCCACTGGGGGGTATTGCCAGCTTGGGCAAGAGGCTGATGGCCATTTGCAGCCAAGCCCCCAGCTTTGTCCAGAAGGACACCCCGAAGGTCTCCAGAAGGTCTCTTGATCTGATATAGCATATTACTGTTTTATTAGTATAGATAGTTCTTACTAATAGTGGAGATGAAGTCTGTTGTGCTTTTTTTTTTTTTTTTTTTCATGTATAGTAGGACACAGAACTGATTTTAAGGAAATACCAAACCAGGACTGCATTTGTTTCCCTGAAATTTACATGAGATACTAAACTTAGGGCAGTGTCAGAGGCAAGGAAATGAAAAGGAAGGGATAGTTGACAACCAAGGTTTATTGAATACTATATGCCAGGCATTAAAGTAGGGAGTAGGCAGTGTACTGAAATCATCTCCTCTATAAACGGGGTGAGGTAGGCATCTCCCATTCGACAGAAACCAAGGCCCGGGGTCACATAGCTGAGGATGAAGCCAAGAGTCAAACCTGGGCGTGACTCCAAAACTACTGAGCTGGCCTTAGAAAGCACCCCTGTTCGAGAAGACTTGCCAGAGATACCCTTCCAGCATGAAAAACCAGAGAGGTGACTGATGGTGACTCCCCTTCATGGAATAGGTAACAGGCGCTCTTACTACATGCAGAGCCTCCCGAAGGATTATTTTTAGCATGAAATATGTTAGTGGTTGTCTTAGAGCTTCTCTTCCTGCTTTCCTTGCAGTTGAAGTTTGCAAAACTTCTCCCACCTGTGTCCTGTGTCTCCCAGACTATGTTCTCTCACCCAAAGGGCTTGGTACCTTCCAAAAAATGCAAAAATTTACTTATCTTTTCCCTCCCTCCCTCCCTCCCTCCCCCCCTCCCTCCCTTTCTTCCTTCCTTCCTTCATTCCTTCCTTTTACAAGAAAGGTAAGATCCTGTTACCAAGACAACTCTTAAACTTCTCCAAACTTCATTGCTAAGGAAATGAAACTATTAAAAGGCCATTGCTCTGTAATTCAGGAAATTGAATCAACTTGTTTGGAGCCCTGAGCAGGAAGGACTAGAGCTGACTGAGCCCGTATTGTGAGGCTGACAGCCGTATTGTGCCCTGCAATGACTTGACCTTGCAGAGGCGGCGCGAGCTGCTCTTCACAGCACCATGCAGCTCGCTCAGAGCTTCCCCCGCCCCCCGCCACCTAAACTCCAGTTCTTCGTGCACAATGAGAATACTTTCTAAGCTATCAACAGTTGGGGTAATTTTTTTTTTTTACTTTATTTAGATTTTCACAAAAGTTCCTATATTTACACAATGAAATGTCTCTTTAATAAATAAAAGATTCTTGATCATGAGCATTAAAAATTCCTGCAGGTAAATATTAAAATTATTGAGGTTGGATAAATAGTCACATGACGGTTCATGATACCGTTTTCTCTGCTGTTAATATATATTTTAAATTTTTTCTTTAATAAAAGGATTAAAATAATTTTATTAGACTGCAGATAAATCTAACTCATATTTTCTAACTTCTTCCGATAGCGCTACTCCAGAGAATTTAGTCTTTCCTTGCCTCTCTTCCCCTCCCAAACTTAAAACTAGTCAAATTTAGACACATCAGGCAATGGATGAAAGTGAGGCAGGGAGGTAAAGTGTGGTTAGGCTCCCGAGCTCTGACCTGCTACTCCTTAAAATAATAAATTTGAGGATAATCACTCACATTTCAGGTTCTAGATTGATAACCACATGGACTATTGAGCACTTGAAACGTGGCTAGTGCCACTGAAGAATAGAATCGAAATGTGCTGTAAATGTAAAAAACACACTATATTTTGAGGACTTAAAAAAAATCTCAGTAATTTTTTATAGTGATACTAGAGGCCTGGTGCATGAAATTCATGCATGGGTAGGGTCGTTAGGCCTGGCCAGCAATCAGGGCCTTCGGGCTGCCAGCCGGGCCTCCCTTCCCCAGCTGCCCGGCTGGGGCCTTTCTTCATTCCATGCCCCCCTTTCCCCCCACCCCAGTGGTCAGTACACATCATAGCGAGCTATCAAACTCCTGGTCTCCCAGTTGAACTACTGAGGGGACACTTGGCATATTAGCCTTTTACATATATATATAGATACGTGATATATGAAAATAATATTGTAGATATACTGGTTTAAATAAAATATTTTACTAAAGTTAATTTCTCCTATATTTTTAACTTTTTATAATGTGATCATTGGCCTGTAGGCTTCAGTGGTTGAGCATCAAACCATGCAACAAGAGGTTGCTGATTCAATTCCTGGTCAAGGCACATGTCGGGGGTTGCAACTTGATTTCCAGTAGGAGTTGTGCAGGGGGCAGCTGGTCTGTGTTTTTATCTCTTCCTTCTCCCTCTCCCTTCCTCTCTCTCTAAAAAATTTAATAAGATGTCATTAATTAGAAAATTTAAAGGCATATATGTGCCTCACATTGTATTTCCATTAGATAGTATTGCCCTTGAGTTTATGAGAAGATAACTTTATGTGACTGATTATAAGTAAAGTTGGATGTTAGCCTATAAATGATTAAAAAGCTAATGGTTTCTGTTTATAATCAAAAGATAACCCTAAAAGTTTTCATTTTATGGTCCTCTAGGATATAAATAGTTTTGTATCTAGTTGATAGATTTCATTCATCCATATTTTATTTTCTTTAATGGTTTGAGCAGACTTATCTGTCATGGTTGTACCAAGCAGAATCATTGTTATAAGTCAAAAGTTAGATTCCTTTTGTCTCTGGAAGTTGTTTTAGCTGTTCTTTTTTAATCAGTCTATTTATTATTATTGTCTAATTATTCTTGTATTCAAAAAGACTGTTGGTCCTATTGATCAAATAATATAATGGATATAAATTTAAGAGTGCTTACTCTGTGAACTATTGTTTAATGTGTCTATTTAGAGTTATGCTTCATTGAATTGTCTTACCTTGCTTCCCTAAAAGGACAGTTAGGAGGAAGTGAAAATATTGAATAACATGGATACTAAGTTACAGTTCTTTTCTTTCACTTGACCTGCTCATGTGTTTATGTACACAAAGACATAGGAAATGTAATATTTTATGAATTTTTTTAAAAATGTAATTGATTTGAGAGAGAGAAATATCAATTTGTTCTTCAACTTATTTATGCATTCATTGGTTGATTCTTGTATTTTCTATGACTTGGGCTCAAACCCGCGAACATTGGATGTCAGGATGTCTCTTGAATGAACTGAGCTACAAGGCCAGGGCGAAAACGTGATATATTTTAAAAGTGCAGATCTGGTTCTCAAAACACCTTTACACAGGTTCTCCCTCCCAGTGCTGGGCTCACACTGTAGGATTTGAGCTATTCCTACCCCCTCCTTGTCCACAAGGCATAGGGGTTATTTATGAGCCCCTCATAAAAACAGACAGAAGCCAGTTGGCAGGAGCTGTGTCATTATTTCCGGGTACACAGAACCTCTGCTTGTGGCCTTCTTGAATACTGGCTTTGCTAACCCTTTTGAAATCGCATTTGAGGGGCGATAATAAATAGGAACCTGTTATACATTCCATCTGGCAATTTTTAAAATGTTTTATTTATTGATTTTTAAGGAGACAGAGAAAGACAAAGAGAGAGATGTGAATTCATTGTTCCAGATATTTATGCATTCATTGATTGCTTTCCTTTGTGTGCCCTGACCAGTAATCGAACCCACAGCCTTGGTGCATCAGGACAATGCTCTAACCAACTGAGCCACCCAGCCAGGGCCCACCTGACTATTTTTTGTTTGTCTGCCTGTTCACATTGTCAGTTTACTGCTGAGAATCAAAGGAGACAAGACAGTAACAAAGGGAAGTGTAAAGACCAGAGGTCTGCGCTCCAGATCTCTTAGCTACCAAAATAAATAAAACAGCAGAGCTGCCGCCTAAATGGAGTAGAGCTAAAAATTCCCCACCCCACCCCCCCCCTTTTTTTTTTCTCACTCCTACCCCTTTCTCTTTTGTATCTAGAGGTTTGGGAAATTACTATGACCGTGAATTGTCAGGCACGATGTTTTATTTTATTAGGTTGGAATGAAATACAGAAACCTAATCCTGAAACCCGGGGGATCTCTGGACGGCATGGACATGCTCCAGAATTTCTTGAACCGTGAGCCAAACCAAAAAGCGTTCCTAATGAGCAGAGGCCTGCACGCTCCCTGAACGGGGCCCTCTGGTAGCAGTCCATGTCTGGAGGACAATCTGACATCGCCTTGTGTGCTGCTGGCCTGGAAACTGAAGGGAGTTTTGCAAATGAAAATGTAGATTTCTATGGATTGCCTTTTGTTTCTTGGTTTGAAGAATTATGCAGATGTAAATGGAATTATAAATACGGTGACCTACGAAAAGACCCATTCAAAAATAATTGTACTATAAAGTTGCATAAAAATAGATTTGATTTCTTTTTTTATAAAAGTTTCATATGAATGTAATTTGATTTTTTTACTCTTGTAATCTAAATAATGTAAGAGGGCTCAGAATTCTCAAATTGAATCACATGCATTATGTAATCTGATCCTACTTATATCTTGCAGTTCTTTACTTGGGATTTCTGGACATAAATGAATCACCACATTCCTCTGGTGAACATTTTCTTGGAGCCCCGCATCCACTCTGACTCTTTGTCTCACCATCAAGTGTGACCTCTTTGCCTGCATACCTCAGGGCCAGGGGAACATGCCTCAGTAATGCATCTGTCTTCCTATTTCAGGCCTCGTGATTCCAACTTCCTGCCACACTTAAATGATGTTCCTCCATTTGGGTTTGTCTTTCCTGTCCAAAGTCCAGTCAGAGAATACCAAAGAGTTACGAACTCTAGCCTCATGTAGATTGCAAATTTTTGTACCTTGCTTAGAGGATTTGGGGATCTTGTATGAGAGTTCATTTTCACTTCGGGGTACAAGATTGGCAGTCTTTTGGCACCGTAGCCAGTGAAAACACTAAAGCAAGGAAACATTTCCCTTGTAGCGTTTCTAATAAGTGGTGGGGACGCTGCCTATTTACTGCCCCTCACCCAAAGTGGCTGGTCCACCTGTCCCAAGTGGCTCTTTAGAGATGGGAGCTGACGCAGAAGTCAGGAACCGCAGAAGAAGAGCGGCTTCCGGACAGAGCGTCTGGCACAGCTCTCCCAGGTGGCAGGCGTGTGCTTACACTCAGCCACTCACTGACGGAGGGGCCTCTTCAGGAGTCCGTTTTGTCTGGTGATTTTTTTTCCCCAGAGACCCTTGGGATCTCTTTAAACCAAATAAGGACCTAAATTCCAGTTCTGGAGCAGACCAGTAAACTCTCAGAGCTTATTTTTCCTCTAGGAGTCTACTCCATAAGAAAAACACAACAGGGTAATAAAACTTTTTAAAGGAAAAAAGCAAACTATGAATGTACTCTGCCTAAATCTTCCAAGTGCTCTCACTGTGTGTCTGAGGCATGACTTCGCTGACCAGCCACAAAATTAGAACCTTTTATTGTCTAGTCAAAATGGACTTCGTGATTAGTAAAACATACATATGTATGTATGTATTATGCTGCATAATAAAATTACAGACAGCAGGAAAAGTGGACAGCTTTAGAGACACAGAAGAAAAATCTGAGGTTATTACTGCCAAGCAAATACCTTAAACATCCACATGAAATCCTACCCTCCCTTTGGAGACAATTGCCTGGCCCTTTTCACTCCCACACTCAGACAATGTCACCACCTCTTGTCCCGAAAGCTGTTTTTTATGTTCTTAACAACCTGTGGTACTTTTCTATATTTTTCCCCCAGACTGTTATGTTTTCCAGTTTCAAACAAAAACTCTCTTCAGCTTTTTCTATTGCCCAGTGTGTCTCCTTAACAATAACTTTATCATAACTTTTAAATCTCAACGTACTTCACATGGAAAAACTAATACTTGGTGTGAAAAAAAAAAAAGCTGCACACAATAAAGTTGCATTTATTATCCACGAGAATGAGCTCCCATTTTTTTCATACATTCATGTGAAAACTCAAGTGCATAGAAGAAATAAAGCTACGGTGTACTTTTCTCTTAAGGTGCACTTTTATTACTTAAAATCTGCCGAAGGACAACAACAAGAACACTCACACACAAATACATATATTCTCTGGCATAATTTGAAACTAGGGACTTAATTGTTAAAGCTTTTTTGAATGCATCTATCCATCTACTTGTTCTTTTTTTTTTCCAGATCTGAGCATAAAGCACCCTGAATGGTGAGTAACTATAAAAATTGTACTGGCACAACCTACACTTAAGGTTTGTGAACTGAGACACACATAAAGTCTCTCTTGCCCTAGCCAGTTTGGCTCATTGGATAGTGTGTCGGCCCAGAGTGTGGACTGAAGGGTCCCAGGTTTGATTTCCAGCAAGGGCACATACCTCCGTTGCAGGCTCAATCCCCAGCCTTAGTCTGGGCGCATGTGGGAGGCAACCAATAAATGACTCTCATCAACATTTCTGTCTCTCCCTATCCCTTCCTCTCTCTCTAAAAATCAATGGAAAAATATCTTCGGGCTAAGATTAACAACAACAAAAAGATACTTGAACCCTGGCCGATGTGGCTCAGTTAAGCATCTTCCGATGCACCCAGAGGTCACAGGTTCAATTCCAGATTAGGGCACATGCCCAGGTCGAGGTCTCCATTCCCAATTAGGGTGCCTGCTGGAGGCAGTCCATCGACGTTTCTCTCATCAATGTTTCTCCCTTACTCTCTTTAAAATCAATTTTAAAAAACATATTTTAAAAATAGACACTTGATGTCTCTGTTGACATCTTTGTGACTAAGATGAGGATATGCCTGGATAATCATTAGCCAAGTGAATTCCTAGCTATTGAAACCACTTGAGAGTTGAATGATGATTCACATTTAAAGTTATGGGAAATTTCTAGTCCTTTTGGGGGAAGACACAAGAAATTCCATAGACAGTATTATTAAATTTCAGATAACAGAGAAGGAATGGTTAAATATGATAACATTAAGATTTAAATTATTTTAGTGCTGAGACCAATTTGAGATGAAGTTGGACACATTCCATTGCCAAAGTGAAAGGTGGGGGAACCTGACATGATAGTGGCACTCAGAAAAGACCTGGCAGTTTTATTTGACCAAATTCCTATATAAGCCCGCAATACAGCACATGTGGGCAGAGACAGGAGAGCATGAAAACCTCCGAGAGTGTATGATGGAAGCATGTACTTAGATCAAAAGAGTAAGCCCTCTGGACTCTGATGAGGTAAGGTCAGTCACAGCTAGAATATTATGTTCTGTTCTAGGTGTCAGGTTTTAAGCAGACTGTGGCCAAGTATTACGTTGCTTGGGAGATTAAGAATGGGAGGGTGATGACCTTGAACTTCTCAAGAGAAATATAAGAAAGAATTAAGGAAATCCTGGCTGGAGATGAATTCAGAAATGTTTTCAAATCCTTGAATGGTACAGGAGAAAGACTAGGATGATTCTGCATTGCTGAGAAATGGTTGGAAAATACCAGGAGGCTTCAGTTCAGTGTGAGGAAGCAGTTTCTAATCATTATGGTGGATTACAAACATATTCTGCTAAAGCTAATGAGTATACAAACAAAGCTAATGCTGCGAGGAGTGTTAAAAGGGGATTCCTTCTTTGAGTACACATTCGTACCAGATCAGCTTTGAGTTAAATTTACATGTTTGTCTATTAAGTGCAACAAATTTGTAATATTTCAGGTGAAATATTTGCATGCTGGAACTTAGAAATGGCATTTAGATGGGTGCAGCTCCCTTGTACTGCAGGGATACAGTTCAAGCATTTATTGTTTAAGCATTGCTTACTCTTCATCTATAGTCAGTGACTGCTTATCTATAGGTTATCAGTCTTCCTGTGAGTCATCTGATAACAGGTGGGAGGGTAAGAGTTGTATATGACCATAATAAAGCCAAAGGCTCTGCAGAAAGAAAAAAGGTTTATTTTCTTCCTTTACAGCATTTACAGTTACCCTGTCCATTGCGTCCACCACTATCTTCATCACACACTCAGAAGCAAAAACATAACTCAGACACCCAGTTTCCTTTGTATGCATTGCACCAAATTGTGATTCTTTGAGTCATTGATTCTATCCTACAGCCTTTGACCCACAGTGAATAGTCCATAAATATTTTAAAATAAATATACCTACTTTTAAATAATCTTTTGCTATAAGGAATCATTTTTTTCTATAATAATTCCACAATACTTCATAAGTGAATCTAAAACTACATAGGTAAGTTCTTGTTTACAAGAGGCCCTTTTTTTTCGTACAAGAGGCCCTTTTTTTTCCCAAAAAAAATTTCTTGATTGATTAAGGTATTACATATGTGTCCTTATCCCTCTATTAACCCCCCAAACCTCCCCCCATTCATGCGCTCACCCCCCTGGTGTTCATGTCCATTGGTTAGACTTATATTCATTCATCCAAGTCCTTTGGTTGATCTCTCCTCCAAGAAGAGGCCCTTTTCCTTAGTGTACCGGGAGAGTTTGTGTGAGGTAGATGAAAGAAACGTGCTTTTTGTAAATAAATAAATAAATAAATTTGTATTTTATTCTTTTTATTTATTGATTGATTTGAGAAAGAGAGAAACAGACTTATTTATGCAGATCCCGCAACCTTGTAGTACCAGGATGATGCTCTAACCAACTGAGCTACCCGGCCAGGGCTAAACCTAGGAATTTCTTAATCTCTCTAGAACATTGGTTGGCAAACCTTGGCTCAAGAGCCACATGCGACTCTTTGGCCTCTTGAGTGTGGCTCTTCCACAGAATACTATGTGCGGGCGTGCATGTACAGTACGATTCAAGCTTCGTGGCCCATGCACAGAAGTCGGTTTTCAGCTCTCAAAAGAAATTTCAATTGTTGTACTGTTGATATTTGGCTCTGTTGACTAACGAGTTTGCCAACCACTACTCTAGAAGATTTATGGTTCCTTGGAAGATCTATGAAAGGGAAGAGAAAGCAGAACTCCATGATTGCCCTGAAAGTATATTGAAATTGTTTTGTACTTAGCTTTGTGGATTTCTTGTATGGAAAGAACCCGTAGTGTGCATCAGAAAATTATAAGAACTACTATTGTAAACAATTTGTCTTCAAACTTTTGGTTTTGAATTCAATTTGAAGACTACAAAGTGCCCATGTAGGCACTGTTCTTGGTATTGAAGATACAAGAATGTCCACCCTACATCAAGTTGCTCACAATATAGTGAGGGACTTGTTAATAATACGCTGAGATAAAGTGCAGAAGAAAGGTAGGTATAAGAAGCTTTTATGTTGTTTTCTTCCACACTCGTTGACCCTTGTGCAGTTTAACCTTTGAGCTTCAGTGTTTTATGATCACATTCCACCCACCACCACAGACTTATCCTAACCTGGTTAACTCCTTTTTCACATGTCCACAGTAGGACAAAATGGTGTTCTTCCATCTTTGTTGTATCTGAGAGTTCCTTAGACCCTGTGGTTAAAGGACTCACAAGAAATAGAGGGAAATATTCACTTTAACTATTGTTAATCCAAAGAATAGTTTATTAATTTTTAGAGAAAGAAGAAGGGAGGGGGGATAGAGAGAAAAACATTGATGAGAGCATAATATCTACCATAGTACATAGCATCAATCAGCTGCCTCCTGCACGATGCCCGGTGAGTGTTGAGCCTGCAGCCTGAGCATATCCCTTAACCGAGCATGAGAGGACACCCAACTGACCGATAACACTGGCCAGGGCTCACTGACTATTTTTATGCATTAAGAGCAAATGGTTGTGAGCCATTAGAGGAGTGATGTGGGACTCCTGTTGACCTGGTACGTTTAATATACCCAAGAGGCATCATACATCCTGTAGGTCTAGAGAACAGGCTGTTGGGATGACTCCGAGCTATTTGGAGATGTTCCGGAATTAGTTAGGATTCCTCATTTTCTTCCCTCACCTGTGTGAATAACTTTGTGTTGCTACCAATAAGAACTGAAGGAAGAGCACTCAACTCTCCAGTCCCTTATGGGCTGTGTACCTTCTTCCTATAGCAACGACTTAAGCAGATGAATGAAAGACTGAAAAACTTCAGAGTGCCAGGGCTTATGACAGGGATGGGAATTGGACTTTAAACTTACATCCTGTTTACTTGTGCAGATGTACAGTAATTTATGTCATCCATCTTCTGGTGAACTTTCAGACTGTTTTCACTCTTTGAACGTTGCAAACAATGCTGCCATGATTATCTTTATAAATATGCTATTTTCCACATCTGTCAGTGTATCTGTTAAATAACTCTTAAAAATGGAATTCCTGGTTCAAAGGGTGGAAGCATTTTAAATGTTGGCAGATACTGTCAACTTAAAGCCATGTTCTTACTAGTGTTAACTACAGTTGTTTAACAGGCAGTCACTGAAGATAAACGAGGAAAATTGAAGATTAGCAAACAAAGCAAAAATATCTGCCGTGATATCACTTATGCTTTCTCTCCTCTTTGGATGATGGAAGATTAAAGGTTACTTTTTTCAGAAAGGAGAGATTCCAGACAGGAATTTTCTTTCCCTATCAAGGGTTGGGTAGATCCTAAAAGCAACAAAGCAGTCAGCAGTCCCTTTGAATTTAGGGCAAAGTGGGAAACACCAAAGATCCATTTTGTCATCCTTGTCCCAAATCAGATGCCTTCCTGTGGTCTCAAACATCTGTGTGACAAGTGGGACTTCTGTTGTAGCTCACAATCCAGTCACTGTTCTAAACTGCACCCGGCCCACTGCGTCTCAGCCTCAGTGATCAAGTCTTCAGCTAGAGGCTGCTGTCCTCTGTTCTGTTCAGGCAGCCGCACAGCCAGTGAATTTCCAGCTGGGGTCAGGCGGCAAAAGGGAAACGTCCCGCACTTCATCTGTCAAGGCCTTCTGCACCCCAGTGTGTTTTCTCCTCTCGTGGTCCCTCATTGAGAAACCTTTTCTGAAGCCATTTGGGAAGGTGACCCACCTTTACATTTCCTTTCCTAGTTCTACATTAGCAGTTGAGGATAGGGAAATAGGAGTAATTTATGGGTGACTCTGAATCAGGGGTGGGGAACATCAGGCCCACAGGCTGTATAAGGCTCGCAAAGTCATTTAGTCTGGCCCTGCCCAGGCATTAAGGGTGCATTAACTGAATGTTTGACCAAACAGAGCAGGCTGATTTTTAAGACAATTTTATATGACCCACAAATTATGCTGTATAGATCCAAATGGCCCTTGGCAGAAAAAAAGGTTCCCCACCCTTGGTCTAAATGAAGACAGAACCTCTGGATCCACAGAACTCGATGCTTGTTTTATTATTTTCATGTCAGTAATTCTTTAGTAGAAAAGCTTCATGCTGTGGTCTAAGCATCCATCGGCAGCATCTCTTTCTCTCCTGACCTTCCTTCCTTTCATCTTCCTTTCTTCCAAAAGGCTAATCAGATGGGTGGGAAATTCTGGGCAAATCCCAGTAGGAGTGTGGACGAGGTCTGAGTCAGCCAGGCCATGGATAAAGTTCTAGGTGCTTTTTAAGTTGGGAGGGGGGCTTTTTTCACAAACCTCTCATTTTAAATTACAGTCAATATTCTAGTGCCTGCAGGCTAACTAAGAGGTTTGAAAGGATTACAATAAGAGTAAATTATATTCAATGACTCCTAAAAGTAAATACCCTTTTAAAAAAGGTCTGTACAGGAGACTTAGAAGATTGGGCTTCTTTTATAACTCAACCAATTTTAATATTAGTAACTTGTTCCAGGAAGTCAGACTGCTACCTAGTTGATGGGTATCTGCTGAAGTTCAGGTTCAGGTGGGAAAAAAAAAAGTAGTTAAGCCCTGATTAAACAAGTTAAGCCCTAGTTTAACAGGCCAACTAATATGGTAAGGATTGTGTGTATTTGTATTCAAGTCTACAAAGACCTGATAAGTTCCCCTGTCTACCTGATGAGTTTCTCAGGAGCCTATCAGAATTTAGCCGGGGAGCGTTATACAGCAGCACACTGTTTTCTGTGGTGCCCATAGAGAGATGTCCTCATGCCTGCTGCTTTCCTCTGGGACTGCAGAAATGAAGTCATTGCATTAGAGAATGAATCATGTGCCCTGGATACAAAGCAGTCATCAGTCCCATCACTTCTCTCACCCTGAACACCCTGACTCTCCCAGGTTCGGTCACTGATCAGGCCCCTGGAAGGGTCCTAGCAGCCAGGAGAGGGTGAGGCAGAGGTGCCACTTCAGGAACACTGTGGTTGTAATATTTGAGGTGGAGATGACCAAGGCTGGTGTGCAGGCTGATGCTGGGAGGTCAGTGTTAGAATGGAGGGCCAAGAACCTGACAGCAGGAAGTGCTGCTATAAACGGGCGATTTCAGGAATGTAAAGCGGGGAGGCACTAATGTTCAAGAGAAGGAAGTCTTTTTGACTTCAAGGATATGCTTGATTAACAAATTATTACTTTAATTCAAGGGGAGTAGGGGAAGTTTTCCTTTTCAAAAATAATGGAAGAGAATAACCCATTTCCAAAGCATTTTCAGGTTTCATTAACGGACAACAATCAAAGGCACGAGTTAGAAGAAAATTCCTAAAAACTTCCTTATTACCTCTTATGTATAAAAATGTTTATATTCATGTTTTAATGGAAGATTACCAAGAGTTGACCTTTACTGGGCACGCCAGGAAAATCTACCTGTCATCTAGAGACTCTAGAGGAAGTAATGAAAGGAGCTATTTGAAAAACTTGACAAGTTTGTTAAATTTCTAAACAGCTTAATCAATAAACAAAAGAACAAATTGTGTGGCTCAACTCTCTGGGAACCTGTAATCAACATACATAACTTCCTCGTCAGAGGCATTTGTCTTAAGTCTTGGAAATTACTGCTTTTATCATGACTTTATCTTGAATATTTCTTTGTTCCCACAAAGCTCACCCTGTTCCTCCACCCTCTCAATATACATTCTCATACCACAATCTTTGAGTAAAGAAAATACAGTTTCAGGCTGGCTGTTTCTTTTGATTCTAAGACATAAAAGGTATGGAAAAGTGAGAGAAATTAATTTTTATTCCTTTCCCATCCAGCTTTTGCAAATCGAACTGCATGAGAAAACAGTACAATCTCAATCAGCATGCATTGGATTTCTGCCTGTCTCTCCCTCTTTCTGCTCAGGATTAAATGTTTCCCTTATCCTCAACCAAAATGGAAATAGTTTGCTTATTGCGTTGACTTTGTATTTGCTAGGTCAATAAGGTGTAAGTTTTGATTTACTGATGTAACTTGTTCCCACAGAAACTCTTTGGGGAGGTTGCTGGAAGCGTACCCACATGCCACTGAATCTCTGAGGTAGACAGAATAAAAATAGAGTGGAGCTTGGAGATGCTGAAGTGGCATCACTGCATAGTGCCATCTTTCAGCTCCAGGTGCAAGTCCAAGGATTCTGTCAGCAGAGTTGCCGAATACTAATTAAACTAAGTGGTTATAAATGCTATTCTTAAATCATTGATCTTGGTTGTTTTTAGTCAGAAGAAAGGGGGGGTATATTCCAATTCCTATACAAAATACAAAAATTCAGCTCACATTAGCAAGAAATTATCAAGAAAAAAATACTGTATCTCAGTGTCTCTCTGTGTGTCTATTCTTTCACTCATTGTTATTTTCCTATGAAATAATAAAACATTTCAAAGGACAAAGCAGCCTATTTAAATAAGATACATCGAGATGAAGAGATTCATAACAGCCACTACGCTTTTCAATGATAAAGGAAAAGTTTACAACATAGAAAATAGGATAAGTTTATGAAACTGTAGAGTTTCAAATACATAGAAAACATAAAAGAGAAAAAAATTATTGTACTTTTTTAAAAGTATATTTTATTGATTTTTTACAGAGAGGCAGGGAGAGGGATAGAAAGCTAGCAACATTGACCAGCTGCCTCCTGCACACCCCCTACTAGGGCTAAGTCTGCAACCAAGGTACATGCCCTTGACCAGAATCAAACCTGGGACCTTTCAGTCTGCAGGCCGATGCTCTATCCACTGAGCCAAACCGGTTTCAGCAATTATTGTACTTCTGAAACCAACAATGCCATTTCATTTCACAGCCATCAGATTGGCAGCAATCTATCTTTGAAGGTTGAAGATGAACACAGCCAGTAATTCCACACTAAGGTAGGCACCACCAGACACACTCTTCTGTATGTGTACCATGAGATATCTACTAAAATGTTCACAAAAGCTGTATTCAGAATAGTGAAACAGTGAAGGAAAACAAAAATGGATACTGCCTTGGGATACATTTAAATAATGGGCTGTATTACAATTAGGATGCATGAACTGAAGCTACCTATATCAATATAAATATCACTTAAGATCAATGTTGAGCGAAAAGTGTCATTGCAGAAAGATATATTCAGGTTATTATATATATTCAAAGCAATACTATGTATCTTGGATCTATACATATTATTAAAAGTGTAAAATATCCACAGGAAAATGGACACCATATTCAGGACTGTGGAGAGGGAGAATGGAGAATGGGGTCTAGGGGAGAGATACTTGGGGGTCTTCAACTATAATTGCAAACTTTTTAAAAAAAATTCAACGCAAATAGAGAAAAGCGTGAAAAGACTCTTTTTTTTTTTTGTGGGGGGGGGGGTGTCAAATGATCTTCACTTGGAATATTTTCCTGTGTAGTTCTTAACTGGCTGGACAACCCACTGCACCATTGTTATGTCCTGAGGCTGGCGGGTCGGTGGCCATCAATATTGCAGCCCACAGACCAGGCAGTCTCAGAACTCCGGAGAGTTTTCTGGCTCAAGATCGGTGCTGCCTCTGTCAGGCAATGTTGATGATCTCTTCAAAACTTATATGTCCTCTGAGCTTAATGGTGTTGGGGATTTTTGTTTTTCGTTTGTTTGTTTTTGCTTCTTTCTGTCTCTTGGTAGTTCTTTGAGGGCTTCGTGATCAGGGCAGAGGCAGAAGGCACTACCTCAACCTGTGCCTCTGAATGGTCAGTTTCCCTGGAATCCTCACACCCTTACAGTCACCCATTGCTTTGGCGATACCGCCTATCTATTTTGGAGACAGACCCAGGGGCCGATCCTGGAGGCCAGGGCAGACATGGTGTGGACTCCCGCACCAGCGCACCTCAGGTAAATGACTTAGATCTCATTGGGCTCAAACTTCGGCGACATGGTGGAGGTGGCCGAGTTGGATGAGCATGAATTTGAGAAGACTGAAGAAAGTTCCACCTAAGTCTCCTCCAAGCCAAAAGCAAAGTCTAAAGATTTTCTAAAGCTTGTTTTTTATTGCTTGAAATCTTTTATAATTTAAAGAAAGAATAATATTGTACTTCTGAGGCATTTGTGAGAAAGTGGCTTTCAAAGCAAATTTTTATCAGTCCATCCAATTTCAATCTTACAAAACCCAGTCATAGGGAATTCCCACATTAAACATTTTGTTTAACAATGTCCCTTGGGTGTCCCCATAAAGCCAAAAATGAGCATCCCAATCTAATGAAAATCTGACTCAGTTGAGATTGTTTTATGAAAACTATGAGACTTGGGGTTTGAGTCCTGCTAGCTTGCCTCAAGGCTTAACCTAGAAGAGTTGGGTTAGACTCCTGACTGCTCCTTCCCAGGGCGCAGCGCTCAGTCAGTGTTTACCATCATCCCCCTTTTTCCTCCTTCCCAACAGAGTCCAGATTTTCATCAAATACCTTGATTCGTCTAAGGGTGATCTCATGCCCCTTGCCAGTAACTGACTTAGGAAGTGGCATATGAGTTCATCTGGGCCTGTGATCGTGGGGAAAACTTTATTGACTTCTGAGGATAGTTTTCTGGTTTTCAAGGTAAAGCTACAGAAAGAAATGGTCTTTTCCTCTGCATTAGACTGTAGATGAAGCCAACACACAGTGAAGGACAGAACCAAGAGAAGAACAGAAATAGAGTCAGTGCAGCGAGATTATGTCAACTCTGAAGACCAATGGGTATCCAAGTGAGCCAATATGTGTCTATATTGTGTGTTTTAGTAAAAAGTGAATGATTTATGTGATCTGAAGAGAAGCCAGAGTATATATATTGTTTGTTTTTAAATTTATGTTTATTGGTTTTAGAAAGAGGAAGGGAAAAAGAGAGAGAGAGGGAGAGAGGGAGAGAGAGAGAAACATTGATTTGTTGCCAAAACTGGTTTGGTTCAGTGGATAGAGTACCGGCCTACAGACTGAAAGGTCCCGGGTTCGATTCTGGTCAAGGGCATGTACCTTGGTTACGGGCACATCCCCAGTCGGGGGTGTGCAGGAGGCAGCTGATCGATGTTTCTCTCTCATTGATGTTTCTGACTTTCTATCCCTCTCCCTTCCTCTCTGTAAAAAATAAATAAAATATATTTAAAAAAAAGAAACATTGATTTGTTGTTCACTTATTTATGCATTCATTGGTTGCTTCTTGTATGTCTCCTGACCAAGATCAAACCCAAAACCTTTAGTGTATTGGATGATACTCCAACCAAATTAGCTACTTGGCCAGGGCTATTTCTATATTGTTTAAACCAGTTAGAATGGAGCTTTCATTACTTGTGGCCAAAGTCATTCTCACTGAAACATGCATATGTGATTCAGCTTCCTCAACTGTAAGCAGGGAGGGATATTAATGTCTGCCCTGCCTTACACCAACGTCACTCAGTGGCTTTGGAGATGAGTATGCGGACATGCTCTGTCAACTATAAATTGTTATTCAAGGGCAAACTGGTACTATTAATAATTTTGCTATGGAGTTTGAGGTACAAATTTCATTTATTTAAAAATATATTTTATTGATTTTTTTTTTACAGAGAGGAAGGGAGAGGGACAGAAAGTTAGAAACATCGATGGGAGAGAAACATCAATCAGTTACCTCTTGCACACCCCCTACTGGGCATATGCCTGCAACCAAGGTACATACCTTAGACCAGAATTGAACCCCGAACCTTGCAGTCCTCAGGCTGTTGCTGTATCCACTGAGCCAAACTGGTTTGGCTTTTCTTTTCTTTTTAAAAATAAATCTTTAGTGTTCAGATTATTACAATTGTTCTTTTCCCCCCCATAGCTCCCCTCCACCCAGTTCCCACCCCACCCTCTGCCCTTACCCTCCCACCCCCACTGTCCTCATTTCTAGGTGTACAATTTTTGTCCAATCTCTTCCCACACCTCCCACACCACTTCCTTTCTATGTCCCTGGTTCTATTATATTCACCAATTTATTCTGTTCATCAGATTTTTCATTCACTTGATTTTTAGATTCACTTGTTGATAGATATGTATTTGTTGTTCATAATTTTTATCATACCTTTTTCTTCTTCTCTTCTTAAAGAATATCTTTCAGCATTTCATGTAATACTGGTTTGGCAGTGATGAACTATTTTAGCTATTTCTTATCTGTGAAACTCTATCTGACCTTCAATTCTAATGATAGCTTTGTTGGGTAGATTGATTTGATTGTAGCTTCTTGCTATTCATCACTTTAAATATTTTTTGCCACTCCCTTCTGGCCTGCATAGTTTATGTTGAGAAATAAGCTGACAATTACATGGGTGCTCCCTTGTAGGTAACTGTTTTTCTCTTGCTGCTTTCAAGATTCTCTCTTTGTCTTTTGCCCTGGGCATTTTAATTATGATGTGTCTTGGTGTGGTCCTCTTTGGATTCCTTTTGTTTGGGGTTCTCTGCGCTTCTTGGACTTATAAGTCTATTTCTTTCACCAAGAGGGGAAAGTTTTCAGTCATTATTTCTTCAAATAGATTTTCAGTATCTTGCTCTCTCTCTTTTTCTGGAACCCCAATAATTTGGATGTTGGTATGCTTGAAGTTGTCCCAGAGGCTCCTTACACTATCTTCATATTTTTGGATTATTTTTTCTTTTCGCTTTTCTGGTTGGGTGTCTTTTGCTTCTTTGTATTTCAAATCTTGACTTGATTCTTGCGATCCTCTAGTCTGCTATTGGATCTCTGTATATTATTCTTTATTTCAGTCAGTGTATGCTTAATTTCTAGTTGATCCTTTTTCATATCCTCGAGGTTCTCGCTAAATTTATTGGCCTTTTCTAGAAAATTCTTGAGAAACCTTATAACCATGACTTTGAACTCTATATCCAGTCGTTTGCTTTCCTCCATTTCTTTCATTTGTGACCTTTTTCTTTGTCTCTGCATTTTGGCTGCTTCCCTGTGTTGATAGAGTGGCTTTCTGTGCTAGGTGTCCTATAAGGCCCAGTGGCTTAGCCTTCCAGTTAGGTGAGTTGGACACTCTTGGTACACCCCTTTGTAGACTGTGTGCACAGTTTGTTGTAGTTAAGCTTGACTGTTGTTGGTATCACTGGTCTCCAGGTCAGTTGGCTGAGAGTATCAGCTCTGTCTATGCTGGGAGAACTTCTGTGCTGGCGATACCCGTATGAGGCAAGACTTGCTTCAGTGGGGTTTTGGTGCTCACTGAGCCTCCTGAGTGTGTCCCTTATGGATCTGTGGAGTTGTAATCTGGATGGCCCCACTTTGACCCCTGGGAACACTGGCTCTTGGATCTTCTGAGGCCACCCAGTAGGAGCTGCAGAGAGATCTGCAGATTCCTCTTCTTTGTTTGGGTTTTGGAGGTGACCAGATGAGGCCCAGCTGTGAAGCAATGTAAGCTACTGTGGGGTCTTGGGCCTAATATTGGATTTTCTGGGTCTCACTGACTCAGCTGCAGTTTGTTAGGTAAGTTTAGAATTCAAAGGACCAGGCCATTCATATGCAAAAGCCTCTACACTCAGCTTGAATTGGGGGGAGTCTCAGGGTGGAGCAAATAGCAATAGCTTCATGGGACAGGATCTCACAGCGGAGCAAACAGCAATGGCTTCCAGTCAGCCCTGCCCAAAGAGGCCTCTGGGTCTCAGTAATCACTGCAAGCATGAAGTACAAATTTTACTTCATTATGTGAATTATGTATGTCTTAGAATGTATAGTTATTTAACCCACTTACATTAAACCTCCATAAACTTTATGAGAGTTTATAAGTAATTCTTTGAATCATATAAAGCAGTTACATATTTATAGTATCACTTGAGAATATCCTCAGCAATGTGTCTTTGTATACAAATTTAGGACCCAGGCATTTCCAATAAGCATTTATGTTACAAGTGCTAAGACATTTGTCTGTAAAATATGGTGTCCTTAGTTAACTGTGTGATTTTTGGCATAACCTGTCTATGTCTCAGTATCTGTGGTACCTGTAAGGATTAAGGGAGAAAATACTTGTAAAATACTTAAAGCAGAGCTCACCACATAGTCACAAGAAAAATAATAACAGCTAGGACTTAGCACTTACTGTGTTCTAGATATGTTCTAAACACTTCCTATTTATGAGCTCATATAGCAGAGCTGTATTGTTGAGTTTTAATTTTTAATATAGCTTTATTCTTTTAGGGAACATTTTCATTCTTATTATTTAAATAATCCAAGCAATATAGAAAAGTACAAAAATTAAATGCCTGATCTCCCCTAATTGTCTGCCTGCCTGATTGACGCTAACCCTTCTGCCTGACTGCCTGCCTGATTGCCCCTAACCTCTCTGCCTGCCTACCTGATCGCCCTAACTGCCCTCCCCTGCTGGCCTGATCTTTCCTCCAACTGCTCTGCCCTGCTGGCCAATTTGATTCTGATTGGTCAGTTTCTATGCCAGTCAGCATCAAAAGCTTCGCCTCCTAGGCAGCCATTGGCTCCTCACAGTTCACCCAGATTTGGTTGTGATGAGTTGGTTTCTATGCCAGTCAGTATCTCTGGGCCTATCTCAGGGCCTGATCAGAGAGGTGGGGCTGATCAGCAGTCCCTGCAGAGGCCCAGAGGTAAAGAGAGAGGCAACAACTGATCAACAGCTGCCACAGAGGCTGTGGATGAGATCCTGCCTCTCTCTTCAGGCCTTTCTCCAGGCCTGATCTGCAGCCCCCTCAGCAGTCAGTGCTGGGTCGCCACAGCAACCCAGGACCTACTTCCAGTGTTCAGTCAAGCCATTGGTCAGTCATTATGGACCCTGGGTTTTTATATATTAGGATTACTTGTGAGTGAGTAGAGTCCAGCTAGGTAGCAGACACCTAAATATATCTTTCTGTAGGTAGGGTCATGCTTTTTTTACTAGTCTTAATACTTAGGTTAAATTAACACTTCAGTAATAGCACATCATTATTATTTTTTTCATCATAAGTACTTATTTCTACCTAATATTTCTCTTGTTACTTTGTTTTCCCTACAATAGTTATATATATATATATATATATATATATATATATATATATATGTATATATATATATAGATATATATATATATAGATATACACACACATACACATACACATATACATATACATACACACACACACACACACACACACACACACACACACACACACACTAGAGACCCATTGCAGGAACATTCCTGCAAGAATAGGGCTTCCTGTGGCCTAAGCAAAGCTCCCTCCCTTCTCTGCTGCCTCGCTCCATTCTCTGCTGCCTTGCTTGCTCCCTTCTCTGCTGCCTCGCTCCCTCCCTTCTCCACCGCCCCACCAGCTTCTCTCCCTTCTCCCACTGCCTGCCTGCTTCCCTCCTTTCTCCCTCACCCCACTTGCTTGCTTCTCTACAGCTTTGGTCCCTTCTGCAGTGCTTGGCTTCCTTCTAAGCTGTCTTCTATGCCATCTTCTGCTACAGGATATGCAAATTAACTTACATCTTGGTTGGGTTAATTTGTTTACTCGCTGTGATTGGCTGGTAGGTGTGGCTGGTGGGTGTGGTTTGTAGGTATAGCAGAGGTATGGTCAATTTGCATATTACCCTTTTATTAGATAGGATATATATGCACAACACACAAGATGGCCACACACATGTGGACAGCAAGCTGGCCAGCAGGGGAGGGCAGTTGTGGGTGATCAGGCCTGCAGACGAGGGCAGTTGGGAGGGACCAGGTCTGCAGGGGAGGGTAGTTAGGGGTGACCAGGATGGCAAGGGAGGCAATTAGGGATGACCAGGCCAGCAGGGGAGCAGTTAGGCATCAATCAGGCTGACAGGGAAGTGGTTAGGCGGTGATCAGGCTGGCAGGCAGAAGCGGTTAGGGGCAATCAGGGAGGCAGGCAGGTGAGCAGTTGGGAGCCAGCAGTCTTGGATTTGTGAGAGGGATCCCAGATTGGAGATGGTGCAGGCTGGGCTAAGGGGCATTTCCCCCCCGACACCCCCATGCATAAATTTTGTGCACCGAGCCTCTAATATACATATATGTGTGTATGTGTGTGTGTGTGTGTGTGTGTGTATACATATTGCTATTAAATATTTTTAAAGTCTGGATTTAAAAAGCCACTAACATGAAATTTACCATCTTAACCATTTTTAAGTGTCCAGGTCAGTGAAGTATATTTACATTGTTTCAGATTCCAGGACTTTTCATATTGCACAACTGAAACTCTATACCCACTAAACAACAACTTTCTAGTTTCCCTTTTACCCCATTCCTGGTAACATTTTATTTTCTGTTTCTATAAATTTGCAGCAGTATTGAAAACTGCCCTCCCCTGCAGGCCTGGTCCCTCCCAACTGCCCTCCCCTGCTGACCTGATCTCCCACAACTGCCCTATCTTGCAGGCCTGGAACCTCCCACTGTCCTCCCCTATTGACCATCTTGTGGTGGCCATCTTGTGTCCACATAGAGGCAGTATCTTTGACCACATGGGGGCAGCCCTCTTGTGTGTTGGAGTGATGGTCAATCTGCAAATTACTCTTTTATTAGATAGGATATAGGCCTGGTGCATGGGTGGGGACCAGCTGGTTTGCTCTGAAGAGTGTCCTGGATCAGGGTGGGGGTTCCCTTGGGGTGTGGGGTGGCCTAAGTGAGGGGCCTATGATGGTTCACAGACTGGCCACGCCCCCCAGCGACCCAAGTGGAGGCCCTGGGATTTGGGATTAATTTATGTTCTACAATTGAAACTTTGCAGCCTGGAGCGGAGCCAAGCCTTCTTTCTGCTCGCTCTGTGGCAACAGCCATTTCTGTTTGAAACTTTGTAGCCTAGAGTGAAGGCCTAGGCTAAGGCTACAGAAGTTTGGCTTCCTCCATTGCCATGGCAAACTAGCCTCTTCTCTCTCCAGCTCCATGGCTGCCACCATTTCTGTTGCGATTATGTATCTTCTATAATTGCAACTTTGTAGCATTGAGTGGAGGCCTAGGTTGGCAATGGCAGGTGAAAAGCTTGGCTTCTTCCATTGCCAGGGAAACCCAAGCCTCCCTCCTGCTCTCAGTGGCTGCAGCCATCTTGGTTGGGGTTTATTTGCATAATTTGCTCCTGATTGGCTGGTGGGTGTGGCTGTGGACGTCGTGGCTTGATATGAGGTACGGTCTATTACTCCTTTATTAGATAGGATATATATTGATTTCAGAGAGGAAAGGAGACAGAGAATAAAAACATCAATGAAAAGAGAGAATCATTGATAGGCTGCCTCCTTTATACAACCCACACTCACACAATGTGGGTTGGGGATCAAGCCCACAACCTGAGCATGTACTCTGACTGGAATTGAATGGTGACCTCCAGGTTCATAGGTCGATGCTCAACCACTGAGCCACACCAACTGACAGCAGTTTTATATTGTTTATTCCCTAGCATCTAGTATAGCCATGCCCCACAAATATTTAAGTAAATGAATATGTCTGTATTGGCACTAGACAGAAACAAAGAAACAAAATGAGGTCATAGCCTTTTTTGTACTAAGAAACCAATAACACCCAAAGAGATAAAATGCATTGAAATTTACTATGTAGGCACTACATTAATTCTCAACTAGGCCCCCTACAGTCAATTCCCAACAGAGAGGCCACCTCTTAAACAGCTCAAGTGATTTCACACCTCTGCTTTAAACCCTGCAACTGCTCCCTATTATACTAAGATTAAAAGTCAGTTTTCACAGGGGCTGTAAGGCCTTGTCCTACCTGGACCTTTGTACTTCTCTGATCTTTTTCCATCTCATTCCTTCACAACAACCACATTGCATTCTTCGCAGTTTTCTAAATGTTCCTGCAACATTTTCCACAGGGTCATTGCACTTGCCATTCTTCCTATCTAGAGCATTCATGTCCTACTACCCATATTGCTGGTACCCGCACTTCCCTCCAGCCTTTGCTTAAACATCACCTTACCCATGATGAGATCCCTGACTACCCTACCGAAAAGAGCAGCATGTGCCCCACCTTCACCTGGTTCTCCCACTCACTTTCCCTGTTTCTGTCCCGTTCTCACCATGTGACTGCCCACATATTTTCTCATATATTGTGTTTGCTTTCTAATTCCCTCTAGATAATGGCAGCTATTTTTGTCTGTCTTACTCACCACCATATCCCAGTCCCTACAACTATGCCTAACATATAGCAATTGTTTATTAAGTATTCGTTAAAAATGGATAAATTAATAAATAGTGACAGAAAGCAGGTCGTGGTTGCTGTGGGCCAGCGAGTCCAGGGAATTGACTGGGACAGAGTCCAAGGAGCGTGTTCTATATCTTGATTATGTGTATGAATAGACCAATGTGTAATTTGTTAAAACTCATTGACATATACACTTAATTAGGTGCATCATACTGTATGTAAATGATATCTCAATAAAGGGAATTTTTTAAAACTAACCATTTGCTTAAGATCTCAGCATTTGCAAAGCAGGTATAATTCAAACTCGGGTGTGTCTGATTTCAAAGTCCCTCATCTTTGTATGAGGTATGCCACCTCCCTAACCTCTGCCCTACCTCTTCCCCAGAAGGCTCGGTCTCACTTGTGTTCAGATGTGCACATCGTGGAGACAAACAATACCTTTTTGGTTCTGTTTCTCCCACATTTTTAAGACCTTGGAAACATAAATCATATGGATGGTTGCACTGTGTGTGTCTCTCTCTCTGGGAGACATGATATAGAACAAACAATTAAAAATCCCCACAGCCTGTTTTCTAGGACAAGAGTCATTATCTCTCAGAGGCTCGGATTCGAAAACTAAAACCAGGTACTTGACGGATACTCCATGATACTTAAGGTGTGATGGTCACTTTTATTTGTCAACTTGCTAGGCTGTGCAGTACCTAGTTACTCAATCAGCGCTGGGTGTTTCTGTGAAGGTATGCTGTGGATGTGATAAGCACCTCCAATCAGGTGACCTGAAGGAAAGGACATTATCCTCTACTAGGGGCCCAGTGCACAAATTCGTGCACCTTAAAAGGAAGTGTGGGCCACGAGGTTGTAGAGGGCACAGGGGCCCATCCTCTGTTCCCTCTCCCTGTGGCCCCCCCAGTCCCCTGACTGCCGGCAGCCCTGCTCCTGCCACCGCTGCTCCCACGCGCTGACGGCAATGGCCCCGCTTGCACCCGCTGACAGCATGGAGCAATTGGGGCTGTCACCAGTAGCAGGTGAGAGCGGTGGCTCCAGCACCATCAGTGGGTGCGAGAGGTGGTTGCTGCCCTGACCGTCCCTCAGGAACAGCAGGAGGTGGAGTAGCTCTGAGGGGCGATTGGGGCTGGCAGCCAGTGCTTGCACCCACTGACAGCGCCCAACGATCAGGGCTGGTGCTGGACACTAGCAGCAGGTGTCAGTGGCGGCTTTGATGCCAGCAGTGGGTGCGAGTGAGGTCGGCGCTGACAGCAGGTGTGAGTACCAGTTGGGACCACAATGCCTGGGAACAAAGAATTTTAGTAACCACCAGAGGCTCACCCCAATGACAGCAACCAGCGCCACACCTTAGTCTGGTGCCCCCACTTACCTGCTCCACCATGGCTGGCCCCTACCATGTTTTGCTCTCTGCTGCCTGCTGCTTGATTCCCACCATGTTCTGCACATGCCCCCTGGTGGTCAGCACACATCATAGCAACCGGTTGTTCAGTTGTTCGGTTGTTCAGTTGTTCCACTGTTTGGTCTATTTGCATATTATTCTTTTATTATATAGGATAACCTGGGTGAGCCTGATCCAATCAGTTGAAAGTCCTAAGAACAGAATTGAGATTTCACCAAAGAAAAAGAAATTTTGCCTGTGAACTGAAGTGTCTACTCCTTCCTGAGAATTTCCAGCCTACGTTGCAGGCTCTCTCATGGCCTGCCCTGTGGATTCCAGACCTGCCTCCCTAACCCCCAAACCACATAAGCCAATTTTTTGCAATAAGTCTCTCTTTTTCTCTGTGTATGTGTGTCACATATGTGAAAAGCATGTTGAGTGCTGAAAAAAATGTCATTTCTTCCAACTATTAATGTCCTAATGGTAACGCCTGGGACTAATTAGTTCCCAGATATTCATATTGCTAAGCCAGACTTAAGGTGTCTGCAGGGACGAGCCCTGAATGACCATGGATATGTTGCCATCTCTTCCCTCTCCCTGCCTATGATGGAGTGGGTTTATTATTGATCTCTATATCCAGATCATCTCAAACTTGAGCCCTTCCTTATCCCTCTAACCCTTGCCCCTGTTTCACCTTTGACTGAGTCCTGAGTGGTGAGTGCCACCTGAATTTCCTACTTCTGTGCCCAGTCTGCTTAACTGGAACCCTAGTGGTCAACATGTCTGGAATTGAAATGATTGTGTTCTTTGGACACTGTATGAATAGCTTTGCCTGACCAGCTGGTTAGGTTTCTACAGTCACCTTGGCAGCCAAGCCCATCTTGCCATTCAACCTTGATGGGAAGACCTCAGACCTTCCCCACCTCACCAACTGCATGCAGCCCCAGCAGAGCATCAGGCTTCCAAGTCCCATGGCACAACCTATAAAAGATGGTTTAGAAGACCAATTCCAGGTAATCTGAGTGGCTCAGCCACAGAGAATACGGGCTTTTCCAAAAGCAAGTAAAACCCAATTTTCCAAAACTAAGACTGGAAATATTCAGTGTGTGTGTGTGTGTGTACATGCTGAACTTTGTGAACTTCAGAAATTAAATTCTTTGTCAGCCAGCTGTTTTGCTGTGTTATCCATAGTTCTTAACCATTCTGTACGTGCAGCTAATTGCAGTATATGCTAAATTCTGTAAACTTTACATATCCAGAGAGCTTAGCAAATATTGAGTTTTTAAAAACTACTCACTTTAGTGTCGTCGGTGTGGCTCAGTGGCTGAGCACTGACCTGTGAACCAGGAGGTCACGTTTCAGTTCCCCATAGGGGTACACGCCTGGGTTGCAGGCTCCATCCCCTATGTGGAGTGTGCAGGAGGCAGCCCATCAATGACTCTCTCTCAACACTGATGTTTCTATCTCTTTCTCTCCAGCTTCATTCCTCTCTCAAATTAATAAAAAAATATTTTTTAAAAACGAAAAGTTAAAAAATAATATTCATGTTAGTCATGAATTTCAACTTCCTTCCCCCGAAAACCTTACATCCAAGTTGTGAACAAGAATGACTAACTTGAGAATCTTTTTCTTTTCTCACTTCTCCCCTGATGATATTTAAAGCAGTGATTGAAAACAAACAACAAAAAAAGAGAAGTCTTCATTATTTCTAAATTTTTTAAAAAATATATTTTATTGATTTTTTATAGAGCAGAAGGGAGAGGGATAGAAAGTCAGAAACACCGATGAGAGAGACATCGATCAACTGCCTCTTGCACGCCCCCTACTGGGAATGTGCCCGCAGCCAAGGTACATGCCCTTGACCGGAATCGAACCAGGGACCCTTCAGTCCGCAGTCCGACGCTCTAACCACTGAGCCAAACTGGTCTCGGCTATTATTTCTAAATTTAATGGTGGAGATATCTACACCCAATAACTGTATTCTTGGCCAGATCACTTAATGTCCTTGAACTTTATTGAAAAATGAAGGCAACGAGGCTGATATTTTTCAAAGACCCTTTTAGTTCTAAAGTCCCATCCATGAACCTATGTGCTCTGGCCTTGAAAAATCGAAGTCATATTTGATATGCCCATTCACCTAAGGAAGGAGGTACAGGCCAGGCCCTCCAAAGTCCTGGTGACATGTGGCTCTCCTAAGCTCTACAGGTAGTGGATAGTGGGTTAATCAGTAAAAATGTGGCCAGTGCAACGTGTGAGCCCCTTGCATATAACAACACAAAGAATGTTTCTCTTTCTAGAACAAAGAGGGATTTCAACTGAAAAAGAAAGGGGCTTTGGACAGTGAAAGGAGGAACTGGAACAGTGTTTGTTTTATTTTTCTCTTGGTGGTGGGAGGGAAATTGTCAGAGAATGGAAGATGCCATAAGGTAGATGTGCTTATTGTCCATGTACATATCTTCTTTGGAGAACTGCATATTCAAGTTTTTTGTCCATTAGAAAAATAATAATGCATCCTTGTGCAGCGGCCATGCTGATCTTTTCTGTGTCATTCCAGTTCTCCTATATGTGCTGCCAAAGTGAGCACTCTTTGTCCATTTTTTAATTGGGTTGTTTGTGGCTTTGTTGTAAATCTTTATATATTCTGGATATTAATTTTTTATTACATACATGATTTACAAATATTTTCTCCTGAAACAATTGTTTTTAAGTTAGTATGTTTTAATTTTTCAAGCCAGAACACACATAATGTATGACTGAAGTGATACATGATTAAGCTATATTTTTGAAAAACATTAAAAAAACTAAAAATCACTTGCAACTGCAAAGCCCAGGGGTAAAAACATTATTTTGCTATACATTCTTCCAGGCTTTTTCCTGTACATGTAGAAACTTTTTACAACCCAGACTCTACATGCTATTTTATAATCTTTCCTTAGCAATACACATATGTATAGTTGTCCCTCCATATCCAGAAGTACCACATCTGTGGATTCAACCAACTGTGGATCAAAAATATTTGGAGGGGAAAAGTTATGTGTTGTGGACCTGTACTACATAGTTAGGCCTATGATGGTTGCATGTGTACTGAATATGTACAAACTTTTTCTCCTGTCATTATTTCCAAAATACAGTATAACAACTATTTACATGACATCCTATCTAATAAAAGAGTAATATGCAAATTGACCATCATTCCAGCACACAAGATGGCTGCCTCCATGTGGACACAAGATGGCCACCACAAGATGGCCTGCAGGGGAGGGCAGTTGGGAGGGACCAGGCCTGCAGGGGAGGGCAGTTAGGGGCAAACAGGCTGGCAGGGGAGCAGTTAGGCATCAATCAGACTGGCGGGGGAGTGGTTAGGGGGTGATCAGGCTGACAGGCAGAGCGGTTAGGGGCAATCAAGAAGGCAGGCAGGTGCGTGGTTGGGAGCCAGCAGTCGTGGATTAGAGAGGGTGCAGGCTGGGCTGAGGGACTCATGCCCCTGTGTACGAATTTTGTGCATGGGGCCTCTAGTTTACATTATATTAGACATTATAAGTAATCTGGAGGTGACCAAGTACATGGTAGGACATGTGTAGGTTCTATCCACATATTATGTTATTGTTTATAAATGAGACTTGAGCATCCAAGGATTTTATATCTGAATGAAGTCCTGGAACCAATCGCCTGAATACCAAAAGACCATTATATACATGGCTATTCTAATTCACCACAAATACTGCGCTGAGTAGATATACCATATGCCTGAGGGGAGAGGAGCTGGGGGACTCAATGAAAAGTCAAAGGGATTTAGAAGTACAAATTAATAGATACAAAATAATCACAGGAATGTGAAGTACAGCATAGAGAGTATCTATACTAATATCAGGGTAATATGCTAATTAGACCAAGTCGACCAGACATCTTCCAGACGTTCTACTTCCTTCTGGACAAAGCCACAGTGGTGGAGGCCGAGACAGAGGCCTTTAGGGGGCGATCAGGCTAGCAGGGGAGCAGTTAGGGGCAATCAGGCCAGCAAGTAGAGTAGTTTGAGGTGATCAGGTAGGCAGGCAGGTGATCAGGTGAGCGGTTAAGAGCCAGCAGTCCGAGATTGTGAGAGAGATGTCCGACTGCCGGTTTAGGCCCAATGGGGTCTAAACCAGCAGTTAGACATCTGCTTGAGGAGTCCCGGATTGGAGAGGGTGCAGGCTGGGCTGAGGAACCCCTCCCATGCACGAACTTCATGCACTGAGCCTCTAGTAGTCAATAATATTGTAATAACTCTATATGATGCCAGATGAATACTTGAAATGTCAGGGGATCACATTGTAAAGTATATGATTATATAACCACTACACTGCATTCCTGAAACTAATATAAAATAATATTGAATGTCAACTGTAATTGAAAAATTAAAAAATTTAAAAAACTAAACAAGGGAGATAAGTAGATTGGGAAATGGCGTGGTGAGAAGACCACTTAGCAGGTCCATAGGAATAAACGAAGGTAACTCTAATTCTTTTCATTTTTAGAACTTGGGTTCTGATTAACTTAAAGGGCAATAAACCAGTTTGAAAAATAAAAGATGACTGATTAAATTGTAAAAAAAATAGATACACTATAATGTATTTAATCAGTCTACTAGCAATAAAATATTTAACTGGTTTCCAACTCCTTATTGTAAACAATGCTTCATGGAGGTCCTTTATGTCTGTGCATATTTGTCCAATTCATCCACTGGGATAAATTCCCAGAAGTTGAATTTCTGGGCCAAAGGATATTCATATTTAAATTTTTTATATCCTCTGTATTGCCAATTACCTTCCAGAAAGGCTGGACCAATTTATACTCTTCCTGAGTATGAGAGTGCCCATTGTCCTGCCCCCTTGCCAAGTTGGCATGCTTTCAACAATGGTAAAAATAGGTTCTTGTCTGCTTTTCTCCCATGAATCCTGCCAAAGTCATGATGTGAAACTAAATGAGAGGAATATAAAGTTGACAGATAGGAGGTATTTTGGTCACTGTAATGTTTTATCGAAAGCACACAATTTTCCCCTCAGAGCAAATGTGATAGATAAGGCCATTTCATTTTTTACTACAAGTTCTAGGAAGTAATTTCCTAAGTGGATAGATTCCTTAGAGAAGGTCTCTGAGGATGTAGAAATTATTCAAACCAAATGTGTGTTGTGTTGATAGTGAATATACATTTTTTTCTTACATAACAGTACCCATCTTTTTTCTTTTTTTTTTTTTTTAAGATGTAGTGTTTTACTCTATATTCTCCAAAGTGTCCTAGCACAGCCTTTTCTGAATGTACTCACTTATTTGTCTGAGGTTCTCACAAAGGAATTCCCCCCCCCAACCTTCTTTTATGTTCTTTACATTTTAAAATTTAGGTATAATTTGTATTCAATGTGAATAAGCTTTTCTCTTTAAAATCAGATTACAAATAAATGCTATATATATATATATATATATAATTGATTTTGGAAAGGAAGGGAGAGGGAAAGACAGAAACATCACTGATTAGAGAGAATCATTGATTGGCTGCCTTCTGCACAACCCTCCCCTGGGGATGGAGCCCACAATCTGGGCATGTGTCCTGACCTCAAATTGACCCATGACCTCTTGCTTCATAGGTTAATGCTCAACCACTGAGCCACATCTGCTGGGGTAACCATGCATCTCTTAATGTGGGAGTTACTAGGGGGTCTGGTAAGAACATCTAGACTTAGAGGGAATAAAAGCAGAATTCCTGAGAAAGCAGGCAGCAGAGCACCAGACCAGCGGCCCTCTTGTGTCTTGACAATTGGCCCCATTGCAATAGTTCAGCTTTCATTTCTGGAGCACATGAAGGGCAAACCTTGATCATGAGCCTGGCTGAAGTTTTCCAGTGACCTTCTAGAATAAGTATGCCTGCTGCCCACGAGTTTGACATGCCTGTTCTAGACCCTCTTTGGCTCTGGTCAGGATCCTAGAAGATTAAATGTACTTGAGTGAAAAAAGAATAATAAATAATAAATAAATAACAAATCCAGACTGAGGTAAGGAGGGATTTTATTATATTGCAATGAAGAGTAGGGATTACCAATAAGGAGAATACTCTAATCATAGACCATAAGATTTGCAAGCATCTCAAAGGTCAGGCAGATGAAGAGGAGGAAAGAAGGATGGGAAGAACCAGGTGTGGTAGATTGGGATGAGTAGGTCGGTTTAGGAAGCTAATCAGGGAATGTTTCCTCTGAGGTCAGTAAGAGGTGGTGGTTAAGGAGGGGTTGTTCCTTGTTCTAAAACTGGCATACCTCGTTTAGTTGCACCTCTATTGCATTTCGCAGCTGTTGCCTTTTTTTTTTTTTTTTTTTTTTTTTTTTACAAATTGAAGGCAACACCCTCCACCAGCAAAAAGGTTCTGACTCACTCTATTGACCTTATTACCATAGTGTGGACATGGACCTGCATTATCTCCAAGGTACCTCTATACTCAAAGGTAGGCCAAGTTCCAGGACCAAGTGTTGAGGGGAAGGGGGAAGAGGCGAAGAAAAGTCTGCCTGAAGGTTAACAAGTTAAGTTAGTGGGCCTTTTGTTCAGCTTGGTCAGTGGAACAAATGATTCAGCTATTTAGGAGACAAAGAAGGGAAATTTAGAGAGTTTGCTTCTGGTTGTCCTAAGTAGACAAGGAATCAGCGTGTCACATGGGTAAGACATTTCCTGGAACACAAAGGGTGAGGGGAGGTGCAAATGGCGGCAGGGGTATTCTAGTAAAGGGGTACTCTGGCACAGGGCTCAAGTAAATGTCAATATTGTCACCCATACCCTTTGTCACTCCATGTGGTGACATAATGCCCCTTGGGGAGAATCCATTCACTTGATTTGGGTGAGGTGGATCTTACCTCCCTCCTTATATGGATAGGCATGTGGTAGGCCTGGCCCATGTCTTCCCAATTCAAATATCTTCTCTGTTTACTAGTAATGGTCCAGCAAAGGGTACAGGATCCAAGCAGGACCAATTTGTCCACTGAGATTTGATTACATGGAAGCTGGAAAAGGTAACCCTGGCCTTGTTTAAGCCCCTGGACCCAATCACGCACAGCTTAGTTTCACCTCTAGACTTCCCAGTTATGTGAGTCAGTAAGTCCCCTTTTGTTTTTTTTCCCCAGGGCCTTGGTTGCCTTGGAATGGTTGAAGGGCCCGAACAACCTCTAATATGAAAATTCGCAAGGGTCCTGTTTTAATTCCAAGAGTGGGAATATTGACTACAGACTTCAGGTTATATTTCAAGCTTGAGTAATTCCAGCTGCCCATTCTGAAAAATTTTACTGCAATAATACTATATATTCTCAACTTATTTCACTAGCCTTCTAAGCATCATTAAATCGCCTTATTTTTAAAAAGATATATTTTATTGATTTTTTACAGAGCGGAAAGGAGCGGGATAGAGAGTTAGAAACATCGATGAGAAAGAAACATCGATCAGCTGCCTCCTGCACACTCCCCACCAGGAATGTGCCCACAACCAAGGTACATGCCCTTGACTGGAATCGAACCAAGATCCCTCAGTCCACAGGCTGATGCTCTATCCACTGAGCCAAACGGGTTTCCACATCCTTGATTATTTTTGCTATTCAAAGGAGAGTCCTGAATTTGGGGGGAAATTTTTGTTTCTCAATTTCAATTTTATTTATTGTTGTTTTTATTTTGAGAGTACAGTTATTAAATCTGAGGACAGTGAAATAAGGAAAGGACTTGGACAGAAGAAGCAACAGGAGAGAGCCTAGGTGGACTGGTCTGACTCACTGAGAAATAAGTCACAGTGAAAGAAGTGGGCCAAGGCGGGGCTGCTGTCAGCTCACTGGAGAGTCAGAGAAAAGGGGCCTTGTGCACAGGTGCAGGGGGTTAGTCAGGGATGAGCTGCTCCCTGGTTGCAAGGTTCATGGAGTCCCTTAGAGTTTAGGAGATGCCTGTGGGGGCAGGGACAGGGGCAGGAGTGCCCCCAGAAGAAAGAACAGACCCTGAGTCCTTCCTCTTGAGGTTTTAAGGGCTGAGAGTTTAGGGGAAGTCCAAGGGAAGGATCTCAATAGAATATTCATTAGCTTTTCCAGGAGTGTTCTTTCAGGCTGTGGTCGTTACTTGTTGGTCAGCAGTGGGACAGGGAGTCATTAGTGACTGCAGCTGGTCCTGGCATCAACTGCCTGGTTTTGCTGCTTTTCTGGGGCTGGAGCTGAAGTACAACTGAGGCCTAGAGCTGTGGTCGGCAAACTACGGCTCTCGAGCCCCATGTGGTTCTTCCACAAAATACCACGGTCTGGGCAAGTCGATTTTGAAGAAGTGGCCTTAGAAGAACTTTAAAAAATTAGCTCTGAAAAGAAATTTCAATCGTTGTACTTCAATCGTTAATATTGGGCTCTGTTGACTAATGAGTTTGCTGATCACTGGCCTAGAGGAAAGGCCAGGGGGTCTAAACCGCATGGCCAGCGATATGCCTGGGGAAGAAAGACCACCCTGGGGGCAAGGTCCAGCACCAGTTTCGCCCATAGCAAGACTCCCAGGGCTCTCTGCCCTGGAGACCTTTTGTCCCTGGCTGTAAACTGCTAGGCCAGTTTGTTCTGCTATCTGTCCCAGTTTCCTCATTCCACTTGCCAAGGAATTTCCCTAGCTTCTTACTATCCTGCCTCAGCTAAACAGCACCAGAATGTTACCCAAGATTGGTTCTCGGTTCAGCAACTTCAACTTTAGTTCTGGGCTAAGAATGAATTCAGAGCTAAGACTTCAATAGAAGCAAAAGATTAATAGTCATGGCGGGTGACACTAAGTTGCCTGGTAAGAGGTGTACAGAAGGCTGCCAGTTTCTCTCATCAATGTTTCTCCCTCTCCTTTCCTCTCTTTCTAAAAAAAAAAATAATAAAAAATCAATAAACACGTATTTTAAAAAATACATATATCAAGAAACGAAGTTAAAAAAAAAAAGTTTATTTAGAAGGTAGAAGAAGTGAGTCCTGGAAGAAGTTAGCCAGCTGGGCTGTGTGGGATCAGGGAGCAAGTCAGATGCAAAAGAGGGTCCTTGAAACTTGGGAGAAACAAAGCAAGGATAGGCATGCCTGGGGGAAGGAGGGGGGAAAGTGCTTCAGAGAGAGGGTGTGCTGGGAAAGACAGGGGTGAGGAATGGCAATGCTTCCCTCCAGAGCCTCCCCAATTCCAGTTTTAAAAAGAAATCCCAGTTTGTTTGATTTTTAAATGTGCTCCAAGGCCGTCATCACTATTCCAGGGGAGCGTACAGCAGGGCATCGCAGAAATGCAGTGTGACATTAATATGAAGCATGCAGCTTTTGTTTATAATAGACATTTTTACTTAATAAGCAGATCGTTCTGGAAAATTTAAAGAGTCTTAAAATGGAACAAGAAAAGGATTTTAAGTGTTTTAATTATGAAGAAATAAATAGGAAGTGGCAGCTAATCTTCATAAGTAAACTTGAAAAAAAAATGTTAATTCAACAAATATTTCTGATATGTCTGTGAAGTGCCAGGCACTGGATTCAGCAGTGAACAGCACAGACAGAATCTCTGTCCTCTTAAAGTTTCTAGAAGAGAAATGTGCCAGTAAAAGAAAAATGAGAAGCGTTCAATAAAAAACTTGTCTGGGACCCTAGGCCAGGAAAATCTCTAACCTGCTCTTGTTTAGCTGTTCTCCACCTACTTAGAAATTGTCTATACTGAAATGCTACAGTGCCCTGACCAGGAATCAAACTTCCTGGTTTATTGGTCAATGCGCAACCACTGAGCCATACCGGTCGGGCGGGCTGTTCTTGTCTTCTTGAAAGAAAGATTTCAATCAAGATACAAAGTGCAGTCCTGGCTGGTGTGTTCAATGGTCAGCATGCCCACAGAAGTGGCAGCTAATTTCCCTACCCCCTCCTTCCCCCTCCCCCTCCCCCAGTCTCTGAAAAGCAATGGAAAAAAATATCTTTAGGTGAGGATTAACAAAAAGAAAAAAAAAATGTTCAACAAAGCAGAGCCAGCAAGAATGTATTGGCCCCAGCAAAAACACACTCAGGACAGTGAAACTGGGAAGATCATAGAAGAAGCAACACGAGGGCCTAGCGTTGGCTGCTTTGGCTTACTGAGAAGTCAGAGGAAAGGGGGCCTTGGAGACAGACAGGTTCAGGGGCTTAGCTCGGGGATTAGCTGCCACTGCCCATTGCTCCCCTGGCTGCAATCTCACGGGGTCCCTTAGAGCCACGGTCAGCAAACTGCGGCTCTCGAACCACATGCAGTTCTTTGGCCCCTTGAGTGTGGCTCTTCCACAAAATACCACAGCCTGGGCGAGTCTATTTTGAAGAAGTGGCATTAGAAGTTTAAGTTAAAAAAAATTTGTCTCTGAAAAGAAATTTCAATCGTTGTACTGTTGATATTTGGCTCTGTTGACTAATGAGTTTGCCAACCACTGCCTTAGAAGGAAGTAGAGGGAAGGGAATAGCATGGTGAGTGCCCTAGGGAGAGAGCTGGTGTTGAGGGTATTTATCTCTCTGTGACAGGTGGGAATCTTAGGGAGGGTCTAAACAGGTGTGTTCTTTCAGGATCATGGTCTCCACTGATTGGTCAGCTCCAGGTTAGGGAGTCATTAGTCAATGCAGCTGATTCTGGGGGAACCCATAGCTCACATGTCTGGTTTTGCTGCTTTTCTGGGCCTGGAGCTGAAATACAACTAAGTCCTATATGCTATCCCTAGGTAAGAAAAGGTCAAAGGGCTAGACTGCATGACCTGTGATATGAAATGTCAGGGGGTCCAAACCACAGGAAGGAAAGGTTACCCTGGGGTCGAGGTTCTTGTTTTCCCAGTTTTGCCCCTTGCTAGTCATCCAGGGCTTTCTGCCCCGGTGAGTTTCTGTACTTGGTCCATCGTTCTTACTCTGCTCATGTCTGTTTAACTGCCTACAACATTTACAGTTTGGGGCGGTTGTAAGAAAAACTCCTATGAAAATTCTTGTGCATGTTTTTTGCTGGACATATGCATTTATTTCTCTTTCATCTATGCCAAGGAGTGAGCTTGCTGGGTTATAGAGCAGACATAGCTTTAGCGTTAATCAAATTATTGATATGTTTACAAGGCTCAGAATTCCAAGGGCACAAAAAAGTATAGAATGAAAGTCTGTCTCCCTCCCCCAGTTCCACAGTTCTCTTTCCCAAAGGCAACAGATGTTATCAGTTCTTTGTGTATTCCCCAGAAACACTGCATATATATATATATATATATATATATATATATATATATATATATATATCCACATTTATATGAAGTGTCCTGTTTTACACCAAAGCTACAACACAGTTCAAACTCTCTTGTCAACAGCTGTGAATTAATTAGCCCCGATGGAAGGGTCAAGGTATTTCAGGTAGAGGCGATAATTTCTGCCAAGTGGATTGTGAAAATGCAGCTAGGTAATTCAGATAGTTGGATGTGATGGAGTGAAGCCTGTGAGCATACAGGCGCTGGTGAGAGATGATGCAAAAATGATACTCAGAGGCCAGATCCTGAAAGGCTTTAAATGCTATACTGGCGGCGGGGGGCGTGAGATGGAGAGTGACAGGATTGGGTTTGTAGTTTTAAGGATCACCGTGGAGGATTAAGGGGAGGAGGAGAGATGGGTGGCTAAAAACTGTTAGCCCTAACAGCAGTTGATGATGGTAGCAATATGAAACTGGTGAAGGAAATACATTAGGACTTGACTATGAAATGTAAAGAGTGAGGAAGAGTTGAGAGACATGTTGTAGAATATATAACTATTTTTTAAAGGGGAAGTTAAAGAATTCAGTTCAGACATTCTATGTCTGAGGCCTGGTGTAGCACCTAAATGTAATTTTAATCAATGCCAATTCCAAGTATCCTGAGGTAATGACAGTCCATATTGATGTAGGTAATTAAAGTTGATCTGGATGATTCCTAGACCTCCAGAAGGTTCCTAAGCCTTCCTAATTCCTAAGGCATCCTTGAGAAAATTAGGCCCCCAGATAGGCAGAATATTGTCTCGTTTGAGTCTCACATCTTTTTCTCTCAGCAGAGTACAGGAAACGATTAATGGCCAAAATGGAAACAGCAAGGTAGAGTGGTCAGAGAGTAAAAATGGGGTTGGATAATTTGAAGCAGAGATAGTTGACCTTTGGATGATTAGAGTTTTTAGAGAACTTTAAGCTTATTTGTTTTCTATATACTAGTAAAACATTAACCCAAAAGTGGGAAAATAAAGGAATGAGGGGAAATTATTTATAATAAAGTCACTTCAATAAATGCAACCATTATAAGCATTATGAAGTACTATACTCCCTCCCATTTCTTTCCTAGCCTACTTTTCACATGGCTATATTTCAATGTACTCATTGATAGAACAAAATATATAGTGGTATCCTAGTGGCATAAGATAATTTTTTTATTTAAATTTTTTATTTATTGGGGGAGAGAGAGAGAGAGAGACAGTGATTTGTAGTTCCACTTATTGACATATTCAGTGGTTGTTTCTTGTATGTGTCCTAACCAGGTATCAAACCTTCAACCTTCGCATATGGGGACAACACTATCCAACCGAGCTACCCAATCAGGGCATGAGATAATTTTTTAAATTGTCTTATAATGCATTGACTATAAAGTCAAGTCATTGTCCTCTTGTGTGTGTCATTTTCCAGTGAGTCAGCTCCAACTCTTGGCGCCCCTAGGAATGAGGGACATCACAACCTCCTTTTTTCCACAACAGCCCTGCTCAGCTCCTAGACTCATGTCTGTAACTTGTTTTATGGTGTCAATCAATCTCATACTGGATTTTCCTCTTCATGTTGCCTTCTGTTGCCTTTTCCAAAGAACCTTGCTTTCTCATGATGTGCTTAAAATAGGACAATTCCAGTTTTGTCATTTTTGTCTCCAGTGATGTTGAATTTGCACTTAGACTTGGTCTTTCTAGCAGTATCTGTAAAGCTCTCTTCCAATACCGTATTTCAAATGAATCGGGTTTCGTTTTTGTTTTCCCTATCAACCATCTTCACATGCATCCATAGTGATTGGGAGTACAAGGGTATAGAAAATTTTAGCCTTGGTCTCTAAAGACACATCTTTACTCTCAGTGTTCTTTCCTAAGTCTCCCATTGCTTAGAATTCTTAGCCTTCTCTTGATTTATTGGCTAAAGTCCCCATTTGAATCAGTGACTGAACATAAGCAAAATCTTTAACAATTTCAGTGTCTCCATTGTCTTGTATAGTCGTGATTTTTGTTGTCTTCTTTAAAAAAAATTTTTTTTTTTTGTATTCTTGTTGTTCGAATGCCGTTCTGCTTTAGCACTTTCTTCTTTCACTTTCATCAGAAGTCGTTTTAAACCATTGCTGCCTTGTGCCAGTAAGAAGGTATCATATCTTAAATTATTGGTATTTCTTCCACCAATTTTCATTCTTCCTTCCTTTGAGTCTAGCCCACCTTTTCATATATGTTCTTTGTACAGGTTAAACAAATGGTGGGATAAAATGTGCTCTTGTCTGACACTTTGCCTTTAGGAAGCCATTGTCTCTCTTTCTGTTTGACAGCGGGTTCCTATCCACAATGCAGGTTGCACATAAGGACAATTAAGTGCTGAGGCGTGCCCTTTTCTTTCTGAGCAACCCATAGCTTTTCATATTGACACAGTCAAAGGCTTTACTACAGTCTATAAAACATAGACAAACCTTCTGAAATCCTTGGGAGCACTCCGGGATCCAGCAAATGTTTGCAATTAGATCTTGAGCGTCTCTTCCTTTTGTGAATCCAGCTTGAACATCTGGCATTTCTTGCTCCATGTGAGGCATAAGCCTTTGTTGCATCATCTTGAGCATCACTTTACTTGCGTGGGAAATTAGAGCAATTGTCCTACAGTTACTACACTTCTTGTTATCTCCTTTCTTATAAAAAAAAATATTTTATTGATTTTGAGAGGAAGGAGCAGGAAGAGAGAGATAGAAACATCAATGATGAGAGAGAATCACTGATTGGCTGTCTCCTGCACGCCCCTCACTGGCGATCAAGCCCGCAACCCAGGCATGTGCCCTTGGCCCGGAATCAAACCTGGAACCCTTCAATCCGCAGGCCGATGCTTTATTCATTGAGCCAAAACAGCTAGGGTGATATCTCCTTTCTTAAAGATTGGGATATGTATTGTGTGTTCCCATTCTGCAGGGCATTTCTGTTTTCCATATTTGTTGGCATGTGCTTGTTAGTATTTTGACAGATTTAGTCTCTGTGGCTTGAAATAATTCTATTGGTATCCCATCTAACCCCGATAATTTATTTCTCCCCCCAGTACTTTCAGGGACGCTTTCACTTTGCTTTCTAGAATTACAGGCTCTTCCTTATCACTATCAAAGGTATCCGCCATTCTTTTTTCTCTCCTATATATATATTTTTTTCAGTACACTGTTTCCACCTTCCTTTTATTTTCTCCTGGTCAAATATTGTACTTTGTTGCTCAATCAGCATTCCTAGTCTGGGTTTGGGTTTCCCTTTTATTTCTTGAATCTTCTGGTCGAGATCTCTGATTTTCATTTTTTGTTGTTCTCTTTTATCTCTTATGTTGACTATTGTAATAGTTCTCTTATCTCTATGTAGTAGTTGTTGAAAATTGTGTTTAGGATTATATATATATATATATATATATATATATATATATATAATTGATTTTTTACAGAGCGGAAGGGAGAGGGATAGAAAGTCAGAAACATCTACGAGAGAGAGACATCGATCAGCTGCCTCCTGCACGCCCCCCACTGGGTATGTGCCCGCAGCCAAGGTACATGCCCTTGCCAGAATCGAACCGGGGACCCCTCAGTCCACAGTCCGATGCTCTATCCACTCAGCCAAACCGGTCTCGGCTGTGTTTAGGATTCTAACCTTGCTTTTGTCACCTTTAATTTTTGCTTTTCACCTGCCTTTAACAGTTCTTAAGTGTTTCTTTTGTCATCCATCTTGATTTTTCTTTCGTTTTTATTTCTGGCATTGTCTTTTTGCATTCTTTCTTTAATAATATTGCTAGTTTCAGTCTACAGGTCTTCTGTCTTTTGGTCAATTAAATTTCACAGTGCAAATCTGTTTCTTATGTGGACTTTAAATTCATCAGGAATGTTATTCACGTTATTTTTTGGCACTTTGGTTCTTTCAGTGCTTTTCTTCAGCTTTCCTCTAATGTTTGATAGTAACAGCTTATGGTCAGTACCACAATCTGTTTCTACTCTCATTTTGGAAGAAAGAATACAACTTCTCTATCTTCTGCTTTCAATTATATAGTTGATTTGATTTCTATATTGGCTATCTGGTGATGGCCATGTATACAGTCCTCTCCTTACTCTGATATAAATTGTTATTTTCTTCAAGGAAATCAAAGGAAATGTGGGCATATGTTCCAGGTACTTAATATATAAACAGGAAGTAGCATAGACCTTGAGACAGTCTGGCTTATTAGCACTGAAATGAAAACCTCAATTATTTTTGTAAATTAGTCAGAAATTTTTTCTTATTTATATAGATTATGAGGCATGTACGTATGAAAAGTGCATTGGGCTTAGAATGTAGCCCTTGCTTTGGCATTAACTATGTGGTCTTGGATTTATTTTAGCCTCTGTATTAAATTAACTCAGAGTCCACCTCGTGGCAGTCAGTGAACACTTTAATGTGACCTCGCTTGTCTGTGCCTGATCTGTGCCCTCCCCTGAAACTGGGGGTGAGAACAGCCCACTCCAAACAGAAAGATCATGATTCAGGAGGAGTCCCAAAGAAAATTCCATGGTAATAGGTTGTTACTGAAGGGGAAATGGATTCTGGGCAGGGAAAAACATCAGATGTCCATCACATCCAAACTGTGACCTTAGTGTCTTTATCTATAAAATGACAGGGTTGGTATAAAATTTTCTGCTCCTTAGTCTTTTTAGGCCAGTCCTCACATGATTGAAAATAAAATATTGCCTGAGTTAAAGTAGGAGAAAAGCTGTGTTCTTCTCTTTTGATATCTATTCCTTGTGACTAGGGCAGTCTCCTGAGTTCAGACCAAGAGTTTTAAAGCAGGTTCCTGAGTGACTTTCCTGTTTTTGTGAGCTGTCTGTGTATACTTCCTGTACAGAGACTGTCATATAAATAGCAACATACGCCCTGAAACAACGTACTTCTTTGACCCCATCACTGTTTTTATCTTTGGAAAGGCTATGATGTGTTGTTAGGTGTTAAGAATAGTTACTCCTCAGTGTGCAGTTGCCAAACTGAATTTATTTTTATTCACACTCGACAGGGTCTGACTAATACAATGACTTCCCCAAATTCAAGTTTTTCACAGCATGTCTTCTTATTCTACAACTCTGGGGGTGGGCTAGATTCAAAGGAATGTACAAACATGCTTTAGCATAACTTTGCATCAATAGCTGTTTTCTCTCCAAACTCTACTTCAATGATTATTTTTAATGGACCTGGCTTTCACAAGATAATTGTAACATTAACCTTCAATCATATAATTACACAGAGATAATGTCTAATAAAATGTTTCCTGCTCTAAACTTTGAACAGCAAATTTGTCTATGTTATCATCATTAGCAAACTGGAAAAACAATAATAATATTGGCTACCTATCTCAGAAAGTTGTTGGACTCATGGCAATGAGATAATGCATATAAATTACTTGGCAAAGTGTCTGGCACAGACCAAGTGGTTATAAATTTAGCTATCATAATTATTTGTAAAAAGAATAAAATACTGCCCTATCCAGTTTGGCTCAGTAGATAGAGCGTTGACCTATGGAATGAAGGGTCTCAGATTCAATTCTGGTCAAGGGCACATGCCTGGGCTGCAGGCTTGATCCCCAATAGGGGTTGTGCAGGAGGTAGCCAATCAATGATTCTCTTTTATCATTGATGTTTCTATCTCTCTCTCCATCTCCCTTCTTCTCTTTTATTATTATCCTATCTAATAAAAGAGTAATATGCAAATTGACCATACATCTGCTACACCCACAAGCCATGTCCATCGGCCATGCCCATCAGCCAATCAGGAGCAAATATGCAAATAAACCCAACTAAGATAGCTGTGGCCACAGAGAATAGGAGGGAGGCTTGGGTTTCCCTGGCAATGGAGGAAGCCAAGCTTTCTGCCTGCCCTTTCTGGCTCAGGCCTCTGCTTAAGGCTACAAGTTTCAATTATAGAAGATACATAAAATGCAACAGAAATGGCAGCAGCCACTGAGCGAGAAGAAGGCTTGGCTCCGCTCCAGGCTACAAAGTTTCAATTGTAGAAGATAAATAAATCTGCTTGGCTCACCAGGGCATTGTCAGCCTGCAAACCACTGCAGGTCCCTCACCCAGGCTGCCCCATGCCCCAAGGGAACCCCCACTCTGATCCAGGACACCCTTCAGGGCAAACTAGCTGGCCCCCACCTGTGCACCAGGCCTCTATCCTATCTAATAAAAGAGTAATGTGCAGATTGACCATCACTCCAAAACACAAGATGACTTCCCTCATGTGATCAAAGATTGCTGCCTCCATGTGAACACAAGATGACCACCACAAGATGGCCAGCAGGGGAAGGCAGTTGGGAGGGACCAGGCCTGCAAGGGAAGGCAGTTGGGGATGATCAAGTCTGCAAGGGAGGGCAGTTAGAGGTGACCAGGCCAGTAGAGGAGGGAAGTTGGGGGTGACCAAGCCTGCAGCGGAGAGCAGTTGGGGGTACACATCTTGCAGGGAAAGATAGTTAGGAGTGACCAGATATGCAGGGGAGGGCAGTTAGGGGTGACCAGGCCAGCAGGGGAGGGCAGTTAGGGGCAAACAGGCTGGCAGGGTCGCAGTTAGGCATCAATCAGGCTGTCAGGGGAGTGGTTAGGGGGTGATCAGGCTGGCAGGCAGAAGTGGTTAGGGGCAATCAGAAAGACAGGCAGGTGAGCAGTTGGGAGCCAGCAGTCCTGGATTGTAAGAGGGATGTCTGATTGGAGAGGGTGCAGGCTGGGCTGAGGAGGCCCCTTCCCACCCCCCCCACCCCCACACGAATTTCGTGCACCGGACCTCTAGTCTATAATAAAAAATAATGTAATATGATAATTAGACTGGACAGCTTAATGACCTTCTGGATGAAACTGAGGCAGGGGGGCCAAGGCAGAGGTGGTTAGGGGCGATCAGGAAGGCAGGTAAGCAGTTAGGTGTGATCAGGCAGAGTAGTTAGGGATGATCAGGCAGACAGGCAGGAGAGTGGTTAGATGCAATCAGGCAGGCAGGCAGAGTGGTTAGGGGTGGTCAGGCAGGCAGAGTGGTTAAGGGCAATCAGAAATGCAGGTGAGTGGTTAGGAGCAATCAGGCAGGCAGGCAGAGGGGTAAGGGGTGATCAGGCAGGCAGGCAGGTAAGCAGTTAGGAGCCAGCAGTCCCAGACTGCAGGAGGGATGTCCAACTGCTGGTTTAGACCCGATCCCAGTGCCTGTGGGATTAGGCCTAAAAGAGCAGTCAGACATCCCACAAGGGGTCCTGGACTTGTGAGAGGGTGCAGACCAGGCTGTGGGACCATCCCTCCCCCCCACGCAAGAATTTCGTGCACTGGGCCTCTAGTACACACACACACACACACACACACACACACACACACACACACACACTCACACACACACACCACACTAGGTATACTGGTTAATGATGAGGATTTTTTTCAGTAGATGGAGTTGCACACATGTTGATATATATGCGATTTGATATGTATGCTATTTTGTTGTATTGACAGCAAGCTTCAAAACTTCGTATGTCAAATTTGCCGAAGGTTTTAACATCATAGATATTTTTACACTTAAAATGTCGAATTTCATGCCAAAAAAAGAGCATTTGTGGGAAGTTTTAATTAATTACTTTATTTTGAAGAAAAAGTTATCATATACTTTGGGAAGCTTATGGTGAACATGCTCCATCTCAAGGTACTTGTGAATGCTGATTTAAATGCTTTAAAAGTGATGATTTCGATGTGAAAGACAAAGAACATTCAGGTCAACCAAAAAAGTTTACAGACCAACAATTACAAGCATTATTGGATGAAGATGCATGTCAAACTCAAAAACAACTTGCAGAAAGATTAAACATTGCTCAGCAAACAATTTCCGATTGTTTACAAGCAATGGGAAAGATTATAGATGAAGGAAAATGGATGCCACATCAACTGAACGAAAGACAAATGGAAATCCGAAAAGTCATCAGTAAAATGTTGCTTCAATGGCACAAAAGTCTTTTTTGCATCGAATTGTGACTGGCAATGAAAAGTGCATTTATTTTGAGAATCCCAAATGCATAAAATCATGGGTTGAGCCAGGTCAATCATCAACATCAACTGCAAGGCCAAATTGCTTTGGAAAGAAGACAATGCTCTATGTTTGGTGGGATCAGGAAGGTGTGGTGTATTATGAGCTTCTAAAACCAGGTGAAACCGTTAATACTGATTGCTCCTGATAACAAATAATCAATCTGAATCACGCTTTGATCGTGAAACAACCAGAATGTGCCAGAAGACACGACATGGCAAAGTAATTTTGCTTCCTGATAATGCACCATCACACACTTCAAAACCAGTTAAAGACATGTTAAAAAATCTTGCCTGGGAAGTATTATCCCACCCACCGTATTCACCAGACCTTGCTCCTTCAGATTACCACTTGTTACAATTGATGGCACACACACTTTCTGAGAAGCACTTTAGAACATACAAAGAAGTGGAAAATTGGGTCTCTGAATGGTTTGCCTCAAAAAAAGAAAAGTTCTATTGGGACAGTATCCACAAATTACCTGAAAGATGGGGGAAATGTTTAGCTAGCAATGGACACTACTTTGAATAAAGCACTTTTGATGTTTCTCTTGAAATTATCGTGTTTTCTTTTATCACAAAATCCACCATTATTAACCAGTACATCTGGAGTGTGTGTGTGTGTGTGTGTGTGTGTGTGTGTGTGTGTGTATATGTATATATATATATATATCTTACCTAATAATAGACAAACATATAAATTGACCATAACTCTGCTATGCCCACAGCCAATCAGAGTGAGTATGCAAATTAGAAGCCCAGCTGCTCTAGGCTCAGAGTGGCCAGGTGGGGCAGAAGCCTGCATGAGAGGGAGGGGGTGGCGGGGGAGAGGAGGGGGAAAGGGATCTACAGGAGCAGAGTGCCTCAGCAAGAGAAGACTGCAGACTCTGGAGTCTTCAGTGAAGACAAAGATGGCAGACTCTGGCCAGAGCAAAGGTCTGGGTCCCAGTCACCGGAGGAACATCAGTGCTGGAAACCAAGGGATGGAAGGCCTATTGCATGAATCTCTTCATGCAAGAGGCCTCTAGTATATGAATAAATTAACTACCATAAATGATCATTCTTAGGATCAACAGAAATAAGCATATAAAATGTTTAACATAGTGCTTGGCACATTGGAAACATTTAGAACTAGTTTTCTGCTGCTACTAATAGAAGAACCTTGTGTTTTTTTTAAAGTAATAGTAGTATTTTGAAGGTCAATAGCTGGCAATATTTACTCATGAATGAAAAAATTCTTCAAGTTAAAATACCATTTTTACTGCTATTTATTAGGTTAGCCCTATTTTGAGTCAGCTGAATTGTGTTATGGTTAATTATATATAACATGTTATATGAAAAGCACATCCCAGCTATGCCATTTACCAGCTATTCTATCTTGGGCAAATTTCTAAATTCTCTGAATCTTCATTTTCTTATCTTTCTTATCTTAAAAGGGCTATAATAATAATACTTAACTTACTTCATATAACTATAATAAAAGATCACATGAGATTGGGCTAATTAAAGAACTTTGCAAAAGATCAGAAGGAGAAAAATATAAAATTAATTTATCGATATACTATGAATCCACTAAATGCCAAGTCTAATACTTCATAGTATTTTAATTAATCCTCACAATAACCTCCTGAAGTGGGTACTTTTTATTTTATTTTTATTTATTTATTTATTTTTAATCTTTATTGTTCAGTTTATTAATTACATTGTTCCCTTTTTTCCCCCTATAGTTCCCCTCCACCTGGTACCCATCCCACCCTCCACCCTCACCCCCCTCCACTGTCCTCTCCCATAGTCGCATGATTTTTGTCCAGTCTCTTGCTGCACTTCCCACAACCCTTTTCTCCCCAAGAATTGTCAGTCCATTCCCTCTCTATGTCCGTGATTCTGTTACATTCACCAGTATATCCTGTTTATCAGCTTATTAATTCACTTGATTTTTAGATTCATTTGTTGATAGATGTGTGTTTGTTGTTCATAATTTACACTTTTATCTTTTTCTTCTTCCTCTTCTTAAAGAATATTTTTCAGCATTTCATATAATATTGGTTTGGTGGTGATGAACTCCTTTAGCTTTTTCTTATTTGCAAAGCACTTTATCTGACCTTCAATTCTGAATGATGGCTTTGCTGGATAGAGTAATCTTGGTTGTAGATTCTTGCTATTCATCACTTTGAATATTTCTTGCAACTCCCATCTGGCCTGCAGCGTTTCTGTTGAGAAATCTGCTGACAATCGTATGGGTGCTCCGTTATAGGTAACTAACTGTTTCTCTCTTGCTGCTTTTAATATTCTCTCTTTGTCTTTTGCTCTTGGCATTTTAATTATGATGTGCCTCGGTGTGGTCCTCTTAGGGTTCCTATATATTGGGGTTCGGTGTGCTTCTTGGACTCCTAAGTCAATTTCTTTCACCAGGTATGGGAAGTTTTCAGTCACTATTTCTTCAAATAGGTTTTCATTGTCTTGTTCTCTCTCTTTTTCTGGCACCCCTATAATTCGGATGTTGGTATGCTTGAGGTTGTCCCAGAGGCCCCTTACACTATCTTCAATTTTTTGGATTCTTTTGGTTTCTTGCTTTTTCAGCTGAGTGGATTTTACCTCTTTGTATTTCAAATCTTTAACTTGGTTCTTGGGGTGCTCTAGAGTACTTTTAGGTCTTTGTGTAATGTTTTTTATTTCAGTCAGTGTATGCTTAATTTCTGGTTGGTCCTTTTTCATATCCTTGAGAGTCTCCTTCATATCCTTGAGGGTCACGTTCATTTCCTTGTAGGTCTCATTCATTTCCTCATAGGTCTTGCTCATTTCCTTTCAGATCTCGTTCATATCCTTGAAAGTCTCGTTCATTTCCTTGTAGGTCTTGCTTATTTCCTTATAGGTCTCGACCTTTCCTAGGAGCCTCTTGAAAAGCCCTATAACCGTGGTTTTGAATTCCATGTCCAGGCGTTTTTTTTCCTCCATTTCTTTCACATCTGATTTCTTTCCATGTCTCTGTATGGTGGCTGCTTCCCTGAATTGGTCAATTAGCTTTGTGTGGTAGACGTCCTACAAGGGACAGTGGCTCAGCCTCCCCAGTTGCCTGAGGTGGATATGGGTTGCACAGTCTTGCTGAAGTTAAGCTCAGGTTAATTGCTGTTAGCACTTGGAGGGGTTGACCTCCAGGCCAATTGTCTGTGAAGTTCAGCTGTGCTCAGGTTGGATGGGTGGAGTCTCTGGGCCAAGCAGACAGCGTTAGCTTCGCCCTATGAGGCCCCAGGGACTCTGTGCCAGGGGCAATGGCCGCCAGCACCTCTGAGAGAGAGCAGCTGCTGAGCTCTACCGGCTGCTGGGGAATTCAGACTCTCCCCAAATGAGTCTGCACACCCAACATCTCACCCAGGGTCACAAAACAATGCAGTCTGATGGTTTCCCGAATGAAAGAGCAAGTCACAAGTGCTCTCTGCGCGGTCAGGCAGTTGCGCTGTTCCCAAGTTCACATGCACTCAGCACAAGCTCGCCTTCTCCACAAGCCGGCAGACCCCTGCAGCACCCGAGCTTCAGCGTGCCCTCCCACTGTCCAGTTTTTACTCTGTATGATAGTGGGTTTCCTGGACTTCGCCCAGAGCTGGAGAATAAGTCCAGTGGGACGTCTTTGTCTCCCCCATTCAGGAAAACTGGCTGGTTTTCAGCCGCCCGCCCTATCCACTGGCATGTGTTCCAAACCTCTGACTCTGCACGTATCTTCAACGCTGTCCTCAGCTGCTCCTCTGAGTCACAGTGTCCTATCTTCTCCTTTATTTGTGGAATTTTCACTCAGCCAGCTTTCTGGTGATTCTGGATGGTGTTTGTTCTTTCGTTAAGTTGCCGTGTATGGCGGCAAGATAGGTGTTTTACCTATGCCGCCATCTTGGTTCTCCAGGTCTTTTTTTTTTTTAAATAAATTTTATTGATTTTTTACAGAGAGGAAGGGAGAGGAATAGAGAGTTAGAAACATTGATGAGAAAGAAACATCAATCACCTGCCTGCTGCACACTCCCTACTGGAGATGTGCCCAAAACCAAGGTGCATGCCCTTGACCAGAATCCAACCTGGCACCCTTCAGTCCACAGGCCAATGCTCTGTCCACTGAGCCAAACTGGTTAGGGGAGCAGGTCCTATTTTTATGTCTATTTTTACAAGTGTGCATGATAACTTACAAATTGAAGATACAAAGGAAGAGACCAATGAACATTTATGCAGACTCCAGATTACTTTTAATCTGTCTATAAATGCAAGGTGTTAATATTATTTTGTATGGTCATGTACTTTTTATGACCTGGTAGTAGAGAAAGCTTATCCAGATAACTGTCTCAGAGTCATTTACTGACATCTTTCACACATTTCCGGTGTGTTTAGAGGAACAGTGCTAAATAAAAGTATTACTATCTCCTAAAATACGTATAAACGAGTGACAGTTTCCTAGGAAGATGTAGACTGGTTCGTTTTCCAAGTAGGAACCAGGCCAACAAGTGCCTCTTTTTATGACAGAAGATGTCATTTGACAGGCACAGGACTTCACAAGGAAAACAGAGAAATCCTTTCTTCCAAAGAGATTCTGACTCATATTTGGGATAAATAAAATGGGGTCTGGAACAGCTAGCTGCTGCTCACTCCTAAAAGAGCATTTGAACTTGATGAAAAGAGAGGAGCATAGTCACGCATGCAACTATAAGTGCTGATAAGTTGAGTTAGTTATTGATTAAAACCTTTTAAGTTTCACTACATCCATGGTCCTAGCCAAAAATAATTATTTTTCTTCAGATTATAATTCTTATATTTTATAAATAAACCTTTTAAAAGTGCAATTAGCTCAGCTTTCCTATAGTGAGACTTTGAAAGCAGATGCTGAGAAACTCGTGGTGTAGGTGTGAGTTGGGCTTTGCTGCTCATTAGGCTGAATTTTGAACAATAAAATGGCCTCAGTTGTAATAATTGTGCTGTTATATTAGCTGTCAACCTATAATTATCCAGCAGAAAACCAAGACTGTTGATTCTTAGTGAGGTACAGCTGGTAGCATGCTGGAACCAGCTACAGAGCTGGATTTTGAGTGCTGATTATTAAGCCATGAAAGGCTAGAAGCTGCTATGATGGGAGTATTTACACCACAGAAATTAACAAATGCTGCAAATCAGCCCCCCTTATACCTGGCTCCTGTCCTTCAGAGCTGGTTTAGCACCACACTGCTGGGTAGAGCCATCCATCCTGTTTGCAGTGAGATGTCAGGAAATCATTCCCAGGCCTGATGCCATTGCCAGTGATTAGCAATCTGCTTCCCATAAAACCTAGAAAGTTACCAACACAGATAAATGTGAAACTCAGAATACCAATAGTTAGAGCTCAGTTTCCGTCTCTGCGGAGCAGAGGTGTCAGCTGCTGCTTAGCAGGGGCAGGTGGACATGCAGCACCAAAATATCTTGAGTTCGGTGGAAAGTGGATGACTCATTGTTCCGGTCAGCAAAGTCGGGTGTGAGGCGGGGAGACATTCATCCCTCCCAACATAATGGGGTTTTCCTTTTAATATCATGAATCACAATGACTATGTATGAAGACTGTGCAGCAACAACATGGGAGAAATTAGATCTCACACTGTTGAAATACCTGAAGAACAATTTTCCATTGGACTAGGTCATGCATTATTCTGCTAACATTGCCTTGTGTAAATCCTGCCTTCCCTGTATGTCAGCCAGGCCAGAGCTGTTCTAACTTGTCCGTTTCATCTTCCAGAGGATGTTTGAAGAACCAGGTTTGTTTACTTTGTTTTCTGCAGATTTACCAGGCCTCTACTTAATTCACCTGAGGCCTAACATAATGTCTGACTAAAGCCCATGAATGCTTATGTTTCTTAATCTTGTGATTCAAGGTATAGAAATGAAGATAAGCCCTGGAATACATACAATCCAGTGTCTTTGCCAAGAGAAGAAATATGAATTTCTTCAGACTATTGCTATGCAGTGCCTGGTTTGAATCCAGTGAGATCTCCTCCAAATGTGGAACCCATATCATACTTTCAAGAGAGCCTCAGAAATAGAAAGCTGTATCACGCATCTTTATGACTAGTGGGCAGGCAGTTCAGAAGCTTTTCAAAATAACATTTAAAGCAGAAATCCTTGATCATTGCTCACATTAGAATCACCTCAGGGGCTTTAAAAAGAATCTCAACACTCAGGCTCAGATCAATTATATGAGAATTTGGGGCATAAGATCCAGACATTGATAGTTTTTAAACTTCTCTGATGATTTCAGTGTGGACCACGATTTGAGAACCATTGACTTAAAGCACTGGATTTTCCATCAAATGAGATTTACTCTGTTTAGTCACCTTCCTACTATGTTAGAAATCTTCTTTTTTTGAGGGGGGAGAGGGGTATCTGGTTATACCCAGTTGTTGGCTTTACAACTTTAAATAGACATTGAATCATGCAATAAGAACAATGTTCTGGAATGGGCCAGCTACCTAACATACCACAGCTATGATCATGTCACATCCTTGCTCAAAAGCTCCTTTGTTGATAAGATCTGGTAATGCTGAAGATGCAGAGCAAAACACATTCAAATACCTTCTTTGACAGCATAAATGTACATAAATTTTCCAGAGGACAGTTTGAAAATATGTCAAATATTAATGTGCCTCTATCCAGCAATTCCACACTTCAAATTTAGCCTAAAGAAATAATTGGGCAAGTGTCAGGAGATAATCCTACAAAGATATTTATTGCAACAATGGTTATGTTAACATAGTTTCCAGATTCTTTCATTTTAGTACATACAAACTATGAAATGCTTATGTGCTTGAGGCTGTTCAAAAAGTATTCACAGTGTGCATGAACATGCAGAGGTGTTCATGACACATTACTGAATGAAAACAAACAAGCAGTGGCCCCAAAACATGTATAGTATAATTCCACTTACATTTAAAAAAATCTGTATTTTTATGAATTTTTAAAACTTGGAAAGTGGTAACCAAACAATTAACACTGATTATTTCTATGGAGTAATATTATGGTATGGTGGGAAAGAGGAGAACATTTGCCTTCTTTCTATACTTCTGTATTGTTTGAATTTTTTTAAATGACATATGTTACTATTATAATTTAAAGATGTGTTAAATAATTTTTGACTTACCACTTTCTGTGGAATAAAGTCTAACCGTCTTAGTTTTTATACTTAAAGCACTCAAAAATTTGTCTCCAAACCACTTTTGCCAGTCTTTTAGAAATATTGGTTGATAGAAGGGAGGTTTACCTCCCCCCCTCCTACTTATACTAACTTGTGCCCAACTGTTCTCACCAAATTTGCTTTGGCGTTTTCAACCTTGGGGTGTGTCCTTGCCTTTCCTTGGCATGCTCTCTTTCCTCCTCCCCATTAGCTAAAATCCAACCAAACTATGAAACTCAGGTCAAGTGCTACCAAGTAAAGCTTGTCATCCCTTGAATTCCTATATTATATGATATCTGATATCCAAGAAGTGATCATTGTCGAATGAAGGAATAAATCATCACAATCAAGTTCACATCCCTGTTATGTTTCATTTTCTCATTTGTAAAATGGAAATGTGCTAGCTATTTGTGAGGATTACTATGATTATGAAAAACACTCGGTACAATACCAAAACATAGTAAATCATAATTCCAAAAAGCTGGTGTCATGATTGGTTTTTCATCTATTGACATCTTAGACAGTCAACTTCTAGACGGCAGAAGCTGCATGCCGTATGTCTCAGTCTCCTTCTCTAAACTGTGCAGTAGGGCTTTCTATCTGATACACAATGTGTGTGGTTAATGATGAATGAAATATACATACTACTAACTTTCAAAAAATAATACATCACTTAGTTTGGAAGATACTATAACTTCATGTTACCAAGAATAAAATATTAACATGGAATTATAATAACAAAGCATTGTTGGCATAAAACACTAGTAAACAGAACAATATGCTTTTCTTTTTTATTGAAATCACAGAGGATAGGGTAATTCATTCCTAGAATTTTATTTTCACAAACACAGTCAATACTTACAAGATGCCAGACAATAATAGTGAATTAGTTACAAAAAAAGCCCAGATGAACTGGGTTTGTTTGGTATCTCTGGCAGATAATCATGATGCTTCAGAGGAAGACTCCATGTGTTCTCGAGTTTTGACATAATGGGTCTTTACTGCTGTCATAGAATTACAATGCTTTATTGCAGAGCCATAGCAAGAAACACCAAGTTTCGCACTAGCTGGTACGGCTCAGTGTTTAGAGCGTAGGCCTGCAGACTGAAGGGTTCCAGGTTTGATGCTGGTCAAGGGCACAGGCCCAGGTTGCGGGCTCCATCCCCAGTGAGGGATGTGTAGGAGGCAGTCAATCAATGATTCTTTCTCATCATTGATGTTTTTATCTCTCTCCCTCTCCCTTCCTCTCTGAAATCAATGAAAATATATTAAAGAAAATTTAAAAAACAAGAATGACCAAGTTTTATGTTTAGTTTCTCACAATGTTCTAGCTTGAAATGACTACTGATCACAGCTTTAAAAATCTCGGTACAAAAAAAAAAAAAATCTCGGTAAAGTTACTGGCAGCTTGATTGGAACAGATTCTGTTCTCACTTAATCCCACCGGACAGACAGGATCTTTGTGGTACGGCACAGTGCCATTGAGACAACTGGTGTCACCTGATAGAGGTCATTACCCCAGGACAAATAAAGTCAGATGTGTATTTTATCTTTAGAGGCCTAACGAGTATTTTGCTGAGCACAACTTCTTGTTTGTGTGTCTGCTCACTATTTTGTAGTTTAACAGACTTTGTCCCTCAGCAGTTTGTGTCCAACTCTGTGTCCAATATCTCATAGTTAATAAAAACGTCTAAGTGTGAAATATTACAAAAAGATATCTTAAATATTTCCTTACTCTTACAGCTTATATGTGTAACTAGTTTAGCATTCATTTTAAAAATATATTTTTATTGATTTCAGAGAGGAAGGGAAAGTGAGAGAGAAATAGAAACATTAATGATGGGAGAGAACTGTTGATCAGCTGCCTCCTGCATGCCCCTCACGGGGATTGAGCCTGCAAACCAGGCAGATGCCCCCAACTGGAATCAATCGGGGACCCTTCAGTCCGCAGGCTGATACTCTATCCACTGAGCAAACCACCCAGGGCTAGTTTAGCGATCTTTTTTAAAAATTATTATTTAATATATTTTATTGATTTTTTTACAGAGAGGAAGGGAGAGGGATAGAAAGTTAAAAACACATCAATGAGAGAGAAACATCAATCAGCTGCCTCCTGCCCACTACTCCCTACTGGGGATGTGCCTGCAACCAAGGTACATGCCCTTGACCAGATTTGGACCTGTGACCTTTCAGTCTACAGGCCAATGCTCTATCCACTGAGCCAAACTGGTTTGGGCTAGTTTAGCAATCTTTTGATGGAACATCAAAGACTTTACATTTGGTCTGCTGATTATTAACAATCACTTTTATTTTAAAACTTTTTCACTTTTATTTTTTAATTGAATTTATTGGGGGGACATTGATTAATAAAGTTATATAGGTTTCAAGTGTACAATTCTATAATACATCAGCTGTATATTGTACTGTGTGTTCATCACCCAAGTCAAGCCTCCTTCCATCACCATTTATCACCTCCTTACCCCCTTTTACCTCCCTCCCACTGCTGTTCCCTCTGGTATTCACCATGCTATTGTCTGTGTCTATTAGTTTTGTCTATATGTGGGTTTTTGTTTTTTTTTTTTTGTGTGTGTGTGTGTGTGTGTGTGTGTGTTTGCTTGATTTCTTCACATTTTTTACCCAGCCACACAACCCTTCTCCCCTCTGATAGCTGTCAATCTGCTCTCTATTAGTCTGTTTCCATTTTGTTTGTTAGGGGGTTTTTTTGTGTTCATTGGTTTCCACATATAAGTGAAATCATATGGTGCTTGTCTTTCTCTGACTGGCTTATTTCACTTAGTATAATAATGTCTAGGTCCATTCATGCTATTGCAAAGGGTAAGATCTGTTTTTATAGCTAAATAGTATTCCATTGTATAAATGTACCACAGCTTTTTTTATCCACTCATCTACTGATAGATACTTGGGTTGCTTCCAAATATTGGCTATCTATATAATAAAACCCTAAGTAACCTTTATGATGGAACAACCAGAACGACCAATCGCTATGACATGCACTGACCACCAGGGGGCAGACGCTCAATGCAGGAGTTGCCCCCTGGTGGTCAGTATGCTCCCATAGGGGGAGCGCTGCTCAGCCAGAAGCTGGGCTCATGGCTGGCAAGCACAGCAGTGGTGGACGGACCCTCTCCAGCTTCCGAGGCAACGCTAAGGAGTAGCAAGCCAAGCAGTAAGAAGCAGCGAGCAGGCAGGCGGTAAGGAGCAAGGGGTCCCAGACTGCAAGAAGGATGTCAGCCTGCTGGGAGTGGCCAAAGCTGACAGGCAGACATCTGCCAAGAGATCCTGGGCTGCAAGAGGGCACAGGCCAGGCTGAGAGACACCCTCTCCCCCGCCCAGTGCATGAATTTTGTGCACCAGTTGTAAGTAATGCTGCAGCAAACATAGTGGTGCATATATTCTTTTGAATTAGTGTTTCAGGTTCCTTTGCATATACTCCTAGGAGTGGCACTGGATCATAAAGCAGTTCCATTTCCAATTTTCTGAGGGCGCTCCACACTGCTTCCCACAGTGGCTGCATCATCCACAATCAGTTTTAGTGAGGCACTCCAACCAACCAACCAAAAACCAACACATATGAACTGAGCTCATTTATGGAAAATGGATAAAGATATTAGATAAAAAGGTGGAATTAGAGAACTTCATGATAATAGGCAAGTGAAAAAGCCGGTTACAGAATAGTGTTTATTATAGTGCTATTCCAGTAAAGCAAACTGACAAAACCCCTGAATGTAGGTATATACGGTGAACAAGGAGAAATGTGTGGAAGGCTGTTAAGACTGGTAAATTCAGGAAGATGAAGACATAGAATATGGAACATGGCAGGGGACAAGGGAATGATTAGCTTTGTTTTAGACATCTTTGTATTGTAATGAATTATTGCAGAAATACATGATTAGTATAAGAATATGAAATAGATGTTTATTGAAAAATGAAAAAGAATCTACAGAAAAATTATTAGAACTAATATAAGACTTCAGTAAGACTGCTAGATAAAAATCAAAATTCATTGTATTTCTAAGCACCGGCACCAAGCTGTTGGAAAATACCATTTACAATAGCAACAAAATATAAAGTAACTCAGAATAAATATAACAGAACATGTGCACGACCTGTATGGAGATGATTATATACATTATTGAATGACATTAAAGAATACTTTTGTATCCAGAGAGATAAACCATCTTTTTAGATCGAAAGACTCACTATTTTAAGAATATTTTCACAAAATTGATTTACAGCTACAATGCAGGAAACGTGATTATGACAATGTAGACAGAATAGAGAGATCAGAAACAAAACTACAAACTATACATTATGCAAACCTGTGTTATGACTAACTGTCATACGCAGGGAAAAAGAATGATCTTTCCAAAGTTATGCCCTCTCCCTGGGGGCAGTCTACACCCAGTGGCTGGTCACAAGGGGTTATAAAGGCCTAGCACCCCAGCCCCAAAGAGGTCAACCCTGAAGGATCTCGGCTTCAGAGCTCCCTGTGGGGTGAGCGGAAGCTTTCCTTGAGATGACATCACAGTTCGGGTACCCCCTCTGTCCAGGCCTGCTTCATTTCCCTTTCCCTCCACAGAGCGCTTCCTCATTAACTTCCTGCACATATCTCTGTCTTAAAGTTTGTTTCTCTTGTGGGAATGTAAATTGCTACGAGAATTACAAAACGAGCTGGATTAGTCCTGGCCCGGTGTTCAGTGGTTAGGGTGTCAGCCCAAGGGCCAAAGAGTTATAGGTTCACTCCCCTGCCTGGTAGAGCTGTGTGTGGGAGGCAGCGAATCAATGTGTCTCTCTCACATCAATGTTTCTCTTTTCCCCCACCCCCACCATCCTTCCACTCTAAAAGCAATAGAAAAACGTCCTCAGATGAGGATTGAAAAGAAAAGCAGGTTAGATTACTTGGTAAAGTTGAAGATGCATATACAACTCCATTCCTAGGCATATACTCTAGAAAAACTCTCATATGAAAATATGCAACAAAGTTCTTAATGAGGAGAGATGAGGATGTCATCAGAAAAGTGCCATGTGGGGGTTCTTAGGAACTGGAAGAGTTTAAATTGTCTCAAACAAGAACAAACAACAAAAGACTTTCTTTAAAATGAAGAGCTCACTTGCCTGGGAGGGTAAGTGCCAAGGGACTTGAGGGGTGAAGGTTGATGGGATGCAGATCAGTGGCATGTCTGTAGAAGACAATCTAGCAGTGGATGCTGGAAAAGGTGGGAGGAGTGGGCCAGGTAAAGGAAACCCCACCATACCACAGAGACTTCTTAATTTGGCCAAATGGTAGGCATCAGGCAAGAAGTTAGAAGTTTTGCTTTATAGAATGAGGCAGGCTAATGGAGGACCTTGAGAGCCAATTAAAATTATCCATATTTGGTATGTTGAAAGAGAAGTCTTGAACAATTGTGAGCAGAGGTGGAACATCCTGGAATGGGTGTTTCAGGAAGGGGGATCCAGCTGCTGTGTCTGTCCCTGGTGGTACCCTTCTCTTGGCTGGAAAAAATGCGTCTAGAAAATGGTATTGGTGAGTAAGATCAGTGGCTTGTGGGCAATAAATTACTTACAGGATTTCTGTTTGACTGCAGAGCTCGGTGCTGCTCTCTGACCAGCAGTGCACTCTCGGTGCCACACAGCTGTTCTGACCGTGTTGTTGTCTTTGCAGGCTCAAATGGTTAACGCTGTCCTTAAATGACCGCATGGAGAGCCGCCTGTCCTGATTACAATAGCATCTATGTCTGATCTTGGACAAGCCATGCTACAGTCGTAAGTCTGCCATTCTGGTATGTGCACTATCCCAACAACACGTTTTTCTCTAAGCTGAGAGCCGTGCAAATAACAGACAAGGTCTCATTTCCTGAAAAGGTCTAAAATTGCTTTTGTTTTGAGTGCATGTTATCTCTTTGGAAGACACTTGATTAAAATACAATGCTAATGGGCCTAAGGTTTCAAGTGAATCCCCTGGTGAGAGCTAGTTTCCTCCATTTCTTTTGGCCTCAGATGGTATTTCTAATGAATGCTCTGGCTCCTTTCACAAAAACGGGGCCACACAACAATCCTTACCTGTAGTTTGACACCACTGCAGATTCTGGAGCTAGTCTTGTTCTTCGACCCGGGGAATCACAGAACCTGGGCTGTTAACGCCATGGTATTCAGCTAAATAATTGCTGTTTCTGGTCCTCTTCTCTTCTTGCACCTTCTAGGCATGAAAGGCCTCTGGTCTTGCTTTCTGCGGACACTGTCTTTTTAGTCCCTTAAGGACCTAATTTTATCTCTGTAAATGCCACTTTCCCTTAAGGGCTTCAGACTGGTCCACCCCACTCCCAAATTCCAGGAAATGAAGGTCTACTATACTCAGACTTTTGTCTGGGCCTGTAGTATGTGCTGCTGCATCCCTGGCACCCTTTGACACCAGGGGAAGTGCAAGGTTGCCCCTCCCTGCACTCTGCTTCCTGAGGAAGAAGAGCTCAGCTGTATTGGCCACAGTACTCGGGCTCTGTAACTTGTGGGTGTGAGTGAATCTGTGGGTTCGTGTGTGTGGTGTGATGCGGTAGAAGGAAGGAGAGCCATGGGATTAAAGGTAAGTGTGTGTTTGTACTTCTTTTTGAGGTGTAACATACATATTTTCGATGTATACTTTAATAAATTTTTTAAAAAATATATATTTTATTGATTTTTTATAGAGACGAAGGGAGAGGGATAGAAAGTCAGAAACTTGCACACTCCCTACTGGGGATGTGCCCACAACCAAGGTACATGCCCTTGACCGGAATCGAACCTGGAACCTTTTAGTCCGAAGGCAGATGCTCTATCCACTGAGCCAAACCGGTTTCGGCAATAAATCCTTATATATTAGATGTACCCAGGTCATCCCTACCCAGAACAAGATAGGGAAAGTTTCCAACAGCCCAGGAAAATGCCTTCAATCTTTTCCCAGGCAACATCAAACACCCCCACCAGCCTGAACCCAGAGACAACTACTAGTCTGACTTTACAGCCATTCTTAGTTTGCTGTTCTTTAACTTTATAGAATTGAATCATACAGTGTGTTCCTTTTGTGTCTGGCCTCTGTTGCTCATTGTTATGTCTGTGAGATTAATTCATGTTGTTAGTCTATGTTCTTTTCCTTGGGTATCTCTCCCCTTGACTCATTTCACCATTGCAGTGATGAAACCAAGATTCAGTCCTGGGCCTAGCGGAGAGGTAGACCCTAGGGCAGAGGAGAAGCAGTGTCATACAACCTGCCCTGTAAGTAAGACTTATAAGCTTTAGGACCCAAGCTTACTAGTGGCCGCACTGAGGGTTGATGATGGTCACATTATCTTCTGGCACTTTTCCTTATTATATTCCTGTGAACATGGCACTTGCCTAGACAGGGTTCTCCCCTGGTCATGTGATCTTCTGTGAATGCCTAACTATAGATTCTGCTAATGCCTAACCTGTTCACTGCTCTCATTCCTGACCAAGGAGTAAAAGAATAGAGCCAGCCCTTCAGTGTGGCTCAGTGGTTGACCCAGAAGGTCATGGTTCAATTCTCAGTCAAGATCCCCCCGGATTGGGGGCTCGATCCCCAGTGGGATAATACAGGAATCAGCTAATCGATGATCGTCTCTCATCATTGATATTTCTATCTCTCTTTTCCTCTCCCTTCCCTTTAATAGACAAGGTCTCATTTCCTGAAAAGGTCTAAAATTGCTTGTTTTGAGTGCCTGTTATCTCTTTGGAAGACACTTGATTCTGCTAATTCTTAACCTGCTATAATTCCTTGATTCTGCTGTAATTCATATATATATGAAATATATATACATATATATGTACTTGGAGTGTCTGGGACCCCTCAGAGGATGTCTGTAATCCCCAGGGGGATCAGGCCTAAGCTGACAGTTGGACATCCCTCTCTCAGTCTGAGACCCTTCACTCCTTACCACCCACCTGCTCGCTGTTCCTTACCACTTGACTCGCTATTCCTTAGCGCTGCTGTAGAGCAGGGAGAGGATCCCACCATACCACTGCACTCACCAGTCATGAGCTCCGCTTCTGGCTGAGTGGCGCTCCCACTGTGGGAGCATGCACTGACCACCAGGTGGCAGCTCCTGCATTGAGTGTCTGCCCCCTGGTGGTCAGTACGCATTATAGCGACCTGTTGTTCCACCGGTCATTCTGCCATTTTGTCAATTTGCATATTAGGGTTTTATTACATAAAATATGTGTGTGTGTGTGTGTGTGTGTGTGTATTACATATTAAGAATAGAGCCAGTTTAGGACAAATTTACTGTTATTCTTCTATGAGCAAATCCTACTGATGGGGATGCTGTGCATCCTTATTGTGGATGAAAGGCAGCATATTAATTAAGTGCAAGATTTATTATCTCCTGGTGTCAGCTCTTGTGCCAGTCTTCCAGGAGATCCATTAGTTTTCTGACAATGTGTTTTTTCTCCAGGTGTAAGTTATTAATTGATGTCCTGGTACAAAGTTTTTTATCCCTCCTATCCTATGGATTTAAACACTGGTTTAAACCATTTTGATAGTTTCTCATTTTATAAAACAGGATTATGTGTCACCCTTCCTCCTGTTTACCTCCTGAATCCACATCTCCTCAAGATGAGGAGAAGAAAGAAAGAATGTGAGTTTTCTGGGGTCTCTTGTTCATCCCCCAGTTCATCTTTGATGCAGTTTTCCTAGAGCTTCTACAAAAATCCTTCATTGTCACCTAATCACCTATTCCTTTTCCCAGGAAATAACCTTCCCTTTCTACAACAATCTGCTGCTGCAAAATGTGATTCCTTAGCTACTTACCTAAAGGGAAAATGTGTGTGTGTGTGTGTGTGTGTGTGTGTGTGTGTGTGTGTGTGATTAAACTCTACTTATCATTGGCTCTTATTATTTTACTAGAGGCCCGATGCACAAAAATTGTGCAAGAGTAGGCCTCCCAGCTGCTGGCACCACCTTCCCTCTGGCACCCGGACCCGGGCTTCCCTCACAGCCTGGATTCATCTGGAAGGTCATCCAAAATGACATCTGGGCTAATTAGCATATTACACTTTTATTATTATAGATAACAAACAATCCTTCACATTTTACTCTTATTCTACTCTTCATGATATTTAGGTATTGATAGCTTATCTGTCACCAAGTTTTTAACTTACTTTTCTATCTTCTTCATTAGGTTAGCCTTTCTAAGATAGGACTGTCTTTCTTCCCACTGACCCCTGGGTCTAGCTCTGAGCCTGATGTATAGCAGCTTCTCAGTAAATGATAACTGTAGTGGGGCACTGACTTCCAGGATACTGGCCGAATTTACAAGAATCATTCACCCATAACCCCTGCTTAGAAAATCTATTCCTGCTCTGCTACTGGTAGCCATTTACCACTTGACTCATCCTCAGCACAAAGGGGGAATTCTGATCTGGTCAGCATGACTTTCCTTGACACAGAGTCAAATATAGAAGACTGTTAAATAAATATCTCTTTTGTTTGTTTCATAAAGGGCTTAGAACTTCAAGAAGGATGAAATAAAAGCCTCGTTCATCACTATTCAACCACATAATTTGAGCATTGATTATGCTCTAGGCACTGGGAACACGAAGGTTAATGTGAAAAGGATCCCTGGTTTCAAAGAGTGAGACTAACAGTCCAGGGAGGCAGACTGACATGTCAACATGTTGTGCCATAATGAAAGGAATAAACTCAGTGCTGTGGTGGCACAGGGAGAAGATAAGGAACCAACTCAGCCTGGGAAATCTATAGACACCACATGGATATGACCAAGTGTAGTGTCCCACGTTTGGGCTCCAGTTTGTAATGAGCCCCTTTTACGTCCCGTGAGGTTCAGGATTTGGGCTCTGGAGGAGGTGCATGCAAATGAAAAAGACTAGAAAATATTAATTTGGAAATATTGGGGGCCAGATGGGAGCCCAACTCAAGGGGAAGGATTTTGCTTTTCTCCGGCCTAGCGATTCCTTTTTTTTTTTTTTTTTTTTTTTTAAGACTATAGGATCCATCCATAGCTCTAGGAAGACAATTCCAGTAATAGCCAATCAGCAAGGATTTACATAAGATTAAAAGGTAGAGGTTGCTTTAGCTATCATTGTCTCAACTTGACAGTGGGTGGCTGGCTCTGACCTTTCAGAGCTTCAAGGTTGACCAGCCTTCTGGGTTCGTTGTCCACACCTCACTGCTGGTGAAGGCAATGGGAAGCTTCCAACACCAAGGAATTGGAAGACTGAGGAAAATTCACAAAAACAGAATTCTCTGTAACCGATACTCAGTTTGTGTACTCTGGGAAGTGAGCTCTGAGACAACAGTTAGTGTTTGGGACATTTACTGGGGAAAGAGGGAAAGCAAGATTAGGCAGAGGAAGATGTCAAGGTGTGATGCAAGCCTGGTGGCCTCAACCAATTCCTGGGGGAGCTCTGGAACTGAAATTGACTAAGAGTTGTCCTACATTTGGGCAAAATTGGCCAGCCCTTTTTATCCTCAGCTCTATCATTGGATTTAGGCAGGAAGCGACCTTGGGAACGTGGATCTCTGCAGCTGAGGCAATTCCTACAAGACCTTAGGTTATTGAATGCTGTCTGTCAGTTGCACTCCGAGACTTTCCCTTGTGCTACTCAGATTCACTGCTTCCTTTGTGTCCAGTGGGCTTCTCTTCCTTAGAAGGGGAGGTTAGTAGAATAAGTTACACCCCCTGCTACTAAGACCCTCTCCTCCACTAACCACTCTAGAATCCCCTCGCTCTCAGCTAGTGTATCAGCTAGGTTTCGTGGCTTAGCTGGTGGCATGACCCAGATTCTCATTCTTGAGTGGAATGAGTCTCTCATTTCCATGCCTTTCTCAGGCTAAGGATACTACTCTCATCTATTTCCATCACAATTTGGCAAGAGTGTAACAAGAGGTTCCTAAGTAGATCACCTGAGTTCCACAACATGTTCCTCCATGCCCATGCCCCCATTGTGTAATAGTGGCCCTACCTCTTCTTGATGATGAGGGTCAAGTATCCTGCCTAGATAATGACTCCTCTTTTTGTTTGTTGTTTCTTCAACACAAGGAACTTAAATCCCTAGGGACAGCCTTCTTATGGTTCAGTGGTATATTTATTTTGTTCTTTGGGGGAGTGTTCCCTCTCTGGGCATCAGAATCTCTAACCCCACAGAATCTAATGTGATGGGAATGGGCAGCACAAACTCCCTAGATGTTTTGTCAGGAGTGATGGTAAGAAGGAACATTCCTGCTTTGACCCATTTGGTTCCAAGTCCCATGATTTTTTCCTCCCAGAGACATTGCAGCCCAGGGGATGGTGCCCCATTCTTGCAAAGTATCGGCTCTGAACTGGCACTTAAGCATGTCTTCAGCAAGCAGTTCCTAATCTCTAACTGACCCACAGCTTGGTATGGAATGTGATAAAAATCCAGGGGAATTCCAAGGTCATGGGCCCACTCTCACATTTCCCCTGGTTTGATGGCTCTTATGTGGGATCTCATATTGTAGTTCAGACACTCCTAGGATTGTGGTCCTGGCAGAGGCTCTGTAGGCAGAAAAAGGTGACATATAACCAAAAAGTTTGTCTATCACTGACAGAAAAAAAATGAGTGAAAGGGGCCCAATGTATTCAACTTCTCACCAAGTGGTTGCTTGGTCTCTTTGGGGGATGATGTTTCAGTCATGACTCAACATTGGTTTCTGTTGCTGACATATTGCCAGTCAGGCAGTAGCACTAGCTAGATCAGATTTAGCTAGTGATAGCCCATGCAATTGGGCTCATGTACAACCTCCATCTTTCTTCATGGTTCTGTTCATATGCCCATCAGGCCAGTATTGGGTGGCCAATGACATTGGCTAACTGACATCAACCAGCTCAGTTGTTTTGTCTATTTGGTAGTTTAGTGCCTCCTTCATGGTAGATTATCCCTGGTGGGCATTAATGTGTGATAAAAAGATCTTCATGTCCACTCTCTTATGTCCATCCACAAATGTATATGCTACTTGATGAGAAATACTGTCAAGACACCCTAAATCAATTATTTAGCCTCTGGGAACTCATTCAGATTTTCCCAATCTAACTTTTGGGTAACTTTCTCCAGGACTATTATTGAATTGATAGTAAAACTGAGTGTCAAGATTCTTTTAAACTGTTTTTAGACAGCGACACCATTAAAACTGTTCTCTATGAAAGATGAGTCATTTATTCTACCTTATCTTCAAACATTCCCTAATGTTGCTTATCATTAAGGAATGTCACACTGTATTATAAGATTTGATTTTCATAATGTGTAGTTGTCAGTTTTTCACCTTAAGGGATTAATAAAAAATAAAGCATTCTCACTCTGAAGGATGATTTTTTTACATGAATTTTTAGAGCATTCAAAAACATTGTGAATTAACCTTTTAAAATTTTTGTAACTATCTCTAATATTATGTAAATACCTTCCATTTTAAAAGATGTTGAAATGTTGGTATACATTTCATTGCTGAAAGCTAATCTCCTAACCTCATTTTGTGCATGAGCAAAGGGAGAGATTATTTCTGACACATACAATAAAAAAGATATTGTTGCTGAATAAAGGCTTGTCATTAGAAAGAACTTATCCAACCAGTTAGGCCTGTGATAGTTACGCAAACAAGGCCATGTTAATGCTAGTATCCAACAAACCCTGTGGGCTTATAGGTAAGTCCAAGTACAATCCACCTTGGCTTATGGATTCATAAGTATATTTCTCTCTAGTGATCTTTAAAAAAAATTATATATATAAATATATATATGAATATATATATATGAATATATGTATATTTTAATCCTCAGCCAAGAATATGTTTTTATTGATTTAAGAGAGAGAGAGGAAAGTGGGGGGAGAGAAAAACATCAATGTGAGAGAAAAACATCTATTGGTTGCCTCCTAGGAATATGCCCTGACAGAAAATCAAACACTCAGTCATCTGGTGTACAGGATGATGCTCCAACCAACTGAGCCTCTGGCCAGGGCCTCCCTGGTGATCTTGCTCTAATGTACAACCTTAGAACAATTTGAGCATTGCAAGAAGTCTTGGTCATCAGCATCTCTCCATTTTCGCTACTACCACCAATTAGTTATATAATTATTAAGGCAAAAGACTGATAAAACTCAATGTATGTGATTGAACAGAAGTATAAAAAACTCTCTGTAATTGGTTCTTTTCCTTCAAAGCTGGGATGGTATGGAAGTATTTTCTGGTTCCCTTGAAATAAATGTTGATTATATTTCTGTTTTTCAGAATGCTTGGCTTCAAGCCATAAATCACAATTCTCTCCCTCTTGTTTCTACCTGGCCTTTTTTTCTTTTCTTTTCTTTGGTTTCTACATCCCATTTATACTTATGAGGGAGAAGAGGAAAGCAAAAAAATAAAAAACAACACCCCCTCCCCCCCCCCACACACACACAACAAAAGGGAGGTTTGGTTGAGGCAGAGAAGTGGCTTGTATAGGAGAGAGGGAAGTTTATGTGCTGCTGTTCCATTGCTTTCTCCCAAAACCAATATGTGGTGAGCACTCCTTCTATATTATATTCATCTACTATTTGCTCTTGTTAGAAGTAAAAATTCAGTGCCTGAATTTGAGTGTTAAGAATTACGAATGCACCCTAGCCAGTTTGGTTCAGGGATAGAGCATTGGCCTGTGGGCTGAAGGGTCCCGAGTTTGATTCCAGTCAAGTGCATGTACCTCCATTGCAGGCTTAATCTCCAGCCCTGGTAGGGCATGTGTGGAAGCAACCAATATATTTGTCTCTCTCACATTGATGTTTCTCTCTGTCTCTCCCCCTCCACTCTCTCTAAAACTCAGTGGGAAAATATCCTCAGATGAGGGTTAAAAAAGAAAGAGAAAAAAAAGAACCATGAATGCAATTAATGAAATTCACCTCATTGGACACTGGTGAATGTAACTAGGATACCAATCCCTTGTCAAATGGAAAAAATTAGGCATCAATTATCTGTTAGCCTTAGTGAAGGAGAAAAAGTTCTTCACAGAAGAATTTCAGCTAATAAATGTGGAACTAATGATAGGATTAAAAATAATGATTTGAAACCCCTGTAATAACTGATTCAGGCAAAATTCATCAATGGTTGATACCATTAGTTGAAAGGCTAACAGGGAACTTGTAATGGAGGGATCAGGCTATCACCATATGAACCCTTGATAATCTTAGCATCACACTTGTAGAGCAACCAAATATTGTGGGCCATATGAAGTAGCTGGAAGCTCACAGTACTTCCTATCAAGTGTTCTTGTGGCCACAATTTTTAAAAGTTGAACTTGAATATAACCAAGCCTCTAGAGTTAACTTCCACTCATATTAAATAGAGGTGATAGAGAAATAAGTCCTACAACAAAGAAGCAAATATATCAGAATGTGGGACATTCTTCAGGGCAATTACCTGATTTTGGCAAGTGGTCAACAGCAGTGGGCAGAGAAAAAGGGAGAGAGCTGCTCTAGAGTGCAAGAGTCCAACACAACAACTACATGCCACATGTTTTGGATCCTGATTTGAGTAAATCAATTGTGAAAAGGTTGTTGTTGTTTTTAACAATCTGTGGTATGTTATTAAGGAATGGATGTTAGCCTTGGCCAGATAGCTCAGTTGGTTAGTGTCATCCACATAAACCAAGGATGTGGGTTTGATTCCCAGTCAGGACACATATAAGAATCAATCAATGAATGCATAAATAAGTGGAACAACAAATCAGTCTCTCTCTCTCTTCTCTCTCTCTCTCTCTCTCTCTCTCTCTCTCTCTCTCTCTTTCTCCCCCTCTTATTCTCTCTCTCTCAAATTAAAAATAATGGATTTTAAATAATGCAAAGGCATTGTTAAATTTTCAATGCGATAATAGCATTATGGCTATGATTTAACATTTCTTATTTTGGGGTACACTCATGTTTACAGAGATGAGGTGATGTCTGAGATTTACTTTTTAGAAGTACTGCAAAAAACAAAAAAAGACAAGTAAAATGTTGCAAAATCTTTGTAATTATGTGATTATAATTATATGTACTTATAATCAGCATGAGGGATAGGCATTGAGGTTTATTGTACAATTCTGCTATGCTTATGTGTGTTGGGAATTTTTTACAATGAAGATTTAGGCATAGGAGGGAGGAAAAGGCGAAGAAGAAAGAACATATACTAATATAAAAGGACATATAAATGTTCTAAATCCTAGAGACCAAAGCTTAAACAACTTCAGCTTTTTATAGGTGCTCACAGGGTTCAAATATCTTGTTATGGAGGAAAACATTCTATGGGAAAATGATACAGTGAAGTGTGTGTGTGTGTGTGTGTGTGTGTGTGTGTGTTTATAATTCTAATTGTTTAAATAGCAGACAACAAATCTCATCTTTACCAAAATGATAATGGTTCTCAGGCAGAAAATCCATATGCAATGTATAAGATAAATATTTTAATCTTACTAAATATTTTAAATCCTCCTCCAAATGTCTTCATTTCAGAATAACAGTTAAAAATCATGGTCACTATAAATACCAAACAGAGAGATATACCACAGAACAGATGTCTTATTAGTTCACTGTAATTGTATACACAGGGACTCAAGTGTACCAAACCAAACTAGAACTGATTTGGTACCTTGCCCTACATTACAAATGCCAAGTCTCTGGGAATGAGAAGACCTGAGATTCATCCTTCCCCTGCCACTGACGTATTATATGACCTTGGGCATGTTCATTCATTTCTCTTGGCCTTGTTCCCCCATCTACTGAATGTGCATAACATTTTCCATCTACTTACTTTGGGGAAATGGAGAGAACAAATGAGAAAACATCAGTAAAGTGATCTGAGCTGCTCAGGAAAAAAAATATTTTTCTAGTACAATAGTATATTACATTTTTATTTTAACAGAGAACTACACAAAGTTTCTGGTTTATAGATAACAAACAAGCTTTATGATAATCAATAAACACTACATAGGTAACATTTCTGAGCAAGGAATGCTGTCCAAATAACTTTTTAATTGCACTTCAATTCAATTCCTCTTTAAATTTCATAGTTTTACTAGAAAGACTATGTAAATTGCAATTAAACAGAGAGATTTGCAAGATTTCAGCTATATACTTAAAAGTCTAGATTGAAGGGGTTTTTCTTGTGTGTACTTTTTTATTTCAGTCAGAAAAAGATAAATGTCACATGATCTCACTCATTTGTGGATTATAATGAACAACATAAACCGATGAACAAAAACAGATCTAGACCAAAAGGTTTTAAAACACTGACCTGCTGGTTGGCTGTGACTATGATAAATATTGATTTTAATTTGAATAATCACACAGGAGCAGAAGAGGTTAAAATTAGTAATTAATTCTAGTTTTTAAAATTACTTTCTAATCTCCCATTGTATAGGAACAGTAAAAATATTAAATTACATGGAATATTGATTCATCACCTGGAATCACTAATGACAAGGAAATTAAATGTATAACAAATGCATTTTAATATGTCAACAGGTCATTCTGAGTCCTGAAATGCTGAAAAAGACAAACATATACTGTTAGTTTAAGTAAGAGAGGTAAAAAAAAAATACTTCTTTTTCTACTTTTAACTCCTTCCTCTTCAGTCTATAAATTCAAATGTTTAGGTAAAGTCAGTCACCTGCTTAGACCTCTCCAGTGGCTTCCCCGGTGCACTGATTATGAAACCCAAACTCCCCCAGCCCAGGCTCAAAGCCTTGTTCAACCAGCCTCTGCCCACTGCCTGCCTTTATCTGTAACCATTCTCAAACTCACCCCCCACCCCGCCCCTTCACATGGCTCTTTCTTCTGATCCTGGAAGTTGCAAATTTATTCTTTGCACTTGCTATTTCTTCCAACAGAATTATTCATCCTTCATTTATTCACATGCCTGCCTCCTTTTCACCATTCAAGTCTCAGCTCAAAATGTCCACTTCAAAGAGGCCTTCCCTGACTTTCTATTGTAAGCAGCTGCCTCCCCACCCTCATCCTCTCACATCACTCTGTTTTGATTGCATAGCATTGGTCACTTTCTGATTTTATCTTGGCTGATTTATTTGTTTGCTTATTGTCTCACTCTTCCCTTCTATACAGCAGGAGCATTGTTTCTTGTTCACCTCTGTTTCTGGCATAGTCCCATAAAAATATGCTAACTATTCATTCAAAAACTCTGTCTCAGCATTATTCTCCAGCACTCATCTTCATCTTTTTCTGCCTATCTGAGGTTGAAACCATCTCATTCCGGAAACAATGCCCCAGCAAAGAAATGGATAGGAAACTCATTTTGCCTAGTTTATAACCCATTTTGAGGCTGACATTGCTTCTATCAGAATCAGGGATTAAGGGCTTTTTACAAATCACATGCCTCAGGCTGTAAAAAGAACTGCTGGTTCTAGACCAGCAGTTTAAGCTAGGCCAGACCCTCCATCTAAACTCAGAGTCCTGATTTTCCCCAATCTGGTTAAATCTGAAGATTTACTTGGTAATCAAGCAGTCAAAAGAACTGGAGCCTTATTTGCAAATGTTCCAGTAACCAGGGAACCTGTTACTTCTATAATGTCATTCCTTGGTTCAACAAATGTTAATTGAGAGCTTACCCAGTTCCAGAATTTTATTAGGTTATTTACAAGACCTTTACAAGATCACTTTATAAGAGATAGAAAAGTAAATAAAATATTACATTTGTCCTTAGGGAGCTAACATGTAGTAGGGGGACACAGACAAGCAAACAAAGAGTTAAAATACAGGGAGTAAGTATAAAGGGTTATGGGAGTGTTGAAGGGCATCTTAGTCTAGTGCAGGTGTGATGCTGAGAAGGCTTCCCAGAAAATAGTGTACTGAGACTGAATGTAGTTGATAACCAGTCTCAGATGACACAGAAAAGCCAGAGTACCAAGTGGTGAGTACAGTACACATGAAGACCAGGAAATAATAGCACACACAAAAAGAAGCTCATTGTAGCTACAGCAAGGTTTGGGGGAAGTGGAAGTGGAAGGGGGTGAAGCTATGGAAACAAGAGAGGATGCCTGACTGGCATGGCTCAGTGGTTGAGCATCAACCTATGAACCAAGAGGTCAGGGGTTTGATTCCTGGTTAGGGCACAAGCCCACCTGAGGGCTCAGTCCCCCATTGGGAGAATGCAGAAGGCAGCTAATCAATGCTTCTCTCTCAGTATTGATTGATGTTTCTCTCTCTCTCTCTCCCTTTCCCTTCCACTCTGATATCAATAAAAAATTTATTTTCTTTAAAGAAACAAGACGGGATAAAAATCATGAAAATCTGATAAAGCCAGGTTGAGAAACTTGGATTTAATTCTGAGGGCAGTGGACAGATATCCAGAATATTATTTGTAGCAGGAAATAGCCCTAGTGGGGTAGCTCAGTTGGTTAGAGCATTGTCCTGATAAACCAAGGTTTTGGGGTTCAGTCCTGGTCAGGGCACATACAAGAAGCAACCAATAGCCCAGCTGGTGATGCTCAGAGTTTGAGTGTTGACCTATGAACCAGGAGGTCACGGTTTGATTCCAGGTCAGGTCAAATGCCCAGGTTGCAGGCTCAATTCCCAGTGTCAGGTGTACAGGAGGCAGCCAATCAATGATTCTCTCTCATCATTGATATTTCTATCTCTCTCTCCATCTCCCTTCCTTTCTGAAAAAAATAAAAATATATTTTTTAAAAAGAAATAACCAATGAATGCATAAATAAATGGAATAACTAAAATATCTCTCTCTCTGAAAAAATCAATAAAAACTATTTGTATCAGGAGAGTGTCATGATTAAGTTTATGTTTTACAATGATCACAGTAGCTACTACAATGTGTAGATTGGATCTTTAAAGACAGAGATCAAAGGCAAGGAAGTGACTCAGAAGCCTTTTGCAGTAGTGGAGGTGAGAAAGGTTAGTGGTGCTGTTAGTGGCTGTGGTAATGGAGAGAAATGATTTGCAATATGTTAAACAATTAGAATGAACAAGACTTGGCATTTGAATGTGGGGGATTATGGACTAGAATGGGTCAAAAATAACAGTTGCTGGCTTGGGAAACTAGTGTGATGGTGAGGTCATTCACCTAGCAGGTTAAAGGTGAGAGAAGGTGATGGGAAGACGATATGTTTTGAATACAAACCCATGTGGTGCTTCTGGTACCTCTTGAGTTACCAGTCTGATAGTGATTATCTAGGACTCAGGAGAGGGATCTGGGCAAGAGTCTAGAATCGGGAGCCACTGGCATAGTGATGGTAACTGGATTCATGGGAGTGGGTAAGATCTGTTGTTCTTCACGGCGCATGTTGGGGGGCGGTGGGAAAGCAGTTATTTTTTTAAGAAGCAATTGATTTCTTCAATGAGAATGGCTGATACAGAATAGAAATATGCTATAAAAAAAGACGAAAGAATTTGGGGGGATGAACACACAATATAATAAACAGATGACGTATTATAGAATTGTGTACCTAAAACCTATGTGATTTTATTAATTAACTAGAGGCCCCATGCATGAAATTCAAGCATGGGGGGGAGGGTGTTTCCTCAGCCCAGTCTGCACCCTCTCACAATCTGGGACCCCTCAGGGGATGTCCGACTGCCGGTTTAGACCCAATCCATGTGAGATTGGGCCTAAACCGGCAGTCGGACATCCCTCTCACAATCCAGGACTCCTGGATCCTAACCTCTGACTTGCCTGCCTGCCTGATCTTTCCTAACCACTCTGCCTGCCTGCCTGATCACCCCTAACCATTTGCATGCCTGACTGATTACCCCTAATTGCTCGCCTGCCTGCCTGATTGCCCCTAACCGCCTCTGCCTCAGCCTCCGCTGCCTTGACTTCATCCAGAAGGATGTCTGGAAAGTCGTTTGGCTGTCCAGTCTAATTAGTGTATTACACTTTTATTATTATAGATGTCACCCCAATGAATTTAATTAAAAAGTAAAAAGAAAAAAAACACACTGAAGCAATATATCATTATTATTATCAGATTTTGGAGGCTTTTAAGTTCAAGGCTAAGTAAGTGCCCAACATGGCTCAATAGTTTGAAAGATCAAGTAGTGAACAGGTTGGAAAAGTATCTTTTTGGAGAGCTCTTCACTACTAGTTGAGGGAGCGCATGCTTCTTCCCAGGTTTCTTCTTCCTAAGGAGCTTTCTGAAAAGCTCTTTGAGATGCACAGATGTCCATTGTACTGGCTATTTCTCCCAAGGTAATACTTTTGTCCTGCTCCTTCCAGGAATTCAGTGCCCCTGTGAATCAGTGTAGCGGTTTGCCAGCAAACTGCCAAAAACAGAAGTTATCTTTGCTTTACTGGAAGTGCCATTTTCCCAAGATGTTTGTTTAAACGTTGATAAGAAAAGAGATGCATAGAATCTGGAGACTTTTTGTTTGGGTAAAAACACTGTTGTCAAAGAAGTGAAGGGAAAGGGAGTACATCATGAGAAAGAGAGAGGAGCATTTACAGAATATCTATTTTCTTCATCATTAACTCATTCAGTCAAATAGTTACAAAATCTAGTGCCAACTGCAGGCTCTCAGAACCTGATTTCTGTAATGGCCCATTTGTATTAGAATGTGGCAATGTCAGAGGCCCCAATTCATTCTCTGAATGCCCTAAAACATATGATTCCAGATGAAGAGAAAAATTGGCAGCCACACAGGGAATAATGAGCTGAGGACTCTGTAAAAGATGTCTATGAAATTACATCTAGAAGGAAGAATGGCATTCCTCTGAAAAGAATTAAAACAGAGCCAAAACATTAGACCCAAATGGATAAAGTATGTAGCCCAAAGTTAAGACAAAAGTGTGCTGGTTTGTTTCATAAATTGAGAACTCATAGATGGAAGCATCTGGAAGAGAAGCAAAAGACATGTTAAATATATCATGTCTATTTTATGTATGTACTAGAGGCCCAGTGCATGAAATTCATACACTGGTAGGGTCTCTAGCAGCTGCCTGTCACTGGCCCACCAGCCAAGTACTCCCTTCCTTCCCCCAGCTGCCCCCGCCCCCGGTAGAACTTCTGGACAACTCCTGGTAGAGGAGACAATTTACATATTATGCTTTTATTATATAGGATTTTTAATTGAATTTTTGGGGTGGCATTGGTTCACAAAACCTTACCGATTCAAGTGCACAACTCAACAAAACATCATCTTTATAGTACATTGTGTGCCCATTACCCAAAGCAAAGTCTCCTTCCCCATTTATCCCCCACTTTGTTCACCTCTGCCTACCCCTACCTCCTTTCCCCTCTGGCTATCACCTACTGTTGTCTGTGTCTATGTGTTATTTATATGTTTGGGGTTGTTGTTTTTTTCTTCTTAATCCATTCACTTTCTTTTATCCAGCTCCCCAACTTCTCTCCTCTCTGACAGCTGTCAGTCTGTTCCATGTATCCATGCCTCTTTTTCTATTTTGTTTGTTAGTTTATTTTGTTCATTAGATTACACATATAAGTGAGATCATATGGTATTTGCCTTTCTCTTACTGGCTTATTTCACTTAGCATAATAATCTCTAGGTCCATCTCTTTTATGGCTGAGTAGTATTCCACTGTATAAAAATACCACAGCTTTTTAATCCACTCCTTGTCTTCTGATGGGTAGTTGGGCTGTTTCCAAGTCTTGGCTATTATAAATAATGCTGCAATGCTGAAACCAGTTTGGCTCAGTGGATCGAGTGTCGACCTGTGGACTGAAGGGTCCCAGGTTTGATTCCGGTCAAGGGCATGTACCTTGGTTGTGGGCACATCCCTGGTGCGGGGTATGCAGGAGGCAGCTGATCAATGTTTCTCTCTCATTGATGTTTCTGACTCTCTGTCCCTCTCCTTTTCTCTCTGTAAAAAAATCAATAAAATATATTTTTAAAAATAATGCTGCAATGAACACAGAGGTACATACATATATTGTTTTAAATTAGTGCTTCAGGTTTCTTCAGATATATTCCCAGAAGTGGGATCACTGGGTCAAAAGGCAGTTTCATTTTTAATTTTTGAGAAAACTCCATACTGCTTTCCATAGTGGCTACACTAGTACTCTTTTACTATTTCCCACCAATAGTAAAAGAGTATTAATATTTGTTGATTATGCAAAAAATACAGCCTTCCTCTTTGTAGAACAATGGAAAATATGAAAGAAGAGAACAAAAATTAATCACAATCCCACTTCTCTCCAACCTAAATATTTTGCTGTATTTTCTTGCATTCTTTTTCTAAATGTATTTATGCTTATTTGTACATGTGTTTAGTTAAGACCCTGATTCATAGTATAATGTATCTGAAATTGTGGTGAGATTTAAATTGTTGGCTATATTTAATTTCATATTTTTTTCCTAAAAATGAGGAAAAAAATCTTTGGTGTCTTAAAACTGAGGACCTATAATGTATAATTTTATTAAAATTGAAGTTTATACCACTTTATTCAGAGGTAAAGGCAATGAATGTGCTCATGTTTGGACAAAATAGTATAAACTGGAAATAGATTATTTTGGAGTATTTTTGGCAGAGGTAGGACCTATAAGAAAAAGAGTGGTGGCAGGTAAAATGTGACTCTCAGGAGAATCTAATAAAATCATACTCAAATAAAATGAGATGTCCAGTTATTCTTATACCACTGAATTCTCCAACAGCAGAGCTAACCTTATTAGTGTGTGTCCTGAATATAAATATTCCCCCAACCCAGAGGAAACATACTAATGCCTTCCTTCCAGGAATTCAGTAAAGACAATATTCACAGACAAAACTCTATTAACACAATTTAATAAATTAAACTGATAAGTTCCCTCTTTTCTGTGGTTCCTGTCAGATGAGTTTCTTTTACCAAATAGGACAAACTTATTTTTCCACACATAAGAAGGAATAGTTCCTTTCTTCATATATGCCTTTAATTGTCCAAAGTGCTTACTCATTCCGGGACTTGGGGATATAACTGTGAGCACATGCGGATGGTCCCTGTCTTCACGCAGCCGAGAATCTTGTGTGGTTAGCAGAAGAGTCAAGTAAGCACAGTGAGGTGAAATAATAGACAATGGAAGGAAGTACAGGGTACTCTGCAAGCACATGGGAGGGTTTCTTAACCCAGATTTGCAGAGCTGAGAGGCTTTCCTGGGATGAGATAGCTAAGTGACCTCAAGAATAGTAGCACCCATGGGCGAGGCTCAGTGGTTGAGTAGCGATCTGTGAACCAGAAGGTTACATGCCCCCGTTGTGGGCATGATCCCCAGTGTGGGGTGTGCAGGAAGCAGCTGATCAATGATTCTTATCAATGATGCTTCTATCTCTCCGTCTTTCTTCCTCTCTGAAATCAATAAAAAGTATATTTTATTGAAAAGAAAAAAGTAATACCATTGGGAGCAGCCAGACACAAAATAACACACATTATTCTTCTTGGGTATAGTACAAAAACAGGCAAAGTTATCTGTGTTGTTACAAGTCAGTTTAGAAGTTATCCTTGAGGGAGGTAGTGACTTGAAGGGAGCATGAGGAGGTTTAGCCTGTATTTTGTAGTACTTGTCTTCAGAGCACTAATTATGTATCCACCTGCCTAACACTTTCTGATAGAAATAAAATTTATGTCCAGAAAACATACACAAAACTCGTAAAAAGGGCTAAAATATACTTTGCCTAAATGCATTAGAAACACCAACAAATTTACGTTTAAGTTAGAAGTGCTTTCTTCTTTCTTAAAATCCTTAGGCATCACCTGTGTATCTTCTTGGACCCAATATGCTTTCTGAGATTTGGTTGCATGGTCCAAGCCTCTGGCAGCCTTTCTGTGGGACCAGGTATCAATGAATGAAAAATAAGCTCCCAATTGCATAATGTATCAATTCATGCAGTTCTAGAACAGGAGTATGTGATTTGATCTTCAGTATCTGGGATCTGGTGGCGGGAAAGTAATTATAACTATACTGGTTTTTATATCAACCTCAATCATTCACTGTCTACTAATTGGTTCTAATAAGGCACTCACTGCCCTATATTTAATTTCCATAAATTATTCGTTGATTACCTAAATTAAGTTTTCTCTGTCCAGCTTCCCCTTGTACTCTTTTAGGCCACTTTCCCTACCATCCAGCTGGTGGGTGCCAGTAGAAATCAGAAACTAATTTTGATTTTGGTATAAATTTGTGGTTTTCAATTGGGACCGATTGTGCCTTCCTAGGAGGCATATTTGATTATCACACTGGCATCTAATGATGGAAGCCAGGGTTGCTGGTAACAACCTACCATGCACAGGCAAAGAATTATTAGGTCCAAAATGTCAATAGTCTTGGAGTTGAGAAATTCTGGCCTCCATGAGAATAAAATACAGAAGCAATTCACAATTAACAAATACATTTCAAATTGAAGTATGAGTGATTTGGAGCTTACCTCTCTTTCGGATTCACTATTCTACAGCTTCCCTCCATGAACAAGGATCATGAACATTAAATATGCACTTCCTTCTCCTTGTGCATAGTTTTCAGTGGTAGATACCTCCTCTTTTTCTATGGGTATGTCTAACGCTGGTTATTTGTATAATGGCTTAGGCATATATATGGGCAGTAGAAATTCAAGTGAAGAACTTTTCATAGACTCTTAACTAAGAGTGAGGAAAATATTCTCAATGTCAGATCTTTTGGACTTGAAGAGGGTCAAGCCCCTGGATGTTTGCTTTCTACACGTTTACCCAATTTTTATATATTCTTTTGATACCTCAAAGGCCTATTTCATTATCCTCCTTTAGCCCTGATTAACTGAGTTACTTGCATGCTCAGACTTCAGTTCTGCATGACTGGACAAATTCTTGGCATAAACCTTACTTTCCATCCTCATGCTGAAAGAATTGTTAATATTGATCATTTTTTAATTGCTTTTCACATTTCTTTCAGGAGTGAGTTTAGAATGTTCTTTAATTTACATCTGTCCTGACAAGCACTGGAAACAGCATTTGTTCTTTGAAATGAATAAGTTAAATTTCATGTGGGAAAATTAATTCAGCACAATGCAAAGTTTTAAGCAAGGTCCCTGCAGGGACACTTTTATTTTATGGCTACTCATCTGCACTTCCAGCCATAGGTAACCTCCTGACTGCATCCCAAACTGGAGTCTTCAGCATCTGAAGGGTCAATGAAAGGGTCCAAAGAACTGTGCTCTTATTAATAGTCCAGCTAGAATGTGGCCACATGTCTGGTTCAAAATTGAAATTCATAATGGCATCTAAGAGAACGAATTGGTTCCAGGACCTTGCAGGAGCTCTAAGCCATGCCAGAAGATTCTAATGAGCCCCAATTCTGCCAGCCTTTACCCAGCACTCCTTCCTGAGAACTTTGGGGGAGAGAAAGAAGTAAGGAGTAGGTCTGCAGACCCATGTGCTGCCATGGGAGCATACTATCAAAGTATACTTTAAGCTTCTAAATTGAAGGAAGAATGTGTGAGGTGACTATGTTTCTTAAACTCAGGCCTAACCCAAACGCTGTTCCTCTCTCCAGACCCTGGATTCTGAAGTCACTGTGTTTAGAAAAATAATTGTGCGATTTTTTTTCCCTCCAGTGTGCTGCTGACCTTTCCTTGGAAAAATGTGTGTAAAATGTATTCTAAATTGCATCTTCTTGTTGACTCTGTCCCTAGCTGAAATAGAGTAAATGTACAATGATTATCACTATTTGACATGACCATAAAAATATGAGAATAATAATCATGGAAATTATTTTCATGGAAGTTCAATTAACCAATTTTTCAACAGCAGAAACACAACAGTTTAAAACTTTTTAAAGTTTTAAAGTATACATGGCAGAGACTTTTTAGGTAAACTCATAGCTGGAAAGTTATGAAAAAAAAATTGTAACCACAAAGTTGCTGTATAACAGGTCCCTGTATAGAGCTAGTGTGGTCAAATGACTATAACAATGTTAAGAGCAATAATTTGTTGTCAAACAGAACCTGCTTTTGCCACTTACTGAGTGGCCTTTGACCAGTGACATAAATTTAGCCTCAGTTTCTTTATATTCAAATGAAGATAACAATGATACTTATGGACTTTGAGAAATATAAATGACTTATTGTGTATAAAATGCTTGTTCAGTCCTTCAACAAATAGTCATTTATAATTATTATTCTTATACACCAGGTAATAGTATATTTAATTCACTGGCATCATTCACAGTATTGTGTAAACATTATCATTATCCATTTCTCAAACTTTTTCATCATCCCAAACAAAAATTCTGTACCCATAACAATCATTTGCCATTCATGTAGTCATTTTTAAATGGTAATTTCATTGTATTTTTACATAATGGAAAGCATCATTCCCTTTAATGTTATGAAGTATACCATCACTGTAGAAAATTAGAAAATATAGATAAAAATAAAAGTTAAATCATTTGAAATTTCACTCTTCACAAATCAGTAACATTAAACATTTGGTATATTGCATTATTAGTTTTCCTCTTACAAACATATATGTAAAGTGGAATCCTACTTAAAATTTTACTTTTTAACTACTTCAAAAATCTTTTCCGTAGGTACATACATTTCAGTAGAAGTGGTACATAACCATGAAAGAAAAAGAGACAGAGAACTATTTCTTCTCTTTAAAAAGGTTTAATGGGGAAGCAGTGAGGCAAGACCAAAATGACTTGTTTTTATGGAAACCATTCAGCTGAAGACTAATGTACATTCCTTAATGTACAACTGTCAAGAGCCTATGAATTACTATAGCAACTCAGCCTAAAGCCTAATTGTCATTCTTCAGAGTCTTTCAGAATAAACAGAAATCTCAAGACATAAGAACCAAGCCCTAGCTGGTGTGGCTCAGTAGATAGAGCATTGGCCTGCAGACAGAGGGTTCCAGGTTCTATTCTGGTCAAGGGCACGAACCTCCCTTGTAAGCTCCTCCCAACCCCGGCCCTGGTAGAAGCTCATGCAGATGGCAACCAATCAAAGCATTTCTCTCACATTGATATTTCTCTCTGTCCTTCCCTCTTTCTTCCACTCTCTCAAAAAATTAATGGAAAAACATCTTCAGGTGAGGATTAGATAGATAGATAGATAGATAGATAGATAGATAGATAGATAAGTAAATATAAATAAAAGGTACACCTTAACAGAACACATTCTAAAAATAAATAGAGGTACACAGAAATCATAATATTCTTAAAGGCAATATTGCTATTATTATATGGAAGCTATTTAAAATAAACTATAGATTATTGCAAATACTAATCATATTGAGGTTAGGAACAAAGATTTTCAGTGTTAGAAAAATAAGTAGAAAGTCAAAGAACTTAAGTAAAAATATCCTACAGGTTTACATTGTTTAATGTTAAATTTTAATTAAAAATACAATTTCCATCAGCATTTTTCCCTTTTGAATATACATATTTCCTAGTATTATCTACTGAAAAGGCCTAGAAGCAATACAATCCAATAGCAATGATGATTCAATGATGATTGAATCAAACCTTTGGTTGAAAGACAGATGGGAACATTATTATGAGGGAAAATAAGGCCGTCAGCACATGACAGGTCAATCTTATCATCTCTAAAAGTGGAAAAACCAGATATCATATGTCTCCTGATGTGATGATGTGCCACCTCATTGGGTAGGAGGAGTTGACCCTGAATCTACTGAATTCTTTTCATCCAACTTTTATTTACAGGAACAACAGGCTATAAAGGAGTAAGTTACATGACACCACAAGAAAGCAACCACATTCCTCAAACAACTTACCATGGTTTCTGCCACTTGATAAAGGCAGGGAGGAAAGGGAAGGGCAGAGAGTGACTGTTTCAGATGAAAAGAAGCTAAGAGGCACAGCAACCAAATGTTTTGTATAGATGTTGTTTATATCCTTATTCTAAGGACTGTAAAAACATTTTTTGAAACCTTCAGGAGATTTGATTATGTTCTTGGATATTAAAGGATGCTGGAGAATTATTACTAATTTTGTTAAGTGCAATAATGACTTATGTAAGAAAATGCCCATTCTTTTTAGCTGTTCATACTGAAGTATCACTATGATACTTGACATGACACAATGTCTGGGATTCACTTTAAAATATTTCAGCAAAGAAAAAAGGGGGAACAGATGAAGCAAATGTGGGGAAAACTTTTGTTGAACCTGGGTAATATCTATTCTTGTTACTATTGCTGGGTAAGAATGTGATCTCAAGATTTACAGAATTAAATGCAATAATCATTATATCTTGTATTTTCTTTGGGTCAGAAATAAGGGGAGGGCTTGGCTGTGCAGTTCTGATTCTCAAGATTTCTCATGTGATGATGGTTGTTGCTGTAACAGATGGTGGGGATGTGTGTGCAGGCAGAGTCAGTGCATGTAGTCACAGGCCTTTCCCTCTGATCTCTCCATGAGGGTTAAGTTGACCTTTCTTACACATGATAGCCTCGGGGCAGACAGAATGCTTGCTTGGTAGCAGTTATCTTCAAAAGCCAGTATTCCAGTGAACAAAGTAGAAGCACATTACCTTTTATGCCCTCCCATGTAGTGCCATTTCCTCTGCAGGGTATTGGTTGAAGCAGAAGTAACATAGGTTGCACTTTTGGGGAAAGGATTGTCAAAAACGTTGTGCACATATTTTAAAACTGCCACATCATCCCACATATCTGGTGACTTACCCCCAACTCAAAAGACCACAAAAGAATTGACAGCCTATTTATCATGGTTACTCATAAGTGGGGATTTTTATGATTCCCCTGACCATGGGACAACTGATTCTTTCTGAAATTCCCATAGACCTTAAAGATTTATCTAAAACTTTATATGTTGGGATCTCTTAAATTACCTTATGAGATAGCACTTGTGAGATGCCTGGCCCAGTACTGGGTCAATAATAAATATTCTGCAAATGTTGGTTCTATCTGATCATTTTTTGTTCCTGTTTGAACACACCATTAATAAATCATAGTTGGTATGAGATCATGAGTTTCTGAAAGGTCTGGCACAGATACGGTTTGCAAGAGGAATGGAACCCCTGTGGAAACTAAAATCATTCCCAAAATGTTGCAATTGGACAATGGTTGGAGATAAGAGGGAGTAAGCTACTATATAGGCCAGAGTCCTTATTTTGTTTTTCAATTTGTTTATATTTTCTGTCAGCTTTCTTTTTTCCCAGATTGCCTTTTTAAACACTTTCCTGAGCAACAGAAAAATAAGAGCATCTTCCTTATGTGAAGTATGAATACATCGTGCCAAAGCTTTTTATAGAATACTGTTGATGTTTAGAATCCCATCTGTTTTAAAATATTTCTGAAGATTAAGCAAAATATAGACCAGATTTGAATCTATAAGAAACCTCAGATTTTCTTTTTAAATCTTAAATGTGAAAGATAACCTTAAATTCTGATGTTATACACTAAAATTAATTTGCAGTTTTAATTAATGTGTAATCTCCTAAACTGATAGAAATGTTAATCAAGTAATTACTATAGTGATTCAAGAAAAGAAAACTTAATATTTTCTTTCTCTTAAAAGAAACTTAATATTTTCAGTCTAATATTTTTTCTTCCCTAAAAGATCTCTTAAAATTACAAGTCATGTAACAATAGGCTAATTATAAATTATGAATGTTTATTTATGAAAATACATTATTAATTTTCATTAGTGTTATTTTATTAATAAAATTACATTGTAGTGTTTAAACGCTTTGCTAATATTGATTGTCCTCTGACAATTATAAAATTCAATGCCTTCATTTTTTTTCTCTTTAGTGGCCTTTATTACCCAGGAATATTTGTGGAATTGATATTTAGCTCCATATACCTTGGCCTAATAACTTTAAGAACTGCATGTTCCCAATCAGTCGATTATGCTATATCATAGGGCATACAATTTCAGAGGTTCAAAGGCTATTGACTGAATTCAATTGTGATTTCTATATCACAGGCCAAAAAAAAATTCTCAAAAATTGCAAACAGATGAATCTAGAATGAGTCTTTACATTCTTAGCAAAATGGCTTATCTACCCTCTAAATCATGTCCTATAAGAAAATGTTTTTTTCTTGTAGTGACATTTTATTGAAATCAAGAATAAGCCTGCAAAAAAAAAAAGGAGTACTACATATATTTTCTTTATTACATTCTTTGTGTGATACGTTCTGGCAAAATAGAAAGCATTGCAGAAACCATTTAACTGAGAAAGAAATTCTACTCCTCACACAACTCTCATTGAAGTCAGTGGGTGTTCTGTGAATGGAACAAATGTTGAACTTTACCCTGCAATGTTTAAACTGCAATCCTCCCTGCTCTTGATGGAGCCTGGCTTCCCACTGAAAGGCATTGTAGTCTGTGCAGGGATTACACAGCGGGTTGATAGTCTAGTTTTTTTGCTTCTTTTGGGGCAACAGATGAAACATAATACTTTCTTTTAGGGCTATTACGTACTTTTCAACACAAAAGACTTTAAATGAGGCGGTGTGAGAAAGTAAAAGGTAGAGTCTGTGCATGGAAATTTATGTTGGTAATGATTCTTGAACTACCTTCTCTATTAGTCACTCAAAAGCATCAATGAGTCCTATACATTAAAAGGCAAAGAGAAATATTACAAAATATTACACACCATGTAGCATATCAATATGGGAGCCATGGTCATTCTATTTTTGTTATACTCCATTAGACAGGTATAAAGAATGATTATCAGCAAGACTCCAACACAGATGGTTTTTGGTAAAATGAGATAAAGTGATTATAAATGAGATAAAGCAAAAACACAATATCATCATTTCAAGGTAAACTTATGCAGAACCAAATTGGAATAGCTTATTTCTTTAAAAATAAAAAGTTTTTATTGATTTCAGAGAGGAAGGGAGAGAGAGACAGAAACATCAATGATGAGAGAGAATCATTGATCAGCTTCCGAACCTGGGACCCCTCATTCTGCAGCACACACTCTATCCACTAAGCCAAACTGGCTAGGGCAGAATGGCTTATTTCTTTATATTCAATCCCATGAATACAGAAGATGTGACTCTAGTCATGAATAGCACCATTATCAAGATCCTATTGTTTCTACTAGGTGGAATATTTCCCTTTTATTTTTCATACTTTGTAAGTCCTTTATTTTCTACAATGCACACACATTGCCTTTCTAATAGAAAGAGAAAAAGAGAAGAAAGGGACCAGCTTTTGTTTTAAAGTAGAGGAAGAGGAAGACAAAGAAACAGGAAGTATTTCAAGGTGAAATCAAAACTGCTTTTGTTTTTATTCAATAGAATATTGTGAATTACAAAAAAAAATACCCAGTGATTAAATGTGAAAATGTTGGCAAAAATATGATGTGGAATATCTCTTGATACAGGCAGTAAAAGTAGTCACAGAGCAACATAGAAGTTAATGGCACCTACACTCTGTCTCAGGCTGCTGGGTTCATATTCCAGTTCTACAACTTCCTAGCAAGGTGATCTTGTGCAGGCAGGTTATCTATTAACTGGCATCATAATTTATTGTTCTGATAAGAATGTATTGAAGAAGAGGAGTGAGTCAGAGGCTTGGGAGAAGTTTATAGAGGCCAAGCAGTGCTGCGTGGATCAGCTGTAAAAGTCAGATACTCGCTTCCAAAGGTAGCTGGGAGGAACAGTGGGGAGCCTCAGTGTCTACAGTCAAGGTTGCCCTCTGTTCCACTAATTTTCTATGCAGAGGCTCTTGGCACCGCAGGATCCGTGTTCTGGGATATCAGAACACACTCAGAAGTGAAATGGTCTTTAGCAGTTTTCTTTCTTTTTAACTAATTCACAACTATTATTTTTTATAGTATAGATTTTTTTTTTTAGTTTATCTATACTCAATGTCAATGTTATTCATTTTTTATTTTTTAAAACTTTTCCCTTATATAGTATATTGAAATCAATCTCATTTGTGGCTTTTAGGAGAATTTAGCCTTAAAATCTTTTCTCTATTTGCTGTTTTTGGTGATTTTTTTTTAAAACTCTCATTTTCTCTCTCCCTTTACCTTTTTGTTTTCTACAAACTTATTTCAGTCTTTTAAAAATATTTTGCTGGCCAGCCAAGATGGCATACAAGTATATCCAGCAGCTGTGAGGAAGAAGCAGTCAGATGTAATGAACTTTTCCCTCAGGTTGTACTGCCAGCTCTCTGTACTCCACAAAGAGTCTGGGGGCCTGGCTGCAGGGATGGCCCAGTGTGTGGCGGGCATATGCTTGAATGACTATCTAGACTCCTACTTGGTAAGTGTGAGAAGCCTGGGGGCTGATAATTGGAGACTGGAGAGCAAAATCTGGGAACACCTGAAAAAGAAGGGACCCCAGGTCAGAGACTGGGGACATTACTTCAAAACCATCCAGGTCCTGAGAACTCAGACCTTCACAAATTCTGTGGGCAATGCCTGCGTTGTTCTGCAGATTGACACCAGCCCATCTTGCTGCTGATGACTTCAGAGTCAAGTATGAGACCTAGCTGGCCATGAGCCAGTCTGTGGAGAGTGACATCAGTGGTCTCCGAAAAGTCACTGATGACATCAATCTCACGCATCTGCAGCTGGAGAGAGAGAGAGATCGAGGCTCTCAAAGAAGAGCTGCTCTTTGTGAAGAAGAACCTGAGGAAGAAGTAAGTGATCTACAAAACCAGATTGCCACCAGTTGGCTGTGAAAGTTGGATGCCCCCAATCTCGGGATGTCAGCAAGATCATGGCAGTCATTCAATCCCAGTATGAGGAGCTGGCTCAAAATAATCAAGAGAAGCTAGACAAGAATTGGTCCCAGAGACTGAGGAGAGCACCACAGGGTCACCTTGCAGACCACTGAGATAGAAGCTGCTGAGATGACACTCACAGAGCTGAGGCATACAGTCCAGTCCTTGGAGACTGACCTGACCTGAATGACTAATCTACAGTTCAGCTTGGAGAATAGCCTGAGCGAGGTGGAGATGCACTATGCCATGCAGATGGAACAGCTCAGTGGGATCCTGCTGCAGCTGGAGTCAGAGTGGGCCCAGGTCCGGGCAAAGGGGCAGCGCCAGGCCCAGGAGTAGACAGCCTGCTGAACTGCAAGGTCAAGCTGGAGGCTAAGATTGCCACCTACCACCACCTGCCAGAAGAAGGGGAGAACTTCCATCTTGGTGATGCCCTGGACAACAGCCACTTCATGCAATCCACCCAGCAAAGTTGAGGTCAAGACACCAAAGTTCTGAGGTATTAAGGCAGCAGAAGCAGGGTACCTCTTGGGGTGCAGGAGGCCAATAAACAGTTCAGAGATCACTGAACATAATTTTTTTAGCTTCATGTCCTAGTTTTAAGTCTTGTGTTAGTCTTTTTAAAGAAATTATTTTAAGCCTACTTTTTTCTCTTTCTCTTCTTCTACTTGATCCCATGTTTTGTCTCAATTATCTTCATAATAACTTGCAGGAAGCAAATCCCAGGAAGTGTGAAGAGTGGAGAGACTTCACCTTACCGACAGGCAGGAGAGGCATTCTTCTCTTTCCTCTTTCCTGTGGCTACTCCTGCACTTGCCTCCGTGGATCCTTCTCAGGATTCTCCAGCCCCAACAGAACCTTTAGTTCATGAGCCTGGGGAAATTGGAGAGTTAATTCCCTTCAGGGCCTTGAACCCATTACAGCACTTTTGATTTGTGAGAACATTTGCCACCATCTCACCCTGACCAGCCCTTATTTGAGGAAACTAAAATGTTAAAATCCATGGTTTTCTCAGTGTAATCATTGGAATTTGGTCACACTGTGGCAAATACATATCCAGAAGCCTGGTGGTCTGGTCTAGGGGAATATTCCCAAAGAGGGGGTCCCAATGTGTGCCCAGGCCTGACTTTTTGAGGTAGTGCTGTTGAGCTTCCCTTAGACATTTATGGACAGTGGCATCAGAAAGACTCTATGTCTAGTTTCTGGGACCAGGTTTAATCCAATTTATTTGTCATCAAATTGGTTCACTTCTCTTTCTGTCAAGGTCAGATGAGCACCCTTTGATTCTTTGGCTCCACCCTTTGAAAAGGTACTAACCCAACTGCAATAAAACAGCAAAAGCTAGCTAGTTTCATGTACCTGGCTTTTAAATAGGGTTGCTCTCCACCTTATTTTTATTGCCTTTGTATTTCTTTTTTGTGAACTGCTGGTTTATGTCTTTTGTAAATACTTCTACTGGAAAACAAACTGGTTGCCAGAGGGGAGAAAATTAGCGGGGGCATTGAGTGAAAAATGGTGAAGGGATTAAGATGAACAAATTGGTAGTTACAAAATAGTCATGGGGATATAAAGTACAGCATAGAGAATATAGTCAATAATATTGTAGTAACTATGTATGATGCCAGGAGGTTACTTGATACTTTGTAAATTATACGATTATCTAATCACTATGGTGTACACCAGAAACTAATATAAAATAACGTTGAATGTCAAAAATAATACTTGGATTATTTGCTTCTGGATTTTTAAAGAGCTCTTTTTATTTGTACTAGAGGCCTGGTGCATGAAAATTTGTGCATTGGGGCAGGTGGTGGAGGTCCCTCAACCCAGCCTGAACCTTCTCACAATATGGGAACCCTCAGGTAGGGTCCCTAGGCCTGGCCCGAGATCAGGGCTTTCCTACCCCAGCTGCAGGCAGCAGGCCCCACCTCTGCCGCTGCCACTGCTTGCCATCTTTGCAGCGCTGCCCACCCCTCCTCTGCCACCAGTGGCCTCCCTCTGCAGGCAACAGGCTGGGGTGTGATGGCCTGGCTGGCCTTGGGCTTCCCTTTCTTTGCTGGGGGATGGGGCCAGCCCTGTGAGGAGTAGTCTGCCTACCTGATCGCCTCTAACTGCTGGCATGCCTACCTAATCTTCCCTAATCACTAGTCTGCCTACCTGATTACCCCTAACTGCTGGTCTGCCTATCTGATCACCCCTAACCACTCCACCTGCCTGCCTGATTTCCCCTAACTGCTTGCTTTGGGGTGGAGCAAGACCACAAGGGAGGTTACCAGGCCTTGGTGGTCTGGTCTTTGGTTGTTTCGGTTGTGACGCCTTTGGCCTTTTATATATAGGAATTATGGATATTATCTATTAATGCTTCTATATATTTTCTCTCATACTGTCATATGTCTTTTAATTTTGTAGTATCTTTTGCCAACAGAAGTTTTAAAAATTTAAGTAGTTCTGTCACACATTTCTTTGGTGGTTTCTGGTTGTTCATTGTCTGGATTATAGTGGTGGCAATGTGGTATGGTTGAACACATACTGAACTGGGGGGAAAATGGGTTCTAATTATGATTCTGCCACTAACCAGTAGTGTGACTTTGGGCACGTCTTCAAATCTGAGTTTCTTTACCTGTAAAATTAGAAACCAGATGACCTCCAAAGTCCCTTCCTATTTATTCAGTTACTAAAAATTCTCAGATTCTATGTTTTAAAAGCTTATTTCCTTCAAATAAGCCAAATGTTCACCCTGAAATTAACACTTCTAAATTGCCTGGCAATGTTCTCATAGAGTAAAATGTAGCCAGTGTCTCAATTATAAAAACTCCTTAAGCTTTGGCATCTGAATTAATGACTCGAATTTTTATATGAAAGGTGAATGAGTTTATATCTACTTCCTCTTATAGGCTATAGGCTTTATAGGAAATAAACTTTGCATTCAATATGTATTCTAAAGTATGTATACTATAGAGCCACTATATGTTAATGGACATTTAATATGGCTTATGATATGTTATTAATGATAATGATCTTTTATTTGGTGTTTATAGTATGCTTTCATGTACATCATCTCATTTGGTGTCCTGATAATCCTATGAGGTAGATAAAATAGGCCTTATTCCATTTTATAGATCATGAACTACTGCACAGAGAAAATAAATTATTTGTCCAAGGTCTCTAATTAATAAATTGTAATGCCAGTGCCATAACTTTTCTGAAAGACAATAATATTGATGAGAAAAAATTTATTGGCTAGGTTTCATCACTTTGGAAGACAAAATAGAAATATCAGTTATCCATGAGGTAGGGTGGTCAGAAATCGGGTAAATGAAATAAAATATCAAGACTGAAAAAGAAAAATTATGTTGAAAATTGTAAGATAAATATTTGAAAACTATTTCTTCTCTGCATATTTATTTTGACATAAAGAAGTACAAACGCTTTGGAAGGAAGGTGACATTTCTATAACTTGCTTGGTATGCTATATGGCAGGAGATATGAAAAATTACTATGTAAAGTTTTGTATAAGAAAACAAAAACTCTCAGAGGGAGTTTCTAGAGGTAAAAGGAAGAGAAAAGTAGTGTCCATTTTAGAGAAAAATTGGAAGAACAAGAAAATTAACAATTAAAATACTATATGATTGATCTGATGGTTGACATTAATTTAATGGCATTAAAAACAAAGGGATTAGACTAGGGAAAACAGAAGAGAGAGGAAACATAAAAAATATGCTATTACTCAGGTCAGCATTTTTGAAGAAAATTTGCCATCAGTTCCCAGAAAATAAATTTATTTCCAACTGAGGAAAATATGAGTATGAATGTATATCCAGAGTTATTTTTAGAAAGTCCAACTGAGAAGTATCATTTTACAAATACTTATTAAACCAGATTTGGGTGAGACTTCTCCAGTATTCTGATTATGATATGGTCATCATCAACAATGATTTACTCTTACTTTCAAATAGAAATGTCATGCTTAACTAAAAAACAGTTTTTTGTAACATATTAAGAGCATTTAGCCTCTTACCGTACCTCTGATTATGCTTGTTGCCTATATATTGGCTATTTTCATGGCAGATTTCATGAACAGTTTTTTTTTAAATACAAAATACTATAGAAAAAAAAGTAAAGCTATTATGTCAGCTTATCTAAGTAGGAAAAGCGGTTTTGTTACTCAAAGGGAGATAATATTCTTAAGTGAAAGCCTGCATTGAAGGGAAGTAGACAGTAGGCCTGGGTATTTAACCTTTTCTTTCATTGATTTAATACTGTTATGATTTAGAAAAATAGATTATGATTCATACGAGGGAAAATTTGAGATGGGAGGTAGATCAGAAGAAGGTAACATATAGGCTATTTGCTGCAGTTGTCCTAGTTTTACATATGTTGTTCCTGTGTAATTATTATTAACTAGAGGCCTGGTGCACAAAATTCGTGCACAGGTAGGGCTCTTAGGCCTGGCTGATGAGCAGGGCCAATCTGTGGGGCAACTGGTGAGGCGATCTGGGTTCCCCGCTGGCACCTGGCTTGGCCGGCCTGGCGCTGCCCACTCACTGGCCCCACCCCCCCCACCTGTTGCCTCCCTCTGAAGGGCGACTGGTGGGGCAATCAGGGGCCTCCATTGGCACTCTCCTTGGCCAGCCTGGGGCCTGCATGCTGGGGCAGCTCCTGTATTGAGTGTCTGCCCCTGGTGGTCAGTGCACATCATATCGGCCAGTTGTTCTGCCAGTCATTCCAATGTTTGGTCGATTTGCATATTAGGCTTTTATTATATAGGATGTCTATTAATTAAGTCTCAAAAGTGTTCTAGTGTGGATGATACACTATATGATGGAAACATGGTATATACTGTCAGTGCATTTAGAAAAACATTTTATTGATTTCAGAGAAGAACGGAAAGGGAGAGATAGAACATAAATGATGAGAATCATTGATCAGCTGCCTCCTGCACATCCCCTACTGGGGATCAAGCTGCATGTGCCCTGACTGGGAATTGAACCATGGTCTCCTGGTTCATAGGTTGATGCTCAACTACTGAGCCATGCCAGCGAGGCCTGTCAGTGCATTTTAAAATGCACTATTCACACTAGCTAACACTTTGGAGTCTGCCAAGCACTTTATGAGCATTGTCCCATGTAGTCCTCCCAATAATCGATGAAACTGTTAATATTATAGTCCCCATTCTAGAGAAGAAGAAACTCAAGTTTATGTTTATAGATGTCCAGGAACTTGCCCAAGTCACTCAGTAGCCAGCTTTTGAAGTCAAGCCATCTTTTTTCAGAGGTCACACAAATAATCATTATGCATTATTTATTTTCTCCACACTTACAAAACTATAGTATAAGACATCTGAAAAAAATTTAACTATGATAGACTACAAAATGTCTGAAAAAAAAAAAAAGATTACCGAGCTTATACTAGGGGGGAAACAACTTCAAAACTTTTCATAAAACTTTTCACAAATAGAGGCAGACTTTGTTGTGATTTATAAAATATTATTGAAAATACATCTGGCCCTGGCTGGTCTGGCTCAGTGGACAGAGTGTCAGCCTGCAGACTGAAGGGTCCTGGGTTCGATTCTGGTCAAGGGCACATGCCTGGGTTGCAGGCTTGATTCCTAGTTGGCGGGGGCGGGGGGGGGGGGGCGTGCAGGAGCCAGCCAATCAGTGATTCTCTTTCATCATCTATGTTTCTACCTCTCTCTCCTCCCTTCCTCTCTGATATCAATAAAAATATATTAAGAAAATATGTCTGAAAGGCAGAAACTGTCCTAGCTGGTCTGGCTCAGTGGACAGAGTGTCAGCCTGCAGACTGAAGGGTCCTGGGTTCGATTCTGGTCAAGGGCACATGACCGGGTTGCAGGCAGGAGTCAGCCAACCAATGATTCTCTCTTATCACTGATGTTTCCATCTCTCTCTCCCTTTCTCCCTGAAATCAATAAAAATATATATTAAAAAATGAAAGGCAGAAACATACTGTGGGAGGGATGATTTCATCCCCAAAGTATTACAAAATCCTTAATTCTAATTTTTTCATGTACTGCCTTGAGCCCTAGCATCCCTTTCCCACACACCTGTCACCCTAACCTCCTGCCATTTCTGTCTAGGGGCTAACGTGGAAGTGAAAATAGGGAAGTCAATCCCTATGAAAAATACATGTTATAATGTGTTTTGATCTGATCTAATGCTTCTAGACCTTTTTAAAAAAGAAATCTAAACCTAATCTAGCCAGAATATTAACTTTTCCCAAACACTACTGTATAGTGTTTTAGGTAACCAGCTTGGTTTTAGGTAACCAGTTCTTTATTAGGTGTTGAGAAAGGGATAAAGAAGAATGATCGTTCTAAATTTTTCCTCCGCTAACTTCGTCTCCATATTGCTCCTGTGAGGCTGCTTGGGTGGCACGGGGGAATGACAGGAGGACCCTGAAAAACAGTGGGTAGGCTCTCTGCTGAGAACCGTCCTCCCCTCCCCCAATGGACGCTGTGTGCATTCCCTGAATGGCGAAGGCCTTGAGGCTTTACTTCAGTTATGTGGCTTATCTCTAGTAGACAGTAATTCCTCTCCTGAATCCAGCCATTGGGAAGGGGAGTCCCAAAGAAAGAATTCCCTGTCCTTCACAGAGAATTATTTAGAGAAAGTATTTAGAGAATCATAATTTGGAAGATTACGCTATCCTATCAATATCTATTAGCTTACTCTCTAAGGTGGTCCTGGAGTTCAGTTTATTATTATAGAATTACAGTTAAACAGCCTTGTTTAAGGTGAGGTTTTAGTTCTCCTTTTAATCATAGTTGAAACTCTGAAGTCCCTTAGTTCAACTATGGGAAGATTGTCAAAAAGAAAACTAATCTGTAAAGCACACAATTGTTTAAAAAAAAAGAACAAGTGGAAGATTTGGTTGTATCTGTCTGTGCTGTTCATGAGTTAGAACTAAGTTGACAGTGATAACAAAGATGAATCATTACTTCTGATTATTGAATACCCTGATCATATAGCTGTTATGTCACCATTTTGTATAGCACAGATGCAGAGTTCCTGCTGAAGATACTCTACAAAGGGATTTGAAAAGAAGTATTTGTCAAATAGTTTAATTGGCAAATGCATCCTACCTCCCATCCTTTTAAAGCCAGTGTTTTGGAGCTTTCTTACAGTCTGTCAAATGGGGGGCACTTTACTGTCAATACAGCTGAACTCTCCATATATTGCCCCCAAAGTTAAACCACGTTTTCCTCTCCTATCTACGTGGCATCAGCATATGTCATCGTTATATTCCCTTCCATCAGAAGCTGCTTTGGGGAAACAATCTGATGAATTAGGTATAAAAACTAGTAAGGCTTTCCCTGGATTATGGCTTTGTGCTAGAGAAATAGACTGAAAGGGATTGAACTCTAATGGTAAAATATCAGGTGAATTGGAGTAGGGACTTTTGGGTATAGGGCTTTTCTAGTGTAAATGATAGAGGTGGTCCCGTATTTGAGTTTAACTTTAAAAACAGGCTAGGGCTAGGACAGGTCCTATTTATTTAGGTTGGGGGTAGGAGTGGGAGAAGTTAGGTTTGAGTCTATGATGTCACATCTAAAGAGGTATGGCATCAACCTGAGGCTAAATACAACACTGGAATTCCAGACTCCGTAAGGGAGCTGGTAAGGGATGCTTTAGGACAGTGACCTTCCAGTTGTGAGCTCTACCCTTGAGTCTGGTCAACTCAAACCAGCTACTGAAAGTGGAGCAGGAAATCTTTCGTGTGCAGATTAAAAACACAATATGCTAACTTTAGAACTGATACAATGCCCAGGACTCATGTTCACTTAAAACAACTAGTGTGGTATTATTACCAGCATCCCTGGCTGCCCTTCCACTTCCCAGCTTCTAAAGCGCTCTCACCCCCAGGTCAGCAGGGAATGAGCCTGAACACTGTGGTCCTAACGGAGAGGGAACCTTCAAGCTCTGCTCTGGGGGAACGAACCACGTGTTGGCTCCAGCAGTTCTGGAAGTAGTTGCAATGCTCCCACCCCTAACAAGGGTCTCGAACACCTTTGGGAGGTGTTTCAAGTGTTTGTCAGCAGCGTACGACTCAGTGTGGTCAACAATTCCCATGGACCTGATGGATCCCTCCCTTTGGGTGCCAGTCAGAACTCATCTGTGGGGCGCACAGCTCTGTATTCAAACTTGGTTAACAGAATTATCTCTGAACACAGGCGGAAGGGCTGCACAGCGACTTCAGGGACCCGGAGAGTAATTACCAGCCGCGCGCACGGTTAAGTACCGCAGAGACGGGGGGCAGGGAGGTGTGTGTGTGGGGGGGGGGGGGGGCCCGCGGCCGGGACGTCCCTCCTCCGGGTGAAACCAGGCCGACTTCTCGGCGAACATATTTCAAGCGGTAACTGCGAAAACTGCAATGTTATGGTTGCGGCGTTTTCTGCCATATGTGTTGACGGAAAGCTTAAGCGTCTCCCCGCCATACACGCCAACGCTGCCAGGCCGAGCGATGGGGGCCGGCGCCATCCAGCCGACCCCGCTGGCGGTGGAAGCCGGCGCCGCCTTCGGAGCGCGGCCGAGGTTTCTTCTAACAAAGGCACCACCTCGAGGCCGGTTCGCGGGCCGTCCTCCCCCGCCCACCGACGGCTTTGTCTGCCCGCCCCGGGGGTGCGGCTGGGGCTCGGAGGACCCCAGCGGCTCGTGGGGCGAGGAGCTCGGAGCCGGGGCCCGCGTGGGAAGCAGCCGGGCGCCGCGCCGTGGTTTCCGGCACCCCGCGCGTGCCATCAGAGGAGGCCGGCGAGTGCGGCGGGGATACCTGCAGCCTCCGCCTCGGCCGGGGCCGGGACCGGGTCCCGAGCATCCGCTGCGGACCCACAGAGACACTCCCGTGGCCCAGCGGGGGCCTGCGGGCTCTCCGTCTCCCGGGCGGGCGCGGGGCGGCCTGGGGTCCCAAGCGTCCCCCACCTTGGGCGGCACAGGAGCAAGCGGGGCAGGGGAGAGGGGGCTCCGGCCACGCCCCTCCAGCAAAGCTTCGGCGACCCCGGGCCGCCGCCGCCGCCGTGGGCCGCCCCGCCCCCCGCGCGCGGTGACGGGCTCGCGCGCCTCGGGCCGGCCGTGGGCGGTGGGGGCGCACCCGCGGGAGGCCGCCCCGCCCCCCGCCGCCGCGCGCAGCCTCCTCCCCGCCCCCTGCTCCGGGCCCAGGCCGCCGCCGCCGCCGCCGAGCCCGGGAGGCAGGCAGCGCCGCCCTCCGCCCCAGCCCCCTCCTCCCGCCTCCCCTCCCCGCGATCTCGCTTGAGTGAAGGTGGCGCGGCGGCGCGGGACGCAGCTCCGGCCCCTGTCGCGGCCCCGCGAGCTCGTGAGGAGACTGCAGCCGCCGCCCCCTCCTCTGCGCCTCCCCGGGGGAAGCCGCACGGCCCGGCAAGAAGGACAAGGAGGGAGCGGAGGCACGGCGGCGGGAAACCGGGAGCGGGAGAAGAGGGCGAGCGGAGAAGGCGGGGCGGGCCGGACGGAAGGACGGACGGCCCGGCCGACGGCCCGCTCGGCCCCGCGGCCCCGGGCGGCGGCACGGCGAAGGGCGCGGCAGGCGCTGTGGAGACAATAACCCCGCCGCCCGACTCCGGGGACGGCGCGGAGAAGGAGGCGGCGGCCTAGCGCGGCCGAGGTCCCAGCGCCCCGCCGCGTTCGTGTCCCTGCCGCCGCCGTCGGGAGAGCGGGGCGCGCCGGGGGCCCGGGCCGAGGCCTCCGCCCCCTCCCCCGGCGCGAGGCTGGTTTTCCGGGTTCCCCTGGACCGAGCTGGATCCTGCCGCTCGCGGAGGCCGGAAGTGAGTTTCGCTCGGTAATTCCGGGCGGTGTCACGAGTGAAAAGTTTTTTTTTTTCCTTCTCGCGGCGGAGATCCTCGTGGGGGCTGCGAAAAACTCCTGCAACACCCGAGCCCCGAACGCCGGCCCTTCTTCCCGGCCGCCGCCTCCCGCGCTTCCGCCCGACCGTGGGAGGCCGCCCCGCGTCCGCTCTCGGCGGGAGGAATTCGGCTGGGGCCCCAGTGACTAATGAAGGGGAGGAAACCATGTCTGGCGAAGCCTTGAGGAAGCTGCCCTGAGACACCGAAAGGTAATCGGCACGGAGCGTGTCCGCGGGTCTCCGAGCTCCTGGGCAGGAAGGGGAAGAATGTTTCCGACTTCCCCCCGAGTTGTCCTCCGTGCTCCTCGACCCGGAGAGCGTTTTGGGCGCTCAAGAGTAGAGCTGGTCCCCCGATCCCTCCCCACCCCCCCCCCCACCCACCTACCCACCCACCCCCGGCCACCGCCATCTGGACTCGAGTTATTCCAGCAGAGGTGGGAAGAATGCGGTGGGACGAAAACTTTCCAGCAATGGGGAGAAAGACAGCCTTTGTTCAGCACCAGGACCAGAGGTTGCACTTTTCCGGAACGTGCGCAGTGACTGGGTTTTTCTGTATCGAAGTTGCTGAGCCCGGCACCCTTTGCTTCGGGGGAAAGTTAGGTGGCTGCAGCGAGTGGTTGCTGCTGTGGAGATGGCTGCCGCTTCTGTTGGTACTGGGGCCGGTTACCTGGCGTGTGCGTTCCATCCCACAGAGATTTTTTTTTTTTTTTAGTTCCAGCCCTTGTGAATACGTTCCTCTGGATTTTATAAACAGACAAAAGAGAAACAGCCATTCTTGGTTGTTTTTCCAGATGGGCGGTGCGTTTCTTCCGTGTCTGGTTCCTTCCAGGCATTTCGAACCTTGTCTTAGTCGTTCGGTTCCTGCAGCGCCTGCTGGATGTTCCTCTGAAACTGACTTAGTGGGGGGCAAGGAGGGAGCAGTGTGGCGGATAAAGAGAGTTATAATAGTAGTAAGCGTACCCTTGTAAGTGGCTGGATCTGCAGTGGAGAACGGAACGTATAGGAAAGGGAAGGAAAACGCTTGAAATGATTTTCCTGGGACTCATACTGACTGGGCCACAGCCGTGCTTTTCTTTTTCTGATAGTGCAGTATTTACGTTTTTGTGGTGGCCCGCCCCGGTAGAGGCACCCTCCTCCGGGGCCGGAGTTGGTGAGGCGTGGAGAGACACGCCGCCAGTCGGTGCTGCCAACACTCTGAACCGGGGGCAGGCTTCGCAGACGGAACTGGTGGGGTCGCAGCAAACGCAGTGTTTCTTTAAGTGGTGTCTTCTAAAGTTTGTCTCTCTTCCCCCCGCCCCCCTACTTTTGAGATCAGCGGAGGTGAAAGATGATACGGTGCTTCTGATTAGTTATTAAGTAAATGTGATAGTCTGTTGGTAGGTATAACTTAAGTATAAATTGTTTTGTTTGTCCATGCTTCCCCAAGAAAAAATTGTTGGCTTAAGTTCAAAGAAAAGAAAAGGTAGGTCTTTAAAGAGCAGGATCAAATTATTTCACAGCTTGTTCTTTGTTATTTAGTAAAGTTCATTTCAGAATGGAATTCTTTTAACTGTTTGTTAGTATATATTTTTGTTTTTTCCCCCCTCAGAGCTTAGTTTCTGGAAATTTTTTTTTAAGTTGGTAAGATTTGGGAACCACCCAGAAATTCCTGTTAAGCCAAAGTCGCCTTATCAAGGAATTTAAGTGCATAGCTGATCTACTTTATGGTTTTGGAACGTATCCTTAGGCAGCGAAAGGTTATTCTTGGGCACCTGAAAGAGTGGGACAAAATAGATGGCATTGAACCTCAGTTTCCTTATATGGCTTATTCTTGGCCTCAGAGCAACAAAGCCTTAATGGAGCAAGTCTTTATAGAGAATTACCATTTTATGAAGATGTTTCTCTGCATTAGTAAATTTTACATATGAAAAGTATTGCAGCACTCAAACATAACTACTTAAACATCCCTGTTTTTAGTTCTTGTTCTTGAATTTTTTTCTTGAGGGAGCAATATGTTTGCAGAGACACATTTTTTGGAAGCGAGATAGTCCTCCTTGCCCCTCCCCCTGAAAGGAAAAATTTACTTTGTGGATTATTTACACTTTTGTTTAACACTGAATTAACTTAATGAATATTAGGTTTTACATTATTGTCACAGTGTAAATATTTTCAAAGCCTTCTTTAAATGTGACAATGGTTTGCAAAAATTTTTTTAAAAGGTGATAATCAGTTTAAATATCTCTAAATGACTTTAAGTTTTTTATATTCTTAGTATTTGTGTGGGTTTTCTTAGGTTAAATCGTCAGATCTAGAGTATTTCCATTATTTGCTTATATTGCATAAAATGTACACTTAATAGAACTGTTTATTTGAAAGTGCTAGTTTTCAGTAGTGATAAATTTAATCCTTCAAGTAATTAATTCATATATGAAGTCAGTCAGCTGTTTTGCAGACTTTTCATGTATTTTTCTAGCTTACAGAGGTTAAAAAATAGAAAACAACATTTTATTGTATGTAATAACTACACATTTTACATATATAATTAGTAAGTCTCTAAAATTTAGCTACTTTAGAGATATTGGTGCTGAGCTATTGGTAGTAAACAATATCATATTTTAATAAACACACTTGAACTTTTCAGAAAATTAGATTAATATTTAGGCACCTATCTTAATTGCTTATAGATAACCTGATTTAGAATTTAAGCTATTTTTGGTTTAGAAATAGAAAATGACAGTGCTTACAAAGTGTTTGGGATAATGTAGAATTTTACTGGTTTTGGATGGCAAAGCACTTTTTTAATGTAATTGTTACTTATCTATAATTTTTTAACACGTTTTGTTGCTTTTGACTCTTTCCCATCCATTTCTGTTACATGCTTTGTTTTTTTCTGGGAACATTGGATAAAAGCCCTGAAGATTTCCTTTTCTGACAACATATTGTTCACACAATAGGTTATTTCGTTTTTGAGTGCATACTATTTGCTCTTGAATAGAAAATGTGTACATGAATTGTTGCTCTGTTACGTTTGCTTTTGAATTTTCTAAGGAAATAAGTCCAACACTTCTGCTTTTCACTTATCTTTGATTTATTCCATATTATTTGCTTTTTGTTTTTTTCTTGGTGCCTATCATCACTAATTACTAAACCATACTACATTCATGTTTCAGTTTACCTTTTAGCTGTCTTTATCTTATGTTTCCTTCTTGTAAAAAAAAAATCTTTTCCACTTTCTTTGCTAATTCCTTCAGCTTCCTATTTTTAGTTAGCTTCATTTACTTCTCCTATTTTAGCTTTATTTACTTCCCCTATTTTTTCTATGTTCAGCTGATGTTTCTTAATTATATTTTGTCCTTCTCCTCTTCTAAACTTCATTAGTCCATGTTTATCACCTAAAAACACACACACACACATTTAACATGAGTAGATCAAGTTTATTTTGTCAGCCCTGGCTAATTCTGAATATTTCTTTTGCATTCCAACTCATTTATATACCAGTATTTTAATCCAGTATTTATTAATGTTTTGTTTTTATTTTTACTTCATTTTCTCAATTCTTTTTTTTCTTTAATATCCCCTAAATTACCTTTATTAAGATCAGGTTGCTATGTTCTATTGTATTAAGACTACAATCATCTATCCTTATTTTATGTGTTTGGCCTCTTAAAACACATAGACTTTTTATGTCTGTACCTACCTTCTGCATTTTGTTCTTTTTCTTCCTGTCTTACCTCTCAAAGTTAGATGTCTTCTCTTTCAGTGTTCCTAAAATTTGAAATTGCCTTTCTTTGTCTGTTTTTATGAAATAAGCACAGTGAATTTTGTTCCAGGTGCCATTGGATGAAGAAGGCCTTGCCAGGCTTTATAAATAAATGATAGCATATAAGACAATAAAGAAGAAAATAAAAAAGTTAATAAAAGAAGAACCTACTTACACAGAGGTGATTTCTATTTCTTTAGGTAGAGAATGTATAGGAAAACTAGAAAATAAAAAGACATCTAAGAAATCATCTATGAATTCTATCCTTATGCAGAGCCCATTTAATTCTGTACACAGTAAGCTGTTTCCTGCCTTTTTGGTGTACCAGATGGGGTGGGGAGGCAGTTGGACAGCATCATAAAGTTATAGCCGAGGGTGTGACAACAGGGAATAGAAAAAAGACTGAAAACTTCGAAAACAGGGTAGTCTTGGACAACTTGCTTTGGGACAGAGTATTTCATTTGTCCTTTGAAGGAGACACTTTATTATAGCATAGTATAATTAGAAGTAAATAGCCCTAAGGTTTTGGGATCTCCTTATTTTCTTGCAAATTACTGAGAACCATAAAGCTTTGGTTTATGTATGTGGGTTATATTATATTTCCCATATTAGAAATTTTTAAGTAACAATAAACTGCATAACACTGTCTTAAAAATAACTATTTTTCAAAACCTTAAGCAAAAATGTGGCATTGTTATATATTTCTGCAAGTCCTTTATGAATGGTTGATTAGAAGACAGCTCAATTTGTCATATCCACTTGTACATTCAATCTTGCAATATGTTTTGGTTGAAATATATGAAGAAAATCCAACATTATACATACTGTGCTTGAAAAGGGGAGGAGTATTTTCATAGCCTTTTTAGGTGATTGAGGGTATTCTTTGTGTTTTTTTTTAAAATTTCTTTATTGATTGAGGTATTACATGTGTGTCCTTATTCCCCCTTATCCCCCACCTCCCATTCATGCCCCCACCCCCCTATTGACCCTGTCCATTGATTAGGCTTATAAGCATGCATATAAGTCCTTTGGTTGATCTCTCCCCCCTTACCCCCACTGTCCCCTATTTGTCAAATTTTGGTATGGTATCAAAGAATACCAAAATTTAACAAATAGTATTTTAAAGGGTAGCTGCAATGTCAAGTCTTATCAATGAATTCTTCATTTCTTGTTATCTGAAAATTTATTGTTTTTCTTGCATTTTGAGTCTTTCACCTGCTCATGGTTTAACACCATGTATTGGTTGTTTGAGAAGTACTGGTTCATTAGATTGCACATTCCCCCCAAATGTTGACACATTTCATTGTGCATTAACAAACAAACAAAATGTTAATGTCACCATTAATCTCATCAGAAAGTCTAATTTTGTGAAGCTCTCAAGCTCAAATTTTTTATTCAATATTTTCACTTGGAAGGTGAAGTATTAATCATTGGTAACAAACATGTTAGTGTTGCAAGCTAACTTTATTTTTGAAAGATGTCTCTCAAAGAATGGTAGGGTAATTTTCTATTTGTTCTTTAGTCAAATGGTGTTCCATGAGAAAAAGGTTAATTTCACTCATAATTCAAAATAATTATGTAAGAGCTTTAAAGGAAGACATGTATTGAAGTGTTGAGATTTAATAAAATTAATTTTCACTGCTTCATTAGAGATATTCTTTTTTAAATGTTCTTTAATTTTTTATTTTTATTTTTAATTTTAGAGTGAGAGGAAGGGAGAGGGATAGAGAGCTAATGAGCCCCATACCCAGGTATGTGCACTGGCTGGGAATAGAACTGGTAACCTCTTGGTTCATGGGCTGCGCTCAACCACTGAACGACAGTGGCCAGACGGTTAGAAATATTCTTAAGTGAAAGTGGCATTTAAAAAGATGTCTGGGAGTGTGTAGTGTGGCATTAGTGTGGCTTGGTATCACAGCTTATTGTGTGTGCTAAGGTGCTAGCATTTTTTTACCCACAATTTCTTTTGCCCCATTGCTATCAATATAATAATGGAAAGGGGCAAATGATCTAGTATTATTATGAAAATAGTTTGACCCTGAAGACTACTTGAAAGAGTCTCAAACTTCTATGACTCTTAGACAACACTTGGAGAAATAGGTGGATATTGGGATTTATGGAGCTTTCATTACTCACCCCGCCCTCTATTCTGGTGTCAGGGAGTATCTTGAGGCTTGATATTTTAGTTCACTAATTTGATTTTCAGTTCTTTTTAATTAGTTTCTTATTTTTCTGGGGGTGGGCGGATAGAGTTGCTAAGAGCTCTTTCCTTTTTTATAGGAGTTGATATTATTTTTACATTTTCCTCTATTAACAGTATAGGAAATTTGAAAATTTGATCTTTTTGTACTTAGTATACCCATCAGGCTTTTGGTTTTTTCTCAGATGTTAGATTTTTGTTGTGGTGGTGGTTCAAGTTTCGTGTTATGGTCCAGACTATACCATATTGGTTAAGTGTATTTCCCCCACCTAAGTGAATCCCTATTCTTCTGGCTTTGGTTTATTTAGCTAATGGTATTTGGGTTTCTTGTCCTCTAACACATTTCCTGTCCCTCAGGACATAATATTCTCCTATTTTCACAATTAGACTGCCCAAGTTTCTCTACATACAGTATAGAGTGCTGTGCTGGAGGCCTTAAACATGGCAGCTATTCTGTGGTTTTTACTGCCTGGCTGACTGCCCAGGACACACTGCTCCCAATCCTTGTTAAGAAAACTTATCCTTATTTTGGAGATCCCACTTTATGCTTGTTTTGTGCATCTGGTTCCTCAGATGTGCTGTGCTTTAGTATCATCCCCCTCCTCCAGCCCCCAATTCATTTTGTATTCTCTAACCAATTCCTTTCTGTTCTCATCTGTAGGTATACGACTCCCAGGTTTTTATTACTGCTATAAATGTTTTTGTGATTCTTTTTCATATTTTAAAGTTTGGAACAATAACATATACAGAAAAGTTGGAAGCATAGTACAAAGAACATTTTTGTTCCTTAGCCACTTGACAGTAGGTTGTCCACAATAAACATCATTAACCCCCAATACTTAAATGTTTATTTTCTACAGTAAATAAGGGCATTCTCATACAGAATGGCTTTGTAACAATCAAAATTAGCAAGATAATAAAGAATGCATAAATTTCACCAGTTGTCCCAGTCTATCAGAGCAAAAGGATCCAGTTTAGAACCATGCATTACTTTTAGTTGTCATGTTTCTTTAATCTTTTAATCTAGAACAATTTCTGTATTTACTTCTAGGATCTTGACACTTTTGAAGATTACAGATCAAGTTATTTTGTAGACTATCCCTGAATTTCCATTTCTCTAATATTCTTATGAGTATATCTTTGATTAGGTTTCACGACTAGATTTTTATTAAATCGTTGGTACGGTTATCCTGGAAGTGGTACTGCATTCTTCTTTTTGCATCTTACTAGGTTGTAAGTAGTTCCAGTTGTCCCATTGCTGGTAGTCATTGATTATGTGCGTAAGGGTTATAACTGCTAGACATCTATGTCAAGGTAATCTTAAATCATTTGTAATTAAATATTTTTATGGTAGGTTTTTTTGAAACTGCAAATATTTTCTTCCTTACCAGATTTTTAATTTATACACTTGACTACACTTACACATTTATTGACCTTCTAGAGGCACACATCTAGTACCTCTAGTACATGAAATTCATGTATGGGTAGGGTCCCTAGGCATGGCCGGTGATCCAGCTGTTGGCCAGGGCCTTCCTTTGTTCTGTGTCACCCCCTGGTGGTCAGCGCATGTTATAGCAAGTGATCGAACTCCCAGTTTCCTGGTCGAACTCCTGAGGGGAAACTGCATATTAGCCTTTTATATATATAGAAGATTATAGTCACTGGGTTGTAATTATCTTTTTTTAAAAGCCTCACCCAAGAATATGTTTTTATTGATTTTTTTTTTTTTATGGAGAGAGAGAGAGGCAGAGTGAGGGGGAGAGGCAGAGAGGAGGTGGGAGAGAGAGAAGGAAGGGGGTGGGAGAGAGGCAGAGAGAAATATAGATGTGAGAGAGAAACATCAATTGATTGTTTCTCGTATATGCCCTGAAACCTAGATGTGTGCCCTGACCGGTAATTGAACCTATAATCTTTTGTTTTATGGGACAACACTCCAACCAACTAAGCCACCCCAGCCAGGGCTCCATTATCATTTATTTTGATTAAATTGTTCAAGAATCAGTACTTTTATTGTCCACATTGGATAAGTTTCTTGTGAAGAGAATGTTGGAGCTCCATTTTAGTGTGAGTATAGTGATTTTGATGCAGCTGTATTTTTCCATATTGAAGTTACTTTGTTTGCATAATCCCAAAGTTTGGAGCATGTGTCTATCCTCCTAATAATTATGTTCTTGGAATGTCAAACCTTAAGAGTAATTCTACTAGTAGAACCTTTGTATATCTGGTGGTGGGATGTGGAGGAGGTGGTTTGGTTTGTACTAGCCAGCAATAAACCCATAACCTAAAAATGAATCTCCTTGACAAGGCTAACACCTCGTCTAGAAAAAGGTTTGACTTCCCCATCCCTGAAGATTTTGGAACTGGTTGGTTTAAGAGGCATACTGGGATATCTTTTTGTGACTAGAATAGATTTACTCTCAGTTTTCTAGGAAAAGATAAAGATCCTGGCTGCAGCAAATGGATTCTTTGGGTGCCCTATTAATCTCTGGAGACTTAAAAAGCTTTAGTTAATTGTTCTGGGGCTAACTGCAGAATAGTAGAGACTGTGTATAGTAGATACAGTTAGATTTGTTAGATACCTGATATTAACATAGTGTCTTATTTGCTCTTTCTTTTGAAAACAGTTCCCAAACCAGGAATTCTGGGAGTCATCTTTGTTATCTGCCTAATCTCCGTTATTAAAATTAATACTATTTCTAGCAAGTCTATCTTTTAAGTATGTATGGAGTGAGATACTTGAAGATAGGCTAGGAAGGCTGGATATGGAACAAACAGTGAGAAGCTTTTGATTAGGTAAAGGGGTAAAACGATTACCTTATTTTTTTTTCGGGTTATAAAAATTCAGATACAGAATTTACAGAAGATGAAAAGTCTCTATAATCCCATTTTCCAGAGATATTCTTGTTAGTGTGTTTTGTATTTTTGGACATTTATATGCATTACAGCATAACTGTGTGCATGTATATATACATGTTCATTTATAAGTATCTTTAAAAAGGGGAAACATATATAAGGGAATTTAGTATATGTGTGTGTTTGTTAGCATTAGGATTGTTTCTAGGTTTCTATACATGACAATGCTGTACAAAATATGGGTTTATTCTTTTTTAAATATATTTTTTATTGATTTCGGAGAGGAAGGGAGATGGAGAATGAGATAGAAACATCCGGGATCAGAGAGAATCATCAATGGGCTGCCTCCTGCATGCTCCTTTCTGGGGATCGAGCCCACAAACTGGGCATATACCCTGATTGGGAATCGAACCCTGACCTCCTGGTTTATAGTTCAATCCTCAACCACTGAGCCATGCATACTCACAGCTGTAAACCTACTTTTGCCCTTCCCATAGACATGAGAATGGCTTCTTGACTCTTGTGGTTCCTTAACTGTTTTTTTGTTTATTTCAGGAAAAAAAAAATACAATAGTAATTGTAAACATTTTCCTTGAACTGCTTAGTATTTAGTGTGATGCACAATAATAATTATGTGTATCATTAATAGTTATTTTGGTCTTTTATTTTATTATAACTGTAAACTCTAGTTATGTAGTTTATTTATATACCTAACAAGTATTTCCCAAGAGCTCTTTGCCACTACTTACATCCTAGGGTTTATTTTTGTTAATTTTCATGTTTCACTGACCTTGGTATTATCCTTAATTATAATATATTTAATAAATGATTTAGTATAAATGAAAGGCATATTCTCCAGAATGCTAATATTTTCTTGATAGTCAGTAGACTTTATCACTGAAAGTGACTTATAAATAGTCCGTTCACATAACCTTCTTCCTTTTCTTTTTAATTATCAGAAGGGGAAACTATTGGCCCAAAGGGTGAAGTGAAGTCTTAGAGGTCATCTAGTTTGTTAGTGACATAAATGAGATTAGAGAAAAAAATTCAGGTTTCCTGATTACTGGTTTTCCCCTTATACCAGCATTTTCCTAAGTATGTTATTAAGTGTACGGTTTGGAATAGTACTGTTTTTTATGTGCCAAATGTTCATTTTTATTTTACTTTATTTTATACCTCTCAATTCACTTCTTGTCCTGTCCCTCAGCTTTATTGAGATATAATTGTCATATAACATTGTGTAAGTTTAATGTTTACAACATATTGATTTGGTGTACTTTGCAATATGATTACCACCATTGAGTTAGGTATCACCTGTTATTCCACTATGACACATAATTGCCTTTTCCTTTTTTGTGGTGAGAATATTCAAGATCAATCTGTTAGCCACTGTCAAGTATTGTTAACTGTATTTGATCCCCAGAACTATAGTTTGTTTGTTTTTCCTTTTACAACTATACTTCTAACTGGAAGCAAGAATAGCACTATTTTCAGATGTTTTCAATAAAAAATGTTTTGAATACATAAATAAGTAAATCTTGTGTTAATATTTTTCCCCCCTTTGGCAGATGTCAGTTCTTCATAGATGATTGTTTTAAATTTTTAGAAATAGCTAGAATAACATCTCAATTTACAAAAAAATGTTAGCATCAATATTTGAGCCAAGAAGGCCTAAGGAGCCCTGACAGGGTAGCATTGTCCCTGATATACTAAGTTGTGGGTTCAGTCCCAGTCAGGCCACATATAAGAATACACAAATAAGTGGAACAAGAGATCAATGTTTCTCTCTCCCTCTTCCTCTCTCTCTCAATTCAATAAATTTTATTTATTTATTTTTTAAAAATATGTTTTATTGATTTTTCACAGAGAGGAAGGGAGAGGGATAGAAAGTCAGAAACATCGATGAGAGAGAAACATCTATCAGCTGCCTCTTGCACACCCCCTGCTGGGGATGTGCCCGCAGCCAAGGTACATGCCCTTGACCGGAATCGAACCCTTGACTGGAATTGAACCCGGACCCTTCAGTCCGCAGTCCGACGCTCTATCCACTGAGCCAAACCGGTTTCAGCTAGGGTTTACTCTTTATGATGTACATTCTATGGGTTTTGACACATGTGTAATGACATGTATCCACCATTGTTGGCTAGAATGGTTACAGTGTATTTAGTGGTGGTAATTTATGGATGAGTGAAATTAAAGGAGGAGAGGGAGGAATTGGAAATACTTTGTTATAAGGTACTTACACTGTTTGAGAAAATCAAATTGCTTTTTACTGGCTTATAATAATGTAAAATTGGTATTCAAGTTACCTATATTGAATGTTTGGAAACTAATTTTTAAAGAGATGATAAACTTTTGGTTATTTGCATTAACAGTTTCTGGAAAATTTAAATGTCCTATTTTATATATGAGAAACAGGCAGAAGTAGAAGCATTCCCTTCACTAATTTTTTAGTTATTGTTCTACTTATCCATCAAGTCCAATTCAAGTACCATTGTTTCCACAGAAGCTTTTCCAGATATTTAAGAAGTTTTCCCTTTGGAGTTACAACTTAAACTATTTTTTCTTTTTTTTTCTTAGTTATTGAATTTATCAACATTGGTTAATTAAATCATATAGGTTTCAGGTGTACAATTCTATAGTATATCATCTGTATTTAATATTGTGTGTTCATCATCCCAAGTCAGGTTTCCTTTTATCACCATCTATACTTCCCTATGACCCCCTCCCTCATCCTGTTTTCCCTCCGTTAATCACCATACTGTTGTCTGTGTCTATGAAGTGGGTTTTTGTTTTTTTTGTTTTTTTGTGTGTGTGCATGTTTGTGCACAAGTCTATATTTGCTTGAATACATAACATAAAACTTCCTTTGTTAACTTTTTATGTGTTCACTTCGGTGATATTAAGTATACATTGTTGTGCCTGTCAACGCCATTCATATCTTTAGAACTCTGCACTTGTAGAATTGCAATTTTTTACATGTTAACAATAGCTTCCCATTACTTTCTTTCAGCTGCTGGCAGCCACTATTCTTTCTCTCCATATGATTGTGATTACTTGAAGTGCCTCATACAAATGGAATCATAAAATACTGTACTTGTCTTTTTAGATCTGGCTTATTTTACTTTATGTCCTCAAAGTTCATCTGTGTCAAAATTTCCTTTTTGAGATTGAGCATTCCATTGAATATACCTTTTTTTTTTCTTCTCTTAATTCATCTGTCGAGGACAGCTGGGTTGTTTCCATGTTTTAGCTCTTGCTTAGCATCACTTTGAATATTTCTTGCCACTCCCTTCTGGCCTGCAAAGTTTCTGTTGAGAAATCAGTTGACAGTCTTATAGGAGCTCCCTTATAGTCAACTGACTGCTCTTTTCTTGTGCTCATAACATTCTCTTTTTGTCTTTAACCTTTGGCATTTTTATTATAATGTGCCTTGATGTGGACCTTGTTTGAGACACTGTGCTTCCTGGACTGGTATGTCTATTTCCTTCACCAGGTTAGGGAAATTTTCTGTCATATTTTTTACATAGGCTCTCAAGTTCTTTCTCTCTCTCCTCTTTCTGGCATCCCTGTGGTAATGAATGTTGGTACTCTTGAAGTTATCCCAGAGGCTCCTTATACTATTCTCATTTTTTTTGGATTATTTTTCTTTCTAAGGTTTTTTTTTTAAATTAACTTTTAGAGAGAGAGAGAAGGGAGAGGCAGAGAGAGAAACATCAATGTGAGACATTAATCGGTCACTTCCTGCATGCTTTTCACCAAATCCCCCCAAGATTGAGCTCATAACCAGGGCATGTGCCCCTAACTGGGAATCAAACCAGTGACCTTTTGGTACAAGGGACAAGGCTCAACCAACTGAGCCACACCAGTCAGGACTGGGTTCTTTTTTCTTTTTGTTGTTCAGACTGGATGTTTCTGCTCCTTATCTCTTATCAGATCTCTGATATGATCCTCTAATTCATCTACTTTACTGTTAATTTCCTGTAATGTATTCTTTATTTCTGACTGGTTCCTTATTATATTTTCAGTTTTGTTTTTATGTTTCCTATTTCTTTGTTGAAGGTTTCACTGAGTTCAACTACTGTTCCCCTAATTCAGTGGTTGGCAAACTCATTAGTCAACAGAGCCACATATCAACAACAGTACAATGATTGAAATTTCTTTTGAGAGCCAAATTTTTTAAACTTCTAACACTACTTCCTCAAAATAGACTCGCCAGGCTGTGATATTTTGTGGAAGAGCCACACTCAAGGGGCCAAAGAGCCGCATATGGTTCGCTAGCCGCAGTTTGCCGACCACAGCCCTAGTTTATTAAGCATCCTTATAACCAGTGCTTTGAACTCTGTGTCTAGTAGATTGCTTGTCTCCATTTTGTTTAGGTCTTTTTCTGGAGTTTTGTTCTTTTCTTTCCTTTGAGACATGTTTCTTTATCTCCTCATTTTGGCAGCCTCCCTGTATTTGATTTTAAGGAATTAGGTAGAGCTATAAAGTTTCCTGAGCTTGGTAGAGTATCCTAATATAGTATATGGCACAGCCTCCCCATTCACCTGAGTTGGGCATTCCAGGTGTGCTTCTCCCATTCCCCCATGTGCACTGTGAGCAATCTCCTATTGTAGATGATTGTGAAGCAAGGCTGGCTGCCATTAGTGCTAGGCCTGAGGCTACTAATGATTGGTATGGGCATACCAAGGCAATATGCTGCTTGTTTGAGAAATTTTAGAAAAATCTGAAGCATTCAAAGACAGGCCTTTACACACGGTAAAGCCACTGGAAATAGCTTGGGTGGGCCCTCAAGTTGGGTTTGGCAACAGTGATAGACAGGTTATGGAGACTCATATGGCACCTGTCTGCCAGCTCTGTGGAGAAAGGCTCAGAAGAAGAAAAAAAAAATGCTTGCTGCCAGTACTTCTGTCTGGGAGAAGGCCTCCTGTCCAGCTCTCATCCTCATGCCAGACAGTTCAGTTCTTCCCAGTATGTCTCTGGTTCCCTTCAGGGAGCTTCAGCCTCTGTGCCTGGGCCCTTTCAGAGGAGCATCTGGGACTCCAGCAGGCCTCTGTCTCACTCAACCACAATCCCCACTGTTTTTTTTTAAATATATTTTATTGATTTTTTTTACAGACAGGAAGGGAGAGGAATAGAGCGTTAGAAACATTTATGAGAGAGGAACTAAGATGGCGGCAACGGTAAAACACCTATCTTGCCGTCATAATCAGCAATTTTAATACTACAACTTAACGAAAGAACAAACACCTTCCAGAATCACCAGAAAGCTCGCCGAGTGAAAATTCCACAAATAAAAGTGAAGATAAGACACTGTGACTCGGAGGAGCAGCGGCGAACAGCGTTGGAAGATTCGCACGGAGAGATGTTTGGAGTGCGCGCCGCGGAGAGGGCGGGCGGCTGAAAACCGGCCAGTTTTCTCGAACGGGGAGACAAAGGCGTCCCACTGGACTGATTCTCCAGCTCTGGGCGAAGTCCAGAGAACCCACTATCACACAGGGTGAAAACTGGACAGTGGGAGGGCACGCCGAAGCTCGGGTGCTGCCGGGTCTGCTGGCTTGTGGAGAAGGCAGCTTGCGCGCGAACAGCTCAGCTGCGTGACGGCGCAGAGAGCTCTCTGCGACTTGTCTCTCATGCGGAAAACCGTCAGTCTGCTTTGTTTTATGACCCTGGGTGAGACATTGCGCATGCAAAGTCATTTGGGGAGAGTCTGAATTCCCCGGCAGCCGGTGGAGCTCCACAGCGGCTCTCTCAGAGATGCTGGCGGCCATTGCCCCCGGCACAGAGTCCCTGGGGCCGCATAGGGAGGAGCTAACACTGTCTGCTTGGCCCGGAGACTCTGCCCATCCAACCTGAGCACAGCTGAGCTTCACAGACAATTGGACTGGAGGTCAACCCTCCAAGTGCTAACAACGATTAACTGAGCTTAACTTCAGCAAGACTGTGCAGCCCATATCCACCTCAGGTAACTGGGGAGGCTGAGCCACTGTCCCTAGTAGGAAGTCTACCACACAAAGCTAATTGACCAACTCAGGGAAGCAGCCACCATGAAGCGACATGGAAAGAAATCAGATGTAAAAGAAATGGAGGGAAAAAAACGACTGGACATGGAATTCAAAACCACGGTTATAGGGTTTTTCAAGAGGCTCCAACAAAAGGTCGAGGCTTACAAGGAAATAAGCAAGACCACAAAGGAAATTAATGAGTCCTACAAGGAAATGAACAAGACCCTCAAGGATATAAATGAGACCTGCAAGGAAATATTCAAGACCAACGTGGAAATGAATGAGTCCTACAAGGAAATGAAGGAGACTCTCAAGGATATAAAGGAGACTCTCAAGGGTATGAAAAAGGACCAACCAGAAATTAAGCATACACTGACTGAAACAAAAAATATTATACAAAGACCTAAAAGTGCTCTGGAGCACCCCAAGAACCAAGTTCAAGATTTGAAATACAAAGAGGGAAAATCCACTTAGCTGAAAAAGCAAGAAACCAAAAGAATCCAAAAAATTGAAGATAGTGTAAGGGGCCTCTGGGACAACCTCAAGCATACCAACATCCGAATTATAGGGGTTCCAGAAAAAGAGAGAGGCCAAGACAATGAAAACCTATTTGAAGAAATAGTGACCGAAAACTTCCCATACCTGGTGAAAGAAATTGACTTAGGAGTCCAAGAAGCACACCGAACCCCAATATATAGGAACCCTAAGAGGACCACACCAAGGCACATCATAATTAAAATGCCAAGAGCAAAAGACAAAGAGAGAATAATAAAAGCAGCACGAGAGAAACAGTTGGTTACCCATAAGGGAGCACCCATACGACTGTCAGCAGATTTCTCAACAGAAACGATGCAGGCCAGACGGGAGTGGCAAGAAATATTCAAAGTGATGAATAGCAAGAATCTACAACCAAGATTAGTCTATCCAGCAAAGCTATCATTCAGAATTGAAGGTCAGATGAAGTGCTTCGCAGATAAGAAAAAGCTAAAGGAGTTCATCACCACCAAACCAACATTATATGAAATGCTGAAAGATATTCTTTAAGAAGAGGAAGAAGAAAAAGGTAAAGATGAAAATTATGAACAACAAATACACATCTATCAACAAATGAACATAAAAATTAAGTGAATTGATAGGCTGTTGATCAGGATAGACTGGTGAATATAACAGAGACATGGACATAGAGAGGGAATGGACTGACCATTCTTGGGGAGAAAAGGGTTGTGGGAAGTGCAGCAAGAGACTGGACAAAAATCTTGCAACAATGGGAGAGGACAGTGGGGAGGGGGAGGTGAGGGTGGAGGGTGGGATAGGTACAGGGTGGAGGGGAGCTATAGGGGAATAAAAAGGGGAAACAATGTAATTAATAAACTGAACAATAAAGATTAAAAAAAAAAGAAACATTTATGAGAGAAATATTGGTCAGCTGCTTCCTGCATACCTCCTACTGGGATGTACCTGCAACCAAGGTACATGTCCTTGACTGGAATCGAACTAGGGACCTTTCAGTCCACAAGCTGATGTTCTATCCACTGAGCCTAACCGGTTACGGCCCCACTGGTTTTTACAGCTAGAATTTATAGGGTCTCCTCTTCCTAGCACTGGAAATGTGGACTGGGAGGTCTGGTGTGAGGCTGGTACTCCTCACTCTGGGGGGTTCTCTGCAGCCTAGATATCCCTTGTGATATTTATGTGGGTATGGGACCAGCCCCTCCTACCAGCCTTTCTGTGGCTGCTCCTTTAGACCCTTAGTTGTAGGACTTCTGTTCAGCTAGCTTTCTGAACAGAAATGGTGTTCTATATGACGGTGGTCCTATAGTTGTAATTCTGATATGGTGTGAGAGGATTCCAGTACTGCATTTACCTACACCATCATCTTGACTGGAAGCCCCCTTTCATTCTTTTAACAAGTTTTTTACAGAGCAAGATTTTTCATTTTATAAGGTCCAATTAGTTGATTTTTCATTGTGCTGTTTTTAAATATAACATGCTTTCCTTATCTCTGTGTCCTGAAAAATTTTCTCCTATAAATTTTTCTGAAAGTCTTAACACTTCACATTTATTTATTTATTTAGTCAGTATATTAAGGAGACACCCATAAATTTCAAGAATTGCTTAATTTCTGATACCCAGTTTTAAGTTTGGGAACATGACTTTTGGTTGCTGTTAATCTTCATCTGAGAACTATTTTTTCATTGCTTTTCAGAGAGAAAGAGAGAAACATCTATGAGAGGCACATACACCGATTGGTTGCCTCCAGCATGCATCCAGATAGGGGGCAGGGATATGGGCCCTTGGCTGGGAACCAAACCCAAGACCCTTCATGCCTAGAGCCAGTGCTCTAATCACTGAAAAACACTGTCCAGGGCAGTACATGACTTTTAAACTATAATGAAGGCTATCCTATCTAATAAAAGAGTAATAAACAAATTGACCATACCTCCAATCAAGCCTCGCCCACAAGCCAATCAGGAGCATATTATGCAAATAAACCCCAACGAAGATGGTTGCAGCAACTGAGAGCAGGAGGGAGGCTTGGGTTTCCCCAGCAATGGAGGAAGCCAAGCTTTCCACCTGCCTTTGCCGACCTAGGCCTCCACTCAATGCTACGAAGTTTCCATTATAGAAGATACATAAACTCAACAGAAATGGTGACAGCCATGAAGCTGGAGAGAGAAGAGGCTAGGGTTGCCAGGGCGATGGAGGAAGTCAAACTTCTGTAGCCCTAGCCTAGGCCTCCACTCTACTCTACAAACTTTGAAACAGAAATGGCTGTCGCCACAGAGCAAGCAGAAGGCTTGGCTCTGCTCTAGGCTACAAAGTTTCAATTGTAGACATAGATTAATCCCAGATCCCAGGGCCTCCACTTGAGTCTCTGGGGGTGTGTGGCTAGCCTGCCAACCACCACAGGCTCCTTGCCCAGGCCGCCCCACACCCCAAGGGAACCCCCACCCTGATCCGGGACCCTTCAGGGCAAAACAGCTGGCCCCTACCCATGCACCAGGCCTCTGTTCTATCTAATAAAAGAGTAATTTGCAGATTGACCATCACTGCAACACACAAGAGGGCTGCCCCCATGTGGTTAAAAATTGTGTTCCTATGTGGAACAATATGGCCAGCAGGGGAGGGCCGTTGGGAGGTTCCAGGCCTGCTGCAAGGGAGGGCCGTTGTGGGTGATCAGAGCAGCAGGGGAGGGCAGTTGGGAGGGACCAGGCCTGCAAGGGAGGACAGTTGGGGGCAAGCAAACCTGCAGGGGGTGGCAATTGGGGTGACCAGGCTGGCAGAGGAGGGGAGTTGGGGCTAACAGGCTGGCAGGGGAGCAGCTAGACATCAGTTAGGCTGGCAGGGTAGTGGTTAAGGGGTGATCAGGCTGGCAGGCAGAAGCAGTTAGGGGCAATCAGGGAGGCAGGCAGGCAAGCAGTTTGGAGTCAGCCGTCCTGGATTGTGAGAAGGATGTCCGATCATACTAGGATCGGGCCTAAACGGGCAGTCAGACATCTCTCGAGGGGTCCTAGATTGGAAAGGGTGCAGGCTGGGCTGAGAGACATCTCCCCGCCTCCCATGCATGAGTTTTGTGTACCGGGCCTCTAGTTTATAATAATTTGTTATACTGTCAGCATTCAATCACAGTTACTTTGAAGCACAAGTTAAATGGTTTAAAGCAGTGGTTGCCAACCTTTCGGACCTCAGGGGCCACAAGTGGTCTGTGGACCACGGGTTGGCGACTTAGGTTTAAAGTAAGCCTGTAACATACCCCAAAAAACAGCTTCATGTCTCGGACATGCAAATTGTCCATGTAAAAGTATCATCGCTCTTAACTTCTAAGTTAGCCTGTACCAAAGTCACTACTCTGAGGCTTATCATGTTGCAAAGAGAAGGTAAAAGTGTAACCAAGGACTGATACAGTTACTATATTTTTAAAAAGATGAAATGGAGAAGGGATTCATAGGTGCAATTCTATAGTGCAATCCCTCAAGAAGCAGCTTATTATAATAAACCCCTTCTTTTGAAAGATATTATTTCTATGACTGATACCCTAGGGTAGATTATATGCCATGCCATCTTCAAATAACAGTTGAGGCAATGGAATAAATGCAGAGTATCACAATGAATCCTACTTAATGCAACTATACAGACTAACACTTCTCTACAAACTAAGTTCTTTGTCTTCTGACTGCTTATTACATTAAGGGTCATAGACCAAAGTCAATTCATATACCTAGCATTTCAGTAAGCTATTCCATGTACATAGCTGAAATTAGTTACAAAGTATGGCCTGTCAAATGCTAGGGAAAATTATTAAAGGTAGTTTTTACAGGTATTAAACTTACCTTGCTCACTGAAGTTATTATAAATACAGGGCAAAGTCAGAGCTTTTATATTTGAGTTTATTCATCATTTAACTGTTAAAGCACTACTATAAGTCGAATATTAAAATAAAAGTAATAGCAAGTGGTAAGTATATTATGATTAGAGGTCTGGTACATGACATTCATGCATGGGGGTGCGTGTCCCTCAGCCCAGCCCACACCCTTTCCAATCTGGGACCCCTCCAGGGATGTCTGACTGCCTGTAGGATCGAGCCTAAACAGGCAGCCGGGCATCCCTCTCACAATCCAGGACTGCCCGCTCCCAATTGCTCACCTGCCTGCCTTTCTGATTGCCCCTAACCCCTTCTGCCTGCCAGCTTGATCACCCCCTAACCACTCCCCTGATAGCCTGATTGATGCCTAACATCCCCTGCCAGCCTGATTTCCCCTAACTGGTCCCCTCCTTCCCACAGGCTTGGTCTCCCCTAACTGCCCTCCCCTGCAGGCCTGGTCACATCTTACTGCCCTCCCCTGCAGGCCTGGCTCCCTCCCCCCAACTGCTCTCTACAGACCTGGGTTCCCCCCAACTACCCTTCCCTGCAGGCCTGGTTGCCCCAACTTCCCTCCTCTGCTAGCCTGGTCACCCCTAATGGCCCTCCCCTATGGGCTTGATCGACCCTAACTGCCCTTCCTTGCAAGCCTGGCCCCTCCCAAATGCCCACTTCTGCTGGCTGTCTTGTGGCAGCTATTTTGTGTCCACATGGGGGCAGCCATCTTTGACCACATGGGAGCAGCCATCTTGTGTGTTGGAGTGATGGTCAATTTGCACATTACTCCTTTATTAGATAGAATAGAGGCCTGGGGCACGGGTTGGCGCCAGCTGGTTTTCCCTGAAGGGTGTCCTCAATCAGGGTGGGGGTTCCTTTAGGGCACGGAGTGGCCTGGGAAAGAGATCTGTGGTGGCTTGCAGGCCAGCCACGCCCTCTGGTGACCTAAGCAGAGGCCCTGGTATCTGGGATTTATTTATCTTCTATAATTGAAACTTTATAGCCTTGAGTGGAGGCCTGGGCTGGCCAGGGTGTGCAGGAAGCTTGGCTTCCTTCATTGCTGGGGAAACACAATCCTCCTGTTGGCTCCATGGCTGAATTCATTTTTGTTAGGATTTATTTATCTTCTATAATTGAAACTTTGTAGCCTTGAGCAGAGGACTGGGCCAGCCAGGGAGATTGGCTTCCTTCATTCCCAGGGAAACCCAAGCCTCCTGCTCACTCTGTGGCTGCAGCCATCTTGGTTGGGTTAATTTGCATACTCCTGATTAACTGGTGGGTGTGACTTGTAGGTGTAGTGGAGGTACGGTCAATTTGCATATTATTCTTTTATTAGATAGTAGTATAGTTCTTAACTCATTCACTACTGCATATAAAATGCCAACAGTGAGTTTTATTCACTGGCCCCTTTAAGAAGTCTGACACTGAACACCACTCCTTTGATAAATTGGCATCCTTTCATTTAGCATGCACCTGATAACTCTGTTTGACAATCAGACCTGGATGAGAGGTGATGACTGTGGTTTGGTTGCCAAGAGTAGCTATGGCTGTTTGTTTTTTTAATATGGAATGCTTTACGAATTTGTGTGTCAGCCTTGCACAGGGGCCTGCTAATCTTCGCTGTATCGTTCCAGTTTTACTATATGTGCTGCCAAAGCGAGCACAGCTGTTGGCTTTTGAAAGGCACACAGTGCTTCCACCAGTTGTATGTCCATACACACAGAAAGGTCATCTCCTTGTCTAGTGAAAACAGCATGCTCCTTCTGATCTAAAACAGTGATATTTCCTGGCTCCAGTCCTGGTTTTTGGTGTCCTTCATCATGGAATGTTATCTTCTGGTCATTTTTTATACCTTTGTCAAATGTGATCTTCTAGAATCTTCTCTCCAACCGTCTTCCTTCCATTGCAGCTTTTGCATAGGTCTTCATTGCATTAGGCCTTGCAATCCATGGCACACAGACTGAATTTGCTAAAGGTCCTATCAGATGAATTCTCATTTGCATCCCAGTACCTCCGAGATTGGGCCAGTACTCTACTGCTTCTTTCTTCTCATCTGGGTCTTCACATCTGTTACAGATCCTACTTGTTTGCTGAGCTAGTTTTCTGGTTGCACCATTATATAAATCTAAGGTTACTGAGAGCTGATGCTTCTTTTTATCTGCATCCTACCTCCTTCTCTAAAGAATATATCAAAGATGTCCATGGGAGAGCCAGAAGTGCCCCCTCTCCACCTTCTTTAATTGCCTGTTCTCCTCCTTTGTCATTTAATTCCCTTTTCTTTGCATCAGAGAACACTTCATAAGCTTGAGAAATCTGTTTAAACTTCTCTTCTTCATTTGGATTCTTATCAGGTAGTACTTCAAGGCCAGTTTCCTGTAAGCCTTTTCAGTTCTTCTTGGGTGGCATTGGGTTTGACTCCCAGAAAATGATAGTAAGTGGTTTCTTTTTACCATTTTTGACAGCCAGTTAGCAGTTCACAGCTGGTGTGGGAGAGTGGGAAAGAGCCCATTGCTGTGTGCAGCTTGGGCAGCCGTGCTCCCATTGAGCATTCGGGAAAGTCCCACCAACATTTTACATTCAAATCTGTGATCCATTTTGAGTTAAATTTCAAATAAGGGGTAAGATTTAGATTATAAGGTTCTTTTTTTTTTTTTTTTTTTTTTTTTGGCTTCTGGATTTCCAGTTGCTTCAGCACTGTTTCTTAGAAAGGCTGCATTTTTCCTCTGTAGAACTGCCTGCATCTTTGTTGCAAATCATCTGGAAATATTTGTGTGGATAGGCATTTTTTCAAATAAGGAAATGTACAAAATAGAAACTAAAAAATCACATGCAATTCCACCCGTCTGAGACAATCTTCTATCTTCTATAATAATAGTGTAATATGCTAATTAGACTGGATGTCCTTCCGGATGACCACCTGGACTAAGCTGGGGCTGCAAGGAAAGCCCAGGTCCTGGGTGGCTGCCGCCAGCTGAGGGAAGTCTGGCTCTTGGGTGCCAAAAGCAAGCCGATGCTGGTAGCCAGGGGAAGGAAGGCCTACTCTTCATGAATTTTGTGCATCAGACCTCTAGTCTATTAATATTTTGTTGGGTTTCTGTCTAGTTTTTCCTTAAGCCTGTGTGTATGTGCATAAGATAATACATTTTTTGTTTTAATAAACAAACTGTTCCTAGCTTTTTGTTCTTTTATTATAAGCAATTTTGTTTTATGTAGCTCTGCTATAATTTATTATTGATGAGATTTTATAGTATTTCCAATTGTTTTTTATAGCATAATGTTCAATGCATAATGAATAGATTCTTAGTTTTAACTTAAGTTAATTTAGACATATTCATCATTTACCTTAAAAAGGACAAAACTCTACTTTTTGTCCACTTTTTAACCTATTTCTGCCAAACATTGCAGTACGTACTAGTACTATGGTCAGCAAACTGCGGCTCGCAAGCCACATGTGGCTCTTCAGCCCCTTGAGTGTGGCTCTTCCACAAAATACCACAGCCTGGGCGAGTTTATTTTGAAGAAGTGACGTTAGAAAAAGTTTAAGTTTAAAAAATTTGGCTCTCAAAAGAAATTTCAGTCGTCGTACTTGTTGATGTTTGGCTCAGTTGACTAATGAGTTTGTCAACCACTGTACTAGTTCATAGTACAGTATTGGGCACTTCAGAGTAGAGTACTTCTTTGAATTGTACAAGGTGAAGAGATTTCAGTGTATGAATTTACAGAGCACAGTTGTTTTCTATGCTTCGGATATCTACCTACCTTGTCTACTTCCTAAGTAGGAGCAAGAATTTGAGGCAGGTTTCTGGAGATTCTATTGTCACAGCTTTAGAAGTTATATATAGCAATAGCATTTACACATCTACCTTGTACTAAGAACTGTTCTAGGCTCTAGGGAGAGGACAAGGAATAAATACTATATGAAGTCCTGCTTCATTATGTTGTAGGCTATAAGTAGCACCAATTTTTTCCTTTTCTTTTTTTTAATATATTTTATTGATTTTTTACAGAGTGGAAGGGAGAGGGATAGAAAGTCAGAAACATCGATGAGAGAAAAACATCGATCAGTTGCCTCTTGCATGCCCCCTGCTGGAGATGTGCCCACAGCCAAGGCACATGCCCCCGACCGGAATCGAACCTGGGACCTTTCAGTCCACAGTCCGACGCTCTATCCACTGAGTCAAACCGGTTTCGGCCCAACTTTTTTCTAGTAAAGGAAGAAACTAAGACATTCTTTTCTTTTGTCAGGATCCATTGTGCCATCGGCCTATTTATTTATTTGTTTGTATTTTATTTTTTTCCCAGGAGAGCTGAATTTTATTGGATGCTTAACTTTTAGTACGAATGCTCTGGTACTACTGACAGCCCTGCAGAAGCTTATCACTGAGTCCCCTCTCTCCACACGTCTGGATAATAAATCTACTTTAGTCAGGTCCTCTTCCTCTTCCCCTTTTAGGATTTTTTTTTTTAATCTTTATTGTTCAGATTACTACAGTTGTTCCTCCCTGCCTACCCCTCCCCTGCCCCGTAGCTCCCCTCCACCTGGTTCCCAACGCCCTCTTTCCTTACCCGACTCCCCCAACGACTGTCCTCATCCATGCATGTATGATTTTATTTTTATTCAGTCTCTTCCCACACCCCTTTCCCCCCAAGGATTGTCAGTTCACTCCCTTTCTATGCCCCCGATTCTATTAAATTCACCTTATTATTCTGTTCATCAGATTTTTTATTCACTTGATATTTAGATTTACTTATTGATAAACATGTATTTGTTGTTCATAATTTTTATCTTTGCCTTTTTCTTCTTTTAAAAAAATATATTTTATTGATTTTTTACAGAGAGGAAGGGAGAATGGAAAGTCAAAAACATCCATGAGAGAGAAAAATCAATCAGCTGCCTCTTGCACAACCCCCACTGGGGATGTGCCCGCAACCAAGGTACATGCCCTTGACCGGAATCGAACCCAGGACTCTTCAGTTCTCAGGCTGACACTCTATCCACTGAGCCAAACTGATTTTACCTTCTTCCTCTTCTTAAAGAATACCTTTCAGCATTTCTTATAATACTGGTTTGGTGTTGATTAATTCCTTTAGCTTTTTCTTGTCTGTGAAGATCTTCTTCTGACCTTCAATTCTGAATGATAGCTTTGCTGGCTAGAATAATCTTGGTTGTAGGTTCTTGCTAGTCATCACTTTGAATATTTCTTGCCACTCCCGTCTGGTCTGCATAGTTTCTATGGAGAAGTCAGCTGACAATCGTATGTATGGGTGCTCCCTTATAGGTAACTAACTGTTTTTCTCTTGCTGCTTTTAATATTCTCTCTTTGTCTTTTGCTCTTGGCATTTTAATTATAATTTGTCTTGGTGTGGTCCTCTTTGGATTCCTTTTGTTTGTGATTCTCTGCGCTTCCTGAACTTTTAAGTCTATTTCTTTCACCAGGTGGGGGAAGTTTTTGATCACTATTTCTTCAAATAGGTTTTCAGTATCTTGCTCTCTTTTTCTGACACCCCAATAATTTGGATGTTGTTATGCTTGAAGTTGTCCCAGAGGCTCCTTACACTATCTTCATATTTTTGGATTCTTTTTGCTTTTCCGGTTGGGTGTTTTTGCTTCTTTGTATTTCAAATCTTTGACTTAATTCTTGTGATCCTCTAGTCTGCTATTGGATCGCTGTATATTATTCTTTATTTCAGTCAGTGTATGCTTAATTTCTAGTTGGTCCTATTTCATATCCTCGAGGGTCTCACTAAATTTATCGGCCTTTTCTAGAAAATTCTTGAAAAACATTACAAGTGTGGTTTTGAACTGTATATCCAGTCATTTGCTTTCCTCCATTTCTATCATTTGTGACCTGTTTCTTTGTCTCTGCATTTTGGCTGCTTCCCTGAGCTAATAGAGTGGTTTTGTGTGCTAAGTCTCCTATAGGGCCCAGTGGCTCAGCCTCCCCAATTACCTGAGGTGGACACTCTTGGTGTACCCCTTTGTGGGCTGTGTGCACACAGTCTTGTTGTAGTTAAACCTTGATTGTTGTTGGTATCACTGGGAGGAATTAACCTCCAGGCCAATTGGCTGTGAGGATCAGCTGTGTCTACAATGGGAGAATTTCTGTGCTGGGACACCCTTTAGTCACATCCTCACAGGAACAACTGTAATTATCTGAGGCAAGACTTGCTTCAGTGGGGCTTTGGTGCTTACTGAGTCTGCCCCCTGAGTATGTCCCTTATGGATCTGAGGAGTTGTAATCAGGATGGTCCTACTCTGACCCCTGGGTATACCGGCTCTTGGATCTCTAAGGAGGTATTAATTTAGCTTCTGCCTGAGGCCACCCAGCAGGAGCTATGGAGAGATCTGCAGATTTCTCTTCTCTGTTTGGGTGGGTTTTGGAGTTGCCCAGATGAGGCTCAGCTATGAAGCAATTCAAGCAGCTATGAGACTTTAGGCCTTCTTTTGGATGTTCTGGGTCTCTGACTGAGCTGCAGTTTGATAGATAAGTTTAGATTTCAAAGGACCAGGCCATTCATATACAAAAGCCTATACGCACAGCTTGGATTGGGCGGAGTCTCAGGGTGGAACAAACAGCTATGGCTTCCTGTCAGCCCTGTCCTATGAGGCCTCTGGGTCTCAGTGTCCCTTGGTAATCGCTGCAAGCACCTCTGAGAGGAAGCCGTCCTTGAGTTCTGCCCCCTGCCAGACAGTCCTGTTTCTCCCCAGAGTCTCTCCCAGAATTGCCTTGGTACCTGTTCTCCGCACCTCCTCTGAGTCTCTCAGTGTGCTTTTCTCTTTCCTTGTAGTTGTAGATTTTCTACTCAGCCAGTCTTTCTTGTTATTATTACTGTTTAAAGTATTACATATTGTAGTACATATATCTCCTTTTTTTCCCATTTACCTTCCCCCAGCCTCCCCTACCCCCTGTCACATGCCCGCATCCCCCCCTCCCCCCCCCCCCCGCCCCCAAGTTTCGTGTGTCTGTTGGTTGGTCCTGGATGATGTCTGTTTTGTCTTTCAGTTGTAGTTTTGAGGTTTTGAGGCCTCTTTATGTAGTTGGCTTTCTGTGTAACTCTCTAAGTGTGTTTCCTTGTTTGGTTGGCTTGGAGTTCTTTTGAAATGATAATTCAAGGGCAAACTTAAAAAAAAAACTGTTCTTTTGTTCACCATATGATGGAATTATTTAAATAAGATCTCTGTTCAATTTGACTATTTTGACTATTTTAATATTTCTTAATAATAATTGAGGTGATTTTTAATAGGATGTGAATACTGTAGTTAATAGGATGGAAAATCAGATCCAAAAAAGGAGTGAGGAACTATGTAACTTTTAAGTAATTTAGCATCATTGCTGTGGTAGAACATTTGATTTAACTAAGCTTCCTGTGAGCCAGTATTCTCATTATCCCAAAAGAAGATACATCACAAGTTCTTTAGAGGAGATAAAAGTTTTTTTTTTAGTGTTTAAATTATAAATGATTTTCAAAATGTCAATTCCCTTATGAAAGAACTGAGTAATGAGTGGATAGTGTTGACAATAATTTAACAGCATATATTCCTTGGCTCTCAGGCTCTTTTTCATAACGATTTTTTAAATTAAAAATAGGATACAGTATACAAGAACTCAGCAAAGATGGATTATATATGACAGTAGGCAACATGCTTCCAAATAATAGATTTTTAAAATACTCTAACTTGATCTAAGGTTAAGTATTTTCAATATCTCTTAACCATTATTCTAGTTTGCACTTTTTCTAGCTGGATAGAAGACAATTTCAAGGTTTTGTTTCCTAATGAAATACTAGCATATCAGAAATCTATTTTGCTTATTGATTCTCTGGAAATCAGTTGAGGAAATCATATGTTTGTTTATTATTGTGTTAAGAAAGTTGAGAAGTATTTACCACTGACTAAAATGTTGTTTCTTCTCTACAAGGGTACTTGTTATTGTAAAGCCTGTCATTTTCCTCAGAGGCAAGTTTAGATCTGCTCCTAACACCTAAATGCAAAAGCTTGACTGAGACCACTAAAAACACCAAAGAATGATACAGGTGTTTTTAGCTTAAGAGATTTTCAAGATTTCAGTTTTTGAAATAAACATTTACATGTCTCTTATGAATAAAATCCTCATAATCCCAGGAAATGTCAAATTTTAAACAGAATGGTGTCCCAGTTTGCTTGACTGAGTTAGCTTTAAAAAAAATCAAAACTCATCAGATAATTGATAGAGGTGACTAAGGGTGAGGTAGTATTCAACACTAAATGTTGGAATTGCATGTTGGAATAAGTGACACTGACACAGATCAGAGATGGTAATGTACAGCCATTCCTTTTTTTCATAATAAGTTAAACATCAAATCTAGTTACTCTTTTTCTTAACAGACTTGATATTTTTCAGAGCAGTTTTATGTTCACAGCAAAATTGAGTGTGTAAGGTACAGAAATTTCCCATATATCCCTTGTTTCCCAACATGCATAGCTTCTCCCATTGCTCATTTAACTCTAGCAAGTGTACCACAATGACAAATAATTATCACCCCAAAGTTAGTGCTTTATTTTAGGGTTCACTCTTGATGTTGTACATCCTATGAGTTTGCACAAATGTATATAATGATAAGTATTTATTATTATGGCATCATAGATAATAGTTTCACTAACCTAAAAATCCTCTGTGCTCTGTCTGTTCATCATCTCCCCACCCCAACTGGAAACCTCTGTTGTGTCCTTAGTTTTGCCTTTTCCAGCGCGTCATATAATTGTAATTATATGTATGTAACCTTTTCAGAATGGCTTTTATTTTTTATTTTTATTTATTTATTTTTTTTACTTTGCAGTATGCATTTAAGATTCCTCCATGTCTTCCTGGCTTGTTAGCTCATTTCTTCTTAGCACTTAACAATCCATCGTATGGATTTACAGTTTATCCATTTGCCTCCTGAAGGACATCTTGGTTGCTTACAAATTTGGGTAATTCTGAATGAAACTGCAATAAACATTCAAGTATAGGTCTTTGCAGAGATATACATTTTTAATTGCTTGATATAAGTACCTAGTAGCATGATTGCTGGATCATATGGTAACAGTATGTTTAATTTCCTAAGAAAGCACCAAACTGTCTTCTAAAGTGGCTCTACCATTTTGCATTCCCACCAGCATTGAGTTTCTTGTGCTCCCCAGCATTTGATGGTATCAGTTACAGACATTGGCCATTCTAATAAATTTATAGTGCTATTTTATTGTTTTATTTCTGATGACATATGATGTGGAACATCTTTTCATGTTTATTTGCCATCTCTATATCTTCTTTGGTGATGTGTTAAGATCTTTGACCAATTTTCAAATTGGATTGTTTCCTAATTGTTGAGATTTCCTAGTTCTTTTTGTATTTTGGATAACAATTATTTATCAGCTGTGTCTTTTGCAAATTATTCTGTCAGTCTGTGGCTTGTCTTACTCTCTTGACATTGTCTTTTTCAGAGCAGAAGTTTGTTGTTTTAGTGAAGTCTTGCCCTTCCTTTCATGGATTGTGCCTTTGACTTTTGTATCTTAAAAATCATCACCCTACCCAGAATCATGTAGGTTTTCTTCCACATTATCTTCTAGGACTTTTATAGTTTTGTGTTTTACATTTAGGCCTGTGATCCATTTTGAGTTTATTTTTTGTGACAGGTATAAAGTTTGTGTCAAGTCATTTTTTTGCACGTGGAGGTCCAGTTCTGACACCATTTGTTGAAAAGACTGTCTTCATTGTATTGCTTTTAGAGCTGAAATATTTTAAAATTACACATGAATTTGTGGTCACCTTTTCTCAGAGAAAGGTATCTGCTGTCGCTTTTTCCAATCATCCATTTTAGTATGTGAATATCTGTATTGAAATTTTAGAAGGGTTATCATTCATAGGCCATGGGGTTTTATTGCAAAGGACTCCCAAATATGTGTGTGTGTGTGTGTGTGTGTGTGTGTGTGTGTGTGTATGTGTGTGTGTGTGTGTTTTCTCAATAGGAATATTGAAAGAGTAATTACTCAGAGGGAAGGTGGGGAAGGGTGGGTGGGTAGAAGATCAACCAAAAAACTTGTATGCATATATGCATAACTCATGGACACAGTGGGGTGGTAAAGGCCTGCGGTGGGGGGCAGGGGCAGGCTAGAAGAGATCATTGTGGGAAAGGGTCATATGTAATACTTTCAACAATAAAGATTAAAAATTTAAAAAATGTAATTAATATGTTGGTCCTTGACATTGAGAATCATGATGTTATGGAACACTGTTATTCTTGGAGTCTTAAAGACTTATCTATGTGTGTGGGTTTTTTTTTTTTTTTTAAGATTTTAAAATTGGTTTTTAGAGAAAGAAAGGAAGGAAGAGGATGAGAGAGGGAGAAACATTGATGTAAATTGGCTGCCTCCTGCACTCTCCCCCCTGGGAATCGTGTCCAAAACTCAAACCTGTGCCATGGAGTCTTAACTGGCAACTCCTTGGTGCCTGGGACGACACCCAACCAACCGAGGCACAACAGCCAGGGGAAGACGTACCTCTTATTTGTCCTTATTTTACCTTTGTTCATATTTCAATGTACAGAAAATACATAACTTTAGAGGGACACCAGAGTTCATTGTTTTAGAATGAACTTGGCACAGAGCACCCAGCAATACTTAGCTGCTCTAACAACATTTCTCACTTCCTCTTTCCACAGAGAATTTTAAAGAAATTTATTTAACAAAAGTACTTTAAGAAAAAAATCAAGGCTAATTACACACATTATATGAATTACTTAAGCCAACAGGATTTTAGGATAGTATAGGTGCAGAGTTTCTACAATAGGACTTGCTGTAGTTAAGATATGAGACCTTGGAGCCAGTAATGATGAACTCAGGAGCTCAACTGGGCCACCTTCCCGATACAGGTTTCCCCACTATCTAAAAGCAGAGTGTTTCTATGAAACCTTTGGCAAGCCTAAATGGCATAAAGCAATTGTCATTGATTTATACAGGGAAATTTTTATTCCCTGCCTCCCCAAATAACCTACCAAATCATACCAAATAATACAAAAAAACCTTTGTTTTATTTACCATGATTGAACTATTTAGTTACATCCCGTTTTACACTATATCTAATTCCCTTTCAAACTCTCTTAGGCTTTTCTGAAACCTTAGGACACATCTTACTAACAGATACACATACTAAATCAAGATACAGTACATATGCTTACAGTCACAATTCAAAGGTGCACTAGATTGATTCTGAGTGTATTTCCCCAGGAAGAAGCTTGGTGGCGCCACTCCCACTGCTTGGTATGTGCTGCCTCTATAATGGCTCACTGCAAAACAAATGCTCAACACTTATTTTTGCTTTTCACCTTTTTACAATTTAATAAATCTTTATTGTTCGGATTATTACAATTCTTCCTCTTTTTCCCCCCCATTGCTTCCCTTCACCCAGTTTCCATCCCACCCTCTGCCCTTACCCGCCCCCCACTGTCCTCATCCATAGGTGTATAATTTTTGTCCAGTCTCTTCCATACCTCCACTCCCTTTCCCCCAATAATTGTTAGTCCACTATCTATGCTCCTGATTCTATTATATTCACCAGTTTATTCTGTTCATCAGATTTTTAATTCACTTTATTTTTAGATTCACTTGCAGATAGATATGTATTTGTTGTTAATAGTTTTTATCTTTACCTTTTTCTTCTTCCTCTTCTTAAAAAATACCTTTCAGCATTTCATATAATATGGGTTTGGTGTTGATTAACTCCTTTAGCTTTTTCTTATCTGCGAAGCACTTTATCTGATCTTCAATTCTGAATGATAGCTTTGCTGGATAGAGTAATCTTAGTTGTAGGTTCTTGCTTTTCATCACTTTGAATATTTCTTGCCACTCCCATCTGGCCTGCATAGTTTCTGTTGAGAAATCAGCTGACAGTCGTATGGGTGCTCCCTTATAGATAACTGTTTTTCTCTTGCTGCTTTTAATATTCTCTCTTTGTTTTTTGCTCTTGGCATTTTAATTATGATGTGTCTTGGTGTGGTCCTCTTTAGATTCTTATATTTTGGGGTTCTTGGACTTTTAAGTCAATTTCTTTCACCAGGTGGGGAAGTTTTCAGTCATTATTTCTTAAGTAGGTTTTCATTATCTTGCTCTCTCTCTTTTTCTGGCACCCCTATAATTCAGATGTTGGTATGCTTGAGGTTGTCCCAGAGGCCCCTTACACTATCTTCAATTTTTTGGATTCTTTTGGCTTCTTGCTTTTCTGGCTGAGTGGATTTTGCCTCTTTGTATTTCAAATCTTTGACTTGGTTCTTGCAGTCCTCTAGACTGCTTTTAGGTCTTTGTGTAATATTTTTATTTCAGTCAGTGTATGCTTAATTTCTAGTTGGTCCTTTTCATATCCTCATAGGTCTCGTTCATTTCCTCGTAGGTCTTGTTCATTACCACATAGGTCTCATTCATTTCCTTGTAGGTCTCATTAAGTTCATTGGCCTTTTCTAGGGGGCCTCTTGAAAACCCTTATTACTGTGGTTTTGAACTCAACGTCCAGTCGTCTTTTTTCCTCCATTTCTTTCACATCTGATTTCTTTCCATTTCTCTGCATTGTGGCCGCTTTCCTGAGTTGGTCGATTAGCTTTGTGTGGTAGATGTCCACTAAGGGACAGTGACTCAGCCTCCCCAGTTACCTGAGGTGGATACTCTTGCTGCAGCCCTTTATGGGTTGCACAGTCTTGTTGAAGTTAAGCCTAGATTATTGTTGTTAGTACTAGGAGGGTTTGACCTCCATGCCAATTGGCTGTGAGGGTCAGCTGTGTTCAGGTTGGATGGGCGGAGTCTCCAGGCTGAGCAGGCAGTGTCAGCTCCACCCTGTGCGGCACCTGGGTCTCTGTGCCTGGTGATAATGGCTGCACGCACCTCTGAGAGAAAGCCGCTGCCGATCTCCACCCGCTGCCAGACAACTCAGCCTCTCCCCAAATGAGTTTGCACACCCAAAGTCTTGTCCAATGTTGTAAAACAATGCAGTCTGGTGGTCTCCCAAACGAGGGAGCAAGTCACAAGTCCTCTCTGTGCACTCGCGCACCTCTGCTGCTTCCAAGTCCACAAGCTCGCAGACCGCCGCCGCGCCTGGGTTTCAGCATGCTTCCTCACTGTCCAGTTTCACCCCGTATGAGTGTGGGTTCCCCAGACCTCGTCCAGAACTGGGGAATCAGTGCAGTGGGATGCCTTTGTCTCCCTCCCCATTGGAGAAAACCAGTCGGATTTGCAGCCGCCCTCCCTATCCGCTGGGGCTCGTGCACGGCTCCAAACGTCTGACTCCGCATGTATCTTCAACACTGCCCTCCGCCGCTCCTCTGAGTCACAGTGTCCTATCTTTACTTTGATTTGTGGAATTTTCACTCAGCCAGCTTTCTGGTGATTCTGGATGATGCTTGTTCTGTCGTTAAGTTGTAGTTTTGAAATTGCTGTGTTGGGCAGCAAGATAGGTGTTCACCTATGCTGCCATCTTGGTTCCTCTGACTTCCCTAGTTTACTAAGATTTTTTCAAGAATGTTAGATCCCTTTTGGCAGTTTCAAGAAGATTCCTGTACCCCCACCCTTTTTTCTATTTGTATGATGTACTGTTAATAGATTTTTCTCATGTTTATTCATCTTGGCATTCCTAGAATTTATTCTCCTTAGTCGTGTGTGGTATTATTACTACATTTGAGTTTCTCCTCAAATCTATACAAATGGTATTTATGTTAACTTATGGATATTTGATACGTGCTGATATTTGAATTATGTTGAATTTGTATCATGAACATAATGAGTCCTGAGTTTTGTGATTAAATTCTATTCCTTGAAAGTTTGCAAGTGACAGTACCCAGTGATTGGGACCGGCACTAGGCATTGACAGTGAGTGCAAGCAGTGGCTCCAGTGCCAGCCGTGGTTGCAAGTGGGGCTGGTGCTGGCAGTGGATGTGAGCAGCGGCTGCTAGCACTGATTGCCCCTCAAGGAGCAGGAGGGGTGGAGAAGCCCTGAGGGGCGATCAGGGCCAGCACCCGCTGCCAGCGCTGAGCGATTGGGGCCGGCACTGGGTGCCAGCAACGGGTGCCAGCGGCAGCAGCAGGTGCAAGCGCTGGGTGGGACTGTGGTGCGCAGGAGCAAAGAATTTTCAGTAACCACCAGAGCCTCTCTCCGATGACAGTGATCAGAGCTCCACCTGAGTCTAGTGCCTCTCTTCCCTCCTCCCCCCGTTCACCTGCTCCACCATCCCCCTGTGCCCGACACCTGCCATATTCTGCACTCTGCTGCCTGCTGCCAACACCCACCGTGTTCCACGCATGCCCTCTGGTGGTCAGCGCACATCTTAGTGACTGGTTGTTCAGTTGTTCTGCCATTTGGTCTATTTGTGTATTATCCTTTTATTATATTGGATAGTGGAATGAAAAAATTGTTTTCTGTAAAAATAGGCCCTCTTCTACAAATTATGTCATTCTTCTGAAACTGACATGGAGAAGATTTTTGAAGACTTCCCTTCCACCTTTAGCAATTTTCCTTCTAATAAAGGATCTTGAGTTTGAGGATGGGGGAAGGTAGAAGTGGGGGAATAAACTTGCGTTTTATATCTGACTAGAGGCCTGGTGCACGACATTCGTGAATTGGGGTGGGGACTCCTCAGCCTGGCTTCTGGCTGAGTGGTGCTCCCCCTGTGGTAGTGCACTGACCACCAGAGGGCAGCTCCTGCATTGAGTGTCTACTCCCTGGTGGTCAGTCCACATCATAGTGACTGGTCATTCTGCCATTCGGTCGATTTGCATATTAGGGTTTTATTATATATCTCCTAAATCAGAATCTCTTAGAAGGTGTGGTAATATAAAATACTCTACATGAATTTTATTCAGTTAGTTCCACCATTGCACCCCAGGTTTCTGTTTTCCTCCTCATGAGCAGCTTTTTTATTGGTGAGAGATTTTGCTAGAACTGTGTGAATTGTTGCCTAAATTGCTTTATAAAAAAATTTCAATGGGCTCTTCTCTTTCTTTAACTAGATTACTCCCACCTGTCTACAGATCCATTGTGACTCATTCTAGTCTTACTGCTGCCCTATTTTTCTAATGTCCTCCTAGCCAAACAGCCTGAGTTGTCTATATTTGTTATGTCAAGTTATGCTGTTCTTATTTCTTGAATCCCCTCCAAACAGTTTGGTCTCCATCACTCCACAAGAAGTGATCTTGTCAAGATAATACCTTTGTATTACTATATGTAGTAATTCTCATTAATATACTAATAGCTGATAACTTCTTGAAAATATCTTTTTCTATCGACATTTATGCTCTTGATGCTTTCATCTAATTTTATTGTTTTAAATGTCATCTCTAAGCAGATGACTTCCAAATTTATATCCTCAGCTTGGCTTTCCTTCATCTCTGAACACCCATATCCAACTGTCCACTCAGAAGCCCACTAAGACATCTATCAGGTGTTTTACACTAATGTTTCAAAGCACAAGCCCCTCATCTCTCTTCTCTCTATCATGCTCCTTCCATGGTCTTAGTCCATCTCATTTTTATTGGCAGTTCCATTCTACCAGGCTTTCATATATATGGGAATGTGTAGAATGACAAATTTAGTGGCCATTCTTTATTTGCTACATACAAAGGTATTGTTTGTGGTATGTACTATCTGTAGAATTTGTGGAGAAGACTAAACAACTCAGTAGTCCTAAAAACTACTTAGTATAGAGACAAATACTCTGTTACATTAGAGTGATTCTGTAAAACTTCGAAACACATTTGTTAATATCACTGAATTTTTAAGAAAGATTATTTATGATGTATATGCTTTTTAATGTGATTGTTTTGGATTTCAGGTTATCTCACTTTGGAATATGTTGGTTACAGGTATAGAAAATTTAGCCATGTTTTGAGCAAATAGAAATTTTGTTTTTTTTCTTTTGCAAACTAAGAAATCCAGAATTAGATAGTAGTTAGCATTGCTTCAGCTAATTTTAAAAGCAGTGCTATTAGAGACTCCACAGCTGGTTATGTGGTTTCACACTGTCAGCTTTATTGCTTTGGTGTTAATCCTCTTGCTTGTTTACTTTTATGGTAGACATTATATTCACATCCAGTCTTGAATATGGAAAGCAAATTAAAAAAAAATTTTTTTAGAACCCACCCTCCTCATTCCACCCCCAAAGCAGACTTCTGCATATATGTCATTGGTTTTAATTGTTATCCATTTCCTTTCCAGCCTTGAAAAGCTTAAAAGTGGGTATTTAGTGGGCTCCATTACCAGCCTGAGAGAAGAAAAATTCTGGAAAGGAGAAATAGAATCTGATAAGGAATTAATATCTTCTGCCACATAAAACTATCAAAAACTACTAAATTTCTATGTAATTGGTGATTAGTGTTTATTTGCTTAGAAAAACTTGATAATTTCTCATTAAGTTCATATAAATGGGATTTTAATGGTAGATTGTGAGATATTTGTTGATATTGAGCAGGGCTCTAGTTAGCTTACAAATGAATTAAGAATAATCCTATGACTGATTGAAAAGTTAGCCATTTAGCCTTAACTGGTTTGGCTCAGTGGATAGTGTCGGCCTGCAGACTGAGTTCGATTCTGGTCAAGGGCATGTACCGTGGTTTTAGGCACATTTCCAGTAGGAGGTGTGCAGGAGGCAGCTAATTGATGTTTCTAACTCTTTATCCCACTCCCTTCCACTCTGTCAAAAATCAGTAAAATATACTTAAAAAAGGAAAAGTTATCCATTTATTTGGAAGTTAGCAAGTTTGCATGTGTCAGTTTACACTGGTGGATTTTTGAGAATTTTAATTTACATTTTGAGGTAAATAAATTTAAAAAGATGCTCCTTAGAGTTATAAAGATCTAATTTTTGTGTTAATTTTTTTGTTTGTTTTCATAGAATGTTGGCTCAATTAAGAAACAGCAGGGAGATAAATTCAGCCAACTGGTAAGTGGCTTTAATTTTTGTTGTTGTTATAAAGTGTTTTGGGAGAAGAAAAAGAAAGTGTTTCTGGCTTATTATTATGCTTTTTTTCCCCCCTTGGATCGTTGCTCTTTATTTGATGAGAAAAATTTTTTCATCTACCATGTTAAGTCTGACTTATGAAGTGACTCTTGCTTATCACAACACTAAAATTCTAATTAGTAGTCTCCGTGTTGATCACTTCCTGTTCAGACCAGGCAAGGCTTTCTCTCTTTGGTTTGCTTTCTTAAAATATTGTCGAAGGGAGGATCTCTTTGGGTGTTGTCACTCACTTATTTCCTCCTCTCCCCTCAATAATTAAGGCTCCCTCATTTTTAAGTCAGTAGTATTTAGTCTGCTGAATTAGGTTCATTTTGTATTGGTTCAAGGCCCACTGTATTAATCTGAAGTCTAAACTGTTCTCTTTATAGCCTCTGTTCACAGAAAGTTTTCATTTGAGATATAAACTCTTTTTGTAGCTTCATAGAGCTATGCATCCAATTCCTTTTCTGAGTTAATTGTCTCTTCTGACTTCTGTAGTTTCTGAACATCTGTCTGCAACATGCTCTATTCATGATTTGCAATACAGAAAAATTTGGAAGTTGTCTTAACCTTCGTTAACTATTACTTTGAAGGTGCACAAATAGTGGTGGACTGAGACTTGACTTGTGGTGGTGAACACACATACAGTGTACAGATGATGTGTTGTACACTTATACACCTGAAACTTGTATAATTTTGTTAATCAGTGTCATTCCAATAAATGCAATTAAAAAAACAATTACTCTGCCCTGTAAATTGCCTCATACCTCAAGTGATGTACACACATAATATCTAAAACAACTTTTTAAACTCACATATATCTATCTATATATAAAAGCTCAAGTGACTGTTACAACCGGTTGACTGATGACATGCACTGACTACCAGGGGGCAGACACTCAATGCAGGAGCTGCCCTCTGGTAGTCAGTGGGCTCCCACAGCCAGCCTCCTGTGGCTGGGCAACCTTCTGCGGTCCCTCCCCCTTCTCTTGCTGCAATTTCTCCCCCTAGCCGGCCAGCCCCGATTGGCTCTGATCACCAGCCAGGACAAGGGACCCCACCCATGCATGAATTTGTGCACTGGGCCTCTAGTTTAATAATAACATTCCATGTCCTTTATTCTCAGAAATTATACTCAGAAATCCATTATGATTTCTGGAAAATGGACTTTTAGGCCATTATTTTTCAAGTTCATGGCTACTATCATATTATATAAATGTAGAGTCCTGGTGCATGAAAATTCATGCACTGGAGGAGGCGACCCTCAGCCCGGTCTGCCCCCTCTCTCAGTCCAGGAGCCCTCAGGAGCAGGACGCGACCCAGCAGTCAGGGGAAGGCAATGCTCCATCACACTTGGGCAGCTGAGCAGCTGCCATCCGAGGCTTGCCTTCATCTAGGGCTGCTGGGGAGCTAAAGGAACTAGGGGACTCTGGAGGCAGGCATGTGGGGCGGGCTGGGTCTTCTACTTCAGCAGGGCTAAGGGGACTGGGCACCACCCTCTTTGGGGGTGTCTTAGTCAATTAGCATAGTCCCTCCTTATTGCCTGGAGGCACTGCCATCTTTGAGGGCAGAGCAGTCAATTAGTATATTCCCTCCTTATTGACTGTGGACTCTGCCATCTTTGCAATGGCGTGAGGATCAGTTAGCATATTTTCTTTTTATTAGATAGGATAAAGTAGTTACAATATGACGAACCAGAATAATAAGAGACATCTCACCATAGTTGTCCCATAGAACTTTAGCTATAGAAATGGCCTGTATCTTCTCTTAGTATAATAGTCATAGCCGCTTGTGGCTACTGAGCATTTAAAAAGTGCTTAGTGGAAATAAGAAACTAGATTTTAAATTGTATTTGGTTTAACTTGAATTTTAAGATTAAAATGCAACATGGTCTAGTGGTTACTGTATTGTATTGGGCAAAAATGAGATGGTTTTCCATTGGGTTTATGCCTTGCTTCTTTATCAGTTAGTCTTAGCATCTCTTGAACAAAATATTTTGTCTTTATTTTTTGGAATCTTTCTTATCTTATAAACATGTAAGTACAAACTAGATTCCCCTTTTGCAATTAAATTTTTACTAGATCAATAGAATTGCTTAGCCCTAATTGGTTTGGCTCATTGGATAGAGCATCAGCATGTAGACTGAAGGGTCTCAGGTTTGATTCCAGTCAAGGGTGTGTACCTTGGTTTTGGGCACTCCCTCAGTAGGGAGTGTGCAGGAGTTAGCTGATCGATGTTTCTCTCTCATCCATGTTTCTAATTCTATCCCTCTCCCTTCCTCTCTGTAAAATATATTAAAAAATAATAAAATTACTTATTCTTATTAGTAACCCTCTTCATATAAACACTAAAGGCCAGTGCATGAAAATTCATGCACTGGAGGGAGGGTTCCTCAGACTAGCCTGCCCCCTCTCACAGTCCAGGAGTCCTCGGGGGCGGAAGGTGACCCAGCAATCAGGGGAAGGTGACACCCCATCACACCTCTGCTGCTGCCACTGCTGGCAGCGCAAGCCTCAGCCGGCCCTGGTTATCTGAGCCTCAGGCCGGCCCTGGGGAGCTGGGGGGTTGAGGGGACTGTGTGCTGCCATCTTTGATGGTGTGGCAGTCAGTTAGCATATTTCCTCCTCATTAACTGTGGGCACAGTCATCTTCACAATGGCATGAGGGTTATTAGATAGCATAGCTTGTTAATAGCATTCAGTAAACTTTACTGAATATTTGTTGACAAGATTTTTATTACTCTTTTTATTTAGTATAATTGACATTAATTTCAGGTGTAGAATGTAATGATTTGATATTTTGTATATATTGCAAAATGATCACCACAATAAAGTTAATATCCATCACCACACATAGTTACAAATACTTTTTCCTGCAGTGAAAACTTTTAAGATCTATTCTCTTAGCAACTTTAAAATATGCAGTACAGTATTATTAATTACAGTTATGATCCCCATGAGACAGATTTTATAGAAACATTTGATGTTTGATATCATAGTATATGGGAACAAAAAATTTTCCTTAACTATCTCTGGGTCCCGGGCTGCATCTGAAAATTAAACTAACAAAGACAGATTAGCAGGAGAAAAGCATACACATTTATTTAATACTAGAGGCCCAATGCATGAAATTGTTACAAGGGGCTCGGCCCTCACAGTCCCGACTTCATTCTGAAGGTAGTCTAGATGGTCGTTCTACTCTTCGGCCATCCAGTCTAATTAGCTTATATTTCACTTTTATTATTATAGATAAGTTATAAATGATATGTGAGTCTTCATATAGAAACAAAGACCCAAAGAAACTGTTAAAACTGAGTTTTATTGTATGTTTTTAAGAGAGAGAAATGGGAAGTGGAGAGAGAGACAGACAGATAGACAGACATGAGTTTGTTGTTCCACTTATTCATGCATTCATTGCCTCTTGTATGTGCCCTGATTGGACATTGAACTTGAAAATAATGGGATGACACGCTAACCAAATGAGCTACGTGGCCAGGGCCAGAATTTAATTTGAAATGTAATATATATATATAAACTAGGGGCCTGGTGCATGAAATTCGTGCACTGGGGGTGGATGGTCCCTCAACCCGACCACACCCTCTCATATACTGGGAGCCCTCAGGGATGTCCATCTGATGGCTCACTCCCAGCCTGCCCAAGGCCTAAAGTCTCTGGGGAGGCTTTAGGCCTTGGGCACCCAGCCATCACCCTGCTCAGCTCAGCCCTCGCTGCCTGCAACCACCCAGCCCTGGGGGCCGGGCGCTCCCTGCCGCCGCCACCACTGCTGCTGCCACTGCCGCTTCCCCTCACAGCACATGGGGGCTGGGCGCTCACCACCACCACCACCGTTTTATCTCCACCCCCAGGGCCCTGCCCTTGCGCCACTTGGCCCGCCCCTGCTCCTGATTGGCTGGTAGCATAGCCAATCAGGAGCGAAAGTATAGTCAAAGTTGCATGTTTCTCTTATATAATATATGTTAAATGTATTTCATTGAATGTAGGTGAGGAGTTATTTATCTGTGAAACATAAATTGTGATAAATCCATAATTTGTTTTGAGAAGTTGTTTAATATATGTTTTTTTCTTTATTTTGTTAATATTGTATGTTTTAACTAAATTTATTGTTATTTGAATATTGCAGTGTCTAAAAATGACTACAAAACGAAGTTTGTTTGTGCGGTTGGTACCCTGCCGATGTCTTCGAGGGGAGGAGGAGACTGTCACTACTCTTGATTATTCTCATTGCAGTTTGGAACAGGTTCCCAAAGAGATTTTTACTTTTGAAAAAACTTTGGAGGAGCTCTATTTAGATGCTAATCAGATTGAAGAGCTTCCAAAGGTATGTTAATACTGTCTTTAAAGGATTGCCTTGTTATTTTTATACCTAGAAATATGATATTCCCAATGTTGCTATAATGCTGCAGATGTTTAAGGTATCCCCTAAAAATATATCACACAATAATTATAAAGGCAGTGTTTATTAAAGTATATTTCATTTTCAAAATTGAGCTCAGCTATTGAAGTGTGTATACTTTTTTGGGGACATCCTGTATTTGTGTGCACTGTTTCCATTTTTTAAAATTTAATTTTCTCTTAGGGTATGCTGCACTAAATACACACACACACACACACACACACACACACACACACACACGTTCCTCAGTCAAGGAAATACTTAGAGGAAAGGAGAGGTAGGTAGGTGGGTGGGTGAGTGGATGGATGGATAGATGGACAGACAGACGGATGGATGGATGTGAGAGAGAAACATTGATCACTTGCCTTCCATATGCTCCACAACTAGGGATCAGACCTGCAACCTAGATATGGCCCCTGACCAGGAATTGAACCAGCAACTTTTGATGCACTGGATGATACTCAACCAACTGAGCAACTCCAGCCAAGCCCAACCATTTTTAAAATAGAATTTTTAACCTCTGTCTCATGTTAACTGCTTGAGTAGTTGTGTAAATAACTTAACATTTTGTATTTAGTTCCAGTTTTGTTATAGCCACGAAGATAGATAAGACTTCACAATTACTGCAGCCAATAGATTTAACTAGACAAAGAATTGAAGTTAATTTTCTTCTGGTTTTATAAAACATTGATCCTGCATTATTATCATTGGAGATAAATTGGCGTGTTTTTTTTGTTTGTTTGTTACATTTTAATTTAGTTATTAAACAGCTTTTTAGAGATAGCATTCTTTTTACCTCATTTCAGTTTGTTTGGGAAGGTTTTGGAGGACTTAATATTTGTGAAATGTAGAAGAAGTTGGATTGTTGCCATGAAACATCTCATCTTATCTACTTGATTAAAATTTTTTGTGACTACTTTTCCCCCTTAAATCTTAATCCCTCTTTATTCTTTACTCAATTTCTTCTTCTTTTTTAAATGGAAAGCTGTAATAGCTTTAATTTAATTGTTAGAACCATTTGCCACCCAAACAATAGTACTTTTCTAACTGGGTAGACACATGAATAGCTTAAAAGTCAATTTAATGTGTGTGCATTTCCAAATAATAAGCTATGATTTTACTGGCAAATTTAGAAAATAAAAACATAGCACACCCAGTTAAACAATTTGCAAATAAATAATAAATAATTTTTCAGTATAAGTGTCTTGTGCAATATATGACATACTTTTACTAAAAAGTTGTTTACCTGAGACCTAATTTAATCAGGCATTCTATATTTTATCAGCAATGCTAACTTTAATGGAATAGAAAATAGAGTCTTCTGTAAGTATCCATTATTACATGAAAAAATTTTAGGTTGGTGTTTCTGTGTATATACCTCCTGGATGGCAGTTTTGAAAAAGGCTTATATTTCAGTGGCCATTAGTAAAACAGAATATTTTAAAATCCAGTGCCATTCTGGGTTGTCTTTTAAAGAAATCCATATATAATTATGGGTAAAATATTAAAGGTTGTGAGTTGCCTGGCTGGTGTGACTCAATGGTTGAGTGTCACCCCATGAGTCAGGTGGTTTGGTTCCGGTCAGGGCACATGGCAGGTTTGCCGTCTCAATCCCCAGTGTGCATGAGTTAACTGATAGATTATTCTCTCTCATCATTGATGTTTCTCTCCCTCTCCCTTCCTCTCTGAAATCAATATAGCTTTTTTTTAAAAAAAAAGGTGGGTTGCATGTTTATGAATTATTTCCCTATGTTGTGATCAAGTGCTGTGTAACGTACTTTTCCCATGTTGTTCTTCAGCAAATAATTTATCTATCTTAGCTAGTTCTCCTAGAGAATGTTGAAGGCTAAGATTAGTTTCTTTATCTAACCACCACCTGTGGGATAGTCAATCTAGGGATTGTTGAAAAGAGAGAGGCTTGTTATGATAGTGCAAATAACTGAATCACTTATACCTACCATTTTTCATTTTTTGGAAGAATGCCCTTCTTAAATAGAGCTTATTCATAATGCCATTTTGACAACAGCTTTTCTTTTGTTTTGTTTTTCTAAAAGACTTTACTTTGTTACAACAGTTTTAGAGTCACAACAATATTAACAGGAAGGTATACAGGTTTCCCATATACCTACTCTATCCTCACAGATGCCTCCACTATTACCAACATTTCCCACAAAAATGGTACATTTGTTTTAATTGAGGAGTCTACGTTGAAAAATCATAATCAACTAAAGTCTATAGTTTACATTAGGTTTCACTCTTAATGTTATACATTTTATGGGTTTGGACAAATGTATAATGAATGACATATATCCATTATTATGGTGTCATACACTTGCACTCTGCCCTAAAAATCTGTGCACAATACAGGTGTTTGTTTTGGTTTTTTTGCATGGAACTTAGAAGTGGCCCACTTGTTGCTTTCGGTGAATATATTTTTAGGCCACATTTAATTGTGATTTTAGCATAACAATATATTTGTTCCATACTTATTTTGTCCTCCCATACCAGAATTCTATATTTTGAATGAATTTTGTTGATTGGACTTATTTAAATTTAATTAATGTAAACTTTCATTTTTAGAATAAGGGTGCTTGAAATACAAGCTCCAAAATTTACAATATTTTGTAGCCACTTATTTTTTACTACCTCAATAGGGAATACAATCATATTCTCTTAGTGTATTTTGCTCAAGGTAGAAGTGTGAGGATGTAAATCATTTTGAGTAGGTTGATTGTGTTCAGATTCATAAGCATAAAACAATAAGATACCTTTCTTGGTATTTGTATAGGTATAACTGATTCACTTTTAATAATACTGTTTACTTGTATAAAGGTTAAATGAAAAATTAAGGAAACAAGAAATGAACAAAGTCCTTTCTTCCCTTGTTTCAATAGCAACTTTTTAACTGTCAATCTCTACAAAAACTGAGTTTGCCAGACAATGATTTAACAACGTTACCAGCATCTATTGCAAATCTCATTAATCTCAGGGAACTGGATGTCAGCAAGAATGGTAAGATTCCCTGCCCGCCACCCCTAAATTTTTGTACTTGTGAGCACATTATATTATTAAGATTATTATGTGTTTTAACAAATAAAAATACAAAATTGAAAAGTCATTACAATGTATTATTGTTTTAGTTTTCATATATATAAAATTTATATAACTGACCTATGAGAGCTTAAAGCAAGGTAGAGAATAAACATAAAAAAAATTAGCCTGGCTCAGTGGTTGAATATCCACTTATGAACCAGGAAGCATATGCCAGGGTTTGTGGGCTTTATCCCCAGTGGCAGGTGTGCAGGAGGCAGCTGATCAGTGATTCTTTTCATCATTGATGTTTCTCTCTCTCTCTCTCACTCTCCCTTGCTATCTGAAATAAATAAAATACATTTTTTAAAAAAGTGTAAGAAGATTAAAATGTCCTTTTAGTTTAAATGCTGGGATACATGTATGTACATATCCATATATCCTTAAATTTATATATTTATTTATATTCATTGCCCTGTTGTTTGTAATGATGAGAAACTAATAACAACTGTGTCTATTGTTGATTACAAAGTCACAACAATATTAACAGGAAGGTATATATTCATAAGAATGAATGTAATGTAGCTCCGTCATTACTGACGTGATTTAGGATAAAGGGAAAAAATTGTGCAACATTATATATGAATTGAACCTGAACAAATTATTTAATTTACTAGAGGCCCGGTGCGCAAAATTTGTGCACAGGGAAGGGATGTTTCTCTCAGCCCAGCCTGTACCCTCTCCAATCTAGGACTCCACAAGGGATGTCTGACTGCCCAGTTAAGCCGTAAACAGGCAGTCGGACATCCCTCTCACAGTCCAGGACTCCTGGCAACCAACTGCTTGCCTGTCTGCCTTCCTGATTGCCCCTAACTGCTTCTGCCTGTCAGCCTTTTTACTCCCTAACCACTGACCTGCCACCCTGATTGATGCCTAATTGCTCCCCTGCCAGCCTGTTTGCCCCTAATTGCCCTTCTCTGCAGGCCTGGTCACCCCTAACTGCCTGACCTGGTAGGTCTGGTCCCCCCAAACTATTCTCTCCTGCAGGCCTGGGTCCCCCCCCACCTGCCCTTCCCTGCAGGCCTGGTCACCCACAACTTCCCTACTCTGCCAGCCTGGTCACCCGTAACTGCCTTCCCCTGCAGGCCTTCATTGCTCCCAACTGCCCTCCCTTGCAGGCCTGGTCCCTCCCAACTGCCCTCCCCTGTTGGCCATCGTGTGACAGCCATCTTGTGTCCACATGGGATCAGTCATCTTTGACCATCTGGGGGCAGTCATCTGGAGTGACAGCCAATTTGCATATTATTCTTTTATTAGGAGGATTAGATAGGATAGAGGCCTGGTGCATCAGTGGGGGCTGAAGTGATGGTCAATTTGCATATTATTCTTTTATTAGATACTAGTGGCCCGGTGCATGAAATTCATGCACGGGGGAGGGGTGGTGGGGGTTCCCTCAGCCCACCCTGCACCCTCTCCAACCTGGGACCCCTTGAGGGATGTCCGACTGCCCGTTAGGCCCGATCCCGGTAGGATTGGGCCTAAACGGGCAGTCGGACATCCTTCTCACAATCCAGGACTGCTGGCTCCAAACTGCTCACCTGCCTGCCTCCCTGATTGTCCCTGACTGCTTCTGCCTGCCAGCCTGATCACCCCCTAAGCACTACCCTGCCAGCCTAATTGATGTCTAACTGCTGCCTTGCCAGCCTGTTTGCCCCCAACTTCCCTCCTCTGCCAACCTGGTCAACCCTAACTGCCCTCCCCTGCAGGCTTGATTGCCCCCAACTGCCTTCCCTTGCAGGCCTGGTCCTTCCCAACTGCCATCCCCACAACTTCCCTCCCATGCAAGCCTAGAACCTCCCAACTGCCCTCCCCTGCTGGACATCTTGTGATGGTCATCTTGTGTCCATATGGGGACAGAATCTTTGACCACATGGGGGCAGCCCTCTTGTGTGTTGTAGTGATGATCAATCTGCGAATTACTCTTTTATTAGATAGGATTCAAATTTTAGTGGCCATGAAGTTTTGTTGGGACACAGCCATCCCGTCTTTTGAGCTTTGTATGCTAGCATTGCAGAAGTTGAGTATTGGAGGCCATGTGTAGCCCACAAAAATTGAGCCGCTCTCTGGCTCCTTAAGGCAATAGCATTTGGCCCCTACCCTAGATAAATTCTGGGGTGTTATTATGTGAAATGTGCATACTGTAAAATATAGGCTTATAAAATGGAAACATTTTACTTCAGTGTTCATAGTCATTTAAAAGGGCACTTTTATTTGTAGCAAATTCAGTTTTCATGGGATTTGTAGAGCCCAATGCTGGGAAGCGGACGGACTCCGTGCCGTGCGCAGGCAGTCCCAGCACTGTGCACGGCACCCACTCCAGGCTTGGGGTGTGGGGCCCATGCTGGTTAGGGAAGCCCAAAGCCAGGCTCCACGTGGCCCCCGCAGTAAGAGTCCTCCAGTGAGGGCCTTTCTTGGTGGTGGCCGTGGGACCTCTCTCCTGTGGTCCAGGGTCACCCGTCCACAAAGCCTAGCAGTGCGGCCCTTTCTTCCCTGCCTCCCATCCGTCTTCTCGTTTCCTTCAGCCGCCCTCCTTCTTGCTGCTGCTGCCATTCCTCCAGATGCTTGCTTACTCAGCGCTGTGGCACACCCCTGCCTGCTGGCCACGCCCCCTGTCTGCTGGCCATGTCCCCTACTCCTGATTGGCTAGTAGCGTAGCGGAGGTATGGTCAATTTGCATGTTACTCTTTTATTAGATAGGAAGATTGAGAGACTATACCAAATACTTTATTAGAAGGTGGAAATAAAATTAATGATAAGATGTAAAAAAGACATGGTCACTGTTCTCCTGGGATGTACAGTCTTTTCTAGTTTACTATACATGGAAGAGAATGGAAGATATATTTCAAAATGTTAAGTGCTTACGTTGGAGTGAGAGAAAAGTAGACACTTAAATTTTAGAATGGGCATGTATTTATTTTATAATTTATGAAAAAAGGAAATGTAGCAAGGATAAATTCTAAATGCTCTATTCAAAGGTAGAAGACTGCAGTGAACACTTAATACTCAGGCATTCTATATAATAAAAGGCTAGTATGCAAATTGAGCGAACAGCAGACTGACCAGTTGCTATGATAAGCACTGACCACTGGGGGCAGACGCTCAATGCAGAAGCTGCCTCTGGTAGTCAGTGCACTCCCACAGGGCAGGCTCATGGCTGGCTAGCACAAAGGCAGTTGTAGGAGCCTCTCCTACCTCTGCAGCAGCACTAAGGATCCTGGACCGTGAGAGGGCACAGGCCAGACCGAGGGATTCCTCTCTCCCCCACCCTCCAGTACATGAATGTCATGCACTAGGCCTCTAGTAATTCTTTTTAAGAGCTGGAAAAAATCTTGACACATAAGCCTCAAAAAGTTATTGCAGTAGTGCCAGAGGATACCTAGCAATCATATTCTATAGCCCTTTGTCTTGATGATATGAGTATCCAACAGTTATTCTATATGTCAGTTTTCCTAAATTTTAGGTCTTAATATGAAAACAACTTTAGGAGAGATTTGTGATCACCCAACCCTAAAAGTATTCTTGTTTTTAAAATTAACAGATAATTTTGGCAAATGAATTATTATGTCTACCCATCTCCATTAAAAAGCAAAAGTTACATGAAAATTAGTATATAAATTGATTTCATGTCTTCATTTACTATATCCTAATTATCTTAATTGTTTAATATCAAACGACGTTTTGTATTTCATAGGAAAATGATTAACACTGCCTCTATAAGAATTTAGAATGTGTTTATATTCACTGTAGGTTTAGGTTCAGGTTACAGTGATGAGTGCCCTATTGCATTTCAATTGTCAATAACCAATACATTTTCATTTTAAGGCTAATTCAGTTGACCCTTGAAGAATGGGAGGGTTGTGGGGCTTAGGGGCCACAACCAACCTTACAGTAAAAAATGTATGTATAAGTTAAGTGCCCCTCTGCATATGGAGATTCTGAGCCATAGGTTGAAAATAACATATTTTTTTAAAATCTTTTTTATAATTTATTTATTTTTCATGTCTAATTTTTATTTTGGAATGTGAAGTTATTTTCAATTAAAGCATAGTTGACATACAATATTATATTAGTTTCAGGTGTATAATAGTGAGATTTCACATATATATATATATATCTTACGAAGTGATCACCACAAAAAATTCACTCTCCATCTGTTACTGTACAAAATAATTATATTATTGACTATTCCCTATGTTGTACTTTACATCCCCATGACTTATTTATGTTATAACTCTAAGTTTGTTCCTCTCAATCCCCTTCACTTTTTCACCCATATTGCCATCACCCAACCCTACAGCAACTGTCAGTTTTTCTGTATCAATGAGTCTGTTTCTTTTATCTGTTCATTTATTTAGTCTTTTAGATTCCACAGTGAATAATGCAGAATTTGTCTTTCTCTGATTTATTTCACTTAGCTTTATACCCTCTAGGTCTATCCATGTTGTCACAAATGGCAAGATTTCATTCTTTTTCATGGTTGAGTAATATTCCTTTGTGTGAGCATGCTGCGCTTGCGCGCGCGCGCGCACACACACACACACACACTTCTTTATCCATTCATCTATTGATGAACACCTAGATTGCTTCCATATCTTGGCTATTGTAAGTAATGCTGCAGTGAACATAGAGGTGCATATATCTTTTCAAATGGGTGTTTTATTTTCTTCAGGTAAGCATCTAGCAGTGGAAGTGCTGGATCTTCCTTTGTCTATTGTTATAGCCTTTGTTTTCAAGTCTATTTGTCTGATTAATATTGCTATACAGCTTCTTTATTTGTTGTTGTTTCTTTTGTTGTTTCTAGTTTCATGACATATCTTTTTCCATCCCAGTACTTTCAGTCTTTATGTGTCTTTCAATCTGGAGTATCATGTAGGCAGTATGTGTAAGAGCCTTGATTTTTTTTCATCCATTCTGTCACCCCACGTTTTTTCGATGGAACACTTTACACTTAAAGTAATTATTTTAAGCTTTTTAAAACGAGTCATTTAACTTTTCAGTTAATTTTTTTCTATTATAGTGTTTTAAATTAAAAATTTTAATATTATTTTATTTAATTCATTTATGATATCCTTCTTTTTCTCTAAAGATTTGTTTAGCAATAAAAAAGAATGAAATCTTGCCATTTGCAATAGTATGGATGGACCTAAAAGATATGCTAAGTGAAATAAGTCAGACACAGAAAAATGCCACATAACCTCACTTATATGTGGAATCTAAACAAACGATCAAAAAATGCATAAACAAAACAGAAATAGACCCATTGATATAGAAAAGAGCTGATGGTTGCCAAGTGGGAGGGAATGGTGGGATGGGATTTTTAAAAAAAAGAGTACTCAGAGAAGCCTGACTAAAATTTGGTAGAAGAGAGAGTTTTTATCGCCTGTTTTTTGGGTCCATTTGCCATTTTAGGATTTTTATCACCTGTTTTCAGGCACTATTAATGATTCAGGAGAGAGAAGAAGGAAAAATCCTATCTAATAAAAGTAATATGCAAATTGACCGTACCTCTAATCGAACCATGCCCACCAGCCAATCGAGCTGAGGCAGGGCCAGGTGCTCGCTGGCTGCTGGAGCTGGGGGGGTGGGGGTGGAGGCCAGTGCGCACACAGCCCCTGGGGCAAAGGCCTGGGCAGGGGTGGGGGTGGGGTGGAGCCAGCCATTCACCCCATTGCTTACCCTTGGCCAGAGGCTTTAGGCCTTGGGCAGGCTGGGGCTGAGCGGTCAAGAGGACATCCCCTGAGGGCTCCCACTATGTGTGAGGGGGTAGGTTGGGCTGAGGGATCACCCACTCCCAGTGCACGAATTTTTTGCACCAGGCTCCTAGTATAAAATAAAAATGAAGTTAGTTATTTGTATTGAAATTACCATTTTTCCCTGTAAAACAGAATTAGGAGGCAGGTTCCTAGGACAGTCCTAAAAGCCAAAGGGAACTTTGTAATATACAATGGAATGAAGCTATTATGGATTCATTTTTCTTTTCATCCACACATCATTTACTGAATAATTGTGTCTCTACTCCATGTATTTAAATGAATGATTATCAATTAGCATTCATGTACATAAATTAATAGAAAGTTCCCACCTGGCTTGGAAGAAAACGAGACTAATTGTGGAACCCTGTAATAATCACTAGCTCTATAGCATGGTAAATAAATTAAGTAAAAAAGTAAAATAGGGGATTAGAATAATACATAACACTTGAAGTGGTAAACACACAATACAATATGCAGATGATGTATTACAGAATTGTACCCCTGAAACATATCATTTTATTAACCAATGTCACCCCAATGAATTCAATTAAAGTATTTAAAAAATTAAAAATGAAGAAAATAAAGAGATTTAAACTAAAAAAAAAAAGAATATACAATAGGAAGTAGTAGCACAAAACATTCTAGAACAATGTCAAGAAAGGTCTAGAAGCATAGGAATTATTGAATTAGAATGTCATTCTGGTACTATGTTTTCCTGGCTTCTAGAATACTGGCACATAGTAGGTGGTCAAGAAATAATTGCTGCCCTAACCGGTTTGGTTCAATGGATAGAGCGTCGGCCTGCAGACTGAAGGCTCCCAGGTTCAATTTTGGTCTAGGGCATGTACCTTGATTGCGGGCACATTCCCAGTAGGGAGTGTGAAGGAGGCAGCTGAATCGATGTTTCTCTCTCATCGATGTTTCTAACTCTCTATCCTCTCTGTAAATAATAAAATATATTTTTAAAAAATAAATAATTGCTAATGAAAAAATGGTAAACACAGGGAGGGCTCTATGCAGAATTAGTGAGGGATAGAATAGTATAGCCCAATATAAGTAATAAATCACCACATAACAAATGCTGCTGTATTCCAAGTATTTTCATAGTAAAAGAAAGAAAGAAAGAAAGAAAGAAAGAAAGAAAGAAAGAAAGAAAGAAAGAAAGAAGAGAAGAGAAAGTAAATAAAAGTATTATTCATCAGGTTTTGAAATTAAATTTTTAGAATTCAGATGACCACTGATTTAGAGATGGATGAGAGAGTTTCACATATTCTGAGTGAGGAAATTGATATACCCTTAAATTTTTCTGTATTATAACATGTATCATGTTAAATCTTGAATAAAATGTAATCTTATATCTAAGCTCTTGTGTTTTCTCATTTTAGGTGTTCATGTAAGTTCAATCTAATAATATTCTAGTACGTCTCAATATGCTGGATACTGTTTTCATATTCATTAGCTGCATGCCCTTGGTGGAAGAAGGCAGAAAACATTGTGGCATACTTGATCTGTGTTTCCACAAGCTGTATTTATTTAAAAGCAGTTGTTTTAAGATCTTTACTTTTATATTTTCTTAGTTTCTAATCTTTTGCATAGTCCAGTATTTTTCAATTGGCCAGGTGGTATGTTTCAGTGATTAAAACACTTTTCTAGGAATAAGACTTGAACTCTAATCATTGCTTCTCAGTTTATTGTTTCCATTATATTGGGGAAGTAATCTAATTCTGTCTAAATATTTTACTGGAGGCCGAGTACATGAAATTCGTCCCTGCACCCTCTCTAATCTGGGACTGCTGGCTCCTAACCACTCACCTGCTTGCCTGCCTGATTGCACCCTAACCATTCCCCTGCCAGCTTGGTTGACACCTAACTGCTCCCCTGCCAGCTTGATCGCCCCCAACTGCCCTTCCCTGGTGGCCATGTGCAGGTGGCTGTCTTGTTACAACATGGGGGCAGCCATCTTGTGATGATGTGAGGGCATTGTGCAAGGGTGCCAGGGTCATCCGGGCTTTTACTAGTATAGATTATCAATATTGCCATTTCCCTGCCTGCCTCATAAGACTGCTAGCCACATTTTGGACCAGTCTGTGTACAGGAAGTATATAAATTTAAGGTATTATTTTTCATCATTATTTCTTAAGGAATTCATTTTTATTATCATTTGCATTCTATGGAGTGTTAATTTATGAGTCTTACTAGTAATTTGCTTTTCCCTTTTGTCTCTATAAGTTTTGGTTTGCTGTTATCTTTTTAAAGCAATAAAAAGTTGGCCAAGCTGCTATCCCAAGCTTTTTGCAAATAGCAACTGGTGTTAAAGCAATTATCTGTTGCATTCAAATGGCCTGTCTTCTTGAGAAGACGAATGAGAATGATGATTAAAACATATCAAAGTAGTAGATGGAGAAAGCTTGGGGAGGGGAGATAAAAGAACTGAACACTATATAGTTATTAATTCTTCCTGTATGTGTACACTGAATAACAAGCCAGAGAAACTAGAAAGAATCCTATATAATAAAAGAGAAACATGCAAATGTTGAATGATGATTAAAACATATCAAAGTAGTAGATGGAGAAAGCTTGGGGAGGGGAGATAAAAGAACTGAACGCTATATAGTTATTAATTCTTCCTGTATGTGCACACTGAATAACAAGCCAGAGAAACTAGAAAGAATCCTATATAATAAAAGAGAAACGCAAATTTGACCATACCTTCGCTCCTGATTGGCTATGCTACCAGCCAATCAGGAGCGCTGGGCCCCCAGGGTGGAGGTGAAAAGGTAGTGGCGGCAAGCGCCCAGCTCCCAGGCACTGTGAGGGGAAGCGGCGGTGGCAGCAGCAGCGTCGGTGGTGGCGGTGGCGGCAGGGAGCACCCTGTCCCCGGGCGCTGTGAGCGGAAGTGGCGGCGAGCGCCCAGCCCCCAGGGCCGGGTGGATGCAGGCAGCCGGGGCTGAGCTGAGCAGGGCAATGGCTGGGTGTGAGCCATCAGTTGGACATCCCCTGAGGGCTCTCAGTATGTGAGAGGGGGCAGGTTGGGTTGAGGGACCACCCACCCCCAGTGCACGAATTTTGTGCACCGGGCCCCTAGTAGCTTAGATAAGCGATTTAAAAATGGTGTGCCACAAGAATTTTTAAAACGAGCAATACCTGACTAGTCAAGGGCACTGATCTCTTTTCCCTTGGATGTCAAATAAAAAAATGACAACAGCCAACACAACAATAGCTATCTGGTGTGAGTGAATCAAAATTATATCTGTTTAACTGGAACTTGTTTAGACTGGCTTCATGTAATAGATTCTTTTAATTTGATAATTATTTGTTCATTTTTTTAGGAATACAAGAGTTTCCAGAGAATATAAAAAATTGTAAAGTTTTAACAATTGTGGAGGCCAGTGTAAACCCTATTTCCAAGTAAGTTGTTCTCTGTTGAATTATAAGTTACTTTTGTAAATTACTATCAAAAAATGAATAGTAACTTAATATGCAACTATGAAATAGTAATAGAATGTTACTTTCTATATTGAAATGAACTTTTAGTATTAGTCTTAAATCTATATAAAATTTGTTTTAGATTAAAATGGAATATTTTAAATAATCTTTCTAGCCCCATATTTTGCAAAGGTAAATTTGACATTCAGACAGATAATGCAAGTGTTTTGCTCCAGATTTTACAGATAGTTAATGTCTGAAATGTGACTAGAATTCAGGTCTCCTCACTCATTGTTGCTGGCAGAAGATAAGAATGTCTTCACCTGCAAATCAAATGTGTGGCACACTCAGACTTTTGAAAGTAGTAAGTTGAAAGGTCAAGGAGGGAAAAACAACAAAAAGTGGAAAAACTATATACCAGAGGTCAGATATATTCTTTTATGGTGGTAATAGCTAAAGACAACACTTTCCTGGTGCCAACGCTGCTAAATTTTGTAAAAATCTCCATTGGTGAAGCAAAAGATGAGCACAGTGAAATGAAACATAGGCTAAGATTGCTAAATTGTAAGTTGAAACCAGCTTTCACATGGTATAGAAATGTACTTAATGGGTTTTTCTAAAAATACCATTTCTTTACTTGCTGTGGAAGATGGAGGAATGTGACCTAGGGGAGAAGGAAGATGAGTCAAAGACTGATGAATCTACTGCAAGAAAGTTTTGCACTTGAAAAATCCAGGACAAACTTTTAAAGATTATTTTATCCTCATATGAAAATATTGCTCTTGCATCAAGTTCTAGATCTGTGATTTCTTTTGTAAGTCAGAGGGAATACAAATTAAACCTAATACTTAAGAGGTTCTGATAGAGCTTTAAAATGTCATTGAGCTTTTTATATTATTTTTTGTGCTTACTATAAAATTATAGAATATTTGATTATTTTGGGGCTTAATGTTGAAACTGAAAATGATCTAAATCGGTAGTTCTCAAATGGGGATGATTTTGCCCTAAAGGTTTATTTGGTAAATTCTGGAGACATTTTGGTTTTTCATAGCCAGTGGTGCCACTCTCGTGGCTTCTAGTGGGTAGAGCTAAATATACAACAGTACAGAATAATCAACAGTGCAGATGACAGCTTCCTCACAACAAAGAATTATTGAGTTCCAACCATCAATACTGTAAAGGTTTAGAATTCCTTATCCAGTCCTTTGGATTGATGTTAGCCAAGGAGAATTTTAAGAGTGCCTACGTATGTCATAATTATGTCTTAAATTCTTTGTACTGTAGCTCATTCATAGCTGACAATTTTGTGCAGATTTTATCTTAAAAGACAAATACTGCCTCACTACCTTTTAACAAAGAGATACAGATACAAGCTTTGAAACAGGTAAGTTATATTATAAAAGGCAAATTTCAATTTGAGGATCACTTGTAAAAAGTAAAGAGGGGACTATTATTTGTTAAGAATATGTGTTAGTTAGACAGATTCTTAAATTGTAATAAGAGACTGAAATTGTGTATGTGAATTTAACTTAAATTCTGATATATTTTGTATAGGCTTCCCGATGGATTTTCTCAGCTGTTAAACCTAACTCAGTTATATCTGAATGATGCTTTTCTTGAGTTCTTGCCAGCTAATTTTGGCAGGTAAATTCTAGTTTTTTTCTGAAACCTTTTCTTGTGAGCTCCTGTAATGTTTTTAAACTACAAGTTGCTTTAGTAATAATGTTAATTATAGTTTTATAGGCTCTTTTGTAAGCATTGTGGTTTTCAGTTTCTTCAGAACTTATTTTGACTTTGAATTTATTTTTTCCAAGTTAGCAATAAGCAGTGAAATATTTAAAATGAAAAGTAAGGTGAAACTTGAATTGTTTTTTTTAATATGAAAAAAATATGGGCTCACAGTCTGATTCCTGGTCAGAGCATGTGCCTGGATGAAAGCTCAGTGCTCAGTGCGGGCCGTGTAGGGGCAGCCAATCAGTGATTCTCATCACTGGCTTTTCTATCCGTCCCTCCCCTTAGTCCCCGAAATCCATGGAAATATATTTTAAAATATAAAGTATGCAAAAATAGGGGTAATTCCTGCATATTTGAAATAAGGAATGCTTTATTCTTAGCATTTATCATATTTAAAAATGATCTGATTATTGGTTTATTTCTTCTCCACTAGAATCAAAATTCTGAAGAAAAAAATGTGTTTCTGGGTTTCCCACCATATTATTTCCTCCTCCCTCCAATAACTAAATGTTTTATAGTCCCTGAGTAATTTTTTTTAAAGAAAAGATGAATCACTACTACATATCAAATTATAATTTTTAAATTAATTGCTAGAGAAACTGCTATCTAACTACATGTTAATTTTAGAGTCATCTTTTTTGTCTGTAATTAAAAATATATATATCATATGATATCTTACTTGTGGGAAAAAATTCCAAACCTCCAAGCTTATAGGTAACAAAGAGGTGGTTCCTGTCGGTATGTGTGGGTGAAGGCGATAAAAAGGTACAGATTTTGAGGTAATTTTCAACACAGTATTGTGCACATTGTAACTAACATAGATAAGTCATGGTGTATAATGTACAGTGTGGTGACTATATTTAGTAATTATTATTGTATATTTGGAAATTGCGAAATTGCGAGTAGATTTTTTTATTGTTAATCCTCACCTGAGGATATTTTTCCCTTTGATTTTTTTTTTTTTTAAGAGAGAATGGGAAGGAGGGAGGGAGGGAAGAGTGGAGAGAAAGATACATTGATCAGTGGATCAGTTGCCTCCTGCATGCACCATAACCAGACCAGAGAGTGAACCACAATCCAGGTATATGCCTTTAACCATGAATACAACTGGCAATCCTTTAGTTTTCAGGCTGGTGCTCTAACCATTGAACACACCAGGGCATGAGAGTAGATCTTAAAAGTTCTCATCACAAAAAAAGAGTTTGTTACTATGTATGGTGATGAATATTAACTAAACTTATTGTGGTGACCGTTTTACAATACATACAAAGATGAAACCATTACATTGTATACCTGAAACTAGGATAATGTCACTGCACTAATAAAAGAGAAACATACAAATTGACTGTACCTTGGTACACCCACCAGCCAATTAGGAGTGGGCATGCAAATTAACACAAATATGGCAGCGGCCACAAAGCTGGAGCGAGCAGGAGGCTTGGGTTGCCCCTGACAATGGAAGTTTCCCATTGCCCTGGCCTCCACTCAAGGCTACTAAGTTTCAATTATAGAAGATAAATCTCAACAAAAATGGCAGCGGCCACAGAGCTGGAGCAAGCAGGAGGCTTGGGTTGCCCGGCAATGGGAGAAGCCAAGCTTTCCGCCTCCGCTGGCCATGGCCTCCACTCAAGGAAGTGCTGGGAAAAAAAGAAAAGAAAAAAGAAAAACAGGAGGAGCTCTGAGCTTGGGTTGCTGGGGGGCATGGCCAGCCTGCAAACAGCCATCAGGCAGGCTGACTAGACACCCTACTGGGAACCCCCAACCTGAAAGTGGTGTGGCCAGCCTGAAAACAGCCTTCAGTTCCTCAGCTAAGCTAGCCACACCCCCATGGGGTGAGAGTGCCCACTGGGGGGCTCTGCCAGCCTGCAAAACGCTATCAGCTCCTCACCCAAGCTGGCTAGGCACCCCAGCGGGGACCCCTACCCTGAAGGGGGTGTGGCCAGCTTGAAAACAGCCCTCAGCCCCTCACCTAGGCTGGCCATCACCGTCCCCCCCCCCTCACCCCATGGGGTTGTGGCTGGCCTGCAAACTACCATAGGCCCCTTGCCCAGGCTGCCTCACACCCCAAGGGAGCCCCCACCCTGATCTGGGACACCCCTCAGGTGAAAACCACCTGGCCCCCCACCCACGCACTAGGCCTCTTTCTATACTAATAAAAGGGTAATAATATGCTAATAAGACTGGGAGACCTTCCAGGATACCTTTCAGACATTATTCTGGACAAAGCCAAGGCAGCAGGGCTGAGGTAGAGGCAGTTAGAGGCCAGGATGGGACAGCAGTTGTGAGTGATCAAGCTGGTGGGGGGCAGGGCCATTGGTGGTAAGCAGACCGTCAGTAGGGCCAGTTGGTGGTGAGCATGACGTCAGTGGGGAGGGAATATAGGGGTGAGCAGACCAGCAGGGTGGGCAGTTGGAAGCAAGCACACTGGCACAGGAGTCAGTTGGGTGTGAGCAGGCCAGCAGGTGGAACAGTTGAGGGCAAGCATACTGGCATGGGGGGGCAGTTGGGGGTAATAAGGCTGGGTGGGGGGCAAGCAGGCTGGCAGGCAGAGTGGTTAAGTGCAATCAGGCAGGCAGGCAGGCAGGCAGGTGAGTGGTTTGGAGTCAGCAGTCCTGGTAAGAGGAATGTCCGACTGCTGGTTTAGGCCCAATCCTTGTAAACAGGCAGTAGGACATCCTTTGAGGGATCCCAGATTGAAGAGGGTGCAGGCCGAGCTGAGGGACACCCTGTGCATGAATTTATAGTCCTATCTAATAAAAGAATAATAGGCAGCCGAGACCGGTTTGGCTCAGTGGATAGAGCGTCGGACTGTGGACTGAAGGGTCCCGGGTTCGATTCCGGCAAGGGCATGTACCGTGGCTGCGGGCACATCCCCAGTAGGGGGCGTGCAAGAGGCAGCTGATCGATGTCTCTCTCTCATCGATGTTTCTGACTTTCTATCTCCCTTCTGCTCTATAAAAAATCAATTAAAAAATATATTTAAAAAAAAAAGAATAATAGGCAAATATGACTATACCTTTGCCACGCCCACCAACCAATTAGGAGCAGATTATGCAAATAAATCCAAACCAAGATGGCTGCCACTACTGAGAGCAGGAGGAAGGCTTGGGTTTCCCCAGCAAAAGAGGAAGCCAAGCTTTCCGCCTGCCCTTGCCGGCCTAGGCCTCCACTCAGTGTTACAACATTTCAATTATAAAAGATACAGAAATGGCAGCAGCCACTGAACTGGAGAGAACAGAGGCTTGGGTTTCCCTGGCAATGGAAGAAGCCAAACTTTCAGCCTGCCGTTGCTGGTCTAGGCCTCCACTCTTAAGTTACAAAGTTTCAAACAAATGGCTGCCACCCTGGAGCGAGCAGAAGGCTTGACTCCGTTCCAGGCTATAAGGTTTCAATTGTAGACATAGATTAATCCCAGATACCAGGGTCTCTGCTTGGGTTGCTGGGGGCGTGGCCGGCCTGCAAACCTCCACAGGCCACTCGCCCAGGCTGCCCCACACCCCAAGGGAACCCCTACCCTGATCTGGGACACTCTTCAGGGCAAACCAGCTGGCCCCCACCCATGCACCAGGCCTCTATTCTATCTAATAAAAGAGTAATTTGCAGATTGACCATCACTCCAACACACAAGAGGGCTACCCCCATTGGTCAAAGATCCTGCCCCCATGTGGACACAAGATGGCCACCACAAGATGGCCAGCAGGGGAGGGCCATTGGGAAGTTCCAGGCCCTGCAAGGGAGGGCGGTTGTGGGCGATCAGGCCAGCAGGGGAGGGCAGTTGGGGGGACCAGGCCTGCAAGGGAGGGCAGTTGGAGGCAATCAAGCCTTGCAGGGGAGGGCAGTTAGGGGTAACCAGGCCAGCAGAGGAGGGAAGTTGGGGGCAAACAGACTGGCAGGGGAGCAGTTAGACATCAATTAGGCTGGCAGGGGTAGTGGTTAGGGGGTGATTAGGCTGGCAGGCAGAAGCGGTTAGGGGCAATCAGGAAGGCAGGCAGGTGAGCAGTTTGGAGCCAGCAGTCCTGGATTGTGAGAAGGATGTCTGATTGGCCATGTCTGATGCCAACAGGCAGTTGGCATCCCTTGAGGGGTCCCACATTGGAGAGGGTGCAGGCTGGGCTAAGAGACATCCCCCACCCCCGTGCACGAATTTCGTGCACTGGGCCTCTACTATATAATAAAAGGCTAATGTGCAAATCACCCGAACGGCAGAACGACCAGTCACTATGACACATACCACCAGGGGGCAGACTCTCAATGCAGGAGCTGCCCCCTGGTAGTCAGTGTATCAGTGCATCCAGGGGAGCGCTATTCAACCAGAAGCTAGGCGCATGGCTGGTGAGCACAGTGGTGGTGGCAGGAGCCTAGACTGCAAGATGGTGCAGGCGGGGCTGAAGGACCCCTTCACCCACCACAACCACTGCCACCACTCTCCCCCCCCCCCCCCCCAATGCACAAATGTCATGCACCAGGCTTCTAGTATTTCAATAAAGAAAAATATAATTCTGGGTAGTGTTGCAGCCCAATGACTACATTGTCATGCTACATATATTTATATACATAAACATATTTGTATGTGCGTCTACACATACACAGATAAAGGTTATATGCTTGTTGGATTCCTATTTTATCTGACATTTGGACCACTTTTGTTTTTATTGAAATATATTTGACACATAACATTGTAGAAGTTTAAGGTATACAACATGTTGATTTAATAAATTTATATACTGTGTAATATCATTGCTTTGTAGTATTAATTAGTAACTCTGTACCATCTAATCTATCATTTTCCTTTTAAATTTATTGGAAAAGGCATCTTAGTAGTGCTGGAGGATATCTCCTTTTCCATAGCTCCTTGTGTTTCCTTATGGTTTTCTCTCTGAGCCAAGCTCTGGAGTTGAATTATTATTCAGAGATACTTAATAATTTTCGTAGGTATTTTCACAGGCATGAAGTGCTCTAGGTTTGATATTTAGGGACAGTCACTTTGTGCTGTGAATATGTCTGGAATATTTTTTACAATTTAGGGATTTACTCCCCTCTCTCCTCCAATAATTCTGAAGAGCAGAAATAGCCTTTTCTTCCTTTGTATTACTTTGTTTTCCTGTATAATTTTTAATACAGTATTCTGCATATTGTAATTATATAATAAATACTGATTGCTTCAAAACTTCAGAGTATGATATTAACTTGTTAATTCCTTGTCTTTGTCATAGATGCTTGATTTGTTTTCTTTATTTTGCAGATTAACTAAACTCCAAATACTAGAACTTAGAGAAAACCAGTTGAAAATGTTGCCAAAGTAAGTATAGGTTCTGTGCTTTCTAAAATTTAATTTAGAATTTTTAATTAGTCCTTAGAGAAATATTAACTTTTTTAAATATCTGAAATACAAGTGCAAATTATTTTAAAAGATTGGCATTTGTGGTCATATTTATAGTAGTTGTGGACAGTGTTAAAATCTGTGCATCTATATTTGGCATTTAATAGTGATTTCATATTCTCTGGAACACAGTCTTGTGTGACAGAAGTCAAAGTATTAAGTATGTAAAACTGGCTTGAGTCCCAAATAAAAGTGCCAATCATATACCAGAACTCTTACATGGTACTCACTAGAGAAATTCAAAGGGTCTTCATGTGAAGTCTGGTAACTATCGTTCTAAGAGCCTGTCTGGTTTTTCAGTCTATTGTAAATGAGAAATTGGGTAGAGGGCCCCCTACTGGTAAGTGAACATCAAAAAGAGATGGCAGTCCAAGAGCAAATAAGAGAAACAGATCTACAAATTCAAAATACACTGTGTAGTCTGTTCATTTATTGTAGAAATGTCTTAAAATACCCTGAATGCATTGTCCATTTTTTACAATTTAGGGATTGGGAAACTATAGTCTGTGGTTAAATCTGGCTTACTGATTATTTTTGTAAATTAAGTTCATTGGAACTACTTTCATTTACATATTGCTTATGGATGCTTTTGCTCTGCAGTGGTAGAGAGAAGTAGTTGTGATGAAAATTACATGCAAAGATTAAAATATTTGCTATCTGCCCCTTTATAGAAAATTGTATTGACTCCTATTACAATTTGTCAAAAGTTAATTGTCACCTCTTCAGAGAAGTATCTCCAGTTTCCCAGGAATTAGTTGTTCTGTTTACTCAACTTCTGGGCACCATGTTTACTTAATTGTTATGACATTTACCACACTAGTCCCATTTTTTTATATACATTTTATTCCCTTGTTACCTGACCAGCATATGTAAATATGTATCTTGCACTCATGTACTTACATCTTCCTCTTTCCCCCACTCCCCATGACTATAATCTTTGAGGGCAAAGAGCATATCTAGTTTTTTGGATTTTTTTAAATATATATTTTTATTGATTTCAGAGAGGAAGAGACGGACAGAGAGATAGAAACATCAATGATGAGAGAGAATCATTGATTGGCTGCCTCCTGCACAACCCCCACTGGGGATTGAGCCCACAACTTGGGCATATGCCCTTGACTGGAAATTGAACCGTGACCTCCTGGTTCATAGGTCGATGTGCAGCCACTGAGCTACGCCAGGCGGGCCATATCTAGTTTTGATTCACAAAAGACATTATGTATTAGTTCAGTAATTGCTCAGAGCAAGAATGATAGGCATTTTATAGGGATAGTTATGATTATAAATTAAGTGGGAATTAAAGTTGTGAGTATAAATTAAAGTGGGAATTAGACTAAGGTTTAAATATGTTACATATTTGGTATTGTCATTGTTTCCTTAATTCAAAAATTGACTTTTACCTAAGAGGTTTGAATAATTAAAATGTAATTTATTTACTGAAATAGCCTATAGTTAATATGACCTATCTGATCATAAGGAATTCACTGACTTTACCTCTGAATTTTAACTCCTTAGCTTCAAATTTGCAAAATGTAATTCTTTTCTGTTTGGCTTTTTTTTATTTTAATGATTTATGATTAGAACCTTTGAAGCTTTACAAACTCACATTAAAGGTCAGAGCAGTGGAAAAGCTATTTTAGATTCATTGTTAAGGGAAACTTAATACCATTTTTAATAGTGGAGGGCATGTACCAGGGACACAAAGGATGTGATTTTTCCTTTGAGACCAGAGAAGATAAAAGTGAGTTAAATACAAAAGAATTTTAGAGGTAAATAGGAGGAAATTTGAGGGATATTGTTTCTACTTTCTTCTTGAAGAGGGAAGCTGGATCTTAAATGAAAAGACTTGAAAATGTAATACAAATGAAATTGTGTGTCTTAGTTATATTTTTGAGATAATAGGAATAGGACCAGAATTGCCAGTAGTAGCTAGTTAACTTCAGATGGGGATTCTTTTAGAACTTGACATTACATTTCCTCTTTTTATTGCATATATGTGGCATTCACATTTTCTTAAATAAGTTTTAAAACAACTTTCTAAGGATGTCATTTGTAAGTTTTCTAATGCATTGCTTCTCTTTTTCCTTATTTTGTAACCTTCCCTTGTTGATATGGTTAATTGGTACATGTGAATTTTCTGTTATCTTGTCACAGTACCTCTTTACTTTTCCGAAATATCCACCTGATAACAGCATTATGGACTAAGGAGTTAAATACCATAGTATCTAATCTTTCTTGAGAAAGATTTTGGAAACACCTTTTGCTTTGTTATGAAGCAAACTAGAACTGGCTTACAGGTTTCCTGGGACAAAGACAGATAAGAGTAAGGGAAATGAATTGTAGTGTCTCATAGTACCTGAAAACAGACTTTAGTAAATCTAAGTTAAATAAAGCAACTTTGAGAAAAATTGGTTTTGTGAGATGAATTAAATTAGAATTGATAGGATGGCATATTTAAAATGAAAGCATTTGGGAAAAGTAATGTTAGGTCCATAACACAGTGACATTACAATGTATTTTACATTTTTTTCACTAAAAAGCCAGAGAAACATTTGTTAGTTTATTTTACTTACTGTTTCTATTATGTTAAATTTCCAGACATGATAGAATTACACATGCACATTATCTTTTATACTGTATTTTTACTGTAACTTTTCTGTGTTTAGAAATACCATATTGTTCCAGCTACCTACAGTACAGTACAGTAACATGCTGTATTAGCTGTAGCCTAGGAGCACTAGGCTGTACTAACTAGCCTGTAGGTGTAGTAGGCGTAACTATGTAGATTTGTGTAGGAATACTCCATGATGTTCAAACAATGACCAAATCACCTAACATTTCTCAGAACATATTCCCTTCATTAAGTGAGACATAACTGTATGATGACTTCTTTTTCTTAGAAAACTATTTTTATTTTGTCAACATAAGAAAACCTATACATCAGTAGAGGTTAAAATTATGTTTTACACTGTTCTTTTGAACGCTTCCATGTAATTGATACTTTGTATACTTAATTCTTTATTAATCCGTTGTGCACAGAACCATGAATAGACTTACCCAGCTGGAAAGATTGGATTTGGGAAGTAATGAATTCACAGAAGTGGTAAGTTCTCATCAGTCATATTGTCCATAGTCTTATATTTCATCAAGAACAAAATGTGAAAATTAATATATTCTCTGCATTTTTTTAAGTATGAAATTGGGTAAAGATAAACACAATTTTGAGAATCAACATATGAAAATTCTTAACAGAGAAAATTAACCAGATAGAAACATTTGACAGGAGTGAAGATAAAAAGTTATAATTAATGAGAAACCCAGGTACAAAAGTAATCAAAAGATTTTAGGCATAGGGAGTAGGAAGTTTGAGAGATTTGAAGGGAAAAACAAAGTTTCATCAGACTAGAATGCATGACAGAAAAGTGCTACCTCTGGTTAAAACTCTCGGGGGTATTGCTTAGGAATTTATTCAGTGCTAAAACTGAATAAATTTTACTTACTAGCTAAAGAGGAAATGTTGAGTGAAACAATGGTTATTGTTGAGTTGGTAGTGAGATCTCTGGGTTATGTTTCTTGCTTTGTATGCTAAAATGTACTGTGATTCTGGATGAAAAAGGAAAGGAGTATGTAAGCAGTTCTTTAGCTTTAGTCATTTCTCCAAAAGAACTCAAATTTGCCAGATATATTTTTTGAAGAAGTTACTAAAAATGTTTACATTTTATCTGCAAGTTTATTTTTTTGAATTGTGGTAGATTTCAAATGATAGTGTTGAGAACAAGAATTCTGCAGCACTGCCAGCTGCATGATTGCCGTGTGGATATTGCTTTGTACATTTGCTCACTAACTACACTCCGCTTCTCAGTGAGGTTTTGGGTACCTTGTTTTATTTTAAAGACTCTTTCATATTTATTATATTTTAATTGAAGGTAATTTATGATTGGTTTTACTGTGTGTTTTAGAAGACTTTACTGCTTGTGAAAAATACATATTTTATGCTTCCCAAATTAACTATTGTACTCAATATATGTTTTGTATCTATTAATCTATTTCCATATTAATTTTGAAAATTCTTAATTATTGTTCATTTTGTGAATCAGCAGCACTCAGAAATCATTAATTTTTGTACCATTTTGGTCTTCCAACAATATATATACAATATACTTTATAAAGAACATACTGTTAGAATTATAACAGGTAAAGCTCAAAAGGAATTTTTAAAATATCCATGTTGTACCTAGAATTCTTACCAATATTTATATGTTAAAAGTAAATTTGAGTGATATGCTTTTAATCTATTACTGATGTTATTGTGGTGATTAGATATGTTGGTACATGATGCCATCACAGTGTCATTGATTGGACACAGGTTTCTGGGTTGACAAATACCTTTGAAGGATGAATTCAGAGGATCCTCCAAGGGTGAATGCCCATGGTCAAATTTTGCCTGAATACCAAGGACCACTGCAACTCTTTGATTGATCTCTTGGGTCCTCAACATTATATTATAAACAATCTTCCACCATGTAATTGCTTGGGAGTTTAAAATAACTGGGCCACTCAATTGGTTGGAGTGTCATCTGTACACCAAAAGGTTGTGGGTTTGATTCTCAGTCAGGGCACATACCTAGGTTGTGTGTTCCATCCTCAGTTGGGGCACTTATGGGAGACAACCGATTGATGTGTGTGTTTGTTTTTTCTTTCTCTCTATCTCTATCTCTCTCTCCTAAAATAAATAAAAACATATCCTCGGGTGAGGATTAAAAAGTAGTAACCTGTAATAATAAAAGTATAATATGCTAATTAGATCAGACGTCCTTTTGGACGAAGCCAGGCCTGTGAGGGAAGCCCAGGTCCTGGGTGCCAGCAGCCAGAGGAAGGAAGGCCTAGTCTTGCATGAATTTCATGCATTGGGCCTCTAGTAATAAAATAACAGAATGCACTTACATGATTATACCATGGTTTACTTACCTTTCCCTTATTGGACATTTAAGGTGTATGTTGCCCTGTTTCTTTTTTTCTTTCCTCTTTTTCTTAATAGCCTTCATGTTTTACAGGTAATGATTGAGAGAAGTTTTTTATTGTACTCTTGAACACAGTGGCACTTACTTTTATTTCTTTATTAATTGTATAAATACGTACATCTATTATATAATCAAAAGCTTACATGAATGTTACTCAGTCTGCTGTTCGGGATTGTCTTATCTTTGTGTTCTCCTGTAGTTGAGATATAAAGTAAGGCTTGCCTCTCGGCACTACTTTATTTCCTTCTCATTTTTTAATTTTAAACTAAAAGTTGTCATTAGACATTTTCAGGGGCTTTTTTTTTTCTTCAAATAAAAACATTCAAGTAAATAATTGGATTCCCTCTTCTTCCTTCTAAATCCAAACAGCCTGAAGTACTTGAGCAATTGAGTGGATTGAAAGAATTTTGGATGGATGGGAATAGACTGACATTTATTCCAGGGGTATGTATATCAATTTTAAATGGCTTTCCTTACTGCTCTCTATCCTTTGCAGTTTTATTATTTGTATACTTTGAAATCATTTTTAATTGGTGAAAATATGGATGGTTAATTCTCAAATGTTAAGTAGTTATAAACAATTTTTTATTGTTAACACATAATTAAAATCAGAAATTTTTCACAATAAACTTTTGTAAAATAGTGTTTTTTTTAATACCGTGGAATGTGTCCTTCCCAGTGGTTGCAATTGACTTTGTAACCTAATTTAGTTTGCCCATGGAATTGTTTTAAGTAGGGTATTTTCCATGTAGTTTCTGTCTCATCAATTGACATTTTGTTAATTCCCACACCTAAAGCATAAGAATCCCTATATGTGTTATCTCCCTTGCCAATGATGGACAGCCGAGTTCCCAAGGAAAGTATATGTCCATTGTTACTCTGCTGGGGTAACATTAGTAGGAACTCTTAGCTTTATTACTGAATACATAACTAATGGTATTGCTTTAAAATTGTTTCCTCTCTCATATAAAACATTTAATTATAAAGTATAACTTGGTATTAGGTCCATTACCTAAATGTTTTACAGATCATTTACTGTTGATAGTCATTCAGTCTTCTTTTTTTATTTATAGTTTATTGGTAGTTTGAAACAGCTCACATATTTGGATGTTTCTAAAAATAATATTGAAATGGTTGAAGAAGGAATTTCAGCATGTGAAAACCTTCAAGATCTCCTATTATCAAGCAATGCACTTCAACAACTGCCTGAAACTATTGGTTTGTATTGCTTTCTAGTTCGTGTAATTAATTTTTAATAATGTAAAATCTGAGGAATTAAGTTTTTGCCATTGTTGAGAAAGTTTTACTGTACTACTAAAGTCACAAATCTTACTTGAATTTTTCATAATTTACTAATAATTTTTTCTAATTTACTCCTTTGTTGACATTACTGTATTTTTCTTTAAGGAAATGTTATTTTTATTACTGTAATAAAATTTTTTTTAAAAGAGGTTAATTGATCCAAATTTGGTTTAATTTTTTATCATAGCCTCTAATCTGATAACTTTTTTCAGTCTTCATTTTAGACTCACAAACACGAGAGACCAATTTAGCAAATTTTATGGGAGTCTATTTATTCGTCTAGTTGCTTGTCTGAAGATGCGTCAAGGAAATTAAATAATTTTGATTAATGAATCAAAAAGTTAAATCTTGGCTTCTTTGTGATGTTTAAATATAAAACCAAAAAATATTTTTACATGTTTTTCGATTGTAGTTCAATTAGTTTTTTTTAGCTCAGGTTACATTTTTAAAATTTCATACTTTATTCAGTATGTGTATTTTAAATTAAGCTCCATTTTCTTGCTTTAGTATTTGTTATTCATAGAATACATAGAATAGTTTGTTACACACCTATGAAAGCTACCTTTGTACTACCATTTCTTTAATTCATTAATACCACAAGTTTGTATTACATGTTTTTACTGTGCATGGCATTATTTTAAAGAGGAGAACTAGGACAGTGAACAAAGCAAACAAAAAGTCCCTACTCTAATGGTGCTTACATTTCAGAGGGAGTTAAATATGTAAATACACACTAATGTTAAGAGGTAATATATAGGTAAAAATTGAAAATATATACTAAAGAAATAGAATGAAGGGTTTGTTTAATATTGCCAGGTTGATTAAGAAAATTTTACATTGACTTACTTACAGTTCAAGCTGGAAAATTGTGTATTATTTCTTCCATCAATAGGTTCATTGAAGAATGTCACAACTCTTAAAATAGATGAAAATCAGTTAATGTTTCTACCAGACTCTATTGGAGGGTAAGATTTTGTGAATTAATAAAACTAGGAGATTTTACTTTCAATTTAGCATGCCATATATATTTTCAGATAATTGCATAAATACCACTTAAAGGAGATTTCATAAACATTTTAAAAACCACGTGATTGCAGGTTGGGTATCCTTCCTATCTAATAAAAGAGTAATACACATATTTGACCATACCTTAGCTACACTCACAAGCCATGCCCACAGTCATGCCCACCAGCCAATCAGGAGCAGATTATGCAAATAAACCCCAACCAAGATGGCTGCCGCCACTGAGAGCAGGAGGAAAGCTTGGGTTTCCCCGGCAACAGAGGAAGTCAAGCTTCCCTCCTGCCATTGCTGGCCTAGGTCTCCATTCAATGCTACAAAGTTTCAATTATAAAAGACACAGAAATGGCGGCAGCCACTAAGCTAGAGAAAAGAGGTTTGGGTTTCCCTGGCAATGGAGGAAACCAAGCTTTCCGCCTGCTGTTGCTGGCCTAGTCCTCCACTCAATGCTACAAAGTTTCAAACAAATGCTGCCAGCTTGGCTCCATTCCAGGATACACAGTTTCAATTGTAGATATAAATTAATTCCAGATCCCAGAGCCTCTGCTTGGGTTACTGGGGGCGTGGCCGGCCTGCAAACCTTCACAGGCCCCTTGCCCAGGCCGCCCCTCAGGAACCCCCACCCTGATCTGGGACACTTTTCAGGGCAAACCAGCTGGCCCCCTCCCATGCACCAGGCCTCTATCCTATTTAATAAAAGAGTAATACACAGATTGACCATCAGTCCAACACACAAGAGGGCTGCCCCCATGTGGTCAAAGATCCTGCCCCCATGTGGACACAAGATGGCCAGCAGGAGAGGGCCGTTGGAAGGTTCCAGGCCCTGCAAGGGCAGTTGTGGGCGATCAGGCCAGCAGAGGAGGGCAGTTGGGAGGATCCAGGCCTGCAAGGGAGGGTAGTTGGGGGCAATCAAGCCTGCAGGGGAGGGCAGTTAAGGGTGACCAGGCTGGCAGTGCAGGGAACTTGGGGGCAAACAGGCTGGCAAGGGAGCAGTTAGACATCAATTAGGCTGGCAGGGTAGTACTTAGGGGGTGATCAGATTCAGGCAGAAGCGGTTAGGGGCAATCAGGGAGGCAGGCAGATGAGCAGTTTGGAGCTAGTCCTGGATTGTGAGAAGGATGTCCGACTGCCCGTTTAGGCCCGATCCTACTGGGCAGTCGGACATCCCTCAAGGGGTCGCACATTGGAGAGAGTGCAGGCTGGGCTAAGGGACATCTCCTGCCCCTTGTGCATGAATTTTGTGTACTGGGCCTCTAGTATTTATAATAAAGCTAAATCAATTTTTTATTGGTGAAGTTTATCTTAGTGGAGACAGTTTTACTAGTTTCATTAAAGTCAACTTCAAAAATTCTTAGGTTCTTAAAAGTTTTGGGTTATATATAAGAAATATTGTTTAATGCATGTTTCTTTTCTTAATATAAAGGTTAGTATCAATAGAAGAACTGGATTGTAGTTTCAATGAAGTTGAAGCTTTACCTTCATCTATTGGGCAGCTTACTAATATAAGAACCTTTGCTGCAGATCATAACTACTTACAACAGTTACCCCCAGAGGTACTGTATTTTAACTTCAGAATTCTCATTTTTTTCTAATTATTTATTGTAAGTATCTAGTATGGTTTTATTTTCTTTCAGAAATAATTATGTAACTAAGTTAGTTTTTTAGCTACATTGGTTTATAAGAAATACCAGAGATACTTTTCTTCATACATGAATATTAATAATTGAAAATATAATTAATAAAGGGAAAATATAACTTTTATAAATGAGAAGAGTATTTTTCATAACTTTTGAAAATATTTTACTTATGTCTGTTTAGCAGAAAAACATATTTCTGATCTCCAGTTTTATCTTTTTCTTTCAGATTGGCAGCTGGAAAAATATAACTGTGCTGTTTCTCCACTCCAATAAACTTGAGACACTTCCAGAGGAAATGGGTGATATGCAAAAATTAAAAGTCATTAATTTAAGTGACAATAGGTTTGTAATACACGTTCATTGGTTTGTTTATAGAAGACATTGATTGGATAAAATTTAAGTTTCACTATATATTATACAAAATCTAATACATGTTCTTTTTATATATACTTATTTTTAAATAGTTTTTTATCTAAAATAATGATGTAATTTTACCTGATTTTAATTATACTGTTGTTATTTGTCACAGTTCTTTTTTTTTTCTTATGTTTTTATTGATTTTTAAAGAGAGAGGCAGGGAGAGGAATAGAGTGATAGAAACATCAGTGAGAAAGAAACATCATTGATCTGCTGCCTCCTGCACATACATCCCCTAGGAGGGACTGAGCCTGCAACCCCTGACTGGCAGTCGAACCGGTGATATCTTGGTTCCTGGTTGATACTCAACTACTGATCCACACCAGCTGAGCTTCATGATTCATTTTGTGTTGACTTTAGTTATGCAACCTTTATTCTCTCCTTTATAGCAAACTTTTTTATTCTTATAGCAAACTTGTTTATTCTTAAAGTCTGATCTTCATCTTAATACTACTATTGAGCAAAGCAGCTTTTAATGTAATCTGCTTTTTGTATTTTTCTGAGCAAAAGTGTAATTAGACACCCATCATACAGCTTGGACAATATAGCCAAGGTGTAGAGCAAATAGATCACTAGGGCTGCTAAATTGTAACAGAGTTTAAGATAAGAAAATAATTTTTTTAGAGGTAAAGGTAAAATACAGTAGTCCCTCCTTATCCATGATTTCACTTTTTGCGGTTTCAATTACCTGCGGTCAATTGTGGTTCGAAATATTTAATGAAAACATTCCAGAAATAAGCAATTTATAAGTTTTAAATTGTGTTCTGTTCTGAGTATCATGATGAAATCTCAAGCTGTCTCACTCAGAGCATGAATCATCTGTTTGTCCAGCATATCTACACTATACATGCTACTTGCCCTTGTTCATCACTTAGTAGCCCTCTGGTTATCATATCAACTCTCACTGTATCACAGTGCTTGTATTCATGTAACCTTTCTTTTATTTAAAATGGCCCCAAAGCACAAGAATAGTGAGGCTGGCAATTTGGATATGCCAAAAAGAAACCATAAAGTGCTTTCTTTAAGGGGAAAGCTAAGTATGTATAGGGGGTGAAGCGAAGTGGAAGTAAATATAAGGTTTGGTACTATCCTTGGTTTCAGGGTTTCACGAGGTGGGAGGGGGGAACTTCTCCTTTATAGAAATGGGAACTTCTGTAATGATAAAAGAGTGTTTCTAGAGCATTTTTACATTTTGCTTTCATAGTTTCTTATAAAGTAATCAAAACAATCCTATGAAGTAGTATAACAGGTATTCCCATTTTGTAGAGGAGAAAATTAAGACTCAGATTTAATGAGCTTTAATGAAAAATCAGTTTTCTGACTAGATAGGATATTCTGACTTCCTTTTTCTTTTGTTAAGAAGACCACTGCCTTAAAAAAAAAAAAAATTAAATCCTTGTTTTAGCCCATACATTGTACCCTAAAACTAGGACCCTAGGTTCCAACAAATTGCCTTGGAAGATGGGTACAAAAGTGTTGATAGGTGTAAGAAGGTTTAAGTAGACAAACTATTTTAAACAGGATTCTATTCTAATTTAGCATTCTAATGAGTTTACTTTGTTTTTACTTGTTACAATGTTAAAATAATCCTCTTGAGTATGAAAGTGCTGGCTCACAATGAAATATAGATCAGTGCAGTTTCTATAACAAGCTGTCACTATGAGTGCTTCCTATAACAGTTCTCGGTAAATACAAATAAAACATCCAAAGCAGTTTTATGAGATACTGCTTAATGTGTTCTTGTCTTTTCATTAAGGTAGGGATAGTATTAGATAATTTTTGAGGTTATTGGATTATCCATTGCCCATCGACCAAATTGATTCAATTGAAGAATTGTGTCTTAAAAACTAATTCTTTTTTTTTTAAATATATTTTATTGATATTCCACAGAGAGGAAGGGAGAGGGATAGAAAGTCAGAAACATCGATCAGCTGCCTCCTGCACGTCCCCAACTGGGGTTGTGCCCGCAGCCAAGGTACATGCCCTTGCTGGAATCGAACCCGGGACCCTTCAGTCCGCAGTCCAACGCTCTATCCACTGAGCCAAACCGGTCTCTGCTTAAAAACTAATTCTTATGAAACCAAATAATATTTTGTTTTATGTCCCATATAAAGACCTATATTGTTTTTTTCTGAATTAACTATTTTTCTCCTATTTTCGTATGCAGTACCATAACATTTTTTAGAAGACCACTCAATTTACTCTCATTTTAACATTTCTCATGTTAAAGTTTTAATTTTTGTTTGTATATTTTCCAATAGGTTAAAGAATTTGCCCTTTAGCTTTACAAAACTACAGCAGTTGACTGCAATGTGGCTCTCAGATAATCAGGTGAGCATTCTGATTTTGTAAATTACTGAAGTTTCAATTGTTCCAAACAGTTATGTACTCTAATTTATATAGTATTATTTGAGAGCAGTTATACTGGTGAACACACGTAAAAACATATTATATATGTTTTTAAATCTTAGAAAATATTTACATGCAGATAATTTTAGTGAAATATATATAGAGAGATTTTTCTAAAAATAGTAAATTCTGTTGCACCTGTCTGATTTCTGCTACATCAATTAAAAAACATATTATTAGGTTAGGATGTCAGACACAATACTCTTAACTTTTTAGTTTTCATAGTAATTCTCTATGGCATATATCTGTAGAAATTAGATAATTTAAATTATGCTTCTAATTAAGCACTTTCTCATACCTTAAGGAAGTATTTCTAAGGGATTAAGAGTTATACCTTGGGCTTTTCTTTGTTTGGTAAACATTGAAAGCTTACAGCAGACCACAAACTACTCTGGAAGCAGGAGATACATTGGTGAAGCAAATAGGCTCCTCTTACATCCTTATTGAGTTTACATTCTCATGGGAGACAGATATCTATATAATGTTTCAGAACTAAAGAAAAATCTTGATGGGCATTATAAGAGTATCAGAGTTGAATATACTATTTGCTGATTTTTCTTATAAAATAAAGCTTAATATTTGACTTTCAGCAATGCCTTATAATAATTTATCTAAAGCTGTATTTTCCTAAGGTTTAGATACACTGGTCTCATGAGGTATTTATAAGTTCAGTAGTAACATTTGTAATATTTACTTGTTCGGAAAATTAGGAAAGGAGATATTAAAATGATGATATCTTTGTTTTAATTATAGCTTGAACACAAGTGTGTCCATGTAATTGGAGCTATTAACTATCTGATCTTTCTTAATTGAATTATTTGCATTTGAACCTGATTTGAAATTTTGCAGCCAAATTCACAAAACAGGGCTCTGGCATATGTGAATTATTGCAGTGTGAATGAGACATTACTTCCAATCTTGGGGACACTTAGGCTATTAGTAAATAACACTGTGATGGATAAATCATTGCTAGCAGATTATGCCAGGTGACTCAGTTTAGTGAAATTATCTAGTATCTAATATAGTTTCTTCATATTTGCATTGTTCTCTTCTTCCATTTGTTAATTGCTTCAATACAAAAATTATGGTGATGAGGGCCTTGTGTTTTTCTCAATTTGACAAAATAGTAAATAGTAAAACATATCTAATAGCTATAAAGCCTTTCTAACAGTGTGACCCAGACGTTGTACTACAAAAGAACAAAGTATGGTGGAGAAGGTATATGACAATTGTTTGATTGTAAATTACAAAAATAAAGTGCTCCTGAATATTTCACTGACAACGTGGGAAGTATATCTATAAGCAGTATATTCAATAACATAATTTTTCATGAGTCTCTCTCTGATGACTTGAACAGAACAATTGATTATTCCTCATTCATTTTGCCATTCTCACTTAAGAACCACTTATTGAACAACTACTTCATGCCAGGCAAACTAAGGTCACTTTAATACAATGTAGTAAAAGTAGAACTAAGGTTTCAGCATCAAAGAATGGAAACATAACTTGGTATGTAAAGGCAGGTTTCCTAGAGGAGGAGGTGCCTGCAGTGCCTCATTACTTTCAGTTTCAGGATTTAAATGAAAGGAAAGAATGTTCTGGTTAGAAAGAATATCATGCCTAAGTATTTACTGGTGACTCAGTCTAGTATATTCGGTAACTCTACAAGTAGTTAGTTCATCATGACTAGAGCATTACCTATTAGATGGAAGAATAGGAAATGAGGCCAAAGAAGTAGATACAGTGACCAGGTCCTAGAACATGTTGTATGCCATGCAAAGGAGGTTGTATTATATTTCAAGAATGGTAAATAGACTTTTTTTTCCTTGCACGTCAACTCTGATAAATTAATAAGTGGCTCTGAACGATTGTTTTAAGGATTCTGAAGCTATATTCAGGCTCAGTTGAAAATTGCTCTGATTGGGGTAACTAATTTATTGTCCATATTAGGATAGGACACATGATAGTGAAAGAGGCATATAGTCATTGATCAGTTATTCATATATGTCTTCAATTTAAGAGGAAGAAGTGATACATGTGATTCCTCCTATAGGAGATAAGGAATCAGTGTCACATATGAGCAGGCAAATGCTCTGATCAGATTGATAGTTTAGAACAGTAGTGGGAACATCCAGTCTGCAGGCCATGTAAGGCCTGAGAAATAATTTGGTACGGCCTTGCCAAAGTATTAGGGGTGAGTTAATTAAATGTTTGAACAAATAGAACAGACTAATTTTAAAGTTAATAATTTTGTGTGGCCCACAAATGATGCTATGAATATCCAAATTGTCTTCGGCAGAAAAAAGATTTCCCACCCTTGTCTTTTTGAGCTGTTGTGAAAGATGGATTTAGCAAGGGATGATGCCAGGTGTGAACGCACAGGAGACTGGTTTGAGGGCATTGCCATACTTAAGGCAACAGAAAATGCTGCCTTGAAATAAAAGTAATGATAACAGTGCTAGGGAAGAGCCAGTATATTTAAGGCATAATTTTAAAAGTCATGTCAGTATAACATTTGAAGAGGGCATGTATGGGAAAAGAAAAGGAAGTAAAAGCAAAAATGATTCTCAAAAGTTTTGCTTGAGATTAATACCATAACCAAAATATGGAATTACAGAGGAGAAACTATGTTTCTGGGAAGATGTTAAGTTCCAGTTAGGTATACTACATTTGAAGGACCCTTAACATTGAGGTAGGCATGTAGAGAACAGTTTTAGTGGCCATGAGACCCCTGGAACTTAATTTTAGGCTATGGTTTCTATGTATTTAATTTCTCCTTTCTTTTAACTTCTAACTTCCAGGGATTTATCAAAATTACTGCTAAAGGCGTAATTTCCTTTTTCCCAGTACCATAATATATTTATTTCTTTTAACTTGTAAAATTTTTTTATTAAAAAAGATTTGTAGCACAAGAAGAAATATAAGATTTGTCCCATCATCTTAATCACTTTTTCTAGGGGGCAGTTTCATGATTTTCATTATTTTCTCAAAATTGATTATTCAAAATGTTTTTAAATGCTAGGGAGGGATAAATCCTGAGGACTACTACCATTTAAGTGGCAAGTGAGCTATATTCTTAGAAAGAGTGACTATAGAGGTAGAAGGAAAACTATGTGGTGCTAGTTTCAAGTTAAGGATGAAGCAACTGGCTTGAAAGGAGCTGAATCAACTACAAAAAAAAAGGAATAAAATCAAACATTTGGAGGCTATTGCTATTCAACAATGATTGGGTAAACAAAGAGATCAAAGAAGAAATAAAAAGCATTCTGGAAACAAATGACAATGAAAACATAACAATTCAAAATCTATGGAACACACACTGAAAGCAGTCCTCAGAGCTCTACACATCAACTTCAAAAAACAAGAAAATATGGTAATAAGTTATCTAACCCTACAACTTAAAGAATTAGAACAAGAGCAACAAGAAAAACCCAGAGTGAGCAGAAGGAAAGAGATAATAAAGATCAGAGTGGAGATAAATGACGTAAAACACACACACACACACAAAAAACAATACCAAAGATCAATAAAACTAACAGCTGGTTCTTTGAAAGGATAAACAAGATTGATGAACCTCTAGTCAGGCTCACCAAAAACAGAGGACCCAAATAAAATCAGAAATGAAAGAGGTAAAGTATCAACTGACCCCATAGACACACAAAGGATTATATTTTAAAAAAACTTTAAAGACCCAGTGATTCGTGCACTTGCAAGGTCCGTCAGCCTGGCCTGTGGGAATCAGGCAGAAACTGGCTCTTCGACATCCCCTGAGAGATCCCAGATTGTGAGAGGGCACAGGCCAGGCCAGTGGACCCCTCCGGTGTACAATTGGGGCCAGGGAGGGACTGCAGGAGGGCTCCAGGGCATGTCTGGACCATCTCGCCCAGTTCTGGGAGGGGCCATAGAAGGGCTCCAAGGCATGTCCAGCCTGTTTAGCCCAGTCCCAAGCGGCCGGATCCTACCAGCAAGCTAACATACCAATCAGAGCATTTGTTCCCTGGTGGTCAGTGCACATCATAGCGACTGGTCGAACAGTTGTACACTTAATATATTAGGCTTTTATTATATAGAATACTACAAACAACTCTACTCCAACAAACTGAACAACTTAGATGGACATATTCCATCTAGAACATATTCCTAGAAAAATACCAACTTCCAAAACTCAGAAAGAATGAAAAAACCTTAGTAGGTCGATAACTACTGATGAAATTGAAACAGCAAACAAAAAGCCCAGATGGCTTCATGGGAATTTTACAAAACATTTGAAGAAGAACCAAAACATTTCTCTGATTATTCCAGAAATTCAAGAGAAAGGCACACTTCCAAACTCTTTCTATGAAGCCAGCATTACCTTAATCCCAAAACCAGATAAAGACACTACAAAGGAAGAGAATTATAGGCCAATATCCCTGATGAGTTTAAATGCTAAAGTCCTCACTGTAATTCTAGCAAGTTGGATCCAACATTACATTAGAAAGATCATACACCTTGACCAAGTGGGATTTATTCTGGGGATGCAAGGATGGTACAATATCTGCATTCGATAAACATGATACATCACAAATTGAGAGACAAAAATCACAATCATATCAATTGATGCAGAAAAAGCATTGGACAAAATCCAATACTCTCCTGATTAAAAACTCTTAGCAAAGGGAATAGAAACCTACAACCAACATCATACTCAATGGGCAAAAACTAAAACCATTTTCCTTAAGAACAGGATCAAGATCAGGATGCCCACTTTCACTATTCCTGTTCAACATAGTACTAGAAGTGCTAGCCATAGCAATCATAAGAAGAAGGAATAAAAGGCATCCAAATTGGAAAAGAAGCGAGAGAATCAAGATGGCGGCATAGTTAAAACACCTATCTTGCCGTCATACTCAGCAATTTTAATACTACAACTTAACGAAAGAACAAACACCTTCCAGTATCACCAGAAAGCTGGCCAAGTGAAAATTCCACAAATGAAAGTGAAAATAAGACACTGTGACTCTGAGGAGCGGCGGCGGACAGCGTTGAAAGATTCGCGTGGAGAGAGGTTTGGAGCGCGCGCCAGCGGAAAGGGCGGGCGGCTGAAAACTGGCCAGTTTTCTCGAACGGGGAGACAAAGACGTCCCACTGGACTGATTCTCCAGCTCTGGGCGAAGTCCAGGGAACCCACTGTCACACGGGGTGAAAACTGGACAGTGGGAGGGCACGCCGAAGCTCGGGTGCTGCAGGGCTCTCCCGGCTTGTGGAGAAGGCAGCTTGCATGAACAGCTCAGCTGCGTAACCACGTAGAGAGCGCTCTGCGACTTGTCTCTCATTCGGAAAACCTTCAGACTGCTTTGTTTTACGACCCTGGGTGAGACATTGGGGGTGCAGAGTCATTTGGGGAGAGTCTGAATTTCCCTGGCAGGCAGCTGGTGGAGCTCCGCAGCGGCTATCTCTCAGAGGTGCTGGCGGCCATTGCCCCCGGTGCAGGGTCCCTGGGGCCGCACAGGGCGGAGCTAACGCTGTCTGCTTGGCCCGGAGACTCCGCCCATCCATCCTGAGCACAGCTGAGCTTCACAGACAATTGGCCTGGAGGTCAACCCCTCCAAGTGCTAACAACGATTAACCTGAGCTTAACTTCAGGAAGACTGTGCAACCCATATCCACCTCAGAAAACTGGGGAGGCTGAGCCACTGTCCCTAGTAGGAAGTCTACCACACAAAGCTAATTGACCAACTCAGGGAAGCAGCCACCATGCAGCGACATGGAAAGAAATCAGATGTGAAAGAAATGGAGGGAAAAAAAAATGACTGGACATGGAATTCAAAACCACGGTTATAGGGTTTTTCAAGAGGCTCCAACAAAAGGTCGAGGCCTATAAGAAAATAAGCAATACCACAAAGGGAATGAATGAGTCCTACAAGGAAATGAACAAGACCCTCAAGGATATAAAGGAGACTCTCAAGGGTATGAAAAAGGACCAACCAGAAATTAAGCATACACTGACTGAAATAAAAAATATTATACAAAGACCTAAAAGTGCTCTGGAGCACCCCAAGAACCAAGTTAAAGATGTGAAATACAAAGAGGTAAAATCCACTCAGCTGAAAAAGCAAGAATCCAAAAGAATCCAAAAAATTGAAGCTAGTGTAAGGGGCCTCTGGGACAACCTCAAGCATACCAACATCCAAATTATAGGGGTGCCAGAAAAAGAGAGAGGCCAAGACAGTGAAAACCTATTTGAAGAAATAGTGACTGAAAACTTCCCACACCTGGTGAAAGAAATTGACTTAGGAGTCCAAGAAGTGCACCGATCCCCAATATATAGGAACCCTAAGAGGACCACACCAAGGCACATCATAATTAAAATGCCAAGAGCAAAAGACAAAGAATATTAAAAGCAGCAAGAGAAAAACAGATGGTTACCTATAAGGGAACACCCATACGATTGTCAGCGGATTTCTCAACAGAAACGATGCAGGCCAGACGGGAGTGGCAAGAAATATTCAAAGTGATGAACAGCAAGAATCTACAGCCAAGATTACTCTATCCAGCGAAGCTATCATGCAGAATTGAAGGTCAGATGAAGTGCTTCGCAGATAAGAAAAAGCTAAAGGAGTTCATCACCACCAAACCAACATTATATGAAATGCTGAAAGATATTCTTTAAGAAGAGGAAGAAGAAAAAGATAAAAGTGTAAATTAGGAACAACAAATACACATCTACCAACAAATGAATCTAAAAATCAAGTGAATTAATAAGCTGATGAACAGGATAAACTGGTGAATGTAACAGAATCACGGACATAGAGAGGGAATGGACTGACAACTCTTGGGGAGAAAGGGGTGTGGGAAGTGTAGCAAGAGACTGGACAAAAATCATGCAACTATGGGAGAGGACAGTGGAGGGGTGAGGGCAGAGGGTGGGATGGGTACCAGGTGGAGGGGAACTATAGGGTGAAAAAAAAGGGAACAATGTAATTAATAAACTGAACAATAAAGATTAAAAAAATTGGAAAAGAAGCAAAACTCATTATTCAGAGATGACATGATACTGTACATAGACAACCCCAAAGAATCCATTAAAAAAACTATTAGACTTAATAAGTGAATTCAGCAGTGTAGCATAATACAAAATTAATACCCAGAAATCCATGGCTTTTTTATATACCAATAATGAACTCATAAAAAAAGAAACTAAAAAAAAAAAAATCCCATTTACCATTGCAACAAAAAGGATACTCAGGGATAAACTTAACTAAGGAGGTTAAAAGACTTTTATGTGAAAAACTACAGGATGATAAAAAAAAAAGAGATGAAGACATGAACAAATGGAAGGATATATCGTGTTCAGGGATTGGTAGAGTCAACATTATAAAAATGTCCATACTACCCAAATTAATCTATAGATTCAGTGCAATCCCTATTAAAGTATCAACAGCATATTTCACAGATCTAAAACAAACTCCAAAAATTCATCTGGAATAAACAAAGACATCAAATAACTGCACCAATCCTGAGAAAGAGGAACAAAGTTGAAGTGATCACAAAACCAGATATCAAGCTACTAATATATTACAAAACCACTGTTCTCAAAACTGCCTGGTACTGGCACAGGAACAAACATAGGCCACTGGGACAGACTGGAGAAACCAGAAACCAACCCAAGCCATTATGCTCAGTTAATATTTGATAAAGGAGGCAAGAGCATACAATGGAGTCAAGACAGTCTCTTCAATAAATGGTGTTGGGGAAGTTGGACAGATACATGCAAAAAAAGGGAAACTAGACCACCAATTTACACCATACACAAAAATAAACCCAAAATGGCTAAGTGACTTAAACGTAAGATGGGAAACCATAAAAATCTTAGAATAATCCATAGGCAGCAAAATATCAGACATAGCTCCTAGCAATGTTTACTGACACATCTCCTAGGACAATGGAAACTAAGAAAATAAACAGATGGGACTACATCAAAATAAAAAGCTTCTGCATAGCAAAAGAAACATCAACAAAACACCAAGAAAGTCCACTGCATGGGAGAACATATTTGCCAATGTTAGATCCAATAAGGGCCTAATCTCCAAAATTCATAGGGAACTCATGCATCTTAACAAAAGGAAGATAAACATAACCCAATTTAAAAAAATGGGCAAACTACTTAAATAGACACTTTTCAAATGTGGACATACAGAAGGCCAAGAGATATGAAAACATGCTCAAAGTCACTAATCTGAGAGATGCAAATCAAAATGACAGATACCATCTCACACCTGTCAAAATGGCTATTATCAACAAATCAACAAATGGCGAGGATGTGGAGAAAAAGGAACCCCCATGCACTGCTGGTGCAATGCAGACTGACGCAGCAACTATGGAAAACAGTATGGAATTATCTCAAAAAACTAAAAATGAAACTCCCATTTGACTCAGTAATCCTACTTCTAAGAATATATCCTAAGAAATCAGAAACACCAATAAAGGACATATGCACCCCTATGTTCATAACAGCACAACTTACAATAGCTAAGATTTGGAAACAGCCTAAGTGCCTATCAAGCAGATGAGTAGATTAAAAAGCTGTGCTACATCTACACAATGGAATACTATGCTGTAAAATAGAACACTTACTATTTGCAACACATTGCATGGAAGTGGAGAGCATTATGCTAAACGAAATAAGGCAGCCAGAAAAAGATAAATATGATCTCATTTATTAAAAAAAATTTTTTTAATGTTATTACAGGTGTTCCTCTCCCCCCTCCATAGCTCCCCTCCACCTGATTCCCTATCCCACCCCATGCCCTTACCCCCGCCACTGTCTTCATTCATTGGTGTAAGATTGTTGTCCAATCTCTTCTCACACCCCTCATACCCTCCTTCCCCTGAGAAACATTGATCAGAATGTCAAACCTCAGAGAAGGTAGAGAAGGGTGGGGGTAATGGGGAGAGATCAACCAAAGGACTTGTATGCATGCATTTAAGCCTAACCAATGGAAAGAAACAACAGGAGGGTAAGGGCATGAAGGTGGGGGGGGTGTAATGGAATAAGGACTCATGTAATACCTTAATTAAGAAAAATTTTTAAAATAGAAAATAAAAAATATTTTAGAAGATACTACCTTTTTCAGACTGCAATTTAGAAAATTAAGGAAGGATTTTTCAAGGAACTTTGAGAACAGTGTTGAAATTGGTTACCATAAACTTGTAGTTAACAATAATTTGCTCATTTGTGCAATATAGAAAAAGCACATAATTGTAATGATTCTGCATTGCAGCTTTGCCAAGCCAGGTGTAAGAGAAGGACATAGTAGGAAAGTGGTTGTAATGAGATATGGTGAGGTACAAAAGGAGAAGCAAAGATAGGAAAGAATGCCGGTGACAGAGTTGCATGTTCAAGGGAGTGATTGTCTTGGAGAGGTGCATTGGCAAGTAATGTGAGAGCTGCCTAGGGTCTATGTTGCCATACCCTGTGGTTGTCCTTTTCACTGGCCACTCCTCAGCTTCCCTTTTAGGAATTCTTATACTTGTCCCTTAAAGTAGTATGTAGTGTCCTTCATGGTGCTCTAGACCAGTGATTGGCAAAGTCATTATTAGTCACCAGAGCCAAATATCAACAGTACAACGACTGAAATTTATTTTGAGAGCCAAAAACTGACTTTTGTGCATGGGCCACGAAGTTTCAATCGCACTGTACGTGTGCACCCGCATGTGATACTTTGTGAAAGAGCCACACTCAAGGGGCAAAAGAGCCACATGTGGCTCGCAAGCCGTAGTTTGCCAAGCACTGCGCTAGACCAGCAATCGCCAACCAGTGATCCACAGAACACTGGTGATCTGTGAGGTCTAAAAGTTTGGCAACTGCTGCTCTAGACAATGCTTTAATTTATTTCCCTATACTTTCCTCTTGGAAATACTTATTTACTGGACTAAAAGTATGGCTATGTCCTCTATATTTTTTGTCTGTTGAATTACCCATGACTGGAAAAAGTTGGCATGAAAGAGGATAGATTCATACTAGTAGAGGCCACTTGGATATGAGGAAAGGGCATAAAATGATAGAGGCATGATTTATGTTCCTCAAAAGAACAGGTGTTTATACTTGTGGAGAGATGGGTAATGCTCTCACAGCATTTGTAGGCACTAACTCACCTGAGCGAGGGTTTATGAGATGGAGACTAAGCAACCCGAATTTGAGGAGGCTTCAGGGAAGCCCTGTCTTTGGAGAAGGAGTAGACCTACATTTCTATTGTCTGAAGAGGTCAAAGGGAAGTTTAGAAGAAGGTATTTGAGATGCAGGGGAGTTTGTTTACTGTGAAACAGGGAAGGCCCACAGAGGAAATGTTTGAATAGTATAGCTAGCTGCAGGGTTTCCCCAAGAGTAAGTCCAAAAAATTAATTGATAGAAAAAAAATTAATTGATAGAGTGGCAGGAGCAGGGAGGACTGGGTAGTTCCCTGCCTGTCTGGGGTCAGCCAAGGCTTGGATTGGTAGGATGTTAAGTCAGTAGGGTGGCACAAGCATTAATATTAAGTAAATTGAATATACCAGTTAGGGAAATAATTTTAAGAAAAAATGAGGTCCAAAATAGTGGGCTTCCAGTTGCTCTACTGAGTAATTTGTGATGTCATTAATAGAAACATTAGACACAGTGAAAAAGAGAGAAGCAAGTTACAATTTATTGTTTTAAGTACTCTCTTTCAGCTGAAATCAACCTGCATAAATCTTCTAAATCATTTCTACAAAAATATCTTCTCAAATGAGAGTAGTAGAGGGGGAAATACATTGAATGGAAAGGCTTATTTTATAGCTTATTAAATGATATGGTAAGTAATTATGGGATTGTGGATATGATCTTTTAAAACTTTACTGACAATCGGTGATAATTTTAATATCACTGAGTTTGCTTATATTTTATTTAGATTTCTATGAGGTTTAAAACCAATGCTTAAAGTTTTATTATGTATATATAAATTTGCTTTTATAATCTACACATTGATGCTTTATAGAAATGGTGAGTACTTATTCAGAAGAATTGCTAGATATGTATTTGCTTTAGGATTATTGAAAATTAAACGTTTATTTTCTTTCTGTAGTCCAAACCCCTGATACCTCTTCAAAATGAGACTGATTCAGAGACCCAGAAAATGGTGCTTACTAACTACATGTTCCCTCAGCAGCCAAGGACTGAGGATGGTAAGAATTTAAGAATGTCTTTTCTTTAAAAAAAAAAAATGTAGCCGAGACCGGTTTGGCTCAGTGGATAGAGCGTCGGACTGCGGACTGCGGGGTCCCGGGTTTGATTCCGGCAAGGGCATGTGCCTTGGCTGCGGGCACATCCCCAGTGGGGTTGCGTGCGAGAGGCAGCTGATCGATGTCTCTCTCTCATCGATGTTTCTGACTTCCTCTCCCTTCCTCTCTGTAAAAAATCAATAAAATATATTTTTTTAAAAATGTAAAGTGTGTGTGTGTGTATCTCCTGTATACTAAAAGGGTAATATGCAAATTGACCCTAATGACGGAACACCAGGAACCATGATGTACACTGACCAACAGGGGTCAGATGCTCAGCGCAGGAGCTGCCCCCTGGTGGTCAGTGCACTCCCATAGGGTGAGCTCTGCTCATTGTCAAGCAGGCTGATGGCTGTGAGTGCAGACGTGGTGGCAGGAGCCTCTCTAGCCTCCTTGGCAGCACTAAGGATGTCTGAGTGGGCCTAAGCTGCAGGTAGTCATCCCCTGAAGGCTCCTGGGCTGCCAGAGGAATGTCTGACTGCCAGCGTAGGCCCTATTCCCCCCCAGGGAGCCGGCGTAAGCTCATATGTGGCTGGGCTGAGGGATCCCTCCAAGTGCACGAATTGTGTGTGTGTGTGTGTGTCTATTAGAGACCCACTGTATGAATTTGGGCATTGGTAGGGTCCCGCCAGCCTGGCCAGGGGAAGGGGACATGGGCGGTTGGCCATCCTTGCCTGTTGGTCGAACTCCTGGTTGAAGGGACAATTTGCATATTAGCCTTTTATTATATAAGATATACACTGAGTGGCCAGATTATTATGTGTTCAGAGATCATAATCTGGCCATTCTGTGTGTGTGTGCATATGTGTGTGTGTGTATACACACACATATGCACGCACACACACACACATATATGTTCATGAAGACCGGGGGGGGGGGGTACCTAGGGGATGGGCAGAGGGAAAGTAAAAGGGGGGTGGAAATGGGTGACATCTGTAATATTGTCAACACTAAAAAATACATTAAAATAAGAATAAAACAATAATATTGGTAAATCACAGCAAGTTGTGAAGTGAATTGTAAGTCTCCAAGACTTACTGGTTTGAAGGGCGTTTGGAGAATCTATTTAATAAAAGAGTAATAAACAGATTGACCATCACTCCAACACACAAGAAGGCTGCCCCCATGTGGACACAAGATGGCCACCACAAGATGGCCAGCAGGGAAGGACAGTGGGATATTCCAGGCCTGCAAGGGAGGGCAGTTGTGGGCGATCAGGCCAGCAGGGGAAGGCAGTTGGGAGGGTCTAGGCCTGCAAGGGAGGGCAGTTGGGGGTGATCAAGCCTGCAGGGGAGGGCAGTTAGGGGTGACCAGGCCAGCAGAGAAGGGAAGTTGGGGGCAAACAGACTGGCAGGGGAGCAGTTAGACATCAATTAGGCTGGTAGGGTAGTGGTTGGGCAATGATCAAGCTGGCAGTCAGAAGTGGTTAGGGGCAATCAGGGAGGCAGGCAGGCAAGCAGTATGGAGCTAGCAGTCCTGGATTGTGAGAAGGATGTCCGACTGCCTGTTTAGGCCCGATTCTACCAGGATCAGGCCTAAATGGACAGTTGGACATCCCTCAAGGGGTCCCAGATTGGAGAGGGTGCAGGCTGGGCTGAGGGACACTCCTCCCCACCCTATCACCCCCATGCACGAATTTCGTGCACGAGGTCTCTAGTATATATTAAAAGACTAATGTACAATTCGACCAAACAGTGGAACAGCCAGTCACTATGATGCACACTGACCACCAGGGGACAGATGACCAGTGTAGGAGCTTCCCTCTGGTTGGGTTGCGCCAGCACTGCCACGGGTTTGGTGAGCCTGAGCAGGGGTGGTGAAGGATGAAGAAAGGATAGACAAAGGGGAAAACCTGGGTCTAGGTAGATCTTCTGTGCCTTGCTGAGGCCACAGACAGATCCAGACTGCAAGCTGATGGTTTATTTTACAGTCAGGGGTAAACAAGGTAATTTCCAATGTTCTTATAAGTTTCACTTATTTTGGCAGCACTTGCTACTCCTCCCACAGCCCATTAGCTAGCTACCCAGGAAAGATCTAGGAAGCAGTCACAAGATCAAGCTTAATTATGCTTAGAGGGCTGTTCCCTCTAAGCTGGGACTTATTTTCAACTTTGCCAGCAGGTCAGTCTAAGGCTTAACCCTATAACTGCTCCCTGGTGGCCAGTGCACTCCCACAGGGGGAGTGTCTCTCAGCCAGAAACCAGGCTCACAGCTGGCGAGTGCGGTGGTGGTGATAGGAGAGGCATTCGAGCATCCTCGAGGTCTCCAGGCTGCTCAGGGACACAGGCTGGGCTGAGGGACCCCCCAACCTCCAGCACCACCCCCGAATTTCTTGCACCAGGCCTTTAGTTGGTTAATAAAGTTCTCTGAAAATGGGATAATAAAGCCATGTCTCAGGGTTATAGATAGTGGAATTTAGAGTTATGTGCATATAATGTACTTCCTTAAATGATTCCTTGAAATTAAACAGCAAACATCTATTATGGATCTCTCTGTTCTAAATCACATTTAGGTAAATGTTGGGAACTCATATTAAGTGTTACGTGGTTAGGATTATTAAACCAGGAAATATTTTGTTCACTTCTGTAGTTGGTTGTAGAATTAACACTACCCTTGGATCTATGCACTAGGTAAAGATAATCTATAAAATTCTGAGTATAAATGTTACTTCTTCTAAGTTCTTAATTACATTTTGCCAAGAAAGGGGACTATACCAATTACTATTCCACAATTTTTTTCCCAACAATTACGGCATGAAAGCCTTTGAAATTAAGGAGCAGATTGTTTCTGTATATGCTACTATACTGTGTATGTGTGTGTGATTTTTATTATATGTGGCACTTAAAAATATAATTTCTACGTATTTTTCTGAAACCAGTGAGCAATTTTATGATACCAAATTAATGATAAATTATCTCTTAATACATAGAGACACTGAAGAAAAAACTCAGTTTTAATTTTTAAAATATACCATGGGCAATTTAAATAAATTCTTAAGCTTTAGTTTTCTTATCTTAAAATAATGATAATAGCATCTGTTTTGCAGGGGTTTTGTAAAAAATGAAAAACACTGGTTATAAAGTGCTTAGCACTGTGACAAAATCAATTTGCCTGTTAATATTCTTACATTGTTTTGGCGGATTTAGTACACAGCTTTGAAATACTTAAGTAGCTTAAAACTAAAATAATTTTACTTTCGTTCCATAACTAGTGATAAATAATTAGAAAACTCGTTACTTTATTATGCTAGTTATTTGTTGCTTTTTGCAAGAAGAAATAAAAGATATGCTTTGATAAGTTATTTTGTGGGTATATTTGATGAGATTTATTTTGATGAAACAAATGTTTAGCTTTAGAATTAAATTAGCAAGTAATAGTTTTTCATTATTACTCTAAAATATAGTGGATTTTTGTTTGTTTTTCTAGTTATGTTCATATCAGATAATGAAAGTTTTAATCCTTCATTGTGGGAGGAACAGAGGAAACAGCGGGCTCAAGTAGCGTTTGAATGTGATGAAGACAAAGATGAAAGGGAGGCACCATCTAGGGTGAGTGTTCTTTCCTCCATCAAATTTGAAACAGATCTGTTGATACTTACTGGGTACTGTATACCCACTAGAGGCCTGATGCATGAAATTCGTGCAAGAGTAGGCCTTCCTTCCCCTGGCTGCTGGCACCAACTTCCCTCTGGCACCTGGACCCAGGCTTTCCTCGAAGCCCAGGCTTTGTCCAGATCATTCAGTCTAAATAGCAAATTACGCTTTTATTATAGACTAGTGGTCCGGTGCATGAAATTCATGCACCAGGGGTGGAGTAGGGGGTGTCCCTTAGCCCAGCCTGCATCCTCTACAGTCGGACCCCTCAGGGGATGTTCGATTGCCAGTTTAGGCCCAATACTACCTAGCATTTGGACATCCCTCTCGCAATCCAACCACTCACTAGCCTGCCTGCTAACTGCTCACTAGCCTGCCTGCCTGATTGCCCCTAACCACTCTGCCTGCCGGCCTGCTTATCTCCTACTGCCCCACCTTGCCAACCTGATCACCCCCAACTGCCCTCCAGCCAGCCTGCTTACCCCCAACTGTGCCCCTTCCCTGCCAGCCTGCTTGCCCCCAACTCTGCTCCCCACTACTGGCCTGCTTGCCTCCAATTGGCTCCTCCTACCAGCCTGATCACCCCCAGCTGCCCTCCCCACCTGGCCTGATTGCCCCTAACCGCCTCTGCCTCGGCCCTCCACCATGGCTTTGTCCAGAAGGATGTCTGGAAGGTCTCTCAGTCTAATTAGCATATTACCCTTTTATTAGTATAGATAGATTCTGTGCCATTTTGGGAGATACAAAGAAATATATTGTTTCATTCCTTGCTCTCAAGACACTTGAAGTTTTACTGATAATGTAACATGAAATAGTTTGAGAACAATATAAATTATGTGATTAAAAGCCAGATTTCATAGTGTATCTAACTATAAGGGGGAAAAAGGTTATTGCTTCTTCCTTCCTTTTCATTAATGATTTATTTATATGTATATTAGGGATAAAAAAACGCTATTATAAACCTTTTGTTTCTTTTTGGGATTGAGAATGTGTGTCAGTGGTAGAAGTAACAAATACCAGTTTCCAAGTTACTTAAGGATGTAATTCTTTTCCCCTTTTATAAGCTAGCTGAACTTCAGAAAATGACATGTTGACCTTTGAAGTGTTTGGTTCACTGCACATAAGACAATATATAAATGTAGGAATTTACATGTGTCTGGATTAATACCTAGCTGGAAAACGTATGTGTTTCAAAGACAAGTTTGACAATGTTGGCAATATCCACACCATATATACCTCAAGTGAAATATGTTTATGCCTGTTAAGTTTTTAAAACAGTGAAATCCATATCTAATCTTTGACTAGTGATTAAAACCATACTTTTATTGGGTCTAAAATGCTTTTAAGGGTCTATCATCTGTTTTCACAGTTGCCTCTCTGAGTCAGATATCCAGTGTAGTTAAGGTAGATCAATGATTGAATTTTGAGGTGTCATTAGAAATATTTATCCATATTTTAATTTTTCCTTACTTTATTTCTCTAGGAGGGAAATTTAAAGAGATATCCAACACCATATCCAGATGAGCTTAAGAATATGGTCAAAACTGTTCAAACCATTGTACATAGATTAAAAGATGAAGAGACTAATGAAGACTCTGGAAAAGATTTGAAACCACATGAACATCAGCAAGTTGTAAATAATGATGTGGGTGTGAAGGTTAGAAAACTCAATTCAAAGGAATTAAAACCTGTCAAGTTATTTAAAAATATTAAATGATAATTTATATAATTGTCCTTTTTTATACACTAAAATGTACTATCAAATTTAGGATGATATTTTCAGCTACGTGAACTAAAAGGTGTAACAATCAGTGAACCTTTCTACTTGGTATTTTTACACTTCAGTATTATTACTCATGCCTATTCAGATAGGCATGGGAGTGTCAACATAAGCTTACAAAAAAAATTATTGCCTGAGCAAAGAAGATAATGAATGTCAGAAAATTCATTGTAATGAAAACACCACCCACCGCCCGTAATAACTGATTCATTCTAATACTAATTGTAAATTTATTTGAAATTCTTACAAAACAACTTAATAAAACATGTCTTTTATTCCTATGACATACCATCGATATTTCTTTGGGATATTTCAGAAACATACGCAAATCCTTAAATTACATTCCTTTAAGGGACTTTTTTCTCACGTTGTATCACAAAAACAAGTTTTATCGTGTCACTAGATTATTACGCATTTCACAATGAGTAGGAAACGATCTCGCCATTCTGAATTTGACCATAGTGAGCTAAGTGACTCATGACCAACAGCTTTCCAAGTGTTAAGATGGATATATCCTCAACTAAAGTGTGAAATTTAATGTGGCTCTTGTCTCCAAAATCAGCATTTTATCTGAGTGCTGTAGATTTCCATGTTTAAAGTTCCCTTGATTTATCTAGGATAAGAAAACATTAAATTATTTTTAAATTTTCATCTGAACTTTAACACAAGAATAGATATAAAGCATAAGGAAAATGAATTCTTTATCTTCTCTTTTACTTAGGCTTCAGAAAGTACTGCTCCGATAAGAAGTAAAGCCGATGAAAGAGAAAAGTATATGATAGGAAACTCTATACAGAAGACTAATGAACCTGAAGCTGAGACCAGTCCTGTGAATCCACCAGCCACTACAAATACGAAAGCCTCTGAGAACTTGAAGCATGCTAATCGCGATGATATTTTTGAGGTATGGCTTTATGATTATTCTGGAATGATCATATCAACTGATAAGAATTCAATATTGTTACTAACTGAAGATAGGCGAGACTTCATATTGATAGCAGAAAATATGCTAATGCATTTACCATTGAGAAATTTCATAATGTTTGCTATAATATAATACCACTCATTTACCAGTTTAAACTTACATTTTTTGACTCAGTGTACTCAGATATTTACAATGTAAAATTAGATTGTGCCAATTCTGTTTGAGTTCTATAAAATAAATAATAGTAATTGCTTTATTTCTAGAACTTGAAAATGAAAAGGTTGCATAAGTATACTCCAATTATCTGGTTTATTTAAGCATTTATCATTGATTATGAAGTTTTTTTTTCCTTGACTGTCTGAGACATTTTTCCTTGGAGTTTCTTTTAGCAGATTAATGAAAGCTGTAGCTTTTTTTTTTTTTAAGCAGCTTTATTGAGGCATATAACTCACCCATTTAAATAAAGGTACAATTCAGTGGTCTTTAGTATTCTTAAAGTTGTGCAACCTTCACCATAATCACGTTGAGAACATTTTATTACCCCAAAAACAAAGTTCATATTGCTCTGCTACCATCACACATCCTCTCCCATCTCCCCAACCCCTAAGCAGTTAGTAATCTTACTTTGTCTGCCTTTATAGATTTGGCTGTTCTTGGCATTTCATGTAAATATAACCATACAATGTGGAGTCTTTTGTGATTGGTCTTTCACTTAGCATAATGTCTTCTCTTTCACCTACCTTGATGTCTTCAAGATTATCCGTATTGTAACATGTCTCAATACTTCATTCATTTCTTATGTCTAAGCAGTATTCCATTGTAATGGTGAATAATGGACATTTGGGTTATTTCCACATGTTGGGTGTAATGAATAAGGCTGCTGTACATATTTGTGTGCAAGTTTTTGTGTGCATATATATTTTTTATTTTCTTTTGGGTATATCCTTAGAAGAATTGTTGGGTCATATGATAACTTATATTTAACTGAGAAACTTCCGTTTTTCCAAAAGGGGTTGCACCATTTTATATTCCCCCTCATATGCTGCTGTAGGTCCTGGAAGATGGTAACCTGTAACTTTTTAAAAGTGAGATTCTAAAGGGTTTTTTATTTATAGGTACATTGCCCAGTATGTGTCCACTAGTTCTAAGTGGCTATTTAAATTTAATTTAAATTAAGTAAATACAATTAAAGAATTGAACTTCTCAGTTACACTTGCCACGTTTCAAATGCTCGGTTTGACACATCTAGATAGTTAGTGGCTATCGTTTTGAACCACATAAATTATTTCTATCATTACAGAAAGTTCTATTGGAAATCACTGGTGCATAGAAATGCTGACATTGTGGGTTTATTAAGAGCTTCTTATTCCTAAAAATTTAAATGTGTTTAAAGCACATCTTCTAATGGTTATCTTGTGAGCTAGTATTTACTACAAGAAAAAACTTATACTTTTGAATGTACTAAATGGGTCACATTATTCAATAAATTATTATATATGTTGAACCTAATATAACAGTCCATGAAAAGTTTTTGGGTTTGTCCCAGGGAACTTATTACTCATTTAGTATAATTTCTATGGGTAAGGATTACAAAATGGATACATAAGGGTATAATTAAGGTTAGACTGTATGAAGTGTATAAGAAAAGTTCTAATACAAGTCAACTATTACAGGCTACAGAAATTTGGAAAAGAGATACTTTCTGGATACAAAATTTCAAGGATGCTCTAAGATGAGGAAGGCATTTAACCTGCATTAACCTGCATTTTGAAATATTAAATTTGTAGAAATAAAATTGAATGAAGTGTGTAAGAATAATTAGAGCAAATGAATGGTGTTTGGAAAATATAGTAAAGAGCACGTTTCATCTGACTAAATATGTCAGGGGTGATAAATATATGAAATGAAATTAGTAGAGTAGATTATGAAGCTCTTGGAAGTCATGCTCAGAAGTTAGAACTTAATGTTCTGTCATCTTTGGGGGACCACTGAAGGCTTTTTAGTTGAGCACTACTTGTGAAGGGCTATGTATTAGAGAAATCTGGCAGCATTTAATGAATTCTCCAAGTTTAAGGGCTTTTGAGTAATGACAGTAGAAAATACAGACCTGTAGAAAATCGATGTTGCAAGAATATTACATAGATGTAATGTGTGATAGATAGCCCTGCCTTTAAGGAATGGAGAAGAGGAAACAATCATATCACCAAACCCAAATGCAATGATTGCATTAAAAGAACAAATAGACAAGGAAAGACAAGTTTGTTTTTCGATAGGTGGAATTTGAAGAAATAACAAGACTATCAGATAGACATATTCAGTAGGTAGTTGGAATCCTTAGCTCAAGTGAGAAACAAAGGCTAGTTTATAAATTGAATATATGTCTACATTAAACATAATCATTATGTTTATACAGGGGAAAAGAATAAGAAAGGAAAAAAGTATGAGCTAGCTTCAGGAAGACTAAGTGATGTGAGGAAAGGAGAAAGGTGGGAGGAGATGAGGAGACTGCAGTTCCCAGCAACCCAAGAGTAATATAATTTCATGAAGAAGTCTGGCCAGTAGTTTAAATGTGGCAGATATAAAAGATTAGAACAGACCATTTGCCCCTTCTTATCCCATTCATTCTGTCACTAAGTCCTGTTAATTACAAAATTTCTTTTTCTCTGTGCCAGCTATCACTGCCATTGTCTAAGGACAGATGCAGTCTCTTTTCTTCAGGGCTATTGTGAAAATTAGATGCCTTTCTGCCAGTGTCTTCCCATACCTTCTTAATACCAGCGTTACTAGCTTAAAAGATAGTCTGATCTTGTGAGTTCCTGGCTTGGCAACCTCCAGTCACAGCCAACAGATACTCAATTGATTCCTTACTCAGAGCATAATCTTTTACCGTGCAATCTAGTCTCCCTCTTCTGTCTTTCCCACACTTATCCTGAGTTCCAGCTGCATGGTGCAGACTTGCCATCCTTTCTTATTTCCATTCTTCCTCTACTCAGAATATCATTTCTCTCTTAACTCACCCATCACAGCTAAACCGAATTATATTCTTTTCCTATTGTACTGATTAGCAGTCTAACACTTCCCATTGTCGTACAGCCTTAAACAGAGTTAAAAACATGGCCCGCGTCAGGCCTCTGCCTGTTTTGTATGGCTTCCAAGCTGAGAACAGCTTTTACATTATTAAATGGTGGAATAAAAATCAAAAGAATATTTTATGATATGAAAAATTGGATGAAATTCAGTTTTACTGGTACATAGCCATGGTCATTTGTTTATATTATTATCTATGGCCACTTTTGTCCACTCGTCAGAGTTGGGAAGTTGAAACAGAGACTATGGTTCTCAAAGTGCAAACCTTCAGTGAAAAGGCTAGCAAAATATTGACTAGTCTTTTCACTGAAGGTTTGCCAACTCCAGTCCATATCTTTATTATGGCACTTATGAGTAACTAAAAGTCTTAGCACTTTTAAGAGAACACCTGTTTAAAACCTTTTATTTATTTTTATCTTATTAGTGGAATAGTTTAATCTGCTTTTATATGTAATATATACAATATTAAATTTTACCCATTAATAAATCTTTTTGTTTCCTACCCAAAATAGCTCTCAATGGTAGGAAACTTGGGATAATTGCCAAATATTAGAGAAAAATTCATGGAGAAGAATACAAAATCCTGTCTTCAAATTGGGCAAAAATCGTTATTAATTTATATTAGTGAAAGAACATCTCAGTTCTAATTCCTTGGAACCCAGTGATCCTTAGAGCAATAATTTTGAGGATTATAGGAAGAAGAGGTTTTTGTTGGAGCAAACTGTTTTTCTATGTCAGGGATTATGTTTTATGTATTTTTATTTCTCTGGCACCTGACATAGTACTAGGCACATAGTAATCATTAATACATTTAAATTGAGGAAATTATCCCATAGGTGTTTTGGAATAGTGTTAATAACTACCACCATTTTATTGCTGTAACTTAAAAAGTTTTAAATCATATACTACTTTTAGTCACTGTTACTATAAAAAGGTTTCATATATGTTCTAAATATTCTTTTCTCTTTATAAAGTTCTTATGACTTAATATTTATTCATTAAAAAAAACAAAATCTGTTTTCATAAATGTTTTCACTCTTTTCTCTTTAAATTAGGAATCTGAAGAACTTTCTTCTGATGAAGAGATGAAAATGGCAGAGATGCGACCACCATTAATTGAAACCTCTATTATCCAGCCAAAAGTGGTAGCACTTAGTAATAGCAAAAAAGGTTAGCTGTGAAGGAAAGCACTAAGATTAGAAATGAGCGGAATAAAAGTATAATTATTTTTGGAATATATTTCATCTTGTTTAAAACACTTTTTTACAACAATTTTTAAAACATGCCTTTTTTAAAGGTCTTTCTCTTCTCTCTCGTGTGTTTAAGGGAAAATCTTGATAGACCTTTTTTCTTCCCTCATGCATATCTACTTACAAGGACATGGACTTTATAGGGAGACAAGCCTAGATTATGATTTTCATTTCTACCACTTATTTAGTGTATGATCCTTGAGCAACTTAATTTCATCCATGTGTACATATCTAATTTGACTTAAAATGAGGATAATAAAGGAGTTTGTGAATATTAAATGCACTAGGTTATTCAGTGTACTGAGATCTAGCCCAAGACTGGATGTATAGTAGATGTTGTTATTTTATCTATCCCAGAATTGATTTTAAACCATTCTTTTTCCCAGCCATTCTTTCATTTAACATAAAAGGGAACTTGAAGGATATCTGTCTCTTTCTTTTACCCTTCCCTGAACTCTCTCCCCCCCCCCCTCCCCACTAGTGTCTGAACATCTCTATATTACCTCCACCAAGTATTGATCCAGCTATTGCCTTTACGGCATTAATGAAGTTTGCTTTAGCAAGGTGCTCCTCAAATAGCATGGATTTCATCATAATAATGGTGGCAATATATGTTGAATACTTACTAATTGTTACTTGCTATATGCTAAATATTTTACATGTTATCTAATGATCACAATTGTCCCATGATTTGGAATTAGAAGAAGAGGGATAGATCTAGGAAAGAATTTGTTATATATAGTTTAACATTTTAACAATTCATAATTTGAGACCCTAATACCTTAAAGTTGAATTAGCCCTGTGCTACTGTTTTTAACTATAAACACAATCTGGACTACTTGAACTGAAATATTTGGAACAGCAAAAATATCCTTAATTTGGATTCATGTAATCTCCTATTACTGTGTCAATATGTCCTATTTCTATGATTTGGCTAGAGTTGAGTTAGTTAAAAACATTCTTTAGGGTTCTAAGATATTATGTTATCTTTTTTATCACTGTTTTTAAAAATACTATTTATACTACCTATCTATACTGGAATATGAATATTGTGTATTTCTGTCTATATTATTATTACACATAAAAACCATTTCACATATGAAGAGTGCAGTATTCATGTACAATTTTTTGAAATGATTCATAAATATGAAGAGAGAGCTGACCTTGTGAAAATTTCTTGGTTTGTTTGATGGTTGTTTTTTGATTGACTGCATTGCTCATTTTTATTGTCAGAATAGATAAAAACAATTCCTTATATGTATGATATAATTTCTCTCCAAGATAGGTTTATTTAAGGCTATAAACTGTACTTTGTATTTTTTATTATTATGACTTTCTAAAATTGTAAATGAGTGGGAAACCACATTTACTGAAACTAACCGATAGCCTTAGACCACATTGTATAATATAATCCTGTCAGGAATTCAAACTAATAAAATTCTGGGTAACCCTAACTTTGGTTATATTTTTAAAAAGTAAAGGTATCTATCACTATTTTTAAATTCTTTCATTTTTGTGTGTTCTAAGACTGATTTTTATAGGTGCCTCTGGTTTTCTACTTATTTATATAATTCTTTACCTTATATGTTGAACTAGAGCAATATAAATGCTATTTGTCATCACTGGGAAGTATTTCACACAGGACTTTTGGTGAGTATCAGTGGCTTGAGTTTTTTGTTTGTTTGTTTGTTTCAGATGATACAAAGGATGTAGATTCTTTATCAGATGAAGTTACACACAATAGTAATCAGAATAATAGCAACTGTTCTTCTCCATCCCGGATGTCTGATTCAGTTTCTCTGAATACTGATAGTAGTCAAGATACTTCACTCTGCTCTCCAGTGAAACAAACTCATATTGGTATTAATTCCAAAAGAAGGTTTGTAAATATCTTAAAATAATTTATTTGTACAAAAAAATAGAGCTAGAAATGCAAGTAAATACATATGACCAAAACAAAGGACTTCACAAATATTATGAAGTAGTTCAGGTAGTATATGGTTTCTTCTCCACTTTATTACTAATTATTTAGCTTTTATAGATTTCCATTTTAGTTTTTTAAGGCGGGGGGAGATTTAAAATATGTTCTAATTTTCTTCATTAAAAGATTAAACAGTTCTAGATATTACAACATAAATAACCTTTTTGGTATAATTTTATTAGAAACTGATATTTTAGGATTAGAAATGCAAGATCATTTTGGGGTGATGCCATTAAAGGGTTTATTTAAATACTTTTGATTAGTGATGTATCTTTGGCTTAGACTTTTAAATTTATAGGTCAACTTCTCTGAAAAAGGCTTAATTCCTACATGTTGGAAATTAGCTGAAATTTAAAACTAATAATATTTGGGCTCTTAAGAAGTTTGATTATCAAAATACCATTCTACTTTGATGCTAATCTATCAGGAAGAGTGCTTGATAGAAAGATTTGGCTTAATACTGAACCCAAAGCTTATTGTATGGATATTGCTAAATATTTTTTAGAATTCAATTGTTCTTATGCTCTAGGCAACATAGTTAAGTAAAATTTTTGTATGTATTAATTTATATTGTTGGAAAAGAAAAGTGCCTCTTGTACCTGAAAATGAGTTTAGCTGTTATGTAGTTGTAATTATGATTAATCATTTATATCTGTCCTCTGAATTTGAGGTTAAGACCCAGAATGGTAAATTATTGATTTTTATAACCTTTTAGGTGTTAAGATGATTAGTTTGTTGAATAATAAAATTTTTACTGATGTTGGCAAGTAGTTTAGTATTCTCTAAATCATATTTTTTATGTAATGAAATAAAGGCTAAGAAAGGAATATAGCTGCACCTCTGTGTTGTATTTCTAATCATGAATATTAATTGTCACCTAAGGGAAGATTAATATTAAGGAATATTTGTTGAAATGTTAACTTGTCTATTTTTTGAAATACAACTCAAAGACACAGTTATGTTTCATATTATCAAGCAGAAATAAAGTATTTTCTGTAATTTTGGATTGTCACCTTTAAATATTTCCCAAATCCAATGTAGATTAAATTTACTTTCAGGTTTTTGTGTGTTTTATTTGTTTGTTGGTTTTTTGTGTGTTGTTTCTTGTTAATCCTCATCAAGGATATTTTTTTTCCATTGAATTTTAGAGAAAGAGGGAGGGAGGGGAAGAAGGAGAGAGAGAAAGAGAGAGAGAGAGAGATCACTGTGAAAGAGACACATTAGTTGGTTGCCTCCCACATGAGGCCCCTCTGGACCACATCTGCAACCGAGGTAACATGCCCTTGACTAGGAATTGAACCCGAGACACTTTAGTGCACAGGCCAACGCTCTAACTATTTAGCCACACCAGCCAAGGTTAATTTCAGTTTTGATCTTCATATTTTGTAGAGCTATTATTTAGTTCTTTATATTATTTCCTTAGCTATATATTTGAATCTAATAATTTATTATGATAACTATGGCTATTAATAATAAGGCTTCAGAATCTTACCTAATAATAGACAAACATGTAAATTGACCATATCTCTGCTACACCACCAGCCAATCAGGAGTGATATGCAAATTAACCCAACAAAGATGGCAGTTAATTTGTATACACAGGCGCCTAGTGACGGGGGACGGGGGGGCGTTGCGAGACACAGGTGTTCTGCCCTGCTCCCTGTCTCTCAGAGCCTCTAGGCAGCGTGGGAAGGCAGGGCCAGAGTGGAAAGAGGTGGCTCCAGGGCCTGAGCAGAAAGGTGCTGGGCCAGAGTGGAAAGGCGGTGCTAGCAGCCAGGGAGAGGAAAGCCCATTCTAGCACAAATCTTTGTGCATTGGGCTTCTAGTTTTTCATAAAATGTTCTGTGCGTTTTACTCAACTGTTCAAATTATTGGCTCTTTATCCATGTATCTTACCATCTTTTAAGAATTTCATATTTTATTGATTTCATAGTGGAGGGGAGAGGGAAAGAGATAGAAACATCAATGATGAGAGAGAACCATTGATTGGCTGCCTCCTGCATGCCTCCTATTGGGAATCAAGCCTGAAATCCAAGCATGTGCCCTGACTGGGAAAGAAGCATGACCTTCTGGTTTATAGATCAGCACTCAACCACTGACCCACATCGGCTGGGCAGGCACTTCATATTTTAGCACATTTGTGAAAAGCTATACCAGAAGAGGACACATAATTTTTTTCTTTATTTAGCTCAAACTATATTATAACTAAGTGATTTATGATATAGAGGAAAATTAATCTTGATTATAAATTTTCAGATAGTTTTACTTTTCTCCATTTAATGTAAATTTCCCATTATTAAGAAAACTGGGCTTTATGATGTTTTTGATAACATTATTTTTGTTTTAGGCAAGAAGATGAAAATTTTAACAGCCTTTTACAAAATGGAGATATTGTAAACCATTCAACAGAGGAGAAATTCAAGGTTCATGATAAAAAAGATTTCAGCTTACCTGAGTATGATTTGAATATTGAGGAACGATTAGTTCTTATTGAGAAAGGTATTGACTCAATAGCCACATCTGATAAATCTCACAAATTAGATCATATCAATATGAATCTTCATAAATTTATAACCAATGACACATTTCAACCAGAGAGATTAGAAAGATCAAAGGCACAGGATATTGTGCTTGGAACAGCCTTTTTAAGCGTTAATGCTAACGGACAAGCTGAGCGCTTGGAAAATGGAAACAAGTGTCCTAATCTGGAATGTGTAAATAAGGTGAATGGACATTCTGAAGAAACTCCACAGTCTCCTCAGAAAACTGAGCCCCAGGACACTGATCCTTCTATTGATATGGGTGTTTCCAAGAGCACTGAAGATCTCTCCCCTCAGAGAAGTGGGCCAGTTGGGTCTGTTGTGAAATCTCATAGCATAACTAATATGGAGACTGGAGAGCTAAAAATCTATGATATTTTTAGTGATAATGGACTTCAGCAGCCCAATGCAACAGCTAAAGTCATATCTTCTATTGATGGAAAAAATATAGTCAGGAGCAAGTCTGCTACACTTTTGTATGATCAACCATTGCAAGTTTTTACTGGTTCTTCTTCATCTTCTGATTTAATATCAGGTACAAAGGCAATTTTTAAATTTGATTCAAATCATAATCCTGAAGAGCCAAATATAAGAGGCCCCATAGCAAGTGGCCCACAATCTACGCCTCAGATATATGGTCCTCCACAATATAATATCCAGTACAGTAGCAGCGCTGCAGTCAAGGACACTTTGTGGCACTCGAAACAGAATCCCCAAATGGATCATGCCACTTTTCCTTCTCAGCGCCTTCCTCGATCAGAGAGCACAGAAAACCACAGTTATGCTAATAAACATTCTGCCAATATGAATTTCTCTAACCATAACAATGTTCGAGCTAATACTGGATACCATTTGCATACAAGACTTGGCCCGGGAAGACATGGGGAAATGTGGGCCATCTCACCAAACGACAGACTCATTCCTGGAGCAACTCGAAATACAATTCAGCGACAAAGTAGTGTGTCCTCTACAGCCTCTGTAAATGTTAGTGAGCCCGGTCCCATAAGGCGGGCCCAAATCCCTGAAGGAGATTATTTGTCATACAGGGAGCTACATTCAGTGGGAAGAACTGCTCCAGTGATGTCGGGATCACAGAGACCTCTTTCTGCACGGACATATAGCATTGATGGTCCAAATTCATCTAGGCCTCAAAGTGCTCGACCCTCAGTTAGTGAAATACCAGAGAGAACTATGTCAGTTAGTGATTTCAGTTACTCACGGACTAGTCCTTCAAAAAGACCAAATGCAAGGGTTGGTTCTGAGCATTCTTTGTTAGATCCTCCAGGAAAAAGTAAAGTTCCTCATGATTGGCGAGAACAAGTACTACGACACATCGAAGCCAAAAAGTTAGAAAAGGTAATTGAACATGAATTTTTTCATTTTCACAAATTTACTGATTTTTCTTTAAAAATTTGGCATTCTTTGTTTTTTTAAATCAAGGTGAAACAAGATACTCTGGATTATTGAATATATAGGTTGTCCTTAAAAATGTATGCATACACTTTGAATAGTTATAATGACAGTATTTATTAAAATACATTTCCTTTTCAAAATTGAGCTATAAGCTGTTGAAATGTGTGTATATTTTGGGGGGACACCCTATATACTTATATTCTAGGAGTTATTCCTTAGTGCTGACAACAGAGTTCCAAGTTCTGACTTGTCAGACTCAGAACAATTGAGATGGTAGTATAAGCTTCTCTCCCATCTCATACTCCCCAGTATTTTTTGATAGGCTTCCATTTATTTTATATATTTTTGTACATGTCTTTTAGATTTTGCCACACATACTATGAATTATACATGTATATACATGTGTACCTCTTGTTTAGCATTTCCTGACCTCTTGTCATCTATTAATTTTTGTTGATTATGTAAATATATATGCAAAAAATAAGCAGTTTATTGTACAGTTAACAGAAAAACAGATGTACTATAAATGTAAATATTTCATCTAAGATTCCCCCCCCAGTTGTATGACTAACACCGTCACTGACAGATGGCTTCTAGCATGGCATTTACTCTTTTCGAATTGCATTTGTGACCTATTTAAACTCGCTTGTCTGGCTCTACTATAGCGTGTAGTTGTTTGTTTTTTGAAAGGAGTTAAAATTTTAAAATACCCTATAAAACTGATATATTAGTGTCACAGTTCTGTGCTCAAATATATAAGGCATATTCTTTCTTTAGGATTTAGCTTGGTACCTCTCAGTGGATTTTACCCAAAAATTACCTTACCTCTTTATTAAGTATAAGATACTGTTTTTTTTGTAAATATACAACATCAATTAGTCATTTTTTAAAAATTTCTTAAGTCAAATTTTTCAGAAATAAATACCTAAAATATAATTAGTACCTTATATCAATCCACATTGCATCTCTACCTGTAATCAGTGGTCAGCAAACTGTGGCACGCGAGCCACATGCGGCTCTTTGGCCCCTGGAGTGTGGCTCTTCCACAAAATACCACGTGCGGGGTCACACATACAATGCCATTGAAACTTTGTGGCCCATGCGCAGAAGTCCGTTTTCGGCTCTCAAAAGAAATTTCAATCATCGTACTGCTGATATTTGGCTCTGTTGACTAATGAGTTTGCCGACCACTGGCCTATGCAATGCTGTCCTCTCAACTTTAAATAACTAAGCCATCTGTAAGATTAGGTAACTTCATTCTCATCTTACTGTGTTTCAGCTATAACTTTGTACATACAGTTGAGGTTCTTTGAATTTGTATGTTTTTGCTGACAAATTTAAGCAGAGGAGTAATATAGCTGTTTTATAAATAAACTTCTGGTATGGAACTGGGTTTGAGGAGGAGAAGCTACAGAGAAGTTGACTGGGTGATCTAGTAGTAGTCCAGAAAATACATGAGAATGTATCAGTGGAATTGAGGCAGAGAAATGAATTTAAGAGGCAGTTCTGATATAGACTTGATAAGAATTTACTTTTGATTGTAATATTCCTGTAATCAGTCATTGAATCAAGAAATTAAACTTGAGATTGGTGCCTGGAATAACTGGTTTTGAGGAATGTCAGTAACTACTACTGAACATAGAGGAGCAATAGCAAATTTGGAGGATGAGATAAGTTTGTTTACTATACTATACTATACTAAATATTAATATTAGTTGACATTCTGATGGCTATTCTTCCATTACCTTCATGTCTGATACAGAGTGCCTGGACTTTAGTAAATGGAAGCAAGTAGCAGCCACTACGTTGTTCACTGTCCCTCTCTGCTTTTTATATTTAGAAATTTGCCAATATAGTTGCTTGGAGGTTACATGAAAGTAGTGTCTCAATTTTGCTGCCCACTGGTAATTTAGAAATGAGAATTTAAGTGAAACTAGGAAATGCACAGGGAAATGTGATGTAGACTCCAAACTTGAAAATAATGATTGACAATGGTGGAGGTTGATCTCTATCTGCTCCTCTATAATCCCCCTTTCCTCCCCCAAACATAATTCTGATGTCATGGTGGACATTTGAAAAACTTCTTTAGGGAATTTCACAATGCCTTTCCTACCTTTAGGGGTAAATCAAAAGTTGCTACTTTGCCCAGCTGGGAGTTTATTAATAATATAGAAATAGATAAGTTATTGGACCCTTACTTGGTTTTGAAACGTTGTGGTAGTCATACCTCTCCTACCCCAACAAACTGCCTAGAATCCACACATCTAAAATAGATTTCAAAAATCTCAAGATTTATTTATAAGTAAAATTCAGTAACATTGATAATAAAATATATTTCAATGTTGAATTATTACTAAATGTCAACATTTGCTAATATTCCTTATTAAATTAAAAAAGCTTAGATATGTAAGCACTCAACCAGATATGATTAAAAATTAACACAACATGATAATTTTCATGTTCAGTTACTCTTATACAACTGTTTGCATGTAGTGAACAACAGTGCTCAGGACATTTGCCCAGCACTGGTCTGTTCATTGTTTCCATGTGTTGTGATGGAGTGCAGTTTTATGTAAGTGTCTGAGCACAAGCCTGAATTAAAAACCAGAGCTGTTCTGTTCTGAGCATAAGCTTTCTTATTCAGTGTATTTGCAAAACATCGTATATGTTCAAAAATGGCATAATAGGCTTTGTTTGAAATCTACATATCCTTAAACAGGGTCAATCATTCCACTCAAGTTAATATGTTAAAACAAACCATGTGTGTATGTAACTGTGGGTATAATCTCTTCCTTTTTACATTCTGATCAGCTGTTTATGGAACCTCTGCTAAATCCTTATTTATTGTGAAATGGTTTGGAGAAGTACCTAGCCTGTTGAGTTTAGCTTTTTCTTTAGTAATTACTTTAAAATCCACAAAATAACTAAAAATGTACCTTGTAATTTTATAGATCTGTTTCATTCTGGAATGTCATGTTAATGTTTCTTAATAGTAGATACCAATTTCATAATCTGGAGAAGGTGTGTATTCCCTTAAGAGTATCATAGAAATGCTTGTAATGTCATTTCATATTTCTTCATTACAAGCCATGCTCAAAATGTGGTTTCTCTCAGTTTTACCATCAGACTCTCAATATTCAGGGACATGACTGAAAGCATATACATGAAAGAACAGCAGTTAACAACTCTGGAATAAAGAAGCAGGAATAATGAGAATCAGGCAGTGCATTTACTGAGGTACATTTTTTCAGGCAGCCCTAGGATTAGTGAGTAGACATTTACATAAACTCAATATATGGAAGGATTCTATCAATGGTGCTTTGTATTTAAGCAGCAAAAGGCACTTCTAACTCCTAAAATATAATGGTTTCTAATACCTATTTATTTGGATGGAAGAAAGTTTTTATATGTGCACTTTCTAGTTTTTGTTTTTATTTTGGTAATTATAGAGCAGCAGGAGCTTTTTTAATGTTATATCCTAAAATTCTGTGTTTATATTAAACTTTTGCAATGGCCAAGAGCCTAGTATGTTTTGCCAAATATAATTTGTGTTATGTTATATATTTAAACTCTGCATTTAATTAATAAGATAACTTCTATAAAATGCAGACTCTAAAAATATTTTTTGATTTAGAAATAACTGGTTGTTGGTAAAAATTATCTCTTAGAGGATTAGTTTGTATCCCATGTATAGGTGTGACAACAATTCCTATTTTCTAATGTCTGAACTTGAATGGTGGGATTACATGTAATTTGTGTGTATATTTGTTTGTTGTCATGTATCTATATGATAAATAGTGCCGGTTTCTTTCAGTGGCACTGAAATTCCATGTTGCATGATATTTCTGTGTGGTATTGGGCTTACCTATAAATGCATCTATACATAACATGTCTTGTGAATTTTGCATGCTACACTAATCTGTTAAATCTATCCCCTCTTTATTCAGAGCATGCTGTCAAGGTCCTTTAGTTCCAATTTTACTGCTGTAAGCAGCTTTCACTGTGGCAGCTCTAGGGATCTGCATGGCAGCCAAGGCAGTCTTGCCTTGAGTGTTGCAGACGGAAGAGGTTCTGGTGGGCACATTTTTCGAGTGAGTACCTGTGGTAGACCAGTACTTTTATTGCACAGAGAGAAATAAATCCCACATTTTTTTAAGTTTTCACATTTCTGGAAAATGAAATTTGCTGTGGGGTTAGCTCTCTTGTACCTCCCAGTTCCACCATGGCTTAGTGCTAAAACTTGCTGCAAAGCTGATTTAGTCTTTATCTCTTAGGTTTCTATGGTCATAACTAAGGATATAGTCAACTCTTTTTTATGTAAAAATGGATGAGCAATAGAAATAACTGAGAGGGGTTAAAATGGTTATTTGTAGTGCTCTCTCTTAAAATTAGCTTGCTCTCCCTAAACTCAAGATTTTAAGACTGTGCCATATGTAATCCACAGAGGAGTTGTGGGGAATATTAATTTTCATATTAAGTGTTAAGTATTGGCAAAAAAAAAAAGCACTAAGAACTTAATGGAACTAAGTTTGATCATAAGTAGCTAAATATGGTTAAAATTGAAACTGAGAAATTGTAATAAGTAAAATGAAAAGACAAAACACAAATTCTTTATTACCCACATTTCAGCCATAATCATTCATGGTGAAAATGAAAGGTTTATTCTTTTAATAGTGAAAGTTAAGGTTAGGGTGTGAGAATAGCAGAGAAGGAGAAGAAACAGAACAACTCTGGCCTGGCTCTGTTTTAAGGTTTTTTCTTCCTAATAACTTGAGGTAGTGGCATAGCCTCCAAATAAATTCCTTTGCCCGTCTCCTTCCATCCTGAAAAGACCTTTCCCCTGTATGACCTTATTTTATCCCCTCCTCAGTTTTATTTCCAAGTTGACTCTGCTTACTTTGGGATGCTTTGCTTTTTCCTGAGCATCCACCCTCCCCTCCCTCACCCCATCCTGGTTAGTTCCAGGACAGAAGCTTGTCTGTGTCTCACCCATGTTGCTTTGCCTTCTGTCACCTGACACCACTTGGTTTCCATGTTATGTTATAGTGGCAGTAAATGTTTTGTAACTTATCAAATTGAAATGGAGAGAGAAGGGTAATGGCTACTAAGCCCTGCATTTCTGGCACTGTTCCAGCTAAAGTCACAAAGTAAAGATAGGGGTTTTTATTAACTCGGGTAATCTGATAGTCATTTGAACAATTGTTCTTTACAAATTCTTATAGTAATATTCTTATTGTTATTCTTAAATTCAGAGCCTTTCAGTCTGTTGTTGCATTTTACTTTTTCAATTATACTTGTTCTTTTTTTATTATTATTGATTATTTACAGAGAGGAAAGGAGAGAGATAGAAAGTCAGAAACATCGATGGGAGAGAAACATCGATCAGCTGCCTCCTGCATACTTAAAGATTAAATAAACATAGTTGATTTTCATTCATTCTGAAAGCACATCTGAAAAATGAAGAAGGAAAATAAAGTTTTCATTGAATAAATACACAAAATTAGACCAAACTACATCTAAAAATGCTAAGCCATGGTTTGAACTAGCAACTAACTGTATATGATCTGTTGCAGATACAGTTTCTAAGATTACATTATAAGCCCTTGGGTTTATATGTATTCTGTGGCATATCGTAATGAAGGAGATTCAGATGATTTTTTAACATGATGATGTAATTTGCATATTTATATTGCTAGCCATGTACTGTTTTGAAAGTAACAATTTCTCTAGTTTTCTAAAATATAGCTTAGCTATGTGTATTTAGAATGAAATTAAAATGAAAATTTTAGATATCTTGCATCCAAGCATATTTATAAGAAATGTTCAAGATAATGAAATTGAGTCTACTTTTAATCTAAAGCTGTCAGTGAAATAAGCTATAATATAAGGGTATCACTTGACATATACAAATAGGAATTCTGGTTAGTTAATTTTAAAAACATTTCCCCAAACCAGTGCTTTTGAAAATATGGAGCTGACTAATATTAGTATGATAAAATTGGGGTAAAATAGGTTTTACTTAACAGTATGTTTATTGGCACTGCTCATCATTTAAAAGAAAATCCTCGGTGATACTATGCTGTTAAAAGAACATCAGGTAATATTTTTACCAAAAAACTTTTTGTTGTTCTCAACAGGAGTATATTTTAGTCGCTCTAAAAATTTGGGACTCTTAATTGGATTAAGAGTATTGCTCTAAGTGTTCAAAGCTAGCTGTTGTTATAAATAAAACTAAAAGCATTATAAAGAAATAACATTGTGTATCTGTATATATGTTTTATATATTATAAAAACAAATAGTCCTAGCCAGTTTGGCTCATTGGATAGAGCTTTGGCCTGCTTACTAAAGGGTCCCAGGTTTGATTCCAGTCAAGGACATGTATGTACCTAGGTTGTAGACTCAATCCCCAGCCCTGGTCAGAAAAAAAAAGAACATTTTGCCATTAACTTTGGAAGATGACTAAAAGTACTGGTTTGTTTTTTGTTCCACTTTTATTGAGGTATAATTGGCATTCCATTATATTAGTCCAACGTGTATATTTTGATAATTTTATATATGTATGTATATATTGCAAAATGATTACCATGATCAATTTAGTTAATTTAACATCAGTCATAAAGGTACTCAGGTTGATGGCAGTTGTGATGTTAATGTTTTATTTGGTTCTTCATCTTTCTGTAGCGCTATTTTTTTCCCTAATCTCTCAAGTATCATCATCATTTTGGTTGTACATCTTAAAGATCATTACTTGTTTACTCTTTATTTCCCCCTAACTTGATGCATCCCCAGACATCCTGTCCAGGAGATCCTTGTCAAGATGATACATTCATTTCAGGACAGCACAGCTGCTCGTCAGCCACACTTAGTCACAGAGGTGTTCCTCCAGGCAGCTTGAAAGTAGGTGCTCAGGAAACAGAGTGGTGTTTGTGAGCTAACTATGTTTGTGGTTTTTGAACTAGAAATATAGGTGCTTTAACATGAAAATACTTTTTTGAGAACTTACTTTCCTCCCTTGCTTAGTTATTGATAGGGATTTATTTTTTAAATAATTAAGAAATAGAAAATTGTATTCTGCTATTTTTCAATTTATTCCATTATTTTTTTTCCTATACTGGTGAGTTGTTTGTTTTTTTGTTTGTTTGCTTTTGGGTTTTTTTGCATTTCTATAGTATTACCTAATTATTTTATCATTTGAATTAGAGGGATTTTGGCATTCATGAGAAACCTATTTAAAGAGTTAAACTTGAACCTACCTTAAATTCTTCATTTGAGATCATTTTACTGTTACTAGGAACATATTAAAATACTTTAAATATAACTGAAAGTAATTAGAAAGGCTTTTGTATGTGGTAGAATAGGTGATGGTTTATTCTTATTAATTTTATAGCTAAAGTGTCACTCATTTAGTGATATTTAGAGTTTACTTTTCTGTTACCAGTGCCAGATAGATAATTCTTTCTTTTTCTTTTTTTAATATATTTTTTTATTGATTTCAGAGAGGAAGGAAAAGGGAGAGAGAAATAGAAATATCTATGATGAGAGAGAATCATGGATCGGTTGCCTCCTGCAAGTCTCCTGGGAATCAAGCCTACAATCCGGGCATATGCCTTTGACCGGAGTCAAACCTGGCACCTTTCAGTTCGCAGGCCGGCGCTCTATCCACTGAGCCAAACCGGCTAGGGCGATGATTATTTTCTTTAGAACTCTCTTTTGTTCCTTTTCTTAACTAATTCCAGATCCTAGTATAAGCAGATAGGAAGCATAGTTATATATGATACAAATTTTTATATTGTTCTTGAGAGTAGAAACCCAGCCACATAACATTTAACTTTATATGTATCTATCACTTTTTGGTTTTTCTCTTAGTTGAGCTCTGTTTCCTGGTTTTGTTTTGTTTGTTTGTTTGTTTCATTTTAAAATTCATTGTATGGTTTATGTTGCTGAGTTTTTTATTGCTCTGAGACACCTGTGTATTATACATAACTTAATATATTACATGAGTGCATTTAACATTGATGTAGAAAGTCAGGCACTGTCAAGGAGCCTTTAGAATATGTCAGAAGTAATTATTGTCTGGAGAATTCTCCATAGGAGAAAAATATTGAATCTGCATGTAGGAAAAAAATGATACAAACATGGAGGAAAGCAAGTGCTGTCAACCAAGTTGTGTGTAAGTAATAAAGTAATAGCACAACTACTTAAGTACTCCTAAACAGATTAATCACTTCAAATCTACAGTGATCAAGTGGTAAATACCCAATAAAAGATTTTTCAGGGAATACTGACATCTTTGTGCTAATATCATCTGTCACAAAACACATGTTTTCAGTCTACAGAATTAACTAGCTTCTCAAACATAACACAGTGAAAAACAGGACCCTTAAAAAGTGAAAATCATCTTTACCAAAGCAAGGTTTAGAAAGAAAAGCATTTCAAATTTTTCTACTTGTGGATAATTTTAGGGAAGTTGGGTTCAAATATTTCCCTCATAATTTTTCCATGGTTTCTTTCTGGATGAGGTCACCTTTTGTTAACAGTCAACAGTGATGTTTTAAAAAATGACTGAATAGCTTAAACATATTTCCTCTTCCAATCGGAATCTTTCACATGGAAATATTTACAATACAAATGTAACCTTATTTGCCAGACAGGTTCCTCACTAACAGAATAAGCTATTAGCCAAATGCTACAAAGGTGATTTTAAATTCAGATTTAATCTCTAAAAATGAAAGGCGTTAAAACGAAGACAATTCTTTTAAAACATCAAAATAATCTCAAATATTTTGTTTAGCATGTCAAAAGTAAAATAGTATGTCAGAGCTTAATTTTTGTAGTTACTATTATATGGGATTAATATTTAGAGAATTTTAAAATAGTTAACTGATACACACACAGTACTGCATAACTGAATTGGCTTGTTAATTCTGGAAAGAAAGTAATAAAGATAGAAAAGATACAGGATTATGAAGATATTTTAGCAAAAAATTACTTTAGTTTTAAAGAAAAACCATTGGCAAAAGTATGTTTTATGTGCATGTGAGAAATTAAAGATAGTATAGGAAAGGATACCCTTTTAATGGGCTTACTTAAATTTAAAATTTTTGGCATACTGTTTACCATTTTAACATTTGGTTATGTGAGAATAATAGGTGCATTTAAATCATATAGAAAAGCAAATAATTTAAAATGTAGATATGATTTACTTTCATTTAAAATCTTTGAAAAGTCATTCTATCAAGCACTCAGGCAAGTTTAGAATTAAAACTTTTTTTAATGTAAAATTAGAAAAATAGTATAAGTGGCATGACACTGTGATTTAGAATGTTAACCTCTTAGTGCTTTTGAAATGCTCCAAGAAGAAAATCCAGCTATTTGTATTAAGACATCATTATTGGTCATTTTAAGACACTTCATGTTTTTCTTAGATGCCTTTGAGTAATGGACAGATGGGCCAGCCTCTCAGGCCTCAGGCAAATTATAGTCAAATACATCACCCCCTTCCTCAGGCATCTGTGGCAAGGCATCCCTCTAGAGAACAACTAATTGATTACTTGATGCTGAAAGTGGCCCACCAGCCTCCATATACACAGCCCCATTGTTCTCCTAGACAAGGCCATGAGCTGGCAAGGCAAGAGGTAAGAATGATCAAGAATATTTGAAATATGAGACTAAGCTTTTAATGTATTTTATAGGTTATTTAATTATTAGCAATAAATCCATATAGAATTTTAACATCTTTTTTTTTAACCATTTTGTGTTTAAAAGTCTTGTTTCCTGTTAAGTTTATAAAGTGTTAAACTTTGTGGTTTATTTTGACTTTATGACCCCCAACCCTCATTCTCATTAATTGACATAGGATATAGTGTTTTAGGCATGATTTGCTTTCTTTCCTAAGGTGGTTATATTCCCCAAACTGTTGATGAAAGCAGACCTTATTCAAGAATATAAATAGGCTATTAAACTTTTTAAAATATATATTTTTTTATTGTTGACAGTATTACAGATGTCTCCCATTTTCCCCCTAGACCGTTAAACTTAAATTGGCAAGTTGTGGTTTGCTATTGTTATTTGACACTCAGCTTGTAAAACTTGACTTTAGTCTCCAAACTACTTTGAGAAGTAAATCTTACAAAGTACTTTTTATTAAAAAGTTGCTAATCCAATAGTCATATATTTTGATAGCTTATTGTTAAAATGATATTATTAGAAACTTAGAGAACAAATGGTTTATTCATTTTGTATCTACGTAATGCCCAATAGGCAGAGATGCTATGTAATGTAGATGTTTCATAAATAGAAACTAATAATGTACATGTTTTATGCTATATGTCTTTAAGACCCATGTCTAACAAGTACAATAGGGTTAACATTAATTGGTTGTCTTTTCTCATAAAACGTCAATAGATTAAGTTATTAGCCTTGCTTTATAATCCTAGCTGTGCTATTAACTCACTAACTCATTAACATAATATTCCATGTCATAGTTGAACTTCATCTGCCCAAATATTTGTTTTAGATGAATCCCTACATAGTTGTGTTTGTTACAATTGATAATATACCAGTACTTAACTATGGATGTTACTGTGTTGCAACTTACCTTATTTTCATATCTCAGATTCGAGTGAGAGTTGAAAAGGATCCAGAACTTGGATTTAGCATATCAGGAGGTGTTGGTGGAAGAGGAAACCCATTCAGACCTGATGATGATGTGAGTTTTATTTATATATCCTCTGACAAAACCATAAAGTTTTATTCATTGTTAATACCTCTTATCCAATATAATAAAATCCTATATGCAAAATGACTGAATGGTGGAACAACTGGTCATTATGATGCACACTGACCACCAGGGGCAGACGCTCAATGAAAAAGCTGCCCACAGGCTCCAGGCCAGTCAAGGTGGGTGCCAGAAGGGTCCCCCTCCCCATCACTCCAGCAGTCACCCTGCAGAGGGAGGCAACTGGTGGCAGTGGGTAGGGTAATTGGGGGGGGCGGCGCCAAGGGAGGCGACCAGCGATGGTGGCAGGGAGCCAGGCCAGCCAAGGTAGGTGCCAGCAGGGGCACCCAACCAGCCCACCACTCACCCTACAGATAGGCCCTGATCACCAGCCAGGCTTAGGGACTCTCTCTGTGTACGACTTTTGTGCATTGAGCCTCTAGTACATATGTAAAACTCTTAACATGTATTTCTGTAAATCTAGACAGACATCACCTTTTTATTTCCTTCGGTATTGTTCAGCTTTTTGTTTTGAAATGTGATCAGTTTAATTGTTTGAGGAATACAAATTTAACCAAATATTTCAAATGTTCCTCATACTGTGAAATGATTTTTGCGTGTGTAATTATTTTTCTGTACATCTATAGAAGTAACTTCATCACTTAAACAGAAATAACTATGCTGAATTATCAGAGGCAAAAATAAAAATAATAGAGTTGGGTTGCCCTGCCATTGTGCTCCATAGTTAGAGCGCCCTCCTGCTCACCAGAGGGTGACAGGTTTGGTCCCCACCCCCACTCAGGGCACCGGGGGGAGGCAACTAATTGATGTCTTTCTCACACCTATCTGTCTATCTATCTATCTGTCTGTCTGTCTATCTTTTTTTTTAATTGATTTTTTTGCAGTATAATAGTAGTACATGTTTTCCTTTCCCCCTCCCCCTTATCCTCCCCCCAGCCTCCCCTACCCCCCAGCACATATCCCCAGCTTCCCCCCCTCCCCGCCCCAGTGTCTTTCATTCATTGGTTATGTTCATATGCATGCATACAAGTCCTTCAGTTGATCTCCCCCCGCATCTGCCTCCCATCCACCCAAGCCTTCCCCCTATAGCTTGACAGCCTGTTCAAGGCCATCCTGCCTCTATATCAATCACTCTCCCCTGTTTCTTTTCTTCAAAAATATCTTGCCTCTGCATACTAGAAATAAATGTATAAGAACAAAAAATGTTTCAGTCTCAGTTTCAATGTCCAACTGTTCTGAGTCCCAGTTTCAGTGTCAAGTAATTCTTTATGTGTATAAGTCAGCAATGGTATCCAGATGGTGTACACATCGTGTCAATGCAAGATCCATCCTCCCTGGTTTGGTCCTGGGCTATCTATCTATCTATCTATCTATCTATCTATCTATCTATCTATCTATATCTCTTTTTCCTCTACCCCTCTCTTCCCCTTCCCTCCCCCTTCCTTTCCAGTCTCTAAAAAAAAATCAATGGAAAAAATATACTCACTTCTTGGATGAGGATATAAAATAATAATAATAATAGGGTTTGTTGTCACAATGTTTTCAGAGAAAACAAGGAGGAGAAATCCTCACAATTCAAATATTTGCATACTGAGAAAGATTGCTTCTTGGTACTCTGTTATTTATGCATACTGCTTCCCATTAAATAATTTTTTATTGTTGTTATTAAAGGGTATATTTGTAACAAGGGTACAGCCTGAAGGACCAGCATCAAAATTATTGCAGCCAGGTGATAAAATTATTCAGGTAACTAAGAACATCTTTTTATTATTTTCCTTACTTTTTATTTGTAACTAATCTGTCTCCTTATCAAGAAATTATTAAATGCCTGATTTGAAAATAAGCATTTTGTGAAGCATTTTAAATATTTTTGGGTAAAAAGAGTGATGTTTCCTACAGGCTACTCTAATGCTTTCGTAGTTTAAATAATTTCCACCTTGTACTGTAGGAAATCATACTGATATTTTTAATACATGTTTGATATATCTTAGCATTTTATTTTTGGTCAGAAATGGTAATGTCTCTAAAATAAGGTGATGAAAGAATCTTTGTTTAATTAGGAGAATTACAGTAGTTAATTCATGGGAGCACTTAGAACTGTGTGTCTGGCACATAGTAAACCCTCAATAAACATTTAGCCTAAATTATAGGACGTATAGTGTTCTTGATCTTTTACCCCTGCAACTTGGTGACATCAGTTGCACGGTGTTGCATACACAACACTGACAGCACTGTGTCTTTGATAAGTATTCCTGGCACTGGCTGTTACGTAGGAATCATCTGAAAATATAGGTTCCTTGATTCCACCTTCAGAGATTTTATTTTAGGGCTCAGGAGTCTCAATGTTGTTTTCAGTTGCCAAAATCATTCTTACTTTCTGCAAATAAAAATACTATGAAAATTTTTTTAAATATTTTTCTTTTTTTCTTTTAGGCTAATGGCTACAGTTTCATTAATATTGAACATGGACAAGCAGTGTCCTTGCTAAAAACTTTCCAGAACACAGTAGAACTCATCATTGTACGAGAGGTTTCCTCATAAGAACTGTGGACAAAAAGGGAAAGACAGCAAGATTTATTGGAAGATATTTGCAGGGGAAATTAACATTTTGACTATTTTTATATATAAAGAAGAACTCAAAAAAAAGTATTTCAAATTTGTACATTAATGAAATAATGGAACTTGTGGCTAGAGGGAAAGAACCACTGTACAGTATATAGGGAAAACTGTTGAATTCAAACCATATAAAACTTCCTGTTAGGTTTTTAAAAAACATAGCAATCAAGGCTACAGAAACAAAGGTATGTTGTTTTTGTATAGATTGTAGGTTTATTTTTGGATTTCATACACAGACTGAACTCTGTGCAAGGCTGTTGTCAGCCTTGATTGTAGCCCAGAGACAGATGGCAGAGCTAGCTGTCTCATAGCTCTTATGCCCTTATTTTTATTCAACTGATTATTAATGTTTTTCTGCTGAAACTTTTTTTTTAATGTGGGCAAGAGATTTGAAGTGTTGGCTTTTGCTATGTGTATATTGAATCGCAGAGTGAGCAGGTGAAGGTGGTGCTGGTGGGTTCACTTTCCAAGGCCTGATTAAGTTAATTCCTGTAAAAAACTGAAAGCAAAGAATGAAAACGGCTATCTGTCCATGTGTTCTTATCAACAGAAAAGCGCAATAAAACGTAATGTGTTTTTAAAGAAATAAAGACGATGATCGCATTTTATGAGCTCTACAGGATCTGTCCTTGTCATAGACATTGACTATATAAATTTCCTACTGGTGATTCTATTTTTCATTTTTTAGTCACAGGAAATTTTTAACTACTGTAGATGTATGTCCATGCTTTTTCTGTGGTATGGAAATTCCTTGATTTTTTTTTTTTTTTTTTGGCAAAATGATATTTGCGATTTGTTTTATAAGTACTCCATTTTAATCTTAATTTATAATTTTTATTTTAAGCCGCAAAAGAAACTAAAATGGCCAGTTTTAAGATTGTGTTGCTATAATACAAAATGTAAGAAGATTTAGGAAAGCCTCTTGCTTTTGTTTGGCCTCACATTGCCTTGGTAAAGGAAAAGGAAAGTACCCGTGGAGCTAGGAAACCAAAGCAAGTTTGTGAAACTGGCACAGTGATAGAGCATTGCTGTGAAGGGTTGTAGAGCAAAGGGATGGGTCCATTGGGCCTACCGGTGTGTAAAGGTGTTCAAATAAAGGGCTGTTCCTACAGGTAGCATTAAATGTGAACTTGACACTTCAGAGTCTTTAAAGGGTTTCTAAGTGTATCAGTGTAATAGTGTTTTACCATCAACTGCCTTTGTTGTCATTAGTGTAAGAAATATCGGGTAGAGGTTTATTAACTTTGTTTATCCAAACAAAATTTTGTTTTTGTTTTGTATGTAATCAAATAAAAATTGAGTAATATGCAATGGTGAGAATGAATGCATGGATACTTGGACCATAAAAATGTGCCACAGAAGACCAATAACTGTTTTTAGTCAAGGCTGATCTAGAGCCTTTCATTAGAGCAATATTCAGTTATTGCAATTTATTTTTAATTACTAAGAAATATAATTTTGGAATTTTTAATCTGTTTGTTCTTCAACCTTGTTTTAATTAAGACTTTTATAGGACTAGCAAAAATGGCAATCAACATTATTTTCCAAAAGTGAGTTAGACTCCAATTCCTTTCTTGCTAGACAGAGTAAACAGGTAGTACTTTCAAAAAGATGTGAACTCAAATATTGCACTTCTTTCAAGATATTACCAATTGGTTATTGTACTGTGTATAGTTTTAATAATATTGATTGAAACCCTTTAACAACTCTTTGTAAATTTTAACTCATTTTTGTTGATTTTCAGTACTATTTACATAGGAATTGATTTTTATGGATATAGTAGAAGAAATGTACTGTATTTTGATAAAATTCATTTATTGTATGTGTTGTAATCTCTAAAAAAAGAATGACAAACAGCTTCTTTAAGATAAGCCTTGGTGTTTTCTTTATTCCTAGTTGATTTTAAAGTATTTTGGCATTGTAATTTTACAATGTAATTCCAGTACATGTAATTTTACATTGTATTTCACATCATTTTTATTGATTTCAATCAATTTTTCAGTCATATTCTGCTTTTAATAGGAATACATAAAATAGATATAATTATTACATTTTTCCATTACTTTACCTCGAATTAGATACACAAACTAATTTTAGAAAAGGAAGTAAGCCACAAAGAACAATTGATTTGTCAGTTATCTAAACTTGATTGTCTGCTTTTATATTGAAATACTACAAGTGCAATAGGTATTATATGCACTAGTATTTTTTTCTACTCTAGTTAATTTAAAACATCTTTTAATGTTCCTGTAACACAAAGTTGAATAAGGAAATTTTGTTACCAAGAGTAGTAACATGATACATGATATAATGTTAAAAACTAATAGCAAAAAGTTTTGGACTTAAATTAATAGCTAAAGTTTTCTTCTAAAATATTGGAAAATTAAAATGAAATAACAAGGACTTTTCATTAGAACTTTTGGTAATGATAAAATTTCAAAATTTAAATAAAAAAGTAATTATTTAAATCTTGAGAATATAGAAAGGACATTTTTAGTTTATATGAAGTTAAGTGATTTGTAGTCAAGGGCCTACACCCATAACAGACTATTTTAATAAGTATCATGTAGCAAACCATCAAAACTTTCTCATTTTTAGTAACAGTGTTTATAATTCACTACCCTGAAATTTTAAACCATTAAAAATTATGTGTTAAGGGTAATTTACTCAGTACATAATTGTATTCATAAAACTAAAGTTTTTTTTCTTATTCATTAAAGAATCATTAGTTTACTAAAATCCATGAAATTTTAAAATTCCCTACGTACTTATTTTATAAATATTTTCCTGACCTCTTTGGCCTTAAATGTTTATATACTTTTAAATTTTTTAAATGCAAACATTGTTCTAAATAGAACTAAACTTTTAAGCATTAATTTGCTGTTTAAAATCCCATTCGCAGCTATGTAATATTTTATCAACATTTATTAAAAATTCCAAATTTTTGTATATATCTAGATTGTTTTAAGTAACTACAGCGATTAGGTAATAAACTAATGCTATTTAAAGTTGTGTGATTTTTATGAAATTCAAGGTGAGAAGAATTGTTACAAAGAGAAAGATATATAGTTATTTTCTTTGACCACTCAGAAAATCTATTTCTGGGTATGGAGGAAGTATTATATTTTACTTTAAAGGATACCAGTGGAGTATGAAATATTTTTCAATTAGTTTGAAACTGGTGGTCAATCTATTTAGGATTTTTTTTCCCCACCCTTTTAAAATTCTAGCTTATCATTTTGGTTTAAGATATATAGATTTCTTACAAAAGAAACATTGAAATCAAAATTAAAATAATTTCATGTTTCATCAAAAGCATAAATACACATAGTTGATGATGTACAAAGGGGAAAAGATCACTTTTCTTTTAAAAGGTAATATAGATTATATAGACAGCCAGTTCAAACCATGAGATATTTCCCTTGTCTACACTAATAAAAGAGAAATAAGCAAATTGTACCTCCATGATGCCCATCAGCCAATCAGGAGTGGGTATGCAAATTAACCCAACAAATATGGCAGGTTAATTTGCATATGCTGGAGTGGCGGGGCAGGACGCCAGATATTGGGGCAGGGGCGGGGGAGCTACAGGAGCAGTGCTCTGGCTGGGAGTGAAGACTTGCAGGCTTCCCAGCACTGGGAGCGAAGCCAGGGGAAGGAAGGAAGGCCTATTCTTGCACAACTCTGCGTGCAACGGGCCTCTAGTTTCTAATAAGAGGTTCAGGAAAGGTTGGCAGGTTTCTTTACCTCTGTAAAACTTGAAGCTCTGTGAATAGTAAGCATGGTTACTCAGTTTTGGAAAACTTGTAAGGGAATGCTATCTTCTTTCTAGTATTATGCATTCTCTTTGTGAAGTTACAAAATAAAGTTTATGGTCTCCAAAGTCCCAATAACACCCAAGCATCTGAGAAACTCTAAACTGAGAGCTTAGGGGAAACAACTCAGTTGAATCTCCTTGGGGCTCTTTGTTTTGTTTTGATATTTATTATTGAAAGTATTACATATGTCCCCTTCTCCCTCCCTCCCCCATTGACTTCTAGCCCACCCTCACCCTCACCCCAGGCCTTGACCACCCTATTGTCTCTGTCCATATGCATACAAGTTCATTGGTTGATCTCTTCCTACCCACCTCGCCTGCCTTCTCCCCGAGTGTTGGTGAGGATGTGGAGAAAAGGGAATTCTTGGATTTTATAAAGCTGTTCCTGAAACTTTCCATAGAATTGTTAGGAAAAAGGCTGGCAAAAAATGATCCTGCTACTATAATTACCTTTTCAAATAAACATCTAGGGAAAGTTTTGATCTCCCATTTGGATTTCATGTGGCCCATCTAAGCTGTTCATTTGGCCCTCAATTTAATTTCAGGATCAAGTAGCTCATGAATGACCGCAAAAGGAAGTAATCCAAGTTATAAAATAATGCTCCCTTTCCCAACCCCACTCCCCTGAATTCAACAAAGCTAATTTCATTTTGCATGAAAATTATTAAGTCTAGAAATATTTTTCATGAACTGACCTTCCTTTAAATCTAATCAAAACAATTTGTTCCTCCAAAGCAAGGCTTTAGAACCATATTATTAAATTTTTTGAGAGGGAAAAGAAGAGAAACATGGATCAGCTGCCTCCTGAACATGCCCCAACTGGGAATCAAACCTGAAACCTAGTTATGTACCTTTGCCAGGGAATTACTTCACAACCTTTCAGTGCCCAGGAGGACAGTGCTCCAATCTGATGAGCCACCCAGCCAGGGCTAGAAGGATCTTTCTTTAAATAAAATTTTCCCAATTAATTTTCTTGTTCAAAAACAAACTAAAGAAAAATAAGTCAGCCCTAGCTGGTTTGGCTCAGTGGATAGAGTACCAACCCACGGACTGAAGAGTCCCAGGTTTGATTCTGGTCAAGGGAACGTATCTCAGTTGCAGGCCTGATCCCTGGCCTTGTGTGGGAAGATAGCCAATCGAAGTATCTCTCTCACATAGATGTCTCTGTCTCTTCCCCTCCCATTCTCTCCAAATCAATGGAAACGTATCCTCAGGTGAGGATTAACAACAAAAATAGAAACTAAACAATGTTACATGTTTTTACCACAACTTTTTTAAAAAGTCCGGTCTAAAGGCAAAACCTGGTATTTATTACTATTGAATTTCACTTTGTAAGTTGGGGTTTACCATTTGTTCCTATTAGAATCTTTCTGAATTGTTCTGCTAGCTAATGAAGTTGCTATTGCTTCTAATTCCTGCACTCCACAAATATGAGGTCATAGGAAAAATTCATCAGGTTTTCTTCATAATCCCTCTTGCATTCCAGTGTGGCATTCATAGGTTCTTCATTTTAACAAGAGCCTCGCCCTAGACGTGCTCTCATTGTCTCTGTCTTGGAGATCTGGTTTGAATGGTAAGCACTAGTGAGATTTCCTCACATTTCAGAGGACACCCCAGGTTGACATCACCCACATAGCCACCTCTACAAAGAAGGTAAACCGTCTCCAGCTGCTCCTGCTGCTGCTTTTTTATTCACTCTGAGCAGAACTCAGACTACCCAACTGCCTCCTCCCCAGCTGTTCTGAATTGCAGATCTATTTAGCTAATACTGCTTGGAAAGTAAGGAAATTCTCATTTCTTGATTTGTGAAGCAGGTATAGTATTAGTACCTAGTAAATATTACCTGGTGACAGTTACCAACAAGTTATGAAAAAAGAATTCCCTTCTCATGATGTGTTTTTATAGCTAGTATCAGAGGAAAAGATGTAAAAATGGAGGATCCACAGGATCAGAGGGATGTGTTTAGAGGAGACCAATGCCAGGCAGACGCCAGGCCTTCTCTAAGCGAGAGACTTGAAGCAAGAGAGCTGCTCTTCTGTTGACCTTGAAGAAGCTCTTTATTGTGAACTACCAATGGAGATGGGCAGCTTCTGGTAGCTGAGGGCCTTAGCTTTTCAACTACAAGGAAATGGGTTCTGCTAAGAACCTGAATGCGTTTGGAAGAGGACCCCAAGCTCAGGTGAGCACACAGCCCAGCTGCATTGACAGCAGCCTGAAGGTCCCTGAACAGAGTTCCCAGCTAAGCATGGATGGACTCCTGAACATGAGAAATACTGAGGTAATGCCCTAGCTGGTTTGGCTCAGTGGACAGAGCGTTGGCGTGGGGACTGAAGGTTCTTGCGTTTGATTCCAGTCAAGGGCACATGCCGGGGTTGCAGGCTTGATACCCAGTAGGGAGTGTGCAGGAGACAGCCGATCAATGATTCTCATTATTGATGTTTCTTTCTCCCTTTCTCTCTGAAATCAATAAAAATATTTAAAAAAAAAAAAAAAGATGTGAGGTAATATGGGTTGTTTGAAACTACTAAGTTTCTAGTCACAGCAATAGAAAACTAAAACATCTAGCCATAGCTCAGTTTCTACTTCCACTCCCCATTGCCCCTCTAACTCAGAGCTAGAGTGGACCCTGTCTGAGAGTCCAAAACCCCAGCCTTGGTTTTGTGTCTAGAACCCCATTTTGAAAGTCCCTTCCCCAGGCTCCACTCCACTCGCTTTGTTCGGAGCTCCTTGGTTAATACTGGTCCTAATGGGACTTGATAGATTTGGTGATAGGGAGAGCACTCCCTTCCCTTCTGTCAGACCTGAGAGCATCTAGAATACCTGGAAAAGATGTGTAACAACAAGACTATTGGTGTCATGCAAAGGATTGTATTTATAAAGATCACTCATGTAAAATGGATGTGGTAGCAGTAGCTGGGGTAAACACACACACACACACACAGTTACTGATGTTTGGAAGGTATTGTGAAATCCAAAATAAAGATAATATTGGCAGAAGCCACAATACTAGAGATGCCAGATTAATAAGATACAGTAGGGTGAGGAGGCAGTTAGGGTGGAGGAATTAAGAGTGACTTCTAAGTTGTGGCTGGATTTGAAGGATAGTTGGCTTCAGGAATAGTAAATGTCACACTTGCTTAATTTGGAGCATTTAAAAATCTCACCTGGTGCTCAGGAGAAACTGGTGAAAGATCTTAGGACCTTCAGTCTATTGTTATGACTAGAGGCCTGGTGCATGAAGTTTGTGCACGGGGTTGGAGGGGTTGTCCCTCAGCCCAGCCTGTAGCCTCCCAATCTAAGACCCCTTGAGGGCTGTCGGACAATCCAGGACTTCTGGCTCCCAACTGCTTGCCTGCCTGCCTGCCTTCCTGATTGCCCCTAACTGCTTCTGCCTGCCAGCCTGTTTGCCCCCAACTTCCCTCCTCTGCTGGCCTGGTCACTCCTAACTGCCCTCCTCTGCAGGCTTGATCACCCCCAACTGCCCTCCCTTGCAGGCCATCTTGTGTCCATATGGAGGCAGGATCCTTGACCACATGGGAGCAGCCATCTTGTGTGTTGGAGTGGTAGTCAATCTGCATATTACTCTCTTATTAGCTAGGATAGAGGCCTGGTGCATGGGTGAGGGCCAGCTGGTTTGTCCTGAAGGGTGTCCCAGATCAGGGTTGGGTTCCCTTGGGGCGTGGGATGGCCTGGGCAAGAGGCCTGTGGTGGTTTGTAGGCTGGCTACGCCCCCTAGCGATCCAAGTGGAGGCCCTGGTATTTAGGATTTATTTTATGTTCTAATCCAAACATAAACATTTATAGCCTGGAGCAGAGCCAAGCCTTCTGCTTGCTCTGTGGTGGCAGCCATTTCTGTTGGGACATTTACCTTCTATAATTGAAACATTGCACCCTGGAGTGGAGGCCTTGGCCAGCCAGAGCTGCAGAAGCTTAGCTTCCTCCATCGCCTGGGCAACCCTAGCCTCTGCTTGCCATTTCTGTTGGGATATATCTTCTATAATTGAAACTTTGTAGCATTGAAGTGGAGACCTAGACCGTCAAAGGCAGGTGGAAAGCTTGGCTTCCTCCGTTGCTGGGGAAACCCAAGCCTCCCTCCTGCTCTCAGTGGCCACAGCCATCTTGGTTGGGGTTTATTTGCTCCTGGTTGGCTAGATATTTAAAATTTACACCACATAATTTAGTAACAACTATTGATTCTCATATTATGTGTGTTACTTAGTCTTACTTCCAAAACCACTGGGAACTCCATGATGGAAGAACCTTTTATATCCACTCCACTGTTCTGGATATGCAGTAGTTACTCAACACAGTGGAAAGGACCACTTGTTCCCCTGGAATTTTACATCTCATCCACATAAGGAGAGAAAACAGGCCAAGAGGTCAGACATGTATGGGAAGTTGTGCAGGTTCTGTTAGGCCCATTGTAAAGGTGATTTTGGTTTTCACTCTGTAGCAGAGAGTAGAAAATGAAAGTGTGAGAAGGCCCTTGCTGACTTGCAGCATAACCAGCTTCAAAAAAAAAAAAAAAAAGATCTGCCATGCACATATTAAAAGTACTCAACATTTGAGTTCAATAAATATTTGTGGATGATGAATAACTTCTGCATGTGCTGTTCAGATGGTGACAGTCTCGTATAAATAGTAATATTTCACATTCGCAATATTCCCTGGCATGAACATGCATTCATTGAAAACCAACATCAAACTGTCAAAAGTGAATCCTAAATTGACTGCTTAGCCCTGTATGAGGCTATCATGAACCTACTCTTGATGTTTAGAAAAAAATAGTTGTTTTCTGACTGGCAAATCATGGTGGCACTTCTTTACTTGATTGAGGTGTTACCAGCACCGTATGCTAGAGCATTAGCCAACTCCTGCTGCCATCAGACTTGCCTACTCTGCCAAAAATCCCATCTGTTCTCCCTCCTCAGTTTCTTCCTAACGCAAAAACATGTTTGTTATCTTTAGGAGCAAAAACAAAAACATCACTACTGTAATCATATTCATAGTTTAAAAACAAATTGGACTTAACTGGTTAAGTTTTCAAGTATTATTTATTGATACATTAGGCAACTGCACAGATGTCAGCTTCAGAAAATCAGTTATTTTACCTCAATGTTTTTGAAAGCCTTCTTGCTACTATGTTAAGAAAGCGTATATAGCTGTATATAATCTTCCCTTTTTAATATATCTTTATTGATTTCATAGAGGAAGACAGAGGGGAAGAGAGAGAGACATCAATGATGAGAATCATTGTTCAGCTGCCTCTTCCATGTCCCCTACTGGGGATCAAGCCCACAACCCAGGCATGTGCCCTTGACCAGAATCGAATCCAGGACCCTTCACTCCACAGGCAGATTTTCTATTCACTGAGCCAAACCTGCTAGGAATATAATCTTCCCTTTTTAAATATTATTATTTGTGATACAGCTTTAGAGATATTACTAATAAACTAAGAATTTTATTATTGAGTATTCATTATATTATAAAATATAATGACAAAAGCTAGCCTGCATTGAAACATTTATTTTTATTTTTTAAAAGTATTTTATTGATTTCTACAGAGAGAAAGGGAGAAGGATAGCGAGTTAGAAACATCGACGAGAGAGAAACATTGATTAGCTGCCTCCTGCACACCCCCTACTGAGGATGTGCCCTCAACCAAGGTTGAGGTGCCCTTGACCGGAATCAAACCTGGGACCATTCAGTCCACAAGCTGACACTCTATCCACCAAGCCAAACCAGCTAGGGCTGCTTTGAAACATTTAAAAATAGGGAAGGATTTCAATGGATTAGTACATTAGGAAAAATCAAATGCACATTTATTTGTACTTAAATAATTCCTGGGCATCTTTTATTTTGATCAGTAACAAATTCATGACACTAAAAGTCCAGAAAATAATCTGGATATTGTTTAATTATAGATAATTTCTAAAAGTATGTATTATCTAGTTTGATCTAGACTGCTAACTATAAAAGAGGAAACAAATAAAAATATTGGCTTTAGAGTTGGCTGTCAGCAGACAAAAATGGTATTGCTGCCTGGCCAGTGTTGCTCAGTGGTTGAGCATCGACCTATGCACCAAGAGCTCCTCGGTTACAATCGCAGTCAGGGCACATGCCATTTTTGACTGTATGGTTAGGTTTTGAGGATATTGTGCTAAGTGATATAAATCAGACCGAGACAGACAAACACTGTATGATATCACTTATATCTGGAATCCAAAAAAAGCCAAACACAGAAACAAAGTAGAATGTTGGTTACCAGGGGTTAAAGGGGTGGGGGAAATGTGGAAATGTTGGTGAAACATTTATAAGCCAGTTATAAGGCAAATAAGTTGTGGGATCTAATATATATCATGGTCATTAGAGTCAATAATACTGTACTATATACTTGAAAATTGCCAAGACGTTTTTAATGCTAAGTTCAAATGCATTCTTTTTTTTTAAATTTTTTTATCTTTATTGTTCAGTTTATTAATTACATTGTTTCCCCTTTTTATCCCCCTATAGCTCCCCTCCACCCTGTACCTATCCCACCCTCCACCCTCCCCTCCCCCTCCCCACTATCCGCTCCCATTGTTGCAAGATTTTTGTCCAGTCTCTTGCTGCACTTCCCACAACTCTTTTCTCCCCAAGAATTGTCAGTCCATTCCCTCTCTATGTCCATGTCTCTGTTATATTCACCAGTTTATCCTGTTCATCAGCCTATCAATTCACTTGATTTTTATGTTCATTTGTTGATAGATGTGTATTTGTTGTTCATAATTTATATTATTACCTTTTTCTTCTTCCTCTTCTTAAAGAATATCTTTCAGCATTTCATATAATGTTGGTTTGGTGGTGATGAACTCCTTCAGCTTTTTCTTATCTGTGAAGCACTTTATCTGACTTCAATTCTGAATGATAGCTTTGCTGGATAGAGTAATCTTGGTTGTAGATTCTTGCTGTTCAAAAATGAATATTTCGCCGAGACCGGTTTGGCTCAGTGGATAGAGCGTCGGACTGTGGACTGAAGGGTCCCAGGTCGATTCCGGCAAGGGCATGTACCTTGGCTGCGGGCACACCCCCAGTAGGGGGCGTGCAAGAGGCAGCTGATCGATGTCTCTCTCTCATCGATGTTTCTGACTTTCTATCCCTCTCCCTTCTGCTCTGTAAAAAATCAATAAAACATATTTTTAAAAAAATGAATATTTCTTGCCACTCCCATCTGGCTTGCATCGTTTCTGTTGAGAAATCTGCTGACAATCATATGGGTGCTCCCTTATAGGTAACCATCTGTTTTTCTCTTGCTGCTTTTAATATTCTCTCTTTGTCTTTTGCTCTTGGCATTTTAATTATGACGTGCCTTGGTGTGGTCCTCTTAGGGTTCCTATATATTGGGGTTCGGTGTGCTTCTTGGACTCCTAAGTCAATTTCTTTCACCAGGTGTGGGAAGTTTTCGGTCACTATTTCTTCAAATAGGTTTTCATTGTCTTGGCCTCTCTCTTTTTCTGGCACCCCTATAATTCGGATGTTGGTATGCTTGAGGTTGTCCCAGAGGCCCCTTACACTAGCTTCAATTTTTTGGATTCTTTTGGTTTCTTGCTTTTTCAGCTGAGTGGATTTTACCTCTTTGTATTTCACATCTTTAACTTGGTTCTTGGGGTGCCCCAGAGCACTTTTAGGTCTTTGTATAATATTTTTTATTTCAGTCAGTGTATGCTTAATTTCTGGTTGGTCCTTTTTCATATCCTTGAGAGTCTCCATTATATCCTTGAGGGTCTCCTTCATTTCCTTGTAGGACTCATTCATTTCCACATTGGTCTTGATCATTTCCTTGCAGGTCTCGTTCATATCCTTGAGGGTCTTGTTCATTTCCTTGTAGGACTCATTCATTTCCACGTTGGTCTTGATCATTTCCTTTGCGGTTTTGCTTATTTCCTTATAGGCCTCGACCTTTTGTTGGAGCCTCTTGACAACCCCTATAACCATGGTTTTGAATTCCATGTCCAGTCGTTTTTTTTCCTCCATTTCTTTCACATCTGATTTCTTTCCATGTCTCTGCATGGTGGCTGCTTCCCTGAGTTGGTCAATTAGCTTTGTGTGGTAGACGTCCTACTAGGGACAGTGACTCAGCCTCCCCAGTTACCTGAGGTGGATATGGGTTGCACAGTCTTGCTGAAGTTAAGATCAGTTTAATCCTTGTTAACACTTGGAGGGGTTGACCTCCAGGCCAACTGTCTGGGAAGCTCAGCTATGCTCAGGTTGGATGGGCGGAGTCTCCTGGCCAAGCAGACAGCGTTAGCTCCGCCCTATGCGGCCCCAGGGACCCTGCACTGGGGCAATGGCCGCCAGCACCTCTGAGAGAGAGAGCCGCTGCTGAGCTCCACTGGCTGCCAGGGAATTCAGACTCTCCCCAAATGACTCTGCCCGCGCAATGTGTCACTCAGGGTCGTAAAACAAAGCAGACTTACAGTTTTACGAATGAGAGACAAGTCGAAGAGCGCTCTCTATGTGGTTGCGCAGCTGAGCTGTTCGCGCAAGCTGCCTTCTCCACAAGCCGGGAGACCCGGCAGTACCCGAGCTTCGGCGTGCCCTCCCACTGTCCAGTTTTCACCCCGTGTGATAGTGGGCTCTCTGGACTTCACCCAGAGCTGGAGAATCAGTCCAGTGGGACGTCTTTGTCTCCCTGTTCGAGAAAACTGGCCGGTTTTCAGCTGCCCACCCTCTCCTCGGTGCGCGCTCCAAACCTCTCAGCGCGAATCTTTCAACTCTGTTCGCCGCCGCTCCTCCGAGTCACAGTGTCTTATTTTCACTTTTATTTGTGGAATTTTCACTCGGCCAGCTTTCTGGTGAGTTTGGAAGGTGTTTGTTATTTCGTTAAGTTGTAGTATTAAAATTGCTGAGCATGACGGCAAGATAGGTGTTTTATCTATGCCGCCATCTTGGTTCTCCAAATGCATTCTTTTTTTTATTTATTTTTTTTATTTATTTTTTTTAATTGTTCAGTTTATTAATTAAATTGTTTCCCCTTTTTTATCCCCCTATAGCTTCCCTCCACCCTGTACCTATCCCACCCTCCCCCCTCACCTCCCCCTCCCCCAATGTCCTCTCCCATTGTTGCAAGATTTTTGTCCAATCTCTTGCTGTACTTCCAACAACACTTTTCTCCCCAAGAATTGTCAGTCCATTCCCTCTCTATGTCCTTGTTTCTGTTATAGTCACCAGTTTATCTTGTTCATCAGCCTATCAGTTCACTTGATTTTTATGTTCATTTGTTGATAGATGTGTATTTGTTGTTCATAATTTATATTTTTACATTTTTCTTCTTCCTCTTCTTAAAGAATATCTTTCAACATTTCATATAATACTGGTTTTGTGGTGATGAACTCCTTTAGCTTTTTCTTATCTGCGAAGCACTTTACCTGATCCTCAATTCTGAATGATAGCTTTGCTGGATAGAGTAATCTTGGTTGTAGATTCTTGCTCTTCATTATTTTGAATATTTCTTGCCACTCGCGTCTGGCCTGCATCGTTTCTGTTGAGAAATCCACTGACAATCGTATGGGTGCTCCCCTGTAGGTAACCAACTGTTTTTCTCTTGCTGCTTTTAATATTCTCTCTTTATCTTTTGCTCTTGGCATTTTAATTATGATATGTCTTGGTGTGGTCCTCTTTAGATTCCTATATTTTGGGGTTCTGTGTACTTCTTGGGCTTTTAAGTCAGTTTCTTTCACCAGGTGGGGAAAGTTTTCAGTCACTATTTCTTCAAGTAGGTTTTCATTAACTTGCTCTCTCTCTTTTTCTGGCACCCCAATAATTCGGATGTTGGCTTGCTTGAGGTTGTCCCAGAGGCCCCTTATGCTATCTTCAATTATCTGAATTCTTTTTGTTTCTTGCTTTTCCAGCTGAGTGGATTTTGGTTCTTTGTATTTCAAATCTTTGACTTGGTTCTTGTGGCCCTCTGGACTGCTTTTAGGACTTTGTGTAATATTTTTTATTTCAGTCTGTGTATGCTTGATTTCCAGTTGGTCCTTTTTTTTATCTGTGAGGGTCTGGTTCGTATCCTCAGAGGTCTTGTACATTTCCCTGAGGGTCTCATTCATTTCTTTGTAAGTAGCATTCATCTCCTTGTAAGTCTCATTCATTTGCTGGTTGGTCTTGTTTATTTCCTGGTTGGTCTTGTTTATTTCCTGGTAATTCTCATTAAGTTGATCGGCCTTTTGTAGGAGCCTCTTGAAAAGCCTTATAACCGTGGTTTTGAACTCTATGTCTTGTCGTCTTTTCTCCTCCATTTCTTTCACACCTGATTTCTTTCCATGTCTCTGCATGGTGGCTGCTTTATGTGGTGGCTATCCTCAAAGGGACAGTGGCTCAGTCTCCCCAGTTACCTGAGGTGGGTACTCTTACTTCAATCCTTTATGGGTTGTATTCAGTGTTTTTGAATTTAAACCCAGCTTTTTGTTGTTAGCCCTAGGAGGGTTTGACCTCCAGGCCAATTGTCTGTGAAGCTCAGCTGTGCTCAAGTTGGATGGGCGGAATCTCTGGGCCAAGCAGACAGCGTTAGCTCCGCCCTATGCAGCCCCAGGGGCTCTGTGCCGGGGGCAATGGCTGCCAGCACCTCTGAGAGAGAGCCTCTGTGGAGCTCCACCGGCTGCCAGGGAATTCAGACTGTCCCCAAATGACTTTGCATGCGCAATGTCTCACTCAGGGTCGTAAAACAAAGCAGACTGACGGTTTTCCGAATGAGAGACAAGTCGCAGAGCGCTCTCTGCGCCCTCACGCAGCCGAGCTGTTCGCGCGAGAGCTGCCTTCTCCACAAGCCGGCAGACCCGGCAGCACCCGAGCTTCGGCGTGCCCTCCCACTGTCCAGTTTTCACCCGTGTGATAGTGGGTTCTCTGGACTTCTCCCAGAGCTGGAGAATCTGTCCAGTGGGACGCCCCTGTCTCCCCGTTGGAGAAAACTGGCCGGTTTTCAGCCGCCCGCCCTCTCCATGGCGCGCACTCCAAACCTCTCTCTGCGCGGGAATCTTTCAACGCTGTCCGCCACCGCTCCTCAGGGTCACAGTGTCTTATCTTTACTTTTATTTGTGGAATTTTCACTCGGCGAGCGTTCTGGTGATTCTGGAAGGTGTTTGTTCCTTCGTTAAGTTGTAGTATTAAAATTGCTGATTATGACGGCAAGATAGGTGTTTCACCTTTGCCGCCATCTTAGTTCTCCCCTCCAAATGCATTCTTGATAATACAAAACATAATCCTTGAAAATAAAAATATTTATAAAAAAGAATATAATAACTTAAGTATTAAATATCTGTATAAAATAATTGCTACAAAGTTTGATGAAAACACTCAGTGTGGTTATTTTAAAAATACCAAAAATTTCACATGTAAAGACAATAAATTTTAAATGATTTCACCACAGAAAGAAATGATAATGATGTGATATGATAGAGGTGTTAGCTAACACTTTAGTGTTAATCATTTCGCAATATATTTATGTTCAAACCAACACCTGGTATTTTCGTAAATTTACACAATCTTTTCTGTCGAACATAACTATCTCAATAAAGTTTGGAAAAATGAAATCAGGCATCCTATATAACAAAAGGCTAATATGCAAATCGACTGAGTGGTAGAATGACCAATCACTATGATGCACACTGATCACTAGGGGGCAGATGCTCAATGCAGAAACTGCCCCCTGGTGGTCAATGCGCTCCCACAGGGGGAGTACCCCTCAGCCAGAAGCCGGGCTCATGGCTGGCAAGTGCAGCAGCGAAGGTGGAAGCGGGCCTAAGCTGTCAGTTGGATATCCCCTGAGGGCTCCCAGACTGTGAGAGGGCGCAGGCCAGGCTGAGGAACACCCCCACCCCAGTGCATGAATTTCGTGAACCAGGCCTCTTGTATATAATTGAGAACCAAATACAATATTGAAGACAGTTCTTTTGGAAAGGACTGGAATATTTCCATAAATATGCCTTTGAATTTACTTGGCAAGAAAGGCAGTTGTTTTTCACACTAAATGGTTTTCTTTTGATTTCTCCAATATTCTTTATATTTTCATTTATCTCTTAGTTAATCAATACAGCCATTTTAGAATTTAATTGATCATTTTGAATGTTTACACAAACACCCTCTGTGACACATAAGATGGCCTTTGGTTTATTACACTCTAACTATAAGCCTGAGGGCTCTACCACATGTCATCAGAAAGTTGTTTTTTGTTAGATCCTCTCTGACCTGATTATAGTAAATATGTTCCTAAGGCAGTTTCTAAACAAAAAGAAAAAGTAATTTAGTTTGTTTTATTGTGCTTCCTTAGGTAAATATTAGACATTTTAAGAAGTTTCGGGAGGGACACCTGTGTGTAAAACCACAATGTGGCCCTTTTCCATCTCTGACACAGTGGTCAGCATGTGTGCTGGAGAGCCGTAATCTTCACAGGTATCCAGAGTAAATGGAGTCTATTTTCAAGTCAATTTAATAATCTAATAATGAGATGACAGTGACTCCTACTTCCTGGTGTGTCTTTTGGCAAAACATTTTTCTGAGCTTTCCTTACTTTTGTTCACTTTGGTAGGTGATTTTTCAAATATAATAAATTTATCCTTAGCAAAATATTTTAAATAAATTTACTAAACTAATAAAATCAGTCACTTTATTCTTTTTAAAATTTATTTTGCTAACACCAAACATGGTTACTAACCAGTTACTAATATGAATTAGTAACTGTTAAATTGAGTTGTGTCTTCAGGAAAGAACTTTCACCCTAGCTGGTTTGGCTCAGTGATTGGAGTGTAAGCCAATGAACTAAAGGCTTTCGGGTTCAATCCTGGTCAAGGACACAAACCTAGTTTGCTGGTTTCATCCACACTGGGCCCGTAGGGAGGCAATCAATTGATGTGTTTCTCTCACATTAATTTTTCTCTTTCTCTGTTTCTCTCTTTCCCTTCCACTCTCTAAAAATCAATGGGGGGAAAATATCCTCTGGTGAGGTTTAATAAAAGAGAGAGAGAGAGAGAGAGAGAGAGAGAGAGAGAGAGAGAGAGAGAAGAAAGAAACAAAGAAAGAAACAAAGAAAGAAACAAAGAAACAAAGAGAGAAAGAAAGAAATTGTCTCCTTAAAGGCATTTTCCTAAGACAACACTGTCCAATAGAACTTGCTGAAATGGTGCACATGTATTATATGTGTCCTATGCAATACGGCAGCCAATAGCTATACTAACATGTAGCTCTTGAACATTGAAACATGGCTAGAATATGGAACATGAAAAGGATGTCTGTTCTCATCAATTTTATTCAGTGTTGTACTGTAGGTTCTAGTCAAGGTAATAAAAAAAGACAAAGTTAAAGGCATACATATTAGAAGGAAAAAGTTAACTGTTCCTATTGACAAATGACATAATCCTGTTTATAGAAAATCCAAAGGACTCAACAAAACTACTAAAGCTATCAAGCTCTCAGGATACAAGACCAGTATACAAAATAATTTTATTTCTATATACTTGCAATGAACAGTCTAAAAGTGAAATGAAGAAGACAATCCCATTCCCAATAACAAAAAGAATAAAATACTTCATAATACATATAACAAAGAAGTGCAAACACACTACAAAGCACTGCTGAGACAAAGCAATGAAGATCTAAATAAATGGAAAGAAATTTCATATTCATGGGTTGGAAGACTCAGAATTGTTAAGATGACAATTCTTTCCAAAGGGACCTATAGTTTCAAAGCAATTGTCACAATCCTAGAAGGTTTCTGTGTTTGTTTTTGTACAAATGTTGCAAGCTGATGCTGAAATTGAAAAGAAAATGAAAAGAATCTAGAATAGCTAAGACAATTTTGAAAAAGGAGAATAAACTTAAATAGTTTACAGTAAACAATTTCAAAACTTCTTATGAGTATATACTAATTAAGACAGTGTGGTATTGGGGTTAAGATAGATATATAGATTAGTTGAACAGAATTTAAAGATTAGAAATAAAATTGTTCAACTTATGATCAATTGAATTTTGACAAAGATGCTCAGACAATTCAATGGGGAATGCATAGTCTTTTCAACAAATGGTGCTAAAACAATTTGATATCATGTTAAATAGGTGAAGGAGGAGAAAGAATGAAGAAAGGGAAGAGAAAGGAGAAAAAAAGAGGAAAACATAAATCCTTTCCTCAAACTATACATAAAATTTAAGGATAAATGAGAGGCCTAAATGGAAAGAGCTAAAACTAAAAATTTCTAGAAAAAGACACAAGAAAAATCTTTGTGACCCGGGGTCAGGCAAAGATTTCTTAGGTGTGGCAACACAACCACAATCCATAAAAGAAAACTGATAATTTGGACTTGAAAAAAAAAAACTGTTACCCTTTCAAAGACACTATTAAAAATGAAAAAAGGAGAACCAAGATGGCGGCATAGGTAAAACACCTATCTTGCCGTCATACACAGCAATTTTAAAACTACAACTTAACGAAAGAACAAACACCATCCAGAATCATCAGAAAGCTGGCTGAGTGAAAATTCCACAAATAAAAGTGAAGATAAGACACTGTGACTCGGCGGAGCGGCTGATGACAGCGTTGAAGATACGTGCGGAAAGAGGTTTGGAGGAGCATGCACCAGCAGATAGGACAGGTGGCTGAAAACCGACCAGTTTTCTCGAACGGGGAGGCAAAGACGTACCACTGGACTGATTCTCCAGCTCTGGGCAAAGTACAGGGAACCCACTATCATACGGGGTAAAAACTAGACAGTGGGAGGGCACGCCGAAGCTCGGGTGCTACAGGGGTCTGCCGGCTTGTGGAGAAGGCGAGCTTGTGTGGAGTGCGTGTGAACTTGGGAACAGTGAAGCTGCATGACCGCACAGAGAGCACTTGTGACTTGCTCTTTCATTCAGGAAACCGTTAGGCTGCTTTGTTTTAAGACCCTGGGTGAGATCTTGGGTGTGCAAACGCATTTGGGGAGAGTCTGAATTCCCTGGCAGCCGGTGGAGCTTGGCAGCAGCTCTCTCTCAGAGGTGCTGGCGGCCATTGCCCCCAGCACAGAGTCCCTGGGGCCACATAGGGCGGAGCTAACACTGCTTGGCCCAGAGACTCCACCCATCCAACCTGAGCACAGCTGAACTTCACAGACAATTGGCCTGGAGGTCAACCCCTCCAAGTGCTAACAACCATTAACCTGAGCTTAACTTCAGCAAAACTGTGCAACCCATATCCACGTCAGGTAACTGGGGAGGCTGACCCACTGTCCCTTGTAGGACGTCTGTCACACAAAGCTAATTGACCAACTCAGGGAAGCAGCCACCATGCAGACACATGGAAAGAAATCAGATGTGAAAGAAATGGAGGAAAAAAAAAACGACTGGACATGGAATTCAAAACCACGGTTATAGAGCTTCTCAAGAGGCTCCTACAAAAGGTCGAGACCTATAAGGAAATAAGCAAGACCACAAGGATTGAGGTGAAAAAACCCTAGATCACCTTCTTGGATTCTTATTTCCCAAGTTACCAAGAACACTGAGAGTGGCGGTGTACAGGGAGCTTAGCCAATGAGCAGTCAGAAAAGGTGTTTCCTCTGCAGCTCATGCACAGAGGCCCTGGTGTTATGTCTGCTGGGTTGGGGGTGTGCTCCGAGCTTGGTGTTTTAGCTCTGCTCCGGCCTGCCCCCAGCCCCAGCTCCCTGCAGCTGCTGGGGGTGGCACGCAGTCCCCTCCTGCCCATCTGCAGGCATAGCTCCTTCTGAGCCAGTCGTGATGCCTTAAGACATCCTGGCTAATTTGCATATTACCTCTTTATAGATATACATGTTAGTACAGTTTTGGTAATATTATTATACTTAAAATTCTTTTATTCTTGAAATATTAAGATTTATTGCATGCAATGTTATATGTAAGATCATTTTTCTTGAATAATTGGTGATTACTGCATGTAACATTATTATATTTAAAATTGTTTTTATTGAGATACTATTTATTGCATGTAACATTATTATATTTAACATGATTTATCTTGAAATATTAAATTTTATTGCATGTAACATTATGATGTTTAAAATTGTTTTTCTTGAAATAAAAAAAACCCTGAGAAAATAAAAATGCAAAAAAAACCAACAACAAAGAAACAACCTCAAAATCTCCCCGCCCCCCACTTACTTTTGTGACTATCCTCTCTCCTTGTTTGGTTTTACTTGTCTTTGACTATTTGTTTCTTTAATATTACCGACTGCACTTCTACATATGTGTGCCTGGAATAGCTGTATCTACCCTCAAGCTTAAATCACTGTATCTTAGTTCTAGACAGTTTCCTGACGATTCTTTTCCAGAATGTGTCCATAAAGGATCTCAGTAGTTTCTGCTCCTTCCTCACAAAGGAGCAGAAATTATAGCACTATTATTCAGTCCTCCAGGGCCAGAAACATAAATTCCTTCTTCTGCTTTATCATCAATAGTAGATTACTAAATTTACTAAGTACTGCTTTTAGAACCAGTGGTTCTCAAAGTGAGGTCCTCAGGTCACCATGGGTTCTCCGAGGTTCTCAGGTCACCATGTGCAGCGGCCGTATGTAGGAACTTGTTATAAATTAAAATGCTCAGGCCCCACTCCAGATCTGGTGCGAAACTCTGGGGATGAGACAGCAACCTTTATTACTGTGCCATCTAGGTGATTTTGATTAACCTTAAAGTCTGAGGGCCAGTATTCTAAACTAGAAGTTTTAAAGAATATATATTTTATTGATTTTTTTTACAGGAAAGGGATAGAGAGTTAGAAACATTGACGAGAGAGAAACATTGATTCAGTTGTCTCCTGCACTCCTCCTTCTGAGGATGTGCCCGCAACCAAGGTACATGCCCTTGACCAGAATCGAACCTGGCACCCTTCAGTCTGCAGGCCGACACTCTATCCACTAAGCCAAACTGGTCAGGGCTAAACTAGAAATTTTTAATCCTAGAAATCCATTTAGGAGGACCAAAAAGCCCTTGTAATTGTGTCTACAATGGAATGTATAACTATATATACTTCTCTGAGTGGATAGCTTTTACTCCCTTTATTTTCAAATGATCAGGGAATCCATATTTAGGACTGCCCCTTGCTTTCCATAACCTGTGATCCAGTCCCTTTTCTTCTGATTTGCACTCTTTTCAATGGATATCTATGCTGCAGAGACAATAATTCTAACACATGTTTCTGATCATGTTTACACTGCTGCTCCAGGAACTTCGATAGCTCCCAATAGCTTATGATTAAGTGATCTATTAGTATGACAAACATCACCTTTCATCAGGGCTTATTTTTCTGTATGCCTCCTTTCTAGTCAGTTTCAGCCTTTGGTCTAGCCATAGTAAATATGAATATTCTGGAACTCATTTAGGCTCTCAGTCCTCTCATGTATATTCTGCATGCTTATTTTGGAAGGCCCCTCACTACTACTCCCCTCCGCCTTGCTTGGCTAATTCCTACTTATTCAAGATTCAGTGCAACATCTCTCCTGGGAAGTTTTTCATTAAGACTAAATTTAAGTGGCCCTCTTAGGTACTCCCATGACCTGTGCTTATCCCTCTGGCAGTAGTTCTCAAACATCTTTATACTCTTAAAAAGTATTGAAGACCCTAAGAGATTTATGGGTTGCAGAGATCTTCCCAATGTTCACATATCTATAACAATAAAACTGACTCTGAAAGGGAGGAACCAAGATGGCAGCATAGGTAAACACCTATCTTGCAGCCCCACACAGAAATATTAAAACTACAACTTAACGACAGAACAAACATCATCCAGAATCACTGGAAAGCTGGCTGAGAGAAAATTCCACAAATAAAAGTAAAGATAGGACACTGTGACTCAGAGGAGCGGTGGAGGGCATCGTTGAAGATATGCGCGGAGAAAGGTTTGGAGTCCTGCGCACGCGCAAACGAGCAGATAGGGTGAGCAGCTGCAAAGACAAAGGCGTCCCACTGCATTGATTCCCCAGTTCCAAAATCCGGGGAACCCACACTCATACGGGGTAAAATTGGACAGCAGGGAAGCATGCTGAAACTCAGGCGCTGCAAAGGTCTGAGAGCTTGTGGAGAGGGCGAACTTGTGGAGAGTGTGTATAAACTTGGGAACAGCAGAGTTGCCTGAGTGCGAAGAGAGGACTTGTGATTTGTTCTCTTATTCAGGAAACCACCGGACTGCATTGTTTTACAACCCTGGGTGAGACGTTGGGTGTGTAGACTCATTTGGGGAGGGGCTGAATTGTCCGGTAGCGGCTAGAGCTTGGCGGCAGCTTACTCTCAGAGGTGTTTGCAGCCATTACCACCCGGCACAGAGACCCACGTGCCAGATAAGGCAGAGCTGATGCTTCCTGCTCAGCCCGGAGACTCCGCCCATCCAACTTGAGCACAGCTGACCCTCACAGGCAATTGGCCTGCAGGTCAAACCCTCCTAGTGCTAAAAACAATAATCTAGGCTTAACTTTAATAAGAATGTGCAACCCATAAAGGGCTGCAGCAAGAGTATCCACCTCAGGTAACTGGGGAGCCTGAGCCACTGTCCCTTAGAGGACAACTACTACACAAAGCTAATGGGGCAACTCAGGAGAGCAGCCACCATGCTGAGACATGGAAAGAAATCAGATGCGAAAGAAATGGAGGGAGAAAAACGACTGGACATAGAGTTCAAAACCATGGTTATAAGGATTTTCAAGAGGCTCCTAGAAAAGGCAGAGACCTACAAGGAAATGAACAAGACCTACGAGGAAATGAATGAGACCTACAAGGATATGAAAAAGGACCAACTAGAAATTAAGCATACACTGACTGAAATAAAAAATATTATACAAAGACCTAAAAGCAATCTAGAGGACTGCAAGAACCAAGTCAAAGATTTCAAATACAAAGATGCAAAATCCACTCAGCCAGAAAAGCAAGAAGTCAAAAGAATCCAAAAATTGAAGATAGTGTAAGAGGCCTCTGGGACAACCTCAAGCATACCAACATCCGAATTATAGGGGTGCCAGAAAAAGAGAGAACGCAAGATAATGAAAACCTATTTGAAGAAATAGTGACCGAAAACTTCCCCCACCTGGTGATAGAAATTGACTTAAAAGTCCAAAAAGCTCACTGAACCCCAAACTATAGGAATCCAAAGAGAACCACACCAAGATACATAATAATTAAAATGTCAAGAGCAAAAGACAAAGAGAGAATATTAAAAGCAGCAAGAGAAAAACAGATGGTTACCTATAAAGGAACACCCATATGATTGTCAGCGGATTTCTCAACAGAAAGTATGCAGGCCAGATGGGAGTGGCAAGAAATATTCAAAGTGATGAATAGCAAGAATCTACAACTAAGATTACTCTACCCAGCAAAGCTATCATTCAGAATTGAAGGTCAGATAAAGTGCTTTGCAGATAAGAAAAAGCTAAAGGAGTTCATCACCACCAAACCAATATTATATGAAATGCTGAAAGATATTCTTTAAGAAGAGGAAGAAGAAAAAAGTAAAAATAAAAAGTATGAACAACAAATACATATCTATCGATTTTAAAGTTGCGGTACCCACTGGGTGTCTGAGACCCCCACCTCCCCCCAAACATCGGTTTCTAGTTGGTGAAGAAGCGGACTCCGAGGAAACCTGTGCTCAGCCACGGAAAGGTCAGGTTTCTCCTGGGGTTAAGGGAGCTGGTAACACAGGGAGAATCGCGTCGGGCGAAAAAAGGGGAAAACCCCCGGCTGTTGGAGCCGGCAAACGTGGAAGAGGGTCCTCGGAGCCAGTGACAGGAGGGGGGGATACATAGAGGGCGACACATTTGGACCTGAAGGAGAGGGCCAGCCTGGCAGTTTGGGGAGGGAGCAGGCTGCCAAACCCAAGGGGAGAAAGGGTTTCGCGCAAACATACAAGCAGGACGTGAGTTCCCGCGCCTGCGTTTCTCCTCTCTAAATCCAAATTTCTCAGCGCTGAACGAGGAACGGGGGATCCCCTGGTGGAAGAGAACCTGGGAGACCACAGGGGCTAGCTGCTTTTCTGACACTGGGGATCAGAACAGGTCCTCACAATTAGAGAGGCAGCTCTGGGGTAGCCAATTTCCACAAATCAGTAGTAAATACCATAGACATAGCGGGATTTTAGATCAGGCTAGAGAGGACCAATAGACCCGGAGGTCAATTCAGAAACACTACCACCTAGGGGCTGAATCATAAATTGTCTCTTGTGTAACACAAATTAAGGAATCAATTTTATTTCTACTACTATTTAAAATTTTTTTTAAGTGCCATTTTATTCCATCTTTATTCTACTCAGAGATTAGGGATATATAGTCTTTTTTATCTACCCTTTAGTATCTCTTTAACCTACTTCAACCTCCCCCTTATGCCAGCACTCTCTTGCTAACCTTTCCTTAGTTAGTGTCTTATTCCCCTTACACTTTTTCTGGTTTAGATTTTCCTTATTCTCTCTTTTTAGTCCCTGTTAAAATTTCACCCCACTTTTATATCCAATCTCCAACCACCTGCTCCAAGTCCATACACATCCAATGCTTCTCCGACTTCACTATCCTAAAATGTTTTTCTCTCGGTCCTGCTGATGTTGTTTATATTTTATGCATATTTGTGAGATTGGTTTGGTTATTCTTTCCTTTTAATTTGTTTAGTGGGACGGGAGTTGGCATTGTTTTGTGTATTGGTGATGTTTACATTGTTTCTTGATAGATTTAAGCTTCTGTCTTCCCTAACCTCCCTTGATATTAGTTGTTGTATGTAGTTTCTATCAGTCTCCAGGTACTCGTTGCTGGCTTTTGCTGGGATTAGTGGCGGTCCTCTGGGAGGTTCCAACCCATATTTATAGTTTACTCCCTTTTCCTTTCTTTTTACTCCTTCCCCTTTTCCCAACTTTATTTTGGCATTCCCCTTTCTCTCTTTCTTTCTTTCTTTCTTTCTTTCTTTCTTTCTTTCTTTCTTTCTTTCTTTCTTTCTTTCTTTCTTCTTTCTTTCTTTCCTTCTTTTCCTTTCTTTCTTTCTTTTTTTCTTTCTTTATTTTGTGTGTGCGAGTGTGTGTTTTCTTACTCTCTCTTACCCACCTATCACCTAATTTACCTTCCTCTGGCAATCACTTTTAATTTGGAGTTACCAATACTGTGAATACATTCTTCTTCTGTGCCTGGTGTGCTGCACCTGGTTGTGTTGTAGTCTGAGCCTTTAAATCAACACAGGAGAGTGAGAACTACATAACAAGACACACAGAGAAGAAAGACTATGGGGAGACAAAGAAATAGCCCACCAATGAAAGAAAAGCAAGCCTCACCAAAAAAAGAGGTAACCGAAATGGAAGCAAACAACTTATCAGAGAGAGAGTTCAGAGAAATGGTCATAGGGTGGATGAAGAGAACAGAAGCCAATACAAGTAAGAACCATGAGGAATTGAAGAGGAATCAAGAGGAAATAAGGAAGAGCCTGGAAGAAATGAATAAGAAATATGAAGAAATGAAGAAGAATTATGAAGAAATGAAGAAAACCCAAGAAGAAATGAAAAGTGACATTGCTGAGGTAAAGAACTCCATAGAAAGTATCAGGAGTAGACTAGATGAAGCAGAGGACCGCATCAGTGAGCTGGAAGACAAGGTAGGAAAAAACACCCAAGTAGAGCAGCGTCTAGAAAAAAAAATTAAAAAGCAGGAGGAGAGCCTAAGGGAACTTTGGGACAACATGAAACAAAACAACATACGTATAATAGGGCTTCCAGAGGGACAGGAAACTGAGCAAGGAATAGAAAACCTGTTGGAAGAAATAATGACAGAAAACTTCCCTGATATAGGAAAGAAAAAACCCACACAAATCCAAGAAGCTCACAGAGTTCCAAGCAAATTAAACCCCAAAAGACCTACACCAAGGCATGTTATAATTAAATTGGCAAACATCAACGACAAAGTGAGAATCCTAAAAGCTGCCAGAGACAGACAGAAAGTCACCTACAAAGGAACCCCCATAAGATTAGCAAGTGATTTCTCAACAGAAACTTATCAGGCCAGAAGGGATTGGAATGAAATATACAAAGTTATGCAAAGGAAGGGTCTGAATCCTAGAATACTGTACCCAGCAAGGCTATCAATAAAAATTGAAGGTCAAATCAGGAGCTTCACAGACAAAAAAGCTCTAAGGGAATACATTACTACCAAACCAGCAATGCAAGAAATGCTAAAGGGTCTGCTGTAAAAAGCAATAGGAAGCCATGAAAGAACATAGGGGCAAAGAACAAAAATGGCTACAAATAACTATCTATCAATAATTACTTTAAATGTAAATGGTTTAAATGCTCCAATCAAAAGACATAGGGTAATAGACTGGATAAGAAAACACGACCCATATATCTGCTGTCTACAAGAAACCCACCTCCAAAAAAAAGATGCACACAGACTGAGGGTGAAAGGATGGAAAAAGGTTCTTCAGGCGAATGGAAATGGAAAAAAAGCTGGGGTAGCAATACTTATATCCGACAAATTAGATCTCAAAGTGAAGGATGTAACAAGAGATAAAGAAGGCCACTACATAATACTAAAGGGAGCAATCCAACAAGAAGAAATAACTCTGGTAAACATATATGCACCCAATATAGGAGCACCCAAATACATACAAAAACTCCTAGAGGATATCAAGGGAGAGATAGACAGCAATACTATCATAGTGGGAGACTTTAATACCCCACTATCACCATTGGACAAATCCTCTAAACAAAAAATTAGTAAAGAAACATCAATCCTCAATGAATCACTAGACCAGAAGGAATTAATTGACATCTTCAGATCATTTCACCCCAAAGCCACAGAATATACATTCTTTTCAAGTGCCCATGGGACATTCTCAAAGATAGACCATGTGTTGGGTCATAGGCAAAGTCTCTCCAAATTCAAGAAAATAGAAATCATATCAAACACATTCTCAGATCACAATGGCATAAAGCTGGAAATCAACTATAATAGAAACAACCCAAAGAAATCAAACACATGGAGACTAAACAGCATGCTATTAAACTATGACTGGGTTACTATAGAGATCAAGGAAGAGATAGAAAACATCATGGAAACAAATGACAATGACAGCACAACAATCCAAAATCTATGGGACACAGTGAAAGCAGTTCTGAGAGGGAAGTTCATAGCTCTACAATCCTACTGCAAAAAACTAGAAACAGCGGCAATAAATTATCTAAACCAACAACTCAAAGAGTTAGAAAGAAAGCAACAAGAAAAGCCCAGTGTAAGCAGAAGGAAGGAAATAGTAAAGATCAGAGCAGAAATAAATGACATAGAGACCAAAGAAACAATAGAGAAGATCAACAAAACCAAAAGCTGGTTCTTTGAAAGATTAAACAAGATTGATGAACCTCTAGCCAGACTCACCAAGAAGCAAAGAGAGAGGACCCTAATAAATAAAATCAGAAATGAAAGAGGTGAAATAACAACAGACCCCATTGAAATACAAAGGATTGTTAAAAATTACTATGAACAACTCTACTCCAACAAACTGGACAATCTGGAGGAAATGGATATATTTCTGGAAAAATATAACCTCCCAAAACTCAATCAGGAAGAATCTAAACAACTCAATAGACCAATAACTGTGGAAGAAATTGAAGCAGTCATCATAAAGCTTCCGGCAAACAAAAGCCCAGGGCCAGACGGCTTCACATGGGAGTTTTATCAAACATTCAAGGAAGAACTAAAACCTATACTCCTTAGACTATTCCAGAAAATTCAAGAGGATGGAACACTTCCAAACTCCTTCTATGAAGCTAACATCACCCTAATACCAAAACCAGATAAAGATGACACAATGAAAGAGAATTACAGGCCAATATCCCTCATGAATATAGATGCCAAAATCCTCAATAAAATTCTAGCAAATCGGATCCAGCAGTACATCAGTAAGATCATACACCATGACCAAGTAGGATTTATCCCAGGAATGCAAGGATGGTACAATATCCGCAAATCAATAAATGTGATACATCACATAAACAAATTGAGAGATAAAAATCACATAGTCATATCAATTGATGCAGAAAAAGCATTTGACAAAATCCAACACCCTTTCTTGATAAAAACTCTCAACAAGGTAGGAATAGAAGGATCTTACCTCAACATAATAAAAGCCATATATGAGAAACCCACAGCAAACATCATACTCAATGGGCAAAAACTACAACCATTTCCCTTAAGAACAGGAACAAGACAGGGCTGCCCACTCTCACCACTCCTATTCAACATAGTACTGGAAGTATTAGCCATTGCAATTAGACAAGAAGAAGAAATGAAAGGCATCCAAATTGGAAAAGAAGAAGTAAAGCTATCCTTATTTGCAGATGACATGATATTGTACATAAAAAACCCGAAAGACTCCATAAAAAAGCTAATAGACTTAATAAATGAGTTCAGCAATGTAGCAGGCTACAAAATCAATGCCAAGAAATCTATGGCATTCCTATACACCAATAGTGAACTTACAGAAAGGGAGACTAAAAAAGCAATCCCATTTACCATCACACCAAAAAAATTAAGATACCTAGAAATAAACTTAACTAAAGAGGTAAAAGACCTATTTGCAGAAAACTACAGGACGCTAAAAAAAGAGATAGAGGAAGATGTAAACAGATGGAAGAACATACCATGTTCATGGATTGGGAGAATCAACATAATTAAAATGTCCATACTACCCAAAGCAATCTATAAATTTAATGCACTCCCCATTAAAATACCAATGGCATACTTCACAGACCTAGAAAGAACTCTCCAAAAATTCATCTGGAATAAAAAAAGGCCCCGGATAGCCACAGCAATCCTGAGAAAGAAGCACAAAGTCGGTGGGATTTCAATACCAGATTTCAAGCTGTATTACAAAGCTACTGTTCTCAAAACAGCCTGGTACTGGCACAAGAACAGACATATAGATCAATGGAATAGAATAGAGAATCCAGATATCAACCCAAACCACTATGCTCAATTAATATTTGACAAAGGAGGTATGAGCATAAAATGGCATCAAGACAGTCTCTTCAATAAATGGTGTTGGGAAAACTGGATAGATACATGCAAAAAAATGAAACTAGACCACCAACTTACACCATATACAAAAATAAACTCCAAATGGATACAGGACTTAAACGTAAGACAGAAAACCATAAAAACATTAGAGGAAGCTACAGGAAATAAAATCTCAGACATATGCCAAAAGAACTTCTTTGATGATACTGCTCCTAGGGCAATGGAAGCTAAAGACAGAATAAATAAATGGGACTACATCAAAATCAAAAGCTTTTGCACAGCTAAAGAAACCATTAACAAAACAACAAGAAAACCCACTGTATGGGAGAACATATTTGCAAATGTTATCAGTGATAAAGGTTTAATCTCAAGCATCTATAGGCAACTCACACAACTCAATAAAAGGAAGACAAATGACCCAATAAAAAAATGGGCAACAGACCTAAATAGAACCTTTTCTAAAGAAGACAAAAGGAAGGCCCAGAGACATATGAAAACTTGCTCGAAGTCACTAATTATCCGAGAGATGCAAATCAAAACGACTATGCGGTACCATCTCACACCTGTCAGAATGGCTTACATCAACAAATCAACAAATGACAAGTGCTGGCGAGGATGCGGAGAAAAAGGAACTCTCCTGCACTGTTGGTGGGATTGTAGACTAGTGAAGACACTGTGGAGAACAGTATGGAGTTTCCTCAAAAAACTAAAAATGGAGCTCCCATTCGACCCAGTGATCCCACTTCTAGGAATATACCCCAAGAAACTAGAAAGGCGAATTAGAAAGGATATATGTACCCCTATGTTCATAGCAGCACAATTTATCATAGCTAAGACTTGGAAACAGCCTAAGTGCCCATCAAGAGATGAGTGGATTAAAAAACTGTGGTACATCTACACAATGGAATACTACGCTGCGGTAAAAAAGAAAGAGCTCCTACCATTTGTAACAACATGGATGGAATTAGAGAGCATTATGCTAAGTGAAATTAGCCAGGCAGAGAAAGACAAATATCACATGATCTCACTCATTTGAGGAATATAATGAATGACACAGACTGATGAACAAGAATGGATCCAGAGTCTGAGAAAAGTCCATTAAAATGTCAAACCTCAAGGTAAGTGGCAGGTGGTGGGAGTAAGGGGGAAAGTCAATATATTTGAATGCTTGAACTAAGGTAAGTGATTTGTGTTTTTACATCCCTGACAAAGTTTATATAAAGTTATAAAAAAAATTGGCAGCTAGTTTGAGATTGAATTAACACGGCCTAGAGCATGTCATCTCTTATGGACACCAGTTCTTAGGATAGGCCCTCCTTAACCTCCCGTGACACCATAATACCCTTACATGATATTATTCTACAATGTCATTATAATATTTGATACTTGACAACAGCATATTATACAATTATCCCAAATAAACTTACAAACTAATTCTTTGAATGTTGGGCAGCAACTTAAAAAAAGGATAGGAAATCCCTCTCAGAAGGGATTAAGGCACTGGGAAGGCATCCGAGCATTCTATATTGGCCCCTCTGGCCCTTTTCCCAAGAGGGACCCTCTTCTTACTATCCAAATACACACAGCTGATGCGTGAACTTTCAGTTCAAGCTGCGGCTGAAGTCTCTGGGCAGTTGGCACCATGGATCTGTCTCTCGACCAGTGGCGTGAGCTGGGCCCTCTCTGGAGAAGAAACCTGGGTCACCCGAGATATGTGATCAGTACCGGGACCCCGCCAGAGGCGAGGGGACCCCATGGCAGGTGCTGGACGTGGAGGCCACGGGGGCATAGACTACAAAGGAGACAGAACTGAACCTCACATCACCCTGTTTGGCCCCGGAGGATGGCTGGTTAGCCAGAGACGGGTAAGATTCCTCAGGGAAGGAACAACCTAAGACAGGCACAGTCGCAGAGGGGCCAACAGGAGAGAACTAAAAGATCAACAGAGGTGGGGCACAGACCCTCATCCACAAACCTTGCAGGGGTTTGAATTCTCAACCCTCCTAAGGGAGGTCTCCTACCCCCACGGCTGCTACACCTCCCACGCACAACTCACACCGGGACCCAGGTGGTAGACAGAGACTCGGCCAGCAATAGCTGCCCTATATCAAAATTTAATTTATTACAAAGAATTCTGAGGACCTACTAAAAAATGCAAATATTCCTTTCCACAAGTATTTACTGGGTAAACTAAGATTTCTGCTTGAGTATTAAAATTGACAGTAAAATAGTAATCAAGTTTTCAGATTAATTTAAATTGGCCAAGTAAAATAAGTGAATACTCAAGAAAATCTAACTGTACTGGACAAAAAGCTTTTCCTAAAACATTAACTAAATTATCTATTAGTAGTTCATCTCACTGCAAAATTGCCTAACATCCAAAGAACCTAAAGTAGTAATATTTGTATGCAAAAATTAAAATTTAAAATTACCAAGACTGCAAGATAAAATTTCCAAAAGCCCCTATTAACCAAAAAAAGGGGTGTGGGGGACAATGAGGTAATATCATGTAAGGAAAAATATCCTATAAGTAAAATACATGTAGAAAATTCTTACTCCAGAAAAGAAAATTCCATTTGTAAAACCAGCTGCAGGACACCCATAAAAAAAACACACATGGTGTCAAAATAAACCAAAGGAAAATCATTTAGGCAAAAATAAAAAGAATCCCAAGTCTATTTTGCAGAGAGGATTCCTTTGTTAACCTTTGGTCGAGAATGTGTTTGTGTGTTTGCAGAGGACATCTCCAAGACCATGTGCGTTCCTGCGACAGTGAGAAACTGATGGGCCTGTTCCATCCACGAGGACGGTCCAGAGAGAGCGGACGCTGACGACACCTTGCCATGCTAGCAGTCGGCAGCTGTGTGTGGCTGCAGGCGGCCCAGGAACATACCAGAGAGGATGGATCTTGCATTGCCACAATGTGTCCACCATCTGGATACCATTGCTGACATGTACACATGAAGAACTATTTGACAGTGAAACTGGGACTCAGAACAGTTGGACATTGAAACTGACACTCAAACTTTTTTTTTGCTCTTATACGTTTGTTTTCAGTATGCAGAGGCAAGATATTTTTGAAGAAAAGAAACAGGGGAGAGTGATTGATATAGAGGCAGGGTGGCCTCGAACGGGCTGTCAAGCTACAGGGGGAAGGCTGGAGTGGAGGGGAGGCAGATGCTGGGGGAGATCAACCGAAGGACTTGTATGCATACATATGAGCATAACCAATGAATGAAAGACTCTAGGGTGGGGAGGGAGGCAGGTGGGGACATGTGCTGGGGGGTAGGGGAGGCTGGGGGGAGGATATTGGGGGGGGAGGAAAACATATGTACTACTATTAAATATAAGTTATATTGTAAATAAAATTAAAAAAAAAAAAAAGAATATCCCAGGTGAGAACGGAGACCCTGGGCACTATAGCATTTAAAAAAAAAAAAAACAAAACAACAAAAAAAAACAAATACATATCTATCAACAAATAAATCTAAAAATCAAGTGAATTAAAAATCTGATGGACAGAGAGAGAACCAAGATGGCAGTATAGGTAAAACACCTATCTTGCCGTCATACACAGCAATTTTAAAACTACAACTTAATGAAAGAACAAACACCTTCCAGAATCACCAGAAAGCTGGCCGAGTGAAAATTCCACATATAAAAGTGAAGATAAGACACTGTGACTCGGAGGAGCGGCTGAGGACAGCGGTGAAAGATACGCGCAGAGAGAGGTTTGGAGCACGTATGCCAACGGATAGGGCGGGCGGCTGAAAACCAGCCAGTTTTCTCGAACGGGGAGACAAATACGTCCCACTGGACTGATTCTCCAGCTTTGGGTGAAGTCCAGGGAACCCACTATTATACGGGGTAAAAACTGGAAAGTGGGAGGGCACGCCGAAGCTTGGGTGCTGCAGGGGTCTCCCGGCTTGTGGAGAAGGCAGCTTGTGCATGAACTTGGGAACAGCTCAGCTGTGTGACCACGTAGAGAGAACTCTGCGACTTGCTATCTCATCCAGGAAACCATTAGACTGCTTTGTTTTCCAACCCTGGGTGAGACATTGGGTTTGCAGACTCATTTGGGGAGAGTCTGAATTCCCTGGCAGCCGGTGGAGCTTGGCAGTGGCTCTCTCTCAGAGGTGCTGGCAGCCATCGCCACCGACACAGACTCCCTGGGGCCACATAGGGCGGAGCTAACGCAGTCTGCTTGGCCCGGAGACTCCACCCATCCAACCTGAGCACAGCTGAGCTTCACAGACCATTGGCCTGGAGGTCAATCCCTCCAAGTGCTAACAACCATTAACTTGAGCTTAACTTCAGCAAGACTGTGCAACCAATATCCACCTCAGGTAACTGGGGAGGCTGACCCACTGTCCTTTGTAGGACGTCTGTCACACAAAGCTAATTGACCAACTCAGGGAAGCAGCCACCATGCAGACACATGGAAAGAAATCAGATGTGAAAGAAATGGAGGAAAAAAACGACTGGACATGGAATTCAAAACCACGGTTATAGGGCTTCTCAAGAGGCTCCTACAAAAGGTCGAGACCTATAAGGAAATAAGCAAGACTGAAAAGGAAATGAACAAGACCCTCAAGGATATGAACGAGACCTGCAAGGAAATGATCAAAACCAACGTGGAAATGAATGAGTCCTACAAGGAAATGATGGAGACCCTCAAGGATATAAAGGAGACTCTCAGGGTATGAAAAAGGACCAACCAGAAATTAAGCATACACTAACTGAAATAAAAAATATTATCCAAAGACCTAAAAGGGCTCTGGAGCACCCCCAGAACCAATTTAAACATTTAAAATACAAAGAGGTAAAATCCACTTAGCTGAAAAAGCAAGAAACCAAAAGAATAAAAAAAATTGAAGCTAGTGTAAGGGGCCTTTGGGACAACCTCAAGCATACCAACATCTGAATTATAGGGGTGACAGAAAAAGAGAGAGGCCAAGACAATGAAAACCTATTTGAAGAAACAGTGACCGAAAACTTCCCACACCTGGTGAAAGAAATTGACTTAGGAGTCCAAGAAGTGCACTGAACCCCAATATATAGGAACCCTAAGAGGACCACACCAAGGCACATCATAATTAAAATGCCAAGAGCAAAAGACAAAGAGAGAATATTAAGAGCAGCAAGAGAAAAACAGATGGTTACCTATAAGGGAGCACCCATAGGATTGTCAGTGGATTTCTCAACAGAAATGATGCAGGCCAATCAGGAGTGGCAAGAAATATTCAAAATGATGAACAGCAAGAATCTACAACCAAGATTAGTCTATCCAGCAAAGCTATCATGCAGAATTGAAGGTCAGATAAAGTGCTTCGCAGATAAGAAAAAGCTAAAGGAGTTCATCACCACCAAACCAACATTATATGAAATGCTGAAAGATATTCTTTAAGAAGAGGAAGACGAAAAAGATAAAAGTGTAAATTATGAACAACAAATACACATCTATCAACAAATGAATCTAAAAATCAAGTGAATTAATAAGCTGATGAACAGGATAAACTGGTGAATATAACAGAATCATGGACATAGAGAGGGAATGGACTGACAATTTTTTGGGAGAAAGGGGGTGTGAGAAGTGCAGCAAGAGACTGTACAAAAATCATGCACCTATGGGAAAGGACAGTGGAGGGAGGTGAGGGCGGAGGGTGGGATGGGTACCAGGTAGAGGGGAACTATAGGGCAAAAAAAAGGGAACAATGTAATTAATAAGCTGAACAATAAAGATAAAAAAAGGAAAAAAATCTAATGGACAGGATAAACTGGTGAACATAACAGAATCATGGGCATAGAGAGGAAGTAGGTTGACAATTCTTGGAGAGAAAAGGGGTGTGGGAGGTGCATTAGAGACTGGACAAAGTGGAAACCAGTTTGGCTCAATGGATAGAGCGTCAGACTGGGGACTGGAAGGTCCCGGGTTCAATTCCGGTCAAGGGCACGTACCTTGGCTGCAGGCACATCCCCAGTAGGGGGCGTGCAAGAGGCAGCTGATCGATGTTTCTCTCTCATCGATGTTTCTGACTTTCTATCCCTCTCCCTTCCACTCTGTAAAAAATCAATAAAATATATTTGAAACTAGTTTTAAAAAAAAGAGAGATTGGACAAAAATCATGTACCTATGGGAGAGGACAGTGGGGGAGAGGTGAGGGCGGAGGGTGGGATGGGTCTGGGTGAAGGGATGCTTTAGGGGGAAAAAAGGGGAACAATGTAATTAATAAACTGAACAATAAAGATTAAATTAAAAAACAATAAAACTGTAATATGCTAATTAGATCGCACAGCCCAACGACCCTCTGGCAGGCATCCTGGACGAAGCTGTGGTGGCAGGGGTCAAGGCAGAGGTAAATAGGGGTGATGAGGCAGACAGGCAGAGTGGTTAGGGGCAATCAGGCAGGCCAGCAGGTGAGTGGTTAGGAACTCACAGTCCCAGATGGTGAGTGGGTGCAAGCTGGGCTGAGGAACCCCCTCCTCCGTGCACGAATTTCATGTATTGGGCCTCTAGTTTCTTTATAATGTCAAAAGTACACTTATTAACATTAGTGCTATTTATAGCAGAAAAGTCTTTAAGTACTGAAAAACTTTCAAGCTCAAGGTGGTGGATGTAAGTTTAACAAAATTTGAATTTTTGCATGAAAACCCAAACTCACAAATGCTTCTTCTGGAGACAATTGTTTTCCCTGGGCATGCAGCAGAAATAGTTACCATTTCTTTACACATATTTAAATGACATGTCTGCTATGGCGAAGACTTAATAAAATTAGTAACTTGTACTTGTCATTCATTGTCATTCTTAAATTAGTTAGCTTATTATTTTTTTAAAAACATATTTTTTAATCTTTATTGTTCATTTTATTAATTACATTGTTTCCCCTTTTTATCCCCTTATAGCTCCCTCCACCCTGTACCTATCTCACCCTCCACCTTCACCTCCCCCTCCCCACTGTCCTCTCCCATTGTTGCAAGATTTTTGTCCAGTCTCTTGCTGCACTTCCCACAACTCTTTTCTCTGCAAGAATTGTCAGTCCATTCCCTCTCTATGTCCATGTTTCTGTTATATTCACCAGTCTATCCTATTCAACAGCCTATCAATTCACTTGATTTTTATGTTCATTTGTTGATAGATGTGTATTTGTTGTTCATAATTTATATTATTACCTTTTTCTTCTTCCTCTTCTTAAAGAATATCTTTCAGCATTTCATATAATGTTGGTTTGGTGGTGATGAACTCCTTTAGCTTTTTCTTATCTGCGAAGCACTTCATCTGACCTTCAATTCTGAATGATAGCTTTGCTGGATAGAGTAATCTTGGTTGTAGATTCTTGCTGTTCATCACTTTGAATATTTCTTGCCACTCCCGTCTGGCCTGCATCGTTTCTGTTGAGAAATCTGCTGACAATCGTATGGGTGCTCCCTTATAGGTAACCAACTGTTTCTCTCTTGCTGCTTTTATTATTCTCTCTTTGTCTTTTGCTCTTGGCATTTTAATTATGATGTGCCTTGGTGTGGTCCTCTTAGGGTTCCTATATATTGGGGTTCAGTGCACATCTTGGACTCCTAAGTCAATTTCTTTCACCAGTTGTGGGAAGTTTTCGGTCACTATTTCTTCAAATAGGTTTTCATTGTCTTGTTCTCTCTCTTTTTCTGGCACCCCTATAATTCGGATGTTGGTATGCTTGAGGTTATCCCAGAGGCCTCTTACACTAGCTTCAATTTTTTGGATTCTTTTGGTTTCTTGCTTTTTCAGCTAAGTGGATTTTACCTCTTTGTATTTCAAATCTTTAACTTGGTTCTTGGGGTGCTCCAGGGCACTTTTAGGTCTTTGTATAATATTTTTTGTTTCAGTCAGTGTATGCTTAATTTCTGGTTGGTCCTTTTTCATATTCTTGAGAGTTTCCTTTACATCCTTGAGGGTCTCCTTCATTTCCTTGTAGGACTCATTCATTTCCACGTTGGTCTTGATCATTTCCTTGCAGCTCTCGTTTATATCCTTGAGGGTCTTGTTCATTTCCTTGTAGGACTCATTCATTTCCTTTGTGGTCTTGCTTATTTCCTTATAGGCCTTGACCTTTTGTTGGAGCCTCTTGAAAAACCCTATAACCGTGGATTTGAATTTCATGTCCAGTCATTTTTTTTCCTCCATTTCTTTCACATCTGATTTCTTTCCATGTCTCTGCATGGTGGCTGCTTCCCTGAGTTGGTCAATTAGCTTTGTGTGGTAGACTTCTTACTAGGGACAGTGGGTCAGCCTCCCCAGTTACCTGAGGTGGATATGGGCTGCACAGTCTTGCTGAAGTTAGGCTCAGTTAATCGTTGTTAGCACTTGGAGGGCTGACCTCCAGGCCAATTGTCTGTGAAGCTCAGCTATGCTCAGGTTGGTTGGGCGGAGTCTCCTGGCCAAGCAGACAGTGTTAGCTCCGCCCTATGTGGCCCTGGGGACTCTATGCAGGGGGCAATGGCCGCCAGCACCTCTGAGAGAGAGAGTCGCTGCCGAGCTCCACCGGCTGCTGGGGAATTCAGACTCTCCCCAAATGACTTTGCATGCGCAATGTCTCACCCAGGGTCGTAAAACAAAGCAGTCTGACAGTTTTCTGAATGAGAGACAAGTTGCAGAGCCCTCTCTGCGCCATCACGCAGCTGAGCTGTTTGCGTGCAAGCTGCCTTCTCCACAAGCCAGCAGACCCGACAGCACCCGAGCTTCGGCGTGCCCTCCCTCTGTCCAGTTTTCACCCCGTATGATAGTGGGTTCCCTGGACTTCGCTCAGAGCTGGAGAATCAGTCCAGTGGGACGTCTTTGTCTCCCCGTTCGAGAAAACTGGCCGGTTTTCAGCCACCTGCCCACTCCGCAGCGCGCGAATCTTTCAACGCTGTTCGCTGCTGCTCCTCCGAGTCACAGTGTCTTATTTTCACTTTTATTTGTGGAATTTTCACTAGGCGAGCTTTCTGGTGATTCTGGAAGGTGTTTGTTCTTTCGTTAAGTTGTAGTATTAAAATTGCTGATTATGATGGCAAAATAGGTGTTTTACCTTTGCCGCCATCTTAGTTCTCCCTAAAAACATATTTCTAATGATTTCAGAGAAGAAAGGAAAGGAAGAGAGAGATAGAAACATCAATGATGAGGGAATCATTGATTGGCTGCCTCCTGCACATTGGATAGAGCCTGCATCCCAGGCATGTGCTGTGAACCGGAATTAAACCTTGGACCCTTGGGTCTGCAGTCCAATGCTCTATCCATTGAGCCAAACCTGCTAGAGCGTTAGTTAGCTTATTTTAAAAATCTTACATTTTGTATGCTATGAGAGCAGGTGAAGAATACAAAATTCTGCCGTTAGTCCAGTTTCGTCCCACTGCCTTTATTCCCATGAGAATGCCAGCAGTTAAACCTATTGCTTTTACGCCCTCAGTGCAAATGTTAACGAAGTGAAAAAAGGTAAAAAAAGTCTTTTTAAAAAAAATATATTTTATTGATTTTTTACAGAGCGGAAGGGAGAGGGATGGAAAGTCAGAAACATCAATGAGAGAGAAACATCAATCAGCTGCCTCTTGCACGCCCCCCACTGGGGATGTGCCCGCAGCCAAGGTATATGCCCTTGTCAGAATCGAACCCAGGACCCTTCAGTCCACAGTCCGACGCTCTATCCACTGAGCCAAACCGGTCTTGGCAAACAAAGTCTTTAAAAAAATATATTTTATTGATTTTTCACAGAGAGGAAGGGAGAGGGATAGAAAGTCAGAAACATCGATGGGAGAGAAACGTTGATCAGCTGCCTCTTGCACACCTCCAACTGGGGATGTGCCCACAGCCAAGGTACATACCCTTGACCGGAATTGAATCCAGGACCTTTCCGACGCTCTATCCATTGAGCCAAACCGGTTCGGCTAAACAAAGTCTTAATAAAAGGTTTGACCTTGTGGACCCACTGAAAGTTGCTTCTAGAATCCTCAGAGTTCTGGGGATGGTGTTTTTCCATGCTCCTGTTTAACATACTGCCGTAACTTTCTCTTATCAGGTTGCAAGTTTTCTGTGAGCCCCTAAATGTCTGGTGTATGAAACAATAAATATTAGTACCTGCGGAATGAGAGCATAAATGACATTATAAACAAGGACCCCACAGCCTTGATCTTACTACCTCTGTCCTTAATCTACACGTTTTGTAAAACTTTCCAAGTCCCTCTCCCCCCCCCCCCCCCCCCCAATTATGAGGCTGGCCAATTTTTTTTTAAGTAGTTGGGGTGAGGAAGCTGCATGCATATTAAAATGACGCATTTAGCCGAAACTGGTTTGGTTCAGTGGATAGAGCTTGGGCCTGTGGACTGAGAGATCCCAGGTTCGATTCTGGTCAAGGGCATGTACCTTGGTGGAGGGCACATCCCCAATGGGGGGTGTGCAGGAAGGCAGCTGATGGATGTTTCCCTCTCATCCATGTTTCTAACTTTCTATCCCTCTCCCTTCCTCTCTGTAAAAAATCAATGAAATATATTAAAAACATATATATTAAAAAAAATGATGCGTTTCTAGTTTGGTCAAGTATTTATCTGTGATAGCAGAGTCATTTCTCTGCCGCAACGTAAGGCCGGGCTTTCCTTTCCCTAGTCCTATTTAGAGGCTGGAAAGGACTGAGTTTTCTACGTTCATAGGAGCACAGAAATTTGGCCCACTTGCATCCGGGTAGAAAAAGGCCATACACTCCTTAGGGAAGAAGAGGAGCAAGAGCCACTCAGGGCTTCGCAGATAGTAAGGCCCTGGCCGTGGCATCGCGAGATCTGCCGCGTTGCCAGAGCGACGCTTCCGGCGGCGCGCGCAGCCCCTGGAGCAGGCGAGTTGGGAAGTGAGCGGCTAGACCTGCCCGCCGCCGGGAACTTGCCAGCGGGAGCGCGCTCGCGGCCGCGCGTGCTCCGCTTTCCCGGCTCAGTCGCCGACGCGTCGCAGACGTTGGAGAACTGAAGGGAGCAGTCGTGGGAGCGGGATGAACAGCGGCGGCGGCTTCGGTTTGGGCTTAGGCTTCGGCCTCACCCCTACGACGGTGATTCAGGTGACGAACCTGTCATCGGCGGTGACCAGCGAGCAGATGCGGACGCTGTTTTCCTTCCTAGGAGAAATCGAGGAGCTGCGGCTTTACCCCCCGGAGTAAGTGCTCGAGCTCGGCGGGGGGAGGGGCGCGGGCGCCATGGGAACCTGGGGACTGGCGCTGGGGAGCGCGGACGGGGGCGCGCGGTGCCCGTCATGTGACCGCCCGGCCTTACCTGGGTGCCCACGTTTGATTAGGGCGGCGAGGGCACCGCGGTCCCACCCTTTTTGGTAGCCGGGCTTTGGGCGCTTAATCTCTGCTCCAAGCTCTTACAAAGGCTGCCTTTTTTCGTGCCTCCAGGACTAGTGCTCGCCGCCGAATCCGGCAATTCGGGGTCCCCCCCTCCCCTTTTTTCCAGAACTTAAGATGGCCGCAGGTGGGCCCCGAACTGCGCTCCGGGCGGACGCCTGGTGCGCGATGCCAACCTCGCGGGGACTGCGCCTGAGCACCGTCCCGTTCTTCGGCCGCATGCCAGGCCGTTATTGCTGACGGGGTAGCCTGGAATTGCATGGAATTAGGCTATGTTTGTTCTCGGGGCGGTGTTCACCAATTTAGCATCTCGGTCCGCTTAACCGAGCCCATCCATGTGGTTGAACATCAGGTGTAGTCACCCTTTTAGCAGCAGATTAATTTTTCCTCCTGGAAGGTCACACTGTCCTAACCCTTCCAGAAAAAGTATTAGTTGGTGCAGGATTATCTCTGCTGCATATTCTTAAAAGTCCAGATATGCCAGGTCGCGGACACTTCCTAAGTAGTGTCCAATTTTGAAGTAAGATTTCCCTTTTACAATACTCTCTACTCAGAATTTGTAAGGGGTTTATGGGTGGTTCAAATTCTTACACGCATAAAGTTTTTTTTTAAAAAATAATAGGGCTTAGAATCTTAAAATACTCAGTATTTTGGTTATTCTGTCGAAATCCTGTGAAAGAAGGGAGAAGAGTTGTCCAGTATTTTTTTTAAAATTTGTATTTGACTTTTAAGTATGTAACTCTTAAGAAAAGCACAGTCTCCTACAATACCACATTATTTACATGTCCAAGGAATTGAACATTGATAAGTAATATGTTTATAGTTAAATTCTCCCAAATACTCTAATAGTGTTTTTTTCTTTCTTTTTTTAAATCTAGATTGTAATCAGACTCCACCCATTGCATTTGGTTATCTCCTTTAATCTAGAACAGCCCCCTGTCACCTTTTTAAAAGTCATGACATTGATACTATGTCTTGTAGTTCTGTAGAATGACTCATAATCTGGGTTTATATAGATTGCTTCTACATGAATACATTCAGGTAATATTTTACCAAGCATACTTCATAAGTGTACGTACATGTACATTTTTGTTGGCTAGCTATGGCATATATCGCTTTGAACATCTTAACTTTCAAAAATGGTTTTTGGCTATCCATTTAAGCACTGGAAACTTCTTAATAATTGAGAAGTGCTTGGAAGAGTGCTGTATCCTGCAAGAATTGGAATCATGCAGTAAAGATACTTTGTGTATAAATCTTTGTAAACTAACCTTGCTTGTAAGGTTGTGGTAATAAGGTATCTTGTAGATAGAACTACATCACAGAATAATCTTCATTGGCAACATAGTACCCCCCACTTACATAGTTGAAATGTGGGCTTGGGTGGCCACGTGCTGCCAGCAGTTATCTGACACTTGGTAATGAGCTGTTTTTTGAAATCAAGTGTTAATTACTTGCCCTTTAAAAGTCAAAGAGAATAAAGAGCTCTTTATTTAAACACTAGAGGCTCGGTGCTTGAAATTTGTGCATGGGTAGGGTCCCTAGCTCTTGCTGGCCACTGGCTGGGGCCTCCCTTCCCCAGGTGCCAGCCACCTGCAGGGGCCTTCATTCCATGCTGCCCACTGGTGGTCAGGGCATATCATAGCAAGCGATGACACCATAGCCATTCATCCCTCAACATTTAAGTATGTAACTTTAAAAAAATATATATTTTATTGATTTCTTACAGAGGGCAAGGGAGAGGAATAGAAAGTCAGAAACATCGCTGAGAGAGAAACATTGATCAGCTGCCTCTTGCACACCCCCTATTGGGGATGTGCCCGCAACCAAGGTACATGCCCTTAACTGGAATCAAATGCAGGACTCTTCAGTCCACAGGCCAATACTCTATCCACTGAGCCAGACTAGTTTCGGCTAAGTATGTAACTCTAAAGAAAAGCACAGTTGGTTGAACTCCTCAGAGGACAATTTGCATATTAGGCATATATATATATATAGTACATTAATATGAAGTGTGTCACAAACTGTAATATGTTTAATGAAACTGTAACAAATAAAACACATATGGGACAGGCAAAATTCTTAACTAGTTTTCCATAAGTGCAATCCCCTTATTCCTGTTTTTAAAAAGTATTGACATACTTTACTAACAGCATATGTTCTGCTCTGTAATGAAGTCATTATAATATGGTCGATACATTACAGATGTGTTTGCAGGTTTGGGGTGAAATGGATAAAAATGCAATAGTAGTAGTTGTATGGAAGATACACATTTGAGTGTTAATGACAGTATGGAATTTTTGCAGCAAGCTTTTTATTGAGGTATAATGTGCAACACAAGAGGGCATGGATGAGTCTGTTTATCCTAAGTGAACATTTCTGTGTAACCAGCACCCAGATCAGAATTGTCTACACCCTAGAATAGTGCTTCCCTTCAAAGGGTGATCCTGTCCCTGATTTCTAATATCATTTTTAACATCAACATTGTTGATTTTTTGCTTGCTGGTTTTCTTCTCCTCTCTGGTCTTCAAAAGCACTAATGAGGCAATATCTGTCAACTAGTTAAGTTTATTTAGTTAAGAAATGTAACCAATATAGTCACTTTATGAACATTAAAGATAAATACCACCCTATCAAAACCTCTCTCCATTTCCATGTGTTTTCTTCAGGTCCTTTTTATAGGTGTTTATTTTGATATGGTCTGATCAAAGGATTTATACAAATAAGCATTTTTCAGTGCTTTACTTACAATATTTTACAAACAAATCCATCCTTAGTGTTTGTATCATTGAAATTATATTGTTGGAGATGTATTGGCCGCTTGTTTTGCTTTGGGTGTGTGTGTGTGTAAGTCAGTGGATTTTAGGGAGAAGCAAGCATGTGAAATGTGTACTTTTGATTGTCAACAGTTGGAGGGCTTTCTGGCATTTATTGGGCGTCAGTCATTCATATTAGAAAGTCTTATACAACAAGGAAGAATTGTGCCATACAGAGGATCATTGGAGCCCTACTGAGAAACCCTGTTATAATTCATGTGTCAGTATTTTCATACATAAAACTATGTACTTTGTCCATGTTTTGGTGATAGATCCTCAAAGGGTGTGTATTAATATAATAAAATATGACTACCAACTTGCCTTTTAAACAAATTGTGCAGTGTCACTATGTTTAATGAAAGACAAAATAACCAGTTAGGGCCCAGGAAATTTAAAATATGCTCAAAAAATTGGTTTGTGATTTCTGCATAAATCCTCAGAAATGCATAAAAACAACAGTTGTAGAAAGTCTTATATTTTAAAAAACAAAATTCAACAAATGAGATCAAAGTATAATCTGCTATTTGGATACTGCTCCTTTCTTTAGAGACATACATTTAGACCAAATGAAAAATGTAACCCCCTTTCAGAAAGTAAAAATTTCATTATAAAATGGTAATCCTATTAAATTAAAAACATCTACTTAATAGCTTGTATATACTAGAAAGAAAGCTTTACTTTTTAATGTAATTTTATTTTTTCCGTCACCATTTATTCCCTCTTCAACCTAGAGAGAAAACTTAAGATTTGAAAACATCCTGATATATAAGTAAATACACATTTATTTATTCAGATACTAATGATCTGTACTTAACGCTTGCTACTGTATCATAATTTAGCCTATCATATTCAAAATAAAAGTATTACTACCTCTTCTGAAAAGCTCAAATGTTTACATTAGTATAAGTAACTATAAATTGATTTTTACTCTCTGTTTTAAGGAAGGTAATTGGAGATAAAAGTGAAGAAGATGCTTAAAGCAATGGTGTAGCCATATCTACTATTCATGCTCCTATGATAATGCTGTTCAGGAAAGACCAGAATTTTTTCATTTGTTCCTGGACTTCACCTTGGTGGCATGTTTTAACATGTTGCTTTACTGACCAGACTCACATTTTCTAGTGATAAGGGTTTTTTAAGTGATATGGGTTTCAGACGGTATTTGGAAATATATTTTAGTTTTCAACAGTGATTATTTAGGTTTTCATTCTTTCCCAAAAGATCTGTCAATTTGGAAAATGTAGTTTCAGTGGTGATTTGTCAGATTCTAAATTTCAGTCCTAAAAGAGAGTATTCTGGTACTTGTTGCAGTTGCTAGGACTTTAGTAGCTGATTGTAATCAGATTTTTTTTGGTTGCAAAAGATAGAAACAGTGCTATGCAACCTACCTCAAGAAGAGACATTGAAAAAAAATGGAGATTTCATTAAGTTGAATAAAGACTAGAGTACAGGGACTCTAGTCCTCATGAGACCTGGGAATCAAAAAAGGTTTCAGCATCTAAGGTATAAAGCCTCTTCTTAGAGCTTTGTGAGCTCTGTTTCTGTGTAGGTGCTCAATTTCTTTATGGGCCTATTCTCTACTCATCTGGCATCTGATTCAAGCCCTGATTCAGAGACTACAAGCAAAAGAAAGAGAATCTGATGCCAGTTAATTTGGTCAAGCCACCCAAATTATAAGTTGCTAGCTAGCCAGTGCAATGTGGCTAATCAGTTGTGGCTTAAAGTTTACATCTGTTGAGGGTTTCACATGCTAAAAGTACATAGAATATTTTGGTAGCACATATAGGATGGGTACCTAATCACTTTGATATCTTAAACTGGCTTTCCAGGAAACTTGAGCCTTGAAGATAAGTGAAATTGCCATTCAAAAAGGGAGTTAGAGAAGACATCATAAACAAATGGAACATTATGTACAAAGATGGCCCAGATGTTCTGGATGTGTTCTGGGAACCACAAGTATTTTTATGTGTGGATTTTTGGGCGAATTTAGATGATAAGCAAGAACAGTGGTCGGCAAACCCAGTCAACAGAGGAGCAAACTGCAGCTCGAGCAGTTTGCCGACCACTGAGAAGAACAGAGGGTGTCTTTGAACAAATTTAAGCAGTGGAGTGACATGACATTTAGGGTTTAGAATGATCACTGGTAGCTTTTGTAGAAGGCCATTAATTAGGAGTTAAGATGTAGGCAGTATGATTGGTTAGGAGTCATTGTAGTAATATAGATTAGAAAGGATGAAACCTGAGTTAATGCAATACAGGATTTAATGAACAATTGTATGAAAAAAGAGGAGAAAGGTCCTGGAGGGAAACAACTCCCAAATCTCAGGAGTTTGATTAAAAAAAGATTATTTCTGCCCTGGACAGTTTTGCTCAGTGGATAGAGCATCAGCCTGGGGACTGAGGGTTATGGGTTCGATTCTGGCCAAGCGCACATGCCTGGGTTGTGGGCTCGATCCCCAGTTGGGGGGGCACGGAGGAGACAGCCAATCGGCGATTCTTTCTCATCATTCATTGATGTTTCTATCTCTATCCCTCTTCCTTCCTCTCTGAAATCAATTAAAAAAAAGTTTAAAAAAAGATTATTTCTTATACTAAATTGGTATCGTGGGGAACTCATTGTGGTCACTGCTTCTGGGATGAAACTGATGTATCAGCCACTCATCTCTTGAATGATGCTGGTCACTGGCAGAGGAAAAGAGCTGAGCAATGGCCCTTAAAACTACTGGATAGTGACGTGGAAGTTCTGCTTGAATTTAATTGGCCAAAGCAATTTGCTTGGCTACATTTAACTTCAGGGAACAAAGTAATGGAATGTTACCATGTAGTCAGAAGCAGATTTGGAAATATTTGGTGAATAGTACTAATTGTGTTCACATTAGTGACTCCCAGATTTCTGACTTGAATAATGTGGTATCTTTAACTAAGATATGAAGTACAAGACAATGGATAGGACTGATGAGGAAGAAGAAGGATGAGTTTTAAGACTGACTAATGGTAGGCTCAGTGTCTGTCAAGGTGTAGTATTTCAGAAGGCTCTTGGATCTGGGAGTTTAGGGCTAGGAGACTTGGTAATGTAAAGGAATTAATTATGGATGTGTGTATTTAACCTCAGTGACAAATACATGAAGTGATTGGCTTAGCTGTTGAGTTGGGGACCAGGGGAGGGCGAGTTGGGGTGGGCTGCCCTGAAACCTGAATTGGATGGCTTTAGGCAGGAGTGAATTGAGTCGAGTAAGGTTGGATGAGAAAGAGGTAGTTCTATGTTTATATCTGCAACTTTAATTAGCCTAGTTATGTTAATAATATGAATAGTTTCAGGTTCCAAATGAAAATATATATCACATTTTATATTATTTTTAAAAATATTTTTAATTGATTTGAGAAAAAGAGAGGGAAAGAGATGGAAATATCAGTGATGAGAATCATTGATTGGCTGCTTCTTGCATGCACCAAACTGGGGATCGAACCCGCAACCCTCGCATGTGCCCGGACAGGGGAATCAAACTGTGAATTCCTGGTTCATAGGTCCATACTCAACCTCTGAGCCACACCAGCTGGGCTATCACAGTTTTTGGTCAACAGCATAAATATGTATATTTAACCAGTATCAAGATGGATTTGTTGCTATATGTGAAATATTTTTTAAATTTAAAAATGATGAATATTTACTATTTAAATAGTATATTGAGATTGTTTTAAAATTCTTGATTAATTGAATGGTAAAGGTTGCTTGAAATTAAATGATTAGACTTTTAAGTTCTATCTTTGTCATTTACTTAAATTTAGGATTATGGTAAATGTCCTTGACCTGTTTTATAACTAAACTAGAGGCCCAGTGCACGAAAATTCATGCAGGAGTGGGCCTTCCTTCCCCCAGCTGTTGGCACTGACTTCCCTCTGGCACCTGGGACCTGGGCTTCCCTCCTCTGGTGCTGGCAGGCACCTGGGACTTGGGTTGGCTTCCTTCTGTCCCCAGTTTCGTCAGGAAGGACATTTGGAATGACGTCTGGAAGACGTCTGGTCTAATTAGTATATTACCCTCTTATTATTATAGATTGCTGTTACTGCACAAAGTATATCTGACATTTTCAAATAATCTCTTATTTTTTAGTATAAAAAAACCTTAATGTTTTATTTATTTATTTTTTATTTTTTAAAATTTTATTTTAATCTTTATTGTTCAGTTTATTAATTACATTGTTTCCCCTTTTTATCCCCCTATAGCTCCCCTCCACCCTGTACCTATCCCACCCTCCACCCTCACCTCCCCCTCCCCACTGTCCTCTCCCATTGTTGCTAGATTTTTGTCCAGTCTCTTGCTGCACTTCCACAACCCTTTTCTCCCCAAGAATTGTCAGTCCATTCCCTCTCTATTTCCATGTCTCTGTTATATTCACCAGTCTATCCTGTTCAACAGCCTATCAATTCACTTGATTTTTATGTTCATTTGCTGATAGATGTGTATTTGTTGTTCATAATTTTCATCTTTACCTTTTCCTCTTCCTCTTCTTAAAGAATATCTTTCAGCATTTCATATAATGTTGGTTTGGTGGTGATGAACTCCTTTAGCTTTTTCTTATCTGCGAAGCACTTCCATCTGACCTTCAATTCTGAATGATATCTTTGCTGGATAGAGTAATCTTGGTTGTAGATTCTTGCTGTTCATCACTTTGAATATTTCTTGCCACTCCCGTCTGGCCTGCATAATTTCTGTTGAGAAATCCGCTGACAATCGTATGGGTGCTCCCTTATAGGTAACCAACTGTTTCTCTCTTGCTGCTTTAATATTCTCTCTTTGTCTTTTGCTCTTGGCATTTTAATTATGATGTGCCTCGGTGTGGTCCTCTTAGGGTTCCTATATATTGGGGTTCGGTGCACTTCTTGGACTCCTAAGTCAATTTCTTTCACCAGGTGTGGGAAGTTTTCAGTCACTATTTCTTCAAAAAGGTTTTCATTGTCTTGGCCTCTCGCTTTTTCTGGCACCCCTATAATTCGGATGTTGTTATGCTTGAGGTTGTCCCAGAGGCCCCTTACACTATCTTCAATTTTTTGGATTCTTTTGGTTTCTTGCTTTTTCAGCTGAGTGGATTTTACCTCTTTGTATTTCAAATCTTTAACTTGGTTCTTGGGGTGCTCCAGGGCACTTTTAGGTCTTTGTATAATATTTTTTGTTTCAGTCAGTGTATGCTTAATTTCTGGTTGGTCCTTTTTCATATCCTTGAGAGTCTGCTTTATATCCTTGAGGGTTTCTTTCATTTCCACGTTGGTCTTGATTATTTCTTTGCAGCTCTCATTTATATCCTTGAGGGTGTTGTTCATTTTCTTGTAGGACTCATTCATTTCCTTTGTGGTCTTGCTTATTTCCTTATAGGCCTCGATCTTTTGTTGGAGCCTCTTAAAAAACCCTATAACCGTGGTTCTGAATTCCATGTCCAGTCATTTTTTTTCCTCCATTTCTTTCACATCTGATTTCTTTCCATGTTGCTGCATGGTGGCTGCTTCCCTGAGTTGGTCAATTAGCTTTGTGTGGTAGACTTCCTACTAGGGATAGTGGTTCAGCCTCCCTGGTTACCTGAGGTGGATATGGGCTGCACAGTCTTGCTGAAGTTAAGCTCAGTTAATCGTTGTTAGCACTTGGAGGGTTGACCTCCAGTCCTATTGTCTGTGAAGCTCAGCTGTGCTCAGGTTGGATGGGCAGAGGGTGTGTGCCCCAACTGCTCTCCCCTGCTGGCCTGGTCACTCCTAACTGCCCTCCCCTTCCAGTTTGGTTGCCCCTAACTGTCCTCCCCTGCAGGCCTGGTTGCCCCCAATTGCCTTCCCCTGCAGGCCTGCCCCCCCCCCCCCAATTGCCCTCCCCTGCAGGCCTGGTCCCCCTCATCTGTCCTACCCTGCAGGGCTGGTCCCACCCTTCAAACTACCCTCCCCTGCTATCCTGGTCCCCCCCAACTGCCCTCCCCTGCAGGCCTAGGTCCCCTTCCCCCAGCTGCCTTCCCCTGCAGGCCTGGTCCCTCCCAACTACCCTCCCCTGCAGGCCTGGGTTTCCCCCAACTGCCCTCCTCTGCTGGCCTGGTCATCCCTAACTGGCCACAACTACCCTCCCCTGCAGGCCAGCTTGTAGGCAGCCATCTTTGACCACACGGGAGCGGCCATCTTGTGTCCTGGAGTGACAGTCAATTTGCATATTACTTTGTTATTAGATAGGATGGAGCATGTTCACCATAAGCTTCCTGAAGTATACAATAACTTTCAGCAGCACTTTTCTTCAAAATAAAATAATGAATTAAAACTTACCACAAATGCTCTTTTTTGGGGGACACGAAATTCGACATTATTAAGCGTAAAAATACCTAGAATGTCAACATCTTCAGCAAATTTGACATGAAGTTTTGAAGCTTGCTGTCAATACAACAAAATAGCATACATACCAACCAGAATATACAGGCAGTCCTGAGGTTAAATTGGACTCAACGTACATCGTTTCATGTTTACGTTGCCATCTCCTATCCTATGTAATAAAAGAGTAATATGCAAATTTGACCGTGCCTTCACCATACCCACACCCACCAGCCAATCAGGAGCAAATTATGCAAATAAACCCCAACCAAAATGGCTGCCACCACTGAGAGCAGGAGGAAGGCTTGGGTTTCCCTGGCAACAGAGGAACCAAGCTTTCTGCCTCCCTAGGCCTCCACTCAATGTTACAAAGTTTCAATTATAAAAGATATAGAAATGGCAGCAGCCACGGAGCTAGAGAGAGTAGAGGCTTGGGTTTCCCTGAGAATAGAGGAAGCCAAGCTTTCAGTCTGCCGTTGCTGGCCTAGGCCTCCACTCTAGGCTATAATGTTTCAAACAGAAATGGCTGTCACTCCAAGCGAGCAGAAGGCTTGGTTTCACTCCAGGCTACAAAGTTTCAATTGTAGACATAGATTAATCCCAGATCCCAGGGCCTCCGCTTGGGTCACTGGGGGAGTGTGGCCAGCCTGCAAACCTCCACAGGCCCCTCGCCCAGGCTGCCCCTCACCCCAAGGGAATCCCCACCCTGATCTGGGACACTCTTCAGGGCAAACCAGGTGGCCCCAACCCATGCACCAGGCCTCTATCCTATCTAATAAAAGAGTAATTTGCAGATTGACCATCACTCCAACACACAAGAGGGCTGCCCCCATGTGGTCAAAGATCCTGCCCCCATGTGGACACAAGATGGCCACCACGAGATGGCCAGCAGGGGAGGGTCGTTGGGAGGTTCCAGGCCTGCAAGGGAGGGCAGTTGTGGGCCATCAGGCCAGCAGGGGAGGAGAGTTTGGAGGGACCAGGCCTGTAAGGGAGGGCAGTTAGGGGTGACCAGGCTGGCAGAGGAAGGAAGTTGGGGGCAAACAGGATGGCAGGGGAGCAGTTAGACATCAATTAGGCTGGCAGGATAGTGGTTAGGGGGTGATCAGGCTAGCAGGCAGAAGCGGTTAGGGGCAATCAAGGAGGCAGGCAGGTGAGTAGTTTGGAGCCAGCAGTCCTGGATTGTGAGAAGGATGTCCGACTGCCTGTTTAGGCCCGATTCTACCGGGATTGCGATCGGGCCTAAACAGGCAGTCAGGCATCCCAGATTGGAGAGGGTGCAGGCTGGGCTAAGGGACATCCCCTGCCCCCCTGTGCATGAATTTCGTGCACCAGGCCTCTAGTACTAATAACAATAACAGAGGAATGTGCAAATTGTTCAGGACCCATCAAAGTCATAGTAAGACTGAACAACAGGCTGCGTGGGGCAATGAGACCAGCAGGGGTGTTAGTGAGGGGCGACCGAATGACTGAACAGCAGGCTATGTGTGATAACCAGGCCAGCAGAGGGGGGCAGTTGGGGTGACCAGTTCAGCAAGGATTGGCAGTTGGGGGCAACCAGGCCAGCATGGGGGGTAATTGGGGGTGACTGGGCCTGCAGGAGGGGCAATTGCGGGCGATCAGACAGGCAGGCAGGTGAGCAGTTAGGAAACAGTGGTCCCAGATTGGAGTGGGTGCAGGCTGGGCTGAGAGGACCTCCCGGCCCCCATGCATGAATTTTGTACACTGGGCCTCTAGTTTGTAAGAAAAAAAAGTTCTATCATTTCGACTTATGTACATAAGTGCTTTATGTTTTTTATTATTTACTACAAGTGAAGGTCAGGAATTAATATCTTTTCATTTTTTTTACTATTTTACTTCATTATTGCTATACATGTGCTCCATGTGGATGATGTAGGTGTTTATGGAGGTGGGTTCCGACTTACAGTGAAAATCGCATTACATCACGTTGCTGTAGGAACAGATCTCCGAAGTAACCCAAGGACCTACTGTATATCAATATATGTGTAACTCCATTTATTGAAAAAAATCTGCATTATTAACTGGTACACCTGGTATATTTTGTTTGGGTAATTTTTTCCTTGTTAAAGATAAACACTTTAATTAAAAATAATTATGGACAGGTTGACAAAATGATGATCCATGAATATAGTGTATTTTGCAGTCTAACAAGATAGATTCATATTATGGAAAAATTGCTTTAATCTGTGCCATTTTCTTTTTATTATAGGCTTGTCTAGATTGAGATAAATCTTACTTAGTAGGACTTGTAAGAGTCTTTGCTCTTTTGCATACAATATGTAATGTTTTGTTTGTGAAATCTTTTGTCTGGAAAATCACAGTGCCTAGCCTGAAGTAGTCGTCTCTATACAAATGACCTTAATTCCATGTTATCTCACTGTTTTATAAAATTGTTAATGAAGTTTTTAGAAATTTATAAATATGCCAGGGAAGGCTTAGAAGTGGTTACAAAATTTTAAGTCTTGTGGATTGGTGCTTTTATAAAGGTATTTTGCTCATTTATGTGGTTCAATATCTTTGGGTTAAGCAGTTTTCACATTTTCCTCAGATTAATAACTTAAATGTAAAGTTTTTAAGTTTAAAGTTTTTACAAGTAAGGCTAAAGGCCTGCTTAGTTATCACTAGTTTTTGCAGACAGATCATTAAAAGAGTAATTCTTGCTATTTCATGTCTCAATGATCTTTAGCAATAAAACTTTTTAAGTCTTGATTCTGTAAAGATCTCAGAAAATTTTTTAGTGAAAACGACAGAACAGCCAAATGTTTGTCTAATGGTTTTTTTGTGTTTTTTTTTATTTTGCAGCAACGCACCTCTTGCTTTTTCTTCCAAAGTATGTTATGTTAAGTTTCGTGACCGATCAAGTGTTGGCGTGGCCCAGCATCTAACTAACACGGTTTTTATTGACAGAGCTCTGATAGTTGTTCCTTGTGCAGAAGGTTGGTACTCTACATGTTTTTTTTTTCCTATTTTAATCTCTGTTCTGTCTGTTAATTACTTTTGACTTTCTTAGAAATTGGCAAGTAGTTCTCTGGAATGTGTGTGTGTGTGAGAATGAAATTTGGAGAAGGAAAGCATTTTTACTAATAAAATATATTAAAATGGTTCATTTATTAATGTATGTTTAAAAAATAGTTAAACATTAAAAAAGTTTATAAATTATTTGGCTTCTGTTTACATGGCTTTCTGTAGTTAATTTGCAAGCTGTAAAGAAAGCTTTCAGAAACAAAAAAAAAGTTGTTTAGGGAAATTATTTTAAATGTATAAATGAATAAGAACTTGCTTCTCTGTATACAATATTAGTGATATTACATAAATAAAAAATGCACATTTTGCCAAATTGGGGATAAGAGATATTTATGATTATTAGAAAATATTCGTAATTGAAGCTTTAAAGTATTCTCTTAACTTTGCTGTGCAACTGGGATTTACTTTTTTCTTCTGGCTTTTTTTTTTTTTCCCGTGGGGAAAGGAGTAATTGAAGAAAAATCATGAAAAGTAAATTTCCTTCATCAAAGAAATAGTTGTTGAAGATGTGAACAAGGCTGAGGCCTTATAGTTACTCATTAAATTTTATGACTTAACCTGCTTTAAGAGCTAATTATTACTAATATTTATTTTTTAGTAACTTCTATTTACAGAGCCACTCACATAATAAGCTGTGCCAAATTTGACAGTTCTAGTGTGTAATTAACTTTTATCTTGAGCACTGACTATGGCATGTGTACATGGATTTTAGAATTGGGTTATTTAAATATCTTTAAAATGTATTTTTACCATTGGATGGTGGTAACTTTGCAACATAATAATTTTACCTGAAACAATTTAATGTACTTTCATATGTAATATTTTAAAACCCCTTTTATAAACCAGGCCAACATTAAAATAATGTATACTAAACAACTTGCCATACTTTTAAGATTTTATGCTTATTTCAGAATGCTATTCTGAGATGTCAAAAACATTAATCAGATACTGCGAGTATCATTCTTTTATTTTTGAAGTCCCAGAATAGAACATTCTGGATTTTTTTTTCAGATAAACTTGAAAGTATTTTTTCCTATACCTTAGGATTAGAGTGGAGTGGGGAAGGATAAAAATGGATTAAAGTTTATTATTTGCTAACTCTGTCCTTATCTACTGTAAGGAGATAATGAGCCTAGAATTGGAGAGCCAGGTGAGGAAAGAGCTGGTAATGATTTAGTTCTGCAAATCAAGTTCATACCAATTTCACAGAAGTAAATTTCATGGGGAAAAAATCAGGTATAAGGCTTATTAAATGGGAATATTAATTATATCATAAAAATGAGTTACTAGCAACACCAGGTATTATATTTTGTTGGCTTACTGAATTAGAAGGAAGAATTTTATCAGTTGTTGCTTTGTTGGAACCTTACTGTAGTCCCTTAGAACCTTTTATTATAGTATTTGAGAAATCCTGGCTCTGATTTGTCATAAAGGTTCAAAGTTATGGGCAGGTAGAGGTTTCTTATTTTGTTTTACTGGATAGAGATGAATAACTGCATTTTTAATATCATTTTGAGACAAAGTTTCACCTTTTTGAAAAGAAAATTTAAATATTTTCATTGCAGTTTAGTGATGTGTTTTAGAACAGTGGTCGCCAACTGGTGGTCCGTGGGGTCCGAGAGGTTGGCCACCGCTGGTTTAGATACTTACCTGTAAAATAATTGGTGTGAGAAACACATTCAGACACATTTTTCATTCAATAAAATACATCTGAGTTAAACGTATAGGACCTAAAGAATGCCATAGTGAGCCTTTAAAGATCTGAGTATGCACTGCAAGCAAAGTAATGAAGTATTATATGTTATAGCAAAAAAAGATAGCAAAGTGAGTTTGAAATAAACCAAAGAAAGGAGTTCTGTTGGAGTAAGTTCTATAAGAGAGATGTACTGTGCTACTGTAAACAGTGTTCTATTTATTTCATATTGCATTTTTTCCTTGATGTTATAGAAACAGCATTATGAAAGAAATGAGAAAACCATAGGAAAAAGTTTAGTTTCTTTCAATTTGCTGGGTTTAAAAAAAAAAATAGACATAGTGAGGAGATTCTAAGCTGTATATGTGATGTTTGATGTGTAATAGTTTCATACATATTAAGCATTAGCTATTGTCAATGAAACATGCCATTTCAAAATAAATATACTTTCATTATGCTTGATCTCTTTTTGTTGTTGTGTGCATCTCAGATTTATTTTTATAAATGTTAACACTTAGAGAAAAAGATAAGGTCAAACATAACAAGATTGTCAGCCTAATCATCAGTCATAACTTTTATGTCCACATTTTCTGGTAGATGGATTTTGACTATTAATTTGGTTTTGTATGTTTTCTCTATGTGATATTTGTGCATTATTAGATGACTAGACTGGCCAAGGCAGACCTGTTACACTTGCCTGACACTTGCCTGAGTTAGGCATTGTTTGCCATGCCACTAAACCTGCCGTCAAGTGAAATCTTCATTGGGGAAATGAGATCGGAGTCTGAACCGCAGAAGATGGACGCCCTGTCTCTGTTTTTTATTGTTTTACTTTAATTTCATTTCTTTTTCTTTATTTTGTCCCTTTTTTGTTTTTGTTTTGTTAAATCTCTTTCACTTTAACTTGTGAGCTGGTTTTCCAGTTCTTTGTAAATGGTATTCCATTAAGGATTCATAACATTGCATTGCAAAATATATGGGGAGATGATCAGCAGAGCTCAACCTTAAGATAAAATAAATGTTCACAGCAAATTAGGATACAGTGAGTATTAGGAGGCTCAGTGGGAATGTTAAGTGGTGTTTATAGACTGATTAGGTACATTTGTTCTTGAAACAATGATAAAATTATTAGAAACATTTTCTAACCTGAAGTGCAACATTTTTGCAGTTTTTCTCCCAACTGTATATTTCTTATAAAAATCAACTGATTGCATCCTCCCCGCTAGAAGTTTAGCCATCCAGAATCATGGAAAATAAGTTAGTTTCCTATAACAATCTCGGGTAGAGGACACAAGAGACTTTCACTTAAATGATAGTTATTCATTATAGAAAATAACATTTCCTTATAAAGAAAGACCTAGTTGCCTGTGAGGGGAATGGATATTTGAGAAGCTATTGAATACTTACATGTGTGTGTTTCTCTGTTTGCTTGAATTTTTTGTTGAGAAATATTCAGACTTTACTAGTTTCTAAATGGATTCTGAAATTTAGGACTACTAATTTAATACAGTGAGAAACATTGTTCTCTCAGTTGTCATTGAGTATAATTTGGGAAAAATGCTAAATACTTACTTGTTTTATACTTTTATATGCTAATAGTATTTAGAGGGTAAGTTTGATAGAATTTTATCTTGGAAATTAACTAATGGAACTTTCTTTAAGTATCTTTAATAATAATTAGGATAAGTAAAAATTAGTGTGCTTACAGTTAGACTTTATAGTAGTTTTTTACTACTATGAAAGGCAGTAGGAGTCAATCTACTGATGCTTTTTTTTTTTTAAGCCCATGGTGAAAGACTTTATCATATTAAATATTCAACATTTGGCCTATGTTGAATATTCTTATTGTTTGTGTAATCTTTTTACATCTTTTATATGGATAATTTGGCTTATTTGACAGTATATTAAATTGGGATTTTAGATTGGAACATTAGGGTAGCAGAGCACAGTTTATATTCTAGGACTTCAGTTGATTTATCAACAAGTGTTTAGGTTTTACAAAAATTTAAAAAATAATTCCTGTTTATAACAAAACATGCCTAATAGCAATATAAATAGTATAGTAAATTTGTGAGTATACAGAAATATGTGTTAATACTAGTAACTATTAAATATAAAATATTGTTTGATATTTTCAGGGCCTACCTTTCATTTATCTCTATGCATGTTAAAAAATTTATGCTTATGCAGAATTTACACAAATAATAAAATAGCTTTGTTTTTGAGATTAGTAGATTAAAGTAATATTAGACTTAGATGTTTCAAAGATTAGAAAAAAGTAGGCATTTATTAAAACTAATGTAATTTTTTTTTTGTTCCTGTAAATAATTGTAACCATTTTTAAAAGCTAGTTTTAAAATCCATCTTGAATTCCATTTAGAGATATATTTAGATAATATTGTTTCGAGTTTTAGCTCTGCATATCTGGTTGCTTTAAATATAAGAGTTTTTACCACTAAAATCTAGCATGGTGCTTTTGAAAAATTTACTCCATGTGCTATTTTCAGTTTAGCATGATTTATAAACTGTTTTAAATTACTTTTGAATTCATAATGGAAATGTGTAGCTAACTAATAACAAATAGTTCTTCCAAAATAGCTACATGTAGTCAGCTTTTTGTTGTTGTTAATCCTCACTTAAGGATATTTTTTTCATTGATTTTTAGAGAGAGTGGAAGGAAGGGGGAGATACAGAGAGAGAGAAAAATATTTGGTTGCCTCCTGTACCCACCGGGCAGCAAGCCCACAACCTAGCATGTGTCCTTGATCAAAATTGAACCAGGGGCCCTTCAGTCCTCAGGCCAGTGCTCTATCCATTGAGCAAAACCTGACTAGGATGCTGTAGTCAACTTTTTTAGGAGCAAATTTTTTTTGGGAGGGATGGGGTTGTAAGAGAGAGAACCAGGAAAAATGCATGGAAGTTGAAGTCCTTATTAAAATTGATTAGAATTCAGAAATTAAATATCACAGAGTAAAGTTTTAGTTTTTAGTCAGGAATTTTTTTCTTAGCATCTAAGATTATTTCAGTGTTATTATTAGAAGATGTTTATAAGCCACACATTTAGGGATCAGCTACTCCTCTTCAGATAAGTATACATAAATTGGTTCTAAAAGTCAATGATTTAAAAAGTTTCCTGAGATTAGGGAATTTATTTTGTTAGTTATTCTAAAAAGTTTTAGCAATTTCCCAAGGCATATTCTTTAGAATTGGGTTCTTTTGAGCATTCCTGACGTTGTTGGGAGGTGACTTATTAACTAAATGGGTGTAAGCTTCTTTTTAAATTGAAGCTGATTTCATGCAGTAGGTGTTTGTTTTTTTCTATCTACTTGAAATTAAATGGAATTTATTGGAAGGGTTATCAAAATTGTTTGCATCACAAGTAGGTAGTTTAAATAACAGGATAGGGGCACTCAGGAACAAATTTCAATTCGCACATATTTGTTTTTTCTTTTTCTTTTTTTTGACTAATTTGGTTATTTGCCATTTCTGGGGATTAAACTTTAAAAAATGTTCTTCTTTTCTGTATCTGATGTTCTGTGTGCTATTAGTGATGCAGCCAACACGAACGGTTGTCATGTGTAACACAACTTTCGATCACCGCGAAAACACCGTCCTGGGAAAGCGTCCATGCTTGATATCGTTTGGTTCATGAACATTAAGTTTCCAGTACAGGTGACCCATAGCTCAAAGTGTTAAATAATTGTCTACATTATTCAGTTTTTAAAATAATATTCCATTAATGAGATTGTTAGTCTTTGAAATTTTGCTCACTTTTATTTTTCCTAGTAGAGCAGGATTAAAGGGAAGACTTAAGTTGTAATTTATTTCTTTATACGGATCTGATAGATAGATTCATTTATTATTATTATTTTTTAAGTACAAGGGTAATTGTAAAATCATAGTGTAAAGTTTGTGTGGTGTTTCTGCTTTCTGTAATGTTTGAAACTTGCCTCTGCAGGTAAAATCCCAGAGGAATCAAAAGCCCTCTCTTTATTGGTTCCTGCTCCAGCCATGACAAGTCTGATGCCCGGTGCAGGCTTGCTTCCCATACCGACCCCAAATCCCTTGACTACAGTAAGTATTATATACCTTCTTCTAAAAGGGATGAATGTTCAACTGTTTAATCAGTTGAATAAAGGGCTTAGAAAATTTGTACCTTGAATCTTTTATTTTAATGGAGAGATCCGAAATATTTACTTAATTCCCCCTCCCCCCCCCCCCTAGTACTTAAACTGTCCTTTGGAATTCTGAAGTAATTGAAGAATCATCTAAATTTAGAATTAAAATTGATTATTCATTAGCAAATTTGTTACTGAAATTCAGCATTTTAGAAAGAAAGCATGGTGAATTGAAGACTCTAGGTAACTGTATTTCCCAATTCATGATTACCACATTTATTTAAAAAATATGAACTGATTTACAACCTGATAATGGGAAAAAATATCTCAGAGAAGAATTTATCTGAGAAAATGTAACAAGGTAAAAACATGACAAAATATTTTTTTATGAATTCTGTAGAATTAATAGTAGTTTAATGTCTCCTTTGTGATTTTGGAGTGGGGTTAAAAAAAGATATTGCTGTTACTCTACTTTGGTTTTTATGTAAAAGATTTGGGTCATAATTACTTTGAAAGAGTGGTCCCGGGTTCGAGTCCAGGATGGGGCTCATGCCCAGGTTGCAGGCCCCGTCTCCGGTGGGGGTCATGCAGAGGGCAGCCAATCAATGGTTCCCTCTCATCATTGATGTTCCTCTCTCCTTCCTTCCTCTCTGAAAGCAATAAAAAAACCTATTTTTTAAAAATGGTCATTTTTCTTTGAAAACAAACCCAAGACAAAATATCACCTTAAATTGAAAGTTTTATCTAGCTTTGTGGTACTGGATTTTTAGGGAGTGAACTTATGTTTTATGATTATAATTAATGTATCCAAGTTATAAATGTGGGTTCTGAAACTTTGAAGTACAAAATTTTAGATTTTTTAAATTTTACATGACATTGTTCTGATGGAGATCTGCATTGTGATTTATAGAGGGAAATGCTTTTTAAATTCAACAGTTGATCATTTGTATTGAGCTTTCTAGAAATTTTATTTTGGTATATTTTAATTCCTTGACTCCCCTTGCCACCCTCAAGTATTTTCTTGCTATTTTGAAAACCTTCGGGTTTATTTATCAACAATATAAAAATTTTATTGTTTAATTTGTTGCCCTTAGGGAGAATAGTTTCTTCTTAATTCATCTGTAGAGAATCTGTTGTTATAGAGCTTAGTTTATGAAGAATAATTTTAGTTAGAAAATAGAAGAAAAGGTGGCCCGTTGTGTTTTAGCTCCTGGTTACCTCTCTGACCTTTTTTCCTGGCTCACTCTATTTTACCTTTGCCATCTCTTGGACATGTCAAGTACATTTCTGCCATAGGGTTTTTGTACTTATTTATCCTCTGCCTAGAACTTTATTTTTCAGACATTAGAAATGTTTACTTTTAAACTTTTTCATAACAGTGAAACTGTTCATCGGGTTTCTATTTAAAAGGGAGGCCAAAGTTTCTGTGTAAGAAGGCAAAACGTGTTACATCTGGAGACCAGATCATCTTTAACTCATCAAAGACCAAAGGGCAACTAAATATTTAGGTTCCTTAGCCCAGGGCTAGAAAGTAGATTAATCTAAAGACGGGCAATTTTAGTATTACCGAGCAGCCACATCCAATAGAGAGCTTTCTCCCATGAGGGAAATGCCTGTCTGTATCTGTACTATTGAGTGTGGTGGCCACCAGCAGCTGAGCTATCAGGCCCTTGAAATGTGGCTAGTGTAACTGAGGCCCTGAATTTTAATTAAAAATCAAAATTGAACTTCATATTCAACAGTATAGGAAATATTTTTTTTAAAAAATATATTTTATTGATTTTTTACAGAGAGGAAGGGAGAGGGATAGAAAGTCAGAAACATCGATGAGAGAGAGACATCTATCAGCTGCCTCTTGCACGCCCCCTACTGGGGATGTGCCCGCAGCCAAGGTACATGCCCTTGCCGGAATCGAACCCGGGACCCCACAGTCCGCAGTTCGACGCTCTATCCACTGAGCCAAACCGGTCTCGGCGGTATAGGAAATATTTAATTAAGATATTTTCTCCAGTTTTATGGTAACTTGAAATGTTGATGGTGAGCAACAAATCTAAGATCTGCTAGTAGCAAGATACCACAGATTATAATAAATACTATGAAGGATAAAAACCAGTGATGTGGTAGAGAGTAAATGAAGCTTCATATAATAAGGTCAGGGAGACCTTAGAGCGAATAATTAAACGGATACTCAAGAAGTCATCTGGCAGAAGTAGGGAGAAGAGCTTTCAGGGCAGGAGGAGCACTATGTGAAAAGCCCAAGGTAGGCCTGGGTGGGTGGCTCAGTTGAGTGGTGCATCACAGGTGTTTGATTTCAGGTCAGGGCACATAAGTTGTGGGTTCAATCCCCATTTGGGCCAAGTATAGGAGGAGCCAATCAGTGTTTCTTATATCGATGTTTCTCTCCCATTCTCTAAAAAGCAATGAACAAACATATCCTCCGGTGAGGATTTTTTAAAAACTCTACGATTTGAAAAACTTGTGTGTTCAAGGTACAGGATTACAATCAGTGTGGTTGAAGCATAGTGAGTGAAGGGAGGGATAGATAGGGATTTTTAGATCATGGAAAGGAATTTATCAGTAAATTTTATTCAAAGGTAATGAGAAACCATGGATGAGTTTTAGATAGGGATAAGACATGATTTGACATGTTTTTAAAAGACCAGAAACTGGCTGTTTTGACAAACATAAGTGACACTTTTTTCATCAACTTATATTTTCACCTTTAGGAAGTGTTATTACTTAACAGTTGTTAAATCTTAGTAATTTTGAAATAATATATCCATATGTAGTCAGTGCTCAGAATTTTCTTAAATTGTGTAAGTGGAAATGGAAATGGTAATGTTTTTGTCCTTGAAAGGGTTTTTTGTTAATTCTGCAAAACTTTTCCATTTTCAAATTCTGAGATTTTTCATCTTTTCTAGTTTAAGTACACATTAAAAATATGTTCTTTAATGCTTGAACTAAAAATTGAGTTTACTAGTGTTATGAAAGATCACTCAAAGGTTTTTGTCCTTTTCCTGTAATCTATACTAATAATCTATACTAATAAAAGGGTAATATGCTAATTAGACTAGGAGACTTTCCGGGAGACCTTCTGGACATCCTTCCGGACAAAGCCATGGTGATGGGGCTGAAGCAGAGTTGGTTAGGGGAAGATCAGGCCAGGATGGGAGGGCAGTTGGGGCAAGCAGGCTGGTGGAGGGGTGACCAGGCCAGCAGGGGAAGTCAGTTAGGGGCAGTCGGACCCCCACGCCCTGTCCAGACTGGGGATCGAGCTTGCAACTGAGGTACATGCCCTTGCCTCGAATTGAACTCTCAACCCTTCAGTCCTCTAGCTGATGCTCTATCCACTGAGTCAAACTGGCTAGGGCAAGGTGTACCTTATTTTATTGGACTGTGCTTTATGTCTTTACATGTGTTGTGTGTTTTTTGTTTTGTTTTTATAAATTGAAAGCAATACCCTACACCAACCAGAAAGATTACAACTCACTCTGTTGCAGTGGTCTGTAATCGAAATAGCAATATCTCCAGGGTATGCCTATAAATAAGAATCCTTTTTGTGGTTTGTTTAATGCTATGTTTTTCACATTTTGTACTTTTTGTTAATGATTTCATTTAGCTTCCCGATGTAGTGCTAAAGTGCTGTCTAGTGTTTCTAAGGGCTGGAAGACTGTGTGATGTAGCTTACAGAGAAGATATGTTAGGGTTCATTCAGGAATGAGTTGATAGTGCTTCTGACTATGAGTTCAGTGTTAATGAATCAACAATAAATGTTAAGTAAGGTGTCTTTAAACTGAAACATAACATAAAACAAGGTTATGTATTGGTTGGTGAAAACATTATGACCAGAGGCTTGTTAGGAGCCTAGCCTTCTGATTTTCCCTAGGAGCAGTGATTCGTTATTCAACAGTTCAGTGTCTGTGGCAACTTGATAGGACATAACTACTGCAGATAATGAGAATTGAGTGTTTAGTGTTAAGATTAAGAGTAGATAAAATATCCAGATAGTTAAGAAATATGTTGCATTTCAAATTACATTAAAGACTACTGTGACCTCCCTCTTAGTAATTCAGACATATCTCTGGCTTAAAGTTAGGATCCCCTAATTTCCTCCCATTCTTGTTGAGTTGATCAATTCTTTTCAAGATTAGAGAATGGTAATTTTTATACTAACCAAAAATATGCTTTTTTTTTCTTTCTTCTTCTTAATAGCTGGGTGTTTCCCTTAGCAGTTTGGGAGCTATACCAGCAGCAGCACTAGACCCCAATATTGCAACACTTGGAGAGATACCACAGCCACCTCTTATGGGAAATGTGGATCCTTCCAAAATTGATGAAATCAGGAGAACAGTCTATGTTGGCAATTTGAATTCCCAGGTAACGAAGACACTGATTCCCCCTTCTTAAAAATCATACAGATTAATAAAGTAATATTTATGATTTTTTTTGAAGAATATACTTTATTGACATTTTACTTTGTTTCTTCAGACAACGACAGCTGACCAGCTACTTGAATTTTTTAAACAAGTTGGAGAAGTGAAGTTTGTACGGATGGCAGGTGATGAGACTCAGCCAACTCGGTTTGCTTTTGTGGAATTTGCAGACCAAAATTCTGTACCAAGGGCCCTTGCTTTTAATGGAGTTATGTTTGGAGACAGGCCATTGAAGTAAGAAACCCTAAACAAAGAAATTTTAATGATGTTGAAAAACTTAAAAGTGTTTTTGATGTAATTAAGGTTTTCTCCCCCTTTTTAATAGTAATTGGCAATTTGTGTAAAGGAAGACTTTGTGTTAAGTATATTAAATGAATGCCTGAGATACTTACTATTTTAGCCTTTATGGTTGTATTTGAAGACATCTTATTTTCTATTTTATAAGGTCTAGTTTAATGTTAATGTTGGTTATATACCCTATGTAATGATCATAGGCATTTTTCCATAAGCTTTGACAAGTCAGGTGCGCTTTGCATTATGATGGGACAATTTAACATATGGGTTGAACTTTTTTATTTATTTAATACAGTAATAAGAATTTTGGTAAATCCAAAATCCCAGGAAGAAAATAATATTAAGTATTCAGGAATTATCTGAATCATACATTTTGAGTTTTAAGGTTGGCTTCTATCTTTGTTTGCAAAATGAGAGATTGACGTTGCTTATCAGATACTCTATTTCATGCAGATTATTGAGGTAATTACCTTAGTTATTCAGTTTGATAAGGACTCTGCTTTAAAGGATAAATAACTGTTCCTAGTGAATGGTTGTCTTCTATTGTGGAAGGGGTGAGACTGAAGAAATTCTTCTATGGGCATCAGATAAACCACTGTTGCCTGGTAGATAAAGTTTTATCAAATGTCTTCCACATTCAAAGCTGTGTTTGGCTCAGCTGTGGTCCAGGGGTGATTAAAATAGTGTTCAGAATATACAGCTTCCCTTGCTCTTCCCAGGGTGCAGAAGTTATCAATAAATTCTTATAATCTAAGAATAGAAGTGATTGATTTTAATATTGGTGTCAACATTTTAATTTATTATAGTTTTAAGCTGTGCAGGGGAAGCAGTTGTCCTGGTCTTTAAAGTTGTTAAAGAAGTCAGCTAACATTCAGGGTTTTTTTTCTACTCTTGCTTTTGGCTTAGCAAGAGATGATGGACGTGGAAATGAGATTCATTATGGTTTTGAGGTTGTTTGTGGTTATTCTGTATTTAGCTGTATTACTCTTTAATGTGCTTTTGAAGCGTCGATTCATAAATATAGTATCATGTAAACACTTAATTGTTTCCTGTTTTGTGGAAGATTGTGTGTATTTGTGATACGCGAATGTTTTTGGTTTAGAATAAATCACTCCAACAATGCAATAGTAAAACCCCCTGAGATGACACCTCAGGCTGCAGCTAAGGAGTTAGAAGAAGTAATGAAGCGAGTACGAGAGGCTCAGTCATTTATCTCAGCTGCTATTGAACCAGGTAAGGTCATAGTGTTGTTACATAGGCCATAGTTTAAGATCATAGAATTTTAGAACTGCAAGGAATTTTAGAAATTAATCTTGTTCAGTTCCTTCATTTTACAAACAAGAAGACTGAAACACAAGAAAGAGTAAGTGACTTAACTAATGTCAGAGGTCAAAGAAGTACTTACTTAACACATTCTTTTCCCATGATACTGAATTGAGGCACATTAGCCGGAGTTAATCAGTTTTATAATTTAAGAGCAAAATTAGTGCTCAAAACTGTCTTGCTTAAAGCAACATATAAATGTTGTTGTGAGACCAAAAACAAGAATAAATGTATTTAAAATGTGAAGATTAAGCAGACTCACTTTTCCTCAAATTTTTAATTATATACAAGAGATTCTGGGAAAATACGCTGTTTTAGCAAGGAAAAATACACAGTTTTAGCAAGATAAAAGAACACTTACCTCTTCAAACTTTTGTGTTGCTAACTAAAATTTAAAAATCCAATTTAAAACTGTCTAAATGGTTTACATTTGAGCAAGTTTTCTAAAATAGCACACAGAATTTAAGCCTCAATTCTAGCAAAATAAATGGAGAAGGATTTAAAATCATTGTTGTAGGAATTACAGACATGTTATAATCGTACATTATGGCAGCAACAAAATATTACGAACAGCTGTTTATAATCATCTGGTTTATATGTACTGCTGCAGGGTGGCTGCACTCAACGAGTTTATGCAATGACTTTCTTGGATGTTTCTGAAGGATAATTGCACAGGAGGAGGATGTACAGAGAGTAGGCCCCTTGCACTATATGTGGTATATTCCACTTGTGCCTGATTATTAACTGGGATCTTTAATTGTTCTGAGCTTACACTGCAAAGTGGTTTTTTCCTCCCAGAGTCTGGAAAGAGCAATGAAAGAAAAGGCGGTCGATCTCGTTCCCACACTCGTTCCAAATCCAGGTCTAGCTCAAAATCCCATTCTAGAAGGAAAAGATCACAATCAAAACACAGGTGAGAATTTCTGCTATCACTTTAATTTTTTTTGGTTTGGTATTAAAAAGAGTTAAGATTTCTGAGTTTTGTCCAAATGTCAGAATTTAGAAATTTCATAGTTCACCAGAAAGTATGGTTAACATGAAATATTGCTTTGCCGAAACCAGTTTGGCTCAGTGGTAGAGCGTCGGCCTTTGGACTGAAAGGTCCCGGGTTCGATTCTGGTCAAGGGCATGTACCTTGGCTGCAGGCACATCTCCAGTGGGGGGTGTGCAAGAGGCAGCTGATCAATGTTTCTCTCTCATCGATGTTTCTGACTTTCTATCCCTCTCTCTTCCTCTCTGTGAAAAATCAATAAAATATATTTTTAAAAAAATATATTGCTTTAATTACAATTAACTGTAGTTAAAAATGCAACTTTTAATATGTCATTGTTATTACAATGAATTTTTAGTTTTAGAAGTTGGTTATCTTAAGATGCAATATTTTTGATTTTTCTAAGAGTAAACTAGTGTTTATACATACTGGCAGGAACTTTGCATATTGAGAAAAGGGAACCATGTGTATGGGGATGCTGATGGCTGATTGCTGAAGATGCTGCCCCCTTCCCCTTCCCCTTCCCAGTCCACTGAAGTGTTGGAAGTACCATCCCAGATATTGCTTTCAAGGCCTTCTTACCCTTCTTTGGTACTTCAGGACCTGAAACAGGAGTAACTTGCAGCTTTAGTTCCAAGTATTGTATTGTGCTTAAGCTCTATTTCTGTTTTGTTTTATTTTTGAGCATAGCTCTGGTTTTCTTTTTCTTTTTTTTATAAATCTGTTGTGTTTGACTCAAAGGGGATCTCAGTTGTCTTCTTTAAGATGTGGAGTGTCTGTTACTGAAATGTATATAGTGGATTCTAACTGCATGCTGTATGCACATATAAACCTAGGCCTAAAGAGAAGAGGTAGAGAAAGTGTGTGCATATTTATGTGTGTGTGGTGTGAGGGTATTAGAAGAGGAGGGAGAACTTGAGGGGAGGGAACCAGTATGCTGCAGTATTTTGAACCTCACTTGCAAGCTCAGTTTAGTCTGTTTTTCTGTGTTGTTCAAAGAGATTGACACAGTGAGATAGGAAAATATTATTTCTATGACTCTTAATAGGGTATACTTATTGATATTTACTGGTTTATACTTCTCTGTTATTAGTTTCAAAAATCTCTTTTGGGATGTGGTTTTACTGTATTCTCCCAACCAAGGCCTTACAATAAGGCAAGTTCAGATCCAAGTGAAGGAAGTTGTTTCATGTAAAAGGAATGACCAGTGCAGCAGAAGCCAGAACTGGAGAAGGCAAGGAGTAGAGAAGCAGTGGTGCTAAATTGTTGACATTAGTATAAGTTGACAGGATATGGTGAACATAAAGGAGGTCAAGGAAATACAGAATTTAATTGAAGGGTTTTTTTGTGTGTTGATTACAAGAGCCAGGCTTCAAATCTAATACCTCAGTGGTTTTTTAGGCTAGAATAAAAACAAACTTAATGATTGACATTGTTTCCTTGGTAATCTCTGGGAAGCTTTATCTGTTGGGGCAATTATTTTAATTGTTCACTTTAAGGGCTTTGCTCTCATCATTTTAAGTATATTTGGATATTTTCCTTTTGTGCAAGGGTTAATAGGGAGGAGTATTGTTCACTGTAAACTAAAATTTGTTAATGTTTCTCATTCATGGACCTGCTTTCATGTAGGTCTAACTATGTAGCATTGTAAATTACTTATTCTTGGCATGCATACATTTGTCCCTTGAACAACATGGGTTTGAACTGCATGGGTCCACCTATATGTGGATTCTTTTCAGTAAATACATAGTTCTCCATATCTGTGGGCTTAAGGTTTATATATTCAATAAACCACATATCGAAGACAGTACATATTTTCGATCTGCAGTTAGGAATCCACAAAAGTGAGCAGCCTACCATATGTTTTGTTCCATGCTATCCTAAATAATAAAACCCTAATATGCAAATTGACCAGAGGAACAACTGGAGGAATGACTGGTCGCTGTGATGCACATTGACCACCAGGGAGCAGACACTCAATGCAAGAGCTGCCCCCTGGTGGTTAGTGCACTCCCATGGCAGGGGGGGGGACGGGGAAGAGTGAGCACCGCTCAGCCAGAAGCCAGGCTTATGGCTGGTGAGTGCAGCTGCGATGGCAGGAACCTCTCCTGCCTCTGTGACAGTGCTAAGGAGCAGCGAAGCAGGTGAGCAGTAAGGATGAGGGGTCCCAGACTGTGAGAGGGTACAGGCTGGGCTGAGCTTCCCTCCTCCCCCTCCCCACACGAATGTTGTGCACTGGGCCTCTAGTTTTGTAAAAGGGACTTGAACATTTGCAGAATTTGGTATCTGTGGTGGGAGAGGTTAGTTCTGGAATCAATCTTTTGTGGATTCTGAGGGATGATTGAAGTTTTGGGGGAGTCAGAAGATTTTTGACTGTCAACACTTCAACCCCTGCATTGTTCAAGGGTCTACTATATATATACACACATATCTACATACACACATACACACACACACACACACACACACACACACACACGAGTATACACACACTCTTATACACATTTTTAGTAAGCATATACTATTTTCATACATGGTTTATAGAAACATATATGGTCTTTACTAAGTTCTTAAATACATAAGAGCATGATTTGTGTTTAAAGGGGAAAAAAACAAACTACCCTTACTCAGAGAACTTAAGGATCTTGACATGGAAGTAGCTTCCCCCACCCTATTAGGGAAGAGGGATGGCAGACATTTATTGGCTTTCCCTCCCCTGCTGGATACCCTTAGTGCTGGTTCTGACCTGCTAGACTTAGCAGGAGTGTGGGTTTTAGGAGCCCTTTCTCTTAAAGACCTCCTTTCTACATTCTCATTGTCCTCAGGTGCTTCTAACCCCCTCGCCCCCTTTATTCTTTCCCCTTAGGAGAAGGAAGGGGTTTTTGTCACTGTGATCTTGGTTAGGACTGGGTTGTTTTGTTCCCACTTTTTGTTTCCAAATTTTCATGTGTTCTCATCAGAACAGTGTTAAGAAGATGGGTAGCATTCTAATTATTATACTTTAAACTGAAGTAACTTTTATAGACGAGCATAGGACTATAAGACATTTAATAACATTTTATGGTAAACAACTGACTTGCAAATGATGGTAAGTTGCCCTTTATTCAGTTTTAATTTATAAATGCAATTTTGCATATTACTCTAAAATGAGAACTGCTAACAATAATTTAAATCTTATCTTTGGTTGGATTAGGTTTACTCTTTAAGTCTTTCCTCTTGTTCACTGCTTTCATTTTTAATTTTTTAAAATTATTATTGTTTAGATTATTACAATTGTTCCTCTTTTTCCCCCCCATAGCTCCCCTCCACCCAGTTCTCACCCTACCCTTTGCCCTTACCCCTACCCACCTACTGTCTTCATCCATAGGTGTACGATTTTTGTCCAGTCTTCCTGCACTCTTCACACCCTTTCCCCCCGAGAATTGTCAGTTCACTCCCTTTCTATGTCCCTGATTCTATCATATTCACCAGTCCATTCTGCTCATCAGATTTTTCATTCACTTGATTTTTAGATTCACTTGTTGATAGATATGTATTTGTTGTTCATAATTTTTATCTTTACCTTTTTCTTCTTCCTCTTCTTAATACCTTTGAGCATTTCATATAATACTGGTTTGGTGGTGATGCACTCATTTAGCTTTTATTATCTGTGAAACTCTTTATCTGACCTTCAATTCTGAATGATAGCTTTGCTGGGTAGAGTAATCTTGGTTGTAGGTTCTTGCTGTTCATTTTGAGTATTTCTTGCCACTCCCATCTGGCCTGCATAGTTTCTGTTGACAAATCAGTTGACAAGTCATATGGGTGCTCCCTTGTAGGTTAACTAATTGTTTTTCTCTTGCTGCTTTTAATATTCTTTCTATCTTTTGCTCTTGGCATTTTAATTATGATGTGTCTTGCTGTGGTCCTCTTTGGATTCCTTTTGTTTGGGGTTCTCTGTGCTTCCTGGACTTGTAAGATTATTTCTTTCACCAGATGGGGGATGTTTTCAGTCATTATTTCTTCAAATAGGTTTTCAGTATCTTGCTCTCTCTCTCTTTTTCTAGCACCCCCATAATTCGGATGTTGGTATACTTGAAGTTTTCCCAGAGGCTCCTTACACTACCTTTATATTTTTGGATTCTTTTTTCTTTTTGTTTTCCTGGTTTTGTGTTTTTTACTTCTTTGTATTTCTAATCTTTGACTTGATTCTTGTGATCCCCTAGTCTGCTGTTGGATCTCTGTATATCATTTTTGTTTATTTCAGTCAGTGAATGCTTAATTTCTAGTTGGTCCTTTTTCATATCATAAAGGGTCTCACTAAATTTATTGGACTTTTCTAGAAAATTCTTTTTTTTCATCTTTTTTTTTCTTTATTGTTCAGTTTATTAATTACATTGTTTCCCCCTTTTTATCTCCCTATATCTCCCCTCCACCCTGTACCGATCCCACCCTCCACCCTCACCTTCCCCTCCCCAATGTCCTCTCCCATTGTTGCAAGATTTTTGTCCAATCTCTTGCTGTACTTCCCACAACCCTTTTCTCCCCAAGAATTATCAGTCCATTCCCTCTCTATGTCCATGTTTCTGTTATATTCACCAGTTTATCTTGTTCATCAGCCTATCAATTCACTTGATTTTTATGTTCATTTGTTGATAGATGTGTATTTGTTGATCATAATTTATATTTTTACCTTTTTCTTCTTCCTCTTCTTAAAGAATATCTTTCAGCATTTCATATAATACTGGTTTGGTGGTGATGAACTCCTTTAGCTTTTTCTTATCTGCGAAGCACTTTATCTGATCCTCAATTCTGAATGATAGCTTTGCTGGATAGAGTAATCTTGGTTGTAGATTCTTGCTATTCATTATTTTGAATATTTCTTGCCACTTGCATCTGGCCTGCATCGTTTCTATTGAGAAATCTGCTGACAATCGTATGGGTGCTCCCCTGTAGGTAACCAACTGTTTTTCTCTTGCTGCTTTTAATATTCTCTCTTTATCTTTTGCTCTTGGCATTTTAATTATGATATGTCTTGGTGTGGTCCTCTTTAGATTCCTATATTTTGGGGTTCTGTGTACTTCTTGGGCTTTTAAGTCAGTTTCTTTCACCAGGTGGGGGAAGTTTTTAGTCACTATTTCTACAAGTGGTTTTCATTAACTTGCTCTCTCTTTTTCTGGGACCCCAATAATTTGGATGTTGGCATGCTTGAGGTTGTCCCAGAGGCCCCTTACGCTATCTTCAATTATCTGAATTCTTTTTGTTTCTTGCTTTTCCAGCTGAGTGAATTTTGCTTCTTTGTATTTCAAATCTTTGACTTGGTTCTTGTGGCCCTCTGGACTGCTTTTAGGACTTTATTTCAGTCTGTGTATGCTTGATTTCTAGTTGGTCCTTTTTTTTTATCTGTGAGGGTCTGGTTCGTATCCTCAGAGGTGTTGTTCATTTCCTTGAGGTTCTCATTCATTTCCTTGCAATTCTCATTCATTTCCTGGTTGGTCTTGTTTATTTCCTGGTAATTCTCATTAAGTTGATCGGCCTTTTGTAGGAGCATCTTGAAAAGCCTTATAACCGTGGTTTTGAACTCTATGTCTTGTCGTCTTTTCTCCTCCATTTCTTTCACACCTGATTTCTTTCCATATCTCTGCATGGTGGCCGCTTTATGTGGTAGATATCCTCAAAGGAACAGTGGCTCAGCCTCCACAGTTACCCGAGGTGGGTACTCTTACTGCAATCCTTTATGGGTTGTATTCAGTATTTTTGAATTTAAACCCAGCTTTTTGTTGTTAGCCCTAGGAGGGTTTGACCTCCAGGCCAATTGGCTGTGAAGGGAGACTGTGTTCAGGTTGGATGGGCGGAGTCTCTGAGCTGCGCAGGCAGCCTCAGTCCTATGTGGCGCTCGCGTGTGCGGGTCACTGTTGGATGGGGATGGCTGCAGACTCCTCCAAGAGAAAGCTGCTAGTTTCTTCCCCTTGTCAGACAACTCTGCCTTTCCCCAAATGTGCCTGCGCACCAAAAGTCTAGCCCAGGGTTGTAAAATAGATGGTTTCCAGACCCAGGAGACAAGTTTCCAGGGGGCAAGTCGCGGAGGAGCCTCTGCCGCACCCCGCTTCCAGGGTGTGTCCCCCGGACCTCAGACCTCGCCTGGCGCCGGGGGGTCCATGCAGTGGGACGTCTCCGCCCTCCTCATTGGAGAAATCTGGCCGGGGTTGCTGCTCCAGCCCCAGCCCGCGCTTGCGACCGTTTCGGCTCCTAACCTGTTTCAATCTGAAAGGCTGCGCTCCCACCGCTCCTGAGTCTCAGTGTCCCGCCTCTACTCCTATTAGTGGAGTTTTCATTCAGCCAGCTTTCTGGCGATTCTGGGTGCTGTCTGTTCTGCTGTTATGTTGTAGTTCTTAAATCGTTGCGCGGGGAAGAACAATAGGTGTTTACCTATGCCGCCATCTTGGTGTTCCTCTAGAAAATTCTTGAAAAACCTTATAACCATGGTTTTGAAGTCTATATGCAGTCATTTGCTTTCCTCCATTTCTTTCATTTATGACCTGTTTCTTTGTCTCTGCATTTTGGCTGCTTCCCTGAGTTGATAGAGTGGCTTTGTGTGCTAGGTGTTCTATAGGGCTCTGTGGCTCAGCCTCCCCAGTTACCTGAGGTGGACACTCTTGGTGCACCCCTTTGTGGGCTGTGTGCACAGTCTTGTTGTAGTTAAGCCTTGATTGTTGTTGGTATCACTGCGAGGAATTGACTTCAGGCCAATTGGCTGTGAGGATCAGTTGTGTCTATACTGGGAGAACTTCTGTGCTGGAGACACCCTTATGAGACAAGACTTGCAAAAGCCTCTGTGCTCAGCTTGGATGGGGCAATGTCTCAGGGTGGAACAGACAGCAATGACTTCCCATCAGCCCTGCCCTAAGAGGCCCCTGGGTCTCAGTGTCCTGCAGTAATTGCTGCAAGCACCTCTGAGAGAAAGCCACCCTCGAGTTTCGCCTGCTGCCAGTCTAATTTCTCTTCGAATGAGTCTGGGTCCCCAGACTTTCTCCCAGAACTGTAGTTCAGAGCCATCAGGAGCTTTTGTCTCCCTCCCGGTAGAGCATGCCAGTGCATACTCAGTTGTTAGCCCTCTCCGTGCATGTGCGCCTCGGTACCTCTGCCTTCTGCAGCTCCTCTGAGCCTCAGTGTGCTTTTCTCTTTCCTTCCAGTTGTAGAATTTCCACTCAGCCAGCCTTCCTATGGTTCTGGATGATGTCTGTTTTGTCTTTTAGTTGTAGTTTTGAAATTGTTGTGCAAGGCGGCAGTTTAGGTGTTTACCTATGCTGCTGTCTTGGTTTCTCCTTCAGATTAGATTTACTCTTGATTTGAAGCTTTTAGCATTCCTAGTTAGAAACTTAGCATTCCTAGTTTAAAAACTTGGTGACTAGAGGGTGATGTAGAGACACGGAAATATTTAATGTCAAAATTAAAATACAATAATTATTCTTGGGTAGTAACTTTCAAACTCTGAGGAGACCTCTAGGATAAGGTAGGAAGCCAAGTAACTTTTATCAGGGTCTGGTTAAATATTTAAAAGAGGTTTTTTTGCTTAATTAAGGTAGAAAACACTGTTTGATTAAAACATTATTTATATTTTTAGTAAAGAACAGAAATCTTAAGACTTTTTAAGTACATACAAGCAAAGGCCCTTTATTACATTATCATATGTGGATGTCTGTAAATGGTCTAAAAATAAAAATGTTCTAAGTTTTTCATTTTTGCCTTCATACTTACTACTTGATCCTTGTATCTCTTAGGTTATTATTGATAAAAATTTCAACAAACTCTGACTTATTATCTTCTTATATTAAAAAAGTGGTATGAAGATAAATGTATAATTTTTAAAGACATAATAGATGAGTGGTTCAGTTGAAAATTAGCTGTTAGAGAAAATTTTGACTGAAAAATGTTTAAAAAAGATTTCATTATTAATCGAGGGTTGTCTGGTTTCATAGTATACTATAAGCATTTAACTATATGTGTTTCGTTTATAGATACTTGTTTTAATTCATGAAAACATGACTCTCAAAATGACTTTTAATTATATAAAGCATACTTATGGATGCTCATTTGACCTGTTGGAATAAATAAAGATAGAATTTAAAGTTTTCATTTATATTGTTGATGATCATGATAGTGAGAGTTAGGAATTTTAAGTATTTACTCTGTGCCAGAGACTTCTAGGCAGTTAATTTTCCATACATCATCTGATTTAATCCTCATGACAGCCCTAGTAGATGAAGAAAGGTTAGAGAGGTTGACTAGTCAGAGTTCTCAGAGGTAGTGTGTAGCAGAGCTGAGTGTTAGGCTCAGATGGTCTGACTCCAAAACCAGTGAATCATCAGTTTGTTATTAAGGTTGTGTGCATTCAGTATTGCTCTATTTTTACAGTTCCTATGATATTTCATTATGAAAAGACTAGAGGCCTGGTGTATGGATTTGTGCACCAGTGGGGTCCCTTGTCTTGGCCTGTGGGGGTTGGGCCAAAAATGGCAATCTGACATCCCCCAAGGGGTCTCAGAGTGCAAGAGGGCACTCTGCAAAGTTGCTGTTGCTTGGCAGCTTCTATGTTGAGCGTCTGCCCCCTGGTGTTTAGTATGTGTCATAGCTACTGGCCAGTTGGCCGGTTGTTTAGGCCTTCATATATATATATATATATATATATATATATATATATATATATATATAGACTAGAGGCCCAGTGCACGAAATTCATGCATGGGGGATTATGTGCCCCTCAGCTCAGTCTGTACCCTCTTCAATCTGGGATCCTTCTCATAATCCAAGACTATTTGGCTCCCAACCACTTGCCTGCCTGCCTGCCTCATTTCCCCCAACTGCTTCTGCCTGCCAGCCTGATCACCCTCTAATTACTCCCCTGCCAGCCTGATCGATATCTAATTGCTCCCCTGTCAGCCTGATTGCCCCTAACTGCCCTCCTCTGCTGGCCTGGTCACCTGTAACTGTTGTCACCTGCAGGCCCAGTAACCCCCAACTGCCCTCTCTGGCTGGCCCAGTACTCTGCCCTCTCTGGCTGGCCCAGTACTCTGCCCTCTCTGGCTGGCCCAGTACTCCTAACTGTCCGCCCCTGTAGGCCTGGTCACCTCCAACTGCCCTCCCATGCAGGCCTGGTCACCCCCAACTGCCCTCCCTTGCCAGCTCGATTGCCCCTAACTGCCCTCCCCTACTGGCCTGGTTGCCTCCAACTTTCCTACCCTGAAAGTTCTGGTCCCCCCAAACTACCCTCACTGCAGGCCTAGTTGCCCCCAACTGCCCTGCCCTACAGATCTGGTCCCCCCACCAACTGCCCTCCTCTGCTGGCCCTATCACCCCTAACTGCTTTCCCCTGCAGCTGATCGCTCCCAACTGCTTTCCCTTGCAGGCCTGGTCCCTCCCAATTGCCCTTCCCTGCTGGCCTGATTGCCCACAACTGCCCTCCCCTGCCAGCCATCTTGTGTCCATATGGGGGCAGCCATCTTTGACCACATGGGGTGGCCATCTTGTGTGTTGGAGTGATGATCAATTTGCATATTAATCTGTTATTAGGATATTACATAAGCAGTTATTTCAATGGGGAAAGAAGCCTAGACAATTACACAATTGGGAAAACTATTATTTTTTTACTTCTAGAATTCCAGTAAAAAGGTTTCTTTTAATAGCTATCTTTATATATATAAAAGGCTAATATGCTAAGTGTACATCCAACTGGTTGAGTTGAAAATAAGATGCACACTGACCATCATGAGGCAGATGCTCAACACAGGAGCTGCCATGACATGCACTGGCCATTTACAAAGAAATGGTAATGCGGACCTGGCACCAACAAAGCAACACTTGGCTTCCCCCACCACCTTCCCAGTGCTCACCCCTCCAAATCTCAGCCAATGCTGCCGAGACCCATGGCACAAAATATGGCCTGTACCCCAGCCCAGCTTGGAAATAGTCACTGTGGGCATCCGTAATGATGTCACGTAGCAACGCCCAGTTTTCTCTCCCTGGTGACTAGCCTCCTTGGAGTTTATTCAGCCTAGGAACATGACTTGTGTTATAGCTAGGTGCAAATATTTTACACTTTGACCAAATGTCTGTGAAGTGTTTTCACATGCCTCATCTCATTTGATCCTCTCAGAAGTCCTGGAGTAGGGAGCTAGGAGATTTGATAGAATCCCATTTTCTTTTCATTAGCTGGAAAACAGAGATTTTAAGTTTAGAAATTTGACCTGACTGAAAAGAAGAAATGGTAGACTTTGAAAATGACTTCAGCTTTTCTCACTTCTCAGAATATTGTCAAACACTGTTGCAGTTAAATGTTTTACCCATTATTCTCCTGTGTGATCAACAATAATAATCTGCTTGGTGCTGATATTTACTGCTGTGTTGGGGACAATTACAAATTAGGGTGATTCATTGGGCTAAAAAAAGCTTAGCTAAATCAGAAAGCAGGTCTAATTGAGCAAGTTTATTCTAGCTACACTAATAAAAGAGACAGATGCAAATTGACTGTACCTTCACAATGCCAGCCAGTCAATCAGAAGTGAGTATGCAAATCAACCCAACAAAGATGGTGGATTAATTTGCATACACAGGTGCTGAGTGGCATTCTGTACCGCTCCAGCAGCTCTGGGCCTGTGGACAGCATGGGAAGGTAGAAAGGAGGCTCCCGTCAGAGCAAAGGCCATGCTGGCAGCCAGGGGAAGGAAGGCCCATTCTTACACGAATCTTCATGCATCGGGCCTCTAGTATATACTATATAAAAAGCTAAGTTAACTCACAAATGCATGATACATATAAAGCTCTTGCTGGCAGCAATCACTAGTATAGTTATAAAATCAGGGTCTTACAAATCCAACGTTTGGTTATGTCTAGCTTTACCTCATAAGTAATGATGTTTATTTTTCTGTCACACTAGTACTATCACTAGTACTATGCGCTTATGTCTTCTTAGTATGTATTATGACAAACAGCACAGAGCTATTTATAGAAATTATTGAACTATGTAATCACTACTCAAGATTATAACTTTTCAAGATAAGTTGTAGTTCCAAGCAGTCATTACAGGCAAGGCAAGAGTTAAAGACAATTTATGATGTGGAAACTGGATCATAGGAGAAGTCGTCTATACTAAACCATGTAATAATTGGCAAAAGAGATTCGCATGAGAAGAAGACATAATGTACAGAGCTAGAATTATTTTGTCTCCTGTTTTCACAGAGGTATATCCTGTTTTGTGCAACATTCTGGAGGGGGGATAAAAAGGAAAGTAAATTAGCAAAAGAGCCACACCTGAGAAATACTTAAATCTGACACAGAAAATAACTTAAATTCTTTCTCTATTTTTATCTTGGTGTTCTGGATAATGACCAATCTGATAAAGTTTCCATAAATAAAGTATTTTAGGTAATCTAACTGAAGCATACATAGTGGAGAATTTAAAAATATTGATACATACTTTGGGATAGTTTTTAAAATTCTCTTATTTGAAAGACATATTAAAAATAAGAATAAGGTTTGACATTCTAACAATTTGTTTTCTTTAGGAGTAGATCCCATAATAGATCACGTTCAAGACAAAAAGATAGACGTAGATCTAAGAGCCCACATAAAAAACGCTCTAAGTCCAGGGAAAGACGAAAGTCAAGGAGTCGTTCAGAATCACGGTGAGTTTGAGCCGGGGGTGGGAGGGAGAAAAGGCTTCATTTGTTAAAAATCTGTTGTGAGGGAAAGTAAACTTTTTTCTTATTGTTTTAGTGATGATTAATACTGGTTGCCATTGATTTGGATATGATTGCCATTATGACTCATGAGGTTTCTGTACTTAATTCCACCTGGTATTTATTTTTATTTTGTTAATCACTTATTATAATCCTCATGTGATGTAATTTTTTTCATCAATATCTAAAGAGAGTAGAAGGGTGATAGGCAAGGGAAAAAAGAGAGCGAGAAAGAAACATTGGTGTGAGAGAGACAACATTGGCCACCTCTTGCACACACCACAACTGTTCCAGAGATTAAACCTGCAAGCCGGGTAAGTGCCCTTCACTGGGAACTGAACCTGCATCCTTTCGGTGCGTGGGCTCTATTGGTTTAGTAACACTGGTCAAGTGATATTTGTTTTATTTAGTGGCTTCAGTTACAACTGAGTTACATAGAAACTTGTTATGTCTTATAGCTATTATAAATTGTTTTGTGTTGATAATTATTGACGAAATTGTGAATCTACTCACTTATTTTTATTTTTAAAGGGACAAGAGAAAAGACATTCGAGAAAAAATCAAGGAAAAAGAAAGAGTGAGAGAAAAAGACAAAGAAAAGGAAAGGGAAAAAGAGAAAGACAAGGAAAAGGAACGTGAAAAAGAAAAGGAACGTGGTAAAAACAAAGATAAAGAACGAGAAAAGGACCGGGATAAGGATAAAGACAAGGAAAAGGACAGAGAGAGAGAGCGGGAAAAAGAGCATGAAAAGGAGCGAGACAAAGAGAAGGAAAAGGAACAGGATAAAGAAAAGGAACGAGAAAAAGACAGATCCAAAGAGATAGATGAAAAAAGAAAGAAGGATAAAAAATCCAGAACACCACCCAGAAGTTACAATGCATCAAGAAGATCTCGTAGTTCCAGCAGGTTTGATATGTTTAAAATTTTTACCAAGGTGTTTACTGATGACAAATGAAAATAAGAAGATTAACTGAGGGGGACAAGATTTCTTTACAAGTGGAATCAGTACAGTATATCAAAACATTTTTCTTTTCAGAGTAAGCATTTTTCTAAGAGGGCTTGTCACAAGATTGAATGAATCTGAGGAGCAAGGATGGATGGTATTGGGCAAATTATTTGAAAAGTTTTTCTCTTTTGTGATCCATTATTTTAATATGGTGGTAGCACTAGCAGATGGTGCTGTTGCTGGTGTTTTTGGAGGGTGGGATGACGGGAAAGTTTTTTTTTGTTTCCTTTTGTTAATAAATAAAATAATATAGATTTCACGTGTATTAGGATCCCAGTGCAAGGATTTGTGCACCAGTGGAGTCCCTCAGCCTGGCCTGTGGGATCAGGCTGAAACTGGTGATCTGACATCCCCTAAAGGGTCCCAGATTTTGAGAGGGTGCAGGGCAGGCCAAGGGACCCCACTGGTGCACAATGGGGGCTGGAGAGGAACTTGGGAGGTTGGCCAGTTGGAGAGGGCCCCAGCGTGTCTCTGGCCCCTCTTGCTCAGTCCCAATTAGCCAGACCCCAGCAGCAAGCTAACCTACTGGTCAGAGCGTCTGCCCCTAGTGGTCAGTGCATGTCACAGCGAGCAGTGGAGCAGCCTTAGCAGATCATTAGCATACCATGCTTTGATTGGTTGAATGGACGACCGGACACCTAGCATATTCGGCATTTATAAAGGATCACCTAGATATTGTATTGTGTGTTCACCACCCAAGGTTAAATCTCCTTCACCATGTATTTAACACCTTCTACCTTTGTACCATCTAGTCCCCTTTCCCTCTGGTAACCATCATACTGTTGTGTGTCTGAGTTTCTGTTTGTTCATTTTTTGCTTTCAGTTTTATATCCCACATATGAGTGAAATCATAGGTTCTTGACTTTTTTTTGACTTATTTCAGTTATCATGATATTCCCAAGGTCCATCCATGTTGTTGCAAATGGCAGTATTGCATTTTATGGCTGAGTAGTATTCCATTGTATATTTGTACCACATCTTTGTCCAGTCATCTAGCAAAGGACAGTTGGACATCACATCACACCTATTAGGTTGGGTATTATCAACAAGACAAGTAATAACAAGTGTTAGAGAAGTTGTGAAGAAAAGGAACCCTCATTCACTGCTGGTGGGAATGTAAACTGAAAGTTTCTCGAAAAAATGAAGCATAGACCCAGTATCTCTTCTGGATTTCTACCATCAAAATTTGAAAGCGTTTATTCCCAAAAATATATGTACCCCTATGTTCATTGCAACATTATTCACAGTAGGCAAGATATGGAAAAGTGGAAAGGCCTTTTAAAAATTTAAATATAGAAGAATTGACCTCTTAGACGTCCGTATTTCTTTGGAGTAGTGCTGTAAGTTTTCTGTGAAATGATTTCTGAAGTTGCAGTGTTAGTGCTTTTTCCCCTAAGTTGGTTTTTACTGCATTATTTTGTTGAACGCATGTACATTTACAGTTTTTGTTTTGTCAGTTTTAAAGTTTTGCTTTTTTCTTAGGACTGTTTCCTTAATCTATTAATTGGTGCTCCTGCCACCAGGTGGAGTAGGTTGCCATAGTAAAAGCAGCAAAATGAGGACCTTCATTGATTCAAGATTATGTAAACCTCCATTTCATTATTCTAGATGATACCGTGGCTATAAAAAAAATTGAAGTTCTTAACTTGTGTTAAGCTATTTATTAAAATACATATTTTTAGCAAGCTTTAAAGGTATTCTAAGCATACTTTTTCATAGAAAATAATTTCAGAAACAGGAAGGTCTGTTGCTTTTTAAATTCTTTTAAAAGTATATTTTTATTGATTTCAGAAAGGGGTAGAGAGAGAGAGAGAGAGAGAAAGAAACATCAATGATGACAGAGAAGCACGTAACCCGGGCATATGTGCTGACTGGGAATCAAACGGTGACCTCCTGGCTTTATTTTTAATGCTAGTCTTTGTTTAGATAATACAAGATAATTCAAGCACTTGAGTGCTTTTACTATATGCCAGATTTTATGTCTCAGCAATTTTTCATGGCTAACCTTATTTAATCTTCAAAATAAGTCTATGAGAAGATTATTATCGTTGTAAAACATGAGGAAATTGAAGGTTAGAGGAAATTTTCCATCTCCTTTGTACTTTAGCATCAGAAGTATAGTAGCCCTTTCTCTTTTTAGAAATTAAGTTTACTTGAGAATTCTCTAACTAGTTCTTGGCTACTTGCTTTAAGAAAACTTGATTCAGAAGTATATATAGAGTTGAAAGCAACCCTTTATGTTAAAATGGGCTTAAAATAAGCTGGTAATATTTTAGCACATTGAACCAAAACTGAAGAATTAATTTAAACTCATTTACTGTGGGTATTGTTGAGTCCTGCAACTGCATGTTTATGACGCAGTGATTTTAATGGTTCTGTGTTACATATTCTTTTGTGTTTATGTAATTGTTTAGATGCTGCTCTTCACAACACCAAATAATGTTCTGATGCCATTTAGTTGAATTTGCTTTTTCTGATGACTATGAATGAAATGTTTCATTTTTTCTTGGCCCATTTTAAAGTTGCTTGATATTTAAAAAAGTTCAGATGTTCACATTCAGTGCTAAATATATTCCTAAGTAAACTCAGGGTCTGGAAAATAAATGCTGTTTAGAATGTTTCATACTTTCAGAGGAGCTTGGTGAAGAGATACAATTTCTCAATTTTTTGCTCTGATTTGTTTAGTAAATGGGGGAAATATTTCATCTACTCAGAAAAATAGTCTACATAATATTTTTATTTCCAATATTCTACTTTTTAAATGAAAATTTTGATATATAGAAAATATCTATTTTGATATATAAAAAACATCTGTTGGTTCCCTCTCCTAAACCCCCCTACCCCCCCAATCAGGAATTGTGCCTACAACCTACATATGTGCCCCCAACAGGAATCAGACCTACAACTTTTTTGGTACAGGGACAATGCTCCAGCCAACTGAACCATCTGGCAGGGGCAATGTTTAAAAATCTTTTAATGTTTAAAAGTTACTATCAATAGAGTACCTATTATGTGCCAAGCTCTATGCTTGGTACTTTACTGGTATTCTAAACCCTCATAGCAACACTGTAAGGCTTGAGTTATTTCCATTTTTCAGTTGTGAAAACAAGTTCAGGTTAAAAGCAACATGGGACCCCAGTTGTGAGGGTGGAAAGGTGTGAAACTAAAATTTAAATCTAATTTCAACCAATTGCAGTTCTACTAGAGTTGCCCACTTCTTTTTCAACTATTTGGTATTCTAGATTGCTGTCTATTCAGCCTTAGCTCTTACCATCAAATGGTAGTTATTAGATATCCACCTGTACGTAGTACTTCGTGAACAGAGTCACACCGATTAAGAGGGAGCTCGTTTTGTGTATACTTATAGTCTGGAATACAGATGTTCTCAAGCTATGGAAAAAGTGCTTTGGGTACTTGTACTGAGCTATTACGGAATAGCATTGATTTAATGGAATATTGTTATCTAATTTCATCAGTCAGAAGTATAATTTTGAGGTATCCTGGAAATAAAGTTGGGTAATGGAAGAAAGAGCTTCAGGTGGAGTTGTAATTGATTTATTTGTGTTCTCAAAGTTTTTAAGTTCTTTTGGTCTTAATATCTATTATATATGCCACATCTAAAACATTATTTATGTTTTTATTGTATAAATGAAAACATAGAATGCTTCATTAACCTAGAATCAATTTACTGAGTTGTTAAGAACAATTTGAATTCTAGAAGGTTGATTCTTTCAGCTATATATGGCCAATGGCCACTAATTATCAGAACTCCTCGTTAGTTAGTTGGATTAGTCATTTAATAACTATATCTCCTAGCTCATCCTTGAATTATGGACATCTTGAAACTTATTATTTCTAAGTTGACCTTACTAATGAAGTAATTTATTCATATTTGCTAATATGTGAAACAAAATAATTTTTAATAGCAATCTTAGTAATTATTTTTTACTTTGTCATATTTAAATCCATGATTTTAAGTATTTTACTTATCTCTAAGCAACTCTGCACTCAAATTTTTTTTATTTTTAAAAAAATGTATTTTATTGATTTTTTACAGAGCGGAAGGGAGAGGGATAGAAAGTCAGAAATATCAATGAGAGAGAAACACCGATCAGCTGCCTCTTGCATGCCCCCTACTGGGGATGTGCCCGTAGCCAAGGTACATGCCCTTGACTGGAATCGAACCCAGGACCTTTCAGTCTGTAGTCGGACGCTCTATCCACTGAGCCAAACCGGTTTCGGCTCTGCACTCAATTTTAAATGAACAGAGCAACGGTAATGAAATGGTCGGAGATGGGAGGGCAAAGCATAAGATGAGTTAATGTGAATATTTTAGAGATACTCTGAATATTTAGGTCTGGAAAGTTCACATTTTGAAAGCCAACTTATTTTTCTTGAAAAAGGTATATTAGTGACCTTATTACAAAATAATTCACAGTGGGGCAGTAAGGAGCTAGAGCATGACAAAGGATCTGATAAGCAAAACATGTTTAGGTGTTAAGGAAGAACATATCTAACTTGAGAGAATCCAAAACATCCATTAATATTTTTTTTCAACTCTAGAAATTATTCAAATAAACAAGATGAGTTGGAGGTCCTATACCCTTTCAAATATGAAATGTTAGGAGATCTTTTTATTAATCTGTAAGATTTATGGTTCATAATTTGACCTGCACTAAAATTGGGTAATAGAACATGCTCATAAAAGTCAAGTGCTTAAACTGGCTTCCAAAGAATACTGGTCATTTGAGAGCATTAAGTAAATCTTCTGCTTTTGTGTATTTGAATGGCCCTTTCTTTATTTACTAGAGGCCTGGTGCACAAAATTTGTACACTGGTGGGGTGGGAGAGGGGGTCCCTCAGCCTGGGCTGCACCCTCTCACGGTCCAGGAACCCCCAGGGGATGTCCAACTGATGGCTTAGGCCTGTTCCCTTAGCTCTGCTACGGAGGCAGGAGAGGCTCCTACCACCGTGGCTGAACTTGCCAGCCATAAGCCTGGCTTCTGACTGAGCTGTGCTCCCCCCTGTGGGAGTGCGCTCACGACCAGGGGACAACTGCTGCATTGAGCGTCTGCTCCCTGGTGGTCAGTGCACATCATAGGGATCGGTTGTTTGAAGTTCAGTCAATTTGCATATTTGCCCTTTTATTATATAGGATTTTTAAAATCATCATTGTTGAATGTATTACATATGTCCCTTTCTCTTCCCCCTGCCCCCATTAATCCTCTCCAGATTGTCCCACTCTAGGCCTTCACTATCCATCTATGTCCATGGGTTATGCATATATGCATACAAGTTCTTTGGTTGATTATCTCCCACCCCCCAACCTTCCTGGCCTTCTTTCTGAGATTCTGCACTATGTTCCATACTTCCATGTCTCTGAATCCACTCCATTCATCAGTTTATTTTGTTAATTAGATTCCACATATGAGGAGGTCATGTGATACTTGTCTTTCTCTGACTGGCTTATTTCACTTAGCATGATACTCTAGATCCCTCCATGCTGTTTCAAAGGGTAAGAGATTATTCTCTTTTCCTGCTTCATAGTATTCCATGGTATAATATACCACACCTTTTTTATTCACTCGTCTACTGATGCAAATTGCACTTCATTTAAATTGCTGTTACAAATGGCATATCTTTGACTTTCAGGGAAAGGCGAAGGAGGCGGAGCAGGAGTTCTTCTAGATCCCCAAGAACATCAAAAACCATAAAAAGGAAATCTTCTAGGTCTCCATCTCCTAGGAGGTAGGTTGAAAATATGTGCCCATATTAAGAAGGAAGCAGGAGGGACAATTTTCTTTTCAGCCTATTTTTAAAACTTTATATTTTTGAATGAGTTATATGTAATACATTTGCATGGTTCAGAAATCAAAGCCATATAAAAAGTTATACAGTGATCTTAATTTTCACCCATGTGCCCATCTACTCTGTTGCCATAAGTAATGACTATTCATGTTTTGTATATCCTTTCAGTTTCATATACACATCCAAGGTGAGGGTATGTAGTTATTTTCATCTTGCTAATAAAAGGCAGTACAAAATAAATGTACACTATTGTGCACTTGCTTTTTTCACTTCACAACCAGATCTTTCCATATTTGTCAGAGTGTGCTGCTTTATTCATTTTTACAACTGTATGGACTTCTTTTGTAGGATAGTACCTTAGTTTATTTAACCAGCCTGTGGTAGAATAGGATTTCTTAATTTTTCTGTTCTAAATTATACAATATTTTAATGAACCGCTTTGGACTTAAATTCATTTTGTAATGTGTAAGTATGTAGGAAAATTTTCCAGAAATGGCAATGTTGGGTCAGAGGATTGTGTTTGTAATTTTGAGAGTTTTCCATATTGCCTTTCATATGGGATAACACCCTATACTTCAGATGTGCATGAGAGTGCTTATTTCCCTACAGCTATAACAGGTTATGCAATCAAGGTTGTAGATTTTTGCCCACTTAATTGATGAGTAATGGTACCATCATAGTAATTTTAGTTGCATTTCTCTTAAGAAGAAAAGTGATCATATCTATATCTGAAGGCCATTTCCTGTGAATTGTTTATATATTTTGCCAGTTTTTCTATGGAGCGTGTTTTTAAATATTTTCAGAAGCTTTTTCTGTATTGGTGAGACTATTTATTTATTTTTAAAAATATATTTTACTGATTTTTTTACAGAGAGGAAGGGATAGAAAGTCAGAAACATTGATGAGAGAGAAACATCGATCAGCTGCCTCTTGCACACCCACTACTGGGGATGTGCCCTTGACTGGAATAGAACCTGGGACCTTTCAGTCTGCAGGCCAAGCTCTATCCACTGAGCCAAACCGGTTTCGGCTTGGTGAGACTAGTGATTTGATTTCAAGTATCTCTCCTAGTTTAAATATTTATCCTTCTGAGTTATTGTTTCTAGATTAATCACCCTTACTAATGAGGTAATTTAGAGTATATAATTTTGCTGATATGTTAAGCAGGATAGTTTTTAATAATTATTCAGTAGCTGATTTTTGCTTTGTCATATTTAAATCCCAGCTTTTAACTACAAATGTTTTTTATTTTTATATAACTTAATTTTTTTCTATTTAACTTCTAGATGTTGCCATAAATTTAGAAAGGTCTTTTCCTATTCCAAGGTTATGATACAATTTCCCCATCGTTTCTTCTACTTTTATGGTTTTATTTTTACATTTATATCATTTGATCCAAATGTACCATCCAATTTTATTTTATTTTTCCAAATGCATTACTGTTGTCCTAATATGATTCATCAAAAACCCAGTTTTTCTAATACTGGTTTGAAAGAATGCTTTTTAAAAAAATTTAGTAAATCTTTATTGTTCAGATTATTACAATGTTGCTCTTTTTTCCCTCTCATAGCTTCCCTCCCCCTGGTACTTATCCCATCCTCTGCCCTTAATCCTACTCCCCCACTGTCCTCATCCATAGGTGTATGATTTTTATCTAGTCTCTTCCTGCATCCCACACCTTTCCCCTGAGAATTGTCAGTCCACTCCCTTTCTATGCCCCTGATTCTATTATATTCACCACTTTATTCTGTTCATCAGATTTTTAATTTACTTGATTTTTAGATTCACTTGTTGATAGATGTGTATTTGTTGTTCATAATTTTTATCTTTACCTTTTTCTTCTTCCTCTGCTTAAAGAATACCTTTCAGCATTTCATATAATACTAGTTTAGTGTTGATGAACTCCTTTAGCTTTTTCTTATCTGCAAAGCACTTTTATCTGACCTTCAATTCTGAATGATAGCTTTGTGGGGTAGAGTAATCTTGGTTGTAGATTCTTGCTATTCATCACTTTGAATATTTCTTGCCATTTCCGTCTGGCACTTTCTGTTGAGAAATCCGCTGACAATCATATGGGTGCTCCCTTGTAGGTAACTCTTTTTCTCTTGCTGCTTTTAATATTCTCTCTTTGTCTTTTGCTCTTGGCATTTTAATTATGATGTGTCTTGCTGTGGTCCTCTTTGGATTCCTTTTGTTTGGGGTTCAGTGTACTTCCTGGACTTTTAAGTCTATTTCTTTCACCAGGTGGGGGAAGTTTTTGGTCACTGTTTCTTCAAATAGGTTTTCATTATCTTGCTCTCTCTTTTTCTGGCACCCCCATAATTCAGATGTTGGTATGTTTGAGGTTGTCCCAGAGACTCTTTACACTATCTTCAATTTTTTTGGATTCTTCTTGCTTTTTTGGCTGAGTGATTTTTGCTTCTTTGTATTTCAAATCTTTGACTAGATTCTTGCCGTCCTCTAGTCTGCTTTTGGGTCTCTGTATAATATATTTTATTTCAGTCAGTGTATGCTTAATTTCTAGTTGGTCCTTTTTCATATCCTCAAGGGTCTCGCTCATATCCTTGAGGGTCCCGTTAAATTTATTGGCCTTTTCTAGGAGCCTCTTGAAAAACCTTATAACTGTGGTTTTGAACTCTATGTCCAGTCGGGTTTTTTTTCTCCATTTCTTTCACATGTAATTTGTTACCTTGTCTTTGCATTTTGACTGCTTTCCTGAGTTGGTTGAATAGGTTTGTGTGGTAGGTGTCCTTTAGTGGGGACAGCGGCTCAGTCTTTCTAGTTACCTGAGGTGGATGCTCTTGGTGCACCCCTTTATGGGTAGCAGTGTCTTGTTGTAGTTAAGCCTATATTGTTGTTGGTATCACTTGGGAGAGGTTGACCTCCAGGCCAATTGGCTGTGAAAATCAGCTGTGTTAATGCTGGGAGAGCAGCTGTGCTTAGTTTGGATGGGGTGGAGTCTCCGGGCTGAGCAGGCAGCCTTGGTTTCCCGTCAGCCCTGCCCTTAACGGCTCCCAGGTCTCTGTGTCCCGTGTCCCGTGGCAACGGCTGCACCTCTGAAAGGAAGGTGCCAGATGGTCTAGTTTCTCCCCAAATGAGTCTGGACACCCAAAGATTCACCCGGAATGGGAAAACAAAGCAGTCCGGCGGTTTTTTTTTTCTTTCTTCCAAAGGATGGAGCCCTCCACGAGCCCTCTCCAGCGCCTGAGTTTCAGTGTGCTTTCTCCTTACTGTCCAGTTTCACCCCGTATTAGTCTGGGTTCCCCGAGACTCGCCCGGAACTGGGGCTCTGTGCAGTGGGACGCCTTTGTCTCCCTCCCAGTTCAAGAAAACCAGCCGGGTTTGCATCTGCCCGCCCTATCTGCTCACGTGCACAGCTCCACACCTCTGACTCTGCGTATCCACAACTCTGTCCTCTGCAGCTCCCCCTGAGTCTCAGTGTCCTTTTATTTTTCTTTCTTTTGTGGAATGTCCACTCAGCCAGCCTTCTGGTGGTTCTGAATGATGTCTGTTTTGTTTTTTAGTTGTAGTTTTGAAATTGTTGTACGGGGCAGCAGTATGGGTGTTTACCTATGCCACCATCTTGGTTCCTCTTCCGAAAGATTGCTTTTATTATCTACTAAATGTTTCTATTTGTGTTTATTTCTGGGCCTTCTAGGCCAGCGAATTTTATCTTTTTTTTTGTAGACAGCCCTCAGCCTCTCACCCAGGCTGGCCACGCCCCCCATCCCCCCTGCGGGGACTCTCACCACATGGGGTTGTGGCTGGCCTGCAAACCAGCACACGCTCCTTGCCCAGGCCACCCCACACCCCAAGGGAACCCGCACCCTGATCTGGGACATCCTTCAGGGAAAACCAGCTGCCCCCCCCCCCCCCCATGCACCAGGCCTCTATCTATGCTAATAAAAGGATAATATGCTAATTAGATTGGGAGACCTTCCAGGAGACCTTCTGGATGTTCTTGACAAAGCCATGGTGGCAGGGCCGAGGTAAAGGTGGTTAGAGGCCAAGAGGGGAGGGCAGTTGTGGGTGGTCAGGCCAGGATGGGATGGCAGTTGTGAGTGATCAGGCTGGTGGAGTGTGGGGCTGTTGGGGGTAAGTGGACCAGCAGGGGTCAAGTTGGGGGCGAACAGGCCATCAGTGGGGGTCAGTTGGAGGTGATTAGGATAGCAGGTGGGGGGCACTTTGGAGTGAGCAGGCCAGCAGGGGGGCAATTGGGGGTGAGCAGGTCAGTGGGGAGGGAAGGTGAGGGCCGAGCAGGCCAGCAGGAGGGGCAGTTGGGGGTGAGCAGGCAGGCAGGTGAATGGCTAGGAGCCAGCAGTCCTGGTCAGTGGGGAGGGAAGGTGGGGACCTAGCAGACTAGGAACCAGCAGTCCCGGACTGCAAGAGGGAAGTCTAACTGCTAGTGCAGGTCCGATCCCTGTAAACCAGCAGTAGGACATCCTTCGAGGTCTCCCAGATTGGAGAGGGTTCAGGCTGGGCTAAGAGACACTCCCCCCCCCCCCCCCCCCATGAATTTCATGCATCAAGTCTCTAGTATATATATTTGGTTAGATTCTGTCCTAGTTATAGTAGGTAAATAAACTCAGATATTTCAGAACTAATAAGTTGACAATACTAAGTTGTGTTGTATGTGAACACCTGGCTGGTGCACTGGAAGGTGGTTGTTTCAGTTCCTGGTCAGGGGCATGCAAGAGGCAGCTGATCGATGTTGTGCTCTTACATCGATGCTCCACTCTTCTTCCTTTCTCTAAAAATCAGTAAAAGCTATTCTTAAAAAAAAAAAAATTAAGAAAATGTGAATTGGAGTGTGAGTACAGTAGGTGGTCATTTATGTAGAGTAGGTCTCATTTATGTTACTTGGTCAAACTAGGTTACTGATAAGCTTATTTATAATGCTTTATTGTTAAGTAAGAACATTTCATCAACAAAATAGCTGGTCTTTCATTTCTTAGATGTTAACTGACATATTTTCAATATTCTTATAGCAGAAATAAGAAAGATAAAAAGAGAGAAAAAGAAAGGGACCATATTAGTGAAAGAAGAGATAGAGAACGTTCAACCTCTACAAGAAAGAATTCTAATGACAAAGATGGGAAAGAAAAATTGGAGAAGAACAATACTTCACTTAAAGTAAGCAATGGCCATTCAGTGTTTCAACTTTTAATAATAATTGAGATTGTTCTGTATTGCATTGAAGTAGTTTTAGGCTAAAAGGTCCTTGAGGGCAATAGTGTCTTGTATGTTTTTTGTATTCTTTCATATTTGTTAAATTGATAATCTTTTTAAAACTAAATTTTGAAGGTCTAGATAAGAGGTAATTAAAATTTAGACATTCTGTTCTTTAGAGAATCATGGAATGGCATATAGTAAGAAATTTTAGACTATTTATGGTACATGTAACAAATGTATTTGATATTTATATTCAGATTTCGACTTGATGCCATTTTCCTCAATATATTTGTTTCAACAAATTTGACAGATGTTCTGTCATTATTGGTTTTGTAATATTTATTGAAATTAGGTTTTTGAATGAGATAATTAATGGAAAACGAAATTCTACCAAGTAACTTTTTGGGATGAATATTTTAAGAACTTAATGAATTATGTTATATTGGTATAATTTGTATTTGAATATCATGAGTTCTGGAGCTTTTGTCATATAGTTCTTTTTACTCTGATACTGATAGAAGTTTATCATTGTCAATAACATGCATTTCTTGAGCACTTACTATGTGCCGAGCACTATCCCCCATGTTCTCATTTAATTCTTCCTTCAGCTGAGGGCAAACGTAGATGTTCTTGAGCAGTCTTTGTTTGGAGGAATAGTGACTTGCTTTTTTACATTCCTTTTCTTTTGCTTCCTTGTTCCAGATTACAAATCTATTCTGGTGTCTTAGGGAACATTTTACTCTTTCCACGGGTCTATCCCACTTTCTGAAGTCAGTGAACACTTACTGAACACTTCCTTAAGATTTCTGTTGATCTATTTTTTTGAGTTTAATTTCCATGGATTGGCCATCTTTTAATGAGAAGTGCAAAAGACATGGATATATGTTTGCATTACCTATTTATATGAAATGATAATGGGAGAAAATAACCCAGTTTTATTAATTCACAATACATAAAATTACATATTTTAGCCATAAGCAGATGTAGTAACAGGCAATTCTTGAAAAAAATATTAAATGTATCCCTTAATATTCATTGTAGGAGAAGGAGCACAATAAAGAACCAGAATCAAGTGTGAGCAAAGAAGCAGATGACAAGGACCCACAAAGGACTGAGGAAAACCAAGTACAGCAAAATGGAAATTGTCAGCCAAATGAAGAGAACCTTTCTACCAAAACAGAAGCCGTATAAGACTGACAAGTGCACCTCTCAATGCGCACTGGAATAAAATCCAAAGCTTTTAGTTACTCTTAACAAGATGTTAAATAATGAAGAATCCATTTGAGCATAAAGAGAGATGCTAACAACTTTTCTAGTTGTTAGGTGGCTTTGTGGTCATCTTGTTAGTGAGTAAGAAAAGAAAGCATGGACATCATGAAGATAACTGATATTACCCAAACTCATCTAAAATCTGTGCATTTCCATGGTGGCTGACACACTTGTCCTGTGGTTTGTTAGTGTTTGCCAAGAACCATTATAAATAAATGGGACATCAGAAGTCCAAATTTGTACTCTCCACAAAGACTGGAGATAAACATTGGAGGCTCTTTTAAAAAGTGTTAGTTACTGAATTTTGTATCGTTTTATTTTATTTTTTTAACTTCAATATATACAGATTGATGATGTGCTTGAAATCGGTGCAAATATATACCCACCCTTGTAATTGCAGAATATGTAAGAAGTTTTAACACTTAACTCCACAGGATTTATAGTGATTGTGTTAAATTCTCACTGTTGTGTTTCTTTTTCTCACTGCTTAGGACAACAGTTTTTCTTTACAATACTTTTACAGATTCAAATTCCTTAAATAAGTGGATTAAAAAACAACTGACAATGCATGCTACTACTGTTCTCTTTCAAAAGGATGAACAACTGTGTTGAATACTAATAATGTGTTAGTATTCAGTGTTTAGAATCATTGGGTTTTCCCACAAAGTAAGCACTTCCTTTTTAACTTTCTTGACACTTCCAAGCTTATGAATAATATTGTAGTGTGTATTGTCAGCGGTAGATGGCAAAGATGTCATTATAAAAAGAAAACTTAGGTTTTCAAAATGGGCTATGGGAGCACAAGCTGAAGCTTTAGTGCCTTCTACAATGTGGTATACTGTTTTCTAGAATTTTATATGTACTAGACATTCTCAGTTCATATGGAATTTAGGTGGATATTCCATTCACTCCCATAGAGAGTGTGCAAGTGATATGTCAAAAGAGCTTCTTACTTAGTTCACCTAATATGAGAGGGAGGTCCTCTTTTCAAGAATGACTTTAGAGCTTAAAACAACAGTGCAGTTTTGGGACCATCAGTTTTATACTGTGATCATTGAAAATGAAGCATGTTCTTAATTAAAGCAAATCCTTTAGTTGTCTACATGGGATGGCCTTAATTATTACCTCTCAATCATCTTCTCATAAACAATGTGCAGAATTTGAAGTTAAAGGAGAATCCATAAGGTTATTTTATGTTTAAGGATTTGTTTACTTGATTTAGGTCATCCATCATTCTTAGGTTCACTTTTTGTAGAAAGTATGCAAGGAGTAAAATGACAACATTGCAAATATTTCCCCAACACCCTAAAACATAACTCATAGTTTCAGAACTCTTTTCATTATTGTTACATTTCCAAAAATGATATACCTTTTAATTAGCATATTATTAAAAAATCAAGTATAATTATTTTAATACAATCTAATACAATCAAATTACTCAGTTGCCTTACCTCATGGGAAGAGTTACTTATAGATTTCAAAGCTGGGAAGCACATCAGTTACTTGGTTTCAACTTCAGTTTTCTTTTAAGGTTAATACTATTGAAACTTAAGTATTGGGTGGGGACTGGAAAGAATTGCCCTTATTGCAAATAATGAAGTCTGGTTTGATTATGAAGCTGCTAAATTCATGTGTCGAGAATTACTGTGGTATTTTTTTCCCTTTTTGTCACTGTGTACATTAAATTTTTTTTGAAAATGCTTTACTATGTAAAGTATAGATGGTCATTTTAATCCTTCAACCACATACGGTTGGCTGATAAACAGCTTATTCTGATACAAGAATGCTTGTATGGTGACTACGGAAAGATCGTGAAGGAGTACGTATGTCTTGCATCAACAGTTGTCTTATTTATGATATGTAAGTAGAATAGAGCAAATGTTTGACTGTTATTTTTAGTACAATTTCTTAATAAAGCTTAAGTATTTTAGAGGAAAGTATTTGTTATGCATTTCAAAACAGCATCTTGTTATTTTTTTAGTTTCCATAGAAATTGTTTTGACATGGAGAGTGCATGTTTGGTGGTTTCTATAAAACAGTCACTTAAAGTCTGAGTGTTTTCTTGTATTCTGAACTCTACTAAATGTTTGTTATGTTGTAATTAGCATATTTAATTTAGGTCCTGTTACTTATTTTTCTTGCCTATATTTATTCAGCTTTAAAATAATGAAAGACTAATTTATAAAAGTTAGGCATAAGTAGGAATACAAGAGGTCTGGAGAAAGTGAAATAATTTTTTTAAATGAGAGCTTATGTAAGGTCTATAGGTCCTGTGTGTGTGTGTGTGTGTGTGTGTGTGAGAGAGAGAGAGAGAGAGAGAGAGAGAGGGAGGGAGAGGGAGGGAGAGGGAGAGAGGGAGAGAGAGAGAGTGAGCACGCGCGAGGGGGGTGGTTCTTGTTCACGCATGACAGCTGAAATGTTTCCATTTGTTTATTATTATTTCAAGGAACTTGTTTTTTTCTTTAAGATTATTCTTGTTCATCCCAGGTAGATGTCAGAAAAACTTGAGGTAAGGCCAAGATTACAGCCATTTTATACTTGAAAGCTGCTGTAAATATCTATTTTGGTTTGATCATATGGAGAGTATATACACTCTGTTCTTTGAATTGTAATTGCTCTTCATCATTCTGATCAAATTCTGTTGGTCCTCTTGTTCTTTCTGTCCAGCACTGCGCACTGAAATGGTAATAATGTAAGATGGCTCTTCATAAGGTAGTCAGTTTCATGTGAGAAAACAAGTATAAATCCTTCACTTCTGCAACCATCTCCTTAGTTATTTCCCATCTAATCTAACTTATAATTGCAAACACTAGCCAGCTTGTGATTTTCTGTTTAGAATTATTTTATCAAGTGGTAAAATGCATGCTATGTTACTCTTTAGAAGTGTCAGAGGCTTAAATTTTGGCATACTCAAAAATAACACATTTAGAATTAATATTTTGTGAAGAAAAATACCTTGTGATATTAGTCATTTTCATGACCCCATTCATTCCTATATATGTTGCTATTTTTATTTAAAACTAAAAAAACAACAACACACAAAACACTCAAATTTTTCAACTGAAGATAATGTTCAAATTTAAGGGATATATATATATATATATATACACACACACACACACATACACACACATACATACACACACACACACACATACACACACACATATATCATGGTTATATATGTATTCAGTACATATATATATAGTAAGCTTTTAAAAATTTATTAGAAATATTTGATTTAAATCTTTAGTAGTTGGTATAGCAATTAGAATGAAGCCTTTTGGAGGGATCCATTGAACAACATTTCAATTAGTCATTTTTTATATTTTCACTAAAAAATAGTATCTGAATTTAACTGGGCCATGAAATAGAGCCATTTCAACAAAGTATGTTTCTTACATGTTTAATTTTTGTCTAATTTTTGCTACTTAATATACTTAGTACTTTCTTATGTTTATTTACTAATGTAATATTTATTTCAATTGAATTGTTTATTTTCAGATTTTAAAAGTTAATGCCCTTAAAGGGGCTAAATTGTACTTCGGGAAACAAAAGTCCAGTATAAATGTAATAAAATAATACTTTAAAATATACTGGACTTCCCTACTTAATCTTGGGTTTGTGGGTTAATTTGTTTCTCTTAGTATATTTTTATTGATGATTCTGCCTAAAGACTGATGATACATTATTTTAAAAATAAAAGCTAAAGCTATTAATGACTTTTGGTCCATATTCTGTTAAGTTGGATTTAATAAATAATAGATTTTTTTTCCCATTTTACTTTTGGGTAATTTTATGGTTGCTGGCAATTAATTTATAATTATTAGTTTATATTTAACAATATTTCTTAATATATTATTTTTAAAAGCAGGTTGGTAGCCTGTTGCCTAAATGTTAAATTTACTTGTATCTAGCTAACATTTTAATTTTGAAAATTGCCAACTTCGGGGAAGCTTCACATATTTTACAGTAAATATTTTACAGTAAATATTTTCCTAGGACTGGAATGAATAGTTCCCTCCATTCTTGATTAACATTTATTTGTTAGATAGATATTTTCTTAACTACAGGGCATCCCCCCCAATATATATATATAACTTAACAGCTGATAGCTTAATTAATGTTTTTTTCTTTTTAGATTTAACACATTGGAATTAATAATTATTCAAAGTGTGTACACATTTGGGAGGTGGGATACACTGTATATTATTAAGTTCAAATTCATGAAAATCACACCGAAAGACTTACAGTTGAGATTTAGTTCTACCAACTTAAGGTTACGGGTAGACAGAAAAATGTTGGGGAACAATCTACAGAATTCCCTGATTTCCACAGGAGATTCACATTTAGGTATACTGTGTAATTGTATAGGTAGTTTAGTTTAATGGTTAAATAGTATTCTCCTTAATCTTAACTGGGTTAATACATAGTGTTTTTTACATAATGCTATGAATTATCAAGGGAAGAGTTTAAAATGTAAGCAGAAAGATGCTGCATAGGTGGTGTGTGTTTATGTGAGTAGGACTACTAAATGGTACTAGAAAAGATTTATCAATTGATGCTGCTATTGTGTGCTATATTTTTAATAAAATGGAAATCTTAAAACCTTGCCAGTCTTGAGTAGTAATTTTACTTATTTCTGAGACATTTATTTGTATATTTGCATCTTAAACTTTACTGTCTTTATAGTAAATCCATCTTTGGATCTTAAGAAAGGAGGAAGGACAAGATTTGGCAGGACTCTAGAGGCTTCAGTCTGATCAGACTCTTCACAAGTGCCAGTAACAACCAGCTGTGGAGGTCGTATTTACAAGGACTGATTTCTTGCAAGATCATAATAATTCATTTTCTTAGAAATTGAGGGAATTCACTCAGCCAGTAGCTTGAACCCAATGGGTCTGGTCTACTTATGGCTTGGAGTCCAGGTGGCTCAGGAGTAGATTGAAGTGGGGACCATCCACCCTAGAAGTTGCCCACCTGCAACTCCAGTACCGTGGAAGCTGGATCTTGCCTGCCTTTATCTTTGTTGTTCTTCAAGCTACTACTGATTGCATGGTGTGGGAGCAAGCAACTTTCAGAAACCTGAGCTGAGGTTGTACTGATACGCACCCTAATCAGAATAATATGATTATAGGACAAATCACAAAACTAACCATTTAAACCAAATAATTTAAACTTAGACAAAATTGGACTGTTGTCAGGTTTGGGGTATGGTGATATAAGACCAAGTAGAATTTTGAAGTCATATAGCCAGTGTGTTTGGTCTGAGAGCTCCCTACATTCTTGTGCATGAAGGCTCTTGACTCATTTTTAAGAACTGTGATAATATACTAATAAAGTGATAGCAATAATGCAGAATATATTCTCTGAATCAAGAAAGGAGTCTGACAACCTCCTGAAGGAACTTATTAAGTCCAGTGAGGTGGGAATAGGGCTGTCACAACCTCTGGTTCCTTTGTGTGAGTTAGGAAAAGGTGCTGCCTCAGTGGTGCTACTTCATGGGTGCGCAGCTTGACAAATGGGGCTCAGTTTGGAGTTCTGGCTCCCTTGTCTCCTGGTCTGGGCATCTTTGTGCAATGAACAGACTTTGCAGAGCTGTCCGTGGTCACCATTGGCAGGAAGCTGCTTCAACAACTCGCCTTCCTCCAGCCCCAGACTGCCTAGCCTGTTTGGCAGGTAGAGGGATTGAACGATCAGTGAGACATTTATTAGCTTAAAAAAGGATGAAAGCCCAACTCTGAAATTCTGTGCCAATGAAAATATGCAAAGGAATAAGAATAAAATATACACCAACAATGGTAGTTTAAGAGTTTGAAAGGATTTTGGAAATGAACTAGTTTTTCCCTTCCTGCTTTTAACAGACTTGGAACCCCAAAGCTCAAAGAGGAAGCAAGTAGTAGCCCCACGACTCACGTGTAAGTTAGCAGGGTCTGTTCAGGGCCTGGATGCTGTGGTGCTAGGCTGTGTTCCTCCCATGAATAACCTAGGACTTGACTATTAGCAATTTCCTTAGAATATTTGCTATTTTTAAAAAATATATTTTATTGATTTTTCACAGAGAAGAAGGGAGAGGGATAGAAAGAAACATCGATGAGAGAGAAACATCGATCAGCTGCCTCTTGCACACCCCCTGCTGGGGATGTGCCCACAGCCACGGTACATGCCCTTGACTGGAATCGAACCTGGAACCTTTCAGTCCGCAGGGCGATGCTCTATCCACTGAGCCAAACTGGTTTTGGCAGAATATTTGCTATTTTTATAAATTAAAAATTGGACGGATTTTTTTCCTCTAACAGGTCACTTAAGTTACAACTCATCTCAAAAATACAAATAAAAAGATAATTTCTCTGATTCAATGATTATAGAACTTCCAAGCATCATTTTTATGTCTTTTAATAAATCTTTATTCAGATTATTACAGATGTTCCTCTTTTCCCCTCCACCCCCCATAGTTCCCCTCCACCTGGGTCCCACCCCACCCCCTTACCCTTACCCCCCCACAACTGTCCTAGCCCATAGGTGTTAGATTTTTGTCCAATCTCTTCCCGCACCCCCTACAACCCCTTTCCCCCAAGAATTGTCAGTCTACTCCCTTTCTGTGTCTGATTTTATTATAATCACCAGTTTATTCTGTTTGTTAGATTTTTTTTTATTCACTTGATTTTTAGATTCACTTGTTGATATGTATTTGTTGTCACTTCGTTGTTCATAATTTTTATCTTTACCTTTTTCTTCTTCTTCGTAGAGCATTTCATATAATACTGGTTTAATGTTGATGAACTCCTTTAGCTTTTTCTTGTCTGTGAAGCTCTTTATCTGACCTTCAATTCTGAATGATAGCTTTGCTGGATAGAGTAATCTTGGTTATAGGTTCTTGCTATTCATCACTTTGAATATTTCTTGCTATTCCCTTCTGGCCCACATAGTTTCTGTTGAGAAATCAGCTGACAGTCATATGGGTAGTCCCTTGTAGCTGTTTTTCTCTTGCTGCTTTTAATATTCTCTCTTTGTCTTTTGCTCTTGGCATTTTAATTATGATGTGTCTTGGTGTGGTCCTCCTTAGATTCCTCTTGTTTGGGGTTCTCTGTGCTTCCTGGACTTGTAAGTCTATTTCTTTAACCAGGTAGGGGAAATTTTCTGTCATTATTTCTTCAAATAGGTTTTTAATATCTTGCTCTCTCTCTTCTTCTGGCACCCTCATAATTCTGATGTTGGTACGCTTGAAGTTGTCCCAGAGGCTCCTTAACACTACCTTCATATTTTTGGATTTTTTCTTTATGTTTTTCTGGTTGGGTGTTTTTTGGCTCTCAGTATTTCAAATCTTTGACTTGATTCTTGTGATCCTCTAGTCTGCTGTTGGATGTCTTTATATTATTTTTTATTTCAGTCAGTGTATATTTAATTTCTAGTTGGTCCTTTTCATATCCTTAAGGGTCTCACTAAATTTCTCAAAGATTTCTAGAAGATTCTTGAGTAACTTTATAACCATGGTTTTGAACTCTATATCCAGTATTTTGCTTTCATCCATTTCTTTCATTTGTGACTTGTTTCTTTGTCTTTGCATTTTGGCTGCTTCCCTGTGTTTGTTTCTATTTACTGCGTAGCTGTTAAGTCTCCTTGAGCTGATAGAATGGCCTTGTATAGTTCGTGTCCTATAAGGCCCAGTGGTTCAGGCTCCCCAGTCACTTGAGGTGGACATTCTTGGTGCACCCCTTTGTAGGCTGTTGCAGTCTTATTATAGTTAATCCTTGATTGCTGTTGGTATCACTGGGAGGAATTGACCTCTAGGCCAAGTGGTTGTGATGAGCAGCTGTGTCTACAATGGAAAATCTGTTGCATAGGAGACATCCTTATGGGGCAGGACTTGCTTCAGTGGGGCTTTGGTGCTCATTGAGTTTGCCCCTTGAGTGTGTCTCTTATAGATATGAAGAGTTGTAGTCTGGATGGTCTCACTCTGACCACTGGGTACACTGGCTCTTGGATCTCCAAGGATATGCAGGGTCGGCCACTGTCTGAGGCTTCCTAGCAGGACCTACAGAGACATCTGCAGATTACTGCTCAGTGTATGGGGTTTGGAAGTGCCCATATGAGGCCGAGCTGTGAAGCAAGGCCACCACTGCTGCTGCCTCCAGGCCTTGGGCCTTCTTTTGGGAGCTCTGGGGTTTTCTGACCCAGCTGCAGTTTGACAGGTTTCAGGCGAAAGGACAGGCCGTTCATATGCAAAAGCTGATGCACACAGCTTGGGTGGGGTTGTAAATTGGGTGGAGTGGGGTCACTGGGAATCACCATGGTGGAGCAAACAGCAACGGCTGCCAGTCAGCCCTGAACCAGAAGTCCCTGATTCTCCATGAACTGTGACCTGTGCAGGAACAATGATTGTTGTGAGCACTTCTAGGAGAAAGCCACACTTGCATCCCTGTCCCGATGCCAGAAAGTCCAGTTTCTCCCCATATGTGCCTGGGACCCCCCAGAGTTTCGCCTGGAACTGGAGTTCAGAGCAAGTGGGAGCTTGTATCTCCCTCTGGTTAAAAGAGCAGCACATCCAGGTGCCAGCACTTTCCATGCCTCCACACCTCTTACCAGTCTCAAATGCGCTTTCTTCACCTCTCCAGTTGTGGAACTTCCACTCAGCCAGCTTTCCCATGGTCCTGGGTGGTAGTTGTTCTGCTGTCTAGTTGTTTTGATGTGGTTGTGAGAGGCAGCAAGTATAGGTGATTACCTATGCTGCCATCTTGATTCTCCAAACATCATTATTTATAGTATTTAGAAAAAATACAATTTTCATGTCCACAGAATTGTGGCTTCTGGCAGTAAAATTTCTATTACACTTGATGAGCCAACTGAGATATCTGGGTTAATGCAATTTGTATTTAAAGATGTCCTAAAAGGCTAAGGTAACTTCATTATCAGTACATGACTTTTAAAAGTGTAATAGTTATGCCCTAACCAGTTTGGCTCAGTGGGTAGAACATAGGCCTTAGGACTCAAGGGTTCCAAGGTTCGATTCCAATCAAGGGCATGTACCTTGGTTGTGGGCACATCCCCAGTAGGGGTGTGCAGGAGGCAGCTGATTGATTTTTCTCTCTCATTGATGTTTCTAACCCTCTCTCCCTCTTCCTCTCTGGAAAAAATCAATTATATTTTAAAAAAATTGTAATAGTTATTAAACAGTAAGGTATCTAACCACTCTAATATGATTTTCTGTTTTCCCAGGTCAGGTGGCAAAAGTTTAATGAGCAATTAATTTTTTGCTGAATCAAATATGTCTTATTTTTTACTCCATGGTTTTGGGTAGCATTGATTCAGATCAAATACTAGAGTTTTTCTTCAGTATTTTACTTTTAAGGAATAAAACCTGCCTTAGGAATTATCTCCAGGTTCTCCAAATCCTATATTATACCTAACTTCACTCCCTTGCTAATTACTATTCATAAAATCCACAAACCTTAGAGCTAAATTTTATTTTAGAAATCATTTAGTACCTCATTTTACTCAAGTGTCAGACAATAGGGTTGTGATAATAAGGTATGCTAAACTGGGTGCTTAAACAACAACATTCATTCTCAAGGCATCAGTCATTGGATTAAGGGCTCTTCTTAGTCCAGTATGACCTCATTTTTTATTTTATTTTTTATAGTCAGGTCTTTATTTAAAGATGTGATCAGCCAACTTAACCTTTCCCATGAACAGAGAGCAGAACTTTTCAGGCTTCATAGGCTTTTGGTTTGGTGCTGCCTTCGTGGGAGCCTTCGTAGCAGCCACTGCTGTCTTTTTAGATACTTACTTAGTCTTTTTTGCTTCCTTGGCAGCCCTGATAGCTTGTTCTTGTTGAGACTTCCTAACTTCAAGTTTATGATTCTTCTTGGCCATTATATCAGCAAGAGATGCCCTGGTCATGACCCTCAGGAATTTGACCACATGGCAGGGTCTTTTCTTTCGAATTTCTTCCACTGTCCCTTTTTGTGTGTTCTTTAGAGGACAGTCTAATTTTATCTGCAAAGACTCCTCTTGGAAAAGAATGCACACTTGCATTTTGCATTAAGAAATTGTTTCAGGTGGGCATGGCTCAGTGGTTGACCATTGATTGACCTATGAACCAGGATATTACTGTTCAATTCCTGGTCAGGGCACATGCTAGGGTTGGGGGATTGATCCTCAGTGAGGGGGCATGCAGAGGACGGCCAACTGGTGATTCATCATTGATGTTTCTGTCTCTCCCTTCCCCTCTGAAATCAATATATATATATGAAGAAATCGGAAAACCTTCCCATCAGTCCTGGTGCACTCAGTACCTCCTGTGTCTGAGATAGATGTACCCACTGAAACTGCATAGCTTGACCATCATGGCTGCAGCTGCCAGCAAGGAACAAAGATGGTGAAGAGAACCAGCATGACCTCCCCTTAACGGACGATACCTGCAAAACCTCTGTTTCTAAGTAAGGTTACATGCATAGGTACCAGGGTTTAGAGCTTGAACATGTCTTTTTGAGGGACACAAGTATACCTTCTACAGCATGCAACCCTACTACGATGAATATGACACTGCTGGGAGTCGTTAGGCACATGCCTTTCTGTGGGCTTTGGGAGTGAGGTGAAAGAGGCCTACAAGGAATCAGCACTTACACAAACCATTTTTTAAAAATATATATTTTTATTGATTTCAGAGAGGAAGGGAGAGAAGGAGAGAGAAACATCAAGGATGAGAGAGAGAACCATTAATCGGCTGCCTCCAATGGGGATCGAGGCATGTGCTCTTGACCAGAATCGAACCCAGGACCCTTCAGTCCACAGGATGAGACTCTACTCACTGAGCCTAACCAGCCAGGGCCACAAATCATTCTTGTCCTTGCAAAGCTTATCATCTCATGGAAAAACATGATAAACAAGTCAACCAATAGGTTTCATTAGGAAAAATGAATATGTTTACGGAATGGTTTACATAGTGTGGTTAGAGGAGGCCTTGGAGGATATGACATTTAATCTGGGTCTTATAGGATGACAATGGGACAGATAAGGAGAAGAATCTTCTAGGTGGAGGGCACAGCAGAAACAGAGAACTCAACACTTTTTTGGGACTGAAGGAACAAAGAGGGGAGACGATAGAAGATGAGATCAAAGATGTAGGCAAGAGCCATACCTGATGGGCAATGAGTGGCTGACAAACATTTTCACAGAAACCCTGCAGCTAAGAAATAGGTACAAATGTGCACAGATATGCAACTGGATGGTAAAGAGCAGATAGAAGCACATTTTCAGTCATATTTTGGAGGGAGTACCTTAGGATCCTAATACACAGTGTGTGGGAGGGTGAAAGAATTCAGGATGATGCTCAGCATTTTGAACAGTTGGGTCAAGGGCAGTGAAATGGTGAAGCCTAGGGGAAGAAAGATTTTGTTGGAGTTGGGGGCTGTAAACAGTTCAGTGTTTGACATGCTCAATTTTAGACAAGTGGATATGCCACCTAGTGAATATGTTTCTGAAGCTCAGAGACAAGGTCTGTCTGATGATATAAATGTAGGTATTGGTGACTATGTGAATACAGGGTGTCCCAAAAATGTGTACACCCACTTTGAATAATTATAAAGGTAGGGTTTATTATATTACATTTCATTAAAAATATTTTTATTGATTTCGGGAAGAAAGAGGGAGAGGGATAGAAACATCAATGATGAGAGAGAATCATTTGTCGGCTGCCTCCGGCACACCCCCCACTGGGGATTGAGCTTGCAACCTGGGCATGTCCCCTGACAGAGAATCGAACTGTGATCTCCTGATTCATAGGTCGACACAACCACTGAGCCATGCCGGCTGGGCAAAATACATTTCATTTTCAAAATTGAGCTCTCAATTGTTAAAGTGTGAACATATTTTTTGGGGGACAGCCAGTAGATAAATTTAAAGCCATGGAAATGGGTGAAGTTAGAAGGAAGGGAGTAGAGGAAAGAAAATGGGGTAAGCCTCAAGAAACTGAAAACAAACCACTAAGCACATTAGTTACCATTATTTTGTGCATAGTATAGTGCAGAGCAAGGCATGGTTAGTGAAGACTTGGAATCCCAGCGCCCAGCATGTGAATTCTAGCCCTGATGTGTCCTAGCCCTGGACTACAGTAAGTCATTTAACCTCTCTGAGCTTCTGTTTCTGCAGCTGTAAAATGGAAACAATACCCACTATTTCCCAGGGCCTCAGTAAGTGTTGTTTCCTATCTCTTTCCTCCTGGCATGTGGTTCTGGGCTGCTGCAATGGGAAAGAGAAGAGAGGACAAAAGAAAAAAAAATTAGAGCTTTGCTTAAAGCCATCCAAACAGAAATCGCATTGCATGGGTATTTAATTTAATACCTAACTCCTCTGTTGAGGGAATGTATGTTCCTTTATCCCTCGGTTGATGTGAATTGGGAGAGCCCAATCTGTCTGTTGCCTTCTAAGTCAGTCTCATTTTCTGTGCGTGGGTATGCTTACTGGGATTCTGTTTAACGATATTTATTTCTCATTCTAAAAAGCTTCTAAATGCCATTGAGTATCTTCATCTGGGGCCCAACTGTGGAAACAGCCATCCAAAGCAATTCTGACTATTTCTGGACTTTAGCTTTAATCACCTCAGTACCTGACGGAGCCATGAGGTTTTGTATGTTTATTTAAAAGCCACCAGTACAATAGATCGCTGTTACTATTCCTGTTTGGCCGGTCACAGTTGAGTTCACACTGGAGAGTAAGCTCCCACCGTAACTGCATCCTGGCTCCCCACTGAATCAGAAGGCGGTGGAAGGAGGTGGGAATCTGCTGATTCTTAAGCAGATTAGAATTTGAGAGCATTTCAGTGTGCTGAAAAGCAAGTTGTTATTCTTATTATATCACTAAATGATACTTTATTCAATCACCCATTATCGCTAACTGAAGCTGACAGAGCATGTTCCTCGTGAAGTATGTCTTAGGAATTGCCTCTGCTCTTTCACCTCTAAGAGTCTTTCAACCATGAGCATCCAACATTTTTTGAGCTGTGAAAAATTGGGCACAAATTAAATATCAAGGAATAGTAAAATATAGCCATAACATAGGAATAAATCACATTTTCAACCGAAAAATCCAGTTTATATTTTAAAAAATATTATTAATATTTTAATCTTTATTCAGTTTATTAATTACATTGTTCTCCCATTTTTCTCCCTTTGGCTCCCCTCCACCCAGTATCCATCCCACCCTCCACCCTCACCTCCCCCCTCACCTCCCCCCTCCACTGTCCTCTCCCATAGGTGCATGATTTTTGTCCAGTCTCTTGCTACACCTCCTACACCCCTTTTCTCCCCAAGAATTGTCAGTCCATTCCCTCTCTATGCCCATGATTCTGTTATATTCACCAGTTTATCTTGTTCATCAGATTTTTAATTCATTTGATTTTTATATTCATTTGTTGATAGATGTATATTTGTTGTTCATAATTTTTATTTTTACTGTTTTCTTCTTCCTCGTCTTAAAGAATATCTTTCAGCATTTCATATAATATTGGTTTGGCAGTGATGAACTCCTTTAGCTTTTTATCTTCGAAGCACCTTATCTGACCTTCAATTCTGAATGATAGCTTTGCTGGATAGAGTAATCTTGGTTGTAGATTCTTGCTATTCATTACTTTGAATATTTCTTGCCACTCCCATCTGGCCTGCATCGTTTCTGTTGAGAAATATGCTGACAATTGTATGGATGCTCCCTTATAGGTAACTAACTCTTTTTCTCTTGCTGCTTTTAATATTCTCTCTTTGTCTTTTGCTCTTGGCATTTTAATTAAGATGTGTCTTGATTAGGTCCTCTTTGATTCCTATAGTTTGGGGTTCTGTGCGCTTCTTGGACTCCTAAGTCAATTTCTTTCACCAGGTTGGGGAAGTTTTTGATCACTATTTCTTCAAATAGGTTTTCATTATCTTGCTCTCTCTTTTTCTAGCACCCCTATATTTTGGATGTTGGTGTGCTTGAGGTTGTCCCAGAGGCCCCTTACACTATCTTCAATTTTTTTGATTCTTTTTGCTTCTTGCTTTTCCGGCTGAGTGGATTTTGCCTCTTTGTATTTCAAATCTTTGACTTGGTTCTTGTGGTCCTCTAGATTTCTTTTAGGTCTTTGCATAATATTTTTTATTTCAGTCAGTGTATGCTTAATTTCTAGTTGGTCCTTTTTCATATCCTCGAGGGTCTCGTTCATATCCTCATAGATCTCGTTCATTTCCTTATAGGTCTTGTTCATTTCTTTGTAGGTCTCATTAAGTTCATCAACCTTTTCTAGGAGCCTCTTGAAAAACCTTATAACCATGGTTCTGAACTCTATGTCCAGTCGTTTTTTTCCCTCCATTTCTTTCACATCTGATTTCTCTCCATGTCTCTGTATGGTGGCTGCTTTCCTGAGTTGCTCGATTAGCTTTGTGTGGAAGATGTCCTCTAAGGGACAGTGGCTCAGCCTCCCCAGTTACCTGAGGTGGATACTCTTGCTGCAGCCCTTTGTGGGTTGCACAGTCTTGTTGAAGTTAAGCCTAGATTATTATTGTTAGCACTAGGAGGGTTTGATCTCCAGGCCAATTGTCTGTGGGGGTCAACTGTGCTCAGGTTGGATGGGCGGAGTCTCTGGGCTGAGCAGGCAGCGTCAGCTCTGCCCTATGTGGCACCTGGGTCTCTGTGCCAGGTGGTAATGGCTGCACGCACCTCTGAGAGAAAGCTGCTGCCGAGCTCTACCCGCTGCCGGACAATTCAGCTCCTCCCCAAATGAATCTGCATCCCCAAAGTCTCACCCAGGGTTGTAAAACAATGCAGTCCGGTGGTTTCCCAAGCGATAGAGCAAGTCATGAGTCCTCTCTGCATGCTCACACACTTCTTTTCCCATGTTTACCCGCCCTTTCCACAAGCTTGCCCTCTCCACAAGCTCGCAGACCTTTGCAGTGCCCGAGTTTCAGTGTGGGTTCCCTGGACTTTGCCCAGAACTGGGGAATCAGTGCAGTGGGACTCCTTTGCCTCCCTCCCGTTTGAGAAAGCCAGCCGGGTTTGCAACCGCCCACCTTTTCCACTTGCGTGTGCGCACAGCTCCAAACCTCTGACTCCGCGCATATCTTCAACGCTGTCCTCCACCACTCCTCTGAGTCACAGTGTCCTATCTTTACTTTTATTTGTGGAATTTTCACTCAGCCAGCTTTCTGGTGATTCTGGATGATGTTTGTTTTGTCGTTAAGTTGTAGTTTTTAAATTGTTGTGTATGGCAGCAAGATAGGTGTTTACCTATGCCTCAATCTTGGTTCCTCCAAATCCAGCTTATTTAAAGAAATATATTTATTGATTTCTGAGAGGAAGAGAGAGAGAAACATCAGTGGTGGGAGAGAATAATTGATTGGTTGCCCTCTATATGCCTCCCCCACTGGGAGGGTTAAGCCTGCAACCTAGGCATGTTTCCTGTGCAGGAATCAAACCGTGACTTTCTGGTTCATAGGTGGATACTCAACCACTGAGTCATGCTTGCTGGGCAAACTAGGTTTTTTTGTTTGTTACTTTGTTTTTAACCAGCTTATTTTTTAGTCTTTTTCATAAAATATTTTTTGAAAAGTGAGTTACCCATTGAAGTTTTGTTCTGTAAAAGCTGAAGGTGTGTGTGTGTGTGTGTGTTTCATTAGGTTTTCTAGAGCAGCGGTCACCAACCAGGGGTCCACGAGGTCTGAAAGGTTGGTACCGCTATTTAGAGGACAGGCAATCCTGCCTCCTTTGAGAGGCACAAATGGTCCTTGCCGACTCCCTGTCACTGTCGGGGAATTGTCCTCTGCAGCCACAGTGTGGACTGCACAGCCCCAGGGGTGCCATTCACAGAGCAGTAATCATGGAGGGACACTTCCTGGCAGATGTCAGCAAAGTGTGTTGGGTGTCATTTTCCCATCACACGAATGCTTTGTAGGGTCAGCAGTGGAGCTGCTCCACAGGCTTCTAACATGTGAGTCTCGGAAGCGATTTTCCTTCAAGGATCACCTTGGTCTCAGTGAAAGCAGGAACTCATAAAAACGTCTATATTGGGTTTGGCATGTTCTGGGTGTATGTGGGGGAATGGGACTTGGCTCAAATCCCTGATCTGTGTATGCGTACCTTCGTTGTGACTTCTTGGAATTTTTGACCTTCTTCTCATAGTCTCCTAAAATCAGTTTCTCTGTCCAAGTGAGCTGCTCAGCTGGCCCCAGGCTAGCCAGTTCCATATCCTTGTACCTGTCCCCATTTTGTTTAAGGAAGTCTAGTTACTTAAGATTTTACAAGTTCAGAAATGTCATGGGAAGTCTAAGGAGTTACAATTCTACACTGTCACTGTAACCATTTGGCACAGCACTGGTTTCCTCACTTCTTGAGTCCACATGTCTCTCAAAGGTCCACGGTCCTGACCTTTGACCCTCTTCTCTGGTTTCAGACCAAGACTTTCCCTCAAAGTTCACTTGTATCAGGCCTATCTTGGCTAGTCTATCTTAAAATTTTGGTGAATAAAAATATTTAAAAAATAAATGTATTTTAAATTGTGTTTTAATTCATTTTGAATAAGTATTATATTCATATGGTTTCCCTCTTCAGTGACAATGTAATTCATTTCTTATGTATCCTCCCAGAGGTATTTTGTCTACAAGCAAATTAATTCATATTCATCTTCTCCCCTTTTTATATAATCAGTAGCTTACCATACACGGGGCTCTGAACTTAGCCCTTTTCACTTAATTTTACAGTGAGGATTTTCACCTCGTTTCTGTCATGGATGAAAGGGGAAGGAGAAGCCCTCACCAAGGAAAGCATCCATGTTGTGTGCGGACACCAGGGGTCGCTGGTGAGCACACTGTGCCTCAGGGCAGGGAGGGAGGTGCAGGGACTCAGATATAACCAAGAGGGCTGGGCTGGTTTCTTCAAAGGTTCCTGGAAGGTGGGACTCGGCTGGGATCTTAGAATGGGGAGACACGCCTTTTGTGGCCTTCCTCCCATGGCCAAGTGACAGAGCCAGCCGGAATGAAGACCTCTGATCTTCCCAAGGAGCAGGCCAGCTCTTACCTTCAGGAGGTTCAGACTCATGCACTCTCTGGGTTTGGACACTTTAAATATTTTAGGGTTTCAAATCCTCCATTTCCACGCTTGGAACATAAAGGGGTGAAGACATGAAGTATTTCTGGGACAAATGGTTAGTGTAAACACGGGCACCAGGAGCTGCTTCTGGAAATTTCCACTTTTCTCCTGAGGGTCAGTAACCCAAAGAATCTCCAAAAAATCAATTTCTCAGGCCCAGGATTGCTGGGCAGCTAGTTCCACCCATAATTTCTTCAAAGGATGTTAAACCTCTGAGGTCAGAGCCACAGAGATGATCATTCCAGTAGAAGGAGGCAGCTTCCTTTGCTTCTTTCCTGCTGAAAAGTTCTGAGGCCCAGCCTGCTTTCTGTACATGTGGGCATGCGTGTGTGTGCGTGTGTGTGTGTGTGTGTGTGTGCGCGCGCGCTTTGCAGAAGGGCTTTTTCTGAGGTAAAGCGAAGTTCATGAGCCGAGACAGAGCTGAGCTGTCCAAATTGGTTTCAGCTGACAGCCTTTGTTAGTGGCGGGCACACTCCTGCTATATGTCTTGTTATTTTTTTCATTTTCTCTCTGAATCCATTTCTTGAGCTTGGGACCTCAAAAATAACAAGCTTTTAAATGACTGAGTATGCTCTCAGGCTCCATGGAGCCTGGCATCCCCCTTCTGTTCTGAGCAGTACTCTGGGTCCTCATTTTCCAAGTCCGATAGAACAATGGTGGGAGCCTTGGGAGGAGGGAAATGAAGGGCAAGAAAGGTGAGGTGAAAGAGTGGATCAGAGACATGGAAAATGCTCACCAAAGGCGGCAATTTTCTAGAGCATTCTTTAGCAATCTTAAGATTGCACTTCAGTTTGGATTGCTGAGCAAATGCTTTTGGAAATGGGCGCCTCTTGGGCTCTGGCTCACAGTCTCCTGAACCATGGCAAGGCACCGATAGGAAGCTGTGGGCATGTCCTGAGATGTGGCCTAACAGGTCTGCCTCTAGACAGAACCAGAGTCGGAGTAAAGTGCAGCCCAGGTGAATGGACACTGGGAGAACTGCAAGTCCAAGGTCACAGTGATCAGTGGGGCCTTGGGGGCAATGTGGGGGATGGGTCACTAAGGATGACATGGGGCTGGGAAATATATGGATGGCAGTGGGAAACTGACTGACATCTGGGCTGGTCCTGCCAGGCTGCTGGCCTGCCTTTTGAGACCAGAACAAGAGGGGTGACCTGCAGCTGACCAGGCAGATAATAGAGCCACCTGGGCAGTGCTGAGGAGGGTGCAGGTGCTGAGGGAGGCAGGAATGTTAGAATGTTCTCTTTGCTCGAGAGAACCAGAGATACTTCCTTAAGGCAAGGAGGGCTGGGTGTTTTCGAGAGGCTCAGGATGGCTGTTGTTGGCAGTAGGCATGCTGCTACCGAACTGGCCTCCCTGGTACCAGTGGGATGGTCACATCCCATAATGGCAGACACAGTGGATAGAGCTAATCCAACTGGCAGGGGAAAGTCAACATGGTTTATAATGATAGAGACTCTATAGCTTAAGACTTGACCTCAAGAAGGCTCTCCTCCTCCTGTAGCCTCTCCTCCAGCCCAGAGCACCAACCAGCAGCCCCGACTTGCACTCCCACTCCCACTAAGTCCTGCTCTGTGGGAACACTCCTCCCCTGTGAGAAACCCTCTCCACCCTCACACCACTGTCTGGGTTCAGGCCCCATTCGTACTTGCTCAGGTTATGCCAGGAGCCTTCTGACTTCCTCCCTCTATCTAAACTGGTCACACTGGTCTTTCTCAACTCAAGGCTGCTCATGCCACTTCTCTGCATATACTTTCAGTGGCTTTCCACTGCCCTCAGAGCAAAGCTGCCCCACCCCCCTCCCGGGTGTGCATGCCAGCGGGTGACTGAGCTGGCCTTGCCCGCCGTCCTCCGTCTCTGCACTCCTGCTATCCAGACCTGCCAGGCTGCTGCTGGCCCGTCCCTTCATCCTGATTCTCAGCCTCAGTGCCTCTTCCACTTGGTCTTGTTGTTTGGTCAACATTTGGTCCCCTTTCAAGTCTCAGCACTAGCAACATCTCCGTGACTCTTTTTTTGAGGCTCTCAGAGAGAACCACTTCCCTCTGTGCTCCCACTGTACCCAAGTCATCTCCCTATCACAGTAAATCTGTTGTGTCCCAAGGTACCAGCTTCAGGTACAAAACCTCACAGTTCCTTCCCTGGTTCATAGCTGTGCCTTTCCCCTGTGCCCTACAAGGTGGAAGGGGCCAGGGAGCACCCTGAAACCTCTTATAGGAACACTGATCCCATTCACGAAGGCTCCACCCCTAGGACTTAAGCACCTCCCAAAGACCCATCTCCAAATACCACCATCTCTGGGGGTTGGATTTTAACATGACTTTTGGGGGGATCCATTCAGAACATAGCAAGTATTGTAATCAAATGGTGAGATTCTGTTCCTTTCCCTGTGCATGCAGCCTAGCCCCAAACATCCCAAGGTAGCAAGCCGTTCTGGCTTCAGAGAGAGCTGTGGCCTTAAGGGTTGGGCATGCTGTACTCTGAGGGGGCTGCCCACACAGCCCCAGGACAAGGCAAGCATCGCACCATTTATCACAGAAATTGATTTTTCTCCAGCATGTATTACCAAGATATATCCATCTTACTTTGAACTTGGAATATGCCGCAGCACAAAAATCACAATAAGCATTCAGCAGCAAGGTCAGCCAAAGGTATTGATGCTCAGAGACGTAAGTTGTTTCATTCTGATCTCAGCGAGAATCACGAATGGCTCTGCAGTTTGCACAAAACTCCCTCCAGCCATCTCAGCCTTGACTTGCATGTCTTAAGAGCCAGAGTCAAGCCCTACCAGCTCACAAACCTTCTATTGGCCATTAGTCAGATTACTACACTTGGTGGAGGCCCTTAGAGATGTGGGCTGTAGCATAGCACTCATTCCCACTTGCAGTACTTGCACACTCACTCGTAAAGACCTGTTTTTGAGCCCATGTTCACACATGGGTCTTCCCTCTGAGCTGAGCTTCCCAAGGGACTGTGTCTTATGAGCACTGCTGTCCACACCCCTAGCACAGTTTGCAGCTCACAGCTCATGGTCAGGGCACACTCACTGGTGAGCGAATGAAGATTCGCAAAGCAGAGTTTGTAATCTATGTGCTATCGAGATTTAATAATCCCATAAAAATTACAACAAGATTGAGTTTCTCAGACATCTGCATAGTGGCTTTTTCATTTCTTTCCTGTTATCTTTTCATGTCCAGCCCTTGTATTAGACAATCTCCATTACATTAACCTGCTCAATCTGGCTTTGGACCCAGACATAGCCCTTGATAAACAGAGCTGTGGTTGGAGAGAAGAAGAAAATATGTTTCCTTGAACTGGTATATAAAATCTAGAATTTAGTATCTTTGAGGCTGTGTGGGATGCTAAGGAGGTGGATCATGCTGCCTATTTGGGGCATCAGACTTCTCTGATCAGATTACTAACGAGGGTAGCAGGACATCCTGATAGCGGCCCTTCCTTTGTTACGTGGGTGTTGTGTCTGGAGGTGGGTGGGGTCACCAGGGAGTTATTGTGTGACTTGGGCCTGTAAAAAGTTGTGTGCCACCCGGCCGGCATGGCTCAGTGGTTGAGTGTCGACCTATGAACCAGGAGGTCAGGGTTCAATTCTGGTCAAGGGCACGTGCCTGGGTTGTGGGCTCAATCCCAAGTGGAGGGCGTGCAGGAGGCAGCTGATCAATGATTCCCTCTCATCATTGATGTTTCTATCTCTCTTTCCTTCTCCTTCTCTGAAATCAATTAAAAAATTTTGGGGAAAAAAATTTGTATGCCATTCCCTATCAATTTGGGTTAGAAATTAGCTGGGACATTGCTTGGTTCACATGGTGTGGGGCACAATGAGGTCAAAATAACCTTCCAAGATCCTACTTACTGAATGGTTCCTGATTTCCTTTACGTTATCCTCTGACTTGGCATGGCTACCAGGGGAAGAGGTTCTTGTGGCTGAAAAGCAAACAGGTGCCCTTTCGCAGCAGGCTTTATCAGTCCAGAGAAGGCACCGCATCTGACGTTCGCCTGGAAAAGTAGTTTCCTATTGTTTAATCTTTATGTTCCTTTGATTATTGAGAGCAATATTTGCAGACAACAGTGTTCCACTTTGCTATATTGAATAATTCAAGTTTATTATTAACCAGCTTGATAGAAACCAGACACTCAAACATTACACTGGTTAAAATCATATGAATTTCAAGACCCTTATAGGGCAAACTGTGGAACATTTTAAAAATTCTTGAGCAACGTGTGTGTAAATGGAATGATAAACTTCCCCAGCTGTTATGGAAATGCAGTGATTTGTATTAATAATCTGCCTGCATGCAGACTCCTGAATGAGCTCTGTGTTTTTACTTATATCTTTCCTTGTGTATCGGGAGATTGTCCCAAATATCCATTAGGCAGCCTTAAGCCTAGGGAACATGGATCTCATTTTTACCCACAACAAAATCCTAGATGTGTTGACAATGAGGGATTAGAGGGAGAAAAATTAAAGTTGGAAAGGAGAGGGAAGATGGAAGAGAGCTCTAAGGAAGACCTTTCAGCCCGATACCTCTGGGTCCCTTCAAACTTGCTGTGGTTTCTCTTGATCTTTGGCAGCACTCTCACTAAAACAGGTTTGTTTTTTTTAATAGACTGCTCTTTTGTGTGCTGCTGATTTAAAGGGCCAGGAGGAGCAGGAAAGCTGAGCAGGTGCTTAGTCAGAAGAGGGGAGCCGGGCAGCAAGGGATCTGGGTAACAAAGAGGCTGTCTAAAGCCAAAAGCACTGGTTTTGCCGGAAATGAAGGCCTGCTTTTGTAGTATGTGCACTGGGCCCTGTGCTGTTGCTGCCACGCCCCACGGAGGAGGCTGAGCTCTCAGAGCAGCCGATTCTGCAGGCTCTTACCTAAATCACAGCCTGCACCAGCCAGTTCCTCTGCAGGGGCTCTCAGGGGCTCTCAAATGCCTTCCCGAGAGGCATTTGCATTTTAACTGGGAACACTTTAAGAGAAATAGAATTCTTACTATTATTTTGTAAATATTGTTTTGTAAGTATAACATACATACAGAAAAGTGTCCAAGTTTCAAGTATACGCCTGGAATTTTGACCAATGTCAAACCCAGATCAAGACTAACAGCACCTTGTGCCCATCTGTTGTCAAAAGTAATGGCTTTTCTGATTTGTATAAATACTGGTTAGTTTTCTGTGTGTTCAATGGCTTTGTAAGGTATATACTTAAAAAAATCTGGGTTTTTTTTTGCTCAACATTATGTCTGTTAGAGTAATCAATGTTGTTGCTAGCAGCAGTGTTTATTCTTTTTTATTGTTGTACAGTATTCCATTCAAAACCCCTCTCAATTTACCCATTCTATTATTGAACATTTGGGTATTCTTAAACATGTTCTTTCATCTATATATGAGCATTTCTTTTGGGTATATATCTAGGAGTGGAATTTCTGGGTCATAGGGTGTGCATATGTTGCTGGGAGCAACCCCTTTGAGCAGTTTTAACACAAACAGGGCCCCTGGCCTCAGATATGGACAAATTCCAAAGTAGTTCCACCAATTTACATTCCTACCAGCAGTATGAGTACCAGCAATTCCATACCTCATCAAAATGTGCATTGTCAAATTTTTAATATTTGTTAGTTTTAATTTAGCCATTCCGATGGGTGGGTGATGGTGTTTTCTTATGGTTTTAATTTGCATTTCCAAGTGACTTGAGCATCTTTTCATAGATTATTGGCCATTTGGGTATGATCTTCTGTATAGTGCCTATTCAATTGAGAATAGATGTCTATTTATCCATATATCACATATGTATATTATAGATTGATACACAGAATTTTTAAAAGCATAATTGTGCCCTGACCGGTTTGGCTCAGTGGATAGAGCGTCGGCTTGAGGACTCAAGGGTCCCAAGTTTGATTTCAGTCAAGGGCATGTACCTTGGTTGTGGGCACATCTCCAGTAGGGGGTACGCAGGAGGCAGGTGACTGATGTTTCTCTCATTGATGTTTCTAACCCTCTCTCCCTCTCCCTTCCTCTCTGTACAAAATCAATAAAATATATTTTTAAAAAAGCATAATTGGGATTATGTACAGCATAATTTTGCTTTTCTTCTCAATGATGGGAGTGACTGTCTCCCATTTATCAAAACAATATATGAGCCACCTGGACATCCTTACCATAGCCCTAAAAACTATGGGCTATGTCATACACACTATGGGTACATGTCATACATGGATTATCTGTACACAAAGGCAATATACCCCTCCAGTGATTTCAGAAACATTTGACTATTTCTCCCATCATTGTTTTCCTGGGTAGTGGAGTGTTTTTAATTTTAATGAGGTGACTCTTGATGACAGGCCTGGGTGGGGTGGGAGGGCAAACAGCACTACTATCCCGAGTCTCACTGGACTGTAGGAACAAAGTATCTATGTGAAGAGGTTCATTGGCTAATCAGATGTTGTTAAAGATCTAGATGCAGCCAGTTTGCCCACCTTAAGGCAATGCATCTGAGTTCGGCCCGTGGCCTGCACGTAAGCTGGTCATGTGGGCTCTGGGATGACAGTGAGCGTTGGATTCAATGCTTTTTGTCTCTGAAAGGCCCAGAGGGCCCTCCATTGGCTGGGTGGTATTCTGCTTGGGCAGTAGCTTTGCAGAGCGCACATCTCTGGGAGTACCTGACAGAGGTGGAGGTCTGGTGGAGTGGTGTCTCCAGCCTCGTGCTGTTGGGGGTTCCATCCGGAATGGTCCAGCCTCTGCCTGTCCACCGGGTCAGTAGAGTGTAAGTTGGCAGCAGGGTGTAAGTTGAGAAGACAGCCTGGCATGAATGCAGAGATGTGCTAAGCTGAGAGTTTCGCGCTACATGTCACTGGAGGCTGTGGCCGAGGTCTCTCCTGTGGTAACGGAACCTCCTTCCTCTTACCCCCTGTCACCCCTGGCCAGTGAGAAGACACTGTCCTGCCTCAGCAGTGTGGGGCCGGGACCCACAGTGGAGCTCAAGGGGGGGCTCTGTGCCCTGTGGAAACATCTTATGTGCTGGGCTCAGAGCTTCGGGTGTCTGGGAGAGGGCTCTGTAGCTGCTATGTGCACTCGCACCCTGGGCTCTTGTCAGCAGGTGCAATAGGTGTGGGGAAGTGCACAATTCTAGAATTTCTAACAATTCCCAAGTGAGGCTAATGTTGCTGGATCTGGGACTATAGGCTGAGAGGTGAGGGGCTAGAGCAGAGGGTCTCAATGTGTGGGTCAGCAGCAGCAGCACCCTGGGGGGGGGGCTTTCTTAAAATGCAAACTCTTGGGCTGAACCCCAGATGTATTGCCACAGGAACTGTGGAGGTGACCCCTTGCCCCCAGCAATCTGTGTTCTAACAAGCCCTCCAGGTGATTCTAATGTTTGAGAACCACGGTGTTAGGGCATAGGCCCACTTTTTAACCTGATGCCACCAATGTGCCATTTTCTCTGGAATAACAGGGGAACTTTTAGAATATTCCAGTGTCTGTGTAACGGCCAAGTGTGAAGGGAAAGTTCCTTGTGCGGATCACATCTAACTCCTCCTGACACCAGCTGCCCACACCTGCCACTCCCATTTGGCTAACAGCTGTGACAAGAGAGGAGGCAGAAAGACTTTTATTTTATTCCAAAAGAAGTTCATGTTCACTTCTTAAACCTCACACGACAATGAATTTTGTTCCTGAAGAAGTGAAGGTTCCTCTGCTCTGACTCCCCCCATTTCCTGCGGGAAGTAACCGCTGCTTTCAATTTGACACAGAACATCAAACCTTTTTTAAAAAAAAAAATATATTTTTTAAAATTGATTTTTTTTTTTTTAGCCGAAACTGGTTTTGCTCAGTGGACAGAACGTCGGCCTGCGGACTGAAGGGTCCCAGGTTCAGTTCCCATCAAGGGCATGTACCTTGGTTGTGGGCACATCCCCAGTGGGAGGTGTGCAGGAGTCAGCTGATCGATGTTTCCGACTTGCTATCCCTCTCCCTTCCTCTCTGTAAAAAATTAATGAAATATATTTAAAATAAAATAAAATTGATATTTTTTAGAGAGAGAGAGGGAGAAAAAGAGGGAGATAGAACATCAATAGTGAGAATTATCTATCGACTGCCTCCTACATGCCCCCTATTGGGGATCTAGCCCACAACCAGGGCATGTGCCTTGACCAGGAATTGAACCTGGGACCTCTTGGTTCCTGGGTGGACACTCAACCGCTGAGCCACACCCGTGGGCTGCACTATATTTTTGTTTTTGCACAAGTAAAGCATTATACACAGACACACTATAGAGATTCCATTTTTAACTACAAAAATTATCCTGCCCTGCATCTTGTTCTCCAATTTGTCCATCGCATCTCACCATCTTCCACGGCAATGTGGAAGTTTCTGAAAACCTCAGGGCCACAGGGGAGCCAGCTCTGTGATCACCCATGTTGGTGTGGAGGTGCCCTGCCAGCGCTCTGCTCCCCGGTGGGTTCCTAGTGGGGAGCAGGGCATGCAGGCTCCCTGCCTTGGCTGGGCCACACTCTGTCTGATACACCAGCTCTCTCTGATGTTGCTGCAGAGAGGGATAGTTAGCATAGCCTGTCTCATCATCTGCTTCTCCTGCCTCTGTTCTTCTTTCTACCCCCTGCTTGTTGGGAAGGACAAACCTGTCTCCTTCCTGTTAATAGGGATAAGTCTGGGGTCATCCCCAGTGCATTCCACCCTATGAAAGGAGCCTGGTGATCTGATTGGCTCCTAGGAAAGGAAGTGCATCAGGTTCCAGCTGGCAGCAACCCTCTGGGCAGATTTAACCCAAACAGGTGGAATGCATTTTGTTGGATAGACGAGGGGAGGAGGCTCTAGGCTGAGCTTCCAGAGTGACTCCTGGAACAACTATGCAGAATTAGCTCACTGAGGATGCTGGGGGCTGCTGGGAAGTCAGGAAACCTGTCTCAGGCTCCCGGCCTCAGCCAGCATCCAAGCCAGCGCAGTGTGTGCCTGTGTTCTGTGAGTGGAAAAGCCACCGCACGGGGATCTGCAAGCCTCCTGTGGTGTCTGCTGGGTGGAAGCCAGGTAACGGGGAGCCTGAGATCTAAGGGGATTGGGAAAATGCCATCTTCTTTTCCAGCCTCTTCTGTGTACCTGGGGTGGGGTGGGAGTGGGGTTGTGGAATAGAGATGTAGGATACGATGTACACACAGAACAACCAAGGACTAGATAGAACGAAGATAAAACTATGCTGTTTAATATTCCCCTAGGACGGTGGTACTTCCACAGCTTTAGCATTTAAATTCTCCTAGACCCAGAGTGCTCTGGGGTTCAGAAGCTTCCCAGGCATTATGGGAAATGATGCATCCTTCATTTGTCCTCCACAAAATGCTCAGTGCCACATCTCCAGGCCAGATGGAGATACTAAGGGGACCTCAGAATAAAAGAGGGGAATTGCCGGATCTTGTGGGTTGTATGGTCTAATGGGGACTCGTAGAAGCCACCTAATGAGAACAGTCACTGTTAAGCAATGACGAGGTACAGTTTCGTGGTTGCTGTACACACATCATCTCATTCTTGCCTCATAATAGCCTGATAGGTGGGGGTGATTTATCTTTTTGACAGACGAGCCACCCGAATTTTAAAGGGGTCACAGCTTCCACACGGCAAGGCTGGGATTCGAACCCAGAACTGGTTCCAGTCAAAGTTAATGCTTTTTTCATCTTATCTCACTGATTTCCGTAACCACAGAAGTGTTGGAACACAAGCACACATTCAGGCTAATGGCATTTTTACAGATTTAAACCAGGGATCGGAAGTTGTGGTCTCTGGGTCAAGTGGAGTCTGCCCCTGGTGTTTTGTAAGCACAGCGCTATTAGCGCCGAGCCAGGCCTGCTGGTTTACATGTTGTCTACAGGCATGTGCCACCGCAGCAGCGCCTGAAAAGCAGGAAATATTTACTCTCCGGCCTTGTACCCAGTGTGCTCTGATTTAAACAATCCCAAGCAGATTCCTTTTCATCTCTTCTCTTTCAAATAAGAGCACAACAAGCCACGTGTCTGAGGATTTAATGTCTGGTGGTGCCTCTGAGGGAGCTCTCCCCAGCACACTCAGTTCCGTGAAGAGGGAAGTCCGCGGGGACGAGCACATAAGGAAATGTGTGCTGGATTTCTGGCCCCACCACTTACTAGTTCTATGGACTTTGAGAAATGGCTTAATCTGTGGGTTCCCGTTTATTCATGCATTAATTCAAAACCATTTACTGAGTACCTACTGTGTGCCAGTTATTATTCTACATGTTGGGGACAAAGCAGTGAACTAAACACAAAAATCCCCAGTGCAGTTGGCATTCCACCAGGTGGAGGCAGACACTAAAAAAAGAACGAAAAACGTATAACACGAAGATGACAATCAGTGTCACGAAGGAAAATAAAGCAAGAAAGAGGGGCAGGACATTTCAGGGCAGGCAGAGAGGTTGTAGACAGGCTGTTGGGTGGTCAGAGAAGCCCTCAATGTGAAGGTTTGCTATTTGAGTCAAGACCAAAAGGAGGATGAGTGAAATCTCTAAGAAAGAAGAATCAGGTGAGGTGAGATTTGAAAGAGCAGGGCCTGAGGCAGAAGTGTGTCCAGCATGTGGAAGGAAGAGCAAGGAGGCCAGAGGGGCTGGAGAAGAATGAACAAAGGGGTGCATCAGGAGAGGAGGCCTGTGTGATGGGGAGGGGGAACCCTCCCATCTGAGGTCTTATGAGTTACTGTAAAGACGTTGGCTTTCACTTTTAATGTGATGGGAAACCGGTGCAGAGCTTTTGAGGCAAGAAAGACATAACCTGATTTAGGTTTCCAATGCAGGGATGGGGAACATCTGGCCCACGGGCTGTGTAAGACCTGTGAAGTCATTTGGTCTGGCCCTGCCAAGACACTGAGGGCGTCAATGAAATGTTTGACTAAATACAGCAGGCTAATTGTTAAGTTGATAATTTTGTGTGGCTCTCAAACGATATTATAAATAAGCAAATGGCCCTTGGCAGAGAAGAGGTTCCCCGCCCCGCCTTTAAATGATCCACTTGGGTACTTAGTTGGGAAGAGACTGGAGGAGAGGAGCCTACCGCAGTGAAGCAGATCAGAGATAACAGGGTTTTAGGTCGGGGCGGCTGGGGTGAGTTGGCAAGATGTGGTTTGACTCTGGAAATATTTGGAAGGTAAATCCAACAGGATTTCTTGATAGACTAGATGTGGGACATGACAAAAATCAAAGTTTATGGAATACACACCTAGAAGGATGGAGTTGCTCGTAGCTGTGATGGAGAGACAGCAGGTAGGGCAGCTGTTCAGGAAAGAGTGGGGTTTGGTTTTGGATGTGCTGAGTTTGAGATGGCCATTAGTCATGTGGGGAAGCAACAAGGCAATTGAATAGATGAAGTACTTGGGATCATGTTATGGAGGGGATGCTGTCCAGAGTGTGACCATAGGAGTGAGTGGCTGAGGCAGAGTGGGGGGTAAGATTGTAAGCCCCTGAAAGGACAGAATATTGGCAAGATCATCCATGTGGATATTAAAATCACAAAGGATTTTACTGTTGGAGAGAGTGGCAGTGAGCCAAGAGTAAAACTCTTAGAGCCGTGGTTGGCAAACTGTGGCTCGCAAGCCACATGCAGCTCTTTGGCCCCTGGAGTGTGGCTCTTCCACAAAATACCATGGCTCGGGTGAGCCTATTTTGAAGAAGTGGTGTTAGAAGAAATTTAAGTTTAAAGAATTTGGCTCTCAAAAGAAATTTCAATCGTTGTACTGTTGATATTTGGCTCTGTTGACGAATGAGTTTGCTGACCACTATCTTAGAGGAATGAGGGGAGTAATGATGGGAACGAGGGCAATAAATGACTGAACAGGTCGGGGAATGGTGCAATGACCTCAGGTACAAAGCCCAGAGGTGCAAGATAAGGAAGAAGAAAGGTGTAGAAATGACAGCAAGCAGCAGCGGACAGCAGCCCCACGTGCAGTCCAAGGCGTAAGGGTGTGAGGGAGAACAAGGCCACCAGCTGGAAAGGGCTGCTGGAGAGGCTGTGCCCTCAGGATTCAGAGCGAGAGGTGAGGGCTGTGGTCCTGGAGGAGGCTGAGCTCCAGGGATTTGGCTGAAGTTGGTGGTGTGATGTGGAAGATGCCGTGGAGGATTTCAGGAGTTGGCGTGGGTGATGGTAGGAAATGGGGGATCAGGAAAGAGAATGGACAGATGCTTCAGAGCCCTTGTGGTAATGTTGTGGGAGGCATAAAGTACCTGGTGGTCACCAGGCCAAGGGTGGTATGCAGGTGTGAGTAATTGGAGGAGGGCCAGGGGGTCTGGCCAAGGCATGCTGAGTTCTGGCTCCTACCAAGGACGGTGCTGAAGCTGAAGGGAGAAAGTCTTCTTTGGGGTGAAGAGCTCTCTCTCAGTGCCTGGAGACAGGGGCTCCCTCTGCTCTCCTGCTCTCAGAGGCATGGAGGCTACAGCAACGAGCAGAAGGGATTCATCTAGTCTGGGAACAGAGGCCTGCTGAGATGTCCTTTCTGGGTTTGGAGGGCAGCCTGGAAGTCAGCAGTTCATGGCAGTTCACGGCTCCTCTTCAGTCCAACCAACTTGCAGTGCTTCTTGCTCTCTGTTCAAATTTTGGGTGTTGAATGGTTGACCTGACAGAATCACGTGGCACAAATGTGTTTCCTGGGAGCCACCTTTTTGGATTGTGGGGCAAGTTCGGGGAGATGAGGAAGTGATTGTGAGGTGGACAGACTTTGCTGAAGTGTCTATTTCACCGAACTTAGGTTCTCATCCATTGCCCGGCTGGGGTGGCTCAGTGATGGAGCATCAACCTATGGGAGGTCAGGGTTTGATTCAGGGCACAAGCTGGGTTGTGGGCTCGATCCCCAGTGTTCGGTGTGCAGTAGGCAGCTGATCGATGATTCTCATCATTGATGTTTCTCTCTCTCTATCCCTCTCCCTCGCTATCTCTGAAATCAATTAAAAAAACACACCCACATATTTAAATCTTAAAAACAAGATTCCCATCCATAAAATGAAGAGCAATAATAATATTTGCCTCATTCAGTTGAAGTATAGATTAAATGAGATCACATATAGGCGAACATTTAGCAGAGTGCCTGGTATCCAGTTGGCGCTTCATACACATTAGCATTGTTTTATGGTTCATGGCATGGAGTGATTTGTCATCAACCTGAGGCTCCTCAGTGTGTGAGTCAGCCAGCTAGTGAGGAAGCTGGGAGAAGCACAGGTCCGGGACTGGCAGGGGGCATGGGGGTCTGCTAGGCACCCACCAGGACTCACAGCAATGGGCACTGACATTTCAGTGTGGCTTTGTTGTTCTGTACTGGGTCTGAAGGGGCATTGCATTTCTATTTGTATTGTATTGGGGAATGCTATGCTATAAAGACTTGCTTGAAACGGGGACCCCCTAATGGTCTGGGGACTCATGCTCAGCTAATGCCAAGGGTCTCTGTTGTCCTTTTGGTGCTGTCTGCTCTGGTAGCCCCTTCATCTCCCTGACCTTCTCCACTGACCTTCTCCACTGACCTCTACTAGCTTGCTTTTGTCTGGTTACCCACTCAGTGTCTATTAGGACAGACCTTGAATGTGAGCAGCCATGCATTGACTTCTTGAGTAAGAATTTCAGTTTTTTTATTTAGAATTTATTGGCTTATGTATCTGTCTGAGCACTCGTGGATAAATGTGGGCATGATGTGAAGGTGTGCCCCTCTATTGCATGCTTTAAAGAGATCATAACTGTACTATTGATAAGAAAATGGGGTGTGTGCTGGAATAATTCTGGTTCATACTGAGAAGTCCTGAAGACGCTGTGTACATTACTGAGTCTGTAATGTATTATTGAAGAGGCGACTATTGTAATTCAGATCACACTAAATTGCAGCACCTGCAAGGTCGCCAAGACCCCTCCCACAATCTCCTCCGCACTGTTCAGGTAGCAGGGAGTGCTAAACTGTGGGCGGCAGAGGCTGATTTTCCCGATTTCTTGCTTTATTGCTGTGAAACTTGCTGTAAAACATGGGCACAATTTGGGGGAAATAAACCGCTATGGAGCTGAGGAGCAAAAGCCCCAAGGCAGTTTTGACATGAGTCATAAATAACATACAGTTTTAACTTGGGAAATATATGACTTTAGAAATTCTTCGGGTATGTTACTGATGATATGATTTGATCAGCTTCTTGCAATTTCTCCTATCAGATATTGAGAAGAGTAGATAAGTGACTGTAGACAGGTGTTTTAAAATAGATTATTAAAAAAACATTGGAATTTTTATGCCTATGCTCTAGTGACAGACCAGGTTTCTGAAGCTAGGTGACATTTCCTTATTACAGTATTATGAATCACAAATGATGAGCCTAACATTAAAACGCTTATCAGGATTCATTTCAATTACTATTGCTCTTGAAAGGGGCATGGAATATACTGGTTGGTACTCTTTAGAATATCATGGTGTTTTGTTACTTTACTCTCTCGTAAAGGATTTCATGGCAAGATACATGCCATATTACTACTGTAAGTGAATTTTAAAGATACATTGTGAAATATTGCATGGTTACTATGGAATGAAGTATATTGATTCAATTCACCCGATTCTTAGAACAGGAAAATGTAAGAAGTTATCGTAAGTTATCAACTTGAATTGCAAAGAACCATCTTTTCATTGTGAAGAGCAGTCTATTAGGGTAAACATGATAGGAGCATTGAATTTTGTATAGGGGAAAGATTGCATCGTCACAGACCATAAAATGTAGAGTCTCCATTTAACTTGACACTGAAAAACGAAGAGCGAGCCTGCTTTGTTCGCTGCCCTCTTGCACTGTGTTGGATCCCGTTTCTCAGACATGCTGGGTCATGGCCATTCAGACAGCTCCTGGGCCCCGATGGGGTGACTTACTAAGCAGCTTTCTCACAAGCTGTTGAAAGAGAACAACAGTGTTTATAAATATATCTCTGGTGCAGGATCCAACTGGAATTGGGATGCCCATTCACGGGTGGGCCAGGCCTGTTTTCCCGTTTTCCTATGGGCTTATCAAAGCTGGTGCCAGTGTGAAGGCTAACGCTGCAGGAATCCCAGGGGTTCAGCCACCATTTGGTTCCACACAGAGATCCGTCTACCCCTAAGAAGACAGCATGAATTCCACGTCTAATTCCGAGTTCCTATCCCAAGAAAACAGCTGTCATTTATGTGAGACTTGACATTCCTTCTTCAAAACCAGGCTGTTATAATCCCCATGGATTAGTTAGCATGTACACTGAGCTTTAAGACGATTGCGTTCATTTCCTCCATTGGACTCTCACCTCCAGGCCTTTGCGTAGGCTCCCCTCTCTGCCTCGATCACCCCTCTCACCAGCCTTTCTCTTGGTTCATTTCTGCTTGTCTTTGGGACTCAGCGTAGAGGTAGCTTCTCCCAGGAGCCTCACTGAGATGCTCTTCTAGACCCCATGCTTCTGCTAGTGCAGCCTTTCCCACTCTGCACGGGAGCTTGGGCTGGTGGAACTGCCTCTACCAACTAGGTTATAAATGATCTTCTCAGTACTTTAAAAATTGTTTCTTTTTTCCATTTAAATCCTTAATTCATATTGATTTTGTTTTGGTGTGAGGCAGGGCTCTAACTCTATTGTCCTAATATTTACAGAAGAATCCTTCCCTGAACCCTTTCCTTACTGATGCGGAGAAGATAAATCACTAAATTTTTATTAAGGGATTACTATGTACCACCTGCAGGGGTTGATGCTGGGGAATAGAAATGAATAAGTTACTGCTTCTGACCTCAAGAACCTTGCATTCTGTTGTAAAAGACATAAATACTACCAATCATTAGTCAGATAATATGAACTAGCCATTTTTTTAAGGTCAAGAATGGTCAAATATTGACAATGTCATATGGTTTAATCCAATCCAATCCAAAATAAGCACAATGTGTTAACTTCTATTTCTCTGAAAATGGAATCCAAGAGAAGCACATACACAGAGGTACTTTATTTGGAAATGATTCCAGGGAGTGGTAGTAAGAAGGTACTAGAGGAGTAAAGCAGGGAGGGAGAGAAAAACAATATGGGGGGACAGTTTGGAGTTGGCTACTGCTCAAGCCATTGATGCTTGGTTTGCTGGAACTTCTGAGGAGCTTTATGACAAAAGTGGAAATTTATTCATGAGTGGCCTCAGAGGTGTTTCTTCCAGTTGACCTAAGCATATGTCCACCGGGTGCCTGTGGCTGTTCCAGTCTTAGGTTCAGAGAAGGGCTGGGCCAGCAAGTGAGAGGCAAGTCCTGTAGGCTGAGGAGAGGGGCCGCCAGATCACACCTGTATGAAGCTGGTTGACGTGAGCTGGGACTAGTTGAATTGGTGGCTGGAGTAAGGCAGGGCACTGAGAGGATGTGTTGGATGCAAACATCGGTAGGTTTAAGGAGGAATGGTTAATTCTGTGGAAGCTTGGCTGGGAAGGAATAGGGGTAGTGACTAGGGAAACAGAAGAAGGGAGGATTGAGTTGAGTCTTCAAGGACTCCTTGGTCCCCCTCTAGGCAGGTTGCTGGGAGTGGGTCTTCCACATAGAGAGAGCAGCCTAGGCAGGCACAAGAGGCAGGAGAGAACTTAGCGCATTTGGAAAACTTGAAGTAGATTGGGATGTTGGAAGTGGGTTGTGGCTGGAGCAAGAGAGAGAAGGTGTATCTCTAGAACATTATTATATACAAAACTAAATTTATCATTCAGCACTATCCTAGATGTCCAGATGTAGGAGAAAGGGTTAGATCACCAATTATGGCCATAGTAATCTTCCTATGATACTATCTCACTCACATTAGTGTCCTGTTAGAAACCTTTAGGGACTCCCTAATGTTTTATAATAAGTTTTTATTTTTATTTTTTTATATTTTAATCTTTATTGTTCACTTTATTAATTACATTGTTCCCCCATTTTCCCCCCTTTAGCTCCCCTCCACCAGGTACCCATCCCACCCTCTGCCCTCACCTCCCCCGCACTGTCCTCTCCCATAGTTGCATGATTTTTGTCCAGTCACTTGCTGCACTTCCCACACCCCTTTTCTCCCCAAGAATTGTCAGTCCATTCCCTCTCTATGTCCATGATTCTGTTATATTCACCAGTTTATCCTGTTCATCAGATTATTAATTCACTTGATTTTTAGATTCGTTTATTGATAGATGTGTATTTGTTGTTCATAATTTATATTTTTATCTTCTTCCTCTTCTTAAAGAATATCTTTCAGCATTTCATATAATATTGGTTTGGTGGTGATGAACTCCTTTAGCTTTTTCTTATCAGTGAAGAACTTTATCTGGCCTTCAATTCTGAATGATAGCTTTGCTGGATAAAGTAATCTTGGTTGTAGGTTCTTGCTTTTCATCACTTTGAATATTTCTTGGCCTGCATCGTTTCTGTTGAGAAATCCGCTGACAATCGTATGGGTGCTCCCTTATAGATAACTAACCGTTTTTCTCTTGCTGCTTTTAATATTCTCTCTTTGTCTTTTGCTCTTGGCATTTTAATTATGATGTGCCTTGGTGTGGTCCTCTTAGGGTTCCTATATATTGGGGTTCGGTGCGCTTCTTGGACTCTTATTTTTTTTTCACCAGGTGTGGGAAGTTTTTGGTCACTATTTCTTCAAATAGGTTTTCATTATCTTGCGTTCTCTCTTTTTCTGGCACCCCTATAATTCGGATGTTGGTATGCTTGAGGTTGTCCCAGAGGCCCCTTACACTATCTTCAATTTTTTGGATTCTTTTGGTTTCTTGCTTTTTCAGCTGAGTGGATTTTACCTCTTTGTATTTCAAATCTTTAACTTGGTTCTCGTGGTCCTCTAGGGTTCTTTTAGGTCTTTGTATAATATTTTTTATTTCAGTCAGTGTATGCTTAATTTCTGGTTGGTCCTTTTTCATATCCTTGAGGGTCTCATTCATATCCTTGAGGGTCTCATTCATATCCTTGTAGGTCTCATTCATTTCCTTGTAGGTCTTATTCATTTCCTCGTAGGTCTTGTTTATTTACTTGTAGGTCTCGGCCTTTTCTAGGAGCCTCTTGAAAAGCCTTATAACCGTGGTTTTCAATTCTATGTCCAGTTGTTTTTTTTCCTCCATTTCTTTCACATCTGATTTCTTTCCATGTCTCTGCATGGTGGCTGCTTTCCTGAGTTGGTCAATTAGCTTTGTGTGGTAGATGTCCTCTAAGGGCCAGTGGCTCAGCCTCCCCAGTTACCTGAGGTGGATATGGGTGGCACAGTCTTGTCAAAGTTAAGCCTAGATTAATCGTTGTTAGCACTAGGAGGGTTTGACCTCCAGGCCAATTGTCTAAGATGTTCAGCTGTGCTCAGGTTGGATGGGCGGAGTCTTCTGGCCAAGCAGGCAGCGTCAGCTCTGCCCTATGCATCCCCAGGGACTCTGTGCAGGGTGGCAATGGCCACCAGCACCTCTGAGAGAGAGCTGCTGCTGAGCTCCACCTGCTGCCGGACAATTCAGCCTCTCCCCAAATGAGTCTGCACACACAGCGTCTCACCCAGGGTCGTAAAACAATGCAGTCTGGTGGTTTCCCGAACGAGAGAGTAAGTCACATGTGCTCTCTGCGCAGTCATGCAGCTGTGCTGTTCCCAAGGTCACGCGCACTCTGCACAAGCTCGCCCTCTCCACAAGCTTGCAGACCCTTGCAGTGCCTGAGTTTCGGCGTGCCTTCCCACTGTCCAGTTTTCACCCCATATGATTGTGGGTTCCCTGGACTTCGCCCGGAGCTGGGGAATCAGTCCAGTGGGACGTCTTTGTCTCCCCAGTTTGAGAAAACTAGCTGGGTTTTCAGCCGCCCGCCCTATCCGCTGGCGCGTGAACGGCTCCAAACCTCTCTCTGCGCGTATCTTCAATGCTGTCCGCCACCGCTCCTCTGAGTCAGTGTCTTATCTTCACTTTTATTTGTGGAATTTTCACTCAGCCAGCTTTCTGGTGATTCTGGATGGTGTTTGTTCTTTCGTTAAGTTGTAGTTTTGAAATTGCTGTGTATGGCCACAAGATAGGTGTTTACCTATGCTGCCATCTTGGTTCCTCCCTTATAATAAGTTTTTAATTCTTTGCCTGGAATTCAAGACTCTATGCTTGCACCCATGCCCTAAATAAACCCATTGTTCAGTCAACCTATTTTGTACGGGTTTTAGAATATTTCATTACAATAATTAGTATCAACATTTGTTGTGTGATATGCACTGTTCTAGGCACTTACTACTGTATTCTTTCTAGTTCTCATAAGAACACAGCCTGGTTGGTTATATTATCATTCTTACATATAAGAATATTTAGGCTCAGTAATGTTATGTAGCTCTCCTAACTTTGCACAGCTAGTAAATGGCAGAACTAGGATTTGAACCCATTTAGCCTACATTATTCTCCCACTACACCATACTATCCCTGTCAATACGAGCACTTCATCTTCTGCCAGTTTTGTATATGCTGCTAATTCCTCCAGTCGTATGGTGGTGAATGTTTAACAACTGGCTTTCTCTATGTAGCTCTGACATGAATGTTGGTTGATATTTTTATTTACATTAATCAACATGTCAGAATTTCACTGTTTATTGATGATATGAGGGGACTTCTTTGCTGAATCAACAATAATTTTCAATTGCTCGAAGAAGATGTCTTCAGTTGTTTGGTGTCATTTACCATGTAATAACTACCAACATGATATAATTCAGTGTTCAATATGCATTATTAATATTTTTCCCATCTTTTCCTTAAGTTTAAACAACCAACTAAACAACAAATCCAGCCCTGACTCCTAGCACTTGCAGATTTCTGTTGCGTAAGTGCTCCTAGCATGAGTTAGAAAGAGATGTGTAGCAGCACATGGTATTCTGTAGTATTTCCATCATACATGTGCAATAGATGTAAATGACCTCAAGAGCATAGACAACAGTGATATGCAGTAAAATAGTAGGAAGTGATCAGTTCTGAGTAGTTACTTATATAATAGTATACAAAATTAAATGATATATATATATATATATATATATATATATAAATTAATTTATAAATAAAATATAAGTCACTTAATTGTAAGCTTTTATAATTTAACTAGGGGCCTGGGCAGGGGGCAGGTCCCTCAGCCCAGCCTGCACCCTCTTGTAGTCTGGGAGCCCTTGGGGGATGTCTGACTGATGGCTTAGGGGAGCAAGCCTAAGCCATCAGTCAGATATCCTTAGTGCTACTGTGGAGGGGGGAGAGGCATCCGCTACCGGCTGCTGCGCTCGCCAGCCATGAGCCAAGCTTCTGGCTGAGTGGTGCTCCCCCTGTGGGAGTGCACTGACCACCAGGGCGCAGCTCCTGCATTGAGTGTCTGCCCCCTGGTGGTCAGTGCGCATCGTAGTGACCAGTTCCGCCATCAGGCCGAAACCAGCTCTCCAACATCCCCCAAGGGGTCCCGGATTGTGAGAGGGTGCAGGCCAAGCCGAGGGACCCCGCCAGTGCACAATCCGGGCTGGGGTGGGATGTGGTAGGTTGGCCAGCTAAGGAGGGACTACAGGAGGGCTCTAGGACATGTCCAGCTCATCTTACTCAGTCCTGATTGGCCAGACCCCAGCAGCAAGCTAATCCACCAGTCAGAGCATCTGCCCCCTGGTGGTCAGTGCACATCATAGTGAGTGGTTGAGCAGTCTTAGCATAATATTAGCATATTATGCTTTGATTGGTTGAATGGCCAACCGAACACTTAGCATATTTGGCTTTTATTATATAGGGTTTTTAGTAATGGTTGCATTTATTTTTTACTTTTAAAAATATTTTTGTTAATCCTCACCCAAAGATATTTTTACATTAATTTTTAGGGAGAGTAGAAGAGAGAGGGAAAGACAGAGAGAAACACATCAATTGGTTACCTCCTATACAAACCCTGAGCAGGTCCACAGACTGATGCTATATCCACTAAGCCAAACTGGTCAGGGCATTTAACAACTGGCAGGCAATATTTCTGAAAAATGTAACTACCAACTCCCACGAGACAGTGTGAGCTGGCTCCCGCACACACCTCCGTTTCCCCCCTCTCCTCTGACCCAAATTCAACCCAATCTTCGAGGTCCAGCCAAAATTCAACTTGCTACAAAACCTTCCATGTACACCACCAGTCCTTCTTTTCCACAAATTCTTCAGTCTTTTAAACTGATACCAATCCTTAACACCTGTTATAATATTGTTCAGTGCCATCTTTCGTTTTTAGTTAATCTCTTTCACCAACAATAGGGTCAATTCTGTGAGGGTAGGCAGCTTGCTTAGCAGCCTTTGCATTTTCTGACAATACTTAGCATCATCCTTACACCTGAGGTAATTGACCTTCTGCTGTTGATTTAGTTGCTTTTTGGATAAATTACCCACATGCAGTTGTACAAGCTCCATTTGTTCCCATCTCATAAAGATGAGCATGAAAATACAAATCAGGTTCCAGGCTAATGGGAATTCATTGTGTTTGCGTAGCTCATACTCCTCTGACTTTGGGGGTTGCAAACCCACTCAGCGTGACCTTGGCATGCACTGCTCACATCTCCAGACTCAATTTCTTTGAAAAGATCATCCTGTGGCACTCAGAGACCTGCCAGCCCACACCCGCGCATCATTACTGCATGGCATTACTTGCCTCCCCTGAGTCACCTCTTCCTTTTCGTATGCGGGAGTTGTGTCTACCTGTTGAATTTTGCATGAAAACCCAATGGACAGAAGCTCTGTGCTGAATTCTATATTTTGTTCCTTGCTGAGCTTCCATGAATATAAAACACCAGCACAAAGGGGAGAGTCAGCAGGTAGAGATCAACACTATCCATATTTAATGGAAAGGGAGTCTGAGTTCATAGATGGGAAAACCATGTTAGAAGGTCAAGTTCAATAACTTGCCCATCTTGCTGAGTGAGCTTCTAGCAAAAAAGAAATAAATATGGCAAATCTTCATGGGTTGTGTTTAAAGTGGTACCATCATTTTAATTCCTAAGGGGGAAAAAGCAAACAAGTAAGGGATTTAATAGCAATGGATAATGAGGAAATTTCCCTTACCTACAAAAGCAGGGACAAGGACCCACATCCTTCACAAGAATCTGAGCTCTCCTTTGAATTAATGTTTTGGGTTTCTCTTTGGATATATTCCCAAAAGAGGAATTGATGGGTCACAAGGCAGTTTAATTTTTCTTTTCTTTTTTTTTTTTTTAGGTAACTCCATATTGGCTGCACCAGTCTGCATTCCCACCAGTAGTGCACGATGGTTCGCTTTCCTCCACATCCTCGCCAGCACTTGTTGTTTGTTGATTTATTGGTGGTAGCCATTCTGACAGGTATGAGGCAATATCTCATTGTGATTTTAATTAGCATTTTTCTCATGGTTAGTGATGTTGAGCATCTTTTCATATGTCTATTGGCCGTTTATATGTTCTCTTTGGAGAAGAGTTTTTCTTGCAGCATTACTTACAATAGCCAAGATTTGGAAGCAGCCCAAGTGCCCATCAGGAGATGAGTGGATAAAAAAGCTGTGGTACCTTTGCTACTCAGCCATAAAGAAGAACAAAATCTTACTTTTTGGGATAGCGAGGATGAACCTGGAGAGTATTATGCTCAGTGAAATAAGCCAGAGGAAGATAATTACTAGATGATTTCACTTATATGTGGGATCTAATGAACAAAATAAACCAAATAGAAACAGACTCATAGATACAGAGAGCAGACTGATAGCTGTCAGAGGAGTTAGGTAAAAAAGGTGAACGGATTAAGCAAAAACAAAACTCACAGACACAGAAAATAATATGGTGATTACCAGATGGAAAGGGGGTTGGGGGCGGTAGGAGAGGATAAGGGGAATAAATGGTGATGGATTAGGAAGGGCTGGAAAGACTGGTGGTTGCTAAAGAACTCTCAGGGAACCTTCTCAAGGTAGAAGTGACCAGACTCATGGAGCCCGTTTCCTCACATGTGGAAGCAGGCCCTGCAGATACAGCAGGGCGAGACCCGAGGCAGCTGAGCTGCTCTAACCAGTGCTAATGCGATATTGTACCTCCCACTGTTGTTCTAACTCTGGCAGTCGAATGTGAAGCGGTGCCAGGTCTTTTTACACTGATTTTTAGAACTGAGAGGGGGCATTTGAATCTGAATCATGTGACCAACAGTTTGAGACACTTGCAAATAACACATTGCCTATAGCCATATGATCCCAAATCCCTCATCAGCTCTATCAATTCAGAGAGAAAAAATGAACACAACATAATATTCTCCCACCCCGCCAGGTTTCATGAGATCAAAAGAAGTCCTTTCCCCATTTGTTTGTTCATTCATTTTGTTTTTTTAGGTTCTACATATAAATGAAATCGTATCTTATTTGTCTCTCCCTGTCTGACTGGTCGCCATATGGGAGGCGGGATGCGGGACTGGGTGAAAAAGGTGAAGGGATGAAGTACAAATTGGTAGTTACAGAATAGCCACTGTGATGTAAAGGACAGCATAGGGAATGTAGTCAATAATATTGTAATAACAATGTGTGGTACCAGATTTATTGGGGGATCACTTCTTAAGTTATATGAACCTCTAACCATGATGCCATACACCTGACACTAATATCCTAGTAATGTACCGACAGAAAAAGAAGTCCTTAGACAGCTGTACTAAGCCATTGGTCTTTTTTATTGATTGGTTGATTTTTTTTGCAGTATAACTTATATTTAATAGTAGTACATGTTTTCCTTTCCCCCCTTCCCATTATCCTCCCCTCAGCCTCTCCTACCCCCCAGCACATGTCCCCACCCACCCCTCTCCCCGCTCCAGTGTCTTTCATTCATTGGTTATGCTCATATGCATGCATACAAGTCCTTCAGTTGATCTCCCTTGGCATTTACCTCCCATCCATCCAAGCCTTCCCCCTGTAGCTTGACAGCCTGTTCAAGGCCTCCCTGCCTCTATATCAATCACTCTCCCCTGTTTCTTTGCTTCAAAAAATATCTTGTCTCTGCATACTAGAAATAAATGTATAAGAACAAAAAATGTTTCAGTCTCAGTTTCAATGTCCAACTGTTCTGAGTCCCAGTTTTAGTGTCAAATAGTTCTTTATGTGTACATGTCAGCAATAGTATTCAGATGGTGGACACATTGTAGCAATGCAAGATCCATCCTCTCTGGTTTGGTCCTGGGCTGCCTGCAGCCATGCACAGCTGCCAACTGCTAGCATGGCAAGGTGTTGTCAGTGTCCCCCATCTCTGGACCATCCTCGTGACTGGAACAGATCCGTCCGTTCCTCACAGTCGCAGGAACCCACATGGTCTTGGAGTTGTTCTCTGAAAACACACAAACACATTCTCGACCAAAAGTTAACAAAGGGATCCTTTCTGAAAAATAGACTTGGGATTCTTTTTATTTTTGCCTAAATGATTTTCCTTTGGCTTATTTGGACACCATGTGTGTTTTTTCATGGGTGTCCTGCAGTTGGTTTTACAAATGGAATTTACTTTTCTGGAGTAAGAATTTTCTAGATGTATTTTACTTACAGGATATTTTTCCTTACATGATATTACCCCACTGCCCCCCCCCCCTTTTGGATTAATGGGGGCTTTTGGAAATTTTAACTTGCAGTCTTGGTAATTTTAAATTTTAATTTTTGCACGCAAATATTACTGCTTTAGGTTCTTTGGATGTTAGTCAATTTTGCAGTGAGATGAACTACTAATAGATATTTTAGTTAATGTTTTAGGAAAAGCTTTTTGTCCAGTACACTTAAATTTTCTTGAGTATTCACTTATTTCACTTGGCCAATTTAAATTAATCTGAAAACTTGATTACTATTTTACTGTCAATTTTAATACTCAAGCAGAAACCTTAGTTTACCCTGTAAATACTAGTGGAAAGGAATATTTGCATTTTTGAGTAGGTTCTGAGCATTCATGGTAATCGACTGAATTTAGATATAGAGCAGCTATTGCTGGCAGAGTCTCTGTCTGCCACCTGGATCCCAGTCTGAGTTGTGCGTGGGAGGTGAGGCAGCCGTGGGGGTAGAATACAAGCCCTCTCAGGAGGGTTGAGAATTCAAGCCCCTGCAAGGTTTGTGGATGAGGGTCTGTGCCCCACCTCTGTTGACCTTTTAGTTCTCTCCTGTTGGCCCCTCTGCGACTGTGCCTGTCTTAGGTTGTTCCTTCCCTGAGGAATCTTACCCGTCTCTGGCTAACCAGCCATCCTCCGGGGCCAAACAGGGTGATGTGAGGTTCAGTCCTGTATCCTTTGTAGTTTATGCCCCCGTGGCCTCCACGTCCAGCACCTGCCTTGGGGTCCCCTCGCCTGCTGGCGGGGTCCCGGGACTGATCATATATCTCGGGGGACCCAGGTTTCCTCTCCAGAGAGAGCCCAGCTCACACCATTGGTCAAGAGACAGATCCATAGTGCCAGCTGCCCAGAGGCTTCAGCCACAGCTTGAACTGAAAGCTCACGCATCAGCTGTGTGTATTTGGATAATACAAAGAGGGTCCCTCTTGGCAAAAGGGCAAGAGGGGCCAATATAGAATGCTCGGATGCCTTCCCAGTGCCTTAATTCCTTCTGAAAGGGATTAATTCCTTTCCTATCCTTTTTTTAAATTGCTGCCCAACATTCAAAGAATTAGTTTGTAAGTAAGCCATTGGTCTTGTCATGGAGAGTCAGCTTGTCGATGGGGTTCTGGCTTTTTGTTGATGTTCTGTTGTGATCAGCTGAGAACACTGGCTCTGATGAGAGCTGAATCCTCTGTGGTATTTTCCACACCAATTCGGGGCATGACAGAAGTTCTGCTGTTAGCAAGAGCAGACGATGGTGCCAAAAGGAAGCAGCTAGCCGAGCTGTTGGCAATGGTTCTACACTTCCCTCTAAAAACGCTTAGGCTCCAGTGTGGTTTTGCAGACCTGACTTCTTCCCAACCTTGAAGACACAGTCACAGTTAACTTTATTTTTTTCACAGTTAACTCTTTAAGTAACAAAGGGCATTTAGTGAGGATATTTGATACTAAGAAATTGGGGGCGCCTGTGCTTTACCAATGATTTTTTGCCATTATTTATTTAATTAATGAATTTTCACCTGAGGATGTGTTTTTTGATTGATTGAAATAGACAGACAGAGAGAGAGAGACAGAGAGAAACACCAATTGGCTGCCTCCCACATGCACCCCCACTGGGGATCAAACCCACAACCTAGGCATGTGCCCTGACAGGGAATCAGACCTGCAACCGACTGAGCCACACTGGCCAGGGCTGAGGGCTGTTACTTTTTTTCTTCTTCATTTTTTTATCTTTATTGTTCAGTTTATTAATTACATTGTTTCCCCCTTTTTATCCCCCTATAGCTCCCCTCCACCCTGTACCTATCCCACCCTCCGCCCTCACCTCCCCCTCCCCAATGTCCTCTCCCATTGTTGCTAGATTTTTGTCCAGTCTCTTGCTGCACTTCCCACAACCCTTTTCTCCCCAAGAATTGTCAGTCCATTCCCTCTCTATGTCCATGTTTCTGTTATAGTCACCAGTTTATCCTGTTCATCAGCCTATCAATTCACTTGATTTTTATATTCATTTGTTGATAGATGTGTATTTTTACCTTTTTCTTCTCCCTCTTCTTAAAGAATATCTTTCAGCATTTCATATAATATTGGTTTGGTGGTGATGAACTCCTTTAGCTTTTTGTTATCTGTGAAGCACTTTATCTGACCTTCAATTCTGAATGATAGCTTTGCTGGATAGAGTAATCTTGGTTGTAGATTCTTGATATTCATTATTTTGAATATTTCTTGCCACTCCCATCTGGCCTGCATTGTTTCTGTTGAGAAATCCGCTGACAATCGTATGGGTGCTCCCCTGTAGGTAACCAACTGTTTTTCTCTTGCTGCTTTTAATATTCTCTCTTTATCTTTTGCTCTTGGCATTTTAATTATGATATGTCTTGATGTGGTCTTCTTTAGATTCCTATATTTTGGGGTTCTGTGTACTTCTTGGGCTTTTAAGTCAGTTTCTTTCACCAGGTGGGGGAAGTTTTCAGTCACTATTTCTACAAGTAGGTTTTCATTATCCTGCTCTCTCTCTTTTTCTGGCACCCCAATAATTCGGATGTTGGTATGCTTGAGGTTGTCCCAGAGGCCCCTTACACTATCTTCAGTTATCTGAATTCTTTTTGTTTCTTGCTTTTCCAGCCAAGTGGATTTTACTTCTTTGTATTTCAAATCTTTAACTTGGTTCTTGTGGCCCTCTGGACTGCTTTTAGGACTTTGTGTAATATTTTTTATTTCAGTCAGTGTATGCTTGATTTCTAGTTGTTCCTTTTTCATATCCGTGAGGGTCTGGTTCATATACTCAGAGGTCTTGTTCATTTCCTTGAGGGTCTCATTCATTTCCTTGTAAGTCTCTTTCATTTCCTGGTTGGTCTTGTTTATTTCCTCATAGTTCTCATTAAGTTCATCAGCCTTTCCTAGGAGCCTCTTGAAAAGCCTTATAACCGTGGTTTTGAACTCTATGTCTAGTCGTCTTTTTTCCTCCATTTCTTTCACACCTGATTTCTTTCCATATCTCTGCATGGTGGCTGCTTTATGTGGTAGATGTCCTCTAAGGGTCAGTGGCACAGCCTCCCCAGTTACTTGAGGTGGGTACTCTTATTGCAATCCTTTATGGGTTGTACAGTATTTTTGAATTTAAACCCAGCTTGTTGTTGTTAGCCCAGGAGGGTTTGACCTCCAGACCAATTGGCTGTGACGGGAGACTGTGTTCCGGTTGGATGGGCGGAGTCTCTGAGCTGAGCAGGCAGTCTCAGTGTCAGCTACGTCCTATGCGGCGCGTGCGTGTGCAGGTCTCTGTTGGATGGGGATGGCTGCAGGCACCTCCAAGAGAAAGCCGCTAGTCTTTTCCCCTTGCCAGACAACTCTGCCTCTCCCCAAATGAGTCTGCATACCCAAAGTCTCTCCCAGGAAATGTGTGGTTTCCGAGACCAGGAGACAAGTTTCCAGGGAACAAGTCACGCGTCTGTGCTGTGGCACAGTTTAAGTGCATGCAAACTTCTTTTTCAAGCACCCGGCTTCTCTGCAGACTAGGAGACCTCTGCAGCGCCCGGCTTCCAAGGTGCGTCCCCCGGACCTCGGACCTCGCCTGGCACTGGGGAATCTGTGCAGTGGGACGTCTCCACCTACCCCGGATCTCGGACTTCGCCTGGTGCTGGGGAATCCGTGTAGTGAGACGTCTCCGCCCTCCCTGTTGGCAAAATCCAGCCGGGGTTGCCGCTCCAGCCACCGCCCACGCGCGTGCGACCAGGACGGCTCCTAACCTGTTTCCACACGATCTTCAAGGCTGCGCTCCTGCTGCTCTTCTGAGTCTCAGTGTCCCACCTTTACTTTTATTTGTGGAGTTTTCACTCAGTCAGCTTTCTGGTGATTCTGGGTGATGTTTGTTTTGTTGTTATGTTGTAATTTTTAAATTGTTGCACGGGGCAGAACAATAGGTGTTTACCTATGCCGCCATCTTGGTTCTCGCCGAGGGCTGTTACTTTTAAGGCCACCATCAGGCTGAGGAACAGGTAATGGGACTAAAGTAAATTAACACGCCACAGAGCTCGCTGTTCTTGCAAAGATTCACCGCTTTCTCCTGATTGAGCTCCCTATGTTTGTGGTAAGCTTTTGTTTTTCCCCGGAATTCCAAAAAAGTCCCTTCTGACCGTTTTGCCAGTTGCTTTTATGGAGGAGTGTACTCTTGCAGGTTTGTGCTCTGCTGTTGTCACTGACACAATCTAGTTTACTTTTCTTACATGATTGTTGGGCCTCTAGCCTTGTATCCTTGGAAGTTCTTTATATATGAGAGTATATATATATATATATATATATATATATATAGTCTTAATTACAGTTTTGTCCAGTTCATCATTTTGCATTTTACTTTGTTCATGATGTTTTAACCGAAATTTTTGATTGTTATGTTGTTGATTTATTAATCTTTTCTCTTACAATGGATGTTTAGTCATAGTAAAACAAATTTCTCCTCTCTCTAATTCTGGAAACAGTTTACCTATGTTTCCTTATAGTATTTGTATAGCTTTATGTCTTAAACTTCTAGTCCATTTGAAATGAATTCAAGTTTATATTTTCCCTAGAGCTAGCCAGCTATACTTTCAGCACTCATTTTTTTTCTCACTGGGTTGGGACGCCTCCTCTGGTGTGTCATAAATGTCCACACGCAGTTAGGCCTGTGTCTGATTTCTCTTCTGGTCCATTGGTTTCTCTAGTCATGGGCCAATACCATACTCTTCTTAACTACACGGGCTTTATTTTAGACTGGAAGCCCTGAGCATGAATTCATGAGCCAGTAGCTCTCTGTGGGCCTGGCCGCTCCCCGCCTACTGCCCATAGGCTCTCCGCGGCCAGAGGCGCATCCACAGCTGGGTGCAGAATGCTTGCCTCGTTGCTGCAGTGACAAAGCAAGCATCCTGCAGGCCATTCATGCTGCCTGCTCTCAGTGGCCCCACGTCAGGGACTGGGGGACTCCACTGAGGCTGAGAGGACTGGGTGCTATGGCCACTTTCATATTTGTGATGGAGTGATGGTTAATTTGCATATTACTCTTTTATTAGATAGGATAAGCTACCCCACATTTTGGGGTTTTCTTTAGACGACCCCCCCGACCCCCGGTCATTCTTCTAAATAAATTTTATAGTAAACTTGCTTTGTACAGAAAAAAGTTCAGATGACATTTTATACTGAGGTGATGTTAAATTTATATGTTTCCTTCATGAGAATTGATATGCCAAAACAAAGTATGTCTTTGTACTTCTTGAAGTCTCCATTTGGGATGTAAAGAAATGCTTTCCAGATTTTCTTATGTAGGTTTTGGACAGTTCTTACTAAGTTTGTACCTAGGTATTTTGTTTTATATTTTGACATAATAAATGGGCATTCCCTCTCATTCTAACTGGGTTTTGTTTGTATATATAAGACCCAATAATTTTTGTACATACATTTTATAATCTGTTATTTTACTATTATTTATAGTAGCCTTCCCCTCCCCCAATGGGTGCCTTTGAGTGTTCCAGATATAAAATAACATTAGCTGATTGGATATTATTCTTAGTGGCTTTGGCAAGGACTGTGAAAGCCCCATGATAATGAAGCCTGGACATTAGTATTCAGCAAGAAGATCCACAAACCAAGTTATTCTCACATACACTTCAGCATTTTTTATGATGTTACTTAGATTTTAGGCCAAAACCAGCCTCTGAAAGAGAATTCAGATAGTGACAGTGTCACGACCCTTTGTGTCTACAAATACACGTATGTACACACTCACAAACTGAAACTGTTTGACTTTCCCCCCCCCCCTGTTTTTTATTTAAGAAAGAAGAGTATGTACAAGGCTGAATATAATAGAAAATGACATCAGACACCTCACCTCTTGTTCTCCAAAGCTGAGATAATAATTTCTTAAATTTTGCCAACACTGTTCACTCTTAAATGTCATTTTGTGCCTCTCCTTGCTTCTTGGCCTCGCAGTAACTCTGCAGCCTTTGGGCCGGGGGGTGGGGGGACACATTGGGGGAATGGGAAAGGTGGGAGGTGGCCATCCCATTCTAGCTTCCCAGAACACAGGGGTACCCAGGCCAGTCAGCTGGCTGAAAGGGCAGGGATTGGAACTGAGATTTTCTGTCTTCATATCTATTCTTCCCAGCACACTCAAGTCTTATCTTTCAACCCTTTTGTTACTATTAAAGCCCATTTCTTCCTTGTCCTCAGAGGAGTGAGAACAGCTGCTCAGCACCCCTATTATAATATCCCTTTATCTGTATGAATCCTGCGATGTGTTCCCTTCCAGCTCCCTTCCGGCAGGTTCAATTGCCCTGATTCTGTGCCTCCGAGTTGACCCCCACCTCTTTTGTCGGTTTTAACAAAGAGGTTGTGGCTCTTGGGTCCCTGCTCCACAGAGCTCTTGCTCGTTATTCTGCAACCTGCACGCCTCCTTCCGGGAGAGTTCAGGGGAAGCCTGTGGGTTTCTGATAGGACTGTCTGGCGGGCTGGTGCGCACAGCTTTCCCGAAGGCTCGCTGATGAAAGCCTCGGCCCACAGCAGACTCATTCAGGCAGATGCCAGGCGGCCGCCTCTGCTCATTTCAAATCCCTCACCTGGGAGCGGCACCATGCGAAGGGCCAACTCCCACAGCAAGCCTCAAGCCCCATGTTGGCAGGAAGAGAGTGGCTGTCCTGAGAATATTTAGAAACGAGGCACCCCTGGCTGAACACTCCAGGTGAACAGTTTATTTCATCCTTTCAGCTTGCTATTCATGTGCAAACATGATCCCGACTGAGAATGCATTATCTATTGCACTGGAGCCAGCTTGGAAATTAGAGGAGTAAGATACCGTTAAATATAAGCGGTGAGAAGGAGAATAAACCCGGAGAGTTAGCAGCTAGGCATGTTCTGTGTGAAAGTGTGGGCCATGTCAAGCATGCTTCAGTGGTTTTAAGGAAATGAGAGCAGGTGCTGCTTCTCGATTGGCATCCTTGCTTTCTTCCTGCCTCTTCTCTCTGCACCCACAGACAGGTGCCAGAGTTGGGTGTTGGGAGGGCGCTTCATCCATCCGCGCCACGTTACTTGCTTTTCCTTTTTCTGGGATGATACTCGGCTGAGGTCACTGTCCTTAGAGAACATTGTTTCGAGACTCAGAGAAATGGGTTCATGTCCTTGTTCACGAACAAAGGCCCTCTGCAGCTGAACACCCATCCCTCTTAGGGTCCCTGGTTATTCTGTCCCTAAGGCCTTAAGGGAACAGTAAGAATCCCAGCTTCTGAAAAGAAGATCCCATTCAAGCTTAGTGTCATTTCAGGGCAAGAAGGGCAAGTGCCCTTTTGTATGGTCTTCCTTTTGGAATGAAGAACGGAAGCTTCTATTTGTTTGCAAAGGAGTTGGATAATGAATGGGGAGAACGGTCTAGAAGGGAGAAATGTAGTGAGTAAAGGCTAAATGAATAAAGGCTGATTATGAGGCAAAGTGAGCAACAGGAGTCTACCTACCCTCGTCCGAGGCATTCTGATCTGGGTTAAGTGGGGCCTGGTTAGAGAGGTTATTGCATAACAAAGCGGGTGAGACCTCTGTTCCTTCTTCAGCCTGGAGGGGACATTTGTAAAGGGGTGTTTTAGGGCAAGAGCCCGATGATGGTGTGTGTGGAGCATGGTCTGAGGGGCAGCACTTGAGGACATGGGAAATAATGACACTGACATCTATCATAAAGGGAATTTGCTCCGACCTTTGACAAAAAGAAGCTGTGGCATAGTGGATAAAACACTGATCTGAGAATTAAAAGGCCTAAGTTTGAATGCTTATTCTGCCTTTTACTTGCTTGATAACCGCAAGAGGTACTTCTCTGAGTCTCTAAAGTCAGAGCTGCAAAGCAGACCTGGCCCTTGCATCGTTTGCACCTGCACATATGACTAACAACATGTTTTTGTTTTTCACAGTCCCCACCACTCCCTGTTGCCTCAGACATATCACACTTTTATATCACCAGCCTGGCCTCTTTAGGTGTAGGGTCTCTGATATACATCTTGTTAAAATAAGTATATTTATGTTTGCCTCATTTGCTGTTGCCCTCTTTAGATCATAAGTTCTTTGAATTAGGAAACTAACTTGTTTTCTTCTAGGAGAATGTTAAAGGCAAATTAGTTGTTAATAATTAATAGTTGACTGCATTCATGTGTGCAAATATAGACCCCTTTCCCTCTCATTGCTTCTTCCCTATTTTCTAGGAAATCTTATAGCAGTTAGAATGCATGTTTGGGGAATTACCATCAGGTTAGAGTTTTCTTAAACTTCTACTTTCTCTGATCCAATTTGAACCTTTCATATACCTAGAGCCACAGATGCACAAGTACCTGTGTTTGGAAAGAAATTGGATCTGGCCCCTGTACTTAATTTATAACAGTGCCCTGGGAATTATGAGGAAGAGAGACATGATGTAAAAGTAGTGCAGGAAAGAATCCTAGAGCTTCTCAGCGCATCACCTGTATTTTGCAGAGGGAGCCACTGAGCCCTAGATGGGGGAGGAGACTTGCTGAGAGCACCCTCATCTCTAGGCCTGGAGCCCAGCACTCCACTGGGGAGCGCCTGGCTTCTTGGGCGCAGTGTCCACGGGATGTTTGTAAGAGGCTTGGGCCTTGTCTCAAGACATTCATTAAAGTTAATCAAATTTGTTAGATTGACTGCCCATACCGAGTTGCTAAATTTGCTTTTCAAAAATGAGAGTACGATGTGACATTATAGAGCTGAAGACCTGTAGACTAGGTTTATTTTCCCCAAAGATCTGAGAGTCAAGTCACAGAAACCAGATGATTAAAAAGATTTAGTTTAATTCAATTATCATAGAATTCCAAGTGTTTAATCACATTTTGAGATAATTGTTTAGTTATGGTAAATGCTTTTTTGCTTCCATTTTCCTTTCTTTTATTTAATTTAATTATTTTATTGTTCTCAAGGGGGTATAACTTTAAAATGAGTTAAAATGTTATATTGCATTTTTCTTTATAACATGAAATTTAATTATATTGCATTTAATTTACTTGAGCATTCATCTAAAGACTGAATTTTTAAGTGGTTTTTTGAGTTACTAGCAATAGAACGTCTCCCTTCTACATTTCCCTTTTCCTTTTTTCCCCGACTCTTTTTCCTTCTTTTTCCTCCTACAGTGAATTCTTTCTTTTCTTTTCTTTTTTCTTTTTTTGCTAATATTTTTATTTATTTCAGGGAGGAAGGGAGAGGGAGAGATAGCAACATCAGTGTTAAGAGGTAATCATTGATTGACTGGCTCCTGCATACCCCCTACTGGGGATTGAGCCCACAACCCAGATATGTGCCCTTGACCGGAATCGAACCTGGAACCCTTCAGTCCTCAGGCCAATGCTCTATCTACTGGCTAGGGCCTAAAGTGACTTCTTCAGCATTATTTCCTGCTCATAGGTTTAGAAAGTTGTAACTTGTTGGAGCTGGCCGAGGCTGCAAAGACCCTCTTGTCTAGGAGCTCCTGGCCTGTGGTTCACTTGTACATGTGGCGTTGTAAGGGGGGCTTAAAATGGTGTGCAAAATTCGGTGTCCGTGTATAGTTCTCTGGCTTGAGAATTTGTAGGCTTCATCAGATCCTCAGAGAGTCCTTGACTCCCAGAGGTTAGATAAGTATCACTGATAAGAAAAACAATACCCAAGGTGTCAAAATAATTCACCCAGGATCATATGACTGAGTAGTGGCAGACCCAGGAGTCAAAACTAGGTCTTTGGCTGCTTGGACAAGGATTTTTTCCTGCTTCACTAAGGAAGGAGGCTTAGTTTCCATTTTAATGGAGTTGTTTATATACGGTTGTTAAGTCTTCTTAAATCTGTATTCCATGGATGGCTAAGGAATTAGAAATAAATTGCTAATAAAATGTGATGGATTAAAACAGTTAACCAACCAAAACCAAACTGCCCTCTAAATTCCAAGTGCTCTAATTGCTTTCATATACATTTCACACACTCTGAGTATGTCTGATGGATGTACCTGAAGACCGAACAGAAGAGGGAGGGAGAGAGATAGGTCGCATTTGTTAGGGGTGCGCAGTGAGATCAGCTAGGGAAAGAAGATGGTAACGTCCAGATTAGCCAGTCATTTTTCCTTCCTAAATTGGATGGATGATGGGGGCGCCTCCCTTGGGACCACCCAGGATTTCTTGAAATCACCAGAGTATCAGCTCTGCCCTCACTTTCTCTCCCAATCAAGAAAGCACATCAGAAGGGAGAATCGAAACAATCCTGACATCCTTCTGTGAAGCCTTAGGGATGCTGGACTCACTGTAAGAGGCACCATGCATTGGAGCACCTCAGAAAGCCTACAGGCACCAACTCCCCATCTGAATAAAGCCAGAAAACTGCTCCCACAGTGCTCACATTGCCTCCCGCCCCCTCCTCACTGACTCCCCACCCTGTCAGGTGCTGCGAGTAGTCCTGTGGGCTGCACAACCTAGGAAGGGTCTCTTATGCCCACCCCCCATTTCAGGTTAGGGGTTTTGTCAGGGACTAGAGATGTCTAGCTTTATTGTTCACATTAATGTAAGTTATCATCTTTTCAGACACAAATATCAACTCCTTCTCAATAAGCTGATTGCAGCCAGATCATTGACTATGAGCAACCGTGGATGGATTTTAAATTCCTCTCTGAGCCGAGGTACTGACTTCAGTATGTACAGAGAGAGAGGCTTATTATTTATTTTTTCAGTGGTGACAAAGATGATGGTTTAATCTTTCTCATGCTCTACTATAATAGAGATAAATCATGCCCAGGCAGTTTAATCATACCTGTCAGAATGGAGGCTGTAATCCTTTGGATTCTGTTTTATTAGCAGCTTTTAAAGATCTGCTGCAACTCAGATTGCTCAGTTGGCCAAACAGCTTGACATCTCTTTCAAAACAATTAAGTAAAATAAAAGAAGGAAGACCAAGAGAACTGCGTCCGTGACAGAGGCCGCTTGCAGCCCTGGGCTGGACTATGTTGCTGCCTGAAGCTGAGAGGAAGCCAAGAACCCAGAGAAGAGCCACGAAGGGAACAGGAAACGCTGTTTCCCAGCCTCGGCCACCCACTGACCATGCTCTCCTCCCCAGGGAAGGGCTTGCCAGATCGTACATGGGTTCCCAGAAGGACATTAAGGTTGGGCTGGTTCTGGGTTTTTCCTGCTCCTACACCCTCACTTCCTCTCCAGAGCCCAGGTGGACCTCAGGGTGACTAGGACCCCCATGTAATGTCTTGGGTGGGGTCTGGCTTTGATGGGTTCCTAAGATTCCTTTCCAGCAGCAATCAGAAGGGCAGGTGACACTGCTCACTCCTCCACTGGATTTACCATTGTTCTTGGGTTTTTTTGGAGGGGCAGACAGTGATTTTTGGCAAGAATAAGACCTCAGCAGCTAGCAGAGGCACCTCTTTCAATTGTCTGGGTTTTACCAACATTTCCTCAGCCTCTGGCTATGGTGGCAGCCATATGGCATCATATTCTGGAGCACACAGTGTTTAGTGGCAGTCTTCTATCCTCAGAGGGGGATCGAGGAAGAGTTTTTAACACAGCAAGACCATTATCTGGCCCGTGGGGAATACCATCTGCTAGCACCCATCACTGAGGCAGAGGGAGGGAGCAGGATGGCACAGGCAGGCAGGCTTAAGCAATTGTGTTTTTTGGCCTATGGACTTAGGGTCTGAGGTTAAAAGTTAGGTAGTAAATAATAATAAAGAGTTGGGAATCACCCTGTAAATCTCCTAACATATGGATTGCCTCTGTGATATATGGATAAATCTAGGTACCTGATGGCAGAAACTTGTTTGATTGACTTCCAGAGATTTTTTGGCAGTAGTGTCTTTGATTGATTTCTAGAGATTTTTTGCACCATTGACATCAAAATTAGATGGAAGAGATTCTTAAACAGCCTGGCAGCCATGGTGTGTGTGTGTGTGTGTGTGTGTGTGTGTGTGTGTGTGTGTGTGTGTATCCGTGCACGCATGCATGAAAAGCCTTACATCTTTTGGTTCATCTCTTCCTGAAATATACACAGAGACCCAGTACAATATTACCACTCATACCACCACCCAAAACTAGACAATCTATTGACAGTATCTGGGAGGGGCTGGTGATAACTGTAAGGCAAGTGGGGCAAGACTAGAAAAAACTACTCAAGCTTTAGATAGTTTCCAAAGCAGATGCCTAAAAAAAAGATGACGTATTGTATATCTCACCTCCATTTGTCCTCTCCATATGAGAACTTAGGTCCTATGTAACTTGAAAATGATCAGTTATACTCTTTGGGTCTCCCTTTTGAGGATAAAAGAGTCCATTCTTTTTTTCCCCAAGAGCCTGCTTCCCTTACCTATTTTCTATATCTTGGCAGAGACTAAAAAATCTCAAAATCACCCATGCATAAAGTTTGTATGTATCTGCGCACAGGCACACCACAGCATCCTATATTCTGGGAGATGTAATGTCTGTGAATAAAACCGCAACAGGCAGTCCTTGCAGCCCTGCACACTGTCTGTTGACCAACTGAGTCAAGACAAATGCTTCTCAAGGAACAGGAAACAGTACCATGGGGCACATGAAAATTTGTGCAGAGCAAAGGAAAGGATATAGTAACTGGGCAACTCAGACAAAAAGCATATCTTTAAAAATCATGTTCCACAGAATACAGACTGGGGCAGCCACTGTGGAAAGCAGTATGGAGTTACCTCAACAAATTAAAACTAGAACTGCCTCCTGACTCAGAGATTCCACTTCTGGGAATTTATCCAAAGGAACCTGAAACAGTAATTCGAAAGAATATATGCACCCCTATGTTCATTGCAGCGTTGTTTACAATAGCCAAGATCTGGAAACAGTCCAAGTGCCCATCAATCGATGAGTGGATAAAAAAGCTACAGTACATTTACACAATGGAATACTATTTGGCAATAAAAAAGGAAGGAATATTACCCTTGGTGACAGCATGGATGGACCTGGAAAGCATTATGCTAAGTGAAATAAGCCAGTCACAGAAAGATAGGTCCTATATGATTTCACTAATTTGTGAAATAGAATAAACAAAATGAACAAATAAGCAAAATACAGACAGACTCTTAGATAGAGAGTAGGCTGTTGGGGGTGAATAAGGGGATAGATGCAGAGGGGATTGAGCAAAAAAAAAAAAAGAAGAAAGAAAGAAAGAAAAAGAAAAAAGAGGAGAAAAAATTTATGGTCATGGACAGCAGTGATTGCCAGGGGGAGGGTGTGGGAGGAGGTGGATGAGGGTATTGGTGGGATAAATGGTGATGGAAGACTTGACTTGGGGTGGTGAACACATAATACAGTGTACAGATGATGTGTTGTGTGGAATTGTGCACCTGAAGCCTGTATAATTTTGTATGCAGTGTCACACCAATAAATTCAATAAAAGGGAAAGTAAAAAAAAAATTCCACTCCCCATAAAAATAAAAACCATCTCCCACAGAGCCCAGGAGAAAATCTCACAAGCCTTACAGTAGTTGAAGAAGACTTGACCTCTGTGAATCCTAAGAGAAAGCCAGAAGCAAAATGAGCTGTAATGAAAAGAGTCAGATAAGATAAAGAAGGAAGTTAGAGGAATCAAGAGAGGATTGCTCACAGCGAGAATGCAATTGCAGAATTAACAATGATATTGAAGGCAGCAAGAGCAGAATTGAGGTGAAAAAAAGCTGAAGGCAAATGTCACATAATCTTCTTTAAAGCAAATATATGATGTGAAATTAATAATAATCTGGATTTTGAAGTTCAGACTGTATTAATAAAAAAACTGGTAATGGATAAAAGAGATGAGGGAATGTGCTTAATTTTCTATCTTAAATAGGGAAAGTAGAAAAGTAAAACATTTACTTAGTTATGGCAGAGAAATATAGGCTAAAGAATTATTTATACTGCTCTCACTCCCACTCCCACTTACCCCCCATAATCCCTCAGAGCATGCCTGCTTTTTTGAGTGTATCTCTTTTTGAGTGTACTTTTCTAACCTCCAAGGGCCCTTCTTTTGCCTCTATAACTCACTTCCTTAGCCTAGTTCTTCTACGGCTCACTTTTCCTATCACTCTAACTTTCTAAATACGTTTTCTATTACAATTTGAAAAAAAAAAGAGAATTGTTTACAGAGGCATTAAGTTAGTGATGTAAAAAAGAAATTTCTAGAACCCTGAAAAATATAAATTAAAACCAACTAAACAAATATAAAACTAAAAAAGGGAAGAGTCTAGATAGTAAAAGTCATAAAACTAAATCAGCATCAAGAAAGCATAGAATAATGTGATAAAAATAAGAATAACCAGATCAGTTATAATAACAAATATAAGTGGAATAAAATGTCACTAATGAAAGTAGAGTCTCATATTGAGTCAGAAAACAAAATCCAGTCTTACGCTGTTGTAAAACAATATGCCTAAAACAAAACTAAGCAAATGTTTCACTGTAAAAGGATGGGTATAGGTATATCAAGATACTGGGGAAAAAAAGCAGGGGATACTGCAAGTGTGATAAGGCAGAACTTAGTAACAAATTAAGATAATGGAATAATTTATATTGATAAAATAAATTGCCAAAGATATATAATTGTCAGGACTCTTATGAATCAAATAATATTGCTTCAAAAATATACAAAGCAAACAATGTTAGTAGAGAGTCTGAACAACATCAATAATAAGGACTGCTCTGATATGTATACCTTTTTGCCAGCATCCATGGAAAAAGTATTAAAATGACCAAAAATAGATCTTTCAAAAAGTAAAGTAGGTATTACAAAAACAAAAAATTAATAAAACAGAAACTCCAACCAATAATAGGATTTACAAACACTTTGCTACACAACTTTCAAGTCCAAGTGGAAAGAAATACTGTAAGTAAAGGTGGAGTAAATACACGTTCCAAAGCCTCATTATATTCTTGGTCAGGATGTCCCACCTTAGAAAACTGTGGGGTGATTGTTCTCTGAACATCAGTAAGAAAATACTAGAACAACCACAGTCTTAGAATGGTTTAAATAAAATTTCTTATGTACAAGGATGTTCTGAGGGTTCTAAGTATATCTTCTAACTTTACTAGGATGCAGTTTTGCCCTTTTCTCTAATTGAAAAAAATTACTTCTCTCAATGCAAAACCAAAAAGCAAACAAACAAAAAACCCACCAAAAACAGACAAGATTCAATTTCCAAGCAAAAAAAGAAAAGAAAACAAAAAACCCAAGCAAGCAAATACCAGTCCTCGGAAAAACACCAAAACACAACACAGCAGCACCTGCCCCCTCCTTATCCAACCTCCAGCATACCCCTGGCACCTGGCATGGCGCAAGAGCCCTTTTGTATGCACATTCTTCCCGAGTGTCTGGGTTGAGTGGTCTCACCAATCCCCAGCAGTTTTACTTATTTGTAGCACTTGCCTGGCCCTATGTGTTTGAATTTGTAATCCTTAATCAGCTCTAAAAGTTTAGCAAGAGATTCTTATCTGCTTTTGGGTTAAAAGCATTACCCAGGGGTTGGCACTCACAGAATCTGCTGGTGGCCCGCTGGGGTAGTCTCCCACAGTGTACAGGAAGTTCAGCTGACACCTGCCCTGGAAAGGCTGCCGGCTCTGGGTTCTGCCAAAACCCTAAGGGTAGCGCTTCACTCTGGGTTGAGAGGTGAGTTAACTACATCTTCCTGGAGCAAAACAGAAATGGAAAGATTAAGCAATGCTTGATAACAGTTGTAGATTTATTGGAAGGTTTTAATACCATTTCCTATAGGCAGTGGTATTCTGAAGTTTCTAAATATACCTCTTAGGTATATTTAGTTCCTAGCTATATTTTTTTTGTTCATTCATCTATACTCATCTCCTTCTAGAAAGGATTTGAGGCAATTCCCAACACTGTGACACACCAATGGGTCTACCTCAGAGAAAAGCAAAAGAGAAGTTTAAGACCAATATGAAAACTGACTAAAAGCAAAAATTATCTTTATTGTTGAAAGTATTACAGATGTCCCCTTTTTCCTCTCATTGACCCCTCCACACTACATCTGCTCTTCCACCAGCTTGCTATTTATGAACACCTGGACCAGTAATTCTAAACAATATCAGCGACAAGATTCTCCCCTTCGCCATGATGGGCCACTCCACCATTATTTTAAATACAAACTATATATAAGTCTATTTAAAGTAGGTGTTTTTAAATTTATTTTAACATTGCTTGAAGATTGTGTATAATTTTATATAAATTGGAATATAGTTAGTGTCAATGCTTCTTTTGTCATAAAAATTTAATTTTAGTAAAAAAAAATGTGTGATATACCTATAAAAAATGGGATCGAATTGTCACAGGACTCTGCCCGTGATTTGCTTAGATAAATTGCCTGGGCAAGCTGTCTTTCTCTGCAGATTATTGATCAGACATCGCCATTAGCCTAGTCCAATTTGCTCAGGCGAACACAGAGGAATTAGAAAAAGTAAAATTCTTGGCATGTGCTCAAGCCCACATTAAAAAAAATGACAAGAAGCATCACCCTAATTTATGTTTTTAGAAAAACTGTCATGTGCTTCTAGTGACTAGCAGAGTGGACATTGTGCCACATGTAGACTTACAGCAAAATACTTGTTGGATGAATTTTTCCTAAAATGGTGTATGTCTGTAATTTACCGTCTGTATGCTTGCAGTCCTCTTTAAATTCGACCTCAAAGCAAGTCCACGCATCTTGTCATGAGTTCTACATCAGAGCGAGACTTTTATCTTCTTTGGAGACTAGCAGATGTCACCTTCTCTTTGATACTCTTTGATGTCTTGTGATTTCCAGAAGCAGAAGGCAGGCTACAGGAAGACAGGCTAATGCAGCCACATGATATGGAAGTCCGAGTAACCTGTCTGTGTGACTTTCTTAGGAAGGTGTTAAACTCTTCCCTGGTTTGGGGGAAAATTAGGATAAGGTAGACATTTTAAGGAAATGCAGCGCATTCTGCACACCATTCTCTTCATGGTGAGCCACCAGCTCCAGTGATATCTCATTTCTGAAGAAAATTGAGTCTATTACTTGATTTCCGGTACGAAATGACCCTTCCCTTCTAAGTGGAGTGTCTGCCTCTTCCTGTGGACAGTGGTGTGTACTGGATCGGATGGGACCACGAGGAGAGGAATTTGTGCCGCAAATTAGGATCCGGCTGAGGCCGCACCAGCTGAAGTGCGGAAGAGAGGCTTATTCCCTTGTTGTCCGTTCTGTGCCCTCTTGTGAGCGGGTCAGTCACCATCAGGCGATGAAAGGGACCAAGAGGGAGCAGAAAGCAGATTGGAGAACTCAGGGGTCTTCTCTGTGGCATAACTCAGGCTGGGGAGAGTGAAGGTGCTCGCTTTGTGCAGACTCAGAGCGTGAGGACAGGGTGGCCCAGGCTCAACACCACCGCCCTGGAGGAAACGGGAAGGGTGCGGGCATGCGGGGTCCTCCGTGTGCTGCGGTGGACGCATCTCACTGGCCACAGGTGAGGGGTTTGACATCTGAGCTCAGTTGTTGATGTATAATGACAGAGTGTTCAGAAAGGCTTTGGAGAGCTTCAATCAGAACGCTTCGAGGAGCATGACGCATCTGGGAAAAGAGAGAGACGAGGCCAAAACCTCCTGTTCTACAGGCTTTCCTAGTTCCTTCACTTTGAGGGGGGGAAAAGGCATAAAAGCTGCCATTTTATAGCTTGTGGAGGTTTGACTTTGACAAGTTTTGGAAGATCCACAAAGGATTGGCATTGGGGTATAGAAACGGCTAATTCTCAGAAGGAAAACAGGTCTAAAGGTTTTTAAATATCTTTAGGGGGCAATTATGAATGTGACTTAGTATATCTAGTATACTCTTGAGGGTATATTCAAATCCACATGCAGTTTCTTTGGTCACCCCTCCTCTCCTAGTGCTCATGTCAGAGCCATTGGAAACTGGTTCCCCAGTGGCATCTCAGGGCCAAGTGCTCAGGCAAAGGGTCCAACGAGAGCTATGCTAAAACCTTTTAACAACTGGCAGCGCAGACACTCACCAGTCAAATACAGATGCCACTGGCACAGCTGTACCGTGTGTGCTGGCTGAGGGTCAGCCCTGGGGGGAAAGAGGCATGAGCTAATCTTGGAACTTTAGAATGTCTTCATTAGCTATCCCAACCCTCACAGAAAACATGTGTATGGGTACACACACACTCGTGCTCACACACACACTTATGCACACACACACATGCACATACACATTCTAGCAAAATAGGAGTGAGATTTCTCAGAACCAGATTAAGGGTCAGGCAAGCCAAGGTAAGAATCTATAAAAGGCACTAAAACGTCACTGAAATAGAAGGGAAATATTATACCAGTTAATCAGAACTCCTTGCATAACTAAAGCATAACTCAATTCCTTGTTGAAATAAACATATATTAGAGGAGATATAAGTACTGATTGGCTGTATGTCTACTGAGTACTTCTGTCTGGGGCGAGACTCATGGTACAGATGCAGATTGCACCCCAACTCTGAGACCTGCCAGCCGATGGCTGCCTGAAGACTAGGTGGGTCAAGTTCAACGGAGAAATTATAAGTAAGTCATGGAGTATTTCTCTGTACCAGACAGTGGCCACAGAAGTCAGAGATTTCCAGCAGGTTGTCACCAGTGCACTGAGCTGTCACCAATGGTACACATGTGCTGCAAGATATCATTTCTCTCAGGCCTGACGGGGAAGGAGCTCCTCAGCAGCCTCATCTGGGGCTCCATGGAGGCAGCCTGAATGGAGCAGGACCTCACATCTGCTCTGTGGTCCCCTCGGGGGGCAAACATGATGAGTGTGCATGGCTCTCGCTGATGTGCTGGGTGAGGTCAGGGTGCTCGACCACCCAGAGACCTGCTGCACTTCTGCTGCCTTGTGTGGAAAAGGCCCGTGGAGCTGCTGGAGAATTGTGTCTTGGGGCCCAAGGAGTATGTGGTTGAAGGTGGGGCAGGTGCAGGGGTTGGATAGCGGTCCTTGTAGGTCTAGCTCCAGGTCCTGGCTCAGCTTTGAGCTAAATGTCTGCATTAGTTTTGTTTTGATGTTGTAACTCCTGCCACAAGCTTAGTGGCTTGAAGTAACACAGATTTTTTTTGTCTTAAAGTTCTAGAGGTCAGAAGTCTGCATTGGACTTTAGTGGACCAAAATCAAGATGTTGGCAGGCTGTGTGCCTCCTGAGGCTCTTGGGAAGGATTCGATCCCTAAGGGTCCCAGCATCTAGAGCCACTTGCATTCCTTGGCTCCTGACCCCTCCCTCCGTCTTCAAACCAACACCATAGCATCTTCAACTCTCTGACTCTGCCCTCGGCCTTTGTTGCCATATCTTCTCCCACTCTGATGTTGTCATTTTGATGTATATGTATTATATGTGTACATGTGTATGGATACACACACACACATGCACAGTATGGGTCCACACACATGCACGCACTCACATACATGAATAGATATTTAGAAGGTTCTTAAATTTCTAAGTCCCAAACTCTGGCCCCTCTCTGGCTCACCTGATAGACTGGGACATATGTAGGCCTGCCTTCTTTCAGGCCCCCCGATGAATGAGTTATCTCACTCAAATGCCATTTTCTACCACACACCTTTGTCTACATCAAAGGTTATTGTGAAGGTTACAGGCGATAAGATGCACAAAAGCATTTGTCGCAACTTCAGATGCTATAGGATCACTCAGTAAATGTCAATTCCTTTCTCCTTCGAACTCTTTGTTAAGAAAACGATTCATGCCTCTAAGTTAGGCCTCCTGGTTTTTTTTTTATGTGAAAAGATCCATTTTATAAATAGGTGAACTGAAATTACTGATATTTTAATAGTTACAAAGGAAAGAGGAGGTTGAGGGCTCCCCACGGAACCTTCACGGTTTGTACGAATGACTGCGCTGCCCGGCCAGTGGGGGTGAGCTCAGCGCGGCAGCGAGGCGGTGTGCCCCGCCTTGATCTCTTTCTTCTCTTTTAAATGTGCACAAGCAGTCAGTTCCAAACACATCATTTTCCAATAGGAAGGTCAGCAAACAGAAATTGCTGAAAAGCAAAAGCTGCTGAGTGAGCTCCGCCTCCAGCTTTTCTCAGGTGAAAGGCAGGGGGCTGTGTGGGGCAGGTAGCCTGGCACAAGCACCAAGGACACGTGCCTCCTGGGAGACCCCCCGGGACCAGTTCTCCCAGCAAACCCATGGGGATTCAGACCGCAGTCGTCATCACCTGGGACAGACATTTAGTGTGTCCCCTCTGCATTTGGTTTCCAGGTGTAATAAATGAGGTGGCAGAAGGTTTCAGGTTAAAAGGCCTGAAATCCATTTAACGCCTGGGTGGACATCAGGATCAGGTGACAGATGAATCAGGCGGAAGCCAAGGCAAGGAATGGTCTCTCGCTGAAGTGACTGTCAGCACTGAGGCGCCAGTCTCCCGATCATCTCTTACGCTGCAGAGTCCTGGCAGTTGGGGGGACACTGTGGGTACGTGCCAAGTGAGGGCTTGTTGACTTATTGTGTGGTGGAGTTTGGAATGACACAAACTATTCTCTACTTTAGAAATGTGCAAAACAAGTTATACATGTCGATAGTGTAGAAGGATGTCTGAGTTTGCATGGAGGGCAGGCATTTAGAGGATTAAAGACAAATGTGTGTGAGCAGCCCCGTTAGGTACGGTAGCCACTCCTCACCTGTGGACAGGGGCGTCCGTCCTGGGGCCCTGGTGGCTTTGTGTTCTCTGAGTGTGTCCATGCTGAGGAGCCCAGGAGATTACAGAAGGTCAGTTTGGGTATAAATGAGCAGAAATAAAGAGGCCTGGGCTTTGGCATCAGTTTGGCACCTGGTGTCAGGATTTCTAGATTCTTGCTCCGGGGGTGGGTGGGGGGGGGGGAGAGGAGGCAGTGGGAAAGGGGAGAGGGAGGCAAAGAATCAAAAGTGATACACCTGTCAATAAACTCTAGCAATTAAGCCAGAGAAGAGAGCCCAGGGCAGGGAACAGTGACAGAAACTTGAACCTGAACTCAGTCTGACATACTCTGTCCATATAACCACCAGGAGATGAGCCATTAGACAAGCTTTGTCAAAATGTGACTGGATCTGTCAGGTGACCTTCTTGTGTAGTGAACTTGAGCAGACACTGGTTGCTCTACCAATTTTCCTTCATCTATATTCTATTTCAAAGTCAGAAGGGACAAATGATTAAGGTATAGTTTACTGTTGAAGCATCAAGCAGGGCATGAGTGATAATGTGGTATTTTTCAAATGCACATGCTATCTAATAAAAGAGTAATATGCAAATTAACTGTTATTTCACTATACCCACTAGCCACACCCACTATCCAATCAGGAGCAAATATGCAAATTAATCCCAACCAAGATGGCTATAGCCATGGAGAGAGCAGGAGGGAGGCTTGAGTTTCCCCAGTGATAGAGGAAGCCAAGCTTTCCGCACACCCTGGCCGGCCCAGGCCTCTGCTTAAGGCTACAAAGTTTCAAGTATAGAAGATAAGTAAACCCCAACAGAAATAGCTACCACCACGGAAGGAGCAGAAGGCTTGGCTCTGCTCCAGGCTACAAAGTTTCAATTGTAGAAGATAAAATAAATCCCAGATACCAGGGCCTCCACATGGGTTGCTGGGGGGCATGGCTGGCCTGAAAACCACCACAGGTCTCTTGCCTAGGCCACCTCACAGCCCAAGGGAATCCCCACCCTGATCCAGGACACCCTTCAGGGCAAACCAGCTGGCCCCCATCCATGCACCAGGCTTTTATCCTATCTAATAAAAAAGTAATATGCAGATTGACCATCACTCCAACACACAAGATGGCTGCCCCATGTAGTCAAAGATCCTGTCCCCATGTGGACACAAGATGGCCACCACAAGATGGCCAGCAGGGGAGGGCAGTTGGGAGGGATCAGGCCTGCAAGGGAGGGCAGTTGGGGTGATTAGGCCAGCAGAGGATGGAGGTTAGGGGCAAACAGGCTGGCAGGGGAGCAGTTAGACATCAATCAGGCTGGCAGGCAGAAGTGGTTAGGGGCAATCAGGAAGGCAGGCAGGCAAGCAGTTGGGAGCCAGCAGTCCTGGATTGTGACAGATGTCCAATTTCCCGTTTAGACCCAATCCCACCAGGTATTGAAACATGGTGAGCATGAGGGTGATGACAAAGGATGACGCCCAGAATCCAGGTTGTGCAGAGACTTGGACCTGATCCTGTACATCATGGAGACTCAGGAAGCCAAGTAGATAGGAGAGCTGTGGAATAAAACTAGGAAGATTGTCCTAGTAACGAGAGCCTGAACTAAGGCAAGGGCCAAAGCACTGGAGCAGAGGGGAAAACTCAGAGGGAGATTCGGAAGGAAGAATCAACGGGTTCTGGTGATTGCCTGAAGAGAGTGAGAGGAGAGAGTGGGAGGTTGGGAAGGAGGTGAGAGGGAAGCTGGGGCTGGAAAAGGTAAGATGAGCCCAGAATCTCTGTTTGTGTCCAGGTGATGATGTCAGTGATTGAGGAGGGAGCCAGGGGAAGGAGCAGCAGGTCTAGGGGAAAGAGGACAAGTTCTGTTAGGACAGTGGTTAGCAAACGGCGGCTCCCAAGCCACATGCAGCTCTTTGGCCCCTTGAGTGTGGCTCTTCCACAAAATACCATGGCCTGGGCGAGTCTATTTTGAAGAAGTGGCTTTAGAAGAAGTTTAAGTTAAAAAATTTGGCTCTCAAAAGAAATTTCAATCATTGTACTGTTGACATTTGGCTCTCTTGACTAATGAGTTTGCCGACCACTGTGTTAGGACATGTTGAGGAGGAAATGCCTGCAACACATCCAACTGGCAATTCCAGTGGCAGCCAGAAATACGAGATTGAAGATCAGGAGAGAGGGGTCTGGCTGAGACAGATGGTCAGAAGAGGCCTTTCTGAGGAAGAAACATTTAAACTGATGCTTGAATGAAATCATAGAGCAAACCATGCAAATATTTTACACAAGGAGCTGGTCAGTGCTGCTGTAGCTTTTCCTAAGAGCTACAGAGCTATGGCGCCGAGATCGGGAGGACGGGGGTCAATGTCAGATAAAGGCATACCTCTTCTCTCCTCCCATGGGCCTGTGGGTAGTGGTCTGTCCATCTGTGAACTCTGATGTGGCTGCTGGCCCTGATGTTAAGTGTTATGGAGACTGCAGGACCCTCCTCCCCAGCCTTCAGCTGTGCCCCTTCCTCCCTCCCCTCCTCCTCCTCTTCTATCCCCTCCCATCCCTTTCAGCACCAGGTCTTCCCTATGGCTTAGCTGTCCACAGTGAGCTCCACTTGCAGATACTACTCTTGAACACCAGGGGGTTCTCCTGAGAACGTGCATCAGCCTGAATGACGTCTAGGACAAGGTGTCCTCTGAGGATGGCTTCTTGTAGGATGGTGATGCAAGGGATTGAAGCACCGCACAGCCAATTCTAGCTAAAATTATACTTTTGGGCTCAAAAGTCACCTCGTCCAAACTGAATGACTTAGATGAGAAAATATCATAAAAGTCTCATTTCTCCACTCATCTTGGTCTTGAATTACATATTTGTTGAGTGAGGGAATAAATGAATGAGTAAAGGAATACTTATGCAAAATTCCAAGAGAATTTTCACAAAGGGGTGAGAATATGAAATAAAGCAATTGCTGTTCTCCTACACTCGAGGCAAGTCCCATATGAGTGTGGTCCTCCATCTACTTGAAACGACCCTTGATCCTGTCACTGCTCATTTATTCAGGGGCCTTCACTGGTGCCTTGATCAGAAAGAGTGTCTCAGAAACTGGAGCTTGTGCTGTTTGAACACTTGGAGTGTTTATAGACACATTGGCAAGGTACCTCACTCTCAAGGAATATGCTGAACCACAAAATGGAATTTATGCTTAGCCAGATTAGGAGGACGTAATATAAAAGAACAGTAAACCCAATGGGTGCAGTGGAGAATGGCTGATATTTTTGGATATAAAGCATCTTTAAAAAGTTTTTTTTAAAGTCTATATTTTAAAGGGTGTCATGCTGTTCATTCCTTGAACAAGATTATCATTTGATGCCACTGTCTCTTTAACATGCTGTCTGCTAAGGCAGGCCTGTACCAGGGAATGTCTGGGATTAAATGCCATATTCCTGCTGCTGCAATTACTAAATACGTCTTACAAAAGCAGGCTTATGTTAGGTACCAATTTAAATAAAAAATACACGAAGCTTGATGATGGCCTATTTTTTTCTATTACTGCTGCTAGCATATTCTGCCATTGGGTGTGATTTCTATAATTCTGACCCATGGGGGATGGGCAAGTGAAGACGAGAAGTGCAAATAAAACAAAGCAAAACAAACAAACAAACAAACAAACAAAAAACCCCACAAAAAAAACAAACAAAAACCCCACTATACCTCAACCAATAGGCCAGTTTGGTGAATTTATTTTTTTTGTCCTACAAATGACACCCAGGAAGGCTTTCATATCTGATACCACTAGATGTCACTAAATATCAAGCTTCTTAGAACAACCAAATTGGAGGCTTTCACCACCACTATTCCCCTCATTCTAGCAATATTTCAAACCTGTATTTGTACTGTAAACATTTTCCCCATCATTATTTTTCTCTGGATCTTTTACATTTAATGTGACATTTATTCCTGGGGACACAGCTTCCTCCCACTTAAGCCAGCGTATTCTTCCAATGGCGATAACTCCTCTGTGTGGCAGGTGAATCCGCATTTCATTTGCTATTACAGTTGGAGGGTTAACATTGTACATGATTCTGTTGTGGACATTGGTGGCATACGTGTTCTCTGACATGTTTTGGCTGATCAAGAGCAATGTGAAAAACGGGAAACTGGATCGCCTGGCTTGTCATTTGGGTTCCTCGGGAAGGGTGGCCCTCTCACAGATTACTGTAGCCATCTGTGGCCTTCCCAGGGCCACCAGGTCAGCCATCCGGGGAGAGTGGAAGCCCACTCTGGTTTAAAGACCCGCATAAAGAAGATCTTTGCTTAAAAACAAAACTTTGTGCTTTGATGCGCCTTATCTTTCTCCAGGCATCCTTGTCATGTTTTCCGTGACAGTCTCAGGGGACCACGGCCAGAAGAATTTTCTGTGCCTTGGGACTGTCTATCCACTTCAGAAATTCAACGGTAGGAAAGAGAACTCGTGGTGTGTCCCAGAGGGACCCTTCGATCGTGCATTTGATGTTGATGACTTTCTTTGTGTGGAGAATGGAATCCAGGGGTGCATGGATCACCCAGCCTAATGATAAAACTTGGGAGTTAAAACAGACTTTAGAAATTACAGAGCAGTTCACATCTATCACCGCATTTCCTTCTCACAACAGCCTGTGAAGGAAAATAGGATGGGTGTTTCTGTGTCTGTCTCACAGAAGAGGAAGTGGAGGCTCAGAGAGGGTGAGTGGCTCGCCCAAGGTCGGCCAGATGTAAGGAGGGGGAGGAAGAGGTTGTAACACTCACTTGCCTCTCTAGGAGGCAAGGCTCTGACAACCCTCTCCCCTGACACCAAGCTGCTCCCTGCAGTGAATTGTCAGGGGAAATAAATGGGCTTCTAACAAGACCACTTCCACAAAGTCAGTAAAGAATCCAAGGCCTGCTGCTGGAGAACTCAGGGCAGGTGGGAAGGAGTCCCTGGTCTGTCTGCTGCCAACTGCCCACCTTCCCAAGGCACCTCCCAAGGTTCATCATCCTCTGATGATTGCCGATCAGCACTGCTTGCTGAAACTGCTATTTAAGAGATGTGGACGAGATGAAGAGTGCAGAGGAAGCCTGTAAAAATGCCTCCACAAAGGCAGGTTCAAGATAGGGAACTAATCACTAGGATAATCTGTAAATCTGTTGAGTGGGGATTCCTTTTCTGATGAATAGAGACTTTGAAAAATACTGCTTAATCATTGACGACAACTGAGCTAATTTTCAATGGCAACTGATACTGGACTGAGAATGCAGCTGAAATTTCTTACTTATTAGCCATCCGGTGTTAGAACTGAAGACCTGCCTGGTGTTCTTTCATCGAGAGGTCCTACCTGCAAAATCCACGTTTGTGAATTTCGCAACAGCTTGCTTTCAGGGCACATTCTGAAATACCTGACTTTACGCCAGATGCCTGATTACTTCTTAGCTCGGGCATGAGTGACATTTGAGAAATAGGCAATAATGTTTGCCTTCACTTTTCAGGGCGGGTGTGCAAGACTAGCCCTTTCGTTCTCATTAGAGCTGGTGGTTCTCGACCTTGGCTGTACAAAAATTGCTTGGTGAACTTTAAAAAATTGCTGATACCTCGGCTTCCCCTCCAGCTGTTCAGATGTAATTTGTTTTTGGTAGAGCCTGGGCACTGGTATTTTAAGTAAGCACCCCACATGATTCTAATGTGCTGCTAGGGCTGAGAACAACCCCCATGTCAGAGCATCCACAACTGGAGGACTTATTTTTAAAAAATATTTTATTGGTTTTTTACAGAGAGGAAGGGAGAGGGATAGAAAGCCAGAAACATCAATGAGAGAAACATCGATCAGCTGCCTCTTGCACGCCCCCTACTGAGGATGTGCCCACAACCAAGGTACATGCCCTTGACCGGAATCAAACCCGGGACCCTTCAGTCCGCAGTCCGACGCTCTATCCACTGAGCCAAACTAGTCTCGGCAAAACTGGAGGACTTTTATAGAATGCCCTTCTCACGGTTATGGGTCACCTGGAATTCTAATTAGCATAGCTTTTCATTCTGTGGGTTTTTTTTACATGTTTTAGAGACAAAATTTTTTTATTTTTAAATATATTTTTATTGATTTCAGAGAGGGAGGGAGAAGGAGAGAGAGAGATATAAACATCTGTGATGACAAAGAATTATTGATTGGCTGCCTCCTGCATGCCTCCTACTGGGGATTGAGCCCCCAATCTGAGCATGTGTTCTGACCAGAATTGAACTGTGAACTCTTGGTTCATAGAGTGATACTCAACCACTGAGCACACTGGCTGGGCCAGAGATAAACGTTTTATTCAAATAGCTAAGTGCAAATGTTCCCTAATAATAATTATTTTATTTATTTATTATTATTTTTTCTTTTTTTTTCTTTTTTTTAATCTTTATTGTTCAGTTTATTAATTACATTGTTCCCCCCCTTTTTTTTCACCCTATAGTTCCCCTCCACCTGGTACCCATCCCACCCTCCGCCCTCACCTCCCTCCACTGTCCTCTCCCATAGTTGCATAATTTTTGTCCAGTCTCTTGCTGCACTTACCACACCCCCTTTCTCCCCAAGAGTTGTCAGTCCATTCCCTCTCTATGTCTGTGATTCTGTTACATTCACCAGTTTATCCTGTTCATCAGATTATTAATTCACTTGATTTTTAGATTCATTTGTTGATAGATGTGTATTTGTTGTTCCTAATTTACAGTTTTATCTTTTTCTTCTTCCTCTTCTTAAAGAATATCTTTCAGTATTTCATATAATATTGGTTTGGTGGTGATGAACTCCTTTAGCTTTTTCTTATCTGCGAAGCACTTCATCTGACCTTTAATTCTGACTGATAGCTAGAGTAATCTTGGTTGTAGATTCTTTTTTTTTTCTTTTTCTTTTTCTTTTTTTAATCTTTATTGTTCAGTTTATTAATTACATTGTTTTCCCTTTTTATCCCCTATAGCTTCCCTCCACCCTGTACCTATCCCACCCTCCACCCTTACCTCCCCCTCCCCACTGTCCTCTCCCATTGTTGCTAGATTTTTGTCCAGTCTCTTGCTGCACTTCCCACAACCCTTTTCTCCCCAAGAATTGTCAGTCCATTCCCTCTCTATGTCCATGTCCCTGTTATATTCACCAGTCTATCCTGTTCAACAGCCTATCAATTCACTTGATTTTTATGTTCATTTGTTGATAGATGTGTATTTGTTGTTCATAATTTATATTATTACCTTTTTCTTCTTCCTCTTCTTAAAGAATATCTTTCAGCATTTCATATAATGTTGGTTTGGTGATGATGAACTCCTTTAGCTTTTTCTTATCTGCAAAGCACTTCATCTGACCTTCAATTCTGAATGATAGCTTTGCTGGATAGAGTAATCTTGGTTGTAGATTCTTGCTGTTCATCACTTTGAATATTTCTTGCCACTCCCGTCTGGCCTGCATCGTTTCTATTGAGAAATCCGCTGACAGTCGTATGGGTGCTCCCTTATAGGTAACCAACTGTTTCTCTCTTGCTGCTTTTAATATTCTCTCTTTGTCTTTTGCTCTTGGCATTTTAATTATGATGTGCCTCGGTGTGGTCCTCTTAGGGTTCCTATATATTGGGGTTCGGTGCACTTCTTGGACTCCTAAGTCAATTTCTTTCACCAGGTATGGGAAGTTTTCAGTCACTATTTCTTCAAATACGTTTTCATTGTCTTGGCCTCTTGCTTTTTCTGGCACCCCTATAATTCGGATGTTGGTATGCTTGAGGTTGTCCCAGAGGCCCCTTACACTATCTTCAATTTTTTGGATTCTTTTGGTTTCTTGCTTTTTCAGCTGAGTGGATTTTACCTCTTTGTATTTCAAATCTTTAACTTGGTTCTTGGGGTGCTCCAGGGCACTTTCAGGTCTTTGTATAATATTTTTTGTTTCAGTCAGTGTATGCTTAATTTCTGGTTGGTCCTTTTTCATATCCTTGAGAGTCTGCTTTATATCCTTGAGAGTTTCTTTCATTTCCACGTTGGTCTTGATCATTTCTTTGCAGGTCTCGTTTATAGCCTGGAGGGTGTTATTCATTTTCTTGTAGGACTCATTCATTTCCTTTGTGGTCTTGCTTATTTCCTTATAGGCCTCGATCTTTTGTTGGAGCCTCTTAAAAAACCCTATAACCGTGGTTCTGAATTCCATGTCCAGTTGTTTTTTTTCCTCCATTTCTTTCACATCTGATTTCTTTCCATGTTGCTGCATGGTGGCTGCTTCCCTGAGTTGGTCAATTAGCTTTGTGTGGTAGACTTCCTACTAGGGATAGTGGCTCAGCCTCCCCGGTTACCTGAGGTGGATATGGGCTGCACAGTCTTGTTGAAGTTAAGCTCAGTTAATCGTTGCTAGCACTTGGAGGGTTGACCTCCAGGCCAATTGTCTGTGAAGCTCAGCTGTGCTCAGGTTGGGTGGGCGGAGTCTCCGGGCCAAGCAGACAGCGTTAGCTCCGCCTTATGCGGCCCCAGGGACTCTGTGGCAGGGGCAATGGCCGCCAGCACCTCTGAGAGAGAGCCGCTGCTGAGCTCCACCGGCTGCCGGTTCCCGGGGAATTCAGACTTTCCCAAAATGAGTCTGCGTGCACAATGGCTCACCCAGGGTCGTAAAAACAAAGCAGTCTGACGGTTTTCCAAATGAGAGGCAAGTCGCGGTGCGCTCTCTGTGCAGTCACGCAGCCGAACTGTTCGCGCAAGCTGCCTTCTCCACAAGCCGGGAGACCCGGCAGCACCCGAGCTTCGGCGTGCCCTCCCACTGTCCACTTTTCACCCCGTGTGATAGTGGGTTCTCTGGACTTCGCCAAGAGCTGGAGAAACAGTCCAGTGGGACGCCTTTCTCTCCCCGTTCGAGAAAACTGGCCGGTTTTCAGCCACCCGCCCTCTCCGCGGTGTGCACTCCAAACCTCTCTCCGTGCGAATCTTTCAACGCTGTCCGCCACCGCTCCTCCGAGTCCCAGTGTCTTATCTTCACTTTTATTTGTGGAATTTTCACTCGGCAAGCTTTCTGGTGATTCTGGAAGGTGTTTGTTCTTTCGTTAAGTTGTAGTATTAAAATTGCTGATTATGACGGCAAGATAGGTGTTTTGCCTTTGCCGCCATCTTAGTTCTTCCGGTTGTAGATTCTTGCTGTACATCACTTTGAATATTTCTTGCCACTCCCATCTGGCCTGCATCATTTCTGTTGAGAAATCCGCTGACAATCATATGGGTGCTCCCTTATAGGTAACCAACTGTTTCTCTCTTGCTGCTTTTACTATTCTCTTTTTGTCTTTTGCTCTTGGCATTTTAATTATGATGTGCCTTGGTGTGGTCCTCTTAGGGTTCCTATATATTGGGGTTCAGTGCACTTCTTGGACTCCTAAGTCAATTTCTTTCACCAGGTGTGGGAAGTTTTGGGTCACTATTTCTTCAAATAGGTTTTCATTGTCTTGCTCTCTCTCCTTTTCTGGCAACCCTATAATTCGGATGTTGGCATGCTTGAGGTTGTCCCAGAGGCCCCTTACATATCTTCAATTTTTTGGATTCTTTTGGTTTCTTGCTTTTTCAGCTGAGTGGATTTTACCTCTTTGTATTTCAAATCTTTAATTTGGTTCTTGGGGTGCTCCAGAGCACTTTTAGGTCTTTGTATAATATTTTTTATTTCAGTCAGTGTATGCTTAATTTCTGGTTGGTCCTTTTTCATATCCTTGAGAGTCTCCTTTATATCCTTGAGGGTCTTGTTCATTTCCTTATAGGACTCATTCATTTCCACGTTGGTCTTGAACATTTCCTTTGTGGTCTTGCTTATTTCCTTATAGGCCTCGACCTTTTGTTGGAGCCTCTTGAAAAACCCTATAACCGTGGTTTTGAATTCCATGTCCAGTTGTTTTTTTTCCTCCATTTCTTTCACATGTGATTTATTTCCATGTCTCTGCATGGTGGCTGCTTCCCTGAGTTGGTCAATTAGCTTTGTGTGGTAGACTTCCTACTAGGGACAGTGGCTCAGCCTCCTCAGTTACCTGAGGTGGATATGGGTTGCCAGTCTTGCTGAAGTTAAGCTCAGGTTAATCGTTGTTAGCACTTTGAGGGGTTGACCTCCAGGCCAATTGTCTGTGGAGCTCAGCTGTGCTCAGGTTGGATGGGCGGAGTCTCCTGGCCAAGCAGACAGCGTTAGCTCCGCCCTATCGAGCCCCAGGGACTCTGTGCCGGGGGCAATGGCCGCCAGCACCTCTGAGAGATAGCTGCTGCTGAGCTCCACTGGCTGCCGGGGAATTCAGACTTTCCCAAATGAGACTGCACGCCCAATGTCTCAACCAGGGTCGTAAAACAAAGCAGACTGACGGTTTCCCGAATGAGAGAGCAAGTCGCAGAGCGCTCTCTGTACGGTCCCGCAGCCGAGCTGTTTGCACGCAAGCTGCCTTCTCCACAAGCCGGGAGAGCCCTGCAGCGCTGGAGTTTCGGCGTGCCCTCCTACTGTCCAGTTTTCACCCCGTGTGATAGTGGGTTCCCTGGACTTCGCCCAAAGCTGGAGAATCAGCCCAGTGGGACGTCTTTGTCTCCCCGTTCGAGAAAACTGGCCAGTTTTCAGCCGCCCGCCCTCTCCGCTGGCACGCGCTCCAAACCTCTCTCCGCAGGAATCTTTCAACGCCGTCCGCGGCCACTCCTCTGAGTCCCAGTGTCTTATCTTCACTTTTATTTGTGGAGTTTTCACTCGGTCAGCTTTCTGGTGATTCTGGAAGGTGTTTGTTCTTTCGTTAAGTTGTAGTATTAAAATTGTTGAGCATGACGGCAAGATAGGTGTTTTACCTAAGCCGCCATCTTGGTTCCTCACTCATAATTATTTTATTTAAAAGCATGGTCACATTTTAGAACTAAATTAAAATTTCTGCTTTGCTATTGTCACTCTCCTGGTTCTGGCTTTTCTGACAGTAAACATATTCTGGGTGCCTTCCTCCTACACATAGATATAATTTGCCACACAGTTTAATCCAATGGTTCTCAAAGGTTTCTTTTCTTTCTTTCCCATTCATATGAGAATCATGTGAGGTGCTTGCTACCATGCAGGGTTCTGGGCCTCATTCCAGACCTACCTGTTGGAGCCTCTGGTGGAAACCCAGGAATCTGCATTGTGGCCATTGCTCCAGTTGTGGTGGGAGTCAGCACAAGTGCTCACCTGGTTTTAATTAGTGTTAACCCCGTTTGTCCTGAGGGCATTAGTAAATCTTAATACATACAGTATTTTTGGTTTGTTTGTTTTGCAACTGTAAGCTTCTCGCCTTTGCAGCCTCCATCACTTCTCCATCAGACCATCAACTGTTTTCTGTACAGGCTGTTTGCTAATGATTCAATCCCTCCAGCATTCCTGACAAACTAAAAGGTCCCTTGCATCTTTCCTCAATTCTGTCACAAAGCAGAAAGAGAAAGAGGAATGAAGTAGCAGCATGATGTCACTACTCTGCTTGAAAAACCCTATGATTGTCTATTTCCAATTAGCAGTTTCCCTGCCAGCTTGGCCTCTGAGTTTCTCCATGCTTGCCGTGGTATCAGGTATCCAACGGCTTAGTGTTTGCTGATTTATTGGCATCAAATAGTCCCTTAATAAGTCTCTCTCACAGGATCAAACACCTCTGCTTTTGGGCATAATTTTCTCTCAAGAGTTAGGAGTTGCAAAGCCAAGCTCTACCCATGATGCTGCAAACTGGTTATTAGGGAGCACAGTGTCATTGTAAAGTAGCTATGGGATGGTTTCTCCATGCAGATGGCATTTTTCAGATCCCTGCTCTGCTGTTGTCATGCTCCTGGTTCTGGCTTTTCTGTCAATGAACAGATTTTGGGTGCCTTCCTCCTACTTCTACTATCATACTTTTCTAAAAATCAAGATGCCTTGGACCCATTTTCCAATTACACTGAAGAATTAACATGATGAGTTTTGAGTTAAAAGGGCCAACTGAATATTGAACACACACCAAGAGATTCTATTCTCACTACAAACATGTGGAAATGCCATAAAAATAATAAATTATTCAAAGTTAAATTAAAAGAAACCAAGCAGAAATTTAGAAAATGAGAGAGTCATTACAAAAAAAGTTATGAGATGGGTTATAGAATAGGTTAAAGAAACAATTGGTCAATTGAAAGATAGAAATGACAACTTTCCATATGTAGTATAGAAAGAACAAGAATCAGAAATATAGAAATTAGGAGACATGGAGGATATGATGAGAAACTCTAACTTAGATCTACTAGGAACTCAACAAGTAAAGAATAGAGATAATAAAAGAAACCAAAGATTCAAAGAAGCAATGGCTAAATGTTTCCTAAGTATGAAGACATAATGTTTCAGAAACAAAAAGTCAGAGTGCCAAGAAGGATTTAAAAGAAATGTGTCTTTCAGTGGATTCCATTGTGATAACATAGCAGAATATAAAATCCACCAGAATTACCTACATGGCAGTGACCATCAGGCTGACAGGAGACTTCCCAAAAGTAGATGCGAGATGACAAGGGCTGTTACTCTGGAACACTCTGAACCTGGAATTTCACATCCAGCTCTAAGAACGAACCTAAACCTATCCAATCACTGCCCTATTTTTGTGGTAAATTTTGGTGGCCTTCAGTGACTAGTTGTGAGTAAGTCCCTTTTGTAAATATTACCACTGGGTCAGATGTTACAGTGAAAGCAAGTCTCAGACCAGTTCTCTTTCATGAACAAACATTTTTGGTAAGAAGGCACAAATAGTCTTGTTCTTATCGAGTCAAGGAATTTCTAGTTCTGCATCCTTTAGACATTTCTACCAATAGCTTGCATAAAATATTCCCTTAAAGTCAGATATAACAATATTTATTTATTTATTTATTTATTTATTTATTTATTTATTTAAATCTTTTAATCTTTATTGTTCATTTTATTAATTACATTGTTCCCCCCTTTTTTCCCTCTATAGTTCCCCACCACCCAGTACCCATCCCAACCTCCGCCCTCACCCCCCTCACTGTCCTCTCCCATAGGTGCATGATTTTTGTCCAGTCTCTTGCTGCACCTCCCACACCCCTTTTCTCCCCAAGAATTGTCAGTCCATTTCCTCTCTATGCCCATGATTCTATTATATTCACCACTTTATCCTGTTCATCAGATTTTTAATTCACTTTATATTGATTTGTTGATAGATGTGTATTTGTTATTCATAATTTTTATTTTTACCTTTTTCTTCTTCCTCTTCTTAAAGAATATCTTTCAGCATTTCATATAATATTGGTTTGGTGGTGATGAACTCCTTTAGCTTTTTCTTATCTGCGAAACACTTAATCTGATCTTCAATTCTGAATGATAGCTTTGCTGGGTAGAGTAATCTTGGTTGTAGGGTCTTGCTATTCATCACTTTGAATATTTCTTGCCACTCTCATCCGGCCTGCATAGTTTCTGTTGAGAAATCCACTGACAATCGTATGGGTGCTCCCTTATAGGTAACTAACTGTTTTTCTCTTGCTGCTTTTAATATTCTCTCTTTGTCTTTTGCTCTTGGCATTTTAATTATGATGTGCCTTGGTGTAGTCCTCTTAGGGTTCCGTGCGCTTCTTGGATGCCTAAGTCAATTTTTTTCACCAGGTGTGTGAAGTTTTGGGTCACTATTTCTTCAAATAGGTTTTCATTGTCTTGCTCTCTCTCTTTTTCTGGCACCCCTGTAATTCAGATGTTGGTATCCTTGAGGTTGTCCCAGAGGCCCCTTACACTATCTTCAATTTTTTGGATTCTTTTGGTTTCTTGCTTTTCCAGCTGAGTGGATTTTACCTCTTTGTATTTCAAATCTTTAACTTGGTTCTTGGGGTGCTCCAGGGCACTTTTAGGTCTTTGTATAATATTTTTTATTTCAGTCAGTGTATGCTTAATTTCTGGTTGGTCCTTTTTCATATCCTTGTAGGTCTTGTTCATTTCCTCATAGGTCTTGTTCATTTTTTTGTAGGTCTTGGCCTTTTCTAGGAGCCTCTTGAAAAGCCTTATAACCGTGGTTTTGAACTCTAGGTCCAGTCATTTTTTTCCCTCCATTTCTTTCACATCTGATTTCTTTCCATGTCTCTGCATGGTGGCTGCTTTCCTGAGTTGGTCGATTAGCTTTGTGTTGTAGATGTCCTCTAAGGGACAGTGGTTCCACCTCCCCAGTTACCTGAGGTGGATATGGGTTGCACAGACTTGTTGAAGTTAAGCCTAGATTATTGTTAGCACTAGGAAGGTTTGACCTCCAGGCCAATTGTCTGTGAGGTTCAGCCGTGCTCCGGTTGGATGGGTGGAGTCTCTGGGCCAAGCAGGCAGCATCAGCTCCGCCCTATGTGGCACCTGGGATTCTGTGCCCGGTGCAATGGCTGCCAGCACCTCTGAGAGAGAGCTGCTGCCAAGCTCCACCTGCTGCCAGACAATTCATCCTCTCCCCAAATGAGTCTGCACACCCAACGTCTCACCCAGGGTTGTAAAACAATGCAATTCGATGGTTTCCCGAATGAGAGAGCAAGTCAGGAGTCCTCTCTGCGTGGTCACGCAGTTGTGCTTTTCCCAAGTTCACGCGCACTCTGCACAAGCTCGCCCTGTCCACAAGCTCGCAGACCCTTACAGTGCCCGAGTTTCAGTGTGCCTCCCCACTGTCCAGTTTTTACCCTGTATGATTGTGGGTTCCCCGAACTTTGCCTGGAGCTGGGGAATTAGTGCAGTGGGATATCTTATTCTCCCCCGTTTGAGAAAACCGGCCAGGTTTGCAGCCGCCTGCCCTATCTGCTGGCGCGTGCGAACGGCTCCAAACCTCTCTCCTCGCGTATCTTCAATGCTGTCCTCTGCTGCTCTTCTGAGTCACAGTGTCCTATCTTCACTTTTATTTGTGGAATTTTGACTCAGCCAGCTTTCTGGTGATTCTGGATGATGTTTGTTCTTTCATTAAGTTGTAATTTTTTGAAATTGCTGTGTATGGCAGTGAGATAGGTGTTTATCTATGCCGCCATCTTGGTTCCTCCAGTTGATATAACAATATTTTAGAAGCAGGATCAGGTCATCTTGTTGAATCATATGACAGGCCTTCATTTAAATGGAATACAGGTCAAAAGGAAGCCCAGTGCTCCACAGGGAGGTAAGCTGATGGGCTGGCCCAGTTCTGCACCTTATTCATGCATGAGCAAAGGAGGTGTCTATACAACATTTCCAACAATCCTATAGTTTGACCACCAATTATGTATAGAAAAATATTTCCAAGGAATTATGCTAATAAGCACGCTCTCTATGTGGTTTCAGATGGCAGTATTTATAGGGCTTGTGGAAGTTGCCTCTGTGGAGTGAGTCTTAAATGGGATTTTTCAAATTCTAATTAACTACTCTTGAAGTGTTTATTATTGATTATGGTACTTCTAACTTAACCAACCATAACCATATTAAAACAAGTGCATATTCATAGATATATGTCATGCTATCTATGCTGATATTTTAAAGTAAGTTATAGACTTCATAACACCAGTAAAATGAAATTTTAGGAGTGAGGGCAAAATAAAGACTTAAGAAAAAACATTTTGCTCTTTTTCATATCTTTTTAAAAATATTTTCTTAATTTCAGAGAGGAAGGAAAAGGAGAGAGATAGAAACATCAATGATGAGAATCACTGATTGGCCTCCTCCTGGACACTCCCCACTGGGGATTGAGCCCACAGCCCAGGCATGTGCCCTTGGCCATAACCGTACCTGGGACCCTTCAGTCCACAGGTTGATGCTCTACCCACTCACTGAGCCAAACCGGCTAGGGATCTTTTTCATTTCTTTTTATAAAAATATTTTTATTGATTTCAAAGAGGAATGGGGAGGGAGATAGAGATAGAAATACCAATGATGAGAGAGAATCATTGATCAGCTGCTTCCTGCACACTCCATACTAGTGATCAAGCCTATAACCTGTGTCCTCACCAGGAATCAAATCATAACCTCCTGGTTTATGGATGACACTCAACCACTGAGCCATACTAGCTGGGCAAAAAATAAGAACATTTTTTTTTTTATCATGAAAGCAAAAAGTTTATTCATGTTTGAAACTACATATAACTACCATGACGAAGACCTTTTCAATCCAGGGTGTAATCCAGTTAGAAAGGAACAAAAATAATTTTTAATATATTAGAATCACCACCACAAATTATTTTCATGACTCAATCAGTTTCAGAATCACATACAATACAAAAAGAGAGAAAGGATAGGGCCCATCACACAGGGTGAAATATACAGTACTGAATACTAAAATCTAAATGCATCACAATTAGTCACTGCTTTTTTTTTTTTTTGGCATGAATTAGTAACAAGATGAAGAACATTCAAAATGTTTAGGATATTTTTAAACACAGAAGAACTTGGAACTTTTACCACCCACAGATAGGAAGAAGTAATAAAGGATGTTTGAAAGCAGGAATGCAAACAAATCTGGAAGGAAGGTACAGGGATGCAAGAGCAAAATAATAATTTATATATGTGTTTAAAAGCAAAATGTACCTAAAATTCTGGTGATAAACACAACAAAGGCTTGAGTCTGGGTTAATTTGGGAGGGAAGTTAAGGCAAGCTAAGATTTGGGAGGTGGAATACAAATATCAAATAACTGCATTTAGTTTTAAAAATTTTAAGTATGTATTTTAAAATCTAAAGGGTAACCACTAGGGAGATATGCAGGAGGCAGTCAATCAACGATTCTTTCTCATCATTGATGTTTCATCACTCTCTTCCTTTCTGAAATCAATACAAATATTAAAAAAAAGAAAGGTCCAAATTTGCTCTTGTAATTCTCTGCGGTTGCCATTCTTGGTGCTTCTTGCATTGCAGAAATGACTGGGACTCCTCAATGGAAAGCTGTTTGCATCCTCAGAGCCACTCCTCTTGGTGATGACCTATGGTGCTGACCTATGCTGGGATGTGGGCACACATTCTTTACCATCACCCCCTGAGAGTAAATATTCTGCCTTCCTGAGTGTAAAGGTGGCCTTCATTTCTTGTTCCTGCTGTCCTAGGGGACTGATCAGGGTTCCCAAAGTGCCTTTCTCCATGTCTCTTTCATAGCTGGAGTGAGACTTTCCTATCACTTGCTCTCCCACAAAAAAAACCCCACAAAAACAAAAACAAAAAAACGAGATACTGCAGAAAATGAGCTTCAGGTTGCTGAAGATGGCCATGCTGAACGACCACCTGTGGCAGATGTAGTTAAGCTGGAAGTCCTGGAAGGTTTCTTTCTAGCTCTGAGATGCTAAGATTCTGGGATTATTGGTTCTAGCCCCTAGAATCCGGTTAATTCCTAGAAGCACGTTTGTGTCTTGATAGGGCACCTCTAATGAATTCATGCATCATGTAAAGGAGTCTGGGGTTTGATACTGTGCAGTTTGGTGAGGTATTTTCTGATTCCTCTGAGAGGCATGCATTATGGGCAATTGTATATTCCATCCGAATGCAGCCCCGCGGTTGATGCTTCTCCTTGCATTGGGATTCCTCTGAGGGAAAGATGTTTGCTTTGCAGTTAGCAAAAGGAATGAAATTCTTTCTGAACTCTTTCATGATTTATCCAGAATTTAAACATATCCCATTGTTCCTTGAAATCTAAACCCAAATGGCATTTATTGTATGCCACCTTGTTTCATGAGTTATTCTTGGGTGCACAGATTTTGTTTCTTCAATTCATGTGCAAACGTCTATAGACAGGAAGCGTGTCTTGTGCTTTGTATCATCCACAGGGTCTAGCAGAGCATTCTACACAGGTGCTCAGTGGTCATTCATTGACTCATTAGTAAGAGCGAATATGGAACTTGGGAGAAATGATCAAGGTTGAGCTTATTTTGTAAAGATGATAGAGTTTTCTGTTAGTGTTTTTTTTTTTTTAACCCTCACCTGAGAATATGTGTGTGTGTGTGTATGTGTGTTTTAAATTGATTTTTAGGGAGAGAGGAAGGTCTGTAGTGATGTCAGTGTTGCCTGTTCCCATGGGCCTGTAGTCAGGAAAGGTGACAGTTCTGTGATACAGAATCCAGGAGCTGGACACGTGCCCCTCCTCACACAGGATGCCTCCAATAGGCGTTTGTAGCCACTTTGAAATTCATTACTTCTCCCATTTAATTGTCACAACAACCCCGAGAGTTAATGTTCCTGTTCATTTTAGAGATGAGAAAACTGAAGCCTAGAGAGAGGTCTTGGGCTTGCTCTAGATCTAATGGAGGTGGTGTTGTCTTATCTAAAATTTGTTGTTGCTGCCCTGGCCTATTTGGCTCAGTGGATAGAGTGGCGGCCTGTGGACTGAAGGATTCTGGGTTCGATTCCGGTCTAAGGCACATAACTCGGTTGCAGCTCCCGGCCCTGGTTAGGGGCATTTGGGAGGCAGCCAATCGATGTGGAATAAAAAGCCCCCCACACCAAACAAACAAACAAAATCCCTTGTTGCCTTCCCTGAGCTTCACAGTTCCTGTGTGACAGGCTCCTAGTGTTGGAATTGTCCACAATAGCAGTTCTATCACTCTTATTCATTTTCCTTTATCACTGGAAGTGTAGATCTCAGTCCATAAATAATGCATAATTACTATGTTGAGCTGATCCCCACCCTTTCCCAGCAAGCCTTCAGTTCTTCTCGAGATCAATAAAGCTTAAAGAAAAGAAGAAGCCTGCTCAGCTTGTGTGTGGATTGGGGGGGTGGTGGAAGGGGGGTGCTGCACTGCCACAGACCCCCTCCCTGGAGTGGAAGCTGTGCTTGAAGACCCAGCTTTCTTGTCACTAATAAGCTGGGATGTGATCAGACATCCAATATCTAGCAAGGACTGAGTTGGTACACTGGGATTCCCACTGCTGATTCGAGGCAGATGGAAAGAAACATCTATTTGAGAGCTTGTGTAAGCAGAGAGGCAGAGGGAGGCAGGGGTGTGAGATAGTGCTTCCTCTGAACTGCCAGGGGCTGCTGAACCTACCATGGGGAACAGCAGAGATGAAATCACACAGATGAAAGTAAAGGATAAATAACCAGAGAAGAAAACAGCAACAATTCAACATGATCAGAAACCACTACTCATTGGCCCAACTCAACATCTGGAAAAAACTACCCACGAGGGAAGCCAGAGCTGCTGCCAACCCAGTTGGTGCAAAGTGGGAAAAGGCACCCTTGCTGGGCACAGACAGCTCTAAATCCCAGGCTCCCTCACCCTCACCCAGCAAGACCCTTCCAGCTGGACACCGGGGCCTATGGACCCACGGGCCATCCTGTCATGTTTCTGGCCTTTCCTTTTCTTAAGTTTTCCTTTTTTTAATGGCCCAATAGCTACTCTCCCCCCCCCCCCCCCCAAGGATTGTGAAGCTGCAGCCTCTGAGATGATCTGCAGATAAAAGATGCCACGGGAATAAGAGCAGGAAAAGCTTTAATGAGAAGAGCTTCGATCCTATTCAAAGCTCCTCCGCAGCACACCGAGGGGCCGAGATGGCAGATGCTGGGTGACATGCCGTGGGGGACATGCCGTGTCAGTGGGCATGTGCTCGGGCTAAGGCCTTGTCTGATGAGCTGGGCAATTGGGGGACTGTTTGAACACACCAAAGGAAAGTATCAAAAGGCAAATTGGAGTCAGGGAGAGAATGAAGAGCCCGTGATCTCCGAGGGAGATTGCAGAGGTAATGACAAAGCAGTTGGGTTTTAAAAGGGAGCTGTTATTCCAAGAAAGGTAATTTTGTTCAACTTTTTTTTAATGGAAAAAAGGATGAAGAGATCAGCACCAGCTAAACCATCACTGTCAGATAAAAGCTAAATCTTTCATTAGGAACCATTTCTCTGCATGCCCTTTTGACACTGAAGAATATATTTGATGTAAAGATTTGGGACTTTATAAAATAAACAAAACCACAATGTCATGTTTTATGGGAGAAGAGCAGCCATAAAACATGGGAGAACTTTCAAGATTAATAGTGTATTTTCCCGGTAGGAGCTTTGCTCTTTTTAATCATTTTTAAGATCCATACTTGTGAGTGAGTGCACGTTCAGCAAACATAGGTTCGGATAATGAGAGGGACTGCCTTGACCCCCTAGCCATTCAGGTACAAACTCTCACCCAGAGTCTTCTAGTACCCGCAAAACTTGGTTCCCTGAACAGGTTTCTTGTCCCAGACCAATACTGAGACCTGGCCTTGGCTCTCAGGGGGCCTACTGACCTCCTTTCCACCTCTTCCTCCACCCTTACCATCTCCCCGCTCTACCCAGCTACCTGCAGGTTCAGCATGCTCTTCATTCTGGGACCAACGAGAAGGGATAAGAGAAACCCTCACCAAGAAGTGTCAATGTGCTATTAGTCCTGGTGGAACGTGGTGCTTCTACCAGGTTCCTGCCTGTCTTCTGCCATCACATCTCTCCTTGATCCCTGTCCCACAGTCAGGACTGTGACCTGCCAAGCTTGCATGTGACTGGCATTGTGCCCCACATCATGACTCCTGCCTTCTGAATTCCCTAAGACTGTTCCAAATCCCCATGTTCCCACCCCCCTGGCAAGAGCTGTGCCACTGAGCTGGATCCCTGGGCCATGATTCTCTCTTTGCCAGCCTTTATCGGCCCCCAGCCCCTCTGCTGGCTGCTGGGTATTCTCCTCCTGCCTGAGGCTGTGTTCATTCTATTCTCATGGACACATATGTTCCCCAGGTTACCAAACCACTGGTCTTATAAAACTCTACCTCAGTAAGAAGAGTCCATGGATCTTCATTGTAGAGCTCTGTCGTTACTACAACACAGACACACCCTCTGCTCTGTAGCTTAGACTCCTCATTCTCCACTCAATGTTTTTTTCTTTCTTTCTTAAGAGTCTTCATTACTTATGGTGTATGTTCCTTATCATTGCAATGTCTACATTGGAAGTGTGGCAAGCACTTTCTAAGTATTTCCCAAGCAACTCTCATAGAAACCTTTGGAAGTATTATGATCTCTCATTGTTTTCTAAGATGGTTCAACTGCATGTGTTGAACACATGAGTGTAGCCCTATAATGCTAACAAGACGAAGTCAGTAGAAGACAGAGCTTGTGAATTCAGGTCTTGAGTTTTAGACCCAAAAACACATGGTTAGTAGTTTAGTTAAATAAGGTTCCCTAAGTGAAATTAACTCATGGCTACTTGGAAATAGTCATGTGATAAAGTTCTGGCAAATCTTGTTAACTTTTAAGAATGGAAAGGGAGATATTGGTTGGTTAAAGTAGTTACAAGGGAGGAGCTGTGTTGTAAAATTTTAATTTTGTGTGTGTGTGTGTGTGGTGGGGTGTGGATTCTGTCACAGTGTTGTTTTTGCCCTTCACTTTGATGATCTAATTCAACATCAGTTTTTATATGACCTAAACCAAGACTGAAAGTGGTCAATAATGCAACCAAGTGCAACTAACATTTTCTAGATACAAATAATTTGGAATACAACCTGCCTATTATTTTGAATGACTTACAAATTGTTTTATGTGAAGAACATCATGTGAGACTTCCCAATGTCTGTGTAGGTGTCACAAGGTATCAAGTCAGATTGATATAAGTGAAGGAGCTGGCACCCCGAATTGTCTGCATGGCTCAGCAAGTCAAGGACTTTGTGTGCACACAATATACCATGCTGATGAAATACCTCACCTGAACAGATGAGTCATGGAAAAGAGCTTGAAGCACCTAGTTCCACCTCCCTTCCACCACAGAAACCTCCCATGACAGCCCAGACAGATGATATCATAGCCACGGTTTCAATGCTTCCATTGCAAGAACTTACTCACCATGCCTTTGAACAACCATAGTCTTGAACATTCCATTGTAGAACAGCTTAATTGTCAGAAACTGCTTCCTTGCAAGAAATTAAATATGCCTCCCCTTGGTCATATTTTTTGTTCTCTACATCTAAACTTTCAAGTGCATTCACTTCATTTACAAAACTCTGATAGGAGTTTTCGCATTTATTGCAAGGGGACATGGATTTTTTTTTAAAAAAATGCCTCAAACCACTGGCTTAGAGATGATTTGGAAGGGATAGGCTCTTCCCTCACTATTTCTGTTCTCCATTCTTCCTGAGATGGATGTAGCTATTTTTACTTTCCCTGCTCATGGCTTGTAGTTCATTGATGCTGATGAATGGGAGTCTTTTCTTGGCACACCTTGCAGATCAACTTCTGGGACCTTCTCACCCTGTGCTCTCTACCCACTATTCGGCCCCTCTGCAGACCACTTTCTTTAAGATATCTTCCAATTCTTGCTGCTCCTGTGCCTTCAAATGACCAGGGCTCTTTGTCCACCCCAAACCATTTCCCTCAGGGAAGTAAGTCATTGCTGTCCCTATTTCCACAGCAGCTGAGTCGGCTCCTCTGTGATGGATTCCCTTTTTACTCTCTCCCTGGCCCATCTTCGGTCTGGTTCCTGATCTGCTATATTTGCTCGGTCTGATTCCCTTGCTCCGCCAGTAGCTGCTTACAAGTCTGAGGTTGTCCGCAGCTAATCATGCTGGTTCTGTTTATCTAGGTCTCCTGTGCCCCTGGCAGAAGTGCTTCATATACATTATCTCTAATTCTTTCAGAAACACTGGGTGGTAAGTATTTTTACCCTCATTTTATAGACACAAAGTGATTTGGTTAAGGCCACACAATTTATAGATGATAGAGTTGAGATTAGATTGATTCAAAAACTCATGCTCTTCCCATTCACCACCTGGCCTTTGAAGGCACAGTTGTGTCTGTTAATTTTTGTGTTATCTGCAGGGCCTTACACAGCAGGCCCACAGTGTAAGTGTATATCTTAACAGCAGGGTTTATTCTGGGAGAAGAGGCAGAGGTGACACTGGAGGGAATGAGGGGCTTGACTCCAGCCAGTGCTCTGCTCCTGCATGACCCCTGTGCTGTCCACTTCTGAGCAGCCTACAGAAGGAAGGCTGCTGCAGCCTGGGCTTCCTGATTCCTGGGCTCCCTTGATATTAGGGGTCCCTTGACTCAGGCCTGATTTGCATATCTTCCTGCCTCCCATAGATACTGAGCTCCATCCAGCAAATGCATTATCCTAGGTAGTCATCTGCCTAAACATTATCTCTTCTTCTTTGGTCAGGAATCTGGGCTGACCATGTAAAAACTAAGCAATTTGCTCTCCTCTCTTTTTCCAAAGACCCAGCCAGAGCAGGTCTGGCTCAACCATCTTTCTGCTCCTTTCCCTCGGGTTTCACCCTGACCCCTCTCAGTCTTCTAGGGGGTGTCTCCCCAGCAGAAGAGAAGCCCCATTGCTGTCTCCAGGAAGGAGAAGGAACAGCAAGTGAGCACACATGCAAGACAATAGTATTTCAATGATGTCAATGATTTCACTCCCCACTCTTATAAAGTGGGAGGGGCCTGGGAGGTGAGCAGGGTTCTAGGTGAGGCCATCATGTGTGGCCGAGGCCCCATTTTATGTGGAATCAGAGCCCCTTCCTCTGGAATCTGCAGGAAATGGGAAGGGCAGGTTTGGTCAACACTGTAGAACTCATCTATATATATAAAAGCCTAAGCAGGCTTCCAACCGTCTGACTGGTAGCTATGGTGTGCAATGACCATCAGGGGGCAGATGCTCAACACAGGAGCTGCCAAGCTGTGGTGACTTGGCAGCTGCGGTTCTCTGGTGACACACCCAGAACCAGAGAGGAGGGAGCTTGATTCCGAGATGAGTCACCCGAGAACTGCCCTTTTGCAATCTGGGACCCCTTGGGGGATATTAGAGAGCCAGTTTCGGCCCAATCCCCACAGGCCAGGGCAAGGGACCTCACTGGTGCGTGAATCCATGCACCAGGCCTCTAGTGTAAAATAAAGCCTCACTGCTCTTCTGCTGCCCCAAGCAGGACAAACACACACCATTCACTGTGCTTAACACATGTGCTCCGCATGGATAGGCATGTGGCCCAAAGCCTTTGCCTTGGGACACTGACTCCTGTCACTTTCCAGGCCCCACAGCCTGGCCACTTCATGAGACGAGCTCTTTGTGACTTGGATCTCATGGTCACCTGCCTAGCCATGCTCCCCTGAGTCTCTGAGTCTGCCCTCTCCTTTGGGAGCCCCCGGTGCGCAGACACACTCCTGTTCCTCTGGACGGGATTAGGTTAGTGCCATTGTGCAGTGCGGGCTCTCACTTAGCCAAGCTCCTCCCCTCTGGCTCCTAATGAAGAATAAATGGAGAGGACTCACAGGAATATTCTGCTGATTCTTGCTGTTTGGGGGAAAGGAGGTTGCGTTGGCAAATCTCATTTTGAAACCGTCACTGCTACGCACAGAATATTCAGCAAGACAGGTTTTTACATAAGTAATGTGGACAACGGATTGGCCGGGCCTGCCGGGCCATGGGGGATTACCTCTTTGGAATCACAATTTCAACGATGAGATGCCAAGAACACTGCCGCTAACTGGAGTTCCCATTTGGAATATCCGATTCTCTTGAGTCTGTCTGCGTGAGCTGGTTCGGGTTTCACTGCTGTTTTGCTCATCTCTGTTCCCTTATTTAGTAGCAGCAGAGGAAGGAAAAAGGCTGCTCTGCTGGTGTTTATTTGACTATTGAGGCTAATTGTTCATTTGCTGAAAAGAACAAAATCAAAGACCAAGGGTCTCTAAAACATTGCTCTGGGTGTGTGTGTGTGTGTGTGTGTGTGTGTGTGTGTGGTGGTGGGGTGCACTTATTTCCATATGTGTTAGAGAATAATATGCTATCACCAAGCTAAAAATAAAGACAAGATTTTATAATGAATATTTCCCCGACTTCTTTTCAGCTGTAATTACACCTTTTATTCACCACTTGTTGGGAATCAGTTACATATGTCCACGCATCATGTGGCATCATCATGTTTATCTTTCAATATATAATTGTGTTTGAAAGACAAAAGGGATGATCAGATTTCGGGAGCAAGTAAACAGACAAAATCAAGCTGAAATTGGAGATCACAGCTCTGTAAATGTCTGACTGGGAGGAGAGAATTCTATCTATTGGACTTGGTACTCAGACAATGCCTCCAAACACAGGCAGGCATCCACAGGCCATCAGAAAAGCCATTTCCCGGGCATGTGTCCGTGTAGGGAGAACGACAGAAAGGTGGGAAAAGATGGCCGGAGACTGTAGTGACAGAGACTGCTGATGAAAATTGTGCATAGCTGAAAGAGCAAATCGCTCTCGTTTTTCAGTGATTGCCCTGGATTCTGAAATTAAACCCAGCGGGGAGAGCATACCTGTCTGAGCTTCTACAGAGCCATTGGGTTTGTGGGCTTAGGAGCCGAGAACATCTATTTTTGAAACTCTGGAGCTCTGAGCCTGCCCTGCTGTCGCTTCCCTGTGGCAAATCTTGGATTGGTGCTCTTCTTCTAGCCCTACCTGGGACAGGTTACCTGGGAGTGGGGGGGAAGGAGAAGGGGTGGTGCCTCAGGTGGGAAACCACAGCCCCCCCTTGTGGGTTTTCTAAGTCTGGGAGGCATCACTCCTACTCTTCAGGCTGTGCTCAGGGGTGATGGAAACTTTTCAAAGTGAAGAGCAGCTCTTGGAAAGCCTTAAAGATCCCTGATCTAATTAACAAGGGTTGGGTTCTAAAGTCAGCGTGGAGGGTGAAAATTGCATGTAGTCAAATTATGCTGGAGGACCTCTGAATCTGCCTGCAAAGTATGCTTCAGGGTGCACCAGGGGAGCTGAAGAAGCAGCCTCCTGGCAGGGACCGGCACGCCTCGCCCTTGCTGCTGGGCTTGTGCTGGGGCCCGTGCTCTTCTGCAGACAGGTGGGAAGACTGGTGGCTCTCCTCCCAGTCTCATCGAGCCAGGCAAGCAGTCGTAAATCCAAATAGCATGCAGTTTCATTGCACCAATGGGTGGTCAGGAGATGTGCATTTGCCTAGTGTGGAAGAGACAGGAGGAGAGGGCAGGGGAGCGGAGGTGAGAGGCAGAAAACCTGGGTCCTAATGTCCCCAGTCTGACCTCAGGGACCCTTTGTTTCGCTGGAACACATTTACAGGGCCCCTAGCTCATCATAGCAGCTGACATACTGCACTGAAAATGTGCTAGGCTCTTTATATGTATTAATCTATTGAATACTCAGAATAACTCCATAAGGGGAAACTTTATTATCCCTTTTTTATAGATGAGGAAACAAAGTCTCAGGCCCACCCACACATTCAGTTTGTCCCTGCAGCAGCTTAGGATGATGATGGGTGTGGGGGCAGAGTTACTGAGAGGAAGTGCAACTTTCAGCTTCTTTCACGGGGTGCGGAGGGGTCCTTGCAATGGGAGGACCTGCTCTCCTTGAACTGCGGGCTCAATGATGCAGCCTGAGTGAGCGGCCTTGCTCTCTGGGTTTTGGGCTCTGGCGTAGGCTGTTCTGCTTGGTACTCTTTCCTCCTTTCACCTCGGGAACTTTTACTCATCCCTCTTTGGCTCCTGAAGCTGGGGTAGGGTCCCTCCCCCACAGCCCCGCCCTCTCCTCACACACTCCCTACTCATTCTGTCTCATCCTAGTGTGATGAGACCAATCCAGAGGCTCTTCAGGATGAGGATGCTGGCTCCCTCCTGGGTCCCGGTGCCCTCAGCATAGGGCCTGGCTCACTGTGCTTAGTCAGTGTGTGCTGGATGGATGTTGACTAAGTAAAGAGCTATGGAGCATCACTTCCTAACCAGACTCCAAAACACAAGCACCTCCCACTTCACCTCAGTAACCTGTTTCTGTAAATCAGACGTTCTGTATGAAAATGCTAACCAGAGCCTATTTCCTGTTATGAGATGGGGAAAATTACGTTGTGTTACATGTCAATGCCAAATCTTGAATCAATTTTTAAAAATGTAATGGAAACATAGCTAAACACCAATGTGTAATCAAAAGACTCATAACAGGATGTAAAGTGCTTAAAACATTCCTTCCTGATCCTAGAGCATTAATGTGGTCATTGGTAAACATTTGCTGTTCTGTGTGCAGCAAAATCTCCTCTTCCAGTGTCATGCTGCTCTCCCTGGCTCTACTAGTACTTTCTTTTCCAAGTTTTTCTTCAAAACTTTCTCAAATGTTGGGAAACTTGACCAACACTAAGCAAAAATCAGGTCAAATTGTCCAAGGCTTATGGGAGGGAATATTTTCAAGGCAAGGACACAACAGGGAGAGAATGGCTTACACGTTGTTTTATTTAAAATGATGCATTGAGTTTGAGGACATAGATATAATTTTTTTCCTAAAACTCATACATTGCCTGAAAAATATTTGAATCTTTCCTTTTGCCTTTCCATTTCCCCTTCTTCCCTGATTCTTTCCAAGTAATTGATTTTATAAAATGTGGGTATGACTTACATTGGGGTCTAGAATATGCCACTGTAGCATAAGGATTATTTTGTGTTGAAAGCATTTGAAAATCAACAGATGCAAGAGGAAGCTTTCTCTTCCTGAAAGCAGAGCCTTATAGTAGATCCAACTGTCATAAAACCTCTTTTAAGATCTCCCAAACAAGGGGAAGGAGCTACTCCTGTCACTGGAGATGAGAAGTCAGTGCTGGATGCATAAGCACTCCTTGTGAAACAAACCTTGTCTTCCATTAGCATCCCCAAGTATTTCTCAGCCATTCTTCCATATTTATTGTCCCTTTAAAACCCAAGCTCTTGCTCATGTTAAGTTGTATATAAGCTCCAAATTCTAAACCTTACTTTGAGCCACTTTCTTTGTGAGCTCTGCATACATTTATGAATAAATTTTGTCTTTATGGTTAAATTTGACCTGAGTCAATTTAATTTGCAGGCCCCCAAATACTGAACCTAAGAGGGCAGAGGAAGAGTTTTGCCTTCCTGATATAAAGGAATTTTCCATTAGAAAAATGTAGATTAGGGGTCATTCTGCAGTGTAGGCCTTTATTTTAATACATTAAAAATATGCCTGCATGAACAGTGAGGCCACCATGGCTCACTGTCAGTCCTCTAGGGGCCTGGGACAAGCACCAACTCTGAAGCCTTGAAGTGGAGTTGAATCCCAGTTGAAAAATGGCTCTTGGTTCCTGGCCATCCCTCCATCTCTCTGACTGATGGATTTCCACAATTCTTGCCTTATTAGTTTGATTAAGTCAACAAAGCCTTTGTTATAAAAGCAACTATCTAACTATAGCAGAGCCACTAATACTGACTTCCCCTTTCTTTTAACTAGTAATAGAACCCCTAAATTTTAGCTGGGCAGAGAATGAAGACTACATTTCCCAGCCTCTCTTGCAGATAGGGATGGTCATATGACTAATTCTCACCAATAGAGTGTGAATGGAAATGATGAGTATCATTTCCAGAGTGATGCTCACTTTTGGAAGCCAGAAGGTCAACAGAGATTCCCAACTTTGTCAAATAAGCAGTTTGTCCAGGATGGGCTCTGTGCAAAGTAGCAAGAGCTCAAAGTTGCACAGCTCACTTTCAGCAAAAACAGAAACATGCTTAGTACAGTGCCTGGCATGAAGGAAGTGTTCAACAATTCATACATGTTGAGTGAAAGAAGAGACATAAATGGCTGGATTACATAGAGATCTAGATGCTCATGCTGAATGGATAGACAATTTATAGCTGAAGATGGTCTTAGTTCAGCTTTCAGTGGCCCCATGGTTGGTTACAACTGTCACCCACACCTCTCATTACCTGTACGAGATCCCTCTAGCTCGTCATGGTAGCCCCTCCTTATTTTATGTGTCCATGAATGGTGCCGATCCTACCTCCCCGTAATGTTTTGAGGGCCTGTAAAAAAACAGGGTTGAAACTGAGGAATGCTATTTTGTGGAATCTTCCAACCTGTTCTATATCATAGCCAGTTTCTTTCTGTTAAAAATTTATTTCCTGGACTCAAGTGTAAATTATCAAATAAAGGAACAGAAACTCATTCCTTGCATAGCAAGAGGTGAGTACAGTGTCTTGAGGGTAACAGTTTTTTCCTGCACAAGATAAAGAAGACAGGGCTCTGTTTGAATGAAGCCTTTCGGGGCCTGGCTTGAATTTTGCACTCAATAGGATCAAGCCTTAGGGTGAAGCAACCATCCGCACAGGGGCTCCAGCCATCCACGGAGAGAGATAAGCCTGATGCTTGTTAAAGGAGGCATTCTGAGTAGCTTGCCTATCTATATCCTTAGATCGCTTGCCCTTGGATTTTTATCTTCTTTAGTTGGGAAAAAAAATCACAAGGACATGGGGCCTAACGGCATTGATTGTCTTGATAGTTTGTTGATTAAGTCCAAGAGATGCTGGCATCTGCAAATACATCTTATTAGGTGTGATCAGGCAAGTAAATTGTCCCTGCCCTCCGGCATGCTGCAATAATTGCTAACAAGGAAAAGTTAATCACAGCGCGAGCAAAGCTGGGCTCCCTTTGTCTGCATGCAAACCTCTTTCCCACTGTGGCTTCAAGAGGTTAGCTGTGAGCGGAGGAACGGGCTCTTTGAAAAAAGAGCCTTTCCTTCCAGTAAAACTGTTCCACATATTATTATTTTAATTTAATTAGGTTTTAAAAAGGTTAACCATGACATTTTAATAGCTAAGCTCACATTAATATTCTGAGAACACTGTTTAGCCCAGCCATTTGCCATTCAAAATATGTTTTTCCAGAAAAGGAATTGGCTGTTAGGAACATTACTGAAAAAATAGCTTTCATTGGATTAAGATGGGTATTTTGCTACTAAAGGGCAGTTATTGAAATAAAACACATATGAGAGACTGAAAAATGTTAAAGCCTTAGCTTGACAGTGTTTATCTAGGAAGAAGGGAGAGTGGGCAGTGTGTTTATGAAGATGATCCCAACGGCGGCCAATGTCCTTCAATGTGCTGTGTGTCCTCAACCCAACGTTTTATTTATTTGCCCGAGTGCTGCTATCTTCATTAGTGAGTTTAGAGAGCAAAGCAAGATGATATTTACTAGCTTGGCAAACAAACTCTGCTCATGTTTCTTCTTTTGCTATCATGGCTACTTTAGACAAAGCCATTCGGTATGCTAATAGATCCTGTGGGAGGGAGTAAAACACATTTCCTGTAGGGGCGCCAGGAGTAACCCATTCTTACAAGTGTGTATGGATCCGCATGCCTAGCATTGTGCTAGCTTTGCGGGTACAAAGATGCAGAAGCTGTGGCCCAGCCCTCTGGACACACACAATTAGCAGGGAGTTGGCATTGATTACACAGCTAACTTCTCATTGTAGGGTATACTAGGAGCTATGCTCTCCCCAGAAGCAGCACCGGGGACAAGTAATTCTTTTAGGTTGGTGGGACCGGAGATGGCTACAGAAGACAGGGAGGAGCTGGGGCTGGAAGAATTACTAGTAGAAAGATTTTGCCAGGAGGAGAGAAATCACATGGGCAGACTACTGCTGAGACCACTGGCTCACCAAGTGTGGTCTCCGACCAGCAGCGTCATTACCACGGGAATCTTGTTGGAAATGCACATCCCCAGGCCTCACCCAGGACCAGTTGAATCAGAAAGAGTCTCTAGGACAGGGTGTGTGTGTGTGTGTGTGTGTGTGTGTGTGTGTGTGTGTGTGCGCGCGCGCGCGCGCGTGCAGTATGTTTAACCAGCTTTCCAGGTGATTCTCCTGGAAGTTAACATGTGTACTCACGGTCCCTCTGGTCAACAGGGAGAAGTTAGATTTGACCAGAGCTTTGAGTTTGGTAGGGTTGGAGTGGAAACATGGGGTAACAGGTGGTGAGGTTGGAAAGGTCAATTGGGCTCCATTTTGAAGGAAGGGAGGGAGGATATTAATATTGATATTAGCTATCTTTGTGGGTGAGTGTTTATAATCATGATGGCCCTGGAGCCTGGCAACAGGAACTGATTTGAACCAGCTTAAACAAAAGAACATTTATTGAAAAGCTATCATGATATCTCATTGCTCCCCGAGGGAGAATTCAATAACCGGGTCTCAGGAAGATATTTTTCCTCCCCTATTTCATATTATTTCCCTAGGATAGATTCCCAGGTGTAAGATTATTGGTTCAAAGGGTGTGAACAATTTCATGGGTTCTGATATGTGTGGCCAAATATCTTCTAAATGGTATATCCATATAAAAGGCCACCAGTGTTGAACATAAACACTGTAACCTTATTGACATTAATTCTGTAATTTCCAACCTGATAGGGGGTAATGGCGCACCATTGCTGGTGTTGGCAATTAATTGATTGTTAATGAGGTCAAAAGTTTAAAATAGTTTACTTACCGATTTCATATTTTACTTGAAGAGGAGTTTTTGTCCTTATGTTAGCAGGAGAGGCTCTCCTCCTCTCTCCAGGGATTCAAGACCAAAACAATTCTAGAAAAAAAGAGAGGAAGTCATATTAGCTTTGGCAGCTCCAGAGGCTGTATCGTGGGGCAAACCCTCAGTACTATCCTCACTAGTACTGTCCAAGTCCCAGGACTGCCACTTTACTGGCCTGTGATTTGATCTCCTGTGAGGCCCAGTGTCCTCATCTGGAAATTAGGAACAATCAGTCCTACCTATCTACATGATAGTTTGAAGATCAGAACAAGTTTGGGTACTTGAAAATGCTTGATAAACTATAAAGCACCGTGAAAAGGTAAGATAGCGCTATTGTAACATTGGCTTACCTAAATGAACAATCTCCATGAGGTTACTCTAGGTCAAGACTTTTGCTGTTGACCTGCAAGAATGAACATCCCTGGCCTAGTGCTACTTTTCTTTACTTACAACACCAACGGGACTCAATTTATAGATGCAAATTCAACAAAGACCTGGTGGTGGGTCAGGTATTCTTACTGCCACCAGCGGGTAGTGGGCTTCCCAGGTATGTGGAAGGCCCTATATTTCATATTTCTTGTATGCCTAGTTTTACCCTACCTTCCCCTTCCTCCTCCTCCCGCCACTCCCTGCCTCCCTTTCTTCCATGGGCCAAGGCCTAGGAGTAGATAGTGAGCAAGAGCCAACTGAGTCCTCGCTTTGGTGGAGCTCTCATGTTAATTCAGGAAATTACACTGTCTGTGGGTTCCCAGGTTTGACATGGGTCTTTAGTAGATAGAACAGAGCTTTAAAGTTTATAAGGTATGTTTATAGCAATGCATGCATTTAATTCTGTCACTTACATCATGAGGAAGGCCGAGGGGCACAATCTTTTGAAGTGAGAGGGGTTAGGCAAGCATGTAGCAGAACAAGTTGTGGCCCAGGCATTGTGCGGGGGTCTCCATAGCCTAGTTTAGTGCCTTTTCCTAGGTAGCACATTCATCTGTCCTTTTCATTGTCACATTTGCAATGGGTTAAACTTAGCTCCCCTTTGATGAGGGACTGAAAATGATGAGATTCCCCTACAGAATCCCAAGTCACCTGAAAACTGGGTTGGCTTTTGTGTGAAATGTAATTCCACACATAATTAAGAAAAGAAAACCTGGCAGCCAGAAATGAAACAGGGAAAGGAAAAAAGAGATGCTGTCAGGAAAGTCCCCACTGGCCCAGGAAGCCGGGCAGTGAGTCCACTGGAGCCAGAGAGACGGCCAAGCAGAGGGGGCGGTGATTCAGCTCTGCCTCTGATGGAAAATGTCCCCGCCAGTCACTGGAATCAAGGGAACCCGTTTTGAGGGATGAAGGGAGATAAGGGAGCCAGGTAGAAGAGCTTGCAGAAAATGGAACAAAACCAGAAGATGACATGGGCTAAAAAAAGAAGCTGGGGCCACCTGGGGAAGAGAGGCAGCCTGGGACCCTTAACCTCTCCTCACCTCAGAGGAAGAGAAAGGTGGGTGTTAGCCGGCAGTCTACACAGTGGGTCAGGGGGAAGGGTCAGTCAGACTGAGGCCGGGACGGCACTTTGAGTCCCTCTCCCCAGACCCTATGACCATTGTGGCCAGGCAGGGAATGAGTTACCCACCTGCCAATCTCCTCCAAAGAACTGTGAACCCTCAGAGGGGAGAACTGCTGGTCAGCTTTTAGCAACAGGCACCTGGGCTTGTGCTAAGCAATGCCTGCTACATTTCTGTTTAATATGGTAAGGTCTTCAAGCCATTGACATTTTTCTCACACAAATTTAAAAATGCTGTTCCATACCAAATACTCTCACCTTCCCATTAGGGAAGGAGCTTGGAATGGGATTTGGGGAATTGTTCTGTAGCATGAATCCACAGGTGAAACAGAGATGTGGGCTATTACCCTCTAATTCAGGCTGAGGTAATCTCCTCCTATCTAATAAAAGAGTAATATGCAAATTTGACTGTACCTTCACCACACCCACAGCCATGCCCACCAGACAATCAGGAGCAGATTATGCAAATAAGCCCCAACCAAGATGGCTGCCACCACTAAGAGCAGGAGGAAGGCTTGGGTTTCCCCGGCAACAGAGGAAAACAAGCTTTCCTCCCACAATTGCCTGCCTAGGCGTCCATTCAATGTTACAAAGTTTCAATTATAAAAGATACAGAAATGGCGGCAGCCACTGAGCTGGAGAGAACAGAAGCTTGGGTTTCCTTGGCAACAGAAGAAGACAAGCTTTCAGCCTGCTGTTGCCGGCCTAGGCTACAAAGTTTCAAACAGAAATGGCTGCCACCCTGAGCGAGCAGAAGGCTTGGCTCCACTCCAGGCTACAAAGTTTCAATTGTAGACATAGATTAATCCCATATACCAGGGCCTCCACTTTGGTCGCTGGGGGGCATGGCCGGCCTGCAAACCTCCACAGGCCCCTGCCCCAGGCCGCCCCTCACCCCAAGGGAATCCCCACCCTGATCTGGGACACTCTTCAGGGCAAACCAGCTGGCCACCACCCTTGCACCAGGCTTCTATTCTAATAAAAGAGTAATTTGCAGATTGACCATCACTCCAACACACAAGAGGGCTGCCCCCATGTGGTCAAAGATCCTGCCTCCATGTGGACACAAGATGGCCACCACAAAATGGCCATCAGAGGAGGGCCGTTGGGAGGTTCCAGGCCCTGCAAGGGAGGGCAGTTGTAGGCGAGGGTATTTGGGAGTGACCAGGCCTGCAAGGGAGGGCAGTTGGGGGAGATCAAGCCTGCAGGAGAGGCAGTTAGGGGTGCCCAGGTCAGCAGAAGAGAGAAGTTGGGGGCAAACAGGCTGGCAGGGGAGCAGTTAGACATCAATTAGGCTGGCAGGGTAGTGGTTAGGGGGTGATCAGGCTGGCAGGCAGAAAAGGTTAGGGGCAATCAGGGAGGCAGGAAGGTGAGCAGTTTGGAGCCAGCACTCCTGGATTGTGAGAAGGATATCCTTCTGCCCATAGCCTAGGGCAGTTGGACATCCCTCAAGGGGTCCCAGATTGGAGAGGGTGCAGGCTGGGCTAAGGAACATCCCCTGCTCCCACCCCCACCCCCATGCACGAATTTCATGCACCGGGACTCTAGTTATATAATAAAAGGGTAATATGCAAATTGACTATCACTCCAACACAAGATGGCTGCACCTATGTGGTCAAAGATGGCTGCCCCCATGTGGACACAAGATGGCCTCCACAAGATGGCCAGCAGGAGAGGGCAGTTTGGAGGGATCAGGCTAGCAGGGGAGGGCAGTATGGGTGATCAGGCCAGCAGAGGAGGGCAGTTAGGGGTGTCCAGGCCTGCAGGAGAGGGCAGTTAGGGGCAATCAGGCTGGCAAGGGAATGGTTAGGGGGTGATCAGGCTGGCAGGCAGAAGCAGTTAGGGGCAATCAGGAAGGCAGGTAGGTGAGCAGTTGGGATCCAGCAATTCTGGATTGTGAGAGGAATGTCTGACTGCCCAGGCCTAAATGGGCTGTCAGACATCCCCCAAAGGGAGAAGGTGCAGGCTGGGCTGAGGGACACTCCCCCCCGTGCACAAATTTTGTGCACCGGGCCTCTAGTTTAAAGATAAATCCAAATCTCTGGGAAATTGCTTCACTCTCTGCCTTAATGGGAAGAAGGATTTGAATGTTGGTCCCTGAACCCAACATCCTGCCTTCCAGTAGGCTGGGATAGTGGTAGAATTGGAACTCAAAACCAGCCCATTCAACTCCAAATGCCAAGCTTTTCCATTAGGCAGCATGGTACTGGTAATTACAGCTTTTCCAGAAACATCATTCTCTATTAAAATATCAGCACTTAAGATCCATTCATCATTCCTACTGGTAAACAAATACCGTACAAGGCCAGATCTTACTCCCTTCCTGGTCTCTGACATTCTCAATCCATTACTTATGCCCTCTCTACCTCTGTCTCTTCTAGGTTCCTTTTATTAATGACTGTCCTTGATTCTTGAATTTACTTGGATATGCTTGCATCTTTGCACCGTGATAGAAGAAGCACAGAACTTCCTTTCATCACTTCCATGTCCCTTCTTAGCACTCGACATATCTTGTCATAGTTCTCACTTGTTTGTGCACAGAAAGCTCTGTAGGAGCCATGTCAGTTGCCTTACTCACTGCTGTTCCTAGTATCCAGCACAGTGACTCACATACTAAGCCCTCTATAGGTAGAGGTCAAATGAATGAACATAGGTGATATGCTTACACACTTCTAATTCACTACTTCTACTTGCTGACTCTCCTGGGCTCTTGAAAGAGATCTCTTTTGAGGGGAGGGAATTTGGGTCTAATAAGCCAGCATTGTTACCAGGCACATCGTGACCACGTGCTTCAGCTCTAGTAACAGAGTTCTTGCTTCAATCCTGGTTAAGCTTCTGCCTCTTTTCTCAGTCCTAGTAAACAGGTCCCTGCTCAGTCCTCCTCCAGGGAATGAGCCCTGCAGTGAGCCTGGGTCCTCTTGCCTGAGTCAATGCTATCCTCACCACATGCCCCTGATGCAGTTATGCCTCCAGCTTCAACCTATGGACTTCTCCACGCAACCTGAACCCACACTCCCTAAAACATGATACCATTCTTTTCTTTTTTATATAATTATTTATTGTTGAAAGTATTACATATGTCCCCTCCCCCATAGCACATTGACCCCCTCCAGTCCACCCCCACCACAGGCTTCAGCACTCTATTATTTCCTGTGTCCATGGTTATGCATACAAGGATTTTGGTTGATTACCTCCCCTTCCCTGCCTTCCCTCTGAGATTCTGCATTCTATTTGATGCTTTCCTGTGTCTAGATCAATTCTGTTCATCAGTTTATCTTGTTACTTAGATTCCACATATGAGTGCAATTGTGTGATACCTGTCTTTCTCTGACTGACTTATTTCACTTAGCATGAGACTCTCCAGATTCCTCCAAGTTGTCTCAAAGGGTAAGAGATTCTTCTTTTTTACTGCTGCAGTGTTTCATGGTATAAATGTACCACAGCTTTTTGTATCCACTCATCTACTGATGGGCACCTGGGCTGTTTCCAGATCTTAGCTCTTGTACGTTGTGCTGCTATGACACAATACCATTCTTATTCCTTCTTTCCATTGTGGACCTTTAGAGAGCCACCCTATCCCACAAGTCTCCAGAGTCTGAGTCCCCTCGCTCTTGTCCTTACAAGTGCCTGTTCTAACATGTGGCCATACTCCAGAGGGACCCAGACAGGTCTAGGATGTTTTTAGAATCACATCAGGCAAAGCTACTGAGTCTCGGGGTCTTGTGTCCCATGAGGGGTGAGGGTTGAGGGGTGAGACAGGAGGCAGGATAGTAGCAGAGAGGAGAGTTCCAGGAAACTGACAGGAGCCACAGTGTTGCTCTAGGTCCCATACCCTGAAGGAAGAGGAAATTCTATCATATTGGGAGTGAGTGACCCAAGCTTAGGAGGGTGTATGAATTAGGGGAGATATAATCTTATTTCTCTTCTCATCCCCAACACCTGCCATACAGCCTGATATAAATGGCATCAGTCAGTAGGTGTTATGGAATGGCATGAACACATTTCAGCCCAAGCTCTACCCCTAATACCCTGTAGGACAATGAAATAGCCAAGATACATCTGGGTCTCCATTTTCCCATCTGTTAGGTGTGAATCATGACTCTCATTTTGTTTCAAGGACGAAATAATTTAATGCATTAAATTTAATATTTAATGATATTAATAGCCTCCAATATTTTTTTCAGCATGTGCTCCTGTTAGTAGGAAGTTTTCATATATGCATCCAATTACTTGTTCTGTATATATTTACACAGTAGATATAGATATAGATAGATAATCCTCACCTGAGGATATTTTACCATTGATTTTTAGAGAGAGTGGAAGAGAGAGGGAAGGTCAGAGAGAAACATCGATGTGAGAGAAACAGATTGATTGGTTGCCTCCTGCAGGAGCCCTGACCAAGGGACCAAGGCCCAAGGGGTGCGGGGAGGAGCCTGCAACCGAGGTACATGCTCTGGACCAGAATCAAACCTGGACCCTTTGGTCTGCAGGCCGATGATCTATCCACTGAGCCAAACTAGCTAGGGCTACACAGTATATATTTCTAATGGATGAGGCAAAGATAGATATCCTGTAATCCAATAAATAATTGTGCACCTTTGGGATGTGCTGATCCTACTTGGGAGATTCTGACTTTAAAGTCTGATAAACACTTATGGGGAGGGGGAAGATAAGATGTTGAACTGCTTTTACTGGCAATACTTCTGACACCCAGTGCTTTGTGTTTTTTCTAACACCACTTCAGCTCTCTGACACCAGCTGGGAACCCCACAATTCCATTCCATTTCGACACTATCTGCTTGACATTAGTGTCAGGTCCTACAAGTTAAGGGCTTAGGGCCCATAAGAGCACCCCCCTTTCAGATGCTGGCCACAAGTCCCACAGGGTTCCCACACCCCCCTCCTTAGGTGGGATAGTTTGCTATCCACAGAGCTAAGGAAACTGATTTACTGACTCTGTCTGGTTTATTATAAAGGACATAACTCAGGATCAATGATGGGAAGGATACACAGGGCAGGCTGTGAGGGAGGAACTCGGAGCTTCCCGCCCTCTCCAGCTCAGCACCTTCCCAGCACCTTGATGTATTCACCAACCTGGAAGCTCTCCAAACCACATTGTTCAGGGTTGTTATGGAAGCTTAATTACACAGGCATGAATCATTAAACCATTGCCCATTTGTAGTTGAACTCAATCTGCAGCCCCTTTCCCCTCCCCAGAGGCGGTGGGAGCTGAGTTCTGGCCCTCTGATCACATGGTTGGTCCTTCTGCAGCCAGCTCCTTCCTGAAATGAGCAAGGGGCTCATCAAGAGTCTCCTCATTAGCATAAACTCAGCTAAGGTTGACAGGGGCTTGCTATGAATAACAAAAGATGCTCCTATTATCTTGACCACTTAGGAAGTTCTAAAGATTTTAGAAACTCTATATCAAGAATTAGAATGAAGACCAAATATATGTTTCTTATATCAGCTGTCTATGAATTGCTGTTCATGTGAGCATTTTAATGGGCAAGAAGTAATGGGCATCCCCACTGATATTTGTCTGGTCAATAAAGTACATCATCTCAGTAAAAGTACACACCACTTTCCCCCATCCCATAGGGTCCATTAAAGTTCCTTTCATATGAAATGTTAAAATGCTGATCATAAACATTTGTGTTTTTTTTTCTGAGTTGGCTTTAAGCAGAAAAGGTTGCTCACCACCAGTTTAATGTCACTAGTAACCACATGTGTTTCTTGGGGATGTAAATTCTTGGTCTTGTTAAAGCAAAATGCTCCCTCGTGTACTATAAACAGATGTTGTGGAGACATTACCCACATCAACAGAGAAAACTTCACTCTTCTCGCGCGTCAAAGAAGTTACAGTAGCAATAAGCTGGAGTTCACCCATTCCTTCATTTAACGAATGCCTGCTGAGTGCTAGACTCCTGGCTAGTTCCTGGAAACAAAAGATTAAACATGAGTGATGTGGTCTTTGTCTTCATGGAGTTTACATGCTAACTGTAAGGCAATAACAAAGGAAACAATGACAGGTAGGGTGAATTTATGTAGAAAGACTCCTGGTGCTGAGATGGAGAACTGCGGCGGGGTGGGGGTGGGGGGGCGGTTGGGGGGGGTGGGGGGGACGCCGGGAACTTCCTGAGAGGCCAGGAAGTTTCTCCGAGTGCCATGTCAGCCTTGCTGAAGGCTGAGAAGCCTAGGGAGAGAGTCTAAACAGGTCTGGTACTTGCCTCAATTCCAACAGCTCCACCAGAAAGACAGGACGCCCGCACATGGGCACATAACCAAACCTCAGGTGACTGCAGGCACAGAAAGGACCCAACATGGGACTCCAGAGGCACATGCCCACCCATGTTCTCTGACACAGCTGTGTCTCTTCTCCATGTTCAAATGGGAGAAAATTCCTTCCTCCATTCTAAGGCAGGCTGCTGGTATTCTATTTAAGTCTGGTTATCACATAAGAACTAACGTTTACACATCTGTTCATTTCCGCATTATTGACTAAGTAAAAATGATGGAATCTATTGCTAAAAACAGATTTTGATTGGTCCATCCTTTTCTCAACCCAGGTCCCTAAGTTTGAATGGGGCCCTGACTGCAGGTGTGAGGAAGTGGCGGGCCTGGGCCACTCAGAGCCACTTGAGCATCTACGGTGCCTCGATGATCCTTCTTTTAATACTGGAAATGTGAAGCCTTGCTTAGAGAGATAGACAACTGAATATGGCTTCAGGACCAGGGTCCCTGACAGTCCCTCCAGCACAAAGTTCTCTTCTTATAAAGACACTAGTTGTATTGGATAAAGGGCCCACCCACTCTAGGATGACCTCATTTTAATGAATTAATCTGCCATGATTCTATTGCCAAGTATGGTGCATGCTGAGGTGTTGGGGTTAGAACTTTAGTGGAACACAGTTCCCAAATCCTGTCTCTGAAATAAGAGTTAAAGCACCCACTCTCCCCAGCTCCTCTTCTACCCCTTAGTTCAGGCTGCTGTCAGCACTCGAACTATTGCTCTAGCCCATGGAGTTGGATTCACATGTCTCGTGTGCAGAAATGTAGCTTTTCCAATGTTCCTTTAGCTTCACTGGATTTCTACCTCCAGTCACCATGGTGACTGATGCAGGAATCTCAATCTTGTCACACCCAGGTCAGCTCAGTGAAATTCAGTGATTTCTCAGTTGACTTGGGTTTAAGCTCAGTCATGTTCGAGTATTTTTGCCTCCTTTCCTGTCCCTGGCAAGGCAAGGCTATCACTGTTGGGGGCACAGCATGGGGCAGTGGCACTGAGGAGGCATCTGGATTGCTGGTCACTCTGGGCTGACATCTGTATTCCCCAGAGAAGTCTGGTCTTGATCATGGGCTTGAAGTGATGGGGACTCCCCCCCCCCCCCCCCCCTGCCCGCATTGGTATCTGCTGAAGAAACCTGGGTGCATATCTCAGGACCATGCTGCCATCTATTCTGCATCTTAATACTCAGCAAGCTCTTTCCCTGGAATCTGGGGGAATCTGGTTACTATTCCCACAGCTGCTGGTATCTCCAGACTGTGCCCCCTGGCTCTGGGGCCTCGACACTTTGCAGGGGCATTGGTCCTCTGCAGTTGATCTGGAGGGATTACTAGTGCCCAAGAGCTCCAGGTGGAAAGTCAGCACCTGCCTCTAAATCCCTGGATTTTCTGAAACATATTTGAGAGTTCAGTTGTTTTCACAGAACACACTGTTGATTGACTATCATTCCTTTGTCTGTAAGATCTAGAATATCAAGCTTCCTGTTCATTTTTGTATCATTTGTACTTAGCACAGTGGCTGACAGGTTCTAGGTGCTCAATAAAGTATCTGTTGAATGAATGAGGTTCTCCAGCTATCTTCTGGAGAGAATATGGCATCTTTTGGAGGATATGCCTTAGGAGTTCCAACATCATGGGTAAATCATGGGCTTTGGAGGCAGAGCAGACCTTCCTTCAGATCCCAGCCCTGCCATCTGCTGACTGTGCTGCCTTGGGCAAGTGACTTTTGCTCTATAAGCCTAGGTTTCTCAGGTGCAGATGGAAAACCACTTGATAGGTTGAGATTGGGTGTAAATTAGATAATGCAGAGGAAGCATGTAGCATGCTTCCTGCTGCTTAAGTGCCCTCGAAACAGCTGCTTTAGTTTTACTGTGCTTTCTGTAGCTTCTGTGGACCCTCAGAACGTGCAGATAGAGTGAGCTCTGATGGAGGGACCAGTGCTGCAGGGCTTCAAGTCCACAGTTGGCTGATCACGGAGCTGGGTTCATCAAACTGACAGACTCTGGGAAGGCGGGTGTGAGAGCAGCCAGAGCTGACACCTCCACCCCAGGATGAGAGATGGTCATCCTGGGTTTGATGCCCACATGTTGGCTGGAAAAATGCATGATTCCGGCAGCTGGTCAGATGTTCAGATAGAGGGCGAAAAGTTACCCTGGTTAAACACAAAACCACTCTTTTTCCCTTAAAGGCTACCAGACAGAATAGAAGAACTAAGATGGCGGCAAAGGAAAAACACCTATCTTGCCGTCATAATCAGCAATTTTAATACTACAACTTAACGAAAGAAAAAACACCTTCCAGAATCACCAGAAAGCTCGCCGAGTGAAAATTCCACAAATAAAAGTGAAGATAAGACACTGTGACCCGGAGGAGCGGCGGCGGACGGCGTTGAAAGATTCGCGCGGAGAGAGGTTTGGAGTGCGCGCCGCGGAGAGGGCGGGCGGCTGAAAACCGGCCAGTTTTCTCTAACGGGGAGACAAAGGCGTCCCACTGGACTGATTCTCCAGCTCTGGGCGAGGTCCAGAGAACCCACTATCACACGGGGTGAAAACTGGACAGTGGGAGGGCACGCCGAAGCTTGGGTGCTGCCAGGTCTCCCGGCTTGTGGAGAAGGCAGCTCGCGCGAACAGCTCGGCTGTGTGACGGCGCAGAGAGCACACCGCGACTTGCCACTCATTCGGAAAACCGTCAGACTGCTTTGTTTTATGATCCTGGGTGAAACATTGAGCATGCAGACTCATTTTGGGAAAGTCTGAATTCCCCGGCAACCGGCAGCCGGTGGAGCTCCGTAGCGGCTCTCTCTCAGAGGTGCTGGCGGCCATTGCCCCCGGCACAGAGTCCCTGGGGCCGCATAGGGCGGAGCTAACGCTGTCTGCTTGGCCCGGAGACTCCGCCCATCCAACCTGAGCACAGCTGAGCTTCACAGACAATTGGCCTGGAGGTCAACCCTCCAAGTGCTAACAACGATTAACTAAGCTTAACTTCAGCAAGACTGTGCAGCCCATATCCATCTCAGGTTACCGAGGAGGCTGAGCCACTGTCCCTTGTAGCACGTCTACCACACAAAGCTAATTGACCAACTCAGGGAAGCAGCCACCATGCAGCAACACGGAAAGAAATCAGATGTGAAAGAAATGGAGGAAAAAAAATGACTGGACATGGAATTCAGAACCACGGTTATAGGGTTTTTTAAGAGGCTCCAACAAAAGATCGAGGCCTATAAGGAAATAAGCAAGACCACAAAGGAAATGAGTGAGTCCTACAAGAAAATGAACAACACCCTCCAGGATATAAATGAGAGCTGCAAAGAAATTATTAAGACCAACGTGGAAATGAATGAGTCCTACAAGGAAATGAAAGAAACCCTCAAGGATATAAAGCAGACTCTCAAGGATATGAAAAAGGACCAACCAGAAATTAAGCATACACTGACTGAAACAAAAAATATTATACAAAGACCTGAAAGTGCCCTGGAGCACCCCAAGAACCAAGTTAAAGATTTGAAATACAAAGAGGTAAAATCCACTCAGCTGAAAAAGCAAGAAACCAAAAGAATCCAAAAAATTGAAGATAGTGTAAGGGGCCTCTGGGACAACCTCAAGCATACCAACATCCGAATTATAGGGGTGCCAGAAAAAGCGAGAGGCCAAGACAATGAAAACCTATTTGAAGAAATAGTGACTGAAAACTTCCCACACCTGGTGAAAGAAATTGACTTAGGATTCCAAGAAGTGCACCGAACCCCAATATATAGGAACCCTAAGAGGACCACACCGAGGCACATCATAATTAAAATGCCAAGAGCAAAAGACAAAGAGAGAATATTAAAAGCAGCAAGAGAGAAACAGTTGGTTACCTATAAGGGAGCACCCATACGACTGTCAGCAGATTTCTCAACAGAAATGATGCAGGCCAGACGGGAGTGGCAAGAAATATTCAAAGTGATGAACAGCAAGAATCTACAACCAAAATTACTCTATCCAGCAAAGCTATCATTCAGAATTGAAGGTCAGATGAAGTGCTTCGCAGATAAGAAAAAGCTAAAGGAGTTCATCACCACCAAACCAACATTATATGAAATGCTGAAAGATATTCTTTAAGAAGAGGAAGAAGAAAAAGGTAAAAGTGCAAACTAGCAACAACAAATACACATCTATCAACAAATGAACATAAAAATCAAGTGAATTGTTAGGCTGTTGAACAGGATAGACTGGTGAATATAACAGAGACATGGACATAGAGAGGGAATGGACTGACAATTCTTGGGGAGAAAAGGGTTGTGGGAAGTGCAGCAAGAGACTGGACAAAAATCTAGCAACAATGGGAGAGGACAGTGGGGAGGGGGAGGTGAGGGTGGACGGTGGGATAGGTACAGGGTGGAGGGAAGCTATAGGGGGATAAAAAGGGGAAACAATGTAATTAATAAACTGAACAATAAAGATAAAATAAATAAATAAATAAAACAAACAAAAAAAAGAAAAATAATAATAAAGGAGAACTAACACCTCCCAATTTCAAAATGTATTTATAAAACAATGACATATAGTACAGTATGGACAAAGATAAACATATAGATCAATGGGATAGAAGTGAGAGCCTCAGAATAAAGTTACACGCCCATGATAAACTGATTTTTGACAAGAGAGCTAACACCATTCAGTGGGAAATAATTGTTTTATCAAGAAATGAATAGTCACATGAAAAAAAATTAAGTTGACCCCTAACTGGTTTGGCTCAGTGGATAGAGTGTCGGCCTGCAGATTGAAGGTTCCCAGGTTCAATTTCGATCAAGGGCATATACCTTGGTTGTGGCAGATGCCCAGTAGGAGGTGTGCAGGAGGCCACTGATTGATGTTTCTCTCTCACCAATGTTTCTAACTCTCTATTCCTCTCCCTTCCTCTCTGTAAAAAATCAATAAAATGTATATTTTTAAAAGAAAAAAAAAAAAAAGGCTACCAGACAATGGATCTGAGCTTCATTTTAATTTCCAGAAGCAGCTGAGATAGCTCCGGAGGTGTAGGCTGTGGGGGAGGAAAGAGGTGTATTTTCCTGGCAGGAGTTCCTTTTGGGATTTAGGGCGTAAACTGCTTTGTGAACATGGATCATGTGCTCTAATTACGGTATTGAAATGGCAGGATCTTGCTTCCTTCTCTCCTCTCTGTTTTGTTCCTCGCCAGCGTGGGGTGGGGAAGTGGTGACCTCATTGTGTTCTGTCTCTAGATCAAGTGGGTGCCAACTTGAAGACCTGCTCCTATTTTCCGCAATTAGGTCTCACTTCGTTGGGGAAATTTTCCAATGTGCCACTCTATTCTGAGCACAGCGCTTTTATTTTTATGGAGGAAACCAAGAGGAGTCTAGCAAGTCTGAAATGGCAGGCAAGTTGGCAAGGAATACTGACCTCCTTGTTTCTAAAATGCACCAGGGGGAAATAAAATCACATACGGGTAGGACCCACACACCAAAAATCAATCTTACTTTCAGAGTGGAATTCAATGGAATGAGCAGTAAAATAGGAGGCTGAGCCCCAGGAGGCCCCAGAGCAATGGTCACCTCAGTTCGCTATTGTAAAATGGGGCAACAGCGATCCCAATGAAATCAAAGTTAGTTAATTAAGCTCCCAATAGCAGTAATTGACAGCATTATTTCAAGCCTATTGTGCCAGGAGCTGTTCTTCACAGCAACATTAGGAGGTAGGTTTATTATTCCCATTTTACAGGTAGAGAAAACTGAGGCAAAGGGAAGTTCAAAAAAATTGCTCAATTTTGTGCAGCCTGGCATAGGTGGCCCGGGTCCCGGACCGTGGTGTCTGACTCACATCGGCCTGGCCCTCACTGTATCCCCCATCTGGCTGCCATCCTAAAGACCAGCACAGGCCGCTGGTGAGGAGGGCGAGGCTGCCCTCTGCTGGCAGTGAAATAAAGTAGCTCTGGAAAAGTGCATCTTCCTGGGAAGATTTACTCTGTAAACGTCCAAATCTCATGTCAGCCACTTGATGAAGTCTTTCTACACACATCTCTCTTTTCCTCTAACCTTAAGCAGAGAGAACAAAAAAATGACATAACTGTTATGATCCAACAAATTTAACCCTACACGCATACGCTGTGTCACAGTTGTCCAAGTGTCTTGACAAGTCTTCTACTTGAGGACAATCAAAGTAGAGAGACAGGCACTGATATTGACCTTCCCTTTTTTATACTAAATCTGGGGCACAGTGAGGTTCAGTGACTGACCTTGGGTCCAAGAGTCGGGGCCAAGTTTGGATTTGAGCCCAGGCTCTGGTTTCAGGGCCTGTACTGGTCCAGAGTTCTGAATTATGACCAGGGGAACACTCAGGGTGGCATGACGGCAGGGATGTCTTGACTGTCTACTGACTTGCGTCTGCGCCAAGCCCTGTGCTCACTCAGTCCTTTCCACCAGCCCGGGGCTTAGGAGCTAACAAAGACTTAGGTCAAGTAACTTGCCCAACATCACTTAGCTAATAAGTGGCAAGAGTTGAGGTTCAAATTCATGTCTGTAGCACCGAAACTCATGCTCCTTCAGTTACACAATCCTATCTTTCAACGTGGACCTCAGTAAAAAGGCCTTCAAAGGTTGTTAGTGATTGGCATGAGGCTGCCTTCCTGGGGGATGGGCACAAACTCCATGGCTGTCATTGTCCTGTTCCATAGCTTCTGCCTCCCCCAGAGTCACAATCTAGATCTCTCTCTCTCTCTCTCTGTGGTTTCCTGACTGTGTCAGATGAGCGGAGGCCCAGAGTGCTGGCTGGTGTTATATCCATTCCAACACCAGGCCAAGCCTGTCATCTGGGACATGATCCCACAGCAGGGAGCAAAGAGGTCGATATGGGGTTGATACAGACACAAAGGACCAGTCCAAAGGGAGTCAGCTGGCTAAAGCCCAAGGTCAAGGCAGGTGAGGACCCACAGGCACCAATAATCATCGGAGGCAGGAGGGCTAGACATTCTATTTTGCTTCCTTCATAATGGCAATGCCCATCTCCCACAGTAAAGTCTGAAAATGCCAGAGGATCACTTTTCCAGACTCCTTTTCAGCTAAAGGCAACTCTAGAACACAGTCGCAGGTAGTGAGATATTTGGGGAAGTTCGTTTTCTTTCTTGATGAAAAGAAGAAGAATTGACTACATGGTATCTGCATTCAGCAGTTATTCCTGCTGGATGTTCAAAGGACAGTGTGATTAAATTCAGTATCTGGCATCCTTGGTTTTCTTGGCTTTGTGTATGTTAAAACTGGTTTTTTTTTTATTGGGACAGTCTTCCTATAGTTTCTTACTGTTCAGTTAGACTAATCTTTAATAGGAACTAAAGCTTCTCTTCTAAGTCTATTCTCTTAGCAACTTTCAAATGTACAATACAATTTTGTTCATTCTAGCTCCAGAACTTATTCATCTTCTAACTGGAAGTCTGTCCCTTTGACTGCCTTCACCCATTCCCATCTCTTCCTCTCCCTGGCAGCCACCAATCTGCTCTCTGAAGAAACACAACTTTATAATATAACCTAATTTCTATTTCTGACCTTCCCTCCCCACAACACACATACACACACTCCTGGCTCAGCTGGAACACACGGTCTTCCCAAGGCGAGGCCTCATTCAGTCTTCGGAGAGGGACCCGCCAGGTACCGCTTGTGAACACCATTGTCCTGGTTCTCATGGCGCTTGGATGTGGTGATTCTCGACGCTTCCATGCTGTGCTCGACACATGGACATCGTGGCAGAGGCCGTCCTTTTTCTCGAGAGTCTTTCTGCTTCTCTTTGTTGCTCCAGGACTTGGCCTCAGTTTGCTCTTAGAACCCACAGGCCCTCACTCCTTTCATTCCCCTCTCCTCTCTCCCTTCCACATTTCAACCCAAACCTGAATAAAAATGTTTCCCATTTTGTCCAGAAACCCTATCTATCTATGCTCAACAAGTACCCCGTCCCCAAGGGCTTAACCTTTTAAAGCAAAAGCAAGAAATATGTGCGGGCCACTTTTGTTTCCATTTTGCCAGGTTCCTACCAATAATATAAATGCAAGGACTGGGGAATGGAGTATAGGAGAAAGAAGTAAAATGAAAAAAAAATCAGAGTAATATCCCCCAATACTAAAGAGCAGCAATACCTTTGGTTAGAAGTGGCACACTGGTGTACTGTAAGAACTTTTAAAACATGCAATACCTGAGTATTTAGTCAGGGCACTGACCCCTTTCCCCTTAAATTGTCAAAAAAAGAAAAAAAGAAATGACAATAACCGACACAACAATAACTGTCCAGTGTGAATGAATCAAAATTATTCCTTTTTTTGTCAGGTCGACAAAAATATTTTTTTTTTTTAGTGTGCCGCAGAATTCTAGTTATTAGTTTAAGTGTGACATGAGAGGAAAAGGTTGAACATTGCTGCCCTAGATTAGTTTATTGGAAGGAGTAATGCGTTAACATGAAGATCACCCCTAATGGCCTGTCCCTTTTCTTTTAAAGAGTGCCCTAGCAGGTGAGCAGGCATGCGCTCTCCTCTCTGTGCTGAGAGAGCTGCTCTGTCCAGGGAGGCCTGCCAATCTCCAGCTGCTCAATGTGGCCCAGTGGCTGAGCCAGGCCTGTGGGGAGGGAGGGGAGTGTGTACGGATGTGCGTGTGGCAAATTAGGAAGCTCATTTGGCTGCAGGTCCATTGCTCTCTCCCATTGAGCTTCAACTGATATATAATGAAGCAGATACTGTGAGTGCCACCTCTTCAACTCATGTGTATATTTCTCAATTGATTCCAAAACCAGAGGGGAGGGGTGTTATGTATGTTTCCCATAAGTCCTCACCCAGATTGAGCGCTGGACCAGAAATGGAAACGAAGAGCTGTAGAACTGGAGATGAAGGGACTAGCCTGGAGCTGCTGCCTAGAGGAGGTGACAGGAGCTGGGACTTGAATGGAGGGGCATTTGCCAGGTGGAGACCCACAGGCTTGCCAGCCTGCTCCTGATTGGTCTTTGCCCCCCACCTCAGCCTTGGCACAGCCAGGGCACCCAGCAGGGGCTCCATGAACTGTCTGTCGATGGAGAGACACTGACCTGGAGGATGTTCCCTGGGGCAGATGGATGACCCCTCAGAATAGTTTTCCTTATCTCCCACCTCCCACAGCACAGGGCCACACGCATGGTGCAGGGCGAGAAGCACTGGCCTGGCCCACGACGAACTGTGGGGTGAGCCCAGTTGTGCAAATGCTGGGTGGAAACTCAGAGGCAGTGATAAGAGAGCAGGGTATGAGGAAAATCTAGGGAGAGTTTAGAAGTCAAGAAAACTCAGGAGCTTAAAGCAAGTGGTTTTCAAAGTGTGTGCTTATGTGGAGGAGAAGCCAAGGAGAGCAATTCAGTTTGATGACACGCAGTTCAGACTTCTGACACAGAGTGCCAACTTGGAGAGAGGATTTTTTACTGCGAGTTGACAGTGAGTAAAAGCATTGAAGGACTCTGGGAAAGCACAGTGCACAGGCTGAACCAACTCTGGATGAAAAGAAGGGACTGGTTCATTACTATTGGAAAGCAGGTTTTCTGTGTTTAATCATTCTGTGTCTGAGAGCTGGATTTTCCCATTGATGTAATTAGAGATTACGTTTTCTAGAGGACGTTTTCTAGAGGACGTTTTTCATGTGGAGCAGACAATGGCCCTAAGGAAGAGGGAGGGTGGGGCCTCCTGGAAAGAGAAAGAGTGTCATGCTGATGCAGTGAAGGCAGAAACGGGATTCAGCAAGGCACCCTCTTTGCACTACAAGTTATCTCCAAAGCATTAGCCAGCATGAGTTAGTTTTTGAAATGTAGTTGAAACCCTGTGTGGTTAATACCCCTTGGGAATCTCCAAGTGATTTGGCAGTGGAGAAAGTTTGCTAATTTAGTTCAAGTTCACTTAATATCTCTCTCCATCTCTCTCTCTCTCTCTCTCTCTCTCTCTCTCTCTCTCTCTCTCTCTCTCTCTCTCCTTCCTCTCTCCCTTCATCCTTTCCCTCCCTCCCTTTTTCTCTACCTCCTCCCTTCCTCCCTCTCTATAGTAGAGTTACTCAGATGAAAAACACAGTCTCTGTCCTTACAAGGAGAGAGGAGAGTAAGTCAACAATGACAATACAGTGTGCTAAATGCTGTGAAAGAGGTAAGATAAGAACAGGAAGCTGCAGAGCACATAGAATGGACCAAGCCCAGGATGAAGGTCACCAAAGGCTGTCAGAGAGGCCATAACGTCTGAGAAGAGCTTCATGAGAGCAGTGATCACACCTAATCACTTGGTTGAAGTCCTCTTTGGAGCTGATGCTTCAAATCTGTCCGTTTTTGCTCTCTTCTTAGGGATCTCCTAGCCCTTACCTTTTGATCACCTGCCTGACTCATCCATCACAACTATTGTCAGTATGAGCAGAATCCTGGCTCCAACCCACTTCCTCATCCCTGATGGTTCCAGCTGTGACAGTTGACCATAGTTATCTGCTTTGCTCCATGGCCTGGGGATGTTTCCATTCTATTCCATGCCCCAGTCCCCAACCATCCAGCACTCCAATCTCAGCTCCTGGAGTTGAGCCTGGTACTAGGGTGCTTACAGGACCTGCCCCGTGCTCCAGTCATGGTTTCGCCCCCAGTCCCACATCACAGCTCACTGCCATTAGCCTTTCACGTTCTGCAACTAATATTGCTTCAGAACAATATAGTTGTGCCTCAGGATGGACCACAAGTGCCATATTTTCTCAAGTTGGGAGTGACCAGCCCTGCAGCGAGGTTCATGTCTGAGGCTCTCTGCCCAGCTTTGCCTCCTCAGGTGCTCAGGGCGCTGACTGGCTGCTTAGTAGATTCTTTTGCTTTAGCCAACTTCATTTTACTCCTATCATTCTACTCATTACAGTTCTAGATTACATTCCTTTTAAAAATATGTCTTTTGCATCATATCATGTCAGTTTCCAATGTTGGGGAAACAAAGCCCCGGGTTGGGGATCCAGCTCAGAATTAAACAAAGCAGGTCAGCTCCACAGAGGTCCCAAACCCCAACATCTGGAAAGCCTCCTGGGTCAAAAGCCACTTTCTGGAGAAGGTATACAATTCCCTACCATTGCCTTCCTCTGGTTACTGCAGAGCTGAAGAAGGAAAATTCTATCCAGAGAGCAGTGAGTTCAGCCTCAAAAGTGACCCAGCAGAGGTACTGGACATTGGTGACTTTTATTCTTATTTATTTATTTATTTATTTTACATTGGTGACTTTTAAAAGGCCATTCAGGGTACATGCTAGTGTATTATTGGTCAGAATGGGTCTCCGGCCTCTGCTATTGGCCAGGTCTCCAATCACACATACTGCGAACTGAGAGGGATGTGGCCAGAGTTTCTCTAATATCAGTCCTCCAAATAGTCATCTTCATTATTGACTTTATGTACCTAGACTATTATTGATTTCACTTTTTCTTTAAATCTGTGCAAATATTTTAAAGACAAGGACCTTCACTTTGCCCTAATCCAGTAGCCGGCAAACTCATTAAGTCAACAGAGTCAAATATGAATGGTACAACGATTGAAATTTCTTTTGAGAGTCAAAATTTTTAAACTTTAACTTCTTCTAACACCACTTCTTCAAAATAGACTCGCCCAGGCCGTGGCATTTTGTGTGGGAGAGCCACACTCAAGGGGCCAAAGAGCCGCATGTGGCTCATGAGCCGGTTTGCCACCACGGTCCTAATCAATAGTTCTTGTGAAATTATACTTTGGGTTTATTACTTACATTTTTTCTAAGGAACATGAAATACATTCAGCATAATTATAATAAAATAACTGCTTGTGTACAAATGAAATCTTGCATAGCTCTAGGGGGACACACACCACACTTTGTAAAACACAGACACAGAAGAGCTTTAAGCAGCTAGAATCCTGTTCACATCACCAGAAGCCTTGAATTTAACAGGCTCACCTCCACTCAAGATGGGGCTCTCAGAGGGCTCTCCAGGATGCAGCTGTTCCTGATGCTTTGTCATTGTAGGAGCAAGGTCACCTCGGCCACACACTTCAATTCTTCACAAATGACTGAGATATCAGACTCTCACACTGCACTCGGTATTTGAGTGCCTCCCATGTGCAAGTGCCAGCTCAGGCACAGTGGCCGGGACACTTGTGGCCCTCCCTTTAAGCAGCTCTCTTTCCCTGAAAAGCTGCAGTGGACAACAGCTAAAGAACACAGGATACAAAGTTCCATCTGCTGCAGGCGCTGTTAATGTCAGAAACCCCAGTGAGGAAGCCTGGGGCTCAGGGCGGGGTCTAAAAGGGACCTCTCTCTTCTCTGAAACCCAAACTGTTTGACCACTCAGCAGCCACACCTGGGGACAGAAAATGAAGCAGATGAGAGAGCTTGGGAGAAGAAAAGAGAGAGAACTGGGCGGCCAGACTTCCTCAGGTCCATTCATACCTGCCACGCGCAGAGAGAAACGTTCACGCGCAGGAACTTAGAACACGCTGTGACCTCCTCTCTTGTGGGCCAGGACTAGTCATGCCTGGAATCTTCAGTGCAGAGCAACCCCGCAACCCTCCCCGGGGAACACGAAGAAGGGATACTGGAGAGGCCCCTCTGGAGAAAGTGGCATCGAGGGAAATCCTTGAAGGGTAAGAATGCTTCCAAGAGCAAGAGTAGATTTAAAGTTTCATTTTGGGACAGAAATAGCGGTTCTTTCGGCCATCACCTCTGTGGCCAGCCTCCATTCTGTATTCCAATACAAATTAAGTCCATAAATATCCTCCATAGAACAGCAGTATAGTATGATCCCTGCTATAACCTCCCCTAGGGCCCAGAGTCCTCCAAGAAAATGCCACTGTGAGATGAAACTCTTTGATCAATAATCTCCAATAGAACAAGGAAAGTCTGAGGCCTCAGATAAGCTGGTTGATGTGCATGGACTGCAGTCTGAGTTGAAATGCCATCTCTTCAGTGGACATAGCACTGTGTGATTCTCTCCTGGCTGCATGTATCTTGGGTAAGCTTATATTCGGCAGTGTCACTCAGCAAGAGTCAGGACCAAGTTCACCTGGTCCCATTTGAGGAGCGCAACACCCGTCCCGTAAGTCAGCCTGAGGAGCGGCACCGCAGTGGGTGTCTGCCATGACTCTTCACCGCTGGGCTGGGCTGCTCTGAAACATGGCCATGGCACCACTGCCTCTTTTACCATCAGTGAGAGCATAATTCTGCCTAAACTGATCAGAAATTGTAACTTCGAACTCCCCAGTTCATCTAGGGACCCTTCCCTCTCCTCTCACCAGGTTTGGGGAGCACAGGAGGTGCAGAGGAAAGTGGCCTTGGGTTCTATCCACATGGCGATCTGGCTCACTGTGCAAACTCCCATTGGAGTAGAAGAAAAAGGACCCACTCTATTTCTACCACAGGGTTGACTAAATCGCTCCTTTAACAGATGAAGGCAACATGGGCTCTGCCACGAACGGATAACGTTTCAGACCACAGCAATGACGAGTGGTGCTTCATATACTTGTGAGAGACACACATGGAAGTAGACTGCAGGCTAGCAGTTGCTGAGGGCCGCATGAGACATCTGTCACTTGACAGACACAGTCTGAGGGACATAGTCCACCTCACCTCAAGGCATCCTCGAAGCAGCAGCTGAATGTCAATCCAGGCTTCTGGGAACCAGCATGCTGATGCTTCCAGCGCCTGGAGAAAGGTCCAGTACCAGGGAAGCCGGGTGTTAGGCTTTTGAAGGTCCTGAGAGTTGATGCAGCAAAAGGTCATTTTGGCACCTGTTTTTGTGTCTTTTCATTTCTGTTTTTGAAATTGTCACTCATTATACAAGTCAGGTAACATTTCCTGAAATTCAATGCAAGGAAAAGTTTCTTTGACTAAATTAATTTATTCACTTTCCCAACAAACTTTTATTGGCTGTCTATTGTGTGCCAGGCACTGGGCTAGGTGTGGGAACATGGATGATCTAGTATGATTTCTTTTATTTGACATAAGCACTATGTAAGCCAAGGTGTATTCCGTTTTGTTATATCTGGCAGGAGCACCAAACTAAATTGAGCGTTCAATTTAAATCAATGGCCTCTTTCCAGGTACAATTCTTTTATACCCTCCTTATTTTTACTATTGGTTAAAACTGTATTATGGCCCAGCAGGCGTGGCTCAGTGGTTGAACATCAGTCTGTGAACCAAGGGGTCATGGGTTCGACTCCCGGTCAGGGCACATGCTCAGGTTGCAGGCTTGATCCCTAGTAAAGGATATGCAGGAGGCAGCCAATTAATGACTCTCATCATTGATGTTTCTATCATTTCCTCTCTAAAATAAAAAAAAAATTTAAAAAACAGACAAAAATCTATATTATGAAGAGAAACATTTCAATTAAAAATTTTTCATATGGTAGAGAAAAGTTTATAAGGGTTGGGCAAAAGTAGGTTTGCAGTTGTGAGTATATGAGACAGTTTATTCTTTTTTAAAAAATTATTTATTGTTTAAAGTATTACATATAGTATTACCATGTCTCCTTTTCCCCCCACTGGCCTCCCCATCCCCAGCACATGCTCTCACCTCCTTAGTGTCTGTATCCATTGGTTATGCTTATATGCATGCATATAAATCCTCTGGTTGATAAATTTACAATAGCCAAGATTTGGAGACAGTTTTTTCTTGTATTATTTATTAACTAGAGGCCCGGTGCATGAAATTTGTGCACGGGGGGGGGGGGGGTTCCCTCAGCCCAGCCTGTACCCTCTCCAATCTGGGAACCCTTGAGGGATGTCCAACTGCCCATTTAGGCCCGATCCCACTCGACAGCCTTCTCACAATCCAGGACTGCTGGCTCCCAACTGTTTGCCTGCCTGCCTTCCTGATAGCCCCTAATTGCTTCGGCCTCCCAGCCTGATCACCCCCTAATGACTCCCCTGCCAGCCTGATTGATGTCTAACTGCTCCCCTGCCAGCCAGTTTGCCCCCAACTTCCCTCTTCTGCTGGCCTGGTCACCCCTAACTGCCCTCCCCTGCAGGCCTGGTCCCTTCCAACTGCCCTCCCTGCTGGCCATCTTGTGGTGGCCGTCTTGTGTCCACATGGGAGCAGGATCTTTGACCACATGGGGGCAGCCATCTTGTGTGTTGGAGTGATGGTCAATTTGCGTATTACTCTTTTATTAGATAGGCTAGAGGCCTGGTGCATGGGTGGGGGTCAGCTGATTTGCCCTGAAGGGTGTCCTGGATCAGGGTTGGGGTTCCCTTGGGGTGTGGGACAGCCTGGGCGAGAGGCCTGTGGTGGGTTGCAGGCCAGCCACACCCCCTGGTGACCCAAGCAGAGGCCCTGGGATCTGGGATTGATTTATGTTCTACAATTGAAACTTTGTAGCCTGGAGCAGAGACAAGCCTTCTGCTCACTCCATGGCAGCAGCCATTTCTGTTGGGACATTTACCTTCTGTTACCTTCTATAATTGAAACATTGTAGCCTGGAATGGAGGCCTAGGTGCTAGGGCTGCAGAAGCTTGGCTTCCTCCATTGCCCAGGCAATCCTAGCCTCTGCTCTCTCCAGCTCCATGGCTGCCACCATTTCTGTTGGGTTTATGTATCTTTTATAATTGAAACTTCATAGCATTGAGTGGAGGCCTAGGCTGGCAAGGGCAGGTGGAAAGCGTGGCTTCCTCCATTGCCAGGGAAACCCAAGCCTCTCTCCTGCTCTCAGTGGCCACAGCCATCTTGGTTGGGGTTTATTTGCTCCTGATTGGCTTGTTGCTGTAGCTTGATCAGAAGTATGCTCAATTTGCATATTACTCGTTTATTAGATAGGATTATTGTATTATTTTCCATATGAACAATGGTAAACCTATTTTTGCCCACCCCTGTATAGGCTCTGTCCTCAAATATCCTTCAATTTTAGTTGTAGGTTTGACCACTATTAACTATGTATTGTGTATCATCCCAGCTAGTGCACACATACACACACGTGCGCGTGCGTGCGCATACACACACACACACACACACACACACACACACACACACATTCTTCCATTCCAGACACCGTCCTTACATACACACTGACATATCAAGGGTGAGGCGATTGAAGTGGTCCACTCCAAGTGTAGACAATAAAAAGGTATATTGTTAGAAAAGTTGTAGAAAATAATAAAATATTGTAGAGGTCAGTCTGGTTTTTATTAGCACCATGCACCAGCAATTCTAAACAATGTCAGGGATAGAATACTCCCCCTATGGGTAGATCCTTCTCACTGTTCCAATTTCCCCATTGCTGTAACACTGAAAACACATACACAGACAACTGCATACATATATGCGTATACATACGGAGGCAAATGTATAAATATGAGTGTGTATAATATATATCCTTTGCAAAATACAAATGGAATAACATTATGAATTATTCTTACATGATTTTTCTATTAATTTATATTGAACTTCATTCACATCATATCTTATATGTTCAGTTCTTTCTTAATGGCTGTCAGATATTCTATTATATGAATGTACCATAAATTTATTACCTAGGCCTCTTATGTTTTCACTATTAGCATTATAAATAGATTAGTTTTACAATCTAGACTGGTAGTCTATTTCTTTTATTATGTAGATTGATCTCATTAACATTTATTTTTTATAACATATATCTATTGCACATAATTTTATCACTATTTGGTCATAGTATATCTATATTTTCTGTTTATATTGTTTCTTTAAATATACTTTTTATTTATAATATTTAAAACTTTGATACAGTTTAACTTCTAATTCTTGTGTTATCCATGTTTCACAGTTTTATTCCTCATCATGAAAGAGGAGGAAAATTTATATTTCACTTTTCCTTTTAGCTTTTCCTCCTGTCTCACTTATTATTATTTTTTGTATTACCAAGATTTATAACATACAGAGCTGAGCTGTGGAAATGTAATTATATACCCGCGGTCACCAACAATCCCTTCATCCATGGCTTTCCTGTTCACATGACTTCAAACACTTTTACTTTTCTTTGGGTTGGCTTGATTTTATCTTTTTTTTTTTAAAGAAGGGTTCATAAGTGCTATTTATAACTTTGCATTATTAAAACTATCTGCTACCTTTAGACATAAACCAAATATTTTTTTTCTTTATTGATTTCAGGGAGGAAGGGAGTGGGAGAGAAACGTCAGTGATGAGGGAGAATCATTAATTGGCTGCCTCCAGCATGCCCCCACCCCCCACTAGGGGATTGAGCCCACAACCCAGGCATGTGCTCTGACTGGGAATTGAACCATGGTCTCCTGGGTTATAGGATGGATGCTCAACCACTGAGCCACACTGGCCGGGCAAGCAAATATTTCTTGGCCACACATGTTCTCTATCAGAATTCTGAAGATATTGTTTCACCAACTTCTTGCATTGAATGTTGCCATGGAGAAGGCTGAGGTCTGCCACTTTCTCCTTTTGGGGAACATGCTTTTAATGCCTGAATGACCTTAAGATTCTGTTTTGATTCTTTTCTTAAAATTATCTTTATTTTTGAAAGTATTACAGATGACCCCTTTTTCCCCTCTCATTGATCCCCTCCATTCTGAACACCCCCATCCCCTAGAACTTCACCACACTATTGTCTGTGTTCAGGGACTATGCATATATGGATATATGTTCTTTGGTTAATCTCTTTCCATTCCCTCTTTTCCCCTTCCCCTCCCTTCTTAGATCTGTCAGTCTGTTCCATGCATCCATGCCTCTGGACCTATTTTGTTCGTCAGTTTATTTTGTTCATTAGATTCCACATATAAGTGAGATTGTGTGATAGTTGCCTCTCTCTGTCTACAACCAGTAATTCTTGCTCACAACCTATGTCTGTTCAATCTTAAAGTGCAGGACTAGGAGAATTTGTGATAATTTGATAAGAAAATTATGTGAATGAAAATGGTATCTAGATAGGTGTGGTCTCTCTCTAGTTTCCTTCCTACATCAGGGAATTAAAACCCAGAAGATCTCCAAGTGTGTTTTGCTTCAGTCTGTCAGAAGGTTGTCTTATCCAGGTGGCTTCACTCTGTACTTAACATGTTTCCATAAAAACATGACTGTTGCATCTAAGACAAAAAATGAAGTTAGAATATCCTACAGATTAAACAGTTTCAAGAAAGGTTTAGATCAGTGGCTCTCAACCTTTCTAACGCTGCGACCCTTTAATACACTTCCTCATGTTGTGGTGACCCCAACCATAACATTATTTTCGTTGCTACTTCATAACTGTAATTTTGCTACTGTTATGAATCGTAATGTAAATATCCGATGGTCTTAGGCTCTACAGCAGCAGTTCTCAACGTGTGAGTCTCATCCCAAGTTTGAGAATCACTGGTTTAGATAAACCTTTGAAAGTTTTAACCTCCATGGGAGAGGTTTTAAAAACACCAGTCTTGAATCTGATCTCCCAACCTTATATTTATTAGCTTCTATTCATGAAGATAAGCAGAAATTTCTCCAGGGGATTATCTGGAATGCTTTTCCTGGTGAGGTAAGATTCTTTCCTGTGGTGCTTTTAACTGGAGTAGAATTCAGTGTAAACAAGAGTCCCCATACAGAGCATCTACATAGCCTCTCCGTGCTGCAGATCTGTTGGTAGTGGAAGTGAGGGATGATGGGACACTTATTTAAAAAGACCCATGCCTGGCACTGTGCCGGACATTTTCCATGCATTATCTCGTTTCACTTTGACAAACAAAAGGATGAGGAAGTTAGAGCCAGATGCTTAGGACCGAATTGACTCTGCCAACCCGAATTCTAGGCGAGATTGTTTAACTTTTCTCCATCCTACTTTCTGGTGCAGAAGATGGGGACAACGACAGCACCCACTCCAAGGACAGTTGTGAGGAGTAAAAGAGGCAGTGCCTGGAGATCTCCCAGCAGGGGGCCAGGAACCTCATCAGCCTTCCTGACATGTCTGATTATGTTCATGTTATTGCTCCTTTTACTTCTATTTTATAAATAAGGAAACTGGGACCTATGGAGGGAGTGCCTTTTGCTATGTCACCCAGCCAATAAAGTGGAGCTGGGATTTAGACCCGGGTCTGAGATTGCAGAGGCTAAGCTTTAACAGGATATTCTCTAACCATTTCACCACACCCAGCATCGAAGCTCAAATTTGGGGCTCAGAGTTCTTTGGGGATACCGTTTGCTGTAACAAGACAAAATGCTTTTGAACTTTTACATATAGTAGATGCATTCCTGGGAATGGTATTCCTGGCTTTCCTTGGCTTTCATTCTGTGAATAATTTTGTGACTGCGCTTTTCTTTCTTGCTCAGTGTCTTCATTCAAAGACTCAGAAACACATTTGAATCCTATTTTACTCACTGGAATCTCCATTATTCTTTCAGAGTTTTCATCCATTTACTACGGAATTAAGCCTCAGCTAGAGTTACTCATAGGAGAAGCTCAGTAACCATTTGCCAAACGGCACCAGGAATTGCACTAATAAGTGTTCCTTTACCACTTAGTTGGTCCACTCTTAAAATGTTTTGCTAAGAAGAAAAGATTGTTTGATGTAAGCCCATATAGGTATTCAGGTGTAAGAGTTGGTTTTGTTTTGCTTTTTAGAAGTGTGCAATTTTATATGGTGATAAGCATATAGCTTTTGCTCTTTAATCGTTTTTAAGAATTATAATGCTGCTCTTTAATCGTTTTTAAGAATTATAATGCTCAAAATAAATGGAAGAATGGAAGCACAGTTGATTCTCATTATTTGAGGCAATTATGTTCTGTAATGTTGCTGCAGACACTGAATTAGTGAATATTGAACCATATTGAAATACGGGGTTAGGTTCCTGTGAGCCTTCGATCACATTTTTCATCAATCGATAAATGCACAACTTTGCTTTAGGTGTCTGTGTAAAGACACCTAATTTAATAGTGTTGACTCATTAACATTGAACTCATGGCCAACAGCTCTGTAACTCATGCCTGAACCTAGCATAGCTCACATATAGTATTTTCTTTTGAAGGCAATCACTGCCTACTTGTGTTCAGGAACACCAGTTAGCACTTCAGCACTACACATGGGACCATTTCACACAGCGCAATAAACAGCACAAAAATGAAAAACAACAACAACAACAACAACAACAAAACAACGTGGCACTAAGCATACTGTGAAAAGGAAAAGGACGTTTGCTTGCAGTATTCGAGCTGACAGAGTGTCATCTTGTTCGCCTTCAGCCTAGGGAACATGTGCATTGGGCAATTCAAAATTGTCACTGCTTGGAGCATGTGCAGGAATGACTGTGCAAGGGCCTCCACATTGATGTTGTGGTTACAAACGCATTTTAACAAGCAGGCAAATTTGCAAAAAGAGAACCTGCAAATAATGAGGATTGACTGTATTTTGCTTGCAAAATGTCCCTTTTTGCCCAGTTTCAAGCTTTAATTGGGAACTCTGACAGCTTTGTTGCACAAATGGCCCACATACTGGTCTCTCTTTATTAGGCTCTCTGCCCTGTAACTCTTGGTCTTTTTTAACTTTCATCCCAGGGTTGGCCATGTGACTTGGCTTGGCCAATGGGATGTTAACAAACCTGTTGAAGTGGAAGCTTGAAAAGCACATGCACACTTCCTCTTTCCCTCTTGGAGCCCTGGGCCAGCCTGCAAGGGGTGTGAAACACACATGGAGGAGAAGCTGAGTTGTCTCAGAAAAGGGCATTTAGCCCAGTTGGCCCTTTAGCTGACAACAGATGCATGACAGAGCCCGGGTAAGCTCAGACAAACCTGGATCCACTCAGCTAGCCCCTCCACCCAATCCGCAGACCATGAGAAATAACCAGCAGTTTTTGTTTTACTTTGGCAGCTACTTTGGCCGAAGGTCAATGCCGGCCTCTCCATCATGTAGGAGGCTGAAAAGGAGATCAATTCTTTCAGTGTAGACTAGGGAAGAAGGAAGAAAAAGAATGTTTAGGAGGGAAGGGCATGAGATTGGGGTAGAACTGAGAGTATAGTTTTCAACATCTTCCTACCCAGGTCTTAATGATTAGCTTCCCATTCTTTTAACTTAACTTTGGCTTGGTTAAAACATGACCTAGTTTTTAAAACATTTCTTTCACTGGCAATGGTGGTGATTTTATGTATTTTACACGGAAAGAAAAAAAGCAGCCAGGGAAGGGTGGGTGGGGGAGGGTGGAAAGAAGAGAGTGAATTATATACAGAAAATAATTTCTCTCGTTTCAGCCTTAGAATATGAAGGGAAATTCACAAGGGGTACCAGACATCCATAACTACAGTATATTCTTCGAGGAAAGCTGCTGGCCCCGAGGCACAATAAAAGTTACACTTAAAGCATACCATAAACCTTTTAAAAGTCACATTTTGAATCAAAATAATTTTCTTATGAAATATTAATTCTCACAATGAGTCATAAAATATGAACACAAAATAGCTTAGGCTATTTTTATTTCAGGCAATAAAGCTAAACTTTCTTAGAGAAAGTGACAGCTACTCCAAGGCAGCTCTCAGAGTCAGGGAGTGAAAATCTGAGTCTAAACTGCCCTCTGATTCTGTTCCAGCGTCGCACTCACAGCTCCTGAGCAGCAACCAGGCTCTGCAGGGAGCACTGCAGGGGGCCGGCCCAGGCTGTCAGAGGAAACGCCAAAGCAGAGGGGGGCCCAGAATGGAATTCCAAGGTAACTTGCCATTCTTGGGTAGCTCTGAACTTTTCTCCTGGACTCTGGCTTTTAAAAATAAAAAGGTAGATCTGAGCTAAAGACACAAATCAAAAGCAATTATTTTAAAATATAGAAAAATATTTTAACTCACTTATTAAAAGATGGCCCTAAGTAGAATTGAATATTGTATAATTAACTCTGAAAATTACCTTGTGGAAATTTATGCTAATGTAGTACTTCATAGTTAATGTTAAAACGATTATCCATTTTACTGTTGGGAGTTTTAGTATGACAAATATTGGTTTTAGGATGTATTCCTGTGATAACATGGGTCTCTGGAGTCAGACTCCTCAGGTTCAAATCTTTACCACTTACAAAATCTATAATTTTAGGTAAATTTTCTAATCTCTTTGTGCCTCAATTTCCTCATCTGTCAAGTGGTGGTGGTGGTGGGGGGCTTCGGGAGGTTGGCTGACTGGCCCCACCCGCCAATCTGGCCAGTTCACTGTCCCTAGTGGGTGTCATAGTTACTGGTGCTTCCTGGCACTTTGGCATTCCAGTTGCTGGCTTTTTATATATATAGTTAAGTTAGCATCAAATAGGAAGCCAAGGCCTTAAACTGATATTTCCCAAATCCATTCCCTGACCTGTCCCTCATGTTGATTCCAGTTCTACCAACATTCACGCCCTCCTCTCATTTTCTTCCGGTATCATCAGGAGAGTCTTCCCCTACCAGACACACTGCCCTGTGTGAAATGTGAAACTAATAGGAATCCTTCCAGGTTTGGCTGGCCAAGCCTCATGCAGCTTCTTTGTCTGGGACATCAGAGGCAATGGGGGCGGATCTGCCTGAAGACTTAAGAACCCCACTCCAGGCTTCTGGGGAACCCCTCAGCAACTCTCCTCAGTCCCCTCAACCTTCCTGCCCCTCTCTGCTCCTGAGGAATCCCCTCTGTCGCTGGGTGCGAGGAATCCTGGCCCGGAGGGCTGGGCCCTGGCGGGGACATTTCCTGAGACTGTTTAAAGTGTTTATTTACATTTTTGTTGGATGTCGGTGTGCTGTACTTGAAAGTAGCTGAACTATGTTTCTGTACAAATTCTATCATTCACATTTTCCCTACTTTACAAGGACCTACTCATGCACAGCCCACATCTCTGGGGGTTTCCTTCGCAACCCAAGGAAACCCTGTGCAGCTGGTGGACACCGAGGCCCAAGGCAACTGAGGAAACAATGTTCACCTCATTTTCCTCCGGATGCTTTTTCAAATCTATTTCAGTGCAATTACAGTGCAGGGCCTCTGGCTACTCCCTCTCAGACCCACTGAGCAACCCCCTGATTGACTGTCAATAGATCAATTCCCATCTTGCCTTATTTAACTCGCATGCTTTCTTGAGCTGCCTTTACAGCAGGAACACGAGGTGTGGGGGTCACCGGGCTAGAAAATCATTTGGAGCCGCACAATGAGGTGCAGTATGGAAAGGCCTGACTTCAGCTGACCCAGCCTCCAGCCGTAATTCTACATCGCCATCCACACTGACCTTCATCAATCTTCCCTCTTCCAATTAGCCCCCTCCCCTGAAGAACGGTGGCCGGCTCAGTGCCACGGCTCCCAGGAACAAAGTAAATTAGGAGTCAGGTCTCTGAGTCATTCCTCCTTTCTTCAGGAAAGAAAAAGTCCCCATTTCCAGAAACTAGGGTTCAAAATAGAGCAAAACAGAAAATGCTGCGGAGAAACATAGTGCCATTTCTGTGAGATGGAGCTGGGCATGCAACATGTTGGTCTAAGGGAGACCATAAGAAGGAATGAAGACTGCAGCAGACCTTGCAATGCTATTTAAGTGAAACCATAACAGTAATGGCTAATGTTGACTAAGCATGTACAACATGCCACACATTAGGACTAGAGATTTCCATGTCTTCGCTTATTTGATTCCTGTGAAAACCCTATTCTTCATTAGAAGGCCTATTTGCTTACCATGAGCTCAATAAATAAGAAAGAATGTAGGTGTGCCAGGGGTAATATGTTCAAAATGTTAAGCCTGCGCATTTTATTTTTCTCCCCCATAATGCTTGGTAGACATTCCCTCACACGTTGCATCTGGGAAAAAGAAGCAGAGTTGTGGGATGTGATACAGGAAGGTCAAGGATAGAAGGGAAAAGGAGGAGGAAATCCTATCCCTCCCATCTCCAGGATTGTAAAAGAGAAGGGCATAAGACAGGGGAAAGACATGGTGGCAACATGCAGATCCTGGCCTCACTTCCTCTGGCCGGAGTCCAGGGAATACTGGTATATGAATGTGTGTTAAGGGTGGGGTGAGCGAGCACTATGAGGTTTAGGTGACAGGGAGATCTTGCTGAAACACCTTGTGTGGGTCTCATGAATAGTGCCTTGAAGGATAAACCACAACCCTGGCTGCCAGGCCGCAAGGCAGAGAGAAACCCTGAGCGAGAACTCTGGAGCCTGGAATAGGTTGGAATTGATGTAGAGGTTTCGGCTGGTCAGCAGGGATGACTGGCTTTCTCCCTACTGTTCATTCCTTTGTCTTTCTAAGTAACAGAATCTAAATTTAGGGGCAGAAAGACTACGTTACAACTAGATGTTGCCATAGAACGGAATGATGATGAAATGTAAGCAGAAGTTTGAGTGGAACTTCTGATATGGATACTTAAAGGAAGCTGACCCACCAGGCCCTAACTGTTGGCTCCATGGATAGAACATTGGCCTGCGGACTGAAGGGTCCCAAGTTTGATTCTGGTCAAGGGCATGTACCTTGGTTGTGGGCACATCCCCAGTGGGGAGTGTGCAGGAGGCAGCTGATTGATGTTTCTCTCTCATCGATGTTTCTAATTCTCTGTCCCTCTCCCTTCCTCTCTGTAAAACTAAATAAATAAATAAATATGTTTTTTTAAAAAAAGAAAACTGACCCATTAGAGATACACTCCCCATCCTTTTTTTTCAATTGCTTGGAGCTGGACATAATGGCAGAAGCTTTAGCTGCCATCCTGTAACAGGAGGTGATCTTGGGTATAGAAGCATACCCACCAAAGCACAAATATAGGCAATTTGGACTCTTGATGACTCCATGGATCCACTTATTTTTTAAATGAGAGAAATTAAGATATATCCAATCTGCTTAGATTCAGGCTGGAGAGATCGAGGGAGCAAGTGGGAGTAAGGAGATGGACTCACAGTGAATGAGGTGAAGTGAAACTGTAGCTAAGGACGATGAGGCTGGCTTCTTAGCCTAGGAATTAAATGGGAATCACAGATTTTAGGGGTTCACAGTTCTAGTAAGGCCCCAACTAAGTTTATGTTAGCAGAGGAGGTCTACCAGGCTCTGATTTAGCCAAGAGAACAGACAGAGATATGAGAGGTAGATATCACAGTTTAGAGGGCAGGAGGCCACCCTGCCATGGGGCAGAAAGAGGAGACCAGAGGAGTCAGTATATAGTACAGGGAATGCCCAGATGTATCTTAATTCCACAGAAAGCTCCCCAAAGGCCTGTCGTCTGAAGAGGAGACATGGGAAGGAGTGGGACACTGTAAGGTTGGGTGTTTATGTGATAGCCAGCATGAACTAAAGAAACTGCTGTAAGTGTTGAGTTGGGCTGATTGCCACTGGGTCGAATTACATTTTATTCCCCCCTTATATCCAGTTGGCAGTGGAGAATACGAAGAGGATCAGATCAGATACTGGAAAAAAAGATGCTGGCTTCATGTGTTTTACAGATGTGAGTACAGTATCTGCATTGGCTTTACCAGGACAAGGGCATTTTATCCTCATTTCACAGATGAGGAAACTGAAGCTAGGAGAAACATAGCTATCAACTATATTTATATTTAATATTTCCAACAAACTTGAGGTTTGAAGCTCAATCTCCTTTGTTCCAAGAGACGGAAGACTGGTAGTCGCCACAGCCACAGTTCACTTGGTCTCTGTGTTCAGCATTGGGTGGTAGGTCAAACCAGAACCCATTTTCAGAACCTCTCCAATGTTCAAACTCCTTTCGGCTACATCATACAGCATTTAGGAACTGAATGATCTTGATTTGACTCCAAAATATATCAACATATGGATGTTAACCTATTATTATTGGCTACTGAGACTATCAACATATACTTGATTTTCGAAATGATAACCAAAAGCCTGTAGATCCACACATAAAGTGGCAAAACGGAATCTCATAGATTTAAGGCTACTCATTCACTGGGGTGGTACTGAAACAAGATGATAGTGGACAAACCTAAACATTGACCTTGGATCCTTGAGAAGACTTCATAGTTATAATATTCATTCATTCACATACTCATTCATTCATCAAATATTTTTTCAGTGCTTATAACAAGCCAGGCACAGACTGAGTAGGAAGAAAGTAACTGGGGATAGCTAGTTAGAGGCTGATCTCTCAAGGCCCTATTTATTAGTCTGCAAACTTTCCTACCTCAAATATCCCAATTATTTCAGGAAATTCTATTCAATCCCCCAAATAGAGGCCATCTAAACACAAATGACTTGTGAACTTTTAGGGAAAGTAAAAAGATGTGAGGAGTGTATATGTATCTCTTCTCCTTTATTCATTTCTAGAGTTTACTCCTCAAGCTATCAATAAGATTTATATTTATGATTTATACTTTATCCAGCTATATATGTCTATAAAAATGTTAAATGAGCATATACTATGACCCAATAATTCCACTGTTTCATTTCTAGGAATTTATGCTATGGATATGCTTACACATGTGCTGAAACGTACATACAGACATTTTTATGTATGTATGTATATATTCACTGTACATTGTCTAAAATACCAATAGTCTGAAAATGGCCTCAATGCCCATGAATATGGAAGTGATAGAATAAATTAGAGTAGACAATGGAATACTCTGCAGCCATTAGGGGGAGCGAGGTAGAACTATAGCACTCCTTCTACAAATCTAACATGGAGCAATTCCAGCACACAGTGCTAAGTGGAAAATTCAAGGGACAGAAGAATGAATGAATACATTGCTGTTATTTCAGCAATAGACTATTGGGTGGAAAATTTTAGAGAGAAATCAAAAATGAAAGAGAATATTTCTTTCTCAACTATATATATAAATATCTATAAAGAGCCAGTGTCCATAACATCCAAAACAACCAAAGGCTACACCAATGGCCAAGCTGCACACACAGCATGCCGAGTGGGTGAACTGCTGATGTCTCAGAGACAGAGAGGCCAGGACTTGCACCAGGGACTTGCACGAGACTGCTTCATGGCACCCCGCATCCACCCCTGACCGACCACTGCCACTCCAAGCCAGCAGGGGCCGCCTCCAGGCCGCAGACCCAGGTCCCTCACTCCCACCCAGGCCTGAGAGAGAGCATGACACCAGGCAAGGGCACCTGGGGGTCCGGGAATGTGGAGTTAGGCACGAGCACGAGGGGGAAGCTGTGTTTACACTGCCAAGTTCCCCACTTCTACCCCGGCCCATGCATCCCTTCTCCCTCCCCTTTGTGGCCCAGCTCCTGTCTACATGCTTGCCAGGCAAACCCGACTGCAATGGGAGTGAGCCATGGCGATTGGGGTGGCCATTCCCTGGGATGGGACAGCTGGGCTGCGGCGATTCATGAGCGCAACGAGGCCTGTGGGACACGCACAGCCTTTGGGCGGCAGAGGCACCCACCAAGTGGAGTCTGGCTTCAGTGGCGCCAGCGGGAGCCCGAGGCCACCTCAGCCCCCACAGGTCCCAGGCCAGATGGTGGCTCAGCAGTGAGCGGTGTCTCCATGCACTGCCTGGGAGCAGCCCTGAGCTACTGTGACCCTGCCCCATGCTTCAGGGAGAGAGAGGAGGCTGCAGCCACTGGTGCCCTGGGCCACATGGCCTGCACCACCATCTGCTGGGCTGGCAGGGTCCAGAGCAGGCGACCTGCTCCCACTCCCCAGTGGTGAAACAGGGAGGAGGGTGCTGGGTGCAGGGAGGGGACCTCAGCCAGGATCCTCCCGGCACAGGGAGGAGGCCAGCCTGGCCCAGGTGGGGAGCATAGGAAGTCTGGCTGAGCAGGTGCTAGTTCATACTAACTCTTACTCTGCCATCTTCCTCTAGCTCTCCAAGCTAGCCCCCCTGCCCCACCTGCCCAGGGGGAACAGGCTCTGAGTGACCTCCCCGAGCACAGACTGTGGACCCGGAGGCCTCGAAGAAGAATGCCCAGCGGGGCCCTGGTGGGGGCAGGTGCAGAACAACCCTCGAAGTTTGCAACAGACTCAAGGAGGAAACGGAGAGGGGAAAGGCTGGGAGGCATGGATTCCCAGTGCTTTAGCCACTTGAAAACAGCCCACTTGGAATGTGAGGCAGTTGTGCATTCAACTGAGAAGTGAGGGGGCTGAACACCACTGTCGCTGGGCTCCTGTCAGTCTGAGGTCTGAGCATCCACCACAACAAGGAAAAAAATGGAGGGAGCGGCCCAGAGGAAGGAAGAACAATTGAAGGAAACCATGTCTAGACTTTCCCCAGCTCTCTCGCTCTTACTGCTGCCTACAAAAGTCCCAGGCCCGGCCACAGTTCTATATCCACCTTTTAGTCCCTTGTTCTCCAACCACAGAGGAAAGAAATAAGGAAGGAGGCCATGCTGCCTCCAGAAAGTATCTGTATACCTGATGGGCCAGTTGCCTGCCACAGGGAGCAGGGAGTGGGCCTAAGCCATCAGTAGGACATCCTGTAAGGGCTTCTGGGCTATAAGAGGGGGCAGGCCGGGTTGAGGCAACCCCCTCCCCTGCCCAGTGCATGAATTTTCATGCACTGGGCAACTAGTAATTATTATAAAAGCATGTGTTAGGAGAGAAACCCAAAATTTGTGCAGTATGTCTTGAGTGTGAGTCTAAAAGACAAATTATCTCCTTGTAATAATATCGATATTTACATTCCACTCAAAGTTTTCATGTTTATGACGTGGCTTAGGTATGTGGGGATTTAAATCAGGAGGCTGAGAGAATGAGGAGTGGCTGCCACACACTGTCCTCACTCTTCCTTGGGTGAGGTAGGAAGAGGTCTAGGGAAAGCAAAGGGACTTGACAATTCGGAACCGAAGTGGGGAAGGGGACAGAGGTGGCCGTGGAAAGCTGTGGGCCAGAGGCCCTGGATTCTGTGGGGGAGACAAGAGCAGCCTTTCTGGCTCCTTTCCTGTTTCTTTCCCTGGTTGGAGAGGATGAGCTGAAGGAAGGAGAGAAGGAGGAAGCCAAGTTGCTCCTCCAGGAGGCAGGGTCCCCAGGTGTCCCATTGTCCCCAGCATCTTTAAGCTCTTGAAGCTAAGGAGTCATTAAAAATTTCATTGGACAGATTTGTGCTGGGCAAACAGCTCTGTATCACCATTTCCCTTGTGAATTGATTATGAACAAAATCAAAACATTTTCAAAAGTGGGTGACAGATGGGCCAATTACAGAACACTCTCATTTGTGCTCATGAAATGACCCTTTGAAGCTGGGCACCTGGAATGCTGGCAGTCCCTTTCCAGGACGGTGCTGTCGACCCCACACAGTCTGGTCCAGCGCCTGGTTCCACAGGCTCTTCCAGAACCCCCTGTGACTTTCCCACAGCCCCCCCGCCAGGTTCCTGGGTCTTTCCGCCCCTCCATGGATGAATCTACCATGGATCCTGCTTTCTTCGTCTCCCTGTCTCAGTATCATCTAGATTCCAGAACTCATCCCATCTGGTTACAGTCTTCATTGAGAGGAGCTGTTCAGTTATGGGGGGAAAAGATGTGGGGGTGGGGTGGGGGGAGATGGCCCTAACCTCTCATAGAATGAGGCATGACCCTTCACCTGACCCATTCCTGAATCTTCTCCTTTTCCTAATTCTGTTTAAAAGTGAAGCACTAAAGTGGAAATACCGATGTTTTTCACTTGCATAAACAATAAGCAATTCTGGTGGAGGCTGACATGTGTTAGCTTCTGTGGGTGCACCATGGCCCAGAATCTTGGAATCTGCAGGTCACCACTGCAGTGGACGATGGAGGCATGCCCCTCCCCCTACACAACTGGGCTCTGAATAGCAGTGTTGTAGAGTGCCTTCCAAGGTTGCACAGCTGGCCCCACACACAGCTGAACTTGAAGTCATTGCAAGATTCTGCAGGGGAGGTTGTGCCCATATTGCTTAGACACAGTGATTTGAGGGTTGGTCTTCAAAGAAGAAGGTGAGGGTCTATGGTGCCATTTCTCCCATGCGGTAGTGACATCAGAGCTCTGCAGAGGTAAGGACCAAGGATGTGAAGTCCGTACACATTTTCAGGGCTTGTACATTCCTTCACCCTCTCACTCTAGGGTGCCCACTCCCAAGAGCCTCTGGCCACAAATATTATATTAGCACCCTCCTCCCTCCTCCCCTCCCAGCAGTCCCTCCAATGACCTCCTTCAGGCTCCACCACACCACTTCTAAGGCACCTTTCACATTCTAACTGGGTAGATTTGGGTAGATCTGTCTTCGTTTCCCAACCTCATGAGCTCTTAGGATAGCGGGGAGCTGGGCTGATGCACTAGCCATGGACCCCAGTGAATGAAGATGAGCAGACCAGGGTTGGGTATCTCCAAGGGACACACGTTGGTGATGAGCGTTGGCTGTTCTGAGTGAGCGGAACCATGGGATATGGAACCACCAACTGGACAAGGTTCAGAGGTTCTGCCAAATTCTTCCCTCCTTAGCGTTTTAGAATCTGAGCATAGGGAAAGACTGCAGAGAGCGAGACCCAGTCTTCTACTCAGTGTTCCACATTCCTGACCTGTTCGCTCAGCATCTGCTTGCACTTTCCTAGTGGTGGAAGTCCATTTCATTTTGGGCCCTTCTACTACTGCCACCTAAATTTATCTCCTTGTGAATTCTAGTTCATCCGAGTCTACTCATAGATAACACAGAATAATTTATTTTCCAGATGATAAGCCTTTAAATATTAAGAAGGAGAAACCAGGTTTCTCCCTGTCTTCCATAGTCTCCTATCGACTCTGCATCTTTAATTTCCTAGACACTCTCATTTGGACACACTCTATTTTATCAAGAGAGTATTAGAAATGGACAAAGCATAGATATTTGAGTCAAACGATGGTTCATAGGCTCTGCTTGTACATTCACCTTGGAACCTCAGTGTTGTCATCTGAAAATGGGGTTAAAGCACTATAATGGGACAGTCATTATTGTCTAAGCTCAGACATTCTTGACTGGTTCAGATTAATCCCCATCTGTACAGGCATATGTGGGCTCAGTGGTTTCAGTATGAATCAGAAGAAAATCAGGAATGATCTTGAACACATGTTGGGCAGCTTCCAGCAAAGTGAAGTTCCCTTGGATCTTTCTCAAGGACCGGCCTGCATAGTCTCTCAGGATAGTGATGGGTACTGCTTTCTTGAGTGGAGGTTCCCACTCTGAATGCTCAAATGGTCCTTTTCTTAATGCTCCGTCCCCCCACTATTCCTGGGTAGAGATCTCTTTGTTTTCTTGAACAACTCATCTTTGATCAGCTCCCAGGCTCATGGGCACAAGAGTTCAAATCAATGGAAAGATAGGTTACCTCCTCTCAGTAAGTGGAATGGGATGGGCTTAACCTTCAAATCTAGCTGGTGTAGTAAAGAAAGAAAAAAACATACACAAAAGTTACATTTTATATTAAAATAGTCTGAAGTTTCATCACCACCACAGAAGCTCCCTTAGCAGGTTATTATGAGGGTCAGTGATGTGGTGCCAGAAATGCCCAGCACATGTCCTGGCCTGGCCATGGAGGATACTCAGTGAGGGACAGCCATTATACTCCCTAGCAGTAGTTCTATGCCTATGCAAAGTGAGGTGGAAATATAATTTCCCTTAATTAGAGCACCCTTCTTTCACTGAATCATGTTGAGTTTGCAAAACCATTGTTGGGACCTGCATCAAGCTATGAACTGACAATGAGCTGTCCTAAACTAAACTCCTAGGGTTATATTTATATATGAACCACATGCAGTTTAGTCAGTTCTCTCTTGTTCAGACTGCTATGATTACATTTAAAACTTCTGGTTCATAATTTTATTTTTAACCCTTATGTAATTTTGTTTCAGAACTCTCTAAACCTTAGCTTTCTTATCTGGACTTAATGATTCTGAAGGCCTTGTCCAGCTCATATTTCAAGAGTTTGTATTCATCCTTAGACTCTTTCAGAAATTTAACAAATCTCTTACATTAAACTTGTTTTTCAGGTCTGTCTCCTCAGTGGAGCTGGGACTTCACCTAAATTTATCACATTCTACAACTATGCTTATCTGGAAACTTCCAGCCCCAGGATTAAGGACAGAACTGTCCAGAGGTGACGACTAATTTTATGTGTTAATTTGATTGGGCAATGAGGTACCCAGATATTTGGTCAAAAATTATTCTGGGTATTTCTGTGATGGTGTTTGGGGAAGAGATTAACATTTAAATCTATAGACTGAGAAAAGCAGATTGCCCTCTCAATGTGAATGAGCCTCATCCAATCAGGTGAAGGCCTGAATAGAAAAAAAAAAAAGGCTGGCTCTCCCTGAGTAAGAAAGTTTTTTTTTTTTGCCTAATTGCCTTTAGGTGGGATGTTGGCTTTTTCCTGTCTTTGTACTCCAATTGGAATATTGGCTTTTCTTGGGCTGCCAGCCTGCCAGCTTATAGACTGAAACCACACCAATGGTTCTCTTGGTTTTCAGGCCTTCAGACTCCGATGAAGCTAACTCATCAGTTCTCCTGGGTCTTCAGCTTGCTGATTCACCCTGAAGATCTTGGGACTCGTTACTTCCATAAGGACACAAGGCAATTCTTCATAGTAAATATCTCTCTGTGTATGTACAGAGTGATAAAAAGTAGGTTTATAGTTATATGTGAAAGACATAGTTTATTCTTGTATTAATATTTATTAATTACTGTATTTTCCTTACAAACAACTGTAATCTACTTTTGCCCACCCCTGTATATACACTGAGTGGCCAGATTATTATGATCTCTGAACGCATAATAATCTGGCCACTCAGTGTGTGTGTGTGTGTGTGTGTGTGTGTGTGTGTGTGTGTATGAGGCCCGGTGCATGAATTCATGCATAGGTGGGGTCCAGCCAGCCTGGCTCAGGGTGGGGAGGGGACATGGGCGGTTGGCTGGCCTGCCTGCTGGTCAAACTCCTGGTCAAGGGGACAATTTGTATATTAGCCTTTTTCATACAGGATAAACATTGAGTGGCCAGATTATTATGCATCCAGAGATCATAATAATCTGGCTACTCAGTACATATATACATCCCATTGGCTCTGTTACTCTGAGGAATTCTGACTAACACACCAGGAGAGGTTGCCATCTATATTGACTGAATCTCATCAATCAATACACTAAAACAGGGTCAGCTAACTATGCCCCTCTGGCCTGCTTTTGTACATAAATTTTACTGGAACATAGATAGCTATGCCCACATGCTTATGTACTGTCTGTGCTGCCTTCCCAGCCTTCACACTCTGATGAAGACATGAGTAGCTATGGCAGAGACCATCCATCCTGCAAAGCCTAAAATATTTACTATCAGTTTTTTGTTGTTGTTCTTCAGAAAACGCTGCCTGACCTCTGCTCCACAATATAGCTGTTTGTTCTGTCTCACCCATTCATGCTTCTTTTCTTCTTGATTTCCTTTCTTCTTTATTGTCTATGTAGAAAATATGGGCCATGTCCATCTCTGAACTTGGAGACTTTAGCTCCAAACTGGTTCCTGAGATGCTACCTAGAAATTGCTGTATTAGAGGAGAGGGACTATTTCTAGAACCTTTCACTAAGCTGTCTAGATTCCCTAGTTCTGCCACTATCAACTAGAGATTGAAATATAAGGAAACAGACCTAGTGTAACCTGAGATGTCAGAGAGAACTTCTCAGTGACAGTGGTACCCATTATTCCCCTTAGGATTTTTGGAACTCTACCCGGAGAACCTTGGGAATGGCACGGGAACAACCTATGGCATGTAGTGATGTGCGACTCTGTTCTGAGCTGGCAGGATACACGAGATCTGTGTTTTCCAAAACAGTATGGGTTGCATTCCACAAAGAGCGTATGACACTTTCAGAGGCTATGTGGATCAACATTTCTTATTTTAATATTAATTTCTTAATTTTTACCGATGACACAAATATTCCAATTTTAATCTTTATTAGAAAAATAATAATAACTAGCACACCTAAGCTCTAATTTTCTGGCCATTATTGCCTCGAATAGGGCTACATAAAAGGGAATCAATAGACAGTTGCTTTAAATTATTAAATGAATAAAAATTACAGGCATGGCACCGAAATGATGAAAATCTCAAAGGTAGAGCGGGAAGACCACGGAGTCTGGGGAAACGCGGGACTCAATTACAGGGCTCCTGCCCTTGTCTCTTGCTCCCATGCCCTTTGTCAGGGATCTAACACAATTTATATCTTTAAGGCCTCTTTCTCTCACGCACCGTCAGTGTGACAGGAGCCTTTGGCCTGGCTAACGTGATTTCAGGTGTGCGGTGGGGCGGCCCCGGCCCGCCTGCGGAATGAAGAGCTCATCTCCCCGCAGCGGAGGCAGCCCCTCGCGCGCGCCCCTGATGAAGATGGAATGGCCGGGCCTGCGGCGTTATTAATGCCGCGCCAGGTCTGTGAGCATCTGCAAGTGAAACAAAGTGAGATGCCCTTCACTTACGCCCGTGAGGACAATGAAAGCCAGCGTGCCGCTTGGATGGGAGCCAGAACCGGGCCTGTTGTCAGAGGAAAGAAATTCATTAGAGATCGAAGACCAAGGACTGGAGAGAGAAAGAGAGGGGGGGGGGGGGACGAGGAAGGGGGGAGGAGGAGGAGAAGGAGGAGGAGGAGGGGGAGGAGGAGGGGGAGGGGGAGGGGGAGGGGGAGAGGGAGAGAGGGAGAGAGAGAGAGAGAGAGAGAGAGAGAGAGAGGAGAGAGAGGAGAGAGAGGAGAGAGAGGAGAGAGAGGAGAGAGAGGAGAGAGAGGAGAGAGAGGAGAGAGAGGAGAGAGAGGAGAGAGAGAGAGAGAGAGAGAGAGAGAGAGAGAGAGAGAGAGAGAGAGAGAGAGAGAGAGAGAGGTTGGTCGAGCCACAGCACATTGCGCGGAGGTCCCTGCTTCCCGAGCAGATCTATCACACAGAGGTCTGAGATCATCGGCCACACCACGGGCCCATTTGCTTTCTGGAGGCGGAAGACAGGGCCGCCCTGTCGTCCCAGGGCAGATGGTGGAGTTGTGAACGGGAGGATGCGCTGCCAGCAGAAGGTCTCTAAAGTCCAGGGACAGAGAGCAAAGTGAGTTTGGGATCCAGATGTTACTAAGATACTTGGTACACATGTTGCAGATTTAAAGGGGGCAAGGCAGGTCACCTTGAAGAGGGCCAGGAGTATGTGGTAACAGAAAGTGGTGGAGCCCAGGGCATTCTTTTAAAGGGGGAAGCCATGCTTGGCACCAGCCCATTGTTTAGATGAGGAAAAGAGGCTCTTGTTCTTCGATCTCCTGAGGTTTCCAGAGAAGCTCTATTAAAAATATATAAAAATCTCGCAGCTTAAAAACACTTAACTTAGTGAAAGATTTTAAATATTTTTTTAAAAGGAGGAAAGAAAACACCAGGCTGATGAAACAAAACATGTCCATCGCCTGAGGTTGGTCTGTGGATCGCCATAGTAAGCAGAAAAATGGCCTCCCAAAGATGTCTATTCCCAGGACCTGTGACTGTTATGTTACATGGCAAAGGAGGATTAAGTTGCAATGGAATTGAGTGGCGGATCAGCTGACCTTTAGGTGGGGCGATGGTCTTGTATTATCTTCTCTCAGTGTAATCACAGTGGTCCTTAAAAGTGGATAAGGCTGTCAGAAGTGTCGGTGTCAACGTGGTAAGATGTGAGAAAGAATCAGTGCAGCACTGCTGCAGGGAGGGGGCCAGGAGCCAAGGAAGGTGGGCAGCCTCTGGAAGCTGGAAAAGGCCAGGAAACAGATTGCCTCCTAGAGTCTCCAGAAAGGAAACCAGCCATGCTGATATTTTGTTTTTAGTCCAAAAAGACCCATTTTGAACTTCTCCACTACAGAATTGTGAGATGATACATTTATGTTGGTTAAACCATTACATTTGTGGTGATTTGTTATAGCAGCAAAAGGAAACTAATAGAGTTTCTAGTTTCGAACTTCAATCTAGATGTAGAATGGGGAAAGGTATGTACATAGAGTGAAAGTGTAAAACACTGGAGAACTCTATATATTCTTTATAATAATGGGGTAGGGGTGGGGGAGACAGGTGGAGAGAATGACTATGAGGCTTGGCTGCTTAAATTTCTTAGAGATTATTTTGACCAGTTAAGTAGACGCATCTGATCTTTTAATTCTGAAATGCCCAGCCCTGTCTCAGGGGCAGTTTTAGAGCAATGGTCATTAATGCCTAGTTTATCATGATGGAGACCCTCAATGCTTACCAGTATCTATGGGATTGTCTGTATTTATCAACCTCCCTTGCAGTTGGGTTGGTGCTACTTGGTCAATGGGGTGTGAACAGAAGAGACATCAGTTACTTCCAGGCCTGGCCCTTCAAGAGGCCCATACAATCTCCAGCTCTTTTCTCTTTGCCCACCATGGTGACTCTGGAGACCTTGAGTTCCAGATGATTTAGATACAAGAGGAGGAGAGCTGCCTCACCTGAGCACGAGCAGGAAATAAACTTTATTTTGTTGAGATTTTTAGACTTGTTTGTGGCAGCATGACTTACTCATCATTTACTGAGTCCCCAAAATGGACAAAACAAGATGGGGAAGTGATTATGAAAAGGTAAGTGAATTAGGAACCCAGGAAAGAAGATATCTCTGAAGTTCATAGTAGGACCATGTTTTCTTCCAAGTGTCATCTGTAAACCACTAATGGGAACAGACAGAAGAACACTTTAAACATTTTATAGGTGTGCATCGATTTGACTACGTATTTGAAAAAAATTTACACTGCATGTATGACTATCCTATAATTTCACAGATTTGTTTTTTTGGCTGAGAAGTCAATTGGGAATAGACTTAAAGAAAAATATTAAAGAAGTATACAAGTAGTATATAGCAATGGAATAAAATGTGAATAACTAAAATGTAGGGGGCATGAAAGTAGGCCACAAGGAAATAAAGAAGATTTGGAGTATATCTTTAAAAGGAACAGATAGCTGCCATGGTTTTTTATATGGGCAAGCTACATATTTAGCTCTAAAATTATATAACTTAAGGGAGACCTAAAATTACCAAGTCCTTGTTGCCTTTTTAAAGATGACCAATTTCCTCAGCCTGGCGTTTAAGACCTTTTACATGTCTAGTGTGTGAGTAACTCACCAGCCAGTTTGATTTCTTTTGGCCTCTGGACACAGTTCTACCGCTAATTCTACCCAACTTACAAGCCACAGCTCAAATCTCGTTTCCTTCATGAAGCTTTACCTTATTGTCCCCCAGACAAAAATAATATCACTCTCTTTAAAAATCTTAAGAGTACCTATTCCTGGTATCAACCAGACATACAGTCTTGAAGTTATTTGTATAAGCACATTGCCTTCTCATTTAACAAATTTCCCTTTCTTATCTGGGAAGCTTTTTATTTCTCCAATTTTGAATGATAGCCTTGCTGGGTAAAGAAACCTTGGATGTAGGCTGCTTTCCCATTTAAGGTGGATAAGACCAATCTTATGCTTATAATTGTTGCGGAGCAGAGGCAAGTGAAATACCATTGGAGCCCAGACCAAATTAAAATTTAGGGAGCCTTTATTTGCTGGCCTGGGGACTGCTCTGCTATCCTGACATGCAGGGAGATCAGAGAGCAGCCCCAACCCTTTGAGCAAGACCGCTTTTAAGCACATTAACCACATCTTGTTTTTGCACAACAAGCAACCCAAGGTAAAACAGTTTTTCCTAAGCAACATCAGAGTCATGCCATTGATGACGATGTTATTCACAGGGTCAGCCTGTTCTTCAGAAAGCTGACAGTGTTCTATCTTGCAAGGCCTACATGCTGGGAAGGGGCCATGAGATCATATCTCAAGGCCTGACCTGGTGTCAGCACTGACTACTCTATCTGGGGCATAGTCCATGGCCTCAGAAGTGCTCAAAAATTCCCACTTTACAACAATAATATTCCTTTAAATCTTTCATACCTCCTGAGAATTTTCAGTGACATACAATTAACATATTTGTTGTAACTTTTCATTGTAAAACACCTGTGTCTCATGTGTTCAGAGCTTTTCAAAGCATAGGACAAGAATTGCTGGATACTGCAGAATTGAACTGTCCTATGACCTCAGGGTAATTGAATAGCTTTTTGAAGAAACTCCTAGGGTGTAGTGAATATGTCTATTGGAAGTCTCATGAGGTTTGCCATTACCTGGTTTATTAAAATGAACATATTGGTGAAATACTTTCAAGCAGGATGTCATAGTAGCTGCTGGAATAAATCTCAAAATCTAATAAAAGAGTAACATACCAATTGACCATACCTTCACAATACCCACCAGCCAATCAATGGCTGAGTGAGCATGCAAATTAACGTAACAAATATGGTGGGTTAATTTGCATACTCAGGTGCCAAGCAGCCAGGGATGGGGCAGGATACTTGTGATGACCCAGGCGTTCCACACCACCCCAGCCGTTCTGGGCCTCTGGGCAACATGGGAAGGCAGAAAGGTGGCTCCAGGATAGAGCAGAAAGGTGGCTCCAAGCTGGAGTGGAAAGGCTGCTCTGGCTAGAGGGCCAGAGGAAAGGCGGTGCTAGCAGCCAGGAGAATGAAGGCCCATTCTTCATTCGTGCATTGGGCCACTAGTTAAATAATAAAAATTTATTTCTCATTTATATAATAGTCAAGGCAAATTAGCTTTCTTCAGTATGGTTATCTATCCATCAGATGGCTCAGCTCTTCTCTAAGCCATGCCATAATCTGCATCCAGCTGGAAGAAGATAAAACAGAATGTGAAGCAGATACTCCCACTTTTAAAAAACTCTAGTCAGGAAATGACAGACATGATTCCAACTCACAGTCTGTGGGTGAAAACTGGTCACATGGTCACATCTGGATGTCAAGGGGCCCAATAATGTGATCTATAAGCGCTTCCCATCACAATATTTAATTATAAATTGAGAGCATGGACTGTATGTGGGTGGATGGCTAACCAGATCTGGTGCACAGCTAGGGTCAGCCCACCAGCTGTCTTCCAAATGTAGCCACCACTTAATTTGATTCATAAGAAAATGTGGAAGAGTTCTGGAAGCAATTGCAACAACAGAGGAAAAGAGTGGAATAAGATAATCTGAGAAATAAGTGAAACATAAACAAAGCCCATCTGACTCCCTAAATTACTGTCTTAATCTTTCAGGAGATGAAGAAAGGCCTGGCACAGGTCCTGGAGCCCAGGCATGCTGAATTCTGGAATGGGGAAGTCTGGCTGGAGTGTGGCTCTTCTAATCTGTGCGCTTCTAAGAGTCGTTTTCAAATTCCAGCCAGGAGGGGAGAAAATTTGCCAGGCATTTCCAACAGGACTGCTGGCCAGGTCGTGCAGCTTCTGTGAGGACTGGATATGGGAGAGAAGAAGCAAGAGCACTGCCTTTTAGGTAGAACATTATCCTTTTTTTCCCATTGCATTTTAACCTGTTCTCTAATTGAACTTTGGAATAATTTGGTATAATAGGGAATGTTACCACCTAATAGACTAGAAGAGCGAGGCATGGAAATGACTGAAGAACTCACATGAGTGTCTGAGTTGGGAATAGACCCTAAGTCCCCTGAGTCTACATTCATGGCCCATTCCATTACAATGCAATCTCCCCTCTGGGAAATAGTTGGCTTTGGGTAAAAATGAAAAGCTGGTCAATTCTGTCCTAAAATCTTCCAGGTTCTCTCTTCTATAACTTTTTGCCCCTTGGATAGCAGTTCCCCTATTTCAATCAAAAGTTGCTATTATCTCATTGGGCATGCTAACTTGTGCCTCTCCAAGAGATGTTGACATTTTCTCCTACTCTAAATACAAGGCAGGACAAAGGGAGGTTTACTGTAGTTTGAAAATAATCCAATAATCTACACTAATAAAAGAGTAACATGCTAATTGGCCATACCTTCATGATACCCACCAGCCAATTAGGAGCAAGTATGCAAATTAACCCAACAAAGATGGCACATTAATTTGCATATAAGACTAATATACAAATCAACTGAAAGGTAGAACTACCGGTCACTATGATGCACAGTGACCATCAGGGGGCGGCCATTCAATGCAGGAGTTGTCCCCTGGTGGTCAGTGTGCTCCCACAGGGAGAGCACTGCTCAGCCAGAAGCTGGGCTCACAGCTGATATATGCAGTAGCAGTGGTGGGAGCATCTCCTACCTCTGCCGCAGTGCTAAGGATGTCCAACTGCTGGCTTAGGCTTGCTCCCTGTCAGTCAGACATCCCCTGGGGGCTGCTAGACTCTGAGAGGGTACAGGCTGGGCTGAGGGACCCCCAGAATGCACGAACCTTGTTCACTATACCTCTAATTAATAAATAATTATAAGAGAATAAACTCTATGGTTTGCATGAGAGTCTGTTCCAATACCTGTGAAACACAATGAAACAATCACATGCTCCACACGGCAATTCTGACTTCAGCCAGCATTGTGGTAACCATCACTTCTTGCCAGAGCAAAATTACACAAATCAAATTTGCAAAAGATTTTAGAAATCATATGTTTGTGTAATAAATATATGAGTACTTGAAAAGATGATCACTCTCACTAGTGATCAGAGCAATTCAATTAAAACAAGAAGACAGAGTTCTCCCCTGTCAGGCTGGCAAACACAGTAACACACCCAGGTTTGCAGGGATTTGAGAAATCTGTTTATATCACTCTTGTAGGATTGTATGTTAGTAACAACCTTTTGGGACCACTTTGGCAAATTTCAAAGCAAAACTGGAAACAGCAAAAACTTAAATGGCAATTTAATCAGCAAATGTTTAAATAGCTGAGTGCAGGAGGTATATGAGTTTCCAATGTCATGTCTGAACTGTCACATTGTGTTGGGCAACCTTCAGGTGATAATTTAGGGAAAGATGTGGCCACTGCATGCCACGTATTACTTCCATTTGTGAGGAGATCGCCACGATATTCATGCTATAACAGGTGAGCACCCCAAACCGGAACTCTGTTTTGAGACTCTGTTTTGGAAGACCACTCCAAGAGCCACATCAACCAGAAGAACAGAAATGTCTCTAATTTAAAGTAGAATGAATCTATAATAAGGTGAATGTACTCAACACCACTGAGCTGTGCACTTGGAAATGGTTAAGATTATTTTATGAGTGAATCTGGTACAGAGAATTGGTTTCATTAGATGAAGAAGAGGGAAGCAAAGAGAAGAGCTGAGGTCACCTAGTGATTAGCAAAGTGGGAAGCTGCTACCATCCTTCTGAGAGGGAAAGAGAAGAACATATTGACAAGTCTTCAGAATCAAGGTCATAGCCTTGAAATGAACCTGGTAGGCCTGTCACGTGGGTCCTGAAGCTGTAGAGAAGATGCCATAGGAAGCAAAGAAAGGCTTCTTTCCTTATACCTTCCAATCTTCCACCAGTGCCTTCCATTGGCAGAGCTGACCAGGAGCCCGTAGCTACGGAAGTAGACATGTATAAGCGCACAGAAAGGAGTCTGGAAGCATTCTCCCCATCAACAAACTAGGCTGCATCTCTCAGGAAGGCTCAGAGACTTCCAGACAGCCCCTCAGTGCAGCAACTCATGCCCTTGAAGAGAGTGCCAGCGGCCAGAGCAGAAGCAGCTCTGGGCAGGCAGGTGCACCCAGGAAGAGGAAGAGGTGAGGGGCCACTGGACTCTCCAGCCCAAATGATCATGACACCCTGTCTCCTACCCCAGGAAGGAGGAGCAGAGCAGCAATGCTGAAGGCAGACGAGGAGGGTGGCTTTGCTGTGTGGGCAGAAGTGGCTCCCCAGGAACAGAGGTGGGGGAGGGGGTGGGAAGTAGGGAACAGCAGACACAGACCCACCACTGGCCATGTGTCAGATCCCACCCCACTTGCACCCCTCAGAGAAGGCAGGAGGGGGAGGTGGGACAGGAGGCAAGCCTCAGTCTATTTTAGCCATCCTTATATTTGACTATGTCAGTCAGTCAGTGCCTTTTGCAGCCACACAAATCAAATATTCCATCGGGTCGATACAGAGCAGTCATTAAGCAGCCTGCCCCGAGGGAACTGGATCATCACTGGCGTCAAACGGGAGCTTTCCTGTCAAGCAGGCACACGTCCGGCCAGGAAGGCACGGTTAGGTCACGACGCAGACTCCACCAGGAGAACAGGGCGGGCAGAGGCGCCCTGTAAACCTCAGGCTTCATCCTGCAGCGATCAGCACTCTGCCCTCATGGGATTATGTAAATATTCATATTTTAATGCGACAATGAGGCAATTGCTTAAACAGAATACGTATATTTGTGTGTGTGTGGCTTTCTCCTCTGAGTGTAAGGTGTCAGGGCAAGGCAATCCTCAGCACTTTGCAATCCTGGGAGTGCCTGCAGAGCAGGGAGTAGTCCCAGCTGAGACAGGCCTGAGACCCCCCGGGGGGCTTACTTACCCCATCCTGGATTCCTCTGCTGCCAGCTAGGAGCCAGGGGCAGCCTGAGCATGCGCCCTCCCATCCTGGCCTCAGCTCCAAGGGGAAGTGGCTGGCTTCTGGGCCCCAGGAGGACCAGGGGAGGCTGGACCATGCCCATGTTGGTGGCCACTGTGGCGAGTCACTGAGGCCTGCCATCTGCCACGCTGCCTTGGTCTTAAGGAAAACTGTCCACATGCCACCGCTCGTTCCTAATTACCTGTGCTGGCCCGGCTGGCTGGCGTGTTTATGCTGTGGCTGACAGGCTGGTGGAGGTGGTTTTTCATAAAGAATCACACCCCTTTTAAGTGGAGTTTTCCTTTTGCCCATCATTTATTTTTGCAAACATTTCAGGATTAATTGAACACTCTTCCCCTTTCCAACCAAAACACATGCTCACCTTCCCTGCGCAATCTGGCAGTCTTGGCATCTGGGCATCTCGGCGCTCTCATCTCTGAGTCCCGCTGCTGACGAAGGGCTGGTCTCCAGTCACCTCAGGCCGCGGCGGTGGAGAAAATTGAGTTTCATTTCCGATTAGCTCTTCAGCTTCTGTCTCGGAAAAGCTCATTTTCTGTAAATCTGGGTTTGGATATCTGCAGGCCTACCTGGAGCATGTGACTGCATATCTTTTGCTCATCTTTTTAATTACAACCATGGTTTGGAAGCTTCATACAATGTGTCATGTTTTGAGTACGGGAACAAGGGGAAAAGAGGCAGCTCTAGGCAGGCTTTAGAAAGTGCCAACTGAAAATTGTTCTGCTCTAACATAATCTCACCAGTTAGACTCCACTGGAAAAAAAGAGAGGGAACGGAAATGGTTGTCTTCCTTATTTCTACCATTGTCCACCTCATTTTAGAAAGGAAATCAAAACCAAAAACCTCTCTGTCAACTCCATTACCATTCTTTTTCTCTTTCTGGGTCACCTAATTCTGGCTGCTCAGAAGAATCACGTGGGGTGTTTAACTCTTACAGCTGTGGGGTCATCAGAATAAGCAACTCCTAGTGATGTCCATGTCCTGGTCCTGTGTATCTGTTTCCTTCCCTGTGATCAAGTTAGATGGCTTGAGGTTTGGAGATTGTCCTGGGTTATCCAAGTAGAGCCTAAATGCCATCACCAGGATCTTTTTAAAATATATATATATATTTTTACTGATTTTTTTTACAGAGAGGAAGGGAGAGGGATAGAGATTTAGAAACATCGATGAGAGAGAAACATCAACCAGCTGCCTCCTGCATACCCCCCCACTGGGGATGTGCCCGCAACTAAGGTACATGTCCTTGACCGGAATTGAACTGGACGTTTCAGTCCACAGGCCGACACTCTATCCACTGAGCCAAACCTGTCAGGGCAGCATCACCAGGATCTTTAAAAGTGGAAGAGGGAGGCAGGAGAAGACAGGGGGAGATGTGATCACGGGAGAAAGGAACGGAAAGATTAAACATTCTGACCTTGAAGATGGACACAGGGGCCTCTAGACACCGAGAAAGACAAGAAAACAGATTTTCCTCTGGAGTCTTTAGAAAAGAGCAGAACTCTGTTGACACCTCCCATTCACTCAGCATTGTCCTGGTTCAGGCTACGCGCATCTCTCCCTGAATTACTGTGATGGCCAAAGCCATCTAAAAAATAATGCTGTTGTAACTCTATGTAAAACACTCTAACATCTCTCTCAGCCTCAGGAGTGAACTCCAAGCTTTTCACTATGTTCCAGACACAGTGTCACCTCGTTCCTGTTTTCTGTCTCCTCCCATTCTTGGCCTCTTTATCCCTACCCCACCCTCTCCTCAACTCTATGCCCCAGACATAAGGAACTTTATTAGTCTCAATTCACTATGCTTCCTCTTGCTATTTGCAACATTATCAATGGATCTTGAAGGCATAATGCTAAGGGAAATAAGTCAGAGAAAGACAAATATTCATGATCTCACTTATATATAAAATCTGAAAAACCAAACTAATAGAAATAGAATTTAGATTTGTGGTTGCCCAGTTTGGGGGAGGGATAATTGGAAGGTTGTCAAATATAGAATCTTCTAGTTATAAGATAAATTCTAGGAATATAATGTACAATCGAATGACTGTAGTTAACCATAGTCTATTTTCTATTTGAAAGTTACTGAGAGAATAAACCTTAAAAAGTCTTATCACAAGGATAATGAATTTGTAAATATATGAAGTGATTGAAGTTATCTGAACTTATAGTAGTCATTTCACAACATATACATATAACAAATCATTACATTGTGCACCTTAAAATTATAGAATGTTATATCCTAATTATGTCTCAATAGAACTGGAAAAAATTATAAAATAAATTTCAAATTATGAAATAACCATAAAATATAAGAGTTTACATGAAAAATAATATGTAATTAGTCATCAGGGAAGTGGGAAACCACAATGGTCAGAAGGAAACGGTGTTGGTGAGGGACTGAACTCGCATGCATTTCTGGCGAGTGTAAATTAGCACAACCACCATGAAACACAGGCAGTTTCTGCCACAGCTGAGCTTTTACATACACTGTGACCCTAGATAAATGGAGGGGTTTACTGTGTTTGTGGACTGGAAAAGTCAACATAATAAAGATGTCAATTATCCTCAAATTGATATTCAGGTTCCACACAATTCCTATCAAAATTCCAGAAAAACATTTGGAGATATAGACAAAATTATTCTAAAATTTATATGGCAAGGGAAAGATACTAGAATAGGAAAACATGATCTCAGGATTTATATAACTACAGTAAGCAAGACTGTGGTATTGGTGGGAGATTAGACCCATAGATCTTATGGAACAGAGTAATATAGAACCCAGAATTAGGATCATAAATGTGCTCACAGACTTGACAAAGTTTCAATAGTAATTTACCAAAGGAAATATAGCTTTAAAAAAAAATGACATAGGGATTTGGATATTCGTACTCCTTCATGCCAACCCCCCCCCCCCAAAAAAAAAAGAAAGAAAGGAAGGTAGAAAGAAAAGCCTTGATTTAACTCTCAAACCTTAATATCAAACTTAAGTCAAAATGGATCATGGATATAAATGTAATATGTAAATCTGTAAAATATTTAGAAAACAATATATCCCCAAAGCCAATATAAATTAAAATGGAATATTAAAAATATTGAAATAATCCCAAGAAAGTTGGAAAGGAAGAACAGAGCAACAAAATAAAATGAGAGATCTAAATTCAAGCATATTAATAATTAGATAAAGTAAAAATTATCTGAACACTTGAAGAAACCCACTTGAAATATAAAGACATAAATACATAAAAAGTGAAAGGATAGAAAAAGATATATTGTACAAACAGTATCAAAAGAAGGCTGCGTGGCTATATATTTATATCAGACAAAGCAGATCTGAGAACAAGAAATATTACCAGCAGTAAAGGGATATTATACCATGATAAAAGTATAATTCACCAAGAAGATATAACAATTCTAAATGTGTGTTCAGAATTTGTTGTAGTTTGACAAAATAATAGTTGGTTATTTATTCTTTTTAACAGCTTTGGGATTGTAGGCAGAGCCTAAAAAAATGAGATATTTATTATTATTGGAAATAAAAAGTCACATTTTTTGTATCCTGTAATATCTTTCAAAACAAACTCCTAGTTGTTTCTGTCAACAAAACAGCCCTTGGGAATGCGTGTCCTCTGCCATCATACATGGTAGGAATTTTGAGCAAATATGGCCAATGGCTTCTGACAGGCTGGCTTCTGGATTTCTGACCAAAAAGTGTGTCTGAAGCTGTCACTCAGGCCTGGAGTAAGCAATTATAGATGACCTCACACTTGTTGCCCTTAGTCCCAGTTTGCAGCACGCTTTCTGCCTTCTAACTTAATTTTAAAAAGACACCTTTGGAAACCAAAACAATAGCCTTAGAGATCCTCTCAGGTCCTGGCGTCCACAGTCCCCTCCTTATTGGCAGCAGGAGGCTTTGGTGGGCGGTTCTTCACCTGACATTTCAGTAGGAAGTATTTCTTCAGTGTTCTTCCTTCATGGCAAGAGGGTCATTACCTGATTCTGAATGCTTTATTTTCTTACAAGGTAAGGCGAGGATATAGGCCAGTGTGTCTACTGGCTTTTGACCCATGTTCCAACTGTTTTTCTTTTTTAAATATCTCCCTTAAGTTTATTTCCCCTGTATTCTTTTTAAAAAATCTTCACCCAAGAATACATTTAAAAAAATGATTTTAGAGCAGGAAGTGGGAGAGGGGGGAATAGAGAGAGAGAGAGAGAAAGAGAGAGAGAGAGAGAGAGAGAGACATATCCATTGGTTGCCTCTTGCACATGTGCCAACCAGGAATCGGGGGTCAAACCTGCAACACAGGAATGTACCCTTGACTGGGAATTGAACCTGAGACCCTTTGGTGTTCAGGTTGACACTCTGACCACTGAGTGTACTGGCCAGAGCCTCTGTATTCTTTTTGAAAAAATTTTCAATTACAGTTTACATTCAATGTTATTTTGCATTAGTTTCAGGAATATAGCATAGTGGTTAGATAATCATATACTTTATCAAGTGTTCCCCCTTATACTTCCAGTACCCATCAAGCACCATACATAGTTATTACAACTGCCAACTATTTTTCAAATTGCAGAATGGAATATATGAAGGGAAGTGAGGAATCAAAAAAGATATTGGTAGATTGCTGCAATAAGATAAAACTATAAGATAAAATTATCAAGGAAAAAACATCAAATCCAATATTTGTGTTCAAAAAATCAATTTTATTAAAATCAACTTCTAGGTGGCCACTAAAAGGAACCCCAATGACACTGGTGGCAAGATCACTCTCTGAGAGTGAAGCTAGTAAAAATCACCTTAAAATGGACGAGGACAGAGAGCACACATGTGCTCACAGGTACACACAAACCTACAGACCAGTTTCACTCATGACAATCAGTGTAAAAACACTAAATAAAATGTAGCTTATTAAAAGATTAATATTGCATGACCAAAGGAATTTAACTATGAATGCAAGGATATTTCACTATTTGTGTATTTGGTAATGTATTTCACATTAATGGATATAAATAGAAAAATAATTATTTCTATGAATGTTGTAAAGGCTTTTGAGAAAATTCAACACGTATTCTTGATTTTTATAAAGAGTTTCAATAAAATTGAAACCAGTAGATATTACTTTATTATGCAGAACCTCAGAATTACATGTAAGTGGAAGAGTGGAAGAATCCTATTAAAATCAGAACAAGGGCAGACACTCTCGTGAGTGTTATTTATCATGGTCTGGTGGTGTTCTTCAGCCAAGTAGAGGAGAAAAATGAGTGTTTTAAAGCTGAAATAGAGGACATAAAATTATAATTATTAGCAGATGACTATTTGCCTCAAGAACCCGAGGGAAAGTTAATTGAAATATTGTTTCAATCAGGGAATTCAATGAGACAAGTAAACAAAGATCATATATTAAAATCAATAGCTTTCATATGTGTGGATGGTAATTAGAACAAGAGGCCCCCAGAGCAATTACAAAATACATGAAATACCTATGATTAAACAAGAAATGTGCAAGATCTGTAGAAAAAATTTTGAGACACTAGTGAGGATCACAAAAAGGAGAGTTGAACAAGTGAATTATATACTGAATTAATATATAGGAAATTGTAATATTATAAAGATATTAATTCTCTTTAAGGTATGCTAAAATTATAATATGCTTTCAAATAAAATACAAACTGAAGCTTGTTAAACTAAGCAAAATTTATTTGGAAAATAAACAATCTGGGAAAGCTATAAAAATTCTAATAATGAAAGGTAGTGAGAGGAGACTGTGCAACAGTGCAACACTGAACTTTAAATAGACTAATAGAAAAAAACCCAGAAAGTCTAGAAATAGTGCCTCATGCATAGAGGAATTTACTGTGTGATAACCATCGCTTTTCAGATCAGTGGGTGGGCTGATATTGTTAGCACTCAGCTGCACGCTTAACCTTCCAGGCTCTCCTGTGTTAGGAAGGTGCTGGCTGGAAGACAGTGCACTACATTTTCAAGTTCCCGCACCAGCATCCTTTGCTTAGATTCTGTGAATGGGAGGCATCGGTTGGAATTGAGGAGCAATTCTTATCACCTGGAGGAAGAAGCCATTCTATGCGTCTGGTGCCTTTTCTGGCAGCAATAGTAGTATTCATGGCAGGCAATTTGGGCTCTGCCAGCATTAAGGAGAGTGGTAGTGGTTTCCACAGAATCATTAAAGTTTAAGTACCTGGGACCTTCCTCAGTGTCTGCAGAGAGGTTCCACAGAAATCAATGACCAGGCTACCAGCGGGTAAGCACCAAATGGTGGTTTCTAGCAAGGGGCACTAGTGGCTTCGTGATCACCGAGTAGTAAGGAATATCCCTTTCTTCCTTGGCTTTTTTTGCTCATCAGTGTCTTTGTCACTAATTCATTGCATTCAATTCCCTCTGTTTACAATAGCTAAAATGCTTTCAGATTTCCTGATAGAACACTAACTGAATTAATATATAGGAGAAAATAACAATTATTCAGTAAGTGATATTGGTGATTCTAGTAGTCAGCCTTTGTGGGGAAAATATTCTCCACATCATACCTTATACCAAAACATATTTTACATAAATCAAGGATTTGAATGTAGATAAAATCCTAATATATAAAAAGCCAAGGGCCATCATGACTGAAATAGCCAGATGGAAGACCAAACAGCAGGCTTCATGGGGCACCCAGGCCAGCGGGGGGGAGGGGGGGGGGAGGGGCCGGTTAGTGAGGACGACCAAATGACTGAACAGCAGGCAGTGTGGGGTGACCAGGCTGGCAAGGAGGCAGTTGGGAATGACCAGGCTGGTGGGGGGCAGTTGGGGACAACCAGCGTGGTGCAGTTGGGGGCTATCAGGCTGGTGGGGGGCAGTTGGGGTGACCAGGCCAGCAGGGGGGGCAATGAGGGGCTGGCAGTGGGGTAGTTAGAGATGACCAGGCCAGTGGAAAGGGGCAGTTGGAGGCAACCAAGCTGGCAGGGGGGACAGTTAGGGCTGATCAGGCCAGCAGGAGGGGCAGTAAGGGGTGACCAGGCCAGTGGGAGTGGGCAGTTAGAGGTGATCAGACTGGCAGGGAGAGGTTGTTAGGGGTGATCAGGCTGGCAGGTGGGGGGAGTTAGAGCAATCAGGCAGTCAGGCAGGTGAGCAGTAGGAGACAGAGATCCCAGGGATCGGGCCTAAACTGGTAGTCGGACATCTGGAAGGAGTCCTGGATTGGAGAGGGTGCAGACTGGCCTGAGGGGACCTCACCTCCTGTGCATGAATTCATGAACCGAGCCTCTAGAAAACAATAAAAATACAGAAGAACCAAGCATATTTAAAAATATCTCAGAGGGAAGGTGTTTCTGAGACGTTCCAGATAAGTAACATTTGAACAATTTAATTCTATAAAAAGTGTTGACATGACAAAAAAAAAATTCCAACACAAAAGAAATCAACAAACAAAAAGGTATTTACAATGCATATCCGTAAATACCAAAACGCCAATAGAAAAATCAACAAAGTTTATAGAAAGGGTATATAAATGATTTTTTAAAAAAATACTTGGAATTCAGTAGTGAAATATCTGGTCCTGGGCTTTTGTTTACTGGGAGGTTTTTGTTTTTGTTTGTTTTTTTAAAATATATTTTATTGACTTTTTACAGAGAGGAAGGGAGAGGGATAGAGAGTTAGAAACAATGATGCGAGAGAAACATCAATCAGCTGCCTTCTGCACAGTCCCCACTGGGGATGTACCTGCAACCAAGGTACATGCCCTTGACGGGAATGGAACCTGGAACCCTTGAGTCTGCAAGCTGACACTCTATCCACTAAGCCAAACTGGCTAGGGTTACTGGGAGGTTTTGATTACTGATTCAATCTCCTTGCTCATTATTGGTCTATTGAGATCTTTTATTTCTTCATGATCCAGATTGTATGTATCTAGGAATTTACCCATTTCTCATAGGTTATTCAGTTTGTTGGCATATAATGGTTCATAGTAGTTTCTTATAATTCTTTTTATTCTCTGGTATCAGTTGTAATGTGTTATCTTTCATTTCCGCTTTTATTGAGTTGAGTTGTCTCTCTTTTTTTCTTAGTTATTCTAGCCAAAGTTTTGTCAATTTTGTTTATCTTGGAAAGTGTTGGGTATGTCTATTACCTTGATTGCTGTAATGATATCATGGGTATTTGCCTATGTCCAGACTTATCAAATTGTATACATTAAATATGTGCAATCTCTTTACATGTTAATTATACTTCAATTAAGTTGTTAAAAAATACTTAGTCTTACTCATAATAAGGAAATGCACATTAAAACAACAATAGATACCATTTCTATCTATCAATGGCAAAAAAATGTTTGATTAATACTGTGGTGATTTGAAAATATAGCCACAAATTCTTTGATATTCTTCCTCTTCAACAGGGAGAACGTAATGTCCCTCAGAATGTGGGCTGGACTAGTGACTCACTTTTAATGAATGAAAATAGTAGACATGACGGTTTGTGACTTCTGAGACTAGACCATGAATGGCATCGCTGTTTCCTCACTTGCTCTGGGAAAGCCAATTGCTATGTCATGAATACACTCAAGGAGTCCCATAGAGAAGTCAACACGGCAAGAAACTGAGGCATCCTGCCAGCAGTCAGCAAGGAACTGAGGCTTTCTGCTTACGGTCATGTGAGCAAGATGCTATAGAAGTGGATCACCCAGCCCCAAGTAAGACTCGTGAGACAGTCAGGCAGGACCACTTACCTATACACTCTAAAATCGCTGTTTCACAGCAACTATGAGGCAGCGCATATTAGTTTTAGCTACAGAGTGTGGTGCTAATTTGTTAGTCAGCAATAGATAACTAATGAACTTGCTCTATGGTATTGTGTGGGACTAAGCACTGCATAAATTCCTGGTAGAAATATAAATTGGACCCGTGCTTTGGAGATATATTAGGCAATATCTATTACAGTAAAAATGTAATTCCATATGTGGAAATACATCCAAAGATATACTTGCACTGGTATAAAATATTAATTAAACAATTTTGTTTATTGCAGTGTTGTTTATTATGGCAGACCAGAAACAATCTAAATGTGCTACTGGGAGTAGTTAAATAAATACACATTCATTTAATGGAATTCTATGCAGCTGTTAAAAAGAATAATGTAATGCTATAAACAAGGAACAAAGCAGTGTTCATAGTATACTACCATTTGTGTAACACAAAACGAGAGAGTATATATAGATTATCTTTAAAAAATATTTTTATTGATTTCAGAGAGGAAGGAAGAGGGAGAGAGAGAAAGAAACATCAGTAATGAGAATCATTGATCAGCTGCCTCCTGCATGCCCCCTGCTGGGGGCTGAGCCCACAACCTGGGTGTGTGTCCTGACCGGGGATTCAACCATGACCTCCTGGGTTATGGGTCGATGTTCAACCACTGAGCCAGGTGAGCCAGGCTGTAAAGGTTACCTTTAGATTGACACACAAGACACTGGTAACCGTGGAGGAGAATGGGAATCAGTAGAGGAAGAAAACTTTTTATTATATATCCTTTCTTGATATCTTTTGAAAAAAAATATCTTTTACCAAGTACAATTTAAAAAATTAAATAATTGGAAAACTAAAATAGATGCAAAGTTATCTCTCTTAGAAGATAATTTTTAAGTATGTAGCTGATGTATGAAAAACCTCCTAGTACAATTGTGATGGCAAGGAGACTAACTTCACGCCTGGAATATAACTTAAGAAAGTTATAAGGCATTGTGTTTTCTTCTGCATGGAGAAAGAATAGATTTCTAGGAGGTGAGTGGTCTGTTTAGAGCTGAGATAAAGTGAAATTAGTAAGGGTTTTTCAGTGTTTACCCAAACCAAGGAGAAAGGAAGCAGTTAGCAGACGTGAGCACTTTAATACTGGGGGGGGGGGGGGTGTATTTATATGACTCAAGAGCATTCAGTTTCCTTGGGTTACTAGTAGATTCTGTGCTCAATTGAGCAAGCTTTTAATGACTAATTAAGCTTCTATAGATTTTTTACTAGCAATCTCTTTCAGATTGGAAACAGTATTGTAGTCTCTGTAATACTGGAGACCCCATTAGAAATTTTAAAAGGGCATTTCAGTTTACAGACCAGCCTTTCAGGAGGTAGATTTCTGTGAATCGAGTCTGAGCCTGACTGCCCTGAGGCCACGTAGTTTCTCTACACAAACCTGAGGAGCAGTGTCTACTTAGGTCCCAGCCCCTGGGAGGCCAGCAGAGCAGCCACTCTCTCTCTTAGACAGTTGAGCCTCGTATTTTATATGTGATAAGCATAATAAACAAAGCAAAAGGCGGGAGAATGCTGAGCAGCAGTTCCTATGAAAAATTCCCGTGTGATCTGATGGTGTCACCCGACGAAGAAAAGAAGCCTAATGGAAGCACGGGCTCCACCGTTATCACGGGGACCAGGTGATGGGAACTCATCGGCGCCTGAATTTTTTTTTGTTAGTTTCCACTTGGAAAATCTTTCACCTTCATATTTCAAGGAGTAGATGACCGAAGACCCTTGCCAATTCCTACAATTTCGGATGCCATGTTAGAATATCATCTGTACTATAAGACACATACATAACACAAGTGAAATTGAGGTTTGGATGTTGGAGCATCAGCTAGGTTCACTCACTAGCAAAGTGATTCAAATGTTAAATGTCACACCAACCTGGTGGTTGCCATTCTCTCTCTCTCTATATATAATTATATATATATGTATATATATATATATAATATATATATAATTTTTTTGTCATAATCAAATGACAAATTACTACAAGGCATAGGCCTTCAAAGTCAGTCATTCACAAAGAGTTAAAACAGCAAATGTTGACTTGGTGATTGCGATAAGTCAGGTGTACTGAGCCCAGGTCTGGGCACTCCACTTAAACAGGACAGCCTGAAAGGGTGGAAGGTTAAAATCTGTGTTCACCCAGGCCTTTTCTACCTATGCACATACTCATTTGTTTCACTGACATTCATTGAACGTCTCCTATGTGCCAATAGCTATAGTGTGTTTTGGGGTAATCTGCCATGAGAAACAGCTGAGGGGATGTCTGACATGCTTCTAAAAGAGAAGACTCAAAAGTACAGGGACACTGTTTTCAAGTGTGTGAAGAGTGAGGAAGCTTATCTGTGATTTTCTAGAGGGCACAACCTGGGAAGGTAAGTAGGTGATAAAGGGTGTCAGGATGTGGCCGTAAATTACAGAAGACCCTTTTGACTTTGGAATGAGCTGACCAACAGTGGAACCCACTGCCTTGAAAAACAGTGACCTTTCAGCCAGTTGGGGTAACTGCAAAGCACAGATAAGGGAGATGGGGTGCAGAAAGGTGAAAAGAGTGTGTGGCCAGATAGTGTGGGGTCTGGCTTGGCACCCCAAATGCAAATCAGCCTATGTCAGTCATCCTTGGCATGTCATAATTTAACTTTTGTTCTTTCATCCTTAAGGCATCATGCTGCATTGTAATTTACAGTTTTGATGAAACACATGCCACAAGGCTAGGGTGTGGTAGTGAATCCCTGAGCTAGCCAGCAAATACCCACATCTCAAACAGATTCTGACATTCTATATCTGTGGAATACAGTCCTTCTTGTGATATATCACAACTTTTTTCTATTATAAAAGGTAATTAGTGTTTAATTTCATGAGCAAAAAAGTAAAGATATTTAAGAAAGTGAAGGTTCCTTTCAGAAATATAGTTTCAGATAAATTAGAGTGGCATGTTAAATTCAGTAGTGACGTGGATCTGTGACGTGAAATTGTTTCATTGAAGGTTCCATGGTTATTTATGTAACTTTGTTTTAATCTCTATTGATGAAAGTATTACATATTCCCCTCCCACTTTTTCCCATTGTCCCCTTCCAGTCCTCCTCCACCACTACCCCAGGCCTTCACCACCCTATTGTCTGTGCCCATGGCTTCTGCGTATATGCATACAAGTTCTTTGGCTGATCTCTTCCCACCTACTCACCCACTCCCACCTTCCCTTTGAGATTCGACAGTTCCTTTCACAGTTTTGACAATCTGCCACCAAGGTTAAGGGAAATATTCAAGAAGAGCAAGCAGATTCTGTTCTCAGACAACTATATTCTACTGTCTCCCTTGATCTTTTTGCTCTAAGCGATTTGAACACTGGTTCTGAGGAAGGAGAAAAGATTCCTAGTCAAATCTTTGTATTCAGGTAAGAAGTATGGGGAAGGAATTGAGGAGTGTCTCTTGTGGTTTCCCGTTGGTCTATGCTGATAATGGGAGAACCTGGCTCTATGGAAGTTATGTGTTCCAGGTTGGTGTGATACCAAAAACAATCTCACAAGTGCGATATATTTCTACCTTTCCCTTTAAGGAGTGATGTGCCTGTCAGCCCTAGGCCTGAGGGCCCTGTTTCAGTGGCAACCACCCTTTCTCCTTTCCCTGGGATACCACAGGCAGTTCAGACTTTACTGAAGACAGGGCAGGACTTTCAAGGGACACCCCCAGCTCCCCAGGTTTCCCTAGGGTAGAAGTTCTCAAGGTGCAATCTCTGGACTGGTGAATCTGCACCACTTGAGAACCTGTCAGAAATGCAAACCTCCATTCTCCCATCCCCCGTAGGCACTGAATGGAAAACTCTGGAAGGTGGAAGGGGTCTGTGCAACACTTAGTGGACAAGCCCTCCCAGTGATACCGATGCCTGCTGAGTTTGAGGAAAGATAGAAGACATCAGGAAAGTGAGTTGGGTCTCACGGTTGGTTTCATGTCCAACCTTGACTGTCAGCCGCTTCTCCCCTGAAACGAGTGCCCGGGAAGCCCACAGTGGTCACTTTCTGCAACCAGGACTGACGGGGAGTCTGGGAGTTCTTGGAACACAGCGGTAAGTAGAAAATGCTGCTGGATGCTTTCTGTCTGGCTCCCAGCGGCCTTGCCAAGGCTTAAGCGGCACCCAGGTTTTCATGAACAGGAAATAGAGATGTCAGCACACCCATGATAGGCCACGCACAGTGAGTCCAGTTTGCAGAAATCGTGCCGAGACCCCCAAACCAGCTGCTTTTTGCATATTTCTACCTGCCAAGCTGTCAACGCAGCACATTTGCCAGCTCCGGTTTTACTCGAGAAAACTACAGCCCTACCATTTATGAGTCATGCCTTTTACCATTAGAACTTTCCCAGATGAAATGTTTGATAACCAAACTAACAAATTCTCTGCGTGCGCATGTGTGCGCTATTCACCTAGTAAATATTTCAATCTCAGTCACTGCCCCCCTCCCTTCACCAGTCAGCTCTTGTTTTTCTTCTTTATGGCAGGCTGTTCATGTGACAGCTGTTTTATATTGATGTAAGCAAGCACCCCACTCAGACTGAATAAACGTCCGGAGAACAGCAGGAAGCCCACTGCTTCCTGTTAACCAACCACTTACCCCTGCTACAAATGTGTGCGCCCATTAATGACAAGCAACATCCACAGAGTCCACACCTGGAGGCTGAGAGGCTGTCTGTGGTCCAGGGAGGAGTCACGCTGTGGGAGGCCTGGGTTAGAAGCCCCAGCCGGTAGCACTTGACCCTGGCCATTCATTGCTTACATTATCCATGTGTTTATGGGGTAGATATACAGCATAAAAAAGCACAGACTGCTAGAGGGAGGGGAGATGCCCAGGAAAGGTGTGGGAGAAGGGGAGGCTTGAGTTCATATGAGCAGCCTGGTAGCCATCTCCCTCACGGAGGGGTTTGTGATTCTGGGGGGAAGTCTCTAGCACTTGTGGATCTCACCTACATAGAAACCCATCCCTCAGCTCTGATGTGTGGCATCCCAGGTAGTGCCCTGGTTAGCAGATGGTTAACCAGTTAATGAAGTTTGTTTCTCTCTTCATGAATGGCAGCTGATGCCAGACCCTCACCCTGAGATCTCTGCTCTTTTTCCTGTGGCCTGCAGGAGGAAAGAGGGAAGAAAGGGTTGGGGGATCCACAATTTAGATGTTATGTTGAGAAATTCTACTCATGGGGTCTTGAAAAGTGAAATGTGAAAGTTGGAGATGTGGTTCCCTCTGGCGTGTTACCCTCGTTCTCCTGGCCAGAGGCCTGGGGGCCAGATGAGGACCTGCCCTTGTTCTACTGCTGACAGTCACGGAGAAGTAATTCTGGGACAGTGGACAGAAGTAGGCCTCTTCCTATAACCCTCCCTCTAGTGGTTAAAGACAGGGCAGTCTTTTGTGAGCTGGCCAATCGGGTCTGGCAGAATTCAATCTGATGGCATGTGTGTTTTTATACAAAACCTCTGTGTGCTCAAGAAAAGTCAGGGAACAGTGGGCAGCCGACTGTGCCCCATTATTCCTGGTCTCCTCACAACCCGGTCTAGCTTCCAAACCTTCCTGACAATACGAGGCTAAGGGGGGGGGGGGGGGGGGGGGGGCGGGGCTGTCCCGCTGTTCTATTGACGGTCATTTTCCTGAACAGCATTCAGGATCCTGGTGAGAGCTGCGGTGGGTGAGATTGTAGCTAAATCCTGGGGCAGGAACTGACTCAAGTTCTTGGAGGGTCTTGTGACCTCGCAGATACCCCTGTTGTGAAAACTGCCCCCTCCCATACAAAATGTCAGGGGGAGAGAAATTGGTTGGAGGAAAGTTCCATGAGTGTATGTGGTTATGAAACAGACATTCCTAAAGAAATGGGGGCCCCGGTGTGTTACTGTCCAACTATCTCACTGGGTAAAGTCACATTAGAATGAATTACAGGAGCGGCTTGAAGGTAACAGGTAATGAGCACTAGCTACTTGGTAGGCACTGTTCATGATATATTGTGTGAAGTGTCTCTCCTGCTTAATCCTCCTAATAATCCCCTGATGCAGACAGTCTCATTGTCCCTAATTCCTCAGATGAGTGAAGGAACGTGCCTGGGATCCCACGGTGCTTTGTGTGTCGAACCAGGGAGTGTAATTCATGTGCTAGAAATCCAGCTCTACACTTAACCACATAAAGGTGAGTCTCAAATTTAATGTGCATGCAAGTCGCCTAGAGATCTCGTTAACGGCAGAAGCTGATTCTGTGGGTCTCGGGGGGTGGGGGGATTCTGTATTGTTACCAAGCTCCCAGGTGCTGCTGGAGCTGGTGAACTGCTCCTGCCTGTGGACAGGAGGTAAAGGATTTGCCCAGGGCCTGGTTTCCCCACTCGGATCAGAGTGGCTGCTTCTTTTTGTGTTACCCTCGCCACCCCCTCACTGTTACCCAGGAGGGGGACAGAGGAAGGGACCTCCAGGTTTTCCACTGTGACTCCCACATGGGGAGCAGGCCTTCTCATTCAGGACCGTGCAGTCACAAGCTTCCTGTCTTCATGACCCAGGGGCCACCGTGTGCAGGAGCAAGAACATAACAGCCATGCTGCTTAACGTGTGGGTACACACCCTACACCCCACCCTGCTTTTGTCCTCAGAGTCTCAACCCCATCTCACAGCCACAGACATTTTAGTACATTTCCCACTTGTCCTAGTGAATTAGAAACAGCCCCAGAGTGGAAGGCAGGGGCGTGAGTTCCACCCCCAATTTACATCTTCATTTGCTTGGTGACTGGAGGCTAGAAACTAAGACTTTCCAAGCCCTCATTTTCTCCGTCTCCAAATGGAGCTAATAAAACGAATCCCCGATTTTGTAGTTTAGGAATACTCCCAAGATGAAGGAACTCGCATTTATAAAACAATTTGAGCTCCCTTGGAAATAAGTTCTTATTATGGAAATGTATAAATAATAATATAATTATGGCCCAAGTCGGTAAATGCCTCCTATGGCACTCAGCCATTCGTTAGGGTTAATGACCAACTCTCCTTTTTGGTTTTAAAAAGCTCTCCTTATTACATAGCATTTCCCTGAAGTAGTCAAAGGAAATGGCCTGCTTGAAATTCACACTCAATTTCACCATCAGTCAAACCCCACTTAAGTGCCAAGATAGTTGTGGGGAGAGAACGCCACATCAAAACCTAGGCTGGAGCAGTGTGTGGCTGGGAGGCAGTCAAGGACGGGACAGTTCCACCAGATGCAATCCCTTGCAAATGGGCTGCAGTGGAACCCAAGGTGTTTCTTTGTTTTCCTAAGAATAGTGTCTTTGGGCGACTGCCAGGCAGGTTCATTTTCGCATCCCCAGTTTGGGGGGACTGGGTCAGTTGGAAGAAGAAGAGAGAATCTGGAAAGACAGCAGGCAGCTCGAAGATGTCTGACAGGCACTTTCCATCCCTGATCCAAAGCGCCACTTCTCGCTGCCTCGGCAATATGCAGGGAAATTGTTTTTGTCTTAGGGCAAGATTGCTTTATTCGGAGAGGGAGAAGTTTGCCTGGAGTATTGTCTGCCAGGGAACCAGGCAATCGCATTGTTGAAACGATGATTTATCTTGTACATGGGATGTCTTAACCATCTTTCAATCACTTCATTGCAAGGTTATGTTTTTGCTTCCCTTGGCTCTTGACAGGCAGCATGGAGTTCTTCTGCCTTTTCCCATTTGGTTTTCATTTGTTCCCCTGCCGCCTGCGAGGGGTTCACATTGCATGTGACAAGGCTGAGGGCTCAGAAGTCATTTATAAGCAGCTGGGGCAGGGCTGCCCAAATCCACGTGTACTCAAAAACCCAGGGACTTGGTTTCTTTGTTTCCTGCCAAAGAGATTATCATTCACTCTCTCATAAAGAGAGAAAATGGTAAGTGGAGTCCACAATTCTCCAAACAGCCCCCAATCTAATTAGTCACCCCTCACACACACCATCTCCTGAGGCTGGCCGCCCAGTCCATTTTCTCATTTGTAGATTTAGTTACTCTGGGTCTCCTCTGCTTCCCCTTTTCCCCACTTGACTCTTTCTTTTCTTCGTCCAGACCTTATTTTGTATCTGGAAAACCTCCCATTTTCCCTGTCACCTTAAAATTCTTGTTTTCAATTTGTTTTTCCTCCAATCTTACAAATAAATCTAGATATAATCCACTCTGTAATCTTAGCATGATCACCTCAATTTCCCTTTCCCCTTTAGTTTCTCAAATTACCTTTAAAAGTCAGAACTATTACTTTTCTTGGTAAGTCTGAATCCATCATAGTGCCTGCAATATGAAAAGACGGCTACAGACGCTGTGGAAACAAAACGATCCCTTATAAAGTGCACACGTCTCTCTGCACCCGATTGTGCTCTGGTTCTGCCTGAATGGACCAGTGCTCTCTTAGGAGCAGGACTATTAAGAGCCTGGGGAACTAGCTTACTCCAAAGTTAGTGATGGCCCATTTTTTTCCCTTCCTTGGTGCTTTTATTTATTTTTTATTTTTTAATATATATATTTTTATTGTTTAAAGTATTACAAATAGTAGTATATATGTTTCTTCCCCCCTCCCCCATTGTCCTCTCCCCAGCCTCCCCTATCCCCCAGCACAAGTCCTCAGCTGTCCCCTCCCCCCAGTGTCTTGTATCCATTGGTTATGATTATATGCATGCATACAAGTCCTTCAGTTGACCTCTTACAGCCCCCGCCCCCCACCCTCCCCTGCCTTCCCACTGTAGTTTGACAGTCTGTTCAATGCTTCTTTGCCTCCGTATCTATTTCCCGCCCCCACCCCCATTCCTTTTCTTTAAAAAATCTTGCATCTGCATACTAGAAATAAACATATAAGAACAAAAAATGTTTGAGTCTCAATTTCAATGTCCAACAGTTCTGAGTCCCAGTTTCAATGTCAAATAGTTACTTATGTGTACATGTCAACAATGATATCTGGATGGTGGACAAAGGGTGGCAATTCAGGTCCCATCCCCTCTGGTTTGGTACTGGGCAACCTGTAGTAATGCACAGCTGCTGACTGCTAGCATGGCAAGGTGTCGTCAGCATCCTCCATCTCTGGACTGTCTTTGTCGTTGGAACAGACCTGTCAGTTCCTCTCTGTTGCAGGAATCCATATGGTATTGGAGTTGTTTTCTGAAAATATACAAACATATTCTCGACCAAACGTTAATAAAGGAATCTTTTCCGTAAATTAGGCTTGGGATTCTTTTTGTTTTTGCCCAAGTGATTTTCCTTTGGCTTATTTTGATACCATGCATGTTTTTCATGGGTGCCCTGCTGTTAGCATTACAAATGGAAATTAATTTTCTGAAGTAAGAATTTTCTAGATGTGATTTACTTACAGGATATTTTTCCTTACATGATATTACCCCACTATCCCCTCCCCCCCTTTTTTTTGATTAATGGAGGCTTTCAGAGATTTTATATTGCAGTCTTGGTAACTTTAAATTATAGTTTTTGCACACAAATATGACTGCTTTAGATTTTTTGCATGTTAGGCAACTTTACAATGAGATGAACTACTAATAGAAATTTTAGTTAATATTTTAGGAATAGCTTTTTGTCCAGTGCACTTAAATTTTCTTGAGTATTCCCTTATTTCAATTGGCCAATTTAAATTAATCTGAAAACTTGATTACTATTTTACTGTCAAATTTAATACTGAAACAATAATCTTAGTTTACCCTGTAAATATTAGTGGAAAGGATTAGTTGCATTCTTGAGTAGACCCTGAGCATTCCTGGTGCTAGCTCGAATTTAGATATAGGGCTGCTATTGCTGGCCAAGTCTCTGTCTGTCACCTGGGTCCTGATCTGAGCTGTGCATGGGAGGCAAAGCAGCCATGGGGGTAAAAGACCTCCCTCAGAAGGGGTGAGTGTTCAGACCCCTGCAAGGTTAGGGGGGTGAGGGTCTGTGCCCCACCTCTGTTGACCTTCAAGTTCTCTCCTGATGGCCCCTCTGCGACTGTTCCTGCCTTAGGTTGTTCCTTCCCTGAGGAATCTTACCTGTCTCTGGCTAACCAGCCATCCTCTGGGGCCAAGCAGGGTGATGTGAGGTTCAGTTCTGTCTCCTTGGTAGTATATGCCCCTATGAAGTGATGGCCCATTTTAAAAAAGCTTTGACATACAATTATTTGACTTGTTACCTATTTATTAAACTAGATTAGCAAAATATGCCATATTTTTTATTACAGTTAACATACAACATTATATTAGTTTCAGGTGTACAACATAGCATAAAACTTACAAAGTGATCACCTCAAGAAGTCTAGCACCTATCTTATACTATAGTTATTATGATATTATCTCTGTATATAAAAGCCTAAGTGGCCATTCAACTGTTCAACTGTTAGCTATCTATATATATAAAAGCCCAAGTAACTGTTTGACCATTCACTATGATGGGCACTGGTCACCAGGGGGCAGATGCTCAACACACAGGCATGGAAACATGAAACAGACTGATGGATCTCAGAGGGAAGGAGAGAACGGGGAGGGAATCTCTTTGGAAGAGATTAACCAAAGATCTTACATGTATAACTAGAGGCCTAGTACATCTGTGCACTGGTGGAATCCCTTAGCCTGGCCTGTGGGGATCGGGCTGAAATTGCCAGTCTGACATCTCCCAAGGAGTCCAAGATTGCAAGAGGGCACAGGTCAGGCCGAGGGAACCCACCAGAGCACAAATCCATGCACTGGGCCTCTAGTTGATTATTTTCCTTATGGTACATGTTACATCCCATGACTGCTTATTAACTGGAAAACTGCACTTCTTAATCCTTTCACCTTTTTTATCCATTTCTCCCCAAATCCCCTTCCCATCTGGTGATAATCAATTTGTTCTCTGTATCTATGAGTTGGTTTCTGTTTTGTTTGTTCATTGATTTTGTATTTTAGATTCCACATATGAGCAAAATTATATAGTATTTGTCTTTTTCTGTCTGACTTATTCACTTAGCTTAATAGCCTCTAGGTCCATACATGTTATCACAAATGGTAAGATTTCATTGTTTTTATGGTCTGGCAATATTCCATCATATATATGTAGCACATCTTCTTTATCTATTCATCTATTGATGGACATTTATGTTGCTTCCATATCTTGGTTATTATAAATAATGCTGCAGTGAACACCGGAGTGCATGTATCTTTTTGAATTCGTGTTTTGGATTTCTTTCGCTGACTACTCAGAAGTTGGATAACAGGGTCATTTGGTGGTTCTGTTTTTAATGTTTTGAGGAACCTCTATACTATTTTCCATAGTGGCTGTACCAATTTGTAATCCCACCAGTGCTTGTAGCTGATTTACTGATGATAGCCATTGTGACAAGAGTGAGGTGATATCTCATTGTGGTTTTAATTTGCATTTCTCTGATGATTAATAACCTTAAGCATCTTTTCATATGTCTATTATATATTTTGGATATCAACCCTTTACAGGATGTATCATCTGCAAATATCAGGAAGACAACCTTTTGTTGATGGTTTCCTTCGCTATACTAAACCTTTTTTAGTTTGATGTAGTCCTATTTGTTTTTCTTCTGTTTTCCTTGCTCAAGGAGACATAAAAAAATATTCCTAAGAGCTATGTCAGAATTTATTACCTATGTTTTCCTCTAGGAGTTTTCTGGTTTCAGGTAATATATTTAAGTCTTTAATCCATTTTGAGTTTTATTCTGGTAGAGTGTATAAAAAAGTGGTCTGGTTTCATTTTTTTTTTTTGCATGTATCTGTCCGGTATTTATTGAAGAGACTGTCTTTACCCCATTGTATATTTTTGCTTCCTTTGTCATAGATTAATTGACCATATAGACATGGGTTAATTCTGGGCTTTATTCTGTTCCATTGATCTATGTGTCTGTTTTTATACCAGTGCTATGCTATTTTGATTACTTGTAATATAGTTTGATATCAGGTAGTATGATACCTCTGACTTGGTTCTTCTTTCTTATGATTGCTGTGACTATTTGGGATTTTTTGTGGTTCCATACAAATTTTATAGTTATTTGTTCTAGTTCTGTGAAAAATGCCATTATTATTTTGATAGGCATTGTATTGAATCTGTAATTGCTTTGGGTAGTGTGGACATTTTAACGATGTAATTCTTCCTATCTGATCATGGTATAATAGCCTTTCATTTATTTGTATCTTCCTTAATTTCTTTATTCAATGTTTTATCGTTTTTTTTTTGCATACAAGTTTTTTTTACCTCCTTGTTTAAATTAATTTCTAGGTATTTTATTCTTTATGATGCTATTTTAAATGGTATTGTTTCATAATATCTCTTTCTGATAGTTTGTTACTGCTGTATAATAGCACAACCAATTTATGAATATTTGTTTTGTATTCTGCTACTTTACTGAATTCATTCATTAGTTCTAATAGTTTTTGGTGGAATCTTTAGGGTTCCCTCTACCTAGTATCATAAAACCTGCAAATAATGACATTTTACATCTTTTTTTTTCCAATTTAGATGGCTTTTATTTCTTCTTCTTGTCAGATTGCTATGACTAGGACTTCTAATACTATGTTGAATAGATGTGGTAAAAGGGGGTATCCTTGTCTTATTGCTAATCTTTAGAAAAACAAAGCTTTCAGCTTTTCACAGTTGACTTGACATGTTGCCTATTTATTAAACTAGATTAGCTGTGGGTTTGTCATATGTGGCCTTAATTATGTTGAATTATGTTTCCTCTATCCCCTCTTGGCTGAGAGTTTTTATCATAAATGGGTGCTAGATTTTGTCAGATGCTTTTTCTGCATCTAATGACATGATCATATAATTTTTTATCCTTTCTTTCGTTTATGTGGTATGTCATGTTCATTGGTTTGCAGGTTTTGTACTAACCTTACATCCCTGAAATAAATCCCACTTGATCATGGTGTATGATCTTTTTAATGCATTGCTGGATTTGCTTTGCTGATATTTTGTTGGGGATTTTTACATCAATGTTTATCAGTAATATTGGCCTATAATTTCCTTTTTTTGTAATGTCTTTGCCTGGTTTTGTATCAGGGTAACACTGGCATGATAAAATGAGTTTGGGGCCGAAACAGGTTTGGCTCAGTGGATAGAGCATCAGCCTGCGGACTGAAGGGTTCCATGGGTTCAATTCCAGTCAGGGGCATGTACCTTGGCTGCAGGCAAATCCCCAGTAGAGGGTGTGCAAGAGGCAGCTGATCCATGTTCCTCTCTCATCAGTGTTTCTGACTTTCTGTCCCTCTCCCTTCCTCTCTGTAAAAAATCAATAACATATATTTAAAAAAAAAGAGTTTGGGAGCCTCAGGATGGTTCATGCTTTATGGTAAGCCAGAATCTGCCTCTTTCTAGAGAAATCTTGAGGTACTGGCTATGCATGGGGACATGAGTGTCACATCAACTGCCTCTGTGCTTAATGATTTTGAGCTTACTATCCCTATCTGTAACACAGGAATAATATATACTACATGGGGTTATTGTGAGACTAAAACAAATAACTAATGTAAGATAGTTAATACAAAGCCAGGCATATATTATGAAAATGCTAATATATTAATGCTTTCAATCATCAAATACTTATAAAGCATGGAAAGGAGTTCCATTTATGACATAAATAAAATCCCCCACCACCCCAGTGTTTCATCACTCTATACTGAATCATTTGAACTAATCAATTCAAAAGTCAATTCTCCCTTCTCCACCTCCAGTTTTTGTTTTTGACCCTGATGCTCATCATTTTTAACAACCTGGAGAGAGCTGGCATTGACTCTATACAACTTACCCCCTAGAAAAAATATCTCTTTTACTTCGACAGAATTTTTTCTGACAGTGAAGAACCATAATAATCATCACCTTTATGATATGAACAAAAGCCCCCGCAGGGCTTTTGGGGAGGGCTTTGTTTACGGGGCTTTGGAATGCTCCATTTTCACATTTATAACCACAAAGGCATCAAGCAAACAAAATAGGTCACATTTCTTGTTATCAAGAAACCTCTCTCACCTAATTCAATGCATTTGGTAAAATATATTTTTTGAAATAAAGTTTTCCTATGGTGGAGCCAGCTGCACATCATTTATATTTCTTCCTAATAACTCAGGAAACTGGCCTGGTCCTCATTTATATGTTTCTGCTGGTAATATACTTTAGAGGCACCATTTCATTTTCATTTTAAATGCTTTGGATTTTAGGGAATTGAATTGTGTTTTGCTTTGCTTTGTTTTATATGTGATGTGTGTGTGTGTGTGTGTGTGTGTGTGTGTGTGTGTGTGTGTATTTTGCTGCTTTTGTTCATCTCTCCCTCCTTCCCTTCTTTCTCTCTATCTTTTCCTAAAGCTTCCTTTCCCAAATGAGTGAATGGTACCTACATGCTTCTCAGACACTCAGTAAGATTCAGCACCGATTAAACTCTAGAAAGTCCTTATTTACTTAAAATAAGGATGCAGAGAGCATGGTCTAGTGTCATGAGCCCTGTCCAAACCCTAAATTAGGTGATTCAGCCGTCAATATACTGACCGAATACAGGTCAATTGCTCCACAATCACTAAGCCCTTGATTTGATTTGACTTGCCTACATCAGCCATTTTGCCTCAACAACTTAATTGTTTTGCTTTTTAACATATTGTTTATTTTTCTCTTATTGGTTATGTCTGTGGAAGCAACCAATTCGAGAATAAAATTGAATAAGTCTACCAGGAGGACACTGTTAAACCTCTGTCACCATCTGAACAGGTCTAAACTAAGGCTCTAAATGAAATTCCTGGGTTGATCTTTTGATTGATTTGACTGCTTAATTTGACCAAAATAGCTATCAAAATGATCAGGTGACCAGTTTGACTGATAATGTATAAAAGGCACTGAATTTAAACAACAGTTTATTCAAAATGGTCATCACAGCAATTACAATTGTTCATTCATTCATCACAAACAATAGAGCATCCTACTTTGTTCTGGAACTGGGGATAAACAGTCCTTGCCCTCGTGGAGTTACATTCTACTGGACAAACAGACAATTAGCAAGAAAGCAAATAAGCTGTTTAGTCATTTAAACAGAGAGCAATGCTATACAGAGAAAGGAAGTGATTGGAAACAATAAAGGGGATCATTGGAATAGAGTGATAAGAATGAGTCAGCTTGCAAAGCTGATGTTTAACTATGTTCACCTTTAACTATGGTGAACCCACTGTGCTGTTCTCCCTCTCTCAGTCTGTCTTTCCTATATATCTGTATGTATTTAAAGAGGGAGAAGCAAAAGGAGAGGGAGAGAGAGAGAAAGAGATTGTAGAATATAATATATTGATGCTCCCCAGTGTTCCAGTCTCAACCTACTTCTCTTCTCAAATAATACACTCAAATACATTCTTCTAGCTAGTTTTCAACTGACTTCACTTAATTTACCACTGACACATTAATAATCTATATTGATTCCCCCCCCAAAAAATTTGACCTTTACTTCAAGCTGTTTATTGCCTCAATGGCTCAAGCTCAACATGTCCAAAAATAAAACCCATTATCTTCCCCCCATATCTAATCTACCTCCAGTATCCTTCCTCCATAAACCCTGTCTTGGTTAGTGCCAACATTATCAACCCACCATTCCAAATACCGTGACTTCTGTCACTCTTGCTCATGTTCTATTACTTATAAAGCCCTATTGATTTTCTGTTGAAACCTCTCAAATCTGAATTCTTTGTGCCCCAACATTAATGCATACTTCCTTATTTCTCTCTTGGATTTTTTAAAACATTGAGTAGAAGTATAATGAGCATACAGGAAAGCACAAACATCATTAGTGTGCAACTGCACTCATGTGACCATCACCACGAGTGAAGAAGCATAGTATGACTTGGAACCTTGTCTTCTCCATGACTGGGTCTAAATTCCACTGCTGATGTCAGTGACACTAGTGCTCTAATACTTATCAAAATTCAGGTATCCAAGGAGACCTATCATTTTAAGCCATAGTCAGTTATGCCAGGCCAAGTGTGTGTGAATGATTTAAGAACATGTGTAGTAAATGTGGGAGGAAGAGCATGGGCCCCTGAGCAATTCAGAGATGGAAATTTAACAAATGTGGTGCAGAGTTCTGAGAGACATGGTTGGGGATGTTGACCTTTGACTGCCAAAGACAAACTGCCTGCAGCACAGCTCTGTAGAGGACAGGCTGCCATGGGAACTAGATAGGGTCATAAGAACCTCTTTTCTGGAATGTTATGCTCCCTATTTGGATTCAGTTATTTGTTATAAATAATAATAATGGGAATAAAAGTCAGGGTGAAACTCATGAGTCTTTCAAAGTTAGAGTAGGTGAGACCAAGGAATTGAAAACCCACTTATGTGAATTTGCCTAATTCATGTTATATGACATTCATTCTCAGACTCATAATAAAGTAAAAATTCTCTGGATTGAACTACATTGAAGGAGAGATTCTGAATAGCACAATTCCTTACCCATAATTAGGTCCACTGGGAAGAAACTGTCTCAGAGCAGCCTCTGTAGTTCCTCCTTCCTCTTCTGGAAGGCCTCGTCCTCCTCTTCCTTCTCAGCTTTCCATTTGCATCCTCAACTAGATCCATGCTTCTGGAAACTACTATTTAAATAGCTATTTGTTCAAAAAACCCTGTCTAGCTTTCTTTATAGAAATTAAAAGAATATTATAATTTATTTTTGATGACCAGAAAATAGTTTAATATTAGTGGTAAAAAATTGTTTAGAAGGGCTTCCCTAGGCTGGCTTTCATGCAGAGAACACTGTTGCAAGTGTTACATGTCATGGAGTTATGCCATAATAATTTTTAAGCTCAATTGAATAGTGAGAAGAAATTTTCAAATGCAATTGGGTTGCTCCCAACTCTATCAGACACTGTTCAGCTGCCTCTGAAGAGATCAACAAGCAACTCAGTTGCATCTGATTTCTTCAGGAACAATTGTATTGCTTCTGAGAACCCAGCTGACTTTCACCTTACTTGGGTAGAGCTCAGTTGTATAAAAAATGAAGGGTATGTGGTTGAAGGAATACTCAGTGGATGTGAGCTAAGAATTCATCAGATGTCTTTTGCACTTCGAAAGCTGTTGGGCTAGAGCAGTGGTCTGCAAACTGCAGCTCGCTAGCCGCTGCGGTTTGCCACTCTGTTGACTAATGAGTTTGCCGACCACTGACTTGGACTCTCGATTCCAATAATTATAGGCTGTTGTTATTCCTTGTGATTAAGCCCCTACATCAAGGAAGGGAAACAGTAAGGATGCTACAACACTTATGTACCTCACATCATTCTTTCCTCAAACAGTTTACACTGTGCCAGACACTGTACCAGGTGTTAGAACTATAGAGACAAGTTAGAAAGACCAGAGTCACCTCCCCAGCTTAATTCTCTTTCTGCTTATGAGTCTCTGGGGGGGGGGAATTCACTCTCCATACTGGATCTACACAGTCTGAGAGGCCTTCACCCCAAGATTCAGGGGTGCAAACATGGTTGTGCTTTAAGCCAATTGCTATATCACAATCCCACTGCATCACAATGGTTGATTTAAGAGATGTGAGTGGCTTAATTTGGTCTAATCAGCATGAACCTTAGACTTTTAAGAGAACTTTCCAAAAAGACTCTTGCTTTTCCTGCTTTCTAAGAAGACTCTTGCTCTTTTGTATACCTGAGTGGTTTTAGTTGCTATATTATGCATTTAGCAATGAGAGAGCCCAAGCTGTTAGGGTCACCATGGAGTTTGAGCACAAAGCCTATGAAGCAGGAGGCTCAGCCAAGGGATAATGAAAAAACGGTTACAGCCAATTATTTTATCTCTGAATCTAATTGTACCTGAATCCAGCCCTCTACCCCACGTATCTTTTAGCCCCATATGCAACTTTTCAGTTTAACAAATCTGGGTAAAATGCTCAATGAATCTATATGGAAAGAAAGGCAGAGCTGAGTGTGACTTTAATATGAATTAGCTCAGGATCAAAAAAAAATTGAGGCTGGTAGAAAGAAAGCAATGACATAGAACAATATTTATGGATAAAGAGTGGTTGGATTCTTTTGCTTCTGTGTGTGCTCTCCACCTTCAGGGTGGTACTGACCCAACTGGATAAAAAGTAAAGAAAACAAAAAAACAGTTCAGATTTTCCGATTGCATTGGCCCCTAATGACCAGTGCAACTTCTGTTTTTTGTTTGTTCCTTTTTCTCCAGTGAATTGATTTTCTGTGAGAGTGACCTGGCCAAACTAAGTAGAAACAGCCCTAGGATGCAAAATATATAGAAGGTAACCAACAACAACATATTGAGGATTTTCATGTAAACCTATAAAATAGAATGGCATAGAGAACCCTCTTGACTTTTCCCAAAATGCTTTCTTGTTCTAATGAAAAATAAGAGCAAGAACTCTTAAATACAACTTGAAGCAGAACCCTAAAGAACTCAGTTCCTCAGAATAGCTAGGAGAGACAGTGAGGGGTGGATGTGATTTGAGGGCCTAGAGAAAGCTACTTCTCTGACCTTAGGATTTATTCTAGTGGGAACCTTGTGAGCCTCCACCTTCCTGGCTGAGCTGAAGTAGCATCTCCCCTTGATGGCTGGGACTACAATGTTGTTCTCGGAAGCCCAGCACTTACCTCTCTAGTCTAGCTTTTCTTGTAAATTTGAAGTTATCTACAGCCCTCTATTAAACCTGTCTCTACTGAAAATAGCTAGAGACAATTCTGTTTGCTGCTACTGAAGTTTTATTGATATAACAACCATGAATAAAAGCATTTCTAAAGAAAGGTTCTAGTTTTGAGTACTATAAGAAGAGAAACAAAACTTTTTTGTCTTTCCTTTGTGAAGCTTATGGTATAAGACAACAAATGTATGTAGATTTATCTAGGATGAAGAGCAAAACTGAAATATTATGTGCAGCTCAAGAAAGTAGAGAATCAGTGAAGCGAGCAGGGAGAGAATGCAGAAAGTATGACTGAGTTTGGTGCCCAGACTGAATGGAGTGAGAACTAAGTAAAACCAGGATATCCACAGAAAAAAAGAGTATGTACAAAAGTTAAGTGGACTAAAATTCTACACATAAGACTAAAACTATAAAATTCTTAGGAAAAAAAAACAGGTGAAAGATTTCATAACATTAGATTGGGCAAGGATTTGTAACATATAAGACCAAAAAGACAGACAACAAAAATAAAAATAGATAAGTTGGACTTCATCAAAATTAAAAACTTTTGTGTATTACTGAACAATATGAACATAGTGAAAAGGCAACTTATAGAATGGGAGAAAATATCTGAAAATCATATATCTGAGGTGGGATTGATACCCACTATACACACACACACACACACACACACACACACACACAAACCCCTAAAACTCAACTACAAAGAAAACCATTTAAAAATAGGTAAAGAACTTGACATCTCTCCAGAGAAGATATATAGATAGCTAATAAGTACATGAGATGATGCTCAACATCACTAGTTGTTAGGAAAATATGAATCAAAACAATGAGACACCATTTTATAACCATTATGATAACTATTATAAAGAACAAAGAAACAGAAAATAAGTTTTGAGATAGATATGGAAAATGGAACTTTTGGGCATTGTTGGTGGGAATATAAAATGATGCAGCCCCTGTGGAAACAGTATGGTGATTATTCAAAACACTTAACATAGAATTCCCATATAATTCAGCAATTCCACTTCTGGGTAATATTCAAAATATAGTGAAGAAGCAGATCTTGGGGTATTATATGGAGAAAGGAAGATTTAAAGGCAAAAACCAAAATAATGGGAGAGATATTCTTGGGTAATTTAGGGAATGGTTTCATTATTTGAGTCACCTTATTTGAGAGTTAACTCTAAACTTCAAAAAGAGCAATATGTATATATACTTATGTTAGTATTTCCTTTTATTATTATTATTTTTTAAATATATTTTATTGATTTTTCACAGAGAGAAAGGGAGAGGGATAGAAAGTCAGAAACATCAACGGGAGAGAAACATCGATCAGCTGCCTCTTGCACACCTCCAACTGGGGATGTGCCCGCAGCCAAGGTACAGGCCCTTGACCAGAATCGAACCTGGAACCTTTCAGTCTGCAGGTCGACGCTCTATCCACTGAGCCAAACCAGTTCGGCAGTATTTCCTTTTAAATGAGAATACATATGTACAATGTTGATGTATGTTACATTCAAGGCAGAATGGCACAGATTCCATATGTCCATGTTTAAGTCTCAGGCTTAATTCCACAGTAGGACATTTCAAATTCACATTTAGAATATAAAGTAACAATAAGAAAAAGGGTAAGAATAGCATTGATAATTGGCATGGAGTAATTGTCCAGATTGATTTGCAGTGCTTTGCCATGTATTTTTATTGCTCTAATTTTTCTCTCTGATATCCCGGTGAAAATTTGATTCAATTATGGCAGATAATCTGTTGGGAAGAAGTGCCAATGATGTTTTTAAAAGGACCTGTGAGTTCAGGAATACTTTGATTTCAAAGTAATTAAGTCCAAGGGGAACCTTTCTGAGATGAAATAGTGAGGTTATTTGGTCATGAGAGCTTTCACAGTCATGAAGAAAAAAGGAAGCACAATTCTTTTATTAAATTGACATTGCATCATGAAAAAAGAGCTAAAAATGATTGATTGCAAATATAATGTAAAGGATAGAAGCATCTGGTTCAGGCATAAATAACAAAGGCTCTTCAACATATGGCACTAATTTGCGTTTATGCCTCTATAATCTCACCTTTTCAAATTGCAATGCCTTTCGCAAGATGAGCCATCCTGGGTATCGGTGTGGAATGTCACCACAGGGGAAGAGTATGTTCTGGCCCACTTCTGTAAGGAAAAGGTGTGCAGTATGAATATGGGGACTGGGGCAGGTGTGTTTCTGGCTCTAATTTACCCACAATCGCAGCTGCAAACCCAGGCATAGGCGTGCATTAAGTCTAGAGGCCATGATTGGACTCAAAGTGCTGAGAGCAGAAGCGCTTCAAAGGTTTAGCTGAGACTTAAATTCTCCTCATTTCTAATGCAAAATTGAAAACCAGGTTTTGGCCAAGCAGGAAAAGATGAGATTGTTTAAGCCTGCCTCTCTATACCAAAGGGTGTTTGACTGTATTTAGCTCTCAGAATGCAGCAGAGGACTAAACAGCTCCTTCAAAGATGGTGGCCTGAGGTGAATTTTCCTTGCCCTGGAGAGTCATAAAGAAGAGGACACCTGGATTTGTTCTCCCTTCCTCTGGTCGTTTGCTGGTCATTAGGCATCCCCAGCCCCCAGGCAGCCATGCAGGCCTTGCGCCTCTGCACACTGCTCCTCATTGAATGCGAAGCCAGGAGAAATATGTCCGTAGAGAGAACTGTGCATATCCAATATACCTGAGATAATAGAGGATAATATTTCCGTTAGATTGACCTATTGAAAAATATGTCCCCTCCCTCTTTCGGGAAATGCCACTATAAAATCTGCCTTTTCTCAATTTTCTGAGGTCAGTACTCTAAACCACAGCAAGGTCTACAGAGCTGCACTCTCAGCCTGACCCTGACTCAAGGTGGCTCAGTTCCTCAGCCCATGCCAGCTGCAGCCATGACCTTGGCCATGATTGCAGGTTGCATCCTTGAGAAGAACAGTCTTTTGAAAATAACAAGTCTTATTCTTGTACATAGCTATTCTGTCTTGTCCTTCGAGAAACTGCTCACATTATCATGCCCCTTTCTTATAAATCTAATTTTTAAATATTTTTTTTAAAAAAAATACAGAACAATAAAAAAAGAGTTGCTCTCTGCATGGACTGGTTTCTGCTTCCCACTGGCCAGCCACCCATGACTACCCGGAGCAGAAATCTGACTCAGTGTCCTTGGGTGTCAAGTAAACTCCTTTACATAGATTACTTCTAAGTTTTAAAATGAATATTTGTTTTTTAGTTTTATAGCTTTATTGCTGACACATCTGAATTTTCCTGAAAAAAAAAACACACCTTCAAGTCTTATCTCTTTGCTGGGGCAGAAACTTCTATTTCATGTTCTGATCTAAGGAAACACAGCAACTGATTTAAATAGAATTTTCTCTCTCAGAAACAGTTTAAGTGGGTGTTTCAAGGTTGTGTAGACCTAGCATATAGTTCCTTCACTTTTTTCATACTTGAGAAACCTCTCTTTTGTGCCTAATAAACTTTAGAATACTGCTTTCAGGATAGCTTTTTCTAATTTCGAAGCTCATCTCATATTTTAAACTTATCTCCTAAAGATTTATAATCTCCATGAATATCCATCAACTGAATAGTAAATGAAAATATGTTTTGGACCCATAATAATTCTCTACTGCGGGGAAAATAAACAACCAACTGAAATATAAACAACTTCATTAGGCCCAATTAATTTTTTCCTGTTAGTGTGATGGTTGCCAAAACATTTTTATTCCTCCAGGAAATGTCATTCTCGAAGAGCCACACCCAATCGAGTGAGAAGGATAGTGGATAATTTAGAGGACCAAAGATGAATTAAGGAGTAGCTACGTTCAACCTGGCCAGTTTGGCTCAGTGGATAGGCATTAGCCTGCAGACTGAAGGGTTCTGGGTTCAATTTTTGGTTGCAGGCTCGATCCCTGGCACTGGTCAGGGCGGAGCGGGGGGAGGGAGTGCAACTTTGTGTGACTGGTCTTACTCTGGAAACTGAATTTATATTTACCCAAATTATAGAAACTGGTTGTTTACACACATTTCTGGCAAAACTTTGGAAATGCCAACTTACAGCAGCAAGGACTTGTAGGCTGAAAATACAGTCCCATGTATTAGATAAACATAAAGCCACTTGTTGTCTCTGAGGCAGCCAAGGCTCTGGAGAAATCTGCCAGGGGAAGAGGATGAAAGGCTCTGGGCACGAGTGCCTTCTGGAATGAGTCAGGCTCTGTGTCACAGCCCAGAAAGCCAGCAGCAGCTGCAGCTGGGGCAAGGGGAGAGCAAGTACTTGAAATACACTCAGTCTGAGCTTCTTTCATTGCAATGCTTCATCATAGTGGGTGCTCAAGCTTTGATTAAACCTAATGGAAGGAATTAAAAAGAAAACACCTCTGCCCTGGCCGGTGTGGCTCTGTTGGTTGGGCACTGTGCCACGCACAGAAAGGTTGCTGGTTCAATTACCAGTGAGAGCACATGGCTGGGTTGCAGGCTCCATCCCCAGTAGTGGGTGTGCAGGAGGCAGCTGATCAATGCTTCTTTCTTGCTGCCTTTCTCTCTCTGTAAAAATCAATGAAAAAAATCTTAAAAATAAATAAATAATAAATCTATGTGTTTTAGCAGAAGTGGTCATAAAGGATATCTATACCAATGATGGGTACTCGTTCATTTAATATTTTGAGGGACATTACGTGTTTGCTAGGAGACAGAGAAGGCACCTGTATTTCCAAAAGCATCTCACTCTACAACTTTTCTCCCAAGCTTTCTGTTTCATTTATTATTTGCTCCAACTGTTATTCATTACGTTGGGTAGTAAGGACTAAAACATTTGCCTATAAATGTTTTTGACTAGGAGTCCTTGTCCCCACATAGCTTTAGCACAAATGAGTTCCAGCCAGGTGAGATAAAGACAAGCCTTATAAAAAGTTCCTATAGAGATCCACCAGACAGATCGGCTGGGAACAATGTGTAGTAAGTGATATCTGTTCTGCTCTCTCCTCTTCCTACATCAGGAATACAGGCTGTTATTTTCCAGGCTACTGGAAAGCTGGGAAATGGGCAATCGGACTACAGTACTTTTAAGAGGCCACAAAGCTCACTGTTTTTACTGATGTTCAGCCATTTTTCTTAAACAAGCACTCCTCAGGTTGCTGCCAGCTTTGGGTTAGTTTCAAAAGTAAAAAAAGTCAATTCTTACTGTTTTTGGAGCTTCTTATATCCCACATTTTGTGTCAGCAATAAACTTTTAAGAGCACACATTATGTTTAATAAAAAAAAGACTGAATTTTTAATTTCTCAGTACAATCAATGGTGAATGTATAATCTGAGCAATTTTTTTTTCAATTTTACTATCCACCATAGAGTCAGTGGTAACATCTCTGACCACTTGAAAACAGGAGATAAAAATTTGCTGAAGAACTGTCAACATCTGCTTGAAAAGTTGGTAGTCATTCTAAGAATGCTTACTGTGTTTAAACACAATTTAGCATGTAAGCCTGGAAAAAGTGTGCTTACACATCATTCTGTGAAGTGTGACTTTTCTTTGGATAAAATGACCAGTATTCTAAATTAATTTCACTCACTTTTCATCCCAAGTTCTGTGCTTGTACAAAAATTGAAGTGATAACTGTCCATGTGCCATCTCCATTAGCAAAAGAAGACTTTGCAAAAGATCACTGATGCCTGTTTTATGTCTGTGACATCAGATGCTTCAGACAGATATCAGCTGAGTTCATGCCAATAATGGTTCATTAAAAAAATCAAATTCATGGAGTTAAAGTAAAGCTTTCGGAATTTCATTGTGTTGAATTTGAAATATGAGAGACATTATAGTGAATTTCACGGTACATATAGTTCAAAAGTTTAACATTAAAGATAAAATGATTTGTTTTTGTATTCATAATACAAATACAAATTGTGGTAAGGCACAGAATCAGAGCAATAACAATGTTCTTACTAAATTAGGAAACTATGGAGCAGAACTGTATTTGGAATTGGTTGTGTGCATGCATAATTCACAACTGTGTGTTCAATCAAGCTGCAGTGCTCCACCAATCAAAATAGAGATTGTACTTGCTAAGATTTACTAATATTTACTTTACTAAGATTTACTAGTATGCATAGAGTAACTGAACTGCAAAATTCCAATGCTAAATTCAGAAAGATATTCCAGCCTGGCTAGACGTGTATTCTATTTTCATTGACCATCATTAGTTGAAATTTAGAAAAACTTGAGCCTTTGAAGAACTACAAATCCACCTAACTGACCTACAATGGTATATGATTTTGTAAATGAGTCCTTTAAATCTTGGTTGCATTTTTTTTTGAGAAAATAGTATCCTAGCTAATAAAAGAGTAATACACAGATTGACTATCACTTCAACACACAAGAGGGCTGCCCCCTATGTGGTCAAAGATCCTGCCCCCATGTAGACACAAGATGGCCACCACAAGATGGCCAGAAGGGGAGGACAGTGGGAGGTTCCAGGCCTGCAAGGGAAGGCAGTTGTGGGCCATCAGGCCAGCAGGGGAGGGCAGTTGGGAGGGACCAGGCCTGCAAGGGAGGGCAGTTGGGGGCAATCAAGCCTACAGGAGAGGGCAGTTAGGGGTGACCAGGCCAGCAGAGGAGGGAAGTTGGAGGCAAACAGGCTGGCAGGGGAGTAGTTAGACATCAATTAGGTTGGCAGGGTAGTGTTAAGAGGTGATCAGGCTGGCAGGCAGAAGTGGTTAGGGGCAATCAGGGAGGCAGGCAGGTGAGCAATTTGGAGCTAGCAGTCCTGGATTGTAAGAAGAATGTCTGACTGCCCGTTTAGGCCCGATCCTACTGGGATCGGGCCTAAACGGGCAGTCATACATCCCTCAAGGGGTCCCAGATTGGAGAGGGTACAGGCTGGGCTGAGGACACCCTCCTCACCACCCCCCCCCCCCCATGCATGAATTTCATGCACTGGGACTCTAGTTTAATAATAGACTAAGACAACATATTGACAAATTTTATACTATAAATTTAGTTGCAAAAGAATATTACTTTGAATAAGAGGACAAAGACAATTCTTGTAAAAATATTGGGCTCTATATACACACATTTCAATTTAAAATATAAAATGGAGAATATCTTCCATTTATTAGGATTTGCTCTGAGCTTTCCATGTACCTCTCCCCCTTTCCAGAGTGTATTTTCTTGTGTAAATATTATGGTCTACAGAGAGAAATTAACTGAAGGTGTCAGCAGTTTCAAATTTAGTAACTGTAAATAAAACATTGAAAATATTATAGTAAATTTTATGAAATATTAAGAATAATTAACTCAATAATTATGCTTTTAAAAGTATGTTGTTCAGAAAAGTAACAGTGACATACTGTTAGAAACAGGTACAACGAAAAAACTGATTATATGAATAGGTCCCAGGAATGATTATTCCGTTTTGTAATGTTTAGATAATTTTTGAAATTTTTAGTGTTTAAGGAATTTTTGAAATTTTTACTTTCATCTACATGGATATGTCATTTTATTTGTAAATACATTAATATAATTTTCTAGAAAGGTTTTATATCTAAAAGTAAATTTAGTACAATTTTTTTTGTAGATCCACTAGTATCATAATACCAATTTTTTAGTTAATAGAAAAAAGTTTGTGAAATTATATAATTGTAATTATTTTCAGTGCCCCTTTTACTCTCAGCGATGTCCTCATTTGGCTATTCAATTACATAACCCTACTTAAAAGTATTAGTCATGTATACAAATAACTGGACATCTGGATTATCATGGTAAATTGACATACTTCTATAAATCCTACCAAAATGACTGGAAGGGAATAAAATGCTTTAAACTCATAAAACTGAAGTGGAAACATGGAGACAAAAATGCGCAGCAGCAACAAATTGCCATAATGTTTAAGGTAGATGGATGGTGGTAACTGATTAAGCAGAGTCAGGAGTCTGTGCCTGCAGAGGGCAGCCCGTCACCCACAAAACACCAATAGCTTCAGGACCGGTCGGAAGATGGAGTGAGGTATGGGCTGAAAACAAGGGGAGAGAGAGTCTGAGAGTCTGGACATGCAATCTTTTCCAGCCTTTCTCACCCAAGATTCTGCAGAGTTAAGCCCTACAGACAATGCTTTGAGTGACTGTCCTCTCAAAGCTCCCAAGGATGGCACAACGTCAGAGCTTTTCTCAAAGCGTAAGAGCGAAATTCCTTTATCACTGCCGTGGATTCTTTGGTGCTGTGGTCGGCAAATTGTGGCTCTTTGGCGCCTTGAGTGTGGCTCTTCCACAAAATACCATGGCCTGGGCGAGTCTATTTTGAAGAAGTGGCATTAGAAGAAGTTTAGGTTTAAAAAATTTGGCTCTCAAAAGAAATTTCAATCATTGTACTGTTGATATTTGGCTCTGTTGACTGATGAGTTTGCCGACCACTGCCTTAGTGCATTAGAACTGAACCCCTTCACAGGCTCTGCAGAGAAGGAACAGCTGGACACACCAAGGCATCTGTAACCTTCAACCACTATTGAAAACACTGATTCTGAGATCCTCCAGCCCTTTCCTCCACCCACTAAATATATTTATACCCTTAGAGGCTCAAGATTAGGAGATGCTTCCTTGGGAATATTGAAACGCTTAAAAAAAAAAAAAAAAAAGGCCTACAAGTATTGGCAGAAAAACCCTCTAGTTAACAAGCCCTATCCAGATCCAACATTTTCAAATCAACATTGTACCGTCTCTCTCTCACAAATAAAAAATTGTATTGGCCAGGGTTCTCCAGAGAAACAGAATCAATAGAATGTGTATGTGCATTGATTTTAAATTAATTATTTCAAAGAATTGGCTCACACCATCATAGAGATGGGCAAATTGCAGGGTCTGCAGGGTGAGTCAGAGATGGTCACCCAGAAAAGGCAATGGGTTAGTTCCATTCTGAGTCTGAAGGCCTGAGCACTAGGAGAACCAGTTAGAGTACCCACCCAGAGGCCAGCAAGACCTGGGAAGAACCAATGTTTCTGTTTGAGTCCAAAGGCAGGAAAAATTTCCCTCTTGCTTGGGGGAGGAACAGCCCTTTTGTTCCCATTCAAGCTTTCAACTGATGATGGGGCCTACCCACATTGGGAGGGCCATCTGCTTTACTCAGCCTACCCGTTCAGACATTTATCTCACCCAGAAACACCCTCACGGACACACCCAGAGGAATGTTTGACCACATGCCTGGGCACCTCCTGGCTCAGGTGAGTTGACAAGAGGCAACAGGAAACAGGGCAGGGTTGGCTAGGAGAGTGCGGCTTTCCTTTTAAGGCCAGCAGGTCCTGTTTTCTTGGGAAAGGTAGTCTAAGTAAAGGTGAGTTGAAGGATGGGGATTGCCATTAGGTTTCCTTGCAATGAGGCATTTCCCTGAAGTGCAGGCTAAGTCAGGTTTGGATTTGTGACATGGGCGCAGACACTGGCTGGCCTCTATTTTCGGGTCCCAGTATATCAGTTAAGTCACATATGAAAGATCCGAAATCAAATGACCTCAGGCTTCTTATCAGCACCTAGAAAGCTTGAAGACAATGGAGCAAGGCCTTCAAAATCTGAGTCAAAGTGATTGCCAACCTAAATCCCAACCCAGCCGAAGTAGGAATCCAATGTGAGGGCAGAATAATTTTCAGACACTTAAGATTTCAGGCACCTTTTCTTAAAAAACAACCATGACAAAGAAAAAAGCCTAGAAAATGTTCTCCAGAAAAACAAGGGAGTAAATCAAGGCAGGAGAGGACAAGAGTCCAGGAAACGGATCCCAGGAGAGCAGCTAAGGAGAAACCCAAGGACAGCATCACAGCAGCCTCATGTGAACCAGGTCCAATTAGGGCAGGGCAGCTGAGGCCAGGAGGGAGGCATCCCAGAGAGACGTGGCCCAATAGACCTCACAAAGTTGGACCTAATGAAGAAGAGTACGGGCTCCGCAGAGGTGTTAGAACTGCAGAAAGAATCCGTGAAAGGTACATCAAAACTAAAGACATGGGAAGACAATGAGGTCAGTGAAGGAAAGTCACACACATGACGTGGCTCAGCAACACACAATGTTTGGACAACCATAATTGTGTAAACCTTCCTATTAATTAAGCCAAAAACTTCGATTTAATTATGTTGGGAAGATGACAGCAGAGAAGAACCACGGATATAAATGCATCTGTTTGGGAAAACTTCCCTGGCTCCTGTGTTGCGTCCGGCTCCAGATGGCCAGTGATGAAGATGTGCCTGCAAGGCATGTGCAGTCAGTCTGAAGGGAGAGATTGAGAAGTAATTTGTGCTAATGGGATGCTTCCAGCAAACTCTCTGAGGCCTTGCTTGTAGGTGTGCCCTGTTCCTTCCTCAAAGCCTGGATCCTTTAAAAGGATGCCAATTTACACTCGAAAAAGGATTCCTAAATTTGTGATCTTTGCACTGCGTGATTTTTTAAAATTGTGAACTTTCTCATTCTTCACCTATTTGTTTATGCTCCATTAAGTGAGGTTTATGCATAAAGGGGGGTTACCTGAGGAATTCTAAATTTCTTCTAATGAGAGAGCAGTCATGCCTTGTTTAAGGAAGGGGATATGTTCTGAGAAATGTGTTCTTAGGCAGTTTCATCATTTCCTGTGACCATAGAGTGCACCCACACAAACCTAGATGGTCCAGCCTACTACATGCCTAGGCTACCTGGTACAGCCTATTGCTCCTAGGCTACAGGCCTGTACAGCATGATACTGTATCAAATACTGTAGGCAATTGTAACATAATGCTAGGTATTTGTGTATCTAAACATACCTAAGCATAGAAAAGGTACAGTAAAAATATGGTATAAAAGATAAAAAATGGCACACCTGTTTAGGGCACTTACATGAATGAAATTTCTAGGACTGGGAGTTACTCTGGGGGAGTCAGTGAGTGAGTGGTGGGCAACGGTGAAGTCCTATGTGCGTGACTGTAGACTTTATAAACTGTCCCACAAGCCCTTTCCCTGCTTCCTTCTGACAGGGTCAGAAATAGAACATCGAAGCTGTCAGTGCTGCTCCGTGAACAGGGATATGGGCTGACTGATTAGTACAGAGGAGAAACTGGCTGGGCAAGGAGTGGATCACTGTGATAATGCCTGCGGAGGAGGGAGAGGGGGCCAGAGGACCAGTAGAAATAAGAACTCATGATGGAGACATAAAGAACATAGGGGTTGTTCATGGCAATGTGGTTTTGGCTATGGCATCCTAGAGCAGAGGTCAGATTAAGGAATTTTGTGGTATTTGTTTTTAGAAGGTGTTTAAATAGAGAGGATATGGAGCTGAGGATTCAATATTTTGACTTTGGAAATTTGTGTTTGGTTTCCTTTTCCCTGTCTGGCACAAAGGGCTCTCTCTCAGGCATTGAATTGATGGAAGAAATAAAATTTAACTGTGCTTTATATCATTATGAGGTCAAAATATTTCCAAAGTATAGGGACAGGCTGGCTCCACACTACACAGAAGTCTTTACTCAAGCGACAGTGGCACTTATACTTGGTAAGGGAGCTCCTGAGGACCTGTGTCCTTCTACAGGGTCTTAGTTCTCAACAAAGAATTTACAGTGATGTTCTTTGAAAATGGTCAAGCTTGATCTGGGAGACTGTAGCATCCTCTGAACATGTTTGCTGGGGATAGGCAGGCCCCTCTGTTGAAGCAAGTCAATGGCTGGCTGGGATGTAATCTGTGCCTTCAATACTGATGTGCTGTGAGTGAGGGAATCTATGGCCAACCCCACAGATATTTCTCCCGTCAGAGGAAAAAGAAATTCCTCCTGAGCCACATATCATTTCATTTCTTACAGGAAATTCAGCCCCATTATATCTAAAGGGATCAGAGTCATATATGTGGTCTGTTGTTGACTGAAACGTCATGTGGTGTATGACTGTACTGTATCTTTGGATCTTAAATATGCTCCCTGAATTGCTTCACTGTCTCATCCTTGCTCTATTCGTATCTTCTGGCAGAAGACTATGCTCCTTCAGGCAGGCCGATTTCCTAGGGGCTCTCTGGATACTTGAGTTTTCATATGACTCATTCATATGGAGCGCCTATGATGGCCTCTCACTGAAGCATCTGCAGTCCACTCAGCTCAGAAACAGAATGACTGTCCTGCTTGAACAGGAGGAGATCTGGTGAGGCCTGAAGGTGTGTGACCTCCTAAACAAGAGAGAAGGCATTTATTGAAAGGTAAAATGATAAAATAAAAGCACTTGGCCTCTCCTACAGAGAAGGAGATCTAGAATAATGCCCTGTCCAATAGAACATTCTGTGATGATGGAAATAGTTGGTGTCATCTAGTATTTTAGCTGTGGCTACTGAATAGTTAAGATGTGGTCTGTGAGACCAAGGAACTGGCATTTTAATTCCATTGCATTTTAATGTATTTAAATGGACATTTAAATGGCTACACATGACTAGTGGCTACCATTTTGGATGATGCAGGTTTAGACAGAAGCTGTGTTTTTTGCTCAATAATTTATGGGTAACTTTTGAGAATTTTCTGAACCCAGTATTTCCTTTCATTTAGGGACTAATAACAAGAACATAAAATTACAAGAGATAGATTAATTATTTTAGGGAGAATGAAGAGAAGATAAGAAATAGGCTCAGGGAATAAAATAACCCAGGGAGAAGCTATAATAGCAGCTAGAAATCAGAAAGTAGAAGTACTAACTATCTTTGGGAGAAGAGAGAGGGCGGAAGGAAGGATGGGAATTTGGAAAATCTGTCAGGGATAAATGACAGAGCCCGGGGGCTGCAGGCTGCCCACTGCAAGGGGAGCCCAGCTACTGAGAGATCACACTGCAAATGGAAGAAAGTCAATTCTTTTATTCATTTTATTCAAGTTAATCACTCATTTATTTTAAGTCATATCTTCCCATTTAAATATTTCAATTACCATGAATAAATGCAATGTGTTTCACCTTGCTTAGTATATCAAGGCTGTAATAATTTTTAAAATTATAGGTAGAGTCTAATGCATGCATTTACTAATTAATGATTTGAACACTAAAACATGTGCAAAATGGCACATGTGTGCACACACTGACAATCTTAACTGACATTTTTTGGGTAAATTATGTAGATCCTTCTTTAATTTGTTGACTGAACAAATAAGATCTCAAGGAAACTCTGTCATTTCCCTGGAATGAATGGTGTCCTTTCCTGAGCTTGGCAGTAAGAGGCCCTAACCTGCAGTGTACAACTTAGATATATTTTACACACACACACACACACACACACACACACACACACACACACACGCATACACGGACATGCACACGCACACACACATGTGCTGCTCAGTGTTTTCATAAACCTGGGATAACTTGAATCTTCTGGGGGCTTACTTTCACTCAGAAGAAATATCATGTTTCTTTGGTCCAGATTCAGCCAAATGACTTTTGTCTTCAGAAAAGTATCAACATGTACTCTAAACTATCATAGATCTGTAATTCCAGGACCTGAAAGATACTCTCTTTGGAAAGTAAACGTTAATAAAAATGTAAATAATTCCAATTTGACTCAACATTATTACCAGGGCTCATTGCCTCAGAGAAACCATTACGATATCACAGGGGACTGTGGTAAGAATGTACATCAACTCTACAGGTTAATGAAATGTGTTTGCTTACAAAAAAACACAAAAACCCAAATACCCACAAATAGCTACAGCCACACTCAAGGTAATATACTTTATTACATTTAGGAGTGTAAATTGGGTTTTGAAAAGTCAAAACTTGCTCCACAAGTATTTATTTAAACAGTTCGAAGATTGGCAGTTAACAAGTTTCTGAAGATTAGGGAGGAAAAAAAAGAGCACCCTTCAGGAAAAAAAAACTGACCCTTAGGATAAAATGTTCTTCAGAAAGGCTAGACATGTTAACATCTTCCCTTCCTCTGCTCTCTCAGTTCTCATACTCGAAAATTACGGGAGCCCAGGCACACGTACAGTCACAGACATTTATTTGTCAGGGACATGTATTGGGTCTGTCCTCTCCGCAGATGTGGGAACTGATGGTGGGAGAGATCAAAGAACGACAAGATCAGCTCTTCCTCTCAGACTACTGATGAAGAGAAATAAACATCTTCATAGAATAACACAGCAAGAGCACATAATAGAGTGAAATCTCTAGGTACATAATTAATGAGGGCTCATTGAGTAGAGGAATTAAGAGAACTGGGCCAAGTTAATCAGGCAACTTTCCTATGAAGTGATTTTGCAGACAGACTTGAAAGGTGATTGAGAGTTGAATGGATCTGTGTGAGCAAATACATCTCTCATTGCTTGCCATCCTGCTGGAGGATAGGTGTGATATGGGGCTTGTGTGTATGTCCAATGTTACTTGTATTGCTTAATGGTCTGAAGGAGATGGCATTATACTGCAGATGCTGTTGAAATATCCGCAGTCTAAGGGGGTATGTTCTATTCCACAGGGACAGGGAATACTCTCTGATTCTTCTCTTTGAAAGCCAAGTTCCAAGCCAACTACAGATCTGATGATGGTTCAGATCCTTCTCAAGAAGAGGCAGCCAAGAGCAGGAAAATTTGCTGGGCAATTGGAAACAAGAGTTGCTTAAGAGAAACCTTGGAGACACCAGAAAAGGAAGAAAGGCCATCAGGGGAGCACCCCTCTGTAAACCCTAAAGGAGAGGAAGTGATTGGAAGCCAGGTGTTCCCTACAAGGTGGGATGGAAGGACATTGCCCACACCTGCATCCACTCAGAAAATATGGTCACTGCTAAGGAGCAAGGATGTGGTGGGAAAGCTGGGTGCTGGGAAAAGCCCTGTGTTCAAGTAAATATGATGGGGTGTAGCAAGTACTGTAACAGAGAGGACTGAGAACACGATGGGGACCCAGTGGCATAATCTGCCCAGGAGACATATGAAGATGTCACAGACTTGGTGAGTGACATTTGACTTTCGAATTGGGTCTTGAAGACTGAGTAGTCGTTTTGTAGGTAGAGAAAGCAGGCTGGGCGTTTCAGATGGTGGGACAAGCTAATAAGAAAATATAGAAGCACAAAATGGGGGAGGTGCCCCAAAAGGTTGAATCTGCACCTTGGAAGGAGTGTCCCTGCCTTCTGAGTGGGGGAGAGAGACGGAAGAATATCTGGCTCCCAGACTTGTTAAAGCCAAGCAATAGAACGAATACAGCATCTAATTTGTGGACAACCCCATGGGTAGGAGGACATGTTGGATGCACCATCAATGAGTCATCAGCAAAATCCAGACTGTTCAAGCTATTGATCCATCTTCCCAGGAAAAGAAAAGGGCCAAGGGGTTATTTTCAGGATTAATGAGACATAAAACACATTTTTTAAAAAGGCAAGACTAACCTGTAGTGTTTACCACTTTGGTAAAAAACTATAAAGGAACTTAAGAAAGACTTTTATACAAATCAGAATGAGAGGAAGGAAAGGGCTCCTGGAGTTGCTGGCAATATCATTATTGACCTGAATGATAGTTATAGGGGTGTTTGCCTTAATCATTCACTAAGCTATAAATTTATTTTATGATGTTTTCTGCATTTCTGTATAAAAAGTTTTTAAAATAGGGTATCAACTGACGCTTTTCTCAGAGTGAACTGACTTTCATGCAGAGATAGGTATTACATAATGAATATATCTTGCTGGAGCCAAACTGAGCACCATGTGTTTTTTTTTTTTTAGAATATAATTTACTGTGGTGGCATTGGTTCACCAAACCATACAGGTTTCAACACAGCATCATCTGCACAAGTGCTTTGTCCACCCATCACGCCAAGCAAAGTCTCTTCCCATCCCATTTCTGGCCCCCCCTTCCCACTCCCCACTTTGCCCGCCTCCACCTACCCTCATCCCTTTCCCTCTGGCTATCACCACACTGTTGTCTGTGTCTATAGTGTTGTATATATGGGTGTTTTGCTTAATCCCTTAATCCTTTCATCCAGCCCCCAAATCCTCTTTTCCTTTGACAACTGTCAATCTATTTCATATATCTATGCCTCTGTTTCTTTTTTGTTCATCAGTTTATTTTGTTCATTGGCTTCTACATATAAGTGAGGTTATATGGTATTTGTCTTTTCTCTGACTGGCTTATTTCACTTGGCATAATAATCTCCAAATCTATCTATGTTGTCACAAAAGTTCATTTATTTACTAGGGGCCCGGTGCACGAAATTTGTTTACTGGGGGTAGGTGGTCCCTTAACCCAACCTGCTCCCTCTCACATACTGGGAGCCCTTAGGGGATGTCCAACTGATGGCTCACCCCCCAGCCATTGCCCTGCTCAGCTCAGCCCCAACTATCTGCGATTACCTGGCCCCAGGGGCTGGGCATTCACTGCCGCTTCCCCTCACAGCATGAGGGGGCTGGGCACTCGCTGCCACTGCCGTTTCATCTCCACCCCCAGGGGCCTGGTGCTCATGGCACTTGGTCCTGACCCGCTCCTGATTGGCTGATAGGATAGCCAATCAGGAAGAAAGGTACGGTAAAGTTGCATGTTTCTCTTTTATTATATAGGAATTATTTTTAGTAGCCAGGTAGTATTCCACTGAGTAAATGTACCACAGCTTTTTTACCCACTCACCTACAAATGGGCATTTGGGCTATTTCCAGATCTTGGCCATTGTAAACAATGCTGCCAGGACCATCTTAACTGAGCAGAGTGACAGTGACAGGAAAGATCAAACACATAAGGCAGAGACCAGCTCTGCCTCTTCCTGGCTGCTTGGTGCTCCAGAGCTGAGGGTATAGTGTGCTCTACCTATTGAACCATTCAGCTTCCTCACTTGCCTTTTCAAAAGCAGGAAATTGTATTAAAAAACAAATGTATAACAAACAATATCTTTGATCCCAGGTTCCTGTGTCCAGAAAGCCTCAGGTCTTGACATCCTTCTTTGGTCGTGTAAGTTAATTTTAGGTAACTGAGCTTAAAGTATATATTCATTAACTCTTCAGTTTGTCTAAGATGAGGATCAAGGGTCTAGGGCAGAAAAAAGCAGGTGCATGAAAATCCCATGTCTTTCTCACTAACCATCATCTCGGTATTGAGTTGCAGATCACATCTCCCAGTTCCTCAGATAGTCATATGTTTGTTCTGTAGTAAGGAGTTAAGTACCTCAAACTGTGGATTACAGCGCTGAAGATACATGAGTACAGTCAGATATCAAGCAGAAATAATAACAAAGCAATAAGTAATGTGTTTAAATAAATGTGTTCCCAATTCCCTTTGTCTTCTTCAAACATCTAATATAGGTGTCTCTGTCCTTATTAGCCAAGCACTTTGCTCCTCTCTTGTCCCCTCCAATGGCAATGATGGAAGGAGCAGCATGTCTTGAAGAGTGCTTTCCCATAAAAACGCTGTCAGACTCTCTTAAATATAAACAAGTAAAAGTAACTAAGGACTGTTTATGTACTTGTATGCTTTTGATACTGATCTCTGTAGAAATTCTGGTGCACTCATTTTAATGAATAAAGTGTGGGCCTTGCTTTCGTCCTTGTATGTGTATTCACTCCTCACACAGAGGCAGGAGGATATGGTGTGAATAACAAATCTAGGATCAGATGCTTCCAGTCAACAGAGCCTTTACAAAGAACATTATTCAATGTCATTGGCAAGGTCAATTTGAAATTGTAATGCCACTTGGTAAAGGAAGACCAGCAAAGAGACTTCCAACTTTGAAGGGGACTAGCCACCAAGAGTTAACCAGCATGTGTTAACTATTTTCATAAAAGAAGGCTCACTTTGAATGGTGGTTCTCATACTGAAATTGTGGGAGAATAAAATCTCAGCTTTCTAGTACCCTTTTGAAATGAACAGGTCATTCCAAATAGCCAGACATTCTGGATTGCCAGAAATTCATCTAATTCAACACAAAATATTTTTAAAACAATGTTGAATGAAAAACTCTTTGGAAAATGTTTTACACACTCTCCTGAATGGCCAATAGAAAGGTTCCAGACTTTGGAGGTCAAGAGAGCGAGAATACCCACAGCCCTATTTGCTAGTTGAGTGTCCTTTCTTATTATCTTTATTGAGCCTCCATTTCTTAATCTGTAAATTGAACGTAATTGCAGTATATAGTAAGTCTTGGTTAATTGTAACAAACAGTAAGTACTCTTCATTGTTGGGTTTTCTAAGGCCATCAGCCTGTTCCCATCTTCCATATGTTAGACATGGTCTGGGGAAATACCAATTCCTGGAAGGATCATAGAAAGGATAGGATACACTTGACTCAGTTGGAGGGTCCATGGTTTGAGAAGTTCTAGAGGGAATCCGGGGGGTGGGGAGTTGGGTAGGACTGGCTCTGAGGCCTGAGTAGGCAGCACTATGTGATGTGATTGAGAAGGTTCTCCTGGCTCCACTCTTTCCCATCTACGTACCGTAATCAGGATGGCTCCTTTGAGGTCAGACATTAATTCCTTAGAAATTCCCTCTTAAACAGCATCTTGGAAGATGTGGCAGATACCCATATGGATTCCCCTTTGAGGAAAGTCTCCCTGCCTGGCTTCAAGTAGTGTTGCAGACTCCAGTTCTGTCCTCGGGGTCAGCTGCAGCTTTGGAGCCAACATCAGAATCTTCCTGGGTCCAAAGCCTGAGCAAGTAGATGGTTGTTGAGGGCTGTTTGAGGTGGCTCCCAGCCAATGACTGAGGAAGATGATGGAGCCAGGGTCTAGGGATTTCTGCCCAAGATTATTCTGCCCAAGGTTGTAGTTCTTTAACAGCAGCTTCCTGTTGGGATGGCAGAGAGCTTGTCATGTCTGCAGCACAGTCTGAGAGTTCTCTTTGCCTAATCCTGTTTCTCTCCTTTCTCTTTCATAGATGTTACGCTCTAGTAAGCCTTTTGTACTCCTCTTTCTCAGAATCTGTCTCCTTCCAGGTACAGAAGAAAGTCACACATCATCTGGGGAAGGGAGGGACTAACAGAGCATAGACGAGTGAGTCAATGACCAAGTGTTATGATATGAATGTTTGTGTCTCCCCCAAATTCATATATTGAAATTCTCACCCTCCATGTGATGGTATTAGGAGGTGAGGGCTGTGGGATCTCTGCCCTTATGAGTGACATTAATGCCCTATAAAAGAGGCCCAAGAGAGCTCTCTTGTCCCTTCACTATGTGAGGATACCACCAGAAGTTGGTAGTCTGCAACTGGGAAGAGGGCCTTCAGCCTCTGGAAATGGTCTGTCAATCACGTAGTCCTGCCTTTCCCATCATGGGGGTGGGGATAGGAAGGCGGTTGTAGTACTCAGGCTGGCCAATCAGATTTCTCAGAAGCACTGGGTTTAGTGAATTCTCTGGGAAAGCATGTAACTCAAGGTGTGTGTGTGAAGAGGGGGGTATAGAGGGGAGTATATTCAGGGATTACTATGGATGCTGGGGGAGAGGGTTATCTTTTTTCTTACTGGGATTGGAAGCCAAAGGGTGGTGTAAACCCAAAGCCTCTGAGGGCATCTTTGCTACAATTTAGAGAGAGCCTGTCTGAGAATGAAGCCACTGTGATGATAATTTGAGGACACTTTAGATTCATAGGAAAACTAAATTCTTATGCATCTGAAATGTGTAAGGGAGGTGTAAGGACAAGTCTTTTTTTGTTTCCTTGAGCTGTTTTGACTTGGGTCCCTGCTATTTACTATCTATGTGTAATTTAACTCATACAACACCCAAATTTATCCTGGTGCTAAAATTGATATTGCATCTGAAAAGTGTTCAGCTGCTAATAAAAAACTAATGTGATTCTTCTGAAAAAATTAAACATCTTGTTTTTAATAGGGATGGCCTAATACTGCTTACTCAACATTTCTTAACAAGAAACCAATTATATTCTTGTATATGAATAATAACAACCTTTCTTAGATTTGTCAAGTTCTATAATATCTTATTCTGACATAGAGTCAAGATAGCCTGTCTGGGAAATATCTAAATTTTATAAAGAGTTGATCATTAAAGGAAAATAACTAAAATATGACCATTGGGTAGCAACACTGAACTGGGTTTCTCAGGGTCTGAAAAAAATGGTAAGTGAGCATGTTTTAGATCATAACCATCTGTCTAAAATGATGTTCTTCTTTCTGTCAGGGTAAAAGAATGTCACCCATTGAAATTGCTCATTAAAGATAGGTCTGAGCATACATTTGAAAAAGCATCCCAGGAATTAGTTCAACTATGAAATAATTTGTTAGTGCAATCCTGCTGAGACTAAGATGTTTATGAATGTCCAGAAAGGGGTTTTAATGGCTTGCTTAAAAGAAAACCAACAACTTAAGCACAATTACTGTAGTCCACAGATACTATCTCTATATTCTTGGAAACAGAGAGGTGCAGGGACAAGTCTTCATGATTTGATACAGAATATTAAAAAAGGAAGATTGTTGAGTAGTAATCCGGACCTATTCTTAGGGTAAAAATACTGCCTCAGCCTGAAATCCCAGACTCGAATAACTGGCTTACCACATCTCTCCAGGCTTCTTAGGCTCCAATGAGCTGCTGCTTCATTTTTCATTGGCTTGATAAGACAGCTGCATTAGCTGGTGGTTAAGGTGGTTCCACTCTCCCAAAGTGTGGCTTCTTCCTCCCTGGTTCTAAGTTAATGTGTCTAAAAGGATCCTTGGAAGGGCCTTCTAGCCCTTCTTGTTGAAAGATTGTGATTTCTATTGTAAACAGCTCCTCCCTCCCTCCAATCTTGCCACTAAGGAAGTACGTGAGAGACACATTCAGCCCTTGAGCTTACCTGTAAAGTCCCATTACCTGATTGCTAACTTCCTTAAGCTCTCTATTCCACTGTCTTCCACTCTCCATCACAGCATTCAACAGCTCAGTTAACATATAACAAGTAATTAATGTACATTTACATGTACCTGATGCTGTTTTAGATACTGAGGATATAATGGTGATAAAATAGGCAATTTCCTATTTTTTTTTTTTTAGCGTTCATAGAGTCTGGATAACTTAAAAGCAAATATAGATGACAGGGAAGTCCCCTCAACTAATTGCGCCTCCCTATTCCATAAATAAACAACTCTATAGTTACATGCATCCTTCCCCACCTCTTAGTGGGGAAGCTGTCCCTCTACCTGTTTAAGGCTAATTTGCTACCGTAGATATTTCTTATTGTTTCCTGACTCCTCATGGAATTTTCTACCTTAATCAATTTCTCACTCATAAATCTTTGCCTTTTCTACTTTACTACCTAGCTTCCCTTTGCATATAAATGTAATATAATTACAAGCAAAGGCCTCATACAGTTCCGTTTTTGGGTGGTGGTAGACTATAAACACAGGTAAGGCAATACAGATGGTGATTGCAATGATAGCAAATACACCAGTACTAACCACTGTACATGATATTTGTGCTTGTGCATTATTAATCAGTTTCATAGCACCCTATGAAACGATAGATGATTTTATTTCACAGTTCTGGAGAGTAGGAAGCCCAAGATTGAGATACTACTTTTTACTGGTTTTGAAAGTTAAACATTTTATTTTTATTTATTAATTTTTAAATTTTAGACACGTACACCTGTCTTATCAAAATCTAAATTGTTGTTGCCTCATATTATAGTCTCATTTTATTTTTATGACTGTCAACATCAGTTATTGTTATTAAAGCATATTTAATTTATCCATAGGAAATGGGTTTCTTTGCTCAGCAGTGCACTCAACTCCTTTATTTGGGTTGAATTTCCTTCTTTCTGAAGTATGCCTTCTGCTAGATGTGAGGTATATGAGTTGAATCTTCTTTCAGTATTTGTTTCAAAATGTCCTTATTTTGGCCTCACTCTTTAATTGATTGTATTATATATTTTTTGCATTCTACTTGTTGCCAAATACTATCAGCTATTCCTTTATAGATACTCTGTTGTCTCTGGTTTATAAAATTTTTCTCTTGATTCTGAAGTTTCATTAAAATGTGACTCAGTGTTCTGTGTTTATAATTATCTTGCTTGAGATTCATTATGCTTCTTCAACCTAAGGATTAAACATTTAAAAATTCAGAAAAATTATCTTCTCTTTTCTCAGATATTGACTTCTATTATCTCTGGACCAAGGGTCAGTAAATGATGGCCAGTGTCTGGTTTTGCAAATAAAGTATTATTGAACACAGCCATGTCCATTTCTTTATCTATCTGTCTATGGCTGCTTCTGCACTACTTATGCTTCTGCACTACAACTGCAGAGTTGAGTCCTTGTGAAAGATTATATGTCCCACAAAAACTAATAGATTTACTGTTTGTTTTTTAACAGGTAAAACTTTCCAATCTCTGTCCTAGACTTTTATTCTGGAGCTTCTATTAACCATGAGTGGATTTTCATTCTATCCCTTGTGTCTATTAATCTCTAGTTCTAGCTTTCTATACTTTTATTTCTCTGTGATGCATTCTTGGTATTTTTTTTAAAGTTCAGCATTTTTCTGTTATGTTTTGTTTAGCATTTTCATACAGATTTATCAGAAATGGGGGTTAACTCAGTTTGTCATGTTTTCAGAACCTGAGGTCTGATCTGTCTATTTCTTTCATACAACATCCTAACCAAAACACTTATCATAGCTATTAATACGTGATCTGATCATCTGTTAGTTGGAGTTATCCTGATAAACAAAACCAATAAGATATTTATGTTTATTTTAAGGAATTGGCTCACACAATTATAGAGATAAGTCCAAAATCTGCAGGTTGGAGTCTGGATACCCAGGAAAGAGCTAATGTTGCAGTTCAAGTCCAAAGTCAACCTGCTACAGAATTTCCTCTTGCTCAAGGGACATCAGTATTTTGTTGTATTCAGGCCTTTAACTAGTATGATAAGGCCCACCCATATTATGGTGGGCAATTTGCTTTCCTCAAAGTTCACTAATTTAAATGTATATCTCATCCAAAAACACCTCCTCACAGAAGCATCCAGAATAATGTTTGACCAGATATCTGGACACTGTAGTACAATCAGTTGCCATATAAACTTAAACCATTATAAATTCACTCCCTGTCAACTTGATACCTATATTCACCTTCTTAAATAATGCTTAATTTCCAAATAAAGATAAAAAGGTCATACTTATGCTTAACATGATACAACTATCCTATGGACAACCAAAATGCACTAATGCTTTCTATAGAAAAAGATGTAGTCCTTGGTAATGTTTTTTTTTCTTGATATCCTATAACGGAAATATTATTATGTAAATTTAATAATACTTAAAAACAATATAATATGGTATGATATAATGTCAATACATCTTATGCTGCGTTATTAGGGAATAAGTGAAAGAAGAAAACAAGACATTTGCTGTATACACGCAAACATATTCATAAAAAATAAGGAAGAAATACTCATGACAATTACATTGCTTGTTTTTATAACTGGTCATGTGGTTATAGCTAGTATTTATAACTATTGTCTTCCACTGTCTATTCCATATTCCTTTCTCTCTCAGCAAGCACCTCATATGGTCATGGTTCTTTCTTTGCCTTAAGGGTTTGCCTAAACTTCTTTCCTGAGGATCTGGGCCACTAGTAGTCCTTCTTGAAATGGATTATATTAGTTTGCATTGACTTTAATCATAGGACCTACTAATACTAAGGGATGTCCTAAGGGATTTCCTGTATTCCAGACACTCTTCCTTACCTTCGTGTGGCCTAGCAGTCCAATTTCTCCTTGGTGGTTAGGATCAATTACCCGAGTCAACAAGGTAATTCCTTTCTGCCTATTGATTTATTTTTTATAAAAATATATTTTATTGATTTTTTTACAGAGAGAAAGGGAAAGGGATAGAGAGCTAGAAACATCAATGAGAGAGAAACACTGATCAGCTGCCTCTTGCACACCTTCTAGTGGGGATGTGCCCGCAACCAAGATACATGCCCTTGACAGGAATCGAACCTGGGACCTTTCAGTCCACAGGCTGACGCTCTATCCACTGAGCAAAACCAGTTAGGGCTTTGCCTATTGATTTAGAGGCATAAGAAGCCCAGAGTGAGTAGGTGGCAGTCCTAACTCCTCCTTCAATGAAATCATTGTTGTGTCTCCTGGTAGAAGTATTCCTCATTTTGGAACTAAGACATCTAGGCTACCAGAGGATAAGGTCTCAGGGACAGGAAACACACATTTTGCTAGTCAATCACTTAGGGTAATAGTGAGTAGTGCCGATCCCATTTTCACCCCTTGATTCTTAGTCCTCTGAGTCCTGGCTGGAGGAGGAAAGGGGCTATATATTGGATACTGAGTCAGAGCATATACCATCTCCTGGAGACCTCTGCCCAGCCCCACTAGACATTGCCAACTAGTTGGTGCTGCAACTGAGTCTTCAAAAGACCATTCCATTGTCCTATCAAGCCAGTTGTTTCAGGAAGGTGAGGAACATGGTAAGACCAGTAAATTCCATGAGTATGGGCCCAGTGCCACACTTCATTTGCTGTGAAGTGATTTCTTTGAGCAATAGCAAGTATGTGTAGACATGTGGATAAGGCATTCTGTAAGGGCCCAGATGATAATTTTGGCAAAAAGTGGGGTGGGGGGAGGGGACGACTGCATGCAGGGAAGGAAAATCTGTACCCAGAGTGTTTTTATTTTTTTCTGGCACACAAAGTACTAGATCAGTTCTCTTTTCTAAAGTGTTATATAATCATAAACATAGCTAATTAACTTGTTGCAGTTACCAGAAATAAACTGAAACTGTAGAAAGCCCATGAAAGAATTAACAAAATTTAAAACCAGGAAAAATGTCATAAATAACACCATTGAGTCCACAAGAGTATTGAGGCATTCATATTCCAGAAATCAACCAGAGTACAGAAATGATTGAGTTAAACATCTAAAATATATACTCATTTCACCTTGTATTAAACACAAATGACCCATGTTTTAAACTAAAACACACACTGCTTTTAGTAAAAAAAAAAAGTGAAGTGATTTAAAGCAGCTAATTAAAATCCAATTGAGTAATTACAGTGAGTATCAGGATCGTAAGATCACTAACAAAGTAGAAGCTTGCCTCTGAAACTTCCATATGATCTTATGGACTAGAGATTGATTGGTCGGGCTTTACGGATATCAGGTAGCTGAATCTGCTAAACTCCATTAAGTCCTCAAATTTCAGTGTCCTAGATTTTTCTGAGAAGAACTAGAGCAAAAAAGAAAAAAGCTATGGTAAGGCAAATATGCCATGACCTGTGGTAAGAATTGGCCTGAAGTTTTAGGCATAAAAACTTAGTGTTGGTTCTATATATATAGATACCATCTAGGTCAAGTACTTGCTGAATGCTACATGCTAGTGCTTTGCTGGCTACTCTGGGGGAGGGCAAAAGAGGGATTGAATACTGTGAGAGGCTTCAACCTAGTTGAAAAGACTTAAGACATGTGACAATTAAAGCCCAGGGAAGTGTGCATCACAGGGCTAAATCATGACCACCAACTACTAGGGAATGAGTGCCTTCTATGTGACAGAGCACTGATTAGCTGAGAGGCAGCCAATACTGGGGAACTGTGAGATGCTGATCAACAGGGTTCCCCACCCTTTAGTTGTTATTGACACCAGGGATGAACTCACATCCAGAAATATTATGTATATTTGTTTCTCATCTATAAAGATAAAGACTTTATAATTTAAAGCACCGAGTTGTTTGTGTCGCCTGGAGTAAAAACTCCCATAGAACCCTGGCAATCCTTCCCTGCTTCAGTTATAAATTACATGCCTCAGGGGGCTCCTTTTCTTTCTCTAGCTATAAATACATGCCTTAAAGGCCCGGATCCGGCAGCCCAGAACAGGTGACACAAAATGTGAGAGGACAGCGTGGCAGACAGCTCTGTCTCTCCCTGCCCTGGGAGCAGCATGCATTTTGGTGCATCCTCCTTGCTAGGCTCTTCTCCCTAAATCTGGCCCCCAGACAACCTGTGCATAGACCTTTTATGGACTAGAGATTGACTGGCCGGGCTTTACGCACATCAGGTAGCTGAATCTGCCAAACTCCATTAAGTCCTCTGCCCAGCCCCACTAGACATTGCCATCTAGTTGGTGCTGCAACTGAGTCTTCAAAAGACCATTCCATTGTCCTATCAAGCCAGTTGTTTCAGGAAGGTGAGGATCCTTTTAGCTGTGCTGGATCCTTTCTGTCTTCCCTGGTCTCTGGAGGATATTTACTAAGCTGCTGAGGTTGACCCCCTGCTTCCAGTTCTGTCTACTTCCCTTGATGGCCTTCATGGTTTCTCTGACCTGAGATACCAAGAGATCGTTCCTGTTGGTGGGACTTTGAGTCCTAAACACCACAGACCTCTGAATCCATTCTGCTCTAGGTCACTTCTGACATAGGAAGTGACATAGGAAGATAATTCTTTAAGAGATTGCCCTTCGGGGCACAGTGCTGGCATTCTGCCCTGCCCAGCCTTTAAATGAGGCTATTCCTTAGGGTTTTGTCCTCAGCACACTTCTCTTTCCACCACCACATACTCTCCCTGGACAATCTTATTCACCGCTATAGCTTCCCACCTTTATCTCCTCTCTGTGTAGATGGGAAAGAGGCTTCAGAGTATGTGCTGGTCTAGGAAGTCTGTGTAAGCCTTGAACAGCAGTGTCAATGATCGAAGAGATAATGTGTAGCTCTCAGAATTGTTGGAAACAAGACTCAGAGAATGTGCTGGAAGAAGGAGAGGCCAAAGCTAAACTCAGCCACAGTCCAGAGAGGTCCCCACTGCACTGTCAGTGTTGTTCTTTGGAAAATAGGTGTTGTGGCTACCTTCAGAATGGATTCTCCACTGTCCTTGCTTCTTTGAGACACTCATTCCTAATTTAAAGTCTTAGAAGGGTGCATTTGATTGGTCAACCCTAGATCATGCATACATATCCATGTTATAAGGGGGGGGGGCCTAGGAAAGTAAACATTTAGTCTTTTAAGATTTTGCACTGGGAAGTGGGCTATCCCCTTACCAAGAATCCTTCAGTATGAAATTTCCCATCTACACAAAGCAGGAAACATGAACAGTGGAAATGAATCAGGGAAAAAGGGAGAGAGTCAACTGAAAGGAAAAGATGAGAGGTCAAGTCCATCAAATTTCCTATCACTTCAGCCTTCTCTTTTAGACCTTGACTATGGCGTGATGCTTATTTTTACTGTTGAGATAGAGGTGTGGTAATAGCTTCTTAGATGGTATCCAGTGGGCCATACCTTCTAGAATATATCCATTGAACTTGGGATGGACTGGGCCTCGCTTTAACTATAGAATTTGGCAGAAATGACTTTGTGCTAATCATGGGACTACGTCTTGGGAGGACTTGGCAGCTTCCACTTCTGTGCTTTAGGGAATCCTGAGCTGCCATATTAGACATGTGGATACTCTGTTGGAGAGACCACAGGGCAAGGGAGAAGCCTCTGACACTAGAGAGACAGAAGGCACCCAACTGTCCCAGTGTTTCAGCTGCACTGATTTTCTAGCTGTCTCCATAAAGGCACCCATCACAGGTGAGAGCTAACCTGAATGTCCCAGTCCCATCAGTCTCAGAGGACCGTGGCCCAGCTGATGTCAAGTAGAGCAGAACTGCCCAGAGGAGCCCAGTGAGGGACCCAACATGGTTGTTGTTTAAAGTCACTGTTTGGACATGGTTTCTTACATAGCGATAGAGAACTGAAACAGGGGTCATTGATTGTGTGTGTGGTCTTGTTCAATTATTCATTTGACTGAATTCCACTTCCAGGCATTTACTATGTTTTCCTGTGAGTTAATATTGGCCATTGAATGCAGAACCCTTCTAGTTCACAACCAAAACAAGGCTTTGATTTTTTTTTAAAAGATGGGCTCATTTGCTGGCCCTTATCAATATTTGAAGCACATACATAAAACCATAAGCTTCAGGCTATGCATTGAACTGGTTAGAGTCCTCCTGGTCTTTCCTCCATCAGACTCAGCATAGCATAATTACCTTGGCCCATGAAAATACTTGTTAAAGACCCTGAAGTAGAATGATCTGAAATTCCTTTGGCAAGAAATACAGACAATGATAGGTAAGAGAAATGAAGTTTTAATTTGAAGAAATTTTATGAAATAAGGAAATAATAAAACCCCACAAAATCAAACAATGTCCCTCATCTTTACAGATACTGTCATTTGACTCACTGGCAGAAGGGAATAAACCCTGTGTTATGTTGACATAGTATCCCCCCTTACATAGAATCTAGTTGTTGAGAAGCAGCTGTCTGGCCGGGGACTCTATTTCCCAACACCCTCTGCATCTAGATGTGGCCATGTGAGTAGTTGTCAGCAATGGACTGTCAGTAGAAGTGATGTGTGATGAGCCAAGGGTTTTCAGAGGTCATTCTACCTCTTCATGCTCTCCTTCCCCTTGTGCTAGCTGGATAGAAATGATTCCCAGGCCCTGGGATAGCAGAACTCCCAAATGGAAGAAACCTTAATGTCTGAGTCACACCAAAGAGAGTCATGTGACAACTAGGAACACCCACTGTGAAAAGTGACATAAAAGAAATAAATTTCTATTGTGTTTGAGCTTTTAAAAACTTGAGGTTTATTTGTTACAGGAGTTAGCATTACTCCAATAAATACAGTTGTTTATTCATTTGAAAATTCAGTTATTTATTTTTTACTGACGAGATCACTAGTTTTGAAATTGTGGAGGCGTCAATTCATTTTTCTTAGTTTTTGTCACATATGGAAAAAACAGGGCTAACTCTATTATGTCATAAAATTGTTGTTATACTAAATGAGATATTATAGCATCTCCTGTATTGAACATTACCATGTGCCAGACCCTGTGCTAAACTCTTTACATACCTTAACCCATTGAATCATCTCAATAGCCCTGTGAAGAAAGCTCTGTTAATATTTCTGTCTCAAAGGCATGAAAATGGCAGCTTAATGAGGCTAGGTACCCATCTGATGTTACACAACTGGTAATGGCAGGTCAGGATTTCAACCAGGGCCGCCTAACTTCAGAGGCCACGTGCCTAAGTACTCAGCTGCTCTGATTAGAACCAGCACAAAGCCTGCCACACAATAAATGCACAATAAACACCAATTTTATTTTTCTTCCACTGTAAGGAAAGAAGCAATATAAAACATAAGTATAAATGTATGCTAAGTGCACAACACACACACACACACACACACAGCCTCACCTTTATTCATACTCCTATTCAGCTTGGTGTCTTAAAAGTAGAAGTAAACTAGACTTTATTCGTGTTCACTGTTACACTACAGAACAGGTCTTCTCAGCTGGGAATGTTAGTATTTTGTGCTTGCAGCCCAACAGCAGCCACATGATCCAAAGGAGCAGTAGAAACACCGAAGAAATGAATCACAAAGTGATTAAAGCATTTTGGAGTTGCTTGTGCAACATTCATGTTATTGACCTGCTGGGTGAAAATTGACAGAAAACACACCTCAGGATGGACTTACTACAGAAAGGGCTGGAATGTGGGTCTCTAAAGTCTTTCTCATTTCATTTAATGTACCACATAGTTCTTGAAACAAACTAGGTTAACAATTCAGTCGCAGGCCTATCTTGGAAATAGACTGACCTTTATATATGCAGCATTTTATACACCTGAAGTACTTTAAAAAAAAACCACACAACCTTATAAACCATAATAGGACTGCTAGTGCTTCCTCTAAACTTTAGAGTCTAAAATCATAGCAGCGATTATTAGATTGTCTACAGAACCAAGCTCAGAGTGCAAATTTTGCAGAAGATGCAGCGATGTGCCTCATTCTAATTGCTACCCCAAGAGCAATCTGTCTTCTGGACTACGGAGCTGCTGAACCACTTTCTTCTTTTGCCTGAAGTTTCATCAAGGCAATATGCTTAATCAATGTTTGCTGATGTTTATGGTCTAATGCTTCCTGACAGCAGGTGCAAAAAAAAAGAGTAAATTCCCATCTGCATCAACATCTTTCTTAACCCCCCAGCATGCTGTTTTGCTGTAATTTTAGTAGACAGGCGATTTTTCATGGCACCTTCATGAGTGGCATCGCCCTGTAGCTGGCTCCCTTTCCCTACCTGCTGTTCTCAGAAGCTGTGCTTTTGTTGGCACCACCGCAGGCAGCTCCTCTCAGGCTGTCTGCTTGGCTTGTGCATGAACTCTCCTCAGTGTTCAGTTTCTACACTCTAGTCCAGGAAATGGACTCTGTTCCTCAGTAATGTAGAAGTTGTTAATCCATCAGTTAGGCCAAGCCTGACATGGGCTATGGGGTTGCACCTTTTGGATATCAGCAGCGATTCTCAAATAGCTTCATTGACCCAAAGGATCTATTTCCAACTGTCTGCAATGGACGGGAATTTAACCGGGGGAAGTCAATTACCCTTAATGATAGTCACTTGGCTAATTACCCATCCAGGCCCTGGAAATGTGCATCTCACTACAGCTTTCTCTTCATTATTTGTTTACTGATGCAAAAGACATGGCTCACCTTTCTGCTCCCCATTAGGAAAGGGTAGTTTGTAAACTGAAGACAGCAGTCAAGGCTCCAGGCGGGCTTTTCTTTTCACTGTGGCTTTTTGACTTCAGCTCATCTTAGATTCCTTCAGGCAAAGGGAACAGTTTATCATCCCTTTCTGCTGAGGAGGGAAGAAAAGGAGGAGGGCCTGGCTTCCTGGAGAAACTCCTGTTGACCCCTGTGGGTCATCAGCATTTCCATGTAAACTCTTGATTGACCCGCTCTTGTGCAGTGTTGTGCTAAAATCAGGTGAGCTCCAAAGCAGATCTTAAATGTTAAAAATTATACAAAGTTAAGTTCGCCAAACGTAGGGCAATAATATTTATGGTTCCGATCCCTTTAAAAGGACTGCCTGCACTTGGGGTGGGGCGGCCGTGGGTGTGGGTGTTAGATCTCCGCTCTGTGTCCCCTTGACCAGATTTCAATAAATCCTTGCTTGCTTATTACCAACTTAACCACCTCCGTGGTCATTTAACTGTTCGTGGAAGTTGCCCCACAACAATTTAATTCTGTAGAACTAAAGTTTTGCACCACACCTGGACAGCAGGCTTCTTTGAATGTCAGGCAGTCCAAATAAAGGCCGCGGAACTAAACCACCACATTCAAGACTTTTATTTTGCTTGCTCTTAAGATGAGGAAAATAAACAACTGCCCTCATCAGAAGCCTTTAAAGACATTGTGAGGATATAATACACATTTAAGAGTGTAACTGAGTGGTGAATACACCATGATTTTATTGATGCGCTTACCTCCTACCACCCATTATTTCTAAAACACTACATGAAAATCTTGCTGAATCAGCTTAAAAATAAGAGACAAATAAAAGAAAATGGGATGGGGGTGGGACTCAAGCCCCTGGGGCGGGGGGGGGGGGGGTTTGAGAGGGAGTTCAAAGGCCAGACATAAAACGACAAGCTAGAGAGAATGAAACAAAGCCCGTGAGAGAAATCTCAAAACAAGATGCATCAGAACCAATAGAAATTCAAGATCAATTGTGTCAGCAGATCAAAGACCAGACCTAGCCTGGTGAAGGGCATTAACCATCATCAGGGGAGATGCATCCTACTTCCCAGAGTGAAACAGACACTTTGCTTCCTTAAGGTGATCAGGCTGGCTTTTGAGGAGATAACAAAACTGAGCAAAGCAGACACACTTACCCACAGAGGAGGGTTAGAAATGGCGGGAAAGGTATGCTAGCTGTGTAAAAGGTGTTAGATACTAGAGATCTTGGAGGCTAGGGTTTGCTGTCCCATTAGAGGAGCTGTAATGCCCAACAGGATCTACCTCCCATTGGCAAGTACTGTGCAGGAAGATTTCCTCTGACTGTGCTTCACTGAATAACCCTGGCTGCTTATCTGGCAGATAAGCAAGAAACCTGTTCCTCCATTTTAATCTAGCAGACTTAAATAAATGTACTGTTGGCAGAGAATCAAGACCGTGGAGTAATGGTAACAGTCATGGTAGAAAGACTTGGCAAAAGCAACTGCACAGATTTGTCCAGACTCTATTTAGAGACCTGCAGGAGATGAGGGTGATAGACTGCCAGTACTTTGCCTCACTGCCCTGAGTCTATATTCATCTCAGTACTGGAACATTAAAACAATGCTCGAAATGAACACTACTGTTCATGCAGTATGGGTGTTATGCATACCTGGCAAAGTCAAAAGCTTACCCAAGTCTGACTATAAAATGGAAGTCAGTTCTCTCTTACCTCGATGAGACAAGGGCCCATATTCCTGATGGCCCATGGTCAACAATAAAATAATCCTTGATTCCTAAGGAACAGAATGGTGTAAACAGAGCTAAAACATCATGAACAACAAGTGGGATTAAGCAGGTGATTCAAAACACAACTGAACTGTCATATAGTGGTTATCAACAAGGAGAATAGAGGACAAGCAGACAGTTTATCTGTTAATCGAGTATTTTTGTAAGCTCTGTAATGATTATTACTGGAAAGTAAGTGGTCACCGGGGTAAAAGAGAAAACTGAGTTACAGAGGGGTCAGAGCAGCCAATCTGCTCTACAGAATGAGTAGGTGTGTCTTGGCTGATGATCTGATTTATGACCTAATTGTAACATAGTGCCACACTCCTGCTGAGTACATACAGTATTAGGATTTTTTTTTTTACAGAGATAGTTTCAATAAGTCCACAAATAGATTTATGTGGAAAATTATCTCCATGAGACTGAGCTAGTCCTTTCCCAAACCCTCCAAATATTTATCCTATCTAATAAAAGAGTAATATGCAAATTGACCATACCTCTGATCAAGCCATGCCCACAGCCATGCCCATCAGCCAATCAGAAGCAAATTATGCAAATAAATCCCAACCAAGATGGCTGTGGCCACTGAGAACAGGAGGGAGGCTTGGGTTTCCCAGCAATGGAGGAAGCCAAGATTTCTGCCTGCCCTTGCCAACCTAGGTCTCCACTCAATGCTACAAAGTTTCAATTGTAGAAGATACATAATTCCAACAAAAATGGCAGCAGCCATGGAATTGGAGAGAGCAGAGGCTAGGGTTGCCCAGGAGATGGAGGAAGCCAAGCTTCTACAACCCTCATGCCTAGGTCTCCACTCCAGGCTACAAAGTTTCAATTATTGAAGGTAAATGTCCCAACAGAAATGGCTGCCACCACAGTGCGAGCACAAGGTTTGGCTCTGCTCCAGGCTACAAAGTTTCAATTGTAGAACATAAATTAATCACAGATCCCAGGGCCTCTGCTTAGGTCACTGGGGGGCATGGCTGGCCTGCAAACCACCACAGGCCTCTCATCCAGGCGACCCCACACCCCAAGGAAACCCCCACCCTGATCCAGTACACCCTTCAGGGCAAACCACAACGTCCCCACCCATACATCAGGCCTCTATCCTATCTAATAAAAAAGTAATTTGCAGATTGACCATTACTCCAACATACAAGAGGGCTGCCCCCATGTGGACAAAGATCCTGTCCCCATGTAGACACAAGGTGGCCACCACAAGATGGCCAGAAGGGGAGGGCCGTTGGGAGGTTCCAGGCCTGCAAGGGATGGCAGTTGTGGGCAATCAGGCCAACAGGGAGGGCAGTTTGGAGGGACGAGGCCTGCAAGGGAGGGCATTTGGGGGTGATCAAGCCTACAGGGGAGGGCAGTTAGGGGTGACCAGGCTGGGAGAGGAGGGAAATGGGGCAAACAGGCTGGCAGGGGAGCAGTTAGACATCGATTAGGCTGGCAGGGTAGTGGTTAGGGGGTGATCAGGCTGGCAGGCAGAAGCGGTTAGGGGCAATCAGGGAGGCAGGCAGGTGAGCAGTTTGGAGCCAGCAGTCCTGGATTGTGAGATGGATGTCCGGTATAATCTGGCCTAAATGGGCAGTTGGACATCCTTCGAGGGGTCCCAGATAGGAGAGCGGGAGGCTGGGCTGAGGGACACCCCTAACCCCCCATGCACAAATTTCATGCTCTGGGCCTCTAGTCAGTTAATAGAGTTTAGGCAGACAATGGGTGAGAAATCTTAAAAATTGAGACTAAACTTGGGCTCCCTTAATTTCTTTGGCTTGAACAAAAAAAGAATAGTGAATCATCACTTAGAATAATTTCTTCAATAGGGAATGTGTAACATCCACAGCAATCATCTAGCACCCTTCTTATTTGTTGAATGAGAATTTAAAAGAGAGAATAAATGAATAAATGAGCTAATTTATTTTCAAAGTATTTTAAAATCTCCCAATCTGAGTGTGGACTCATCTATTGCTCCATGAAATACTTCACATTTTTGCTTTATGTGTTTTAATACTATATTATCATATGCAGGCAATTTTAAAATAATTTTTCTTTCTGATGAATTGAACATTTTATCATTATAAAGTGCATGCCTTTATTCTTAATAATGCTTTTTGCCTTAAGTTTTACTTAATCTGATATTAAAAATTCACAGTTTTAAAAAAATTATGGTTAGTGTTTAGATGTTATATATTTTTCTATTGTTTTAGTTTCAATCTTTCTATATCTTTATATTTTTAATATTATCTCTCATAAGCATCCAATGTGTTTTTTTGTTTTATTTATTTTTAAAAATCTTGGCTAGTGATCTTTGTCACTGAGACATTTGGTTCATTTAATGTAATTGCTGGCATATTGAGATTTAAATGCACCATCTTACTTTATTCTTTCTATTCCCATCTCTCTTGCCACTTTTGGCATTGAGTAGTTTTCATTATTCCATGCCTCATTGACCTTCTACCTCAGGAGCTATTCTGATTATCCATTGTTACATAACAAACCACCCCCAACATAATAACTTATAATAACAATTTAAGTTGCGTCATAATTTTGTTAGTGAGAGACTCAGGAAGGACTTATCTGGGCAGCTCATTTCTAATTCAAGTGATATGGATATAGGATCAACTTGTAAGATGACTTCTTGACTCATATATCCAATGCCATGGGGCTCCTTGGCCAGCCTGCGCTCTCTCTCCCTCTCTCTCCCTCTCCCTCCCTCTCTCCCTCTCCCTCTCCCTTTTCCCCTCCCCCCTCTTTCTTTCTTTCTTTCTTTCTTTCTTTCTTTCTTTCTTTCTTTCTTTCTTTCTTCCTTCCTTCCTTCCTTCCTTCCTTCCTTCCTTCCTTCCTTCCTTCCTTCCTTCCTTCTTTCTTTCTTTCTTTCTTTCTTTCTTTCTTTCTTTCTTTCTTTCTTTCTTTCTTTCTTTCTTTCTTCAGACATGGGTTCTCATTCTTTAGTCTCTTCATTTTGCTTGTGCTTCTACAGCATAATTTCAGAATAATCTCACTTCCTACATGAAGACTGATTCTAGGTGGAAGCTGTCAGGCTAGTTCACAGCTTTCCTGGAATTGACACATTATCACTTCTGTCATATCCTATTAGTCAAAGGAGTCACAAGCCCACCCAGATTCAAGGGAGTGGAGAAGTAGAGCCTATCACGTATGAGAGTAAGGCCAGGGTCACACTGACAAAAGATCATGTGGTAAGACAGATATTGCTGTGGCTATCATTAGAAAATACAGTTTGCTACAGAATATACATTATACACAGAATATACATTATACACTGTTTTTATTTGTTTTAGTGCTTAGTCAGAAATAAAAACATATATACTGACTTATATGGTTAAGAAATTAATGCTTTTATTTCTTTCTAGAAAATGAAAAGAACTTAGAGCACGTTAAATCCCTCCATTCTTACATATATGCTATTATTGTCATGTATTTTAATTCTATGTCTATTTTAATTACACCAGAAATTATTATCACTATTTTATATATTTCGTGTTCATTTATATTTTGCCCCACATTTCCTCTTTGGTTACTTTTCATTCCTTCCTTATTTTCACATTTCTAGTTGAGATAATTTTCATTGTATGTCTTTTAGTGGCTCCTATAATATGTCTCTGCCAGTAACAAATCCTTTCTCTCTCTCATATGAAAATGCCTATATTTCACTTTTATTTTTGAAGAATATTTTTCCTTAATATAAAATTCTATTTTGCAGGCATTTTCTTTGAAGATATCAGTCCATTGTGTTTTAGCTTTTATTGTTTCTAGAGAGGTGTGATGTCAATCCATTTGTTGCTTTTTTAAAGATTATATGACTCTTTGGCTGCTTTTAGGATATTTATTTTTATTTTTTGTTTGCTTGATTTTAGCAATTCTATCATGATGTACCTTATTGTAATTTTTTTTCAAATCCTCACCTTATTGATTTTAGAGAGAGGAAAGGAAGAAAGAGAGAATGAGAGAAAGAGAGAGAGCACAATGTTGATCATTTGCTCATTGTACTGACCCTGGCCGGGAATCAAACCCAAAACCTAGATATGTGTCCTGACTGGGAATCAAACCCACAACTTTTTGGTGTACGAGACAGTGCTCCAACCAACTGAGCCACCTGGCCAGGGTTTGTTGTGATTTTCTATTGAAATCTTATGCTTCACATTTGTAAACCTTCTTGAAAAGGAGGATTAATGATTTTAATTATTTTTTTTGTGGGGGGGGGTTCAGTCATTATCTGCTTAAATATTGCTATTGTCTTTTTATCTTTATTTTATTCTCTGGTGCTTCCATTACATATACATTAGATATTTTTCACTAAACTCCTAGTCTCTCACACTCCTTCCTAGTTTCTTCACTTTTGTGTGTGTGTGTATTTTATTTTGGATATTTTATTCTTCTAGTTCATGAATTCTTTCCTCAACAGTATCTATCATGCAATAAGTGCATTATTTTAGTCATTACATTTTTTTTTCAGTTTTAGAATTTACATTTTGTTCTTTTAAAATATAGTGTCCATATTTCACATACAATCATGACCATTGTTTATCTCGGTTTGAAATTACATTGTCTTGTCTGTTCATGTATGTCCTTGATTATGATTTTTTTATCTTTTACTTTTTAAAAATGTAGAAATAATTTGACGCATAAGGAGGTTTACATTTAGTTTTGGTGGGCAATAAGGAACATGTCTATCCCAGGTCACTTTACTACTAATGTGGATATTGGTATTAGTTAAAGCTAGCCTCAGTCCAAGGAATGGTACGGCTACTCTAGTCTACTTTTATTCCTAACATACAGCCCTTAGAGGTTCCAACCAAAAGTATGGGAGTTCATCAGGGTTTCCCCTCTTTGGAGGGTCTTACACTCTAATTTTATTACCTTGGAGAGGCTGACAAAAATCTGTATTGCTCTAATCTCTCAATCTCTCAGATGATTCTTTAAGTGCCAGATGCTCTTAGGGGAAACACAGTTTTAAATACTGAGCTGTTTTTTCTTCTTGTATCTTTGTATCACAATTTTTCATGGTCTTATTAAGTCTTCTATGCTCTCTAAGTTCCTCAAAAAGAGGGTTGTTCTGCATTACTCAGTCCATTACTAACTGGAGCAGGAGCTCTATTCTCAAACTATTTAATTTAATATTTATAAAATAAACTGAATTTTATTTCATCCTCACTAGAACTGGAATTGATTCAGAAAAAATACTAATAATAATGAAGTATTTTTCCAGCTTCAAGTTACTTTTTAAACATGATAGAATATATCTTAATTTTCACAAAATTTAAAGTAATCAGAAAGTGTTAAACAATAAATGGACTGATTCATTTTAAGTTCCATACCACTGACACTCACCCATATAAAATCTTTATTACAAAATAAGCCTACTTTTCAAAATGAACTTCTATGCTTAAAGATAGAAGCAGAAAGTCAGTTTCCCAATCCAGAAAGGATAAATTCAGCACTGCCAATATAATGGGCAATAGTTGATAATTGTTTGTGATGTTCACAGGCCAGTTAATAGCAAGATCCAAAGAATACAATTTATTGTATGTAATCCATATATATAAAAGCCTAATGTGCAAATTGTCTCCTCCAGAGTTTGATTGTTTGCTATGACATGTGGTGACCACCAGGGGGTGGTGTGGAATGAAGGGAGGCCCCAGCCGCAGCCGGGCCCCTGATCAGCTCTGATCACTGTCCAGGCATAGGGACCCTACCTATGTCTATAACAATTTATTGAGCAGCACCTGACTCTAAGACAGTATAGGCATATCTCATATTGCACTTTGCTTTATTACAACTTGTAGTAATTGCTTTTTTTTTTTTTTTTTTTTTTTACAAATTGAAGGTTTGTGTCAATCCTGCATTGAGCAAGTCTATTAGTGCCATTTTCCCAGCAGGCTTAGATGATGATTGGAATTTTAAGCAATAAAGTATTTTTTAATTCAGGTATCTATATCTTTTTTAGACATAATGCTATTGCACATTAAATAGCCTACAGTATAATATAAACATACATTTATATGCATTGGGAAACCAAAGTTTATGTGAGTTGCTTTACTGTGATAGTCACTTTATTGAAGTGGTCTGGAGCCAGGCCTGTAATAGCTTCAAGATATGCTTCTATCCTAAGTCTCACACGAGTAATTATCTATTATCTAAATCAGATTGCTACCTGACATAAAGTTTTATATTACTTGTTATATCTAAAGTACAATTAGACAAAAGTGTGATGACTGGCAGAGCAGGCAAATACCCAATGAAAGAAAAAGGAAGCCTAATAAAAGACCTGTAAATACTTGAAAACTTGATATATAATGAGGTCAGATCTAAGTAATTTTGGGACTAATTGCTTTCTGTTTGAAAAATGAAAATTGATCCTCCACATCAAGTAGAGTAAAAACCTAAGTGTAAAAGGTAAAGTTATAAAGTTAATGGAAGAAAACAAAGAATATCTTTGTCACCCTGAATAAGAATTTCTTAACTCAAAAAAGCACAAAGCATAAAAGGAAAAAATGATGAGTTTACATAAATATTAAAGATTGCCTAATAACAAAGGAAACCATGATTAAAGTTAACAGATAAGTAACCTTCTGAGATAATATACTTAAACATCTAAAGCAGAATACATAGTGGACACAGCGTATTAGCATCTCTAAGAGGATTTCCTGGACTTTTTGTCCAAAACATATACTGCCTCCTTACTATTTATTCCCTTAACTTACTTTATTTTTCTTCATAATACTTATCAAAACCCAACATTATTTTATTATGTGTTCAATGTTCTTTTCCTGAATACATTCTAAGCTCTATGAAATCAGGACTTTTTTTTTCTGTTTTGCTTACTTTACTATCTTAGTACCTAGAATAGTAGATGCTCAATAACAATTTGTTAAGTGAATGAATGAAGAAAAGAACTGCAAATGTACATAAAAAAACCCCAGCAGAACCCCATAGAAGAGTATCTAAGGAGATGAGTAGGCAATTAACCCAACGAGAAAACTTAATGGCTAATCCTAAATAATAAAAGGCTAATATGCAAATTGTCTCCTTGGGAGTTCTACTGACCAGGAGTTCCATCACTTGCTGTGACATGCGCTGACCATCAGGGGACAGTGCAGAATGAAGGAAGGCCCTGATCAGCCCTGATTGTCAGCCAGGCCTAGGGACCCTATCTGTGCACATATTTTGTGCACTGGGCCTCTAGTAAGTACTTAAAGACATTGTTAATCTCACATAAGAAGGGTATAAATGAAAAAAGTATGAAATAACATTCTATGTTTATCAGATTGGCAAAAATTTGATAGTCAGAATACTGGGGAAGTGGAAACCTTCAAGCCCTGTTGTGGAGTATAAATTGGTGCAGCCGTCCTGGAGAGCCATCTGAAAGTAGTCAGTGAAATTAAGTATGCACGTATCCTACAACTCCATGACCCCATTCCTGGATGTATACCCAAATAACTCCCACACTGATCCAAAAAAGAAAATGTCTGTAGATATCCATTGAAGCATTGTTTGTGGTTGCAAAGAGTAGGAAACATCCTTTATGCCCTTCACTAGAGAACTTGATCACTCTAGTATGTTACATGCATACAATGAAATATGCAACAGTCAGACATAAACAACTAAACTTACATATAGCTTCCAGAGGCTGTCTGCATTCAAATGGCTGATGGTCCCTCCATCCATCTTCAAAGCCAATAGCATAGCATCTTCAAAACCCATTTTGCATCCCAAAACCCATGTTCCTCTCTCTTGTCATGGAACAAGGTTTTATTTTCTTTTTCCTCATTAAAATATAGTGATAGAATATTTAAAACTCTTCATGTGTATGGCTTGAGTGGTATCATCAATGTTTTTGTAAATACTTTACTATGGTTTCCTATTTAGCTTAATTCCAACAACTTTATACTTTAATAAAACATTCTAAACATTGCCAAAAAACCTCAACAGTTATTTAAAAGCAGGTAGACAAAATCAGACAAAGTAAGTGATTCTCTGTTCATTACATATTTCATCTGAGTCTGTGGCTCTTGGTAGGAAAAGACGCCCTCCCCCCCCTCCCCACCCCAGCTTAAAAAAAAAGGCTTTTCCCCCTAGCAATTTTGGGATCCTAAAAACCATCAGGTCTAATAAATTTGCTTATATACTTATTTTAATTTGAGGAGAATCATTTTCATTTGCAGTCTCTGGTCAGTTTTAGATGCTGTTCAATATCTACTTTGGGAAATTAGTGTTGTTCCCAGGTCTTAATTTGCATCATATCTTTAATATTGGATGGCATTTACTAGATAAGTGCTTCTCCAACTGGGAATCTTGATAAAATGCAGATTTGGATTCAGTAGGTTTGGGAAGAAGCTGAGATTCTGTATTTTGACAAACTCTCAGATCTGGCCAACACTATGAATCCCTCAGACCACCCTTTGGGAAGCAAGGCTCACCTGGCACACCCGCGGAAGCGGTTAGTCTTAGGGCATCTGAGAGCTCACCCTGGGCACAGTACAATCCTTGGATCCACACATTTAGTAAAAGATTGATGAGAAGACAGCTGTGCTTTGTGGTATTACAAGGGCTTGCTCCTCAGTGCCATCATGGAGAAAGGTGAATATGGTCCTCCCAAGAGCTCAATGCTGTGGGGTCCTAGGGCTGCTCACATCTGAGCTGCATTTAATAACATTTTGTTGATTGTTTGAAATCAGCCTTGGTGGTAATATTTACACCATGAAAGTTGGCAACTGCTACGAATCAGGACTTTTCTTCCCAAGCATACCACTCTCATCCCAGTGCTCAGCAGGGAGACTCTGCAGGTCCCTTTGAAGGACTGACCCAGGGATGGAAATACAAGTCCCATGGTTTCTGGTTGGGATAAGAGTCTAATATTAGAGGGAACACATAGTAACTGGTCCACTTAGAAGGATATGACAGAAAAAGAGAGCGTGTTACATGGGAAAATAGGAAATAGGGCTTTAAAAATACAGCTAATTTCCCCGACATCCATGTTCCTCTCTTTAGTCATATACAGGCCAACATTAAAAGAACATTATGCTTGCAGTGAGGGGTCTGTAGTCGACGCTGATGAACACTCAGGAACAAATATATCATTTTAAGTATTCATAGAAATTAAAAACAGGGAAGAAAAAAATAAAGAAAATATATTATTTAAAACAGGAACACTTTCATTAAAGAATTAGTAAGTCTTTAGTTAGCTAGGAGCACAGCGGAATCCATGCAGTAACTAGGGAGCTGAGTTCCTATTAAGAGACCACTATATTGGCTTATTTAATGGCTCTAGAGAAGTTCTGTACATTTTTGGGCCATAATTTCCTAACATGTAAAATATGGGAGGCTGTTTTCCAAGTTATTGCTATGATTATCTCAGGGCAGTGGGATTATGGATGATACTAATTTATTTTGTATGTTAATATATATTAATACATATATTAATCTCCTATATTTTAAAAATGAAGATATATTATAAAAAGAATTATATATATATATATATATTTGTTGTTGTTTTGTTGTTGTTGTTTGTTTTCTGTGTTTAAGTCTGTCACGTTCACACTACAAGGCCTCAGAGTTATAAGACCATGTATATAGAAAAGAGAATTAAGGGATGAATTTGATTGTCCTTCAGTATTGCTGTAGAACGTCATATCTAAATGCATTTGAAATGCATCTACTAAATAAGACTTCTCACAGTTCCAACAGGCTTCCCTTAGATGATGCATTGAAGTTTCAGAGTGAGCCTATTCGTGGAGTCTGTTGAAAGTGAAGTTTTCCTGTCTCATTGTCTAGTACTTCATTCCTGGTTTATGCTGCTGCTTTCAGTCCTTAAAATCCTGTAACTTGCATGGGGACAGGGGTTGCCAGCTGGATCCAGGGTTACAGCAGACTAAGTATTGACATCACCAGGCCAAACACAGAGCCAAGGAAATGAACATGCCTGATATATGTGTGTCCTGATTTACTTTGGAACCTATTCCATGGCTCACAAGAAGTCAGTTGTACTTTTTCCATTTTGCATCCCAAAACCCACATACTGGCCAAAGGCTGGAGTGTTATAAATGGTGAGGAAGGACAGGAAAGCCCACCACATCCTATGTACTTTGAGCTGTCTGATTAGGGAGAGATTATATATTTGGTGTTATGTTTTGAATATTTTAACTCCAGAATTTCCATTCTTGACTGTGTGATTTCACCTGGCTATCATTTGCATTTTACTGAAAGAGTCCACAGAGCACTAACCCCTTTGGAGACATTACCTCATCAATCCTCCCAGTGGTCCTTTGGGAGACGGGGTCAGGCGTTTTGGGGAAGAGAAAGCAGAAAGCAGACTTTTCAAAAAGAAACTCAACTCAGAGATGTGGGCCCCAACTCAGAAAGGAATGTGGGCTTCTGAGTCCATTGTAAGATACCAGTAGGAGGGTAACCCCTTTATTTCAGTTCACCCCCTGTTTCTGATCCACACAGTGGGTCCAAGGTACTTTCTGGTGGGAATTCTGTTCTTTGTCTTTCTCTTTCCCCACAATTTCTTTCACTCCCCAGTGTATCCCAATGATTTTTTTTTATTTTAGCTCAAACATATAAACCATCTTATTTGGTCCCTAAATGTCAACCTGTGATGTTTAAGCTCTTTGTCCAAATTGTAAACTTTTAGTTACAGAGATGGCATTTCCTGATTTATGCCATTATGCAGAGCATGGGCCTGGCTGAGCACAGCTCATGCCCACCTCTGTCCACTTCATCCCTCTCTATCCCTTTGCCCAGCATCATGTTCCTAATCTCTGGTTATTGCTAAGCGTGTCTTCCCTATTTGAATGTAAGCTCCTTAAAGGCAGAACTTTTTCTGTTCTGTTCATTGCTTCCTCCCAAGTGCCTACTATAGGGCCTGGCACATAGGAGACCTTCAGTAAGAATTCATTGAAGAAAAGAATTAATGTTTATAAGAAAAGCTCAGTAAATGCCTGGATATATCTTTTGGTTATTACTGGTTGTTGGGGCTGGTTCTCCAATTATTCTGCTCTGTTTCTTTTTTCTTCTTCTCCAAGTGACCAAATAAGAGAGCACAATTGATGACTTTTGTTTTTGAGTTCATACTAAATGGCTTAAAAAATGTACCAACTAGTAGTGGGTCCAGGGAGGGTCGCACTGAAATGCAAATAGGGACTAGAGTGCATGGCTTTTCCTTAGACTTGGCACAAGCAGGGTTCTAGATGGGGTACCTGGGATGTGGCAAGATGAAATAATCTACTCAAAAATGCATAGCTAACAGATGTCTGAGCTGCCTTCTATTGGGTGCGGAGTCATCTTTATGAAGTATTTATTTAAAATAGATCTACTGGGACTCACATTGACTAAGCTTCCAGGGCTTCTCAGAATCCCAAGAGTACCTGAGCTAGTTTTAAAGTCAGTGATCAAAGAAAATCACAGCATTTTGTACAGATTCTGGTCACAGTTGCTTAAACTGGGTTATACCTGGGTTTCAATATGTGAAGGAAACATTTCAGGAAGACAAAGCCTCTAATATCACAGAGCACGGAGGTACAAGCCCACCTGTCCCAGTAGATACTAGGATCGCCAGGGCCTGTGCATCCACAAATCATCATCGTGGCCAGTACTCTTTAGGACCCGTACTTGGTAGCTCTCTTTTGAAAAGCTGACCAGGGATAGAGCCAGACACTTACCACCAGGCAGACAGGAGTGCTGCTTCCTGACAAGGATCAAGGTAGGAACGCTGTGCACTTCACCCAAGTACACTCTAAACTAAGGTCACTGCTCTCCTTCTTGACTCAGACTCTTGGCAACGCCTGCTTGTGGACGGCTTTCTGGCCTCATCTGCTCTGAGGCTGGGCATGGGGACAGAAAGGAACACTGGAGTGAGTCCAAGAGGTTTAGAGACAAATGAAAACCTTCGTTCCAATAGCTTGAATCAAGTTAATACTCTTTGTGGATACAGTATTATGGACATATTAACTTTGATCCATTCAGGAATAGACTACTTAGCGATATGTCTTTCTAGTGAAAAGAAAGATAATGGCAAGGTACTGCTTACTGCTCATACTCCCTGTATGTTAGCCTTTCTCTCTCCTCTGCATTCCCTCTTTAATCCATCCTTTTCTCTTGATCCCACCTTCTTTCCTTTCTCCTCCTCCCTCCTTGCCTACCTTCCTCCCTTTTCCCTCTTTCTCGCCTGGGTCGTAGGCCTGCCACGGTCACACAGTCATTTTAGTTGTCTGACCGACAGGCAGGACTGAAATAAGTTCCTGGCCTTTCCAATAATATAGTTGTCAAGATATTCTTTAATGTGGTAATTTATCTTTATTTAAAAAAAGAGAGAATATTCAAGGATGTAGTTTTTTGTTGTTTCTGTAAAAAATTACCATAAATTCAATGGTTTAAAACAACACAAATGCATAATCTTATTTTTGAAAGTAAAGAAGCCCTAAAAATCAAACAATCAGCAGGGTTGAGTTCCTTCTGGAGAATCCATTCTCTGGCCTTTTCTAGCTTCCAAAGGCTGTCTGCATTCCAATGGCTGATGGTCCCTCCATTCGTCTTCAAAGCCAATGGCAGAGCATCTTCAAATCTCTCTCTCTCTCTCTCTCTCTCTCTCTCTCTCTCTCTCTCTCTCTCTCTCTCTCTCTCTCACTCACACACACACACACACACACACACGCAACCTGCTTTAATCATAATATCTCCTTTTCCAGCTCCAACCCTTCTGCCCCATTCTTATATGGACCTTTGTGATTTCAGTGGGACTACTTGGATAATTCAGGATAATCTTCCTATGTCAAGTTCCTAAACTTAATCACATCTGAAAAGTCTCTTTTGCTGTTTCACATGGACATCTTTGGGAGCCGTTATTCTCTCTACCACAGCCAGGAAGCCAGTGATCCCAGAAGTAAGTTGTTGGCTTGAACATTCTCATTCAAAGGGCAAACAGCTTGAGGACCTCTTGTAGAAAGGAGCTCATATTCCAAAAATAAAACTAACAAAATACACTGGCAAGGTCTTGCCTAGAGATAGGATTTTAGTTGCTTCTGGGTGAGTTTCATCTCACAGTGGTTTGTTTTGGGGAAAGCTGTGGCAGCAGCATGGTCAAGCAGATCTTCAGAATAAACCAAACTTACGGTTTGAAGTTCAGCTCTGGCACTTGGGATGGGACCTTGGATATATTTGCTTAGTTAGAAGCAAATCTCTGTTTGCTTAACGATAACATGGGGGTGATAATTCTTCCCTCACAGAGTTGGAAGACTGAAAAAAATGTCGTATCTAATATGCCTACTATTGTGCCTGGCACATAGAGGATGATGCTTCATAAACATTATTTCTTTCACCCTTTTCTTAGTGATTAGACTAATGATCAAGAATGTAAATGACAGTGTGGCCAAAAGTAATTAGGTTGAGAGTATCAAACAGATGTTGAGCAATGTAGTTTAAAATAAACTCAGAGAATTTACTCACACAATCCAATGGGATCTGACAAAATCTATTTATTCTCATCTAGCTTTAGTCTAATTACATTTTATGTCTCTAAATTGAAGGAGGATGTGTAAGGGAAGGCTTGACCCGTCTCATGCCTATGCCTGAAGAATTGTAGAAACCAAAGAGAATTTTGGTCATTTTCAAATTAGACGGAACTATTCTTTAAGAATTCAGTGGGTCTTTAAGTACCACCCAGAACATCCTCCCAGTAAATGTCAGCATATTTTACTTGTCTTTGCTTAAATACTTCCCACAATGAAAAGTTCACCATGTTTGAAGTAATTCATCGCATTATTGGCTTGTTCTAATTAGAAAGTTCCTCATTATTTTAAGCCAGGAAACTGATTTCCTAAGGCTTCTACTTTTGATTTTAATTCTATTCTCTAAACTTATAAATACCTAATATAATTTTCATAACAATTCTACAGATACACCCACCTTGAGACTCCTTTTCTCCTTCCCTCTTTCCCTCCCTCCCTCCCTTCCTGTCTTTTCTAAATTAGAATTGCAAAGTTTCTCCAACCATTTGTTATTTACCACTCTTCAGATCTTTCCAAATCTTCAAGTTGTTGTTTTCCTGCACTCTAGTTTATCAATGTTTTCCATAAAAGGAGTCACCCAGAACTAAACAGAATAGACCAGATGTGCTTGGATTCATGCACGGTATGTTGAGACTTATATTTCTGTTGGATCTGGAATCTATTGCCATAGATGAAGTCTGATTTCATCTGTTTTTTAAAAAAAATTAATCTTATAACACTGGCATTTGGCATATTCTGAGCTTGCAGTCAATCAAATCAGCAGGTGCTTTGTAAACAACCTTTGTTTCCCCCATCCTTACCTGTCCAATTGATGTATCATAATGTTTGTTCTACAAACAATATCATAAAATGATAAATAAAAATTAAATAACTGACCCAGAGTCTTACCACTCTGACATCAGCAATTTTTAGTTGTCTATGTTCCTTTGTAGTCTTTTCTCATCAATTTTCATAAATTTTATGTAGTTTTCAACATAATCTAGATAATTTTTCACATCTTGACTTTAAGGGCTAACATATTAATATTTTCCTAAGTGACTACATTATCCTACATAATAAAGAGGTGATGTGCAACTTAACTCTCATGCTGTCACAAGATGGCTGTGCCCACAGTGGAGGTAGGGTTCCTGTAACACAAGATGGCTGCGCCCACAGCAGAGACGGGGTTCCTGTAATGAGCAATCAGCAGGGACCTGAAGGGCTGTGCCTCCTGCCCAGAAGGGCTTGACAAAGTACCTCAGGCCATGCCCCCCCCACCCCCAGTGAGGCTTGATGGGGGACCTCAAAGTGCACCCTGCCACCACAGCCCAGGCCAGGGGACCTCAGGCCACCCCCCTCCCCTCCCCAATGTCAGGCCAGAGGACCTCAGGCTGCACTCTTCACCCTGGACCAAGAGATCTGAGGCCACACCTCCCATTCTGGTGTCAGGCCGGGGGTACCTAAGGCCACAGCCCCTGCCCAGCAGGGCTTGACCCCCACCCAGCAGGGCTTGCTGGGGGACCTTGGTATCAGGCTGGGAGACCTTAGGCCATGCCCTTCACCTTGGCACTGGGCCTGAGGATGCACTGGGGGATCTGAGGCTGCACCCCCCACCCAGAGGGGCTTGATAAGGGACATGAGGCTGCACTCCTCACTCCTGGTGAGGTTTGACAGGGGTGGAGCTGGGTCTGGATCTTGCCCAATGGGGGTGGGGCCAGCTGGGTCTGGGTCTTATGTGATTTTGAGGCATGCAAGGGTGAGCGGGGACTTGACTCTGGTTCCTGCAGTGCACCCCAGATTCTGAAAGGAGGAAGATTTTCATATACATTTTACTAATTTTCTTTCATTTCTAACACTTCTATTATAGAGAAAGGGCAAATAGCAACATTAAAATATTTCCTCTAATTAATCCCCTTTTAATATGCACAAATTTCATGCACCAGGCCACTCATTTTTTATAATTACAGTTATGTGCACTTCTGAGAAATGTGTTGGTAAATAATTTCATTGTTGTCTGAACATCATAGAGTGCACTTACACAAACCTAGATGATACTGTCTACTACACACCTAGACTATCTGGCACAGCCTATAAGCCTGTATAGCATGTTACTGTACAAAACAACATGAGATTGAATCAAGCACAAGAGAAAATTTTTTTCATAAACAGAAGAAATATACTCCAAAATAATGATAACAAATATACTACAAAAGAATTAAAATAATTCTTACATACACATGCTCTTGTTAACTTCTTTCCCCTTATTTATAGGTATTCAGAAAGATATTTTTACCATGTTATCTTCTGTTTACCTTCCTGTGCTCCTTTTTTGAGGCCTGGTGCATGAATTTGTGTATGGGTCAGGTCCGGTCAGCCCACCCTGATGGGGGTCCATTGGGCCAGGCTGGTGGAGGGAAGGGGCAACAGGTAGTTGGCTGGCCAGCCCCACCCCTGATCAGGGTGTTGGGGACCAGTTGGGGTCAGGGCTGGCCAGGGGGAGGGGCCAATGGGGGCCCAGATCAGGCTGGTTGGCTGCCGCAGTGGGCGCCATAGCCACCAGTCGTTCTTGGTCATTCTGGTCATTCTGCCGTTCTAGTCTTTGGGACCACTGTAGCATATACAGTTCTTTTTTTATGTGTGCATGACTTTTCAATAGCTGCATTAGATTCCATAGTAAGATGAAACATTTATTCATTCAGTCCTTGTCTCAAACATTATATAGAAAATATTTTCTTTTGGGGGATTTTTATATAGTCCTTGAAATCAATGACTTTTTGGACCTAAATCAGGGTTTTATATTTCTCTATTTTAGATTTCTTCCTTTTTAGTTTTATTCCTGCTCCAGACTTTGGTAGGTCCACGTCTCCAATTTCCCATCCCTTTGCTCTTAACATCTCTTAATTCATAGCAAATGGAGAAGTAGACAAGACCTTGCAGCTTTAAGCTCTACTTTCCATAAAAATTCAATAATTTTCTGAGTTCATAACTGTATCAGCCTGACACAGTGTCAACCTATGAGCTCTTATTTCAGGAGCAGTTAGGAAATCCATCCCCACCCCCAAACACTCCCTTTCTGGTTTATGTCTCCAATTAATAGAGGCCACATTCTGTAAGTTCCTTGGGGGCAGCCTCTGTGTCACTTTCACTTACTGTGTTTCTACTTCCTCAGGAAGGCTCTCAGTGAATACTTATTAGTAGAAAGAATGAAAGAATATAATTAAAGATAAGACTTAACTAAAATCAGCCTGGGGGAGAGGCCACTTCATTCACACTAATGAGTAAATTGCTGGTATTAGATATTTCCCTGGGCACAGGTTTTACTATGAGGAAGAGGGGGTGGGAGGCACTCAGGTCCTGTTTAGGAAAAGACAGCAATAGACTTGGGACACCTAAAATAGGTACTTCATCAGTTTGCCCAGGGTCAGCCTTGGACTTTATAAACCCAGGCTATTAGTGCTGTGACTAAACACAAAGACTTGGAATTTGTAGAGCTCATAGATTCTGCATTTAAATGTGTGGGGTGCTTTGTGGCCTCTTTATCTTGGGCTAATGCTACCAAACAACAGAAGTTGCCTTTGATATGATATAGAAATGTTGGTGGGGGGAGGGGAAGAGGAGGAGAAGGAAAAATGGGAAATAGTAAAAACTAATAGTATAAATACTGAGCTCTACTACTTCTTTACTGAAAAGCTAGTAGGGTACAGATGGTAGATCAATACCCTCTCCTGGCATACTTCACTCAAGTCAGGGGCTGATGTAGGTGAGAAGGAATGTTGGAGTGACCAACTATCTGAGTTGGCCTAGGATTCCCGTGGTTTTAAGACCAAAAGTTTCATATCCCAGGTGCCCTGCAGTTCTGGGAAAACTGAGACAGCCACTTACCCTTCTCTAAAAACTACCAGCAGTCTTTGTTGAATTGTCTGCGAATTAAATTGAGAAAGGTTAAATAGACCCAGCCTTCTGGCCTATGGAGAATAAAGGGAGGTCTCCTCCCTGCCTTCCTTATTGGAGCTGAGTCAAAGTTCTGTATGGAATGCTCTGAGGAGTCATGCCTGGAGAACTTCCCTGTCCAACCTTGTCTCCCCTACGGACCCATCAACTTGCCTAAGACAAGCCTAAATAGCTACTCCTAGAAAATCATCTTTAAATATAAGTGCCACTGCAGATGAACTCATTAGTACTCCCATCCCCATTTGTGTGGATAAGTTTACCAAACCCTCACTTAGAAACGTGTTTGAAATGAAAAGACAGCAGACAGGAGAATCTAATGAGGCCACGACAGTAAGTGCATCTGGGAGCAGTGCTTCACTGGACACCTCAGTGATACCTTCTGGCCAGCCAGAGCAGTAAAGAGACATTGGGTCCCCTGGAAGAGACTCACCAATTATTTATAATTCAACTTTGATGTATGTTGACTCTTCTTTGGGTTTCAGAATAGAGATACTTTCCAAGTTACCATCTTAGACCTTAAATATTTAGATGATTAGCTGAAATCTGATTTCCCTCTTGACACTGCACGACTGTACTGCCCTGTGTTTTGTCTCATTTATTTTTTTATTAAAATTTTTTACTTTTTTTGCAGTATAACTTAGATTTAATAGTAGTACATATGTTTTCCTTTTTTTCTCCCCAATATCCTCCCCCCAGCCTCCCCTACTCTCCAGCACATGTCCCCACCCGCCCCCCTCCCCACCCTAGTGTCTTTCATTCACTGGTTATGCTCATATGCATGCATACAAGTCCTTCGGTTGATCTCCCCCAGCATTCGCCCTCCTACCCTCCCCAGCCTTCCCCCTGTAGCTTGACAGCCTATTCAATGCCTCCCTGCCTCTATATCAATCACTCTCCCCTGTTTCTTTGCTTCAAAAATATCTTGCCTCTGCATACTAGAAATAAATGTATAAGAACAAAAAAATGTTTGAGTCTCAGTTTCAATGTCCAACTGTTCTGAGGCCCAGTTTCAATTTCAAATAGTTCTTTATGTGTACATGTCAGCAATGGTATCCAGATAGTGGACACATCGTGGCAATGCAAGTTCTATCCCTTCTGGTTTGGTCCTGGGCTGCCTGCAGCCACACACAACTGCCAACTGCTAGCATGGCAAGGTGTCATCAGTGTCCCTCCATCTCTGGACCGTCCTTGTGACTGGAACAGACTCGTCAGTTCCTCACTGTCGCAGGAACCCACATGGTCTTGGAGTTGTTCTCTGAAAACACATAGACACATTCTCAACCAAAAGTTAACAAAGGGATCCTCTCTGCAAATTAGACTTGGGGTTCTTTTTATTTTTGCCTAAATGATTTTCCTTCCCTGCAAGGTTTGTGGGTGAGGGTCTGTGCCCCACCTTTGTTGACCTTTTAGTTCTCTCCTGTTGGCCCCTCTGCGACTGTGCCTATCTTAGGTTGTTCCTTCCCTGAGGAATCTTACCCATCTCTGGCTAACCAGCCATCCTCCAGGGCCAAACAGGGTGATGTGAGGTTCAGTTCTGTCTTCTTTGTGGTCTATTCCCCCGTGGTCTCCACGTCCAGCACCTGCCTTGGGGTCCCCTCGCCTGCTGGCGGGGTTCCAGTACTGATCACATATCTCGGGGACCCAGGTTTCTTCTCCATATTTTTAAAAAATGTATATTTTATTGATTTTTTACAGAGAGGAAGGGAGAACAATAGAAAGTCAGAAACATCAATGAGAGAAACATCGATCAGCTGCCTCCTGCACACCCCCCACTGGGTATGTGCCCGCAACCAAGGTGCATGCCCTTGACTGAAATTGAACCTGAGACCCTTTAGTCTGCAGGCCGATGCTCTATCCACTGAGCCAAACTGGTTAGGGCTGTTTGGTCTCATTTATTCGATCACCAGCAAACATCTCCTGGAGGCACACTTACTTACCTTTATCGTCCTTTCTTTTCCCCTTCTGTCTTTGCTATTCACAAACCAATTCATTCCTTCTACACACATGCTCTTTTTAACTTCTTTCCCCTTATTTATGGTTACTCAGAAAGATATTTTTGCCGTGTTATCTTCTCTTTCCCGTCCTGTGCTCCTTTTTTGAGCACATATATTCATCTGTGTGTGTGCATACATGTGCACATGTGCATCGATATCCTCACAGTCTACTTATATACACCATTTCAAGCAAAAAGGAGGGGCAGAGACTTGACATTAAACATAAAGACTCAGAACCTTCACATTTTAGAGAATTTAAGGGTGCTCAGAAGATTTCCTTCATAATTTTTATAAAAATCTCCATCTGCCCCTATATTCTCCACAAATTCAACCAGCTTTTCTTCAACACTGTTATTCAATATAATTAGGGGTAAAAATTTCCTACTCATTTCCCCCCACTTTGTTTTGTTTTATTTTTGGATTCTTTTTAAATGAGAGCTAGCATTGTAGTAGTACTCTTTCCTATTTTTCGTTATAAGTCTAAGGCCCATGCAGCAATATTATGTGTTAAGTAAGGTTTTGTGGCTGGTGTGAAAATGTAGGCACCAATTTGTTAGGGATGATTAGAAACAGAGAAAAAGCAGGTGTGAGGTGCTTTCTAGGATGACAATAGATGTTTGAGACAATAAAAGACACAAGCACATTTGGCTTTTGAGCTTTGGCCCTTTGATTGTTATGGGGAAGCCTCAGGAATCTTTAAGAGAGACCTGAAACTAGGCATGTACTTAAAAATAGAGCAGCGGGCTCCAGATTGCTCTCACAAGTTCTATTTTATCCCAGTGGTTCCAGCCTGGGACCATCACTGAGGGTTGGACTAAGAGGATATAAACCTGTTTAGCAGGAAGTGCTGGGAATTGTGGGTCTATGTGCAATCTCCATGTGTCCCAGACCATATGGCAAGAGCATTTGTTGGTCTCGCCTTTCCAGCAGATCTGCTTCCCAGGGGCCCTGACTGCTGGGATGTGGGGGGCAGTGGTTGGCCATTGGAGTTTCAAACAACGGATTCAAGTGCATTTGTATGCAGAGACTCCTCGTATTTTACAAAGGTATTTTTATTAATTCACATGGCAAACCTGTAAAACATGGCTATTACGATATTTTATAGATGCTAAGTAATTTGCCAAAGTTAATAGCATATTTGACTTCTCCCCCTCTCTCTCAGCTTCAAGGAATCAAAGCCTTGCTGAATTTTCCTTCAACATGCTACTCACACTCACTGTTCCCTTTTCATTCCACTGCTACCCACTCTATTCCGCCCCTGCGTCACTTCCCCCTCCACCCCTGCGTCACTTCCCCCTCCACCCCTGCAATAGCCTCCTACACACACTCCTGTCTCCAGCCTGCCTCGGCTTCAGTATATCCAAGTATCCAAATATCGTTGCTAGAGTTCAATGCGAGATTCATTGTCATAGCATTGCTCTATTTCAGTTCCCCATTAAAATCATTCAGAGATGCTCACATCCTGCTACAGGATAAGGACCAGGCCCTTTAGCCTGCCACTTAGAGTCTATGGTGGCATTTCTCAGCCTTCCCTAGGAGTTTTCCTCACCTTACACCACAGGCAAACTCTTACATTCTTTGTATTTTAAATAACACTTGCAGTCCATATTCACACTTCTGCTTATCATGTTTCCCACCTGAGATTTCACCCTCTTCTCCCCTCTCTCCATCTAACCCTGTGTGGCTGGGACCGCTCTTTCCTGTGAAAATCCACACTTGGAGTCCACATCAGCTCTCGGCTATTAATAATGCAGACCCAGCGACACCTCTTTCATATCTGTTTAATATTGTTGCTTCGTTCCTCATGGTTATTAACTTTTCATGAATTTCCCCATTTTTCATGTTTCCGCAGTTATGTAGACAAGAATCATGTTTTCACCTATTTTGATGTAGCAGGATAATATCGTGAAATATTCATCTCTGTGCTTGTGTTTCCCTCTTGTCCTTGCCAGTGACTTTCCTCCTCTCAGTGGAGGCATCTACTTTGCCTCAGGGAGGAAAAGGAGAGCAAAAGAAAAAGCGAGAAACCCTTGAAGGTCCAGGTTCCTACCTTTAACTTTTCAGATTTTCTGATAATCAAAAGGGGAAGTCTGAGGGCTTTCTCCCATACCCAGGGTTTACACCATGACCATGGAATTGGAAAGCGAGTGTGGCATTTTGCCCATGGTCCACTCAGCCTATGGAAGCCAGTATCTGCCTCAAGATTTTCTGAGACCCAGTCAAAATGACCCACATGGCACCTCCAGCCAATGCCATGGTCTAAGGTACTCATAACAAACACCAGCCCTGAAGGAGGGTGGAAGGCTTTGAACCCCCGGGGAGATGGAAATGGGCAAGGAAAATCCCAGCTGGAACACTTGGGAGGACAGGCAAGGGAACCCCCCTGTATTTCCTTCCTTCCTGAACCGGTGCTGGCCAAGATGGTGGCCACTGGCCATCTGTGATTAGTAAGTACTGGATACGTAGCAAGCGGCCACGGAATTGGATTTCAATAGTTGCATGTGGCCAATGGCTATATAGTACTGAAGACAGCAGCTCTAAAGCACCCGACCACAGTCTGACAATTCCATGACTCACAGAATCTCCACTATTTCTGACACATAGTAGGCGCTCAATAAATATTTCTAGAATGAATTCATGACACACATTCTAAAAGTAATAAATACATATTGACCAGAGGCTCAAAATAGATCTGAAGCCTCTTAGCTTCAATGCTCTCTGTTCTACTGATCATATAGAAGCCATTGCAGCTTATTCCATTTAAAAAAATGTTATAGGAATTGATTTTTCTCAGGTGCATAATTCCCAGGCCATCAACATCAAAAGATAGCTAGCTATTGAGCCTGACAATCACAGCACTGCTTGGAATCTGAAAGTACCTAGATCAAGTTGCCAAAGCTTCAAATTACTCCCTATGCAACACTGAAGGGAGCTCCGGTTACGTGCATCCTCACTCCTCCCAGTGTGGTTTACTGTGGTTTTATGTTATATTTGTAACCTGATTGTCCCAGGCCTGGCCAAACTGTGGATAAGAGATGCAGTCATCTTGATATTCAAATCACAGCAGCCTCAGTAGCGCTTCAGTCCCTTTCTGGGTCTCTCTGGTGTTCTTACCATCATTGCTACTGCTGCTGCCTTGTAAGACAAACACACAGGAACTGGGCACAGCTGCTGCCCCTGGGAGCTGCTCTGAGCCCTGGGATGCCCGGGCTCCCTTGTGGCCCAGGGCTCACCTTCATTTTTCTTCCTGGAGCAGCTGTTTATATTCTGAGTCCCATCACAGGTTTCATTTTGTTTTGCTTTGTTTCGTTTCAATGAACATAAATCTTTCAGATTCTTGCCCTCCACATTCCTTTGGGGATCAAAACCAGTTCATTAGGCAGAAGGACTAAACTAAATGAAATGATCAACAAATACTTGTGGATTCTATTATGTATAAAGCTTCTATTTTTTAAAAAAATCAATGTATATTGAATATACACTGAGTGGCCAGATTATTATGATTTCTGAAGGCATAATAATCTGGCTACTCAGTGTACTTCTCTTGAGTACCTCATTTATTTGATATCAAAGATACTATAAATCATGTACCTGATCAGTTTTTCCCTTTGCACTGGCTGATAGAAAGCTCAGGGCAAATAGGTGGTTGATCTCCAGCAAAAATCTAGAATACTTTTGGTATCCATTTGAGACAAATACACTGAGTGCCAGATTATTATGTGTTCAGAGATCATAATAATCTGGCCACTCAGTGTATACCATAATGTTTACTATCCAGACTTGCTACACTCCCATCTTCGATGTCTCCTTCACCTAGAAATCCTGAAACTCCTGTGTATGGAGTAAGAGACCCATAAGGATCACCCAGACACAAACCAAACTTGGACTCAGCTGGGAATAATGATAAATCATTCCTTTAATCCAGGGTTGTCAGACCTGTACTGAATTACCTGGAGGGTTTATTGAAATACAGCTTGCTGGGCGCTACCTGCAGAGTTTCTGATTTAGTAAGTCTTGGGTGGGACCCAAGAATTTTCATTTCCAACAAGTTCCCAGGTATGCCCGTGCTGGTCTGGAAAATACACTTGAGAACCATTAGATCCTTGGAAAAACAATTTACAGATTCATGATAGCCCTCCCACTTCACGTCATCTTTGTTTTTACATGCCCTGAAACATTACTTGGTAAAGACCTTACTTGCTTGAATCCTACCAGATAACGAGTTTGAAACATGAGGAGAATTCTCAACACCTTCCTTCATATTTCTATACAGATGATCATCTTAAGGTTCCTATACATTTTTGGGTGGCTTAATACAGAGGTGGCAGAAAGCAATGATTTACAGTGGAGTCAAGGCATCGAGTGATTTCAGTAAGCCCCACTATCATCGAGGTGAAAAATTTGACTAATTAGGTGGAGCTCTGTCTGCTGCAGAAACCCACAGGGGATTGTTGTTCTAATTATATAATATAAATTATTCCAAAACAAGGTCAGACAGAATATGACTCCTTTGCTTTTAATTATTTAGGTGAAATTTTCCCAAAGCCACAAAACATTGACTCAGTTCAATTAATTCATTAAAAAATCCAGTTATCTTACAGATATTTTTATCCACAGTTAAAAGGTCAGATGGATGAATTTTAAATATCAACAGATACTTTGCTGTCAGGAAAACACAGCTTCACTTGAAACATTTTAGGAACCTAGAGTTTTCTGTGTTTAATCACCCTTCTAATCAATAAATTCTCTGTTAGTGGCCTATCTTCACTATCGCAATTTAAACTCATTTCATCTTGTTTCTATCTTGTGTGGGGTATGAACAATGCTGGTAATTATCTTTTGGTAATTACTCTTAATTTATTTGAAGACAGCCACTCTTTATCTTTCTCATGCAAAATTACCTCTGACCCTATTTAAAACTTCCCTCATAGATCCTAATTTTAATCTTAATTTGTTCATAACTGTCCTATAGAACCTATTTATGCCCCCAGGTCCTTCTTTTAAAGCCCTCACCAAAACTCTGAATCCCTGGCTCCTACAGATGTGGCCCCATCACCTGGGCCCGAGCTGTGAATCCTGGGACCCCCAGCCTTGTTCTGCTAAGTCTCCAATCTGTGAAGTACCACACCCACATCTTATCAGGTTTGCAATATATTCATGTTGCAGAGTTTTATTTTTAATAATTATTTTTAAAAATATATGAATTAAAAGAAGCCATTAGATTTATATAAATTGACTCAGTTCACAGTTAAGTAAAATGTGTATTGGGTTCAATTAATGAATGTAATTCTGGTTCATGTTTATTTAGGGTTCGTTTTTATTTATTTTGTATTTTACATTAAACAAAGGTTAAGGCAGCTCTCATGGATATGTGATAAAAATACTTTTTGAAAAATTGTGAGAAATCTCTAGCTCTAGGCCACCCCCAGGGAAAGGTCAAGATATAGCTAACAATTGCAGTGTCCTTTGTCCTAACTGAGCCCTGGGGTCTCTCAGCCTCCTTTCTTCCAATGGGTTCTTTGTGGCTCTAGCCCTTGACAGCATTACCATTTGTTCATTTCATAGTGATGATGGTACTTGAAGAGGTCTCTCCTCACAAATTACGCTTGCATCAGCATATGTTATAAGAAATTCACACCTGGCACTTTAATTGCTGGCTGCTTCTCTTTTATGGTAATGTTTAAATTTTACTTCTTTATATGCTATCTTTTGCGTTTCCAGAAAATATTGTTTTTATTTTAAACAATTACTTTTGTTAAAAGAGAAAAATCATTTCTACATATCCACATAATTACATTTCTGGCTGTCTTTATTACTTTATGCATTCCATCTGGTAAGACTTCCCTAGTGCCTGAAGAATTTCCTGTAAAGTTGCTTATCATTCACATTGGCCAGCAATGAATTTTGTTTGAAATATCTTTAATGTGCCTTCAAATTTGAAAGTTATTTTTTAAATAGGTAAGAATTTTAGGTTGCTGTTTTTTTTCCTTTTCATATTTTAACAATGACTTTCCACTGTGTTCTGATGAATAGGTTCTGATAAGAAGCTTGCTATAATTCTTGTCATTATTGCTCTGTACATACAGTATCATTTTCCTCTGATTTCTTTAACACTCTTTTCTCTTTATCACTGGCTTTAGTAATTTAATTGAAATGTGTGTTTTTTAATATTTATTTTGCTCAAATTCATTGAGCTTCTTGAATCTCTGAGTGTATAGCTTTTATCAAATTTGGAAAATTTTGACCATTATTTCCTTACATATTTTTGTTCCCTTCCCCCTTTCTTTCTGGGTTTCCAATTAGCTCACTTGGTAGTGTTCCATAGGTCACTGATGTTCTCTTCATATTTTTTTAGTTGCTCTTCTATTTCATTTTGGATATTTTTATTATTATATCTTCATGATCATTGAACTTTCCTCTGGTCTTCTGTTAATCCCATACAGTGTATTTTCATTTCAAATGTTGGATTTTTCCTTAGTAATTCATTTTGGTCTTTTAATATTTTCCATTTTTCTCCACATCATGATCGTGTTCTTCTTTACCTTCTTAAACATATGGAGCATATTTGTAATAGCTCTTCTAACTTTTTTTTTTTAGATTCTCGTCTGCTAGTTCCACATCCTCTGTCATTTTTGGATCTGTTTCTATCGATCAAGTTCTCTCCTGATTTTAGGTCTTATTTTTTTACTTCTTTGCATGCCTGCTGATTTGTTATTAGATTATAGATGCTGCAAATTTTACATTACTGATTGCTAAATTTTGTGGTATTCCTTCAAATAGTGTTGGATTTTGTTCTGGCACACAGCTAATTTACTTGGAATTAGTTAAAAACTTTAGAGACTTCCTTTTAAATTTGGTTAGGAAAATTCCAGGCTGGCTTTAGTACAGGTTAAAGAATAGGGGGGGATTCAACTCTATGTCTTGTAGGTTATTATGACTTTCTACGCTTGCTCTAAGTGAACTCTGGAAGTCATTTTGCTTACTCCTCCTTGATGATTATTATTCTGGATTCAGGTAGTTTTTGCTCAGACATGCACAGATCAGTACTCAGCCAAAGGTTCAAGGGGGAAATTCCCTTCTGGCAATAAGCTTGTACAATCATTCATGAAGTCAACTTCATTTGTTTTCCTTCTGTTAGAAGCCACAGTTCCTTGCTATCTGTTGTTCAATGTCTTGAGTGTGAGGTAGCTTGTAAGACAATGCTCAATGATTTCATCTTGTGGCATCTACATTTTGTGTAACTCTCTTTTCTCTCTCTCTCTTTTTTAATTTTCACCCAAGGATCTTTTCCCATTGATTTTAGGCAGAATAGAAGGGAGGGAGAAAGAGAGAAAGGTCATCATTGTGAGAGAGATACATTGACTGACTGCCTCCCACTTGTGCCTCAACTGGGACCAAGGATCGAACCAAGGAATTGAACCTGAGACCATTCAGTCCTCAGCCCAACATTCTAACCACTGAGCAAACCAGCCAGAGTGTAACCCTCTTCTCTTGAGTAGGAATTGGCTCTAATGACTAGCAAGTAGTATATTGCAAGTGTGATAAAATATCACCTCCATATTACAGAAGACTATGAAGTCCATCCACTAGCAGACTGTCTTACTGGTTTTGATGAAGCAAGCTGCCATGTTACATGGTAAGGAACTCAGATCAGCCTCTGGCTAACGCACAGAGAGTAATAGAAGCCCTTGGCCCGACTGCCCATAAAGAGCTGAATCTTGAACATGAGTGAGGGCCCAGTAGAGCATTCAGGTGAGACCACGGCACTTGGCCAACACCTCAGCTGCAGCCTTAGGAGAAACCCTGAGCTAGAGGATCTTTCTTGATTTGGGTGATCTGTGGTAATTTTGTAAAGGTGACTGCACCTGAACTCCTGAACCACGAAATTGTGAGATAATAAATGTGTGTTGTTTTAAGCTGCTAAAATTTGGGGTAACATGTTACTTAGTCCTAGATAACCAATACATTCAGAAAATAATCACCTTACATATGATATTTGTTTTGGTACTGTCATTTAGGGCAGAAGGATAAATTAGGTCTCTGTTACCCCATCTTCATCAGAAAGAAGTCCCAGACTCGTGGTTGGCTAACTGCGGCTCTCGAGCCACATGTGGCTCTTTGGCCCCTTGAGTGTGGTTCTTCCACAAAATACCACAGCCTCAATGAGTCTATTTGGAAAAAGTGGTGTTAGAAGAAGTTTAAGTTTAAGAAATTTGGCTCTCAAAAGAAATTTCATTCGTTGTACTGTTGATATTTGGATCTGTTGACTGATGAGTTTGCCGACCACTGTCCCAGACCATTCAAATTAGAACGCAGATATCAATATTTTGTAAAGCTTCTAGATAATATTAATATACAAATAACTATGAAAGCCAATACCTCAGATCAGTGATTCTTGGCCTTTCATGTGCATTGAATGACCAAAGGATCTTATTAAAATCAAGATTCTGATTCAGCAATTCTGAAGCAAGACCTGGAACTCTGCATTTGCAACAAGCTCCCACATTATGTTGATGCGGCTGGCTTGTGGCCCACACTTTGAATAGCAAGGACTGAGATTATTGGGTGCCTTATGTTTTTTTCATCTATTAAAAAATTTGGAACAAGCTCCTTAGTATCTGTACCAAAAGATTTTTGGATAGCTCTAATCTCTGTCTTATTCACTCTCCATTAACTGATGTCTGATTCATTAATTCAGCAAATATTTATTTTATAGATCTTGTATGATAGATGAAGTAGCTAAATGAATGAGACACATTCCTTCTATTTCTTGCAATCTGAAGCCATTCTCTCTTTAGTGGAAGAAGCAGATATGTGAAGAAATACATTGTAAAGGGGCTAATAAGTGCAAAAGTAGAAGCACAAATGAATTATAAATCCTCTTTCAGGATGCAGTGGTCAAGAAGGCTTCTAGAAGAGATGATGCTTGAGTTGAGTTTGGAGAGGTGTATGACCTCTCCAGTGTGTAAATTGGAGAGAATGGAATACTGGAACTTTACCCCTCATTACTTGAGCACCTTAATCCTGGTGGCTCATTCTCTCATGCAAATTGATTCCTGGTGGTCTGCCCTGAGGTCTCAGAACCCTGAGATCAGCATGCAGATTAGGTCCCTTCCTTTGTAGTTCTTACTGTCTTCCCCCTCTTTTTAAGCAAGCAAACTTAAGAAATATTTTTTTTAGCCCCAAGTTAGTTTTATTACAGAAAAGTTTTCAGATATCAAAATTACCATTTTTCATTCTTATCTCTACCCATTTTTCTCAGGGTGGGATGGGAAAGAGAGCAGATAGACAATGGCATGCTTCACATGTATTGTATCCATAGTCCCATTCCTGATTTTATGTCCAGAATAATTATTTTTATGAACTCCCTTTCAGAACTTTGCAAAAATATTTCAGTTGGATGAATGAAAATAATAGGTGAACTTTATGCAAAAACAAAGCATAAAAATTTTAAACTTTGTTAAGATCATAACTAAGACACTGTTAATTTCCTTTCTAGAACAGCCAGTGCAATATAGGCTTTTGAGTCAGCAATAACCCAGAGTTTTTTCCCTTGAGATGGGAAAATCAGCCCTTTAATATCTCTAAAAAAATTTTAATAACAATTGGAGAGTAGAGCAATACTCACTCCTCCTCATAGTTAGAACATGAGACTCCTTCGCTATTATTACACATCTGAGGCTAACCCCAACTCAGTCCCCAGAAGAGATGTGGTTAGAGACCAGAGTTGATAAGTAATCCAGAAAAATTTTTGCACCTGCTCACTTATTATAAGGGCACTGAAATCCTAGAATCAAATAGGGGTTTGGCATCCATCTTTGGAAGATTAATTTTCTTCTCATTATTAAGGACTCACTGGTTTACCCTCAAGAAGTCTAAGGAAAGAATCCAATTGAATAATTGCTATTTGATGTTCCTCACCCTGATTGTGACCAGGCTGAAGAGAGTAAGTAGGGCAGTGTATTAGTGAGCTTTTGCTGTGTAACACACAGCTCCAAAATTTAGTGGCCTAAAGCAATACCATGTATAACTTCTCACGATTCTGTGGATTTTATGAGCATTTCTTATCTAAACCAGATTACCTGGGGCTGAATGCTTTAGGTTGGTGTCACTCAGCTATCTTGGATGATTTAGGAATGGCTGGAATAGAGCCTCTATCTATTGGGTCATTCAGCTTCCAGAGGCCAGCCTGGGCTTGGCCACACAGTGGGGGAAGAGTTCCCAGACAACATCAAGAGATGTAAACTCCAGCCCTCTCTGGTTTGGCTCAGTGGATAGAGTGTTGGCCTGCGGATGGAAGGGTCCAGGTTCCCTGTGTTGTGGGCTTGGTCTAATGTGCAGGAGGCAGCCAATCAATGATTACCTCTCATCATTGATGTTTCTGTCTCTTCCTCTCCCTTCCTCTCTGAAACCAATAAAAATATTTTTAAAAAATTAAAATAGAGATGTAAACTCCAGTGTGCAAGCAGTTTGCAAGCTTCTGCTGGCGTCACATTTGCTGGTGATCATTTGCCAAAGCGAGTCACATGGCCGTGCTCAGATTGAAGTAATGAAGAAACAGACCCACCTCTCGATGGGAAGAGCAGCAAAGTCACATTGGAAAGAGCATGCATGTGAGGGATTACAGTTTATAGCAGCCACAGCTTGCTTCTCCTATTCTCAACAGCCTGGGCACATCATCTCACACACTGGTCACTCTCAGGAGCAAGTAAGTACAGACTGGTCATTCATGGTAATTTTCAGAATTACTTGCTATCAGTCTCCAACCATGTACCACTAGGTTTCCACACTGTCTACGTCACTCTTGTCTTTTACCCCAAACACCCAACATCTCTGGCCTCTGTATGTGCAGTTTCATTAGGCTGGAAGGCCCATCTACATATACTCATCTAATGTACTCTTAGGTGTATGTTAATCGTTAGCTGAAGTATCACTGCTGTTGGAGCCTATTGTGACCCCCATCGTGGATTTTCCTGAGCTCCTACTGCTGTTCTCCCAGATCACAGAGTTTATCAAAATCCTTCATCTATCATTCCCACTGGGCTATCGATCTCAAAGGTCAGGAAAAGCATTTTGTTTTATTCATCTCTGTATTCCTGGATCCTAGCCCAAGGTCTGGCTCACTGTAGACACCCAGTAATTGTTGATTATGTGATACATAGCATAAATAATGCTGTATTCAGCTCATTTGCAGTCTATTTGGAAAGGGAAACATTCACATGTGAATCATCTAGAGAACAATAGAAATTATTTGCTATAAGAATCAAGAGGAGGGAAACATATTTCCTGATTCAACTTACCCACCTTAAATTCTTTCCTTTTGTCTCTCTCTACATCCGAATCTAATCTGTCATCATTTTTCATGGCTCTGGAAACAAACACTCTGTGTTCTAATTTCACTCACATACTGGCCTTGTACAAGTTATTTAACCTCTGAAAGTTGCAATGTCCTCATCTGTTTTCTGGGGATCTATGTGAATCGAATAAGTTAAGAGACCTACAAGTACTTGGCAAGGTGCTCAATAGATGGAAGTTTTTATTGATGTTCATAATATTATTGTAATTATTAGATTTTCCAGCCCTTATTATTCCTTTCCTGGGCCATTGAAATCACCTTCCCAGGACTTTCCCCCCTATCCCATTCTCCAACTTTTACCTGATTGTCTTTTCTGAAGGACAAACCCGACCACTTCTTTTCCATGTTTCAAAACCTCCCTTGCCTGCTCTTTGCCTGAAGATTCAAGTTTAAATTGCTCAGCATTCCTCCAGCAATACCAGACAATCTGCAGTTCCTCGAATGTGCTCTGCTATTTAAAACATCCTTGCTTTGCACAGAGGCAGTTTACAATGATGACATGAGGCTTGTGCTACAGGGTCCCTTATTTGCACATGCACCTCCAAATGCTTGACATGTTCTCCAGGACTCAGAGAAAGTAGCAGCCCAGCTGGGAGTCTGAGCCAAAGAGCCCCGTGGAGCCCAGGGATGGTAGTCCCGAAGGTTCAGGGGGGCGGGGGGGGGGGCAGTAGGCTGCCAGCACTGCCTCTCCTTCTATGCAGACCTCAGGGACACACTACCCCTGCACCCCTATTGTGCACCCAGACCTTGTCTTTGATCCCCAGAGAAGATCTGAATTAGAAATGGCTCCACCCTTGCTTGGGGGCCACTGTGACTACAATCCCACCTCCAACCCAGGGCCACCCTCAGGGGATAGGGAACCTCTCAGGCTTCTCTCTCAGGCTAGGCAAGAAGCTGCAGAGGAAGTTATAGAGGAGTCGTGGCTGATAACAAAGTTGTGAATCCAAAACAAACTTCTAAAACTCTCAGTAACAACAACCAGATTTCTCCCAAGCATACCAGAGGGGAGATGGAATTGTCCTCCTAGTCTCTCCCCAGAAAAAAGATATTACAAAAGCAGCCAAATAGTAGGAGGCCGAAATGCAGGGCGGGGGGCGGGGGGGGGGGGGGGGGGGTGGGCAGTATCACAGCAGTGGCTCAGGCAGTTAATTCACTGAACCTAATAACAGCAACAATAATAACAATGTGTTGTTCTTTTGGAATTTGTGGTGCACCTGTACTTAGCAGCTTTTGAAAATTTTAAGTTTTGCCTAACTCCATATTTGAAACATTGCATTCTAAGTCACGGACCCCAAATGGTATTAGGTTCAGGCTCCATACACCACATCCGTTGCTGTAGCACATAGGGCTCCTTTGCAAGGCACTCATTTGCTCTGAAGACACAGATCCCCTTTCCTGGCCTATCACTGTACACCATTTCCTGCTGCATCGAGCACTTCCTCAGAAATCATTTACTACTGCCCTCTCTGGACTAGTTCAGGACAGGAAGTACTTTGAGTCAGCTTGGTAGTCCCTCTACCTAACTTCTGTCTGTTACATCACAGGGGCTTCACAAATGTTTCTTGAAGACATGGATGAATAGGTAAATGGATGAAGTAAATAGCTGGGTATAACGGACAGTGAATGGGCATAATCAGAAAGTTTCATGGAGACATGGATTTGTGTGATACCTTAAAAGATGATCATTGTGTGCGTTGGAAAAGAAGAGGTGCGTGGACACCCTTGGTAATGAGATCAGCACAAACAGAAGTCAGGTCAGGTGGTTGGGTGATGGTGGAAAGAAGGGGTGACACTAAAGGGCTAGCACTATACAGGGAACCTTCTGGAATGATGAAACTGTTTTGTCTCTTGACTTTGGTGGTAGTTACATGAACCTATAAATGTGTTAACATTTATAAAACTTCATGTCAAAGTAAAAAAGTAAACTTTACTGTATGATAATTTAAAACAAAAATGTGCATAAAACCCACCAGGATAAGAAAGACATTCACTTTAGGATATTAATCAGGGACAATAGTGGGCTCTCTGCCCTCACTAAAGCCAAGGATGAGTGAAGCAGGGAGTCACATGCATGATGATCAAACGTTTTCTAGACATTTTTGCAAGGGAACCCACAGAGGATTATATTTCCATTCTTTTAGCTGATCCTTCTTACGCAGACCAAGATCAGAGTAAAGGGCTGTGAGTCACTTGGAAATGACGAACAATGGCCTCAGGTAGAGAAAGGGGTGTGTCAGATGTGTGGTTTTTCTAAACCTAAAATAGTTGCTTTCCGTGCACTCAGCAGGGTTGTAATTCTAGGGTGTTAAACCCTTGAAAGTGTCATGCCTGCTCAGCACTCCACTTGATAATCATTAAAACAACAACAGCTTTATTGAGATATAATTTACATATTCCCAAAGTATGCTACCATAACCACTATCTAATTTCAGAAGATTTTCATACCCAATCAGAAACCCAGTATCCATTAGCTGCAGCTTTCCATACTCCTCTCCTTCAGCCCCTGGCAACCACTAATCTACTTTTTGTCTCTATGGATTTTCCTATTCTAGACACTTCACATAAGTGGAATCATATGATACATGGTCTTTTGTAACTGGCTTCTTTCATTTAGCATCGTGTTTTCAAGGTCCTTCTGTGTTGTAGCATGTATCAATACTGCAGTACTTTTTATGGCTGAATAGTATTCTATTGTTTATCCATTCATCAGTTGACAGACACCTTCATTGTATCCACTTTTTGGCTATTATGAATAATGCTTCAGTGAATACTCATGTACAGTCTTTTGTGTGGAAAGATGTTTTCAATTGTCCTGGATACATACCTAGGACGGGTATTATTGGGTCATCTAGTAATTCTAGCTGTTTAGCTGTTTTAGAAACTGCTATACCATTTTCCAAAGTGGCTGCACAATTTTACATTCTGACCCACAATATGGAAGGTTCTCCAAATAAGAACTGGAAAATATATGTATGTGTAAGGATGCTATAGACTACATTGGGAGAATATCCTATTTCTACTAACAACCCTGAGAAGTCTGAAATCATGTGTTATTTTTAGAATTATTATATTGAACCTCAAGCTGGTAGGTCTATTTTTTTAGGGCTGCAGCTGTATAGAACGGAGGGAATAGCATGCTGTGCGTGCAGTCTGGGTTCTGATTCTTTTGCTCAGTTAGCTTTAGCTTGGTGTGTGGCCTTGGCTACATTAAGCTGCTTGAGGTCTCAGGGCCTGAACTGAAGAGATTGGACAGGAGATCCCCTGCATTGTCTGAGAGCCTGAGATCCTCTGAATGAGAAGGGCTCTGTGCAAGCCAAATACCCTTCCTTTACAAGAAGTATGGACATAACTTTCGGAAAGTGCAGTGTACATGCAGTGTAATCGTAGCTACCAGGCCAGCAGGGCCTCCTGACGGAGCACACGCATGGGGTTTGATTTTAAATGCCTACCTACAAGCTTGTATGGTCTTGCCCTTCAAGGATCATGGAAGGACAGGTGATCATATGACAAGATGTTGAATTGGAGCATGTGTTCTGGATGAGGATTGGTTTTTCCAGATAATTCACCTAAGCAGAGGCAATACAAACTCACCATCTCCTGCATATTGCTGACATACAGCCTAGGGAGTTTCTTCTTTAGGATCCTGCTTCCCCAGCCTCATGACTATTCTAAAGTAAGCTGGGGGAGGCAGGCCCCTGAAAGTCCCGTAGCTATGGGCTCAGAGCCTCTGCTTAGCAACAGGTGACTGCACATCTTGACTTGCCCACGCCAGAGTCTGTTTATACATGTTATTCCAGACTAATTACTAATGAGGCCCTTTTCCTCTCTAAACTCCACTGGCATAGATAGTACATTATATACAGTAAACCCTCACTTAGTTAGGGTTTATTTATTTATTTATTTATATTTATTTATTTATTTATTTATTTATTTTTTTAGTTAGGTTCTGTGGCTTTAGACAAAACAAAGTATGGTGAAACCAATTTTGCCATAGGCTGATTGATATAAAGAAGAGCAAAGTGCCTACAGCATTTCATCAACCTTATAATAAAACAACATTAAATGAAATGATGTATTTTAGGACCTGGTGTAATCACTACAAGAGCATGTTTATTCCTAGGTCTTTTTTTACTCAATGTTGTTGTTTTTTCTTTTTTTTGTAGTAAAATAATTTAAAATGTTATTTAATGAAGTCCCCTCACTTGCTTCATCATTTTGCCTTAATAACATACTAGCTTTCACTTATTTCATACCCATATGCAGCATACTCTGGGTCAAGATTTTATATATGAAGTCTTATTCACAGCCCTGTGGTAGGGTCAGAACTATTAATCCCCTTTACAGAGGGAGAAACTGGGGATCTGAGAGGAAAAATAGCAGATCCAGAATCTGAACACAGGTCTATTGGCAACAGTAGTCTTTTGTAAGTGTGCCTCTGTGTTTTCAAAAACAAAACAAAGTATTTAAAACCTTCTGGAAATGAAATTTGTCTTATTTGCATTTTTAGATTCATAGTGCCGAAAACAAAATTAATGCAGCACTTTAAATCCTTGCATGGACACCCACTGTGTAGTCTCTCAGATCCTCAGTCTTCTCATCAGAAAAATGGGGCTATTAATAGCCCCTCTCCCTTTAGGGTATTGTTGGGATTAAGAGCTAATACGTGTCAAGTGTTTACTTAGAACAGTGCCCGGCACATTGAAATCTCTCCATAAGTATTAGTTTTACCATTGCCATCGCCGTCACCATAATCATTTATACGTAAGTGCCACGGTTGTGGGCAATGCTCAGATAAAGCTGCTGCTCCGACTGCTCTCTGCCATGCTTAGCTGTTCCCAGCGGCCACACCTCCCCCTGCCTGCCAGTTTCCCCTCACCTTGCCATCTGTCTCTGGTTGCATTAACTTTTCATTAACATCTCTTTGCTGTAATAATTTCAGTGAGCACAAAATATGTAAGACATGTATGTCTTTACTCTAGAAGCATGTTTTTGCTTTATCTACTCAATGATTTGCCCAACTTTGTAAAACGAGGGGCTCTGCGGTAACACTGGAAACATAACTTGGAGAAGGAAACTAAGGGATCCGAGGCAATTTCTCAATCTTGCAGTAATTCCAATATCGCTTCACCCCTCAGTTTCTCTATCTATAAAACAGAACAACCATTTCAGGATTCTTATGTGGACATTATAGTCTTAAGATGAAGTACTGGTAATTAACTATTGACTTGATTTAGGCATCAAAATGGTTGACAAACTTGAAAAGTTATTGAGACTCACATAGAAAACATTTTTAAAGTTAAAAAGAACTTTTCCCTATTACCCCCAAGAATAACATGTTTGTATTTTATGTATATACTATCTAATAAAAGAGTAATATGCAAATTGACCACACCTCCACTATACCCACCCAGCCACGCCCACCAGCCAATCAGAAGCAAATATGCAAATAATCCCATCTAAGATGGCTGCCGGCCACAGAGAGCAGGAGGGAGGCTTGAGTTTCCCCAGCGATGGAGGAAGCCAAGCTTTCTGCTTGCCCTTGCCAGCTCAGGCCTCTGCTTAAGGCTACAAAGGTTCAATTATAGAATCCCAACAGAAATGGCAGCAGGCACACAGCAAGCAGAAGGCTTGGCTCCACTCCAGGCTACAAAGTTTCAATTGTAGAAGATACATAAATCCCAGATACCAGGGCCTCCACTTGGATCGCTGGGGGACATGGCTGGTCTGCAAACCACCACAGGCCCTTGCCCAGGCCACCCCATGCCCCAATGGAACCCCCACCCTGATCCAGGACACCCTTCAGGGCAAACCAGCTGCCCCCCACCCATGCACCAGGCCTCTATCCTATCTAATAAAAGAGTAATACATAGATTGACCATCACTCTAACACACAAGATGGCTGCCCCTATGTGGTCAAAGATCCTGTCCCCATGTGGTTAAAAATGGCCACCGCAAGATGGCCAGCAGGGGAGGGTAGTTGGGAGGGACCAGGCCTGCAAAGGAGGGCAGTTGGGGGCAATCAAGCCTGCAGGAGAGAGCAGTTAGAGGTGACCAGGCTGGCAAAGGAAGGAAGTTGGGGGCAACCAGGCCTGCAGGAAAGGGCATTTGGGGAGGACCCAGGCCTGCAGGGTAGAGTAGTTGGGGGGACCAAGCCTGCAGTGAAGGGGAGTTAAGGGTGTCCAGGGGAGAGCAGTTAGGGCAAACAGCCAGGCAGGGGAGCAGTTAGGCATCAATCAGGCTGGCAGGGGAGTGGTTAGGGAGTGATCAGGCTAGCAGGCAGAAGCAGTTTGGGGCAATCTGGAAGGCAGGCAGGCGAGCAGTTGAGAGCCAGCAGTCCTGGATTTTGAGAGGGATGTCTGCCTGTCCGTTTAGGATTGGGCTAAACAGGAAGTCATATATCCCGTGAGGGGTCTCAGATTGGAGAGGCTGGGTGGAGGGACACCCCCTGTTTCCCGTGCATGAATTTTGTGCACCAGGCCTCTAGTTTATATATATACATATATGCAAAAACAAAAGTCCTGATGAAACTAAAGTAGTTTTGCTGTCATTTTTCTACTTTACAAAGTGTTTTAAAGCTCTTTCTATTTCAGTAATATTCAACCCATTTCCAGTTGTTTTTGGCAGCAGAACTAATTTTCCAGACAGAACCACCCTATATGAACCCCATAAAATTGAAGCTTTTGAGGTTGAAGAAGAAATGTGAGATCCAGAGCCCCACCCACTCAGGCTGCCACTGGCTTTCTTTCTTCTTTACCCTTCACCCAGTTGCCCCTGAGACAATACAAAGGAACCCTGTGGATCCAATCAACAGTCATGCAGGATGTGCCATAATATATTTAACCAACTTCTCTTCATTTAGATTATGTCTAACTTTTCCGTGTTATAAACAACACTGCAGTGGACATCTTTATAGCTTATCTTGGCATGTATACTTCTTGGCACATACGCTTTTTTAATATATTTATTTATTTTCTTTGGATATGTTTTAAAAGCAGAAATTCTAGTCATATTTTAAGTTTTTTCTTTTTTAAAAAATAATGTTGTAAAAAATTGTACTTTAGAAAGTCTGTATAAATTAACTTTCTAACCTCTGTTTTTTTTCATTAAAAGTAAAATCCTGGCCAATGTGTTGGTTAATAGCAAAATCAGAACACTTAGAACCCACACCAGATGCCGTTAAACTAAGGGAGGAAGAGACAGGATCTCTCACCCCAAAAGGATTTTGTTTTTTAATGCTTGCACACAACTTCAAAACAAAAGTTCTATCCTCAAAGAGTTTATATTTTACAGTTAAAAAGAAAAGAAAAAAGAAAGAATAATGTAAGGAAAATCCTGCATGTTTTTATGAAGATGTAGAACAGGTCTAACATAGCATACACTCTTTTATTTAAAAAAATGTTTTTGTTGATTTTAGAGAGAGAAAAAGGGAGGAGAATGGAGACACAGAAACACATCGATGAGAGTGTAACATCGACCCACTGCCTCCTGTACACCCTCTGTTGGGAATCGGGCTCTAAAACCCGGGCATATGCCTTGACCAGGAATTGAACCTATAACTTCTGGTTTGTGGGTCAGTGCAAAACCACTGAGCCGCATTGGCTGGCAGCAAACACTCCTGAAGTAGGAATCCAAGAGTCAACTTGATTTTGATGATGTTGACACTTCTGTAGGCACTGCTGGTAAGAACAGATACAACTTGGCAATAATGTAGCTTTACTCACCATCATGATCATACATTTGGCCCACTGGGCACTGGGCCTATCAGTTCAGTGGTCTCACTTCAATGTGAGGAGGAGTCCTTGAAAAAGCCACATAAGACACTTTGCACTGAATCACTTATAGTTACCCCAGAGGTTATCTGTCATATCACCAGCCCCTAACTTTGAAATACTGTAGTGTTAATAAAGTCACACTAGATGGGGATGGCAGACTTGGATGATATAGAAGGGAAACATCTTCTCCTTCAAGTTGGGTAGAATATTTCTTCCTTTTTTTCCTCTTAAAGAAGAGACCAGCTTAATTTTCTAAGGAGGTTTTGTGTTCTTTGCATGAACTATATTGAGAAGTTTGTGAGGTCTCTACAGATTTCCCTGCAGAGAGAAACTAACTTGATGAAATAGTTGGTGTTGAGAACCTTGGGTACATAGCAATTCTTTACTTTTTATTTGCTCTTTCCTGTTATAGTAGGCCACCAAGGGTCCCCACACTAGCATTGTGTATGAATTTGAAAAGGCTTTTTAATTAAACCAAGTAAAAGTCTTTACATAGATGATTTCCTAAACATAAATCATCCTAAGGTTCCTTTATACCATAGGTTGCAAGAGACTCCTATCTCTCAGCCCAATGCTACACCTAGCAGGGGAATTAAACTAACTGCTCTTTTGATGACCCAAAACACACTTCATCCAATTGACTCAACTGTTCTATAGATTCTCAACATTAGCTGCACACTGGACTCTTTTGGAGAAAATTAGAAACAGATACCTGGGCCCAGCCCCAGGTCTTCTGACATAACTCCCCTGGGGGGAGGAGGCCTGGACATAAGGTTATTTTGAGAGCTCCCATATGGTTCCTATGTGGAGCCAGGTTTGAGAATCCAGACTTAACCCAGTACTTCTCTGACTTCACAATTTTGTCTAAGAGTTGGGTTGAATATAAAATAGCCACTTTAAGGAGGCTAGGAAAAATAAAGAAAACGATTGGAGGACAATTTTTTTTCCTGCATTTTAAAAATGTCTGTTTCATTCAACTAAAATGAAGCATAAATATTGGGGCAAGGTCAGGGTTCTTTGTCATTAACTTACCTGGAGGAAGGTTGAGCATTGGGCGAGGACATGAGCAGTGTGGGAGAAGATAATATGAAATTCATGTCAGCTTAACGTAAGTAACACCTCCTTACAGCAGCATTGCTAAGTGGCCAGAGTGGTTAGAGCAATCATCCAAGCTAAGTAGTTCTTGGCACTTCAGGAGAAGGCCTTACTTTTTCCTCAATCAAGCGCTTAATTGCTTAATTTGTCTGGAATCTCATTGTGGAACTCATTACTAAATCCATCAGGGCTCAGAGGGTGTCAGAATGATTTAGCAGTCTTATAAATTTCTCTATATTCTCTAGTAATTCTCATTGTCTGTTAAATGCTTGAGAATGACAGGAAGATATAACTTATCAAAATGCCTAGAAATGACATTGAAAACATCTTTAAAAAAAAGAGGAAAGAGCTTCGAAAAGAGGCTTTTAAAGACCCCAAATTAATATTTAACTAAGGTAGCACAAACCTGTTCTTTTTCAAACCCTTGATTGTTTTATTAGAAGCAATTGCTTATCTCGGTTTAAGAAGCTTGGTTTAGGCAGGTTACTCACTTACATATCTCATTCATATAAACTTTATATTAAGTTATATTAATTGCATTGTAACTGTCAAGGTTTTGCAAATGAGACAGGCACCTACAGAAAGGAGAGGTATGCTCCTTTTTTTTTCATCTTCAAATATATTAGTCCTATTAAAAACATCATTCTCACTAATGTCAAATGGTCTTTTGGTACCTAATGATCTTGACAAGAACAAAAACAACCGTGTGGATTTGGAACCAGGAGAGAATAGGGTCATTTATCTGTGGTGCTGTGGGAGAGACATTTTCTTTTTCAATTTTCTTCCTTCTTTTTCATATTACAATTACTGTTAGGATTCATAATGACAAGTCCCATCATTATGACTTTTCCAGCTCACAGGCTGGAGAAAGATTAATGGTAGAAGAAAATATAGTCTTTGGGCATTAGTGCTACATCGAGCAGAAGTACATGAAATCCATTTATAAGATTTATACTTGTGATGGAGAAAAAGTGGCACAATGTATAAAATGTTAAGATGTAGAATCTGAAATGTTGGCAGGTGACATGCAAATTTCATTCATTCACTCATTCAGCAAATCTAGAGCATCAATTCTGTATGCATGTCACATATGGAAATAAAAATAAACCCTGGTAAGACCTAATCTGAAAGGACATAGGGTGAGGAGCTTGCACAGGGTGCTAGAGGAATGGGGAAGGTAATAACTGGGTTTCACCTTTCCTAAATGCTAGAATTTTAATTCTAGTTATCTTGTTTTACCCTATATAATAAAAGCATAATATGCTAAGTATTTAGCTGTCATCTGTTCAACCAATAAAAGCATAATATGCTAATGACATGCTAAGGCCGCTCAACTGCTCGCTATGATGTGCACTGACCAACAGGGGGCAGACGCTCCTACCAGTAGGTTAGCTTGCTGTTGGGGTCCTGCCAACTGAGACTGAGTGAGACAGGTTGGACATGTCCTGAAGACCTTCTGTGATCCCTCCCTGGCTGGCCAACCTCTCATGTCCTTCTCTGGTCCCAGTTGTGCACCTGTAGGGCCCCTCAGCCTGACCTGTGTCCTCTCACAATCCAGGACCCTTTGAGGATGTCGGAGAGCCGGTTTTGGTCCAATCCTGTAGGCCAGGCCAAGGGACCCACTGGTTGAAGAATTAATGCACTGGGCCTCTAGTGTGTTTATAATAATGGTAGCTAAAGGTTTACCACAACTCTTTATTGAGAATAAATGAATCTATAAATGAGAACTGTATATTTACTAATTCATTGTAGTACATAAAAAATAGAGTCTAATATAAGCCTCTAATTTCTCCACACTAAAAAGAAAATAGGTAAGCCTTCTTTAACTATTATAACAAAGAACATGTTTGGGTTTTTCCCAATGCGATTGTGTACCTCTGTGGTGTCTTCCTATGATGGGTTTGGAGGTGCCTCCTGGCTGCAGGTCTCTTATTACTGCCCCAGCGAATTATTAGACTTTGTCTATTCACCTTGGGAAGGACTGCTCTATATTTGGTTTACTAGAGCTCTCTAAATATTCTCTATGGGATTTTCTTTCTCAGCCCTATGGCTTTGGGTGGGGCATTTAAAAAACCCTTTGAAGCAAAAGAGTCATCTCCTGCTTGGAGGTATAACAATTATAAAGGGCTTTGTCATTGCTCAGAAATAGGTAGTTCATGATAGTTGTGCAACATCATTTAATACTATCCCAGGTAGAAGGAGGTTAAAAGTAGCTTAGAGGTGTTGCCCTTTAATCACTTCTTGCTCAATATCATTTAGAAGACAGTCAACACTGTGGTAATCACTGGAGATGCAGCAGTTCAGAGCAGTAGCCCTGTCCCCAAAGACTCACAGTCTGGTAAGGCAGTCAGATGGTGACTATTACAGAGAAATGCAGATGTTGGTGATGGTGGCAGGGCGGGGGGCAGGGAAGTTGCTATAGAATCAGAGAGAAAGATTACATAACCAGGAAAGGCTAAAAGCATTTAAAATTTTGCTAAATAGCACTATTTTTAGAAAATTGATCACTCCAAAATAATCAGGGAACTTTCTCCAAAAATGTTTAATTCTATATAAACTGGTAAATCTTATGCTCTGTTTGTCATAGTAGTATGCTGTTATTATTTAATTTCATGAACCCTTAAAATGAGAAATACATGATTAGAAGGATATTAGGAAAGATTTCCCATGAAGATCCTATCAGAGCTGGGGCATAAGGAACCAATGGCAGCAAGCCAGAGAAAGCCAAGAAGCAGAGAGGGCGTGTTCTTTGCAAAGGAAATAGCACTCACAAAGGCTGGGACAGCAGCAGTGGTGGGTTGGGAAAGTTGGGTGGCTGCTTCCTACCAGGCACTGAGAAGAGGAAGGCATAGGAGGAAGAGGGAATGAGGCTGGAAGGGTAATCAGGGGTGTGGTCATGGAGAAACTTATGTGCTGAGTAAGGAGTTAGAGTTTATCTTGAAGACATTGGAGGAAGAAGAGATGATAAAGGCCTTTGAACAGGAATGGGATAAGATCAGGTTTGTATTTAAAATAAGAACAGCCCAACTGGTGTGGCTCAGTGGTTGAGTGTCAACCTATGAACCAGGAGGTCACGGAGGACACATGTTGGCATTGTGGGCTCAGTCCCTCGTGGGGCCATGCAGGACTCAGCCAATCAATGATTCTTTCTCACCATTGATGTTTCTTTCTCTCCCTTTCATCAATAAAAATATGTTAAAAAAATAAAATGAAATAAGAACACTCTACCTGCACCTTGGAGGACGACTTGGAGGGCTAACACTGGAGAAAGACTAAGAGGAGGCTGATGTAAGAAACCAAGGATGGGAAGCTGGTGGCCTGACCTTAGGCTAGGAGAAGAGTAGAAAATAAAAAGAAATAATGGGCTGGATTGGTAATTACTTGGGCTGGATTTGGTGACCAGCCAATGAAGGATGAGGGAGAGGGGAAAATCTTATTCAGCCTTGGCCATCAGCCTGTGAGCACTCAATCTGAGGAGACCAACAGTAAGGAAAGAAATGATAACACTGGAAAGAAAGAAGTGATCAAACAACAGGTACATTCCCTTCCTTTGTCACCAATACCACATTTTGAGTATTTTTATCTTTTTCTCTCTCAAAATTTTATTATTTGTTGTGAACAAGTAATTTACGCACATAGCTCAAAGCTCTAAAAGCCTCACTCCTTGCCATTGGCTTGTTTCTTGTGTACCTTTCCAAGGTCTTTATGCAGATGACCACGTACACAAGTTTCTCCTTTGGCTAGCTCCAACCCATAGAGGGAACAGTTTGTAGTTCTGGAATCCGTAGCGCCCAGCTTAAGCTAGTTGACACAGCACATCCCAACCTAGGATTGTATGGTTTGATACACTTTCATCTGGCTTCCCTTCCAATGGCAAGAGCATTTTCCTATATCATTGAATATTCTTCCAAATTAATTTAAAAGACATTCAGATGAACCATTATTTATTGAACCACCCCTCTATTATTGGTAAGTTAGGATAGTTTCTGTTTTCCTACATTACAGATAGTGCTGTAGGAACTCCATGCATGCAAACATTTGTCATGCATAGAGTTCCCTGGAAATGGATTCCTAGAAGGGTAGTGCTGAGTTAAAAGAAGTGAAATTCTACAGATCCCAGTGGTTCCTGCCAAACTGCTTTTCAGAAATGATGTATCAGCTTTCATTCCCATTAACACTGGGTCCTGGCCAATATGGAGCACTGTGCACTTACTATTTCTGATGTTAGGGATCATGGTTGCTTGAGAACGGATGTGTAATGAGATTGCTGCAACCCTCACTTCAGCTGGCTGAGCTGGGGACACCTTCAGTCTTTTTATCTCCATGGTGCCTGCCCCTTCGGAAGCTGCATTCTTGCCAAAAGGGGACTTTCTCTTCTGAAAGGGAACCCAGCATTTTCCAGTCAAACACTTTGAGGGAATATATCGCTTAAAATTAAATATGTCTTCACTTGTGTACAAGGAAAACTGATAAACAAATATGGAAACAGAACCAACATGAGGGCAAGGAACTTTTCCAGTTATCACCAGCAAGTTCCTAGCAGAATCTCAATTAGCGTTTCAATCATGATTGAAGGCTTTTCAAAATATCTGCATTGTACCGAAAACTAGATTCTGCATCAAACATACCAAAGACAGGATCTTTGACTTACTGCTAAAACACTAAAACACATTACCTGGCTAATTCCCACTGCAAATCTTTGAGTTAATCCGGATGTCTTTAAGGCACACTATTTTCAATAATCTTTTTGATTCTCAGCTTTATTGCAGAACTTAGCCAGTAAGAGAACTCACCTCTGTGGCATAGCCAAACAACACTTCAAATAGATGAATGAACTATTATTACATCTCTTGATTAGATATATTAATCATAAGCATTTGGGAACATTCTAGATTGAGATCACAAAAGTTCTCACAGAGGTCTGTAGGAATTCTACACAGTTATTCATTTTATAAAACATCAAAAAACTGTGTAGCTCAACCCCTTTTGGGAAATTACCTTGTTGGAATAACTTTATTCACTGAGGGGAGAGGGGATAGTGGGCAAGTTTTGCTGAATTACAACCACACAGTTTCTCTCTCTATGATCTTTAACCAAATAGAACTTCTTTATTTCTGAAAGGAAACTCTTGCATAATGGCAATGAAAAGAGAATTTGGTGTAAATGATTTTTGTACTTTATTAAGAATCTAATAGATGATAAAAAAAATCTAGTAATCTCTAACTCATATTGTGACCTTATTAAATAATTAAGTTTCTCTTCATTTAATCAGGTCATATATCATCAGATGGAAGAAGGGATTTATTTGAATGAACTTTTTTCAAGGACATCTTGAGTCTTATTATTACCGAGGATATGATACTTCTGTTTTAATAGTTTCCCAGTTCAGCAAGGAGCAAACGATCCATGAGGCATTGTCTTTACTAAAAAATAGGTCTGTTTAGCTACAACATAAACATGTAGCTAAAATACAAAAGACATTGGCACTTTAAGTTGTGGACATGATCGATGCTTTAAGAGAAGCTTTTAGCAAATACCTTTGGAATTTGCATATAAATTCAAGGATACTGTAATATGTCACAATGACATTTCTGGAAAACTAGGATGAGACCATGGGCAGAGCATTAAAGTCAACCCAACAGAAATAGAAATAGAATGTGAACTACATATGTAACTTAAAATTCTCTAGTAGCCACATCATTAAAAAAGTATAAACAAGTGAAATTAATTTAATAATAGTTTCTATTTATCCCACTATATCCTAAATATTATTTAAACATGTAATCAATATATAAATTAGTAATGAGAATTTACATTCTTCCTATATTAATTATTTGAAATACAGTATACATTTTATACTTATTCATATCTCAGTTTGACAAGCTACATTCCCAATGTTTAATAGCCTTTGACAGTACAGGGATAGACTTACTAGTAAACTGAACATATTTTTAGATGCCTCCCTAGCCTTTCTTCACCCCAATCTTAAATTTCAAATGGTCAGTCTTACCTTCAGATCTCTATAAGTAACTCTTTTGAAATGCCTCAAGGTCTCATTCTTTATCCTATTATTTTTTCTCCATTTTCTCTCCTTAGTTTTTAAAGCTTTATTTAAATGCTGATGCCTCCCAAATTTATGCCTCCAATCCAAGCCTCTCCTTCGATCTCTAGACTCTCATATCCAACTAAATACTCAACATTTCCCCTTGGATCTTTAATAAACACCAAAAATGTAATGCGACCAAAATAAGTATTGATTAGCAACTCCCAGCATAATCACTATATTTGTTCTCCCTTAAGCATTCTTAATGGTACCACTGCCTACACAGTTGTTCAGCTTAGTACTTCTCTTTCCCATTCACCCACAAACAGTCCATCAGCCAACTCTGTTGACTTCCTCCATAATATATCTGTTTTCAAACTCCTTCTCTCAATTAGACTATTATAACCCAAGTCCAAGATGCCATTAACTCCCTCTGGATTACTATAACCATTTCTTAACTAGTTAACTGCCCATGGCCTAGTCTCCATTTATCAGCCAGATTGAGATTTAAAGCTTATCTCTCCCCTGCTTACAACATCTCCATTGGTAATAGGACACGAAAAAATACTCAACATCATTAGTCATTAAAAATGCAAATGAAGTCCACAGTGACATACCATTTTGCACCCATTAGAATGGCTTTCTAAATAACACACAACCACAAATGGTATGTTGAGTAATGGGAACTCTCATACACTGTTGGTGGGAATGTAAAATGGTGTAGTCGCTTTGGAAAACAGTTCGGCAGTTTCTCAAAATGTTAAACATAAAACTACCATATCACCTTTTAGATATCTACCCAAGAGGAATGAAAACATAACCACATGGAGGCTTGCATGTAAGTGTTCATAGCACCATCATTCAGAGTAGCCAAAATCTGGAGCAACCTACCTGTTCATCAACAGGTAAATGGATAAACAAATAGTGGCACAGCCACACAATGCAACACTATTCCAGAATAAAAGGGAGCAACCTACTGGCATGCTATGGAACCTCAAAAACATTATGCTGAGTGAAGGAAGCCAGAAATAGGAGAGCATGTATTGGGTGATTTCATTTATATGAGACTAGAGGCCTGGTGCATGAAAATTGTGCCCAGGGTGTGGGGGGTGGGAGGGAGATGTGTACCTCAGCCAAGCCTGCACCCTCTCCAATCTGGGACATCCTTCTCACAATCCAGGACTGCTGGCTCCCAACTGCTTGCCTCCCTGATTGCCCCTAACCACTCCCCTACCAGCTTAATCAATGCCTAACTGCTCCTTTGTCAGCCTGATTGCCCCTAACTGTCCTCCCCTGCAGGCCTGATTGCCCCCAACTGCTCTCCTCTGCTGGCCTGATAACTCACAACTGCCCTCCCCTGCTAGCCATCTTATGGCAGCCATCTTGTGTCCACATGGGGGCAGCCATCTTGTGTGCTGGAATAATGGTCAATTTGCATATTATCTCTTTATTATATAGGATGCCCAGAAAAGACAATTTTAAAGAGGCAAAAAATAGATTAGCATTGGCATGGGACTGAAGGTGGGAATGGAGAATACCTTACCTGTAAGTGGGCATAAAACATGTTGACTTGCTCACTTGAGCAATTAATTTTATGATATATAAAATATTCCTTAATAAACATTTTTAACATTTTACTTATTTTATTTTTTTACAATATACAAAATAAATCTATTACCAGACTGTAGATACAAAATAATTAGCCATTTACATGCAATAAACATTAATATTGCAAGAACTATTTTAAATATAATAATGTTACATGCAATAAACATTAATTGAATTGCTCACTTGAAATAGATTAATTTTACAATATGTAAAATATTGCTTAATAAAGATTTAAAAACACACACACACAAAAACTTCCCATTACACTTAGAATAAAGCCCAGATTCCTTGCCGTGGTCCACATGCCCGAGGTGGTTGACCTTTATCACTCGTTTTCTGCTGCCTCTTTGTCCATAGTGCCTAGTGGTTGCAATGCTTCTTTAGTCTACTGCTCTAACATGCCAAGTGCATTTCTGTTTTCAGGCATTTGTTCCTCTGCTAGGGTTGCTAGTTCCTCAGACTTTCACAGGCTTGCCTCCTTTTCAACATTCAGGACTCAGTTCAGAAATCAACCCCAACTCCATGTGAGCCGAAGCAGCCACCCACCCGCCATAGCCTGAGTCATCCTGTCAATGCTATTTGCTTATTCTCTTTATGGCAGAGCCTGAAGTTTTCTCAAACTTTTCTTCTGCAAAAATAATAAATAATAATTATGTCTGTCCTTTTGCCTCCTGGGCTGTCTTTGAGGGCTGGTTCAGAATTTATGTGGAAGCACTTTGGACACAGAGCTTACCGCTATTATTTTTCTAAGAAGATTATCTCATGGTTCCTTGGGACCATCCTTCTGTTTTCATATGCTGAGGCCAAGAAAATACTATAACTTAATGCCTGAGTTGTACACTCTGTTTATACTGGGATAAGTGAGACAAAGCATAGACTGGTGGTTGTTCAAGGAAACCAATGCTCTACTGCTGTGTAAGGTACACAATGTCTGATTCTGTAAGTGAAAGAGGACCTCATGCACCCTCATAGGAAACCATCTATTCTTCTGGTGACAATGAGCAAATCTGTAGGGAAGTCTGTCTGTTTGTTGTCCATTGCCCCTGCCATGGAAAGGGGGACAAGGACCAGAGCATTTGCTGAGAGAATAAAACCCCAGATTTCAAATACAAGAAACTGGACTTCAGAACTGGATTATTTCACATAAGTTGCTAAATGAATATGCAGAGGGTAACAACTTTTCATGGCCCCTAACTAAGCTGCCGAATAAGAAGTTATCCTCACCTCTTTTTTTTCTTCCTCCCTCCCTCCCTCCCTCCCTCCCTTCCTTCCTTCCCTCTCTCCCTTCCTTCCTTCCTTCCTTCCTTCCTTCCTTCCTTCCTTCCTTCCTTCCTTCCTTCCTCCCTCCCTCCCTCCCTCCCTCCCTCCCTCCCTTCCTTCCTTCCTTCCTTCCTTCCTTCCTTCCATAATATTATTTTGAAGACAATTTATTCAGAGCAGTTTTATTTTCATAGCAAACTTAAAAAGAGATACAGAGAGTTCCCATATAATCCTTACACCCACTCATGTATAGCCTACCCTATTATCAACATCAGAATTTGAATCTGCATTTGAACACATTATAATCACCCAAAGTCCATAGTTTACATTAAGGTTCACTCTTGGTGTTGTATATTCTATGGGTTTAGACAAATGTATGATGACCTGTATCAATCATTGAAGTATCATACAGAGAATTTGCATTGTTCTAAAAATCCTCTGTACTCTGTCTGTTTATCTCCTCTGATCTTCTTATTGTCTTCATAGTTGTGTCTTCTCCAGAATGTCATATAGATGGAACCATATATAGTATGTAACCTTTTCAGATTAGCTTCTTTTTGCATTTAACACTCCTCCTCCTCATTTTATGGCTTGATAGCTCCTTTCTTTTTTAGCACTGAATAATATTTCATTGTGTGAATGCACTACAGTTTATTTATCTGTTCGTCTATTTCAGGACACCTTTGTTGGTTCCAAGTTTTGCCAATTATGAAAAAAGTGCAGTAAATTTTTATGTGCAGGTTTTTGTGGACATACATTTTCAACTCCTTTGAGTGTAATAGTGTAATAAGAGTATGTTTAGTTTTGTTAAAACCACCAAACTGTCTTCCAAAGTGGCTATACCATTTTGCATTCCCACCAGCAGTAAATGAGAGATTCTGTTACTCCACAGCCTCACCAGCATTGGTAATCAACACTCTGAATTTTGGCCTTTCTGAAAGGGATGAGTTGTGTCACACTGTTGTTTTCATTTGGATTTCCCTGATGACCTATGATGTGAAACATCTTTTCATATGCTTGTTTGCCTTCTGTATAGCTTCTTTGCTGAGAAATAATGAAATCTGGACGTCTTTCTAGATTCAGGTCTCTGGCTAATTTTAAAATCTTGTTTTATTTTTTTTCTTGTTGAGAGTTCTTTGTATATTTGCAAAAGACACATCTAGTAAGTGACTTTCTCCCATTCCGCAGCTTATTTTCTCTTTCTCTTGGTATTATCTTTCTCATAGCACAAGTTTTTCATTTTAATGAAGTTCAGCTAATCAATTGTTTCTTTCATGGATTGCAACTTTGGTGTTGTATCACACCAAAGTTATCACAATACCCAGGGTCATTTGGGTTTTTATCTATGTTCTAGGAGTTTTATAGTTTTACATTTTACATTTAGGCCTATGGTTTATTTTGAGTTAATTTTTGTGAAGGAATATGGTCTGTGTATAGATTCTTTTTCTTTTTTTTTTTTGCATATGGATGTCGAAGTTGTTCTAGCACCATTTGTTGAAAAGACTATCTTTTCTTTATTCTTTTTCTTTTTAAAATGTACACCTTTAGCAACTTTGCTGGATGCTCTCTTGATATTTTTTTCAAAATCAATCAAAATCCTCTCCTTCTCAAACTAAAATACAATTTCCCAACTGCCTCAACATTGTAAAACTTTAATTCCCTTAAAAATTTAGTAATGTGACAAGTGTTTCTTGTACTTAAAATTGTAGTTTCTTGTTACCCTTTAACTTGGATATTTTTTTCTAGTAAAAAATACTCCTTTCAAAATATTCCTCCTTACAACATAGGAAATATAATCAATAATATTGTAATAACTGTGTGATGTCTGGTGGGTACTAGACTTATCAGGGTGCTCACTTTGTAAGGTATATAAATGTCTAATCAATATGTTGTACATGTGAAACTAATATAATGTTGTATGTCAACTGCCATTGACAAATAAAAAAAAAAATACTTTCCCCCTAAAATTTTGAGACCATTTTCTAGTGTCTGTTAGCATCCAGTGTTTTTGATAAGAAATCTGATGCCAAATTGATTCTCATTCTGAGTCATCTTTTCTCTCTCTCAATGGAAACTTTCTCTTTATCCTTCATATTCTGCAATTTTGTTAAGATCTGCTTGGCATTCTGTGGGTTCTTTCAATCTGAAACATGTGTCATTCTTTGGCTTTGAGAATTTTTTTTGGTATACTTTCTTTGATTTCTGCCTTTTTATTTTTATTGTTCTCCCTTTCTGGAGATCCTCTTAAACCATTCCCACTCCCTTGTAATTTTTCCTACTTGATTTTGGCTATGGTTTTTGCTACCAACATGATCACATCATCTTTAATTATTACAGGGTTTCTTCAAAGTTTCTGGGTTGCTGATACCACACTAACTTTTCACGGGCAAACAGTGTGTATGTGTGTGAATTTGTTTCTTGTGATTTGAAGCTGGGATTAGAGCTATGTGACTAATATGCCATATTGATCCAGGTTTCCAGGTGACCATTTTTTAAGGCTGGATCCTGTCTGTCTCACATGTGGCAGTTCCACATTTTAGGGTTTTATAATGCCTCCCTCAGATAAACTTTAGGAAGAAGTGTGATTTTTGTGGGCGTAGAATGAAAAAATTATTCTTTTATTGCATTGGTTCCATTCTGGTCTGCCATATTGCTTTTTGGGTTCTACTTTCTGTTAATAGTTGTGACTATTCTTAATATTCCATTATTTTATATGGAATAAACATGTAATCTTGATCAGGTTCAAGTTTTTATTCTGTAATTTTTCAAGATCTTGAAATGAAATGTTCCTTTTATGCGGTTCAGGGCTGGAGGTAGGGAGCTTTTTAAAACATGCTGCCTACAGACTTAACCTTATGTCAGCAACACCTTTATAACTTCTGAACATTTTAAGGGGAGAGAGAACATTAAAGAAAGAAAGAGGTCATGCTTCTGGACTCCATAGTCCTGGGAACCAGTTAGAGGAATAATAATGTTCCAGCCAGAGTAATCAGAGCAGATATGGCTAATAGGTTTCAACTTGAGTTGAAATAAATGATTGATAGGGGCTGCCTGGAGCACAGCTGTGCTGGAAAAGATTTTGAGGCCACATCTGGGTTCACAGGACAAAGTGTGATTAATGATGTCTGCCACGGCTGTGAGAGGGGGTAGCAATGGTAACCATGCCATGTATTTTTAATCCCTGAATAAGAATCTCCTGGTGAATAGAACTGTTCATCCATGAGGCTGCCAGATTTTACATGGAAGAGTATGGGCATATTCTGACAGCATAAAGATAAGATGCTAATGGTATTTGGGCTGATTTTATTCAACTAGTCGTCAGAATGATTTCGTGACTTGCCAGAGCCAATATGTGGAAGAATAAAGTATGTCAGATCTGTGCATCTACTGCTTGATTCCAATGTAAGCATAGAACCATAATGCCTCCCAGTGCAGGCACAAACAGGATGTTATTTAGAAAAAAAAATGACTATGAGATGGTCTGAATTATCAGTCTAATAAAAACTGTCCTGTGTCCTAGAAGGGTAGATTATTTTTTACTTGCTTGATTTTATACTTTGTTCAGTCAATATACAAAGGTATGAAGAAGAGAGTGGTATTGATTTATAATACTTCTCTAGAAAATATTGCTGTAGAATCTTCTAGTTTCTTTTCCATGTACATGTTCAAATTTAATGGCATCAGACTATGCATTGTTTTTCACTTAAATTTTTCATTTAACAAAATATTGACCTCTTTCTAAGTTAAAAATAAATATGACTGATTATAGTATTTAATGACCAATATTATATTACCATATAAATATACACCATCATTTATTTAATCAAACTTTATAGGTTGTTTCTTATACTTTGGCATTATAAACAATACTTTGGTGAGTACCGTTGTACATAAATATTTGTGCACTGATTATTTCCTTGTAATAATTTTCTAGAAGAGCACTTGCTAGGTCAAATATATAAATTTATGTTTTCATTTTAAGAGTTTGGTGTTGTCTTCAGAAGCTATTAACAATGTGTGTAATAAATCTTGAAGAGAATGACATAACCCAATAACATTTTTAAGATCACCACACTGATTGAAGAGCCTGAACTATTCCCCACCCACCACCCATAGTCTCTTTTCCTCCTTCATGATGTTATGCATCTTGATTGTGGAAATCATTTTAACTCAGAAGTACAGCTATGCACTTGGGGCCTATGGAGTGGAGTCATGTAGAATCGCAGCTGTTTGACCAAACAGCTTCCCAGGACCAGCTGTCCCCAGACCACTGCGCTCCAGGGAGGGGCTGGGCATTCTTCCTTGTACTTTCTAGGACATGTGACGCTCATGTTGACAGAATGTGCAGGCCCCCAGTTCCATTCCAGTCTCTGAGGTTACTCTAGGGCTCTGTTTGGAAGGCTGGGGAATGAAAGGCTGGTGAAGTCCTGAGGAATCTGGGGTGCAGCTTCGAAATTTTCATTCTCCCCATTAATTTTTGTGTTGTTGCCTTTGTAACACTGGTAACCAAAGCAACTAGGATAACTACCTCTGCACATTGGAATGTACAGGGAGCTATCATGAAGGCGTGATGAAAGACTGTTAGCACACATGATTTACAGGGCCAGTTTCCAAACACACCCAGTCTGAGCAGGTGACATGAATGGGCAGTCATTATCAGTGATAACTGAGTTTAGTTTCCAACATAGGAAATCTTAGTGGCAAATACACACACACACACACACACACACACACACACACACACACACATCTCCCAGTAGATGAGAAAAATACAATTTTCACATTCCATTTATTTTCTAAAAACATGTTAATAGTAGAAAATTATTTTTACAAATTCTTAATATAAAAATTCAGGTAACAAATTTCCAGAAATAAATTTCAATATATTTCTAAATTTCCAGTTGTGTATAGAGTTTTTTGTTTGTCTCCCCCACATACTTTCCCACCTGGGTCTGGTCCTCTATAAAGTCAGTAAGGGTTTGTAGAGGGTGGTGTGCCATAGAACCCACCCACTTTGAGCGTGAGCAGGAGAGTAAAGCTGCAAACACATCCCTAAAATACTTAGGTAGTCATAAATCAGGTATCAGTAACAGACACTCCCTTTCTTGTAAACCATCTGTATTATCTCAGAAAACTGTCAGCTCCTCCCTCGTCTACACTCTCCCACTCCATCTAAGAATCTCTTTTCCTACCTTTTGTTAGTCAACAAATATGTATTAGTTTCTCAAAGGGGAACCAGCAAGGTATGAGGCATTTGCTATTAAGTCCTTTCACTCATAAATATTACATCAAAATTATTTTTTTCTGACCATAGGACCAATTATTTCCTCTGTTCTGTTTTTTTTTCTTACTTTTTTCTTCTTTCATTGACTTGAAGCACCCCAATCTCTCTTTGATGCAATCAGTTTAGCCTTCTTTTCTTCTCTTGTTTTCTTTAGTAGCTTTTTATTTTCTTTAACCATTTATTTATTTTCAACAATTTTATTTTCCCAGCTTTGCTGCATTCCCAGGTCGCCACATAAGATTTGATTGGTTTTTACCTTCCAATCAGTCTGTGTTTACCTCTGAGATTATCGCTTTTCTTTCCTACAAGTGGAACATCCGTCCAATTAAGGTGACATCATTCTCTATTTCTTTTTAAAAACGTATGTTCTAACTAGAAAGGGTAACTTTTGATAAGCTTTGCTTTGTAACCATAGCCGATTTTGAAAAACAGTTTTACATGAAATCATGCCGGATTGATTGCTGAATGGAAGGAGAGTCAGGTTTCCTCCAAAGAGAAAGACAGAGTTGGAGAGGTGGTAGAATGGACAGCTTCTAGCTGGGGGCAGAGTGTTTCCGGCCCTCATGCTGTGATTGCAGAGCTGCTACATGTCCATATTCTCTCTCTCTCTCTCTCTCTCTCTCTCTCTCTCTCTCTCTCTCTCTCTCTCTCCTCTCTCCCCCCTCCCTCTCTCAGTTTCCACTAAGATTTCTAAAAAAAGAAAAGAACAAAAGAACAAGGGTGTTCTATAAACAGAAAAAGAGTTAGAACTTGTGGAAAACTGCTTTTGCAGAAGCCTGGGAAAATAAGCAATTAGAAGAATATTCCTTAATCAGAAATAGCTGAAGGTGTGTCAGTTCTGGAAAGTGGTCCAGAAACCTGGGGGTTTGATTCTTGGGAAGGTAAAGTTTAATTAATTCTATTTAAACTTAGGATAAACCCAGGATTATATTAAGTAGTGATTAACAACAAATATTATGGGAAAGAAGGATGTAATTGTGTCAAGAATCTTACATTTCTTTAATTACATCCTAATTACATGTCCTTTTTAAACAGAGCAATTAGTAATGTTAACAAAAATGTGGGCTTGTCTATTTTAATAGTTTTACTTTCTTGTAAAGAAGCATAAAGACAGGGGAAAACATACTAATCTTTATTTATCATGTAATAATGCCTATGGGACACCATTTTGGGAGGAAGCAAAGTCATAACCAAGAATAACACTCTGACAACTGACACTATTTATAGTCTAAATGTTTATAGTTTAAGTTCTAGTCATAGAATAAAGAGTCCTTTAAGAATTGACCTTGGAAACCCAAATTTGGAAAATGGTAGCAAATCTTAGGCCAACTAAATTATCTTTTTCATAACAAAAATTCATAGCAATGTTTTAAATTATATATGATTTGATTACTATGTACATAACCAATACAGAGTGGGTCAAAAGTAGGTTTATTCTTATATATTACTATTTATTAATCTGTATCATTTTTCATATGAATAACTGTAAACCTATTTTTGACCTACCGTGTATAATTAATTGGATAACAGTTTTGAAATGTTATCAGATTTTTTTTTGTTCCTGGAAGTTCTTAATTATCCTGATTTCTCCCCACTATATCAATGGCATTTAGAAATGGCAAGGACCATTTAAAATAAAGCAATTTGCACTTTCAAAAAAGTTATTTGAGTCCAGGGTCAAGAAAAGTAGTCTGAAAGCAAAAACAGGTTTGATTTTCAAGAGCTCTTAAGGCTTTTAAGAGAGAATAGGTTTAGATTCTGAAAACTTGGCTTCATGTATGAGACTTTATGCCCTGCCTTGGTGTTGTGACATAATAAGAAATCTGTAAGTGTTCTTCTTTGTGCATGTGTATAAATTTAGAGAATTCAGACCATGAGATCTGAAGAAGCTCTGTGTCCACTTTGGTCAGTGGGTAGTAACGTGGGCATGACTGAGGGAGCTGTGCAGGGGCCCAGGATTCTGCCCACCAGAGTGGAGAATAAGGTGAGTGGCTGAGAGGAGGGCAAAGCAGTGACTAGCAGAACAGTTGTGACCTTAGTGAGAACAGTTGGGCATGAGCATGAGGTTTGTGGGGGGAGGTCTGGACGGTCGATCTGGAAAGATAGTGGGGCCTTGTGTGCTAAGCTAAGAGTTTTGGCCTTTATCTATTGACATGCAGGGGAGTGGCATGATCAGGGTAGTATACCTGGAAGGTTAATTTGACACGGGATGCAAGGTAAATGGGAAGGGCTGGACTATTAACAAGGAACTCATTTAGAGGGCTATTGCATTTATCTTGGAGGTGATAAAACTTAGGGAAGCCTGAATTTGATAGGCAAAGAAGGGACAAATGGGAGAGTTATGTGAAGGAAAAGCAACAAGACTTGATGACCAACTAGATAGGGAAGGGATCATGAGAACTGGTGTGCTGTCTGCTTCCTACAGAGAAAAAATAATATAGAGCAGGTTTCCTGTGCCAGTGGCAATCTGAAGAATTCTTAACTCCCAGGGTGGGAGGTAGCATCTGATTGAGCAAGTATAATTAATCTTCATCTAAGAAATATAATATGTAAAAAAAAAACTACTTTGGAATTAGAAATGGCTAAGTTAGAAGAAACATCATGGGAAAAGCAGTTTTCAAAATTTCTCCTTGGTCTCTCCTCCATGCCACTGCTTAATAAATAACACATTTGAGTTCTCTTATAATATATACCACCATAATTGTTCACTTCTTTATACTTTTCGTTATGAAAACCATTCAAGAAAAAAAAAAACCCACACAATACAACCATAACAGCAAGAACAACCATCAATAATTAAACTTCACACTACCTCAAGTTTCATCCTATTTGAGATGTGCTCTCCGCTTCCCTTGTTGATAATCCATATTTTCATTGGTATGAACAGTCTGAGCTATGGAAATTACTCAATGGTTTTATTTATGGCCTATTCCACAGCTTTGAAATTAACTTTACATCCGGTGTTAGTAGATATTCATTACCTTTCTAAAATGCCATTTTAAAAACTGATTGCTTGGGGACTAGATGGCAAAGAAGGGGACATTTCACACGCAGAATTGGCCCTGTTCATAAAATGCTACATTTAGACATTCTTCTATATTTATGGTGTGTAGTGCTACTTCTCCTAGTGGGCCAGGCAAACTCTCCTGGGTTTTTTTGCATCTTCATGTTTTAAAACAGTCGTTATCTTGTTTCTGGAGTAAAGCTTTCGTGTTCTGTGAAAATAATATGCATGTTGACAGCAAGACATAAATAATAAACCATCTAAAGCAACATTCCAGCTAGCTAACACAATTTCAGAGACTTATCTATACTAGAATTTAAGAAAATGGAAAGGGGAAAGAAGCGACCTACTAGAAATGAAAAACTAAGAAATAAACATGTTTTTTTTTTTTTCACAAAGAACATCCTGTGTATGGATGCCTGTGAGTTTCAAAAATCACTCAGTCCTAGAAGTTGTAAACCTAGTCTTTTCTGTGGTGCTTTTCTTTTCCCCAAAGAGGTCATAACAGGTGTATATACAGATCTATGGTGCCTTTCTGTTGGAGAAATGAAAGTACTTCCAAAACAATCTTATAACATTGTGATGGAGGAAATGATGGCAGGTTTTATATTACTCCCCTCACACAGGTGATGGAGGCCCGGATAAATGGTGCTGGTGACAAAGTCACAAATAGATGCTAGGCCTTCTGATATATGGCTAATACTCCAGTAGTTAAATGGAAAAATATGTCCCTATTTTGCTCAGCTCTTTCTCATCTTTCAGAGAGCGACTTTTTAACTCTTGCTCGTTCCTACACAGACATGTATCTCCCCCCAACCTGAAATAGGTCTCTTGACTTATATTTAAAACTTGAATCTTATATTGCAAAATGATATCATAGTCAATAAGTGCAAATATAAAAAATAAAAATAATTAACTGGAGTACACACCCCTTCCCAACAACAGCTTTGATTATAAACTGATCTGTAACTTTGGGTAGTACAGTTGTCCACTAGTGCCTGGGAGATATATATGCCTCTTTGGAAAGTTGATAAAAGCTATAGATGACCTCCCCAGTGAGATGTATGTCCATAAATACAAGGGCTTCTGAAGCCAGAACTACCTTCAGTAAGCCATGAAGGCCCTGGTTAAGAACCCAATAGAATAGAGAGAACATAACTTAGAAGAGAACTTAGATTAAATTCTAGCCCCACCTTCCTAATGACTTTAAGAAAAATGATTTCATATATATATGGCTGATATGCTAAGTGTACCTCTTACCTTCTGACTAGTCGCTATGATGTGCACTGATCACCAGGGCGCAGATGCTCAACATGAAAGCTCTGAGCTGCAATGACTTGGCAGCAGCGGTTTTCAGGTGACATACCCTGAAACCAGAGAGGAGGGAGCCTGATTCCTTGTGGGGCAGCACAATTACACCTTTGGTCATGGGTTATATTTTTGCTGGGGCACTGTTGGCCGCAAATCTGGTTTACTGCACACTTGTGTTTGCGTTTCACACCCTATACAACAACAACTTTGCAGAGTGCCCTCTCACATTCCAGGACCCCTTGGAGGATGTTGGAGAGCTGGTTTTGGCCCAATCCCTATAGGCCAGGCCAAGGGACCTCAACTACTGGAGGGACCCTGCTCACTCTGCAAACACAGGGGAGGGACCACAAGAGATTGGCTCCTGGATGTGTCTGGCCCATCTTGCCCAGTCCCACCCTGCCGGCCATCTTCTAACTAATTTCCTTTCAATGTGCATGAATTCATGCACTGGGTCACTAGTTATCTATAAAATAAGAATTGTACCCTTGAATTGGGATTGAGGAAATGAAGCACTTAGTGCATGTAAAGCACTTAGCACAGTGTCTAGAATAAAGAATGTGCTCCATACACAAGAATTATTTTCTCTTATGAGATATTTAGCAGGGAATGACTGATGTTGGCACAGGCATCCTGATGCTGGCACTCTGGCCCACTTCTACCTAATGGCTGCAAATACTATGCCAGGGGTCAGATTAATACAACGAATCAAGAGCTGGAGCCCTTTAAAGTCCAAATCATCCTGGTTGACCCTGTAGTCAAATCTTTTGACATTCTTTCTACATTGCAATAGTTCCCCATGGTGTGAATGCCATCTTCCCAAGATAGAACACAAAGCTTCCACGTTTCTCACTTTCCTTCGTCTCCCTGATGCAGCCATGTGACCTAGGTTCTGCTAATCAAATGCACATACAGAGATTTAGATACAGAAGTGATTTATGTGAGGAAGCATGTGGGATGCAGGGCACAGATGGTAGGAAGAGGCAGTGTGGTTCTGGAATCATCAGGTGCAGAGAATTCTTTCCCAGCCAGTTCTGCACCGTGGTTCTGGGGATTGTTCCTGGAGGCTCACTTCAGAGCCTGTGTCTTCACTTCTTCCAAAGACTGTGAATATTCTAAATCTTTATTAAATTACTTCCTACTTTAACCAGATAGAATAGGTTCTGTAGGTGGCAACTAAGAACCCTGATTTTAACAATGCTGAAATGTCTATTCCATTTCATCTTCCTCCCTGCCACACAATTTCTTTGCATTCATTTTGCAGCACAACCTAATGTAATAAAGGACCCTAATATATTTCCATAAGAATGGAATTTCCATAAGAATGGGGCTTTCTATAAGAAAGGCACAGACTCTTCTCACCCTGGCTAGATCCTGAGTGGTGTCTTGGGGCTGCCTGCAGGGAGGTTTTTGTAGCTCACAATAGCCTCTCAAGAGGCTGGACCAAATTGCTCAATGGCTCCTCAAGTGATTTTTTTTCTTCACCTTATTCTCATTACAACAGACATTTCTTCTTTTGGCTGTTTTAGGAAGGCAAAGAATTGGAAAGAAACTTCTGTGAGCATGACAGTAATAGTGGTTTAAGCTGAAGATTTTAGGCATTATTATTTTATTAAAATGAGGGACTCTTCAGGAATGAGGGCACCTTGTTACATAAACAGATTTTTCCTCCTAAAATACTTTGTGATTCTTTTAATCGACCTATACATGTTTTAAACTAAACAAACTTCAGCTAAATAGAGTTTTAGTAAAGCTGGTTTAATGTCATGTGGTGGCTCAGCTGGTTGTAGTGCCATTCCATCTATCAAAAGGTGGCAGATTCAATTCCCAATCAGGTGTGTGTTCTGTCCCTGGTTGGGGCAGTACAAAACTGAATGATTTTTCTATCTCTCTTTCTGGACCCAATAACAATTTTTATTTTATTTTAAAGTCATGTGGTGGTAACGTCTTATGCATTCATTCAATAAGTATGAACTTTTCTGTCAGACATTTGATAGGTGTTAGCAAAATAAGGTACTAGATAAATAAGATTAGGTATGCTTTCACCCTTAAGAATCTCATAACCTAATATAAAGACAGATTGATAATTCCAACTGAGTGCAGTGCTGGAATCTGTTTCTGTGTAACTGCAAATACTTTTTTTTTTTTCCTGTTTTTGTTGTTTTTAACCAGGGCACTCTTTCACTCAAATATTTTAGTAAGAGAGATCCCTACTTATAACTGAAACAATAATGATTTCATAAAATGTGATGGAAGCAGCACTGTTACTGAGGTCAGGAATACTGTATCTTTCTGTTTAGTATCATTGATAGCTTTTGGGTGGCATTCAGATGTCTTTTTGCCACCTGGCTTGGGAAATCAGTGGATTCAGGTCAGCATACTTATGTTTCTTAGGGTTCCTTGGTGGCAAGCAATAGGTGATTTTAACTAATTCAATCAGAAGGAAATTTTACTGGTAGCTCAGAGAATCAAAGGGAAAGCCATAGGATTCGACTTAGAATAGTACTGGAACCACAGTAGCTATGAATCTAGTCAAGGAGCTAATCAATAGCTCTGTCTAGACACTCCATCTCTGTAATTACTTTTCTCAAGATTCGGAGTTCAAGGATAGCCCACTCCTGGATGAAGGTCATCAAGATTACTCAAAAGGAAGTAGGTAACTCCTTAAAAATAAATTCTGCTCTTACCAAAAGAAGGCAGAATAAATATAGGGAATCCAGATACCAAATATGTCTACCATGATGTTTATGCGCCAAGTATATGTTCCCCATGGATGTTTTCTTGGATGTAGCATTGATGTTGTTACTTATAGCATTGCTCCTTATCCAACCACCTTAAGCTATTCCACTTGATGAGGGAAACATAAGAAAAAATGATTTTCCTTGAGTAAGAAGAAAGGAGGGAAGGAGTACAGACACTGACTTCTGGAATAGTAATTTTCAACATTGGCTACCATTAGATTGACCTAGGGATTTCTGCTTTGTAACAATTAATTTTATTTTGAACTAATTTTAGATTTATAGAAAGTTTGAAAAACAGCACAGAGTTTCCTAATATCTCTTCCCGTTTCCCCTGATAATAGCATCTTATATAACCACTAGCGGCCTGATGCACAAATTTGTGCACAGATGAAGTCTGGTTGACCCACCATGAAGGGGCCCATTGGGCCAGGCCAGTGGGGAGGAGGGGCCATGGGCAGTTGGCTGGCTGGAACCGCCCCCAATCAGGGTGTTGGAAGCCAACTGAGGGCTGGGCCAGCTGGCAGGGGGGCGATTGGGGCCTGGATCAGGCTGGTTGGCTGTCGCAGTGCGCGTCATAGCCACTGGTCATTCTGGTTGTTCTGCCGTTCCAGTCGCTGGGCTTTTATATATATAGGCTGCATCCTCTGCAATCTGGGACTCCTTGGGGGATGTCCAATTGCTGGTTTAGATTTTGTTTTTTTGTTTTTTCTTAAATATATTTTATTGATTTTTTTACAGAGAGGAAGGGAGAGGGATAAAAAGTCAGAAACATTGATGAGAGAGAAACACCAATCAGCTGCCTCTTGCACACCCCCTACTGGGGATGTACCTGCAGCCTAGGTACATGCCCTTGACTGGAATTGAACCTGGGACCCTTCAGTCCTCAGGCCGACACTTTATCCACTGAGCCAAACCGGTTTCGGCTGGTTTAGATTTTGTTCAAGAGTACTGATCAGGGCCTAAACCAGCAATCAAACATCCCTCTCATAATCCTGGACCACTGACTCCTAATCACTCACCTGCCTGCCTAGTCGCCCCTAACTGCTTCCCCTTGTTTGCTGGCCCAATCTCCCCTCTCTGCCTCTGCATGCCAGCCTTATTGTCCCTAACTGCCCCTGCTGCTGGCCAGGTTGCCTCCAACTGCCCCCCACTGCCAGCCTAATCACCTCCAACTGCCCCCCCCCCCCCACTGCCAGCCTGGTTGCCTCTAACTGCCACCCTTGGCAGCCTGGTTGCCCCTCATGGCCCCCCTGCCAGCCTGGTCGCCCCACACAGCCTGTTTGTTCAGTCATTTGGTCATCCCTTACTAACACCCCTGCTGGCCAGGTCATAGACATCATCTTGTGAGAGCATGATGATCAATTTGCATATTACCTCTTTATTATATAGGATATAGATATTAGAATTATCAAGAACAGGCATTAATATTGGTATAATATTATTAACTAAGCTATAGATTTGATTCAAATTTCACCACTTTCCCCCCTTTTCCCCCCAACTAACATATTTTTTGTTCCAGGATACTATTTAGGTTCCCACATTGTATTTAGTTTATTTAGTTGTGACTTTTTAGTTCTGGAACAGTTTTCCCCACTTTCCTCATCTTTCATAATCTTGATTTTGTTGAATAGTACTGATCAGTAATTTTGTACAATGTCCCCCAACTTGGGTCTCTGTGTTTTGTTACCATTGGAGTGAGATTATGCATTTTTATCAAGAATACCACAGAAATGATGTACATCATAGCAAGAGATTCAGGATGTTGAGATGTTTTATTATTAGTGAGATTTACATTGTTAAGTTGGTGTCTGCGGGGTTTCTCTGCTGTAAAATTATTGTATCATACTCTATATTGGTAAGTTTCATGGGAAGAGTACTTTTCGAATCTGTGTAAATCCATTTTCTCCTCTTCTGCTTGCTAATTTGAGCATACATTTTTGGGTCTTATCTGCATTAGTTATTCCTTTGATGTTTGCCTAATAGTTATTCTCTAATTCCCTCTTTCTTTCTACATTTACTAGTATTAATTGGAATTAATTTTGAGGAAGAGTTAATTTCTGCTCCTCCATTTACTTTTTTTATTTCACTATTTATATGAGTTTGGACTCATGGATTTTATTTTATTTTTTGATTGAAAAGCCAACACTACCATGATTTCTTCTGTTGCTCAGATTGTTCTGAGCTTTGACCATTGAGAGTTCTACTAGGCTGGAACCTGTGTTCTTATGACAAGTCCTACCTTTCCTTGAGAATTTCCCTAACGAGTTGCTCCAGGCTCATCCCTGCCCTGACCTAAAATCAGCCACTTCCCAGCTGGGGAATTTGTTAAATCCTAGTGTGGACGCCCCAACCCAAACCAGTAAAATCAAAAGATCTGGGGATGAAACATCAGTATATCTTAAAGTTCCACAGGTAATTACAATGCAGACAAATTTGAGAACCAAACTAGAGCAGCACTTTACTAACTTTAATGTGGCTATGAAGTTCCTGGGAATTTTGTTAAGGATCTCGTAGAGTAGGTGTCTGGTGGGGACTGAGATTCTGCATTTCTAAGAAGCTCTTAGGGCGACTTACTGGTAAACCACTCTTTGAGGGGTAAGGGACTAGAAGACCCGATTTCCTTAAGAACAACAACAACAAAAATCTTCAAAATTACCCCCAGGGCTACAAACTGGCTGATAGTTGTGGAGAGAGTTGCTACTTGCTAGGTTACTATTAAGCATCATTGTATTTTCTAATTACTTGGGGTTAGTGGTGAAAGGAACTGCTAGCCATGCAGTGTGGACAGGGTCATGGAGATTGCTCTAAGAAGCGAACATAGAAGAGGAAACCACTCTACTCTGAAAGCAAACCACTAGAATGAATGAAAATGAGTGAAAGTGTTTGCTTGTCTTCTATTTCCCAAACAGGCAGAGAGTACTGAATAAATCTTCTTGAAAAATGAAGAGTGATAATAAAAGAACATTTCATGCTGGAAGCATAACAACAACAACAAAAAAAATCCCAGATGTGAATATCCATCTTACCCATCCTGGGAAGACAAATACAAAAGATTGGAGCCTTCCCTGGGAAATAGGTCACCATTTTGGATTTTGTTTAAACAGAATCCTCGAGGGAACATTATCCTCAGTTCTTTTTGTGTATTTGTTCAGCTTTTCCAGCTGTTTTTAGTGCATATTCCTGTCCAGCTGCTACGTTGCCTTGGTCTTCCCTAGGTAGCTGTTCTCCGGGAGATAAGAACAAAGGGGTCCAAAGAGACATAGCTATAGTCAGCCAAGCTCCTTTCATCCCCTCCTACAGGGCCATGCACATTTGCTTCATAAAATGGCTCTTTGATCTTCAAATTAGGATCATCTTCAGGAATCCTCAAGCTTTAGTATAATTGACACTTACTTATGGGACTTAAAATATACTGATTTCCAAATGTTTGGGTGGGACCAGGAAACAGCACCCCATCTTCCCTTGCTTGCATCCTAGTGATCTGATGAGGTGTTCCACATACAGAACTCCAAGAAACATTGATCTAAGAGATGAGATCAACAGCATCCTCCCCTTTGCCCCATTGAAGGCTGATTTTAATTTGCTAACATAGCTTAGTTTCTCATTCTTTGTAACCTTTACGTCAAAGACTCCAACAGCTGCAAATCACATTATTGCTCTCCTTCCCTATCCTTTTAAATCCTCATTTAAAAATCCTTCTACTTTTCTTCTGGAACTTTGTACTGTAACCCTTCCTTTCCTAGAGCCTCAGGCAAACAAAAGCTATGAGGGCTTTTCCTCCTGGCTGGATGGTCAGAGCTACCATGGTCTGTATTATGCTATATCCTCTGCGCAAATCAGAAACCCCCATCTAGGCAGCGTCAAGGGCCACCTTTTCATCAATGTTTATTTTCTCTCAAAATTGTACTTCATTGGTCATGGACAGCAGGCAAATCCATCACTGATAATCATAATAAAAAGCCTACCAAGGGTGAATAATTTCATCATCTTCATAAACCAAGGTAATATATTTAGGATATTTTAATGTATTACATAGGAACATATTTACTTACTAGAGGCCCATTGCACAAAGATATGTGCAACAGGCCTTCCTTCCCCTGCTTGCCGGCATTGGTTTTTCTCCGACACTGGTTTTCCTCCAGCACTCAGGACCCAGGCCTTCCACTCAGGCCACCACTTTCTGTCTTTGCTCTAGCCAGAGCGCTGCTCCTGTAGCTCCCTCCAACTCCCCATCCTGTCCTCCCCCTCATAGCAGGCATCCCACCCTGCCCGCTCCACGCCTGCACGTGGGCTGCTCAGAGGCCCAGAGAGACTGGGGGTTGGGGCTGCCTCCATCTTTGTCAGAGTAATTAGCATATTCACTCCTGATTGGTTGGTGGGCATCGTGAAGTGACGGTCAATTTGCATGTTTCTCTTTTATTAGTGTATAATTTTGTAAAAATGTTCATTCTGAGTTTTGCTATTCTAATTTTAAGTATGTAAGAAAAAAGATAATTTGATTTCAATTGTATTAATTCCCAAACCTAAGCCTTGCAAGAAAGGCCATGACACTGGAAATAGACTAAGGGTGTGATGACTTATCTTTGAATACCTTCCATCTCTCAGAGAGGAGCTTGCCATTCTCTCTAAGCCACACACACATAGTAGCGATGACTGAAACTTCCTGAGGCAATGTGTCCCATCACTTAGGAGAACTGAGGCAAGTAATCACACAAAACACAGTGAGCATTTTGTCAGTGCCCAGGGGCGCATGTCTCTGAACCAAACAACTGAGGGTATGTATGAAAGAAAGTCTGGACCCCATTACCTTGGAATAAGCTGACCTTGTCCTTCCTTGTCTGTAGGCTAATCTGGTTCTGCCATGTGAAGCTACACTATCAGCTTCCCAAAAGTTATGACTAAGTCCCTTTTATTTTTCTGACTCTTGTCTACAATGACACTGGAGAAAAAAAGGCCATGCTATTATACCCATCTTTGGTGCCAAAGTCTCCAACATCAGGAACATTATGAGAAGTTCTAACATTAGGGACATTTATGAGATGTTCTCTTGGAGGGATGCTTGCCTGGCCATGGAGAAAAATGTTTATAACTTATCTAGAGGCCTGGTGCATGAAAATTCGTGCACTCGGGGGTTGCCTCAGCTTGGCCTGCACCCTCTCACAATCTGGGACCCCTCAGGTAGAGTCCCTGGGCTTGCCCTGAGATCAAGGGCCTATTGGGGCTTTTCTTCCCTGGGCTGCAGGCAGCTGGCCCCAACCCTGCTGCTGCCACTGCTTGCCATCTGTGCAACACTGCCTGCCGCCAGTGGCCTCCCTCTGTAGGCAACAGGCTGGGGTGCGATGGCTTGGCTGGCCTGGGCCTCCCTCTTTCTTTGCTGGGTGGCAGGGCCAGCCCTTCCAGGGGCCGTCTGCCTACCTGATCACCCCTGACCACTTTGCCTGCCTGGTGAAGGGCTGTCTGCCTACCTGGTCTCTCCTAACTGCTTGCCTGCCTACCTGATCACCCCTAACCACTGGCCTACCTATCTGATCACCCCTAACCCCTCTGCCTACCTGCCCGATTGCCCCTTACTGCTTGCTTGGGAGCGGGGCCAGTAATGACTTTAGGTTGGCCAGCCTCTGGTTGTTACTGGTCATTTTGACCCAGGGTTTTTTATATATTAGGAATACAGTAATAAGAAAGGTGAGCTGTTGGATTTAGATAAAAACTGGCTTGGATCTAGTGGTTTGGCCATATCCTAGCATTTGTCTGTAGGCATAATGGGGATACTTTTGGGGAACTAGTCTGACCTTCTGATTATCTTCTATTTAAGAGTCACGCTTTGAGTTTGCCCAGTTCTGGCCTAGAAACTCTCCATCTCACCATAGTCATATTTTCCGCCTGGGTCAGCTGTGGAGATGATCAAGTATACTGCTTTTGTCTGTGTTTCAAAGTGAAGTGTGACATCCATTTAGCTGATCAGAACTAGCAGTTTTATTTTCCATTAAACTATCACAAAAATGTTCAACTGCAATGCTTATAGGAAGGGTAGGTATTGTTTCATGGAATTTCATTTATATCTGTATGTATGTATATATTGCCATGAAGTGCAATGTCATATATTGATTATTTGGAGTTAGCATTTAAAAAGCTCAAGAACTACTGAGCTAGTACTTGACTTTGATCTGTAGGGGCTTAAAAATATATTTACTGTTTAAGTTTGAATCCTTGCTTCATCTCTTGCCAGCTGTGTGACTTTGGGAAAATTACTTAATTTCTTGGTGCCATAGTTTTCACACATTTCACATATGTAATATGAAAATAATAATAGCTAGAAACCAAGATGGCGGCATAGGTAAACACTTATCTTGCTGCCCCACATAACAATTTCAAAACTACAACTTAACGACAGAAAAAACATCATCCAGAATTACCGGAAAACTGGCTGAGTGAAAATTCCACAAATAAAAGTAAAGATAGGACACTGTGACTCAGAGGAGCAGCGGAGGGCAGAGTTGAGGAGTCAGAGGTTTGGAGCTGTGCATGCATGCGAGTGGAGAGGGTGGGCGGCTGCAAACCCAGCTGGTTTTCTACAACAGGGAGGGAGACAAAGGCATCCCACTGCACTGATTCCCCAGTTCCAGGCGAGGTCTGCGGAACCAACACTCATACGGGGTAAAACTGGACAGTAAGAAAGCACGCTGAAACCCAGGCATGGCAGAGGTCTGTGAGCTTGTGGAGAGGGTGTGTAAACTTGGGAATTGCAGAAGCGTGTGAGCGTGCAGAGAGGACTTGTGACTTACTCCCTCATTTGGGAGACCACTGGACTGAATTGTTTTACAACCTGGGCGAGACTTTGGGTGTGCAGACTCAATTGGGGAGAGGCTGAGTTGTCTGGCAGCAGGTGGAGATTGGCAGTGGCTTTCTCTCAGAGGTTCTTGCAGCCATTACCACCAGGCACAGACACTCAGGTGCTGCATACAGTGGAGCTGATGCTGCCTGCTCAGCCCGGAGACTCCGCCCATCCAACCTGAACACAGCTGACCCTCACAACCAATTGGCCTGGAGGTCAAACCCTCCTAGTGCTAGCAACAATAAGCTGGGCTTAACTTCAACAATACTGTACAACCCATAAAGGGCTGCAGTAAGAGTATCCACCTCAGGTAACTGGGGAGGCTGAGCCACTGTCCCTTAGAGGACATCTACCACACAAAGCTAATCGACCAACTCAGGAAAGCAGCCACAATGCAGACATGGAAAGAAATCAGATGTGAAAGAAATGGAGGAAAAAAGACGACTGGACATAGAGTTCAAAACCATAGTAATAAGGGTTTTCAAGAGGCTCCTAGAAAAGGCTGATGAACTTAATAAGGCCTACAAGGAAATGAATGAGACCTATGTGGTAATGAATAAGACCGATGAGGAAATGAATGAGACCTACAAGGATATGAAAAGGACCAACTAGAAATTAAGTATACACTGACTGTAATAAAAAATATTACACAAAGACCTAAAAGCAGTCTAGAGGACCGCAAGAACCAAGTCAAAGATTTGAAATACAAAGAGGCAAAATCCACTCTGCCGGAAAAGCAAGAAGCCAAAAGAATCCAAAAAATTGAAGATAGTGTAAGAGGCCTCTGGGACAAACTCAAACATACCAACATCCGAATTATTGGGGTGCCAGAAAAAGAGAGAGAGCAAGTTAATGAAAACCTACTTGAAGAAATAGTGACTGAAAACTTCCCCCACTTGGCAAAAAAAATTGACTTAAAAGTCCAAGAAGTGCACAGAACCCCAAAATATAGGAGTCTAAAGAGGACCACACCAAGACACATTATAATTAAAATGCCAAGAGCTAAAGATAAAGAGAGAATACTAAAAGCAGCAAGAGAAAAACAGTTAGTTACCTATAAGGGAGCACCCATACAATTGTCAGCAGATTTCTCAACAGAAACGATGCAGGCCAGACGGGAGTGGCAAGAAATATTCAAAGTGATGAATAGCAAGAATCTACAACCAAGATTACTCTATCCAGCAAAGCTATCATTCAGAATTGAAGGTCAGATAAAGTCCTTTGCAGATAAGAAAAAGTTAAAGGAGTTCATCACCACCAAACCAATATTATATGAAAAGCTGAAAGATATTCTTTAAGAAGAGGAAGAAGAAAAAGGTAAAAATATAAATTAGGAACAACAAATACACATCTATCAACAAATGAATCTAAAAATCAAGTGAATTAAAAATCTGATGAACAAGATAAACTGGTGAATATAACAGAATCATGGACATAGAGAGGGAATGGACTGACAATTCTTGGGGAGAAAAGGGGTGTGGGAGGTGCAGCAAGAGACTGGACAAAATCATGCTCCTATGGGAGAGGACAGTGTGGAGAGGGGAGAAGGCAGATGGTGGGATGGGTACCGGGTGGAGGGGAGCTATAGGGGGGAAAAAGGGGAACAATGTAATTAATAAACTGAACAATAAAGATAAAAAAAAAGAGAAAACAAACCGAAAAACATTACAAAAACAAAAACAAAGAAAATAATAATAGCTGAGTCCCCAGTTGTGGATTGTGTGAGAAGCCACCAATTTTTGTTTCTCATATTGATCTCTCTCTAAAACAGAAATCAATAAGAACATACCTTCAGATGAAGATTTTAAAAAAGAAAATTAACATTTGTATAGTGCTTAACCTCGTGGCACATAGTAAGTGCCTTGTAAATTGCATGTGTGTGTGTGGGGGGGTGGCAAATCTGTTTCACAAGTATACTTTTATAGTCTCTTACATACTGAATCAAGACAACAAAGTCCTTACCTTATGGATATTTATAATTAATATGCATATGTACTCAAAAATGTTTTATGTTCTGAGTGACATTATACTGGAATGTTTTAGAAAGTGTGCTTCAGAATGAGGCTGCTGGGTTCTAACCACAGTCCTACCACTTACTTGCTGTGTGACCATTGGCAAGTTATTTGACTCTGCAGACCCTTGGTTTCTTAAGCTATAGAGTGGGGCTAATAGACTCGAATAAAGTTGTTGCCAGAATTAAATGAGACCATGCATAAACGATGCTTAGGGCTCAAACTATAACAGCTATTATCATTTTTCCTGTTAGTAGTTCAGATCATGTCATTGCTCCTTATTCCCTCCTGCTCTTTCATGTGAATGGCTTGCTTAACTCATTTCACTTAGGCTGTGGCGAATCAGCCACATAGGGGCTCAGATAAAGACCAATACTGCTGGCTGGAAAAGCAATTGTGCAGCCTAGGGTTGACTCAGACTGTCCCACTGTGCTCTCTCTTCAGCCTTGCTCTCACAAGCAATCCAAGTCACTTAGAATCGTCCTTTTGCCTCAGCGGGTCTTCACAATCCCGCCGATAATTCTGAATGTCACAATGCAAGCCTGAGAGCCCAAGTCCATTTTGCAGTAAGACTACCATGGCCATGGGGTCATGCCACATTCCCTCCCCATTCATCTCTGGGGAGGAAACTGATCAGGACAAAGCATGCTGTCCAATATGATGAAGTCTTTTGTATGATGTAACACGTTAAAATACTGTGATAGCATAAAAGGGCTCATTAGCTGAAGGGGATTTCAACCCGAGTCCTTCCGTTCTTAAGGACCTTTGGGAAAACTGTTCTGACAGAGAGAAAGATTCTTGAGGACTCAGCGAGAGGACCTGGTGACTGTTTTGCTGTAACTCCCGCCTCTTCTCCATGGCGCATTGTTCTTGTAGCACTACTCAGCTTTTAAAAATTGAAAATGGAGCTATATTATGCAGCATCAATCTCTTGCTTGACCATAAGCTCCTCAAGGGCAGAGAACCTGCCTTATTCATCTTTGTATCCCCTGCAAGCACCTGGCACACATCTCAATCAACGTCTGCGGAATTGAATCTGTTTGAATTTATATCCCGGGTCACACTGCCAGAGCTCAGGATAGAACTGGAGCTGAAAGTAAGCGAGGAATCATTTATTTCCCACTGCGGAGCTGAGGGCTTGCATCTGAGTAATTCAAATCTTCCCATCACCCCCAAAGCTGCCTCCTCAAGCCCCAGAAAGGGCCTTAACGTGATTCTGTTGGTGCCTTTGGTGAGCATTCTTTCTCCTAATTCTGAGAAGGAAGGAAAATGAAGCACCCAGTTCTTGCTGATTGATAATCCAAGGCTAGGAGAAAGAAAATGGCAAATGTGAACTTTTCCCATCCTCTGCTTAGCTGATGTGGGGGAGACAGGCCATGGGAAGCCACGAGCCCTTTCTCGGTCAGCATTGTCTAGTATTGGCATAGTGCTGGGTCCTGGTTAAATATAGGAGCATAATCAGTCATCTCCCTCCCTTCCTTCCCAAAGGTACAAATCTTGGACTTAACTTTTTATTCTGTAAACAGAAATAAGGACAGAAAAATGTCTTTTTGAAAACTCTCCATGTGTCTAAGTCAGGCAGTCTGCTGAAGCTTTATATTTGCTCTAATTCTGCCCATAGTCAGACAAGTATCAGTGTTTCCATTTCCAGTTAAGGAAACGGAGGTCCAAGGAACTTAAATGAAGAATCTGGGACTGGAGATCAGTTCCGATTGGATCCACTCACTCTTCCACCAAGTTTCCCCTTTCCTCCCCAAAATACGGGTGGGTGCGTGTGCGCGCGCGACCGTGTGTGTGTTTCCTTTTCTCATCAAAGTCGCGCTACTTCTCCTTCTGGTCAGTTTTCTCGGTTCTACTTTTTCTAAACCAAATCCAGTTCTCCAAGGTCTCCCCGCCTCCTCGGCCATCTCCCGGGAGCGTTCCACGGACCGCCAGCCGCTCCTACGCTGAATTCGGAACCCCAGCCTCCTCCTGGCATCCGGGAGCCCCGCGCCTCGCTGAACAGCCGCGGCCCCCGCGAGCCAACTGGACCCAGCGCTCCTGCGGGACCCCGCCGCCTCCGCCTCGGCCCCGCCCCGCTACCTGACGCCCGGCGGCCCGGGCGCCGCAGCCCCCGCCCACCGGCGCGCCCGCCCTGCCATTGGCCCTCCCGGCTGCCTGTCTCCCCGCCCCGCTCGGTCCCGTAGGCAGGTTTGCCGGGGAAGCCGCAGTCCCGGCAGCTGGGGCGCAGCGCGGGAGGACCGCTCGACGCCGAGCGCGGACACCAGACGGCGGCATGTCCACGCGCGCGGGAACCCCCACCGGCCCGTGGGCCCGGGCGGCTGCTAACTTGGCGGCGGGCTCCGGCGATCGTGCCGGGGCCATGTAGTCGCCGGAGGGGCTCCCCGCAGCCCGGGAGCGACCACGACCGCGAGCCGGAGCCGAGAAGCCCGTGGCTTTCCCCAGAGGCGCTGAGCGCGCGTCGCGCCCCCGCCTCCCCTCCGGGGGCACTTTGGGCCGGAGAGGGAGATGGGGGAGAAAGTTTCGGAGGCGCCCGAGCCGGTGCCCCGTGGCTGCAGCGGCTACGGCGCCCGGACTCCCGCCCCTGCGGCGACCTGCCGCGTCCTCGCAGAGCGCTTCCTCGGCCGAGTCCTCCTCGGGATCAGAAACTCTGTCGGAGGAAGGGGAGCCCGGCGGCTTCTCCTGCCAGCGGCCGCCGCCGCCGCCGCCACCGCCGCCGGGCGGCGCCCTGGGCACCCGGCCGCCCGCCGCGTGGGCTCCCACCCGCGCGGTGCTGGAGCTCGGAGTCTCCGCGCCGCCGCCCGGAGGAGCCGCGCCGCCCGCGCCCCGAGGCAGCAGCGCGTCCCAGGAGGAGCAAGACGAGGAGGTGGGCGCCGCCTCCCCCTCCGCCCTCGGGGTCCCGGCTGCCCGGCGAACCCGGTTCTCCACTCTGCACGAGAGTGGTGGGCTGAACTCCCTGGGGCATGGAGAAGGGGGGGGGGGGGCAGGCACTCTGTCCCGAGCCGGGGCAGTAACCGGAGCCGCCCTGTGGGCCGGTGCTGCCTGACGGCGTGCGTTTAAGGCGTCGGAGCGCAAACTTCTTACCTTCTGGGTTTGCTGTCGTGGGTCTGCGAATGGATGTGATCTGGAGACCCGGCTCGTCCCCACAACTAACATCTCATTCTCCGAGTGGGTGTGGCTCTCCACCTGAGCGCTTGGGTTGAGGGGGAGCGTGTTGACAGGATGGGTGTGAAAGGGAGAGTTGGGGTGTTGCGGGCGGAGCGCGGGTGGAGAGCGGGTGGGGCCGTCCGCGCGGTGCGTTTCACTGGCGCGCCCCCCCCCCCCCGCCCGGGATCGCCCAAGGGTGGTTTTGGCTGGTCCCCGTGGCAGCCCCCCCTGCGGACTCCCAGCTCCTGGCCCACGGCGCCGAGGGGCGCATCAGGCAGCTTGCTTTTGGACTTGTTTCAGGGCGCCCAGATGTGTGCTGGTCGCCAAACTAATAGGGACCACATCCTTCCCGGGACTGTGCCCATCCTAGGTTCCTTGGAAGGATGTTCGTCCAAAACTTGTGGGTTGCATCCTAGACATAGCAATGCACGTGGTTGGTGTCTCCTGCCTGCTTTCTCTGGCCTCCCTGCCAGGCCCTCCCCCCCCCCCTTCCCCCTCGCCTTTGGAGGGAGGACACCTCATGAAGCATAAGGCTCTTCATGCCTTTAAGATCGTTTGCTTTGGACGTTTCTTGCGGGGAAGTCATCTTGATTAGGCAGAGCCATAAATAAAACATCACACTAACACAGCCTCCTTGTGAAGTTAATTCCTCAGTGCCAGAGTGGTATTTTCCTTCTCTCCGGTGGGATTAGCTGTAGTAAATGTATTTTTTTTTTTTTTCTCTCAGAGAAAAGCGGAGGCCATTGCCCTGACAGTAGCCCCCTGAGACCCTCAGCCGGGAGGCGAAAACTAGATCTAGCACAAGGCGAGGAATCCAAGTCCGAGCCTGGCAGGGACAGAGCAGACCTAGCCGGTGCCCAATCTCTGGCAGCAAACATGACCCATCTCAGGGCTGGAGACTGCTTTCTAGAACTGTTTCTGCTCCTGAGCTGTGCCATTTTGGGTGACTTGTTTCCTTCCACTGAAGTTCAATAACTTGACCCATGAACTTCAAGGTAAAAATTATGTATATGCGTACACGTCTCCATTTTCTGGTCAGGAATTTAATTTGGATTCAAAGTTCCAATTGATTCTTGGAACCGGCTGGCAGGAGGTAGGCTGAGTGCCACACCCACCAGAGAGCTGCCCGAACAAACCGCGGACTCAGCCAGGGTTCCTCGGTGGTTGCATCTCCTGAAAATGCCAGGCTTGTGTTTTTACGCTTTTTATATTTGTTTGCCCTGTGACACCTGCCTCCGTTTTCAGAAGTGAGCACACTTGTCACTGGGCAGCTGGCGGTATGCCTTCACATTGATTTACCGCCAGGTTCTAATTTACTGTTGTCATTGGTGGAGAAGATGGTAGAGTTTGTTGCGCTTTGTTTTCTGTGCAGCTGGAAGGGTGCTCCTTGGTACACGCCATGGTCTTGCGGATCCCAGGCAGGGGAAGTCGGGAACTTCCCACTTTTGACCTGGATTCTGTAGCCGATGTATTGCCTGGCCCCAGGCTTACGGTGTTTTACCTTTCCGGAAGTGAACATCACGATAGCTTATTTCACAGGCAATGCAAGTGAGGATTGTTTGATTGAATCACGTTTTGGAAAGTGGAATGACAAAATGACATTGGTCAGTATTTGTGAGATCTCAGAATTGGATGTAAACTGATACACTGTTGCAATTTATTGTGTAAGTTATGGTAACCTGTAGCAGGGGGTGCGGGGAAATTGTCCAGAAGTGGAAATCTTGATTTGCTTTGAGAATTTTAAAGTGAAAAAACTGTGAGGGTTCCCCCTCTCCTCCATCTCCCTCAGGTTTAGGGAAGTGATAGTCTTGGTGAAAGGGATTGAAGTCCAGTGCGCATTTGTTGGTTCATACACTGGTGATGGTATGGTGCAGTGGTTTGTAACCTTTTGGGAGGGGGAATCTAATGAAAGCTCTCTCCTCTCTCCTCAGAAAACACACACTATTCCAGAGGTTTCAGTTCAGTGAAAGACCTGAGCTTGATTCTCAGCTCTACCACCTAACTGGATGTGGGATTGTGGATCATTAAGCTGACATAAGCCCCTGTTTTTTTTTACCTCTTAAGTGGGAATAATAGCAATAGAGTTGCTAGACATTTTATACACACCATCCAATTTAATCCTAGCCCAATACCTAGTATATAGCATTCGTGCTAAGTAAGTAGTGATTTTTCAAGTTAATTTCTGATAAAATTTATGAAATGGAAGTATAAGCTTGGGCAGGCTTATTTTATTTATGCACAATGAATCTACTGTATACTTTCAGAGACCCTGAGGCTGTCTATTCAGTTTATTTCCATCTTATTAGGATAAGGTGGGAAACAGTTTTTATTTGTATCAGGTTGTATTATAGCAAGGCACTGAGTACAAAGCACTGAAAGGTTTAAATACAGTCCATAAAATGCAAAGAGGCTCATTTAGATTTTTAAAATTGTTATGTCTAACTTGGGAGAATCATTGTTTTGAGAAAGTTATTTTTACACTAATTTATTGCATGAATTTCATAAAACCACAAAATTCAAGTTTCTAGTATATTAGTACAGTGCTAGCTTTTTCGGACAACTTTGTAAAAGCTGTTTTCAAGAAATCTAGTGATTTTAACAGTGTTTGACCAATTTCATATGTTATTTTACTGTCAATATTTGTGTAAGTTTACAGTTTCTTATAGACTTCAATCAGCCCTTTAAGCTTTTGGTGATTATAAATAATACTAGTGTCCCGGTGCACGGGTTCATGCCCATTGAAAGGGAATTAATTAGAAGAAATATTTTAATATTGCTATTTGCCCTTTATAATAGAAGTGTCAACCAAATTCACAATGGACAGTGGCAGGTCGACACACACATGTACAGTTGGCGCCAGTGAGAACTTTATATGTATTGTGTATGCACGAGTCAGCCGTTTATGTATATAGAATAAACTTGCTTAATTAGACCTGCTTTCTGACTTAACTTTTTTCAGCACAGTGAAGCATCCCAACTTCTCTTTCAGGTAATTGTCAGCAACACAGCAGTAAATATCAATATAAAGCAGATTATTATTGTAGATCACACAGGGAGAACAAAAAGTAAAATACTTAACTGTAGCAGTACTTGACTATATTCTACACAGTGAGAAAACATGAAGTCCTCCATTTCTTCTTTTCATTGGGTCAAATTTCTAAATTTTGTAAATCTCTGTTTTCTGGCTAATGAAAATAGAATTCTACCGAGTCTTCAATCTACCTACTCCATGACTTCTATGAGTACCAAATGAGATGAGGCACGTGAAAACACTTCACAAACATTTGGTTAAAGTGTAAAATCTTTGCACCTGGCTATAAAGAAAGTTGTGTTCCTGGGCTGAAGCAACTACAAGGAGGCTAGTCATCACTAGAAAGTGGAAGCTGGGCATTGTTATGTGACGTCATTACCCAGCACCCACAGCGACTGTTTCCGGGCTGGGCTGGGATGAGGGCCGAATTTTGTGTCACAGGGTCTTGGCAGCTGGGGGTGTTGCTCCAGGTGGTGGTAGGGCCTGTGTCCCACTTGGGGCTTGTTGGCACCAGGTCCATGGTGCCGTTTATTTTTATATGGCTGGTGCAGATCATGCCAGCGCCTGCATTGAGTGTCTGCTCCCTGGTGGTCAGTGCGAGTCATAGCTACCAGTTGGACGGACACTTAGCCTTTTATATATATACTAGGATCCCGGTGCACGAAATTCATGCACTGGGGATGGGTGGTCTTTCAACCCAAGCTGCCTCCTTTCATATACTGGGAGCCCTTAGGGGATGTCCAACTGATGGCTCACCCCCAGCCTGCCCAAGGCCTAAAGCCTCTACCCAGCCATCGCCCTGCTCAGCCCCGGCTGCCTGCTACCACCTGGCCCCGGGGGCCGGGCACTCCCTGCCGCTGCCACCACCACCATTGCTGCTGCCGCTGCTTCCCCTCACAGCGCCCCGAGGGTTGGGTGCTCGCCACCACCACCACAGTTTCATCTTCACCCCCAGGGCCCAGCACTCGTCACTTGGCCCCATCCCTGCTCCTGATTGGCTGGTAGCATAGCCAATCAGGAGCGAAGGTACGGTCAAATTTGCATGTTTCTCTTTATATATATATATAGATAGATAGATCTGGGAGATTTTACAAGGTCAGTTCCAGACCTCCACAATAAAGCAAGTGGTAATCTTTTTGCTGTTGGAGGGTCTTGTCTTCCACTTGTAAAAAAAATGCAGTATCTGTGAAGTGCAATAAAGTGAAGCCAAATAAAAGGAGATGGTACTTTTATGTACTTAATATCAAACACATAAGAGTTGGCAATGGCACATGATTTTTGTTTAAATAAACTTCATCTGACTTTAGCACTTCTTCCTGAAGCCTGCAGATGTGGGTCTGTGGGTGTTGAGGGGTGGTGGGCTGCATTTCTGACAGTTGGGACAATCTGGATTGGACTGGTGTACCACTGGCCACATCTCTGAGCTTTGCTCCAGGCATTCTGCCCTGTCCTTTCCCAAAGAGCCCTGTGATGACCAATAAAATCCTTGGTGCCGTTTGCTGTGTCAGTGAACTGAGGGAAGTGGGTTTGTTTCTGTGGGCCTGGCACAGTGCCTCTACTATATTAGTGGGGGCTCCGTAATTATATGCTGAATGATGAGGAGAAAGTGACATCCTTGAATATAGTTACACATTTGATGGAAGGGTGACTGTGTGTGTATTTGATTGCTTTGCCCATTGTGATACTTGCTTATACTTTTTGATCTTTTATAAAACAAAACAAAACAGAACAAAAACCACCTCAATCAGAGTGAAAATGTGTGAACAGTTTTTCTAGGTAATTTTTGAACAAAGTTAAATCCCTGCGGATCCACTCATAATGCCTGTGAAGGGGCTTGTGTGTTAACTTTGCTTTTCACTGTGTATTCGAACTTGAAACTTTCATGGATTCTTAGAATGGCAGAAAAAAAGGCTTAGTAGTTGAAAGGATTTACAGCTCAGTATAGAGTGTCTCCTTTACTCTCTGCTACACTAAAGGGTTTACTTTATTGGCATGTGTTTGGAAACAGTGTCCCTTATTAACAACAGGCACAATTATGGGCTGCCTTTTAACTGTTCTATTAAAAGGAGTTTGAGGACTGTTTATAATATCATTTTTGATGTGGGTGGGTCCCTCACTTGATAGTAATGCAGTAGATGAATTTCTAGTGCTCATTGGTTAAGAGAATAAATAGTAAAAAACAACCATCAATTCAGTAAAGCTTTTTACTGAAATTGAATTTTATTAATCACAGCAGCTATGTACTTTGAGAAAAAAAAAGTAGTAATAAATCTTGGCATATTTATTATTTAGTCTGCTTTTTGACTCATTACTTCTGTAAGAGTCACGAGTTCAGAAAATTAGTCAGCTCTGGGCACTGAGGATGTGAAGGCAAGCAAGACAGTGATGGTTTTGTCCTCACAAAGCTTCCAGTGTAGTGGGAGTAATGGTCACTAAGCATATGGTTATTAATTAACTAGAGGCACGGTGCATGAAAATTCATGCACTGTAAGGGGGGTGGTCCCTCATCCTGGCCTGCTCCCTCTCACAGTCCAGGAGCCCTCAAGGGTGGGAGGCGACCTGGAGATCAGGGGAAGGCGACGCCCCATCACACCTCTGCTGCTGCCACTGCTGGCAGCCCAAGCCTCGGCCGGCCTTGGTTACCTGAGCCTCGGGCAGCCACCATATGAGGCTTGCCTGCACCTCGGGCCAGCCCTGAGTGGCTGGGCAGCCAACACCTGAGGCTTGCCTGTGCCTCAGGCTGGTCCTGGGTGGCTGAGGGGCTGAGGGGAATGGGCACCGCCATCTTGGCTGTGGGCACCACCATATTTGAGGGCGTGGCAGTCAATTAGTATATTCCCTCATTGGCTCTGGGCACCGCCATCTTTGAGGGTGGGACAGTCAATTATCATATTCCCTGCTTATTGGCTGTGGACACCCCCATCTTTGTGATGGTGTGAGGTCAATTAGCATATTCCCTCTTTATAAGATAGGATTGATTTCAAACTGGCACATGAGGAACAGGCTGTGAGGGGTGTGTGACGGTCCTGTGTAACTCATTTAGTTTGGGGGAACTGCCTCCCTGAGGACATTGACATTTGCGCTGATACCTAAAAGACAAGGAGGATTTAGGTGAGAGAAGAGGAGAGATAGGACTGATGCAGGTATCAGGAGGCCCCAAAGCAGGAGAGAGGATCATGGGTCTGCTTGGCATGGTGGAGAGGAGAGCAGGGCATCAGGCGATGCTGCAAAGAGAAGCAGCCCCTGGGTCACACAGAGCCTGTTGGACTTTCCTCTGAGGGCACGGGGAGCCATGGAAGGATTCGAAGCAAGTCAATGCCATGGTCGGATTTGCATGTTGGGAAGGCCAGGCAGCATGAAGGCCTCCTGTTAGGAACTGCTGGTGTAGCCTGTTTAAACGCCCCAGGGTCGGAATGGATGACCTGAGAAGGTGGCATGGTACGAAATGCTTTGTGGAGGGTACAGGAGGCTCCCTCCTGGTAGTTGAGGCACTCCAGGGAAACATCTGGGAAATACAACAGGAAAAGTATTTAGGACTGTTCAAGAGATCATCTTAGTGTGAACACTAATTCTACTTCTCATTGTGATATTGCGTTGAACCTAGCATTTTCTTGAAGGAAAACTATATTAACACCACACCCTCAAATATGGTGGTGCCCACAGCCACAAGATGGCGGTGCCCATTCCCCTCAGCCCCTTAGCCACCTAGGACCAGCCTGAGGCACAGGCAAGCCACAGATGTCGGCCGCCCAGCCACTCAGGGCTGGCCCGAGGTGCAGGCAAGCCTCAACTTGAGAATAAGTTGGGCACTGAGGACACGAAGGCAAGCAAGACGGCGATTGTTTTGCCCTCACAAAGCTTGTTGTGAGATGGCTTTGATCTTGTATGAGAGTCTCGGGTGACAGGAGAGGTGATGTGCACACACACACACACACACACACACACACACACACAGCACTCAGTTTTCTCTCATGCCAGGCCACCTGGTTAAGGACCCTTCTCATTGTGAGACATTTCAAAGCGGGATTCTTGCCACCATTTGTGCTCTGTACCATGCATGGCATAGATTCCACACCCTTCCTCTCACAGGGACAAACTTAAACTCATCTGTTCAAGAGACCAGTTGTGTGCTTGTTGGCTTGGATTTTGAAGGAAAACTATATTAACCCCCTCTGGCCTGAGCTGTGTCAAATATTTATATTTGGCCAGTGCTTTGGGGCCAGTGACAAGGGCTGTCTCTCCCCTCAGACGTAGCGGGTACTGGATGTGAGTGCGGTTGATTTTAAGTTTGTCCCTGTGAGGAAGGGTGTGGAATCCATGCCATGCATGGTACAGAACACAAATGGTGGTAAGAATCCCGCTTTGTAATGTCTCACAATGAGAAGGGTCCTTAACCAGGTGGCCTGGCATGAAAGAAAACTGAGTGCTGTGTGTGTTTGTGTGTGTGTGTGTGTGTGTGTGTGTGTGTGTGTATGTGGTGTGCACACATGCACATGAATATCTTAGAAGAGATGATTGTACTTTTTAGGTGAAAGACACCCTGTGCCATTGATAATCACATTCCCACATTCTGTAGTGTTGCCCGGAAAGGGCTTGTGTTCCTCCCTTTACCCCCTTAGAGTCGGCAGCCAGTGTTTCCCTGCTCTAGGGTCAGGATCTGTGGAGAGAGCCTAAGGGTACAGAATAATGACCTTGGTTCAGCCATGTACAGGCCATGTGACTTTGGAAAGGTTATTACTACCGAGACTATTCCCTCATTTATAAAGTGGGCATGCCAATATTTATTACAGGGCTTGTTATGAGAATTAATGGAATTTGCTGTTGTTACAGAGCATGGCCAAGCTGGTTCATGCAGAATATTAGTGCCATAGGCAGGACTAGCAGGAGCCCAGAGGTCCCTTCCCTGAGGGAGCATGCTCTCAGCACGTTTGTTGGTAGTCCCGGCGGGCCCTTTCTTTCATGAGTAGGTCATGTAAGTTATCACATTTAATTTCATGGACAAAGCATTCTTACGATGCCCTAACAGCAAAGTTTTATGGTGTATGGTTCATTAACCCTTTTATTAAGACACTATCTCTCCTGTGCTCATGGAACCTGCTCTTAGTGATCATTTATTAAATAATGCCCTAAAAAACTCTATGACCATGTAAATTACTAGCTACACCCCGGGAATTAGTCGGAAGGGAGCATGTCAGCCACGTGGTGAGGCTGATGAGAAGACCACGTACCGCACTTAAGCTTCCGAGGTAATGATTTAGGGGCTGAGAAGAAAGTAACAAGGAAATTCGGTGATTTTCTGGAAGCCAATTTTGGTTCATATAAGCACTGCAGTGGGAATTGGGGGGTGGTTAGGCAGGTGGTCCAGGGGCCACCCTAACCTGGCCGAGGGGAAATATGTTAGAAGTGCAGTAGATCCTAAGAATGCAAGAATTCATGTATGCAAATTGCCCTTCCAAATTCTGTTTTGTCCCTTTGGGACAGTGTAAACAATTCACGTTTTAAGGCAAATATGCAAATCACCCAGGAGCACTTTTGCTGTAACTCAAATGCTGGCACCTCCTGGGACTGCAGTTCATTTCCCTTCTGCCAGCCCCTGCTCTGCCTCCACACCTGTTCAGTTGATATTTACACAACTTTGCGTTGTTTAGTTCAAAGATTCTTGTTCTCTTTTATGTCTCTGATATTACGTCTGGTTTCTTATCTGGCAGTGTTATTTTGGGGTAGAGCATAACACTAAATATGATTAATCAGAAATCTCATTCTCTGGCTGCTGCTGTGTACTTGTTTCTTTTCCTCTCTTTGTCCTTCTCCTTAGCGTTCTCTCCCCTGGTTCAGAATTCTTGGGAGAGATTGGACAGTAGTCACCTGCTTCCAGGGTTGGAGAGAAAACTCTTCCCTAAATGTGAACTGTTGGTTCAGGACCGTGGTCAGCAGTGCACCCCCGAAAGTCACCTTTAAATGTATAGAACTTGTGTGAAATTCCTGGTGGCTCCTCCACCTTCTCTTATCGAAAAGCTTCACTCTTATGTAATGGTTTGAATTAATAACCAGACACATGTCTTTGAGACAGCTTATAAATTTGTACCCTAAGCCTGTACTCCTTTGCTAGTCCATCAATTCCCCTCTTGGACACAGTCGATATAATTTTGATTATGGTACTTACTTCCAGTGAACCTGTCAGCCTAAATGCTTTGAACTGATATTGGGGAAAGGGAGAGGTGGGGAGGTAGGAAGGAGACTGGCAAGACTGGCATATTGGCTTTCTTTTCTTAAATTTCATAGGCTATCATGTGGACAATGAAATTTTTGTAATTTTGCAGTATTTTTGGTGAGTGGCAAACTCACAGGTGTTTTGGCTTCTGCTGTAAACTTGACCAGCTGCTTTTCTAATAAGCTGAGAAGTTAGGTATGTAGTTCAACCCTGGATGATGATTTTGTGTCTTTCGATGTTTATTTGAAAAATAATACTATAATTTCTCAGGCTTCTGGTGTTAACATTTATCTTTTTGGGTGTTTCCTTATGGAGAGATGCCACACCTTCAGGGAGTGATACAGCAAGGCTCCAGTGCCTCATCAGTGGTAGGGAAATAGAGTAACATTGGATTAGAATTGTGGTTAACATCTTCTTTCACTGTACACTGCTCCTGAAACATAGTCACAGAAATTGCAACTTTAAAATGGCTTCTTAAGGTAAACAACACTGGCTAAACTATATTAAGGTATTGAAATAGAATGCAGTGTGGGGAAATCCATTTTGTGTAGACGGTTAAGTGATGGTCTTTACAAACAGGTTCTTGATGAATACATTGTTCCATAGGAATCTGTCTGGCTCCCTCCCATACACAGAAACTCCAAAGATTTGTTTTGTGGCTGCGTTGTAGCGGCAGTGCTTAATTGAAATAAACTGAGGTTTGGTTTTAGCCATCACCCCAGGCTTCGTTTTTAGAAGGGCAGCTCAGATACTCACTCAGAGGCTGCCGAGACGGGAGAACTGCTCCAGAGAAGAGGGTAGCTTGTTTGGACAGAAAGGACCACTGAACAAGCTCCCCCTAAGGACGAGAACTTCAGGCGCATCTCGGGTGAGTCACGTACCTATGTGGAAGCCCTTCCTGTTCTTGGGGCTTTCATCAGAGGAGTAAGTAGAGCGCCCTGCTGTCTGTGCCGCCTTACTTTAAAGACAGAGCAAGTGTGCGAGCCCAAGAGTGAAGGAGATTGGGGAGAAAAGTATTTGTCAAGTAAGGAAAGCAGTCATCTCTGCCCTAGGTTCCGCTGCTTTAACTTATTTATCTGTTGTTGGAAATTTTACCCTTGTCAACGTTATTTCATGTACCACCATATTTCCTTGGAACTTCTTGGGTCTTATTTCTCCGTGCATTAAGTTACCCTCATAAGCGATCCCAGTTCTCTTTCATCGTGGGCATGGGTGGGTCCTAGCCATGGTGCCCATTCTCTAACAATAGGAGGAAAAGAGATAAAATGGAAATTACTTTGAACTCCCTTGGTTTTCTCTGCTAAAACGTCAGTATCACTTTTGTTTTCAAGAGTTCTGCTTTTAAAATTAAAACATTTCTACCTGGAGAACACTGAGGGGAACAGTTTTAGGATTTTGGAATAAGCCTGACAGGCTAGTAAGGTAGCGACATGACACTTCGGTAACCTGCTAACATCATACTGTTTTAAATTTCCTGAAAATTATCTCCCAGTCATCACTTTCTGTGTATTTATTAGGTTACCTGTCACTCCTTGTTCTAATTCATCCCTGTTTCCTTCCACCCCTTCCTTTCTATAGCTGGGTCATCGGAATTTTAAAAAGGAGGAGGAACCGCTTTGGTGGGAAATTGTAACAAAACGATTGTTGCACAGAATGTTTGGGGGAAAGGCCTTTTGGTTACTGAATTTTATGGTTCACCAAAAATTAATTTGAAAGTTCTTTTTGTTCTCAGTTTGTTGCTTACCCTTTTGCCTTAGAATGTCGTGGCATGGTTTTCCTGCCTTATTATTCTGTGCTGAACAAGCTGGATTTTTAATACACGATTGGACATCTTGTAGTGCTTTAGGGCTCTCCCTTTGCACATCAATCATCTTTGAAGACCATCGAAGACTTAAAAGTGTGTATGCAGAGGTAGAAAGTGAGTATGAAATTGCATGTGCTATGAACAAGAGTAGACAATCTTGATTTCTTGTTTAACTTTAAAAGTTTAAGCTGGCAGGATTTTGGTGCATTATCTTTGTTCCTGGGGTATGCCACATTGTGTATATATTGTCAGTATTTGTCTGGTGCTTAATAGTTTGTATAGCCTTTTCTGATATTATTTCAACTGTTCTCTCATTCCCATTTTGTACACATTTCTTTTTGTAGTAGAGTTAATAGTAATCTCTCTCTCACTACCTTGTGGGCTCTTCTTGTGGGAGCAGTGTCATATCAACTCATCCCTGCAGCAGTAGAGTGTGTGGCGAATAGTAGGTAATTAATCCATTGCACCAATTGGCAGTTGAGGCATATTGTGTGTCAGGACAGCCTTCTGGGTGTTTTACATGCGTTTGCTCATTTAATTACCATGCCGTAGCTAAATCGTCTCCTCAGTGTTTCACAAATGAGGAGGAGAACAGTAGGAAGAGATTGGGAGAGGACAAGTTTACAGAGACCATTGAAAACACTGTGCCTTCTCTGAGGCATCAGCCTCTTGGTCATCTTTGTGTCTCAGAGCTGAGCACAGATGAGGCATGCAGTCAGCGGTGGTTGAATGCATGATCATTGAGGAATGAAACACCACTTCGCAGATAGGTCCCTATGCATTTGGTGTTTAAGAGCTTGGATTAAGTGTCTGTAGAGCTTTTGTTGAGGTCAGGGCTAAGATTTAACAGGGCTCCAATCTGGGTTTCAGATAGTCAGTTTAATGGGTTGAGTGGGTTTGTTCAAATGAAAGATTTTGACTAAATCAATACTTGTTTTCCTGTTAACTTTGGTAAACTGTTTTCTGTTTAGGTAATTTTCTGATTATTCATTATAATCATGCTTGTAGCAGTAAGCCATTTGGGCTATATGTTTAAAGGAATTAATTTCTGATGATATATTAACAACTAACCTTAAAATATTAGCAGTAACACTGGGTTGTACTCAGGATTTCTGGCAATTTTATGGGGGGAGTTGGTGTAGCAGTTGGGAGGTCTGAACTTTGCCTTGGCTTTTTGCTGGGAGCTTTTCAGCCCCCATGGTCTTCACAGGTGATGAAATAGGTCCTTTCAGCTTCAGTGCCAGTGTGATTCTCTCTTACTATAGAAACATTAATTTTTAAAAAAATATATTTTATTGATTTTTTTACAGAGAGGAAGGGAGAGGGATAGAGAAAACATCGATCAGCTGCCTCCTGCACACACCCCCTACTGGGGATGTGCCCGAAACCGCAACCAAGGTATATGTCCTTGACCGGAATCGAACCTGGGACCCTTAAATCCAAAGGCTGATGCTTTATCCACTGAGCCAAACTGGTTAGGGCTAGAAACATTAATTTAAAAAACTTAAAGTTGTCATTGGTATGTAATTTGTTGTAGAACTGTTCAGTCACATATTTTTTTTGATAAACTTGATAGTCAATTGTGTTTCCTGATTTGTGAATAGGAACATATACTTAAAGGAATTCTCTCAAGGGCACTTACTCATGGATTCTTCCTTTTAGCTTATGCTGATGTGAGCATGCAGAAGAAATATGGTTTACTTATATGTTCCATTTCTATTCATCTTTTAAAATGATTTGGTATGTTCCTGTCAGTCATCAGAATAAACGTGGAGGGTACCTGCTAGTCCCTGCAAGGGGATTTTATTCTGGATGATGAGTCAGCTGTGCATTCTCTTAACACTGCACCTTACTGTTATTGCACCAGACATTATTATTATTGTTCCAGGATACTAGGAGGCATGGTTTTTGGTGCTAGCTCCTGGAGACTACAGAACTACTAGATCTTTCTCCGCAGAACCACCTGCAAACCCTTCACTCCATGGCAGAACATGCTTTCTTACTACTGGCTCCAAACAGAAAACACGAGGGATTGTGATCTGCTTGCTGCCTGGACTTACTCCAGTGGCCACATCACAGGTCTGTCATTCCTGTGTGTTGGACCGACAGCTTCTGATGTTTAAAAATCATTCTTTCATTTCAAAGATTTGTATGGTCTCTGCTCCCCCAGGTTGCAGGGCCCTCCTATACTGTTCTAGATCCTCTCTGCTCAGGCCTCGAAGTGGATTAAAGTTTGTTTGTAAAGTTAAATCTGAATCTGATAGAGAACATTGTGATGGTTGCCAGATGGTGGTGGTGGTTTGAGGGGAGTGGAGCGTGGGCTGGATGGAAAAGGTGAAAAGAATTAAGATGCATAAATTACTAGTTATAAAAACAGTCATGAGGATGTAAAGTACAGCATAGGGAACATAGTTAATAATATTCTAATAACTGTATGATGTGAGATGGGTAATTGTAGTAACTGTGTGTGGTGTCAGGTAATAGACTTGTGAAGGTGGTCACTTTGTATGCTATATAAATGTCTAATCACTGTGCTGCACACTTGAAATTCATATATGTTTCCCATAATTGAAAAATAAATAAAAATTAAAAAAATTAGAACCTATCAGGAAAGGTTGCTTTTTTTTTATCAGCCAACTGATTTTTATTATTATTTATTACTGTTGTTTTAACCAGAAGCTGGTGGCTCCACCCTAACTGTCAGCCCGAGTTTCAGAGTTAGTTGTCTTCCCTTTATTTGAAAGTCAGTTGTGTGGTACTTGGAGGGTGAAGTCTCATAGAGATAGTTTTAAATAGTGATTCAGCTTCCAGATCAGCCTACAAAAGCCTACTTAACCTCCAGAATGGGTGATAAAGTCCTAGAAACGGGATGATGGTGCTGGACATGGTGAAGAAAGTAGCATCTTAGGTCTGGACGGTCAAGGTGGCTTTGCACCCTGGCTTAAGTTTTCCTTGGCCAGACTGGGACCCTAGCCTGGGCTTTCCGGCTCTGCCAGTGCGCCTGCCCACTGGGCAGAGCTGCTACTGGCTTTCTGTTTACCTTAGGTTCCTTGTCGTGGGCGAGTCTTTCTTTTCTACAGGGTTGGGGACATTGGAGGTGGCACTACACTGAGCCACGAGTACATTGGCTGGTAATTCTCAACATTTGCACTTGGATGAGCCGGACCTGCCTCCCAGGTGTTCTGAGTTAGGAAATAGGTGAGTTGGAGGAGAGGGAACCCACACACTGAGCCTTCAAGCCAGTCACATGGTGGCTCTGGGTGTCTGTCTGGAGATGTGGCAGTGCCCTCTTTTTGTCTTTAGGGAACTTTCATGGGTGCCCAAGACTCCTTCCTATTTGGGGCAAATCCTTTTAACCCAAAGCAATATCTTTTGCCACTTTCCTGTTCATTTCTATGTCGTGAAGAAGTATTGTACAGCTTGGTGACTATAGTTAATACTGTATCACATATTCAGAAGTTGCTCGGAGAGATTTTAAAAGTTTTCATCACATGAAAATAATTTTGTGACTAGGAATGATGATGGATGTTAACTAGACTGATTGCTAGGACCATTTCACAATGGATATGAATAGCAAATCCTGTATACCTGAAATGAATATAAAGTTATATATCAGTTATACTCAATTACATAATAATGTAGAAGGTGGTTATCTCAGAAAACCCACCAGAGTGCCTTAAATTCACCAAGTACTATTAATATAGGGACCATTTATGTCCAAAACATTTTGTGTGTGTTATAAAATTGGTTCATAGAACACATGATGTTCTAATTTGCATGGTCTTGTCTCTCCCTCACCAGCAGACATTACATTCTCCCAGGCTTTTTCTTTTAGTTTAACTCAGAGGATAAGATAGTTCCTGTAGATCAGTGGTTCTCAACCTTCCTAATGGCGTGACCCTTTAATACACTTCCTCATGTTGTGGTGACCCCCAACCATGACATTATTTTCGTTGCTACTTCATAACTGTAATTTTGCTACTGTTATGAATTGTAATGTAAATATCTGTGTTTTCTGATGGTCTTAGGATCTACAGCAGCGGTTCCCAACCTGTGGGTCACTAGCCACAGGTTGAGAACAGCTAGCAGGGTCGCCTAAGACCATCGGAAAACACAGATATTTACATTATGATTCATACCAGGAGCAAAATTACAGTTATTAAGTAGCAAAGAAAATAATGTCATGGTAGGGAGTCACCACAACATGAGGAACTGTCTTAAAGGGTCGTGGCATTAGGAAGGTTGAGAACCACTGCTGTAGATGAAACTTTAAGTAATTGCCACGTGTCCTTGTTCCACTGGGGACCTGTCACTTACATGTGTGTTTTTAGGGACCCCTTTCTCTTCTGAACCCTAACCCACAGTCTGAGGATGGGGGGCCTCATCACTCTAATCAGATGATGTTTTTATTCATTAAGCCAGGAGCTGCTTGTTTTCCTTTTCTTCTCGCTTCCGGTTTTACCCTGCCCACCTCTCAGTAGACGGTTAAGGCTGCGTGGGATTAGTGTAATTTGTTCTTTTAAAGAGATGGGGAAGGCCCATCAAGATGGTTTATAGCATTTCCAGCAATGGGGCTGACGCCAGCAGAGCCCCGCTCAGTGTCTCCTTAGAGATTGTCTGCGGTAATTAAAAAGAAAGCAAAGCAGATTTTTAAAATGATAAATACAGGCTTACCAAGTGATTCCATCATGGTAGGTGTGAGCCCTGCTGAGAAACACCAGGGGTGCTCACTTTCTGCTCCTGAAAAACCTGTAATCAGATGGGTAGTTTCTTGAATTGTTCAGATACCATTACCTGCAGTTTTTAGAAATTATTTTGACACTTAAGGACATCCAAGGATGTAAATTTAATTACCACTGCTGCTTTCTCTGTGGGCTTGGATGAAAAGTGGCAGACTCTGTAATAGAATTGCCACTGAAATGTAGGGTTTGGTTTTTTTTAAATACATTTTTATTGATCTCAGAGAGGAATAGAGAGAGAGAGAAACATCGATGATGAGAATCATTGATCCGCTGCCTTCTACACAACCCCCATCTCCTCTCCCCCCTTTCCCAGGGGATGGAGCCCGCGACCCAGGCATGATGTTCTCTGGGAATCAAACTGCCGCCTCCTGGTTCATAGGTCAACCTTCAATCACTGAGCCATATCAGCTGGGCTGAAATGTTGTTTTTTAATCTTTATTTATTCATGTATTTTTATTGATTTCAGAGTGGAAGGGAGAGGGAGAGAGAGAAACACCAATGGAGGGAGAGAATCATTGATTGGCTGCCTCCTGCACACCCCCTACTGGGGATCGAGCTGGCAACCCAGGCGTGTGCCCTTGAACAGAATCGAACCTGGGAGCCTTCAGTCCCCAGGTCAGTGCTCTGTCCACTGAGCCACACCAGCTAGGGCTGAAATGTCATTTTTTAAAAGTTAAATTTCAGAAGGGTTTCAAATTTTGTTTCTGAACTGGCAATACGGACTGATGACTTTGAAGCATTACCTTAAGGTCTGGGGCATGCAGAGTAATTTGGCTTTTGAGGGAGTAACTTTCAGTTGTGCTAAATCAGTTGCTTGCTTACAATACTGTACAAAACTAGGGCTTTATTGCAGTGGGATTTTGGGTGTGGGGCTCATTTTCACCTACACTTGCAGGCTGGAGCGACGTATCTGGCATTATTGCAGTTCGGGGTGGTGTGTGAGCTGAGTGAAGACACTTTCTTCCTGGGTTTCTTTTTTGAAGTGCCTATTTTTTTCCTCTGCCTGCTGGCCTACACATTTGAAGGCAGAAAGGGAGGAAATCTTACAGAGTCCTGGATGGGTGGGCGTGGGGTATTGAGATGTACGGATGTTACCTTAGCATGCTGTTTCAGTAACACGTGCGGGTGAAGGTGGCCTTGTTGGAGGGAGGTCCTTGTCATCCTTCTTGCTGTGGGCACAGCTGGTGTGAAAGTGCACATTGTTCTCCTTTGGCACATCAGAAGGTATGTATTGAACCTTCCTGCTTGCAAGGCTCTGTAGGAGTTGGAGGCTTGGAGGGAAGGGAGATGCAAAAGAACTAAAAAATCTGGTCAGTGCTGAAAGCAACATACAGTCGGGTTAGCAGTCAGAGTGCACACAGAGCGAGTTGGCCTGAATGTGCACAGTGCCTTGTCAACAAGTGAAAATGGGGTTCAGACTGAGGTACAGACTCGTCCACCGGATGGGCTTTATCTGCCGTGGTTTTCCTGGTGGCTTGAAGGTGTACTGGTAAGCGTTGGACAGGAGGAGAGAACATTGTGCCGGATGAAATGATTGTCCCTCTCAGAATATTCCTTCTACATATCAGCAGCTTTAGGGAAGTCTCTTGTTTTTCTCCTTAAAAGTAACGATATTTAGAAGCAATAGTAATTGGCAGGTTGGTTTGTCTACACGCGTATGGTTATCTCTTTGTGCCTGTGGAATTTAAAATGACTGGTACAAGTATATTTTACCAGGATGTAGTATTTTTCTAAAACCAGCTTACTTATGGCTGCATAATTTCTAATCAAGAATATTTTTTAAAGATTCATATTTCCCCAGATAATTCAGCAGTGTTTACAGCTCATATTTTCTTAGCCACTGTCTTAAGGAACTTGTAGGTTTTGTTTGTGGGGGTAGAGTTTGGGGAGAGAGTATGTTTGGTGAGAATGTACCAGGTAAGCCATTTTCGGTAGCGTCTCTTGAGGCTAGCGCAGTGGTCGGCAAACTCATTAGTCAACAGAGCAGCAAACCACAGCTTTCGAGCCGCAGTTTGCCGACCACTGGGCTAGCCCTTTTCTTGCTTTGGGATATCTTTTGGTTACTCGTTACTTGAAATTTGCCAAATTTAGAGCAATGATGTTTTTGGCCCAGCTGGAATTTAAAACGTTCCCTCCATTATTATTATTTTTTCCTTCCTCCTCCTCAAAGTGCATTTGAAACACTTCTTAGCCATGCTCTCACTGTCTGGGTCTTCGGCAGAATCATGGCCTCTGCCAGGGATGTGCCCCCCAGTGCTGAGGACTTAGCCTGTGCCTGAGGCTACCCCGACCCGAGCTCCCCAGGCCCCTGAGCCATGAGGACTGCCTGTAAGTCCTCCGCTTCCACAGCCTGGGTTTTATGAGGCACAACCTGTGATTTTATCAGGTAGTTTCTCCAGGCTTCAAACCTGTCAGGGTAGCTCATTCCCTGTGTCTGCAGGCGGGGAGGGAAGTGAGCCAGCCGACAATAAAACCCACTCTTTACAAAATTCTCAGGGGTTATCTGTCTCCTTCAGGTTTTTGCAAGCGTGGGGGGAAATTCCTTCACCAAAGCATTAGTGATCGCCAATCATGGTCTCCCATTGTGGGGGTCCTATGTGACATGCAGTCCTTGTGTGGCATGGGGTCCTCTATGATGTGGGAGCCACTTCTCAAAGCCCCACAAAATTACAAAGCAAGTCTGCAGGGTTCTGGGGGAAATGAGTTTATAGCATGAGTGGGGGCAACGCAGAGGAGATGGTGCTACTTAGAGGTGTCCAAGCCAGGGTGGAACGATTAGGGCAGCTCTACTCTTAAAATTAACACCAGTCTCTCAGATGAACTCAAACGGAGCTTCATTCTCTCTTCCCCGGCCCAGCACACCTTGTCCTTCCCTCTTCCCACAGGAAAAAGAACTAAGCAGGCAGCCTGGGGGGCCCTCGGCGAGGGCCTGGCTAGTTCCTCTACTTCTTCAAAGAGTCCCTGTCCCAGTTATTTTTATTTTAACCACAGTGTGCACTCTGGACTCCTGAAATTGACAGTTACAGCTGTGCTGTTCACCTCACAGAAATATTCTGCCTCGCCACATATTTCTTGCAGACAGCTGGTGAACGCAGGAAATGGCAGAGCCGGAGCTGTTTCTATAAGACTTGTCTTCTCGCAGATGGAGTTAAGGTGTCCATGTGTCCTTCTTGACATGTATTTGGGGTCTAGATTCTTTGACTCTTGAGGAGGCAGTGAGATCCACTTTTAGATTAAGCGTTGAAACAAGTCTTACAGACACGTTTCCATGTTGTGGAGCAGAAGACCAGTCAAGGGGCCCCGATTTTTCCATCCGTTGGAGAGCAAGTTCCTCCTGTTCTTGGAGCTGACAGATCTCTTTTGTGCCAAAAAGATGTGGTACTTTGCACACCTCCCAGTGTGAAGAGGCTGCGAGGACAGTGGTTTGGGGAGAGCAGGAGCCCCATGGTACCCGCGCAGGGAGAGGGCAAGTTCTCTTCTGCTGGAAATGGTGGGGTTGCCTTCATGAGGGGTGGTTTTATCGCATCTATAGCAGGACCTCCTTTCTGATGCTGTGTTCAGAGGGTTCGTGGCAGAATAATTTTTTTAAGTGATTAAACCTGTGCCTTGCTCTTTGCTTTTTCTCTTCTCTGGTTTTTAAGCAGGAACTGTGACGGTTGCAATTTCTTGCCTTGGGAATATTTGCTTTGCAGAAAACTGAAGCAGTGAGAAGCAGAGGTTCTTCCCAGTCTCTATAAAAAGCCGAAAGCCTTAGAAGAGAGACTGCTGTGCCTCTTGGGGTGCAGGCTGGTTTCTCTTTGAGAGCAGGGAGAGGAAGGAAGCAGGTTCCTCCGATCGGGAAGGGGTTAAGGTTGGTGAGTTCTGGGCACATCTCTGGTGGCAACATGAGGTGGTGAGGGAGGAGGCCACTGGCCAATTCCCAGGAAGGTCTGATTTTAGACACCTGGGCTGCCTGCCTTGGCAAGGATTCCAGTGCCATGTGGGGGGCCTGGGTACAGCCCAGGATTTCTAGGGCTTTTGGGGTCTGGTAGGCCAGAAGGCTCAGCAGTGGACATGCTAGGCTTTCCTTTGAGTGACATCCAGGAGCAACTGCATGCCTTACTATGGGCCTTGGAATCAGAATTAATTTGATTTCGGGAAAAGAGTGATTTTTTTTTTTTTGTGGTACTTCTGACTTTGTGAATTGAGGTTTCAGACCTGCTCTACTCATGAACATACATAGATGAGGCGCGATATCCCATAAACTTAATCTGGGTCCTGCCCTCCTGTGTCCTGTTACTAAAAATTACAGTGTGGTGATCCAGACCAATTAGAAGAAGGCACCCAGGGCTCAGCTCCTCACAGCTCAGAGGCCTCACTTCCACCCTTTCTTCCCCTTGTCCGGCCCCCAGCAAGTCACTGGCTTCTTGCTTTGGGCGTCGCCCTGCCTGTTAGTGCACTGACCTCGTAGTGTTGGGATGTCTTTTCCCTTGGCCCGACTACAAGCTGCACATAGAGCAGAGACCCTGTCTTACTTATCTTCATAGGCACAGCAGCTCAGCGTGCAATAAATCTTTGTTGAATGAATAAATGCACATAGGAAACTTGACACTGTAGTAAGGGAGGTTGAGGCTGATGCAGGTGGGGCAGATTCCAGGCAGGGATGGAATTTTCCCCGCTCATCTTTTCCCTCTTGTCAAGGTGAGTGACTCAGAGTGGGATTCAAAGAAGAGATGACTTAAAATTTTTTGTTTGCTTTAAGTATTATGTATTTCAGTTATATGTAAGAATCGGTGTCTAGGAGTCTGCACTGCTGGCTGGCCAGTTGTCACCAGTTAGGCAGAACTCCCTGGAGCAAGACCAGGTTAGGCTGGCTGGACATCAAGGGAGATGTGCAGGGCTCCTGGTTCTCCTCCCGTAACTCCTGCAAGTGCTGGCCCAGGCAAGGTGAAGGCCACGGCTCCCTCACAGCCTTCTTGGAGGTGAAGGGCGTCCTTTCTGGATTGCCACGTTCCCTGAGGCCCCGGGGAGCCAGGGTTTTGCTCTCTCAGGCTCTCATGAGGAGCAGCTGGCAGGGGCCTCTGTGTGATTGCACGTGGGCTCTGTGTACCCCATCCCAGGACGGGGTAAAAGCTTGAAAATGCTCACAAAAGCAAATTCTGAAAAGACCAAGACTTCCTTGTGTAAATAGTTGGTAAGGATTGTTGGTAAATAGTTGGTAATGATTCTCCCTTTCTTTCCTGTTGCTGATTAATTTGCCAACAACATTGCTGGTGGCTCTTCTTCACAATTGGTTACTAAATTGCAGCGTTGAATTGTCTGTGTAATTCGGTAACAGCATATAGAGCCAGGAAAAAGTGGTTTCCATCCAGGGCAGCTGAGCCTTGAAAATTGATACCTTGCACTTTTCACATCTGGGCTGAAAGAAGAGCATTGAATGCTTTTAATGATCTGATCAAATTTCTTCCTCAAGGTAAATGAACACATTCAATTTGAGCATGAGGCACTGAAATTATCTTCAACTACAACCAGGGGCAGTACCTCACTAAAAGATTCGGGTTTTCTGATGCTGTTAATTAGATGTAACTCTCTGGCTATCTAGCTTTTGGAAATGTTTGTAAAGCCTTTCAGTATATGCCTTATTAAAGGCCTACTATGTGCTGGCCACTGTGCTCATGCTTTGTGTACATTGTATCTTTAAAGCTTACCTGTGACCTTGTAAGGCAGGTGGGGGATATGTCCATTTCACAGTTAGGGAAGGGGAAGATCGCAGAGATTAGATAACTTGTTCATGGTTTGTCTGCTTCCAAAACCAAGGCTCTTTCCCACGGCGGGTCAGAAAGAGTTGACTTTTTCCTTGAAGTCACTCATGAACAGCTTTACCCACTTATTGTCAGTGACTTAAAAAAATGTTAAAAACTGCATAGAGCAGAATTGCAGAGGCCTGCCTGCATGCCTGGCTCCCAGAAATGTGTGGTAAAATGAGACGGTGTTTGTTGGGAGTCACTAAGTTTGGGATAGCATGTCCCACACGATAGATAACCAGCTCAAGTGGCCCTGTTCTTTCTGCCCCTTTTTGCCTGGGATGCTCCCCCTCTCCTCCATAGTACCACCGTGAGGTGAGGGGGGCATACCCAGTAAGCACAGAGGTGGATTGGCCAGGGACCATTAACAAAATAAAACACCAATGAGAACTAATAAAGGGAGAGAGACAAAGGCAGGAGCACAGTCTGCAGGCTACTTGGCATGTCTTTCTGGCAGCTCGGGTGAGAGGGAAATAGGTGCCATGGCAGTGTTTTGGTCTTGGCTTTGAGCACAGTTGATTCAGATGGGGCTTTGACCCATGCCTGTGCCTGCTAAAGGCTGCCAGGTGGTCCTGAGAGGGGCCCGCGGTGAAGGCATTGGCCGTGTTCCCGTCGGCTGGTGGAGGAGGACTGTTTACTGCCCAGTGCCATTCACTGAGGGCAGGAGCTGTGTCAGATGCTTTTTCTGCACGTGTCATCTTTTCATCCTCACTGCAGGTTCCTGAGGTGCAGGGGAGTGGCCCCACTTTAAAGGCCGGGAAACAGGTGTTTCTGGGAGCTCAGGCATGGAGCTGGTACCTGGTCTTCTGGTTAGTAACAGGGATAGGAACTGAACTCCTCTGTTTGCCTCTCCAGATTTCTGTCCTTGCTAAGTGTAATGTTCGGACAGACATTAACATCTCATTACAGAACCAAACAGTTTTGTCTGTATTGCCCATTTAAAAACACTTCAGAGTAACTAGATATGACTTCTGATGTTTACTTGCATCATTTTTGATGGATCGTCACATACCAAGGCAGTTATTAAAAAGTGTCATTCCCGTTAGGAGTATCGTGTCTTCCTTTAGTAGTATGAGGTTTGTTGGTGCATATTTTACGAAAAGAGGATTTTTTTTTTAAATTCAATTTTGCTGGACTGGAGGTATTTGGGGATGTGAAGACAGATAATTGGAGAAGGAAGTCTACCTCTCACCCTTTCTAGGGCATCCATGTCTTTCTGTGGTTTGTAAGCCAGCAAAGTTCACCGACATTCCATTTATGAGTACAACATTCTCTTCATGGCAGTGCTCTAATGCCAGCCTGCCACCCCAAGGCAGGACGATGACCCATGTAGAGGATGGTATGGATAGTGCAAACAGTGGCAAGAAATCAGTGGGTGAAGAGACTAACACTCTAATATATTTTGTCGTCATTTGTTAGTATTTTGATTCTCAATTAGAAGTGTGACCAATAGCAACAATAACTATTGCAGGAGTGACTATAGTAGATGGTTTGTGTCCCTTGATAGGGTTCCTGCCCCTGAACCTGGACTCCCTAAACACGACAGGGCCTCCCTGGTGCTGAGTTACAGCCCTGCCACCTGTGACGAGGAGGTGCGGTGAGCGAGAGCCTGAGGGTGAATGTATTTCACTTACTTGGGGCTGTCAGGTCTTATCAGCCTTTTGTTAGAAATATTTCTTCTCCCTGAAAACTCATAAAAATTCATGTTGCAATATCAATGCCTGCAGGATCCTGTAGAATTTTGTTGAGCTGCTTATACCCTCTTCTCCCTAATAGATATATCATCCTCCTCATATATGGGCATACAAATGTGTGCTTGTGAATTGATAGAGGCAGCTCATGTCTATGCCAAAGTGGGTTTGCTGAGGGAAATGAATAAACTAATTTCCCCCCACTGGTTCAGTGTGACTAAGATAATTCTATGTGTATTCTCAGGAGATTCCATTCTGGCAAATATTTTAAATTTCATTAACCTTGTATACATTTCACCAGATGCCTTTTCAGCATATCTGCGTATTTTGTTATCATAATAATGCTCTGCTGGTGTATCAGGAACGGTACAAAAGTGATTAATGGAGTTAACATTTTTATGATTAATATATTTAGCGAGGTCACCTTTCGTGTTATTAGAAACAACAAATTTGTCAATTCCTACCAACACTTTGCTTATTCTTGTGCCCTTAAAAAGAGAGTATGATGTTAGCCTAATGCATCATTCCAGAATTTTAGTGTTTTAAATATAGGTCTTCAACTGAGTGAAATATTTAGGTTACTCTTTTCCTTTTTTGTTAAAGAAAAATTGATTTGTTGGCATTTACCCCCTGTTTGATAGAGGAGAGAGGCAAATATTTAAAAATAACAGTGACCCACTAGTTATAGTGCACCATTACCAAAACATTCTTTGGGGAGAACCATATCTCATTATGCTTAACTATGTAAGATAGAATCTTGATACCATGCGGAGTGCATAGCTAGTCCTTTTCTCCAGCACTTAGTATGCAGTGATTGTCCTGTATTGTGTGGGTATATTTGTGAATGGGGAACATATATAGATCTCTACAGTGCTACTCTTTTTTTTAATCTTAAAACCATCTAGAACTATGCCTGGAAACTAACATGTTTTGAAACCTCAGTACAATTTCAAATTTTAAGTACAGTTTTGTAGGACTTACCTTTTATTAAGAACAAAGAAGCTACCTTGTAGAACAAAACCAATGTGTAGCATTTCTGGTAGTGGAGAAGAATTTAGCTTAGTGGACAGTAGTCTCTTTTATGGAATGTTAATTATAAATTGTGACTTAACATTTTTTAATGAATTTTATAAGAAAATTTTGTAAAAAATATTAGTACTTATTTCTTATGTCCTTGTGTTCCCTGCTTCTGTCTGTCCTTCTTTTCTCCCCCTTCCTACAAGGACAGTTCTGTTTTTTTACAGGTCCTGATTTTTTCCTTCTGTCTCACCAGAAGTGATAACTCATTTTGTTAGAATTGTAGTGATCTCAAAAGTGGAGGATTATGACTCCAGTTGGGGCTTAATCAGCCTGAGCAGGTGCATTCTAAGTAAGAGAGATACTGTTTTAATGCAAATGTCCCCCCTAATTCAGAGAAAGGGAGACGTGGATAGGAATTGACATAGCAGTTAAGTCAGAATTGTTTCTAATAGATTGTTTTTTTCCTGAATTCTCTGGGCACCAGCATCAGTATCTGTTAATAAATGAAAGAGAAATATAACAGAAGAGAAGCTGAGGGTGGCTGTCTTAATTTCTTGCTCTGAGGGATCACAAATGCTTAAGATAAAGGAAGTCGGAGGCTCACATGAGGACTTGGGAGCCTCAGTGGTACCGTGCTCATTTTAGAGGGGAATTGGATTGTGGGACCAAGATAAAGAGCAGATGATTACAATAAAATACCCCAAGCCTCACTGTAAGGTGACGGAACATGAGCCTTACGAGGGCTTTGGAGCGAGGCTCCAGAATTTTCCCTGCTCTTTCTTTGTTGACATGTGCTGTTGGGTGAAAAGCAAGAACATGTGTGGTGGTGTCTGAGGACCACGGTATGCAGAGTAAACCAGCACTTCTTGTTCGGTGAATAGAATCTTTGTGGCAAATAAAATTGTACTTCGAATTTTAGTTAATTTCGGATTTTAGGCAAATACAGTGTTTTGATTTAAAAAAAAATAGCCATATTCTCCTTCCTGGAGGGTTGAGTGTGTGTAATTGTTTATTTTTCTGCACTTTTATGTTTTAGGTGTTTTTCTATACATTTTAAAATAAAAATGGTTAAAAGAAAAGCCACCAAGAGTCCCAGGTCTTCTAACTCAACCATATAAATGCATTATTCGTTCCTCCATCTGTTCAACAATACTTATTGAGCACCTACTATGCACCAGGCACTGCTACTGACTCTGGGAATATGGTAATGAGCAAAAGAAAGAAAAGTCCCTGATCTCATTGAATGGAGACAGTATGTTAAACAATGTGTTAGAGTCAGGGAGCAAACTTTTTTCTGTAAAGGGCCGGACAGTAAACATTTTAGGCGCTGTTGACCAAGTGGTTTCTGTCACAGCTGTTCAACTCTGCCATTGTAGTGTAAAAACAGCCACAGACAACGTGTACATAAATGAGTATGGTTGTGTTCCAACAAAGCGGTATTTACAGAATCAGGTGGTGTGGCCCACTGCCCATAGTTTTCAGATAGTAGTATGCCCCAAGGAGAAAAGAAAATGAAAAGCATTTTGGACCAGTGGGGTATGGGGTGAGGGAGGTTCCAATTTTTGACTGAAAAGGCCTCACTGAGAAGGTGATTTATGTAAAGATCTGGAAAAAAAAAAGATGTGTTCAGCCATGTGTATATCCTGGAAAAAGAATGAGGGAATAGCAAGTGCAAAGGCCCTGAGGTAGAACATAACCTGAAGGAGTGGAAAGGCCCCAGGGTGTTGGAGTAGAGCGAGCGGGGCGGGGGAGAGAGGAGGGAGTGGTAGGAAATGAGATCACAGGCAAAGGCTGAAGATGAGGGACACGGTCTCGTCATGTCACCTTGTTGTAAGGCATTTTAAAAAAATGGTAAGTCATTTGGGTATTCCTGGAGGGTTTTGAGTAGAAGAGTAATATGATCTAATTGTTAACAAGATCACTGGCTTCTCTATGGAAAAGAGACTATCGGAGAGTTAGAGTGAAAACCTAGACAATCAGTAAGAGGTAATTGAGGAAAGCAGGTGAGATGGTGGTGCTGGAGGGGCTCCTAGTAGTGGAGGTGCTGAGAAGCAACCAGGCTCTGCATGTACATTGATCATCAACTCAACAGGGTTTGCTCACGAAGTAGAAGTGGGATATGAGATCTGGAGGTGTCAAAGAGGAACCCCAAGTTTTTGGCCAGGTAAACTGGAAGGGTGAGGTGCCATGTACTGAGTGGCAAAAATGGTTGGGCAGCTAGCCCAACAGGCAGCAATCTTATTGCACAGAACCGCTGGCCCAATAAAGCACACAGCGTGAGGTTCAAGACTAAGCATGGTATGTCATCTTCTGGATTTGCATGGGCCTAGGTGGCCATAAGTGCCCTGTTCCTAAGACTGAAATCAATACTGTCCATGGTGGGGCTCATTCACAGCTCCTCCTAGTCTGTTGCTGAAGTTCATGCTTAGTGCTACTGTGGGTTTCCGAGAGTCCTGAGCTCTAGTCCACATACAAATCTTTGCATGAGTCCTTTTTGATCCATAAAGTTATCTTGATATTCAGGATATTCAAGCGATCCCTCAGACTTAGGGAGATGTGTGGACTGACATCTGGTGGCCTCAGGAGCCTAAGGTCTTATATGAATCATGGATTTCACATACTATTGATGGTTCTGGCTGTGTTGGTTGAAGAAGGTGCAATATTCTCCCACTCCACTGTTACTGTGTGTGTAAATAACATGTAAAATTCAGTGCCAATAAGCTATTTAGGACAGTCTGGTCTGCTTCAAGCATTCTGTAAGTTGTCTGCTAAAATATCTGTAGGGTATTTCATGAGTACATTGCTCCATTTATGGCAGTTAAAGTGCAGTACTGATTTAAAGGCAGTGAGTGGTGGTTCTTGCTTTGAGTAAGACAGATGCTTTGGTCTTACTTTTATCACATTAGGGAATTGTCTGTCGGTGCTCATAATGCTCTGCTGTATGGCATAGAAGAAATGAAATCCTTTCAAGAGGTGGAGGTTGAGATTTTTATTAGATATGGAAGTGGAGAAGTGAAGAAGGTAGTATACATGAATGGGCAGACAAGGAGAGACATTCAGGCTAGAAAGAGACATTCAGGGAGTCGGTGGTGGTAGATAAAGTAGTGGGTCAATGCGATCAGCAAGGGAATTAGTGGAGGTGGAAGAGAACGAAATGCTGGGTACATTGGAGTTTACAGTTCAGGGCGATGAGCAACTTTCCGAGGAGACTAGGACGGATGGCCAACAAGTAGATTTAAGAAGAAATCCAGGGTTGTCCTGGAGGCCAAGTAAGGATGATGTTTTGAGGGGGATGATGGGGTCGTCATGTCCAGGGCTGCTGAGAGGTCAAGGAAGGCCAGGCTGAGAAGTGAGTCTTTACCAGGGACCTCAGAGCAGTGTGGATGGAGTGGTGTGTTCACAAAGAATTTTTAGATCAGTGGCTGCAAATAATTAACGCATATATAATTTGGGCATCTGTGATCTGCCATTTTTGTTCTCACCATTTCACAGCATGATTGCTTTGTATTAATGGATAAAGAACAAATAACTTTCTACAGTAAAATTCAGAGCCTTTCCATTAAGAAGGCCGAAATGGGAAGATATGAAGCTTCTTTTCATAAACTTGCGTTGGTCTTTCCCGTTTCAGCCGTGTGACTGGGGGGCCCTGCTGTGGTCAGTACAGTTTCAGTGGGTTCACATCACACTCTTTCAGATTGGCTAGAAACCTGTACAGATTTATTAAAAACCCTCAGGGCCCCTTGGGGCACAGTACCAGCTGTGCTTCCAGTGTTTTTTGTTTTTTTCTCCAAGTAATAAATCACAGAGCTATGAGACAAGGAACAAGGAAGGTTCTTGTCAGTGGCTTAAAGGTGTAGGGGACATTGTAACCACCTATTTAGCCAGAATACACGCTTCTTACTTCACCTAACATGGGCAGGTTGAACTTCTCCCTGTCCATTGTACAGGGAGTTTTTACTTATGCTTAGAGGATAAATAACTAGATCAGGAAATTGGAGCAAAGGGAAACTTAAAGGTAGAAGGGGGGAAAGTCATAGAGAGCCCTGCCCCAGTGGTTCTCGTTCTCAGTCATATCCTCGGTGAGAAGTTAGTGCACAAGAAAGTATGGAAGCGGGTCCTAGGTAGTAGCTAGAAGAGGGCCAAGACTCAGTTATGAAATTCATAGATTTAAGCAGCCTGGGCTTGGAAGGAAACCCGATTGTGAAGTGACTCAGTGTGCTGGAGGCAGAAACAAAACAGTTACTCAGGCGAAACAGAGCTTTTCTTGGTATGAGACATTTCCCCACAACATAGGGAATGTTGAATTATGAGTATACAATCTCCTCCACAGTGTCTGTACTATAGATATTCCAGAGTTACCTAGAAATATATCTTACATTGAAGGATAATGCACAAGCATGATTATATTCAGAATCTGAACAATTCTATTTATTTATTTATTTTTTTAAGGAAACCTTCATTACTGATATTCGATGTTGTCAATTTGTCATCTCCATGTGGTTTGACAGCTGAGGGAGTGGAGTGCAAACCGAGGACTTGTTGGGTTATTAAGAGGCCTCGTGGGGCTGTGTGCCTGCATGGGTGACCACCATGATGGGGAGGGAAGGCAAGGGAGGCCTGTGTTGCTTTCTTACTGGAATTCCTTTACATCAACAAAAACATACTTGGCATAGAAAACTATCTTCTTTTCTCCCCAGAGTCCTTTAGAAGACCCATGAAAGTTCTGGTTTTGACACTGATGGCTTTAGTGAAAACTAGGAACGGTGAGGGTTGGAAGAAGCACTCTTCCAGGAAGGTCCTACATCTGATACCTGTGTGGTTAGCTCTGTGATGAGCCAGCCAGAGCTCTGCCTTTTCCAGACCAGCCTTTTCCTTTGTTAGCGTTTTTCTTTTCAGTCCCAGCTGTCTTACTCTTTTTAAGCTTTAGCAAACTACTTAGAGCAGTGGTCAGCAAACTGCGGCTCATGAGCCGTAGTTTACCACTCTGTTGACTAATGAGTTTGCCTACCACTGACTTAGAGCATTTCATATTAACATTATAGACCATTTCCGCCTGGGCCCATCCACATCTCCATTTATCTCTGCAAGGATTCCAGTGTGTTTTACAGCATATACAGCTGCAGTCTGCCTGTCTCTCATTGGTTTCCTTTGGAATAACACAGTATTTAGTGAAACACTTGGAGGTATTGTCAGACCACTAAGAATTGCCTGATCACTTGCTTCTGGCTGCTGGGCGCTGGGCAGGAATGACTGAGAATGTGTGGACTAATATTAAGCAACTTATTAAAAAGCTAGAATGTATTAATTTTAACTGTAAGGAATACCTATGAGTCATTCATATTCATATTTGAATAGGAATGTATTTTGAAACTTAAAAATATTGGAGTCCTGGCCAGTATGGCTCAGTTGGTCGCTGGTTCAATTCTCATCAGGGCAAATGCCCACGTTGTGAGTTCGGTCCCCATTCGAGATGTGAATTGGAGGTAACACATTGATGTTGTTCTCTTTTTCTCTCCCATTCCCTTCCTCTCTCTCTAGAAATCATAAACATACTTTAAAAATATTTAAAACATCTTGTGAAAACATACTTTAAAAATATTTGAGTTAACTATTTTATTCACTTTCAAGTAACAAGGATGGAATGGTGGGCTTTTTCAGAATGAGGTGAAGGGTTGATCACCCATTTTTAACTCATTTTAGGGCAGTGGATCTCACCTCTGGTTGCCGTTTGAGTTTGGGAGTAAAAAAAATTCCCTGGCCCCACCCCAGACCAATTAAGTCCCACTCTCTGGGTGGGAGCCTTGGTGTTGCTTCCATTCCCAGGGGTCTGGAAGGTGCAACAGGTCTGAGAACAGCTGTTCAAGGATGTCACAAACTCTGGCCACCAGAATGCAGATTCAAACCATAGCTGGCTGTAAAGCATAGATGGAGCTGCCAGATGATCCAGTTTGTTCTACAGAGTTATGCTAAATCCACATTCTGTGTTCATGGGTGTATTTAAGAAAAATATAACCACTTGACCTGTGCAGTGTGTAATAGTAATAATTTGGATTTTATGTTGGGAGTTGGTTTGGATAGCATCTGGACTGAAGTTTGTCCCTGATCTATTTTGAAGAAGACTTAATAAGCAACATAAACAAGGATGGGCAGGGAGTTGAATATACTAGTAGTTGATAAAACCAACTCATACATACTTCAGAGCATATATTGAAGTTCAAACTAAATTGTGCATTAATTATATGTCATTTCCTCTAAAGGTTCCTGGAGATTCTACCTGGAAAACCTCATCAGTGAGTTTTTATCACAGTGTATGTATAGTTAAACTTGGCTACTGGAGCTGTTTCAGATGATTCTCGTGTCTCAGTTTTCTCAGCTAGCTCAGAGTTTACCCTATGAGAGAGCATCAGGACTTAAAAAAAGGTGGAAGAAGAGGTGGCTGCAGAGAGTAATCTCTGTATCTCTGCTGCCGTATAGATTTCTAAAGATAATTCAGCTACTTCCTGCTGACTCAGACCAGCGTTGCAGACATGGTAACCCGGTTAGGTCATGAAGATGCTATGTTCAGGAGCAATGGAGAGGGTGAGGAGGACTGTTGTCCTTTTGTTAAGTGCCCTCAGACTGCTGTGCTTTGTAACTCTGGGGGACAAACCGTTTTGAGTAAGTTGTAACCAATTGAAGAGCATCTTCAAAATAAACATTCCTACAACTCCCCTCCCTTACTCAGAGTCTTTAGAATCAGACTGGGGGTGGGGGGGGGGGGGACGGCACTGAATGTGATTTTCTTAAAAGTTATATTCATTTATGAAGGTTTGTGTTTTGTCTAATTGGATATGTGTCTTACAGTGTGGTTTTCAATTTTTATCCTGCATTTCTTTCAAAGAATCTTACATAGACTGAATAAAAAATGACAATGATCAATTGACTCCCTCTACTCTGGGGAGATTTATTGCTCTGTTCTCTCCCCATGAGACTTCTCTTACTTTACCTAGGAAATGTGTGATAGCTGCCTTATTTTTAAGTTTTAAACTTGATTATCTTAGGCTCGTGTTAAGGAGCAGGCAGGTTTGAGGTCTAGCCCTGCTGTTATGAATAGTTCTGTTGTTGATAGCTTTCTAAAGAAAGCTCTAGGGGAAAATGCAGAATTATTTCCTTAGTGCTTTTCGTTTATTCTTCTGTAAAGTACATCTACTGGGTGTGAGAGAGCTTGGAGTATTTTAAAAATACCAACTTAATGATGCCATGACTGTTATTAGTACATATGATGGTAATAATACTGGGAGACACCATAGTGGTTGAACAGGGACTTTGGAGCAAGCTGACCTACTGTAGAGCGGGGGTGGGAATGTCTCGCTCATAAGCTGTTTGTTGAATAGATGGAAGTTATTAACTATTTTATGCTCCCCCACATCGATCCGGCATAGGTCTTATCCCCAGGTACACATGTGTGCAACCTAGTCATCTCTTTTCTGAATAGTGTATCCAAGTAGTTTGTTTAAAAGTTCTATTGCTTGACTTATACTAGTGGTTTCATAGAACTCAAACACTATTCAAGTAGTATTATTGGAGACTTGGTTAGTTTTTTTTCTGTAACCCAGAGGCCTGCCTTTGTTTTGTAATTAACTTTTATATATACACGCAAATCATCTAATTTCTTAGATATTTTAGCTCTTATCCAAAAGGCCAGGAAGTGATTGTAGGCCCTTGAAAAGAATTCTTGGGGATGGTGTTTGGTTGGAGGCCACCAGCTTCCACCATGGCACACTCCTGGGAAAAGTCCCCCGAATCCCTTATTTCCTGGGCGGATCCTGTTACACAGGCTGCTGTTTTGGAGACACAGGGGAGAAGTGTCCCCTGAGAGCTGTTACTTCAGGAAGCAGTTTGTTTGTTCTGAGGAACATTGTGCAGTGGAGCCTGTTGCTTTGCCATGCTGCCTGTGAACTTGCTAAAAAGCCCAATTTGTGGCCTACCTATTTGTAGAGCACAGAACCTTAAGTCATACGTTTTTATTTTATTTGTTAAAAACTTAAACTGTCTCAGCCTCATCTTTTTAAAATCTAAAATAAATAAGTAAATAAATAAATAAATAAATAATTGTCCATTTCTCCCCCTTAACTTTATCTTCTTCTGGGTAGAAAAATGCACACGTTTTATGAACTGCTTTAAGTGCTTTGGGGCACATAACCAGGGAAAAATATTTGTAAGAGGCACATTCACTGCAGGCTCCTGAGCATGATGAGCAGTGCCAGGTGGAAGCTGTTTGCCCCCTGGCTGCAGCCGCCTCACCCCCGGTGTGAGTGTGCTGGGGCTGGCCCTAGGGGCTGGCCTAAGTGATGCAACCAGGCTCTACCCAGTTGCCAGTCCCCCAGCCCAGCCGCCTCTTCGGAAACCCAGGGAGCCTTTCTGCTGCCCTGCCCTGGGATAGCCCTCAGTGCTCTCTGTCCCCAGCACCTGCTGGTCCTGCCTATCGCTGTCCCATCTGGGTTATTTCACAAGTGCTGAATTCTGAGTCAGCCTCTGGATGCAACCTGTCACCCCAGTGTTTACTTTGAAAAGCGAGGGTCTAGGTTCACAAGTGAGAGAGGGGTACAGCGTCTCGTTTTTTGTATATCAGGTCCACCAATCCACATTGGCTAGGCCAGTGGTCAGCAAAGTCATTTGTCAACAGTCAAATATCAACAGTACAATGACTGAAATTTCTCTTTTGAGAGCCAAATTTTTTAAACAAATTTCTAACGCCACTTCTTCAAAAGTGGTATTTTGTGGACGAGCCACACGCAAGGGGCCAAAGAGCCGTATGTGACTCGCGAGCGCAGTTTGCCGACCACTGGGTTAGGCTGTGCTGCAGATACAAACACCACCACATTTTCCTGGCATAACACACCCTCATCGTATCTGTCCATCGCAGGTCCTCAGGGGCTTCGTCACCCGGGGAACCAGACTCCCCGGGCACCTTCCCTGTCTAATCTTGCTGGGAGCGGTGCCAGAGGGAAAGGACTCTGGGGGTTTCCATCAGCAGTTAAATGTTCTGCTTTGGAAATGGCTTTGTCACTTCTGCTTACCACGTGGCTGGTACTGGTTACGTCCTACAGCCAGGAAGTGCAGCTCTGTTCTGTGCCTGGAAAGGGAGAGAACTAGAAATATGTGGTCAGTCACACTAGTAACTATCACCCTAAGGGCTAGGTTTTGGAATTAGCATGGTGGTTTGTTGTTTATAATCTTCTCCTTCACTTTGTCTCCTCCCCCGCAAATTAATCTTCCAGGCTATGTGAACTGCAGGAAAAAATACATGAAAAGTTTGGGGTAGAAAATTAGTACACAAATGTAAAGTGGAACCAGGTATGCAAGTATTGCAGAATGCATATCAAAACGAACAGTGTATTTGTTAAAGAAGTGAATTATACAAGAAATTAAACTTTCTAGCAGCCCGTGTGAATGGGGACTTGTGAGAAGGAAACTTGGGCCATAAAAATGAGGGTCCTTAACCCAGATTATGGGGAGTCGTATCGGAAGTCCTTGAGATTGTAAAGTGGAGGGTGTGCATGTGCAGAGAGGAGCCGTGGCTTTCATCAGCTTCTCAGGGGCCTGTGTAATCAGACCCCAAGGGTACAAACCACAGCCCTAAGGTAAAGGTAGATTAGTCAGAAGAAACACTGCAGATACCTGATCTAAGCTCAGGCAGGAATTCATCCAAGGAGGAATATTGATTCCCCTCACTTATAGCAGACACCGTGATGAACTTTATAGGCATGTGTATTATAGCATACCACAGTATAGACTGATGAATGTCCATGGAAGCGAATCCAGGAAGAGCGAGCTTCTAAGGGGCAGTAGGTTTGATACCCGGTGGTGGTGGTGGTTGGAGCAATAAGATATGGGGCCAGATTGCACTCTGCTGATCTGGCCTATTGTAGACACAGAATCCGAAAGAAAACGTGGATTCCATGACCTTGCTTTGTTTCACCCAGCGTTTGATAAGTATTCATTGGTGATGATAGTGAGATTATAGTTACTAATAGAATCTGGGGTTTTGCTTTCCTGTGTTGCATATTTACTAAAAATAAAAATTATTTGTATGGACATATGGCCAGGACATATACCAAAGAGAAGGGCATGCCACCTCTATCTGGAGAGAGCCAAAGGTGTATCACTTAAGAGGATGCTTAGTTTTTATTCTATAACATAGAACAGTGGTTGGAAAACTGTGGCTCGCAGACCCTGGTTTGCCTTCTCTGTTGACTAATAAGTTTGCCCACCACTGACCCAGAACATTTAACATAGGAGTTGCATTTTTAAAAGAGCAAAACTTTTTTTTATACAAGTAACATGTTATTTTTGTTAAAAATATTGAGCCAGTGCGGCTCAATGCACTGAAGTGTCCCCAGTTTGACTCCCATTTGGAGTATGTGCTCAGTGTGGGTTGGTCCCTGGTCAGGGTGCATAGGGTAGGTAGCTAATCGATGCTTTCGCGCTCTCTCTCTCTCTCTCTCTCTCTCTCATAACCTTTCACTTCCTCTCTCTCTAAAATCAGTAAAAGCATATTTAAAAATTAGAAAATAAAACTATAAAAAGAAAAGTTATTTGTATGCAACCTGGAGGCTACACTGTTGTGGAAATGTTGGCAGCCTTCTAGATATTATGTACATATATATACTTAAAAAAAAACAAACCAAAGCCAAGATGTGCTCAGCTGGAGTGGCTCCATTGATTGAGCTCTGTCCTGTGTGTCAAAAGGTTGCCAGTTCGATTCCCAGGCAGGACATGTACAGAAGGCAACCAAGTGATGTTTCTCTCTCAAATTGATGTTTCTCCCTCTATCTAAGCATGTTCTTGGGTGAGAATTAAACAAAAAAGCAAGCAAACAAAAAAGATGTGGCTCATAAGAGGCTTATAAAATACATACAAATTAGTAATCTAGTTTTTCCACTTAATACATTTTAAGTATTTTCCATATCAGAAAAAACTAGATTTTTGTTTTAAATGATTTTACATTGTATGGATGTACCATAAATTAATGCATTTCCTTTAAAATGTGTGGATTATTTTCTTTCATTAAAAAAATGATGGTTGTAAACAATGTTTTGATCATACACTTTTGTATATCTTGCATCATCTTCCTTTTAGGATAAATTTTCAGATGTTGAATTGCTGGGACAAAGAGTAGATATATATTTTTAAGATGTTGGATATGTATGCCACACTGGTGTTTAGAAAAGCAATATAATGTATATTAGTATTTCTCTCACACTTTTACTTATATTAAGTGATATTATCTTTTCTTAAAGTGTGTTTATCTGATAGATGACATTGTTTCAATTTGCAGTTCTTTGATTACTTGTGAAACTGCAAATTGTCATATATTTCTGGGCAGTTTATTTTTCCCCCACTAACTTGCTTATCTGTATCATTTGACATCTTTCTCTTGGGTCTCTTTCTTAGTAATTTGTAAGAGTTCCATGTACTTTTAGAGTACTGATCTCTTTCTGTGAATTTTAGTAAGCGATATATTAATGGGGGAATTTAGCCATTTTATTGTAGCTTGAAAGTTTTAGCTTTTATTTTATAACTTTCTTTCATAACTATTGTCACATTTTCTCTGTTTTCTTGATTAAATTTTTATTGATCTTGTTTCTGTGTCACTGTAAGAATCTATCAGTGTGCATTTTCTCGTGGAAGCTGCTGCTCAGGGATTCTCGAACCTTCCACGTGTCCCGAGCCCATTGGCAGTCTGGGAGGCCAGGGGTGGCCGAGGAAGCGGAGTGCCAAGGAAGGGCTGGTGGGAACAATCCACCCGGGTGTAGGCAAAGTCGGGATGCATGGCCTGGAGAGAATTTAAAAATAATACTAAAAGTGACAAAAAGGCAGCCTCCTCTTCATTGTCACCATGTGCTGTGAATTCTAAACAAATCAGTGAATTCTTCTCCCAATTGGGATGGATTTCTTCCCTTTTTTATTTTTTATTGATTTCAGAGAGGGAGAACTAGTGATAAAAACATCAATAATGAGAGAGAATCATTGATCAGCTGACTCCTGCACGCCCCCTACTGGGGATTGAGCCTGCAACCCCAGCATGTGCCCTTGACTGGAATCTAACACTGGACCCCTCAGTCCGCAGGCTGATGCTCTATCCCCTGAGCCAAACGGGCCAGGGCTCATCCACCTTTTACCTCTTCATTATAATCACTCATACCCTGTTTCCCCGAAAATAAGACAGTGTCTAATATTAATTTTTGCTCCCAAAGATGCACTAGATCTTATTTTCGGGGGGATGCCTTATATTACAGCGAGTAGGTCTTATTTTCGGGGGATGTCTTACTTTCAGGGAAACAGGGTAGTATGTGGGTCCTTGCAAATTCATGACCACCTGAATTTATCTTTGATTTGGGGGGGGGGGGAGGTCCATGTACCAAAGGGCCTTTATAAGTGGAACGTTTCAATATTAGTCATATGTAAAGTTCAAGGTAGCAAAAGGAATTAAAAGGAGTGAGAATTTAAAACTGAAACTAAACAAAATGGAGATTTGAAGGGTTTTAGTGCCTTTGGTATTAATTTAATGGTGTTCGGATATTCCATCACCATCAGACAAGGCAGCAGGCTGTATCTTTATATTTCTTTTTGGCTCCAGCTGCTTTTTTTTTTTAATACCAGGTTTTCCTCTTGACATTCTTTTTTTGTTCTACTAGTCAAAATGAGTTTTTCCTTTATTATTATTATTTTTTAAGAACACATTCCTCTGGGTTCACTCTGTCTCCAAAAAAAATGAAGCTGTTTTCTTTCTGTTTAAGTCATCATTAAGTATAAATGCAAATGGAAAATCCATTCACATTCCTAAATTGTTGCTGATGTTTCTAAGGGATTCATTGGGAAGGAAAGAAGAGCAGGGCTTGATTTGTATCATAGTCAAGTGACCCAAATAGTTTTCAGAAGTAGAAAATGAATTTTGACCAAGGGTTATAATATTTTTTACAGTTATGTGTTTCTGAATAGCAGGGATATGTTCTGAGAAATGCCTCACGAGGCGGTTTTGTCGTTTTGTGAACAGCACAGTGCGCACACAAACCTAGCCAGCGGTCGCCAGCCTTTCGGACCTCACGGGCCACCAAGGGTCCCAAGACCACCGTTTGGTGCCCGCCGGACAGACTACTACACATGTGGGCTATTTGCTACAGACTGATGCTTCTAGGCTACAGGCCTGGACAGTGTGTTACTGTACAGAGTTCTGTAAGAAGTGATAACCCAATGGTATTTGTGTAGCTAAACGTAGAACGTAGAAAAAGCACAGTGAAAATACAGTATAAAAGATAAAAACTGATACACCTGTATGGAGCACTAACCATGACTGGGGACCGCAGCACTAGAAGCTGCTCTGGTGAGTCGGTGAGTGAGTGGTGAGCGATGCAGAGGCCCAGAGCTTTCCTGTACACAACCGCAGACTTTATAAGCACCGCACACTAAGGCTACGCTAAATTTACAAAGTGTATTCTTTGATAATAAATCAGCCTTAGCTTACTGTAACTCTTTACAAACGTGAAAACTTATAAAAACGTTTTGACTCTTTTGTAACAGCACTTAATTTAAAACACAAACACATTGTATAGTGGTACAGAAATATTTTTAAATCCTTATTCTATAAGCTTTTATCTATTTACCTTTACTTTTAAAACATTTCTGGGAAAAGCTAAGACACTAACACACATTAGCCTAGGTTGTGCTCTCCACTGTCACTCTCTTCTCTGTCCTGTTTCTCCGTCCTGTCCCACGGGCGGCCTCCAGGGCACGGGCTGCCCTCTCCTGAGGCACCAGGGCTCCTGCGGCACCTCCTCAAGGCCCGTAAGGATGACTGTTCCCGAGAAGTTAGAAAATAGCACGCCGGGAGGATGTGGAGAAAAGGGGACTCTCTTACACTGTTGGTGGGATTGTAATTGGTACAGACATTATGGAAAACAGTATGGGGTTTCCAAAAAAACTTAGGACTACCATCTGATCCGGCAATTTCTCTGTTCTAATGAGATAAAACTGAGCTGGGGCTTCAGGGAAATGGTAGTGGTGGACAGTCTAGAGTTATAAAATATTTATTTCAGGTTTTTTTTTTTATCAACTACATATGTTTACCATTCACAACTGGTGGAACATGGTTAGAGAAGTTGTTTTAATGGTTCAACTAAGTCAGAGAATGTCTGCATGTAACTATTCTCTCAAATAATTAAATGTCTTAAAAGCACTATTATAGTATTTGCTTAGCTGCCTGTTCGTTATTAAAAGAAGTAAAGGCAAATTAACGCTGAAGGTATATTCTTTTATAATAATAAGCCATTTTGAACTTCTTGGAATTCTCTGACAGAGTTTGTAATTTTATTTTGAATTTTTACTTTTCAAACATTGAAAACTTATTTTGTCCTTTAAATTCTAGTTCATTTCACATTTCTCTTTCCTGTTTCTTTGGTAAGATATTCTTCCCAGATTTGAAATTTTTTCCATGTTTAGTTTTAAAACATTTTACAGAGAAATATTTTCTTTATTCATGTAAGGCTTAAAATAGTTGTACCTTTTGTTCCATATTGCTCATACTCTGATTTTACTGTGACAGGCTAAAATGTTCTAGAATGGAGATTGATAGCATAGGCAATTATAAGGCATTTTCTAACAATGGAAACAATGTCCTTTTTTTTGTACATCTCCCCACCTCCAATTGTTTCATATCATTCCCTCTACAATGTGCAGTGGATAAATGTTATACACCCTTCTTTTTGTTGTTCATTCAGATAACTGGATGAGGAAACTTTTTGGTCATTAATCATTGAAAGGATATCCTTAAAAATATTTTGTGATAAATCATTTTGATTGTTTTCAGAGCTCTCCTTTTAATAAGGGATGCCACTGGTTATAGTAGACATCAGAAATTGAATTGTGACAGCCCCATATATTTTAAATCTCAATTATAGACCCTGATTTTAATTCTTCTTGCTGAGCTTTGAGCTTCTCTGAGTGCTAAAAATTCCCTTCAATTGCTAGCTTTTAAAAAGTGACATCCTGTGGCTACTTAACTTGTCATTTTTGCTCTGTAGGAATAACAAAAACATGGTGATAATATGTAAGTCTCACATAATTTTCCTGGAAAGCTTAGTATTATTATTTTAGGGAAGAATATAGCATTCATTATCTTTGTTCATAGAGATACTATTAATTTCTTTATTAATCTGTTTTAACACCAAGTATTAGAAAATCATTGCACCCTTTATTTTCCATTTAACTCTAATTCATGTTTCACTTACTCCTGGGCTTCAGTGGGGGACGATGCCCGTGTGCCAGGAGCACTTTATGAAACCATTTGTCAGGACCGTGGAACACAGCTCAATAACTCAAGAATGCAATCGCCCCAAGCAGCTACCTTAGCTGACAGAGGCGCGTATCAGGCTCCAGGTCGCCGTCATGTTTCTTTGCAAAGCCCAGGCTTGCAGCCTATACCTTTTAAGAGCTTATTGTTATCAATGGGACAGAAAATTTAAATGACTTATAATAACCTTTAAATAAGGTGTCCAACTTATCTACTTGTTTAACTCATTGCTGTGAATTTCAATCATGGAGCTTTGCCTCATGCTTCCAAGTGGAGTACAACACGCTGGGCTTTCCCATTGCATGTAGCTGCCGTTGTAGGACTGAAATCTGGGATTATGAATGTCAGGGCTTCATGAACAAATTTCCAAATGACCTTCATATACAGAATCGCTGGCCAAGTAAGCTGCCTGTTCATAACCTATGTCCCATTCTCTTCTGAAAAACGTGAGCGTTTTTCAAAAGTTGGCTCCAGGATCACTGGTGAAGACATCACTGAAATATTTTGTCCTTCCATATAACAAATTATAAAATCTTTAAAGAAGTGGTTATTTAAAACTGCTTATTCTGGCCTCTGGTTTACCCCCTCCTCCCATTCCCAAGTGGCTGCCCTATGTCTGTCCTTGAGTCTAAGATCTAAATAATTCATTTCAAAATATCTGGTAGAATGCTTTTACCAAATGACTTAAGATATTGAATAAAAAATAATTTGGAACAAAAGCTGTGTGTTTGCCATATACTGAAGGTTGAACGTTAACATCCAGTGTTCTGGATAGGTTAACTAATTCTTAAAAGAAAAATTATCCGTAATATTTGCATTGTTTTAAATAAGGAAAGAAATGAGAAATTAAAATGCTTTGAATAATCCAATATTACCGGCCCAAGTTGTTTGTAGTTTGATTGAAGATTGAGTGTCTGCAGTATCAGGCAGAATTCTTGTGGCATGGGGGGAAGGGTTCCAGGCTCCCTGGATGAAGTGTAGGAAGTAAAGGCCCATTATATACTCACACACTACTGCGTCTCTCGCCACAGGCAGGCTATAATTGCTTCCTGGGAATTTACTGAACCATTCAGAGAATTTACTGGACCATTCAGTTTTCATGCCTCTACCTTTGCTGTCTCAAACATAAGAGGAAAAGACTGAGTTTTTGAGTTGCACTTTAGAAATATAGGAGTCAGGTAGGAATTAGACCTACCTCTAATAACCTGGAGTTTAATTATATCTGATAAATAATTTGCATATTGATATTCTACAATTTTCGGGAAATTCCTAACTTTGAGTGGTGGAAGGTAGCCTTGTGAGTGAGTGTGTGTGTGTGTGTGTGTGTGTGTGTGTGTATAGTTGTACTCAGTACTTACATGCTATTTCAGGTTTTGTGGCAATGTGGTGACTTTGGCCATAATATTTTTAAAAATCTGAATTCAGAAGCTGCCTTTTGTGACAGGTCCTCATCGTTTTAAGGAAGCCTCACTCAGTTATTTTATTTATTTTTACCCAAGTTCGTTGTGCTATGATTAGAACACAAAGATTTGATAAAGTTGGCATGGCAGAAATTCTGCTGTGGAAAGAAATATTTGGTGAAAAAGAATCAAGTGCACAGGATGCTCATGAGTGGAGTTGAGCGGAGCAGGAAAGTAAAATGAGATACATTTTATGTATCTCCCACAGATTATATTTTAGGTTTTAGACCAGCAATGCCTTAGGTGCACATTTAATAGTAGCAGAGAAAGACAGTAATGGCTTAGTGATTTAACTTACTTTTTTTAAAAAAAATTAAATGATTCTATCCTCTCTGGCATTTCTACTGAGTTTTTTTTTTATTTTATTTGTTTTTTTTATCCAAGTCTCTGAAGAGAATGGGCCTATTAATTTTAATATTTCATTGCAGGCTAACAATCTCAGAAGGACAGACTCGTGCTTGATTGAACCATGTACCCTGAGATATTTCTAAATGAAAGCCTTGTCAAATATTACATTTTCCTTCTGTGTTTCAATATTTGAATTGTCACCTAGTAAGAATGGCTTTAGTCGGCTGGATTTACAGTGTGGCCAAAATGAAGTTTGTTTTTACATTATTTGCAGGATAGTCATATTTACAGAATAAATTATTGAATCAAAAATTTTAGATTAAGACTTGTTTTGTGATTGTGATCATCCAATACCAATTGGGACTGTTTAAATTAAAAGAGCCAATTTTAGAATAGCTTGGCACTTCATTTTTCTACTTTAAATTGCTTGTTTTAGCTGGCTGGTTTTGGACATACCTTTGTAAGTGTAAGTAATAGGCTTATACTTGGGATTTCCAAGTCCACAAGGAAAGCGGGTCCTCCACAAGTGTGTGTCTTCTTGGATGGGAACACACAAGTGTGTGTCTTCTTGGATGGGAGCACAGGGTGTTTCTGCTTTTGTGATGCAATGATTTCTGGAAGCCCTGGGCCAAACGCTGAATTAACCCACTTGGATGTCCTGCTGCTTATACTCTTATGAAATGCCAACTGAATTTCAGCTGCTGAGTTTTGTTTCTGGGACATGTTTAGGGTTGTCTGGCAGGTGAATGGATAAAGCTGCAAATGAGAGGTGAGAACAATGGCAGTACTCAGTGTCTGGGCACAGACGCTACACTTTGTGCCTGGGTTGCATAGATGAATAGGACCTCTTCCTGAACAGCCCCCACCTGATGGAGGGGGAGCAGAATGGGTCGCCTCCTTGCCCAGTTGGTGTTCCAAGGTCAGCAGTAATGCCTTATGATCTAGTCACCTGTCAAATCCTGCTGATTACTCCCATAGGATCCCCCCCCCCCCCCCCTTTTTAAAAAATTCTAGCAGCCAGTTGAAGGTTTGGGAGTATTCTCTGCTCAGAGAGCCCATGAACTGGCCAAGGGCCCTTCCTCTGTGCTTCTGTGCTCCCTGCCCTTGGCTTTTCGCTGGCCCCTCAGCACCATGGATTACACTAGTATAATGGCCTTTATAGTTACATGTTTATTCTCCTAGTCTGTAAGTATGTGGACTGCATCTCTCCTTATATTGCTGAATCCATGGTGCCTGATACTGTGCTTGGTGCATGGTAGGGCTAAATAAGTTCTTGCTGATTCCCTGCGCAGGCCACCTTTCTGTAACATCCTTAGTACTACTATTTCACTATACTTCTTAAAAATTAAATTTATTACCCTGGCTGTTTTGGCTCCGTTGATTGCAGTGTCATCTTGTATGCTAAGGGGTGGCAGGTTTGATTCCTGGTCAGGGCATATGCCATGTTATAGGTTCAGCTCCAGGTCTGGGTGCAGCTGATTGGGGTTTCTCTCTCTCTCTCTCTCTCTCTCTCTCTCTCTCTCTCTCTCTCTCTCTCTCTCTCTCTCCCTCTCTCCCACCCCCCTCCCTCCCTCCCTCCCTCCCTCCCTCCCTCCCTAAAGAAAAGAATTAAATTTATTGGGGGTGACATTGGTTAATAAGTTTCAAGTGTACAATTCTATAATACGTCATCTACGTATTGCATTGTGTGCTCACCACCCAAGTTTGGTTCACAATATATACTCTTTGAGCATGACATTTATATTATTCTCTCTGTGGTTACCCATCAACTTCTCACTTCCAGGGCCTATACCACTTCACCTTTTTTATTCTTTCTTAAATTGCCTGTCCCATCTTTTCAGGTAGACTAATTGACCCAATCCCAATTTACCATGTGTTTCAGTCAGCCGTTGCCACAATAATGTTGAATTACTAACTCTCTTCTAAATCTGCTCGTTCAGTCAGGATTTGTTCTCAGGCTCAGGGTTCTCTTAGTTGCCTGTGGATTGGCTGATCGAGGTTGGGCTCAGCTAGTGGCTCTGCTTCTGGTTGTGCTCTGGCTGGACTTGCCTCCTTGCTGTGAGCTGGGCTCAGGTCTGCTGCATGTGTGTTCTTCCTGGGGCCCCAGCTGACAGGAAGCACTTCTGGTGATAGCAGCCTAACCAGCTGTCTCCTGTGGTGTATGTATTCCTATCATGCTGATTTCAGGCGACTGTCTGACGTCGCTGGGAAGCACTGCACAGTAGCACACCATCATTTAGCATTTTTCATCACGCAGGTTCAACAGACAATCTCTACACACATTTTTAATAGTAACATGTCACAGAATAAGTAGGAAGTTACGAATTTTGAGTAACTTTTAAAATAAGTATAATTTATCTTTAACTCTAGGTAATTTAATTTTTATTAATGGACATTTTTAACGATGACCTGTAAATCCCTGAAAACTTAATCAGTTTTCCTGAATTGGTATAAGCTGGCTCCAGTACATCCTTGGGTTAACCCACACGATGTGCAGGAAAGCCTAGGCCCAGGACCTCCACATGTCACTTCTGTTCACACTTCACTGGTCTCAGAAAGTCCTAGGGCGGAGCTCCAAGGAACTGGGTGGGAAGCACCCTGCCTCCAGAGGGGGCCTGCAGTCACAGAGCAAAGGGTGTGGCTAAATGGAGGGAACAATGGGGACCAGTGATTCAGTCTACTAGACATGTTACCTGCTGGCCCTGGCTACTTGTTGAAACAATATCTGTACTATGTTAACTGCTTTTAACCCTGTTTTTGAAATGCTTAAGTCATACTTTTTACGGAAGCACCTTTGACTATCAATTCTGTTAGCAGATATGCTTCTGATAATTTTTTTGAAGTGTGTCTAATGCAGTGTAATTTGGAAAGATTTAGGGTTAAAAATTGAAGTCTGAATTTTTGCTTTGTATGTTTATAATTTTGCCGGGAGTGTCTGGCAGCTATAGATGCAGGATTGTCATTTTCTAGTAGGCTGCTCCTTTATCATTCAGTATATTATTATGCTAATTTTTCTCTCTAAAGTCTTTTTTGTCTGATATTAATGTTTACTCTTGCTCTCCCTTTATGTTTTTGCCCTCTGTGTCCTAAGTAACACTGATATCTTCATAAAATTTGCCAAAAATATTTTTGATGGTTGATTCAATTCTAATGTTTATGATGGTTGATTGACTTCTAATTTACTTTTTTGATGGTTGATTTACTTGTAAACACTACTAATGATAGTATTTATAATGATTGGTACTGTTGATGAGTTAATTGGATACATTTCAGATGTATTCGATAAGAGGAGATATACAGATTTATTGGAGACAAGGTCTTAAAAGGACTTTAAAAAAAATCCCTACTTAGGATTGTCCAAGATATAATTTTTCAAAACCTTATATAGTATATTCTGTTTTACAAATTGCACTTATATTACTATATTAATTATCTGTTGCTTTTTTACAATTCCCCTAAATTAGTGGCTTCAAAAACAATCGACATTTATTACCTCCTAGATTTTGGTGATCAGGAGCCTGGCTATGGGTTAGCTAGGTGCCTTGATGTTTTCATAAGACTAGAGTCAAAGTGTCAGCCGTCCTGACAACTCCTCTGAGTCCTCAGCTGGGAGAGGAGCCACTTTCTCGCTCACTCACAGACTTGTTGGCAGGATTCAGCTCTTGGCGGCTGTTGGACTGAGCACCTCACAGGCTGCTGGCCAGAGAACTCTCTCAGTTGCTTGTTGTGTGGGACTTCTCCATAGGGCGAGCAAAACCAAAGCCACTGACTTTTCATAACCTGATCTTGGAAGTGATATCCATAACTTGCCTTGTGCTGTTCATTAGCAACTAGGTTCAGCCTACAGTTAAGGGGCAGGAAGAATTACCTAAAGGCATGGATATAAGGAGATGGTGATTGTTGGGGGATATTTTAGCAGTTTCCAACCACAGTGGGAAATCCCTACTTTTCAGGCTAGGAGGTGAGGGACTGGAGAGGTTAAATCATTTGTTTCAAGGTCAGGATGCAGCAAATATTGTAACTGGTTCTTCAGATTGGAATCTTCTCCATCCCAGAAGACAATTTGAATCACTGCAGTCGAAGCTAATGCTAGGATGTTAATTGCAGAAGGAGGTGTTCATTGTACCACATCACCCTCTACAGTGCCAGAACTGTAGTCGAGTTTTCCAAAAATACTTGCGTTGACGAATGATTAAATGACAGTGTAGTATGACTTTCTTAGTTGTTCTACTCCTCTAGGTTTCTTTGTGTTTAACTACAAATATAACAATTCATGTAAATATTTTTCAAGCTTTTAAAAACTGCTTGTTCTCCATTGCCCGAGTATGAAGACTAAAGCAATATAACTAATTTGTCGACAAAGTGGTTACAGTTAGAATTTTGTGTGTATTTCATCAGAATAAGGTATAAAGAACAATTTGTGAGTACCCATAAATATCCATTTATCCACTTAAATATCCATGTTGTCTAAGAAATAGAATTCAATCTTGAATGCTACCTAAGAGATAACATTGTTTTTCGACAGCTAGTATTTTGGTCATAATTGGTCTTAAGAGTCCAGTGTTTTTCTTTTTAGTAATAAGGATGGCTTTTGGGATTTGGGCATGAACTAATATTACCTTTAATTTTCTTTAGGTTTTTTTTATTATTATTTAAGGAAAAGCAATTGTCTTATTTTAGGAAGTACCCTCTGCTTTAAGCACCAGCCTTGAGCATTTGATTAGTGTGATTTTGAGCTTTGGCTTATTAGCATGGATCCTGGTGCCTTTGAGAGGCCACGTGACTCTGTTCTTTTGCACGTCTTCAGGGAAGGGTTTATAGGAGTCCGTGGTTATTCAAAGGGGCAGAGCTGTGCTAGCTCCCTAACAGGTTTTCAGTGGTTCTTTCTTGCGATCAGTCTCTTGTGGTTTACCTAGTGTGAAGTGTTACCAGTTGGTGGAAGGACTTAACATTTGTCATTAACAGTAAGTACTATGTTGTTCTCATCTCCCAGGCATGTATATATTCATCTGAGGCAAAGAAACCATGTTTATAATTATTCCCACTGAGACCGTGTAATTTCTCCCTTTGGCTTTTCTTCTTTTCCAGCGTAGAAAGGGCCGTGGTGGGAGCTTGCACGGTTGTCAGTGTTTGTTACTCCTCTCTTCTCCCCGGTGACCGCCGCCACCTCTTTGTTGGCCTCCAGTCTAGTGTTACTTTGTTGATTGTAAGTACGAGGCTAATATTAACCAATAACCCTGTGGAGGTTTTCTTTTGAGAGTGGCCTCAAATGGAAAGGCTTCCTTCTCGTGTTCAAGGCTCTTCCTAGTTTGGCCTTTCATTTTGTAATCTGTGTCCGGGCTGCCCAGCTGGTTCTCCTCAGCATCGGGAGTCTTGCATGTGTCATTTCCGCACGGGCCGGGCTCATTCACATCTCCTTCCTTGGCATGTGCTCTGCCAGCTTCCTCTCATTGCGGAATGCCATCTGGGCTGTTCTCTGGCCTAATTTAATTCATCCACCAAAGGCCAGCACAAGTCTCACTTTGTCCATGTAACTTTCTCTGGTGGCTGCATTCATCCATCCATTCATTTTTCTCTTTCAATGCTGATTCCTCTCCTGTTAGGTGCTTGTAATCAATACCGTGCCTTTTTAATGTATTGTGTCTTATTTCCCAAATAGATGGTAAGTTCCATACAATAATAAGTTTCCCCAAAAAAGTTGTTGGTGTTAAATTGTAATTCCTTATGGAAGACCATGTCTGTTGTTCCCCTCATGGAGGCTGACATCATGAGGAAGCACATAAACATCCCAAATTTCATTGAATAACTCCATATATATATGTGTATATATATGTGTATATTTATAGTACTTTGTGTTTTATGAGACATTGCACTAGATATTTGGCCTCCATTGAAGAATGACTAAAATCTCTGTCCTCCTGTGGCCGGAAGACTAATGAAGGAGGCAGACATCCTATCTAATAAAAGAGTAATATACAGATTGATCATCACTCCAACACACAAGATGGCTGCCCCCATGTGATCAAACATCCTGCCCCCATTGGACACAAGATGGCCACCACAAGAGGGACCAGGCCTGCAAAAGAGGGCAGTTGTGGGTCATCAGGCCAGCACGGGAGGGCAGTTAGGGGTGACCACGCTGGCAGAGGAAGGAAGTTGGGGGTGACTGGGCTTGCAGGGAAGGGCAGTTGGGGGGAACCCAAGCCTGCAGGGGAGAGCAGTTGAGGGGAACCAGGTCTGCAGGGGAGGGCAGTTAGGAATGACCAGGCTGGCAGGGGAGCAGTTAGGCATTAATCAGGCTGACAGGAGAGTGATTAGGGGGTGATCAGGCTGGCAGGCAGAAGTAGTTAGGGGCAATCAGGGAGGCAGGTAGGAGAGCAGGTGGGAGCTAGCAGGCCTGGATTGTGAGAGGGATGTCTGACTGTCCATTAAGCCCAAAGGATCGGGCCTAAATGGGCAGTCGGACATCCCTCAAGGGGTCCCAGATTGGAGAGGGTGCAGGCTGGGCTGAGGGACACCCCCTGCCTCCCAAGCATGAATTTCATGTACCAGGCCTTTAGGTAAATAAATAATGTGATATTGCTATGAAGGAAACAGTGTGCTGTGATAAAGAAGGGACAGTCATGGGTGACCTCTGGGAGATAATATTTAATAAAGTGCTCATGGTAAAGCTTTGTGTCTGAAAAAACAAACAAACAAAAAACACGAAGAAATACCAGGTAATTCTCCACTAAGTATCCTGAAGGGAGAGTGGTTTTCACCAAGCATCCTATACGTGTACCCTTGGTCTCTGTTGTAGGACAACTGTGGTTGCTATTGAGTAGATAAATCTCTTTAGAAGCTTCATGAAGGGACTGGGGCTCCATGTAGCAATGGGCCGTAAGAGAAGGGATAGGAAGGGAGTTTGAGGGAAGGGAGGTGAGGATGCCAACAGTGGCAGTTGTTGATTCAGAGAAGGGATGAGGAGGCGAGGGGAAGGGTCAGATGGGCAGGGTAGATAGGAATAAATGGAAGGTTTAACTGTTGATGAAGTCTTTTTTGAATACAAATTAAATATCAAAGATAAAAATGAAGTTTAGAGAAATGGACATTTTAATCACTGTATCGTAATACAGTGATTAAATAGAACAAATAAACTTTTTGACTTGATTGGTTGGTAGCTTTATTCAGAATTATATTCAGATTATTTTTTAGCAGGAAGCATGATTCAGCAGAGAGATGAGAGAATCATGCAAAATTAAATAGGGAGGTTCTGGGTTGCTGGGATGTGCTTACTCTTGATTCTATGATGCTTAGTGGCCAAGTGAACACGTCATGATTTTCTTTTTTTTAAAAATTTAAATTATTTATTGTTTGAAGTTTTACATGTCTCCTACCTTTCTCCCCTTCCCCCCCCGCCATTAACCTCTCCCTGGCAGCTCCCACCCTCCAGCACATGCCCTCAGCCATTACTGCCTGCCCATTGGTTATACTTATATGCATGCATGCAAGTCCTTTGGAATTTTTAAGCAGATTCAGTTTGTCAACTTACTGACATTGAAATTGCAAGATTTGATGAGAAATCTGTAGAACTAGTTCTAATTATATTTATTTCAATATTAATAATAATAGCTATGTTTATTGAGGGTTTGACTAAATGCCAGGCATGGAGCTAAATGATTTTTATATTCATTACTTGATTTAACCTTAACCACTCACAGCAACATTCTGAGGTAGATACTGCCCTTAAATGTTGTGTCAGGTCAGACATATTGCATTGTAATCGGAGTCTTAGAACTTTGGTGTTGAAAGCTTCAAAACTGTCTTTGTGATATTAATGTTTTCATTAGAAGATTGCTACCTTTAAACAACATCTTAAATTTAGAATCATGGAACTCTTCCTAGACGGCTTGTCCTTAAGCAGTTTGTAGCTGAGGGAGCTGAAGGACGGAGAGGTAACTTAAGTCAATGACTGGAAGGTGGCAGACCTGGCACCAGCCCAGCTACTCAGTTCCCAGTCAGTAATAAAAGGAGGCAAAGAATCCTTTTTAGAAGTGAAGTCACTAGAAAGAGTAGTAATCAGGAGCTTAAGAGATTTTAGTGAATTTGCCTAAGACCAGTAATCTTGATGTTGAGGTAACCTTTTGTCACAAGTTTCTTTTTTAGGAAACCAGTCTGGTGTTCCAGGCTGCGTTGCAGCAAATAACCAACCACTCTTAGGATGCTCTGAGGAGAGAAGGCAGAGGAAACACGCAGTAGATTCTCTCTGAAGGTGTTTACACATCAGTTTGGGAATCAAGATGCATCACTTGGTAATTACACTATAGTTAGTCCTGTGTCAAAATACAGTGTAAAGTGCCTGTTTGTTAACGTGCATATGTTAACAGTGGCAATGTGGAAATTGGCTCATGAATTAACAGGCCCACCCAGCTGACACATGATAATGCCTTTTCTGATGCAGAGAGTGGTGTGATTCGGAACTTTTACTGTGCTAACAAAAATGAAATTCACAAACCATTAGCAATATGTCCTTTTTTTTTTTTTTGAACTTGGAAAATATTTGTTGAAAATTTCAGTCCTTGGAAATACAGGGTTGCAAAAGTAGGTTTACGGTTCATATGGAAAAAAAGACATGCAGGTTATGATTATTACAATAGCTTTAGTAACTTTTGTGAACTCACAGCTGTCAACCTACTTTTGCCTACCCTGTATAAAGGCTTTAAAAGATCAAGAGAGGTTTGTAAAAGTTGGGAATGGCATTCTGAAATAGATGAGCCAAGAACCTTTTCATGAAAGAAATGGTGCATGTGACTTAGCAGAAGAGGCAAGCAAGGCAGGCTTGCTGGAGGCGGCTGCACAAGGGCCCAGGTGTGGAAGTGGGAACTCAGCAGAGGCTGTGTGAGGGCGGAGACCTTTCTGCTTTGTGCTTGTTTGAACAATGGGCCCTGCATGTCAGCTATTGCCCAGAGTTGTGTGTGTGTGTGTGTGTGTGTGTGTGTGTGTGTGTGTGTAATAATACTGATACATGAATGCTGTCTCTGTATTATCTTTTACAAGATTTATCTTCTCTAGCATATTTTCTTCAAAAATTGCCTGTTTACTTGCTAATGTGCTTGGGAATGTTTTTGAACCCTATTCCATTAAATTCCACACTTAACCCTTTTCCATTTATTCAGTAATTGAAATAGCTTCTCTAGGTATGTTAACTCTGTTTCAAACAGTAGAAAATAAGCTTGTGTGCCTCACCCATCAGTCACAGGGTTATCTGGTCCTTTGTAATTGGGGAAGAGGAAGCCTTGAGGAATATTGATGAGAAGACAGCGTGGGTGGGACTCTACATTCGATTAAAGAAACTCTGATAACCTCACTTGATTAGGTTCATTGGTTTCCCCATGTAATGGGGAGACAATTCTAAGAGAGCTTTGCATTATTGGCTAAAAGAATGCTTTTTGCATTGCAAGTACATCTCCTTGTTTATGTGGTTTGACTTTATGGAAAAAGAGTATCTCCCAGTTTAAAAATACCCTAAAGTGTTAGGCTTACATATATTTTGAAAATTGCTAAATGCAATGTTTTCTATATCTACTACCTTGGGAAGGAAAAATGCCTTTGTTTATACCTGTGAGACCTAGTTCTTGGGCATATAGTGCATGTCAGTTCAAATATTGGGTATATTGGTTTCATTTTCCAAGCAAAATTGTGTTTTGAGAGCCTGCATGCCCTACTCTGCCCAGTAGTATGCAAATATCTCTTTTTATATATTTATTTATTTTGCAGTTGTTGAATATTATACATGATATGTCTTTTTCTTAAATTTTAAAATTATAGTTGATATACAATATTATAGTAATTTCAGGTGTACAACGAATAGTGATTAGACATTTATATACCTTATGAAGTGAACATCCTGATAAGTTAGGTACCCATTTGGTTATACAATATAACCAGATATAGTTATATATATATGGTTATTACAATATTATTGACTATATTCCCCATGCTCTACTTTACATTCCTGTGACTGTTTTTATAAATGGCAGTTTGTACATTTTAATCGGTTCTCCCTTTTCACCTACCCTCTCAGCCCTCCTCCCATCTGGTAACTATCAAAATGTTCTCTGTATCTATGTTTGTGTCTGTTTTATTTGTTTATATTGTTTTGTGTTTTAGATTCCACGTATAAGTAAAGTCATATGATATTTTTCTATCTGACTTATTTCACTTGGCAAATTATTTACCATATTTCTGAGAAGACTTAGTAAAGGCAGGAAACATAAGTAAAACTTACAGAAGTTTTATGTTATTTCTCCTTTATAGAGCGATTGCTGATCGGCTGCACGAAGCTGATCTGTCTTTGCCTTCTATGTACAAGTGAATTTATTCACCATTCATTGTTGTTGGATGTTTGGATGTCCAACTTAAATCAATAGCCTATCTAGTTTACTGGGTGACAAGCATAGATAAAAAAAAATTATCATTGTTTTAACAGAGGACACTGTCTTATCACCAAGGAGAATATCTTCAGCATCTCTAATAAGGTTAGAAATCTGCCACCTGATCAGAATTGGACAATGTCCAGAGACCCCTTAACATTCTAATTGTATCCTCATAAAATAAATATAGTGCTACCCCAATTTTGTTTAGAGAAGAAATTGCACATTTTGTATTAATGTGCTGATATTCCATTTCCCCCCTTGATTCTGTAGCAGTAGTTTTCTTCAGCATTTTATTCCAAAGTGAAATCCGTATTAGTAATATAATTCCCCATATACATTTTCAGCTAATCGAATTTTGCTTCTGTAAATGCATGGCCCTGAATGAAAGATGTGTATGTGTGTGAGTATTATCAGCAAGGGAAGTTTAATTTCCATTCAGCTTGAGTTCTGCTTGTTTCTATACGCTCTTTCTTCCCCCTTTGCTGCCTGTCATTTTCCCTATTAACCATGAAGACGACTGGAAAGTGTGCCTTGGATACTAATGGGTATGAAGGGTCTTAGGTTCTATTCCGGTGTGACAAAACATAGAAACAGTTAAAAAATGGAACCTGCCCACACAGGAGGTGGCAAAGGAGGAAGGTTAAAAAGTTGAAAGATGCTTTCTTAAAATCCACTATGTGCTCCTCTATGGAGGTCAGTGTTTATGTAAAATTATACAAAGAACAATTGCATCCAAACTTGGTGTCTGCATAGAAACCTTTGTTTTATGGATACCGGTAAGCTTTGGATTATCCGTTTGCATTTCCAGCACAAGGTGCTGCTCCCTCAGAACCAGCTGACCGCCTGTGAAAAGAAGCACTAATTGGTATGTGTATGACGTGTAAAGAGAGCTGAGGAATAGGGATAATTGCAGGCTGCATTATTCCGCTTTTTAAATTGGCATCATGAAAATACATAGGTCAAGGAGATGGATTTTAGGCTTAATTGTGAATGTACCACCCTGATTCCCCCTCTAAACAGTTTAGCTTGGCCTGTCTGGGCTAACTAGGGATGCAATTACTTTCTAGAAAAGACTGTGTCACAAAGACCAGCCTGTTTCCAGCCATGTTTTATGTAAGTGAAACTGTTAATTGTAGAATGGATATGGGTTCCCCACCTTTCTTTCCTTTTACTAATAATATCAACTTAAATCTAAGCAAGTGGAATTGTCAAGGCAACAACTGGCATATAGTCTTTCATGAAACACTGTACTGAGCGGAGAACCAATAAGTGGTATTTTTAACTGAACTTGTAAGAAAGTGGCATTTTAGTAAGGAAGCCGTATGAGCCTGCCAGTTGTGGTGGGAAAAAAGCCTGGTCTCTGAGTCAGACACTGGGCGTGCTCTGGGTCATTCACTCAGTGACAATTTCGTACCCATTAGGTGCCAGATACTGGGCTCTATCTCAGGGGTCAGCAGCAAAGAAGTTTCATTCTCAGAGCAGCCTACAAGGTATGTGGAAAAGCTGTTGCTGACTGGTAGCTGGGAAGTAGCCAGGGCGGGACTTGAACTCGGGTCATCTGATTGCTAACTGCCATCTCTGATACACCATATTGCCATACAGTACCCACCTCATGTGGATGCTGTAGCTTAATCAAACAATGCATGTGCAAACAGAACTACATGTGAAAGCCCTTTTCCTATGTAGGGTGGCCCTGGTATCCAGGATTGAAAGATTTCTGGGCCTGTGGTGACTAAAACAACCCTTGGTTTTTCTTTAAAGATTCTATTTAAAGTCAACTTGGCTTTGTGTACATGCAGTAAATTTTGATGCATTTTCTATGATATTGGTAATAGTGAATGCCATCATATATTCATCGAATCATTCATTTTGTCATTAGCAAACACTGGTCGATATATTCTTCATGTCTCTCATAGACTCTAGGGATGCAAAGATGAAGGAAGCTTAGGCTCCATGGTTGGTTTATAGCCATGCAAGAGAACAGCAGATACATGGAGGGAGCATGATGAGGGCGCGTAGAGCATGCTGTCATACAGAGTGGCTTCTCTGAGAGGCGAACTCCTGGTCTGGGTCTTCTATGGTCAGGGGGCGTTTGCTGGGTAGGACAGTGGTGGAGGAACTGCCTCGGCGTATGGCAGAATGCTCCGGAAGGCAGAGCTGTGATGTGGTTCGCCTAGAGCTAGGAATCTGTACAGACCTGACACCCAGGAGCAGTAGCCTCTCTTCCATCCAAAACCAGAGGGCCATGGGATTGTGCAGGTCAAGCCTCACAGCATCTCCAACTCTGCAGTGAGTAGGGTTTAGTAAAGCTTGATTGTTGTCTGCAGCAACCCCAAATTTGAGAGAAGTACAATAAGGCTGGTCTGGCTTGCTGATGGTGGTGTAGGAAACATTGTCTTCACATTACAAGGCAATGTTCTTTTGCAAGTTTTGGGAGGTGTGGACGAAAGGAGCCCTGCATGGCAGTCTTGCAAACTCAGAGACGTAAAATAATCACAAAAGATGGTTTTAAAAGTAAATATTTAACTACAAACAGGTTATAGTGGGTAGTCATGTCCTAGGCCAGTATTTTCCCTGACAAAGATCAGCTTCTTTGGTGAGCCATTTGCTTTTCTTTTGCCTTTCTCCTTCTAAGATAACATATCTGCGAGAAGTCTGGTAAATTGTAACTTCCTTTTTTTTTATCCAGGACCCCTGAGGGCACAACAAATGGCACAGGGACATTCCCTATTGTTATTGTTATCAATTTAATTGTCAACTGTTAATTTAGGCATCTTGTATCCATCTCTGAAAGAAAAAAGGCAACACATGTCCATCATTTAACTTTTTACCCTATCCCAGAAGTTTCCTCACCTTGCTTTATCTCACCTCCTTAATCTATCACCAGTGAATTTTATGTAACTTACCTATGTCCCTTTCCTTTGATTGCAAATGCATAAATATAGATGTAACCCTCCATTCTCTGGAGCATATGTTGACAGTTTTGGCTCAAATAAACTCACAAAATTCTTTATAGGTTTCAATGGTTTTTTTCGTTAACAGAGGGATTTTAATTTCTGAGATTCAAGTATTTTTTATTTTTGCAAATATTTTAGAAGTATTATCCTATCCTAAATAATAAAAGAGAAACATGCAAATTTGACCATGCCTTTGTACCTGATTGGCTTTGTTACCAGCCAAGCAAGAGTGGGGGTGGGGCCAAGTGGCATGAGTGCTGGGGGTGGAGATGAAACCTCGGTGGTGGCCAGCGCCTAGCCCCCGGGCGCTGTGAGAGGAAGTGGCGGCAAGCGCCCAGCCCCAGGGGCCAGGTGGTTGCAGGCAGCTGGGGCTGAGCTGAGCAGGGCGATGGCTGGGTGCCCAAGGCCTAAAGCCTCTAGCGAGCAGGCTGGTGGTGAACCATCAGTTGGACATCCCCTGAGGGCTCCCAATATGTGAGAGGGGGCAGGTTGGGTTGAGGGACCACCCACCCCCAGTGCAGAAATTTTGTGCACCAGGCCTCTAGTCTATCTAATAAAAGAGTAACATGTTAATTGACTGTGCATTTGTGATGCCCACCAGCCAATCAGGAGTGACTATGCAAATTATTCCAACAAAGATGGTAGATTAATTTGCATATACAGGCACCCCCGGCTGCTTTGGGCCTCTGGGCAGCATGGAAGTCAGAAAGGTGGCTCCAGCCAGAGTGAAGGTGGTGCTGGCCGCCAGGGAAAGAAGTCCCATTCTGGCATGAATCTTTGTGCAAGATAGGCTTCTAATCCTATCTAATAAAAGAGTAATATGCAAATTTGACCATACCTTCACCACACCCACAAGCCACACCCACCAGCCAATCAGGAGCAGATTATGCAAATAAACCCCAACGAAGATGGCTGCTGCCTCTGAGAGCAAGAGGAAGGCTTGGGCTTCCTTGGCAACAGAGGAAGCCCAGCTTTCCGCCTGCTGTTGTGGGCCTAGGCCTCCATGCTAGGTTACAAAGTTTCAAACAGAAATGGCTGCGACCCCGGAGCAACAGAAGGCTTGACTCCACTCCAGGCTTCAAAGTTTAGTTGTAGACATAGATTAATCCCAGATACCAGGGCCTCCTCTTGGGTCGCTGGGGTGTGTGTGTGTGTGTGTGTGTGTGTGTGTGTGTGTGTGGCCGGCCTGCAGATCTCCACAGGCCTCTTGCCCAGGCTGCCCCTCACCCCAAGGGAACCCTCACCCTGATCTGGGACACTCTTCAGGGCAAACCAGCTGGCCCCAATCCATGCACCAGGCCTCTATCCTATCTAATAAAACAGTAATTTGCAGATTGACCATCACTCCAACACACAAGAGGGCTGCCCCCATGTGGTCAAAGATCCTGCCCCCATGTGGACACAAGATGGTCACCACAAGATGGCCAGCAGGGGAGGGTCTTTGGGAGGTTCCAGGCCCTGCAAGGGAGGGCAGGTGTGGGCCATCAGGCCAGCAGGGGAGGGCAGTTGGGAGGGACCAGGCCTGCAAGGGAGGGCAGTTGGGGGCAATCAAGCCTTCAGGGGAGGGCAGTTAGGGGTGACCAGGCCGGCAGAGGAGGGAAGTTGGAGGCAAACAGGCTGGCAAGGGAGCAGTTAGACTTCAATTAGGCTGGCAGGGGAGTGGTTAGCAGGTGATCAGGCTGGCAGGCAGAAGCAGTTAGGGGCAACCAGGGAGGCAGGCAGGTGAGCAGTTTGGCGCCAGCAGTCCTAGATTGTGAGAAGGATGTCTGATTGCCCGTTTAGGTCCAGTGCTACCAGGATCGTGCCTAAATGGGCAGTCAGACATTCCTTGAGGGGTCCCAGATTGGAGAGGGTGCAGGCTGGGCTAAGGGACACCCCCCGCCCCCCATGCACGAATTTTGTACACTAGGCCTCTAGTTTATATATAAGTAACTAACTTATTAAATACCAAAATGAGAGGAATACAATTAAATTTTATAATTCAGTCTTTTTATTAGTGATGCTTGAATTTTGCAAACCTCATATGATTTTTTTTAGCTAATTTTATTTACTAAAAGAATGTGTCATCATTAAAGAAAAAACTCTCTTAGCGTCAGACAATAATTTGTCTTGCAAAACTGTTGCCTTGAAAAAATGTGTGAAAAATCAGAGATGAGCATGTAGTTTGTTTTTATTTTTATAAATATGCCAAGTTAATAAGTTGAGGGAAAGCACTATCAAAATTGGTTATTTCCTTGCATCTGCTAATCTTCACTAACAACTGTATCAATTGAGGGTTTGATTTGGCATCAAGAAATGCAACCTTAAAACAGTGGCTTTCATCTATAGGGAGTGTTTCTCTCCTTGAAGGAAAGAGTGAGGAAGGCAGTGCATTCCTGAGGTGGTGGCTTCGGGGTTGGAGTTCCCTCCGGACCCATACTTTTCTCTCCTTATTGTCAGCTGAGACAATAAGGGTGTGCCTATCTACCTCACGATGGCTGCCCTGCTTCCACTATTGCCTCTATATCCCAGGCAGGATGAAGGGGATGGGTATAACTCATGCTCCTAAGTCTGTATACTAGAATGCCACCTAACCACTGTTTGATTCATGTCGCTGGGTGGACTGTTACGAGGCCATTCCTAGTTGTATAGGAGCCCAGAGAATGTTGATTTTTTTCCCCTTTAGCTAGACTTCTTGCTGTTCTGAAATGAATCAGGGCTCTGCTAGTGAGAAGAAGGAGAAGAGGATATTTGGTAGGCAACTATAATGTGTGTCACTATACCCAACTGAAGGATCTTCAAATACACCTCTTCAGATCTTACACACATTTGCCACATCACCTTGGAGATGGGATATATCTTCTCTTTGATGAGGAGATGGGTCAACAAAGAAAATATAAATAAAGCCAAAGCAGACATTTGTCTTTTCTCTTAATAAATTGGGAAATAAAATAGGCTATACAAATACCTTTTTTGAGATTTTTATTGTTGATACTATTAGATGTTCCCCACTGCACATCCATGCCTTTTCCCACCTCCCCCTCTCCCCCTTTCCCTTTCCTCTCTTAATATTTTTCACTGAAGGGTGTATTCTGAAATACTGAGCAAGGTGGCATTCCAAGAGCTACAGTCAATTTTAGGTCCACCTCAGTTTTTATTTTGCAAGAAATGGCAGGATATAATAATATTTTCCATTACAAGCTTGCTTTTTCTCCTATAAATAGCACTTTGTGGAATAGCACTTCCTTTCATGGCAAAGGAAGCCATGCATTATAGGTGGCTTTTTTTTTTCTTTTCTTTTTTTTAGTGGTGGTGGTAATCAAAATAGGTAGGTTTTCCCTATACTGTGCCTAGTATTCAGGGTGGTATTGAGCCTTTAAATTTTTTTAAAAGCACCTAACATGTATCCAGGCTATACTAGGCTTCAGGGATACAGCAGTGAGGAAGACAGACCAAAATCTCTATCCTCACAGAATGTTAAATGAACTCTCCATTACCTAATAATTGAGGTTGTTAAAAATTCTTTGGACTGTGACTGCCCTTCAGTGTTGCTTTTGTATCTTTGAAACTTTGTGGGCTGTATGTGAGACATAATGGTTAATTGATTAAGCTATAGTTTTCGCTTGCAGAGAGGAGGCACACAGGCAATCAGAAGTTCTGAGCAGAAAGACCCCTTCAGAGTCTGTCAGATTATTTCATTTTAAGCTCTTCATTTCACATTTCCATCATATAAAGTGCCTTAATTACAGAATCCTCTTCTTTTCCTAATTAAATATTGTAATACAGTCTTTAGGCACTTCTTTAATATGTTCAAGAGCACTTAATAGTCCGAACTTAGGACCTGTAAATAGTTTATTTAAAATTAAAGTGACAGTAGTATTCCAAAAGATATATAGTCGGGAAATTAGAAGGCTAGGTATGCGGGCTGTACTTACTGCTTCCCTCTGTTTAAAGAAAATGAAGAGAAGTATTTGGAAAAAATCCTTCTAGACTGTAGATCGTTAGCTAGAAAATGTAATTTCTTAAAAAAAAAAAAGTCTTTTATTGATTTTTTACAGAGAGGAAGGGAGAGAGATAGAGAGCCAGAAACATCGATGAAAGAGAGAAACATCCATCAGCTGCCTCCTGCACACCCCCTACTGGGGATGTGCTCACAACCAAGGTACGTGCCCTTGACTGGAATCGACCCTGAGACCTTTCAGTTCGCAGGCCGACACTCTATCCACTGAGCCAAACCAGTTTAGGCTAGAGAACGTAATTTCTAAAAAGAAATATTTGGGTGATCTCTCAGAGATATTTATGGCTTGGCCAGGTAGCTCAGTTAGTTGGAGCTTAGTCCCACACACCAAAAAGCATGCAGGTTCAATTCCCATTTGCGGTATCGAACCTGCCTAGGTTGTGTTTCAATCCCCCATTGGGTGGATATTGAAGGCAACTGATTGATGTTTTTCTCTCTCATATCAATGTTTCTCTCCCTCCCTCCTTCTCTCTCTCTCTCTAAATAAATATATCCTCAGATGAGGATTAAAAAAAAAGATATTTATTCCTCTATGCTTCTTTGATAATTTTGATCTTTGATTGCCAACCACCTCAGTTTTTTATGTTACTTTGGGTGATGTGCATGTTTAGTATTTAACAAATTCTATATTCTAAGAAAGATAAACCTTTTAGGGATGATTTTCACCTGTTCATATAAGTCAGACTGATACAAATTAATCAGTTAACTTGGTTCTCCTCCCTTCCTCTCCCTCTTTTCCTCCCTCCTTTCCCTCTTCTCCCTCTCTCCTTCCCATACGTCCTCCTTTCCTTCCTTCCTCCCTTCCTCCCTTCTTTCCTTCCTTAATAGTTATTTGAATACCCTCACAACCAGGCTCTGATTTCTCAGCACTGAGCAAAGCAGATAAAATTCTTGCTTATAAGGAGCTTGCCATCTAGAAGGGGAGACAGTTAAACAAAATTAATAAAACATGTACTTAGTGCCAATTGGTGATAACTAGCATGGAGAAAAACAACGCAGGGCAGAAGGGATAAGAACTTATGGAAGGAGTTGCTGTTTTTAATTTTTTAATTTTTTTTATTGGTCACTTATTGGGAGCCTCCTTGAGAAGGTGACATTTGAATAAAGACCTAAAGGGACTGAGGGAGGGAGTCCCATGGCTGTCGGGGAGCATGTTTAGAATAGAAGGCACTGAAGATGCACAGTCCTGAAATGAGAGCGTCTGACTTCTTACTGTGGCTGGAGTGGAGTGAGCGTGTGACAGGAAGTGACAGGGGGATGAGCTCAGAGAGATAACCGGAAGTACGTAGGGGGCCCTGTGGATTATTTTAAGAACTTTGCTTTTTATACCAGTTGAGAAGAAAGGCTGATGGAAAGTTTTGAACAAAGGAGCAAAGGATATTTCTTTAGTCTTGAAGCCAAGATCATGCTGGCTACTGTGTGAACAGATTGTGAGAAGCCATGGTAGGAGTAGGAAGGCCCCACTGGGAAGTTAATATAGTAATGCAGGTGGCACGGAGGGGTGTTTGGGCTCACCAGGCTGCAGAAGTAAAGGTGGTGAGAAGTGGCTGCATCTGGGCTATATTTTGAAAGTAAATCCAAGTATTTGCTGATGGAACAGATGTAGGGTGTTAAGGAAGAAAGGAGATAGGAGAAGTTTTAAGTTTCTGATCCAAGGAGATTTGAATTGGCATCTGCTAAGATGTGGAAAATTGCCAGAGGGAAAGGTGATAAAATCAAGAGTTTGGTTGCAGACATGTTAACTTGGTACCCTTATGAGATGTTTAAGGGTGGGATATAAGAATTTGAAGCTAAGGGGAGAGATCAGAGCTGGAAATATTAATTTAGAAGTCATTATCATATAGGAAGTATTTAAGGACATGGGGCTGGATGAGGATATGAAAGCAATGAGTAGTTAGGAGAGAGAGAAACAAAGAAAAGACTTGTTAAATATCAAGAAGAGGAAAGAAATAGAAACATCAACAGGAAATTCAGCAAATGAAACTTTAAAATGACTAAGTATCTTTAAAGAGTGAAAAGATGAGATTGAGAATTTTGTCAGAGTATCCGAACTTAGAAAAACAAGAGGAAATGTTATAACTAAAGAATGAAATAATAAAAAATAAAGAACTTAATGGATGGTTTTAATAGAAGATGGTACTCATTGGAAAAGTTAGTCAGCTAAGCATATTCTTAACATATGACCCAGCAATAGGACTCCAATACCAATGCCTGGGGTTTACCCCCTTGAAGTTCTGATTTAATTGATCTAGATTCAAATCCCTAGACCCGTGGTCAGCAAACTCGTTAGTCAACAGAGCCAAATATCAACAGTACAACGATTGAAATTTCTTTTGAGAGCCAAAAACCGACTTCTGTGAATGGGCCACGAAGTTTCAATCGCACTGTACGTGCATGCCCCCACGTGGTATCTTGCGGAAGAGCCACACTCAAGGGGCCAAAGAGCCGCATGTGGCTCGAGAGCTGAGGTTTGCCGACCACTGCCCTAGACCATTAGTACTTAATTATAAACAAACACACTTCACCCTGCTGGTGTGGCTCAGTGGTTGAGCATTGACCCGTAAACCAGGCGGTAGAGGTTTGGTTCTCAGTCAGGGCACTTGTCCGGGCTGTGGGCTCCATTCCCGGTAGGGGGCATGCAGGAGGTAGCCGATCGATGATTCTCTTTCATCATCAATATTTCTATCTCTCTCTCCCTTCCTCTCTCTGAAATTGATAAGAACATATTTTAAAAAACCCAAAAAATCCAAACATACTTCAGTCATTACAACTTGTAGCCGAGGTGGCCCTGGCTTAGGAAGGTGAGATGAATTCAGCCACTCAGCATTTCCTCCCTCGAGAAGCTTCATTCTAGGCTTCAGTTTGCCGAGGCCATGTTTATAAATGTGCCTTGGGTTGTACCTTTAAGACTTGCCTCATATTTTCATCCTAGATGACTTGGAAATGTGTGTGATGGTAATGATGTTTATCTCTACCGACCCCTAACCAGCTGAACAAAGTCTGTATCGTTCTTGTTTCCCACGCCATATCTGGTAATCTATATTCTGCTGTGTGATTCGCTTGTATGGAACTTTGTAGTCTGGGAAAAAATTGCACAAATCACAACAAATGAATTGCTAGGCCTGCCAAAATCAAATGGAATATTCATTCCTGCACATTTGCTTTTTGTGTGACATAAAATGTACAGCCTTTGGGACAGTGGCTCTCACACTGACTGTGTTATGGCAAGGAAAGCTAATTTCGCAGAAAAATTGGCTGGAGTGTCTCCTCTAATAGAAATAAACACAAAACCACTTGAGTGTCTCTTCTCTTCAAGGACTGCTGTTTTTCCATAAAGTTTACAAGCCTACAGATCAATACAGAAGCCCCTGTAATTCATGTGGCTGTGACTTTATAATTTTAAATATTTCCCCATAAACGAATAGTACTGGAAACTATGAGACCATTTTAAAATCACACAACGCAAGTGAAATTTAGGAATCAACTTTTGCATCGCTAGTCAAGGGCCAAATGAGTGAAGAGACATTTATTGTGGTGTAGCAAGTGCTAGGGCTGCATGAAGGGAAGAGTACCTGTGTGCTCCATACTTTCGGTCTGGGGAATGGGGTTGCTGCTACTAATAGCAAATCCAACAAATGATAATTGAATTTTTGTCCTCCAGTAAGTGGTGATAGGATTTGGTATTCACATTGTCAAAATGCAATTCATTTCCACCTATTCATCTGAATTTGAAAATGGTAAGGGCCAGCTCCATGATTGATCAACAGTGAGACTAGCTTTTAGAACCGTTTCATTTTGGAGTTTGCGTTAACAATTGATGACTTAATTTTTCCTCAGGCATTGAACTTTAGATTGCTTCATTCATGGAATCACTTTCTATTCATTCTGTATTAAGGAAAATCTTCTACTGGAATTCCAACGAGGAGGAAGGGGTTCTTGGCATCAGAGAGCTGGCCCCTGGCTTTGCACCAAAACCTGGCCACATAGAGTGCAGTCACAATTGGGCTAATTTGCAACTATTTTATTTGGTATTGACTGCAATTTGAGATGCAAAGAAAGAACAAGAGTTATAGTTTTATTTTGGGTTTTATATCCTGTAATTAGGCATCAGTACTCATGGTCAGAAAACTTAATGTAGTTAACTCTAAATTTTGAGTGGGATTTATGTATAGTTTGTATCCTGAGAAAGTCTCCTTTGCAGCCCTTTTGAGTATTCGCATTACCTTTGTTTAATTACTTGCTTTGACATTTTAGATCTCTTGCTTGTGGCAAGTACTCCAGATGTTTGAAACCCAATCTCCAAGCTTTTATTCCCCATTTTTGGGAAGGGTTTGAAAGATTGCTTTTCTGCGTAGGTGGGTCATTGGTACCCATGCAACAAAGGGCTGGCGTAGGTTGTGGGAGGTGCTGAGGGGGAATTCTTAGGGAGATCTAAGCTTTACCACCCATCCTACTTTTCTCCCAAGATGGACAGTCTCCTCTGTGAAACTTGACAGTAATAGTACATGCCCCACAGGGGTGTTGTGAGGTCTGAGTGTTAATTCATGTAAGAGCTTAGAGTGCCTGGCATGTAGGAAGTGCGGACGTGTTAACTGCTATTGGTTTGATGTAATTTTATTTAAGAGAATCTTCAGGAATCCAGACTTACTATATTAAGAAAGCTGCCCATGCCTGTAAAATATGGTTTGCTTAATATTCAGAGGTAGTAGGAGGAAGAAGCTGGGGGAGGAGGAAACATAGCCTTGGCCAGATTTAATCACCAGCTCCTAGTTGCTCAGAGACTAGGAATGGGAGATGTTAGCTGAGCTGTTGTGGCAGAGAGGGGGGTGGGGGGAATCCCCTGGGAGAGAAATCTGAAAGCTACCCTAGACTCGCAGAGAAAAAAAGAGGCAGGAAGTGTCTGAAAGCCCTACAAATAAGAACTCAGTGGATATAGTGAGAATGCAGCATCCATAGACTAATTTCCTTTATGTAAATGTCATTCTAGTGCCTGTATAAAAATTATTAGAGGAAAACTGGAGGACCAGCATGAGAGAATGTTTCTCTATCCAGCATCTGTTACATCTGCTGAGTTTTCAGAAAAGCAAGTCTTGAAGAGATCAAGGGTAGTCTTCTCAGATAACCTCTAGCTGGTGTGCCCTGGGGCTGAGTTGCTAGCTGCAGACTCACCCTCTAGCATCCTAGAAAAGTGCTGCTAGAATGGGTGCTCCTGGTGGGGAGAGGGAGTCATGCGAATCAGTTGTTAACTTGAAAAGCATCCGTTTTCACTTAGTCTTTGCTTCTTTGTGAGATTGCATCGCTAAAGATTGGCTAAAGCATGGGGTGGGGCCAGAGTTGGGAATGGTGGTTGTGAGAGGGAGCTGGTGAGATTGTGTACAAAGGATTATAGAGTGTCCTCTTAGTTTGGAGATTCTCTCCTTGGACTTGCAGTGGTGGTGGTGGTGGGGTGATAGGGAGCAAAGACCCGGAGAGCAGGACTGAGCCAAGGTTGGCAGCTGTCTGTGCTGGGCACGCTGACAGGTGAGGGGAGAGTGGACCTGAAGCCATTGTCTGGAGAGGGTGTTGGAAGTGATTCCGCACGCTGCCAAGTGGGGGGACAGGAACTTGTTGAGGGCTTGAGAGTTCTGCAAGCACCAAGAAGAAAGACCTCTGGAATGAGTGAGCGAGTACAGTGGGGAGCAGCATGTGGGAAGAATACTTTCTTTCGGCCTCAGTTACTGGTGTTGGCATTTGAAAGAGGGTGACATTGGAGTTGTGCCCTGAATGAAGAATAGAAGTTTGCCAGGAGAGAAGGGGGCAAAGGCAGAGATAGAGTGTGTACTTGCATGTCTGCCCAGCATTTAGGGAGCAAGGAGAAGTGATCAGAGATGAGCCTGGGCAGCTAGGCAGTTGCTGGAACGTGTGGGGCTTTGCAATTCCTTGTTCGGGGTTTGCTCGTTTACACTGCGGAATTGGGGTGATTCCCAGGGAAGGTGTGGCAATTAACCTTCTGCACTATGTGGTTATAATTTCTGTGAAGCTATTACAGAAGTTGACAGTCCTGTGTGTTCTGATCTTATTCAAAAGCAAGTATAAGAACAATTGCTCCAAGGTCAGATATAAATGACTGTTGGAAAGACTGTTATTTAGAATTACTCATGGCTCCCTGGATTCTTCTCCAGTGTGTCTGTTTGGCCATGTGTGGGTCTCAGTTTTAAGAAACATATAATTAAAATATTTAATTTTTAAAATACAGCCATACTAATTTAATAATTTACCAAGCCCTAATCTTTGCTTTACTTTGTCCCCTGGGTGTGGAGGGTGGGGAGAGGGGGATCACTTCTAACAGAGTTTGTTATAAATCAGGACTCTCTGGAAGCCACTGAATTATGCTACCTGCTGTACATAATGGGTCATCTTATTACCATCTTTTGTATAAAACATGCTAACTAATGAGAAAGTTTTGGCTGGAGAAATCTCAGAAAAACTGCTTTGAATTGAAGGTGTGTAGAAAATTAAGCGAAGTATTTTTTATTTTCCACTGAGGATTGCACCCAGCCGATGTCACTGGAACTATTTTGTGCTGACTTCCTTATAAGGAGAGGCCCAGGATCCCTTCCAAAGAAGATGAAGGGCTACTGTTAGAGGAGGATGCATGCATTGTTTGCTCTTTGGAAATGGAAAAGGTGACATAAAGATGTTAACTTGAAGTTTTTGAATGAACCCTACACATTACTCAGGTACTGTGCTTGCCTGGGACAGCCCCCATTTACACTTGTCCCAGCATAATTATTAATAGCGCCCCTTTCACTCTAAAATGTCCCAGTTTGGAAAGATAAATTATTTGGTCACTTTACCCATACATAGGCCTACCTCCCTGGCACAATTATTTTTACTTTGTTTGTTGCTATTTATACTTTGGCCAAATGTATTGCTCTCAGAGTGTGCATGCCATCTCATAGTCTTTGCCACCTAATATTGTCTTATAAATATTTTTCGACATTGCTGCATAGTGTCTGTGTTTTTTCATTGCTGTTGTATAATTTAGGAACACAGCTGAAACTCAACTCATAGTTTCTTGCTCAGTAAGGATTTTGTTTATTTTACTCAACAACACTGTAGACATAGATGGTCTCAGGCTGCTTAAGGACGTTGGAGACACTGTCTTCCCATTCCGCCTTCTTTAGGGTAAGGTTTTTTATCTCGGCTCATTTTAGTCATTGCTGCTATTTCCCAGTGGGAAGGTGGAAGGAATAAAAGAGGCCCTGCCAGCTAAGTCTGTTCCCTAGGACACTTCTGTGAATGTCTCACTGGCCAGTAATAGATCCCATGCTTACCCCTACCCACAAGAGTTTCTGGGAAACTTTGAAAGGCTATGTTGAAGGATGACAAGGAAGAAGGGGCTAAAAATGGTCACCAGTGCACAGTTTGCCACAGCTGTAAAAATTCTTTTGTTTGATGGGGAAGTGTGGTTTTTGGAATAATAATTTTCTTTCAAAAGTTAACCGTGCCACATTGCTAATAACTATGTAACATCCATGACTGAGCAAGAATTATGAAAAGTTAAATTGAGTTTCCTCAAGTGTGGTCCAGTGGATTTTACACAATGTCCAACTTAATTTCCCCCTAATTTCATTCTGAAAGGAAAGCTAACTGATTCAGCAACTGTTTCAAGGGTGTGTGTTTCATTAGCTTAGATTGTGTTAAGCATGACCAACTCTACAAGGTACTTAATGTCATTAAAATTTGGAAAACATGCTGTTTAAATTTTAAAAGCATCTTATAATCTCAAATATCTTACGTTGGCAAACTGATTTTAATTTCTCCCATTTTTAGCTGAACTAGAAACTTACCAAAGATGTGCATGAATATTTCAATTCTTTCATCTCCTTTTAAGTGCCTTAATTTTGTTTGATGTAAATACACAATGTGTTTTATGATACCTGATGCTGCTGTGAATCCAAACCATGTTCTGTTGATGTTGGCTGCAAGTCATGAAATGTAATTGAATTACATAGACCTGGGTTTTAGCTTGTGTATATTTGTGCGTAGCCTTCCCTAGATCCCTTTCTCATTCCCAAGGGAAAATTGCCCCTAAACATGGACGCCTGGGAAATAAAATATTTTTGCAAGTTGAAAGTTTTATTAGATGATATGTTCTTCCTTTTTTCTTCCTCCTCTTTTATCCCATGGTCAATTCTTATTTTCTCCTATCCCCTACAGGCCGTCACTTTAGTGTGCATCTTTTAGTTCAGTAAGCTATTGTAAAGTTAAGTATCATAAAAACAACACATCTGGATTTTATGTTTTATTATATTTTATATTGCATCTGTTTATATTATTTGTATCTTTAAATATTCCATGTCCCCAAGGATGATGGAAGAAAGTAGGAAAGAGAAAGGATACATATTTTAAATTCATGTAATATCTTTTCTACTTTTTCCCACCCCATACAGTATTTCTAAGATCCGTTTCCTATTGCTCTGTGTATATGGAGTCTGTGTGTCCAGCTGTGCCTGGGCTGCATCTAGTTTACTTATCTACTTATCACGGATGGGCACTGAGGCTGCCTCCTGACCACGCCCAGCATTTTGCTCCTGCTTCTGTAACCCTGTAATGGTATTGTGGTCTTTCCCCCAGGCCTCTGTATGTGCCCTGGGCACACCTTCACATTTTGTTATTTTCTTGCTCATTTGACCTTGGGAGAGGTGTACTTGCCCGCATGGTGATCAGTGTCAGGGGCTAGCTTTATCAGAGCAGCCTCACCCAAGACCAGGTGCCTCCACAAACAATGCTCCAATGGGCATTCCTGTCCATGTTACCTTATGAGTCTGGGATAGCATTTCTATGGGGCTTACATATAGAAAGTAAATGGTTGGGTCATAGGCTAATCCTATACATTCTCTTACTTCAGTAGTGCCTGAGTGCTCTCTGTAGTGGTCACACCAGGTATAGTGGTCACACCAGCTACAGTTCCCCTGGCAGTTACATGAAGTTTCCCCAGTCCCCACATACCTGTCTGTACCTGATATCTTCCAGCTTTCTGATATTTGCCAATCTGATAGGTGTAAAATAGTAACTCTTTGTTTTAAAGGACTTTTCTCTGACTGTGTTGAGCATGGCATCAAATGCAATATTTTGTGTGTGTGTCTTTCTTGTAAGTAAATTGCTGGCTCATATCCTTTGCTTTTTTTTCTCTTAGAGTTATCTTTCTTTTGTTAATTTGTAGAGGTTTTCTAAAAATATTATAGAAATGAGTCCTTTATTTTTTACATTAAGAATATCTGCTTACATTTTCTCAGCTGTGTCCATGTGTCCTTCTTTAGACAGAAATTGTCATTTTTTGATGTTATCATTGTTTTTGCTGTTGCTTTTGTTTCTGTAGATTCCTAGGCCACCAACCTGATTCATTTCTTTTTATGATGTTAGATTTTCTAAAAGCATTTATTATATCTTAAGTTTGAAGGAACATCATTTTTACTTGGCATCTTTGGAAGTCACTGTGCCTCTCTGATGCATAAATTGTTATATTTTATCTATTGGAACTATAATGGTCTAGATTTTTTTAAAGATCTGCAGGCAGAGTATTTTAAACATAATTGAAAGTTTTAGCTTGTCTTATTGGTTTTGAGCCTCCATCTTCCATTACCATAACAAAGTGGTCATCTACATGAAACTGTATCTTGCATTTTTATGTTCAGTTAGAATTTTAAAATCAGCATTATATAGTAGGAGGCTCTGTAGATTACATAAAGTCCGAAAAAGTCATGAGATAGGAAAGTATATTAATTTAGCCTTGCTTCCCCAGAAAAGAACTTAGGTATATAACAGGAAAGCTAAAACTTGACAAGAATGTGGCTAGCAATCAAGTCATAGAATCTGATATTCTCTTAAAAATAGGGATAGATATACTGCTGGGAGTTTTGAGAGTCTAGACTTGGGAAGGATGACTGGGGAAAACAATGTTTTATTGACTGTGCTGGAACAAAATGTAATGATGAATTTTAGGTGGGGAGGGGAGAGATGAGAGGTTTTAAGAAAGTGCCTTCTTTTTTACTATATCCCGAGGGCAACTACCTGCTTAGTTTGCTGTGAGAGAGTTTTTGGACACTTATAGTCTAAGACCACTTAACATTTCCAAGAAAGAGCACGGAGATAAAGGACTATTTCATTGAGTGTCTATATTTTTGGTTTGCTTGTGCTTCTTTATTAAAGAGAATGATAGGGTGATTGGAAAGGGCAAGAACAAACTTGGTAAGAGGGATTAGAAACCTAAGATGAGTGAGAAACTTGGACAAAAGCACCATTTGGTATAAATGAGTCTAGATTCTCTGTTTTGGATGAATTACATCCCAGTGTCCTGAAAAAACCCAGAGATGGAATTTCTAAACTTAAATGCGGCCTATTTTTCCTGCCGGGGAATGAGAACGGTGCCAGAAGTGGAGATAGCGGTGTCTATTTTTTAAAAGGGATAGGAAGTGAATTTTGCCACATTGGTACCGTCTCTAGGCAGAATCCTAGACTGATTTGTTGATATATTGTGAGGCTGTTATCAGTCAAGCATTCTTGGCCATGGCCCACAGAATCCGATTCTGTAAAAAAAGTATTGGGCATCTTGATGGGAAGACTGGAAGCCTGTCTGAGGAAATGGCAGACACCAGGGGAGGCCAGGTAACTAAACACATGGCCAGCCTATGCTGAGGGGAAGGGACTGTCAGAAAGCTGCCCCCGGGGCCACTATTAGACATTCACTGCTGGGCTCTGCCAGCAGTACGCATTCCGAACTGCCCTCGCTTCTCTGTGCTGTGCTGTCCACTGCAAGCAGAGTCCTGGATAGACACAGCGGCTGCTGAGCTTAAATAAGTTGTCCATGCTCTAGTTGCCAGTGGGAGAATATGCATAGATTTAGCTTCCTTTTACCTTTCTTAGAAGAAGATCAAGTTTCCCCATCTCTCCCAAGTCTCTCTCACTTGGTAGAATCCTCAAACACAGGAAGCGTGTTCAGAAATTGGAGAGCCCTTGGGCACTGTAATGGTCACTATGGTGGTCAGAGGAAAGGAAGAATGCCAGTGAGGAATGGCACGCATAATGGGCCATTCATATCTCACGAAACTCATCCTTATGGATGGGATTGCTTAGTTAGGATGGTACAAAACAGTTACTCTTGATTTTTAGAAAGGCCTTTGCTAAACTTGCTGACAAAAATCTCATGTAAAAGTCATACTGATAGGACATTTGACCCCCAAAAGCATTGGGTAATGTGCGCAGTGCCTTGAGGCAAATCAAGTGGGAAGAGCCTGGGCTCCTTAATGACCTGGTGGAGAACAACAAGGGAGAGAACCCTGGGGACACTCATCAAGTCTGCTCTTGAAGTTAAGTGGGAAGGGAGAGTGAGTGTGCTGGGAACAGAGTGAATCTAACAGGATGAAATGTAATGGGGAATAAGTATTACAACCTGTTCTGAGGTTCTGAGCACCAGCTTCATCTTGTGATGGATGAAGAAGTCCCCTCCGCACAGTGTCAAAGTGAGAATGTCACTAACCTTTAGTTGAATGGAAGCACCTTTAGTTCAATGTCTAAAGAAACACTCCTTAGGTGATCTACCGTGAGTTAGTGAAAATAGAGTCTGTCCCAGGGGAGAGATTTTCCCGATTTTCTGTGTGGAACAGATGACATATGTGGTCATCAATTCTGGCCACACTCAAGATTTTTTTTTTTTTGTAGAGAGTGACCATAATGCAATCTGATATAAAAGCCTGTTATCTGAAGGGCAGAGGAAGGACTGATTATTCCTCTAGAGACCTGGGAGATGGGGTCAGGTTGCTATTTTCGGACATAGGCAAATAGCAGCAGGTGGCATAGAGGGTGAACTATAGCCAGTGGATGTTATTTCCAAAGCTGGAGGTTTGTCACACCAAAAACTGGCTACCGCTGGAAGGGCAATAGTAAGTTGCCTGTCACTTGTGACCACTCATTGTGACCAACGAGATGTTTCACGAGCATGTTGCCCATATTACTCCCTGGGCCTTAAGATTCCCTGATTGTTGAAGCTTCCTAAAGCGCTTTCTTCACAAGGCTATTGAAAATTTTATTATCTGCACGAGGCTGGTGAAAGACTCAGAATAGCTTTCAGACCTGGGGATATTAATTCATCATAAAGCTGGAAGGGAAGGTCTTAGTAAAGAGCGACACGAGATGATAAATACTTGATTTGAAGAGGTGGGATCCTAAACCAATCGTCAGAGCATTTGCTGAGAAGGAAGTTTTTTCTTAATTGGCACCAGGCTGCCATTACACAAGTGGCAGCTCTTCAGGAGGCTCGTGGTTTTCACATTCACAGGGTTTTACTTTCAACTTACGTCCATCCTTTAAGATGTCAGTGTGTTGGAATTGCCTGGCTGATGAAGTAAATTCTGGAGATAATTGTTATGGGAGTTTAACTTGCCAGAGACTTAGACATGTCTCTTTCATACTTTAAAACATATAAACAAGTTGCAAAATAATGGTTCTGTCAAGAAAATTACATCTTGATTCATCATCCAGTATTGGGAGTTGGGCTAAAGAGTTTGTTCATCAGACAGCTCCTTTTTGAAGGTCATTTAATGGAGGATCTGCTTGTAGGCTTTTGTATGCTTCATACCTGCATTGCTCATGATGCCTGAAAGAACACCTGTGAGTGCCTCCTGCACCCATTATTGTGACTGAGGACTTCTGGTGCAGATACCCGGAATGGAAATAAAAAATTTTAAAGTGGTGTTTTTAAGGTTTTGGGCCTGGGCGATGCAAACAAGTGCCTGTGTCTTCTCCAGCAGTAATATTTATAGAGAGAGATTAACATAAAAATAGCTTGCAGCACGATTTGAAAATTACAGCCTTGTCAAGGATCCCCAAGTTATAATGGCTAGAGATGTGCAGACACTGCATTGGAGAAGTCTGTACTCATTCCTCTATTAATTTCACTCCTTTGACATTTCTCCTTCCAATTCTGTAATCTCTCTTTTAGGGTTATTGTTCCTGGATAATGAAAGACCATCTGAAGATATAAACTCTGCCGGTTCTCCATTTGGGGTTTGCTCAAAGTGTGTGCATTTGTTCATTTATTCAAAATGTGGTCAGTATTTGAGTGCCTATTGTGTGTCAGGGCAACAGTGGTGATTAAAAAAATAATTTATATCTCTAGGCTAGTAAAATTAGAAAAGGAATTTTGATCTCTGTTTTAGCTGCTTTGCCAAGGGAGATTGGGATGCCCAGAGGAGGCGTGTGTCTGGGGAGATCTTCCAAAAAAGGGCTGTTTGAGCCCAGTCTGGAAAGGTGGGGAGAAATGAGCCAGGCATACTTAAGAAGGGGTGACCCAGTGGAGAGATCAGAGCAGTATTTGCAGAAGTTTGGAGGAGGAGGAGGAGGAGGAGGAGGAGGAGGAGGAGGAGGAGGAGGAGGAGGAGGAGGAGGGAGAGCCAGGAAACGCCCCCTAACAAGAATACAGTTTAAACTTGAGGGTGGGGTTCTTGCAATGTAGTTCAATCAGAATCACCTGATGAACTTGTTGAAAGTGTAGGTTCCTGCACCCAAGCCCTCTGCCTTCCCTCAGATAAGACTGGAGGTGGGGCCAGCTGTATCTGATTGTGACATCTTTTGTGGGAGTTGGAGCATTGAACAATGTAAAGCAGGAGAGTGCCATGGTCAGAGTAGATTTTAGGAAGATTACGCTGTCAGTGGAGATAGATAGAAATGATTGAGAATCCAGGCAGTCTGGATATTGTGATAGCTCAGGAGAGAGAGGAGGGCAGGGATTAAAGTAGCAGTGGCTTCAGGGAAGAAGGGGCAGATCTACAGAGTATGTAGGAGCTAGAATTGGCCAGATGCAGTGATCAACTAGATGTGGTAGAGTTGGGTGAGCGCCTGCTTTCTGGTAGGTATCAGAGAGATGCTCTAAGAGCCCTATGGTAGGAGCTGTACTGGGGTAGGTCAGGCTCTGAGCATCCTCCGGGTGAGGTTTGCCCTCTCTGCTTTCCTGACTGAGGAGAGAAGCAGTTAGAAGGCCTTCTGTGTAGACCTCACAGAAGAGGAAGCTTGGTGAGGTTTTTTCTTCCCCGTTGCCTTAACCTCTTACCCCTCTTTCTTCACCACTGCTGAAGTTTGATCTTAAAACAAACGTGTTGTAGGAAATGCACCCATAGTTACACCGGTCCAGTGATTCTAAAGACAGGGGAGCAGTAGGCTTCTCGGCAGAGTTGTCTACTTTCCAGTGTTGGGGAGCCCATTAACTCTGCACGTTGGAGCGTGTACGCTCTGCCTGTGGCCCTGCAGCAGGCGCGTGGGCAGCTCAGTGCAGGACTGTCATTTGGTTCTCTCCTTGACTGATGCTGTTGGGCTGATGGTGGAATTCTTTGTCCTCTAAAGCCCATATTCTTACTCACTAAGCTCTGTGTGGGCTATTTTCTTTATAGTATTTTATGTTTTGTTATGTCCTCAGGATTTAATATTTGATATAACTTACATATTATTTTTCTATTACAAATTTACGAATTCCCCAAGCCCCCTTTGGTAACGACTGGTCATGTGCACCTTGGGGAAGCACCATCCGTTGTTAACAGAGAACCAGGCTTAAAGGTTTGGATCGGGCCTCTTGCATCAGTCAGAAACTGCGTTTCCATTGAAGGCTGAGCTGGGAATGCACTTTGCTGTGACCCCGGGCCCCTGTCAGTGTTTGAGTCCCCTTTCATACTGGAGAGGTGCACTGCATCGAGGTAGAGTTCTGTTGCCTTTTTTGGTAGGAGTCACTGGTTTGTAATCAAATGTAATTGGTTGTCTGAGAAGGAAACAAGGGGAGAGCCAGGTAGCAGACTAAACCTGTGTGTGGGCTGTCATTCACTGTCCTCCAGGGTGCTCCCTGATTGCATTGACAGTTCCCTCCATGCCTGCTGCCCACCCCCTCCCTCAGGAATGAAAGAGGGAATGAGAATGTCAGCTCAGCATCTTGCTAAGAGCTGGTGCTAACCACAGATCTTATTTTAGGGCAAGGCCTTTCCCCTCCAGCTTCCTTAGTCCCTATTAATTCAGATGCTTTATTTGCTGAACAAACAAGCTGTGATTTCCCAGAGAACACTGAACAGGTGCTGTGCTTCTGTGGGGGCAGCTCTTAGGTTTTCCTCTGTTCTTTGTGGTGTCACACCCCCACCACTCCTCACAAGGCTAAATTTGAATTAGAAAAAAAATCAGGACCACAATGATGCAGTGGTCTTGATGGAAGCTCCTTTCTTTTTTCTTTTTATTTTTTTGCAACATAACTTAGATTTAATAGTAGTACATATGTTTTCCTCCTCCCCCCATTATCCTCCCCCGAGCCTCCCCTACCCCTCAGCACATGTCCCCACCTGTCTCTCTCCCAACCCCCCCCCCCCGCCCCAGTGTCTTGTATCCATTGGTTATACTCATATGCATGCATATAATAAGTCCTTCGGTTGATCTCCCACAGCACCTGCCCCCCACCCTCCCCAGCCTTCCCCCTGTAGCTTGACAGTTGGAAAGGTCTCTCAGGAGCTTTCTCCAGAGAAGGAGTGCCCTTGACCTGGAGCAAGTGCACCTGGAAGCTAAATGCTCAATCTGAGGAGCCTAAGGGCATGGGCCCTGCCACCTGGGTCCTTCTGTGTGGGAGGTTGCACCTCCAACCTCCCAGTCAAGGTGCCAATGCCTTTGACCACAGGAATCATTGCAGAGTATGTTTTCGAATCCATGAGTTATGAACAACTTGATACTCCCCAGTCCAGTTCTCCCTTAGCTCTTCCTGAAGAGGCCCACACATATGCATACCAAAGGTGCTAACTTTGAGAGTTCATGAAGCTAATGTATAGGTCTGTTGGGCTTACTATCACAAGCATGTTCCACAGTCACAGTATTTCCAAGCTAGAAGGGACCCATCTGCAGAGCTCCGGTCTCCTCATTTCATAGGAAAAGAAAGTCCCAGAGAGATCAAACGACTTGCCCAGGTACTGTCACTTCTCAGCAAGAGAGTCAGGACTTAAACTCAGGTCTCCAGCTTTTCATCTAAAATTGCTTCCCTAGCCTCCAGGCAGGGGTGACTCATGTCCGTGTTTGGTCCAGTGTGGCTTCAGCCGCCTGCAGCAGATCACCTGGGACCCACTGAGAATGCAGGTTTCTGGGCCCCGCTCCAGAATGACTGAGTCAGCATCCGGAGGGGTTGGGCTCGGCGACCTGTATTTGAAACAGACTTCCCAAGTGACTTTTGGCACGCTGATGTTTGAAAACTGCTGACAGAAGACCCTGGGACTTAACTTTGGCTCTGACCTTCCTTTGTTCAGCCTCAGACTTAATCCTGAATGTGCTTCTTTGGCCCTAATTGTTTTATATTTGTGCTTCTCATACTAAGGGGCGCAGCTTGGCTGAGGGGAGAGCATTGCAGGTCAGGTCTGGATGCTTCAGGAATGGACTGTGATGGTGACAGTCCAGTCGTTTGATGCTGATCTCCCTGTACCTCTAGCTTCTTCTCTCTTCTCTCAAACTGCCTCTCCATTAAGTGACAACAGCAAACTTATTTTCAGTTATCACACTTTCCTGTATGTCTCTTTCTCTCACTGGCATTCTGTACCTAACCTTACTCCACATCCCCAAATAGTGTTACCATCACCAGCTCCTCCACTTGGGGTTATTCCAGGGGATGTGTGATGTCGGGTGAAGCCTCAGTTAACGCAACTGGTATTCAGGATTATATGGGAGGCTGGGATGGTGGGACAGTCGTGTGTGTGTGTGTGTGTGTGTGTGTGTGTGTGTGTGATTTATTTGTGTTTATGTATAGACAGGTGTCAAGGCTTTACTACAGATCATAAACTTGCTGGTTCCATGACCTGAATGACAGCATCTGGGTTGGACAGGTCTGTGCTGCTCCCTACTTATGCAGGCACAGAAGTTTTCAGGGTGCCCAATAGCTAGATCAAGGCCAAGAATGGGTATGCGTGGACCCACAGTCCAGGAAAGGATTAGAAGGTGTTAGGATATGCCTGGCCTGGTGATCTTGGTGCCTACACTATGGGGTTACTGAGGTTAACTTCACCAGCATTCTCATTAATCCCAGTTATAGCTGAAGCGCTTTCATAGGCTATGGGTTCCCAAAGGACAACGTGAGGAATCACCTGGACAGGAAGTTTTCACACGTGAAAGGTGCTGTCACTGCTGATGCTGTAGCAGTGAATTACATCAAGAGAGAAGCTAAAAATAAAGGTGAGTTCTGTCTAGTTTGCACTCTGAAGTCAAATCCGGTGTGAATTCCAGACTGCTGTTTGATTAGCATTACAACTGGGAAAAGAGAAATAGAGTGGGCCTATCTCTTAGAATTGTTAAATTAGACAATACAGAAAAGAATTGGGTATAGTGACTGGCACAGAGTAACAAGGGAATAGATGTTACGAGTTATTATTGCCGAGGAGGGAGCGAGTACCTTTGGTAATAACCTGCTTATCTAAAGAGGTAAAAGACATTGGAGGGCCAATAAATGCAAAGGAAACAAAGAAAACTATCTGGTTTTATTCTCTCAAAAGCCAACCTTTCAAGAGGTTTTGCTTATTGTATTCTAGCTTGTTCATTGGCTGTTGGTAATGGATGGAGTGAAAGATGGAGAAGGGAGGGTGGGGCTTTTGGGGGGAAAGGAGTAATCCCTAGAGGAGACCCAGCAGCTGAGGCTCACCTTGATTGGAAAATGAGATCCTGACTCTTAGAAATGGGCATTCACTTCCTTCCCATGATGAGCAGCTGCCTCACTGTCCCAGCACACAAGCTGCTCTTCTCCAGGGTCTTCGCACCTTCATTCTGGCTGCAATGTAAGAGATTAAACTCCCTAATTTCCACCCAGCTCTAGCTATGAAGCTAACCCTTTGGAATCACGTAGGCTAAAGCAAAAAGACTATCACCATGACATTTGGATGCCCCTGTTTTATTTCTTTGGACCATTATCCTGGTACTTTGGAGCCTTAGATACTTTCTGCTAGCTGGGAGTATTGGTATTTAAAAGGTGTGGGTATTTTGCCCTCGCTGGTTTGGCTCAGTGGATAGAGCATTAGCCTGTACTGAAGGGTCCCAGGTTCGATTCCAGTCAAGGGCACATGTCTGGGTTGCAGGCTTCATCCCCAGTAGGGGACATGCAGGAGGCAGCCGATCAGTGATTCTTATCATTGATGTTTTTCTCTCTCCCCTTCTCCCTTCCTCTCTGAAATCAATCCTATATAATAAAAGAGAAACATGCAAATTTGATCGTACCTTTGCTCCTGATTGGCTATGCTACCAGCCAATCAGGAGTGAGGGCAGGGCCAAGTGGCGTGAGTGCCGGACCCACAGATGGAGATGAAATGGCAGTGTTGGTGAGTGCCCAGACCCCGGGCGCTGTGAGGGGAAGCAGTGGCAGCAGCAGAGGTGGTGGCGGTGGCAGGGAGCGCCCAGCCCTCGGGTGCGGTGAGCAGAAGTGGCAGCAAGCGCCTAGCCCCTGGGGAATGAGCCATTAGTTGGACATTCCCTGAGGGCTCCCAGTATGTGAGAGGGGGGAGGTTGGGTTGAGGGACCACCCACCCTCCAGTGCACAAATTTCATGCACCGGGCCCCTAGTAAAAATATAAAAACAAACCCTGAAAGTAAAAAAGATGCAGGTATCCAGAGAGATAGAAGCATGGAAAAGACCAACGAATTTCAGAGAGAAGGCAGGGGTGGTAGGGTGGTGGGGCGTGATTAACCTGGGAACTTATGTGCCTTTATGCACTGCCCATGGATACAGACAATAGAGTGGTGAAAGCCTGGGACGGGCGGTTGTGGGGTCAATTGCGAAAAAACCCCAAACAAAGGGGACATCTGTAATATTTTCAACAATTGAAGAAAAAGCACAGGTAGTAGTGTTTGCCAGATTAACCTAGTGTCTGGTAGCTGATCTGTCTTCAAACTGCTGTTCTTATGCATACTGTCCTGTTCTCTCTCAGTTGACCAGCCTTTATATCTTTCAGCTGGGATCAGGGCAATAAAAGAAGATTGTTCCCAGGGAGACTTGCTTAGCATGCTTGCATGTGTTGGCAGACTTCCCTGGTCAGCTGTGCATACCTAAAGATCATGTTCCAAATATGTGTTAGGTGGCCTGCCTTGGGGCCTCTAAAGGCTATGTGCCTCCCAGAGGCTTACCTGGGCTTGAGATTTGGATTGCCCCAGAGTGAGCTGGATCCCTGGGGCACATCCTCCAGCTCCCTATCTGGCTCTGAGATAACTGGTGGGTCAAGGCTGAATGTCAGTGTTCCCATGGGCACTGTGAGGTGTACTGACCTATGATGCAGAAACTGGTATCACATTGGCTGGCAGCAGAGCATGCTCTTCATGATGAAAGAAAAGTCAGAGTCGAGACAGGGGTGTGAGCTGGGAAAACAGATATTATACTTGGGAATCGCAGTGTCCCAGCACACAAGTCTTGCGTGATTTTCACCCTAATCTCTTGGATTTTGGAGAAGAGGCTTGGCTGCCATAAGCACTAATGTGGTGGCCTGTTTGAGAAGGCAGTCCATCAATGGGTTCTGTGCCACACTCTGACGAAAGTGAGGCGCTTGCTCTGCAGAGAAGGTTTCAACATCTTTCCATCTCAATAGGGCACAGATCAGGGTGGCCAGCTGCCTGTCGCACTTGAGTCTAACGATGAAACTGGAGGAAAGGGGAGGAGTCTGTTGCACAAGCACTGTGGGAAAAATGGAGTCATTTCTTGAATATTTCAGCTATACCAGGAGCTTTTTTTGTTGTTGTTTTCTTGTTTTTATGTTCTGTTCTCAGCACCAATTATTCACATGCAGTTAACAATTAAGTAAGAATTTCACTTGAAACAATGGTGGGTTCAGTTTAACTGTTTGGAAATCAGGTGTGTACTTTTCTCTGGAAGGAATTTAAAAATACATGTATACATACATATACACGTGATTGTGGGTGTAGGTGCATGTGTATGCTTTATACACACACATTTGGCCAAATGGCAGGGTTGAAGAAATTGCCTAAAGTGTTAGTCGCCAGTCACATGTCTAATTAGTCACGCATATAAAATTTAAAAATGCCTTTGTCAGTTGTGAGCAGTTTTTATTTTCATGCTGGTGTTCCTGGAAAGAGTAAGGGCTGGTAACATTGAGGATTTCTAGAAGAGGGAGAGGAAGAGCTGTGTGTAGGGGCCAATTTCTTGATGGTTTAGAAAAGCTGCAGAGAGTCAGTATTTGTGGGTGTTGAGTCAGCACTAGCTGATTCTTGCTGGAGATAAAGGCCATGTAGCTGGCCTCTGGGACTCTACTAGTTTTTATAGTATAAGAACAAGAACAGATGGGTGTGGGCATGTGTCCTTAACCAAATAATAGCTACACACATGGTTAAGCAAGTCTACACAGATAATCTGGTAAATGCTAAAGGTTCAGAAAAGATGAAACAGAAGGAGCTGGAAGCAGGGTACAAGAACTAGGAAATAAAACATTTGCATAGTTGTTTTCATGGAGACAAGCATAATTGACCACTTTGTTTTTCTACTTAGATTTTTTTTTTTCCTAAAAGAAATCATTTGTAGTCCTAGCTGGTTTGGCTCAGTGAATGGAGCGTTGGCCTGCAGACTGAAGGGTCCTGGGTTTGATTCCGGTCAAGGGCACGTACCTTGGTTGCAGGCTCCTCCCCGGCCTGGGCCCTGGGTGGGGCTCGTGCAGGAGGCAAGCAATTGATGTGCTTCTCTCACATCAATATTTCTCTCTGCCTTTCCCTCTCTCTTCCACTCTCCCTAAAAATCAATGGAAAAATATCCTCAGGTGAGGCTTGACAAAAAGAAAAAAGAAATCTTTCATAAAAGAAGGCAGTGGATAGTAAAGAAAAATTCCCCTTCAGAATGGCCATGGGTGATTGTATCATAGAAACAATGAGAGTTGTCCTTTGTTTCATCTTGGAGAACTGTGTTTGGAAGAGGGAACTGATCTCTGTGTCTGTTACTACAGAAGGAGAATGTTCTTTCTACTGAAGTTTTGTGTAGAGGAAAGGGTAATGCCTGGTTCCATCAAAGCATAGAGGTTTAAAATGTAGGCACCAGGGCCAGACCACCTAGGCTAATGTTTTGGCCCAGCAATAGATTTGTGATGTGAGAGGGGAGGGGTACTACTAATCTCTCTATGCCTCAGTTTCCTTACCAGTAAAATGGGGTTAATCATGTTACTTAACCTTATAGTGTGGTTATAAGATTAACTGAATTAATATGCTTAAGTGTTTAGAACAGTACCCAGCACAATAATCTGCATTTAACAAATGTCAGCCATGAGTCGTTACTACTGCTATTATTATTGTTAGTATGTTATTTTTATAGCTGTTTGCACTTTTAAAAGTATATGAAATTTTTATAATAATGTCTTTTTCTGAGTAAGCAACATGAAGATTTGTAATGAATTTACTAATTTGGAGATTTAAAAATTAGATAAAAAATTTGTCATGAAAGTAAAGCTATTTTAATAAGATTTCAAGGAAGGCCTCCGGTTTATAGTTCTGTCATCTCCCCTAGGAGGTTTTCCTCCATTAGCTCTGCTGATAGGCGGAGCAGCACATTTCATAACATCAAAATTCCAACTGCATGCTTCAAGTTGGGCAGCTTCCTTATTAGCTCATAGTCAGCTCTTCCCTATGAGTCTTTCCCCCCTCCCATCACTCTAGTTTATGTTCTTTATTTAAAAACTAGAGGCCCAGTGGACGAAATTTGTGCACTGGAGGGTTGTCCCTCAGCCTGGCCTGTGCCCTCTCATAATCTAGGAGCCCTTGGGGGATGTTTGACTGATGGCTTAAGCCCATTCCCCACAGGAGAGGCTCCTGCCACTGCTGCTGTGTGAGCCAGGCTCAGGACTTCTGTCTGAGCAGCACTCCCCCTGTGGGAGCGCACTGACCACTAGCAGGGGAGTTCCTGCATTGAGCATCTGCCCCCTGGTGGTCAGTGCACATCATAGCGAGCAGTTGAGTGGCCTTTGCATATCATTAGCATATTATTCTTCTATTGGTTGAACGGCTAAGTGGATGACCGGGCACTTAGCATATTAGGCTTTTATTATATAGGATTATTTTGCATATCAATTTCTCCCCACTTCGTCTCCCCTGTCCCTTGTCTTGTAGGAGCTTTTTGTGGTTAAGAATTACAGCATCTTTATTTTTTATATTGCCAAATAACATCACTTGGTACCTTATACATAGACAGTGTTCATACAAAGTTTAAAATGTATAAGCAGTATAACCTTCACATTTCAGCTAAACTTTTTCTGTTATTGCTAGAGGTTTTAAATCAGTTGCTTTTTGTAAGATTAAAGTCAAGTAAGTGTACAAAGATGTTCTTTCCTAAAAATATCAATTTTTAGCAGATTGGTGGAAATCTTAACTTCAGTTACCTACGTGAAGTTGATTTCATAACTTTCTAGCTTTCTAGCAGCTGTTTTTTTTTTTTTTAAGGCAAAACTGACTTTAAAACAGACAATGATCCTAAATTCTATTTATATTCAAATTCAAATGAAAACCCTTCTGCTTATAATATCTGTCATATTTGAAGGCCATGCAGCAGTTTTCCAGGTGTATTTGTGTGGCACCAAACATTAGCTTGTGATTATACTGCATAAGCAGCTACATGGCCCTCTATGTCCCCGAGAATTGTCAGACTTTTCTAACGTGGCACCAACCTCTGGACATTAATACAGCATGACTTACTCCCCAGTTAAGTTCATACTAGCTTCACATTCATTTTTTAGCACAGTGCCCAGTAGGTGCAGATGTTTCTGCCTCAGAGCATGTCCATGCCAAGTAGACTAAAGGGGAGGACCTATTTCCAAGAGCATTATAATATCAGTGACACTGGACACATCAGTAAGGGTGACCATAGCTTTGACATACCCATTCCTATAGATATGAAGTAACTTAAGGAATGTTATGGCAATCCTACCTCCTGAAGCACCATTTCTGTTCATGGTTTCAGACCAAGTTTGGATGAGCTAAGCCTTACTGGCCAGGCCAAGTCCCAGTTTATAGGGCTGAATTCTGTAGAGGTTGAGCCTGCAGTGATGGCTGGGATCCTTTGTTATGGCGAGAGGATAAGAATGAAAGGGGTTGCTGGCTCTTTATATTTTACTAGAGACCCAGTGCATAAATTCATGCACAGGTGGGGTCCCTCAGCCTAGCTGGTGATTGGGGCCAATTTGGGCCAGCCAGCTGGGGAAGAGGGACTGTGGAAGGTTGGTCAGCTGTGGGGAGGGACTGCAGGAGATTGGCTGTGGGAGCACACTGACCACCAGGGGCAGCATCTCCTGCATTGAGCACCTGCCCCCTGGTGGTCAGTGCACGTCATAGCAACCAGTCGACCTGTGGTTTGGTCAACCAGTCATAAAAGTTGCTTAGTTTTTTATATATATAGATTCTGTTTCCTCAGATAAGAAAAGTACCAGTCTTTCCATAGATGCTCTCAGATGGTTAGTGAAGAGTATCTTTTCTAGAACTCTGGAATGAGACAAGAAAGTATGATTGTTCTATTGTACATGATTAACTCGTGGGGAAATTATTCATGTTCAAGGTTCAGTGATTTTAGAGACTGAGCTATTGGGTGACATCCTGGACTCTCACCTAGGCTGTGGGAGAGATGGGATAGAATATTTCTTGGCCCAAGACTGGCCACTAAGGACAACAGTACAATCCGGTGAGAGTCTTTCCATGGCAGCCCCTCTACCATCTGCAGGCTAGGGATGGCATTAACTGAAGAGGAATAGTTTGCGAAATTTGGTATAAAAGACTTACTTTTAAGTTCATATCTCTCCCCTCTCTTCATCAGGATGGAAGCACAAGAGGGCTTCTTCCAGGCTGACCAAGTAGTTTATTTTAAGCATTTTATACTAACCTTGGAAAAGAAATTCTGAAGGAGGATGTGAGGGTCTTTAGTAACATTGTCTTAAGAATCAGCAATGGCTCTGCTTAAACGGTTTATCTTTTTGCAATTTAAGCTTTAGTGAAAATGAAATTTAGCTTACTTTGATCTTTATAAAAATTCTTCATATTCTTGAGGACCAGTAATTGCTGCTCAGTATTCTTTCCTTTGGGCTATCCAATCTCATGTTGCATTATCATTTTATCTTAGGTCTCTTCTGAAACATCTGTGAGCTCTTAGAAGAGAGACCTGAGCCAGATTTAGTCATTTCTGCCTCCTAATCAGGGCTTCTTCAATCACAAGGAGAGGGGGTGACCTGTCTCCGAGAGTACCCACAGTTACCACACTCCAGTGACAGCTGTGCTGGTGTCCATTCTGGTCACTTCTGTACACTGACTCTTCTTATTGCTCTTAGTTAAGTGTTCCCTTTCCAGAGCCTTCACGTCCTCTTCCTAAACCTACCACTGCTCTACCTTTGCTATTAAACTTCAGCCTCATATCTTATAGTTTGTTTAACCTACCCTGATCTTGAAATCCACTGGCTTCCAAGTCCTTGGGAATGCCAAGCCTGCCCTGGTCCAGTGTACGCTGGTTACTTTCAGGTTTGTCTGTCACTGAGGTTGATGAATAACATCTGCAGTGACTACATAACCTTAGCCCTGCATTTTGGATTAAACAGTTGACTTTTTAATCCTAGCAATCATTAAAGGGACAGTGCCTGGTCATGTAGTATATTGTACAGTACTTATCCTCATGGAAAGCATATGTGTTATGAGATCTCAAATTACATACTATAGAGCCAGTGAGTAACATAGGTCTTCCAGGCTTTTGTTTTTTCATGTGATCTCAAATTACATTCCATAGAGCTCACTGAGCAACATAGATCTTTCAGGTTTTGTTTTTTCATGTGATTTGGGTGCACCTGCAGTTGGCCTTGTCAGTTGGAAAGCTTTAAGTGCGTTATCGTTGTGTGCTCTGGAAACTTTTTGGAGCAGTTAGAGCCCTTGCAGTTGAATTAATCATTATAAGTAATAATTAATCTCTGTGGGGCTATGGGAAAGCTCTGATTTAGGGAAACTTTGTCTACCCACTTGTTGGGCATGTGACCTTGGGCAAGTTATGTCTCCATTTCTTTGTAAAATGAGAACCGTGATAACCTGCCTTGTCTACCTCGCAGGATCTCTTCTCTAATTTGAGAATTAAATAATGAATAAAGAAGTATTTACAGAACTTGCAATATTTTCTCAGTGTAAGGTATTTTAGTGCTGCTATTTAGTAAGTATTTATAGAATTGAAGTCTGGGCAGGCGGTGAATTTTTATGATTCTCATATTATTTTAGGAACCACATAATCCTACTGAGGAATTGTATGAGTTTGTTTTCATTGTCCAAGGTTAGAAAGTATTTGCTGTAGTTTTCCTTTAGTTACTGCTTCCCAGCCTTGAGCTAAAACTTCACATGCCTGTGGATATTAGTTTTCAGATGTCCCATCTCCTTTTCCTTTTATTTAAATCTTAAAATGACACTTCATTGCTTCCATCTTTTGCCTTGATTATGAGTTGTTCATTCCATAACTTGACTCTTTATGAGCCTTTTTTGTGTACTTGTTTGAGTTCTGAGAGAAGAAGACACCATTGTTTAAAGAACTTTTTAATCTAGCACTGTTGAAAATGTGAGGTGGTGACTTTTAAGAGAGCTCGAGCAATAGAATTTATGGAGAAGGTGTTGCCTCTACTTTACTGACCTTATTCCTATTATGGAAATGGGATTGTGTCCATTGGTGGCTCTGCTGACAGTACTTTATGCAGGATGACTACTTTTTCTCCAGCATCATGAGCTGATGGCTATTCTTTTTCCAGCATTGTGAGGGCTAATGACTACTCTTTCTCCAGTCTGAGGGCTGTGGGATGTCTTGAAGAGAAATATTGATTACCTGCTTTCAATATAGGCTAGTAAATACAAATTGGGCATTTTTGTTTGAATAACTTACTGTGTGACTCTTATTGAGTGCTAAGAGACTTATATAGTATTGCTTCATTGAACTTTATTTTATCCTCCCAATAACTTACTCAGTGACAGTAACTTAAAAGGTAATTTAGGTTAGCAATTTGCCTAGGGTCCCAAAACCAGGAACTGCAATTATTATTATTTGTAGAGGGCCCCCCTGGGAAGGCACATGGGCATTCTTTAATTATTATCAGCTTAACCCAGTGGCATTGGCAAAGCTACGCCCTGGGAACATGCCTTGTCAAAAGGGTAAGGGTGCTGTCAGCTTGACCTTCCTTTTAGTTTATAGTGTGGGGAAGTGGGTTTTGATATCTAAATCCCACCTAGCACCAGGAATACTCAGAGCCTACTCAAGAATGCAAATAATCTCATTTATCTTGATCTTTTGGTGAAACTTCCTGGTATTTGGAGGTATAACATAAACATACTGCATGGGCTCTGGGTCACTGTCTCTACACCAGAAGAGGGCAGCGGTCCACCTGGCCCCAGCTTTTCTTTCTATCTCTGTGTCTTGTCTCTTTGTTTTATTTCTCAATCCCCAGCTACCTCTACTCAGGAATTGGACCTGCTCTCTAGGAACACTGGAGAGAAAGAATTGAGTTGGTTTTCTCTTCTTAATTTTATGTCCTAAGAAATTTTTAATAAATAAAAATTGTTTTTGGAAAAAATAAGGAATTTCATCTTCCTTTGTAGGAAAATTCTTAATTAAGAAATCATTTTAAATCACTACTTTTTCCAAGTATCTTAACTCCTCTAAGTTTTTTTTTAATGACATAGAAATATATGATGTTGAGATTATTTTTAATGTGTACAGATTAAATTAAATATTTTTTTCCAGATAGGTGGGTCACAAGTAAAATTAAAAAAGTCTAACCCTAGCCAGTTTGATTCAGTGGATAGAGTGTCGGCCTGCAGACTGAAGGGTCCCAGGTTCGATTCCAGTCAAGAGCACACACCTCGGTTACAGGTTCGATCCCCGGCCCTGGTTGGGGTGAGTACAGGAGGCAATCAACTGATGTGTCTCTCTCACATAAATGTTTCTCTCTGTGTTTCTTCCCTTCCCTTTCACTCTCTCTAAAAATCAATGGAAAAACGAAAACCAAAACAAACGACCTCCCCCAAAGTCTACTTAGAAATTTAGTTTGGCAACAGACATCTTTTAGTTATTCATGATAATAATTGTGATGTCCCACATTGAGGGTCTGTTGGTAATGTACAATTAATGGTATCCAATTTTAATTTTTACTGAGATCAGGGGAGAAATTTTATGTGTGTGTATATGTGTTTGTATGTGTTGTACATAATTATTTTATGTAAAATTATATATAATTTTTGTTATAAGAACTCAAGGACATCTATAGACTATCCCTAGTTGAAAGCCTCATTTTAGTGTAGTTTTAAAAAATACCGAATGTTATGCTATATTCTTAGGTACATTAAAAGATAACTAATACTTATTTTCTCTCCCTCCCTCCCTTCCTCCTACTCTCCCTCCCTCCCCCCTCCCTCCTTCCCTTCCTCTTTCTCTCCCACAGAAAGAGAAACTTCCCAAAGAGTTATAATACTAACTTAGCTGTAAGCCAGAGACTCAGGCACAGTTATTCTTTTCATTGCTTTTTCACATCCTCCTTTTCCTATATAAATGCTTTTGTGCTTAGAGTCTTATTTTTTTTGGGGGGGGAGGGGGTTGTTCAAGCCCACCTTTCTTTTGCTGAATCTCTTGTTTGACCTTATTTTAGGCCTGTCCTGAATCACATAGGCAAGTCCTGGCTTGCAGTTTAGCTCATGTTCATCTTCCATCCCTGGTAGGTGCTCCTTCCTGTAAGACAATGGGTGTGTTCCACCATCAGAACACTTAAACTTGCCTTTTCCTGCTTGCAGAGAGTGGAGTCATTAAACCATTTTGCTGGTGGTTCTAATATATAAAACAATCACCTTGTTTATAATTCAGTCATCATCTTTTGATTCCCAGCCATTCTGCTAGCTGATCTCTCTCCATCCTAATCCTATGCAATTTTTGTTGTCTCTCTCCCTCCCTCTCTCTCTCTCTCTCTCCCTCTCTCTCTCTCTCTCTCTCTCTCTCTTTTAATATTTGAAGTGTCTTTAATCATGGTAAAACTCTCTAAGCTTTAAACATTGATGTGATATGCATATACGTTTTGAATTTTGTGGTAATCTTATTAGGCTGTCCAATTTTAACAGATTTCATCAGAATTTTAGAAGGCAAAAGGTCAGACAGAAGCCAAAAAGAAATGCTTATTAGAAGCCTCTATCAATAGTAAAAATATTTTTGACTTTATTTTTCTTTTTAAGCGTGCCAGTGCCTTCTTGTGTGGTACATTTAGCACATTTAGAAGCCTGCCTTCCTAGCCGGTTCATCCTGGATTAAGATTCTCCTGTTTGGAAGGAAGTGTCTCCTCCCTATGGCCTTTGCCTCCCAATATTCATCAGTTGTGACATGAAGCACAACAGGCTGTGAGGATTTGCATTCCCTATATGGAAATGAGGTTGTGAAATCTTTTTAAAAAGTGTATATATTAGTTTATTAGAATTTCTGGATAACATGTTCAAATGTCCTTTCATTTTATATAATAGATTGCTTAATTTATAGCCTTTTAGGTCTTTAAATATTAACATGCTAAGAAGTAGACCTTGGTTATGATTTAAGACTGAGACAAGCAAATAAAATGTTTTTTAATCTTTTGTGTTGCATTGTAAATGCTGTTTATATTTGCTATTTTTAATATAATGAAGTACATTTATTACTGTATAACTCATTAATAAAACAATATCATTAAGTAATAATTATTAAAATATAATTTAGCATTAACTACCAATACTTTTGAAGTCATTACTAGCACATATTTAACCATGATTTTAACAAGTAGTGATTAGCTGAAGTTTGAGTTTTAGTAACCAAGCAACCTTGGCAGAGGTTGGATATATTTGCAATGAACCTTATAACCTTTGAGATAAATTATACAGCTTGCTTCTCTGTAGATTTATCTGAAACACAGTCTGGGAGATGATGGTACTGATGCTTGCTGTCTTGTAGCATCTGGCTGGGTTGTCTTCTGTGTTGTTTGCCTCTGGTCCATTTCATCATTAGCACTCAAGCTGTACCTCTTAGATCTTGACTGTTTCACTTGACTTTCCTGCTGGTCTGTGTCTCATGCCAGCAAAGCCAGCATTGGTTTTGCTTTTCTAGTTTTTGTTGTGGTCCATTAGACCTTGCTTTTCTGACCTGGCTTCATGAACTTCTTACGGGCTTAAGGCCACTGCTATCTGAACTTAGACATTTCTTTAGTTAGGATTTCATTTCAAAGATCATTTTTCCTTTTTTAGAACTTGGTTTTCAGTCAACACAACATAAATAATGGAAAAAGAAGTGGAATAAGGTCAAGTCCTAATGCTGGAATTTCACGGCCTTGAGCAAGGCACTTAACCTTTCTTAACCTCTGTCTGCTCTTTCACCAAATGGAAACTGTGATCATACCTACCTTTTAGGGCTGTTTTTTTTAAAAAAGTGAAAATGTCCTATGAGTATTATTGCCTTTCGGAGGACTCTGATTTACCAAAACTATGGACTTTTCAAGGTAACACTTGGAAAAAAATGTTTTTTTTATTGGTTTTAGAGAGGAAAGGAGAGGAAGAGAGAGACAGAAACATCAGTGATGAGAGAGAATCATCAATCGGCTGCCTCCTGGCCGGGGCACGTGCCCTGACCAGGAATCAAACCATGACCTCCAGGTTCATAGATGAATGCTCAACATTGAGCCACATTATCCAGGCTCAGAGTAAACTTTTTAAAAATTAAATTCACACATAATTCAAATTTTGCTAGACTTTTATATTCATTTTTATTTTATCTTAATTCACTTTTGTATTCATTTTTATTTTTGTTTTTTGTTACTAAAAATATTTCTCACCTTGGAAGTGTTTTGCAAGATGACTGTTTTTGCTTTGATCCTTGAGGGTCCTGAACGAGTAGACTAAGTAGCCTGAGCTTTGATGATTGAAAAAGTCCCTGATGTTGATTTGCTCCTTGGCCCTTTCCTCTTTCTTCCATAGGAGATGGGAGCATCCGGCTATGGACCTGCTGGGAATGTGTAACTACCCTCACATAAAACAGAGCTTCTTCACTCTTAAGTGGTCTCTCACCTTTCTGACATAGGATTCTCATTCTCTCTCTCTCTCTCTCTCTCTCTCTCTCGCTCTCGCTCTCGCTCTCGCTCTCGCTCTCGCTCTCGCTCTCTCATTCACTCACTACCACCAAGAATTTATTGAGAACCTCCTGGGTCCAGGCTCTGGAGGTAGCCTGTCTTCTCATGGAGTTGACACTGAGGTATAGGAATGTAGAGATGGACAGCACACAGATAATTACAGTCAGTGTTCAGGGGGTGTCAGTGTCAGGATAAAAATTAAAGCAGGCTAGAAGGGGCAGAGGGCCATTGTGTGTGTGTGTGTGTGTGTGTGTGTGTGTGTGTGTGTGTGTGTGTGTATGTGTGTGCATGTGTGTATGGTTATATGTAGTGATTGGGCCAGCTGTTTTGATATCTGTGACAGGAGCCCCCCAGCCAAAGGAATAGTCTGTGCAAAGGCCCTGAGGTAGGACTGTGTTTGATGGGTGTGAAGAAATGAGGTTAGTGTGGATCAGCTGAAGTGCACAGGAGGGACCTGATGGTGGGAAAGGAGATCAGTGACTGAATGAGGCAGGGCTTTGAGGCTATTGTCAAGGATTTGGGCTTGTATACTGAGAAGATGTGAAGCAACTGGAGGGTTTTGGTCAGAGGACTGGTGCGATAAGGCTTACATTTTGGCAAGATCTCTCTGGCTGCTGTGCTGAGAATAGACTACAGGAAGATGGATGGAAGCAGGGAGATCAGTGAGGAGGCTGCTGCAACACTTGAGAAGAGGACCATGACTTCGACCAGGAAGCTGTGACAAGGGGCCAGAAACTGGGCATATTTAGAGTGTGATCTGTCAGGATCGATCATGGGCTGAATGCACATCCTTGTGGCCCCCCCTTCCTGGCTGAGTGGCTGGCACAGTGCACATCACCTCACTTCTCCGCCCTTTATCACAGGTGGGCTGGGGGTGAGGGAGGGAGAGTAAGTTCTCAGCTTTGCAGAAATGTCTTTGGTGCTTGAAGGAAGGCTCAGTTACCAGCAAACTGATCCAGGAAGAAGATGACACTGAATTGATAGGAGCTCTTCATTTTAAGCTCACTTAGCACAGCATTTATGACATAAGCAACCTTAAATTCCCTTTTAAAAAAGTCATTTAAAGCACTAGTCAGATGGCTCAGTTGGTTGGAGCATTGTCCCTTGCACCAGAAGGGGTCAATTCCTAGTCAGGGCTCATGGGTATATTGTGGGTTTGATTCCTGGTTGAAATATGTGTGGGAGGCCACCTATTGATGTCTCTCTCTCACTTTCTCTTTCTCTTTCCCTTCTTCTCTCTTTAAAATGAATAAAAATATATCCTCAAGTGAGAAAAAATATATAAAGTCATTTTAGAAACTCAGTATAATATTGGAAATATTACATGGTATCTGAAAGAAGTGTGACCATTCTCATAAAAATGGCTTTACAATTTGAGGAATAGCTGGGATTGTTAGTTAGACCTGTGATGGGAGTGGGGTGGAGGATCAGGAATGGAAGCAGCAAGAATAGAGCTTTTCTTGTTCTTGACAGTAAACCTGCTTTCTCGGAGTGAACGCCACAGGTATATAGTAATGATGTGTGGTGGTTGCTCCTGTCACATAAAATACACCCATTTTTAGTGTATAATTCAGTGATTTTTAGTATATTTATATATACACAATTGTGCAACCATCCCCCTAATCAGATTTTAGAACAATTCTCAAAGACCCTTTGCACCCATTTGCAATAATTTCCTGTTCCACCTATACAGTGGAGTGGTTATATTCTCTTAAGGAATGTTCGAAGTTCAGAAATAGCCATTTAATTTGTACATAAAAGATCAAATCAGGAAAAATATTGTATTTGTGCTCCAATTTGAACTTTTGATGCAATCAGAAAATGTGAGCTGTCTCAGAAAACAAAGATTATAGTATTTGGAGTCACAACTCTTACGGGAACCTGAAGCATTAATGCATGTGAACACCATTGGGACATCATATTTCATGTAAAGTGCCAGAATACTGCAGATGGATGTAGCTGGTTGGTGAGGTTTTAGTGATTGCCAGAGTGGAAGAGGCCAGAGGCTCGAATGGACTAATTTTCATCAACAATATAATTTTGTTCCAGGACTAGCATGTTCCAGAGTTTGTCAATGAGACACAGGCTTCTTGAGTACCTCATTTTTTTCCTGTAAATATTTATATCTCATTTTATTATGCTACTAGAGGCCTGGTGCATGAGTTCATGCACAGTGGGGTCCCTTAGTCTGACCTGCAGGATCGGGCCAAAAGTGGCTCTCTGACATCTCCCAAGGGGTCCCAGATTGTAAGAGGGGGCAGGCCAGGTCAAGGGACCCCACCCATGCACAATCAGGCCAGGGAGGGACGCAGGAAGTTGGCCAGCTGGGGAGGTACTGGGGGAGGGCTCCAGGGCATGTCTGGCCTATCTCGCTCAGTCTCAATTGGCTGGACCCCAGCAGCAAGTTAACCTATAAGTTGGAATGTGTGTCCCCTGGTGGGCAGTGCATGTCATAGAGATTGGTCAACCGATCAACTATCTGCCCCCTGGTGGTCAATGCATATCATAGCGAGCGGTTGAGTGTCCTTATCATATCATTAGCGCTTTGGTTGGTTGAATGGCCGACCTATCGACTGAACACTTAGCATATTAGGCTTTTATTATATAGGACTAGTGGCCCAGAGCGCGAAATTTGTGCACGAAGCGGGGTTCCCTCAGCCCAGCCTGCACCTTCTCCAATCAGGGACCCCTTCGGGGATGTCTGACTGTTGGCAGTCAGAGATGTCTGACAGTTGGCAGTCAGACATCCCTCTCACAATCTAGGAACACTGGCTCCTAACTGCTCACTGGCCTGCCTGACTGTTTGCCCCTAACCCCTCTGCCTGCCTGTGTGATCGCCCCAACCACTTCTGCCTGCCTGATCACCCCTAACCACCTCCACCTGCCTGCCTGATGGCCCCTAAGTGCTCCCCTGCTGGCCTGATTGCTCCTAACTGCCTCTGCCTTGCCCCACACCTGGGACCCAGGCTTCCCTCCCTCTGGCCAGCTATAGGCACCCAGGACCTGGGCCAGCTTCACTCAGGCTGGCTGCAGCCACAGGCAGCCTCAGGCACCCAGGACCACAGGGCATGTGGCCTAACCCCAGGGCCGGAAAGGACCCCCCCCCCTCACGCTCCTGCTCCGCCCCTTGCGCGCCCCCTCTCGCCGCTGCTGCTGCTGCTCCGCGGAGCCCCGGCCTGGGGAGTGGACACTGTGCCGGCAGTCCTGGCTGGCCCGCGGTGCCCTTTCTGTCCCCCCCGTGGGGCCCCACAGAGCGGCCTGCTCTATTGTCTCACTCTTCAGAGCCTGCTGCTGCTGATAACTGTTCCTGCTTCTCCACTTGCTTCTTTTGTGTCTTATCTTCTCATGTGCTAGAATCTTGAACTCATTCTCTTCTGGGAAAACAGAATATATATGTTCGGGTGCTGGGTGCTCTGAAAGATCCCTGGTCTGGCATCAAGCAGTGACTATTGGGTGCCACCACACCATGGCAACTGCCCTGCCACAGTCATGGCTCCTCTGGGAACCTAGCTCTTGGGTGGGGATCCATCCCAGAAATGCTCCGGAAGCCACCTCTGGAGAGCGGATAGTGGAGGGGCAGGTTTGGTGTTTTATATTGACGTGTGATCATTTGGAATTCTGCTTGCACAAATTCATTTGAGATTTCCTAAAGATTAAACTTCCTGTGTGCTGTCTGCATTTCCCTGTCGTTTTCTTTTTTTCCTGTTTTTCATGGGTATAGCATGAGCATGTTTAGAATGATAATGCCAGAAACCTCACCATAATTAAATACATGTGCTGCTTCAGGTCTACAGTAGTCCCAGGTGTGTTTCTAATCTCTGCCTTATAGTATAGAGAGATTTAAAAAAAAGATAAAAACAAAAGATATAAATGATAAAAAAAAAAAATCTGAGCCAAATATGTAATTATCCAGGCAAATGCTATGGTCGTGCTACTGGATGGAAAGTCAAATGTTTCATAGGAGCAGTTTCAGGTTTCCCCGGTCGGCTCCGACAGCTCCATTTAGGATGCAGTAAAATGAAAGCCCAGTTGACTGTAGAACTGCATTTTTAGAATGAGTTCTTAAAGCCATACTAGAGGCCCAATGCACAAAATTCATGCAAGGGGCTTGGTTCTCGCAGCTCTGGATTCATCCACAAAGTCGAATGGATAATCCCTTGTGCAGATGGTCATTCTGCTATTCGTTCTACTTAGCATATTAGCTCTTTATTATATAGGATGCCTGCCATTTGCCATTAGATATTGTTTAAAATCCAAGCACTCATATACTCTTTTATTTTCAATCAGAAGACATGTTTCTAGGGTTCCTTTGAAATATTTTTAAAATATATTTTATTGATTTTTTACAGAGAGTAAGGGAGGGATAAAGAGTTAGAAACATCGATGAGAGAGAAACATCGATCAGCTACTTCCTGCATAACCCATACTGGGGATGTGCCCACAACCAAGGTACATATCCTTGGCTGGAATCGAACCTGGGGCCCTTCAGTCCACAGGCCGATGCTTTATCTACTGAGCCTAACCAATGGCTGCTTTAAAATATTTACTTTGCTATATTGAAGAATTAATCAGTCACTCAACCAAATGTAATCAGAAAATTAGCAGTTCTTTTACATATTGTGATAATAGCTAGCATTTTAACATAGTTGCAATGGGTTGGGCAGTATGATGAAAGCTTTATGTAGATTATTCTGTGTTCTTCTCCAATAGTATTGAGGTAGGTACTGTTGTTTCTAGAATACAGGTAGGGAATTAAAACTCTGGAAGGTGAAGTAACTTTATTATAGTCACACAGGCTACAGATGGCAGTGTCAGAGTCCCAAACCCTGTGGCATTCACAGACACACACGTTACTTTGGGTCTTAAACTATACACAATTTAAGAATCAGTTAAGGCTCTGGCTCATATGGCTCAGTTGATTGGTTGTTGTCCTGTGTACCCAAAGGTTGCTGGTTGATTCCCAGTCAGGGCATATGCCCGGCCTGTGGGATCCATCAGCCGATTGATGTTCCACACTCATATCAGTGTTTTCTTCTTTCTCCCTCTCTAAAAATCAATTAAAAAATCATAATAAAAGCAGAATCAGTTAAGGAGTTTGATTAATTGGAAGATTCCTGGGCACTACTCTAAGATTCAATTAGCAAATGTAGGTGTGGCCTAAGAATCTGCATCTTACCCCCTCCCCCCATGCTAGTTAGAGTTGATCTAGAGACTTCTCTAAGAAATATAGCTCTGCTGTCCTCAGAGTCTTTTTCATCTTCACTAGCACAAAGCTTTAGGGGGACACAGAGACCTGCATGATCTAATCTGTGTATGTGATGATGACTGTAAATCCATGCCTGGGTCAGAGAGGACTCAATAAATATCACAAGGTGAGTTGGAAGACAGAACCAGGCCCTAAACCCACCCTTTATTTGTAAAATCATGTGACATAGAAGGACAATTTATAATTTTAATTCATTGTAAAAGGAAGCAGCCTTTGAGCTTAATAAGACATGTTATCTATATGTTCTTTTCAGGAATGTTTATTACTTGTCATAATGAATCTTATCCATAACCTTCTTTTACTGAATGACATTCCACAAAAATGTAGAATTTTCAGGGAAAATGTATTTTGAGTAATAATGGAATAGAGAAAGAATAATTTTTTTTTGTTTCTTAAAATGATCAGATAAAACCCTCAAACTAATGATTCATAAATATTCTTCATCTTTGATTAGTCCATTTCATTCTTCAAGCCAGCATTTTGAATAATTGCCATTTTATAAAAAGGGGATTAAATTCTCTGGGGATGGTTCACAGAGTTTGACTTAGGTTTATAAATAGCCAAAGCTGAATTACTTACTGTCCATTAAATGTTTTGATAAAAAACTTTGCTCTTAGGCCTCATTTGAATGCATAATAATAATAATAATAATACAATATCTTTATTATGAGATATAAAACAAGAAATACAATGCAGTGCTAGCCTTTCAAAGCTATTGTAATTTTTTACTTGCAATTATTCTGACTGTAACTCTGAAAGTTTTGAATTATAGAAACCATGTGACTTTGCATTCAGATTCATTCTGATCTTATTTGCAAGAGGAAACAATGGTTGATTTAAAAACAAACAGGGAAATATTATATGTTTGTTTTAAACTCTACCATAATATATGTTGTTTATCCTATATAATAAAAGTATAGTATGCAAATTGTCCTCTCGACCTGGACTTTGTCCGGGAGTTCGACCAACTGGGGGAAGGAAGGGAGTACCTAGCTGGCAGCCACTAGGGACCCTACCAGTGCATGAATTTCATGCACTGGGCCTCTAGTACTTTATAATACTGTGTCAATGTTAAAGTACTTATACTTTTTATTCTTCTTTCATTTGATAAAAGGACAAAAGAAAGGATACAGGAGTAGTAGCATCCTGACCTTGTTGGCTGGGCAGGACTTTCCTCAGAGGTAATTGTCTTTCCAGTCATTTTCTCCAGATGGGAGTCTACAGGCTCGCCTGCAAATTCCTTAGCCCAGTGGAGTCACTGGAACATCTCCACTAAATTCTTACTCTGCTTTTGTTACTATAAAATAATAGAATAGATTTTTAGAAAAAAAAAAAGGGAGTCTAGCTCTAGAGTCCTTTTATTTGTAAACACCTATTATATTCTTTCTGTTAGAAACATTGATTTATTTTTGTTTGCCAGAGACCTAAATCTTCCTGTTTCCTTATCGACTATTTGGGTGCCGTCAGGGCCTCCTTATCTTTCTTTCCCTCACTGTGAGAACACAGGCTCTGGGATTGCTCCCAGCCAGTACTTCCCTGAGAAGGGTTTATTTTATGAGTCATTTGGATCTAATGCTTAAAGAGAAAAAAAAACATGTAGTTCTTTTTTTGAACAGAACTCTTGTTGATATATAATATTTGGAGAGAAAAGTATATACATTATATGGGTATAATTTGATGAATTTTCTTAGAGTACGTGATAGCCCTGTAATCAGGACCCATAATAAGAAAGAGACTATTATCCAAATGTCCCCTTACCTCCCTTCAAGTCAGTGCCAAACCTTCTAGAGACACTTACTGTCCTTCTCTCTAACCTTGTGCATTAGTTTAGCCTGTTTTAGAGCTTTTGTAAATGTTATTACACAGTAATGTCCCATTGAGTCTTGCTGTGTTTACCAAATGTAAATGCTCTCTATGCCTGTACGAATCTTGTTTATATTCTCTATTCCTTCTCATTTCTGTATAGCATCCCATTGCATTAGTTTCCTAATACTGTTGTAAATCATCACAAAGTTAATGGTTTCAACCAGCATAGCTTAATCCTTTTGCAGGTCAGAATTCTGAAATCAGTTTCCCTGGGCTAGGGTGGAGGGATTGGCAGGCTCCTCCCTTTTGTAGGTTCTGAGGAAAGAATTTGTTCCTTTGTCTTTTCCAGCTTCTAGAGCAGCGATGGGCAACCTTTTGAGCTTGGTGTGTCAAAATTCGCCAAAAAACCGAGCATAACTCAGGTGGTGTGTCACTTCAAGAAAAAAAACACATCATACTTCTCTGTATGCGACAGCATGTGGCCGCGTGTCATCGAAAATGGCTACGTGTGTCAGTGCTGACATGCGTGTCATAGGTTCGCCATCATGGTTCTAGAGGCTGCTTACTCTCCCTGACTTGGCATTGCTTCTTCCATCTTTAAAGCATAGCACCCCAGCATCTGTGTCCTCTTCGCATGCCCTCTTCTCTTCTTCAGATTTCTTCTGCTCTCTTTTGAGAACACTTTGACTATATTTAGGCCAATCTAGATAATCTCTATATGTCAAGATTCTTAACTTTAGTTATCATACCCCCATAATTTTTTTTCCATGTAAGGTAGTATTTACAGGTTCCGGGGATTAGGATGGAATTTTGGGAGGGGGGCATTCTTCTGAATACCACACCCGTTATGTGAAGGTACTGTCATTTGTTTATCCATTCTACAAGTACTGGACATTTGTATTGTTTTCAATTTGGAGCTATTATGAATTATGCTGTCATGAGCATTATTTTACATAATTCATAACCGTGTGTGTGTGTGTGTGCGCGTGTGTGCGCGTGCGTGCATGTGTACTCACATTCATTTCATGGTGCATATATCTAGGAGTTGGTCATGTAGTAATGTGTAAGTTTCACTATAGGTGTTAGTGCCAAAGTGTTGTACCAACTTATACCCTTCTTAGCAGCAAAAGAGATGCTGAATATCCCATAAAGAATTCAGCATAGTTTGGACTGGAACTTGTTCCAGAATTTTTCCCATTGATATAGCCCCATATTAGACCATTTGTTTATAATTTAGGATTTTCTAAAGTTTGTTTTGTGAACAGGGACCTGAGAGGTACTGTCAGAGAAAATTTATCTAATGACTTGGGGAAATAGTGAATCCTGCTGGGATGTTCTCTTTGCAGATGAACATGTTAAAGGTTTTAAGCTTGTTTTGTTTTTTGTTTGACTTACATTTTCCAAGTGGATTTAACTTTGACCCAGTTTCCCTTGATTGAGGTCTAAAAAAAAGAGTTCCATTAAATACTCTTTGAAAATCCTGAAATAACCTATAATTCAGGGTGATTTCTTGTTATTTTTGAAAAAGAAGTTTTAGGTTCATAGAAAAATTAGTAAGTTACAAAGATTTCTTAAATACTTCCTGCCCCCACACACAACCTCCCCATCATCAACATCTCCCGTGTAAGTTGTATATTTGTTATAATTGATGGACCTACAGTGACACATCATAGTCACCCACACTCCATTTTGTACCAGGGTTCATTCTAGAATTTGGACTAGGTGTTGTACGTTCTCTGGGTTTGGACAAATGTAGAATGACCTGCATTCACCATTACAGTATCATGCAGAGTCATTTTACTGCCCTGAAAATTCTCTGTGTTCCACCTATTCATCTCTTTCTTCCATCCCTGGCAACCACTGATCTTTTTACTATCTTCCTACTTTTGTCTTTTCCAGAATATCATAGACTTAGGATCATAAAGTATACAGTCTTTTCAGATTGACTTCTCTTACTTGGTAATATATATTTAAGGTTCCTCTATGTCTTTTTCATGGCTCGATAGCCCATTTCTGTTTAGTGCTGAATAATGTTGCACCGTCTGAATGTGCAGAGTTAATTTCTCTATTCACCTGGATATTGCAGGACATCTCGGTTGCTCCCAGTTTTGGCAATTATGAATAAAGCTATAATAAGTATCCACATCCAGGTCGTTGTGCGGACATACATTTTCAACTCCTTTGTATAAATCTACAGGAGCATGATTGCTGGATCATATGGTAAAAGTATGTTTAGTTTTGTAAGAAATTACCAGACTTTCTACCAAAGTGGCCATTCCATTTTGCACTCCTGCCAGCAGTGAGTGAGAGTCCCTGTTGTCCCACATGCTTGCCAGAATTTGCTTTGGTAGCATTTTGGATTGTAGCCACTCTAATAGGTATGTATGGCATCTCATTGTTGATTTTTAATTTGCATGTCCCAGGTGACATATGACATGCAGTATTTTTTTTTCTGTTTGCAATCTGTATGTCTTTGATCCATTTTTTTTTATTGGGTTGTTTTGTTTTATTGAGTTTTAAGAGTTCTTTGTAATATTTTGGATAACAATTCTTGGTCAGATGTGTCTCTTGCAAATATTTTCTCCCAGTCCGTGGCCTGTCTTCTCATTCTCTTGACAGCATATTTCTCAGAGTAGAAGTTTTTATTTATTTTTTATTTTTATTTTATTTTTTTTAAATTATTTTTTATTGATTTTTTGCAGTATAATAGTAGTACATGTTTTCCTTTCCCCCTCCCCCTTATCCTCGCCCCAGCCTCCCCCACCCCCCAGCACATATCCCCAGCTTCCCCCCTCCCCGCCCCAGTGTCTTTCATTCATTGGTTATGTTCATATGCATGCATACAAGTCCTTCCGTTGATCTCCCCCCGCATCTGCCTCCCATCCACCCAAGCCTCCCCCTGTAGCTTGACAGCCTGTTCAAGGCCATCCTGCCTCTATATCAATCACTCTCCCCTGTTTCTTTTCTTCAAAAATATCTTGCCTCTGCATACTAGAAATAAATGTATAAGAACAAAAAGTGTTTCATTCTCGGTTTCAATGTCCAACTTTTCTGAGTCCCAGTTTCAGTGTCAAATAATTCATTATGTGTATAAGTCAGCAATGGTATCCAGATGGTGGACATATCGTGTCAATGCATGATCCATCCTCTCTGGTTTGGTCCTGGGCTGCCTGCAGACATGCACAGCTGCTGACTGCTAGTATGGCAAGGTGTCGTCAGTGTCCCCCATCTCTGGACCATCCTCATGGCTGGAACAGATCCATCAGTTCCTCACCGTTGCAGGAACCCACATGGTCTTGGAGTTGTTCTCTGAAAACACACAAACACATTCTCGACCAAAAGTTAACAAAGGGATCCTCTATGCAAAATAGACTTGGGATTCTTTTTAATTTTTGCCTAAATGATTTTCCTTTGGCTTATTTTGACACCATGTGTATTTTTTCATGGGTGTCCTGCTATTGTTTTTACAAATGGAATTTACTTTACTGGAGTAAGAATTTTCTAGATGTATTTTACTTACTCAATATTGTTTTTGTCCCTTTCATGATATTACCCCGCTGTCCCCTCCCCTTTTTTGATTAATGGGGACTTTTGGAAATTTTCTATTGAAGTCTTGATAATTTTAAATTTTAATTTTTGTACACAAAGTGACTGCTTTAGGTTCTTTGGATGTTAGGCAATTTTACAGAGAGATGAACTACTGATAGATTTTTCAGTTAATGTTTTAGGAAAAGCTTTTTGTCCAGTACACTATAATTTTCTTGAGTATTCTCGTATTTTACTTGGCCAATTTAAATTAATCTGAAAACTTGATTACTATTTTCCTGTCAATTTTAATACTCAAGCAGAAATCTTAGTTTACCCTGTGAATACTAGTGGAAAGGAATATTTGCAATTTTGAGTAGGTCCCGAGCATTCCTGGTAATAGACTGAATTTAGATATAGAGCAGCTATTGCTGGCCGAGTCTCTGTCTGCCACCTGGGTCCCCGTATGAGTTGTGTGTGGGAGGCGAAGCAGCCGTGGGGGTAGGAGACCTCCCTTAGGAGGGTTGAGAATTCAAACCCCTGCAAGGTTTGTGGATGAGGGTCTGTGCCCCACCTCTGTTGACCTTTTAGTTCTCTCCTGTTGGCCCCTCTGCGACTGTGCCTGTCTTAGGTTGTTCCTTCCCTGAGGAATCTTACCCGTCTCTGGCTAACCAGCCATCCTCCGGGGCCAAACAGGGTGATGTGAGGTTCAGTTCTGTCTCCTTTGTAGTCTATGCCCCCCTGTGGCCTCCACGTCCAGTACCTGCCTTGGGGTCCCATTGCCTGCTGGCGGGGTCCCGGTACTGATCACATATCTCGGGGGACCCAGGTTTCTTCTCCAGAGAGGGCCCAGCTCACACCATTGGTCGAGATACAGATCCATGGTGCCAGCTGCCCAAAGGCTTCAGCCACACCTCGAACTGAAAACTCTGGCATCAGCTGTGTGTATTTGGATAGTAACAAGAAGGTCCCTCTTGGCAGAAAGGGCAAGAAGGGCCAATATAGAATGCTCGGATGCCTTCCCAGTGCCTTAATTCCTTCTGAAAGGGATTAATTTCTTTCCTATTCTTTTTTAAGTTGCTGCCCAACATTCAAAGAATTAGTTTGTAAGTTTATTTGGGATAATTGTATAATATGCTGTTGTCAAATATCAAATATTATAATGACATTGTAGAATAATATCATGTAAGGGTATTATGGTGTCATGGGAGGTTAAGCAGGGCCTAGCCTAAGGACTGGTCTCCATAGGATATGACAAGCTCTAGGCCATGTCAATTCAATGTCAGACTAGCTGCCATTTTTTTATAATTTTATATAAACTTTGTCAGGGATGTAAAAACACAAATCACTTACCTCAGTTCAAGAGTTCAAGTATATTGACTTTTCCACTTACTCTCGCCACCTGCCACTTACCCTGAGGTTTGACATTCTGATGGACTTTTCTCAGTCTCTGGATCTAATCTTGTTCATCAGTCTATGTCATTGATTGTATTCCTCAAATGAGTGAGATCATGTGATATTTGTCTTTCTCTGCCTGGCTAATTTCACTTAGCATAATGCTCTCCAAATCCATCCATGTTGTTACAAATGGTAGGAGCTCCTTCTTTTTTTCCGCGGCGTAGTATTCCATTGTGTAAATGTACCATAGTTTTTTGATCCACTCATCTGCTGATGGGCACTTCGGCTGTTTCCAAATCTTAGCTATGGTAAATTGTGCTGCTATGAACATAGGGGTACATATATCCTTTCTAATTCGCCTTTCTAATTTCTTGGGGTATATTCCTAGAAGTGGGATCACTGGGTCGAATGGGAGCTCCATTTTTAGTTTTTTGAGGAATCTCCATACTGTTCTCCACAGTGGCTGTACTAGTCTACAATCCCACCAGCAGTGCACAAGAGTTCCTTTTTCTCCGCATCCTCGCCAGCACTTGTCGTTTGTTGATTTGTTGATGTAAGCCATTCTGATAGGTGTGAGATGGTACCGCATAGTCGTTTTGATTTGCATCTCTCGGATAATTAGTGACTTTGAGCAAGTTTTCATGTGTCTCTGGGCCTTCCTTTTGTCTTCTTTCGTGAAGATTCTATTTAGGTCTGTTGCCCATTTTTTTATTGGATCATTTGTCCTCCTTTTATTGAGTTGGGTGAGTTGCCTGTAGATGCTTGAGATTAAACCTTTATCACTAATAACATTTGCAAATATGTTCTCCCATACAGTGGGTTTTCTTGTTGTTTTGTTGATGGTTTCTTTAGCTGTGCAAAAGCTTTTGATTTTGATGTAGTCCCATTTGTTTATTTTCTCTTTAGCTTCCATTGCCCTCGGAGCAGTATCATCAAAGAAGTTCTTTTGGCATATGTCTGAGATTTTTCTTCCTGTAGATTCCTCTAATATTTTTATGGTTTCCTGTCTTACGTTTAAGTCCTGTATCCATTTTGAGTTTATTTTTGTGTATGGTGTAAGTTGGTGCTCTAGTTTCATTTTTTTGCATGTATCTGTCCAATTTTCCCAACACCATTTATTGAAGAGACTGTCTTGACTCCATTTTATGTTCCTGCCTCCTTTGTCAAATATTAATTGGGCATAGTGGATTGGGTTGATATCCGGATTCTCTATTCTATTCCATTGATCTATATGTCTGTTCTTGTGCCAGTACCAGGCTGTTTTAAGAACAGTAGCCTTGTAATACAGCTTGAAATCTGGTATGGAAATCCCACCGACTTTGTGCTTCTTTCTCAGGATTGCTGTGGCTATTCGGGGCCTTTTTTTGTTCCAGATGAATTTTTGGAGAGTACTTTCTAGGTCTGTGAAATATGCCATTGGTATTTTAATGGGGAGTGCATTAAATTTATAGATTGCTTTGGGTAGTATGGACATTTTAATTATGTTGATTCTCCCAATCCATGAACATGGAATGTTCTTCCACCTGTTTACATCTTCCTCTATCTCTTTTTTCAGTGTCCTGTAGTTTTCCACAAATAGATCTTTTACCTCCTTAGTTAAGTTTATTCCTAGGTATCTTAATTTTTTTGGTGTGATGGTAAATGGGATTGCTTTTTTAGTCTCTCTTTCTGTAAGTTCACTATTAGTGTATAGAAATGCCATAGATTTCTTGGCATTAATTTTGTAGCCTGCTACATTGCTGAACTCATTTATTAAATCTACTAACTTTTTTATGGAGTCTTTCGGGTTTTTTATGTACAATATCATGTCATCTGCAAATAAGGATAGCTTAACTTCTTCTTTTCCAATTTGGATGCCTTTTATTTCTTCTTCTTGTCTAATTGCAATGGCTAATACTTCCAGTACTATGTTGAACAGGAGTGGTGAAAGTGGGCAACCCTGTCTTGTTCCTGTTCTTAGGGGAAATGGTTGTAGTTTTTGCCCATTGAGTATGATGTATGCTGTGGGTTTATCGTATATGGCTTTTATTATGTTGAGGTATGATCCTTCTATTCCTACCTTATTGAGAGTTTTTATTAAGAAAGGATGTTGGATTTTGTCAAATGCTTTTTCTGCATCAATTGATATGACTATGTGATTTTTATCTCTCAATTTGTTTATGTGATGTATCACATTTATTGATTTGCGGATATTGTACCATCCTTGCATTCCTGGGATAAATCCTACTTGGTCGTGGTGTATGATCTTTCTGATGTACTGCTGGATCCGATTTGCTAGAATTTTATTGAGGATTTTGGCATCTATATTCATGAGGGATATTGGCCTGTAATTCTCTTTCATTGTGTCGTCTTTATCTGGTTTTGGTATTAGGGTGATGCTAGCTTCATAGAAGGAGTTTGGAAGTTTTCCATCCTCTTGAATTTTCTGGAATAGTCTGAGGAGTATAGGTTTTAGTTCTTCCTTGAATGTTCGGTAAAACTCCCCTGTGAAGCCGTCTGGCCCTGGGCTTTTGTTTGCTGGAAGCTTTATGATGACTGCTTCAATTTCTTCCACAGTTATTGGTCTATTGAGTTGTTTAGATTCTTCTTGATTGAGTTTTGGGAGGTTATATTTTTCTAGAAACATATCCATTTCCTCCAGGTTGTCCAGTTTGTTGGAGTAGAGTTGTTCATAGTATTTTTTAACAATCCTTTGTATTTCGATGGGGTCTGTTGTTATTTCACCTCTTTCATTTCTGATTTTATTTATTAGGGTCCTCTCTCTTTGCTTCTTGGTGAGTCTGGCTAGAGGTTCATCAATCTTGTTTATCCTTTCAAAGAACCAGCTCTTGGTTTCGTTGATTTTCTGTATTGTTTCTTTGGTCTCTATGTCATTTATTTCTGCTCTGATCTTTACTATTTCCTTCCTTCTGCTTACACTGGGCTTTTCTTGTTGCTTTCTTTCTAACTCTTTGAGTTGTTGGGTTAGATAATTTATTGCCGCTGTTCCTAGTTTTTTGCAGTAGGATTGTAGAGCTATGAACTTCCCTCTCAGAACTGCTTTCACTGTGTCCCATAGATTTTGGATTGTTGTGCTATCATTGTCATTTGTTTCCATGATGTTTTCTATCTCTTCCTTAATCTCTCTAGTAACCCAGTCATAGTTTAATAGCATGCTGTTTAGTCTCCATGTGTTCGATTTCTTTGGATTGTTTCTATTGTAGTTGATTTCCAGCTTTATGCCACTGTGATCTGAGAATATACTTGATATGATTTCTATCTTCTTGAATTTGGAGAGACTTTGCCTATGACCTAATACATGGTCTATCTTTGAGAATGACCCATGGGCACTTGAAAAGAATGTATATTCTGTGGCTTTGGGGTGAAATGATCTGAAGATGTCAATTAATTCCATCTGGTCCAGTGAGTCATTGAGAATTGATGTTTCTTTACTGATTTTTTGTTTAGAGGATCTGTCCAATGGTGATAATGGGGTATTAAAGTCTCCTACTATGATTGTATTGCTGTCTATCTCTCCCTTGATGTCCTCTAGGAGTTTTTGTATATATTTGGGTGCTCCTGTATTGGGTGCGTATATGTTTACAAGAGTTATTTCTTCTTGTTGAATTGCTCCCTTTAGTATTATGAAGTGGCCTTCTTTATCTCTTGTTATGTCCTTCACTTTGAGATCTAATTTGTCAGATATAAGTATGGCTACCCCAGCTTTTTTTTCATTTCCATTCGCCTGAATAACTTTTTTCCAACCTTTCATCCTCAGTCTGTGTGCATCTTTTTTTCGGAGGTGGGTTTCTTGTAGACAGCAGATACATGGGTTGTGTTTTCTTATCCAGTCTATTACCCTATGTCTTTTGATTGGAGCATTTAACCCGTTTACATTTAAAGTTATTATTGATAGGTGCTTATATGTTGCCATTTTTGTTCTTTGCCCCTGTGATCCTTCTTCGCTTCCTATTTCTTTTTACAGCAGATCCTTTAGCATTTCTTGCATTGCTGGTTTGGTGGTGACGAATTCCCTTAGTCCTTTTTTATCTGTGAAGCTCCTGATTTGACCTTCAATTTTGATTGAGAGCCTTGCTGGGTACAGTATTCTAGGATTCAGACCCTTCCTTTGCATGACTTTGTAGATTTCATTCCACTGCCTTCTGGCCTGATAGGTTTCTGTTGAGAGATCACTTGTTAGTCTGATGGGTGTTCCTTTGTAGGTGACTTTCTGTCTCTCTCTGGCAGCTTTTAAGATTCTTACTTTGTCATTGGTGTTTGCCAATTTAATTATAATGTGCCTTGGCGTAGGTCTTTTGGGGTTTATTTTGCTTGGGACTCTGTGAGCTTCTTGGATTTGTGTGGGTTTTTCCTTTCCTATACCAGGAAAGTTTTCTGTCATTATTTCTTCCAACAGGTTTTCTATTCCTTGCTCAGTTTCCTGTCCTTCTGGAAGCCCAATTATACGGATGTTGTTTTGTTTCATGTTGTCCCATAGTTCTCTTAGGCTCTCCTCCTGCTTTTTAATTTTTTTTTCTAGAAGGTGCTCTACTTGGTTATTTTTTCCTACCTGGTCTTCTAGCTCACTGATGCGATCCTCTGCTTCTTCTAGTCTACTCTTAATACTTTCTATTGAGTTCTTTACTTCAGCAATGTCACTTTTCATTTCTTCATGGCTCTTCATCATTTCTTCCTGGGTCTTCCTCATTTCCTCTTGGGTCTTACTCATATTATCAAATTTGTCTTCCATTCTTTTCAGCCACCTTATGACCATTTCTCTGAATTCTTTCTCTGACAGGTTGTTAACTTCCATTTCGTTTACCTCCTTTTCTGGCGAGCCTTGCTTTTCTTTCATATGTGGGCTATTTCTTTGTCTTCCCATGGTCTCTCTTCTCTGTGTATGTGGTTATGTAGTTCTCACTCTCCTGTGTTGATTTAAAGGCACAAAATACAACACAACCAGGTGCAACGCACCAGGCACTGAACCGGAATGTAGTCAAAGTAATTGTAATTCCAAATAAAGGTGACCGCCAGAGAAAGGCAAATTTGGTGATAGGTGGGAAAAAAGAAAGAGAACCTCCCCCAGACCCACACAGACACTCACACACCCACACTCACACAAAAAAGAAAGAGACCCCCCCAAACACATACACTCACAAAAAAGAAAGACAGGAATGCCAAAATGATAATGGGAAAAGGGGGAGAAGAAAAAAAGAAATAAAAGGAGTAAATTATAAATGTGGGGTGAAAACTCCTATAGGATAGCCCCTAATCCGAACCAAAACCTGCAACAAGTACTTGGAGATTGATACAAATTACATACAACTACTAATATCAAGAGAGGTGAGGGAACACAGAAGCAAAAATCTATCTCAAAAACAATGCAGATGAGGACAACAAAACAAGAAACAACACCAAAAATAAAAATAACCCCCCCTACAAGACAAACCAAAATAACAGAATAAGCAAATCAATCTCATAAACCTGCTTAAAAAATCAATATAATCAACAGTCAAGTAAACAACAACAACAGGACAGGGCTAAAAACACTTTAAGATAGTGAAGTCAGAGAAGCTAGAGGTATATATGCACTTGGATTAGGTGGTTAGAGATTAGATATATCAGTGGGGTGAAATTTTAACAGGGGGTAAGGGGAAAGAATTAGGTAAATCTAAAGCGGGAAAAGTGTAAGGGAAACAAGGCACTAAATAGGGAAAGGTTAGCCAGAGAGTGGTGGTATATAGGTGAAGTTGAGGTAGAGTAAAAGATACTAAAGTGTAGATGAAAATAGACTGTATTCCCAAGGTCGAAGAAAAGATATAATCAATTCCCTGTCACATAAGAGTCAATTTGTGATTTGGCCCCTGGGTGGCAGTGTTTCTAGATTGACTTCTGGGTCTATTGGTCCTCTCTATCCTGAACTAAACAATACTGCCTCTCTAATGGTGACTGCTGTTTTAGCAGCCAGAACCCTCCCAAAATCTTCCGGGCTTCCCCCCTCTGTCAGGTCCAAACTGATTGCGCTCCAGGGATCAACTCTGCCACCAGCTCCAAGGGCCCTCTCCCAAGTTCACCAGCTTCAACAGCCACAGATTCTATTTCAGGTGCAGCTCTCCAGGTTTTGAGTTCCGAGGTGCAGATCTCCCAGACTGCCAGCCCCCTCAGTTTCGCGCCCAAAGTACCCCCAGGGAAATCTGACCTTTCCTTGCTGGAGTTTAGAGCTCCCTGGGCTCTGCGCGCCACCTGGTCGCCGGTGCTCCGGGAGCCCCAGAGGTCCAGCCGGTACCGCGAACGGAAGCTGTATGTTTTCCGGCTCCTCTCATTCACGATGTCGTGGTCCGCCTCCGCGCGCCTCCTCGCGCAGTTGGCTCAGGGAGAGAACCCAGCAGTACTGGGGCCTCTCAGCTCAGAGTAGAAGTTTTTAATTTTAGTGAAGTGCAGCTTACCAATAGTTTCTTTCATGGATCATGTGTTTGGTGGTGTATTTTAAAAGTCATTGCCATATCAAAGGTCATCTAGGTTTTCGCCTGTGTTCTAGGAGTTTTATAGTTTTATTTTTCACTTTCAGGTCTATGATCCAATTTGAGTTTATTTTTGCAATGGGTGTAAGGTGTGTGTCTAGATTCATTTTCTTGTACAGGGATGATGTTCCAGCACCATTTGTTGAAAAGACTATCTTTGTCCCATTTTATTGTCTTAGCCCCTTTGTTAAAAATCAGTTGACTATATTTATGTGAGTCTATTTCTGGGCTCTATGTTCTGTTCCATGGATTTATCTGTCTGATTTTTCACCAATAGCATAGGATCTTGATTACTGTATTTTTTATAGTGAGTCTTAAAGTAAGGTAGTGTCATTCTTCCAGCTTTGCTCTTCTGTATAAATTGTGTTGGTATTCTGGGTCTTTTGCCTCTCTGTACACACTTTAGAATCAGTCTGTCAATATCTAACATATTTCTTGCTGAGATTTTAATTGGGATTGCATTGAATCTGTAGATCAAATTGGGAAGAACTGACATCTTGGAAATAATGATTCACAATGAAAAATTAATTCAGCTTTCTTTTAGAAGGTAAAAACACAAGTTATATCTTTGAATATTCTCTCCATAATGTAAAGATCTACCTATAGAAAATTAGAAACCATCAGAAAACAGGTTGAATTTGCTCTATTTAGTTTTCTTTTATTGAGGCCAATGCTTTTGGCACTGATTTGCACTACTGTAATACTAAATTTTGTACCAAGTATAAAAATGATTTCTATTCACTTGGAGCAGTTTTGGTGAGATTCATCCAAAAGTTTCTGCTCCTGGTGTCCTTTGTCTCCATACATGATCTCTAACTATTTACCTTCTCTAAACCATCCTGTGATGGAGGGGCCAACTTGCCTTTGTTCTTTCTCTTGGTCTGTTTTGTTTTGATATTTTTTTCTTGTTTGTGTTTGGATTGCCCTCCTTATAACACTTTTTATTTTTTTAATATGTTTTTTTAAAAAAATTGATTTTAGGTAGAGAGAAAGAGAGAGGGAGAGAGAAACATTGATTGGTTGGACCGCATGTGCCCTGACCAGGCATTGAACCAGCGACCTTTTGGTACATGGAATGATGCGCAACCAACTGAGCCACACTGGTCAAGGCAAAAAAAAATCTCACATTTTAGATGGTGCATTCTTGCTCTGATGCACTTTGAGTGAGAGGCCTGGTTCACTGGGTCACCTGCACACTCAAGTTTGGTTGCTTTATTTTGTGTTGGGGGTTCTCCCTGTGTCTCTGCTAGGCTTGCTTTTTCTTCTCCACTAAAGAGATGGCTTCTCTATTATGCATTCTCCCTCCCCTTCTGCCTATGTTTGAATGTTTCCTCTACTTCAGGACATGCCTCTGGCACTTGGCCCTTGAAGTCAGCAAACTTGGGTCGAGTATTACTTCTGAGGTACTTGGACACTTTCCAAGAGGTTCTAAGCCCATGCAGAATTATAAGGAAACACTTTCAGATCTTCACCTTCTCTTTGCATTCTTTTCTAAAATGTATCTGCCCAGGAACAAACCTGTTCTAATGGTGGCCTGACTTTACCTCTCTCCAGTCTCATCAAGGTGTATTGTCACCGGAAATAACCTCTCCTATCCAAGGGTGTTAGACAAAAGGACCATCAGAATATTGGCTTGATGTTGAGAAAGAGAATGAATCTAACTACTTGGAAATTAATCCTTTTGCAAATCAAGTGGCTTCTAATTTTTTTAAAACTGAAGATGACCATAAATAATTTTTTCAGGAACAGGGATTACTATATAAAATTATGTTTAATTATCTGTGATTTGCGGGGGGGTGGGGGGCTAAATCTCAGAAGCTCAAAGAATTAAGTGCCACTGGTATAAAACTTCCATTCCCATCAAGTTACTTACATGAATAACTTTTTTTTAGTTTATATTTTTAATACAAAAATTGGAATAGAATGGCTGTTGAAAAGTTCTTATTCTAGCTATAAAAAATATTCATAGATACATGAAATACTTGGGGAAAAAAAGCCAAAATACCTATCACCATAGATCTCATTGAGAAATGTGTTTCCAATAAAAAAATCTTTAATTTTTAAATATAAAAGACATTTGTTAAAGTACATTCTATCAATAGTTGTGATAATTGGATAAAATTAAATTAGAATCACTTAGTCACAGTGAATAAAAATATTTACTTTTTATAACTATTTTTGTTCTGAAGTATGATAGTGTAATTAATACCCAGAAATCTATATCTTTTTAAATACACCAATAATAAACTCATAGAAAGCAAAACAAAACAAAACAACAATCCCATTTACCATTGCACAAAAAGTTAAGATACCTAGGAATAAACTTAACTAAGGATGTTGTACTGTACTCAGAAAACTATAGGACATTGAAAAAAGAGATAGAGGAAGACATAAACAAGTGGAAGAATATACTGTTTTCATGGATTGGTAGAATCAATATCATTAAAATGTCCATGCTACCCAAAGCAATCTATAGATTCAATGCACTCCCCATTAAGATACCAACACAATATTTCACAGACCTACAACAAACTCTCCAAAAATTCATTTGGAATAAAAAAAGATTCCAAATAGCTACAGCAATCTTAAGAAAGAAGAACAAAGTTGGAGGGATCACAGTGCCAGATATCAAGCTATATTACAAAGCCACTGTTCTCAAAATTGCCTGGTGATTGCACAAGAACAGACATATAGACCAATGGAACAGAACAGGGAACCCAGAAATTGACCCAAGCTATTATGCGCAATTAATATTTGACAAAGGAGGCAAGAGCATACAATGGAGAAAAGATAGTCTCTTCAATAAATGATGCTGAGAAAATTGGACAGATGCATGCAAATAAATGAAACTAGATCACCAACTTACACCATACACAAAAATAAACTCAAAATCGACAAAGGACTTAAACATAAGATGGGAAGTCATAAAAATATTAGAAGAATCCATAGGCAGCAAAATATCAGACACATGTCATAGAAGTATCTTTCTAGAGCAATGGAAACAGTGGAGAAAATAAACAAATGGAACTACATCAAAATTAAAAGCTTTTGCACAGCAAAAGAAACGATCAATAAAACAAGAAAGTCCACTGCATGGGAGAATATATTTGCCAATGTTATCACTGATAAAGGTTTAATCTTTAGCATTTACAGGGAACTAATACAACCTAACAAAAGGTAAACAATAAAAAATTGGGCAACAGACCTACATGGATACTTTTCGAAAGAAGACATAAAGGAGGCCAAGAGACATATGACTACATGCTCTAAGTCACTAATCATCCGATAGATGTAAATTGAAACAACAATGATGTACCTTCTCACACCTGTCAGAATGGCTATCATCAACAAATCAACAAACAAGTGTTGGCAAGGATGGGGAGAAAAAGGAAGCCTCTTGCACTGCTGGTGGGAATGCAGACTGATGGAAAACTATGGAATTTCCTAAAAAAATTAAAAAATGGAACTTCCATTTGACCCAATAAACCTACTTCTAGAAATATATTCCAAGAAATCAGAAACACCAATCAGAAAGGATATATGCACCCCTATGTTCATAGCAGCACAATTTACAATAGCTAAGGTTTGGAAACAGCCTAAGTGCCCCTCAGCAGAAGCGTGGATTAAAAAACTGTGGTACATCTACACAATGGAATACTATGCTGCTGTAAAAAAGAAGGAACTCTTACCATTTGCAACAGCATGGTTGGAACTGGAGAGCTTTAGAAAAATAAGAAAAATAAGCCAATCAGAGAAAGATAAATATCACATGATCTCACTCATTTGTGGAATATAATAAACAAAAATAGAGCCAGAGAAAATAAATATTTTAGAAAATAATAGACTGATGAACAAAAATAGAGCCAGAGAAAATAAATATTTTAGAAAATAATAGAAGTAATTCTGTTATTTGCAGATTTTTAATATTTCCTACAGCTTTTGTATTATACTATGTCAGAACAGTTTTGGTAATACGCTCAAAATCCTTTTTTTCTTGAAATATTAATGTTCATTATATGTAATATTATATTTAAGATTGTTTTTCTTGAATAACTAGTGTTTATTACATGTAACATTATATTTCAAATTGTTTTTCTTGAAAATAAAAAATATATAATTATTAAAAAAGAATGGATATATTTGTACTCTTGAAATGAAAGCAGTTTCATTTTAAAATGTCAATATTTATGAAGTGCTAGAAATTAGATCCATGTCACTATTTAAACCTAGGGTGAACAAGTTTATATATCTATTTTAAGTTATGTTAGGGCATATATGGTTTTTTAAATTTCCTTGGATGCATTTGGAAACAAAAATGTGTGTAGACCACTTTTGCAAGGAATTTAGCCTGGGCAGGTCGGACTCATGACACCTCTCATTCTGTTTTTTGGGCCCATCACCTTGACCACATTAATTAGTATAGTGGAGCCCCATTACCAGAACTGATGTCTCGTTTATCAGTTATATCTTTCCCTTCTGTTTTCACTCAGTTGCCAATAAGCCATCATTTATTCAATGATCACCTGTCTCTTGTGTGCTCAGCCTGAGTTTCAGAGATGGAGAGGAAAGCGTTCTTAAAGAGCTTTGTCTGTCAGGGGAGACTGGCCGTCCGACTCGAGGCTGTGACCACTCAACTAGAGGGAAGCAGAGGTTCCAACCGTGAAAGGATGCTATTGGGGGGCTTCCTAGGGGAGTTTGGACTTCACCTTCAGCCAAGTCCTCAAGGATGAGGGCCCAGGACTGGACCAGGACATTAGCCAGGCTGAGGATGATGGAGAGGAAGGCTTCACTTCTGGTGGAAATGCTGCTGGTATAAAGATGGCCAACATTCCTGCCCCATCCTCCACCTCCCCTCCCCCCAAAGAAATGCCTTTTTTTGTGGTCTTATAAAGTTTCCTCTTTAAAAATGTTTGTTATCTAGGCAAAGGACAAAGTATTTTTAACATTATAAAGTCATAGCTTAGGCTCCTATCCATAAAAAAAGACTCCTTTGGCACTTTACAGTTTTGACTATTTTCTAGCAAATTGTGGGTGAGGAGCATATCCAATGTATTAGTTTTGACATATGGTTACACCCAGTCAGCCTCAGCCGAGCTGTCTCTGGGGACTGCAGAGGCAGAGTTAAATTTCCCAAGTTGGAAAAGAAGCTTTCAGAAATGAATTTCTCGCTTCATTCTGAGTGACTTTGCTGCTATTTCCCGGGGGAAGTTGCTAGGCATTTAATAGATCTCCATGTTAGGAAAATTCTTCCGAGCATTCAGTCTTAGGTGTTTTTGCTCCTCTGTTGGCCGCAGCTTTGTGTTATGGAGTCTATATCTACTTTCCTTTAAGTTCATTTTTGTAAAATGTTCCTAGAAGATGATCTCCACCCATTATCATTGGGGCAGCCCTCAGGTATTAGTTGTCTTATCATTCGCAGTGAGACACAGTCCCACCACCTGGTCCAAGGAAAGGAGGAGGCCATTTGACAATCTCTCGGCCTGCCTCCCTCCCTGAGCTCTTGCAGGGACATGAGAGATTTCCTTTCAGCTGTGACGGTGTTTTGGTTGCTCTTGGCCATTGTATAGCAACTCACATCCTGTGTGTTTTCAAAATGTCCTTCTTTCAAAGACTTTTCAGTATCTATCGGCTTTATATAGTGTTTTGTTAGCTTTTCTAGGAAAATAAAGCATAAGCAAAATGAAAGGCACTATATTGGAAAGCTTTTTAAAAAATATATTTTATTGATTTTTTACAGAGAGGAAGGGAGAGGGATAGGAAGTTAGAAACATCCATCAGTTGCCTCCTGCACACCCCCCACTGGGGATGTGCCTGCAACCAAGGTACATGCCCTTGACCAGAATCGAACCTGGGACCCTTCAGTCCGCAGGCCGACGCTCTATCCACTGAGTCAAAGTGGTTTTGGTGAAAGCTCTTTTTCTTTTTTTTAAACCTTAAAGCTAGCCTTTAAATACAAGTTGTTTAATTATAATGGCTTCTTGCTCATAAAATCAGTCACATGGCCTGTTTTACCTGCTGGTATTTTGTTAGTTTAGTAGGGGCTTTTCTCAGCTCAAACTCTTTTGGTATCTATTGAACCTGGCAGTCCTGTGAGGGCAGGAGTGGGGCGGAGGTGTGACTGGCTGAGGGTGTGGAGGTGGCGACCTCAGGGCCAATGGCTCTGCCCAGGTCACCTGGGACAAGCACAGCTGCTGCATCTCTCAGGAGGCCGTTTTCAGAGAAAGGAGCTGTGGGCTTGGTGGACAACCTTACATATGTCCATTTCAGGTGGTTGTGTATGTTTGAAAATAACACATTGGGTTGTTTCAAGAAATATTAATGTGTGGGTTTTTCACTAATCCCTAATCTCCCCAAATTTACCTACATTGTGTCCTGTATATATGGAACCCCCATGTGAGGTCATGCTCCCACTTGGTTACACTCTCTGCTGCTCCATTTCTCTCCTGCGGCTCTTGCTTGACTTCCAGTTGAGTTCTTCAGTGAAGCTTTGGATTTTGGGAGAATGCATTTACCTTATTTTTAGTAATACCTTTGTGTATATTCACGTGCTTAACTGTTTGGCTCTGAACTCCCTCATTTTTAGTGGTTTACACCAATTACAGTTATATCCTGGCATTTTTAAAATAAAAGAAACATCAAATTTCCTGAGTTCTCTGGAGAAGCAGAGAATATTTTAGACATAAAAGAGTTGAAGTGAGTTACAGAAGTGAGCTGCATGTTATTTTGGAAATTATTTTTCTTTAGGAAAGCTAAGAATCCAACCACCCTGGATGGCATAAAGTTGCCTTGCATTAGGGTTAATTATTACCAAGGGACACCACCTGGTTACTTCCTTGTGGTAGGTGGTTTAAAAAGCTTTCTCAAACCTCAAGAGTTGCAATCAAAGATGCAACTAAATTCTTTCTGGAGGATAATGAATTCAGCTCCTAATGAGCCTTCTTCCCCATAAGTAAAGCTGGAAAGGAAAAACAAGAGTTTTGAACTTTATTTTTTATTTTCACCTTAAGCTGAAGAATTTCCTATTTGGGAACGATCAGCTGAGCAAACATTAAGACCAAATGTTTAATGGGTTACACATTATCCTGAATTGTTTACAAAATGAGATGAAATATTCTTGCTTTTCTGTTTAGTGTTTTACAAATTGATTATTCTTAATTCATTGGAATTTAGGCAAACATCAAGATCTACTACATTGTCAGAACAAAATGCATTCAGAGCAGATTTTTTTTTTTCTTTGAGTGTGTATTACATTTCCGAATGGTTTGTGATCAACCTGCCTGAATTTATGTTCAAGTGTTTTGAAGCATTGGCTGTAGTCTTTGGACTATTACCTCCCCTGAGGACAGGAAAGAATTACTTTTATAGAATTATTAAGTGTCAGTGTTAGGAAAAGACATCCTCATTTTAATGTAATACTTCCAATAATATAGGAGTTAAAGTTTATTCAGCACTTACTATGTGTTTCTGAAGTTAATGGCAGGCCTTCAGTACTTCATTGTGAAATAAGATCTCAGGTGTTGGTTAATAATAAATATTTTTAATGTGAATTTATTAAATTTTTTAATCAGGAATAATTAAAAGGTTTTTCAAATGCAATTTTGGCATCTAACTATATTTTCCATTCTAGCTAAATGTGATTCGGTAATTTTAAAGAATATTTATAAATAAGATGAATTTATATTTCTTGTCATATTTTTTGAAGTTTTAATGTCGAAGTTATACTGAGTTTTATACAACGAAGTGGGAAACATCCTTTGATTTTTTAAAATACCATGTAGCATTGTAAGTTGTATGTAAAAATTATCTTAAAGGTTTGATAATTGCTTTCCTGTAAAATCATTTTCAACATCATCTCTGTATTATTGAAGTGTTCAGTTTATATCAGGAGTCAAGTTTGGTAATTTATGTTTTCTTAGGAGTAATCTCATTTAGTGTTCCAAATTTTCTGCATAAAATTGTATGTATTCTCTTATACTTGTATTAAATTTCCTTTGTCTCTTTGGCGATACATATCCCATTTTTTTATTTTCAGTGTTATGAATTGTATTTTCTCTTTCTTGATGAGCTTTGTAAGAGGTTTGTATATTTTATTGATCTTTTCAAAGAACCAGCTGTTCTACTGTTTATATTGTAATCCCTTGATGCTTTTATCTTTTAATAATCCTTCCTTTTGCTTCCCTTAGCTTTCTTTGATTGTTTTTTTAAGCTTACTGAGTTGAATGATTTAATATTTACTGATTAATAATGGAAATGCCTTTTTTTTAAGGTGACATTTTCTGACCTCTCTCCTCAAACTTTAAACATCTCTCCTCTGTTTTCACTCTTAGCTGATAAACAGGTTCCTACATTGGGAGAAAACTGAAACAGTCAGAAGGCAGCTTCTGGAGACTCCCAGACCTATGTCTGCACGCCAGATCTGTGCCCCTGTCTTCTCTCTTTCTGCTTATTGCATAGATAACAATTCATGCTATTCATACAGTAGTTACAGTTAACTATTCATGCTTCTGTCTAAAACCAGTTTCTCTGCAAGTGCCTCCATCCTGTCTCCTCTAGTGTGGTCAAAAGAAACTACCCTGGGGGCGGGGGGGGGGGGCGTAACATTTAGCATCTTGAGATGCTGTTTAAGGGTATAAAATTGTAACTATTAGCCAGGCTGGTTGAGTGTCAACCCAGGAAACAAGAGGTCAACAGTTTGATTCCCAGTCAAGGCACATGGCCTGGTTGCAGGCTTGATTCCCAGTAGGGTGGGTGCAGAAGGCAGCTGATTGATGAAGTTTCTCTCTCATCGATGTCTCCATCTCTCTATGCCTCTCCCTTCCTCTCTCTCTAAAAATCAATAAAATTATATATTTTAAAATTGCAACTAGTTGATAAGTAAATCCTGGAGATCTAATGTACAGCCTAGTGATTACAAGTAAATAATACTGCATTTTATAACCTCAAAGTTTCTAAGAGACTGGATCTTAATTGTCCTCACCACAAAAAAAGAAATGATAATTGTGTAACATTATCTAATGCTATGGTACTGATCTTATAAAATCAATGCAGTGTATACCTTAAATTTATGTAATATGTCAATCTCAAAGATAGAAACCACCCAGATGTTCTCTTACAAAGATATTCCTTCTCTTAGATTATGCTTGTCTTTACCCAGGCATGCTGTTAAGGCTCCATCTCTCATACACTTTGTCTTGCTCTCACTTTTCTATCAGGTACCCACAATTTTATTGCTCTACTGAGCAGACTATACCAAAGGGTTATTTCTACTCATGGTCACAAATTCATCTGTCTAGACCTGAACATACTTTACAAAGCTTTCCGTCCCTTACTCCATAGAAACTACTCTTGTTGAGGTTGTCAAGGACCCCCATTGGTCATTGAACTAAAGTGGTGACCACTTTTCAGACCTCATATAACACAGTCCTTCCTCTTTTGTCCTCTTATGGTCTTCACTTGGCCTCTAGGACACCTCAAACTTTTGATTGTCTTCCAACCATATTGCTCATTGTCACTCTCCTTTGTTGGTGCCTGCTTAGTTCTCTGGCCTCTTAATGTTGGAGTGCTGGAGCATCCCAGAATATAGTCTTAGCCCTCCTCTTTTGTCTTGTACAGTGGCTACCATCTAAGTACTCATGGTCCCTGAACTTATATCTCTAGTCCTAAACTCTCTCCCACATTCCAGAGGATCATGTCCAACTGCCTGCTTTTTATCTCTACTTGAATGTCTAATAGGCATCTGCAACTTAATGTGTCCCAGCTGAACTTTTTATCCATTTCCAAAGTTTTCTCTATCTTACTACATGGTTATTGCATCTTTTTAGATGTTTATGCTATGCTGAAACCATCCTTGATTGTTTATTTTCTCTTATACCATGTCCAGGCCATTCTCTTGGTTTTACCTTCATATATTAGTATAGCTAGAATCTGGTCACTTCTTACCTTTTCTACTGCCTCCACTGTGGTCTGTGTCACCACTGACTCTCACTGTACTGCTGTAATCTCTTAAAGGTCTCCCTGCCTGCATCACTGCCTCCTTTGGTCTGTGCTCAGCTCAACTGACCCTTCAACAATGTTGGCCAATCCACCTTTCTGCTCAAAGCTTTGCTGTTGGTCTACATCGCAGAGTGAAAGCCAAAGTCAGTCGACTCACCTCCTCTTTCTTCTCAGACTTCATCCACTCCTACTTTTCCCTCCCTCACTCCACTCCAACCATGGGGCTTCCTTGATGTTCTTTGGATGTGCAAGACCTACTGTTTCCTCAGGACCTCTGCTATGGTTGTCTCAAGCCTCTGTTAGAAATTATCCCATAGCTATTCAGGAAGTTAGTTTCTTCAACCCCATAACTTTTCCCCAAATATCATCTTCTCCTTGAGGCGTATGCTGACCACCCTGTTTAAAACTGCAGTCCCCTGCCCTCAACTACCAGCACCATTTATCTTGCTCTTTTTATTGTCTACCAAATTGTGTAACTTACTGTTTTTATTTATTGCCTTACTTCCTCATTAGAATGTAAATTCTACGAGGGCAGGGATCTTTGTCTCTGTTTTTCATTAATGTGTCCTAAGCACATAGGACAGCGCTCAGCACATGGAAGAAACTCAATGATTGTTTGTCAAACAAATGATGGAAAGGGCTGCGATTTTGCTGTGAGAAATATTGGCCACAGCTCATAAATTTTGATGTTCAACATACTCATTGTCTTGAGTTTCTAAATAGTTTTTTGGTATTTATAGTCTCCTCCTGAATGAAGAGAGATGGCCATTTAGGGAGGCAGTCACAGTTGTGGAAGAACAAGGTGTTCGGGGAGCAATGCCCTTCTTACTTCCCCAGAAGTGTCTGGGGTGGAGAATGGGACAATTGCTGTATATTTTAGTGGAAAAAGGATGTGCTTGAGTAAGGGACATGGTAGAAAAATGGCCCACCTTTTAAAATAAAATCCATTAATGAAGTGAGGGTGCGCTATAAAGCAGAAGCATGGGTGTATTTCTGTCTTACCATTACTGTGGGTACTTTCCAGATTCTGGCAGTGGTGTGTGTTTGCAGCAGGCATGGTTTTTGGAGGTGCTGGGAATAGTCATGCCTTTCTAAATCTTCAGTGACATTTTAGCGAGAAGTTGGCAGAGACAGCACCAGCAACCTAGACACACACTGTTTTTAATCAGAAATCTCATGTGAGTTCATGGATAAGCCTTTTTCCAGAATATCGGTCAACCATGTTTAGGTCCTCAAAGTGTCTTCTTCCTGTTGCTTAGTCAAATGGTTGTTCTGAAACACCATGAGGACTGTTTTAGAATTCTTGACTTTAGTTCTGCCATGAAGTCCTGAACAAGAGCCCAGAACCGCGTTTGTTTCATGACTGTAGAAAGGGCAGTGCTGCAGGCTGATTGGCTGACAGGAGGCTTGACTATGCTCTGCTGACATTGCCTTTTCAGAAGACTTCTTCCTAGAATCCTCCAGAAATGATGTAGAACCTTAGTGATATGAAAAATGGTAATTATTTTTCATTTTGGATATTGAAGAGAAGTGTAAAGAATATGATATAGTAAAGGAAAGTGGTTATTCCCTTAGGAAAACATTGAGCTTTCTTCGTGGCTCTGTGACTATAAAACAATGGAAATCTTCTGAGGTGATACTTGTGTGCTTTTCTCAAGACTGATCTCAAATTGATTGTTTCTTCTTCTTTCAAATCAGATCACATTATTTTTCTCACTTAACCAGGTCATTTAAGAGGAAAGACCAAATTACTCACTACCAAATCACTTATAATAAAACATTATTCTTAATGAAGCTGACTTCTCTTAGTTTGTCTCCTATTAAAAAAATGAAAATGGTTCAGGAAGAACATGTGGTGCTGGTGAAATTCACTCCAGGCAGAGTCTTCCCTAAGCAGTTGGTGGAACACCTCCGCCTTCTCCCTTTGCCAAAACATGGCCAAGATATTTCTGGGGATGGTGAGCTGGAGGAACACAAGAGAGATATTTTGAAAGATTAACTCAGGGATATAAAGTATGAAATTGTCCCTTTTAGAGGAATTATTCTCATTTCATTTCCAATCTGACATGGTGACTCCACATTGGCTCACTTTTCTTTCTTGTGGAGGAAAGAATTCTTACTCATTTTTTTCTTTCCTTTTACAACAGTTACATCAATATTTAATTCTCCATATTTTGGTTGAAAGTTGTTGATTCAAAAACATGCTTATAAGGCATGGAGCACAGAAATACAGGCAGGTTTTGGGTATTGAACTGTATTCCTGGTTGACCAAAAACTCAGATAAAGTCAACTATACAGGTGGACTTTTGACTGCTAGTGATGAGTTCTGGATTTGGGTGTGGGTCCTCCTAACTTAGTAACTGGCAACTATATTTGTGTATTATGAAATGCAAAAACCTTTCAATTAGTGTTATGGTCCTGTAGGCTACAACTTTTCATTTGCTTCTCTTTAAATGTTCAATTGTTTTTCTTTTGAGAACAATGAGAAGTGGTTGTTTTCTTAGTTTCACCTAAACCTTCCCTGTGCTTAATGAAATATGATGTCATTTTTAAGAAATACTGATATTTTTCTGGTCATGTGTTTTTACAGAGTTTTTTTTTCCCCTCTTTAAGTTTCTGCCAGTTTGTTTAATTTATATCTTCAGGATGAAGTGATATACTTTTCGTATTAGGACATTTGTATTAATCTTTTATTTGATCGGGAGAAATATTTTTTATATGGCTTCATATTTCTTTGCTAGGTTCTAGTATTGTTTACAAATTTGCATTTTAACAGAAATTGCTGTAGTACATGTATGCGATTTAGTTTTAAGCTTTAAGAACATATGCATATTTTATCATTCTCTTTACATTCTTAATCTGATTTTTAAAATGATTATAAATATTGGATGTGTTTATGACTTGTTATCAAGTAAAGGCCTCTTCCTTCAGAAAATAAGATGCCGGATGATTCATTTGCTTCAAATGCCTGCAGAGTTTTAATGGTTCTAATGTCAACAAATATGAATGCTGAAAATGTGGATATTCAAAGCTCTTTATATTGTCATAGAAAATTAGCTTTTTATATCTTCATAGAAAATTAATACTATTAACTTCCAAAAGACAACAGATCCCTAAAAAAATCTTAGATGGCCTGCCCATATCACAGATACAGTGATCTTCTAAAATTTCTGCTTTCCTTTTGCTTGGTTAATTGGTCTTTTGAGCCTTATGTCTTTGTGTCCTTGTGTCTACTAAAAGGAAGAGAGTATAAATAAAAAATTAGTGCCACTTCTATATCAGGCATGGGAATATAGAAGGAATAAAACAGATCAGAAATGGAATTGACATTCCTTGTTGGTGGAGACAAACATTAAACAAGATTTAAGTTAAAAATATGCATACATTTACTATCATTGTACATGTATACACATATACACTGAGTGGCTAGATTATTATGATCTCTGAACGCATAATATCTACTCAGTGTGTGTGTGTGTGTGTGTGTGTGTGTGTGTGTGTGTGTGTGTGTATGAGGCCCAGTGCATGATCCGGCCAGCCTGGCCAGGGGGAGGGGACATGGGTGGTTGGCCGGTCTGCCTGCTGGTCAAACTCCAGGTCAAGGGGACAATTTGCATATTAGCCTTTTATTATATAGGATATACACTGAGTGGCCAGGTTATTATGTGTTCAGAGATCATAATAATCTGGCCACTCAGTGTATATATAACATGTATACATATAATTAACATATATATAAATGTGTATATACATAAATATAAGCTAGGAAGTGGTAGGTGGTAAGGAGAAAAAAAGAGGCCAGTGGACAGAGCTGGGAAAGAGGTGAGGAAGCAATGGTAGGTTGAAAATTTAGTTAGTTAAGGTGGTCAGGTGACATTTGAATAAAGACCTGGAGGAAGAGATTAAAACTTTTCCCTAGTGGAAGAGATAGGCATTCAGGAAATCTAATTTTAATGAGGTAAGAGATCAGACAGGGTGTGCCAGGAGCCCAGAGTCACCTAACCACATGCAGGGTTCCGGGAGGACTCTGAGTGTGGTTCTAGAGGTAGCACATTGGCACAGGTCTGAGGGGAGAGACCGCAGGTTGCACAGGACATGGTAGCTGCTTGGAGTTCCTGCTGAGTAGTGATTGAGGCTGGAGTTGTAGATGAATTTGGAAGGTGCTTGGGTTGGTTTGTGGAGTGCCTTGCACACCATGCTGAGGGAGCTTTGATTTGATTCTATAGGCAATGAAGGCTTTTAAGCTGCAGATTGAAAGGATCAGGTTAAATATTGAAATCATTCTGGCAAAGAAGTGGAGGTTGATTTAAGGAGACATGACAATTCAATGGAGATCTGTTTGGAGGCTGTTCTAATGGTGCTGATGAGAGTTGTTGATCTAACCTAAGAAGTGGTGTGCAGGGGGTCAGGATTTGGGCATATAGAGATCAGGATATTTAGGAAGTAATCTCAACAGACCTTGATAATTTTACGTAAAGGTGAGAGGAGTCAAGTACCTTTTCTAATCAATAGTAAGAAATACATATCACAACTTAGTACACATACTACAAATATACATCTGATAATAGGATATGTTGCTGAAACAAAGTTTAATAAACCATTTTTTGCCTAACTGTATGTAGGTATGCTCTGATATTTTCTTTTCTACTTCAATTTCTTTAAAATGCTGGTCTTGACTTGCTAAATTGACTGTACTTTTGGGCCATGATCCATGATATGGAAAACACCTTCACAGATCTCTTCAGGTTATCTTCAGCAGACAGGATATTTCCCCTGCTCTCAGTTCTTTGTGGTCTCATATCTCCAGACGCCTTCCACTCAGAGCAGGAGGAGAGGGAGGAGGCAATAAAAAGTGTTGTTTCCAAGTTCAGGGCACTGTGGAAACATCCATTTGGGGAAATAGTGTGTGGAATCAACTGATCCCATCTTATTAGGACAGTTGCAGAGGTGCGCACAGTGTGTCCCTGCCAATTGCCTAGATACTAGTAAGTTCTCTTTGCTGAGAGGGTGGTTCATTGTGCTGGAAACATGGTTTGTGTGGATTTTGGGTGGGGAGGGGATGGGGGGAAAAAGGGATGGCCTCTTTATTTTTCTACTCTGTTTGCTGCTAAAATCTAGATACAGAATGGTAGAAGTTGGGGTCCTGCAATATGATGTTTGCCTGTGATACTCTGGTTGGGTTCATGAAAACATTATTGGCTTTCTCTGACCACATAACTCAGGTTTTTCAGCTATTCATGGGAGATATAATGCCACTCAACTGGTTTGATGAGGGTTAAATAAGAGAACATATAGAAACTATAGTGAAGTATAGGAAGCATTTTAAATAAATGGCTATTGTTTTCCTCATGTAACTGACGTGTTTTCTGGCACCAAAATACTTTCACTTTAATTAGCACTAGGACAGATGTGGAACCTTTCTGAGCTTCATAGATAAAATAAGCTAAAATTAAAGTTCTCCTGTTGGTGTGTGCTGGAATTTTTACCAGTGTTAATTTCCATGAAAAGTAAAGATGAATTTGAATTCAGGAAGAAAGATATTAAAATACATCCTAGTTGAGGTATTTCTAGTGGTGGCTTCTGAAGGACCTTGGTTCTTTGGAATAGCACATTCTGAATATGCTTAGTGTGAACAAAGCTTTTAACCAGTACTGGCTGTCTGCCCCCTAATTGACATACATTTATATGTCATCTTGAATATATTTGCTGCAGTCATTTGCATAGATTTCCAGTGAATTTTGGGTGATTAAGCTTAAATTTTTGAATGTGTGATTTCTTTGAATGATAGGAAAGTCATGGACATACAAGATGGGTTTTTATTGAATGGAAGACTTTAGCTCAAAGAAATTACTGGTAGAAGTCTATGGAAGTAGGTAACAGAGGACATCTTCATCAGAAGAATTTTACTGAGACCAATTTTTCACTTTCCCTTTAAGTAAAATGTAGAAAAATGGATGAAGGAACCTCATTTTATTTTTGAAGGGGTTAGCAAAATGTGCCATAATGTCTTTCTTTACACCAGTCGATGCTAAACATCCTAAAGAATAAAGTGGAGGGAATGGAGGTGTAGTCTGAGAGAGGAGGAAGGAGAGGGGATTGCCGAGTGTTCTGTGGTCCCTGGGTTTTCTTTACTGTCATTTGCTATTTGGTAGTTATTGTTCTGTCTGCTTTCTAAATACAATACCATATTTTCAGTAAAGTTAAATGAAGCAAAAACATATTTAGCTCTTCAATTTGCTTTTTGGAAAAGGGAAAGATGTGGAGCAGCACTTTAATTGACCCATTTGAAAAGGAAAGAAATATAAACGTGTGTTTTATTCCAGTGAATACAATGATTATGCAATTAGGGATATTTAGTTATGGATTTTGTGCTGCAATCTGAGTAAGAATAGTATGATTTTTATTGATGCTGGGATCTTACGGGGAGGGCTACCAATTAAATGGTGGAGTACCTTAGGAACCGTGAGTGTGTGTGTGTGTGTGTGTGTGTGTGTGTGTGTGTGTGTGAGAGAGAGAGAGAGAGAGAGAGAGAGAGAGAGAGAGAGAGAGAGAGAGACATTTAAATTACAAATATTTGAAGAAGATTTATTTCAGTGAAATTAAAGAAATGACGGTGTTGATTAGCTTAGTTTAGATTTCTATATATTTATACAATTTGGTACTTATCTTGCTTCTGTTATACTGCACACCCAAGCACTTGGCTTGACTGTAGTGTTCTTTTTTCATAATGAAATGTGTATTAACTATGCAGGCCCCTCATAGAGCAGTGTTTTAATCATTCTCTATTGATTTATACATCACTTCATGCTGGTAGGGAAGCGCTCTTATTCTAAGTCTGTTTTGCTTGGCTTCTCATTCTCTCTGCCTGGCTTGCATAATGCTTTGGGACTCTTAAATTTTTCCTCCTCTGGGAAACAGTCATGATTAGGAAGCCTCCAAAGGTCAGCCGTGTTGTTGCTTTCTCTCAGCTTTCTGTGGCACAGAGGGCAAATAATGAGCTTAGAGAAATATTGTCATTGTCCATAAGGGATAATGGGATCAGAACTTGTTTTAAATTAATAAATGCTGAGTTTCCAGCTTTGGCATGAGCCTGAATGATTTATTGCAAGCCCAGTGCCAAGAGAATGTTTTGCATTTACCAAAGGAGTTGGGGTAATGACAGAGGACTCTCAGTGCTGCCTGAATTTCCTGTTGGAAGAGCATTCTAGTCAGGGCCCAGCAGCCTGTGAACAGAGATTGGTCTTTGAACCTACAGTTGTTGCTACAAGCAGGCCAATACAACTGGGAATATTTTGTTTTTGGTCTTTTGTCTTAATATTAATTTGAGTGAGCGGGTTTGTGTATCTGGTTGATGTGGACAAAGGAAGTCTACATGGACTTCAATAAATAAATCGAATCCCTTGCCTTCCACCTGCAACTTTGAGAATCTCATTTGTATTGAAAGGCTAGAGCTAGATTTTGCATATGGAGAAAATTCTGCTCACTTTGTTATTATTCATAGTCAAATCCCCAAATCTCCTCCCTGAAGAGATGTATTCTTCCCAGCAAATTAAAACATCTTTGTTTTTAGAGGCCAAATGATGATGGTGTCAACTGTGGATGAAGACGAATAGGTAATTATTTTCTCAATTTATACATTCCTCCCCCCTTCTGTTCATAGTGGGGGAGTTTGCTCATTGAAAAGGAGTCCCAGTGTTTCATTCCTCTCCTCTCTGTAGGTTATAGCATTGTGTTAATCTCCTGGTTAGGTAATGGAGGGAAATGTTTGAAAATGTGATAGCTCATTATAAGGGCATTTGACATAAGCATATTTGCTGATGACGGATTGCCCGTCTGTTGTAATTTAAAGGGATTCTGAGCATTAGTTAAGGCAGTCATTTTCCTCACATTAATCAGTTAAGATCAGGATGGCCTAAATTACAAATATCATTCAAAGTCTCTAAGTAAAATACAGATTTTGGAAGCTGGTTATCATATGAATATACATTTACCTTATTCTTTCTTATCCACTGTGTTTTTCTTCTTTTCACTTAATTGAATTCTTATGGAAAAGGACATGGATTAACGATATGCCACTTTATTTTATGTATCCAAATATATTCTCAAAAAGGCAAAAACATTATTTTTGGACACGTTTTAGGAAATAAAAACAGGGGCTAGAACAGGATGTTGACTTAAGATTTCCAAGATATTGTCAATAGAAGCAGCTATCAAAATCCTAATCTAAATAGGTATTAGAACTTTAATCAAGTAAGTCTTCAGCAGTGAGAACTACTTACAGAAATGCCTTAAAATAGGCATTTTCACACCTGTGAAAATGATTGGAGTAGTTATGTTTTCATTTATGGAAAAACATCATGGATGTGCCCCAGGCAAGTAATTGTTGTTTAGAGGCATTTTGGAGCTCCCAAAGAGTTACACAATTGCATAATAACACTACAGTTTCCTCGTGACATGCTTTATGATAAAGCAGCATTGGGTGCAGCTTAGCAATATCCAAAGATCAGAACAGCTGTTATGTGCAGAGCCACTGGGGTGTATCTGTCAGATGTTTGCATATAGAACAAGGTGTTGCAGTTAACGTGTCATGATAGTTTAATTACATCACCTTTCTTGGGAGTTCTCTTGATTCCTGGTTCCAGAGCATCCAGTGAGATGGAAACCTATCAATTTTTCTCTCCGTAGCAGCATTTGCTTCCATTATTGTTTGGCTAGGTTATAGCTGCTCACTTATAAAACATACATAGAAAAAAAAGAAAATATATGCACAGCATTCAGCTCACCTTCTCTATGGCATTTGCTTTCAAACTGTCTTTTTTCTTCTAACTTTTCTTATTAAAAAGAGTCGGCTTAGCCCAGCTGGTGTGACTCAGTGGCTGAATGTAGATCTATGAACCAGGAGGTCATGATTTGATTCCTGGTCAGGACACATGCCTGGTTTGTGGGCTCAGTCCCCATTTGGGGGGGGGGGGTACAGGAGGCAGCTGATCAATGACTCTCTCATCATTGATGTTTCTATCTCTCTCACTCTCTCCCTTCCTCTGAAATCAATAAGAATATATATTCATATAACAGATTCAGCTTTTCCTATGGTTATAGTCTTCTAGCAATCCCGCTCCTATTTCATTGTCTTTACTCTCATTTTACTTATTTCTGTATTGCCAACTCCCAAATGAATTGCTTCTGCCAGATTTCTTTCCTGCTCCTCACAGCTGGATTTATCACCTGCTTTCTTGACTTAGCCATTAGGGTGTCCTAGAGACAACCTCAGTTCACCTTGTTGAAGAATGATATCTTTTTTCCCCTAGCCCACCACCTCTGTGCCCCCAATAAGAACCCCGATGGGGGAATGACCCCCTAGGGATCTGTGACTTTCTGTCCCCTGTTGCCTTCTGTCCCTTCAGGCATAAAGACGTGTCACTCTACTTTAAAAACATCTGCCTGTCTGCTTTTCCCCTTCCTCACACAGACTTTGCTTTTTCAACAGCCTTCCTCACTGTCCCCCCTCCTGCTTCCTCCACTCTCCAGTCCATGCCTACACAGCTGCTGTGTTTTCTTCTTAAGGTGTGTGCCTAATTTGTTCTATTTCCTGGTCCAATAGTGTTCAGTTCCCCATTGTTTTCAAGATGCAGCTTGCCCTTGTCAGCACTGTGTACAGGACCCTTCACAAGCCAGTCCTCCCTTCCTGTCCAGCGGTGGCTCCCTCCCTCTCCATCCCTCTCCCAGCCCTCACACTGTGGCCCCACTGTCTTCACCATGTCTCTCCACATCACTCACACCAGGTGTCCTTGCTTTGCATGCATTGTTGCCCTGAAGGAAAAGCTTCCTGACATTGCCTTGTCTTCCTTGAAGCTTCGCTGACCCAAGCAGAACTACTCACAGGGACATCTTCATTTTATAGCACTTTCTATATATCTCTCTCTTAGCATATCACTTTGTGCTGTAGTCATTTACCTCGGAAGCTGACTTTTGACTGATTTCTTAAAGCCAGAGGCTGTGCTTAATGAGAGCTTTGTACCTGGTACATGGAAGATAGGCAACATTTGAGTCATTGAATGAAAAACACCTGTAGATGGCTCAGCATCTGGATGTTTGGGGCATGGGAATGGAGGTTGTCCCGTTTCTGTTTGGTGTTGAGCCATGGTCTGTTCTGGCTCACTAGGAAAAGAAGTGGATCGGGTGGAACCAGTGTAGTTTGTAGAGTGGGTTGATCAGCTTCCTTCTGTGTCTTCCCCAACTACATCTATAGTACTTGTTATTCAGTTTGTAAAGGCTCTCTTCTTTTAAAAATGTGAAATTCATTCTCATGTTCCCATTGGGAAGGCCTGCTGTTCTCCACAGTCCTGCTCTCTCTCCCTCTTTATTACCATCTTATCCAGGTCATTTTATTATGTTTATGTTTTTTATGCTTCATAAGCAGCCATGGATAGCCTTCCAAGACAGTATTTTCTGTACCACAAGTCTTCAGGTTCACTCTCTACAGAGCTACTGACTTTTGTTTGCACCAAATACTAGTGATTTCCTCTTATCTGGCAAGCCTAAAAATCACATATAACATTTTTCAATAAATACTTCCCTGGAGCTGTGTTCTCTCTCTCCCCTCTTCTCTCTCTTTCTTTCTCTCATACAACCCGCCCCCCCCCCCCACACACGCACACCTACACAGATTTTTCTAATTCTGTGTTTTCTAGTTTTATTTTTAAAAATATAATTCCATATAATTCTTTCTTCAAGCAGACCATTTATTTCCCAATTTCTATAATCTGAAGTTCTTATCCCTATGGTAATATTTTTCATGATAGATCAAAAAGTATATGTTTATTTTTTGTTAGTTTAATTGGTTTAGTTTATTGGTTATGATTATATCTTTGTTAAAAATGAAATCATAATATCCAAAAATGCATATTGAAATAAAGCTAAATTATTCCTTTGTGAAATATTTGAGGTATATGACTACTGGAAAATTATCTAAAATACTAGAGGCCTGGTGCACGGATTTGTGCACAGGTGGGGTCCTTCAGCCTGGCCTGTACTCTCTCACAATCTGGGACCCCTTGGGGGGATGTAGCAGTGCCGAAGTGGCAGTGGCTGGGGAAGAGCCCCAGCTGGGGCTGGGCACAGCTCAGCTGCTGCTCGTCCCGGCCCCGCTGTTCCTGCTGCTGCTGCTGACACTGCTGCTGCCCAGTAGCGCTGCTGAGGAGGCGAGAGAGGCTCCCACTGCAGCTGCATTCACCATCCGTGAGCCTGGCTTCTGGCTGAGCGGCATTCCCACTATGGGAGCTCACTGACCACCAGGGGTCAGCTCCTGCATTGAGCATCTGCTCCCTGGTGATCAGTGCACGTAACAGTGACTGATCGACCAGTCATTCCGATCATTCTGGATGTTCAGTTTTAATGGTTGCTTAGGCTTTTATATATACAGATCTTAATGTCATTTGTAGTCACATAATTTTGAAAGTTACTGACATGTAGTAATAGAAAAAAATTGGTATCTTTAATACATATTTCATAGCTTACTTCCTTCTTGTCACAAAATAATTAACTGTGCATAACTCCACCATACAAGCATTTACCATCACCTTCCTTTTTACCAAATTTCTTGAAAAATTATTGCTCAATCTTTGTTTTTTTCTGTATATTCTTTTTGAAAAGTTGTTGCCCTACTTGATTATATTTAATCACATATATTTTGTCATTTTTCTGTAGTTCTTGTGTGAGTCTTAAAATCCTCCAATTTCTCAAGTTACAAACTTTTTTTGGTTTTTAGAGTACTCCGAGCAACAAATGCAACAATAGAACTTAAAGGACCAAAAGGAAAAATGAACTTAGATGATTTGTCCAGTTCTTTAACTTTCCAGGTGAAGAATGGGGAACTTTCCAGAAAGGTCATATTTTCAAGTAGACTTAATCTTTAGTCATGAGCCAAAAGGAATTAGGAAACATATAATGAAATGAGTCTCTGGGAAAGATATTATGAGAATGAAAATGGAAATTATATCCCATCACAATAATGGTAGGATTTTTCTGCAATACTTATGACTATGTGCAACATGACTTCAAGGTGTGGCTATGGAAAATATGAGGGTCATAAATATAAATAAATAGGTCTCTCTTCTAGAGATAATTTTTTTTCTGTCTTACTCCACTGAATTCTTCAAGGCTACAGCATGCCTTATTATTTTAGTACTCTCTTCCTCTGAAGGGCGTATACAGATATTAGGAATTCAGTATGTGTTACCTTTGGTATTATGGGCTGTGTTATGTGATGTGGGGCCATTTATCCATTGTGCTCAAAATTCTCAATTTAACTGTTTTGTGTTCTTTTATAAGTAGAAGAAATTAGCTGAAAAGAAACTATGTGCTTTCTGTTCAGGACTAATGAGATTCTCAGTGTTTCCTGGGTTCTCACTTCCTAGAGTAGAGCTGTCCAGGGGAACTCTCTAAGATGACAGAAATGTCCTCTATTCTGCACTGTTCAGTATGGCAGCTATAGCCACAGATGGCCTTTAAACTCTTAGAAAGAGGCTAGTACAAGTGAGGAACTGGGTTTTCCGTTCCATCAATTTAGATTGGAGTAGCCACATGTGGTTAGTTGCTATTCCATTGGACAGCACAGTGCTGGAAGCTTGAAAACATATCACTGTATGTTTCTTTCTTTCCTGTTTTGTAGCTCTGTCCTCACTTTCCTCACCACTATAGTATCAGTCGTTCTCTTTGTTCTCGTTATTCCTCACTTCTCCCGTCTGACATCACCTGTTGGCATTCATGCTCTACCCTAAGGCCCATTGTCTGCACTGGGTCTGAGAACACGTTTCCTGGAAGACACTGGAGAAATAAGATGAGAAAGAATTTTTTTAAATCTCTGGTGTCTAATGCACTTGTCATTTATGTTTGCTTTTTGACAGCATACAGTGTTATGTAGGGAAACTGAGCTTTTTAAAAAAAAATTAAAAATTCACACAAACTGTTCTCTACTAAGTACATAGCTTGAAATAATTTAAACCATTATAACTAATGAGGGATGCTCAGCTTGATGTTTTGGAGCTACAGAAAAATTTTTATATTCAGAAGTAATCATACAAAATAACTGCGTCTAGTATAAGGATGCCGTTAAAAACATGGATCTTTCAAATTTAGCTTTCTGCAAATTTCATTTCAGTTCAGTTACTATTACCTGTAAATACTGATGCCAGAAATCTTAGTAAATGTTACTTTTAAACGAATGTATTTTGTTTTCTGCAGTATCTGGTGTTTGATAAGAATAAAGGTATTTTTCCCCCTGCTTGTAAAAGAGGCCTGGTTAATATCTAATGTTATATTATGTAGTACATTTATTAAACAAAATTTTGCATGCTTTTCTCCTAGTAGATCCAAAAGTGCTTACCCTAAAATCTGTTGACCTTGAGGTTTTACAGATAGCCTGAGATTGTTAGCAAAATTTTGTATTTACTCATATTTGTGTTTATTTTGGGAGAAGAGCTATCATTTTTGTAGAAGCTGGGACTTCAAAGGTTGAGAGGCCTTTGTAGCAGTGAGCTATTGGTGGTTCTGAGGCTATGTGCACTCTCACTTTCAGAGAGACAGTAAGCACTCAGGAGAAATAGAATAGAATAGAATAGAATAGAATAGAATAGAATAGAATAGAATAGTATTAGAAACCACTTCTTTCATTGCGATACACTGCTTTTCTTTTAATAGAGGCAAGAGGAATTGATGATAATTTTTATTTTTCAGTGCTTCTGATGTTAGGTTTTTGTTGTTCTTGGTACCATGATAGGAACATTTAATCCTAGAGGAAATAACTGTGGGATTTGGGGGATCTGCAGGAGTTAATTTTCCCATTTCCATGGCTCACGGCTCGCTTTCTGGTGAAGCTGATTCCTCTGAAAACCTCAGCACCAACTTGTTTTAACCTCACCTGATCCTCATCCTATTTGTTATATTTTACTCTGTAAGGAATCCTCTTTCCTGTTCTCATCTAGGTCAGGACTCAGTGAACCTTTTTCCCAGAAATTAGACCTCAGACTGTTTAATGACCATCTACTGCTCTCACTTATATCCCAAAGCAAGGACAGGGAAAGAAGATGCAAAATGCCAGAAGGTGAATGCGTTGGAAACCGCTTGTTTTTGTTTTTTGTTTTTTTTTTTTTTGCTTTTTGTCCTTTTGTGTGTAGGCATTGGCTTATATGTACTTCCTGCTGGAACACACATACAATTGGAGCTGTGTTTTTATTTAACAAGATAGCAAATTACCTAGACATCAAATGCAAGTTCTGAGGAGAGGTAGAAAGTCAGCAACAACTATATTTAGCTGCTGAAGATGGCAATGGCTTGGGGCCAGAGGAAGGGATTCCTGCTAGAGTTATTCTGCCACATTTTAAAAGTCTTTTTTAGAAATACAATAGGAATGAAGAAAGATACAGGTCATCATTGCACAGTTCTATATCTGGGTACTGTTATTTGTGGCCCAGACATATTTTTTATTTAATTTTTAATGTTTTGGTTTACTGTTCTTCAAGAGTTTCTTGAGTCATGTGTAGTGAAAGGCCTATCATAGATGGTGGTGATATACAAAGAAATGAAACTGGTTTTCTCATGTGATACATGGAAGGCTATTTTCAACAGATCACGGCAGCAATGAAGGGAAGAACTATCTTACACTTCAATATGACAAACAAGAATACTGAGGATTAGGGACCCCAGGAGTGCCGTATGTGATCGAACATGTGTGTGGTTGCTCAGTTATCTCCAGACCATCAAGGTCAGTGTGTCGTCCATCCTATGTAGTACTGTGAACATGCCATTCACACAACATACACACACCTGCACATACCCAGGCCAGAAGACATTTGATATATTTGTTATATTTTGCTATGTTTCAAAAATTTTGCAGCTTAAAAAAACAAGTAAAATCAAACCCAGTGAATTATTATCATAAAGCTATTAAAAAATAGCTTATTGAGTTTTAGAGAGAGAGGGCAAGAAAGAGAAACATCAGTGTGAGAGAGTAACATCGATCGATTGCCTCCTGTATGCCTCCTACCCAGGATCAAGCCTACAACTGGGGCAGACTGGGAATTGAACGAGCAACTTTTCAGGTCACTGGATGATGCTACCACATTGAGGGTGCAAAGCTTTTTGAATGAGTAAATCAGGAGCAGCTTAGCTGGTTGGTTTTTGCAGTAGGTCATTCATTAGTTCCATATCTAGTGTAGTTACTATCTAGTTTCTGGGTGTTCACCAGAACAAAACAGGCCCTAATCTCTCCCTTCCTAAAGTTTATATTCTAATGGAGGGGGAAACAATAAGCAAACAAATGAAATGCACAATGTATTAGATGACGGGTGTTGTGGAGAGGGATATAAACTGAGTGGCCAGATTATTATGATCTCTGAATGCATAATAATCTGACCACTCAATGTGTGTGTGTGTGTATCTTAGAGTCTTGGTGCATGAATTCGTGCATGGGTGGGGTCCGGCCAGCCTGGCCAGGTTGAGGGGACATGGGCTGTTGGCCGGCCTGCCTGCTGGTTGAACTCCTGGTCAAGGGGACAATTTGCATATTAGACTTTTATTATATAGGATATACACTGAGTGACCAGATTATTATGTGTTCAGAGAGCATAATAATCTGGCCACTCAGTGTAAAGCAGAAGGGTAAAGTGTGTGGGGTGGGGAAGGTGTTTCTTTATATAGTTTTCTTTTGATTTTATTAATTTATTTTATCTCTATATTTTAAAAGTATTTTGGGGAGACCAGAGTAGGTAGTCGTGATGTTCCCCTTCAGTGTGAAGATGCTGTGTCTCAGATCTGTCTTCTTACTTTTGATGTTGAATATTTAGCTATTGCAGGCCTTCTGCACTGTCAGCCCCATCATACTCTTAGACTGCATGCAGGTTCCTTTCATCTCCCTTCTTTGACCTCTTATTTCTAACTTGATTTTTTTTTTACCATTGTTGATGATTAAATTCTGGTTATGTGATATGTAACGCCATAAGATTCTGAAATGTAAGACTCCATGAGAGGTTTTAGGTAGATGCTTCCCTCTTTCAGGGCAGCTATTGAAGTCTTGAATTATTGATACCTTCCTTGTCATTTTCCTACAGATCTTATTTTTTTCCTTGGTGTTAATTAGCTGCAGAGATGAAGGGTGCTTTATTATCAAGTGAAAAAAGTCACTTAATTACATTGCTGTGATTTGTATAAAGTCTTTTCTGAATTTTCAAGAATGATTCTCAGAGTTGACTTTCCTGTTTTTTCCTATATTCTTATTCTTTTGGGAAATGTGGAAATAAGACATACATGCCCGGTTTTAGTGAAATATTATTTATGTAACAAAATGTAAAATTATTTTATGCATTCAGGTAGTCCTGTGGTTACGCCCCCCTCCCTAGGTAGAGGGCACCCACTTGTCTCACCTCATCTTTCTCCCAGTTGCTGGAATAGAGGCTGTTCTTGTTTACTCTCCTGACCTCTCCACCCCTGACAGCAGGGCTTCTTGGGGAAAAAGAGGCAATGGGAAAGGCTGGTTCCCCTAATCAGAAAGGAATAGCAACAGTGTGTAAAGAATGACAGAGCTCCTTCCTAATCCGGCTCCAGGGAATTTTCTTACATACCTAATCATAATCCTCCTCTCGTTTTACATGTATGGAACGATTTTAACCTTCTTTCCGTCTTTTCATCCCCTCTCAGTGGTACATCTCTTAGCCCGTTAGTGATACCTGTCACCTAATAACATACTCAAGTATAAGTAGACATTTATTTTTGTGACATATGTACTAAATGTTGATTATATCAGCTCCTTTGCTAAACTTTGGGAAGCACAGGTAAGAGATTAGAATTCAGAGGGGGCAGCAAACGTATTAACCAATAATGGGATTATGTTTTCCCCTTAAACCCTAAAATAGAGAAATCAGCAAAGTATTTTTGTACGTTTTCCCCCCTGAGCAGTGGAAGTTATTTTCCATCACTCTTGCCATTTTTCCATTCCAATTTCTGTATGCTTCTTGCTCACTAGTACATGTTGTTAGAATTTTGTTGTAAATGATTTTTAGGTTCCTTAGTATTGTTATGTATTGAGGTCTACACTGGGGAAATGAATCCATCTACCTGTTTGGGGAATGCTTGAGAAATTGTGGTGGCAAATCAAGAATCCAGCTGCCTGAGGACTTCTCAATTTCTGGGAAGAACTAACTCTGTATACATGCCGGATCGTTGCTGTAGGACTAATCAGTTGTGCTCAGAAAACCATCTTCACTTGTGAGCAAAGCAGGGAAAGTTGGTATAAATTCTTGAAAGAGAGAGAAGACTGATGAGGGCACCAGAACTGTGCTCTGAGGCAGGAAAGAATAGGCAGTCACTGTATTCCTTGTCTCAGGACATTGAGTAAAGATTGATCCTGAGGAACCCTGGACAGTAGTACGTGGTTTCTTTTAACTTGATATCATGCCTGCTGTGGAGACACCTCAAACAGCTCCTGTGTTGTGCCATGAAGAAATCCATATGGGAGATGGAGTATTTTTCTACTTTAGTATTCTCACTAAATTTCATCTCCCAGAAATAGAGTGTGCAGAGTATTTGTATTAGAGCCTGGTGTGCAGAAGACCTTCTGTAAATATTAGTCCCCTTTCTCCTTTTCCTTTTGCAAGCTATTTCCCTCCATCAGTGAGTCTTTCATAGCTCATTGATTTTTTTGTGGGGAGGTAATCTTTAGGAGATTATGTTATGTTAGGGATGTGAAACAGGAAGCAGGCCCTGTGCAGCCTCTCTCACCCACCCAGGTGGCCTGTACCTGGGACCAGGTATAACAATGACATAAAGCTGGGTGATAGTGCTAGTGCTGCCTGCATGGGAGATGGAATGAAAAACATGGTCTGACAGCTAATCATGTATCACAATCTTTATTCCTCATTAGCTCTGATACCCTGGGCAAATCACTTAAGCTTCCAAAGCCTCAGTTTTCTTATCTGTAAAATGAGGATGAAAACAATATTATGTCAGAGGGTTGTTTTAAATATTAAATGAGATAAACACTTAGGATGGTGCCTGCACTGAGCTAGTGCTGTGCCTATGTGGGGAGGGTCTGGTGGATTGAGACCCTGCGGAAAAGGGTCATTGCCCCGCCACCTTGCTGGCTTTTCCTGGAAGCTCTTTCCCCTGCACAGGTCTTTCCCTCTTCTAGGTCTCTTCAAATGGCCCTGTTTCAGAGAGATGTCCTCTGACCATCCCATATCCTACACTGCTGTTTCACAGCACTTACTACTACTGAAAGAAAGGGATTTTGCTTTGATCACCGCTCTCTTCATAGTGCTTGGCAAGTAGTAGATGCTCAGTGAATCTACTGAGGACATTGGACACTGGCAAACTTGTTCAGTAAAGGGCCAGATAGCAAATGTTTTAGGTTCTGCAGACCGTGCAGAACGGCTCAGCTGTGCTGCTGTAGGCAGAGTGTGGACAGTATGTAAATGAATGAGCATGGCTGTGGTCCAGTATTTTATTTGGCATGGGATCCCAGGAACATCAATAAATGATGAAGATCAGGGATGGACCCTTAGTGGCTGTGGAGGTTTGAGCTGGTGGGAATGGGGCCTCTTAGCGGTAGAGGTGACAATAACCGTTAGAGGAATATGCTGAATTAGAGGGCAAAGAAAACCCATAGTCCTGATGGGAGTGTCATCTGGCTTCTGAAAGCCATGATGATACAGTTAGTTTGCATGGGGCGGGGGTAGGGGTGGAGTGGGGGCGCTGTGTGCATCACCAGCCAGACCATTCAGTGGGCATGGCCGTGTCAGTGAAAGTTGTGCTTTCATATGCTCTGAACTGCTTTTTGTTAATCTTTAAATAAGCACTTACATGGCAGAAGAAGGAGTTCAGTGTTTAAAATCTCCCTATATAGAGAGGAAATCTAATTTACCTATCTGGAAGTACAGGTTCTTTAATATGACAGTCCTAGATTTATTGAAAGGACGACAGACTGTTGTACCCACATCATGGTCTGTTCTCTAGCAGATTTCAAGCTCACATTTGAATCTTTTATACTAATTCAGTGTGTTTCTTGATTCCAGCCTTTAGAGTCGATGTTTTCAATGCACAGCCCTTCCACTGTGAGTCTCAGGCAAGACTGGGAAAACAAAGGCCTGGGCATGGGAGCCGGGCCTGGGTCAGATGCTCACTGTCAGGTTGCTTTCTGGGCTATCTGCCTGACTGTGTTTCAGATGGCTGGGAACATTGTGGTTTGTCCTTCACTTCTATAACCTGGAGAACATTTTCTTCCTGCCAAATGGGGAAGGCTGGTGGGGGTCAGAGCAGAGGGCTCTTGGTTGGAGCCATATCCTTTTATGAGAAATAGATAAAAACACCTGAGGAGGTTTCTGTAATGGGTGATCAGCCAATCCGACCTTTGGGTGACAGTGTAATCAGTGATCAGAGTAATTAAGTTACTCACGTGCTCTTGACCAAAGTGAATAGTAGAACATGAAGAAAGTTAAGATGGGTTCATTTTCTGCAGAATCTAACAAGCTATTAATTGCTCTCCTTTTCCATTTTTCTTCTTTCTTTCTCATTGCCTTTCCCACCCTCTTCTTCCTTCCTCTTCTATGTCTTTGGGTGTCATTTTCTCTTTCCATGTTTCTGTAGTTCATGTTCTCCTGGGACCTAGCAGGTTAGACTTGGCCTGACCGTTGGGGCCTGGGAACCTGGTGGTAGATGATGACTTGGATTCAGCCTTGGGACGGTGTGAACTGGACAAAGGAATGCTAGGATATTAGCACCATTACCCAAAGCTCTAAAGCAAGCCCTCAGCCAGGTGTGACTCCCAGCAGAGGCAGGGCAGATGTGTGGCAGTTCCCTGGGCAGGCAGGTAGCACTGAGGCCCGGCACTGTGTCAGCATCTGGGCCTCAGGAGGCTCCATCTCAGAGGCAGGAAGCAGTCAGTGCAAGACCCTGGCCACAAGGCAGCTCCCAGACCTCAAATTCTGAGGGTACAGGTCAGGGAGACTCGTCATTAAGATGCAGAGGGCACAGACCAGGGAAACAGTAGACACGAGGGTGGGAACCTGGTCAGTTAGAAATCCAGATGTCAGATGGATTTAGTGTTGAGCCAGGAGCTACTGACTTAAGATCTCAGAATTGATTTATTACTACGGAATGTATTTATCTATAATTATTTAATAATGCATTTATGATTTAGTGTAATTATTTATATATTATTTGTTATTTTTGCCAGGAGAGATTGGTTGTAGGCTCTATGGTGGGACACAACCCTGAATGGATGGGGGAGATGACATGGGGACAGGAGCCAGGCAGGCATTCACTTCCTTGAAGAGCTCTCGTTCATCGCATTCACCTCATCTTCTCCCTCTCCTTTCTCCCTCAGCCCTTTCCTTCTCCTTTTTCTCTGGTCCCTTCATGCTCTCTGGTTATTTTTTCTCTCTTTAAGAAGTCAGGATGATAAAATAGTTTGCATGGTCCTGCACCCCGTCTCTCTCAGCTCTCATTTTAGTTTGCTCACTATCTGCCAATTTCTCAGTGATTGTTTTTCCTGTTCTTCTGAATTATTTCCATTTTAACCAGGTGAGGCCCTTAAGCTGCTGAGAACTCGTGACTCACGGTTCTTAGGAAAGCTTTTCTTAAGAACATTTATTTTGCCTCTTGGGTCAGAGTTCAGTTTGTTCCTACTGCCCACGAGAATCTAGCCCAACAGCCCGTTTTTCCCTCTTAGTGTAAAATCATGAGATGGATATTCATTTATATGTTTGTCCAGTTGAAGAGCTTAACATTATTTTACAAGCAGAGTGTATTTTGAAAATTTTCCCAGAATCTTGTGTAAAGTTTATTTTTAGCTCTCATAGATGTTATTGAACAGAAGTTCCAGCCCTTGACTGTTTTCTTTCATGGTTCTGATAAAACGAGCTAGGCTAAGAAAGGGTAGGGAAGGGGAAGAGAATAAACATTTGAGTGCCTTTTCAGTTAATCCATAAGAATCCTGTGAGGAGAGTGTAATTATCCTTATTTTATAGATGAAAATATCATTTATTCCCTTATATGGCCAATAAGTGGCTAGATTTGAACCCAGCTGTGGGCCTGTCTCATGCCACGGCCTTCCTCCTCTGATCTGTTTCTGGTTCCCTCAGGATTTGATGCCCTGCGCTTCTCCAAGACCCCCTCACCCTGCCGAGAGAGTTGGTGCCAAAGAGCAGTAGGTGATTAGGATCATGCTACCTGGTGCTGATGGTGGGAGAAACTCTGCTCTCCTCCTTACACCTTAAGACAAGGTGGGGGCCTTTGAAAAGCCCCAAACCAGAAGGCATATTAGCAACTGTTTACACACCACTCTATGCCCCCTCAGGACTGGCTTCTGGGTACCTGAGAAGATCATTGTCTATGTGAGTACATGCAAGTCATCCCCTTCTGCATTTCAGTCATTAATCCCAGCATTGCTCAGCTAACTCAGCGAGGAAAAGAAATTAACTAAGTGTTGACCACAGCTCTTCTCAAAGGCACTGTAGTCCCAATATCTGATTCTACCCTTGCATTTGCAATATTGTTTTATGGCTGCATTGGTGTGTCTGTCTCCTACATGTCCGAGGCAATGCCCTGAGGAAGATGCTATATCTACTCTGTTCTCTATCTGCACCCCTTAATACAGTGTTCAGTCCACAGTAGATATTTGGCTAAAATTTGTTTAAAAAACAACTCTGAGTTGAAGGCATGTATGAATAACAATGCACAGAAAAATCATACAAGTTGATTATAATAGTGATGGGTGTCAGTGGGCTGCAGAAGCAAGGTGAGTAAGGAAGCAGGTGTGATAGGCAGCAGAAGGTAGGTCTGGAAATGTAGGTCCTGGCCTGGCTTTAATGTGGGCAGTTCATGGGTCTCAGTCTTCCCCCTAACAACAGATTAGACTATGGGTGATTTTTAGGTCTTTACCACTACTAGTATTTTGTGATCCTATAATTCCAATTTAAGGATTTCAGCTATAGAAGCCCTAGAAGCTGTTAGTGTAGGCTGTCAATTAGGACTGAAATGGACCATTTGAATTGGTTGACCTGAGTCCATAACCCACCCAGTCTTCTCTGGGGAGTCTTCCCATTCCGTGATGGAAGAGGAAATTAAGGTTAACTTTCTGGGGCTTCAAAGTGTAGAGCAGTTTAACGGTGGCTTTGATGTGCTTTGCCACTGGGAGCCCCTCTCTAGGAGACCATTGGGGACAGTGGAAGGAACGCAGGCTCTACAGTTAGGAATCTTGGGCTTGATTCCTTTTGCACTACCTATAGAACTGATAGCTGTGAAGGGTTAATCTTTCTGAATCTGCTTTTTCACTGGTGAAATGAGACTAATGCCACTACCTAACTGGAGGTTTACCCTCTGCCAGAGGGAGAGGTGGACACATTTTCCCCTTTGACTTTCAATGGAAGGATGATGGCTGGTGAGGCGTATTCTTTTCCTGCTTTGTAAACCGTGGCCAGAATCTTTACTTATGTCACTGATGAGGACATGGCGGTACCAGGGGAATTTAATGAGTTCCGATGAGTAAACAACTCCAGGCATAGATTAGATCCCCATATAAAGGTCAGGGAAACATCTAGAATATTAAAGCGACAGAAAACAGGCAATGGGTGTGTAAAGTCGAATCTGTACACTCTCTGAGCTTTCCCCAATGTCATTGTTCCTAGACTAAACTTTGAGAAGTGCTGCATTTTTAAAAAACTGTAATATTATGTTTTAAAACTGTAATGTAATATTAGCTCTATTTTTTTTACATCTGTAGACTATTGAATTTATTTCTTAATGTAAACATCACAGTAACAATTAAATGCCTGCTGTGTGGTGCTGTGTCCTTGGGAATGTGATGATATTGCTGGGAGTGGACATGTGTGTAGAAATGTTCATAAGCAAAGGAATTGACTTTTTTGAAGTTGGATTGACAGACAAAAGTGAGATACTGATATCAAAGTGCTAATTTGCATATTTCTCAGGGAAGGGAAGAAAGAAAATCAATTGTCTTAAGGAGTGGAGTGTGATGCAGCTCTGTTTAGGTGAATGCAATTATAGTTTGCTCTACTAATGTGTATTAGGATGTTTCTGAAACACTGTTTATATTGTGAATTGAAGTTTGTGTTTCAAAGAATTAATTACAAAACTGAAGATGGAAAATGATATTGGTATCTAGTACATCTAGTCTAACACGTTCTATTGATGTGTTAATTTTTCAAAACATGGATTCATTGAGAAAGTGAATTGCAATAAACTGTTAATAGGTTGGGTAAATTAATGTGGCTCAGGAAACTATTCGCTTAACAAATCTTGTTAACATTGAACATTTTTTGCTAAGATTCTGTCTGTGCTCTTTCTCTGACCCCTTCTTGTTCTCAAAGGGTTTTAGGATGACCTACAATAACAGATAACTCAGCAAGAATCACTTAAAAATAGGTGAAGATAGACAAAAGGAAAGCAAGTGTAGAGCAGTTTCTGAACATGGCTTTGCTGACATTTGGCGAGAGATAGTTCTTTGTTATTGGGGGCTGTCGTGGGCATTGCAGATTGTTCAGTACCATCTGTGGTCTCTAGCCAGTAGATACTGACTCCATCTCCTGTCACTACTAAGTTGTGACAACTGAGGATGGTTTCAGATATTGCCAGACATCCTCTGGGTGACAAAATTACCACACATTGTATAGAAAGTGTCTTAGCTGAAGCTATGTAACAGACTACCACAGACTGGTGGCTTATAAACAATAGGAATTTATTTCTCATAGATCCTGGAGCCTAGAAGTCCATGGTCAGGGCACTGGAAAATTCGATATCTGATGAGGGGTCACTTCTTGGCTCATGAACAGCCATCTCCTCACTGTGTCCTCACATGGTGGATGTGGAAGGCACAAGGAGTTCTCTGGGGTCTCCTTTATTAGGGCACTGATCCCATTCATGTGGGCTCCCCCCTTATGAGCTAATCACCTTCCAAAGCCCCTGTCTCCAAATAGCATCATCTTGAGGGTTAGGGTTCAAACTATGAATTTGGAGCGATCACTTTATAGCAGAGGGTGAAGTGAAGCCAGAGTGAAGGTAGTGCAGGAACCAGATCCATGAAGTCTTGGTGGCGGCTGGCCATGCCGTACTCACTGGGGTGGTGGACTGCAAGTGATTTCCAGCAGCCGCACTGGAGAAGCCTGATGAGTTATGTGACTTATTGGGTCCCCCTGATGAAATATGCCATAACTCAGCAGAAGCACATCTGTTTCTAATGTGGACACTAACAGCATTTTCTGCAGGTTTCTGTCTCCCTGAAAATGAAGCTCCTGAATGGTGAGGATTTTTGTCTATTTTCTCCTCTTTTGTGCCCAGAGGAATACCTTTTCCTAAAAATATTAATAAATAACTCTTCCTAAAAATATTAATAAATATTTTTAATAAATATTAAAAAATATTAATAAATATTTTTAGGAAGAGATAAATCTTGACAAGGAAGATACTGTTAATAAAGGCCCTTCCTTACATGTTTATAGGACAGAGTGGCAAGTCTTGCCACTAAATATTACAGTATCATTAACTGGAAGCATGCTTTCTGGGTGGCATGATCTCAAGTGAATGTTGGCAAAATCAATTAAATGGGCCCCAGCACAGTGTGGTCCAGAATTGTAGTAGCCCTCTCAGTGTCTGACTCAATCCATAATTCAGTTCTAGGATCCTGGGGGCCGGGATGTTGCATATTCTTCAGGTAGTAGTGAGACTTAAACGTTTGTTAAGGCTAAGGGAGGGGGAGACTTGAGCTGAGCTATGGTGACAGTTGTCACCAACATCATTAGTTATTGAGTGCTTATATGTGCTGAACGCTGTGTCAAGCCCCCTTTGTCCATCATCCTTCTGCATCCTCACCGCCTCTGCGGTCTGTATTTCAGAGAGGCCTGAAGTGGCTTGTCCAAGGCACGGCCCTATGATTCTATCCTTGACAATTCAAGTTTGGGCTGGACTCCTCACCTCTCTACCTCTCTGTCTCAGGCCTACTGCAAACCTCCTAGCACTGGGTAATCAAGCCCCAGAGGTTCATGCTCTTGTACATGGTGTGAGAGTTGCAGACAGAAATAATTCTAAAGCAGTTCAAACCATGTTCTCATAAAGGGAAAAATGAAAACTCAGTAAAATTGTAATCAGTTTAATTTTCTTGAAAACTATTTTTAATGAAATACACCTGCAGCGATGTCTGTGACTGAGGGGACTTCCTCTATAGAAATGTTATAACCAGCACAGCTAACATCCATTGTGTATTTACACTTCACACACTGTTTTAAGTGCTTTCCACCTATGAATTTCTTTCATATTTAAAACAATCTCAAGAGATGGGTAGCATTATTACTAACATTTTGTGGATGAGAAATAGTTATATGTCTTAATTAGGATAGTTAAGTGTTGGCATTCCTAACAACTGTGGAGTTAGTATGAAGCCAGTAACGACTGTCTTAACTATGTAACCTTGTTGTATCAAGTTTTAAATATTGTTTACAGGATTTGGTTTAAAAGTAAATATAATCCACATATAAGTAAAATCATATGGTATTTGTCTTTCTCTGACTGGCTTAGTTGATTTAGCATAATACTCTCCAGGTCTATCTATGGTGTCCTAAACGATAAGAAACAAAATTTTTTAAAAAAGTAAATATAATCCAATTTTGAAATAGTCATATCAGATTGCCAGTTTGACTCCATTTTGGATGGTGGTGATGGAGCAGTTTATTAAAATGACAAACATTGTCTATGCAGTTTTATAATTATTCCTATATTTTCATATCTTTGGTTTCTTAGAATATTTAATAACAAGAAAAAGAATAACTGAACAATGTCTTCATAACCTTATGGTCATGCCCTTTCTCTTTCTCATTTTTTAATCATAAAAAAAGACTTTACTGGTGAGCCCTCATTATGTATGCAGATTGCATTGTGATCCCTTTGAACTAATGAACTTTGGCCTTAGGGCACATGCATTCTGAATGGGTCTTTAAAATGCATGTGGCACACCATGAGAGTAAGTGAGGAATTACAGAAAGGAGGACTGGGGGTAGGAAAAGGCTTGGATTGATAGACACAAGTGAATATGCTAGTTAGGAGATAGTTAAAAGGTCGAATAATTAATTATTTAGGAATCACCTTCAAAGGTAGCAGTATTCAAAAATTAGCATATTAGTTTGTATAGGGAAAAGATTCTTTGAAAAGTTGTCATTTGCTATAACCTAAAGGTCTTTTTTTAAAAATATATGACGTGCTCGATTTTGTCAGAGTACTATAGATTTCACTTTAGCCTTTTAACCACGAGTAACATTTAATACATTTTATTCTGATTTTTCCAAGAATAAAAACCTTGGGGGCCTGTGTTCCTTACTTATCTGTTGGTATATGTTTTACTAAATACCTGAGACTTGCAATTCATTTTTTTCCTTAAAACATTTTTAAAAGTCTCTCTTTTCATCTATTGACCTCTCCCTGGCTTCCCCCAACCCCCATCACATGCTCTCAACTTCCTACTGCCTGTGTCCATTGGTGATGCTCAATATGCATGCACAAAAGTCCTTTGGTTGACCACTTACCCCCTCACATCCGACCCCCCCCCCCCCCCGCCTTCCTTCATAGGTTGGACAGTCTGTTCAATGCTTCTATGACTCTGGTTCTATTTTTGTTCATCAGTTTATATTGTTCATTATATTCCACAGATGAGTGAGATCATGTGATATTTATCTTTCTCTGAGTGGCTTATTTCACTTAGTATAATGCTCTCTAGTTCCATCCAAGCTGTTGCCAATGGTAAGAATTTCTTCTTTTTTATAGCAGTGTAGTATTCCATTATGTAGATGTACCACAGTTTTTTAATCTACTCATCTGCTGATGGGCACTTAGGCTGTTTCCAAATCTTAGCTATGGTGAATTGTGCTGCTATGAGCATAGGGGGGCATATAACCTTTCTGATTGGTGTTTCTAGTTTCTTGGGATATATTCCTAAAAGTTGGCATTTTTTCAACAAATATTTACAGGGTGGCTTTTATGAAGAGCAGTGGACCAAATAGAGCTGTGGACAAAACAGACTAGTGCAGCGGTCATTAACCGGTGGTCTGCCGACCACTGGTGGTCATGCGGTCTGAAAGGTTGGCAACCGCTGGACCAGTGTATCATTTTATGTAACCTGCATACTAGCGGGAGAAGGAGAATAATGGACAAATAGAAAAGATGTAGCATATCATGTGGTGATAGATGCTCTGAAGAAAAATAGAGAAGGGAATAAAGTGGTAGGTGTGCTGTTTCATGTGGGGTAGTTAGGGGAGATCCCCCTGAAAGTGTCACAATGGAATAGAGACCTGGAGTGTGGAGCATAGTAGCTAATATCTGGAGTGTGGACCAGGCAGTGATCAGTGGTAAGAAAAGATGGGTCCTGGTTGGGAAGATGCCTGGACCACCTGAGGTCTGGCAACAGACCGAGATGGATTGAGTGGAGCAATAGGGGTGGGGGGTCAGAGAGGTAGTGGTAGAGAAGGTGGGACTTTCAGGGTATCGTTGAAACTTTGGAGCCCAACCAGTGTGGCTCAGTTGGTTGAGTGTTCTCCCATGTGCCAAGAGGTCACTGGTTCAGTTCTTGGTCAGGAAGGGAGCATATGGGAGGTAACCAATTGATGTATAAAACTCTGCATTTTGTTCTGGGTAAAGGGGAAGCCATGGAGGACTCCTGCAGAGGATTTGGAACCCCTGCCTGGTGCTCCACAAGGACCTTGACTGCTGTGAGGCTAGGGCGGGAGACTATTGCTAGAGGGATATCCTGATGGCAAGGACAGAGTGGTAGCAATAAAGATTGTGAAGTGATTGAATTCTGGATATATTTTGGAGGTTGAGTTAGAGGATTTGCTGATTGGATATGGAGTAAGAAGAGAAGTTTACAAGAACTGTAAGGTTTGTGATGGTTGTAGCTGGAGCTCCCATTTTTGAAATTGGAAAAGCTTACCAGAGGGGAGGAAAGGAAGGGGGGCGGTTTGGGGGCTGGGTGAAAAAGGTGAAGGGATTGAGAAGTACAAATTGGTAGTTATGGAGTAGTCACAGGGATGTGAAGTACAGCATAGGGAAGAGAGTCAATGATTTTGTAATAACTATGTATGGTGTCCGTTGGGTACTGGCAACATCAGGGGGATCCCTTTGTAAAGTACATGATTGTTTAACCACCATGCTGTACCCCTGAAACCAATTCACAATAATACTGAATGCAAACTGAAATTTTGAAAAAAATTAAAAAAATATGTTTATGTTCATATCAACGTTAATATTTAGAAACTATAAATTACAGAACTCATGTACTTGAGCATGAATGTGTCTGGAGATGAGGTTGGAGGAGATGCCAATTAAGAAGGCAGCAGGGTCAATAGTCACTGAAAATTACTACGTGCCTTTTAAAAAGAAAACTGCTATATGCCTTTTACTAGGAAATAGCCATAGAATAAGAAACCCCTGGTCCGTGTTTGGAGATGGTGGGGTGGTGGTGATGGTGATGGCAGACATTCAACAAAAATAAGGTCCAGTCTCATGAACCATGTACCTTTGTTTTTCATTTATCTTTGTGGTGAATTCTCCTGTGTTTTTTTTTCCCCAGCCTGATACTTTGTAAAACAGAAGACAGTGAGTGGAGATAATAAATGTAGAAAACTGCAGACATTGAATTTTGGTGATTATTGTTTCTATAGGACTGATAATTTTAGAAACCTTCCCCCAAACCTGCATTAGACGTAGAGTAGCCGAGTACCTTTTGTTCTCTAAGATGCTTATATGTTTCCTATGTAACACTCACATGTAAGTGATTTGTTAGGTCCCTATCTGTCTGACTTCCAAATTTATTAATATGCATCTTCCAGTGGTTTTGTGACTCTTGGAACTACGGGAAACTGACATAGGAAATTATGAGCAAATCTAGCACACCACAAAGCAATATTTGCACTTGGTGAATGAGGTAAGGACCCATTGACATGGAGAATGCATGTCAATCCAGGACCTTATGGCTCTCGAAGCCTGCTAGGGAAGCACACAACTAAGGAGTCCGTCTGGCTCCTCGGAGTCCCCTGTCCGCTTAGTGCAGGAAATTAGAAGTGTTTGAAGCAAGAGTGACCATCTCAGGCTTGGATGTCCTTGAACATCAGTGAAAGTTCAAAGACAACCTCTGTCTTTAGTTGAGCTCCTTGTAGTATGAAGACTTTGGAAAAGTTGAAAAAGATTAAACTGAAATCATTTAAAGGACACTGAGTAAAGTGATAAGTTTGATGTCTACTAAAAGCTCTAGGGTGTGATGGAACTTTATAAAGGGATCCTAAATGTTTGAATCAGGACAAAAAATGAAAAATAAATTTCAGGGCTGCAGCACACCATTTTGAGAAGCTTTGACCAATCGTAGAAAGAAAAGCAGAGCTGGTGACAACACAGCGAATTTGGAAAAATGATCTGTTTAGAGAGAGCCCTGTTGGGAGAGGGATTGGATGTGAAGAAGGAAGTGGATCCTGGAACATTGCACTATATTTATAGCTTTTTCTACTTGTATTGTGTTTGGAACATTGGCAGCCCACACAGGTCACTGCCTCAGTTTTTCCAGATTTAAAACTCTACTCCACTCTTGGGGTTGTGATTCTGGTGAAAAACGCTGTCTTCTTAATAGTTTGTGGCAACATATATGTGAGCAAACACTTTCTTTATTTTTCTACATTTTCTTGTTAATATCTTTCTCTCCTTTCTGTATGTGTTTCATATTTTTTATGTCTTTTTTGGAAATATGTAAGAAAGGCTCATAATTCCTATTTAGGAATTATCTTTTTTTTCATCTGCTGGTTTTTCCACCTCTGTTAATTTGTGATATAACAATCTTCCCTAGAGTCATTCATTGTAATTCTGCAAGCTGAAAATTTTAACGTCAGGTGAAAAATAAGTGACAGAAGTTGGTGAACCTTAAACAATAAATACTTGTATTTTATGCTGCTGCTACTGGTAATTAAGAGACAATAACTAAGTAGAATGGACCTTATCATGCTTGATTGCTCTGAGGGGTTCTTGGTGCATTTACAGGGCAAGTAGCTGTGATGGAACATTTTGCTGAATGTCTATAGCACATTGCCACCTTGTGGCTGCAAGTTTTCTTTCTAAATGTAAGAGCACATTTTTAATATTAAGTGTATCTGATATAATCTTATTTTTTTCTAGTATTTGTCCTTTACCTTGATAAAATATTTTAGGCACCTTTTAAGAATACGTAGAATATATAGGGAGGGAGCATTTAAGAACACATCTTTGTTCTTAGAAGAGGCACGATTAAGTATCTAGGGGTGAAGATCTACAATGTCTGCATCTAACTGTGTGCTTGCGACAGGGACAGAAAAAGAATGAGAGAGCTAAATCAATATGGGAAAAACTTAACAATTCACCTTGGTAAAGGGAATATGGGTGTTCATTGTATTACTCTTTTCTATTGTTGAAAAATTTCTTCTGAAGTTAAAAAAATGATAGTTAAAAAAAGGGGGGGGCGGTAAGGATATAAATGGAGCCAAGCAGGGGGCTAAAGAACCTCTGCATTGCGTATTGATCTGCTATATCTGGACCACTGACTGGGCTCTACTTTTTCTAGTAGCTGATGTCACTGTCCATGGTCCCCTTGTTACAATTCATTGTCCAGGGGGCTTAGGGGCAAAAATGTGTAAGACTAGATAGAAATTCCTCCTTGGGGGCACTTCATGCAGTGAGCAGCAGCCTCCACCTGTACTTTCCAAAAGTGCGATCTGGAATCCCTTTGCCCTGATGTGGCTTGTTCCTGAAATGGCTACACTGCTAGCTTTCTGGATACCACTCAGTAAAATGCCAAGTGGCAATGAAACACAGTAAAATACTGACTTGCAATGAATTTGAGATGGTACTTACTGACAAGTGCTTGAAATGCAGTGGTTCCAGTGGCGTTTGAGAGAGAATTGACATCTAGTAATAGCTGATCCAATACAGCCTCTTCCATCTCAACTAGCTTGGGAGGAGTCACTCATAGACAGGGTCAAATTTCTTTGTGTGCCATGGATTTGAATGTGCTGGGGCACATAGACAGGCAAATGATGATTTTATTCCTGAATTTATTCCTCCAGTAAATATATCCATGGTAATATCAATCGAAAACAATGCAGACAGTTATAACCAGATGACCATCTCTATGATGAAAACAAAACATATCACAATCAAACATCCCTGAAAATGCCTGGCCTTGAGTGCTGTTACCCAGTTCTTTTCTATTTTTAAATTTCTACAAAGTTGGCTCTTTTATATTGCCATTGAAATTTCCATGAATATCTTTTGCACTTCCTTTAAGTTTTTTTAATAACTATCTGGATATAGTATATGCACATGAATATTTCTGTCCTTAGTAACTACCTAGACACATATATATGCATATATGCTTACTTGAAGGTGATCATTTAAGAAGCTATGGCCCTATTCAGCTATGAAAGGTTTTCTTATAAAAGTAGGACAGATCTTGAAGGAAGTGTTGTGACACAGGGGACTCTTTTGTAGAAAGCTGTCTCTTGAAGGGACTTTGGTTTCTCTGATTCTTGTGACAGGTTTTCTTTTAAAAGCAATAAAGTGATATAGGGAGGTATTGATTTCCATTATGGGCTGTGGTGCTAGAAATTTTCCTCTCCTGTGTCTGAAAGCATCAAAAGCTTGTGAATTTTTTTTTGTGAACAACTAAAAAGTAATCTATTGATTCTCTGTCGAGCAATATTCTTTATTTTGGTGGGGGGAATTAAGGCCCACAGAAAGATATGTATTTTATACAGTGACTCAGTAGACACACATATACATGTTACTTAAGAAAAAATGTCATAAAACAAAACTTCCCCTTTATTGGACTTTGATAATTTCTGTTCTATTATGTTAAAAAATACTGATCACAGTCTACTAAACTTGCTTTCATGACCCACTAACGCAGCGATTTTCAACCAGTGTGCTGTGGCACACTAGTGTACTGCAAGAATTTTTAAAACATGCAATACCTGACTATTTAGTCAGGGGCACTGGCCTCTTTCCCCTTAGATTGTTAAAGAAAAAGAAATCACAGCAGCCAACACAATAATAGCCATCTGGTGTGAATGAATCAAAATTATACCTTTTAAAAATCAGGTTGGCAAAAAATAAAATGCATTTTTTGGTGTGCCACAGAAGTTTAGTAATTAGTACATGTGTTATGAGTTGAAGAAGGTTGAGAATTGCTGCACTAAGGCTTTGTGACCCACCGCTTGAAAAGCCCTGCCTGCTGTCAAGGTTTTGAGCCAGCCAGACTCTGTCAGATGGAAGACTCACAGTGAGACCCTGAGTGCTCTCAGTGGGCTGAATTAAAAACAGGGCCAGGAAAGAGGGATTTAGAGAAGGAAAAGGAAGGAGGCAGGTGTACCTGGTTGGTCTCTCATCCTGGTTGTGTTGGGAGCGTCCTCAGTGAGTGATGCCCTGTCCGTCTCTCTGCAGCTTGACCACATACTGTCCCCACCACCCATGCCATGTCGGAAGTGCAGCAACCCGGACCTGGCTTCGGGCCCTGGGAAGTCCCTGAAGTTTAAGAGCCAGCTGAGCGAGGATGGACGGCAGCTGCGGCGGGGGAGCCTGGGAGGTGCGCTGACAGGTGAGTACGCAGTGATGTGTGGAGGAGGGATTTCGTTTATACTCCGGAGGGTCCTGAACGGTGCCCATGGAGTTCCAGGTGCCAGCATCAGCCTGCTTAACAATGGGCCTGCCTCTCTGCAGACCATGTGTAAAATCTAGTCCAGACCAGAGAGCAGTTAAATTGAGGATCATATTGGTAAGCTTCTCTGAAATACAATTTACATACAATAATATATACTCATTTTCACTGTATGTGTGGGTGGGTCAGGGTGAATTTATATGCCAGACTACAACCAAAATCCAGACAAGAAATATTCTCTGTGCCCCTTCCTACTCATTCCCTCTCCCCACCCCTCTAATCCTTGACCCCAGGCAATGATAGCTTTGTGTTTTGTCACTATAAATTAGATTTATAGTATCTTAAGAATTTCATATTGATGGACTCACACAGTCCATGCTCTTTTGTCCCTGGCTTCGTGGGCTCAGTATAATGTTTTTAAGATTCATCCATGTTGTGAATGTCAGTGGTGTATGTCGATCTGTATAAGGAACTGCCAAACTGCTTCCCGAACTGTGACATTTTACATCCCCACCAATAACAGGCCAGTGATCTAATTGCTCGGCATCCTTGCCAACCTGTGGTGTGGCCAGTTTTTTGAATTTCAGCCATTTTATTGGGTCATATCACATTGTGGTCTTAATTTATGTTTTCTTGACAACTAAATGTTGTCAAATATCTTTCCATATGCTTATTGGACCTTCATATATCTTCTTTTGTGCAGTGTCTTTTCAAATCTTTCACCCATTTTTTAATCATGTTGTTAAAATTAAATTAATTAAAATTTTCAAATCCAGAGAACCCACAAGACAATTTTATTGACTTGAAAGATAGCCAAATTAATATAACTTGGGTTTTTAATAACTAACTCATCATGTAAATTTCATGTTATTAAACTTAACTTTGTCACTGAAGGTTAGATACTAACGATTATTTGGTCTAACCCTTATTTTATGGGTGGGAAATTAAATCTTAAAAGTTAAAAGGCTCGTTCATCCCCATGCTTATTAATTTTACCTAAGGAATTTACTTACTTTACTTAAACTTTTTTTGTTATCGATAAGGAGGGGCAGGAATGCTTCTTTCCAAATTTTGCTAAAGCACTTTAAAATATAGCTCTTGATGCAAATATATGGCTTGAAACATGAAATTGTCTTCAGCATTAAGGAGGGAAAAAACTGGACTTGATTCTCATTTCATAATCTCAGCAGCACTAGCAATTTCATACATAAGTAATTTAGCCTGCTATATAATTGTTTCAGGTAATTAAGTCTTTAGTTAGATAATTTTTAAAAATATTCAATAGGATTTGGAAGAACTTAAAAACCTTGGACATCAGCCTGTTTTTTAAAATAGTTGTTTGAAAGTTCTATTGGAATATAAAGAAAACGTTTTAATTGGTCATCAATACATTAATGAAATAAACCGCGTGAGTGTTTACTGTGTAGGAACAGTGATGGTTGGATACTAGCATTCTGGGTGTAACTATTTGAATTTGAGGTATTTGCAGTTGCTAGAGAACTTGGATTTGTGGATAACAGTGTGGAATCCTTATCCACTGAGTTTCTCCTTGGAGTCAGGCCTGGTGCTAGTGTCGGGAGAGGGAGCAGGGGAAAGGAAGTGTCTTCTCTGATCTTTAAGAAACATAGTTTACACTTGTTTTAGGCAACTATTAATGATCACATGAGAACTTACTAAGGACATACCCTATTGCTCACTTAAGTCAAACTGATTTTGCCATAAAAGATGTGTCCCTGATATATCCTTTTACTTAAAGACCAGCCACCTTCCTATTGCATAACTTTGTTTTAATCGAAGGATCTTTGGCTGTTTTCTACTGGTTCCTCAGAACAAAGACTTATGTGAAGGACTAGTATACAGTTTGAAAATTTTGCCACCTAGTTATCCTAAGTTATAAGTTTCCTTAAATGCTTACCTCTCTGAGAGGAAGATCTATGATCTTTTCATCTATTGTCCCTAATACCATTACAGTTAACAGTAAGAATTTACTGTGTAGGAGAACCAAGATGGCGGCATAGGTAAAACACCTATCTTGCCGTCATACTCAGCAATTTTAAAACTACAACTTAAAGAAAGAACAAACACCTTTCAGAATCACCAGAAAGCTGGCCGAGTGAAAATTCCACAAATAAAAGTGACGATAAGACACTGTGACTCAGAGGAGCAACAGAGGACAGCGTTGAAGATACGCACGGAGAGAGGTTTGGAGCCCGCAGGCCAACAGATAGGGCGGGCGGCTGAAAACCGGCCAGTTTTCTAGAACAGGGAGACAAAGACGTCCCACTGGACTGATTCTCCAGCTCTGGGCGAAGTCCAGGGAACCCACTATCATACAGGGTAAAAACTGGACAGTGGGAGGGCACGCCGAAGCTCGGGTGCTGCAGGGGTCTGCCGGCTTGTGGAGAAGGGAGCTTGCGCGTGAACTTGGGAACAGTGCAGCTGTGTGACCACGTACAGAGCGCTCGCGACTTGCCCTCTCATTCGGGAAACCGTCAGACTGCTTTGTTTTACGACCCTGGGTGAGACATTGAGTGTGCAGACTCATTTGGGGAGAGTCTGAATTCCCAGGCAGCCGGTGGAGCTCGGCAGTGGCTCTCTCTCAGAGGTGCTGGCGGCCATTGCCACTGACACAGACACCCTGGGGCCACATAGGGCGGAGCTAACTCTGTCTGCTTGGCCCGGAGATTCTGCCCATTCAACCTGAGCACAGCTGAATTTCACAGACAATTGGCCTGGAGGTCAACCGTTCCAAGTGCTAACAATGATTAACCTGAGCTTAATTAACTTCAGCAAGACTGTGCAACCCATATCCACCTCAGGTAACTGGGGAGGCTGACCCACTGTCCCTAGTCGGAAGTCTACCACACAAAGCTAATTGACCAACTCAGGGAAGCAGCCACCATGCAGAGACATGGAAAGAAATCAGATGTGAAAGAAATGGAGGAAAAAAACGACTGGACATGGAATTCAAAACCACGGTTATAGGGCTTCTCAAGAGGCTCCTACAAAAGGTTGAGGCCTATAAGGAAATAAGCAAGACCTGCAAGGAAATGATCAAGACCAATGTGGAAATGAATGAGTCCTACAAGGAAATGAAGGAGACCCTCAAGGATATAAAGGAGACTCTCAAGGATATGAAAAAGGACCAACCAGAAATTAAGCATACACTGACTGAAATAAAAAATATTATACAAAGACCTAAAAGTGCTCTGGAGCACCCCAAGAACCAAGTTAAAGATTTGAAATACAAAGAGGTAAAATCCACTCAGCTGAAAAAGCAAGAAACCAAAAGAATCCAAAAAATTGAAGCTAGTGTAAGGGGCCTCTGGGACAACCTCAAGCATACCAACATCCGAATTATAGGGGTGCCAGAAAAAGAGAGCAAGACAATGAAAACCTATTTGAAGAAATAGTGACCAAAAACTTCCCACACCTGGTGAAAGAAATTGACTTAGGAGTCCAAGAAGCACACCGAACCCCAATGTATAGGAACCCTAAGAGGTCCACACCAAGGCACATCATAATTAAAATGCCAAGAGCAAAAGACAAAGAGAATATTAAAAGCAGCAAGAGAAAAACAGATGGTTACCTATAAGGGAGCACCCATACGACTGTCAGCGGATTTCTCAACAGAAATGATGCAGGCCAGATGGGAGTGGCAAGAAATATTCAAAGTGATGAACAGCAAGAATCTACAACCAAGATTACTCAATCCAGCAAAGCTATCATGCAGAATTGAAGGTCAGATAAAGTGCTTCGCAGATAAGAAAAAGCTAAAGGAGTTCATCATCACCAAACCAATATTATATGAAATGCTGAAAGATATTCTTTAAGAAGAGGAAGAAGAAAAAGATAAAAGTGTAAATTAGGAACAACAAATACACATCTATCAATAAATGAACCTAAAAATCAAGTGAATTAATAATCTGATGAACAGGATAAACTGGTGAATGTAACAGAATCATGGACATAGAGAGGGAATGGACTGACAACTCTTGGAGAGAAAGGGAGTGTGGGAAGTGCAGCAAGAGACTGGACAAAAATCTTGCAACTATGGGAGAGGACAGTGGAGGGGGGTGAGGGCGGAGGGTGGGATGGGTACCAGGTGGAGGGGAACTATAGGGTGAAAAAAAAAGGGAACAATGTAATTAATAAACTGAACAATAAAGATAAAAAAAAAGAATTTACTATGTAGAAGGCACTATTTTTAGGAGGTTATATTTATTGATTTACTTATTTCTTACGACATCGGTATGCATTTATGAGGGAGGCACTCTATCCCCCTTTTAGAGATGAGAACTCTGAGGCCCAAACTAGTTGAGTAAATTGCACAAGATCAGGATTTGAATCCAGGCATTGTGGCTCTGGTGTCCATGCTTGTATCCATCACTCTGTTCCTACACAGTAAACACTCATGCGGTTTTCAGTAAATTCCAGCAGCATTGATTGGAGTGAATCGTAGGTGGGAAAATGTTTGCTCAGGTGGCATCTGGGGCTGACTCAATCTGTGGATCTCCTAGTCCCTTATTTGCAAAATTAAATTAAAACTAGGCAATTAATACATATTAAAAACTTTAAAATTTATACATTTGTTAACCCAGCAAATCTAATTCTCAGATTTCATTCCTAGGAAAATAGTCATGAATATGTGCCAAAAAAAGAACTCTAGTTATATTTCGAGCAGCACCATTTATAATAATAAAAATGCATATCATCTAAATAACTAGCAAAAGAATATTGGTTAATCATAATAGGGTATACACTTAAAATGGAAAATAATTGTAAACATTTGAAACCATGTTGTAAAATATGTTTTAACATTGAAAGAGCCTCACTATATTTTTTTATGTGAAACCCCATTATTGAATGGTCATGTAGTAGCTCTTGCTTCATAGGGCTGACTACAATTATAGTGAAATAATTTTATATTTTGTAAGAGAAGGGGAAAGAGCCTCAGCCTGCTAAAGAGTTTTCTCAAATTGGGATGGTGGCCCTCTGGGTTCTCGTTATAAACGGGTATGTGGAGAATGCTACGGCCTTTTTCCAGCCTGCAGTTCAGTCCATGACACACTTTCTCTCTGATTATTTTTGTGTGGCACTCGATAGTGCATCAGTTGGTGACATTAATGTTGTATAACCACAGAATTTCAGTGGTAGACATCAGTAAGTATTTATTTATTTATTTTGCTCAGTTGGCTGCAGGTCAGCTGGGTTTGGGGTGATTTAGCCTGGGTTCTGCTGGGATTGGTTCTAGATTGCAGTTTGGGTTGAGCTCTGTTCCATGTCTGATTTCCTTTGACATCATGTTCTCCTGTTAAAAGACAGGAGCATGAGAGTGTTCGTCCCCCTGCACAGGCATATTTCAGGCTGGCATCATAGCTGCTAATTTTCTATTGGCCAAAGCAAGCCATATGGTCAGGCCCAGAGTCAAGGGGTGGAAGCATGCTCCGCCCACCTTGACACCTTGGCAAGGATGCAGATGTGGAATGCAACTAACCAGAGGGGAGGGAAAAATTGCCACTAATAAGTCTGTCTGTCACAGTTAGCCTTTCACTCTCTTATTTAAACAGTCTTTTACAGTATAGATATTTACATTTTTCTATTTTTAATGATAAATGTGTTCAATGTGGAAAATTTTTAAAAAGACAGAGCACTATGAAGAAAAAAGCCCATAATCTCACCATGCATACAAACCGGTTGAACTTTGGCATTTTCTTATTTAACTAAAGTTTTGAAATCAATCTCTTAAGGGTGTTAGGTTAAAAGAAAAAGCAATCAGTACCTTTTTGCAGGACTGGCATTTCAACAACAGACCCAGACTTTACTGAGCCCATCACTGCTTACACATATTTTTTGTTGTTGTCAGCTGATGGTGCTTTCTGCCTTCCTGGCCTGCAGCATGCTAAATCGGCACCAGGAAGCATCCTGTAAACATTGACTGAGCTTTGGAGCCCCCTGATGAGGAAGGCAGCATTATTCTAGTCATTATTCAGACCCTTACAGTCAGGGCATGGGCATGTGGTAATGCACCTGACAGTTCACAGCGAGGGAGCTGCAGAATGAAGGGCAGACCCTCTGGATCCAGAGTCCTGGTTTGTTGATATGCAAATATGCCCTGAATCCTCCTCTTGCTTTCCATGCTGTGGTATATGGATGTGGCAGTCCTAACAGTCAGAAAAGGAAGGCTTCTCTTCCTCAGGAAGAGTTGTATTTTTCAAAACACGTATGGGCTGTTTGGAATGTAAAACAAAGAGGGGTCTATGTATGTGTGTGTAACTTGCATATAATAAGAAATCAACTTTGCTGACAGTATAAAGTAGAATTATGGTGCTTTGTCTTGGGAAAATTGAGAAATTTTTCTCTTTTGGACTATGGAAATCAGTTTGGAATAAGATTTGAAAATACATAAAAAGGCATTTCAGAGTGAATTTTGTTTTAAGTGGGAAAGAAAAACAAACACAACCTCAGAAAACACATCCTTTTCTTTAAAATTAACCTGGAGGACATAGGGTCTGCATGCTGTGTAGAGCTGAATAGGTTTTTCATGCTAAAAGTCTCTGTAGCTTTATGGGCAAGTCTGGAAGAATTCAGATTAAAGTAAATTTACATAAAATTTGACTGTTTTATGGGTGGCCTTCGTATTTAGTAAATTTTGCAGGTAAATACCTCCCATGCTGCCTAGATTTCTTTACTTTTGAAATAATGGAAAAATGGTGTGTTGTTACATTACATGCCATAACAAGCAAAGCCCCCCAAATCAATGTCTTAACACATAGTCATTTATTTCTTATGTAAATGTTTTGGGTTGCTGGTGGCTCTCTTTCTCCTGGTGAGTGAGGGACCCAAAATCCTTCCATCTTCTGATTTTGCTCTTCCTGACCTTAAGACACTCTACTTCCAACTGGTGGAAGTGGAAAGGGAGAGGAGAAACCTTTTTAACTTCGTAAAAGTCCCAGCCTGGAAGAGTCATACTTTATATGCATTTACATTCTTCTGGTAAGATCCCATCACATGGTCACAGCAGAATGCAAGGCTGGTGCGGGGCCACTAGGATGGTCCCTGGTGGGCTGATGCCACTGAGTTCACTTACATAAGAGGCAGAGGCAACATAGCACTTACTAAATTGGGAAAAGTAGGAGAAATAGGTTTTAATAAAGAAATAGGAGGTGATGAACTTCATCTTTAGTATGTTAAGTTAGAAATGCTTAGGAGATATTGTTGCAGAAGACCAAAGAAAACCAAGGACGATTCTTAGAAAAAAAGGAGGGACACTGTTTAATACGCCAACGGACTCAGAAAACAGCCTTCCAAGTCTGAGTGAAGGAACACACATGGGGCTTTCCTTTATATCTCCCTATGATCTATGTCCCACAAACATGTATTATGTTTCCGGTCCTTTTTGAGGGTTGCAAGAAGGCCCCCAGGTGTTGGGGGTCTCCAGGCCATACCTGATGGTCTGGCCTGGCGCTAGCGTTAATAACCCTCCTTCTCTCCCTTTGGCGCAGTGCACTGTTCACAGTAACAGGTTCTGGAAGACCAGTATCTGGGAAGGAGAGAGGGACTTAATTATAGGTTATCAGGAATGTACACTGAGCTTGCTGGCTTGGATTCAGATCACTAGCCCCAGATACCAGGGCTACATTGGAATTAGCCCTTTTTAGCCTTCTCAATTTAGTGAATAGATATATCAAGTAGGACTGTGGAATCACAGAGATAGCGAGGATTTATATTTGGAGGAGAAAAGGATTGGCTTCATCTGAGAGTGGTATGAGAACAAGAACTCACCATTGGCTTCAGCAGGGTAGTCACTGGTAATCTAGGAGAGGCGTGAAATGTGAGTGGGTTAAGAGCAATGGTAATTAAAGAATCAGAGGTAGCTCATGTACTGATGGTTAAGTCTGTTGATAGCTCTTTTGAGAAGTTTGCTGTGAAAGGGACAAGAGAAATAGAGTGTGAACTAAAAGGGCGTGAGGGGTCAGAGGGAGGCATCGTAATGTCAGGGTCAGGCAGGCATGTATGTAAGTTCAGAAGACAGAGATGGTAACCAAAAAGTGAAGTGCTTTGGAGGAAACCCGCCAGGGTATCCAGAGCACATGTGAAGGGTTGGCCTTTTATAGGAAGAGAGCTCCTTCCTCAACTGTGATGGGGAAGGAGGAGAAAATGATGCAAAAACAGGTAGTTTAGGTACCTCCACACCATGGAATACAACTCAGCAATAAAAAGGAACAAACTATTGATGACAGCCTGGGTGAATCTCCAGGGAACTATGTGATTGAAGAAAAAAGCCTATCCTAGGAGGTTCCACACTCTGTAATTCCATCTATATATATAAAAAGCCAGTGACTGGAATGCCGTAACAACCAGGATTACTGGTCACTATGATGCCCACCGTGACCAGCTAACCAGCCCGATGGGGGGGTTGGGCCAGCCAGCCAACATCTCACGGACTCCCCCCAGCCAACCCCACTGTTGATTGGCTTCTTCCATCCTGATCAAGGGTGGGGCAGCTGGCTAACCCTGCCACAGCCCTTCCCCTGTGACTGCTCTGCCCCTCCCCCCCCCGCCAGCCCTGTCCCTGATTGCCCCGCTACGCGAGTAGGGGGCAGGACTGGCTGGCCAACCTCCTGCAGCCCCTCCCCTTGGCTGGCCCAACACCTGATGGGCCCCCACCACCCTGATTGGCTCATAGCCCCCCCTCCTGGCCTGCCCCACATCTCATTGCCCCCCAGTAGGGGGCTGGGCCGACTGGCCAATTGCCTTTGGCCTCTTCCCCCAGCCAGCCCCACTCCTGATGGACCCCCACCACCCCAATCAGCCCACAGACCCTCTCTCCAGTGAGCTCTGCTCCTGATTGCCCCACCCCCACTCTGATCTGGGCCAGGACCAGCCCAACAATTACCCATGGCCCCTCTTCCAGGCTGCTGGCCCCCGATCTGCCCCACCCCCAGCCAGCTCCACCTCCAATTGGCCCACACACACCAATCAGGGGTGGGGCTGGCTTGCCAACCTCCCCTGACTCCTCCCCTTGCCCCATTTGGGGGCAGGGCCCACTGCCCAATTTTCCATGGTTCCTCCCCCTAGCCGGCCCGGCCCTGATTAGGCCTCAATCAGAGCAGGCCCACGTGCCAACTTCCTGCCCTCTCCTCCTCCAATTGGGAGGAGGCTGGCTGGACTCCACCCATGCATGAATTCATGCACTGGTCCTCTAGTTTGTATATAACACTCTTGGAATGACAAAATTATAGAAGTGGGGAATTCACTAGTGGTTGCCAGGATTTAAGGAGGTGGGTGAGAGGGAAGTAGGTGTGACTATAAGTGAGAAGTGTGAGTGGTTCTGTGATGTTGGAAATGTTCTGTAACTTGTCTGAATCAATGTCATTGTTCTGGTTGTGATAGTGAACTATAGTTTTGCAAGATGTTACCATCAAGGGAGACTGGCAAAGGGTACATGAACCTCTCTGCATTATGTCTTACAACTGCAAGTGAATCTAACTCCTCTCTAAATAAATTCTATTTTTAATAGGGAATATAGTCAGTAATATTATAATAGTTATGTATGCTGTTCAGCTGGGTATCATACTTAATCTAGGTGATCACTTTGTATGTTATATAAATGTCTAATCACTATGTTGTACACCTTAAACTAATATAGTATTGAATATCAACTATAATTGAAAAATATTCAAAATTTTCTATTTTTAAAATTTCCTCTTTCTAGATCACTGATTTTAATAAATTTGCCTTTAATAAAGAGCAGGTATTTTTAATAGATTGCCAGTATTACCCAAGTACATTTAATTTAAAAAATATATGTGGTGGCTTCACTTTTCTCAATGCATGATAAGACCCCTGGGTGAGGTGGGGAGGGTTAGGTAGGAGTTGAATAGAGAAGGAAGTTGAATAATCTTGGAGGACAGGATGGATTTCTTGGAAGCATTGATAGCCATCAAAAGTCTGAGACTATGAAAGTGAACAGTCTGTCTACATATTTGAGGAAATTTGTGTACCAGAAACAGTAGTTTCACAGACTATAACAGAGAGGCCTGGTCAGGGGTCATCAAGGCAAAGGTGGGGAGGATGCATCTGAGCTACATAAACATGAGAGGAGTTTGGTGTCTCTGATGGGAGTTCTCAGGGATAGAGCTAGAGACCCTGGGAACATGGAAAGAGACTGGAAGCAGGGACCTGGGTGTGTGGTGGGGTTGGGGACTGAGCAATCACTACCCAATATTCCGAGTTACCAAGGGATCAAGAAGCAAATTCATTTGCATCTTCTTCCTGGTTTGAGTGTATGATTTTAATTAGCCTTTAAAACCAGTTGCTGTTTTTACCACTCCTATGTCAGTTTGTGTCAGGATATTTTGTTTGCTCTCTAGGTGTTCTAATTTGAAGATGACTCTTTTGGCATATTTGTGTGTGCAGTTTCTCCCAGTCAGGTTAAGAAGATCTTCTGAGACTTAGTCTAAATGGGGCTCGCATCTGTTGGCCAGTTCCTTTGGCAGATGCTGCCGCCCAGTAGCTCCCTGTCAGGGAGCCTTCTGTTTAGCTCCTACCAGTGAGTGGTTGCTCCCTCTAAAAGGGTGGTCATGCCCTAGCCAGTTTGGGTCAGGGTAGAATGTCAGACTGATAGAGTCTCAGGTTTGATTCCAGTCAAGGGCATGTATCTTGGTTTTGGGCATATTTCCAGTAGGAAGTGTGCAGGAGGCAGCTGATTGATGTTTCTTTCTCATCAATGTTTCTAACTCTCTATCCCTCTTTTTTCCTCTCTGTAAAAAAGCTATAAAATATACATTAAAAAAATAAATAAAAGGGTGGTCACATAGTGGTTCCCAAGTTCTGGTTACCTGCTGCCTAAACTCCCCAGCTCACCTTGCTCAGAGCTAAGGTACAAAGTCCTAACGGAAGGGAAGTTCAAATCACTCCTTCAGGCATTTTACACCAATATAATCTACCCAAGAAGTGATGATATCTAGCACAATGAGAGAATTAATTAAGAAAAGAATCTAAATGAGGACTTGAAAATCATCGAATGCATTTCTCTTATACTGGGAATCAGATGAAAGACTGGGCTGTTTGCTTTGATGTGTGTGTGAGCTCCAGAGAGTTCTGGGAGCCAGGCTAGATCAGCAAATTGGGCTCTCCAGAAAACTGTTTTACAGTTCAGGACCAGATCAGGTTTGAAAGACTTAAAAATTAGTCCAGAGTGTTAAGATGTTATTGATAGAAGGCCCAGTTTCTCTTAAGAATGCTGAAGTACCTTCTGCAGAACAAAAGGTAACTTGGGTCTTAAATTGTAGTTGACAGAATTTCAAAATTGCTAGGACAGAAAAAGCAGTTGCATATTGAGACACAGCTAAATCTTTAACACCTGCAAAATAAGTTTGCCTTCTTGACCTTTAACCCAGTATGTTGAATGTGGCAAATCAGATACAGTAATGGAAATTTTTCAAAATACACCAAAGATGAAAGTGTTTAGAGGTCATTGAAAGTTTTGCTGGCATTATTTTAAGTGGCTTATATCTAAACATATTTATACTAAAGGCTCAGTGCATGAAATTCATGCATGGATAGAGTCCCTAGGCCTGGCCAGCCATCAGGGCCGGCCGGGGTCTTCCTTCATTCCACATTGCCCCCTGGTGGTCAGTGCATGTCATAGCAGGTGGTCAAACTCCCAAGGGGACAATTTGCATATATTAGCCTTTTATTTTTATAGGATAAGGAGGCTGTCTTTACCAATTAGGCTGGTGAAGAAGCTTTACAGAAACAAACCAAAGATATATAAATATTATTAGAATCCACAAAGCACTAGGCATTCATCTTTTTCCCCCAATTTATCCCAGTCTCTTCCTATATCCATTTCTTTCCCTCTTTTCCTCTCCCTTTGTATTTCTTGTGGTCTAGTATGAATCTATAAATAATGTATTTCAGTTTTTCCTGAGAGACAAATGAATTTATTGAATCCATATATCAAAAATTTAAGTTGTTCTTAAAATTCCCTTTGTAATAGAAAATTGATTTCAGGTGCTTTAAAATTTTTTTTTTTTAGCATTTTATCAAGGGGTTGAATTTTTTGAAGGGGTGTAATCATGTTCCGTTTTGTTTTCTCTCCACTGATGGTGGTTTTTTTGTACTTCCCTGAAAATATGTTTTGTTCTGATAGGATGTACTGAGGCCTAGTCATGACTGGACATGGTTTCCCTGTCTTTCATGCACTGTGTATTTTTAGGTTCTGAAAAGCATGTGGATTTTAAGCTTATCTTCTCAATTCCTCATATATGTAGTCTTCAAGAAATGAAATGCTTTTAGCTTTCTGTGACTCTTTAGCATATGTGAGGAAGCCACAAAAATGGAAATGATTATATTACAGTTACCGTGAAATATAAAATAATGAAAAATTAGTATTGACTATGAAATTGCACACATCACACTCCTTTAGTTATGATTGGGAAGAGGGAGATAAGGCTGGGGCAGGCACGGCAGCGTGTGGGGACTGTCATTTCACCTCACCCTGGACCCCACGTACACAGTTGGATGTGGTAACTGGCTCTTCTGCTGACATTTGCTTGAGTTCAAACTGCAGTGCAGTGCAGCGGTGCAGGGGAGGAGCTGAGGCACTTGTGCTGGAGTTGGTAAATTATGCCTATGTCATCCTCCGGTCAACACCCACATGGAGGTAGGGTGTGAAGTAGCAACTGGGGGGTGTCGGGGTGAGGGGTGGGGAGGAGAAGTAGATCAGAGAGAGAATGGGTTGTACAGATAGGAAGCCAGTGACTTGGCTGAGTAGAAATAGCATCCTGACGTCTCCTACAGCACAGTTTCAAGATGCAATGGGAAGGACAGGAAATGGGGAGCCAAGGCCCAGATTTGGGCCCATGTCCACTGCTGAGTCGCCATCCCCTTGTTTCTGGGTTTTCTCATCTGTAAAATGAGTGGGTTGGGCCAGATACTCTCAAGGCCTCTTGTAGTTGGAGTAGTAAATTTTTAGCTACCATGAAGAGAGAGCGAAAGTCTTTGTAGCCAAAACTGGTGTGTCTCAGTGGATAGAGCGTCGGCCTGTGGACTGAAAGGTCCCAGGTTCGATTCCGGTCAAGGGCATGTACTACTAGGAGGTGTGCAGGAGGCAGCTGATCGATGTTTCTCTCTCATAGATGTTTCTAACTTTCTATCCCTCTCCCTTCCTCTCGTAAAAACTCAATAAAAATATATTTTAAAAAAAAGAAAGTCTTTGCAGACTGTTTTCCCTTCATTTCCTTCCATTTACACGCACATTCTCTTTCACTGTGGGTGGGTGAACATGCACAAGGTCCCCCTTCCAGGAGGCTGGCGGTGCTACCCTGTGGCTGTCCTCTGAAGCTGAGCACACCAGCACCCATCTCTGAAACTTATTTTTAGTGGCTGATCAAAGGTCAGGAATGGAGGCCTTTTTTTTTTTAACTTCCTGGATGGAGACTAATAATGAAGCTGAGTTTATGTCAACTCCCCAGAAAAAAAGAGGAGGCAAAGAAATGCAAATGCCACCAACAGGGGATTTTAAAGATTTATAACAATTAGTGTTTCTGATACAGTAATGCCTCTGGTGGTGGTAGCGGCATTTGTCTTTGTCACACTCCATTGTCATTCAAGCTCTTAATCTCCGTGTACTGCCAGGACTAAATTCATTTCCTTGTGTCTGCCTAGTGGATAATTTTTCTGCCCTTTGACAGTCCTGTCTCAGGTGTCTGTCTCACACCAGGGCCTGCAGGGAGAGCTGAGGGTAAGTTCCCTCCTGGCCTTTAACTCATTGCTGACATGCTCGCTGGGGGGGGGTAAAACTTCTGAAAAGAGAGAACACCAGCATTTCAATGTCCCTTTCCCTCTTTTTGAATAAGAACACAGGTGGAATCAGGACCACTATAAATGATGAACGTGGCACCAGATTAGATTGGAAGATGGGTTTTGCTTAAGGTAGCACAGCTTCCAGCATCCAAGTCCCTGTAAAGGGAAGGCATGTACTTATGTTAAGTCACATACTGGGACATTCGTATGCGTTTACATGTATGCATGCGTACATAGCAGTATGCCCTTGGTTTTTATTTCGTGTCCTCTAAGCAGATGTGCCTGCATTTTTGTCATAAATTACTCTAGAGTAACAATTGTGTCATTTCCCTTTTATTAAAACCCCTGAAATGAATTTCTCTGAGCTCAGGATAAGGAAATAGGTTGGCTTGGTCTAATACATTTGAATTCTTTCTTTTAAGTAAAGAGAGCAGGGTATCGCACTGTGATTCTGCCTTTGCTTTGGTTGCCACAGACCCCTGCTCAAAAGAACTCTGCTGTTTCGTCTTTGCTCCATTTTACAGCTGTGGCTATACAAACCCAGGGCGGCGAGACCCCATAGTCGGAATGCAATGCAGGCACAGAATCTCTAATGTGTCTCGTGGCATTCCCATCCCATTCCAGACACCTTCATTTCACTTGTGCTGATTGTTTCTCAGAAATTCTTTAGAGTTTCCACCCCACTGCCCTCTTATATTCTTCTCTTATTACAAGATGGATCACTTTTAACTCCCTATTATTTATGTATCTATCATCCCTTTTACTAGTTTATAAATTCTTTGAGGACCCATTCTTTACATCTTAAAGCAGTGCCTCCTGCATTGCAAACACTGAACGCTAAGTTAATGGTGTTGCCATGCAACCTAGAGGGTAAACCTTTTGAAAAGAGAGAATAGTATCATTCAAATGTCTGCTTCCCTCTTTTTGAATAAGTGAAATAGACAGAGAGAGATGAATACCACATGATTTCACTTACATGTGGAATCTAAACAACAAAATAAGCACAATAAGCAGAAACAAACTCATAGATGCAGGGAACATTTGGCTGGTTGCCAGATGGGAGAAGATTTGTTGGGGGGGATAGGTGAAAAAGGGGGAGGGGTTAAGATGTACAAATTGCCAGTTCGAAAGAGGGTCATGGAGATGCGGAGTGCAGCATAGAGAGCGTAGTCAGTGACACTGTGATGGCTGTGTGTGGTGGCAGGCGGGTATTTGTCGAGGTGGTCACTTTGTGAGTTGTATCTGTGTCCAATCACTCTGTTGTACACCTGAAACTAATATAATATTGTATGTCATCTGTAATTAAAACAATAAAAAATTTAAAAAACTAAAAAATGAGGGGAAATGGTATTGCTATCCAAAATAATATATGGCATCTAATTAAATGTTAATTTCAGATAAACAGCTAATGTTTTTAGTATACTTATATCTAATATAACATTTGGGGCATGTGTATTAAGATTTATTTGAATTCAAGTCTATTCAGGTGTCCTGTATTTTTACTTGTGAAATCTGGCCACTCTATCAGTAAATGCTGGAGTGGTTTAGGATGTATAGATAGGAATGATGTGGCAGGCAGGAGGTCAGCGTCTACACATGGACATTAGTACAGTATCCTTTTCTTAATTCTCCCCTTTAGCTGTTTAGTCTCTTTGGAGAAGAACCATCTTTGCAGGTGAGCCTGAGCAGATCTGATTATGATATATACTTTGATGTGAAAAACTGGGTGCATAAGCCCCACTACCATGCTATCTACAGTCATAGTGCTCTCTGTGGATTCAAATAATAGGAGATTAAGTGCATTTAATGGGATGGCTAGAAAAAAATAATGACCAGGCTCTTCGTTTTGAGAGATGGCCATTTGGAGGATGATTGGAATCACCAAATGGCCATTCCTCGACCTGAGCACCATAACACACTGCTTCCCCATAAGCATGGCTACATTCTCTAAAAAGGACTGTTAGGTAGCCTAGTAGTCTAGTGATACTGTTACTTTAAGACAGACCTCAGCCCTGGACTTCGTGGCTGCTTAATGTCATCCGAGCTTTCGGAAGAACTCAGTGGCTAAATGATAGACCAGAAATGGAAACGTTGAATTCCAACCCTACACTGATCATTACTTTCCAAACAGTGCTGAGGCAATCGTTACTCTAATTTTGGCTTTGATTTTTCTTTTCTTAAAAACAAGAGCAGCCCAGCTGGTTTGGCTCAGTGGATAGAGTGTTGGCCTGCACATTGAAAGGACCCATGTTCAATTCCGGTCAAGGGCACATGCCCTGTTATGGGCTAGATCACCAGTGGGAGACTTGCAGGAGGCAGCTGGTCCATGATTCTCTCTCATCATGGATGTTTCTATCTCTCTCTCCCTCTTCTTTCCTCTCTGAAATCAATAAAAATATATTTAAAAAAACAACAACCAAAAAACAAGGGCAATGTTCCATTATGTTTTGAAGAGCACTTAGTAATTTGTTAGAATTTGATTCAGAGCACCTGGTTGCAGTTGAAATAATGTTCCTAGATTCTGTTGCTTTTAAACAAGGTCCAGTGAACATTAGACTTTTAGTGAGGGAGGAAGGAGACCAGGTGAAACTGTCCCTGATTATGCTCTCTCACCCCCAAAATTAAGACCTTTAATACGCTACCATTTGGAGACGCTGGAGGTGAGCTATACGATATTTTTTAAGAGACATTTTATAGTTGTTTTAGATTCTTTGCTTATTCAACCATCAAAAATATTAGAATTTTTAAGACAAAAATATTAGAATTTTTTTAGGGAGCATATACAGACATTGTTATTGAGGAGGAAGAATTTGAAATCTGTTTGGATTAAAACACAGCATGGAACAAAAAGTGTTCCAAATAAATTCATGTGGAAATACACTATTAGGTGAATTAGATTTATATAGATGTTTCCTTGCAAAAATGGAGGGCTTGTTGGGAAATTTGGACTTGCCTAGAAATTTCTGTGTAGGTGGGAAATGTATTTTATCTCCTCTGTGGCTACCTTTGTTCTTTTTGTTTCTTTTATGAAGCTCCTGATCCAGTTCCTCCGTGGCCTCTGTCACAAGTGTTTAGATGTAGGGCAGTTGTCAGAAATGGTTAGCATCTCACGGCTGCCAGTGACATTTCAGCGTGTCAGTGAAACCACCTTAGTGTGCAAAAGGACGTTATTGAGGAGGATTCGTAATTTCTTCAAAAAGTGAGATGCTAAATACAAATTGTCCTCTAGTATCCCGACAGTGTGCCAGCTTACTTTGAAAATACACAGTACTTTGTGGAGGTGTTGGACTCTTGGAGGCAGGTTTCAGAAGAGAAAAATCAAAGGCAGAAGTGACGCGATGTTCTCCATATCGAGTGTAAGGACACCGAGTCTTTTTCATAATTGTTATTGTTACAAAACAAACAACTGAACCAAAATTGAATACTCTTCCAGGCAGACTGGAACTAAACAATGGGAAAGTGTGAGCCCTGGGAGAGAGACAAATGAGAGACAGAATGGAAAATTAATATGCACAGACATAAGTCTGTGATTCTGTAAAAGTGCAGTTGGTGCTGTGTGCGGGCTGTGATGGAGGGGTGCAAGGGCAGGTGACTTCGGTCCCAGGTGACAGAGTTGACAACATGGAAGAGCGTACTGTGCACAGAAGTAAATGTCACTCTGTACACACGCAGCTGCATGGAAGCAGATGGCTGTGGATTTAATGCCAGTGATGCCAAGATGGGTAAAGCATCCTGGATGGGGACCTGAACCCACAAACTGTGTTCACAGGGATGTGGGGCCCTTGACCTGTGTTATCCCTGCCTTTATCTCTAGGGATTTGGAGATGGAAGCTCAGAGGAGAAAATATGAGTAATGTATCCAGGGTCAGAATACATGGTGAAACCAGGATGCAAACCCATGTCTTGACTGGTTTCCCACTTGGTGCTGCTGCATCCATTTGCCAAATGGATTGAGAGCCAGTTTTTCTGGAAGTGCCCGTGTGGGGAGGATCTGATCCAGACTGACGGTGACACCAAGGAGTGCCCTGGCCGGGAGGTGTTGACAATGGAAAGTCGAGGGGATAAAAAGGCCTTGTTTATTGCTGGCCTTCTGTTTGCCAGATGGCAGGAGAGGCTCCCTATTTAGATTCTGAATTAGTCCTCACACTGGCCCTATGAGGTTGACCAGTGCTTTCTACTTTACAGAATGTCTGTGAGAAATGGGCTTAGGAGGTTAAAGAGCCTGAACAAAGTCACAAAGCTACTCCATGATGGTAGTTAGCCTTTGAATTTTGCATCTGAACCTCGTGACTGGGGTTGTGGGATGGATTTGAATTGAACAGTGTCATTCCAGGAGTTTAAAAATTGATTGTATTTCCAGGATCCAGAGGGACCCGTGAACATGTTGGATAGCATGACATTTTGGAAAGGATTGGACTAACTGTCCTGAGAAGTTCAAGTATCACAGGGGAGGAGGAGATGTGTGTACTGTTTGATTCTTACTTTGAAGAGGGCAAGATACCAGTCCTCGGGGAGGTTTTAGAAAGGTGGAGAGGAGGCAGATGGGGGAGCGGAAGGAGAAAGAGGAAGAGAGGACGGGAAGCTGACAAGGAGGTTAGCAGCTGCTCCCCTTATCTGCAGCTGACTCTGAGAAAAAATGGTTCTATTTATTTGCCGTTTCCTTCCATATATCTTCCCAGCAGCATTCATCAATATCTGTCATTTCCCAGGGGGTTTGGACATGTCTGGCAATTCATTCTGCTGCATTATATTTCAATACGCGGATGGAGGCAGCCAGATTGCAGATGTTAACTCTGACCTGTGCCCAGCCTCACTTAGATGCCGTCAGCACCCTGCCCAGCATCTGGGTGCCCTCACTTAGACATTCTGAGCAGCTTGATGCCCGATTCTTGTTACCATTAGAGTAGGCTCTATTTACTACGTCCTCAAAAATCAATTTGAAGTTGTCATGTTAGCCTTTGGTCTCCATAGCTACAGTTTTACAGCCAAATTATTATGTTTTGTGTGGGGTTTCTTTTTGGCAAGAATGTTAAGTCCAGATACTCACCATCAGAAGGGAGGCCACCCTGGTGGTCCAGGTCGTTAGGGAGTTGTTTGCCAAGGCTGGGTCGCCCTGCACAATGGGGGAGTGTGCGGGGTGCTGGTCTGCGGAAAGGCAGCTGTTATAATCCCAGCAACATCGAGGCTTCCTAAGCTCCAGTTCATATATGAACTCACTGGGCCCTCATTTCTGCCCTTATTAGAATCTGACTGGGAGTGGTAATCTCATTGGATGAGAAGAGATATTAATTTTCTAAGAATAAGTGAAGAGGAAAGAAAAGAAAGGCCAAAGGCATTTCTCTGTAAGTATGGATTCAAATTGCGTCCCTTTAAAACTGTACAGTTTCGCTGAAACTGGTTTGGCTCAGTGGATAGAGCATCAGCCTTTGGACTGAAAGATCCCAGGTTCGATTCCAGTCAAGGGCATGTACCTTGGTTGCGGGCATATCCCCAGTTGGGGGTATGCAGGAGGCAGCTGATCGATGTTTCTCTCTCATTGATCTTTCTGGTTTTCTATCCCTCTTCTTCCTCTCTGTAAAAAATCAATAAAATATATTTAAAAAATAAAACTGTACAGTGTTTTTGGACTTACCATGGCATCTTTGTGTTTTTGTAAAAGATGGCAAGAGTGACAGGGTGGCTCTCTGAGACTAAGGGTGACAAGACCTCTGCTCCTTTGCATCATCTTTCCAGGTCACCCACATCGAGAGTAGTTTTCTCTGAAAGCTGCGGCTAAAGTGGGCAGTGGCAGTGGCAGCACGAGATGCAGCTCACTGCCTCGTGGTTTGTCCAAAGGCTGTGATTGCTGTGGTGGAGACGTGTGTTTGTCATTTTCCCACAGTCCCCAGCTCTCTCACAGGAGAGCATCGGGCTTTGGTAACTCTTGACATATTTGTCATGTGCCCAGTCAGTCTGGGGTGGCCCTAACTTATGTTCAGCTACCTGTCCTGCTTGCAATAAGCTTCCTTTTAAAGTGGCCTCCTCACTCTGTCACCAGGTCTGTGGTGGTCCTGTTACCTTGCCATTCTATATTAAACATAGAATGCTGGTGATGAGTGCAATTGGGCATCTCGGGGGGATTGTAGCAAAACAGGAGGAGTTCAGAGACTGCTGCGTTGGGCAGTGAATTTGATTCAGGTCTTGAGGCTCCATTGGCATCACGCTATGTACTGACTACCAATCTCCCAAAATACATGCATGCTCTCTTCCTTCAGCTCGCGGTTTCCTTGTGAATCAGGGACCTCTGGCTAGTAGACAATGATAACTTCAAGGTCTCAGGGCCAAGCTCTGCTTTGGACTTCTCTTGTGTGAGTAAACACAGACCCCTTTGTGTGTGTGTGTGTGTGTTTTAAGGATAGAATAGTGGCACAATATAGAAGTCAGTGAACTTCAGCACCCACTGGTCACAGGTCTGTCGGTTTCTCAAATTATATTTATTTATGCCATTAAGAAGAATGATTTAGCAGCATTATTGATGCTGTCTGGGTATAGTTATTCTTTGCAACGGGGACAAGAAATTGGAAGCCAGTCATCCATGTGAGAGGGAGATGAAAGGAGCCGGGTCTCGGTGGTAGAACACACTGAGGACGAATAAGGGGGGCTGTAATTGCCTGTGGGCGTGACAGCCGCGATGATGAGGGACCCAGTGTTTAGGAGTGAGCAATGGGGCGTAGAAGAGGAATATCCCAATGATGATGGAGTGCCCTCGAGGGCAGTGGCTGCTGACTCATGGATTCCATCCACATCCAGCCAGTGACTTACTGTGGTCTTTAACCTTCCTCCACGGAGGGTTCTTAACACACACAGCTCCTCTGACTTGTAAATGATCCAAAGGACTTAAGTTATTAAGTGTGATTTGTACGAGCAGGTGCTGATGTAGTTTAACTCCTTTCGGACCACAAAAAGGATCCCCTGATTTTTTCCTCTGGAAGGTGCAGTGTTTTGGGCTAAGCTAATGGTTGGCAAACTGTGGCTTGCGAGCCACATGCAGCTCTTTGGCCCCTTGAATGTGGCTCTTTCACAAAATGCCATGGCCTGGGCAAGTCTATTTTGAAGAAGTGGTGTTAGAAGAAGTTTAAGTTTAAAAAATTTGGCTCTCAAAAGAAATTGCAATCGTTGTACTGTTGATATTTGGCTCTGTTGACTAATGAGTTTGCTGACCACCGGGCTAAGCCAGAAGAGGGTGGCTTTGTATGTGGTAAAATATACATAACAAAATTGACCATTTTAACCATTTTTATGTGTACATTCACAGTGTTGTGCAATTATCACCACTATCTTCCTCCAGAACTTTTCATCACCCCAAACTGAAACTCAGTACCATTTAAACAATGACCCGCTCTTTCCCTCCTCTCCCCATTGCCCAGTAAACACTTACACTTTTTGTCTCAATGAATTTGATTATTCCAGAAAGCTTTTTAAAAAATCTTTATTGTTCAGTTTATTAATTATATTGTTTCCTTTTTTTTCCCCTATAGCTCCCCTCCACCTGGTACCCATCCCACACTCCGCCCTCACCCCCACCCATTGTCCTCTCCCATAGTTGCATGATTTTTGTCCAGTCTCTTGCTGCACTTCCCACTCCCCTTTCCTCCTCAAGAATTGTCAGTCCATTCCCTCTCTATGTCCATGATTCTGTTACATTCACCAGTTTATCCTGTTCATCAGATTATTAATTCACTTGATTTTTAGATTCATTTGTTGATAGATGTGTATTTGTTGTTCCTAATTTACATTTTTATCTTTTCCTTCTTCCCTTTCCTAAACAATATCAGCATTTCATATAACATTGGTTTGGTGGTGATGAACTCCTTTAGCTTTTTCTTATCTGCGAAGCACTTTATCTGACCTTCAATTCTGCATGATAGCTTTGCTGGATAGAGTAATCTTGGTTGTAGATTCTTGCTATTCATCACTTTGAATATTTCTTGCCACTCCCGTCTGGCCTGCATTGTTTCTGTTGAGAAATCCGCTGGCAATTGTATGGGTGCTCCCTTATAGGTAACTAACTGTTTTTCTCTTGCTGCTTTTAATATTCTCTCTTTGTCTTTTGCTCTTGGCATTTTAATTATGATGTGCCTTGGTGTGGTCCTCTTAGGGTTCTTATATATTGGGGTTCGGTGCGCTTCTTGGACTCCTAAGTCAATTTCTTTCACCAGGTGTGGGAAGTTTTCGGTCACTATTTCTTCAAATAGGTTTTCATTGTCTTGCTCTCTCTCTTTTTCTGGCACCCCTGTAATTCGTATGTTGGTATGCTTGAGGTTGTCCCAGAGGCCCCTTACACTATCTTCAATTTTTTGGATTCTTTTGGTTTCTTGCTTTTTCAGCTGAGTGGATTTTACCTCTTTGTATTTCAAATCTTTAACTTGGTTCTTGGGGTGCTCTAGAGTACTTTTAGGTCTTTGTATAATATTTTTTATTTCAGTCAGTGTATGCTTAATTTCTGGTTGGTCCTTTTTCATATCCTTGAGGGTCTCATTCATATCCTTATAAGTCTCCTTCATTTCCTTGTAGGACTCATTCATTTCCTTGTAGGTCTTGTTCATTTTCTTGCAGGTCTTGTTCAATTCCTGGTTGGTCTTGTTCATTTCCTCATAGGTCTTGTTTATTTACTTATAGGTCTCGGCCTTTTCTAGGAGCCTCTTGAAAAGCCCTATAACCATGGTTTTGAATTCCATGTCCAGTCGTTTTTTTCCCTCCATTTCTTTCACATCTGATTTCTTTCCATGTTTCTGCATGGTGGCTGCTTCCCTGAGTTGGTCAATTAGCTTTGTGTGGTAGACTTCCTACAAGGGACAGTGGGTCAGCCTCCCCAGTCTGAGGTGGATATGGGTTACACAGTCTTGTTGAAGTTAAGCTCAGGTTAATGGTTATTAGCACTTGGAGGGGTTAACCTCCAGGCCAATTGTCTGTGAAGTTCAGTTGTGCTCAGGTTGGATGGGCGGAGTCTCTGGGCCAAGCAGACAGCGTCAGCTCCGCTCAATGTGGCCCCAGGGACTCTGAGAGAGAGCCACTGCCGAGACCCACCAACTGCCAGAGAATTCAGACTCTCCCCAAATGAGTCTACACACCCAACATCTCACCCAGGGTCGCAAAACAATGCAGTGTGATGGTTTCTCGAATGAAAGAGCAAATCACAAGTGCTCTCTGCGTGGTCATGCAGCTGTGCTGTTCCCAAGCTCATGCGCACTCTGCACAAGCTCGCCTTCTCCACAAGCCGGCAGACCCCTGCAGCACCCGAGCTTCGGCATGCCCTCCCACTGTCCAGTTTTCATCCTGTATGATAGTGGGTTCCCTGGACTTTGCCCAGAGCTGGAGAATCAGTCCAGTGGGATGTCTTTGTCTCCCCTGTTCAAGAAAACTGGCCGGTTTTCAGCCGCCTGCCCTCTCTGCTGGCTTGTGCTCCAAACCTCTGATTCTGTGCGAATCTTCAACGCTGTCCACCGCCGCTCCTCCGAGTCACAGTGTCTTATCTGCACTTTTATTTGTGGAATTTTCACTTAGCCAGCTTTCCGGTGATTCTGGATGGTGTTTGTTCTTTCGTTAAGTTGTAGTTTTGAAATTGCTGTCTATGGCAGCAAGATAGGTGTTTATCTATGCCGCCCTCCTGGTTCTCCCTCTCCAGAAAGCTCTTGTAAGTGGAATGTTAACAACATTTGTTGTCTGACTTATTTCATTTAGCACATCTTAGGGTTTCATCCATGTTGTAGTGTGTGTCAGAATATCCTTCCTTCTAAAGGCTGAAGCACATTCCATTTTATGTATAACCACATTTTGTCTATTCATTCATCCATCAATGGACATTTGAGTTGTTTCTACATTTGGCTAGTATGACTAATGCTGCTATGAATATGGGTTTACAGGTTTCTGTTGATGCTGCTGCTTTTAACTCGCGTGTGTGTTCTCAGAAGTGGAATTAAGCAAGGAGGTGTTAGTTAGCAGTGGAGAGGATGAAACGGTGGGACTGTCCTCCCACTTTAGTGGTAGAGGTGAACTTTCTGTGAGAGTTTCAGTATCTACCCACGTGGGCAGCATAGGGTGAGAGATGTGAGCATGTGGCCCCATCTTCCTGCTCATGGTTTCAGCACAGAGCTAGCTTTCCCATTGCTCTTTTGTCCCAGCCCCTTCATCTCTGTAATGCTACCCCCATTCTCCTTCCCTTCATATACAGCTCCTCCACCTCACCAAAACCTTTAAGAGCAACGCAGTCGTCTCCTGAGCTTCCCTTTGCTCCTGGTTGGTACCTTGGAGGGACACACAAGCCTTTTCTGAGTTCTTTGTGGAACTGAGCCCCAAAGCCTTAGGCTGTTTTGTGATGTGGCACCAGGCCTTACTTTCCCTTGAGTGTCCTCTTTGTGCTCCAAGGTAAGTAACCGGCAATGTAAGACTGTTGGACTGACTGCTAGATCTATGTTGCAGTTCAGGTGCTATGGAACTTTTTTACTGGAAGCTTTTAAATCTAGTCAGGCACCATTATTCCTTGGTGGCAAAGTACATCTCCAGAGGCTATATGTAATTCTTTATATAGCCATTCTGTTAAAATTATTGCTGACCTGATCTTTTTATACTTTAGAGGGGTACTCTAAGCTTAGGGGTGCTTTGAAAGCATGGGCGTGTCTCCTGTTTGAAAACATTCGTTTATCATCTTGCTTCTTATTTCTTGGAATTCAGGATGGGAACAAAGGAAAACATATTTTAGAAAAGAAGCTATGAGTAGCTTGGGCACAATCTGGGTCTAGGCTCAGTAACCTACTTATTTTTATGTATAATCTTAAAAGCTCCGGACCTTCTTACTTTGTTAAGTAGAGGCCCCGTACCAAACAGTAACACTCACCAGTACAAGAAGTCCATTCAAAGAACCCACACCTCTGTGGTTGAAACCTGACCAGTTCTTCTGTCACTCTGGCCAACTGACTCCAGCTCTACTACGGACTCTATTATTGCATCTAAGGTTCTTGTTATGCCAGTAGAACATATTTATTAAATGTTTCAGTAAATGTACGGGAGTTTTAGAGCTATATTTCCGAAAGGCACAGAGCTGATCAAAGTTCCAGCTGTAACAACAGACCCATTCGGTATTAAAACACAGCCGCCAGATTGCCAGGCAAGCTCACCTCTCATACAACTAATTGGGAATGGTGTTATCTATTAATTTCCACCCTGTGCAGCTGAATAATGTGGTTGACAGATGCTAATTTTCTTAAATTGTAGGCAGCAAATGATGCATGAATATAACAGCAACACACTTTTTTAGAGGCTCTTGGTAGTCATCAGAAAGGGAATTTATATAAAGTTTGATGTAATCACTACCAACTATGGCACAGTGTTAGTGCCTTCTAATGACTGCCTTAGATCCATCTGTTGTCCTCTCTTCCCTAATAACACTAATGGGGGTCTAGGCAGGAATAAAACATCCCATGTGTTAGGCTAACCAACCCTCCAATTTGTAACATTCATATGATTCCTAAGGACAGGCTCATACAAGAATAATGGCATCTAAAATCTAGCCCGTGATGGCATTATAAACATTTCATTATATATGTGTATACATGCTTCCTCGTTGAATTGTTTTTTCCAGTGGCTTAACACCATTTTATTCCTTGCTCACCTTATAATTCATTGTGTGTTGGGTAGCCCTTTGTCTTTCTTATTTATTTCAAAGTTTACATTTATTGAATGTTCCTTGTGTAAAAATCCTTTCTGTTTTGATTTACAACCACTGCATAAATGTACCCCTATTTTACAGCCAAGGAGCCCGGGGCTTGGAGAAATCCATGAATATGTGATGGAGTCTGTGTTGGGGGCAGAACTGGCACTCAGCAGTCTGACTCTAGAGTACACCATGTCTTAGAGACATTAATTTTACTGTTAACTGCCAAGGACCTTTATGTCCTGTTAAACTTAGTTCAAACTCAGTTCTATAACTGGTCAACTATTGACCATCTAAAGGTCTCCTTGTGGGTTAGGATCTGGTAAGTCACAAAGAACTCAAGGCTGACAAAGCCCCTCCTCAACCAAATTCTAGCCAGGTGTCTCTGAGCCCTCTTTCTTCACTGGACCTTAACCTTGGCAATGAAAGATTTGAACACACACATATAATTTCTAACAGCTCAAGGCTACTTCCTCAGGATGACCCTAACTCCTTTAAAGTGCCTGCCTGAGAAAACTCAAGGCTGCCAAAAATTGGATGTAGGATCTGTGTCTCCCTGTCTCTGTCAGAGGGTGGAATCCTAACTTCCATGATCGCCAGCTAGCAGGCAGAGCTGGCTCGATCGCAATTCCACTGACCAACCCTTTGCAAATGTTCCCTTCCATGACTCAGCTGAGCCTCCACTGGTTCCCTGCCCTCTTCCTCCCTTCTCCTTTTAAAATCCAGTTATTTCTGTATAAATTGAAGGTGAATTCAGTTCACACTGGACTCTTTTTTCCTGGGGCAGTACTTCTTACTGATTAAAATCTGTCCCTACCCCTTTAAGTAGTGTTCAGCTTTGCTTATCTTTGACAAGGCACACCTATGGTCTTTTTACCAAGATTAGACTCATGCAAGAGATAGCAGCAAATGAAATGTATGTGTAGTATTGGCCTGAGGGATTTCAGAGGAGAGGATGGCATGTGTGTCCTGTTAGCTAGGGTCTCTGCTTGCTGTAAACTTCCCAGTGAGAGCTAACGACAGTGAAGTGTTCAAAGTGTGGTTTGACCACGGTTATAAGGCTTTTCAAGAGGCTCCTAGAAAAGGCCGATGAACTTAATGAGAACTACGAGGAAATAAACCAGATCAACAAGGAAATAAACAAGACCAACTAGGAAATGAATGAGACCTACAAGGAAATGAATGAGACTTACAAGGAAATGAATGAGACTTACAAGGAAATGAACAAGACCTTTGAGGATATGAACAAGAGCCTCACGGATATGAAAAAGGACCAACTAGAAATCAAGCATACACTGACTGAAATAAAAAATATTACACAAAGTCTTAAAAGCAGTCCAGAGTGCCACACGAACCAAGTCAAAGATTTGAAATACAAAGAAGCAAAATCCACTTGGCTGGAAAAGCAAGAAACAAAAAGAATCCAAAAAATTGAAGATAGTGTAAGGGGCCTCTGGGACAACCTCAAACATGCCAACATCCGAATTATTGGGGTGCCAGAAAAAGAGAGAGAGCAAGGTAATGAAAACCTACTTGAAGAAATAGTGACTGAAAACTTCCCCCACCTGGTGAAAGAAACTGACTTAAAAGCCCAAGAAGTACACAGAACCCCAAAATATAGGACTCTAAAGAGGACCACACCAAGATACATCATAATTAAAATGCCAAGAGCAAAAGATAAAGAGAGAATATTAAAAGCAGCAAGAGAAAAACAGTTGGTTACCTACAGGGGAGCACCCATCCGATTGTCAGCGGATTTCTCAACAGAAACGATGCAGGCTAGACGCGAGTGGCAAGAAATATTCAAAATAATGAAGAGCAAGAATCTACAACCAAGATTACTCTATCCAGCAAAGCTATCATTCAGAATTGAAGGCCAGATAAAGTGCTTCACAGATAAGAAAAAGCTAAAGGAGTTCATCACCACCAATCCAATATTATATGAAATGCTGAAAGATATTCTTTAAGAAGTAGAAGAAGAAAAAGGAAAAACATATATTATAAACAACAAATATACATCTATCAGCAAATGAACATAAAAATCAAGTGAATTGATAGGCTGATGAACAAGATAAACTGGTGAATATAACAGAGACATGGACATAGAGAGGGAATGGACTGACAATTCTTGGGGAGAAAAGGGTTGTGGGAAGTACAGCAAGAGACTGGACAAAAATCTAGCAACAATGGGAGAGGACAGTGGGGAGGGGGAAGTGAGGGTGGAGGGTGGGATAGGTACAGGGTGGAGGGGAGCTATAGGGGAATAAAAAAGGGGAAACAATGTAATTAATAAACTGAACAATAAAGATAAAAAACAAACAAACAAACAAAAAACAAAGTGTGGTTTGAGTCTATAGAGAGAACAAAGTGATCCTGGTCCTGGTGCCCCCTCCCCTAGTGCTTTTTCTGGCTCTATCCAGAGCAAGCATGTCAGACGTGTGGCCCACGGGCCGCCTGCCTCCCTCATGTGGCCTCAGGAACTGCCATTTCGAGGGGTGGGAAGAATATGCTCTTGGCTTGTTTGCACTGTTAGATTTTGGAGCATTTTTTTTGATAGGAATCATTAAAAGCACTATTATATAAGGTATCCCCCCAAAATGTATACACACTTTTCTTTGATAGCTCAATTGCTATTTCTTTCTTCTCAGATTTAACCCATTGGAATTAATAACTATTCAAAGTATGTATAAATTTTGGGGACACCTTTATAATATCATATAAAGAAATCAGTAGAGAATAATTTAATACAACTGCATATACCTGTCAGCCACTTCTTTCAAAGCTTAATATTTGCCACATTCTTCAGCTACATTAGAAAATCCTAATATTAAATTTATTAAAACCACAAGTGAAACTTAATTCTTATTCCCTGCAGATAATTTTTAAAACACTGAAATATTATAGCATACTTCTCCCTGGATCCAGTTCCCATTTTCCCTGCCAGATAGAACAACAATTTTGCAAGAAATACTGTTCTTTATTGTAATAATGTTCAATAGTTTTCTCAATTTCTTTTGTGATCTGGCCAAGGAAGTCATTGCCTAGGTTTATTTTGTTGCTGTGGTGGTGAGGGTGTATTGGTGGAATTGTACAGCTCTTATCATTATGTGAGTAGTGATAGTATATTGGCTGCCTTCCATGTCCCAGGCTGGTGCCTTAAGTGCATTATCTCATTTAATCTCATCTGCATATTATTTTCTTTTAAATGTAAAATCATCCTTTCTTATACCTTGTTTTTCACCTTACCATTCATGATGAATATTTTCCCGTAATAGGATTTGGGCTTCAAAGTAAGAATCCATCTTTTGCTCACTTATCAACTGTGAGCCTGATCTAATTATGTAACCTCTCTGTGCTTTAAAGTGGAGATAATGTGACCTGGTACCCCATAGGGTTGCTAAGATGTTGCTCAGTATCTGGCATATAGTAATGTCTCAATATATTTTAACTATTATGCTATACTACAAATTAAATTTAAGAATATAATCTGGTTAGTTTTATTTTTCCTTGTGCCAGAGACTGTGCCAGGTTCTAGGAATACAGAAATGAATACCTATTTCTTCATCTTGGGGATTATAGGGAGATAATCTAATAATTATTTTCTAGTAAAAGCGAAAAGGACTGAATTACAGAATGTTTTAGTGACTTACAATATTTACAATATTTACCCTTTACACTTTTTATGGTGATGTTACATTCTTTAAGAGTTTATCTATCTACCTTGCTTGGTTTTAAAATGAAGCATCTGGGCCGGAACACTAATGAGGCTCGAGTACATTCCCTCCATCATGAAATCTTTGACATTAGGTAGCTTCTGTACCTCCTATCAGGCCTCTCTCTGAAACACGTACAAAGAAAACATAAAGGACAAAATACAGGAGAAGACACAGGAAGGACCAAAAGGAAAAAAAATAGAATGGATTCTGATTACTGGATGTTGCTATATTTTTAACATGTGATGCCCTTCAAACAGTGAGAGTTAATCTGTGTTAAAGAAACCATTTATTTATGTAATAATGGTTAGCATTTCTAAACGTAGTCTATAATTTTCCTGTTCTTTATTCATGTCCTGCTTTTAGGTATAAAGGGGGGCAGATTTCCAAAAGCCCCTATTAGTCCAGCTTTTAGTTCATTGTTTCAAAATAAGGCAAGGAAAAAAATTCTAGACTTAAGATGTAACATATCCTACACAACATATATCTGACTGTTTTTGAGATGATGACCAGAACCACAAATTGTAATTATTGTTGATTTTTAATGATAGGGTTTATGCTTTAATTGATTTGCTTTATGTTTTTTGCTTGGCATAGGTTATAACCTGTTATGTGGTGTTGAGGGAAGCATGTGACAAAATGTAGGGTATTTTTTTTTTTTTGCTAGAAAACATAGTTTGCAGTTAGAAAATCAGGAAGAAAAATCATTGAAATGCTGATGGTGGTTTTTGCTTGTGTAATTGTTATTTTTTTTCTTTAGACATATTTATGTTTCCTACTTGTGAGTGCCAAGAAATTAAAACCAATTTTTACTATTATTATGGCTAAATAGCTAACATAAAATCTTCTAAACCTCTCAATTACTTTATATAGTCAATCCTATAATCCATCCCCATTTTAGAGATGGAAAAATGAAGGCCAGTAGAGGTTGACTAACTTCCTTCCCCAGTGTCATTCCTTTATAGGTTAAAATATCAAAAAGCAGATCTGGTTTTCTCTAGAGTCTGTGCTTTCACTATATAAGAGAGTGAAAGAGCAATTTTGGCAAAATAGGAAACCATTTTTACCTTTGAAATGAAAATGTATATTTCTGAAGCACTTTTATTAAAACACTAGAACCTCAGTGCAAGAATTTGTGCATGGGTGGGGTCCCTCGGCCCAGCCAGCGATTGGGGCCTATCAGGGTTGTCTTGCCCAGGCCTGATCTGGGCTGATTGGGGCTGATTTGGGCTGGCCAGCTAGGGGGGAAGGGACTGTGGGAGATCAGCCAGATGCAGGAGGTTCGCTGTGGGAGCGCACTGACCACCAGTGGGCATCTCTTGCATTGGGTGTCTGTTCCCTGGTGGTCAGTGTGTGTCATAGCTACCAGTCTAACAGTCAAATGATCAAACAGTCCAATGGTCGCTTAGGCTTTTATATACATCGAATGGCCAGATTATTATAATCTCTGAATGCATAATAATCTGGCCACTCAGTGTATATCCTATATAATAAAGAGATAATATGCAAATTGTCTCCTCTACCAGGAGTTCTACTGGCAGGCAGGCCAGCCAGCTGCCTATTTCCCTTTCCCCTGGCCAGGCTGGCTGGACCCCACCCATGCACGAATTCATGCACCAGACCTCTATACACACACACACACACACACACACACACACACACACACGGTGGCCAGATAATTATGCGTTCAGAGATCATAATAATCTGTCCACTCAGTGTATATAGATAGATTAGACATAGACAATTGTGGACGCTGTCCCTATCTCCTGTTCGTTGATAGTACTGATAGTTAGAATGGATACTAATAGATAACTAGGTAATATATTGCAATATTTATTAACCAGTGGGACATGCTTGTGAAGTGTATGCCACAGGTAAGAGAGTGGGCTTCTTTTATAAGGAACTGATCTGTTGGGGGAGAATCCAAGGAACAAACATCACCTCTGCTCTAGTCACCTCTGTTGTAGTCCCTCCCGATTCTGAGAGGTCTGAAGAGAGAGTCCCCACAGATAGAGCCCTTAGACGAGACACCACAGACTGCCTGCCATCTTATCGTCCCTGTGTGTTTTATGGGAAAGAAGTGCCCACTTGTTCTTTCATCTTCACGAAATAGTTAATGAGCATCGATTACAGCCAGACATTGTGCTGGTATTGGGACAAAGCAGATATAAATCAAATATGGCCTCAGCCTTTACTGAGCCTCATTACTATGTGAATGCTCATAACTTCATCCTCACTTTCTGAAGTCAAGAAGCCTTATTTCTTGTGTGTTGATAACTGGTTTAGTCCCTGTACTAAGAAATTAATACAGTGTGCATTGGTTCAACTGTTTGACTTTCAAAGGCATACATATATATTAGAGTTCAAGGTTGCTATGAATTGCTCAGTGAAGCTCAACTGACATTGATGTCGTGATTCATGCAAATGGATACAATTATGTGTCCTGTGGACATGGTTGGATGACCAACCAGCGCTTCGGAGAGAGAAGCACCAGCCCCATTTCACTTTGAAAGAATTCCAACTCTTCCTTTTGTTGGTCATGATCTCCACTTTGCGGACTCTTTTCCAGGTGAATCCTCAGTCGCTTTCTGTATTAGACATTTTAAAACTGCATAACAAGACATTATAACTGCATAAGTTTATTTCTAAAATGCTAGGAATGCTTTGTGTATTATATGCATCCTCAGCACTTTCTGGTGGAATAGGCGGCAATAACAAGATACTTCATTCTGCCTTTGCTGAAAGCTACCAATGCTGAGGTACTCTTGGGTTTACCAGTCCGTAAGAAATCAGGGTCAGAACTTGTCTTAATTAAAACAATTTGCCTCTGGTTGCTTTTGGTAAATGTAATTATTGGCAAACATTATATAGAAGGATGGTCAAGAAGAGATCTACTGTTGCCATGGAGGTGAAACTGTTCTGCCTGTCACTTACATTGTCTTTTCTTTAATCCCGACAGGAAGGTACCTCCTTCCTAACCCCACGGCAGGACAGACCTGGTCAGCGTCTGCAGAGACGTCCAACCTTGTGCGCATGCGCAGCCAGGCCTTGGGCCAGTCGGCGCCCTCGCTCACCGCCAGTCTGGTAAGTGTGTCTCTGGGCTCTGTCTGTGGTGGGTTGGGTTTTACCCATCCTGCCACCTCCCTAGGGACTGTTTTAAGTTTATTGAGTTTAAATAGATTTGAACCTTCATTTAACATTAAGCACTGATTTGGCAACATGAAATTCCTTTCTTTCAGTGTGCTCATTTTTCCAAGCACCGGCCCCTTACCTCTTAACCTAAATTGGAGTATTTCTTTCAATTTTACTCTGTCGCCACTCTTCCCTCAAAAGAAAAGGAAGATGTTTCTAAGCTTTAAAACAATTTCAAACTAACAGAGAAGTCACAAGAGTAAGAAACAACGGGACACCAACTGGTCCTTTACTAGATTCAACTATTAACCTCTTGCCCAACTTGCTTTATCATTTGCTTCCTCTCCCTGTATATAGACACATGCATATACATAGGTATATGTGTACATACACACATACTTTTTTGTTATCACAGTTAATCAACTTCAGTAAATTTATGGCTGATAAAAAGCCCTTTATCTACTGTGTCATCTACATTTCAGTTTTATCATTTGGCACAATAATGTCCTCTATAGCATTTTCCCTCACCCAGAACAGGATCTAGTCCACAGTCATGCATTGGATTTAATTGTCATATCTAGTTAGTTCCCTTGAACCTGGGATTATTTCCAAAGCCTTTATTTTACCACTTTGACATCAAGGTCTTTGAAGACTACATACTCCCACCTATGTGTTTTAATGGAATATTTCTCATATTACATTTGGCTTCTGTGTTTGATGTTTTCTCATGTTTTTGCATTCCAATTTAGAATACCACATTGGGCCTGCCATCTTCAGACACATGTCTATCTGTCCCTATTGTGAAGTTAATTTTTCTCCCCAGTCAAGGTGTTGTCAGATTTCTCTACTGTAGTCTTCCTTTTATGAAAAATTTGGGACTTATTTTAAAGGTGCAGTTAAAGATTTTTCACATTTTTCTCCGTATCATCCCCAAGTTCAAAGTTACTTTGTCTTCTTGAGAACTTTTATCAAAAGCTTATTTTACTGTAAGTATTTACTTTGTAAGAAAAATTTCTCACAATTAATGATTTTTTAAAGAAATGTTTTTTGAGCTCAATGCAGTATTATTCTTAACACTTAAATAGTAATCTTGTATGTTTATTGCCAAGAAAAATCATTCTGATTAAATCAACATTGTTACAAAGGAAGACACGCGCGCGCACACACACACACTAGTGGCCCGGTGCATGAAATTCTTGCATGGGGTGGTGGGAGGGGAAGGGATGTGTGTCCCTCAGCCCAGCCTGCACCTTCTCCAATGTGGGACTCCTCAGGGGATGTCCGACTGCATGCTCCTAATCCTCTCACCTGCCTCCCTGCCTGGTCTCCCGTAACCACTCTACCTGCCAGCCTGATTGTCCCCAACTGCTCCCCCTTCTGGCCTGCTTGCTCTCAACTGTTCCCCCCCACCCCGCCTAAGCCTGATTGCCCCCAACTACTCCCATTGCTGGCCTGCTTGTCCTCAACTGCTCCCCCCACTGGCCTGCTCACCCCTAACTACTCCTCCCCCCCCGACCCCCGCTGGCCTGACCACCTCCAACTGCCCTCCCCTGCCAGCTTGATTGGCCTTAACACCTCTGCCTCGGCCCTGCAGCCATGGCTTTGTCCAGAAGGACACCTGGAAGGTCTTCTGGAAGGTCTCTCAGTCTAATTAGCATATTACCTTTTTATTAGTGTGTGTGCACTCGGCAGAAGGAGGTCCCTCAGCATAGCCTGCACCTTTTCGCAGTCTGGGAGCCTTCAGGGGATGTCCTTAACACTGCTGCAGAGGTGGGGGAGACTCCTGCCACTGCTGCTGTACTTCCAGTTGTGAACTCGGCTTCTGGCTGAGCAGTACTGCCCCTGTGGGAGTACACTGACCACCAGGGACAGCTCCCGCATTGAGTATCTGCCCCATGGTGGTCAGTGCATATCATAGTGACTGGTCATTTCACCTTTCAGTCTATTTGCATACTAGTCTTTTATTACATAGGATATATGTTACATACTCAAACACAGAAACTGATTTACTCATTGAGCTAAGGTATTTGGGAATAAGATAGAAAAATAAGGAAGACTATTAATAAAAAACAAGTGGAGTATTCCCCAAAGTCTATCCAATGACATTCTTATCAAAGTCACTTAAATTATTAACTTATTCACCCTGAAAGTTTTTATAGTGTAAAGGTAAAACTAGCTTGGCCAACATGGCTCAGTGGTTGAGGGTCTGCCTATGAACCTGGAGGTCACGGTTCAATTCCCAGTTGGGGAACATGCCCGGATTATGGGCTTGGTCCCCAGTGGGGGTCATGCAGGAGGCAGCTGGTCAATGGTTCTCTCTCATAATTGATCTTCCTCTCTCTCTCTCCCTCTCCCTTCCTTTCTGAAATCAATTAAAATATTTTTTAAAAGTAAAACTAGAGAAAATGTTAAAATATTATAGAACCAACTTAAAATAGTACTTGGCACATAACAAATCTCAAATATCAGCAGAATTAATACTTCTATTCTTATCATATTATGGGTAAGTTTGGATAGAGAAGCCAGACTGTGATTAACCATTTACTGCTAGACAGTGAAAGTTTAAAAATGTAGCCCATATCATATATCTCATTCAGAAGTTTCATAATTCCCAAGTTGTAGTTTAAGGAAAACTATTTGTAAGCTGTTTGACCAAGTCTCTGTCCCCCAGCCTGAGAGCCACAGGAGCTGGAGGAGGGCTGCCAGGCAGAAACCCTCCTGATTCCCCTGTTGTTCTGCTTGAACTGGTCGAGGTTTCTATGCCATATCGTTTATTTCATTGTGTCACACCATGTGCCCTTTGCGAAGTGTTAATAGTAAATGTTTTTGGATTGAATTATGTTTAAAGTACCTCTGCTAATTACAACTAATAGATTCAGATTTGATAATGATGCTGAGAGGTGGAAATATACACTTGTTAGAACTTACTTTCTTTTTTTTGGGGGGGGGGAGTGTGTGACATCCCATATAATAAAGAGCTAATACACTAATTATACTGAACAACAGAACGACTGTCCAGACGACCATCCAAACCACCTCCCGGATGAAGTCGGGGCTATGAGGGCAGAAGCAGCCAGCACTATGAGGGCCTACCTTGCACGAATTTCGTGCATCGGTCCTCTAGTTGTTTAATAAAATTATATAGGTTTCAGGTAGAGAATTCTATAATAAATCATCTGTATGTTGTATTGTGTGTTCACCAGCCCAAGTCAAGTCTCCTTCCATCACCACTTATCTCCGTTTTACTCTCTTCTACCCCTCACCCTATTACCCTCTGCTAATCACCCTACCGATGTCTGTGTCTATGAGTTTTGTTTTTCCTTTGCTGAACCCCTTCACCTTTATCACCCGGTGCCCAACCCACTCATCTATGACAGCTGTCATTCTGTTCTCTGATATCTATGAGTCTGTTTCTGTTTTGTTAGTTTATTTTGTTCATTAGATTCCACCTACAAGAGAACTTATATGGTACTTGTCCTTCTCTGACTGGCCTTTTCTCTCTTCTTCCTCCTCCTCGTTTCTTTCTTTATCTTCTAAACAAGCTGATGTTTTCGGAGGTGTTCTGTACAGTAGAACATGATTGTCTTGGACCTTCTCCTGGCCACAGTTCTCACCCCCAGCACCCCATCTTAGAGCTGTAAGCCACCCTTCTCCTGACTCTCCTTAGCATGTATTACGGTGCACCTTTGTTTTAATTCTTTGTGTTTATGCCTAATATTCCCCTGCTAGACTGCAAGCTTCTTCAGGGCAGAATTCCTGCCGGGTTGGCTTGCTGCCCCTCCCTGCTCCTAGCACAAGGCCTTTCATTTAGGAGGCATTCAATAAATAATGTTGATGAAACGAATAATTATTCCTAGGAAGTGACAGATTCCTTTAGTTGCTAGGCGAGAGTGATGGTGTGATTCTCTGTGCTGTAATGGGTGGCCTAATAAGATCATCCATCTAAAACCTCTTTGGTTTTGTTGTTCACGGCATCTTACAACTGTGATTAGCCTTAAAGTCCATGTAATGGGCCAAATCCCATTTAGTTCTACATCAGCCGTTCAAAAACTAGGCTGACAAAATTATGAAGAGATTACAGTGTCCACACTCAAGGAGATTTTATTAATCTGCCTGTAAGCAGTCATGTAGCACACTGGCTTAAATATTTTGTTGATTCATTGAAAAAGTGAGTTGAAGCAAAGTATGTGTTCAAGTGTGTAAAAATGGGAAACATATAGGAATCAAAGTGGTTTATATCCACATTATGGCATTATAAGTTGACGTAACAGAATTTCGGGTTTAGCACAACATACATTTCAGAAAAGTACCTGAGAAAGATTCATATTAGTAAGATATAAATGAAGGCCCCATGGTTTGGTTGGTATGAATTTTAGTAAATGCATGACCTGTAGTGATTTAAATGCCATAGGCAAGCTTGAAGGTAATGCTAACTACCTTCTCAAGAAGGAGATTAATTCCTAGCCCAAAGTACCTAGTTTTTCTTGGCAATGCTAAATGTAGCTGTGCTCCCTCTCCCAGACATTTTGGGCATTTCAGATAAATGACATGTTGCCAATTCATCCTAAGTAGCCTGGTTGCTGGCAGAATACATGCTCAGCCAGTGTCCGCCTGCTGGGACACCAGCCGGGAGTGCTGATGAAGTGTCAGATGTATACTTCATATACATTAATCTGAAGAGGGGAAAACTCATTTCCCCATTTGCTTCCTCCATCTTTCTGTCCCTCCACACACACACGAGTAGTTTATCAAAGAAGTCATAGTCGTCAAAAGCAGGGGGGGGTTAGACAGATGCTGCTTTCTGGCAACACATGAACATTTCAGGAGGCAAAAGCAGGGCCAGTGGTGACTTACTTTTCTTTAGGAAAATAGGGTTGTGAGCTTTGATGGTTAAAGTTTAGAAATGGTGTATGTGGTCATCGCAAGAAGCATCCACTTCTTTTGTACTTTGGCGTAATAGATAGATGGCAGAAACACAGTGAAAATTAGTTTTCAGTTTTTTCCTCCAACTTTCTGTGTGATTTGAATCATGAGACTTATGTTTTGTTTGTGTGAACAGGTAGTCACATTCTTTCTTATTGGGGTCTTTCCTGACCATCCTGTTTGAAACTGTTCCCACATTGTATGCTCCCTCTCCATAACCTGCCCCCCGTGTTCCTCATTCACCTTTTTTCATAGCTTTAGCTCCTTCCAATAAGTCTACATAATTTTTCCTTATTTTGAATCTTTTAGTACTTAATGAGAGGTTCATGAAGGTGAAGATATTTTTTGTTTTCCCAGCTACTTCTTCAGGTGCTCAATGCTTATTGAATGCATGAACATGTATATTTCCTTTCTATAATTTTTTAGTACACTAAATGGATTCCTGTTTATTTTTTGTTGTTTTAGTCTGTGATTAACTTTTGGGCTTTATATTATTTATTCCATTGAAAAAGCTATTCTTCAAGCCCAAGAGCAGTTCACTAGGCAAACTGAATTCAGGAATTAAACTATAGTTGTTTAGTTAGAAAATGAGAATGAGGGGGGAAAGCAGCGTGGTTAACAGAGCAACTCTAGTTTCTACTACTTGTCAGCTGTGCGAACCTTAGTTTCTCCATCTATGTAGGGGGTCTAATGGTTGTAGTAACCTCATAAAGTTATTGCAAGGATTAAATGAATGAACTTTTATGTGCTACTTTGCACAGTGCCTGTCACTGAAATGCTGGAGTCATTGTTCCTGGGGTTGGTAGGAAAAATGTCTCTTGGGGGTTATCAGCTGGGCTTGGCTGAGATGGTATTATCAGAAGGGAGGGAGACAAGCACTTACCTCTCCGATAATTTGATTTCAATTTTGTCCTTATCCCTTGCATGAGGGTGGATCACTTTGTTTCTTTCTTCCTCATTTTTACTCAAAATTCGCCAACTCAACAAACTGAAAGATATCTTTCTAGAAGAGTTAACTTTATTAAGGTGAGGGAGTGCTTTTAATATTGTTTTTCAACTTTTAATATTAGGTTAAGTGATATACTTTTTTTCTCCAGTGACCCTCTTTTGACATTGTATCCATTCCTTTTAATGAAAAATTTATGTTTCATGATGTACAATGAATATTAAAACCAAACTATTGAAACTAATCTATTCAAAGAGCCTTGATGAATATTCATCTTTTCCATTTGCAAAAATGCATTATGAAGAGCCAGGGCAAATTCACTAAATGTATGCAAAAGTGCATTTTTCTTTTTTAATTCATTCAGAATGTACTGACATAATGTCAGCATTTATTTAGGCTAGAGACTTTATTTGCAGCCATTTAATATTATATCAATACTTCATTAGCCTTATAGCTCAAAAACAAAAACCTGAGCTGAAGGCCAATTAGTGAACTCTGAGAGACTTCCTGCTAAATATTGATGTTGGGGCAATCCAAATGCCCTTGGATAAATTGCTTAACAAAAGTTGCAGAATACAACTATGAATTAACATCTCTCCTTAGCCATTATGACTCAATTGAAAGGCTGCATAATATTCTAACGTTTTGATTTCTCCCAGGCTATAAAGCTATGTCACCCTTTAGGTTATTTCCAAGTTTCCTCTCTTGCAAATAATGGTGATGAGCAGGCTTTTAATAAGTCTTTGTCACCTCTATTTATTTTTTTCAGGGTATATTCTTGGAGCAGGATTACTTTGGTAAAGGATTTGAGGATGATGGAGCTTCCTCAGACTTTGGCTAAATTGTTTCTTGGAATGCTTTGCACATTTATATGTCCATATATTGAAAAAGTGTGTCTCCCTACATTCTGGCTAGCAGTCAGTATTGCCCTCTAATAAAATGTAACCTTGTTAGTTCGTTAGGTGAAAATAATCTTTTTTACATCTATTGTTGATTTCCAGTGAAGTCAATATGTTAAACAGACACGTTGAACTCGTACGCTAAAGCCCTCAGATAAAGCAAATATGAAACTGGGCTTATCCACAATTCCTCCTGTAACGTCTTCCTTCCGTTCCCTAAGCCAGCTTACTATAGCAACTGTGGGTATCCTCCCCGGCTCTGGGGATACAAGAAGTGCTGAGTGTGATTATAATGTATGTAGCTGATGGCATTATTCCACCGTTCAACATTTTTTTCATTTGGAAAGTAGTAATCTCAATTGTGAAGTAGTGCCTTCAGCTGTGGACATTATACTTGGAGTCTCAGGGGTGCTTGTATTCCAGGAGCAATACGTCTTTGAGTTACTACCCTCTGAGCTAGGTTCTGTTTATGGTGAAGGGATGAATTTTCATAACTCAGCGCCGAAACAGTGAAAGGGAGCCCTGAGCAGATTATTACAGGTCAGGCCTAATCCATGAAGATAAATCTCATTATATGCTCACCTGGATCCATCCATAGAGTAGTTGGTTTAACTGAGTCTGTAAATCAAAGATAGGCTTAAAAACAAACTATAAAATGCTCACTGTAATCTAACTACTGCCTCTATGAAGAGATACTCTAAATGTGCATCCTTACTCTACAGATGCTTGGCTGTCATGAGAATAATTAGCAGAAAACATGTGAAGAATGCTGTGATTCAGACTATGGATACATAAACTACTTATTTGGGAGGATATATATATTAAAGTATTACAAATAGTAGTACATATGTTTACCTTTTTCCCAATTAACCTTCCCCCGACCTCCCCTATCTCCCAGCATGTGCCCTCACCCCATTACCTTCTCCCCGCCCCCCACCTCCACCAGAGTGTCTTGCGTCCATTGGTTATGCTTATATGCATGCATGCAAGTCGGGAGGAGAGATTTTTTAAAAAATGGAAATCCATCCAGAAACAGTCACTTGAAAGTTTCCATTCCAATTTTCTCTTTCTCACATTTTGCGAAGATTAAAAATATTCATTACCTTATGTAGGGGTCATCCTTCCTGGGAAGGATGGGGTGCCTGCTGGAATAGCTCTGTGTGTGTGTGTGGGGGGGGGGGGGCTAGACAGACTGGTTGAGTGAAGACTTCTTGTTATCAAATGCCATAAATATTCTATGGGATTTAAAGAGAAACGATGCATGCCCTCTTTTAATTGTTTACAATCATAGAGGAGAATGAAACAAATTTATTACTGTAGCACCGTGTGTGTGCGTGCGCGCATGTGCGCACATGCTCGTGCACATGTCCTAAAGCTTAGCTTTCACTTACTACCCACTTATTACCCAAATGTGGACCTATTTTGAAAGTGGCTAACCTGTTTACCAAGCATTATGAGATGATGCTGACACTCATTCCTCACTGTGTCTTTAGCACCAAGGACAGTGCCTGGTATGCCTTTAGTACTCAGATTATGGTTGTTTATTAACAAATTAGAGGCCTGATGCATGAAATTCGTGCATGGGTAGGGTCCCTAGGTTTGACCAGGGATCAGGGCCAATGTGTAGAGCGACTTGTGGGAGGATTGGGGGTTCTCTGCTGGCATCTGCCTCGACTGGCCTGGTGATGCCCACTTGCCAGCCTTGCTCCCCAAATCCATGTCGGGTCCCTCTGCTGGCACCCACCTTGGATGGCAATGGAGCCTGTGGGCTGAGGAAGCTCCTGTGTTGAGCACCTGCCCTCTGGTGGTCAGTGTGCATCATAGCAACTAATTGTTCCACTTGCTGTTCCACCATTTAATTGATTTGCATATTAGTCCTTTTATTATATAGGACTACAGGCCCGGTGTACAAAATTCGTGCACGGGGGGAAGGGGTATCCCTCACCCAGCCTGCACCCTCTCAAATCTGGGAGCACTTCAGGGATGTCCAACTGCCCGTTTATGCCCGATCCTAGTGGGATGAACATTAGTGGTAATTTTACTTATTCTTGTATATAGTGTTGGATTCTGAATCAGTGTATTTGTTCATTATGCTCATTTTTCAGTTAATTGACTATATTACTGGAGTCCCTGTTATATGAGTAGTATTCAAATTTCCATGAGGAAAATGTGAAGCAGTCTTGCTTTTTAATGGAGCTTCTGACATGGTTGAAATAAGACTTCTGAGAAATCAGAGAGCAAAGTAGAAGATAATATACTGGATAGTTTGCAGCTGTGAAAAAGGATAGACGTGGAAGAATAGCATGAGCTGTGGTTTTTGGAATGAGTTGGTTAGGCAAGTTTCAAGGCCTAATGGACCTGTGTTTATGGAGGAATGAGATGGGATGGTCAACAAAGGTGGTCAGCATGGTGTGGATAGGAATATTTCTTCTTAACATGTTGTTTCTATAATAATTAGGGAGGCAACACTTTACATGAAATTCCAAAGACTTATGGATATCAGCAGTAAAAGGTTTTTTATGTCATCCAAACCCTAGAAGACTATCTACCATCTATCTCTTAGTGAGAAGAATGTTCCAGTAAGAGGTGGATGGGGAGCCTGTAAGCACTCAACCAATTTCTTTTTACATAGGAAATTTCCAGGCAAAAAGCCTGGTATCTTCAGGTGTTTTAGTCAAAAGGAAATAAAGCCTTTATTTTTGTTAGATTCAATGATGAGATGCTAATGAAGGCTCATTGGATCGAGAGGTCTCTGTGGTCTGGCACTATGTTAGTTTGTTTTTAAGGGAAGGACTGAGAAGTATGGTAGGTCTAATTTAGTTATTTGTAATTACTAATTTTTTTTTATTGTTCAGGGCATAGTAGCCTCCATTTCAAGAAAAAAAAACTTAAACAGTGGCTGCTAAGTAACAGAGAATATGTTTACAAATAATATGCACAGGCATAAAGCCCTCGCTTAAGTCTAACCTCACACCTGGACAGACCATCATTCCAAGTTTGCTTTCTAAGAGCCCTAACTTCTGTTCCTTCTTTCATTTGCCTGTATTCTTTGTTTCTATTCCTTTTTTTCTATCCAAGATGATTCTCTACTAAAACTTGAATTGTTCTCTGGGTAGTGTATATGCTAACAATTTAAGAATCTAAGATACTAAATTACTGTTTGTATTGTTGAATTCTGCATTCACTAAGTAATAGTGATGTTTTAACATGTCATGGATATATATATCCCCCCCAAAAGAGGAGTATATATTTATTGCTCTTTTTGCAAGAATTAATGCTTCTAGAAGTCTTGTGAAGTATTTCTTCATTGCATGAGACCAACTTGTTTTTATTTCATCTTAGATGTCCCCTGCTTGCTTCTGTAGGTGCTCTTAAGTATTTGTATTTCTTTCCTTGTTTCTCTATATAAGTGTGCTTTTGTTTGTTTGTTTTGGTTCCTAGACACAAGCATTAATGTTTTAATCTGGTAAATAGTATGAACCAGTAATATAATTTTGTCCCCCTCTCTTTACATAGCTCTGATCAAAAAGCATTAGTTAAACTTTAAGGAACTGCTGTGTTTTCCCCATTTGCTAGAAAACATCCACGCCCTTGACAGTTTCCCTTGATGGAGAGTCGAAGGTTTCTCATCTTAAGTGCTTCTAAAGTTTGGCAAAATAACTTGGGCAATAGCGAACCACCTGCCATTCCTCTAAGGGCCTCGATTCCTCGTCTCATGCCCTTCCTTGCTCTGGAAAGAAAATGCCTTTGTATGCAACTTCCTTCTTTTTGCCTGGCCAATGCCTGTGTGCAGTTTAGCATAACACTCCTTCCAGGAAGTCTTCCTTGACATCCCTGCCCACTCCCACCCCCACATGGGTTATGAATTGTGCATATCTGAGCCAAAGCATTTATTATTTAGGACTGTAACTGTCTCTTTATTTGACTCCTTCCTCTTCCCTCCTCATTCCCCAAATGTTAGATTGCCTGGAGAGCACAGGAAAATCATCTGAGCTGATGAAGATGTGAGCCTAGAATATTAAGTTGGATGGGCTCTTAAAAAATGACACTGGATGAACTACCATGGGCTTATATGAGTTGAGCCCATAGCACTTGTGTGCATTTTAATTGACATTTGAGAACCTTGCTTCTGAAAATGAATCCTGGAATTAGAGAATTTTATGGAAGGAACAGACCTCTCCTCTTGCCTAGAGAGATCGTGTGTTGCCCTAGCCTTTATCTAGTTGTGAGCATTTTTGTTTCACAAGAACTCGATTTAGAATTTAACTATGGTAGGTAGGTAGAATGATTTTTAAGAGCATAGGCCCCAAAGCCAGGCCGCCTGGGTTGGCATCTGGACTTCACCATGTACTAGATGTGTGGCCTTGATCTTCCGAGAAACTTACCTCTGGAAAATGGGACTAGTAATGGTACCTGCCTTACATGGTTGTTGCTGGAATCAACTGAGAAGGTACACAAAAGGCACTTGGAACCCATAGGAAGAGCCCGATAAGGCAGACTGTTGTTACCTTGTTCAGGAGCAGTAAGCTGATGTGTTCATTAAACCAGGGAACTTTAGTTTTATTAAATGAATACCTGCAGTGATGGATTAAAGAATGGATGAAGCTGGCTTTGTAAATATGAGTTTCTCTATGATTATTTTCTGATAAATATAGTTCTACTGTGTTTCCTGCAGGATAATTTGTAAGGCATGAAGCTTGTTTGAAATGAGAAGTTATGGGGAAAAGATAATGTGGCATTTTCAGCATGTAATAAACTTTTAGGGTTGATGTCATTAAATAGCAAAACACAAAAAGGCAACCAGAGAAAGGACACCTCAACTCCTTTCTTTTCATTCCTTTCATTGGATTACATCAAAGACTAGGATCTTCTTTTTGTATCGAATATATGACATGCTCTTTTAGGTTGACATTTTGTAAACCACTCACAGTGCCTGTATATTTGGACATTAATATGAACACCTATTTTACTGAAAATATTAATATGGCCCTTTTGTTGCCATTGTTAAATGTTTCTATTGTTCATCCAGGTGTAACAAAGGATACCTATTGGGCTTCTAACATTTCTGCTGGCTCACACCCCATCAATGAAACATTTTTCAGTATGCATGCCTAATATGTGACTATATTTCAAAGTGATTTACATGTATTTGGTGGTGGTATTTAAAAATATTTTAACAGACAGAGAACATTCATTATAGGGTTTCAGCAGTGGCCTGAAGGCAGCTTAGTTTGCCGGGTGTTAACCATTTAGTTGCCACATCATGGATCTGTCCTGGGGAAGGAAATGGGAGACCTGGAGCACTCACTGTGCCAACCTGAAAGGATGTGTTTTAGCCATCAGAACTGGTGTGTATCAGCTGATTACCAATTCGAATATCAACTTATGAATATCAACTATGTCTCCTCTTTTTGAATCCAACAAGAAGAGGAGAAGTAGAAAATGGAAATGGAGCCCAGTCTGCATGGCTCAGTGGTTGAGCATTGACCTACAACAAGGAGATCATGGTTTGATTCCCGGTCAGGAGGTGCATGCCCAGGTTGTGGGCTCAATCCCCAGTGTGGAGTATGCAGGAGGCAGCCAATCAATGGTTCTCTCTCATCATTGATGTTTCTGTATCTATTTCCCTCTTGCTTTCTCTCTGAAGTCAATAAAAATATATTTAAAAAATAATGGAAATGGAAACTGATAATCTAATTTTTCCTAAATCCCATTTGAGCATATTGTGTACCCTTCTGGTATCTATATTACAATTTATGTATCCTTAGAATACTCTACAAGGTTTGCCTTCTGAACCTACCAGAATAGAGCTTTATTGATTAAAAAGAGTTTTGAATATTCAGTGAGGCTGTCTCTTCTTTTTTGGAAAGGTTTATTTATTTTACTTGTAAGAGGAAGGAATAGCTGATCTTTGCTACACATCATTAACTGCCACTAAATTGACACAAATGTTGACAGTTATTACAAGAACTGTCTCAAAGCTAATTATGTTAATTAGAATGTAACATGCCAGTAATTGCATGTATTCAAATATCATACCATCACTTTTTGTATTTTCTTCTCCAGATGTAAGACAATCATTCATTTGTTGTGTGAAAAGCTGCAGAATTATAGCTAAGATAACAAATAATTGCCAACAAGTCAAATTGATTCTTTAGAAATATGCTCTAATTGGTTAGCTGTGTAAAAAACAGAAACAAATGTTAGCATGTTAAGCATATAAATTAGGAACATTGCTTATGATATCCTTAGTTTAGGCTTTTCATTTAAATATTCCTTCTTATTGCAATTAATATTATCATTTGGTTTATGACCCCTAAAAACATATTTCCCTCCAGCATTTCTTGGAGTTTTAATTTAGCTTCCTTATACATGTTAGTGGATTTGCAATTTAGATTTTAATTTGATTTCCATTCTTTAAAATTCCATTTTTCTTGTATTTCATTTTTATTTAAAGTATGCTTCTCTGTGTATTCCTGGAAGCTAGGCATAAACAAACTACTAGAAAAATCAGGTTTTTAAGTGAGCTGAGAACATAAAACATTTTAATAGGCATTTCACATAACTAAGTATTTGAGAGCCCAACTAGAAAATAACGGCTCTTTGGAAACAAACTTTATGGGATGTGGTGTTCCTAATTTACCCTCTGTTACAGTTCCCTAAAAAATAGCATTGCTGTGATTGATTTTAAATCCCCGCTACTTCTTATATGTGTGGTGTTAAATATGCCTCGCTCTGATGATTTTGGTTGGAGTCATATCTACATGAAGACAGAGTTTTCATTTCTGTGGTTTTCCTAGAGTTCTGAATATATATATTTTTATTGATTTTAGAGAGGGAGGAATGGAGGGGGAGAGAAATATTGATGAGAAAGACATTGATCAGCTGCCTACCCTCTGCCTACCCTCTCCCCCCCGCCCCGCGTTAGTGGGGAATGAAGCCCACAATCCAGGCGTGTGCCCGCCCTGACTTGTGCAGGGAATGATGCCCAACCACTGAGCAACACTGACCAGGGCAAGTATATATATTTTTTGATGTGTTTCCTCTTCTAATTTGAGTGTCTGGTGGTGTGTTTTCCATTTGTGACCCACATAAATCAGCCTAACTGTTTTAATGTCATGGCTTTCATCTCTAGGACTTGCAACATACCTCTCTCAGTGAGCTCATAGTCTGGCCCCAGCATGATGAAGAGAAGAACATTTTTTCTTAATGCCGCCTACAACCATCACTGTGTAATTCTGCTGGCAGATGCGGTGTTCGGCCTATTTTTCTGCTGAGGTTTTTGTTCAGCATTTATGGAACTCTTGTCATCCTTTGTGTATAGGCCCTTTGTCTTGCTTTCTTTACTACCGGTCCTTGAGAACATGGCAGATGATGAAAACACGAGCCTGTTGAAGTTGGGAAACCTAGGACTGAATTCCAGTAGTGACATTGGTTGGCTCAGTAATTTTAGATGGTTGCACTTAACCTCCATGAGCCCCGGTGTCTTCATTAGTAAAATGGGAGTGGTTGATCCTGACAGCACTGTTGCCCCACTTAAAGAAGACGACTCGTCAGAGGTAACTGCTAAGTGTTAGGCATTCTTTGTGTGTTTCTCTGTTTCTGGACTCTGTATCCGGAAATTGTTCAGGTTGTCTATCTGTGCCAATATCACCGTTTTTTAATTATTGTTAACTTCGTAACAAGTCTTATTAATAACTGGCCAAGAAAGTTCCCTCATACATTGTTATTCTTCCAAGAGCGTTGCCTATATTGGACATGTTTATTTTCTGTATAAATCCACTTGTAAAGTTCTGCAAGCTGATTGAAATTTTGATTAGAATTACATTAAATCCAGAGATCAATTTGGGAAATTGACATTTTTATGATGAAGTTTTACTATTCAAGAGCATAGTATATTGCTTCATTTACTTAGGACTTCTTTAATGTTTTGAAATAAGTTTTCATTATTTTCTTTAGAAAGAATTTGTGTATTCTTTGTTAGATTTACTCTTAAGAGTTTTAAATAACACCCCTTAAAAATAAATATGTATACCTGTTTGCTAGTGTGTGGAAATTCAATTAGCTTTTGTAGATAAATTTTTAAATTAATGAACCTTGCTAATCCTTATTCTTATCTGTAAACCATGGGAATGGGAATATTTTGCAGACAATGGAAATCTGCAAGTGACAGCTTTCTTTTCCCATCTTTGTGTCTCTTATTTATTTATTTATCTATTTATTTATTTATTTTGTATTAACTCACCAATTGGGACTTCTCAGATAATGTTGTATAGGAGGATGATACTATGTATTCTTTAAAAAAAATACATTTGTATTTATTTCAGAGAGGAAGGAAGAGGGAGAGAGAGAGATAGAAACATCAATGATGAGAGAGAATAATTGATTGGCTGCCTCCTGTGTGGCCCCCCCCCAACTGGGAATTGAGCCCCCAACCTGGCATGTGCCCTGACCAGAAATTGAACCATGACCTCATGGTTCATAGGTCGATGTTCCATCACTGAGCCACGCCAGATGGGGTGATACATGCATTCTTGTCTTGTTCTTAAACATAAAGAGAATATTTTGGACGTTTCATATTAAGTATGATGAAACCTATGGTGCCTTTTTTTTTTTTTTTTTTTTTTGGCGGAGGGTACTCTGCTACCTGAAGAATGTCTTTTATTGTTTGCTTAAGTTATTTTTATTTTCAAATGCTTTCTCTGTGTTTGTTGATGGCCATTATTAATCTTACACTTTTGAAGAATTACAATGTCATGACAACTTAAAAAAATACATATCTGAATTCAGTTTACTGGTATTTTGTTTAGGATTTACCATCTATATTTGTAAGTAGTGTTAGTTTATAGTTTTCTTTCAATGTGTTGCCTTTGTTAGATTATGAGAACTCAACAAAATAAATTAGGAATGTACCAGCCATTCCTCTGATACTACAGTAATTGCTGTATAATACACCATGCTTTTTCAGTGGCTCTTGTCAGTAGTAGTTATTCCCTGGTATGGCTGTGTGGGGTTGCCGGGGTGGCTGCTTTGGGCTGTGGTTCTGTGGGTTGGGCTGGCTTACTTGCAGAATGCTGGTCAGAGTCCCGCCTTCTCTCCACATCTTACTCTGGGACCCAGGACGAGGGGCAGCGCTTACCTATGGTGTGGTGTTCTCATGCTGGAGGTTGGGAACCCCTAGAGCAGTGGTTCTCAATCTTTCTAACGCTGTGACCCTTTAATACAGTTCCTCATGTTGTGGTGACCCGCAACCATAAAATTACTTTTGTTACCACTTCATAACTAATTTTGCTGCTGTTAATGAATCGTAATGTAAATATCTGTGTTTTCAATGGTTTTAGGCTCTACAGCAGCGGTTCCCAACCTATGTAGTAACCCTTGTAGTCACGACCCATAGGGTGAGAACCACTAGCAGGGTTGCCTAAGACCATCGGAAAACACAGATATTTACATTACGATTCATAACATTAGCAAAATTACAGTTATGTAGTAGCAACGAAAATGATTTTGTAGTTGGGGGTCACCACAACATGAGGAACTGCACTAAAGGGCTGCGGCATTAGAAAGGTTGAGAACCACTGCCCTGGAGGGATGAGCAGAAACATCAGATTCTTAAGACCTGCTTTGCTGTGGCTATTGGTAGAAGCAAGCCACACGGTTAAATCCAGCATCTGTGAAGGGGAGAGTGGGAACAATGCAGTATTTGCTAAACAGTGATTTTTTTTCTACCGCAGGGAAAGTTTCTCCTTTTTCTAATCTCTGCAAAAGTCTGTGTAAGAATCATCGATTTGTTTCTTGTCGATTCCCAATGTTACCTGTCTGAACAGTTCTTTGCAGGGACGCTTTTGACGGATCAAAGTTTTTAAATGATTATAAGACTATTCAGATTTTTAATTTCTTCTCAATTCACTTGGTATTTTGTAATTTTGTATGCTTATTTAATCTAAGTCTGAAAATTATATTTATTGTGTGTGACATCTCCAGTTTTAACTCACTTTTTAAATATTATTTAGTTGTTCGTCTCTCCTTTTTTCTCATGATTAATTTTGTCAGAGGTTTATTTTATTAATATTGGGTGGCTTTTAGATTTCATGTCATGCTTAAAAAGATTTTGTTTTCCTTCTCATATTATAAAAATGTTTTCTTCTCATATTTTTATGGGCTCGTCAGTTATTCCAGCGCTGTTATTGAACATCTCGTAACCCCTCATCTAAAACATCACTTTTGTTGTAAATACAAAGTCATTATGTGCCTCATTCTTGACTGTTCTATTCCTTTTATTTGTCTCCCTGTATGTATATCCTATACTCTAATTCTTTAAAAGAAAAAAAAATATATATATATATTTCAGAGATGAAGGGAGAGGAGGAGAGAGATAGAAACATCAATAATGAGATAGAATTATTAATTGGCTGCCTCCTGCACATCTCTTATTGGGATTTGAGTCTGTAACTCGAGCATGTGCCCTGACCAGGAATTGAATCCATGACCTCCTGGTATATAGGTTGATACTCAACCACTAAGCCACACCAGCTTGGCTAATTCTTATAGTTTTGTGCTATTTTAAATATCTATAAGGCATGGTAGAGGAGCTTCATAACCCTTATAGTAAAAATTTATGTTCAATTACATTTAGGAAACTACCCATCATTTTATTATTTTTCTAACTCTGGAAATAACTACCTTAATTTTTTTTTTTTGAAAATCAGTGAGAGAGAAAAAAAAATTATCCCTTGTGAAAATATTAAACATTCCCTGCTTTTTAAAATTTATTAGAGGCTTGGTGCATGAAATTTGTGCACTTGGTTGGGGAGGTCCCTTAGCCTGGATTGTGAGAGGGTGCAGGCCAGGCCAAGGGATCCCACCAAGCATGATCGGGATCAGGAAGGGACACCGGAGGGCTCCAGGGTGTGTCCGGCCTTCTTGCTCAGTCCCAATCTGCTAGACCCCAGCAGCAAGCTAACCTACAGGTTGGAACATCTGCCCTCTGGTAGTCAGTGGACATCATAGCAACTGGTCGACCAGTTAACTGTCTGCCCCCTTGTGGACAATGCACGTCATAGTGAGTGGTTAAGGGGCCTTAGCATATCATTAGCATATTACTCTTTGATTGGTTGAATGGCTGACCAGTCGACTAGACACTTAGCATATCAGGCTTTTATTATGTACAATAATTCTTTTGGATCATCCTTAGGGAGAGAGGCTGTTTCTCCTCTTGTTAAGTCTCCTTGGTAATCTTTTTGGCCTGCGCACCATGCAGCGTTGCGTGCATTCTCCTTGGAACCCTGTGACACATCACCTGGCCTCGCTGTCCCCTGGAGCAGGACTCCCTGATGGCTGCAGCCACCAACCTAAGATAAGCCTATTCAGCCGGTTTCCAAAGGACAAGGCAGTTCCTAGGGACAGGAGCCGGGATTGCGAGACCAGGGCTTCTCTCTACACGTGCAGATCTGCCTCCTTGGCCAGCTGCCGCTGAGATTTCATGAAGGGAGTGACAAGCTTGCAGTTGTGAAATCATAGATGCCACCAACGGCTACGTGAGCTATAGAGATGTCCTCTGCCAGAGAAAGGTTTTCTTGATGGCAGTGTCACAAGACCCAACAGAAGGAGAAGTGAAAAGTTAATGACTGCACCACTTTGCTGGCATGAGCTGTTTTCTCAAACTGCGTTTATGCTGACTTATTCAGAACATCCCCTGCCTCTTGCAGACGTGAAGGATGTGTGCAGAGGGGGATGGGCACTGACAGCGCACAAGGAATAATTCCCTCATCCATCAGTCCTGACAACCCTTGGCCTCCTCTTCCTGTCAGAGACCTGTGCGGGATGGCACGGCCTCCACTTGCCTGGCATTTTCAGCTAATCTGAATCTGATATGAAATTAAGAAGTCACTGGTGGCAGCAGTTCTCACCGAAGTCCTCAGCTTACAACCTGTCCACCGAAGCTGAAGGATGTGACAAATGGGCATCTGGATGAACGCCCATCCTCAGAGCCTGTCTGTGCTGAAAGTGCTTTATTACGAGGGAAAGATCGGGATCCGATATCGGGGCCCATGACCCCACACCTTTGAGCTGGTAGAACTTTATTTGGCTTTCTATCTCAAGAATCTTCGATCCAGCTGGTCAAGTGGGAAATTCAGGGTTAGATCACTTCTGTGCTCTTTATTTATTTTTTTTATATTGAAAAGTTAAGTTTATTCTTCTATGATAAGATGGTACCTTCCCATATGAAGTTTTTTAGAGGTGGGGATAAAAATCGTGCACAATACACAGCCATTCTTAACATCTCTCAGTGTAGATTTTCTTTCTCTTTTCGCACCTCCCGGTAACTTGTGACAGCACAGATGCACTTTTCATTGCTCACAGCTCCTGTTTCTCCCAGGACGCCAGCCTCTGGCTGATTCCCTGTTTGATTTTACCTCCCCCCTCTGGCTTTCATTCTGCCCACTTTCCTAGGCTGTAGTTTGTGCCTCAGGAACCCAAGGGGTTTCCTTCTCTCAGCAGGTGCTAACTTTGTCTGATGCCACCCCTGACCCTCTGGCCAATCCCACCCGTATTTTATTCATGTCATCTCTTCCCGCTCATTCTCCGAATTCCTAGCGCCCGTATTTCCCATCAGAGGAGTTCACATTCTTCTGCTCAGGGGAACTGTACTGCTGAGAGAGCGCTGCCTGGTGGGGCATTTCCTTCCTGTATGCCCTCTCCTCACACCAGTCGGGGACCTGGCTCCTGAAAGCATGTCCCTGGGGCAGCTGTTTTCCTAAGACTGCGAAGTCCTCCACTTCCACTGCCATTAGCCCTTTTGCCTGGGCTGCATTCACATCAAAGGCGATATCCCTAGGTCTCTCTAGATGGCAGCATCTACCTCCCTCTGCCTCCGGGCGAGGCTAGAAAAGAACAGTGGACTCTAGTCCCAAGGATATTGTATAGTGTCGCCCTGTTCTGCACAATGCCTTTCCTCCCGTTTCTAAGTGTGTGTTGAACTCCGCAGTCATGGAGGGGGAGCATCCATTGCTTCATTTTCCTGGGATCTTCAGCAGTCTCCAACTTCTGCAGCTGGAGAGAGACATGCATTGGATTATTCAGTTGTGTTAATTCAGTGGGATTTTATTGTGAGGAGCGTTGCCTGGAAACGTAGCTGGAGGTGTTTTGGTAGGAACTTCTTTAAGGAGTGCCCCCGAAGGCTGGCGAGGATGCTGGTGGAAGGTGGCCTTTCTCCTCGCTCCTGGCAGGCCTCTGGGGTGTGAGCTCTGAGTTCACTGTGGAGCCACTCAGTTTAACATGGATGTCAAACACAGCCCCCAATCAAACCAAGGCTGCTGTTTCCTGATTCAGAGTACTTTAAAGATAACGTGGAGTGGAAATCAAGTACAGAATAACGTTCAGCTTTTTATAGTATATATATATATAAACAGGGGAGCTCTAAATTTGAAATATATATTATTATGCTAGACCAAGCATGTCAAACTCGCGTTCGGAGGTGCTAGACTGTTTGGCTAGTTGTGATTTTTTTAATCTGTCTGCTCCCCCATGAAACTCGGGACTCTCGGAAGCCCGGCAGGGCCACGTCTGTGTCTTCCCTTGGCCTCGATCAGGCCGGCATGGGAAGGTGCCCAGAAACCACGCTTACTTTACACACAGCATCCTGCTTGCCCTACATTTGGTTGTGGTGCCTGACACCATAGCACAGACCTTTCGCTCAGAATATTTACACACACATTCTCTCTGCCTTGCCTCCTGTGTTCCGGTGGAATTGTGTTCAGTTGATTTAAACAAAATATCAGACAGCTCAGCAGGGGCCTGCTTGGCATTGGCCGTGGTGCCTGCATCCTGGGTCAGCCTTTTCTCCGCTGCCGTGCAAATGAAACGCCAGCCAAAGAGGGGGGCCAGGCTCTGACTCGGAAGATGCCTTTTTGTACTTTATTGGGAAATGTGCAGGTTGAAGGGGAACTTCTTTCTGAAGGATATCTTGTAGATGAGACCCGGAATTTCTCCCAGGGAGAGGGGAGATCATTGCTAACTGCAGACCCTCCAGAGCCTCATAGGCCCCTTTCCCCGGCGTTTTTCTTTCTTGGTGCCTTTTCTCCAGACTTTGGAATGGAAGTGCACACAAAAGGCGGCATTTAGACAAAGAGCTTTGGGCTCAGAGGGAAAGGCGTCTTAATTTCCCTGGGAGAAAACGTCCATGGAGCTGGCTCTCCAGGCATCATCTCTTCAGTGATTGCTAATCAGAAATGCTTTTGCCACGTCACTTTTCTGATAAACGGGAGAGCTCCAAGTTTCACATAAACAAAACGGGGAGGCTTTGGTCATTCGTGATATTAATACAAATTCAGCACTGTCGCCCTGATTGGCAATTGATCAGCACCAACCTCACAGTGTCCTCATTTGGGGGCTAATCTGCCTGGGAGGAGAGGACAAAGCTCACTCATTCCGTCTATATTGTCCTTCCCTCAGTGCCACCTGATTTATATTTTAACCGTAACTATTTTTTAATACAAGGATATAGGAAAAAGAAAAAATTACTACAGTATTGCTACCCCCTGTGACATTTTTAATAAAAAGTAATAAATATGCAATATTAGGAAATCCCAAGAATACGGAAAGGTATAAAATAAAAAGCAATTCATGGCTCCTCCTGGTCCTTCTCCCCAAGGGTAGTCCATTGTTACTTGTTCCATGTTAGTCGCTGCAGGAAAAAAGTGTGTGTCTGACTCCGTAAATATATACAAGGAAAAATGTATACATGGTGTGAGCCTCACTTTTTAATTTAATATGGAAATCTATCATATTGGAACATACAGCTCTCCTGTGCCCTTTTAATGGTCGTATTTCATCCCGTGGAGACACCAGCAGACTCTCCCACTGGAGGGCCCGCCCTGGGCCTGGGCCCCCCTGACCTCCGCTGTGAGAATGCTTGCTCACAGTTATTTTTAGTGGTGGGATGATATGTGGTTGTTGGTGAGGTAAACCTCCCAGTGTCTAATCAGGATGACTCAGGCTGCATGGCGTTGTGTGAAAGAAGCGCTAGCTGTCATTACAGATACAGTCAGGGCTCTCACTGCTGAAGAAGTATATCTGCTGCTGTCATTGTCTACTTTAATAAACAGTAGAAGTTCATTTCTTCTTCACTTATGGGCCATGATGGCAGAGGTGTGCTCTGCTCTATGAAGTCATTCAGGGATTCAGGCTGACGTGATTTCTGCCATCTTTATGTCCCTTCCAAGGTCACCCCGGGGTATTGACACTCAGATAGTAATAGCTTTTGGTGAGGGATTTCATGGCAAGTGCTAATGGTCCAGATCTTGTTGAGTGACACACACCTACCCCATAGTCTGTTGTCCTGAGCTCAGTCTTGTGACCACACCCAACTGCCAGAGAGGCTGAGGAGTGAATTCTAGCTGCGTGCCTGTGGGCCAAACAAGAAGGTTTGACGAGCGTGTCAATTGCCAGTGAACATGGCTAAAAACATGGCTGGGAATGCCACCAAAGGCTCTGCTGTCTCCAGAAGTGGTGCATCTGGCTGCCTGTCTTCTTCGCTGTTCCCGGCATCGAGTCTACCGGCAGTAACCCTCCCTGGAAAGGGTGCTTTCCTTCTGTACTGCACCTCCTCCGCCCACCCTCACCCCACACAGTTCCTGAAGGACTGGGATGGATGGGGTAGTGGCTGGATGCAGAGATCTTAATCCAAACAGCTGGCTGAACCTGGGGACATAAGAGAGGAAGCAAAATGAGATGGGAGGGGTTCGCTGAGTCCCCCAAAGGCCTTTCCTGTGAAAGAGGCATTTGGGAATGCTGCTCTCGTCCATGGAACAACCGTGTTCATTCCCCCAGTGCTACTGTTTGCAGAAAACACAGCCAGGGGGTTTTCCAGGTGATGCGTTTCTGGAAAAGAGGAGGGCTGAGCCTGGACAGGAGCCGAGCAGAGGCCTGGAGACTGTTCCGGGCAGCGTGGCGCGTGCTGGCCTCTCTATGCTGCCACCCGGCTCCCTGGCAGCTGGTCCCTGAGTGCCGGAGAGAGGTATCAGCCGTGCTTCGCTGCCCTCGCCGCCACTGCCCAGAAACCTCGCCCGGCTGTGGGGAAGAGGCATGGTTACAGCCACGTGCAGCCTGATTACTTAGAGCTGGGAAAGATAATATATTGCTCTGTATCAGCACTCTGTTTTGTTTTGTTTTTCCTTTAATGATAGCATTTTAGGGGAGCAGTGAAAAATAAAAAAATGCCAGCTCTATTCTTGGTATATGGATATGTTTTCAGAGTGAGAAACACTTAAAAGACAGACTCGTCTAAACACGTTCAATCTTTAACTGAGAAAATGATCCAGGAAGTGTTGGAAAATAGGTATTTTGTGTCTTGACACACCCCTTCCTTTGCCACATTTTCTTGTGTTGATTCAAGTAAGTTGGATGCATATCAAGGCTTGGGAAAGCCTCAGAGTATTTCTGGTGTCTTCATAGAACACGTGCCACATTCTGGGTAGGTTAACACCCGCTATCTTAAGCCTTTTAGTATTCGATTCTGTCAAGAAAACAATCTGCTCAACATCTTGAGTTAGTCCTGTGCTGGGTCCTAGAGCAGGGGTTTGTAAAGGAGGCAATCGGATACCTTAAGAGGCTTATAAAGACCTATCCTGTTACACTCAAGTGATGAAGGCATTGCACACTCCTTAAATAATGGGCCTGCCAGGTTTCTGGACACTTTTCTAAGAAAGGAGAAAAGATATTTAAAAGATAGCTGCAAATGCAACAGGGTCTGATGGGGAACCTGGTGACTTCAGGAATCAATACCGTAATTGTGTACCGGTGCTATAATTTATCAAAGTACTTCCAAGTATTCTGCAAAGGAGTTCAGGAGCACTCCGATTTTACAAACGAAGCCATTAATGACTGATGGTAGACAGCCTCTGAGCCACAGTCCAGGTCTGTTAGAGTCAGCTAACAACAACACGAAAGGCAACAGAGGGCCAGTTGGATAAATGTGTGGCCTTCTGCATTAGCTTACTGTCAATTAGTATGATGACATCACAGCCAGTGGGTGCCAAGCTGACCACACCAGGCCAGGAAGTATGCCAGGAACCAGTCGATAGGAGATGTATCACTGGAAATTAATATTCTGCTGCTAGGTTATTCTTATCGATTCAGGGATTTTGAAAGTGGCCTTAGATAACTTCATGAACAAAAGCATTTGTGTTTCTTGAGCAGATGACCAAAATGACAGAGGAAATCCCATCTCTGACACAACACCTTGACCCTTGGAAACACAAAACTTGCACTGTGCATCCTCAGGAGGGCCTGCCAGATTTGCTTGGAGACGTGGCAATCTCCCAAAGCCATCTGTGGTCCAACTTCGCTCTGATAGAGCCTGTGTTTACTCATTGCTCAGAAAAAGAGTAGATGAGCTGGCCATGGAGGTGGGAAGCAGGGCCAGACCTTTTGAGGAGAGTGATGTAATGCGGGGGTGGAAAGGGGAATTCTGAGAGTTTGGGAATAGAAGATTCCCCCCGCATTGCCCCTAGTGATGCTGAGTGGCTGCTGGGGAGTGTCAATGGGTGTGGGGAGCTGCTGCCCTTGGCCATACGTGGCTACTCCTCTTTCTCCCTCCATCCCCGTCTACCCTGTTCTGTCATTTTCCTTCTGAGGTCCCCCCTCTCTCGTAGGGAAGTGCACGGGTTAGGGTCCCTACAGGAAGGATGGAGCTAGAGGCAGCATCGTGGGGTCTAGCGCTCACATTTCTTAAGGAAGGGTCTGCAGTGGATGGGCTCCTGGAGCGATTCCAGGGTGGGGCTGGGACTGACCATCCTTGTCGAAGCATTTCATGGGAAATGTCGATGAGCACAGCTCTTCTGCTGTTTTCAGTTTTTAAAGAGGCCTAATTTCTGATAAAAATATTCTTGGGAACTCTTGCTCATTATATAGTTATTGATTATTTACCACCTCAGGGAGCTTTTTATCTCATAATTTTTCTACTAAGCTGAAAAAAAAATTTTTTGTTTGCATTGTATTTTCATAAATATTTATAGTAAAAATTATAGAAATATGTTCACAATTGGTGAAGTGAGATGAAGCATCTACTTGTTTTTGTTTTCCTTTAACTTCTCTGTAGGTTTGAAAAATTTCAAAATAAAATAATGGAGGGTTAATGGGCAGGTGTATTTTCTCGCTAGTGGGAACTAAGACAAATGAAGTTATTTATTAAATGACTTTCCTGAGGGCAATCAAGAGTTCACGGAACTAGATCCCAGTTGCTCAGAAGCCATTCTTATGCTTTTTAGACTCTATCTCCTCCCAAAAGGCGGGGCAGGTGTAGGAAGGCTTTCCCTCCAGCTTCTGCTTCTGAGCAAAGTGTTTCTGAGCCTGGTGACATTGCTGTGTGTGTCCACAGACAAATCAGCCAAGTGGGCAGAGCAGGAGGCAGGTACCTGTCAGCTTTATAAACTGCTGTTTGAATGGCTTTAGGTGGATATTTCATTCATTGAGAAGAAATGGGTGGTTCTAGTTCTGAACCGAGATAATTTTCATTTTGGACCTTCTTAAATAGAAAAAGGAGTTCATGATCAGCAGTATTTAGTAGAGGAGCAAGGACTGTTCGATACCAATCTGATAGTCTGAAGGGTAGGCAAAATCAGAATCACATAGCGAACCCCTCCCTGTTTTTGGAATGGAGGGTTCCTTGGAAGGGCATCAGGAACAGTAGAGCTGAGAAGGTCTTTAATCATCATCCTTGTCTACCGCCCCTGGCGCTTTAGGACTGGGACGTTGAACATGAACCAAGACTCAAGATCTGTGTGGGTTTCCAGGGGCAGCTTCACATGAACTGGAGGTCCTACTTGCCTGGTGCACCACACCCTCCTCCTCTCCCCCTTCAGATCTCTCCTCAGAGCCTCAGAGAACAAGGGACCCCAGGCATTTTTCAGAGTTTGGTGGTGTTACCTGTCCTCGTAAGCAAACCGGAATGAAAATCTGATTATGGTTCGTGTGCACCTCATTGACATTACGGCATTGGTAAAAAGCCGAGATTCCGTTACTGTGTGAGGTCAATGCTAGGTGAGCCTCTGGGTGGATCCTCAGCTTGGGAGGGAAGCAGTCACTTTTGTCCTAGTTTCAAGCAAGCAGCATCCTCTTGTGGGTCTTTCATGACCTTTGATGGCCTCCCTTTAGCCTCATCAAGCATGGCGAGCAGCCATAAGTACGCAATAGAGGGCCACACTCTGCTCAGTTTCATTCATAGCATCACTCCTGCCACGCCCTTGTTGAGACAGACTCTGCTTCTTGTTAGCTTAGCCTCCTTTGAAAAACATTTTTGCTGATCTTAATCTCCATTAACTGAGAAAATCGAGTTTTTTTCTTTACTTTCCCCCTCATCACCGTTTACCTCCCCTCCCCTTGCAAATGCCACACTGTTTTCTGTGTCTATGAGTTCTTTATCCTTTTTGTTCAATCCCCCCACCCCCATCATCACTCCCAGACCAGAGCTGTCTGCCTGCTCTCTGTCTATGAGTCTGTCTCTTGATTTTTTAGAAAATCAAGTTTTAAAAGCCAGAACAAGGTGAAGTGGACTGATGCAAATTGCATTTTGTCCAGTAGGTGGCGCATCAGCAAATCTCATTTGCCATGAATAGAAGTCAGTTTGTTGAGGATTCTGAAAAAGATGTATCTGTAATACATGTGAGAGAAAGGTACACCTCGTGTGCAAGGTGGTTCACTAAGTCAATGATAAAAACAGTTGGGCTATTTAAAAGTAATTTTGTTGTACGAAAACTCTCAGGAAGAACCTTTCTAAAGTTAATGTCCAGTTGAAACTGAAATGTATTATCATGTCCTGTGGCGATATTTTTCCAGGACGTTTGGACTGCAGATCACAGTTGGAAGTAAGAGATTGCTGTTAATCTTCCTAGCCTTTTGAGTTTTAGAGAAAAATCTAGGGTAGACGTTTGGCATCCTAGATTTATGTATTTGAATTATGTTCATGAAGTGGTGCATTCTTGAGCTGAAGAAATTCCTTCCAGTGACTTTTAAAAAAATTTAGTGGAACATGTTAGGTGTAACTTCCTGAAGGAATGGGCTTCATGTCTCTGGAATGCATTATTAGTAACTCTTATTGCACCAGCGCTAAGTCCAAACTGAGAGGGCACAAGTTATGGTTCTTATACTCCAAGATGGTTACAGATGCTTCTTTGGAAGCAGCATGTTCACTTCTTAATACAATGTCCCCTCTAAAAACGGAGGAGTGAATTTAGTAACTTGTGAAACAGAGACAAATAAGGATTAAAAAAAATACACACCACAACACAAAAAAAATCTGCCTTCCATTAAAGTATCAGAATTTCATTATATTTCCCCCAAAAGATGTGTATATTTTTCCTGATGGGATTTATGGTCAGGAATATATGTATTGTTTCACAAAAATAGCATCAGATTTAGTCTATTAATTTAGTCTATAGCTAAAACAACCAGGAGACAAACATCCTGTTGTGTCGGGTTTTCTTTGGAGGACAGTGAAAAAACATGACTCACGGGCTGCTCACACATGTCCTTTTCTACGTTCTCTGAGGAGAGTGGTGACAGGCTTTGGGGTTGTCAGGTGAGGTACGAAATCATCACCAGAGTTCCGGTGGCATTGGAGAAACCGAGAGGAGGAAAAGATGAAGGATCCTGTCTGCTTTTAATAATGGAGTCATGTGATGTGTTTAGAAAGACCACGGCAGCTGGGACTCGTCCAGTTCACTGAACTTCAGATTTAGAAGAAGAGTGTACAAAAAGTGCCCGTCTTTCCACGACAGTGCTAGTCTCTGGTGAAAGGTAGACTAACAAATCCTTCCTTCGCCTTGCTATTTCCCATGACTCTCTGCCTGGGCCCTTTTCTCAAGTAGTATACTAATCCCCCACAGGGAAGATTACAGGACCTCAGTGGTGAGAAGTTCTCTAGTTCTAGCCCTTTTAGACCAGAGGTTCTCAAACTTGTCTGCAGGGTGGAATCATCGCCTGGCGAGCTTCAGAAACTGCTGGTGCCTGTGCCCACCTGGGGATTGTGATTTAACTGGTCTGGGTGTGATTGCAGCTTTGGGAATTTCTAAACTATCTTCCAATGATTCTGATATATAGAGAAATTTTAGAGGCCACGTTAACCTCCTCTCCCAAAGCCTCCTTTATTCTTGGCCCATCTTCTGAGTCCAGCCTTCCTGGGAGTACCGGAACCTTGAGTGTATGTATGTGTAGATGTCCCAGTGTCTCCACCAAGCTCCGTGTATTTTGTTTGTTTATTTATGTGTCTTGGGATCCTGGAGAGACTGAGTCATTTTTCTCTTTCTGTTCTCAGCATCCATCTTAATGCCTGGCTCACAGTAGATGTTCAGCAGTTGGTTTTTGAATCAAGGGTATATAGTCTCTGTGAAACACATTGTGCATTAAGGTTACATGGTAATATAATGACATATATATATATATATATATATATATATATATATAGTAATTTAATGATTTAAACAAATTGATTCATGCACTTCTGACTCAGGGCATTTTTATTATGCAGGCAGGTATCTCTCCTTTCCTTGCAGAGTATAGATTTCCTAATCTCCTATCTTTTCCTAAAGCAGTGATAAGTTTCTAAAATTAAAGAGGAATATGTTCTGTTGTGTAGCATTAGCTTGAGTCACAAAAGCCAGCGTCAGATAAGGGACAAAGGTTGGCTAAGACTGTGTTCAATAAAGCTCAAGGAATTGGTTGTAAGGTTTGTCGATTTCTAGCAGAATAATTTCCTATTGCCTTACTTAAAGAATATTAATTTATCTAATTGGTAATAATGTGGTCAATTTATTGTAGCTTTAAAAATGCAAATCAACTACCATACCAGAATATTCACTGACATGCCGGAGACTTTAAAATTTTTATTTTATTTTATTAGGTGATAATGGGAGGCATAATTGTTAATGTTTGATTCTGGCAAAATACAATTAGTTTCTGTGAAACACATTATGCATTAATGATATCGTTAAAATTAATGAATATAAATGAGTAAGCTGGGGATTTCAAACAGGAAATAGTGACTTTATATCAGTCTGAAACTTGAGATAGATTCCCTTGATTTTTAAGGATAATGTGCTGGAGCTCTGGTACGTTTGTGTATAGACTAGAGAGAAATTAAATCAGCTACAAGAAGGATCAAAGTTTTTGAACATTCACTGTCGTTTTTGGTAAGCCACCCACTGGTTTTACATTAAGAACTAGAAATTTCCAGGTCCTGTATGCATAAAAGTGCATGTACACTTTGGTGTTTTTAAAAAAATAAGGGTAATAAATCATTGTTCATTAAAATTAGATATTGATTTTAATGGCATTGTTGTAGATTCCAGATGTCCTCTAATAAACATCTACTACACTTATAATTTTAAAATATTATTACAAAAGCTAGACAAGTATTTATTTTCCTTGCTCTAAGAAGGTGGCACAAGGAGAACAGAGAGAGGTCTTAGGGAAAAGTTGTGGACTAAATGTATAACATGACCCCAAGAAACATGTGGTATTTTAGGTATTAAAGCATGAGATAAGTTCTTGTGGTATAGAGAGAGACTTTGTCACTAAAATCCAAAACAAACAAACAAACAAAAGATTTAGCTACAGCTTGTGATTTGTAAGTTAAGCGCTGTGTTTTCAACTTCCTCCTGCTGAACTGGACAGATGAAAATCCCGTGTCTTCAGGGAGTGCTGAACTCGACTGCTTCATAAGTAAGTATCCTTGGTCTGATCTTCATGTACCGTTGTTTCTTTTGCTCCCTTTATATGTGTATGAACGTGTGGTACACACACATTTGGGTTTTATTATTTGTGTCTATTGGTGAGTTTTGCAGGACATCCTTGCCCTCGAGGTGCTCAGAGTTGGGTTGCGATGGGTGAGGACTGTCAGAGGAAAGGGGGTATTTGGGTGCATGGCTGCTGTCTGCACTCTGGGACCCAGCTTGAGAAGCCTGAATTCTTTTGCTAGCTCTGCCTTTTTGCTGTTTTCATGACCTTGGGCTCTTCTTCTATCTAATCTTGGTGCCTTACTTTCCTTGTTGGTAAATTGGACCAGTCTCTTCCTTTTCCACTTTACAAGACACTGATAAGGATTAATGAGGTAGAATCCGGAGCACATTTTGTGTTTCTCTGAAGAGCACATTTAAGGGAAGGTAGGAGAAAGGGCTAATATCATAGGAAGTGGGGACACACACACTACTTGCTGTTTTATATGATGGAGTCTCAAGGAGTCCTTGCTCTCCATCAGCTGAGAATGAGGGGCAGGCAGCAGCCCCATTTCTGTTCACTTCTGAGTTGAAGGACGTGTTAGCTCAGGATGATGGAGAGAAACCCCAACCAAATGTGAGAGTACTGGAATGACAAGCAGGACCCAGGGAACATCTGACTTCTGCATGCTTGCCTGAAAGAAACCTGGCTGTTTTTTTTAAAAACTATTTTACTAGTATGTATATAAAGACACCTGTCAGACCTATTTGGCTCTCCAGTATTTATAGACTGTCACCAGAAATGCCTGACTATGTGCACAAAGTGCAAACAAGGTCAGCATGAGGTCCCCAGCCTAAACCTCCACGTTCATCTAACCTGATGCCTTGGGGTAGAATGAGGCCACAGGTATGGCCGCAGGGTGTAAACCGTCGGCTTGCGTGAGGCTCCACAGACCTATATTGTGACGCCTATCAGGGCATGCGTGTAGACATGGAAAGAATGATTGATGACTTCACGTATGGAATCCCATCTGAATTTCATTCAGCCTGCTGTCTTTGGCTTTGGCCAATCAGGTTTTTAATTTCAAGGTGACTTGCTTGTTTTTCTCCTTAGGAGATTTTCCAGGTTTTTTTCTCTCACCTTGTGCTTACATCTTTTTTTTTTTTTTTTTTGAGAATTTTAGCTAGGTAACAGTGCCTTTAACCTACACCTTAGCTGCTTGCCACTGTAGGATTAAAAGTAAGAGTTTAATATGTGTGTAGCCGTAAAGTGCTTTTATAATCTCTGACTCTAGGTAGACTTGGAATATACATGATGGAGTTCAAACTTTAAAAAAAGAATCCTTCTAATCTTATCTCTAGGTATATCATGTCACTTTAGGAATACTTTTACGAGTATCACTCTGTTTAAAAAGCTCAAAAATGCTTAATTAACTCCAGGAGTTTATCACCCATATATACATATTGACATTCCTGTTTCTAAAGCTCAGGTCCTCGATAGGCCTCTCATAGTGGCAATACTGTCAACATCTCCTCACTCATCTTCCATCTTTATCTCTATATTAATATGAATATAAGGGTTTGCTAAGTATTAGCTCATGGTCCCAGTGTTTTAGCTGTGCATCCTTTAGCGATAAAGGGCCATAATTGGGGAGAAAAAAAAACTATATTGGAGCTATTTCCAATAGTCAGATCTTCATAAATGTTCTTGTATGAGAAAAATGAAGTTGTATTACCCAGTTTTATTAGAAATGCTATATTTTGTTGGATCCGTGTGTTCGCAAATAGAGAATATTTTCCTGCTGTGATTGATGTTAGGGCATTTATGAGGATAGTCTGCTATATTTCATATGTATATGAGAGTGTCATTGTTAAAGTGTTCAAAGGAAAATTATGTATGTGGTTTATATTTTATTATTTCCTCCTAGGATGTAATTTTTCCAATACCCTGATTCCTGTCACATTGTCAGTAGTGATTTGATGGCTAATATGCCAGAAATAATTAGATAAAAAAAGGTGATGCAAACGTCAAGGCAGTATAGCTTCCTTGTGAAAAGCCTTAGCAAAATCATGCATGTTGCATTGTAGAAACCACCATTTGCATACATTTAAAAAGTCTTCAGGAACACAGGCAGGATGGAAAATGGAACTAGATGCAGGAAGCGTAGGCTGTGGCATATTTTATAGGTACAGTCTTGCTACTGACCCCACCTGCAATTTTTGCTAAATGAAATGTGCTTTAGAAAAATCCCTGTCTTTGGATGAATTCAGACTTCAGTGTATTGTCAGTGGGAAGGTTTTAGATCTTCTCTTTCCTCTTTGAGTGGGAAAAATTCCACTTTCCCCTGATAGGCAGCCTGCCTTTGTTTTAGTCTCCTTCCCGACAGGTTTAAATTTTGTCTTCTTTGGGGAGAAAAAGACATATGATCTGATCTGCTATTTCTTTACCCTTATTGACCTTAGAGATTGGACTTTTACTTTACATTTCAAATGACTATTTAAAAAGCATAGGTAATTCGTGGTTTCATTGTTTGTTCCTGAATGTAGTACCTCCTGGGACTTCAATGAAATGGAACCTACTTCTAGGCGTCTTTTTACTTTTGAGTATCGATGACACTGGTGATAAGTATCTGGTTCATTTGTGTGTGACTTTGATAAATAGTAGTATTTCTAAAGACTAGACATAATGACATTGGACAGTAATATTATAATATTACAGCATTGCTATTAGGAAGGAAGATGAGTGTCCACCGTAGCCAAGTGTTTAACATACTGTCAGAATGACATGAGTGTGGCGGGGGCTGTTCCGGCCCCGGCTCAGCACATCCTCGTGTCAGAGGGCTGCTTTCGGACGTGGCAGAGTGGCCGTGAGGAGAGAATGCTGGGAGCTCAGCCCAGCCCTTGGCCTCTCTGTGTTTCTGGGCTGGCAAAGGAGCCTCAATCCAGGAAGGTCAGTGAATGGCCAGGGAAGCAGGTGCTTGGAGGGATGATAATGGCCTGGAAGGGAGGGGAGTTTGGAGACATGCCAGTGGGGCCATAGGGAGGGACCAGGTGTGGAGAGTGAGTGGTGTGGGCTGCTCTTACCTGAACACAGTGGGACTAAATGCCCAGCAGATGGTTTCTTCCTCTTGCCCAGCTTCCTGATCCTCAGCCTGTAGTAATACCTTCACTTTACATGGGAGAAGCCAAAGCTCAGGAAGGGAAGGGACTTGCCCCAAGCTTCCAGAGTTTCTTCTTTGCAGAGCCTGACCAGGGACTTGTTAGGGCAGGTTCTTCTTTCTAAGGAGCCTACAGGGTAAGGACTTACAGAAAATGAAGGGGAGATGTCAGGGCCGGGAATCCCCTTACCTTTCTTCTTCTCAGCGCTGCTCAGAATGGGGTGAGCAGCCTGGCCTGAGTCATTTCACCTGAAAGGAATGTCATGTAAGGAGTGCCCTCAATAGTAGCTTCCCGAAAAGATGAAGCATGTCAGGCTAGCAAATGAAGAGCTGCTCAGAGCCCCCACAGGTTCCTGGGATATGTACCATGCCTGGTACAGTAGCTGAAAGGGTACCCTTGGTTTCATGGAATTCCCACGATTGTAAATAAATATCTCTCTCTATGAAAACCTAAGTGGCCATCGCAACCGGACGGATGACCGAACAAGCTGTGTGGCGACCAGGCCCATGGTGGGGTTGGGGGAGTCAGTGAGGGGCGACCAAATGACTGAGCAGCAGGCTGTGTGGGGCCACCAAGCCGGAAGGGGGGCAGGCAGTTGAAGGTGACTATACTGGGGGGGGGGGTAGGGAGGGGCGGCCAGGTCAGTGGGGGGGGCAGTTGGGGTGACCAGGCTGGCAGGCGTGGTAGTAAGGGGTGACCAGGTCAGCAGGGGTGGCAGTTAGGGGTGACCAGGCCAGTGTAGGGGCAGTTGGGCACAACTAGTTCGGCAGGAGGGCAGCTGGGGGTGACCAAGCCAGTAGGGGGGGGCAGTTAGACGCAATCAGGCAGGTAGGCAGGTGAGCAGTTAGGAGCCAGTGGTCCCAGATTTTGAGAGGAATATCCGATTGCCGGTTTAGGCCCAATCCTGAGGATTGGGCCTAAACCAGCAGTCAGACATCCCCTGAGGGGTCCTGGATTGGAGAGGGCACAGGCTGGACTGAGGAGACCCCCATCCCCCATGTACAAATTTTGTGCACTGGGCCCCTAGTATGTTATATTTAGAACTGTGTAATTTTGTAACAAGAGAGTGAAGGGTTGTTCATAGAGTGGAGCCCCTGAAGGCTCAGAGACATTTAAGAAGGAAGTAGAGAAGTTGTCCCTGGCCACCCTCTTCTACTTGCTCCTGCCCTGGGGGTGGGGGTCGGGGGCTCTCTTGTTTCTGCCCTCAATCAGCTGAGACCTGGTTCCTTATCTCTTTTAGAGATACATGTCCCACGGAAGCTGGGATTCCAGATGGTCTTTCTGGTATGTTCCGATCATTGACAGTTTAGAGGATGATAATTTACCCTTAGAAGCTAAAGACTATGACACCTCGATGTGATCCTTCACCTTGAAAGCCTGTTTTCCTTCTCTGTTTAAACACTAAGAGGCCATAGAATGGTTAAAGCAATGGTTCTCAACTTTTTTTTGGCCATGCCCTACCTAAGCATCTCTAAAATTATGCTTCCCCTCCGCTCCTGTGACATACAATTCTTATTATTCAAAAAGTGAACTCCTATTCACGTGGAGGAAGCCCAAAAGGCCCTTAACTTGGTCTAAACAAGCTTCCAAAGAATATGACATCCATGAAAGAGAAAAATAAAAGAATGAAAGGACAATTGAAGTACTGAGGAAGAAATCACTAAGAAATTGTTAAAAAATAATAAAAATATGAAGCGATATAAAAAACAGCAAATAAAGTTTCAAAACATATAGAGAATTGAAATGCATCAATATGTCACAATATATATTTATACACTCCATATGAAGCCCCTAGAACCATAAGAAATGCCAAAAATTCGCTGTTTATAATTCATTCTTGAATCGCCCCCCTTAAAAATCAAATTGCTCCCCTTGGGATGTGTGCCCCATTTTGGGAACTACTGGGTTAGAGTCGCCTGTCAGAGTTTGTATTCCAGTTCTGCCTTTCCTTGACTGTTTCCTTGATCTGAGGAAGTTACTTAACCTCTCTGTCAATTTCCTCATCTGTAAAATGGGTATAACAATATGCCTAATGAAAATCAAATGAGATGACTTGTATAAAGTACTTAGAGTAGTTATTGGCACATAGTATGTGATCAATAAATATTGGTTATTAATATTTAGAAGTGAAACAGAGGAAAACAAAGTACACCAATTAAGAAGGAATTTAAGTGTAAACCTTGAAATGTGTGTTTGAACAAATATCACAGGTACGTTGGTCACTGACATCCATGGTTCTCTTTACTTCTTAAATTGACATAGAGGTAAGTTTATGTTGATATTCTCATGAATAGCCTGTTTCTCCCCTGTAACTTTTAATAACCTTTATATTACTTTTTAAAAATAGAACACACTCATTGGTCACTGGCGCCTGTCTTATGAGTGGAAAAAGTAATCAGTAAGTGAATGGAGGATTTACCCACTTGGCCATACTGGCTTTCCTTGTAAATGAACATCCACAGAGACCAATGAACCCTTTGGTCTGTTGTCTAAAAGCAACAGACAGGATGTGGTAGTTAATGCATTTTGTGGCTGTCTACCCTGCAAAGAAGCAGTGATTGCTGCCACACATACACGGGAAAACATTAGGGGAAATCCCACCACAGACTGTAGCGATGACTTTAGAAACCACATTCCCAGCACGCTGAGGACTGATGTGTGGGAGGAGGGATGGGAAATAGCAGTGCCCTCTGACTCACCTTCCTCTGGCTAATAAGGAGGGAAAAACTTCCTCCCCGGCAGGAAAGGTCCTGTCCCTGCTCTCACCTTCACCTTGGCTTCTGCATGGGCTGTCCAGGAGCAGGAGGCTGAGCAGGGAGTGGATTCTGCTGTGAGGGCAGTGGGCAAGGCTAAGGTGGCAAACATCCCCCACCCATGTGTTCTCACAGCAGTTCCCCCGGTGAGCTGGAGAGTGGGTAACATTGGCAGGCACCTTTGCTTTAGAGTAGCCAACATGGAACGAGTGGGGAGAAGCAACTTGTTTCTAAATTTGTGAGAAACATCTGGCCATGTAAATCAGGTGACAGCTTGGATCATTGAACCAACTGATGTTAGATTTTTATCTCAAGCAAACAAGTGCTTCCCACCCCTTCCCTGATTTTTCTGTTGGTGTTTGGTGGTGTTTTTGTTTCCATGAGTCATTTATTGTAATAATTAATAGAGCTACAGTTGACCTATATTAAAGTGTCCTTAGATTTAGAGTATTTTATGAAGTAAATCATGCCTACCATAACGTGGGCATGTAGCGTATCCATACAAATAATTAAAAAACAAGTCAAGTACCACGAAGCCACTGGTGCCAGATTATAAGGAATGAGAAGGCCTACCAGATTTTATTTGAATACACATGTAAAAGGTGGGCACGTTGTGAACTGACTCGAAATAGTGTGAGCATATTCCATGAAGGTATAAAATTGCAGGGAAAAAATGAGTTCATTAATGGAAATTAGGCTAGATCCTAATTATTACCTGTGAATAGTGTCATCATTTGAAGTTTTTATTGCATTTTAACACATGGCTTATCTTGATGAGCGAATATATATAGCAAGGGGTAAATGCAGCAATTTTCCTTTTACTATTCCCTCCGCTAAGCCATTATTGCTTGATGTTATTTTTCAGCAGCCTTTCATTTTTGTCCCAAATGTTTTTGCCTCTGGCTGGTTTTATTTCTATAAAATGTATGTGTATCACTTCTCAAAGTGATACATTTTGACAGGTAATCGATATTTTTTCATGCCAGATTTGCTGGTGCAATGGCTGTAATCCTCATCTTAGACTTAGTTAGTGGTTGAATACGAACCTAGATTTTTATCTCAAAGTATTCCTGTTAAGAAACACACTTTTCAGCCTTAGCCAAATTCCTTTCTTGCACTCCTACCCAGCAGCCACCTCTCACTGCCAAGTGCCAGAGATGCACGGCGTCCCTTCCCTGGACACAGATCGCCTGACGTTTTGACAGTGTGTCCTCGAAATGTCTTCTACGGCCCTTTCATACCTTACTCAATTGGTCAGAGAAAATACACTTTTTCTTTTTTTCCTGGCAACCTAGGATCTTCATTTCAAAAGGGAAGTCCTGTCCCCTTCCTTCTCTGTAGTGAGAACCTGATGTCCTCCGTTAGACCCCACCTTTTCTGGAAGGACCAGCTCAATGAAGACCACAGTCCTCAGAGCACGTGCGTAGATAAGGACACCCTGCTTGGTTTCTGCTTTTAAAAGTTCAGCCTCTTGGGTCAAGACATTTTGTTTTCTAGCTTCAGGACATCCTCATGCCCCTGTGTGCAGGTGGCAGAGCCATCCTAAGTGGATAGATGTGTTCTGTCCTCTGCCAAGGCCATTTGTCGAAAATGGCACTTCACACTCAGGGGACTGTCTCTGGTCCTCTCTCAGGGGGGTGACCAGAGGGAGCAAGGGCAGCAACTGTCATTTCTTTGTTTTCATTGAGGAGAAAGGTATTCTCCCCTTAGGAAAGGATTCAGGTGCGCGTGGGCCTGCCGAGGATGAGACCCCGAGCTTACAGGTTGCCCACAGGTAGCTGCCCATCTCTCCCTTCCTGCCCATAGAGCTGCCTTTTTCTTCTCTTTCCAGCTCTTTCCTTTTGCCTTTCACTTTAAAGGAAAATATATAGTTCTTAAAAGTCTGTTTTCAGCAATCGTTTCTGCTAGCTTGTTGGTTTCCTATCGGCTTGAGCGAGGTGCTACCTCTTTGCTTTAGAGATGGCCTTGCTTCTCCACATGTGAGCGAGGACGAAAGGCTCTCTGTGGGGTTCTTCCTTACGAGGTATCAAAGGAGACGCCTCAGAGGAAGAACACGCTACACCCTTCTCTGCTGAGGCCTCTGCCACTCCGCGGGGGCATTTTTTGACAGGGTTTCTCTTTGCATGTCTGGAGACATATGCAAAGATCGTTAGGGAACGTAAAACGCAATCAGTTTCCTTAGTGGTTAGATTCGTAAATCCCTGAGCTATTTTTAATGACATAATCTAATCAATTGATAGCTAGCCTAATAGTGTGTTGACAGCCAGAAAGAGACAAAAAGCTGGTATAATAGCAGGTGGATGGGTAAGGAACCGTTAGACACGTTCCTCTCCACCCCCACTTTTAGAAATCTCTAGATAGCTGCATTAGGTAAAATCTAGGAATTTCTGATTTTTTAAAAATGTATGCCTGCCTTTCTGACAGTCTTTCAAGAGAAAGACTTTTGTCTAATGGGATATGGTTCCCGGGAAAACTGCAGATAGTCCTCGTGTCTGCCTCTCAGAACCAAACTATTCTCTCAATTTAAATATCCTTAGAATGGAAATCAAGGGGGAATAATTTATTATAAATTGGTGGTATTATATATTGTCCCTTCTGTGCCAGGTCAGTAATGAAAACTTAATATTCATCTCTTGGTTGCTTTGCATTGAAATAAGATGAGGATGCGCGGGGTAAACAAGCTGAAACAGACTGTGAAATTGCACATGATGGGAATCTTTTAAAGCTGCTTATAGACTATAAATAGATTAATATTCCAACTAATCATGGCTCTTAGAATTTCTTCTCCCTTTTTGCATTTTGGTCAGGTGGCAAAAGAACTAAGTTGTTACCGCGAGGGAAATTAAAATCTAAAATGTTTCTGTTTCGGGGCCAGGAATTGACTGACCAAGTATTGATGTAAATGAATGGGCTTTCACCCGGGAGGTGGAAAGGGTTCTTCTGTGGCTGCCGAGCTGCCGCCCTGAGCCCTCCGTTTGCAGGATTTTAGGCAGCCTGTGAGAGTGTGTGTGTGTGTGTGTGTGTGTGTGTGTGTGTGTGTGTGTGTACGCGCGTGCGTGCGTTTTTGCTACATTTTTTCATTGATGCCATCAGAAGGGATGGGCGCCAGGCACGGCGGTGCTGCTTGGCTGACCAGCTGTGCCCTGGTTCCCCACCGTCCCAGTCAGCGGCTGCCTTTCCCAGAGGTGGCTGTCACCGCTGATTTACTTCGCCACTTTGACCTTATCGTTGCTTCCGAAGGGGCTTGACCCAAAGCCACCACCGAAAGCCATTCACGGGTCGCCGGGAATGCCCGAGCCTGCTGCATTTGCAGAGGCACACACAGGGACCCCACGATAGATACCCCGCCTAATAGAAGAGCCTCCTCCGCCCCGCCCGGGTGAGTGCACGAGGTGCCGAGCCCACTTGCTGCGCGCTCCCACCGAACTGCGAGCCTCCGCCGTCTCCGAAGTTGCTGGAGTGAATAACTAAGCGGGACCAGCTGACTCCCGGCGCCAATCAGCTCGGGCGTGATGTAAGTGCTGCCGGCTCGGCAGGAGCGTGCAGAGTAGAGGTAGCGCAGCATGGCTAGGCTGTTGTGAGAGGCTCAGAGGCAGCGGAGGGGGAGATGGATGAGTCCAGCATTCTAAGACGAAGAGGGCTCCAGGTAGGAGATCCTTCCCTTCTTGAAATGTAGTATCGCCCCCACCCCCGGCCAGCCACTGAGGATTTCCAAGTTCCCTTTGCATTGCTTTCCTGGGCACACTTAGGTGCACAGTTCTTGGTATCCACTTGGCAACGAGATACGCGAAGTCTCTAGTTACCGGGTTCAGGGACACACGGCCGAGTCCAAGGAGGAAGGCTCTTTTGTCGGAGACAATAGATGCAACTTTTAGTTTGCTACTTTGTTGGTTGGTTGTTTTTCTGCGGGTTGTTCAAGGATAGTGAAATCGTGGCTGGCAGTGACAGCTGATGAGCCGATTTGGCGTTCTCTCAAGTGCGGGGAAGTCTGTGAAGGGGGGCAACTCCGTTCAGTTCTGGAGACTCAGGACTCCGTTTTGTGTGGGGATCGACCCCAGGGCCCCCGGCAGCATCTGTCTGGCCGCCTTACAGATGTGTGCAGCTGCTGAGTGTCCCTCCTGTCAGGAAGATGAAAGTTTCTGCTGGCAGCTCCATCCAAGTTCACTGTCATTTGTTTATGTTGGGATGAGGGAAAGATATGTTGTATCTTATTTCCTTGCTTTTTGTGCCCAAGTTTCTCTATTTAAATTACTCCGACTTTAGTGTTCAAATGTATTCCAAGTGAAAACTTGGCAAATTGGGAAACTTGAAAAAAACACACAAAACATCTGTTGGCAGTTTGTAAGTTTAAGGAAGCCAAGACATAAGTATGTTCAAAATTAGTATGTTTAACTCCTTGATAACTCTTTTTTTTTCTTCTGTGTAAGTGATATTTTCCTCTATGAAAGAATCTAATCACTGGCCATTGTTAAGCTCTCATTTATTATTATTGAAAATTAAAAAAATTTCATGCTTGAGAGTACAGAATATGCAGCACATTTAGAAATGTTTTCAAATGCTCCTTGATAGTCTTTGACAGCTGCTCTAGTCTGCTTTTTGTTCTCCATATCCATTACTAACATTATTCATATTATTCTAATATTATATTATAGGCAAACTAAGGATTATTTGCAGGTAAACAAAAGAGGGATTAAATAAGTTTGGGTTAAATGGCATCTATTGTTCCAAACCTAAGTAAACAGCCTGCCTCTTTAATGATTTCAGTGTGGTCATTGTTTTGAATATACAGTGCGGTTAGTCACTGCCCTGGGTTTCCTTTTCTTTGTTTTCATCATATCTATAAAGTTCTCGCAATGCACAGCTGTTTGTGGGGGGCCACATCCTCTTTGGGTCACCGGTTAAATATGAAAAGCCTCTTTGTTCTGAAGATGATAAACTCTATTAAACTTCTGATGGTTCCGATGATGAGCAAATTGATGGCAATTCTGAGAGTTTTCTCCTTCCTTTAATTTACTTGAATCTTTAAATGTATTTTCAATATGGCATTCTTTTTTGTGGTTTGTTTCTGTAATACATATTGTCACAGCTTCGGAGGACATAGTTGAAATGTGATGCTCATGAAGAGTATAGATTTCATAGACCTTTAATTTTAGAAAAAGCCATTATTGTTGCTATTTAAAGTAATAGCTATTTTCTATCTAAGAGCTTTGCAACAAAACAAAGGAAGCATTACTTGTTACGTAGTGCTTATGGTATTAGGTCTTTGCTGTACTTAACATACTTTTACTACACTTGCTATCATCTATATAATGTATAAAGAATGTCTACTTTCTGTTCTGAGTGAAATAAATGTCTTCACTTTGTGAGAAATAACAATATGAAAGTGCTTAAAAGTTCTGCCATCTCATTATGACTTTACTTTTGCTTAAACAAAGCCTGTTTTGTTTTCCACTCCCATTGTATCTAGTTTTTTAAAGACATCATATATGCAGAGTAGGTTTTGCATAAATTTCAATATAAGAAAACTATTTACAAAATACAAGGGTTTAGTATTTATTTGTATTACAAAAGCTGCCACTGTATAGTTCCCCGGAGTAACGCCACCTAGTGAGTTTAAGAATTAAGTTAATTTACAAATGCATGCTCTGTGAAACATTTCTGCATGCCAATGAGGTACACCTGTAGTGAAGGTAGGCCAACACCTATACCTTTGTATTCCTGATTCTACTAGCTAGGCCATCTTGAGCAAGTCACACACCCTCTCAGTGTCTGTTTATTCTTCTGTAAAACACACACCAGAGCATAGGACTTTTGAATGGACTAAATAGGAGGTGAGTATAATCGAGTTTTTTAAAGTTGAAGGCCATATAATAAATACACTAACATATAATAGGTACTTAGCAAATAATATGTTCTTGAAAAGTGAGTGATTTCTGTTCTTTATAACATTCCATATCATTACTAGTGAGATGAAATTGTTATTTGAATTTGTCTTTAAGTTAGAAGAATCACTAGTGAAGACAGCTGTCTTTATTTACAGGGTTATTATGACAGGCTTTAGGGGCTTTATATAATAATAAGAGTCTGTTGATCTGTCACACTGAATAATGCTTAGTATTAAATGCTTAGAGCTGGAACTGACCAGTTCTTTAAATAACTTAAAGTTGAGTGTGAAAAATCTGGAGTACGCAAATATTCCAATTCTCAAAATCTAACTTGATCATACAGCATGTTCAGCATAAAACAATGCAGTATATGTTTAGAACCTATTTTTAGAATTCTGGTACCTCTAGCTCTTAAAACAAGGCATGCTAGCGGTGTTTTAAAAATTTGGACTTTGAAATACTGTTTTTAGTCAGAACATAGAATTCCTCAAGGCATGACTACCTCATAGAATAGCAACACAACTGAGTTGATTGGAAGCCACTGCCCTTTTCCATCTTTTCTGCGGTCTGTGTTAATATTCCCAGGACCACTGATAGCGTTTCAATCACTGCCTTCGAAATGAGAACGAGAGAAAGAGGCCCCATTGGCTGCCTCTGTTGGAATCGGGGAAACTTTTCATATTGCATCTCCAAACATGGGACATTCTGAGAGCTTGGGCAGACCTTGGACTTAGGGCAATTTGAATTTCTAGACAGGTCTGATTCGTCAAAGGATAACTGGCTCCTTCCGGGCCTAATGTCCCTCAGACGTGGAACATATTTTTGAACTGTCAGGGAAAATTGTTTTAGTGATTTCTGTTGTGTGTTTCCCTTTTATTTGTTTTAATGAAAGTGTCCCTATCCCTCAGATGGATCCCAAGGCGAGAAAGGCATGAATAACAGGCATCAGTAAAGTGGGAAGGAGTCACTACAGAGGGAGGTGCCCAGAGAGGCCTCCTGTGAGCTCCTTCCTGTGTCCTTTTGTGATTTGTCACCTTCTGTTGATCTCCCCACGCCCCAAGTAAATATCACCACTACAGTCCACTTTTCGAACATCACATGCGGCTAGAATATTAAACAAATGTTTCCTATTTAATGCAGTCAGTTAACAACTGAATTTGTATAATTTAAACTTCTAGATTTGTGTTCAGGTTTTCTTGGCTTCCTTTTGCTTCTTTTCCTGTCATACATGACCTCATACCCCCTTCTTATTTGAAACAGGAGCATCCTTAGCTTGGCCTAGGCTCTGACTTTCCACCGGCCTTACTCTGGCATGGAGTGTAGAAAGCAGAGAAGCAGGTGGATGCTCACACCCTGGGTGTCACACTACCTGTGCCGTGTGCCTGAGTGTAGTCATGTAGCTCACAGTGTCTCCGTGTTCCTCTGTGCCTCTTTCATGTGGTTCCGGGTGTGTTTGCTCTCTACCTGAGCTTTAATAGCAGGGTCATTACCTGGGAGCCTCACTCTGTCCTTACTCATCTGAAGACTGGGTGGTTGTAAGGAAGAAGTCTAGCTAGAGTATGACCACAGAAACACTTAGGATAATCAGACTTTGGGATCAGGTGCCTCTCTGTTCTTCAGAGGTCCCCAGAAAGGTATAGATACTTGTTTGGGGCAGAAAAGAATCAAGATGCTAAGTGAACTTTGGGCAGTTGTGGAAACCTGATTCCTCAGGCCAGCTGTGGCCACATCTCCGTGGTGTTTCTTATCCGTCGTAGTTCAGTTTCTGTCTCTGAGATGGAAATAAAATACTCCAGTTTTAGTTTCCTGATCCGTAGGGGATAAGGACGGAGTGCCCTCAAAATCTTATGTTCCCTCACGTTTTTATTTTGCACTCTAAGACTTCTAAGAATTAGTTTTCTTAACGTACTCCCCACCCCTCCCCAATAGTGAAAAATAAATCTGAAAGGAAAAGAGTTGGAGATGAGACCAGAAATATAGAACAGGCTGAATTAGGGACAATCTGCATTTTTACTCAGTCGTGAGGGAGCTGATGGACAGCCACGTGGGCATTTTAAACCCGGGACTGACATGGGGATGGAGGCTACCAGGCAGGTGGTTGAAGAAGGGACTATTGTGTGATGCTTTATTTTAAATCACTGAACTGATGAGTGTCTTCCTCTGAAACTGGAGAGTCAGGTATGTATGTGTCCAGTGACAATGAATGGCTCTGGCACAGTAGGCCAGCTTCTTAACCCTCTGATCTCTGTGTCTGCCTCTGTAGGAGATTTAAAACGGAGGTGTTTAGAGATGGAAGATGAAGCATCTTTTAGTGCAGTATCTGGCACATAGTACTTCCTCAGTTAACCTTAGTTCATTTCCTTCTGTATTGCTACAGGGTCTTGCATAGTGTGTTTTTAAATAATTAGATGTGGGTATCAGGCAGGGTTCAGGCAATAAAAAAGTGATATGCATGAATTGGGTAATCTGAGGAGAGTTTAATAAAAGAACTGTTTAAAATGAATAGGGCGAGTTTGAGGAATGGTACAGCACTAAGGGCTGGACGCAGCAGGAAGCCTCTGACTTCACTAGGCCTGAAGGGGGAGGGACACAGCATTTTCAGAACCCGGGGACAGAAAAGGCAGGTGGCAGGTACCGTAGGTGAAGGGATACAGCTGCTTATGGTGACTCCTCAGGGAGGTGACAGGGAGATGTCTCAACCTTCATTTCCTGCATCCTTCTAACTCTTGCTGGTGCTCCCCTTTTTTAAACCCACCCAGAAGCCAGGAGTGGGGGCAAGCCTACAGGTGTCATCATATAGGTGAACTCCAAGGCCCAGCACAGTATGGCGAGCAGGTCTTGATGGGTAGTGGAGGTGCATGCAGTTTGGTTTGTAATGAACTGTCCTTGAACTGCCCACTGGCTCTTAGAGTTTTACCAGCCAGAGTCAGTGTGCAGACTTCATAGTGTAGATCTCTGGGGCCTGAGTTGAGTTCAAGTGATTGCACAGATTCAAAGCTGCTTTTTGTGTGTGTGTGTGCGCGTGTGTGTGAAAATTCATGGCCCCCAAAGGGTTCCCATTTTGTGTAATGATGTCTTTCCAGTTAGACTCTTAATCCTCCTGGGAAATGTCAGTTTGCCCCTTCCCCTTTAGTGTCTGCAGCACATGGGTCTCCCTGCATCGGAGAGGCTGGGCACCTGCGCTTCAGGTCCTGCAGGCAGTCTCACTTCTGAATCGCTCTGAGTGACGTGTGAGAGGGACAGCCCAGAAGACCGCTTACCATTCATTTCCCAGACTCCCTGAAGTCGCCCTGTAGCAGGTCCTATTGCACTTAGACTGTCTATCTCTGCTCCCCTCGAAGCCCCTTTACAGAATTACAAGTTCACATTATGTCCTTGGCTGTTATTGAAGGTTTCTAAAAGCAATGGCTGTGAGAGAATACTTTGCACTTTGTGTAAATCTCCCCTGGAATCTCTATCCATTATCTTGTGTGTTGTCTCTCAGAGTAGGCCCACCTGAGAAATCAGCGCAGAGTTCAGTGCTCAGAAACTTTCTTTTTCCCTTGGTGAACCGGCTTGCTTCTTAGAATCAGATAGAGAGCTGGCTGTATGTTCCCACTGTTCCATAGCTGATTAGAACAGGATTTCGTAGTCAGTTGTAGCTTTCTAGATAAAACAAACCACCACTTCTCTTCACTGTTTAGCTCTTAGCTTCTTCTATTAAGAATTGCGTGGTTTTATTTATTATATATTTTTATTTTTATTTTATTTTTTAAAAATACTCTTTTTAAAATACATATTTTATTGATTTTTTACAGAGAGGAAGGGAGAGGGATAGAAAGTCAGAAACATCGATGAGAGAGAAACATCCATCAGCTGCCTCTTGCACACCCCCCACTGGAGATCTGCCCACAGCCCAGGTACATGCCCTTGACCAGAATCGAACCCAGGACCTTTCAGTCCGCAGGCCGATGCTCTATCCACTGAGCCAAACTGGTCTCGGCTATTTATTATATATTTTTAAAGTTTTAAGTGGCCTGACAAGGTTTCTCAGCCCAAGACCCAAAGATTTAATACTGTTGCATTTAAAACAGTGAAATGTAAATGAATAATTTTTGAAGACAAAAGGAGACTAAAAGACCAGCTAATTAACCAACTAGATAAACTATAAAAATTGAGAATTACATGAATTTGCAAAGATCAATACGCAGGCAGCAACCAGTCAAATTATTGTTGGCACTGGAGACTAATGCAATCAATTAAAAGTGTTTGAGTTTACTTGAAACACATTTCAGATAAATTATGAGTAACAATAAAGATTTCCATAGTGTCTTAGAAGTCATATTACTTGTCTGAGAAGCAACCGGAAGCTGAAGGCTGGCGAATAGCTTGTCAGACACTCATGTCAGAACATAATGTTGCCATTAAAAGCATGCTTTGGACAGATACTTAATAAGGGGGAGAGCTGGCAATAATAACATCAAGTAGAAAAAACAAATAACAGGTTACTCATGGTATACATAATATATGTACAGTTCCATAAAAAATGATACCATGCATATACATACATACACATATATATGTGTGCGAGGCAAGGGGGGAGAGAGAGAAAGAGAAAGAGAAACAGCCCCAGAGGACAGAAGGAAAGAACATGCATGAGCTTTGGAGGGTTCAAGGCCATCCTTGCTGGTTGATGTTGGCCAGATTAGTTAATTCCTAACCAATAAAATACCCTTAGTTGTAGAGGTGCTGAGGATGAATTAAAAGGAGGCTAAAAAATATCCATCATATCTTAACAATTATTAAGAACCTATTTTATTTTTATTTGTTATTATCATTAAAATAACCGGAAGAAGCCGGGGTCGGTTTGGCTCAGTGGATAGAGCGTCGGCCTGTGGACTGAAGGGTCCTGGGTTCGATTCCGGTCAAGGGCATGTACCTTGGTTGCGGGCACATCCCCAGTAGCAGGTGTGCAGGAGGCAGCTGATTGATGTTTCTCTCTCATCGATATTTCTGATTTTCTAGTCTTTTCCTCTGCTCTCTGTAAAAAATCAATAAAATATATATTTTTAAAAATAACCAGAAGAAAATGCACTAATATGTTAATTCATTATATCTTGATGGTGGGATCATAAGACTTATTTTTCTTGGAACTATACTATTGTAAGCATTTATTATTTTTATAATCAGTTTTACTATTTTTTTTAATGTTTTTGTTTCATTGTCTAAGAAAAACTTTATATTCCTCACCACCATCAATGAAATGCTCTTAAAAACAGTTTTTTATCTGGAGATTTTTTTTTTTTATTAGAATTGAGAAAGGTAAAGCAATTCAGGTTAGGCATAGCTCTAAACCTTGGGACAGCGATTCAACTGAGGCTGCCCTTTTGCACCACCTGAGAGCTTTCTGAAGCCTAAGGCCTAGCAATCTATGTCATTTCCATCCGCGTCTCTCAGTGGTGTGCCCTCAGGATTGAGACCTGCTAATCCTAGGGCATTTCAGGTCCAAGGGACTCCCAGATTAGGGAATGTACCACTTCTCTTTCTCCAAACATAAGGTTTGGCCTCCTTTCTTCCAGCAAGAGCTGGGTTTATTTTATTTTTAAAACATTTTTATTGATTTTTTTTTTTTTAGAGAGGAAGGGAGAGGGAGAGAGAGAAAACCATCAACATGAAACAGAAACATTGATTGGCTGCCTCCTGCATGCCCCTTACTGGGGATCAAACCCGCAAACCATGGGTTTATTTTTGTAGAGCAGTGGGTGAAGGGTGGATGTACTCATTCTTGACTTCCCACATAATGACAGTCCTAGTAATGTGAGAGCTCAATCGTTAACCAACACACCTGGGGGCAGTTATAGCAGTATGGCTGGAGGCAGCCCCGGGGCCCAGTGCATTGGGGGCTGTCCAGGTGCAGTTTTATCTGTTTTAAATTGCTAGCACATGCTCAATGGTTCATGTCAGGAAACCACCTCGAAGGCACGGCAGGGCAGTTGCTTTTCCCCTCGAAGCATTCGCCTAACGCTAGAGAGAACCAACGCTGTGATTGGGAGCCCGTATCACAGACTCTTCAGTAATGTGCACGCTTGAGTTCTCCAAACATTTGCTCTTCTACTTAGATTGTGAGTGTGTGTGCTTTTGATTCAAGCTCTCAGGGGCAGACTCCATCCTTTCCCTTTCTTTCAAAGAATGTTTAATAATAAGAATAGCAACAGCAATGTATATTGAACAGGATTATGTCTTATGAACATACACCGCTGCACTTTTATTCCAGGCTCCAGCAGTTCAAATTTGAGTAGAATATGGTAGCGACCTGTGAGGGGTTTATAGCATGGTGGGGAGACTGTCAGCAGTTTCTGAAAATCTAGTGCTGAAACTCATGCCAGCCACAGTGCCTGGGGATGTGCTCAGCTCTGCTGTGGGAAGGCTTCGTGGAGGTGGGGATATTTCTGCTGGTTGGAGAAGGATGAACAGGTGCTGGTTAGGCAGGAAGGGCGTTCCAGGCAGAGGAAACAGTGGGGAGGGGGTGAAGGTGTGGCGGCTACACAGGGTGCACCCTTTTCAAGGTGCTGCAAATAGTGCATGTGAGAGGCAGGTAGTCATAAGCAGAGTCCCGAGAATGATGCCTTATTGAAGGGTTTGGACTTTCATCTAACAATAAGAAGCCACCAAAAGATTTTAAGCAGGGCTCAGAAATATTTTACCAATGGTCAGGGGTTCTGTCAGCCATTCATGACAAATGCCCGAAGAGGCTGAGAACAGCCAGGAGGTTAGAGATGAGGAGGTGAGAGGTGATGCTGCTTGACTGAGATGCTGACAATGAAGTGGAGAGAAGGCAATGGAAGGAAGAATTAGTGGGACTTGTTAGAGTGGTTGGCCAAAGGGATAGAAGAAGCTGTAGGTGACTCCCAGGTTTTAGGTGTTAGATTTAGAAACAAGAGCAAGACAGAAAACTGATTTGGATGGTGAGAATCTGGCCTTGTTGGCTGTGTATGTTGACTTTGAAGCACTCATGGTGCCTGTAAGGTAGAGATTTCAGGAAACAGTTGAATATATAGACTTAAACTTCCCAAGAGAGGTCAAGCCTGAATATAGATTCTGAAGTCATCTGCTTCAAGTAATTAATTGAAATAGACTGAATAAAGAGAAGGTTTCTCTCAGACTGATAGATTTGTGTTAGAATAGTTTTCAAAAAATTACTATGAAGTGTATTTTAACACTTATTTTGTAGGACTGGTTAAAATTACATAGAAAGCAAAGTAGTTTTATGCTTTAGTATCAGGCCTTGAAAATAATGTATCCAATTTTGAAGATATATTTTTTTTTTTTGCAAATTGCTTCCAACTTTGATAACTTGCCTACAGGTTTCATTACAATACAATTTTGAAAAGGAACAATGAAACATCTCAAACTAGAGTCTGTAATGGAAAAAGCAATTCATTCTTAAGTGAGGATGATGAGGTTGCTACTGTATTGCTTGAAACAGTGAGTGAATTTAAAACCTGAGTGAGATTACATCAAACTCAACCAAGATTTTTGTTCAATTTGAATGAAGTATATATAATTGGGTGCAACCAAGAAAGGTACATGATATAAGTAAATTTTATCAATTTTCTAACATACTATTGCTAATTGGTTTATGTCTATTCAAAGACATTAAATCAGATTGATAAAACCAACTGAACTTTTTCCCTCCCTCCCTCCCTCCCTCCCTCCCTCCCTCCCTCCCTCCCTCCCTCCTCCCTTCCTTCCTTCCTTCCTTCCTTCCTTCCTTCCTTCCTTCCTTCCTTCCTTCCTTCCTTTTTGTAACAAATGAGGATCAAAGCTTAATTTCATTAGCTGGAACACTTTCTGAGTTCTTGACTGGTAATTGAGTATGTTGAGGACATGCAAATCCTTAGGAAAGTGATAGGGAGTTGGAGATAGAGTGTATTATAATGGTCTTGAAATGATTATAGAAAACATTAAGTATTTTTAAGGGATTTTTTTTTAGCTTAGCATTCAAAATTAGTGAGATATCAGCTAAATCTAGAAATACTTTATATCATTTTCATCTTAATGATATTTTTCATGATGAGATATTGCTAGTTTCATATTTTTAAATTGCCTGGTTTCTTAATTTAGCACTATTGACTGTTTGCACTTTTCTATTAAAACTTTATTTCGAATATACATTGTTAAGCTCACAGGTTCATTTCCCACTAACTGAATAGCAATCTAACTGAGAGGCATTATGGTAAATACATATCAAATTTGGATAGCTTGATAGATTCAATCATTTTCTGAAATTTTCAGCCCTCTGTGATGGAAGCATACGTCTACTCTCATGCCAGCCAGAGGCCCTTTTCCCACTTGACTCTGGCTCAGCTGTGTGATTGGCTTTGGCCAATGAACTGTTAGTGAGTGTGTCACAAGCAGAGTCTTGACATATGCTTGTGCAGTTGAACTTGCCATCTTGCACTTTGGTAATCTACCATGAGAAGGACATGCCCTGGGAGCCACTGCCCATTTAGTCTGGTCCCAGAACAAACCCCCGTGGCGCTGACCTGTATAAACCTGCAGCCAGGAGCCAAGCCCAGCAGACCTATCATCTCCCTGCAGATTTGAGAATAAATGTATTGTCGTAAACCATTTGGTTTTTTTTTGGGGGGGGGGCGGGTTGTGTGTGCTGCCCAGCATTATGAGGACAGTGATGACGGATACAGAAGCCAGCTTGTGTTGTGATGAAGAGCAGTGGCATCGACCTCTGCGAGACTAATGTGTGAATGTGGGTCCACTACCCACCAGCTTCATTATTCTGGGAATGCTACTCTTTTTGAAACTTTAGTCCTGCCATCAGTAAGATGGGAATCCACTTACCCCTCAGGAATGTTGTAAAAAGAAATAGGATGCACACACATAAATCACTTTGAACAGTGTCACGCAGATAGAAAGACACGGGACGTAGTCATGGCTGTTGTTGCTGTTTCTAGACAACAGAGCCTTCTTCTTCCTCTGCTCTTCTTGTACCATGTAGCTTTTCCCCATCCTAGCGCTGTGACTCTGGAGCAAATCACAATTTCCTGAGGCTTAACTTTTTCCCCCATGATATGATGACCCTGCCCTGGCTGGCGTGGCTCCTATGGTTGGAGCTTCATCCTGTGCACTACAGGGTCACTGGTTTGATTCCCAGTCAGGACACATACTCAGGTTACAGGTTTGATCCCTGGTTGGCATTTATGGCAGGCAAGCAATCGATGTTTCTCTCACACATGGATCTTCCTCTTCCTCTTCCTTCCACTCGCTCTAAAAAAAATAATAAAAAATCAGTAAATATATATCCTCCAGTGAGAATTAAAAAAAAGTAATGAGCAAGTAAATAAATAATAAATAGGTAAATAATAAATAAATAAGTACATACACATGCATAAATATTAAATAAATGAATAAATAAAGACACTGACACTTGCCTGGCAGGATTGTTATGAGGACCACAGCAAAGGTAGGCAGGTATCTAACTGTCCTACTCAGTTCAAGCTGCTATAACAAAATAACCCCGATGGGGTGGCTTAAAAATAACCATGTATTTCTCCTAGTTTTGCAGGCTAGGAAGTTCAAGGTTAAGGTATCACAGATTTCAAACCTGGTGAGATCCTACTACCTGATTTGTGGATGCCATTTCCTGGCGGTATCTTCATATGGTGCAGACAGAGATCTCATGGCTCTTCCTCTTTTTCTAAGCACATTCATTCCATCATGAGAACTCCACACTCATGACCTTATGACTTCTTTACACTCTCATTACCTCCCCAAAGCTCCTTATCCGTTATTCTCTGTATAATCAGGATTAGGGCTTCCCTATATGAATCGGGGTGGGGAGGGCACAAACATTCAGTCCAAAGCACTGACCATGGTGAGGTGAGGTGAGTGGGCACTTAGTAAAAGCAGCTTTATTATTTTTTCCCCTATCCATGTATTCCTTCCTTCATTTCTTTTAGGTGAAGCCTCCATTCCTAGTTTTTGAGTACCTACTTTGAGCCAAGCATAACACCTTCCGTTTTTTACTTTCCTAGTGGTCTCTAGATTCCCTGCTTTTACTAAAAGAAAAGGTAAAAGACTGTCGAAGGCAGGAAATGAAAGAATACCTGGTAAAAGTGCCACAGTTGGTAAGGCATGATATGTAATACTTATGTATTAAGTATGTTTATGCTCCCGTAGACATGAAAAAGTAACTTTTTTTGGAATAAGGGCATTTATAAAAGGCACAGAGTGGCTAATGTGGAGCCAGTAAAGGCTTTCAACCAGAGGACTGAGAATGCTACTGAGGAGAGACTCAGGGTCATAGTACATGGAAGGGGCTGAGGTGTGGAATGACAGGGGGCTCATATTCATAGCATGTCTGTATTAGGGTAGTGGAGCTGGCATAGACAATTTTACCTCTGTTTAAAAGTACAAAAAACTGTTAAACTTACCTTTTTTGCCTGCTATTACAATGTTTAGATGTGATCTGGCTTTTGCCTGTTTTTCCCTTTTGTGCAGGTCTTGTATTCTGTCTTGTCTGTTTCATTTCCGTGTGGGCTCACTCCCCACATCACCTCTTAGCTCCTGCTGTTGTACACTTCCTATCCAGAGTTTGTTTCCTAGAAAACCTGTGTCCTCAACATACTTGCTTTGAAATTATTTCGATCTGTGTCCGCTGGAATAGGTTCTGTGATGTGGCTATTAACTCCTATTTGCCACTTTCTCTAGCAGCTGATTGACTGATTTGGGGTGGAGAGATGAGAGTCTATACATTTGACCAATTTCACACAGCTCACCTTGCAAGCGATTGAAATGCAAATACAGGCAACACTTAGAAGCTCAAAGAAGAATTCACATATTCAGTTCTTTGTTTTCATCCAAAAAAAAAGCATTCAAAATTCATGCACATTCTATTATTCATGTGCCTTATATTTAGGTTCTGTTTGTATGTCTAGATAAATCTTATCACCATTATTTAAAATTTCATGAACAAAACTTTGCATCTCTAATGCCACCCCAGCCTAGACAACTTGAGGCCATCAAAATTATTTGGAATGTAGCACTTAAATGAGATCCTGTGTGTGTCTGTGAAGATGCATTTACATATATACACCTACGCTGTGGTGTTATCCACAGCTGTTTACATTTAAATCTACTCTGTATAAAAATGGGTAAGAATTCCAAAACTCCTCCTGCTGTTTTATCCCAGAAAAACCTGAATTGTTAGTATGTGGCAGTGACAAGGCTTCTGTGAGACGGAGCATTGATGTCGACACAGGTTTTCTTTGTTTCATAGTTGTCATGTTAGTAGTCCTGAAACGGGTCCTCTTACCTGTGCTGTCATCCGCCCCCTCCCATTTGTCAAGTACTTTAAAAGAATACTGTGTGTCAGCAAGGAGGTTCCTGGGTTATTTGATCTTCTCTCCAGTCTGGCCTCCTGGAGCAGTTAATGATTTCAAGAACTCCCTTTTCCTGAGCGGTGGTCACCTCACCAGAGCAGAGCGGAGAACGTTCCCCAGCTGCATTCAGAGCCCTCCCCAGCCAGCCTCCTGCCAGCTGCCACTTGGTGAATGCATTAACTTTTTCTGATGAAGCCTTCAGCCGTGAGAGGCCCGCTATCCAGCATTATGTTTGGAAGAAGGGACATAGACTTAGGTGAAATCCTTTGTTAAGCCCCATGTCCTCCTGGAGGAGTTTTGGAGATGCTTCGAATTCAGCTTTCTGTCACTTTCTGGGGGCCATATAACAATGGACTCAAGGGTTCTGTGACTTTTAAGCAGGGTCAGGTCTGGGAAACCAACACATGTTCATGTTCAGAAGTGGGCCATGCTTGGACGCAGGTACCTCCATGCTCATGCTTGGAGCGGAAAGGAGTTGCACCAGTTTTGTGATTGGGCAATCTCTCTTGCTTTTAGCAGTTCTCTCAGTTTCCAGCTGCTTTGTCAGGCCCTCAGATATGCTCCAATGGATATGATGGGTGGGGGTGGCCGTGAGGATATGCTGGGATGGCGAGGGGTGGTGGTGAACAGTGGCTGCATCATTTCCTGCCGGCTCACATGAAGAGGGTGTCTTTGATTACAGTAGTCCTTCCCGTCATTGTCAGATGCTTTCCTTAAGTTGTTCTCAACTAAAAGCTGGTGTGAAGTCTGGCATTCATCTTTAACAACTGGCCAGCCACCAGCCGTGTGTGTGTGTGTGTGTGTGTGTGTGTGTGTGTGTGTGTGTGTGTTTGTGTGTGTGTGTGTGTGTGTGTGTGTGTGTGTGTGTGTGTGTGTGTCTTGGGGCTGTTGATTTCTGCTTTCCACAGTGTGCCCCTAGGTTTTCTCAGTTATGGACTATATGACCTTTTCATCCTTCAGGCACATACTTATTTAATCTTCTTCCTGTCTTTATTAAAAACAGCATTGCTTTGTACATAGCCTAAGAATATTGCTTTGATTTGAGAAAGCATCTTTGGATTTTATCACCCAATAGGTATTTGTCATGTGGTTTTAATTAGTGTGCAAGGTTTGGGGATACAAGGGCAAACACGATCCTAAACCTCTCATCTTTGGGAGCTTGTGGCCCAAAAGTGGAGAAGGCAGGCTAGTAACTAGACAGTTACATGCAGAGTGATAAGTGTTATGATGGTTAGCCTGTCACATAGTAGCTACTTAATAAACGGATGGGTATAGAAATAGGGTGAGTATATTGGATGCCGGGGCACATAAGAGGACACTTACCTGACCATGGGGTTATCAGAAGCATAACACCAAAGATGGAGAGAGGCAATTGATTTCTGTTCTATTCCGTTAAGTTTCAGGAAGTTCAAGGAGAGGTAGCTAGTAGAAAAGAAGGCTGTGTATGAGCTTGGAGAGATAAGGACAAAGATGTCCTGGAGATAGAGACCTAGGGGCATTGTCATGTGGGTATGTACTGAGGCCTAGGATATGCATGGAATCACCCAGTGAGAATCTGATAAAAAAGAAGAACCTAGAGCCCTAGTGGGCGTGATCAGTGGTTAGAGCATCGCCCTGTGCACCCCAGGGTCATGGTTTCAATTCCTGGTCATGGACATGTACCTGGATTGCAAGTTTGATTCCCATTAGGGGCATGTGCAGAAGGCAACCAATTGATGTGTCTCTCTCACATCAGTGTTATTCTTTCTCTCCTCTCTCCCTCCTACCCTTCCTCTCCCTTCCACTCCCTCTGAAAATCAACAAAGAAAATATCCTCAGGTGAGCCTTGGGGGCGGGAAAGGACCTAGAAAATATCCCTGACCAATTAGGGTCAGTAGTATTTAGGAACACTTTATTAAGGACCAAATTAACAAATTAGAAATAGAGAGATGGGTTCATTGACAGTGTATATTGGCTCCTTCTTTGTGCTGGGACCTAAGGGTGCTCTTCCGATAGCTACGTTAATCCTCATAAACACGAACACTCGTTGAACTTCTATGCACCAGCCACCACTCTCTGTGATTTACACCTTACAACTCATTTCACTTCTGCAACCACTCCTTGAGAAAGGTACTGATACCCTCTACTTTCTGAGGTGAAAATGTTAACTTCCTGGGTCTCAAAGTTCATACAGTTATTAAATGGCAGAGCCTGGTTTCAAAAACTAGATGCCTGGACTCAAATTCTGGCAGTTCGACCACATTCTTAATGGCCTTATTATTTTTTTTTTTTTTTTTTTTTTTTTTTTTGCCTGTCGGAGGTGGGAAATGCAGACAGCTCAACTGATAATTATCATCTGGGACAAGTTCCGTAGAGGTTGGGTCTAGGATAAGATGGATAAGATGGGTGTGGCAGGATGCTCCTGTGAAGGGAGGAGCTGGATAGAAGCAGTAATGAGTTCTCTTCATCCATATTCTCCCAGTCACCTTGAGGTGTGAAAGTGATGTATTTTTGCAACCCCAAGCTTAGATATCAGCTCTGGGTATTTTATCCAGAGGCTGGATGAAATACCCCTGCCCTAAGAGCCAGGCTGAGTTGTGTTGGTCTATGGAAGGTCCTCTCGTTTGTTGCTAGAAATGAACAACATGGGTTCTAGAGAAAATATAGCTAATCTATGATTGTGAATTATGTAGTTGTGTCAGCAGAGATATATTATAGTTTTAAATTTCTGAGACATCCTCTTGAAGCCTGGAGGGACTTCATAAACTACTTGGTGGACGGAGAGCCATGCCATTAAACAGGAAGAGTTGAATAACTCAGAGCAAAAAGGAGGAAGATTTTAAATTGTAGTTGCTATTAAGGTACCCCTCCTTCTTTAAAGACAGTGTGAAAGCCCTCCAAAGACATCTGGAGACAAAATGGTGTCTAGGAACAGTGCTTGCTTTTATTATGGAAAGTAATTTTGAGTTGGAGCCTATAGCTTCCTGTGACTTAACCAGATTGAGACCTTACCGAGTTAGGAGCCATAGTCCTGTGATGCGGAATACTTGTGTGGCATCCCTTCTTTTCTTCTTCCTTCTTAGTGGCTCCTGGTTTGCATCTGGTTGTGGGAGAGCTAACTCTTGTCCAGATCTAGAGGAGCATGTGATATAAATAAACTGGGCCAACCCGCATATTTCTACCCATGGGCCACAGTGATTGCAGGGATGGCATAAATTGAATTTTGTGCCAGTTTATTGGGAATGTTGAGGCAAAGATGCTTTTTCTTTTCTTTTTTTAAAAGAATAGTTTGTTGATTTTTTTTTAGAGAGAGAGGAAGGGAGAGAAACGCCTGTGTGAGAGCTCTCATCCACCAGTTGCTCCTACATGCCCCCTACTGGGGGTGGGGATCTAGCCCCCAACTTGGGCAGGCATGTGCCCTGGACTGGGGATTGAACCAGCAATCTCCTGGTGCACAGGACGATGCCCAGCCATCTGAGCCACACTGACCAGGGCACAGATGATTTTTATTCTTGGGCATTAATTTAGAGAGACATGCCCTAAGAGTAGTTCAGAGCTATTTGGGTGTAGGAAGAATGCTTGCTTAGGAAGATGGCAGGGCCATGGAAAGTAGGGCCAAGAGATGCAAAGAAACGTGGTCCTCAATAATGTAAGGCTGCTGAATCAACTTTTTAATTAGACCAGTGGGCAACTCTTATATTGTGTAAGCTGCCCTGTGTTGGGTAGTTTGTTACTTGGAACAAAAAAGAATCCTATTTTGTGGCTTTTATTTTAGTTACTATTTGCTCAAGTTTCCCTTTTGACTATTTAGAAATGCCAAAGTAAATTTAGTATGTTTCTTCCTTAAAATATGTTGAAAAGTATGTTTGTGCTTTTACTCTGCTAACCTCGTAAAAGTAGGCAGCTATTTTGTTTGTTTAGCAAGTAAAGAATTATTAGGCATGACTTCTCTAGCCATCAGTTAGCCTCGTTATTATAATTTTTATCCTAAATGGTTTGACAGTGATGAGTAGCTGAAGTGGCAAGTCCACATAAAACTTTATATTGTTATTGTCTTTTATCATTGCTACTCTAAACAGATTGTTCACATCTGTTGGCTCTTAGCTGCAGTGTGTGAGGGTTAGAAAGTGTGGAAGGAGGGTGTTCTGGCTAGCGATTTTTTTCTTAATCCTCCATTTCTTTTTCCTCTTTTCTTCCCTGTTTTCCTCTTCTTTCTGGTACATAGACTTTATGAAACACTCTCAAGTTTGTGGTCTGTAGTGCTCACAATGGAAAATCCAGTTCCTGAGTGCTCGTGCCAAGCCACACGCATGTCCGTAGCTGCAGCATTTGTACACAGGGCCAGGCTGGGCCCTGGCTGGAGTGCGCCGAGCAGGAAGCTGTGTCACTCACGTGCAGGTGGTTGGCTTTCCTGCTGCCCACCTCACCTCCATGTTCCTTTCACATCATCAGTTGATGAGGTGGAATTTTGGTGAAGGTCCAAGTCTCTGCAAAATAGGAAACCTGTTTGACTCAGTGAAAGTAATCGGGGTACTTGGGGGTGTCTTGATGTGGGTTCTCTTGATTCTTTTGGACATCTTTGAATTGTGATGTAGCCATACTGGTGTTCTATGCCTCAGAGGTTGACCAGGAAGCATTTTGACGGTTTTGTCTAACTTTGATCAAGATTTTGAAGGTTCTGTCTAACTTTGCCCTAGTTACTTCATTCTGCTTTCTACTCCCATGGGAGCTTGAGGAAACAGCAGAGGCTGAATCTGTTATCTGATCTTCACCAAGGAAACACCCTGCCCTCTGCTTGGAGCTGTCTGACTCTCTGGACCACTGCCCTTTGCTGCCTCCATCTCTCTCCTGCATCCTACTTCCCTGCCCATCTCTGCCTTCCTCCTGGCTTTCCCCTCCTTCGTCTCCCCCTGCCCCACCTTCCTTTTCTCTTCCCCTATATTTTCATTTATTTATTCCATCTCCTACATTTTCTGAATTTATTTCGACTATTTTCCCCCTAGAGAAGAATTTTTTTTTTTTTACTTTAAACATCCAAGCCAGCATAAGGCATCTCATTTGAAGGTCCCTAGCACCTGCTCAGGTCCTATCACAATCGCCCATTCTCTTGTCTCTCTCCACATCCAGAGTCAGTAAACTTCTTGAGATTAACAAAGTGTCCTGCCCCCTGTTATATCCCAAATACATGCTCAGACATGTGGTAAATGATTAATAAAGTTTATTTTCAAGGGTTAAGTTTCGGGCGATTTTGATTCTCTTTTTGCCCTGGAGATGTTCTATTGTGAACCTGTCACCTATTATTTTTTATAATCAGAACAGAAAGTTTAGAAAGAAATATACTTCGATAAAAGCTGTGTGTGAAATAAAGGAGAATCTGTCAAGGTCCATTTGGATGTCAATGGGGTCCTTGGCAAAAAGCATATTACCTCACAGGCACGAGGCCATTACTTACAGCGGTTGCATCAGCCAGAATAAAGATGATGAGCTCTGGATGCCTGCCCCTGCACACCCTCTGACTCACTGCAGCAGCCCAGGCAAAGACTCGGTCTGATTTGCCTTTGACTCTCTAACTCCTCCAGGGTCGCGGTGTGGAGATTTTCTCTCTCTCTAAAAAAAAAGTGTTTTTCTTCACCAGATCAAGCCTGTGGTGCTTAGAAATAGAGAATCACAGAATTTTAAGTCCAAGAGAGAAACCTTAGATGTAATCTAGCTTAATTCCCCCGTCTTTCGGCTAAGAACCCCGCGTTTCAGAGAAATGAAGTGACTGACCTGAAGTTATCGAAATAGCAACTATCAGGATCAAAGTGCTTTCATTCCTAGTCTGTGCACTCTGCCAGCCTATACATAGCAAATGCTGCAGTTCTTTTCCGTGGCTGTGCTTGACCTTTTAAATACAGTCATACCTTGGAGATAGGGTGGGGGCTGCTCCAGATCACCACAGTGAAGCGAGTTGTAATCTTTTTTGCTGGTAGATGTTCTTGCCATCAAGATATAAAAAGTGTAACATCTGTGAAGTGCAATAAAATGAAGTGTGCTTGCTATAACTTTTAAATAAGAAAGTGGTTCCTGCCTAACAAAAATGACCCTATTTCAAAAAGTGCACTGATATCCTGGAGTGAGTCTTTGGATTTAACGTAATTGTAGAAGCCTGTCCTAAGTTGGGCCACCCCCTCATTTTCTAGCCTTTGAATAAATAGGTATTATTTTAATTGTTTAAATATACAGTTTAGGCAAGTGAAGCAAACTTAAACATCCTCAGGGGCTAGAAACATAAGATACATGTATAAAGCCCACTGGGGCCCAATAAGGAGTGGTGGGGCCTGCGGTCAAACTGGAGAGCCATGTCCTCAAATTGTATTTTTCTTTGGAAATCCTAATACGACTTATCCATAGTCTTTGATACTTGTGTCTGAGTTTCCTTTCAAATCTAGACCCTCAAATATATATATATGGAGAGAGGGAAGAAGAGAGGGAGGAAAGGAGGGTGGGAGAGTGTGTGGGGGGAGATGGAGGGAGGGAGGGAGGAGGGGGAGAGAGAGAGAGAGAGAGAGAGAGAGAGAATGAACTCATTTTAAGTCTTTTTTTTTTTAAACATTGCTTCCAAGTGGGAAGAATCTTCTCTTGGAATGGGGAGAGGGTTGCTCTTGCCAGTGGAGGTTGCTTGGGCAGTATTTATACTCAGTGCGGGCTGAGCATTTCCCCATAGATGGTAATCTCAGTCTTCTACCATTTAAAATGGTTCAAGTCATTCTGAAAACAAAGGAGATTTTAGCCTGGCAGTCCCTCTTGGCCCTGCTGTGTGTGTGTGTGTGTGTGTGTGTGTGTGTGTGTGTGTCTAAGAACCACAATCTTACCTATTTATTTATCTCACTATCCATATACATGTATTGATGGAAAGACTTAGCGGATAGGCTCTGAGAAGAGAAGAGCCGGTAGGGCATCCTCTGAACTAGGGTTGAATGGGAGAGTAGGCAGGGGCAGCCTGTCTAATTGATTAGGCTGCTGGGCAATTTGAACCAGCCGTTAGTTACAAATTTTTGTTACGCAAAATTTAACACCCGTGACAAGAGCCACGGCTGCTGCGGGGGCCTGCGGTGCGTGCTCTCTGCCCGGCCGCTGCTCTCACAGGACAGTTCAGTTTGTGTGAGATGCCGTTTCAGCGTGCTGTCTCTTCATTCCGTGGGACGTGACTCATCAGAGTCACCGTTTTCTTACTGTTTAAAACCTGTGCCACATAGTCACAAAGAACCCTCTTCGTGTGCATTGGCACTGCGTCACCCTGGGCTGTACGGAGTGTGCGCTTCCCTCTGTCGGGTCTCTTCATATCATGTTATCTTGCTGTCGATTTCCTCCTGCACGTGGGCATAAATTAGTTGCAGAAAAATTCTTTTCAAGAGCAGTTTCCATATATATCCTCTCTTTGGACTGTTTTGCTAAGTGGAACCTAATTTCATTGTATTGTTTATTTTTGGAGCTAAAGAGGTTCTGGAGAATTACCTGGTTTGAACAACCTTGTTGTGTAGCCCTGTGGTCTGCAAACTGCGGCTCGCGAGCCACATGCGGCTCTTTGGCCCCTTGAGTGTGGCTCTTCCACAAAATACCACGGCCTGGGCAAGTCTATTTTGAAGAAGTGGCATTAGAAGAAGTTTAAGTTGAAAAAATTTGGCTCTCAAAAGAAATTTCAAACTGTACTGTTGATATTTGGCTCTGTTGACTAATAAGTTTGCCGACCACTGGCCCAAAGAAGTTATCCAACACTCGCTGAACTCCTGTTGTTTTTAGCGAATAATTATTTCCATGAACAGTTTTAGTATTGGGTTCAATACAGTGAAATACTTTGAAAATACATAATAATAACCTTCCATAGAGTAATGGATGCCACCTAAATATTAGATGCTTTGCTAGACTCTTTATGTATATTAGCTCCAATCCTCAAAATGGCCTGCCTAGGTATTATTAACCCCATTTTATACAAGAGAAACTGAGGCTCAGAGGTGTTCATTAAATTGCTGGGATATCATACGGCATGTCTGTGTGGGTACAAAGCTGTAGTTCTTTGGCTTCACCATTTATACTTATCCCCTATCCAATGGTCTGGCCTTTTCTTACACCAAAGTGGTTGGGCTGAAAAACATTTTGCATAGCTAAAACCCATTAATTTATGCTATTTCCTCCCCTGCCCCAAATTAGAAACATGGCTAAATTTGTGTATAGAAGTTATCATTCCAGTGCAAATTCCCAAAGCTCATTTGTGCACTATGAGTTTACAGAAGTTGCAGAGATATGTATTAGCATTCTCCAAAGGACACCCTAATAAGGTATAAATGATCTTCTTCCCATCCTAACTAGAATTCCCATTGTATTTCTTTTGGTGCGGGAGTGAAGGAACATGTGGAAAAGGTGCTGAGATGCAGAGGAATAGTGCAGTCACTGCATCTGAAATTGGAAAACAAATTGGATGACATCCTCTTCTTCACAGTGTCTACCCGGTGGCATCCCCTGGTTGAAGGCAAAAGGGAGGGTGGCTAATACAGCTCAAGTCCTTTTGTGATCCCACACCTCTGTTCTGAATCTTCTGTTCCATGGCCTTATGCCATGACTGGTGGACATCAAGGTGTTGCTACTAATGAAAGTTGACATTTGCTCAAGCCATCGCTGGTTAAAGACTATTGTAGGAATGGGAAGAGAATAGAGGCCTGTTTGAAAAGGCTTCATAAGCAGTGTGATAATTTAGTTAACATTCTCCCTGGAATGTTTAATTATTCTCCTCGCACGGTTTTGTTGGTACAAGTGTGCCTATGTATGATTACATTCGTAACCGGAGAATCATTCCCCCTTATCTTTCTTCTTGTGTGTATTCCAGTGGTCATATTTCTTTTATATTTTCTTTGGACTGTGTAAGATACTGTGGGAAAGCTGATGTTATTTTTTTAAATAAACAAATAGCATTAACGAAATATTTTGTGAATAAGCAAGAGAATGCCCCTGCTTTTATCCGTTTGCTCTTCCCATGTAGTGTCATGTGAAAAGGCAAAGATCTGTCACAAAAGATGGAAGTCACACATAAGTAATATTGTTCAGTGATGTTTAAGTGCTTATCCTGGATTTGCACAATGGTTACTGAGTCTCATCAGAGAGTAAGAGAAGAATGTAGGCTTCCAAGTAGTTAAGTTGGAAAATATAACATAATGTTTGGACATAAAGTTTTCCGAATCACTGCTTCACAGGTTTTCTGCCTGTGGGAATAGTTTTTTGAATGAATGGAAGGAAAAGGCCCAATTCCTGTAAGAATTTTTGTTGCGAAGAACATCAGAACTTGCTTCTAAATATGTAAGTTATGTTTTGAGTAGATGGAACAAACCTTTAGTTATCTTGTATATTAATACAAAATGTATTAATATAGCAAAGACATTTAGTTATATATTTAATAAACTACATATAGAATCAGCAGACATTAAACATTTGTAATAAGCCATAGTTTAAAATAAGTTAGTGATGTTGCATAAACAGGTTTGACAAAAGTTTTGCAAGCTTGCCTTTTCCAAGAAGGTAGGGGCAGTGTCTCCTTGAGTTTAGCTTTTGTATCTACATCACTTAGCACATAGCACATGCTTATTGAATGAGTTTGTGAAAGAACTAGAATTACACACTGATATGCTGTTTGACACTTAACTATTTAAAAAAAATAGTAGAATCCGTGAATTAGAAAAAAATTCACTCTGAGCTGGATTAGGTGGCGTTTGTCTCTTACTTTGCCTTCTTCTGAAAGCAGAGCTGGAGACAGGACTTGGGGGCAAGAAGGAGGCATATGGGAGGGAAGCCATGAAAGATTGCTGCAATGATGTCACTTCATGGGGACCTCTTGAGACACATCAAAAGGAACACTCCCAGAACTGTCCATCTTGAAAGACTTCTTATAGGGAGGTTGAGCTTATCCACCGCCATCCTGTCCCCCAGTAGTTGAAGATTGTCCATGAGCTATTAACTCCTCCTCACTCTAGGTCCAGCAGGTTCCCATGGTCTCAGAGAATGCCTGCGGCTGAAGTATAAAAATGCATGTGGATATGATGGAGATGGGACACTGTTAGCACCAGCTTGGTCTGAGCTTGCTGCAGCTGAGGCTAATGTCAGGGGGCGGGGGAGGGGAGGTGAGGGGAGGTGAGAGGGGTTGGGGAATGAGATTTATGTTATTTTCTTTGTTTTTTCCTCTCGAAGGAAAGCCAAGTGAGATATTGATCTCAGTTTTGAAGAGTTACTAATTGCCCTCACATGTGCCAGTCAATGTCAGTGCTGTCTGGAGGACAAGATTAGAAATTCTTGTGTGCTGTCTTCATCAGGAAGACACATACTGGCTGATTGCCTTCCTGATTTTAAATCTCATTCTCTTTGTATCTGATTTTGAATCAAACACTGTGCATTTGCACAAAGACTGCCCTTATGCCCATGTTATTGTAGGACGATCTTTGTATTGTGAGTTAAGGGTTGATCTGGACAAGAATCATGGTAACACGTTACATGACCAGCTGATGAATATGGTCTTTTAAAAATATGAAACTTTCATAACAACACTGGAAGTATAGGGAATGATATACCAAACACCTGTATACCTGACATCTAGAGTTAGGAAATGTTTTGTCATCTTTCTTCAGGCAGTATTTTTTAATGAAAGCAATTGAACATAGTAACAAGAGTGTGTGTGTGTGTGTGTGTGTGTGTGTGTGTGTGTGTGTGTGTTTATGCGTGTGTTTAACATAAGAAATATAACATGACTGAAAACTCAGCCTAGAACTTTGTTTCCTCAACCATGTTCCCTCCCATGTTTTTGGCTCTCTGAGAAATAGACAGTCGTGCAGTAAGGTTTTGCATGTATTTTATAAAATATCCCATCTCACCCTGGCCAGTGTGGCTCAGCTGGCTGAGTATTGTTCTGTGCACCAAGAAAGTCACCGGGTTCGATTCCCAGTCAAAGCATGTGCCCTGGTTATGGGCTCAATTCCGGAGCGGGTGTGCAGGAGGCAGCTGACTGATGTGTTTATCTCGCATTGGTGTTTCTCTATATACATGCCCCCGCTCCCTTCTTCTTTCCTTAAAGGTGATGAGAACATATTAAAAAACAAAAGAAATCAAATATCTCAGCACATTGAGGTCACTTAACTTAAAAAGCCAAGTTGATCAACTACCTTGAAAAAGTGGTTCAATATATATTACTATTGCTCAATTAAGACCAGTGAGAGGCTCTTTGGGATAGTGGTTGAAAGCACAGACTCTGTGGCCAGTCTTGCCTGGATGTGAATCTGAGCTCCACTTTTTACCAGTTCTGTGACTTAAGACACATTTTTTAATGTTTTTATTCCTTTATTTTCTCATCTGTAAAATGGAGATAATAATAGTGCTCATTTCATAAAGCTGTCATGAGGATTAACATAGTTCATGCATATAATGTGCACTAGAGCCTAGCACACAGTAAAGCTATATACAACTGTTTTTTATTTAAAAACTCATTCACAAGAACATTTACTCTTCTCTAAGGACCTTGCAATTTGATTGAGACAGTAGCATCTGCTACCCTGGTTTGTTGCTGATACACAAGGAAAGAGGTTCATCTGCTTTAGGACCCAGCAATTCCACTTCTGGTTAAATATCCGAAGAAACCCAAAATACTAATTCAAAAGAATATAAGCACCCCTATGTTCATTGCAGCATTTACAACTAGAGGCCCAGTGCACAAAATTTGTGCACAAGGGTGAGTGTGTTTCTCAGCTCAGCCTGCACCCTCTCCAATCTGGGACCCCTCAAGGGATGTCCAGCTGCCCATAGGACCGGGCCTAAATGGGCAGCCAGATATCCCTCTCACAATCCAGGACTGCTGGCTCCCAACTGCCCACCTGGCTGCCTTCCTGATTGACCCTAACTGCTCCTGCCTGCCAGCCTGATCACTCCCTAACCACTTCCATGTCAGCATGATTGATGCCTAACTGCTCTCCTGCCAGCCTGATTGCCCCTAACTGCCCTCCCATGCAGGACTGGGTCTCCTCCAACTGCCCTTCCCTGCAGGCCCGGTCACCCCCAACTTCCCTTCTCTGCCAGCCTGGTCACCCTTAACTTCCTTTCCCTTCAAGCTTTATCACCCCCAACTGCCCTCCCTTGCAGACCTGGTCCCTCCCAATTGCCCTCCCCTGCTGGCCATCTGTGGTGGCCATCTTGTGTCCACATGGGGGCAGTCACCTTGCATATTGGAGTGACAGTCAATTTGCATATTACTCTTTTATTAGATAGGATGGTCAAGCTTTAGAAGCTACTTAAGTGCCCACCAGTAGACAAGTGGATAAAAAGTGGTGGTACAAATATACGATGGAATTTTACTTGACTGCAAAAAAGAATGAAATCTTACAAATTGTGACAGCATGAATGAACCTAGAGGGTATTATGCTAGTGAAATAAGTCTGTCATATAAACCAGTACCATAAGATTTTACCTATATGTGAATCTAAAGAATAATATAAATGAACAACAACAAAAAACTGAAATAGACTCATAGATACAGAGAACAGACTGATGGTTGCCAGAGGGGAGGGGAGTTGGTGGACTAGGTGAAAAAGGTGATAGGATTGAGAAACAAGATTGGTAGTTACAGAATAGTCATGGGGATGTGAAGGACAGCATAGGGAATATAGTCAATAATATTGCAATAAATATATAATGCCAGGTAGGTACTAGAAATATTCAGGGAACACTTTATAAAGTATATGATTGTCTGGTCACTGTGCTATACACCTGAAACTAATACAAAAGAATTTATATATATAAAAGCCCAGCGACCAGAGTGACAGAACAACTGGTCACTGTGACGTGCACTGCAGTGGCCAGCCAGCTCAATTGGGGCCCTGATTGCCCCCCCTCCACCTCCCATGGCCCCTGATCAGCCCCCCACCCCCAATAGGGGATGGGGTCAGCCAGCCAACTGCCCCGCCCCCCAAGCCAGCCTGGTCCCAATTGGCCCCCATAGGGGTAGGCCAGCCAGACCCCACCTGTACATGAACTCGTGTTCCGGGCCTCTAGTATTGAATATAAACAAAAAGTGTATATGCTGCAGGACTAAAAGAAATAAATGGGATAAAAAAAATAAATCAAAAAAGAAGAAAGAGGTTCACATTTATAAAAGTGTGGCTTATAGCGGGAAGTCACAGAGTACCCCTCCTTCCCCTGGGAGTGTTTAGGCTGAAGTAGGTTCTTCAAGATTACGTATGAAGGAGTTAAAGACAAAACGTCTTACGAGGTTTCTTTAAATATCTATTTCAGCTGCATAAGATTAGCACATTTTTTCTTGGCAGGGAGCACCTTTTCCTTCTCTGCTGGAGTAGTTTTCGTCAGCAGCCTTTCTTGTTTGTCTTCCCCACACTTCCTCTGCTTCTCTCTGTCATCTGTCCTCCTTCCATGCCCCACGTTTCCGCACTTCCCTCCCACCACTTCCCCATCCTCTGACAAAACACATAAAAATAAAAAAGCCCTCGTTAGCTGATTGTGGAGCCTGCTTCCTTCCTATTTTGCATTCCCCTGGGCAGACGTCTGGGACAATCGCGTGGAAGGCACGGCAGCCTGGGAAAGTCACCATGTCACTGGAAGGCCAAGCTCCATCATGCGGTCAGATGGAGGGCCGGCTCACTGAGGCAGTGCTGGGCCTGCTGCTCCGAAGGGCTATGCGGCCATATGCCTGCAGTCTGTTGTCACTGCTCAGTTCTTTTCAGAGAGGTTAGTTAGCCCAGGATTTGCTTTACAATTAGAGGTACCTCTTGGATGCTTTGGTTACATGGGACTTTTTAATTTTATGTTAGAACAGAGGATCTGAGCCATGGGTTGCCCACACACAGCTCGGAACTCCTGGGTCGGATTAGGCTATGCTCATTGCTATGTTCATTCACAAGTGGAGAAAATGCTCTAAGTCCTTATGAAGGCAGCTGTATGGAGTCTAGAACTAGCAGTGCGAAGTGGGCCAATGTCAGAGGTGCTATGTATAAATCAGCAGTTACTGTGCGCCACCTCCTTACTGTGGGCAGGTGCTAAATATGGTATAGGTGTCGTATAATCTTGTAACACTACAGAGGTAGCTGTTCTTCTACCCATTTTATAGATGCAAACATCTGTGGGTCTTTTTGACCTTTTCCATGCTGATAGCATATGTTCACGCTGTGTGTATACTCCACAGAGCAGAGCCCAGCCGTGGAACTACTGTGGAGAAACCAGAGAGCAATGCTTCACAGTCTCCAGAGACAGGTCTGTCTTGGTGAGACTGGAAGATGGAATTGTGGAGTTGCACCCTGAACATGAGGATGGTTCTGTTTATACCTGCCTATCTTGCCTTCTAAGCATCTACAGCCTTACAGAGTGGGAGTAACAAGACAGCCTTTCATCTGTATACCCAACCCAAGAATGTATAGTGATCATGCTGGTGGAAAGGACAGCATTATCCTTGTCCTATGGGCTAGCAGTATTGTATCAGGTGTCCGTTGTTGTCATTATGATTGGGGTGTGTGTTTGTCAGACTTTATCTGTTTCACAACTGCAAGGTGACAGAGAGGCCATGTGACAACATCCTGCCCATATCAGCAGAGCCAGGCCTCCCCCATTTTGGGGACCCTGGCCATATCCCCTGATGCCTGCCAGGAATAGGTGAAACAAATCAGAACAGCTTGGTGGGCGACAGTGCAGCCCTTGCTGCATTTGAACCCCAAGAAATCTAATTATTAGAGCCGTATTACTTGCTGGAAATAATTTGCTTTGGGTACATCTAGGAGATATGTTAAAATTTTTATTTTGTCTGCAGAAAATTGGTAAAACTTTAAATTCCACCCTTCCCCAGATTTCCCTGCGGAAAATTGGTTTTCTTAATTTAGCTATCTTGTAATTTTTCTCATTAAAAAATGTGTGGCTTGTGATATCATTAGATTTTTTTTTTTCTAAATTGGAGTGACTTAAATGGGCTGACATATGTGCTGCAGTATAATTGTGCTGTGTTTTTGGAGCTCAAGTCAGTAATTACATCCATAAACTTATTGTCTATGGTAAAATATGTTAACTGGTCTCTGACATAAAGTTCATTAATTTGAATCAATATATAATGTTCCGAAATGCTCTAACAAAGGATCAATGACTGATGGGTATGAGCTAGTCCAAGACCCAAACTTACTTTATGAACAGCAGTAAACATAAACATTGTCCAAATAGGAAGTCAATACTATGATTCCCAAAACACACATACTGTGGAGCCTACAAGAAATTTGAACTATGACATGAGCTCAATAATTGAATGCACTCATTTTTAAAACCGGGTATCCTGAACGTGTTTGATCTTTGCAATTGTGGGCTACCTTTCGGAAAGGGTCTTGGAACTTTAACCCCTCAAATGCATCATGCTAGATGCGGATGCTGAGGTCCGGGAGGTTGGGGTGAGGAGGAGCCTGGCCCTCAGTGAGGTCTCCTTTGCTCCCTAAACTTCAGGTAATCCCAGAGCTGCCTTCTCCATGGAATCATGGCAGACTCCATGCGGACTGGCTTTCTACCTTCTTCATGTGGACCAAACACCTTTAAAAGGCAAATTGAAATGTACCTGGGTTGAGAAGTAAATTTGAATTCAAAGTAAGAATTTCATCAGGAATCCAATCCCAGGATTTTATTTTGTCTTGAGATTGCAAAGCTACCCAAATTACATTAAAGCGAAACCTTGAAGAAAGGAAACCCCATCATTAGGTAAGTGGTGCCTCACAGAGGATATCTAGCCCACCCCCTCAGCATTTCTGGGAAGCAGGAGCCGGAGAAGAAAAGTACGTTGTGGCCTCTTTGCTCAAATTGTTTGCCTCTCCTCTCACACTAATGTGTGGATCTGACTCGGTGAAGGTTTCAGGTGGAGCAGCACCTGCTGCTTCAGAAGTGGGGCTGAGCAGAGAAGGGACAAGGGAAGCCTTTCCTGTGGTTGCTGCTGTTAACTGTGGCTCAGTGATCTGTGCGTACCTAATATCTTCTGTTACCTCCAATCACTTTGCACCTTTCCCCATACCTCTTTCTGTCTCTCTTTTCCCTCTTTCTCTCCTTCCTGTTGCCTCTCTCCGTTCCCTCCTCCCCCCACTCCCTTCATCACTTTTCTTCCTTCCTCTGTCTTCCCTTGCCTGGGTGAAAGGTGGTGCCCTTTCCTGGAGAACACTGAGGAAGGCAGATTTAGTGAGCAAAGGTCAAGAATTGGCTCAAGGACAGGTGACATTTGCAATCTCTGTTTGACATCTCAGAGTAGACAGTTGGAATTGAGGGGGAGATGTTATGGCAGAACCATAAATGCCAGGTTATAGTGATGCCCCTTCTCCCCCGCCCCCAAAGAAAAACCAACCAAACAAGCAAAACAAAACTGCAGAGCCTGGGCTGCTCACTCCATTGTCTGCCACTGGCATGGCATAGACGCTACTGGATGCCACGGATGACTCTAGTCAGTACACAGATACTTTTATGTAGCGTTAACATGTAAACATGCAAGTGGCACAACGAAGCCATGATTTCAAGATGTCATGGTTAAAATGGAGGTATTAAGTTTTTTTTTAAAAAAATGGAGAAATCTCTTAAAATAAATTAAGAAAAGAACTGTATATATAGTAGATGTAATAGTTTACATAATATATGGATATGGGGGAAATGAATAAGGCAATGGCTGAGGTTTGGGACACAATCTAAAGCATTTGTAAGGGGTTTCTAGGTGACTCCTGTGTCATCACAGTTTAAGCACCATTCCCGTGGTGTGGCTTTATAGCTGTACATCAAATCATCCATTTTGTGGGGGAGACCAGCATTTGTTTAAGGAGGAGCTGGACAGGATTAGAATGTAAAGTGCATTGCTGGCAGTATTGGCGACTACACTTTGACAATGTAGAATGTTTCTCACTGAGCATCTGCCTGAGAAAAAGCTAGGAAGCTCCTGTCTCAGGGTTTGCATTCTGAGGTGGGTGTTCCTTCCAGACCAAATTTTGGTGACTGTCTTCTGAGGCAACTTAAAACCTGGGTGTGAAAGGAGACAAGAAAAAATGGTGTACTTGCATCTTTACCATGTTATTAATTATGAAAGCTTCCTAAATTATTGTATGATTAGTTCCATGGGTTTTAGAGAAGCCTATGATGTTAGCCCCGAAAATGTGCTCTACCTTCTAAATGGCACATTTCTTTCTTATTCATTTGGGTTTCTTGATTCCTGTTTTGATATGCTTGGTAATTGTTAAATCTCCTCAGCTTGTGAATACTTTCAAACAATTTATCTTGGCTTTGTATGGTCCTAGATTGCTTTACTGATGCCCGAGTGGGGGAGGGAGGATGAAATATATATAACAGACAAAAATATGTCTAAGAGTTGGGTGAAAAGCTGTATTTTTATTTGAGAATGTGTGTGATTCTTTTCAGAATTGAAACCCTCCCTCCCTCCCTCCCTCCTTCCCTCCCTTCCTTCCTTCCTTCCTTCCTCCCTTCCTTCCTTCCTTCCTTCCTTCCTTCCTTCCTTCCTTCCTTCCTTCCTTCCTTCCTCCCTTCCTTCCTTCCTTCCTTCCCTTATGTTAAAATCTGTAGACTAGAAAAGTCTAATGGGAGATATAAAAATAATAATGGAACCGATGCCAAAATCATGGATAAACTTAGTTTTAAATTTTCTGACTCTGATTTTGAAATAAAGTAATGTATACCTGATTTAAAGAATTAGGCTTTTAAATAATCTGATGTCAGCTGCTAAAGTCATTGGGTACCCATTATTTCACACCTGATATATTGTTTTCCCAAAGCATTCTTGTAAATATGCTTATGTGATGCAAATTAAGCAAAAATACTATGCTATCAGATCTGTATTGTTTAGGGAGCAATAATTTCTTTAAAAAGTATGAACTGCAATGCTAAGGGATGTCTTTAGTTTCTAAAGTGACTTTCTTAATAGGAGAGGGCTTGATGAAAGCATTGACTTGGAGATGAAATATCTCTCATTAAATTTCCAGACCTGCACATGTCAGTACTCCTCATCTTTTATTAATTTATTTGCACAACTGAAAGCTGCTTTTATTAGTGGTGCTTATCACAGCAAAATGATTTTGGTTAAGTAGACCTAAGCTATATACAGTAGGTCCTCAGGTTACATCGGAGATCCGTTCCTATGGCAGTGCCACGTAACGTGATTTTTACCATAAGTCGGAACCCACCTACATAAGCACCTGTGTCTCTCACATGGAGCACATACACAGCAGTAACGAAGTAAAACAGTAAAAAAAAAAAAAAAAAAAAAGATAACAGTTCCTGACCTTTACCTGTGGTAAATAAATAATAAAAAACATAAAGCACATATGTACATACATCAAAATGATGGAACTTTTTAAAATAAATAAATAAATGGGAGATGGTGACTTAACCACGAAATGAGGTATGTCCAGTCCGACATAACCAGAGGGACTGCGTGCAAAGTGCTTCCTTTTCCACAAAAGTAATGGGAAGAAATCCAACCCTCCTTGTCTCAACTCCACCTCTAATAGTAAAGGACCCTTATTTGCATATGTAAATAAGCCATTCAGTGGGGGGCCCGCCAGGTCTTTAATCTGTGTTTTTTTTGTGTTGTTTTTTTTTGCTGATGTTGATGGCATTAGCTGGAGGTAACTGGTACCTGGAGACTGAGACCTCAGGCTGGAATGCCTGATACCGGAATCTGAAGGCTAGCTGTCATTTAGGAGGAGAACTGGATTTTTGCCACTAAGAATTTGGGAAAAGAAATCAAAGGCACAAATTTTGTCTTTAGTGTTGGCCTGAGTGATAGAATTTAATGTTTTTCTTGAACATGGAAAAGTATACGTACAAATTTGTTTTATAGGGACATTGGTTTCCTGCAATACCATGTAGGAGAGCTCTGTTTGCTTTTCTAAAACTGTAAAGGATTTCATAATTGAACTGATGGAGCTGACTATGTATGCTCAAAGATGCATTGTTTGTCCTCCCCCCACCCAGGTCCATGATGTGTCAGGGAATCTGGCTGCTAACAAGACAGGAAAGGGAAAGGAAAAGCTTTTAATACATTAAGGTCCCTCTAAAGTGAAGAAGCAGGCATGTCCAACTTCTAATGAATTAAATTCCTCTCCAGGGTTTCTGGCCGGGACCTCGCTGTGTACGCCTTTGCACAAAGCCTCAGCAGCATCAAACTAAGTGGGATACCCGAGCCACAGACCACTATCACCCTCTTTTCCTACAATAAACTACAATGTGACTATTTTATTTACAATTAAGATTATTTTAAGAAATGAGTCATGTGAAGAAAAGCTTGCTATGAGCTGTTCCCAATTCCTTTATTTTCACTCTAGAGGCAATTCATTAAGATGACATTAACCGTCCAGGCTGCTCTGTGGTTTCTATTAAGATGTATTACTGGAATCTGTGTAAATATATTGATTATTTCAGAGACCTATTTGTTCATCAAAAGCTGACTATTACAGATTTATTGTACTTGATAGTAAATGACTTAAAATGGAGACCAGGTTTCAAAGCCCCCCTTTCCTCCTCCCTTGAAGGGTGAGCTGCTCTCATTACACCAGCCTTCCGCAGGCTGGGGGTTGAAGATTCCGATTCTGGGTTTAATATCAACATCTGTCTCCTGCTGAGTTCATGGTGCAATTAGCTAATTAAAATAAAATAACATTTTCACCTTGGAGTCTGAAGAAGAGCAATAAACCACAGGCCCCGGATTTAGTTAATTTGCACATTGACTGTAATTGTGTATTTAACGCAGAAATTAATTTTTTTTCCTGAAGACGGGGGCCTGGCACTGTGCACTGGAATTCTTACGTGGGTTGTAATCCTTCCAGAGGGACTTAAGGATGGATAGTTCTCCAGATACGTTTAATGAGAATAATTATTTATTTACATCTCACTTTGTTTAGGGAATAAAAAACACTAAAACCACTTTCTGATAGACCATTAAATTTAAAGGAGAATTTTCAGATCAAGCCAAATAATCCGTGATTTTTTTTTTTTGAGAAGCTATTTCTTATGTAAAAACAATTGATTGAATGGAATGGGAGGTCCCCTCACTTTTTTGTTTGGTTTTGTTCGGCCAGGTATTCAGTGAATTAATGAGCTCCATTTCTGCCATGAAAGCTGATACATTTTCTAGGTCAGCTGAATTTTAAGACTCTTTTCTGGCTTTCTTTTTTTCTTTCTTTCTTTCCCCCCCCCCCTTTTTTTTCTTCAGAAGAGTGTAGGGAAAGAATGCATGTTGGCAGGACAGTTGCTAGGAAAATATAATACTGACTTGCAATCTGCTACTTATGACATTTGCTTTTTGAAAGGTAAGCATTATACTTTGGGCAGTGAAGCAGTGATTGTTGGCAATCCCAGTCGGTGTGATTGATCCATGTCTTAAAAGTCATAGAGCTGTTATTCTTGCAGAGGAAAATAATCCTCAGCATTATAATGTAGACATTGCTTTTTACCTGAGTAGAGAGGGTCTTCTCCCTGTCTGTCAGCACACAGCCAAGCAGAGGCTCAGCTCATCTGAGGGCCATTTGGCTCCCCATGCTGTCTCTCACTTGGTCCACAGGTTTAAGCCCCTAGGGGATTTCTGAAATATCACTGTTGCTTTCATCCCTCATTCCATGGAGTCGATGCTCACAGCGGACAGTGCCTGCTTCTTAAATCCTTGCTTACTATTGTCCAACTTTGAAAGATGGAGAAGTGAAACACTTATGTCATTTATGGAGATCCCAAATTTCCCCTTTAAAATATAATTCCTTGTGTGTGTGTGTGTGTGTGTGTGTTTGTTTGTGTGTGTGTGTGTATGTCTTTGACATGCAGTAATGGCGAGGTGTTAACACTTTCTTTATAATCCATTTGTCATACACACAGAAATTAGTAGGCTTGGACTAACCTTCTGTAGTTTAAGTTATAAACTTAATGCTAAATCTCTGTTTGAACGAGTCAAATTTAGTGGCATTTAGGGGCAGCGGTTTGGCAGCTGCTGGGAGCAGGAATTCTGCCAGGATGTGGAGAAAGGAACTTCCAAGGCAGGGGCTTTCTTTTCACGGCTTTAGGGGAAACTGTGGTTTGGTTTTTTGATGTCCAAATGTGTGACAACTCTAACTCTGCAAATGCTCCCTTGTGCCTTCTGTGATTCTTGTAAGATGGACTTCATGTTCAGGCAAATCATGTTCCAGTTTTCCCTTATCCTTGAAATATCATTAGAGACATTATGAGATGAAAAAAAAAAAAGATTTGGTGGGAACTGCCTTATTACTGGGCTGTGTCCACACACCTGCATATACAAGACTGTTTTTAACAAAATGACTACACATGGCATGAGCTTTGTGGGGGGCGGGGGAGGCTATCATGTGTTTTTATGATTAGATTTTAGCTAAACAAAGTACAGTGCTGTTAAACGCTGTCCCTCTCCCTTTTCTGGCCATTTCCCATCATCCCCCACCCCACTGCTCCCTCCCACCTGTCACTCATTCCCATCGTCACTCACTGTCAGGAAGGGCAGCCTCCGAAGAACCATTTCAACTCAGCCCGACATCGCCAGAGACTAGTGGACCCTGCGGCTTCAAAAGTGAGTGTGTCCCGCTCCCGGCGGCGGGGGTGCATGGCCAGGCGGTCCCTCTGTGGAAAATGGGGATGCGGCTTTATTGTGGTCGCGTTTGCTGGTTTCTGTGATGTAGGGACCCCCGCCAGAGCCAGCTTCAGGGAGCAGTGGGAGGACACTGAATTGGTGCTGGGAAGAGATGCTCAGCAAAGTGCTGCTCATACGTCCCCATATAGATACAGCTGAAGTCAACACCAGTGAAATGTAGCAAAATAACTAAGGGAACACATTTTGACGGTAACCTTTGATTGCAACATAATGTATTTTAATTATAAGTGTAGGTATTTTTAAAAATATATTTTATTGATTCTTTTACAGAGAAGGGAGAGGGATAAAGAGTTAGAAACATCAATGTTAGAGAAACGATGAGAGAGAAACATCGACCTTCCACCTCCTGCACACCCCCTACCGGGGATGTGCTCACAACCAAAGTACATGCCTTGGACCCGAATCAAACCTGGGACACTTCTGTCAGCAGGCTGATGCTCTGTCCACTGAGCCAAACCAGTTAGGACTAAGTATAGTTATTTTTAATCAAGAATAATGACTACATTTAACAACTGGCTTGTAAAAGTACCCCTAAGGGTACTTTTACACTGAGGGGGGGGGGTCGGCTCCAGTGCAGCTATGGTGCATGTTACCTATCCCTTACGTGTTTGTTGAGAATAGTCTTAAGCCAGTTGGGTCACATCCACGCTTTCAATCTGTTTGACAAGTAGCAATAGCCACAGGAAGGTTTGGGGCAGGGTTTTGCTGATCCCACACGGCACTAGTAAGTCGTAGGCCAGTTCTGCTCCGTACAGACTTTTATGAAGCAAACATTTGTTAGCAAACAGGCACAAAGCATTCCTGCAGCCTGTCCCCTAACCTCCCTGACGCCCTTCCTTTTTGGCCTTGGAAGTGCTCCAGTCTACCCGTCGCCATCCGGTGGTCTGCGAGGTCTGTAAGGTTGGTGACCACTGCAGTCTAGTCAGACCTTTTGAGAAAGTTCCCCTCAAGGTGGACCACCTGGCAACTCTTCAGAGGTGGGACTCTCACCCTTCAACTGAGTGCACCTCGCAGCAGGCAGCTCTCCTCTGACCCAAGGACCTTTGGTGCCCACATTACAGGCCTCCCTAGAACCTTAGGCCCTTCTTCATTCAAGGGTGAAGAATGTCTCCAAAGTGATTTTGCCAGTTCCCTTAAATAACACTCGTTTCAACAATGAAAGCCTGTTTTTAATATCCATCATGCTGACTATGAAGCCATAGATTTTGATTTCAGCAGAGAAAGTTCATTTCAGAGTGCCAGTTAGACTCTTGGTGCTGACTGAGAGTTTCATCTGAGATTAAGGTTGGTTGACTCCCCTAGGAGAGTAAATTCAGATTGAGCCCCCTGACTATGTATAGAATATCATTTTAACAGATACATAGTGCAATTGACCCTTCAACAATGCAAGGGTTAGGTGAACTGACTCCATTCCCCCAGACGAAAATCCATATATTTCTGACTTCGCAAAACTTAGCTACTCATAGCCTACTGTTGACTGGAATCCTAATTCACAACATAAAGAGTTTACTAACACATATTTTGCATGCTATATGTATTAAATACTATATATTACAATATACAGTATAGAGATAAGAAAATGTGATATAGAGAAAAGAAAATTTTAACTAGGAAAATCATAAGGAAGAGAAAATATATTTATAGTATTTATTTAAAAAAATCTACATAGAAGTGGACCCACGCAGTTTAAACCCCTGTTGTTCATGGGCCAAATGCATCCCATTCCCTATGCTGAGTATTGCAAATGGGCTCCAGACGTCATAGGTCTTCGTTACACTTCTTCAGTGCCAAGGCCGTCTTCCCCCCACACCCCAAGCTCATTTACTTGGGCTCAGGATTCTTGTGACGAAGTATTGGGTGTTCCCTTGGTACGTGAGGGGCAGAAATGAACGAACCAGTTTTGAATAGGTCCCATGGTATCATCATGTAGGATGTGAACTGGGCCAGGGGAGATCGTGGCTCTGAGCGCAGCAGGTCGCTCTGGGGCCCACCCAGGAGTTCAGCCAGCGCAGTGCCAACAAGTGATGGCCTTAGCTCATGCACGGTCCTCCCCAGCATGCACCTCCTGGCCAGGGCTGTTGTAAGGGCTTCACTCAGCATATGCCTTCGCTCCTCCTTTCTCTTTTTTCTGTATTCATTCCGTTCTGCCTCGGCATTTTCAGAACTGTGCCTCCTGACCGTGCAAAGTGCTACATGTCACACTGTAAGTCAGCTCGCTCCCTCCTGTTGCTGGTGAGAGTCCTTTTGTTGTCCCGGGTTGTCCCGACTGAGAATCAGGGCTCTTTTTCTTAGACAAAAACTCTAAGAGGAACTCATTAAACTGCTGCTATAAAGATGTCCGGTGCCTTAATGTGCTGTGTAAATAGGTTTAGCCATGTTACCAAATACAATTTAAAGGTCTTTGCTCCCCCAAATACTGCCAGTCGTAGACATTTGAGAAGGGCCCGAAAGTCTCTTCTCCCACGAGGAAGTGACGGGGAGGCCACGGGTCGCTGGGCGGCGGCGTTACCTGGACAGTAAATAGCGAATGGAAATGTGCCTGTGTGGCGCCAGTGACCTTTCCTTCTAAGCACATTGGTTTGGAATTTGCACTCTATTATTTTCAACGCAATAACCTGAACTGTAGCAAAGAACCCTTACAAATTATAGGCACCCGTGTTCTGGGGGTCTGTGACACGTTATGGCAAACCAGTTGCCAAATCTTTTGAGAACATTGTTTTCGTTGTGAGTCCGCATGGCATAATCTTGAAAGAAATGTGAGCAAGTAGAAACACTTAGTTTCCCAGCAGCTACAGGGAGTGGTGGAAAAAATACACTTGATGGGGCTGGACATTGGGCTTTGTCGTCAACCAGCTCTGGCCTTGCAGAGCCACGTAGCATGGAGCCTCCATTGCTCTAGGTTTTCTTGCCAGTAAAATGAGAGTATATGAAATGTTCTCTTAATTAAATTATGGAATTATTTTTCTTTTCCATCAAAACTACTTATAGTTAGCTACTTTATCATTTAAACTGAGATTTTTGAATGGTATTTCTCAATCCTAAAGTCCTTCTACAAATGGCATCATTTGTCATTACTTGCAAAGCATGATTATTAAGAGGTCTTCTATCAGCATCTTCAGTTGAAGTTAATTGTTTAAAAATGTTTTTATTGATTTTTTTTTTTTTTAAGGAAAGGAAGGGAGATAGAAACATCTGTGAAACAGACATCCATTGGCTTTCTCCTGCACACCCCCTACTGGGGATTGAGCCCACAACCTGGGACTTCTTGGTGCATGGGAAGATATTCAATTGTGGAACCACACCAGCCAGGCAGAAGTTAATTTTGAAAACAGAATTACTTTAAAGCTATGGTGAAAATATATAGCCCAGAAATAAGGGGCTTGTTTGCTCAAGCTTTCTTTTTTTCCACCCCAAATTTTTTCCTTTAGTCTCAGAAAGCCTTTTGTGCTTTCTGAGTATAAGAAAGCAAGCTTTTAAAACTGTTTTATTTGAATAAAAGTAAAGGGTTAGGGGGAAACCAAAGGTACCTAATGTACCTCTAATTGCCTATGCTTGTCCACTGGGAATTTTTGAAGTGTCTTTCACTTCAAACTATGCTTATCTGTCTATCCTCCAGTTTGAACGCTGTAACATAGCAAATGAAGAAAGAATGAAGCAAAACAGGCAATAGAAATAACAGTTCAAAGACCACAGAGCAGTTATTTGTGAAGCTGGTAAAGGCCTCTGTTAAATAAAAATCAATTTGATATGGGCACATCGGGGACACGATCTAGGGAGACAGGAGGTGGGCAGAAAAGGACCCGAGTGTACAAAGGATTAGTTTTCAAATTTCCTGGCATTTCAGCACAAAAGGATGATGAAGATTTCTTCTAGATGAGCTGTCATTTTCCATTGAAGCTTTGCTGATCCAGAAAAAAATAGGTTCATAAAGACTACGTTGAAATTTTGAGCACGTGAGAGTAAATAGTGTCAGACAGAGCATCTAATAAATTTCAAAACCAGAAAGTCTTGTAACATTCTATTCTTGTTTAAAAAGGCAAACCAAACTACCCACGTGCACAGATAATCCAACTACCAAAAACCTGCATATAATTCTAAAATACACTGTTCCAATCTGCTGGAGGGCTTGAAAAATCCTTCCTACTAATTCTCCGTGATTTCTTTATCTTTTACTAATGAGAACAAGGTTTATAAAACCCGGCCTCCCCTGCTGGGAATAAAAGCCCAGAGCTATCTCAGAGCAGATGGTTTTCTTTTCTCACCGCCATAAACCTTTTAGGATTGATCCTTTTTCATTTTTTACCTATCTGAGGAGTAAATGTCTTTGAGACCTTGGAAACCCAGCGTTCAGAGGGGGCAAGAAGCTGCATTGACCTGAGTTCATAGTTGCAAAGATGATGTAGAATAAAGGCAATGAAATCCTGGAATTGTGTTTCTGTCCGTAAAAGCAAAAGAAAATAGGTTGATTTTTAAGCAGGAAGGGGATAGACTTCAAAATAACTATATTTTGAGCCTTGTTATGCAGTAAGTTTCTGGATGGTAATTAGCACCTTCCTAGTCTCAGGAATTTCAAGTGTTAAAGAATAATTTCTTCCATTTTGGAGGATGTACTACTTGTTACTATATTTAAAGATGTAGAAAGATGGGGAAGGGTTTGGGAAGACTGGTTGCCATAATTATTCTGGGAGTATTTAAGTCACTTAGATGTTGTACTATGTAAACTTTTTTTACAAAGACTTCTAGGAGGCACTCCATTTCTATTAGAAAATTTTGAAGCTGCTTACAGTTTTTGTTTGTTTTTACATCAGCCATCTATCTACCAATAACTTTTGATCCCAGTGAAAATGGGCATGAATCTCCTATCTGAAACTTATTAGCTGTGACTTTGGGCCAGTTACTTACTCACCCTGAGAAAGCCTCAGTTTCCTCATCTGATAAATGGGGAAGAAGAAAATAATATCTATCTCGTCAGATTGTTTTGAGGAATAAATGAGATAATGCATCAGTAGTTTTTACTGCTCAGCCAGGCAGTTAACAAGTACCAAATTGTGGCTATCCTTTAAGATGTGATTGCTTTCATCGTGGTTATTAGGGTATCATTATTCAAATTTCCCAAGGTATTTCCCCCCCCTTTTTTTTTAAGTTAAGAGGTCAGGACTAGATGATCTTTGAGATAGAATGTCTGCATTGTTATGTCTGTACAGTTCAATTTGTTTTTTATTGTTTAACACAAATTCAACCGTAGGTTAGGCATGGAGGATAGAACTTGCAGGATTTGGTCCTTATCTTCAGGAATGTGACATAATTAGCACAGAAAGAAAGCAGTGATGGTTGTAAATTGTATGGTGACAATATTGTATGGTTACGGTGTTGATTTGGAGCTGAGGGAGATCTGTGAGTGGCTGTTGGAAAAGGCTTCCTGGAGCTGCCAGGTTTCCATCTGGGCCTTGAAAACAGGGCCGGGCGTTCTTAGCAGCGTGAGTGTGAGCAGGAACGTTCTAGAATGTGTGTGGCAAAGTTATCTGCAAAATCAGAATGGAGGGAAGGTGACTTGAAGTGGATGTGGAAGGTAAGCTGGTGTCATGCACCGCTCCCCAATGGTGGAGCCTCTGTGGGCCTGGAGATCATGCAGGCCTGCTTCCTAACTCCGTATCCTAGCCCTGTGCCGAGGGAAAGTGTCCTGTGTCTTCATCAGTACAGTGGGCGGATGACACTATCTACCTCATTAAGAATGTTGTTGTAATTAAATGGCCTGGTGCAGCCATCCCACAGAGTAATGGCTTTTGGGGGCAATAAAATGGGAGGACTTAAGTTAAATTAGACGTAGTCTGCTCTGTGACCCAGCAGTCCCCAACTGAGGGGTGGCCTCTGTCCAAGGAGACAGCTTGTTCTTGCAGCATTGTTGTGCCAGAAAGTTTGAGGATGCTGTGGGCGTAGACAGTTGATAGAGTGATGGGGAAAACAGGGTGGCTGCTGTCGCATAACACCCAGCAATTAGAAGCAACAACCTGAAGGGCACACAGCAATATGGATGAAGCCTGAAATGCTGTTGCTGTGTGAAAACAAGTTAAAAAAAAAAGAATTATCTGGTACCATACCTTTAATGTCAATGAAAAATACATGCACAACATGCAATTTGCCTTTTCTAGGAGCTCATACAAAGAGCTGAATATCCATCAGGCACATTTAGAAAGGTGGCGTGGAAGCAGGGAAAGGCCATGGGAGTGGAAAAGTATGTAAGTAAGCAAACTAATGGGTAATAATAATGTACCGAGGGCCACAGACCACTCATGAAGGGAAGCAGAAAAGCTTTCAGTGAGTTTAAGGCAACTTCCTGTTATCAATAGATAAAGCAGATTGAGCTTTAGGCTTGTGATAGACAAAAGTAAATAAGTAGATAAACACCTACGAGGTTTGATTGTAAGAAACACCTTGCCATGGGCAGATGAATCACATTTTCATTTCTTCTCTAGTCATTCTTTAACTCTTCTGGACAACTGTCTTTGATATTCAATAGCTCCTAGAGGCCAGGTGTGCCTGTGGGCAGGATAAAGCTGTGACAATGCACATCACACTACAAGGATAATGTTTTCCCACATTTCAGATTATCAGTTCCCTTCATGTCCAAGAAGTCTCATGTTGCAATTTTGGGGTACACTTTTAATGTGATCTGTCTACCTGGAAAACTTATGCACAGTTCGCTGCCTTTGGCAAGGCAACACAGAGAGGCTAAATAACTTGCACAAGGTCCCAGAGACAGTAAAAGGTGAAGCTAGAATACAGACCCAGTTTGTCCCTGTACTGAGTCATTATGCCATGCTCCTTGCCACCACCCTCTACTATTACCAATTGGGGTTACCAGCTGGGATCCCAGTTCTTCTTGTCCATGCAAAAAATATTTTAAGATTGACAAAAATGAAAGCAAAGCAAAGCGGGATTTACTGAAGATACACTGCCAGTGAGGAGCCGACCAGCTGAGAGAGACAATGGCCCTGAACTCCTGGGTAATATGGTTTAATACTTTAAATTGTTTCTTTGCATTCGGTATGATTGACAGAAAAGAGTTATGTAACTATATTTCTTCTGCACATGCCCTTACCCATAATGCAGACAGAAAAAAACACAGGGGATAGGGGGAACTAACTGTGGAGGTCAAAATTGCAATGCAAATTTTATTATAATTAGCCCAGGAGCCTAGTAAGATTGCATTGAGGTCATATGCTTTTCCTCTGAGATAGTGCCAGGAAAAGGCTGGTTCAGAACCTGCCCAATGGTGGTCTTCTGGCTGCTGGGCTGCCCATAGAGAGGCTATCTGAAGGCACTGTTGGTCTGACCCCTGTCAGGACCCCAGGGCCGCCCCCTTCCCCCCCAGCCACTCCTATCTAACTTCCTACCTAACCTATCAGGGATCAGCCTCTTTCCCAGGGACGCTCTATACAGTGCAGGATTTCCCAGGGTTAAAAAGGAAGGCGACCACTATACCCAAGGTGAAGTTCTTTCAGCGTCAAATGCCAGAGACATCCTTGGACCCAGGTATGACTCTAATGCCACTGACTCCCCATCACTGGGGACCTACGTCATGTTGCAAAGCTGTTGGAAGTGTCTATTCTCCTTAATGTTTCTACATGTGAATATCCCAGTTTATAGGACTTCTTGTTTCTTTTAGCTTTAACAGAATTCCAGATCCCACGCATTTCAACCAGAAAATTAACAGAAAACACCCCATTTTTTTTTTCAGCCTATTATCGCTCAGACACACTACAAGTCATTTTCGGGAAAATGGATTGTGATTTATTTTCCATGATGCAAAGTCTGATATAAACACAGTTACTAAAAAATTCAAAATGACAAGACTGAGGCATGTCCTTTTGGAATTCAGTTCAATTGCAAGTGGGTCCTAGAGCAAAGGAAGCCTGGAACATTGCTGGAGGCGAAAATGACAAAACCAGAGCCGTCCTGCTGAGAGGGCAGGGTTCCTAGGGAAAGACAGCAGTGCAGGGCAAACCAGGCAGCAGGTAGAGAGGAGGTCATGGGGGATTAGCAGCACCCTGTGATGGTTGACTCCAGAAAAGAGCTATAGGCCTGCATCTGCAGGAGCTTGAAGACAGGATGTTGTGGACGTCACTTATTCATAGGGTTGCCAGGAGTTGGACTGACCCAATGGCATGTAACAACGAGCACAGACCTCAGTACACACTTCCGTTTGGTGGCCAGGCACTGTGGGATTTAGTGCTTAGAGTTAAAGGTGAGTATAGCAGGCTCCCTAATCTCTTTATATTAGTAAACATCTTTTTATTGAATGGTAACATATATACAGAGACTGTCCTACAGACCTGACACACAAATTGTTTGTTTCTGTAAGAGTGACACATATTTAAAAAGTGCAGATACCAATGTGTTTTCACACACTGATTACACATACCCATGTAACTCACCAACAAAAAATAATAAAAGGACAGCATTAGCAGCTCCCGAAGACCCCTTCATGACCCTCCTAGCAATATTGAAATGTTTTAAATTTCTCTTGTTTGTCTTCAGAGTCTTGGGTCTTTCCTGATATTGCTTTCCAACATCCCGACTTATTATTCAGTAAAATGATATTTGTTTTGTTTTCCTTTGTTTTTAAGAAAAGGGTATAATTTGGTTTCAAAATACTGGTAAGATAAAGAACAACTGTAATGATCACAGTCATTATGGCTTTTAATATTTCAGTTGCTGGAGTTTTCTCTTTTAAGTTCACCTGAAAGTCGTGACCTAAACCATTAAAGAGAAAAAACTAGTTTGGCCTGTTTTTCTTTCCTAACAGATTTTTGCATCAGTTTTCTTCCCAGCACCCTCTTCCCCAGCTAGTCAAGATTAATTTGCATAGGTGACTTGATACAGCCCTACCTCTGTTGTCCTTATGTGGATTACTTTTCTCCAAGGGCTTTGAAAAGCTGGTGAGTTACATTTGTTGACTTTTCTCAGAGTTGTGCTTGCCAAAGACTTGAGTAACAAGCAATTGGCCAAGATGAGATTAGCAATTTATTTGGAGGAAGGGTATAGGAAATCTTTTAAATTTAGAGGTGAAAAGATCACAGACTGGGTTAAGTACAGGTTACCTAATTTGGCTCTAGATTTAGGAAGAATTACAGAAATCATCCCTTTGCCTTCAAGGATTTCTGTGTCCCGTTTGCCCTATATCCTCTACCCCTCAGGCAAGAAGAAGGAGAAGGGGAAAAAAATCAAAACATAACCAGCAACTCTAAAAAAGTAATTGATACATTTAGCCAGGCAGGTGTCGTCTTGCCTGGGGATCCTGTGGCTTCTAATAGGGATTTGGAAGGATTTTGTTTCCAATGAGAGAGCGACCTGACCAGCTCAGACACGTTGGTTGGCCGTGCTCAGAGACCATGGTGCCTTCTGTGACTGGCTTGAGTATCTTGCTAACTCCATAGCTTGTTTTAACATAGTTTTCACACTAATTTTAAAATATGTATATATATATATATATATATATATATATATATATATATATATATACACACACACACATACATACATACACACACACGAGAAAGGGAGAGAGATAGGTGGAAACATTGTTGAGAGGGAAACGTTGATTGGCTGCCTCCTGCACGCCCCCTACTGGGGATTGAACCCGCACTGGACATGTGCCCTGGCTGGGGATTAAACTGGTGACCGACCCCTTGGTTCATAGGCTGGTGCTCACTGAGCAACACCAGCAGGGCTCTTGTTAATTTTTTATAGGTGCTCTCCCACCATCAACTTCACCCACATTTACCCACTTCCTGCCTGGAAAGAGATTTGACTGTGATGAGCCCAAGTACGGTTTCTTGCTGTTTATTCTGCTCAGGATACACTGAGCCTCGTACATATGTGGGTTGATGACCTTCTTTACTTTTTGGGAAATCCTTGACTCTTATCTATTCAGCTATATCTTCTACCTAATTTTCTCTCCCCTCCTTCTGGGACTCCATTTATACCTGCATTAGGCAGTTTGATGTTATCTTATATGTCTTAGACATTCTTTTTGTTTTGTTTTTGTTGTTAGCTTTATTTTTTTGGTGATTTGTTTTGATAACTTTTATCATTTTAAGTTAAACTTTGCTCATCAGTTGCTAAGTCCATTTCATTTTGTTATCTTTCAGTCCAGTGTTTCCCTTTTGTTCTTTACTATTATTTTTAAAAATATATTTTATTGACTTTTTACAGAGAGAAAGGGAGAGGGATAGAAAGTCAGAAATATCAATGAAAGAAAAACATCGATCAGCTGCCTCTTTCACACCCCCTACTGGGGATGTGCCCACAACCAAGGTATGTGCCCTTGGCCGGAATCGAACCTGGGACTGACCCTTCAGTCCACAGGCCGACGCTCTATCCACTGAGCCAAACTGGTTTTGGCTTATTTACTATTATTAAAGTTTCTACCTCTCCACTGAAATTTCGCATATCTTCACTCATGTCATCATATGTGTTTGCCACTATGTCATTTAGCAGAATTATTTTTGAGTCTTTGATGATGATGATGCTGTCTCTGCATCGGCATGTATTTCCTGTTTCTTTTCTTGACCATAAGTCGTAAAGAATATTTAGATCCAGCTCAAGTAGAAAGCAGCATGACTCAACACCTCCTTCAGGTAGAAAAGAGCATGACTCAGCACCCCATTTAGGTAGAAAGCAGCATGACTCAGCACCTCATTCAGGTAGGAGCAGCATGACTCAGCACCCAGTTCAGGTGGTGTCACATAGGAGAGACACCCCTTCTTCTGGAGCTATTATTTACCTCAGTTTCTACTGGGCTTCTCTTTAAAATGTTTGGCTTGTACTCAAAATTATAGACATATGAAGAAGCAAAGTCTCCTATTTCTGGACTTCCCCTTTCACTTAGGATGTAGACACCATCACCATTACCTTAGCAGCTATGTGATCGTAGTTTAAAAAATCATTTCAAAAGCTAAGGTCATCAGTACACCTAGGAAAGGTAAATTATAGCAAGGGATAAACTCTGGAAAGGAAGAAAGGCCCACAGCCAGCTTTCCACCTGGTGGAGTGAGGGGCAGGAGGAGGGGGAATTTGCCATGGAGGGTTGGGAGGAGCCACACAAACGGTAACAAACTTTCCTTTCTTGCTTTCCTTCATATCTCCATTCATGTTGTCGAGAGAAGGGGCCTTTTGTGCTTGTCTACATCCTTAGTGGAAGCAGAAGTCTCAGACATAGGAAATTTGTCCAAGGAGATCAGGAAGTTTGCCAGTAGGGAAAAGAGAACAAAGATAAGCCTTGGCCACTGATCAGCAGGGACCCAGCTCTGTTATCCTGCCAGTTGTAAACACATGGGCATGGTCACAGCCCTTACTTCCTGGGCTATCTTTCACACGGATGACAGGCCTGTGGCATGCTAGTCATGTGCTTGTAGGCTTTGTGTTCGTTTCTCTGTAGATTGGATCACTGGGGTGCACAGGAATTTGTTGGTAGTCCTCATTTTCAGTGTTCTCTTGGACGTGTTGTGCATTGCAAGGTGTGCTGGGGCTACTTGATTGAATTACAGTGTAGGGTGCCTACCTCTTTCATCAGAGTGCAATACGAGACTGTGAAATCCAAAGCCACTGAGGGCAGTCACTGGTGAAGTGCATGGAAATTGTTTGTTGTTTGGTTTTTCTGTGGTCATCCCTTCATTGTACTAAAATAAAGCTTTAGTTAAACCTACATCTCTCTCTCCAAGCATGTTGTGTGTGTGTGCCTGAGGGGTGTTCCATGGTCCCATTCATTGGGGGAATACTGCATATCGTGCCTGTCGCTCTTGTTAAAACAAAATGCTAATAATGCCCCACAAACATGGTTCAGTGGTTGAGTGTCAACCTTTGAACCAGGAGGTCACAGTTCGATTCCCAGTCAGGGCACATGCCCAGATTGTGGTCTCAACCCCCCAGGAGGGGGCATGCTGGAGGCAGCCAATCAATGATTCTCTCTCATCTCTTTCCCTCTCCCTTTCTCTCTGAAATCAATAAAATAAATATATATTTTTAAAAATGCTAATAACTGTAAAAATCTTAGAGAAACCTTATACTAAGTAAGTTTTCTGAGCTCTGTTTAACTAGGTGTTTCTGAAGTGTCGAATACAAAACATTTTTCCTGGGAACTTGAAGTTTTTCCTGTCAAGTAATAATAACCAGTGACAAAGTTCTTTAGGAAATGTGGAGCTAAGTGGACCCTGTTGCTCTTTATTTCAGGGAAGATGAATAATTCATCCTGGCTGCCATTTGGAAACCTAGGAAACATCTCCCCACTGCTTTCCAATAAGGAAGCTTGAATTTTTGGAGGAAGAAAGAGCTCTAACCCGTCAGGTTGCAGTATTCTTGCCTCGGGTCTCCTACTTAGAGCAGCATGATGTTAGAGTGCCATGCCATTGTAGGTGTACACCAGTCTTGGCTTCCTAACTCGTCCAAGGACTATCCTGGTTTGCTGGCCCCGAAAAGTAAGCTAGGTCAGCTGTCATTTCCTTGCAAATGGAAAAAGACAGCTGGCTGCCTGGACTGCAGTCGGAAGGAAAGGTCAATCAATACATTACCTTTCCTCCGTGTGTTCCTTGCCTGACGGCGGAGTTGTGCCTTCTCACTAGTGGTGGTAATCTCTTCTGCTAAATTTTGTTTTACCTTGCAAATAGGTTAAAGGAAGGACACGGTTAATAAGGTCTTCTCTCACATACCTCTGAACATATATTGGGGCGGAACCTTGCTGGACCACTCCCCACCCCTCCTCCTCTTCCCCCGGCCCTGCATACTCCTGCTTGAATGGGGAGTTATGCAAGTTATTGTGGGAATTTCTCCTAGAGTTCTGTCATGCTCTCACACAGAATGCAAATATTTTTGTGATTTTTTTTTTTTTTACAGTAGCTGGGATCTGTGTGGAATAGGGTTTTTTTTTTTTTAAAAAAAAAAACATTTTTCAGTCAATATGTTTACTGGACTTTGCCAGCCATGCAGTGTGATACGGTACATCACCAATACTTGAGTAGTCTGCAACAGGAGGTCAGAATGGGGCATAGATTTTCTAACACAGCATGTTAGATGAAATGATTTTGTGTACTTTGAAGTGGAAAATTCAATCAGAATTTTCCACACTTTTTAGTTAAAGCAACACTGTTATTTATTGATGAAAGGTGGACTGAGAAAATACAGAATGCAAACACAGTAGATAACACATCTAGCATTATTCCTGGTCATAGAAAGAAATACTTTCTCTCCTGTAAATATAATGAAAGCTACACAAGATAAAAAGGGTCTGCTTAAAGTACGTACTATAGCATTCTGGGAACATATGCCAACATGGTTAGCATGTGTGTAGATAAAAATGGAATCTGGCTTTTTAAGAAGTTTGTTTTTCATTGAGATGGACACTGTACTTCATAAAAGGCAATTACAACTGCCCAGGTCAGCTATTTTGGCTTAGTTTTTAAAGTAGCAGAACTCATTTAAAAAGCACCTGAGCATATCAATAAGAAACTCCAGAACAGATTATCTAAGCTTTGATTCAAGTAGGTTTAGAGAATATTTAAACATATTATCAGTTTTCACTTATCTTTTGGTGCACGGGAGATACATTAGCATAACTACCTATTATGTAGATGAACACTTTATACTTTCAAATTGTAAAACGCCAGGGTTGCAATGTCAGATTTGTGCATGAATATTTAAGATAGGATAATAACCTAATATTAGCATGCTCAATGTGTACCAGTCACTTTTCTAGACACTTTATGTGTATTATTTAACCCACATCAAAACTGTGAGCACTTCCTATCTGTAATTTCCAGAGAGGGAAGAAAGCCCGAGGAGGGTAAGTTCTTCTGGGCCACTGTGCTTGGTGGCCGCCTGGTGGCCCTGCCCCCTCAACGCATTCATTGGTGGGCCAAAGGACTCCAGGGTTAGCAACTTAATTCAGTTAGCTAGCGTATAGCACATTGGATTTTTATATTTAGATAAAAGAGACATATACCTCTTATATGTGGAATCTAAAATAATTGAACTTGAAAAAAAACAACAACACAGAGGAATGGTGATCTCCAGAAGTGAGTTGGGGGACTGGGAGAGGGTTGTTTAAGGGAACATGCTTGTAACTAGTAGATGAATAAGTCCTGGAAACTGAATTCACAGCACAGCAATTATAGATCCCAAACCTGTATTATAAACATTAAGCTTGCTAAGAAACTAGATCTTAATTGTCCCCACTACTGGAAGAAATGATAATTATGTGACACAATAGAGGTGTTACTTAATGCTACAGTGGCAGTCATATTGCAATATAAATGAATCATATTATTACGTTGTACACCTTAAACTTGTACAGTGTTATATGTCAATTATATCTCAATAAAAAAGACATAATTCTTTAGTAGTCTGTTTTACTTAGTTACTGTTTTATTCTGGTTGATATATAATTCAATTCAATGTAATTCCGTTTGTCTTTTCAAACTAGCATTTAAAGCAACAGAACCATTTAAAAGATTTAGCAGAAATTCATCAGCTTGTCTAGAGTGTGGCTTTGAAAAATGGTTTAGGCTGCCTGTGACTGTATTCTTCAATGTTCAAAAGTTGATTTTCCCTCTTTGTTCATACTATTTTATAGTAGTGTCAGGTCTTACTTTTTCTTCTTTTTTCCCCCTTCTTTTCTATAGATAGTGAGTCCAGACTCAACTATCAATTTCAGGTTTCCAGGGTAATCCAGTGTAATTCAGTGTGAGGACACCCAGCTTCTGTGAAACACAGTAATCTTGTCAGTACAATAAGGCCGGTATGCCTTTTCTTTTTCAAAGGGAGAACCGAAAACCAAAGTGGAAACCACCTAACTTCACCCCTGAATTACAGGTGGAAGCATTCACATATTTTTAGGGGGAAGTCTTCCTGCTTGTTAACTTATTTTTTTTAGTCAACAAAAGTAAGAGTCCATCTTATCAAAAAGTTCGTAGGTCTTAAATTTAAATGTCCACCCTTGTTGTAGTCCTTGTGATAAAAAAACATCACCAGGGGTCATTTTGACTTTGGGAGGATTCTGTATTTGTGGTGAGAAAAGAATTTAGTCTTTGGGAAGAAGCAATTTAAAAAAATCTAAAACTTCAAGTTATATTTTTGGCTAATTAATGGCCACAAATGTGATGCCATTAAGTTTGAAGTCTCTTTGGTTAACTTCAAAGTTATTAACACACACTGTGCAGCTCTCCCCAATCTGTTTTGGAAAAAGGAACCACACCAGCAGATCTATCATCAATCCTTCCAAGGCTTTTGTTTCTCAAAGAACCTTCTCCTAATTTAAGGAGCATTTGGTCGTTTTCTTTGGGTAAGCAGCCCTGCTAATGCTGAGAGCTGACGGCATCATTGTTTACCTGCCCTGGTGTGCCTTGGGAGGTACTGCCCCAAAGCTGACTTGCACAGCTCAGTACAATTTTTGGAGAGTATCAGGAGTGTCTCTGGCTGCAAATAACAAAACATTCAACTAATACCAGCTTAAATAATTAAGGATTTATTATTTGCCACTTAAAAATTTCTGTTGGTTGAGTGTCCAGGTTGGTGTAGTATGGAAACACTGTCATTAAGGCTACTTCGGTCTTGGCTGTGCTGAAGGCGAGGCCGCTGACCTTAGCAAATCACAGCCCGATTTGTCCAAGATTCAGTTTCTGCAGCAGAAAAAAAATGGCGGTAAGCCTTCCTGTAATTGCAGGGTCGGGAAAGGCCAAAATAAGTCCTGAGGGAGAAAATGTGTAGCACGGTGACTGGGGCTTCCTAGAGCAAGGCTGATTTTTGGCGCTGTGGCGGCAGCCAGGGCAGCACCTGTTTGCACAGTGGCTGGTGATGGAGGGAAGGTGTGAAGTAGGGAGTGGGGGAGCCTACCTAACCTGGGTTCTTCAGTCTTGGTGTTGCCAGTGCCAGCCAGCATACGTTCAACTGATGATGTTATTTCAAATAGAACGTTGGAAGAAATACTTGATAAAAAGTCAGATAGCGTACCCTTTCACAAATAGAACCTATTATTACTAAATAAAATATATCCTGTACAAGCCAGTTGTTTATTTTATCCTGTGACCCCTTTACAATAAATTTCACTACCATTAAAGGCTTAAGTCACATTATTGATTATTTGAACATGGGTGCCATTAATCTTCCATCGCCCTCATACATTTTATTATGTACATTTTAAGTGTCATCTTTTGCATTTAGATGGAGAAGAATGGCCAGGCAAAGACAGACTTGTGGGTATTAGCTTCATACAGCACTTCAAGAGCTCCCTAGAGCTGATTTGCCTGTAAATTTCTGTACTAAAATGGGCTTTCAGAAAAGTGACTGCTAAACTACAAGGTGTCCTTAGTAAATGAAAATGATTAATCTCAGCTGAATAAATGCACTTTCACTGGTCAGATAGTCTCATCCAATTCTCTTCCCTGGCTCTAATAAAAAGCCTTTTTCTTTTGTCTTTCTTTCTGTCTTTCTTTCTGTCTTTCTTTCTTTCTTTCTTTCTTTCTTTCTTTCTTTCTTTTTTGTATTACGGTTGTCTGTAATTTTAATGGGACCTTTGAATTATCTGATTTTAAAAAATTGGTTCATAAAAGGATATTGATTTTTTTAAATTGGGGTGATTGAAATATTGTTTATGGGCAAACTGGTTTTCATTGAAACCACTGTCAAGAAAACTCATGTAAACCTGCATTTAAGATACACTTAAAAGTGATTACAACTTTTTAAAATATTTTTTTACAACTCTTAATGCTGGACTCTGGATTGGACAGTGATGTCGGTGTGGAAATATGAGGAACTGAAAGTTAAAAGTGAAAGTCAGTCGAGCAGTGTTCTTTCTAGTAGCTTAATTTTTATTTCCAGTCATTGATGTTTACTTCTTTCCAAGGGCATTTTCCTGGGTAATGAGAAAATTCTAAACTCAAATAAGGCTTTCAAACATTGAAGAAGTCTGCTGCTGTTCTGTTGAAGAATCTTATAGATTTATAGTGATCCTAAGAGGTGTCTCATATCCACTATATTAACTAGCTTTTTAGAAGCTTATGAACATTGTAGCTTTTATTGATCCTAGGGAATTGTACCCACGATAAGCAATAAAAGTCGATGGTAACTTTCTTCCCATATAGGGGTGTGCGGATCAATATTTTGAATTTACTGTAATTTGCTGGTAATGGATGGAAGGACTGAAGAAATTGCAGAGCCTTGTGGGGCACAGCTGTGTGGTGTTGCCTTGTTATCTGAGCTCACCGTAGGCCACAGGCTTTCCCAAGCAACACGTAGCACAGCTAATGGCAGGGCTGATACCGTATTTATCAAGAGCCTTCTTCACGTGTCTCTTCTAAGGGAAAAGAGACAATTCACACAACTTGTCCACGATGACCTTAATTTTATAGTCCTAAAGGACCTCTAAATGGGCACTGCCTTCAAGATGATTAAAAATTCTAAGTAGCTGGCATCTGTGTTTGATCTCCTTCTACTGGAGGAATTTTCCTGCTGATGAGGAATGGTGCATAATTTCACCGAAGCCTCATTTGTTTTGAATCTTTCAGTTGTTTCTGCCCTGAGAGAGTGCTTGCTCTTTGATGCCACCCAGCCTCTCTCAGTCAGAGCGCTCACTTGTGCTCTAGGGTGTCTCTCCTGTTTAAGTGGAGGCCATGAGTTTTCATGAATCTTCTCAACACCTTATGACAAAACTTGTAATAGCCTCATTTTATAATGTAGGAAACCGAGAAGTTAATGGAAGCTTTCAAGGGCACTTTCAGCATTAGCTAAGATTAGGCTATAGGTAGACTGGAATCTAGGTTTTGTGTACTGGAGCACTGTGAAGTATACAATTGGCTTAAATAGGGATTTATTTATTTATTTAGTTAGTTAGTTAGTTAGTTAGTTAGTTATGTCATGTTTGGTTGGTCTTGTTTAGCCTCGCTTGTTGTGAAGTCCTGTGGCTTCCTAATTTGATCAAAACTAGTTTTCTTAATTTCAAAAATGACGTAGGTTAGCTTGAAAGAAATAGTTCTTCTGGCCGAGACCGGTTTGGCTCAGTGGATAGAGTGTCGGACTGCGGACTGAAGGGTCCCGGGTTCGATTTCGGTCAAGGGCATGTACCTTGGCTGCGGGCACATCCCCAGTGGGGGGCGTGCAAGAGGCAGCTGATCAATGTTTCTCTCTCATCGATGTTTCTGACTTTCTATCCCTCTCCCTTCCGCTCTGTAAAAAATCAATAAAATATATTAAAAAAAAGAAATAGTTCTTCTGTTCTTTGAGCACAAAATAAGCACAGAAAATGCAATATGACTGAGGTAGAAGCTAACAACTGGGAAGAAATACGTGCATTTCCCTTAGCATATAATAGGCACTCCATAAACTGGGATGCTATTAATATACTAGTGGCCCGATGCACAAAATTACTGCAAGAGTAGGCCCCGCTGCCTCCGCCCTCGCATCCCTGACTCTTGCATCCCCAGCTTCATCTGGAAGGTCATCCAGACATCGTCATTCTGCCGTTTGGCCGTTTGGTTGATTTGCATATTATGCTTTTATTATTATAGATGTTCTAGTTGTTATTTGGCAAACCCTGCAGGAAAACATGGAAACTTTTGACTTAGGAGGCAGATATCCCTTATAGAACACTGAGTTGGAAGGCAGTAGGTATATAAATATCTCATTCCCAAGCTTAGATTCTTGACATGCAGGGTATAACATGTTAGGAAGCATCAAAAAACACAGTAATTGCCTGGAAAGGAAGCTTGTTTCGTTTGCTCACTTACTTTGGGGTTAGCTGATTTTGACTTGTTACGCTTTTCTCCTTTAAAAGGCCTGTGTTAAAAGTAATGTATTTGCAAGGCTTTGCTTCAAGTAAAATCAGAGTCTATAAAAATAATTTAAGTGTGAAATTTGCTTAGAAATAGCTGCAGAGATCTTTTGTATCCCTCCTTTCTGAGAGTGCTTGCCAGCCAGCGTGTTATCAACTCTGAATGCAGCTTGGTGCCCTTCGTGAGGGGGGTCCACAGTGCAGATACACCGGGTCTTACTTGGTGATGAAAAGTAATTAAACTGCCCAGGACTAAGGCTGATGTGGACTCAAGGACAAGCTAAGCCATTTACCCAGCTCCGTGACCTTGTGTAAGCTGCTTAGCCTGCCTTCGCCTCAGTTCCCTAAAGTGGAGATAATAGTGAAGATTAAATAAGATAATGTGTGTTACTCTGAAGGAAATGTTAGGTACTGCTGTTGAGAACATGAAGGCAGATGAATTTAGTAAAGAAAAACAATTTCCACCATTTGTATCAAAATTCAAAGTGGGAAAGAGGTTTGGTGCTTAACTTCCATGCAAGAAAGACCTGAAATAGCAATCTTTGCTCTTATTTTAATTTTGTAACTTGATCTCGTGTCCCTGTCCATCACTGAGCTAATTTCAGTGGTTTTTGCCATCTCCTCATTTACATTCAGATTTCCACTGTTTAACTTCTGGAAGGCCCCCGTGCTTTAGGATGCCCCCTTTCCCCTAATCCTTGCCTTTAGCTCCAGAAGTAAAGCATTCTTGCTTTTCTCCTGTAGATTCTGTGCACACATTTGTCTCCCGAATTTGCCCCTCGTCACCCTCCCCGCTGCCTCTTTCTTCAGTCTTGCCACTCGGTCCTGAATCCTGGACAGTAGAGTAAGCCCCTAATTCCTTTCCCATTTGTTCCCAGTGAGCCCTTGGACACCTGATACCAGAGTGATCCCCTTGAACATGCTGATGCAGCCAAATTTTCTCTTGTTTAAAGTGTCCCACGAGTTCCCCGTCGTCCACAGGGAACCTTCCAAAAACCTTCTATGACTTGGCCCTGTCTCTGCATCCATTCTCACGTCCTGGTGGTGTTTACTTTCTCCCCCTGTCCCAGCCACTCCAGTCTTCCAGGTTTCACTCCACCTGACCTTGCCACATCTGTGCCCACATCTGGACTGCCCCTCCCCTCGCCCACACCTGAGGCTGCCTCGCCAACTCCCAGACGACGCTTAATAAAGCTGAGGCTCAAGTATTATGTCACTTGGGAATATTTTGAATCCCAAGGAACAGAAAACACATTGTTTAAAGCTTCTTTAAACAATAAAGGGATTTGATTGGCTGGTGTAACTGAGAAATCCAGGTAATAGGCAAGCCTAGAACCATTGTCTCAAAGATATCACCCAACACCCAGTTTCTGTCTGTTTCCTTTATACCACCTTTCATGTCTATCAAGTAGTGGCCATGAAATTCCTAGGGTGAATGATGCCCCTTCTTTCCTGCTAGTTCTCTTGGAAAAGTAAAGGGCATTCTTTCCTGGGAATCCCAAGCAAACATTGCTTGCATCTTGTTTCCCCAGATTGAATCTCCTGCCATCTTTGAACCAGTTCCTTTGTCCAAGCCAGGAGCATTGCCACGAGCTTAATTTAACCTGCGCTTACTCTTGAGGTTGAGCATAATGTCAGTTTTGCCAAATTTTGTCATCATGAATAATGGGGACCGTCACTGACCCTCTGCCCTTCGTATTGCTGCGTACATTTATTTATTTATTTATTTATTAAATATATTTTATTGATTTTTTTATAGAGAGGAAGGGAGAGAGATAGAGAGTTAGAAATATCGATGAGAGGGAAACATTGATCAACTGCCTCCTGCACATCCCCCACAGGGGATGTGCGGGCAACCAAGGTACATGCCCTTGACCGGAATCGAACCTGGGACCCTCCAGTCCGCAGGCCGACGCTCTATCCACTGAGCCAAACCAGTATTGGCAGTGCTGCGTACTTAAAGGACCTCTGCTCCAGGCCTTGCCACACTGTGCTAGTATTTTATAGCGAGTTCAGCCCTTTATCCCGAGTGCCTCTAATGCTAAATTTTTAACACATATTTCAAATATATGCACAAACTTTGGTTTATGACTGTGACCAATACCACGTGTTGATCTAACGGAGTATTTGTTAGTGGCCTTATCATGACATTAGGAAAATAAACAAGGACACACACACCGAGTCCCACAGGGACCTGGGCAGTAAATGCCTTGATGCTGCTCACTTAGATTGAGCGGTACAGACCTTATCAGCATGTGGTCCCCACGTGTCAGGGCAGCGGCCTCCTCGCTCTGCCTGCAATTGCTTCCCCTGCCCGGTATTTGCAGCCATTTGCAGCTCCCGTTCACAAGGTCTTGGCCACAGCACAGTCATTTCTCTCACTTTATTACCATCACATCTGATTCCAATTTGCTACCAAATTGAGTTTCCAGTCCCGAGCCTGACATTCAAGCCGTCAGGTGGATTAGCTCCTCGGGCTCCGTTAGCTTGGAAGCTTCAGGTCAGCTGACAGCGGCCTATTGAATGTCCTTGCCCCTCATCGCCGAGCCCCGCCGCCGTCCCGCGGAGCCGCAGTGCTGGGCTGCACACCGTGACCTTTCTTCATGTTTAGAACTCATAATTCTAGACCTACTCGAAAGACTGATTAAAAACAGAGCTGGTGTGTAGCCCTTATCTTGCTGTTTCAGCGTTTTTTCCTCCACAGCAGAGCAGCTAGCGGCTGGTGGAGTCATTTGGTGAAATACGATTGATCCCACTCTTTGGGATCACTCATTTGGCCCTTTCCCTTTTAGAGTGACCTGTTTGCATATGAACTTGAAGGGACGTCTGACATTTCTTTCTGTTATTAATGCTGACATCTCAGGTCGCTTCCTGTTCTTTTAGTGCCACTGAATCCAGTGAGGGTGTGCTTCCTTATGGGACCTCTTGGCATCTCAATTCTTTTCTACCAGGAGCAGTCCGGTGAACAAGTACTTCTAGGAAGATCTTTCCTTTTTAAATCTGAATCTGAAACTGATTTCTCAGGGCTTGTCATAGCCAAAGATGCACATGTAGAAAGTTCCTCATTGGTTTTCCATTTCCATTGCCCTTCCGAAGTAAGACGCTCATACTCAGAGGCTTTCGTCAGTGACGGTATGTTTACGTTTCAGAATCAGGGAGCCGAGTTCAGCAAACACTATAATTTCATGGGGCTAATCAAGGCTTAAGCAATAAAGCCAAACAAAACAGGAAAAAAAAAAAAGCATTTCACCGCTGATCCCTACAGACCTGAAAATGGCAAGGTTGCTCTTAGAAGAAGGGAAAAGATACTCTGTTCCTAAAATGGTTGATTGTTTCTTCTTGCAGTTGAACAGTGATAGGATTATTATAACTCTGTATCAGAATTTACCACTTACTAAGTACAGCATCATATCTAAAGCAGTGTCCTCCTCTCCAGCCTGTGACTCTCAGGCCACGTTCTGTGGAGCAAGCTGCACCGTCCAGAAGTGAGATCTCAGGCCACTTGTTAGGCATTGAAGGGGTCCATAAAGACAGGGGGCGGGAAAGGTGAGTTTGAAGCTGAGGGGAAAACACTTTTCAAAAGATAATGCTTTGAGCTCCTGGAAGGCAAAAAAATAAAATAAATAAATAAAGTATATTTATGGGACTGGAAAACCAAATTAGCCAAGTCTTTAGAATTTATAGTGTGTCCTTTTTTAATTTAAATAGTCCAATGACTCATTGCTTCCTATTCTTTAATTATTGTCATCAGGTGATCATTCTTGAGTATCCTGGGTCTGAAAGCTTCCTTAATGGGTGGAGGTACCTCTGTGTCCCTTAGTATTTGTTTGTTTGCTTGGCTTGTTTGCCTGTTTTGTCTTTCCCGCAGCCCCTCTGGAGTTAGCTTCATAATGGTCTTAATTGGAGATCAGTGTGAGAGCACCCTTGTAAAGCTAGAAAGTGCTCTATTAATTGGTGTTGCCATCTAGTTATCTTTTCACAGGTTCATTAACCTACTTAGTCATATTTACATTTGTTTAAAAAAATAACACCAGAAGGAAGTCTTTTGATTTATTCTTAAAAATAAAGTGTAATCTTGGGTATGCAGTGTTACGGCATGAGTCTTTCTGTTGGGGACAAACCGTCTGATTTAACTGTTCTTTTCATTTCACAAGAGTAGCACTTTGCAGCCCAGCTTTGTCCTACTGAGGATCGTTCCACTGTTGGACTTATCGGTCGATTCGCATGTTACACTTTTATTATTATAGATAATGCCACAAGACTTTTTTTTCTCCTTATGTCTGCTGCTTCTTTGGATAAGGCCTTTGGTTCCTCAGATTTTCCTTACGCTCAATTATATAGATCTAGGTATTATGTAGACAGTATTCTACTGTCATTGCTTTGTGAGGAGTGGTGTCTCCTGCTTTGGAATTTAGGTAAACAGTGTTTGTATCTTGAACACAATAGATAAATATATATATGGAGGAATCCAGCACAAAATTACATTGAAATTTCTTATGTATAGCAAATGCCAAATTACGCATAAGGAAGGACAATACATTTCTTATTATTTCCTGTCCTAGTGGTCTGAGGGAATGTGACTTCTCATATATCTTTGTGTTTTTTTTTCTGTTGCAGAAGGAGCTAAGTCTTCCCAGGAGAGGAAGTTTGTAAGTAGCACAATTCTGTTCCTTTTTGGGGGGTTGTGGGGGGGAGGTACAGTTTGTAAAATGATTTTTCTATGATTGTTAGATTTTCAGTGCCAAATGAAAAATGAGTGATAATCAGCCAAATTAGGAAAATCAAAAAGTGTGTTTCTTTATAAATATTCAATATTAGTGATTTCAAGGTAACTTGAAAGTTTTCAGGTTTGTTTATTTTTTCCTTACTGGCATTATAAAAAAAATGCATGTTTATTCATAGGAGAATCTTAATTTAAAATTTAAAATTCTATATAAACAAGCAAAACCATTATTTGGTCTGCAGATAGTATAAATTGGTCTGAATTAAGACTTATGATCTGGGCCTAGCCAGCTTGGCTCAATGGATAGAGCATCAGCCTGCGGACTGAATGGTCCCAGGTTCGATTCTGGCCAAGGGCAGGTTTTGGACTCCATCCCAGGGAGGGAGGTTGTGTAGGAGGCAGCTGATCAATGATTCTCATCATTGATGTTTCTATCTCTCTCTTCTTCTTCCTTCCTCTCTAAAATCAATAAGGAAATATATTTTTAAAAAAGAATTATGATCTGGAAATCTGTGATTGTTCTTTATACTATAGATTTCATGCAGAGCAAATAATGAAGTTTGCATTTTAATTAAGGAAGATTTTGAATGAACTGAGCTCTCTACTGTTAGATCTAGGTCTTAATGAACTGATCCATGTAAGGCTTTTGTATTTAAATAGCATATTCATAACCCTTGACCTGATTTCTTCATAGTGGTTTTCAACCTTTTCTTTCCAAACGTCTCCCTATTTTAGCCTTTAATATATAGCTCACACTTTTTTTTTCTGTTTCTGAATTACTATGTTTTCTATAAACTATTAAGGTAATGTTAATTAGAAAATTACATCCCCCATATCTGTTTAAGGGCCAAATCTCTTTTAATATTTGTGCAAGTCTGAATTCTGTTAATGTTAATGGACAGCCATGAGTTGAAGGGGAATATAAAGAAAATATTTAAATTTCTCTACTTGAGAATATGAATCTTTAATAAAAACTTAAAAAATAATGGCCTAGGTTTGTTTAGAGTCTATGCTTTGACTACTTGAAAGGACAAAGCAGAGCCATCCTCCATCTGCGGGGCTAGTCAGCCCAACTCCCCTTCCCCCCTGCTGGGAATGGCCACAAAAGTGCCAGGAATGTCCTAACTCCCCCAACCACAGTCTGAGCGGACCAATGCAGCCCAAGGACATGGCTTAGGGCCTAATAAGGCATAACCAGAGCACTGGTCACTTCCTGATTCTGTGCTGTGAGACCCCAGCTGCAAAACCCTGACCTAATAAGGCTATCTCTGTAACCCACGTCACTTCCCTAAGACCACCCAAATGACCAACCCTTTATAACCTATTGTTCTTGCTGAGCTCGCTCTCTTGCCTCGCTGCTGTGCCAGATGAAGGTTGAGGGCCAAACCCTGGTTTGAATAAAGGTTCTATGCTATTGCAGCAGTTTCTGGCTCCCTGGTGGTCTTTGGGGATCATGAAATCTGGGCATAACTCACTAAAAGAAAGTTAGAATTATATTTAAGCCACTTAAAATCCCCTTCCTAATAAAACTCAGTAGATCTGTCAGTCAGAATATGGAAATAAAGCAAAGTACATATCTCAACAGAAATCTACACTTTTTATTATTAGAGAAACTAGTACTTCTAAGTGAAGCAAAACAAAAATTCATGTTATTTTGAATTTTCAATTAAATCCAAATATCCCCCAAAGAATTAATGCTGTATGATATAGATGTCCTGGGACTTACCGCCACTCAGCATTTTCCATGACACCAGACAGATGCCAGTAATTACTCTTTTCATGCAAGATTTTTTTAATGACTTTGAGAAAAGAAAATACTTTTAAAAATAAATGCTACAATGGTTTAAATACAAATCAAATGTAGAAGGGCACAAGTGTGTCTTTACTAGGTATCGATGCTTGCCAACGTAATGGTACCTGATTATCAAACCTGCTATGACTTTCTCAGTTTATTTACTGCATAAATGCTTTCAGATCTCTTAGCACCTTCTCCCAGAAAGATTAGGGATTTGATCCCAAAGTGCTGAGGAATCTTCTTTCTGTGGGAACAGTGAGCAGTGGCATGGGGTGTGGTATTCCTCATTGCCTCTGATCACACAGAGTTGGGACTGAACCTGTCGGGGTGTGCACCTTCAGACGGGCTGTGCTCTTCCAGGGGGCTTTTGTTGTATCTGCCACTTCTGATTTGTATGTTTTGAAAGGTAATATTTTTAAAATGCACTCACATCATTGAGACACATGAATTCATCAGATTAAAAACATTTTAAGTAAGCCTAAAGATAATTTTATGTCTTTTATGTCTGGAATCATAGAAACATAACATTTAGATATATTTTTAGTTTATATAAATAAAAGACAGAAAGTAGGCTTTTTAAATGACTGATCCTATCTTATATAATAAAAGCTTGATTGCAAATAGACCAAATGGTGGAATGACTGGTCGCTATGATGCACACTGACCACCAGGGGGCAGACGCTCAATGCAGGAGCTGCCCCCTGGTGGTCAGTGTGCTCCCACAGGGGGAGCCCTGATCAGCCAGAAGGCAATTTCACAGCTGGGGAGCTCTCAGTGGCTGGAGCCTCTTCTGACTCCGCTGCAGGCAGGTAGTAAGGAGTGAGGGGTCCTGAGAGCCGGGGACTGTGAGAGCCCTGGACTGTGAGAGCTTTGGACTGTGAGAGAGATGTCTGACTGCCAGCAGGCAGACATCCCCCGACAGGTCCTGGACTGTGAGAGAGTTCAGGCCAGGCCGAGGGACACCGTGCTTGAAGTACTTTACGCTAGGCTGACTAACCTGGAGGTGGAAGGGGTAAGGCAGATGACATGATAGCATATATAATGGTACAGAGTGACATTTCTCTGCAGTCCTGGGTTTGTTGTTTTGAATTTTTAGTCTTTTAAGAGAAATGACTCTAACAATTCTTTGTTTTTCACAAGCTGGCCTGCAGGGTAAGGTACACAGTGTAGATGTTGGTAGATCGTTTTGCTAGACTGTGAGATTCCCAGCCCGGTGAATCACCTGCTTTTTCACTCTAGTTCCTCAGAATCCGCTACCTGAGGGCCAGGAGCTGCAAGCTCAGTCCTTCTTGGCTGAAATTCGGTGTGCAACCCTGGGCCCTCCTGACGCTCTTTTGATTTGTCTCGTAACAGCACCTCTAAACTGGCCGTGCTTCTGAAGGCGCCAGTAGAGCTGCGGGCCTGTCTCCTGTTGATAACGGTCCTGAAAGGGCGTTTCTAAGTGGAAAAGCTCCCTGGGAGGTGTTTTCAGGCAGGAAAAGTAGAAAAAGGCTAAAAGCCTCAGGTGTGAGCTAATGGATGGTTAGGGGCAAAACCATTGTGTCCCTGGCAGCCACCCTTCACTTACAAAAGACCCCTTTGTGTTTGGTAATTGCCCAAGTCAACAACTCTCCAAGATGGAGAGAGCTTCTCTTTTCATGGCACGCCCTGGGGAGAGGAGCAGGAATGGCTGGGCCAGCTCCCTTGCCTCCTCCAATCTTGCTTTGTAAGGGACTTTCAGATTTCCCTACACAGAGAAGAAAACTTGCTCTGTCTATTCTCAGAAGGTAAATTCTCCCTCCTACTTAAAATAGCCTTTCCATCATGAGCACTGTTTCATGGAGCCCCGCAAGGCTGGATCCATGCAACTCTCTGCAGTGATCTACTTCAGTAGAAACAGTGACTGACACTTGGCCAGTTTCTTGACTTGATGGGTTTTGGCCATACCCACTTAACAGAGGTGTCCAGTGGCAGAGACCGAGAGAGAGGCAGCTCCTGGGTGCTCAGAAGCCCTGGAAAGGTGTGCTCTGCCTGCTGAGGAATTGCTGGGAGTATTGCAATTACTAGAATGCAATTTAGCACTCCTTTCGGCTTAGTTTAAATTATGGCTGCAGCCAGGACTAGTATCCAGTGACTTCCTCTCCATGGAGTTGTGCTCCTCTCCTCCCGCCTTCCCTTTCATCATTGTTCTGGAAGTTGCAGGGCTCTTTCAGGCCTGGCCATGGAACAGCAGTGCGGGTGTGTACTGTCTGTCGTACCCTGTATCCAGGTCTGCAAGGACGTTTGCCTCCCTCTCCACACCGAAGCCAGGCATCTGAAATACCTACCGTCCTGCTGGACATCCCAGTGCTAGAAGCCCATGCCTCTCAGTGGTGTTTTCTCTGCAGTGTCTCCCTGGAATGCACGTACTTCAGGGCAGGGTGCCTCTGAATTGCGCTGAGCATAGCAGAGGCCATTCATTAAAAAGTGACTGCAGAGGGACAGGGTGACCCACGCGGGGAGCAGCTGTCAGGAACCTTTTTGCCACACGTGTAAGTGAAGAAATGTATGAAAGGGTGAGGGATTTCTTTCCGTTCTTTCTGATTTTGTCTTTCTTGGGCAAGGCGGGACGGGGATGAGAGTGAGCAGAGGGAGAGGGTTTTGCACAGAGCGGATAGGACCGCAGAGCCAAAGGACCTGATGGCTCCTAGAAACTTCTGGGTGGGCTGGGCCTGCTGGCCCTGGACGTAGGAGATAGTCTCATATTGACGAATTGAATGGAGTAATGGACACATATAGGCTTGTGTACTTTCTAAAAAGAAGACATTCAGGGCGATTGTGTTTCTGCCAGAATATACTGCCTTGATGGACCCTTTGGGCAAGTAGTTTGAATTGAATAAAAGGAGGCTATTCCAGAATACAAGGAGAGGGAATCACCTTGGCGTTACCACCGAGTTGATTAGATTTATGAGATTGTCTGCAAGATGAAGGCAACATTTCCCGAAAGAGAGGGAAAGAGCTTAATTCAAAATAAAATAAAGAACACGTAAACCATATTTGGATGAGTTTTAAAGTAAATTTAGTTTGCTTCATAGCACTTTCTTCTCTCCCATCCCCACAAATATTGAAGCAAGAATTTCAAAATAGGTAATGTCGAAGCCAAATGATGGAAGTCCAATGTCATTTTGAATGTTAGAATCCCAGAAACAGAACAAAGAAAAACATGGAGTGTTACACCCGAATTAGCATTTAAAGTGACATGTTTATATAAAGAGAGCACGGTGTAATATATCCTGGGAGTAAAGAGAGGATTTCAGACTGTGAAGGAATGTCAATTGCATTTATATATTCATCGAATAGGCAGTTTGGTATTTGTGTGTTTTTGCAGCATCCCTCATCACGCCTGCGTTCATCTTCTGTGAAGTGGATAGCAGAGCAGACCTGGGAGATAGAAACAGTGGAGGATTGATCATCTTGCCTTTGACAATTGTAGGAAGGCCTTAGCTTTGCTTCGGGGAGCTTTATCAGAATAGGTGTGCATTGGCAAAGACACTTGGGAATGCACAGCAGAACCTGTGTGTGTGTGTGTGTGTGTGTGTGTGTGTGTGTGTGTTGGGTGGAGGCAGGGGAAGCCAGAGGCTTGTGGACTTGCAGTTGATTCTCAAGGTGAATCCAAAATGTCACTCCAATTAAGAACTATTGTTCTTAGGAGAGCTTTAGGGTGTATGCAACAAAGTGGACTTCTTGAGGCCCAAAGACAGGAGGGGGCGTTTCCTGTTTCATATTTACTAGAATAACATTTTAGCAAACCTGAGTCAAATGGGAATTAGGCAGTGGTCGACAAACTCATTAGTCAAAGGAGCCAAATATCAACAGTACAATGATAGAAATTTCTTTTGAGAGCTGAAAACCGACTTCTGTACATGGGTCATGAAGTTTCAATCGCACTGTACGTGCATGCCCCCACGGGGTATTTTGTGGAAGAGTCACACTCAAGGGGCCAAAGAGCCACATGCGGCTCGTGAGCCTCAGTTTGCCGAACTCTGAATTAGGGGAAGTTTTTAGTGAGCAATCCCTTTTCAGCAAGGCTTGGACAGGTGCCACCGAAGCAGGCAGATGGCTGTGCTTTCTCACTAGTGCCACCTCCCAGGTCTGCTGCTCAATGGGCATTTCAGAGTATGGACGCAGTAGCCACACTACCTGAGTTCCAATCCTATGTCTGTCATGGAACTATAGCAGTGTTTGGCATGCAGTATTTTATTAATAAATAAAACGTATTGTAATAGTTTTAGTAAATAAATAAAGAACTTTGGGAATGAAGCTTTCTCCCAGTCACTTATTTTTGCCCTGTAGATTTAGATCACAGTTATAGGCTGAGGAAATTCCCTTAAAGCCAGATCATTTGAGCTACATTTTCTAGGGACTGTTTACAAATCTTCTGTCAGTGGAGCTGTGTTAAAGTGGTCACATTTGTGGGAATCCACATTTACCCATAAAGGTCCACCCTGGTTGAGTTTCCTGTAGGTGCCCTGTGGGGATAGACCCACAGGTGTTCTGTTCTGCATCATCAGGATGTGAGGAACAGGCTGTGCTAGCAGCCCGTCCTCCAGAGCAATTCATCCCTTTCAGCCTGCCCATCCTCAGCACAAAGACAGGTCACTTCTTGACAATGTGCTTTGAGGAAAATGAAGTAGGATATTATAGGTGTCCATATGGAGACTTTTCATCACAAGATGGCAAAGCTGAAAGAAACCTTAATCGACATCTGATGAGAAATACTTCTGTTTTGGTAAGTGAGGAACCAGTTCCGAGGATTCGGGATTTGCTTGTGCTCAGAGAGTTCCCTGGCTGTGAGCTGGGACTAGGATTTGGGGTTTCTACCCATCAGCAACTGGACAGCAACCTTTGCTTCTTAAGGGCAAGTCTACTTTGTTAGGAGTCAGAGAACATCTGCAAGGACGTGGCTGCATTTTGTGCTGTAAAGATACGAATTTTAGCACTGACATCCATAGCATGGACCAAATAAAGGGGGGCACTTCACAGGCATGCTTGACTTCACCACGCTTGTCATGGTTTCTTTGAACATTTTACAAAGCATGGCCTCAACCTCTTCTTAAGAATTTTCTCCTTTTTTATTTATTATTTTTCCCATTAGAAAAAAAATTAAGGTATTACATGTGTGCATATCTTCCCATTGAAGAGTTTTCTCTTAAAACTACAACCAAAGGGAAGACCTCAGAGTCTCATACTAGCACCACCAGGATGCTGTTTGCTCAGACAAATAAGAGACGTGTGACAGTCACACTGGTGGGGTGTGCTGTTCCCAGCTGCAGTAACTGGCAGTCCCCAAATGGGTGCATACCTAATGAGACATTGAGCTGGGCAGCTGTATTCTGTATTGTCCTCTGTATCCCATTGTGCTGTCTGGCCCCCTGGCTAACTCTGGGGAGGTGAGTGGTACCTGGGAGAGCGCATTGTGTCTTGGAGTTGCTCCTTACCCTCTCTGCCCTTCTCACTCCTGACAGTTCAGCTCCCTGCTCATTGGTCTCTCTGGCAGCCCGCTGTCAGACCTCACCAGCCCGGCAAAGTTATTTCAGGGTTTCCTTCTCTGCTTTCTGCACAGAGGTTTCCCTCTGAGAATTCTGGAGGCTCATTTCTTCCATCTGAATTCACCTGCATTGTCTTTTACCATGTTGTTCTGTAAAGCCATCACTTCTAGAATGAGGTTGAGGACTTTTCCATGCTGAGCTGTGGGAACCTAAGACATGCACAGAGTACATGCCGGAAGTGTGCACTTCTCTTCCCAGGGGCCTTCTGGTTCAACGTCTCCTCCTACATCACCCAGGTAAATTGTGGCCAAAGGAATTGCAAGCAGGTAACTCTGGAAGCACAATTGCAAGAGAGAAAAACGTTTTATTAAACATATTCTCTGAATTTTATTTGCAAATGGTCATGAGTGCCATCCATGTGACCTAGCACAGAAGGATACATTTTACTGTTTTAAGAATGAAAATCCTAATAAGGAAAGCAAATATGTATATTCTATTTAGGGAAAGATTTTTAAATGCCTTTATTCTAGGAATAAAAATTCTTCTTTCAAGAACTATTTGCATTTTTAGTAGATGCTTATGTGAAGGTGTTCTTACCCTGTTATAAAATATTCGCTTGGCATATGCTTTGCGCTCTTCATTGTGCAGGAAAAATGATTTCCGACTTCCGTGGTGCCATAGAGACCAACAGGATTAACCTTATGGTGACATTAGCACTGAATGCTGGACTCTCACTAAACCCTGATTTCCCAATGCAGTCTTTGTTGTCATCGTGATGGTGGGACATGCTTTTACTTAGGAGGTTAGCTTGAGACAGAGGTTATCTTTTGGATTTCTTTTTTATTTTTCGAAAACTGAGGACGGTATTTGCTTTGAGGAGTTGGCACCTCCTGACATCCTTGTGTAGCTGCTGTGGAACAAATGATGTTTACTGCGGGGGCAGTGGGGACCTTGGCGCTGGCAGAGGAGGGAGGGAGTGTGCTGCTCCTCCCCTCTGCTCTCTTTAGCCTCACTGCAGAGGCGCTGAACAGCATTTGCTCTGCATGGGGCTATGAGCAAGTTCACCGGGGGGTTTGTATTGCAGGGTATAAAGCATCATGTTTAGAAGCTTAACAAATCAAGAATCAATTATCTGGGAGAATAAGCAGGTTTTTTACGTTAAAAGCAAATTAGTTTAAATGCTAAAACCAGTCCTTGTGGATTAAAGAAGCACTTGGAAGCAATGGAGTATATTTTACAAATGCACTTGACATTATATACTGAAATGAAACGAATAGATCCATGTATGGGTTCTACATCTTAGGGGAACAATGGTGGCTTTCTTAGGTGGAATTCTAAGGTATTACCAATTTGTATGTAAATGCATTTTATTCATATAGAATCACAAGAAAAGTTATTGTCATCAAACATCGTGCTTATTATTTTTGAGGGTTCAGGCTGCTTGGCTGTATTCTAGTTTCCTTTCCCCCCTGAAAGTTGTTGGCCAGACAATATCTTTAAAATCACGGTAGGATGGTGATGGCGGTGCTTGTCTTGGGAAACAGTTCAAGGGGAAATTAGGGCAATGATAATTTAAATTGGTACTTACCTGCCCAACATGCACCTTTTATCTACTATTTAACATCTCCTAGGGCTTATGCCAGTGGTCGGCAAACTGTGGCTCACGAGCCACATGCAGCTCTTTGGCCCCTTGAGTGTGGCTCTTCCACAAAATACCACCACCTGGGCGAGTCTATTTTGAAACAGTGGCATTAGAAGAAGTTTAAATTTAAAAAATTTGACTCTCACAAGAAATTTCAATCGTTGTACTGTTGATATTTGGTTCTGTTGACTAATGAGTTTGCCGACCACTGACCTAGGCTAAGTACCCAAGAATTGTGAATTCTATGTGTCATAAACCCCAACAGATTTTAAAACAACCAAACAAAAAGGCCATCATGAAATTCCATGTAGCATGAGTCAATTTCAGCTGACCCAGCAGTGGCAGAATCCTGCATGGTCTAGTAGTTAATGTTCCCCAGCAGCTAACAATGCTCTCCACTCCCTTTTTTTTAAAAAAACATCTTTATTGAAGTATAATTGACTACAATAAACTGCACCTACAGTACAAGTTTATAAATAGATGTATGTATATGTCTGAAACTACCATCACAATCAACGTAGTGGAGTACCCACCTTCCCCAGAAGTTCCTCTTACCAAATTACAACCACTCCTTCCACCCGCACATGCCCAGTCAGTTACTAATACTTCCCATACCTAAAGATCAGTTTGCATTTTCTAAAATTTTAAATAAATGAAAGAATACTGTTTGTACTTTTTTATGGTCTGGTTTATTTTATTGCGCATAATTATTTTGAAATCATGTTTGTATTGCTAAGTAATATCTATTAAGTGGGTACAGCATAGTTGGATTGTCCATTCACTTACTGATGGACATTCGAGCTGCTTATAGCTTATAGGTTTGGCCATTATAAATAAAGCTACTGTTCACCATTGGTGGCTTTCCTCTCAGCCTGTGGCTTGTATTTCTGGTTTCTTTACAGCATCTATTGAAGAGCAAAGTTTTAAATTTTGATGAAGTCTAATTTATCTCCTGAGTTTCCCCCGCCCCCAGAAGATTTACAGTTTTCAACTTTACATTTATGTCTGTGATTCATTCTGAGTTAATATTGTATACAGGGTGAAGTATGGACTGAAGTTCATGTTCTTAAGTATAGTACATATTTGTGCCAACATCATTTGTGGGACAGACTGTCCTTTCTCCACTGAATCACTTTGTACCTTGTTGAAAATAGTTGTCCACATATTTGTGTGTCTAGTTACAGACTTTCTTTTCTGTTCCGTTGGCCTGTTTGTCTTCACATCAACACCACACTATTTTTATAGCCTTATAAGAACTTTAGATAGCAGATATTGTTCTTCAACTTTATTTATTTTTTCAAAGTTGTTTTGGCTAGTTTGGGTTTTTAATTTTCGAATCATTTTCTACAAAAATGGTCTGCTGAGGTTTTTATTGGAATTGCATTACATGTATAGATCAATTGAGGAAACTGTTGATCCGGTCGTATAATGGCACTCTAGTCTTAGAGATAAATTAGGGAGAATCATGTGTGAGTTGATACAGTGTGGCGGCACTGGGCTAAAAATGTCCCCCAACATGTGTTGTTGAGAGAGATGGGGGAGACTTGAGTTGAGAAATGAGCATATACTTGGTCAGAAAAACTCTCTCAGGCAAGCCCAAGAGAACGGTTGGATGTGTAGTTCTGGGAGCAGTTCAGGCAATGATTTCAAGCTGAAAGTCAGAGGGAAACAGCCACATTTCTTCTGGAAAGAACTGCAGTGGACAGCTCAGGCTCAGCATAGCCCGGGAGTCGAGGAGGAAGGATGTGACCAGGTGAGCTTGAGGTGTGTAAGCTCAGATGTTCATGTCTAGTGGGTGAGAGGGCCACCCATTCTGGATCAGAGAATAGTTAGGAGGGTTGGCCTTAAGCTTTAACAATCCCTGCAGTGACTGAGTCTTATAAAACAAAGAAGGTTGATTGTACATGTCAACTGATTGTTGGTCTGAAACGGTGGTTCTCAACCAGAGGTGATTTCTTCCCCTCAGGGAACATTTGACAAGGTCTATAGACATTTTTAATGGTCACTACTATTGGGAAGTGTGGCTTCTTTCATCTCTGGAAAGTAGAGGCCAGGGATGTTGTTAAACATCCTACAGAGCACAGGAAAACAGCACACTCTCTGCAAGAAAGACTTATCTGCCCAAATTGTCAATAGTGTCCCAGTTGGGGAACCTGATCCAGAGAGGGTGGACCTGGAAAGATGGCGGCACGAGAGTGGAAGTCATTGATTGCTCTGACGCCCCAGGTGTGTCGTCTGGAGGAGAAACACTCTGAGTGGTGACCTGGGAAAGGTACTCTGCATGACCAGGAGGTAGTTTGTGGATATCTTCTTGGGGCATATTTCCAGAAGATGTCTAAAAATATTATCATCAGATAAAACTAGTTTACAAAAGGATGCCTTGACTACCAATGATTGAAATCAGTGTTCACCAGCCATCTGTGTTAATTCACTGTGGGAGAATGTTTGTTTATTTACTATTTTACTTAAAGATGAATGTCTGGAAACACTGCTGCTCTATAACCAGTAAGAAACACTAATGATTGTTCTTAAATAGATTTTTTAAATTATGAAATTAGCCGAAACCAGTTTGGCTCAGTGGATAGAGCATCGGCCTGCAGACTGAAAGGTCCCGGGTTCGATTCCGGTCAAGGGCATGTACCTTGGTTGCGGGCACCTCCCCAGTAGGTGGTGTGCAGGAGGCAGCTGATCGATGTATCTCTCTCATCGATGTTTCTGAGTTTCTATCCCTCTCTCCCTTCCTCTCTGTGAAAAATCAATAAAATATATTTTTAAAATAAATAAATTATGAAATTAATGTGGTGCTATAGTAACTAGTGAAACAGCACTAAGATACACTAAGAGAAATAAATAATCCTCATCTCTTCCAGTCCCTATATCCAGTCGGCCACTGCTTGCAGTCGGTGTTTCTCTGGATACTTCCGTCCCTTATGCAGGTGCACGAGTGCATTCCCACCCGCGTTTCTTCCCTTGTTGCTGCTCTCTTCAGATTGAGATTGTAGCGCTCACTCTCCAATTTGCGTTTCTGACAGTGTCAGTCTTCCAAGGCAGATCTATCTCATTCTTCTTTATAATTGTATACCATTATATATTACAGATATATCACATTTTATTTAACCATTTTCCCATTGACGGTATTTGGAACAAATGAAATAACATAAATGATGCTTCATTTATGTTATTACCAGCCCTTTCCTTCCTCTGCCCCACCACAAACAATGCTGCAATAAACATCTTTGTACCTATGTCCTTACATACTGGTCCTTTTTTTTTTCCCCCTATAGGATAGATTCCCAGAAGTGGAATTGCTTGGTCAAACGGTATGTGTATTTTTGATTTTAATAGATATTTTTAGATTATGTTCCTCAAAGGACTAGCAAATCACATTTTCTCATAAGGGCACCCATTTCCTGCATTCTCACCACCATTGGATGACACCATTTAAATTCGGGCCAATCTTATTTTCTCCAACCATTACTTTAATTTGCATTTTCTGCAGTACCATTGATGTGGAGTATACTTCATGTGTTTATTGTCCATTTGAATTTCTCTTTGTTTCATTTCATGTTCATTACCACTGACCATTTATTTATTTTGTAGTGTTTTTGTTTCACAGTTCCGGAAAGCTATTTATTGTATTTTAGAAATGTTAATACTTTGTATTTTTGCAAATATATCTTTACAGTTTTTGTCTCTGTATAATGCCTTTTGCCAAATGAAAATTGTTTATTATTATTCAATCAAATATGTTTGTCTTTTTTTTTTTATTGTTTCTTAGTTGTCTGTTTTGTGCAAGGTGGTGTCGTCCATCACAAGGTCATACAAATATCTCTTAAAATTTCTGCCCAAATTTTTTAAACATTAAGTCTTACTCTGGTTTTAAATTTTATAAATGATATGAGGTAGGAGTCTTTCTTTTATTTTTTCCCAGTTACTTAAATCCTAGTTGTAACAAGAAATTTAATTTTTCATGGGACTGAAATGTTACCCTTGTCATGTATATATTTACATCATTTCTGGACTCTCTCTTGTGATCTCTCTATGTCTGTTTCTGTGCCAAAACCACTCTGTTTTGAATTCAATGGCTTTTTATTGAATTGTAATGTCTGGTAAGTTCTCCTTAACTGGTCTTTTTTTAATACTTTTCATGGTTGTTTTTAAACCATTTATTTTTCTGGCTAAGTTAAATTTAAAATTTTGGGACATTTTTCTTAAGTGTTTTCAATATAAGAGATAATGTAACAATGAATATGATAAATATAACAAAAATTACTATTTTTTTAGTTTGGGGAATCTTAAAGACAATACTTAATTTAAATTCTTATAAATGTGAATAGTAACTTATTTTGGTTCATTGATATTCTTAATTGCTTTTAGAAACTTTAGTTGTTATAATATTAAGGTAATAAATGCCTTTCTTTTTTTCTAATGGCATTTGAAATATTGGAGATAAACACTAAAACTGTCTGTATAAGAAATAGAAGTATTGTCTTACAAATAAACACATATACAATTACATAGGAGGTTTGTATTTTGCTTATAAAAGCAAAGATACATCTTTTGTAGGTTCTACCCATGTTCACTTGGTTATAGAGAAAAAACATAAAACCATTAATTTGTTCAATAGCCAAAAGTGTAATGATGAAATAATTAATGCATTGTGATTATTATTGAATGGGATACTTGGAAAAATTATAATTATGTTTTAAAAATGAGATTCCTAGTACTTTCAATATTATAATTTAAATAAATGGATTGCAATGGCAATTTTTGCATGTGTATAAGTATTAAAGATGATAATTTAGAAAAGAGGAGAATATTAATGAATATTATTCACGTAAGGAAAAAAAGGACTTAGTAAACTTAGAGTTACATTTAAATCTCCTATATGAACTTATAACCTTTAAAAAGTATCTATTTACTTACTTATGTATTTTAGGTATATTTTTATTGATTTCAGAGAGGAAGGAAAAGGGAGAGAGAGAGAAACATCAGTGATGAGATAGAATCATTGATCGGCTGCCTCCTGCATGCTCCACACTGAGGATCTAGCCTGCAACCCAGACATGTGCCCTGCCTGGGAATCGAACTATGACCTCCTAATTAGTAGTCTCATGTAGCTCACTCAACTACTGAACCACGCGGGTCAGGCTATTTATTTATTTTTTAATCCTCACCCAAGGATATGCTCATTGATTTTAGAGAGAGAGGGAGAGAGAAAGGCTGGGGGGGGGGGAGAGCTGGTAGGTACAGAGAAAGAGAGAGAGAGAGAGAGAGAGAGAGAGAGAGAGAGAGAGAGAGAGAGAGAGAGAAACCAATGTGAAAGAGAAACATTAATTGGCTGTCTCCCATATGGGCTGTCACCTGAGATCAAACCCGAAACCTAGGCATCTACCTTGACTGGGAATGAACCACAACTCTTCTGGTGCACGAGATGATGCTTCAACCAGCTGAGCCACCTGGCCCACACTGCACTTACAATATTTATTAAATGAAAATGAAATATAATTGTTCTGCTTTGTTCTAAAGAAGGTAATGAACAGTTACCTTCCAGCTTCTAGTCCATACTCATAAGAAACATCATATTAGCCACTTCCTCCCTGAGCCCCAATTTTGATTTCTAATATTACTTTCCACTAAAGTGCATCAAGAGTCTTTTTGGAACTGAGGGAAAAATTATCGGTTTGGCGTAGGTGTTTTTGTTTGTTTGGGTATTTTGTTTTTGCTAAAGAACAAGCATGCTTTTAATGGTGTGTGGAGGTTGAGCTATAAAGAACAGATGAGCCAAATTGAAGGCACTTCTGCTGGCCAGCAGTGGATGTCTAAGTGACAGAGGAAATGGTAATTAAAGGACTTGAACAAGTTGAGCCTTCCAAAGGCCAACAGCCCATCATGTTCTATCAGAGGTGACAAATGGCATAAATTGTACTAATTAAAAGGCATATCATGTGTCGAAATAAGCTGTATTTCGGTCAATTCAAATTTGTTTGCTGCACTCAAGTTTTAATCATCATCAAAATTGACAGATGTGATAAACACATATAAAAAGATATAACTAGAGTATATTTTAAATGTAATTATGCATGTGTGTTAAATATCTGTAGGCTATCCCTGGAACTTAAAATCACAGTAAAAACAATACACAAGGGTATCATAAAATTAATAATAAAAGAGTGTTTCCTTTACATACTGTCAAATATTTAAGCCTTTACTTTGCTCCAGGGCTGCCCAGTTCTAAAGACTCTTGGAAGGATAGAGTTGTTTAAATTAGGATAGAGAACGTCTCTGCTTTTATAAAGCAAAGAAACATAAGCAACCATCCGTGATGGGGTTGGAGTGACTACAGGCGTCCGCAGGCAATAAACAGAGTAGTTTTTATTCCTGAAGCCAGAAAAAAATCTCTGCGGTGTTACTGTATTCAAAAAGTATGTCTCAATGTATTCAAAAAGTCACCAAAATTAAAGGACGTGAAGCGATAAACTAGGAAGATGTAAGCACTAGAATAATTAAAATAATGCTCTCAGGGCTTGAGAAATGAGGAGGGTGATGTCCGGTGCAGCAACATTGAGTAAAAATAACCACGTGTTGATTTAAATGCATGAACTGCCATGAAGAGCCCCAGTGCTTCACATAAAGAGACTGGATGAGTGATGACATTACTGAGCTGACCACGAAGCAGTGACGTACCTCCAAAAATATGTCAGGCATTATGTTCTGACAGGCCAGGGCTATCTTTTCTGGACCCAATAAGGTAAACTGGAACCCATCTTCATTCACAGGTATCCTTAATCGACATCAAACGGAAATAAAACAACTTTATGTGATAATACTTTAAAAGATGAAAAAAATCTTACAAATAAAAACAAAAACCACACCAACTAAACAAAACCGAGCCGAGGTGCATGTTTTCTGCACATTAATTATCAGCGTAAGACTTGCAAAAGTTGCCTCCAAATGGCCAAGGAAAAATAGGAACTTTACTTGACGTTCTAACTTCATACTCTCCTCTTGTTCTTGTGAAAATGTTACCCTCCTTAAATATTACCTTCGTGTGTTTGGCGCTTTCTTAGAATGATCTCAACGTAAAATCTCACCAGTTTGCCATCTTTGTTTTGTCTTGAGCCACCACGGGAGTAGGTTCAGCCCCCTACACACAGGAGGTAGACCAAAGCATTGAGGCGACACGCACTCCCATGCGAGCGTGGGACTCCCAGGTTGCTTCCCTTTCACACAGGTCTGCCGGCGATAGAGTGTTCTCACCAGAGAAGATGTAGTTCTTTGGGAGTGAGGACCGCTCTCCCTGGGCTCATCCTGGAGATTATAAACCAGCTGCAAGTGTGACCGAAGCACTTGGTTGTTCTGCTGCTGGGGCCTCTGGCTATTATTAAGAAAGGTGTTGAGACTGTTCGTATGTTCAGATGAAGCCACCGGTCAGTAGTCATTGACCCTTATTCGCCGTGCCTTGAGGAGGATGGCTGCCTCTTTAGGGAAACCTGTGAGCTGGGACATGCGCTGCAGCTGCATTTCACTTCTAGGTTGTTATGTCAAAGGATGACTTTTTACCAAAGAACTTATATACTTATATGCATAGCCCTGGACATGGGCAGTAAGGTAGTGAAGAACTGGGGAGGGAGAGGAGGGGCTGGGAAGAGGGGGCTAAAGGGGGGAAGGAGGGGGAAAAAGTGACTTTTTAAAATGACAATTAAATTTGGCCCCTCGGTATTCATCCCTACATCATTTTTATACATCTAAATATTTAAATGTGAATCTCCTTGTGTTTTCTATTGTCATTTCTTCTAACATTGAAATTCTAATGAATGAAATAACTACTTGCAAAGAAACGTTAAAAAAATACATTGGTCTATTCTCCTAGTATTGGCTTTGTTGGGGGTCAGCTTACTATTTTTTTTAAAAAGAGATCGGACTATTGAAATGTATTGAATAGAAACTTCACAAGTGAAGAGGGCCTGTCAAAGAGATGGAAAGTACAGACACTTTAAATATAATTGCAGTTATATTCAGTAGTGGGGGAAAAAAGTCAAAGCGTTGCTTTTGAAGGCCGTCCTGAAGTGCGGAATATTTTGTAAGAATGAGTAGAATAGCCGCAGGCTGGAGGGCACCTCAGCATTCTCCAATTTAGGACAGCACATATCCTCAGCCCCCAGTTTATCTGACCGGCTCTCCACCAGCTCTGTGAAGGCCCCTCCGTTTTCATCATCTGAGACCCCCAGCCATGGAGCGTAAGAGCACATTTGTAGGGGCACGGTGACAGAACAAATATTTTCTTTTCCGTGGTGCTTTCAGAAGAAGCCTTTTATCTCCTCGACGGCTAGGTTCCTTGGATGTCTGAACAACGCAGAATCTGAGTGAGCCATGTCTGAGCTGAACCCCGGGAGCCCCACAGGCTTTGAAATGGATGACTGAGCGTTGCAGGGCCACAGAAAGGGGGGTTTCTCTCAGTTTCTGCCTTGATGTCTGCCAGTCGGATGGCTTTGTAAAAGGAGCCCAAAGCATTGTAACTGATTAAAAGAAATGCCAGATGGTCACAGGCTTTCCTACCCAACATGAGCCTGGCAGAAAGGATTGTTCTCTCGGGGTACGGTAATATTGGGGAATCTCACTCTCTGGTCTTTAGGGGTCAGCCAGTGATCACTGAGATAGGTGTTGGCAGCGGGAACCTTTAGAATGAAGGCTGAAAAGCCCTAGCAGCCATTGGCAGAACGGCCTCGAGAAGAAGTGGAGCTGGCTCGTGGGAGAAGGGGCGTTGGCCGTTGTAGGCACTCTCTGCGGTTGTGGCTCACACGCTTCACGTTCCCCTCTCGTTCTTGCTGTGGTCTTGGATCTGCGTGTCCTGAAACCTCAGAGGTCTCGTTGCTTCACACCTCAGGGCGACTCTCAGCCCTCTTCTCTGTAGCCTGTAACCGACTCTAATGAGGACTCCGCAGCCCTTGCTGTTTTGTTGCCTGTGTGCAAATCCCTCTGCCCATCTTTGTGACCCTGAGCACTGACCTTAGCCTAGGACGCAGGCCTATATTTCAAGTTGTTGGTGGGGAGGCGGAAACGGATGAAACTTGGCCTTGTAGTTAGAGGAATTCAGAGTTGTAACAAATTGTTGTCTGGCTCCATAAACTACCATCCAATTATTGGGAAATGGGGTTTGGAGGAGAACGAAGAAAAATCTCATCTTCAGATGAGCTTTAAAAACCTGTCATAAAAGAGGTAGCTGGCCCTGGGTTCAGTTGTTTTTCCATCATCAGGAAACACTCAAATCCTTCAGTGCCTGTGGTGTGATAGAGGTTTAAAAACCAAGCCCCACAACCCCATTTTCTCCGTTGCCGTCTCCACGGATTGACTCATGGGGTTTGGTGGTGCTTTGCTGTCAGAGCAGCGGTGGCGCGGACCACGACCTGTGTCTCATTGAAATAGCTCATTTCAGAAGAGCTGGTACGTTTTGACTTCTCTAAACGTCTATGGGTCCTCTCAAAGAGGGAAGAAATTCCAACCCGGAGGCATTTCTAAGAATTGTTTTTAAAGAATAAACTGATATGTGTTTCTCTATTATTCTGGTCTTTTAAAAAATTTTAACTAACAATGTAGAATTCATAGTATTTTAATAAGTTAGGAAATAATTGGTCTTTGTAGAAAATAATAATTTGAATAATAGTTCTGTCAACCACACAGGTGATCACCAGAAACTACCGACAGGAAAAAAATACATTGCAAATTATCACTTAAAGAAAAGGTAGTTTAAAAAGTAGGAATTGAGATTTCACTTATATCTCTTGAGGTAGCAAATGACTTTTTCCTTTTGGTCTTTTCAGCTTTACCGCCTCTTAGCATTAAAAAATGGGGTGGCATTTTATTTTACCATAAGAATTCTTGTAACACAAAGCATTAATCATTTTTCCTGAGGATTTCCATTGTAGAAATGCATAGACGTATGAAGGATCAGAGTCTGTATTCATGATCTCATCTCACAAGCCTTTCGTTATGTTTTTTCAGGCTGTGTTCTAAATCCTGTGACCTGATGATTATTGATTCTCAGCGTGCGCTTTCTTTCCGGCTGGGAAATGGTTTCTGGAGTTGGCAGGCGTGTGTGAGCGCGCTGCTCTTCCTTCCCACAGACCTGGCCGTCTGAGCAGAGCCGGCCCCGGAGCGAAGTGCTGGACTGTTTCGAATGGCCATGTATAGCTGTGTTTAGGGCACCGAGGCAGTTCCCTGCTTTCAGTAATTCATTTTTTAAAATTCCAAACGGCCTCATTTTTCAATAGCTGTTGGTGAGATTTGTTTAGGATCACGGAAGTTTGCACTTTTTACATGCTGGAAATCACTCTGACCAACACATTTTAATAGGTTCCAGTAGTCAACAAAGAGATGCTATATTCTCTGAGGGCAGTGGTCGGCAAACTCATTAGTCAACAGAGCCAAATATCAACAGTACAACGATGGAAATTTCTTTTGAGAGCCAAATTTTTTAAACTTCTTCTAACACCACTTCTTCAAAATAGACTCGCTCAGGCCATGGTATTTTGTGGAAGAGCCACACACAAGGGACCAAACAAAGAGCGGCACGTGGCTCTCGAGCCTCGGTTTGCAGACCACTGAGTTAGGGAATAGAACAGATTTCCTTTGTTGTGCTGCAACACTTGGGGCTTCCTAAGATTTCCCCAGAAACCAGCACTGCAGCCATTCTTAGCCACGCTGTGATTTGGAGAGTGATTTATTGATCAGGGAGGGTTTCCCCGAGTGCCTCAGGGTACATGGTTAGTGGAACTTTGTGCCCACTGCCCTGCTGGAGTGGAGGCTCCTGGGGCCGGGAGTGTGGTTCCAAGCTCCATCCTCTATGCCTGGAATCACGCCTGGCATGCAACAGTTTCATAAATATTCATAGAATATTGCTTTGTGTGTTTTAAAATCACGTATCTTCCTTGCTCTTAACACTCTCAGGGGCTATCCCATTAGTTGATTTAGCAGTTACTGAATTCCTCTGTTAAGTTGTTGAAACTTTTGTTAACAATGGGCTGTACTCCAAATATGGGTCCATGTTGGTTTCTCCACTTAACATATTTGAGTTCACTTAACATATTTGAGTTTAGAGCAATTTCCATTTACATCTTTTATGAAAACAGATAAGAGTGAAGGATTCATTATTGATTAATATTTTAATGTTTTCCAGTCCTTTATATAAAGGAGTGCAATTTAAATGTAATGTTATCCTAAGTTCTAATTTGTCTGTCTGGGGATTTTGCCAAAGAGCATTTTAAGTATGAGTGACGCAGGCTTCCGTTTACCAACCTGACTTGAGTGACAGAAATAGCTAGCCATTCAAAGTGTGCTTCTCATTGACCTGGCTTGAATTGCTTACATCACAGCATTACTGGGAGAAAGGAGACAGGTAACATCGATGAATAAAATAGATCTTAGTTGATAGGAATAAAATTAAGCTCTTTGCAGGTACTCCCATGGTATGAATTACTCTCATAGTGTGGATACATTTATCTGATAACTATTCTTTTGCTAGTTGAGGACAATAAAGAGATAAGGGTTTTTTTTTTTTTTTTAAAGAAACCAGTGGGAGTAGGACTGAGGAGCACCATTATTTTAAGTGGTTGTTTTTATGGTAGATGTATACAGGCATGCCCGAGAATACTACTAGGAAACACTGCATTCATATTGCAGGTTACCGGTGGGGAAGAGGGGAACCGAGGTCAGGGAGCAGATGCTGGGGGCCTCAACAGAGCTTTGATGTATGAATTTGGGTAGTCGATCTTTAGGCAGATGTTCATTATGCCATTCCCTCCCTAGATTTTTTTTAAGTCAAAAAGTGAAAGTAGAAAATGGAGAGTGAATGTGCATGGAAGTGAGATTTCCTCCAGCTCACTTTTGGCATTAAAAGGTTCAGCTTTCTGTACCAGCCTTTTCAGCCTCTGCACTGTGTCATGGGAGCACAAACACATGCCTAAGAGATGCTGACAAATAGGATACACTTAGGTACTGGAACTTGTTGAGTCACCAGCGGTGTGATTACAATGCCTCCCGACACATACTCATTTACTCTTACTCCTCTTTCACTCAGTTCTGCTTCTACAGAAGCTTTCAGCAGCTCCATGTCTGTGCAGTTCTATCACCTGCACAGACTTTGAAACATAGGTATCCAAGGTAGCAGCGCCTGGCTTCTCATTATCTTGGTCATAGTGATAGAGGGTCCTTTTCCGGGTGGAAGGTGCTGTGACTCCCCACACCCTCAGTGAGTGTTCCTGGAGCCACTCCGGGAACCTGCATGTAAATGATGGGGTCTGAACGTGATGGACACTGAGAGTCACTGGAGGCACATACAGGTGTGGGCGCTTGAGAGAAAGGGAGCATTGTGCTGGGCCTGGGAGGTGGGTGAAGATGTCCCAGCCACCCCCTGTGTTAGTTTGCCAGGGCTGCTGCCACAAAGTGCCACAAAGTGGGGCTTAAACAACAGAAATTTATTGTATCACAGTTTCCAAGACTGAAGTCGGAGATCAAGGTGTCGGCAGGGTTGGGTGCCCATGAGAACTGTGAGGGAGAATCGGTTCCAGGTCTTTCTCCCAGCTTCTGGAGATTTGCTGGCACTCTTTGGTGTTTCTGGGGTTGGATAGGCATCACCTTGATCTCTGTCTTCATTGAACCACATGGAATTTTCCTTGTCTGCATCTGTGCCCTAATTTCCCTCTTGAATAAGGACACGATCTTACAGGACTAGGGCCCACCCTTATGACCTCATCCTAACTTTATCATCTGCAAAGACCCTCTTTCTAATAAAGGTCATACACATTCACAGGGACTGGGGGTTAGGACTTTAGCATCTGGTGGGGGTAGACACAGTTCAATCCATAACCCTGCCCCTCCATTCTCATCATACTACTCACATCTGGAAGGCAGATTATTCCTGCCCGTAGGCGTTGTGCAGCTCTCGCTTGTGATCTGTGGAATTTCTCCTCCTCCTTTTCTCCCCAAATTCCTCTGAATGGGCACCATAGCCCTGATGACAGTGAAAGGACTGCGGAAGACACAGGGATAAGACAAGTTACCTGTTAGGGAGATAACAATTGAAGGTGCCAGAGAACAAAGCCAGGAAAAATAGGAGTTGCTCCTTGCTACTGAATCCAGGTTCTTTCGCACACCTCATTAGAGCAAAGACTAATCTATTGAAATCCAATCAATTCCACTTTTGAGGATGGCAGAGGAATACTATTTCTACTACATTTTCTATGAACTAGGGCTTTGTGGATAAACCTGGAAGCCTCTCCCCACCCCCTACTTCTAACATTGTTTCTTCGGGAATGTAGTCTGGTGTCTTACCCTTAAGGCTGCACCTTCACAGCACAGCCCAGTATGTTGGGGAAGTGGGGTGGGTGGGACCAGAGTACATGGCAGCTTTCTCCCTCCTGCGTCAGGGCGAGATGCAGAGGGACACTGAGCAAGAGTGCTTCTGTACAGGAGGCTGTCACCTCACTGGGCAGTGATGTCATTTTGGTGAACAAGGTTGGACCTTCAGGTGCCTTAAGGATTCTTCTGAAATAGGTTTATGTCCAGAATTAAAGCTAGCTGAGGCACTAGCAGGGACATCTAGCTGTATACCTGGTATCCATGATCCCTGCTGCTCTACTGATCAAACTCTGGTTTTTATCAGGGTGGTCAAGTGCTCAACTTAAAACCTGTAACTACCAGCCTCCTTCCCTCACTGCTGGATATAGTCATCTACCTAATAAAAGAGTAACATGATAATTGACTGTACCTTCGAAAGACCCACCAGCCAATCAGAAGTGAGTATGCAAATGAACCCAACAAAGATGGAGGGTTAGTTTGCATACACAGACGAGGCAGGACACTTGTGTCGTTGCCATGGTGGTGCAGACTCAGGCGTTCTGTACCACCCCTGGCCTCTGGGCAGCATGGGAAGGCAGAAAGGTGGCTCTGGCCAGAGTGAAGGTGATGCCAGCAGCCAGTGGAATGAAGGCTCATTCTTGCATGAATCTTCATTTGTGCATCGGGCCACTAGTGGTAGTACATTTGGCCAATGATAAATAAACAGAAGTTGCTCAAGGGTGAGAACCCTTTTTCTATTCTTCCCTGACTCTTTCCGATGTGGAATACATTTGTATTGGCTGGATCTCCAGCAGCCATATTGGCCTATGAGGTGAACAGTAGTCTAGACTACCCACTAAAGATGATAGAACTGAAAGGTAGAAGTGGTTTGAGTGTGGTGATTGGTAGCCAGCACAGCAGCCCTGGATTCCTGTTTCTGAACCTGGTTTACACATGAAAGCAATAAAGCTATTTTGGTTAAGCCACACATTTGAGTTACCAGTTATATGTAGCTGCTGTTACACCTAATCCTAATTTGATCCAGAGACCCTTCCCATGGAACCCAAACCGCTGCCCTTTAGAGAATACCATATATCAGAAAGGAAAGGCCGGTTCAAGGAGAGTGAAGAAAAGAGGATTTCTTCCTGAGATGTGAAGAGTAGTCTGCTATGTGTCATGACATCTTTTTCCTGGACATTGTTTATCTGAGGTGGAAGAGAAGACTCCAGCTCTGTGTTCCCTTTAGCTGATTCCTTATCTGTTCAACGCTCTATTTCCTAGTAGCACAGAAGGCGTTTGTCATTACCATTTTCTGCCAACTAATGTTTAGTTTCAATCACATCACCATCTTGGCAGTGCAACACTGTTTGGAGTGTGTCGTTGCTTTATACCGTTGTTTCAGAAAGTTGGCTAGAAAAACAGAAAAGAACATGCTGATATCAGTGACTAGAAGTGTGGCTTGCCTAAACTTAATAGCTGACACCAGAAGGAAATGTTTTGACTTTGCAAAAAAGGATGTCTTGCTTCCATCATTCATTCATTGTAGGAGGGCCGGTGATGAGTGGAGTTGACTCTGAATGGAAAGAATAAAATTAAAGGGTGTGGACAGATTGGAAGTATATCAGAGATGGGTCTATGAGGGATAATTAAGGAATTTGATTTTTTTAACCTCTCAAGGAATATAAAATTCCCTAATAATATGTACTTGACTTTCTAACATGTGTTCAGGAATGTGTGAAGCAGAAAAGTAGAGACTGGCATCTATAGGTGGACTCACGGTTTGTAACCCGATTCTCTGATGTGCTCTAGTGAATTGGGATGAAACAAGTGGGGGTGCGCTGCTGGGACAGCACTGTGGAGGACGATTGTAACGTTGCTGCAGCAGAGCTAAGGTTGTGTGCTTGGTGCTGTGGCGGGGCCCCTCCACATGCCTGTGTTGGCTGAATAAAGGTTATCCCAAAGCTTTCTTGATCCATCCTGAATTATTCATGTTTCTCTGCATCTCTGGATTCACAGCTAGTCCCCAGACAAACATTTTTAAGAAGGTCCAGATATAGAGGTAACATAATTCTTTAGAACGAATTTTATCTGTGAAAGGTGAAGTCATTTTCTAAGTGTCTCATTTAAAGTCACAATGATGTGAGGCCCTAAAAAGTATCTGTTGCTTGAGAAATTTAGAAGACAATTAATACTGTACATTGAAAGTATGTACAATATATTTTCTTACTGAGTTTGTCTTTATTTTACTTGTAAAGGGTTTCAAATATTCACTAGGCCTTTTAAAGGTCCCTTCTAACCTCACTTTCTATTACACTATGTCCCCCAAACTATCCATTTTATCAACTGTATGTTCACCTTCTTCAGTGATGATTATCAGGATTCTAATTCTTTGTGGTGGGAGAGATATTTCTGCACTGGTTTGGATAAATGTCTTCTTTCCTTTCCTTTCTTTTTGGAGGGGGTTGGGGAGTGATGAGGTGGATCAAAAAAAAGCCCAGCTCCCTCTAATCCAAACAGTTTTCCTAACACACTCCTGATGAAGTTATCATTAGTTATCACTGGTAGATAAGATTGGGCAGGACATTACATTGGATTTCAGTGATTAATTTCTAGTTATTCATCTGCAGCCATCTAGAGAGTTTGAAAGTTGTTTTATTTGTCGTCTCACTGGTCTCCATCACCAGAACTATTCAGATTGTATTGAAGACAGTGCTGCTGCCTGGAAGGCGTGTAGATATTAAGATACCGTGAAAAGTGACGGCATCTAGTTTCTCAAATGTAGACCTCTGGTTTGTGCCCACTGCAATTCCAGCCTCTGTGAGGACGCTGACACCTGGCCTTCCTGTTGGATGGCCTCACCAGTCTTTTAAGTGGCTAGACGGAGCCCTGAAGCCATGTCATCCTCCAGAAATTAGGGGGACACTGTCAAAAGAGGTTAGTATCCAGCTTTATTCTTTCAGAGATTGTGACGGAAGCGTTCTTTCAACAGTAACAAAGCTGATAAGAAATAACACACTGCTCGCCTTCCATGCACTATGCCTCCGGAATTGCTGTGTATAAAATCTTAATCAATAAGGTGTTCGTTTTCTTTATAGGAAAGTCTGTTTTTCAAACTTTACTTGGGATTATTTGAGAGGCTTCCAGAGCTGACTAGGTAAGACGTTTTCACCAGGAAGAGCTCTGTCACCTTTCCTGGGAGAGATGCCCAGACCTCCCCCGTTTTGTAAGAGATCCGCCTTGTCATCAGGAATTTTGGGGCATGGAGAGAGCAGTGAATGTCTTGTTTTAACCTCTACTTTGATTATTTAGCTGGTAATTTAAAATGTCCTTTCCATGGAAGACTTTGGTTTCATTCTTTTTGTGAGAGGTGAATGGTGCGATTTCAGAAGTGGAGGGGACTGGGAACTCTAGGCCACCCCAGCTTGTGTCTTTCAAGAAATAACATGGTTGGTTTTGTTATGAAAATGAAAAGGAAAGATGAGAGGAAAGAGGAGATGAAATAAACTTGTATTAAAATTGCACTTGCAGTTTCAATTTAATTCCCTGCATGGCTGGTTCTTACTTAAGACCAGAAATGATGAACCTTCATCAGAAAGCTGCAGCCTAAATGGAACAGGCAATATTGGGGTTGGTAATTAGCTATGCATAGGTCATGGGTTGGTGATTAGTTTTGTTTCTTAGAGCATGTCTGCAATCTTTGATATCTGCTTACGTTATATAAATAATTTGCAGTTTTTATTATGATTTTCCTATTAATCGTTGGCAGAGTGAAATTTCATATTTTCTCTGTGATAAACCATGAAATTTAGCAATTAAACCCTTTTATTTATTCAAAGTCTACATTTGAATAAATAAATTTCATTGTTGTATTGGGGCTTTTATAATTTTATGTAGTGATTCTTTTGCAACCAATTAATGTAAAGGACTCTTCAGAATTATTTCTAATCTGATAGTTATAGGCTTTAATGCTCACCTACCAAGGAATCATATTTGAAACTCATGGACACTGAGCCAGAGGTCTTTGTGGCCTTTCAAAGGCTAATATAACTAACCTTTTGCATATATCAAGTTTATTATCATTTTATTATCACATTTAACCATTCATAGATTCTGTCCATATCTCTCATTGGAATAAATTAAGTACTCATGTTTCTGTTAAGTCCTTCTGCCTATATTGCACTTATATGCCCCTCTTATGTAGAAAAATTTCTGATAAATAAAAATATTTTGGTGGTGATGATCTACTTTTTAATTTGATGCTTTACAAGTGAAATCATAAGGTTTGGAATTGTGTGTACTTGTATTTGGGCAAAATTTCCCCACCAGGCCTATAAATGGTTGTTCCTAACCCTTTTACTGATCCAGCAAGGTATTTTCAAACTTTTTTAGTCCCTACTTATTTCTTAACTGGTTGTATGTCACTATCTCATTTCCACTTATTAATTAAATAGAATAAGTCACCTCTAATGAACTATTCTTATTTTCTAATTATTTAGGTGCTCTCATCCTGGAATCTGTGGGCGGCTGTCTGGAATCTATGAACTGCCTGAAAATGTTTATCAGTGTGTTGTGTGCATGTGTTTTATAGCTTCCATCTGATTCTCAAAAGCCTGCTTGACTGCCCAAAGTTAAGAACTATTTTGTCTCCTCTGATAGGCCTTTTTTGTCTTCCTAGATGTTAAGCTTCGGAAGTCATGTATATGCTTGCATTGAATAGTTTTACCACTACAACTAAAACATAGAACAAAACTGTAAAGAGTAATGTTTAAAATAGCAATATCAATTTAATATTACATATGAATGGTGATGCTTTGCTAAAACATAATATGCTTAGATATATGAATGTACTGTTGCCTGCTACATTTGTTTGTTTTTGGAGATGATATTTATTTTATGCAATGGGAAACTCTGTTCTTCTCTGACTTTTCTGATAAGAACCTTGAGCGGTGGTTCCCTAGTGCCTCATGATATCATGTGGCCCTCACTTTGAGTTTTTAGTGTTTAGGCCTCTGATCTTTTCCATTCGCTCAGGGCAATAGAAACAGTAACACTTGTCTAACTTGATCATTAACACAGTGGAAATATGGCACTGAAATAATGGAGCAATCTGAAACTAAGTGTAGTCATTACACAGTTCATGTTCTTTAAGACTATCAATGAAATGTCAACAAAACTTTAAAAAATGTATTAGATATTCATATTTCCCTGAGCATCATTTTTAGACTCCAGCTTGAGGAGCACTGACATAGAGTACATGATGGGTCAGGATTGGTGTAATTGCTTTTAGTGCATTAATGGTTATGACTTGATTTATATTTTATACTGATTTAATATTTATACTTAAAATCGGCAAGCCTACATTTAATTAATCCTGTCTTCACTCTCTTTATTGAAATAGTTATTGGTACCTAAGCCTTGTATTTTTTTAACATGGCCTTGATTGTCTCTTACTCAAAACCCAGCCTTGCATTTAGCTGTCTCACCTGCTGTAGGGACACTAACCTGGCAGCAAAGGAGGGGTGCCAAGGGCAGGTGGGGAAGAACGTTGGCGAACTCCAGTGTTAGTTCAAAAGTGGTGGACTTCTGCCTGAGTGGCAAAGTGCCGCTCTTTGCTTGGTGATTCCATATTTCTTAAAGATGTTTTCCCAAAACATCTGTGTTGGGTAGCAGAAACTACTATAGCTAAGATCATATGCTTATTTCTGGAAGTAAGGCTGTCTTCAAGTTCGTTTCTCCCAACTCGTAGCTATATGACTTTGCCTTCTTTTAAACGGCCATGATGGAAGTAGGACCACTATGAGGATTCAGTGACACAGTGCATCAAAAATGCTCTGCCCAGTGTTCAGCAATAAATGTCTGCTGACTCCTACTAGTACTGGTGTTACTATAAGGAAAATATTCAAAGTATTTGTTTTCTTTATTCATTTTACAGATAGCATGGACCAGGAAAGGTCTGGGAAGAGGCTTCCCAATTTCTCAGTGAGATTTTTATATTGTGCAGTGTGATGTTTTCAGCATAGCAGCAGATGTACTCATATTATTATTAGGTTCTTTATAAGAGGAGTTGCTTATCTCCCAAGGCCAGTTATATTATGACCTTGCAGCCTCCTGGCTATCTAGAGAATCTGCCCTTTTGCCCTTTCCCAACCTGGTTATCCCTTGACTCCTTTAAATTCTCTGAGCTATGTCCAGCTCTGTTCTTTCTTCCCTTCTATCCTGAGGGCCCCACAGCGAGCTTTGCCAGTTCACTACTCAGTGTGATTCTTAGTCCTACTGCAGCTGTAGCTACATTTGCTGCCACTGCTTCCAGGTGCTTCCCCCATAGACATTTTCCTCTGAGTCCTTAATTGTAGGCGAGGTCGTATTATCTCTGTATTATCCCCATTTAACTGATGTGAAAACCAAGGCCAATAGAGGGCAAATCACTTGCCTAGGTCTTCAGCACTCTTTTGACTACCCCCTTTATCTCTTGTCGTTCTGTTATTCCCATGTTAAAAAAAAAAAGTGTTCATTTGGGGTGAATTGCATCGATGGTAACTTACTTGTAACAGCCTGAATTTAAATTCTGGATTTACCACTTAATAGCTACATGACCTTTGGCAGTTGCTTCATTATACAGTAGACATGGTCATAATGGAACCTGAATCGTAAATTATTAAAGGATTAAATGAAATAATATTTGTAAAAGTTCTTAAACAATTCCTGGTATGTATTAAGCATTGTGTAGGTTTGTTCAATAAATAAAATGACTTCATAAATGTAAGTCAATGACAGTCTTTTACATTGTCTTGGACTTTATGTATTTACTAGAGGCCCTGTGTACTAATTTGAGCATGGGTGGGGTCCCTCTGTGTGTCTGGTGATCAGGGCTGATCAGGGCCATCTTGCCCAGTCTCCGTGGGAGGTTGGCTTGTCAGGGAGGGACTGTGGGAGGGCTCCAGGGCATGTCCTGCTCAGTCCTGATCAGCTGGACCCCAGCAGCAAGCTAACCTACCAGTCAGAGCGTCTGCCCCCTGGTGGTTAGTGCATGTCATAGTGACTGGTCAAGTAGTTGACTGTCCTCTGGTGGTCAGTGCACATCATAGTAAGCAGTTGAGTAGCTTTAGCATATCATTAGCATATTATGATTTGATTGGTTGAACAGACAACTGGACGACTGGGCACTTAGCATATTAGGCTTTTAAAATATAGGATATGTGAAATGATCAGACTACTTAACTCTTTGTTAACTCCAATAATTTTTCAATAGATTCTGTTTGGCTTTCTAAATATCTATATACTAGAGACCCATGCACAATATTCATGCACGGGGCGGAGGGGTGTTTCCTCAGCCTCTCCAATCTAGGACCCCTCAAGGGATGTCCAACTGCCCATTTAGGCCAGTAGGATTGGGCCTAAATGGGCAGTTGGACATCCCTCTCACAATCCAGGACTGCTGGCTTCCAACTGCCTGCCTGCCTGTCCTCCTGATTGCCCCTAACCTCTTCTGCCTGCCAGCCTGATCACCTCCTAACCACTCCCCTGCCAGTCTGATTGATGCCTAATTGCTCCCTTGCCGCCTGTTTGCCCTCCCTTGCTGGCCTGGTCACTCCTAACTGCCCTTCCTTGCAGGCCTAGTCACCTCTAACTGCCCTCCTTTGCAGACCTGGGTCCCCCCCAGCTGCCCTTCCCTGCAGGCCTAGTCACCCCTAACTGCCCTCCTTTGCAGGCCTGGGTTCCCCACAACTGCCCTTCTCTGCAGGCCAGGACGCCCCCAACTTCCCTCCTCTGCTGGACTGTTCACTCCTAACTGCCCTCCCCTGCATGCTTGGTCGCCCCCAACTGCCCTCCATTGCAGGCCTGGTCCCTCCCATGTGCCCTCCCCTGCTGGCCTGATTGCACACAACTGCCCTCCCTTGCAATTCTGGTCTCTCCCAACTGCCCTCCCCATCTGGCCATCTTGTGGCAGCCATCTTGTGTCCACATGGGGGCAGCTGTCTTTTGTGTTGGAGTGATGGTGAATCTGCATATTACTTTTTTATTAGATAGGATATAAAAGCCATAGTGACTGGTCGCTATGACGTGCACTGACCACTAAGGTGCAGACACTCAATGCAGGAGCTGACCCCTGGTGGTCAGTGTGCTCCCACAGCCAACCTCCCACAGCCCCATTCTGCCCATATGATCAGCCAGGCCAAGGGACTCAACTTATGCATGGATTCCTGCACCAAGCTTCTAGTAAAATTATATCATGTACAAATAATAATATGTATTCTTTTTTTCCAATATTTTAACCTGATTTTCAACTGACATATTGCATTGAACCCTATTACCAAATAAGCACTACACAATATGATTCTAAATTACATTCACAAGAATATTATATATATATATATATATACATATTCGTATGTGAATATATCTTATAATTACCCTTGTATTTAGCTTGTTTAACAAAAGCTCTTGGATATACTCTGTGTCCTCAGTTAAGTTTCTTCTTGGACTTGGTTTAATTACGTCAGGGTACTTGATGCCCAGAAATTAATATATTCATTGTCTGATTTGCAAGTGAAGCATTTATTTAGGTATAATTAAGTAGTCAGCAGCTTTTATGCAGTCTGGGGTCAATCACTCTGTTGATTCTAATATGAGAGTGTATCTGGATGTGAGCATGAGAGAGAGCAAGTGTAGTGTTTCCTTAAAGATCTAAAATTGTTCGATTATCGAAATACATATGTGCACAGTATTTTCAGTGGTTTCTCCCCGTTGGGTAGAGTAGCCCTAATAGATAGCAGGCCTCTGTTTCGTTAAGGCCAATTATGTCATGGAAGGTCGTTCACCTGAGGATCACTTACTTATTTTGGCTTTGGAGACTGACCATCCCATTTAACCCTGGACAAGTGAAGTAAGCTTTGTAGGTCTTCATTTCATTAGCAATGAAATGAGGTTGATGATAGTATCTCCTTCCTAGAATTAAATGTGAAAATGCATGTCAAGGGCAGGCATGGATGAATAAAAGCTGTGCTTAGCATTCTAGTAAAACATGTCTGTTCACATTGTGGTGAACGTGCAGAGTGGTGAGCAAATAGCGACCAAACACGAACATGTAGAGGCCACACCCTGAGATTAAGGAGCATTGAAAGAGTCTTCCCTGTTTTCTAAAACTGCTTTTAAAATGTAAGCTGTGACTGCAGGGAAGTTTCAGGTGCCACTATAGCTGTTGTCATTATCTTGTGGGATCTGTAGCACAACAGTTAAGAGATTTATGAAAAATTAAGATAGTAGCAAATTCCAACAGGCTCATTTGTTTAACAAATTGCAAGGTGAATCCACTTTCTCAAGTTTTGTCTTTAGGCAACAATTTTTACTAATAGTATTTAAAACTTTTTAAAAAATATTTTTATTGATTTCAGAGAGGAAGGGAGAGGGGGATAGAGATAGAAACATCAATAATGAGAGAGAATCTCTGATTGGCTGCCTCCCGCACACCATGCATAGGGGATCCAGCCTGGGCTGTATTGAAAACTTTCTAGTATTTATTTGAATATTTCCATTTTATCTCCTGGAACAGGGGGCTATCAATTAGAGTACCGAAAAATATGTGCTTATGGAAAAACCATATGCTGTCTTTTCCCTGTGGTAGCATTCTGAAATGTTCTGAGGTTGTGCTTGATGCATATGCTTTTCTTTTTTAATAATAAAATTTAGACCATGATAAAATGATAGAAATTTCAAAATAATTCTGACGTAGCAAAAGTATGCTTTGCATTTACTGATCTTCTCTAGGTCAGTTTCAGGTTTCTGGTAACCCCAAGATTTCTTGTAAAGTTAATCTTACATAGATGTCAAGGCTTTTCAAAATATGAAAATTCTGCCTTCCATATCCACTCTCCCTACTTTTTGTGTTATGGCTTTGTTAGAGTTGATGTGTAGAATTCCTATTTCTAAAACTGTGGGGATATTTTCAGATTTGCTGTTTTAAAAAAATAGGCCACAATTTATATTTTATTCTCAATGTTTTTGGTGTAGCTAATTGCTTCCTGCTTCACCGCCATACAGGTTATGTTGCAGATTTGGTTACTAAAATATGCTTGTTTTCCCACCAATAGAGAAAACTGGTTCTGAATAGCCTATATGATAAGCAGTAACTTTCATTGAATACCACCAGTACAGGTGTTTCAAAGGTCACTGAATGTTTTAAAAGTAAAAATCTTTAAATGCCACTTTTAGATTATACTCTTTTGCTAATTAAAAGATTCCATCATGATAGTTAAGTTAAAACTTTTATTAAGTTGGTGTAATTTGGTTTTAAATTGAAACTATGTATTAGAATAATAAAAGGCACTAGAACTTTGTAAGTAAAATTGTTTCTTTATAAGAGGTAACATTTGTAAAGCATCTATCAGAGTGCACAATGCATCTCAGGTCTCTCCCCTCTCTTTTCTTTTCTCCTTCCCATATGTGTATACTGTGTTACTTCTGATGCCTGTATCCCCAAGAAGTATAGAAACATAAGTTTATGTTTCTATATATTTTTTCAATTGCTGTGTAATAAATTACCGTAGGCTTAATGGCTTGAAACAACACTCATTTATTATCTCGCGGTGCTGAAGTCTGAACAGGGCTCAGCTGGATTCTTTCCCCAGCTCACCAGGATGTCAGAATTCAGTTTGTCACGGAGCTCAGAGGGTCTTCCATCTTCTCCGGGGCATTCTGCCATTTCAGCTTCTTTAAAGGACTTACCTGCTTAGGTCAGGCCCACCTGAGCGTAATCTCAAATTACTGCTTAATAACCAAATCATGGGAGTGGTATTCCATCATTTCACAGGTATTCCCACAGTGGACAGGAAAGGGGAGTGTACAAGAGTGTGACTTACTGGCAGCCTTAGAATTCTGCCTTCCATATCCTGGGATTTTTCTACTTTTCTGTGGGAAGGCGAATACATGCTCATCTGTTGACAACCTCCTGGTTTACCCATTGACAAATGAGTAAAACTTAGACTCTGGGAGACTCAATCACTGGGACAAGGTCTCACAAACAAAAAACCTCAAAGCCAAAATCTCCAAGTGAATGAGAGCCCCATTTTGCTCTTTCATAAAAAGTCTGTTTTTCAAATGACCTTTAGTTTCTAACAGTTCACAATCAGATTGGTTGTTTAAAACTTGTGAACCCGTTTCTCCAGGGACACCATGCTGTCAATGGTGAGTTCCCATCTATAGAATTCAGCTTAACCCACACTTTCAGGAAAATTGTCTTTGGAGAACCCAGAACTTGGGTCTTAATCCCCGAATCCCATGGAGGCAAGCACAGCCCCTGGCCCCGTGGAGCTGTGGCGGCTGCCTGTGTGGCAGCCTCTGAGAGCCGACAGTCCACAAGGCCCAGGCCACCCCAGGGGGACAGGAGTAGGTGCTGCCCTCCACGACAGGAGACTCCCAGCGTTGCGACATTGGGATCCCATTTATTTTGTCAGTTAGGTGATTATGTTATACTCCATTACAGAATCGTATTAGAGCTGAATTCTCTTTCTCATAGAATCAGTTGTCTCTATCAGATGTTGAAATGGTCATTCAACTTCCATAGGAGGTTGTGTTTGAAACTTTTTGACCACGGTTTTTATTGCTTTTTTTTTTTTTTTAAGAGGAAGGGAAAGGGAGAGAGAAAGAAACATCAGTGATGATAGAGGTTCATTGTTCTGCTGCCTCCTGCATGGCCCCTAGTGGGGATCAAGCTCACAACCCGGGCATGGAATTGAACCGGTGACCTCTTGGTCCATGGGTCGTCACTCAGCTTTAGCGCCACACTGTCTGGCCTGACCGCCATTTTTATTCTTCAGTTACTTTTCTTCAACCATGTTGTTTTAAATCTGTATCAAAAGGTGACTTACGGGGCTTATATCCGACTGATGTCTACCTGTTAGGTAGAATGGCTTCAAAATAATGTAGCCGAAGCCTCTCTTCTTCTGTCCTTCCCACCGTGAGTCCCATCCCCTTCCTGTCTTTAACACGTGTGGAGAAAACGGGGGGGCATGGGCGACTGGCGGGCATCCCCACAGCGAGCAGGAAGCACCCGCAGGCTGGGATGATCGAGGGGGCCCTCGTGACCGGAATCCAGGAGGACCTGTGTCTGTGGAAGGTCAGATGGAAAGCGGCTGGGAAGGGAAAAAGAGCGAAGGAATGTCTGCGGTCACTTCTCTAACCCCTGTTGTTGCTTTGGCTTTTCCTTCATGCCTCAGTGTCATGCTTGGTGGCTTCGATGCAATTATTGAACCGTATGGACTTTGGCCTAAATTTAAACTTAAAAAAAAAAAATCCTAAATTTTACTTTCTTTTCATTTACTGCCTCGGGTGAAATAAATGAATGAATGAGTTCTGTTCCCTTTTGATCTTCGTTTCAGGCTATTCAGAGTGCACGCTGACAGCCTTCAAAGGAAGGACGCAGCGCGATGTTTTACTCAGCGCATCGCTGCTCTGCCCTTCACTGCAGCGCTTCCAGTAGCTGTGCAGGCGCCTGAGAGGCTGTCAGGGGTTAGCCACCAGCGGGGGGCAGGAGGTACCATGGGGTACCTGTTCTAGGTGGAGTGGAAAGGACTGCGGCGGCCTCTGGCTCCTGGAGGTTTGTGTGTTCCCAGCATCATTCTCAAAGATCTGGCTGAATTCTTCCATCAGATTCCCATCTTACCTCACGTGTGGAGTCAAAATGACCAAGAATGCAATCAATAGTGAGAAATGCATAAAAATACAGAGTAGCTTCTCAAACAGATTGTTTTAAATAATTCTGTGCCTTTGGGACCAATGGCATCTTCTTTATGCCCTCCTCCTTGAGGGTGTCTACCTCCTCTATCATTGGCTGCAGGGAACTCTTTCCCAGATCATTCCCTTAGTGCCCCCTAATGACATGTAAATAACATGAATGATTACAGCTTGATTATGGGTCTGGTATTTATGAGGCTCCTGGTAACTTGCATAAATTTAAGTCTGTGAGTAAATTCTCTTAGGGACAGTCAATGTGAGAGGATTTTATTTTTCTCCCCTGTTTTTTATGACATACTAATTCTTCTCACCTCTGAATTCTTTATTGTTGTTTCTGCCCTGGAAGAAGTAGGGCCTGGAAAATGGAGATATTTTTTTCTGAATTACTTTTATGGTCCCTGTAGGGTTCGGAGCAGATCTGAGTTTCTGCCTGATCCTGGCCTGCCAAAGGAATGTTGAAATGAAGGAACACAGTATCCATTTCCACATGAACTAAAATGTGGGAACATTTCTCTCTCCTGCCTCTTCTCATAAAGCACGTCCAATTTCCAGTCTGTGCTTTTGTGAAAATCACAGGGGAATGGGTTTATACTATTTTCTGATTGCTGAGGGATTTCAGTATTTTAAGCTTTTTGCTTGGGCATCTAGGTATTGAGAGCTAGCCTCCCACTCGTTGCACTACATCCTGCAGACTTTTCTTTCTAGAAGAATTATTATGGCAAAACTTCTCCTCTCTGCCGTAGTCCTTGTCCATCCTGCAAAGCATGTTTTATAACAAGAGACAGACCAACCCTTAAGCTTACACGTTTTTACCAAAGCCTAGTTGGCCCACAGGGGAAAAAAAGTGAATTGTAATTTGGGTTTCAGACCGTGGTACATTTCACATTTTAATGTTGAATTGCACCCTTAGAGGCAATAGCCTGTGATATGAGGAGGCATCTTGGGACTGACATTGGTAAAGACACATTAACGTTTATTTAATTACTAGAGGCCTGGTGCACGAAAATTTGTGCACACAGTGCGGGGGAGGCATCACTCAGCTCAGTCTGCGTTCTCTGGAAGCCCAGGAGCCCTCGAGGGATGTCCAACTGCGGCTTTGGGCCGCTCCCTAGGTGATTGGGCCTAAGCTGGCAGTCAGACATTCCACTGGCAGCCCGGACACCCTCAGGGGATGTCCGATTGACAGCTTTGGCCCACTCACCATGGGGAGCATAGACCTAAGCTGCAGTCAGACATCCTTAGCGCTGCCAAGGAGGTGGAAGAGCCTCCCACCACCTCTGTTGTGCTCGCAGCCTGCATTGAGCATTTGCCCCCTGGTGGTCAGTGTGCATCATAGCGACTGGTCATTCCTCGTCGTTCCACTGTTAGGGTCAATTTGCATATTACCCTTTTATTGTATAGGACCTCATGTAGTATAGGAACTTAAAAAATTGTCTTTCCTGCAAGATGTGAAGGAAAATAGAGTGTCTATTTGACCATCTTCTCATACAAAGTGACTATCTGTCTTATCCACAAGGCCCATGTCCCAGGTCCTGTCCCTTTCTGAGAACCACCTTTGTAAAGAAGGGGGCCGGGTGATGGAGACTAGATTCCAGGCTCCAAGACTGAGCTTCCAAGTCTGCTGAGCAGAGAGAAAGGAAGGTGAAGTCAGGAACCCATGTCATGTTTTGATTTGGAATATCTGTCACAAAATCAAAGCCTGAGCTCTGTGGGAATGATGAGCGATATACACAGTCCGATTCCCAGTTGTAGGTTGTCTGGGAAGGGGAGTGGCATCACTGGTATCCACATATAAACTCTCTGTCACTAGAGATTTCTCTTGAGTTCTTTGTTCTTTGGCATAATCTATAAACATAAAAGGCTAATATGCTAAGTGTCTGACTGGTCACTATGATGTGCACTGACCACCAGGGGACAGATGCTCAACGCAAGAGCTGCTGTGATGCGCATTGGCTGTTTACAGAGAAACAATGGCTGTGGGTGCCAGGTAATGATGTCATGTAGCAATGCCAGTTTTCCTCTCCCTAGTGACAGGCCACTTAACAGTAAACAGCACCATGGACCTGGTGCCCACAAAACAACACTTGGCTTCCCCTAAGTTGGACACAAGCCCCTCCACCATCCTGTAGCAACAGTCCACCAAATCATAGAAGACGCTGCTGAGACCTGGGTGCAAAATGCGGCCCACAGCCCAAGCCCAGACCAGAAACAGTGAATGTGGACACTAAGTAATGATGTCACATAGCAACGCCTAGCTTCCTCTCCCTAGCAGCTAGCCTCCTTGGAGTTTCTTCAGCCTAGAAACATGACTTGCTTTGTAGCCAGGTCCAAACATTTTATACTTTAACCAAATCTCTGTGAAGCGTTTTCCCATGCCTCATCTTATTTGATCTTCACAGAAGTCCTGGAGTAGGTAGATAGGAGACTCAGTGGAATCCTATGTATTTTCTTTTCATTAGCCAGAAAACAGAGATTTAGAAAGCTTAGAAAATTGACCCAACTGAAAAAAAGTAGGAAATGGTGGACCTTGAAAATGACTTCAGGTTTTCTCACTGTGCAGAATATAGTCAAACACTGCTGCAGTTAAATATTTTACCTTTTGTTCTCTCTGCATGATCTACAACAATAATCTGCTTCATGTTGATATTTACTGTTGTGTTGCTGTCAGTTATCTAAAAGAGAAGTTGGGGTGCTTCACTGGGCTGGAAAAGTTTAGCTAAATCAGAAAGCAGGTCTAATTAAGCAAGTTTATCTATCTATCTATTTATCTATCTACATATATATATGTATGTATACATATATCTATATCTATATCTATATCTATATATCTATATATCTATATCTATATCTATCTATATCTATATCTATATCTATATCTATATCTATCTCACTGGTGCCAATTGCATGCATGTGTTTCTATTATAGGGAAAGGGTGGAGAGTGATATTAAAATATTTAATGAATTCTATTATAGAGAAAGGGCGGAGAGTGATATTAAAATATTTCTTCTAATTAATTTTCTTTCAATGCACATGAATTCATGCACTGGGCCTCTAGTTATCAATATTTTTAGTTTGACAGTTCTTTCCCACATCCTGAAACCCAAATCCGTTTTGTTGCCTCTGCCCTGGTCCAGGGTAGGGCAAAGCACTTGAGCCTCTCTCACTCAAGGTCACTCTTGGCTTTCCTTCAAAGCAGCGACATGATTATTATTGCTATCCACAGATGATACCATATGCATCAGGAGCTCGGACAGAGTTAAGTAAAACATGGCACTTTGGGCTTCTCAAGATAGCCCAGAGAAATTCTGGTTTCTCTCATCCAAGATGGTAACCAAGCCTTCTAGAAATAATCTCCCAGTTGAATGTAATGCCTTTACCCACTGTGACTATACTTTCAGTAATCTTGGTTAACTATTAATGAACTCTTTGATTTGTCAAGCATTTATGGAATGCCTCTGATGTGTGAGCATTGTGCTAATTGAGCATTTAGTATAAAATGGTAAACAGAAATGCATGGCCCCTGCTCTTTATGGGGTTTTATTTATACTTATTATTTTAAATGTACCTTGATTGTGATAGGTGCTCTTGAAGAAAAAGAGTAGAATATTCTAGGTGAGGATCATTGTGGGTCTAATTTAAAATGGGAGGTCAGAGAACATTGCTTTGAGCAAATAATACTTAAGCCAAGGTCAGTATTTTAAATTAGAATAGAAGGAGGAAAATTTTTATGTGAAATTTGGGTAGTTTTGTTTTATCACAGGGTTCTTTCAGCAGTTGAAATGATAGAACCTTTAGTTATATTTAAACCTCATAGTGCTACTCAAGAAATAAACTTTAGCCCTAACCAGTTTGGTTCAGTGCCTAGAGTGTCGGCCTATGGACTGAAGGGTCCCAGGTTCAATTCCAGTCAAGGGCATGTACCTTGGTTGCGGGCACATTTCCAGTAAAGGGGTGTGCAGGAGGCAGCTGACGGATGTTTCTCTCTCATCGATGTTTCTAATTCTCTATTCCTCTCCCTTCCTCTTTGTAAAAAATCAATAAAATATATTTTATAAAATGAAATAAACTTTAATTATTACCAAAAGAAAACAAAGACAAAAAAGCCCCAAAAAAGTAGAATAATTCAAATTATATAAAATTTCTATAAATAATAATCTATGTTAAGGAAAAGAACATTGAAAACTGTGCTAAGATGATTGAATATGGAAATAATGGGGGTTAGAAACAAAATGTACTACTAGAGAATGAAAAAAATTATTTTTTTTTTTTTGGTAAATAGGAAAGGTCTGAATTCAGATCAATAAACTATGAGTAAGTACTCTGAGACAGAGTCCTCAGAGATGAGTAAGGTGCCAACCCTCTGCAAGTACCTTTTAGTTCACAAACAAATGCTACACTTCTACATTCCCTGAAACCAAAAGCATTCCGTATATTGTGCAAGGGGCACTTGCTGTTTCAGAGGGAGCAGGTGTTTTAACACAGTGTTATCAGTATTAGGTCAAGTAAATACAAATAAAGTTAATTAGGACTTGAATGCATCTATATTGAATGTTATATGCTTGAAATGAAGACTTTATCTTCCCACTTCACCTTCTAATACTTAAGGAACATTCGTGCAATCGATCCTTCATTGGGCTGTAGAAAGCAATCTCAATAAATTATCAAAGCATGCTGTTAAAGCTTTTCTTCCTTTCCCAGCTGGGTGACCTTGGACAAGTTAATTATTACCTCTCTATGTCCCTTTCCTGACTTGTAAAATGGGGATAAGAATGCCAATTGGTACAAAGAAGTATATGAAATTGACACATAAGTCTTAAATGTTATAGCACAGTACTAAAAATTAATAATGTTAACATTTTCAAGTTTTGGAAATACATTATCCTGGATAAAATTGGACTAAAAGAAAAACATAAATTCCAACTAGAAAGTCTATAAAAGATAATAATAATGGTTAAGTCAAATGTTACACATTTAATAATTTATTCATGTTCTGCTCAAGAGAAAATAAAAAATTTGAAATACATTTTTAGCATACTCCTGCACATGCATTTTGTGTGTTCAAGTGACCCATCTCCATGTATAGCTCAGTGATCACTTGATATTCTTGCTAATTTCTTTGATCTTTAGGTTTTATAAGTTTCATTTTTCAGCAATTCTTAGTGATCCTGGAAAGGTGATATATTTGCATTGAGAGATTATAATTTTACTTAACTATTTCTGAAAGAGATAGACTTGGTGAGGAATTTTTAGGAAAAAGTAATATTTGTATTTTGGATTGCATTCTCTTGATTTTCTTCTTTGTGCTTGGGAACAGCTTATACAAGCTGCAACTGGTTGACTGTGAGGGAGATGAGGCAGGACATACTCTTGAAAAACTTTTTAAAAATGTGCAGTGACGAGGGAGGCGCAGGTTGACCAGATATCCGGGCGGGGACTTGGTCTCTGATCGTGCATTTGACTGTTTGGGTTGAGCAGTTGTTTTTGCACAGGAAATGGGCAATTAAAGTCAATGGTTTGGGTTGTATGGACCTCCATTATTATTTTATTTTATTATTTTATTTTAAATTATTTTTTATTTTTATTTTTCTTACTTATTCACTCATTCACTTCGTCTCTGGCAGTTGATTCGAGCGATTGGGATGAGATGAGCGGTTGAACACAAGGTGGCGCGGGGTGGGGGTGGGGTGGGCGGAGCTGAAGACCAAATAAATGTTGCCAGAATTAATTTTTTAAAAATGCACAGTGACAAATATGTGAAAATCTCACATTAACAGCATGTATTTCTCTTTGCATTGCTTGGCTAATGGAAATAGAAGGAATAAGACCTCTTCTTCTTTTTTTGCTCACATAAAAATGCCTGCTGTCCAAGCATATATCGTAACCACAAAGCCAACATTAGTCTTTCTATTTTAATTTCAACTCTCTTATTGTTTAGTAGAACTTGGAATATGAGGATAAAAATCAATAGGAAGCTTGTCCTTAAGGCTGTGTTGAGTAAACCTGTTCTTCCCTTCCTTCCTCTCCTCTCTTTCTTTTCCCAGCAAATAGCCAATAAAATCATTTTCATAAAATTCTATTTTAAGCCAGGAAAACATTTTATAATAAAATAAGGAAAGATTAATATTTTTATTGTCTCCAGTATTTGAACATGCAGTCTAAAGAAATCGCATGAGTATCTCATCACTCTGCTAGTCTCCATAGCATTGCATCCATTCATGTAAATCTGCTGTGTTGTTGCCATTACGTCCAATGGGTCATCTATTATGGATTGTTAAGTCATCATAGTATATCATAACTAAAGGGTAAGCTTCACTTGGAATTATGTAAGACAGGGTGGGGGGAGGGAAAATTTTCCAGAAACATGCACATTTTTTAAAGAAAAATGCAGACCTTCGGTTATGATGCAAACATTGGTGCCCCTTCCTCACTCATTGTCTTTCTCAGGTTTCAAAACACGCTACCAAAAATGTTGATAGCATTTTCCTAGAAGAGCTAAACCATTGCATGTGGCCTTTTATGTTTAACATTCACTGAGAAGTATCTGAATTGTTCCTTCTCTCACTTGCTCTAGATGTATACCATTCCACCTTTCTATATAAAAGGTCATATTTTTCTTTCGTTTGTGAATCTGCCCTTTTAGTTTTCTAGAATTCTGACTCATCTGACCTCTCTTGGTCTTAGACTAAAAACAGAAATACTCTTCTGTGACTTGTTCTTAAGATTCTGTGCTCTGGATCAATAAAGAAACCGTTTTCTTCCCTAATCTCAGAAATCTTGTCTGCTTTCTCTCCTTTTTCTCTTTAAAGAGGAGAAGGGACAGCTCTCAGCCATAACCCACCCCACACATGTCTCTCACATTAACGATTCAGGATGTGTATGCTGTGAGGGGCATAGACATGCTTATTGCATGGAGACACCACTCTGCGTTCAGTGGGCAGCCAGAATTCTGGAAGCGGAGAAATTTTTTTTTAAACAAAATAAATCTTTATTGTTCAGATTATTACAGTTGTTCCTCCTCCCCCCCCCCATAGCTCCCCTCCATCCAGTTCCCACTCCACCCTCTGCCCTTATCCCCACCCCCGCCACTGTCCTCATCCATAAGTGTACGATTTTTGTCTAGTCTCTTCTTGCACCCCCTACATCTCTTTCCCCCTAAGAATTGTCAGTCCACTTCCTTTCTATGACCCTGATTCTATTACATTCACCAGTTTATTCTATTTATCAGATTATTTATTCACTCGATTCTTAGATTCACTTGTTAATAGACATGTATTTGTTGTTCATAATTTTTATCTTTACCTCTTTCTTCTTCTTTTTAAAGACTACCTTTCAGCATTTCATATAATACTGGTTTGGCAGTGATGAACTCCTTTAGCTTTTTTTTTTTCCTTATCTGTGAAGCTCTTTATCTGACCTTCAAACCTGAATTATAGCTTTGCTGTTTAGAGTAATCTTGGTTTTAGGTTCTTGCTATTCATCACTTCGAATATTTCTTGCCACTCCCATCTGCCCTGCATAGTTTCTGTTGAGAAATCCGCTGACAATCATATGGGTGCTCCCTTGTAGGTAACTAACTGTTTTCTCTTGCTGCTTTTAATATTTTCTCTTTGTCTTTTGCTCTTGGCATTTTAGTTATGATGTGTCTTGGTGTGGTCTTCTTTGAATTCCTTTTGTTTGGAGTTTTCAGCACTTCCTGGACTTGTAAGACTATTTCTTTCACCAGGTGGGGGAAGTTTTCTGTCATTATTTCTTCAAATAGGTTTTCAGTATCTTGCTCTCTTTTTCTGGCACCCCCATAATTTGGATGTTGTTATACTTGAAGTTGTCCCAGAGGCTCCTTACACTATCTTCATATTTTTAGATTCTTTTTGCTTTTTGCTTTTTTGGTTGGGTGTTTTTTGCTTCTTTGTATTTCAAATCATTTGATTCTTATGATCCTCTAGTCTGCTATTGGATCTCTGTATATTATTTTTTATTTCAGTCAGTGTATGTTTAATTTCTAGTTGGTCCTTTTTCATATCCTCAAGGGTCTCACTAAATTTATTGACCTTTTCTAGAAAATTCTTGAAAAACCTTTTAACTATGCTTTTGAACTCTATATCCAGTCATTTGTTTTCCTTTATTTCTTTCATTTGTGATCTGTTTCTTTGTCTCTGCATTTTGGCTGCTTCCCTGAGTTGATAGAGTGGCTTTGTGTGCTAAATGTCCTATAGGGCCCTGTGGCTCAGCCTCCCCAATTACCTGAGGTGGATACTCTTGGTACACCCCTTTGTGGGCTATGTGCCCAGTCTTACTGTTGTTGGTATCACTGGGAGGAATTGACTTCCAGACCAATTGGCAGTGAGGATCAGCTGTGTGTACGTTGGGAGAACTTCTGTGCTTGAGACACCTTTGTGATACAAGACTTGAAAAAGCCTCTGTACTCAGCTTGGATGGGGCAGAGTCTCAGGGCAGAGCAGACAGAAATGGCTTCCCGTCAGCCCTAAGAGGCCCCTGGGTCTCAGTGTCCCGTGGTAATCACTGCAACCACCTCTGAGAGAAAGCTGCCCTCAAGTTCTGCCCACTGCCAGACAGTCCAGTTTCTCCCCAAATGAGTCTGGGCCCCTCTACAGTCTCGCCCAGAACTGGAGTTCAGAGCAGTCAGGAGCTTTTGGCACCCTCTTGATTGAGAAAGCCAGCCGTATACGCAGTTGCCAGTCCTCTCTGCGCATGCCCGTGCCTTCGTATGTCTGCCTTCTGCAGCTCTTCTGAGTCTTGGTGTGCTTTGTCTTTCTTTCTAGTTGTAGAATCTCCACTCCGCCAGCCTTCCCATGGTTCTGGATGATGTCTTTTTTGTCTTTTAGTTGTAGTTTTGAAATTGTTGTGCAAGGCAGCAGTTTAGGTGTTTTCCTGTGCTGCCACCTTGGTTTCTCCGATTTTGCATCTATTTAGAAAATTCTCAGGGAGCTTCAATTGTGAAACGGTCTTAGCTGTTTAATTGAAAAAATTTAAAAGTACTAAAAATCAGACAGACATTATTAGTATAGCCTATTAAAGATGGGCCTTTCTTTAATAAGGAACTCTGCTAATGTGGGCATAGCTCTTGAACGAAGACGGTGCAGCTGATAATAGATCAGGCCACAGGTAATTAAGCAGGTGACAAAAATGGGAAATATTAAGGATAGTGTGTTGGAATATGAGATAACCCTAGTGTTTTTGAGTGTGGAAATAGAAGAATTTGTTATCAGTTATCACCTCTCAAGAGTGCTTTGTAGTTTGTGAAGGTGGTCCTGTATCATTTAATATTTTTGATGGCCATTTTTGACATTTAGAGTTTTTCAACAAGTACCTCATTCAGTATGTGTTCCACAAAGCTATTGAAAATCTTTTTTGGTGAATTAATTGTGTTGAATATATTACCTAGAAAATGCTCCTAGGATATTTATTTTTGAATAACTCAATGTCTATACTTTACGATCTGGAAAAGTATACTGTACTATAATAAAAAGAAGAAAGTAATTGGGTTCAGAAAATCTGATTCAAAATCCTAGCTTACTCCCTTACTAACTGGGCAATTTACTAACTTGGGCAAGTAATAATTATTTTGATACCAGGTAACACCATAAACTTTACCCATTTACTTTAGGATTCTGTGTCTTCCATATGTTTGTGTTCCTATTTTCCCATAGATTTGTCATTTTATTCCATTTTCTATTTTCTCTGGTTCTGTTTCAGTTTACTTTTACTTTACCTAATTTGTTACTTAAATAATTATTGAGTATTGCATCTTAGTGTTTCTATGTGTTGCCTCAAATTCTGCCTGGAGTGATGCAGTATATAAACAACTTTTTTAAAAGAGGAAGTTTATTTTGGAAGTGTTTGAAGAAGCTGTCAAACCTTTAAAATAGATTCTTCATTTTCCTGAGAGATGTAACTTGAGACTATGAGGAATCCCCAAATTCACAAGCTGGAGTGATTCTCACACACTGGGCGCCTCCATGTAACCAGCACGTAGGTCAAGAGCTGGAACATTATTTCTGCCTCAGGAGTCCTTCCTGCCACTACCATCCAGTCACCACCCCACCCCAATAACCGCTGTCCTGACTTCTCATAACATAGTGTGGTTTCTCTTGATTTTGAATTCCATGTAAGTGGAGTCATAGGATAGCTGCACTTTCTTGCACATTCTTTTTTTAAAATTATGGTAAGATATACATAACAATATTTACCATTTTAACCTTTTTAAATGTACAGTTCTGTGGCATTAAGTACCTTCACATTGTTGCAACCATCCCCACTGGGCATCCACAGAATGTTTTCATCCTTCCAAACTCTTAACTCCCCACGTCCCTCTCCCCCAGCTCTTGGCAACCACCACTCTACTTTTTCTCCATGGATATGACTACTTAGGTACCTAATTTAAATGCAGTTATACAATATTTGTTCTTTTGTGGCTGTCTTATTTTACTTAGCACAGTATCTTCAGAGTTCATTCATGTTATAGCGTATGTCAAAATTTCCTTCCCTTTGAAGGCTCAGTGACATTCTGTTTTTGTAGATATCCTATTTTATTTATTCATCCATCCATGGACACCTCGTTTGCTTCCACCTTTTGGCTATTGTGAATAATACCAGGAAGATGATTGCCCAAATATCTGTTCAACTCTCTGCTTTTATAAGTTGTGTGTATACCCAGAAGCGGATTGCTAGACTGTACAATAATTCTTAATTTTTGGAAGAATCACTCTATCGTTTTTCCACTCCGATGGCCTCATTTTATGTTCCCACAGTTGAGTTCCACTGAACTTTCTTCCACATTATGAATGTAAGATTCGTTGACACTGGTGTGTCATTGTAGGCCATTTTTCTCATTGCTGTGCAGCATTCCACATGTAAATGAGCCACAGTATTTCTTTTTTTAAAATATATTTTATTGATTTTTTTACAGAGAGGAAGGGAGAAGGATAGAAAACCAGAAACATCAATGAGAGGGAAACATTGATCAGCTATCTCCTGCACAACACCCCCCACTGGGGATGTGCCCACAACCAAGATACATGACCTTGACCGTAATCGAACCTGGGACCCTTCAGTCCACAGGCCGATGCTCTATCCATTGAGCCAAACTGGTTTTGGCAGAGCCACAGTATTTCTAACCATTCTGCGTTGATGGGCATTTAGGTGATTTCATACTACGATTGCAGGGCATGTGACAATGAGGTCTCCGAGTCCTGTCGTGTTGTTTAGTTTTTTACTTTCTTACATAATGGAAAAGAAAGTGGTTATAAAGAAATTATTTGTACAGCTGACAAAACTTTCTGATCATGGCACTTGGTAGCACAAGTGGCGATATGCAGCCCAGATTGGCCTGCGAGAAGGAACTTGCTGGGTCACTTACCTGAAAAGCTTAGGTGTCCAGCTTCAAGTATGGCTTGGTCCATGGCTCCAACAATTTCATTTATACTCAGCTCTGCTTTTGTCTGTGTTGCTTCCATAGTAGACAACCAGTACATGGAAATTGGACAACGTTTCCATAAGTGAGTAAAGCAAAATCCAAACATATAGCGAGGGATTACTGGTATCTGGCGGCTCGTCTTTTCTTTCTTTTTCATATTAATTTTATTCTTGTCAATATAGTGTATATACATAATTTTAGAAGTTGCTACCAGGCTTATGAAAAGCTATAAAGGTCTGCCTCTCCCTCGCACCCTATAGTCCTGCTTACCTGAGTGGACTGCTTCAAATCTCAGGGCTTTTTCATGGTGTTCTCCACAGTTCAAAGTAATACATTGATGCTGCTCTTTTTCATTTATCAATTGCGTACCGTATATGCTGACTTCCTATTATGAACCATGAGACTCGAACTCTTATTTGATCTCCTCTACCTCATTTTTGTATTTTCTAGCTGCCCAATTATGTCACGATTGTGTTACGAGTTTTGTTTACAACAATATTCACTGTTCATATTTGTTTGTCTACATATTAGTTTCCTATTGCTCCTGTGACAGATTACCACAAACTTCGTATATTAAAGCAACACACACTTATTATTGTACATTTTTGGGGTTAAAGGTCCCAAATGAATCCTTTGAGCTAAAATCAAAGGCAGCGTTCCTCCTGGAGGCTCCAGGCGGGAATCAGGTCTTTCCCTTTTGCAGCCTCTGGGGGCTTCATCCTTCTGACCTCTGCTCGCATCACTGACATCGACTTCTCTGACTTGACATTGACTTCCGCTCCACTCCCCCATTTCCCCTATAAGGACCCTCATGATCACATTGGATCCACACAGATAAATCCAAGCCACTCTTCTTAGACCTTTAATTTAATGACATCAGGGAATCACCTTTGCCATGTAATCTACTCTCAGAGTCTGGGGGTTTTGACATCTTTAGAGGGGTCCTTATTCTGCCTACCACTATATATAATAGTAATATTCTTCCACTTCTCCACCTCCTCCTCAACTGTGAGCATCTTTTAAGAACATATAAATAATTGAACATTCAAGGAGAGTGATGCTCACTATCACTCTTGCCTTAGGGTTTTATATATTCCTTGTGGAAGCCTTGAATATAGAGAGGAGAGAAAATGAGAAAATATGGACTTAGAAAGATCCATTCCTGGAATTTTATACAAGTCAAAACCCTTATGTTTAAATTCTATGTGCCCTTGTGCCTCAGATCCAGGTACATGGCTGGTCTTGTGAGCCCGTCCCTTCTACCTTAGCCCTGAGCAGCTGTAGAGCCCATTTTGCATGTAGCTTGGGTCATCTTGGTGGGATCCCATATCTAGGTTACTGCTCAGGTCTGGCATGGAGAGCCTGCAAATTGGGTTTCTGTGACTTAGAGACACCTTTGGGCTCTGGCTACAAAAAGCCATTTCCCCTAAAGACAGAAAGAAGCATATAGATAACACTAAGGTTAGTAGCATTGCCGAGAGAGAAAATATGGAATGAGAAATAAAACAATAGGACCACCTTTTATTTTTCCTGAGCTGAGGGCAATGAAATCAGAACCAAAAATGCTTAGAATTGGTTAATGATGGAGAGACTGGCTCTTGTCTTTAAAGCAGGGTTTCTAGAGCAACCCTATTTATTTGGGGTTGGACAATCCTTTCTTGTTGAGGGCTGTCCTATGCATTGTAGGATACTGAGTGATATCCCTAGCCTCTACCCACCAGATGCTAATAGCAGCGACCCCCTGTTCCCAGTTGCGACAGCCAGACATGTCTCTGGATGTGGCCAACCCAGGTTGAGAACTGCTACTCTAGAGAATACCTCAAAGGACCCAGCAAGTCAGATGTGTCACTGGGTTTTTTCAAACTCTGTATTGTCACCATTAACTGGCGTTCCCTTCCTGTAAGAGTAGAAGATTGTTTACCTTCTGCCTTGTTGTGAGTATGTCTTCTTAGTCATACCAAAGTACTTTAAACCAATGTTTTCCCCACCCACCCACTAACACGTGGCACACTACTCTAGTATCACCCTGTTGCATGCCTTCCAGCCAGCAGGGCCTTTCTGGGTTTTCCTGTGGTAGCTGAACATGTCGCAATTCTCTAGTTCTTGGGAGATCAGTGGTTGAGGTCATTCATTGTTGTGACACTCTTTAGTTACCTAACACGCTGGAGAGCTATAATTACGAGGAAAAGGAAGGTGGGTCTCTTTAAGTTGGTGGTTTCAGCAATATAGGGTGGGTCACTCATTCGTTTTTCAGCCAAATTCATTGAATACTGTGTGGGCTGTTCTTGGAACTGGAGATATACTACACAATGCACTTACCTTCTTGGAGCCTCCTCTTATGGAGGCAGAGACGCTGTATGGTCGAGGCTGGTATGTGTTTGATTTACAGTTTGTATGACATCAGGACCTCAGAACTTTGTAGGTTACAATTAGTTGATAGGATGCTTAAGTGTCTTAATCTTTACGTTCTCCCTCTATCTCTTTTTTTCTATTTTGACAATTTTTGATTGAGAAACCAGGTTGATGTTGGAGGGACGATGTTTCATAGTCTAGCTATTGCTGGTCATCTCTGATATTGTTTCCCATGTTCCTTTGTCCCTGCATTTCCTATAAGTTGATATTTTGATGGAGAGGCTCGGCTGTTACCCTGGGGATATGACTTTTTGGGTAAGACCACTCCATATGTATTTCACCGTGAGGCACATAGTGAGCCGTCCTCATTCTCTTCCTGGGTCAGCAGTCATTGATGGTCATAGCCTGAATTCATTGACTTATTAGTGTTCAAAATCTGTGACTTTCTAATTCTGTCTTTCCTCCTTTATTTACCAGTTGGAGTACATCTATAAAGAGAAGAATTTTCCTAACTAGGAGTTACAATTCATAGGAAAATCAGGATAAGTGCTTGTCCCCCCCCCCCCCCCACTCCAGCCCCCCTTATCAGTTTTCAGAATTAATGGATAGTTTCCTAGTATTTCCCAAAGGTGACCCTGGCTGGCTTGCCTGCTTTCCTCCATCCTTTCTTCCTCTCTCAAACATTTGGTATGTTTTCATATATTACTGTTATCATTCCTACTGATGCTTGATTATCCATTTTTTGGCCAAGTTTGCCAAGTTTTTGGCTTTTCTGAGAGTAAGAGGAAAGCTAATGGAGGGTTTTGAACATAGGAGTGGTATGTTCTGGAAGAGATCATTTTGGAGTTTGCGTGGCCAACAGAAGTATGAAGGGTACCAGGGAGGAAGTAGAGAGACTAGTTACCAGGAAGTTGCAGTAATCCAGCCATGACGGGGTATCAGGGTGTTTAGGTGGAAAGAATGGTGAGATTCTGGATATTTTACATTTCAAAGAAGCTTGTTAGGGGAGGAGAGGAGGATGTGGAGCAAAGTTGATCCCTCCTCATGTTCCATTTTATCTTTATTATTCCTTACTGCTGTGCCTTTATATGAATTCAATTATTTACGTTACTATCTGCTTCCTTATTGTCACTAATCAGTGACTGTGTTCCCAGTGTGGCTTCCTTACCTCTAAAGGGAGGAGGGGTGCTTAGTCCTGTGAGTCCACCTAGGAGAAGTTGGCTCCTAGTTGAAATGCCCAGAGCAAGTTGGCAGTGAGGGTTTAGAGAGGGACTTGAGGAATCTCCTGGGAACAACTTCTCGCCCACATGCACCTCTGTAGAGTTACCTACAGGGAGCCCTCAAAGTAGTGCAGAGCTGAGGGGGATTTTGGGAAAATGAGGGAAAAGTGGGGTGAAAGCTACTCAGAGCCATGATGCAGGCTTGGGTTTCAGCACTCGCTCTCCCCGCTGCCCCGCACCCTGTCCAGAGCTCCACCTGAGCATGCCCATGGATCCCTGACACAAAGGCAGCAGCGGGAGGAAAGTGAACACACCGGGACCTTGTCCCAGCCCTGCCGCCAGCCGTGTGCCCTGAGTTCCGTCCTCGGTGAAACGGTGGAAGTTTGCAAGTACTTAACAGTTCTATTACCTCAGCATGGCCCAGTGTGTGTCAACTTGAGATGCTGGAGAACGAGAATTCTTGCTAAAATAAAATTCTAATTTGTTCTAGTCCTTCTCAACAAGTCTGTGGTTGCCAGATTTTAAAATGCATCAGAGGAAGTGAGTCAGATACGCTCTTCATACGTGACAATGAAAGTACACTCAGTCTCAAGTTCTGAATGCTGTGAAAAATTATGTTCTTTAAATAAATAAACACAGGATGAAGCTCTCAGGCTTCCAAATATACGTTCTCCCTTTCCTGCCTCATTCCTGTTTTGTAAAGAATGCAGCACGGTGATGTTCCTCAGAATCAGCTTGCAGACAGAAAACTGTGGGCTCCAATCGCTTGCACTTCCAGTTGGTATTTCCCCATGGCAGGGCTCTGCTGGCCACAGGAGTCTTTGCCTCAGAGTCCAGCTTCCCCCCAATTAATGCAGTTAGTTTATTCCTCTTTCTGAGGATTGCCATATATAGAGAAAAAATCTAATTATGTTCACTGGGCAGTCATTCCCATGTCTCTCTGGTGGAATATGAGTGAGTGGTTCTGTTACTCCCACCCGAGTAAGCGGAACTTCCTCAGGGTGTCTGGCTTCTATTGGAGAGCATCCCTGGAAGGCGGGGGAACAGTTGAGATTCGCTGAGATAAACTCTTTTACAAAAGTATGATACTGTGGCTTTATTATTTTTTTCTCCATCCTGCATGGTGCAAAGGACTTTTCATCTCACTGAGGTGAAAACTGGGTCTGTGAGTGGAGTGACTTTCTTTAAAAAAAAAAAAAAATCAGAAACCAATTACTTGATATGCAGAGCTGAAAGCCTCATTCCCTGAACGAAATCAGTGCAGTGTGCACTGCCGGTAACCTGAGCAGAGCGGCTGACATCTCTCGATTGCAGCCAGAGGTGGAAGGACCCAAACTTGCAGGCTCTCCCTCCCCCTCGAGAGATTGTTAGTCCAGTCCTTTACAGAGGTTCGCTTGGCTCTCTGTCATCGCCGGGACGCTGGCGGGGGATGAGTGTCATGGTTACAATAGAGTGTGCTAACATATCACAACCATGAAAGCCCAGCGGGAAAGGCTACAGATTCCGGGGCTGACCTTGGAGTAAGTATTGTCTGTCTTTAATATTTTAATGCTTTCTGCATGGCACTCGCTTTCCTGCTACCCATAGTTCTTTAGCATTTGTTGGTACTGACAGCCTCAGAGCACTGCAGTGTGAGGTGGAGGAACATGTCTTAAACGCATGGCATTCGGTTTCAGCTGATGTGGAAACCCAGACCCTGCGTTTTGGTTTTTTCCTTTTTTTGCATTGCAGCATGAGGAGAAGCATTGCTGCATTATTGAAAGTTACTAAACCTCAGTGCTGGAAACATCTTAACAGCTCATTTGGAAAGAATGTGTCAGCAGGCCACGGTGTGTCTGTCTTTCTCTCTTTCTCTCTCCTGTTTGTTTATCCCCGGGCTGTCTTTTCCTAAAGAAAGGCCTCTGTCTGCACTGAATGGCAACGGATGAGAGTAAGAGAAGGGTTATTTGTGACATTCATTAGATGCCATCCATGCTTCATCTATGCAACAGAATATTAATGAACTGTAGTGCATTCTGAATCCTTTCTGCAGATTCTCCAGCCACTGCGTACAGTGTGTTTACCTAGTTGAGCTCTGTGTTTGCTTAGCTGTTTTTTTTTTTTCCCAACTCATTAACTCATCTGACCACCTTCTGATTTGATGTCACCTCCTGAAAATGTCCACATCTAATCTGTGGCGCAGAAGTTAAACATCTGTGTTGCAGGAAGTGTCAGCAAATTTTTATTTTAAATCTGTTAGTCAAAGATGCAGAAGCCTGAGTTAGTCTGGGCTGGCACACTTTAATAACGAGTAAAATGTAAATCGGTGGAAAAGCATAAATATCCTTTTTTCTAACTACAGTATAGATATAAAATTACATTTTGGTTGAAATCTGTACAACCCAAATGATCTCATACTGAGCTGCTTCTAGGAAGAGAATGATCCCCAGTTCCTAATAGTAATTATTTCTCTTGAATTCTGTACATGTATCATGCAAGAGAAATTATTTCCTTCATTAGTAAATGAATAAAACCAGGACATTTCTGAAATGATTGGAATACTTTTCTAATCAGTTCTTGTTCTATAATTGTATACCAATTTAATACTAACGAGACTCACTTACAAAAAGTTACAGGGCTCTTCCAACCTTCTTGCTAAATGTGGTATTTTTCATAATAGAGATGTCAGTAGCATTTACCTATCACCCAAGTATTTTGCCTCTATCTCCATCCCAACATTCAGCCCTCACCATGGATGGGGAGGATTTTAATGGCATATATTGATTACCCCCCTCTCTCCAACATTCTGGAAATCCTCAGCTGAAATGCCCATAGCTCTGTGTTTAAGACCCAGATTTTGCTTTCTGGTTGTGCTGCTTCCTTGTTTTCTTTGGATTTAATGTACATCATTTCATATTATGCGTTCCTTCTCCCCCTCCCTCCCTCAACCTTTCCCATTCTTTTCTTTTCTTTCTTCCTTCTTTCCTTTCTTTTTCAGCATCTCATCCACATCAAGAGACACTTCAAAGTAACTTAAAAATACAAACTCAGTTGTATCAAATGTTCTGTTTGTAATTTGGAAGGGCAATGTGTGCCACTTCAGTCTTGATGACTTTGCCAAAGATGATCAGGACATATGGGTCAGCGACACAGGGGATTCCCTGGATTTGGTTTTGGTTTCAGGCCACACAGCCTCAGTAGAGCCTCTACCCTAGTGAATACTAGTGTGCATTTGAAATAGATGACTCCTCCTCTGCAGCTTGAGGTAATAGAACATAGGATCACCCTTAAATGTCATTGTAGTGTTAGCCTGAAATTTAATTTGAACCTTTTGTTTAACGTGAGATGTGAAGTTACTCTTAGGTGGACGTAGCTAATTTTACATTCATTCATGGAGGAAGCTAGTTCTGCAGTGTTGGGTAAAGTCAGTTTCAGAATACTGCAGAGAAAGGTTATAATGGGAAGCCTTATAGATTTTACTGAAAGAAGACTTAATGTATAGTATATAATTTTAGTCATGTGGGTCCTTATAGCAGACGGTGTAGAAGAGTTTTTGGGTGTTCTCTCAGGAGACATTATTATTGGTCTTTCAGGAAAGTTTGTTCCATAGATACTGCAGCCAGGAGCTACTCTACTAGCAGATTGTATACCCTGTAGACTCAATTCAGAATCTTCCATGTCACTTATCAGTAGCATGGGGCATTTTTTGATTCGAGTTTCAGAAATTGAGATCCTGGCTGTGATACATCAAATATGTAAATATTTCACAAATTAATGGATCATTTATTTAGAGATTTATGACTTGTAGCTAGCCTAAGCATGGCTTTCCGGTTTCTGGGAAAGAAAGTAAGTTTTTCTACTTTCTCTTTTTTAATTAAGTGTGGAATTACATTCATGGACACTGTGTAGCACACCGAACAGGCCTCAGCTTGGAGACCTGGGGTGGTGTCAGTGCCTAACCATGTTTATTTTAGGCCTGGAAGGTGGCAGATAAGCCTGGCCTAGATACATTGATGGCTTTATCAGCGGGCATTCCTGAGAGCTTTCCACTGAGCTGCTAAGATCGAGTACAGTACGTTTAAGGGCAATAGCTTTTGAATGTGCTCTGAATATATGGGACACCTATCTCTTAGTTTACCAAGAGCTGGCACCAAACCAGCGAATGGTTTTAGAAGATATAAAACATTTTATTTAATAAATTGGAGCATTTTGAGCAATAATTTTATGTTTCAGTAAGACAAATAACAGCCAGTTCTCAACTATCCATGTAATGGGAAACAGCGATGGCGTAAAGAATTGGGTACGCCCAAATCTTACTTCTTAGTAGCTGTAACCACTGCTCCATTCAGCGAAGAGGCACAACCCGCCTGAATTAGCCAGGAAACAGCTCTGTTCCACGACCCCTTTCTCGGAGGTAGGAACATGGTGTGGCATAGTATGGTCCATGGAGAGGCAGAGCGTTATAGAAGAGATCCATTGCACTGTATCGGAAGGACCTTGTGCTCGCTGTAGCTTTAGACCCTGGGCTAGAATACCACATTAATTCTTATTTTGATTTTGCCATGTGAAAGTAATTGGGAGTTGACTAGTATCAACTTCATACTTTGATAGATCTGTCAGCAAAATTCTTATAAGGAAGATTATTTGACAAACTTAAGTTTTTTTCCCTTCTCTAAAGGAGACAGAAGTCCAAAAGAGGGGAAAAGATAAAAAGACTAGCAACTTATCACCCCACAATGGATATTTGAGAGTTGGCTGGTACATGCATTTGGTGGTGTGGATGGAATGGAGGGGGGTGGGGATTATTGTAATCCATTGATAGATGGATTTGAAAAAAAAATCTCTGAAACGAAAATAGTTTATAGCTCTATGTAAGAAATTTTGAAGATATTTATTATGAATATAAGTATATTTGGTCAGTGCCCCCAAGGATCAGAGAAATGTTGTTGGGTGCTTTTCCGGTGGAGTCTTTAAAGACATCTCTTCCTCTATGGAAGGGTTTGTTGCTTTGCTATTTAAAAACTACAGTATTTAACCCGAATTTTCTATTATGTGATAACCACTTCCCTTTGGTTCTCTAAAATTTCACCATTGATTCTAAATCAGAAATAAAATGTGCTCCCTGTAAAACAGCACTGCGTTTTCTTTGCAAAAATCACCTGTCAGGAGTACCTGCCAAGTTGCTTTGTGACAAAGGACAGGCACAAATGAAAATGGCAGCAGTGGTGTTGAGCATGTAGATTTCAGCAGGAAGCCTTGTACTCGTTCTGCGTTAAAAGCGGAAAAAAGACATGTGATTAGATGATTGCCCAGTGGTATTGATAGGCATGCTGGAGCGGATCTGGCCTAACAGGAACGCAGTCCCTTAAATGAGCTATGCTATTTTTACTGCCACCATTTCTCCCACTTGGAATGACATTATTTTAACTTTCAGTCTCACTACACGGAGCCTGAGTCCAACCCCATCCAGCCCAGCCAGTCCCTGTAGTCCTCTCTTCGCTTTTCACTTCTGGAGGTAAGCACGCTCCAGTGCCTGCCGAGGCTGCTATGTCTTCCCCTCTCCTTCCCTTCCCGCCACGGTCTTTGAGCACTCTGGACTCTGCAATGCACAATAAACAGTTTCTTCTTAATTGTTGTCCTAGCTGTAACATAGAGTGGGGAGACCGGTTGAGCTGTTTGCTGGATGACTTACAGGTGCACTGAGAGCGGACACTGTGCTTGTTCCCTTGAGCATCTCTTGCTGATATTGCACTCAGTGTCTGATGACTAATTGTTTGTTTGACTCCCATGTGAATATTACAATGATACCTATTGCTTTCTTAGCAAATGATCTGCACTAAAATTCCATAATTTTTTATGAATCTTGCATAATGATACGATTTATTACAATTTCTAGAAAACATTTTCTAATTCATGTTAGAGTATCGTAATATCTGTGGCCACAAATGATTTTGTATTCTGTTATTTACAGGACAAAGTCTTTAATGTGTGTAAATGGATTAGTATTTTTAAGTGGTTTTATTTTTTTAGGACATCCAGTTACATACATGCCCTCCCCCTCACTCATCAGCTGATACATAAATGCTTTCGGAACTCTACATGCATTTTAGCCCAGTTTATTACAGACTACATGATAGAAAATACTGATGGCAATGTATGTATGGTACATGTGTTCTAATAGAATTTTCATTAATTCAGTATCTTCTGGTATCTAATAAGAGACACATAAAGTACCCAGTATTCCTTATTTCTTCCTGTCTTTTATTATTATTATTATTATAAGGGGTAAAGTAGAATCAAACTCTCAGGTGATGGAAAGAATAATTTAAATTCTTTATTAATCTATACATTTTATTTCATATATGTAAATAAATGAAGAACTTTCCACTCATGGCAAGTTCCTTAAAAAGAGGAACTTAGAAGCTTTATGCTTGGATGATATTAGTACCATAATTTAACATTTACTCCTCTCATTTTTTTTCTAAAATAAGACTTAAATAAAATCTGTGAAGAAGAATTGACTAGGGAAATGAAGTAATGGCTTTGAAATTTGGTTCTACTCTTTTGCTGATAGAATTACACTTATTATTATAAAAAATGACTTTCAACCTGAAAATTTCATGTAGTAGCTTTTATGAAGCTCTCAATAGGATAGATCCTAAAACACAAAAGTTTTTGGCAATTCAGAGAATCACATTACGCTGGTAATTTATTTTTGGTGGTCCAACCACAGATAATTGGACTGTCTTCTGAATTTTTTCTTCGGTATAACATGTCTTCATTAAATGCTCACATTTGCTTTCTTTTTCCTTCTTAAAGACAATGGGCTATTCAAAATAAATCTACTCTCGCTAGTGGAGGAGGAAAGGTCAGACTAGGCCGGGGTAGTACAGAGGAGGATGAAGCTCTGAAGAGTATTTTTGGAGAAAGGGTTTTTGAAACTGATAACATTAGAGCTGGACCTTGACAAATCTTGGGGAGAAATGGTGTTGAAGGACAAAAACAGACAAAGAATAAAACAGAGGCAAGGCCTAAGAAAGTGTGGCATATTGTAGAAAAGGTGTGTGTAGCTAAAACACAGGGTGGATGGAATAGAGAAAAGTGTGGAGTTGTACAGAGCTTGATATGGACTTAAAAATGAATTTGGAAATATGCTATGTAGAGCTTTGAATATGGAGCTAAAAAGTTTGACTTTCATTATGCCAAGATTCAAGTATACTGGAAGATTTTTTTTTTTGAATAAGGAAATAACCAATCTGAGCTCAGACTAAAAAAATTTACCTTTACTTATATAAAGAATCAGTTGAATTTTAGGCAGAAACTGCAGTGAGGATGCTGGCACAATATTTCATGAGTCAATTGCAATGAATTAAATTGACATTTACAAAATACAGTCGACCGAATGTTTCTAGCTACATTATCTCATTCAGTTTAATCCACCTGACACCACTATGAGGCAGGAAAGCTATTGCTTCTGTTTATGGATGAAGATGCTAACACACTAAGAAATTAAGTTGCTTAATTAGCCTGGGATTCAAAATGAAGTCTCCGATCTTCCCACTGTGGCTACCTTAAGATATACCTATTGCTATGAGATCATGAATATGGAATTTTAATTATCTGGTTTAGGTAGACCTTGTGACCTCCTTGAGTCATTTCTATTCCCCCAGTGCCTCTCTCAATTCCTGGCATATAGAAAGTGTTTGAGAAATGTTTATTAAAGAATGAACAAATGAATGAATTGAAAATAGAAGCTATTTGAACAGTGCTCTTCAGAAATCAGCCACCAGGTAAATATACAATAATACAATTCTGCTTCTCACTCACAGACCAAGAGTGTGGGAGATTCTGCTCCACACAGTCACGGAGGGATTCAGGGAATCTTCAACAGCTGGCCTTCAAGGTTGCCCTGGGCATGAACATCCAGCTGGGGGTGCGAGGGAAAAGGGAATGGGAGGTGGTGCAATGCCAGACGTGAAGGTGGCATGCATCGCTCCTAGTCATATTTCATTGCCCAGAACTTAGTATTCTGACTACACCTAAGGACAAGGAAGGTCAGAACGTATAGCTCGCCTAGCAATCTTTGCACAGAAGTTGATGAAAAAAAAAAAAAAAGGTGTCCAGAGTAGGTGTTCAGTCAATATTTTTAAATGTATGATTGACACTGAGATTTCTAGCCTTCACTGAATGGAACTCAAGAAAGCAGAGTTGGAGAGGGAGACAACTTTAGTGATGATGAGTAATGAAGACATCTCTAGATAGAGATAAGTGGTTGACAGCGTGGAATTGAGTTTATCTGATGGGGGCCCTAAAATGATTGCCTAATATAAATTGGAGAGATTCCAAATATGTTCATGATGCTATGACAGAAGAGCATGCATTGCATCCCTGAAGAGAATTTCTTTTTCTTCCGTTGATTGTGATGGATTAGATTTCGTTTTTGTTTCTTCTCTGTGAGTGGGGTTTGGAGGTCTGGGGAAGACTGGTGGTGGCAAGCATAACTGTGCCTGTGCCCTTTGGAGGCGCTGACACAGAGTTTCTAAAAATGGCCACGAAGACTGTTCCTTTCATAGAAAAGCCTGGAGCAGGCTGGGCTGAGAGGTGAGAGGCTCTCTTCCTCCCGGCGTCTCCGGCTCAGGCCTCCAGAGAGTGCGGTGTGCAGAGAGAGCTGCATCTTCCACGGCAGCTCAGTGTTGCTAAGTGCAAGTTAAGTTTAGTTTGTTTTGCCTGGGAATGCAACTTCCCAGTGCTGCTGAGAGGTCACAGCAAGGCAAAGCTTGCCTCAGTATGAGGGGTAGAATTTTCTAAGACAGCTTTCTGCATATAGAATGGGCTGCCTCATCAGACCATCCATTTCGTGCCATTGGAATTTTCACTGGAAGGCCAAGTTCCTACCCACCTGGGAAGAGGCAGAGGTCATTCCTGAATTGAGCAGAACATTAGACCACATTTTCCCCAAAGGTCCTTCCATCCTGAAATTCCGATGTTCGCATGGTCTTCCTGCAGGACTGGAGCGAGAGAGGCAAAATACACCATTTATCCACAACCAAAAAAAAAAAAAAAAAAAAAAAAAAGTCGGAGGGAAAATGGCCCAAATATCAGCGTATTCTACCAACGTGACAGAGAACATTTCTAGAACCTTAAGTGAAATCTTGATATTTCTTCCCTTTCCTCCTTCTGAAACAGCCATAGCCACTCAGGATCCCCATGGCCCGCACTACTTACGTGGACCACCATTGGGAGGGGGTGCAGATAAGGATGACGCCAGAGCCTGTGAGTGATGTGGGTGTAACCTGTGCCGGCTGGTAACCTGGGCTGTGATTAGATAGCAGGATTGCAAAGGAGCTCCTCATGTTATGCTCTCAGTATCTTTCCTGGCACTGAGCATGCCTTCCCCTCAAATAGGGACTGAGGAAGCATCTGGGGGCCCGCCACAATGGCTCAGTGACATTCTATCACAACAGAATTTTTCCAATTCACACCCCACCTTCTGAGTGGATGGCAACCACCAGAGCCTCTGTTGCGCTTTCTGTACCCCTATTTTACTATGTCCTTTTATTGGCCTTCCTGTTTGGTTCCTGGAGTCTCAAGATAGTAGACAGTCAGCTCTGCCGAGTGGCAGTGGAGCAGGCATTCCATTCCTTCTCCCCAGAGCCCCCTCCCTGCTTCAGCGGAGAACACACATGCCACATGGCTAGTAGGTCACAGTACGAATTTCTGAGAATATTATCACTGTGCTATAAACTTCACGGCGACAATCATTTTGGTCTGTGGTGTGTGTGTGTGTGTGTGTGTGTGTGTGTGTGTGTGAGTGTGTGTGTTTCAAATGTGTAACCACACACCGAAAATAGTGCCTGACACTCCAGTCTGTATGAATGGAATGAATGACTGTTATTCGCTGGAACTCAAGCCTAGTCTCATGCTTTCACATATTTCACATATGGTACGTAAGCCCTGAGAATGGTGCCAGCACCTTGGGAAGTAGGGCATGCATTTTGATTCTTCCATAAATATTAAATGATGGCTGTCAAAATGTGAAGACCGAGTGTTCGTTATAAATGAAGGTTCAAGGACAGAGGAAGGCTTTCTTAAAGAAAGGTAAACTTCAGGGCGTATTGGAGCATGCGCCTGGCTATGATGCCGGACAGAGAAAATGATCTAGAAGTCATGGCAGACCACGTGCCGAAGAGGATTAGTCACCGGAAGGACAGGTAGTTAGAATGTAAGGTCCGAGGGGTGGAGGCCTGTCTCTCTTATCTCCCTTCCACAGCACTGGGTATGTAGTCGATAGCTGACAAAATAAATAGTTGTGGATATTGTATGTGCTTTGAACCAACTAGAGAGTTTGAATTGGGGGCATCAGGGGGCTACTTTGAGGAAACTGAAGTCCTTCAGTTCTTTAGTGAAGTTCATATCCCTCTTGGGTTGAGTCTGGCCTAGTCTAGAGCTGGGTCCCTGCTACCCTTTTCGATGGTGAGCCTATTCTCCAGGATACCGCAGACCTCATCCGGCCGGCTTCCTTCATCCCCATTACCTGCCGGGCCCTGAAGGAACTGAGTGTGGGAGCCCAGCAGACAGGGAGTGGGTACCTGGGTCCTGGTCATTGCCCCCACTACATCCAAGCCTCATGACCTTGCCCAAATGATGAGCTTCGTGGACCTTCATTGTCTTCATCTGCAAATCCCCAGCCTCACTGACAATGAAAGAGTAAGAAGCATAGCTTAGAGGCATTTTGCCTGGTGAGTTTGTATTAGCAAGAATGGGGCCTATGGGGGTTCTCAGGGTAGTGGTGGAACAGACAGGCAGTACCTTATCAGAGGAGGCATCCGGGACCGTTGTCCATTTTTCCAGGAGCTTGTCCATTTGTTCTGATGCTGCTGGAATGGCTACCGAGTATCCACGGCTGCCTGAATTCCCCTCACTTCACTTGTTGCCATGGTGAGGGGCAGACATAATAAGCATTTACCAAATACCTGGCAATATGTTATGATTTTGTGTCTGCTTTTCACAGGGAACCTGTATGTGTGGGAAAGTCACCTGGCTGCCAAGCCTTTTTAGTTTCCTTTACTTGGTAGGATGAGCAAGACCATTTGTCTTTTTTATTCTCTCTCCTTTCTCCTTTTTTCACTTCATGAAGAACGTTGTAAAAATATGAAGGAACTGGTACCAGATGGCAAATTCTTCCTGTGCTTGTGTGAATTGTCTCCTGCATCCCTGAGTTTTGTTTCCGAGTTGTGGTGGAGGACCGGGTCTGCTTAGTGCAGACACTCAGAGGAACAGCTACCAAGCAGAGATGAGCTTGACTATGAGCGCTTGGCTGCTCCTATGGGTGTGGGCTGGGCTGACGTCTCCACAGTGTCCCGGAAGCAGTGTGTCAGGCAGCACCCCTCTAGGCCTCACCGGGTTTCTGCCACCACCTGGGGGCTACTGTTGCTTGTAAGAATCCCAAGAAGGGAGAAGGAGATGCTGTGTCTCTGATACTAAGGGGGTAGGGGTGGGAGGATAACAGACTCATGTGTTAGCATTCATGAGGTCAAGTGAGTGTCAACATTTACTGTGGAAGGATGCTTGGGTGGCTTCCTTCAGTCTTTCTGGAGCACATCATATTTTGAACTGATGTTGCCTGTTATGCAGTTACTGAGCCAGAGGATGACGTCTTGTGAGCTCAGAGGGAAACAGAGGTTCCTAGTGCACTGAGTCCCAGCAGCCCTTAGTCCTTCAGAGCCTTGCTCAGGCCTGCCTGGCTCCGAGAGCTGTGCTGGGCTTCGCTTTTCGTCATGATGATTCTCAAGTTTTTATTGTGTGTCCACTTTTTCATGTTGACCTTCCTATTTGGTCTGCTGACATGGGTGGGAAGCCAGAGTGACTAGCTCAGGTATTTGCATGTGCTGTGGCTTAGTGCTCCACGAATACTAATTCTTGCAGTTCTCACACCACGCCTGTGGGGCAGGGAACCCTCCAAGTGTGGACCAAAAATTATACCCACGTACCAATGTCTAGAAAGCTACCTGGCCTGGTTCTCCCTCAAGCACCTGTAGAGAGAGCCCGCAATCTTATTCTGCAGCGCAAAACCACCATCTACAGTTCCTTTCCACATGTTTCAGTCTACAGTCACTTAAGTCTGCATTCAGAATCGAATATCCATTTCTAGGGGAGGGGATTTTGTTTGCTTGCTCTGCTTGGTTCATTTCACTGTACGCGTACATTTTCAGTGCTCTGTTGAGAGTATAGTTTTGGGGTTGGGGAACATGTTTTAAGTTGTGGTGCCCTATATTCCTGTTTTTATTAAATTTATTTTAGATGAGGCCCAGAATGATGCAATGAGGTTTAAATTGGTCTCATTTGGAAACCAGGCCATGGGCCCCAGCGGCTCTGATGTCTGCTGCAGCTCTGACCTGAGCAGTCTGTGCTGGGTCCCCTCAACCGGGGACCTGCAGCTAGGGGGTGACTGTGTCCTGTCCTGAGGTGATGGTTCCAGTCGCTGTGTGCCCTGCTAGAAGACAAGCCTCTTCAAGCCGAGAAAGGAGCCAGGGCAAGGAGCCAGGACACTCCCCTTCTAGCACCTGCCAACGAACACTCCTTGGGGGTCGAATCACTCCAGCATGTTCATGATTACACAGGCTTTCTCCACCAAATAGTGCGATTACTTTATTTAACCAACTTTGGGAACTTTGGTTTCAGACTACATTAGAATGACTGTATGGACCCTCAGTAGTTATCTCTGTATTTACCAGATTACCTTGGGGTAAATGAAGAAGTTACTTTGGTGTGTGGGGGTTAGGGGGAGGTTCTGCCCTATTTTACTTTCTTACTGCATTACTTTGGAATTAGGAATAAAGACATTTCACATCACTTAAAAAAACCAATTTCCTACATTTAAAATGTGGCTACAGCCATTAACACCCGCCCTGTTGATATGAGGATCAGTTGTGATATTCTTTGAAAGCACAAGGCGGTGATGATACTGTGAAGCGCGGAGGTGCCTTAGTAGGAGGAGTAATGCAAATGCAGAATTAAAAAAAGAAATTCTCAAGCTTCTCCAGCAGAGACAAGGGGGCAATGATTTGGAGGTGTTACAAGAATGAATTATGTGACACTTGTGAAATGTTCTAAGATGTGTTCTGTTTTATTATCATTAGCTTACGTTGGTTCTTAGAAACTCAGCATTCAAAACGAACTGTAACAGCTGACTTTTGTATCAAAGATGTTGCATATTCTAATTGAACATGAGAGTGGATGATGTGATATGATGAAACTGGGATAAACGTTCGAATGGTCCCGGGTGAAAAGGAAACCAGATGAATTTCGTGGGTTTTTAGGCTTCCCAGGACAATATACTCAGCTGAATTATTACTAAGCCCCCACATTGGCAGGGCTATGCCCGTTTTCTTCACCACTGGGTCCCTGGTGTCCCGTACATCGTACATTCACAACAAATACTTGTTGGAAAAGAGAACGAATGAATTTCCCCCCATTTGGAGGCTACCTAGAGCTCTTTCAGATAAGCCCCTGCTTTCCCATTTCTTGCACTGAGATGAATCGGGCTGCAGGGGTTCATGCTCCGTGGTCAGGAGTTCTCTGCAAGTTGCTTCTAGTTGTTTGCCTGCCTTTGGCTTCCGGTCAGAGTCGCAACTGTAACTAATAGTGCGTTGCACATGACAGTCTCTGCAAGGCGCTTGGCAATGGCCGTGGAAGCATGTGTGGTGTAGTCTCTCCTCCAGCTTCCCGAACAGAAGGGCTGGCTATTTTAGAATTCAAAAATGAAGCACTTGACACTATGTTAGAGTTTTTCCATGGGATCGAATGCTGGGAACTAGAATTGAGTAGAGCAAAGGGTTTATTTTTCTGAATGAGCAAATAAGTACATAGTACCTTACAAAACCTTTGTGGGACTAGGAGAGTGTGAGAGTTGTTCTTATCCTCAAAGAGTTTCTAGTCTAGCTGGGATGATGAGGATTAAGAAGAGATTATAGGGCAGGATTTGGGTGTTCACACCCAATGCAGTTGGTGGGTGTGGTGGACAAGCTATCAGATCCCAATCCCTGGAACTTGTAAGCGTTATCTTATTTGGAAAAACAGTCTGTGCATATGTGATGGGGGATTTTGAATGAGGAGGATATGCTGGATTATCCCGGTTGTTCCTAAATCCAAACATGTCTTCTTGTAAGAGGATCAGAGGGAGATTTGACCACAGAGAAGCTGGAAGAAGCAAGGAGCAGGTTCTCCCCTGGCATCTCCGGAGGAAACATGGCCTCGGTTTTGACCCACTGATGCCCATCTTGGACGTGTGGCCATGAGAGCTGAGAGAGAATGTATTTTTTTAAAATGTAATTTAAAATGTAATTTTTATTGATTTCAGAGAAGAAGGGAGAGAGGAATATATATATATATATATTCATATATATGTGTGTGTGTGTGTGTGTGTGTGTGTGTGTGTGTGTAGTCAATGAGGAGAGAGAATTATTGTTGGGCCACCTCCTCCACAGTCCCCACTGGGGATGGAGCCCACAACCCAGACATGCACCCTGACCGGGAATTGAACTGTGACCTCCTGGTTCATGGGTCGATGCTCAACCAGAGTCATGCCAGCCAGGTGGAAATATATTTTTGTTGTTTTAAACCACCAAGCATGTGGTAATTTATTATAGCAGCTATAGAAACCAAGTATAATAGTGAATAGTGCATTCATTTTTATTGTGACTATCTCATGCCCCTATGAGAGCCATGTGATAGGCACTTTTATCTTCATTTCATAGAAGAAGCCACAAGGACCAAGGGTCATCAGCTTTTCTGATTCTTAGTCAAATTCTCCTTTTACTTTACTTAGTACCGAGCCTCCTCCCAACAGCTAAAGACAGTGAACAACACAGACGGCTCATAAAATTGTTCATGAAGGAGACCGACCACTGTGGCCAGAAGGATTGGGGCAGACATGAGAGAGATGGAACCCCCGGGGCGTCCAACAGGGTAAAGACATGTAAAGCTGGAAGGTGCTGGACTCTGGTTCCCACAGCCAGGGAACCTGCTCCCTCTTCCAGTGCTGTTGCGCCTTGTAGATTTTGGATGCCTTTGAGCATGTGTGTGTCCATGTGTCAGTGTATTCTTGGAGGAGAGAGTCCCTCGTTGCGTAGATGGCGGTAGATTCTGTTCCCGTCTCATGGAATGATGGTATCTTCCACGTGAAGGCGGCCTCCTGACATGCCACACGCCATGGGGGCCCTGGCTGGGTAAGCCTGCACATGGCCCCAGATGAAAGCTGAGGCTGTAACCGCGGTTCCAGCCTGTGGGGCCTTGTAGGGAGGCACTTGGTGTGGCTCACTCCTCTCTGGCCACCACTGAGGTCCTCCTGCCGCAGACCCTGCTGCGGATCTGTGCTCTCGGCCTCATGGCTCCCGCTACGATGCCAGGTATGGGGCTTTCTGTTCTCTAATTCATTCAACCCCTGGCTTGCTTTTGTGAGCCAGTGGTGCTGCTGGGGAGATGGAGATACAATCTTTCCCCTCGCGGAGCTTTCAAAGGTGTATGGGAAACAGACAAGGAAACAGCTGGACTGAAGTGTGACCCCAGTAACAGAGTGATGCTGACCCCATGCTGCTCCCTCTGCATGGACCCCGGGGGAGCGAAGTCCTGTTTATAGAGGGGACTCTGCAGGCTCTCCCTGAGCCAGGGGGTGGAAGAGGTCCGTGGCTGTGGTGACTGGCGGGAGGGTGGACAATTAATCTCCCCGCATACAGATCTGAGTACTTTGTGTGCGATGATTAGAATGTGCTTTGGTTTGCCCAGCATTTACCTGCTACTTTTCTGGAACTTTCAGTACTAGCTAGGAGCCATGATCACATGGGCTTTTCTATTTAGCTCAGTCTGAGATAAAGTAAGGATAACTCAGTACCTTTTTATCCTTTTAATAGCCAATGACTACCATCCTAAACTCCTTTTTATCTCTATTCTTCTGATGATAAGTATAAAAGGAGCTCAATTTTATAGAAATTGTACAAAGACCAGCACCTGAGAGCTTGACCAAGCCCCAGAACAATATGACATTGGATGATGTATGGGGTTAGCATCAGAGATTGGGGGATTCTTTTTAATGGAATGCATTTTCTAGAGCACTCAACATGATCTCTCTCTCTCTCTCTCTCTCTCTCTCTCTCTCTCTCTCTCTCTCTCTCTCCCTTTTATCCTAACTCAGGATATGTTTTTATTGATGAGAGAGAGAGAGAGAGAGAGAGAGAGAGAGAGAGAGAGAGAGAGAGAGAACATCTGACCAGGGATTAACCCATAACTTAGGTAAAAACCCTGACCAGGAATCAAACCCACAACCCTTTCGTATATGGGATGATGCTCCAACCAACTGAGCCACTCAGCCAGGGTCCTCATACGATCTCTTGATTGAATATATCTCTTGATTGAGAAAAGACGGGAAGCAGAAAAGGGCTATGAATTTTAGAACATTTACAGTTATCTAATTCGTTGATCACAATAGCAGCTATAGACATTTGGGGGAAAATACTACTGCCTCTATGTGTGGTTTTGTTTATTCAGGCATTTGGCAGTGTTTAGGATCAGAGTCTTCATAATAGCTTCCGGGGAGTGAGTCACTGCCCTCCACCTTAACAGCCCATCAGCCCGGACTCTGAGCTTACACTGGCCATTGTTTCTTTCCCAAAGGAAGAAAGATTATAAATCACTGAAGTTAGAGAAAAAGTGAGATTCCATTGGATGCCGTATTCTTTTATGAAAATGAAACTGAAGTGGTTGAACAGTGGCTCTTGGCTAACACAGCAGTGACTGCAAAGGATTTGAACTCAGTACTCGAAGTGCTGTGATTATCCTGTCTCCTAAGGTGTTTTCATTTCTTTCCTCTGCTTCTTTGGAGCTTCAAGGTAGATTTCTTTTTGCAGTCCAGAAACCATTGCCTAAAGTAGTGTTGTCATTTATTGGGATGATCACTACGTATGTTATAGAAATGTCTAATTATTATGTTGTACATGTGAAATAATACTGTATGTCAACTATAGTTGAAAAATAAGATAGTGTCACAAAATTACACATGAAATTATATTGCTTGCTTTATTTTGAGGCACTATTTTATAATATGCACAAGTTCGAGTTTCGTTATACATGAGTATGAGAGGACATATTTTGAAATTATTGTGATCATTTTAACACAGTATTAAAATCAGAAACAGTCTTTCCAGTGAAGTAAAATGAATTCCTTTATTCTCCTTTTCCCTCTAAAAAGTATAGTTTCTTAAAAGCATCCAAGGTTGGTGGCCCTTGGGTGAGTTGTGGTAATGAGAGTAATTTACCCAAAAAAGGCAATACCTAAAATGTGCCCATTCTTCTTTACTCTGTGTAATAGTCATTCTCCTTAGAAAATCATCTGAAAACTATTTGTAAATTGAAGCATAACAGTCAGCAAATACAACCAACTTTGGTTGGTTTGCTCTATTAACACATGGGCATATCCAGAAGAAAAGGTGTTCTGATGTTCTTGTTTTAAGTAACCATTTGGTTAGGCCCAGCTACCTGAAAAAATACAATGTAAAGGTTATAGTATGAAGGCTACAAAATGGTAAAACCAGAGGATTGGGTACTTAAAAGCAGAATTTGAATTGGATTATGAAGGTTGATGAGGGGCAAAGTAAGTGAGAGGAGGAAGGAAAGCCAGCAGTGATGAGCAGATAGATAGGAAAGAAAGGAATGATGGGACATGTTCAGGGGTGGGGAGGAGCCAGCTTCCTGGGAGCTTCAGTAACATTAGACTGTAGGTAGAGAGGGGGTTTTCCTGGAAAAGAAAGGTGGGGAACAAACTGTAGAGTATCTCACAAGCCATTCTACAAGCCTTGGGTTTTATTTTTCAGTGTGGGACATGTCTGAGGTTTTAAACCAGGAACATGGTAGCTTTAGCAAGAATTGGAGAAACATAGTGTGCATAGAATGGAGAGAAGCAAAGTGCAGAAGAGCAACAGTAAATAACAGAACTGGGAAGATGGCAAAGAAGGAGAAGGAAGATTGTGAAGGATGCTGGAAAGAAGAGTCCACAGGACCTGCTGAAGGACGGGAGGCGTTATATAGATCAGAGGAACTGCAATATCTCAGAGACAAATAAGGAAGTTGGAGAAAAATCAGTTTGGGAGGTAACGATTTCACTTTGAATTATGTCTGGAAATATCTGATCTGAATTGCTGGCATAATGGCCGAGTGGCAGCATCCAGGATGCTGCTGGTGATGCATTTCCAGAATGGAGAAGTTTCCAGGACATCAGCATAATGTGGATGAAGGTGTGGGAGGGAGCAACAGAGACACTAAGGCCTCTTTCAGATAGAGAGTGGGAGGCAGATGCTCTGCAAAATCCACCTTGCTCATTATTCTTGTAGTTTGTGTCTAGACGAAGGATAAACAGTGAACAGTTTCCAGTCCAGGGAACAGGGACGAGCCTTGAGGAGGCGTGTTCAGCTGCAATCTGCAACTGAGCTTTCTTGAGTCCAGTTAACTGGGGAGTAAGCCTCGTGCTCTGATTGGAGAAACACCTGAATAGTCTGAAATTCCAGTTTGGGCCCACAGCCTCCAGGCCCCCTCGTGATGCCCCAGAAACCAGACAGAAGAACCTCTTCCACTCGTGATGGCGGCAAGGAGCCTGAGGAACTCTAGCAGTAGCCAACGTCTCCTTCTTGTGGAGGTGGGCTGCAGGGGTGGCTGTTAGCCAGGCCACTGTTCTTTTCTCAAGAAAGAATGAGGACCGCGCTAAAGAAAATAAAAATAACGCTGGACACAGGTTCCAAAGCTCTGTGCTTCTGGACTGTGGGAGAGATCATTTGGGCACAAAAACTTTACAGGTAGAATTTTGTAATCTGCTGCCATTCCCATGTTACCTTATGATAAAGTAGAATGTGGGACTTTGCGTAGCATTGCTTACTTTGAAGGCTTCCACTGTCAGGTGCTTGCAAAATGCTAGCTAGAATATATTGATTGGATGAAAGAAATTATTTAATATTGATGCTTTTATTTATTGGAAATTATCCACCTAACGTAGAAATCTTCATTTTGAAAAGCCATTTGACCATAAGTCAATTGCTCGTTTCTTTATTCTCAGGATGGCTAATAACAGATACTTCTTTCCAACCACTCTTTTGTAAGATGCACTCAGAAGTCTGTGTTGAGAAGGATAATGAGGGAGCGTAGTGGCAAAAATAAAAAACAAAACCTGTATGTGTGGTCAGCAGTACTTACTGTGGTTATGGTAGGGGTAAGGATGCGATAGATTTGCCAATTGAAATTGTGTTCTGAAATTGGCATAGTTGCATTGAATTCGTTTTGCAGAAATTGGCCAGAAGCTTCAGGTGCTTTTGAGAAAACAAAGTCCTAGTTTGTTATCTCTGGGGACCATGCATTTCATCGCCCTATAAATTGATTTGGGTTGTCGAGAGATAAGGAAGGCTGGGGTCAGCCTTATTTGTGCTCCACTTAATTTTGTGATTTCATTTTTTAAGAGAATCTCTGACCCACTTTGGTTCTGAGCATGGTGCAGTGGTATTGCTTCTGAAGAAGCATTAAAAACGCAGGCTGTCTGCCAAGATCAGTCTGGCTCAGTCATTGTAAATGCTCCCCAGATTAAGGACACGTCTCACAAACTCGAACTGGTTTCTCATTAAAGCCCAATGAGGTCATTCTTCCTGTTTACTTATTGGAAGTTCATCCCATCATTTACTTCTATATGTGTGAGGGTGTGAGGCCTCCACATTGTGGGAGTAGATAGAAGATGTAGTTATTCAGGATGTGATTCCCATTTTATGGGTAAGGAAATCAGGATTTACAGAGAGGAAGTTACTTATCCAGAGTGTCACAAACTAGAAAGTGGCAAAGCCAGGACCCAGCTTCTCCAGTATGAATGCCTTGCTCATCTGAGCTTTCTGTAGGTGATAACTTCCTTTTCCTTTAACATCCTCAGGCTTATTCCATTCTGAACCATAGCTTCAGTTTGTGAGTGCGCGTGTGTGCGTGCGTGCGTGTGTGCCTGTACTCACTCATATTTAACTTCCCCATTTTTCTTTACTTTAAGGAGACTGGAATTAATTCTAATACAGAAATCCCCACTTATCCACAGTCTCACTTTCTAATGTTTCAGTTACCTGTAGTCAGCTGCCGCCCAAAAATATGAAATGGAAAATTCCAAAAATAAACAAGTCGTAGATTTTCAATTACATGTTGTTCTAAGTAGCATGATGCAATCTCATGCCATCTACTCCATCCTGCCTGGGACATGAATCATCCCTTTGTCCAATGTGTCCATGCTGTATGTGCAGTACAATGAAATATTGTGAGAGAGAGGCCACAGTCAAATAACTTTTATTATGTTGTTGTTATAATTGGTCTATTTTATTATTATTGTTATTAATCTTTTACTGTGCCTAATTTATAAATTTAAATTTTTCAAGGATATGTATATATAGGAGAAAACATAGTTTCTATAGTTTTGGTACTATGCATGATTTCAGGTGTTCACTGGGGATCTTGGAATGCTTCCCCCAAAGATCAGGGGTAGCACTATAATTATTTGGTAAATAGTCTCAGGTGGTGTGGAGGGTCACTCAGCAATGTAATCAAGTGATATGAATGTGTCTGGACACAGTTACCTGCATAGGAAGGAAAATTATGTCATAAAAGAGTATTTAAGGATGACAGGAAATTGTCGTTATTTATCTAAGTATATATATCTGCAGCCATCATGACAATCTGTTGGAATCTCCTGTTGGTCGTCAGGGAAAACTAGCGAGTTCCAAAAAAATGACAGCAATAAAAATCACCTAAAGAGCTAACATTAAAAATGAAACTCATGTTTCCCTTGAGAATGTCATGCTGCAGCTTAAGCCCAATCCTGGGCTGTCTCGGCTTTAGAAACAGCAGCATCTTGCTCTGACAGCCTTTTGTTCTCACTGATACTTTGGCGGCTGATGTCAGCACGTCAGTTACTGTCCTTTCCCTCCTCTAGGAAGTGATGATTGGGCTGCGTTATGTTCAGTCATATTTTCTCCCTCATTAAAGTGCCTCTCTGCAGTTTCTTCCAAGGAGGTTGGCAGTATTGGAGTGCGGTGTCCTTTTGCTGGTGATTAATTTGCTCAACTCCTTAGGGTTCATTGTCTAGTTAAATTTAGTTTCAATATCAATCTAAAGTATTCTAAACTGTGTATCAGGGAATGCTACCCCATTGATCAGAGAGTTATCATTTTGGTTTAGCACTCATGTAGTGTTTTTATTTAAGGAGCTCAGGGGTGAGTATTGCTTTGACTGGGTAGTCGATTTCATTTCTCAGGGGTGGCTGGGCAGTTTTAAAGTTCCAGCCCTTGGCTGCCAGTGAGCATTTCTTATGCTCTCAACAAGGACGTGTAGCTTCTTCAGTGGGAGGATCTGAAATGTCACCAGCGCCATTACCATTGGCAGCACCTGTGGCTGAGACCTCATGTAAAATTATGGTAGGATGTAGTTCTGGAGACTTTAGTTGATGTCAGCTATCTCTGTGGGGCTTCTCCATGGTCACAGATAGTTGCTAGTTAGCTCTGTTCTCAAAATCCAAATATGTGACTCTGGCTTGGATTTTGACAGAAGCTGGGATTTGGGATGCTAATTTAAAGATGAATAGACAGTTATTCAATTAAATATATCTAAGCACGCATGGCTTTGCCACTTGCTTTAAGGGACTTGGGGCTAGTTTCATAGTATCTCTGAGTCTCAGTTTTCGTTATCTACATATTGGGGTTGCTAATACATCTCTTTCAGTATTCAGGATGACCGAGTACCAGACCCAGATTCTATCCAACTGTCAATGAGGAGGAGACTTGGGGTTATTTGCTTATGTAATATGACATTGTCAGAGGGTCTGTTACTGTGGCATACCTTCTGTGTGGTCTAATTAAAGATAGGGATTCTGGAAAAGTACAACGATGTATCCTACAACATCAGACCATGGAGCATGGAGTCTGGAATATCATTACATGTAAAGAGAGAGAGGACAGAGATATCCTGGACCATGCATCTCAAAGTCTTTTGACCAAAAGTGTTGAGGAATACACAGGGAGACACAAATGTTGGGCCTGATCTTTGTTCATACAACCCTCATTCAACTTGACTATCAACTACTGACGAGGCTGTGTCTAGTCCCTGAGGATATAGCAATGAACACGATGGAGAATGTCTCTGCTCTCATGTAGCCTGGTGGGGGGTGAGAAGAGGGGGAAAGCAGACCTACCATAAAAATAACAGCAAATAAGTGACATGCAGAGAAACTAAGTACATTGGTCTGGTGGCTTCTTTTCCTCAGAGGGAGTGGCATGGCATGCGAATTGGACCTGAATGAACAGAAGAAGACTGTCAAGAGAATACATGAGCAAAGACATCCAGGGAGAAAGAGCAGCCTGAAGGAGACAGGCATGGGCAAAGGGAAGGTGTGGGAATGAGGTGGGCAGGGCCAGGCCAGGTCTGAAGTTTGAGGCTGGAATGGGCTTTTCCCTAAGCCTGATGGGGAAGCACTGGAGGTTTTGAAATGGGGTAATAACATGGTATATGCATTTTTAAAGTTTCACCGCTTTTGTAATGGATGCATTACATTTAGTTTAGAGGTTTAGGAAGTAGTCTAGATGAGAGGGAATTGTGGCTGGACCACTGGGTAAATGATGGAGGCAGTATTCTGAAAGGAGAATGCCCAGCAAGGCTCACCAGGGAATGAGTTACAGGAGTGGGTTCCAGAGAAACCCCTTCAAGGTCAACACCTAGACTGTGGGCTGGCGAAATAGAGTAGATAGTGTGTCTGTTCCCCAAGGAGCAGAAGGCTTGGGGAAGAGCAGCTTGTGGAGAATATCAAGAGTGTGGTTTTGTTCACATTAAATTTGAGATGCCTGTATGAAACCTGTGTGGAGTCTGGAATTCCAAGGAAAGGTTGGTCTGGAGAAGCAAATGTGAGATTTGTAGGCAAGTAGTGGTACATGCAGCCAGGAGTCTGTATGAAATGAGCTAGTGAGACGTGGCTTTTGGAAAGACCCTGAGATACCACAAATACAGATGTCAGGCTGAGGGCCAGAGAGTAGAAGGAAAACCAGGAGAGCGGTTTCACATGAGTGAAAGCAAGTTTCAAGCAGGAGAGCATTTCCCTGTGCAGAACAATGCTGTGAGGTCAGTGTTGATCTGTGCATAAGCCATGGAATTAGGCTGGGGGTGGCGGTGGGGGGAAATAGGTGGGTGGGAGGTAGAATAATGCAGATGCTAGAAGAAACACTTGATAAAGGACAAAGGCCCTTATGATACTTTATTTTCTTTTTAAAAAATATATTTTTATTGATTTCAGAAAGAGAGAGGGGGAGAGAGAGATAGAAACATTAATGATGAGAATCAGAAATTGGTTACCTCCTAAACGTCCCCTACTGGGAATCTAGCCCACAACCTGGTCATGTGCCCTTGACTGGAATCGAACCTGGGACCCTTCAGTCCTCAGATTGATGCTCTATCCACTGAGCAAAACCATCTAGGACAATGGTTGGCAAACTTATTAGTCAACAGAGTGGCAAACCGTTGCTCACAAGCTGCACCGCAGTTTGCCGACCATTGAGCTAGGGCATGATATTTTGTTTTCACTTACGTTGACCATCCTCTAATTACTTCCAGCTTGAGGGCTCTAGATTCTTCTGGAAAATTGGAAGAGACCTCACAATTGTCCTTTTTGAGGTGTTTGTCTTCCCTGTGGCCAGATCAGGTTTATCTTCTGGGCCAACCTATGTGAGCAGTAAGTAGGCCTGGAGTGATTTTAAAACTTTACCTAGTTCTCTTCCTCCCACCGGTAGAGAACTATGTAGGTAAAAGGCCTTGCGGGAGGTACCATAAAAGTCAGGCTGTGAGGAAGGGTAAGATTTCAGTAGGTGGAATGAGGGGTGTGGAGGTGGGAAGGGGGACAGAAACAATCCAGTTGGGGGGGCGGGAATCAGGAATGTATTTAACACGATAGTGAAAACTCCAATAAGCAGCACATTGACAGTGGAAACCTGGGCTTCACTATTCCTTGCACACCGCCTACCTCTAAAAGAGACCTGACATTGTAGAACCACTCGTTCATTTTATAAACATATATTGATTGCCAGTGATGAGTCCACAATAGAGGCCAGCTACCCAGATGGGAGACCCATGACCTTCCCTCAGGGAAGATGGACATGAAAACAGTTAACTGTAAAGTAATAACAGAAAAGGAGAGAGGGGATTAATTCTGTCTGATTGAGTTCCAACAGGGGAGATGCTAGTTGCCTATAGGATGAAAAGATGTCAAACCAGGAAGCAGCCCCTCCTGGGCAGAGAGCACAGCAGGTGACAGTATGGCTTTCTGAGGGCACATGATGTGGTTGCAGCAGAGAGCGGAGCCCTGTGAGCTCTGCTCAGTGAGCACAGAGGTGGGGACTTAACCGAAGGGACACGTGTGAAATGCTGAGGAGGCTGGACAGGGAGGCTGGGACCAAGCGGGGCTTTATTTCTGTAGGCAGGAGTGATCATAGGTTTATTTGTTGTTGGTTTTTTTGGTTTGTTATTTTTTTGTGTGTGTATGTGTTTAAAGGATAATTTATCAGTAATTACGGATTTCATTTGGCTTAAAAATGTAGTATTTTTTAGAGAACATGCAACCTTTTAAACTTACCTTAATTTTTAGAGCAGTGTTAGATTTACAGCAAAATTAAGAAGACAGAGATTTGCCACATATACCATACACCACTATCCCCATACACGTGGCATAGCCTCCCCCATTAGCAGCACTTCCACCAGAGTGGTACTTTGGTTACAGTGGATAAACCTTCATTCACATGTTATTCTCACTCAAAGTCCATAGTGGTGGTGTACATTCTGTGGGCTTTAGCAAATGTATAATGACATGTATTCATCATTATCTATCATACAGAGTATTTTCACTGTCCTAAAAATTCTCTGTACCCTGTCTATTCATCCTTCCCTCCACCTCAAACCCCTGGAAAGCACCAGTTTTTTTATTCTATCCATAGTTCTGCCTTTTCCAGAATGTCATTTGGTTGGAATTATACAGTATGTAGCTTCATCAGATTGGCTCCTTTCACTTGGTAATATGCATTTAAGATTCCTCCTTGTCTTTTAATAACTTGATTAGAGGCCTGGTGCATGAAATTCATGAACCAGAGGGTGGAGGGTGTCCCTTAGCCCCGTCTGCACCCTCTCCAATCTGGAACCCCTTGGGGGATGTCTGACTGCTGGTTTAGGCCCGATCTCTAAACTGGCAGTCGATCATCCCTCTCATAATCCAGGACTGCTGGCTCCTAACCACTCGCCTGCCTGCCTGCCTCATTGCCCCTAACCGCTTCTTCCTGACAGCCTGATTGACATCTAACTGCCCTCCCCTCCTGGCCTGATTGCCCACCACTGCCCTCCCCTGCCAGCCTTCCTGTGGCGACCATCTTGTGACAATGTTGTTACCTAGATTTTTATTATATAAGATAGTTAACCTTTGTAGCACTAAATAATATTTCTTTGTCTGGGTGTACCACAGTTTATCCATCCAACAATGAAAGACATCTTGGTTGCTTCCATGTTTCGGCAGTTATGAATATAGCTACTCTAAACATCTGCATGCAGGTTTTCGTATGGACATAAGTTCTAGGTCCTTTTTTAAATTCCAAGGAGCACAATTGCTGAGTCATATGCTAATAATATGTTTAGTCTTGAGGAGAGCATAGGTTTTTAAACAGAGAAATAATTCAACTTTATTGTAGAAAATTTGTAAATATAGGTGTCATTCTGTCTTTTCCTCTGCTTATTTCTAGGCCTGTGTGTCCACAGGCTGAGAGAACTTCATCCCCTTTGATGAATTGCCACATCAAATAAACTGTCTAAAAATGATATTCTTCCCTATCTATTTTGTTTCACACAAATATTAATATGCATGTGTGTACTCTTATATAACTCTAATATCCAAAGTATGAAATTATGTAGATTTACTAGATTCTTCATATGCTAGGAAAATATTTCTTTTTTGTTTTCTTTCTTTTAAAAAATACTTTTATTGTTGATAATATTACAGATACCTCCCCTTCTCTCCCTTCTGTTCCCCTTCCCAGCATGCTAGGAAAATATTTCTTTTTTGTTTTCTTTCTTTTTAAAAAAATACTTTTATTGTTGATAATATTACACATACCTCCCCTTCTCTCCCTTCTGTTCCCCTTCCCAGCAGAAAGTATTTATTGACTTTTTATATTTAATAGCGTGAAAGAATAAAATCTACTCTCTAGTGGGTGTATTTTATAAGAGGTTTTTTAAGTTACATGTGTATATGTGTGTGTATAAAGTTTATGTGAAAAAAGATAGGAGAGCTTTAGTTTAGGAAGATGTTCTATCTTGTAGGTGACCTTTTTTTAGCCTTAAATGAATGTATAAATGCACAACAAGTCACATGTTTGCAGTGTATTTTACAGCACATAGTGTATGCTGATAAATCATGTGCAGTGTGTTTTTAAAATCAGAACCTTTCAGAAGAACTGGATGCCCGAATGGCTGAAATGGAGGAGGACAAAAACTGCTAAAAAAAAAAATAATTTCAGTACTCTTAAGGAAGATATAGCTTCTTTGTTATATATTTCACTTCTTTGACTGCTTACATATGAAGCATCAGTATTTTTTCTTCTTTCGTTTCTGTCTCCCATACTCTGAGAAGTTAATGTTTTAAGGAAAACACTCCAATGTATCATGTCAAATATTTGGTTTGGTAGGATTAATATTTTACTGCAGAGTAACAGTGGGAGTACTGTCCTAGTTTTAGAGATGATTATGTAAACTAATGAGCACCATCCATTAAAAAACCTAGGGGAAGAAAGGCTATTTATCATGTGGATTGCACTGACTGTACTTAGAGGACATGGAAGTAGGCATTAAATACTTACAGTGGGGTTACATGTAATTAACATTACTCTTTTTGTGATGCTAAGGTTAATAGTTGTCACAGTGCGTTCATGTTTAATATTGCTTTATTTTAAAAACAAAAACCTCAATGGTTTGTTATTCTGTGCCAACTGGCTTGAAATTGACTTTTCACTTAAGTTGACTGTTTTCTGAATTATTTCCAGTACAGCAGACCTAAAGAACTACAGTTGCCTGGGGAGTTGTAACTGCGTATCCCAGCCACTAGAGGGAAGTGACACTAGTATTTATTCTGGGGAGAGGTGTTTAATCTCTCCAATCCTTTGCCTACTCACTGACCCTTAACCTGGAACGGGGTTATCATTAGCATTGGGATCATCCTACTCCTGTACTACAGAATAATCTCTGGGAAGGAAGAGGCAGAGTTAAGGGCTTTGGTCTAGGACTTAGTGTATGTGTGGATATGTCTGCCCAAAATGTGGGGTTGGTCCATTCAGTTTCTTCAAGACAGTTTTGCTGGGGAAAGTGGGTTATTCTTCCAGAATCATTTCATCCATTGGGTTTGAAAGAACAGCATGAGTAATACTTTCTAGGTTATCAGGCACTATTTTCAACACTTTAAGAGATACTAACATTTCTGACAACTGTCCTAAGAGGTAAAACCTCTTATTTTCATTTTACAGAACAGGAAACTAAGGCACTTAGGCATTAATAACTCACCCAAGATCACAGAACTAATTAGTGTTGATGCTGTAATTACAAACCCAGGCAGTGGCTCTAATCTGTCTTGTGTGATATTGTCTATTCAATCACATCCAGTTTCCCAATAATGAAGAGACATTCATAGAATTATGATGGATTTGAGTCTGTAAAGTGGAAAGATATTTTGGCTAAAAAAATACAAAAAAGAAAACTACAGAATAAAAATCTATACTGTATTTTAGATAAAGCATATATTTTTTACATTTGAACATGTCGGAAATCAGGCTATGCCTTACAGTATTGTTTGAGAAAATAAGATATTTGTCAACATAACAACTTCATTAATCATTACATCTATCCATAATGAAAGTGTAATATTTGAAAACAATTTCTATTTTAGATCCTTGCACTTCATGAGGATTTCCAAGTACGTGTGATGACGGCTTACATATGAAGCAAAAATATAAAGTACACATTTAATAGGAAAAAGGTTTGATGTGGGATGTGCTCATGTTTGACCTCTGTCAGATGGGGCTTTCAAAGGCAAGGGTTCCGAGAATCTTGGCATTTCATACGGCCCTGAATTCTGCCTCTTCTCTGATCCTCAGAAGCAGCTTGTAACCATGACTGTCTCTCCTCACTCTCCTTAGGCATAGTCTGGTTCAGGCTGCTTATTTTTCCTTTAGGAAGCTTGTTATTCTCTCAAGACTTCAAAAATAGTAACATTATAGAACATCTGGGGAGAGCTGTTTGTCTTTAGAGTGATTTTGCCCGGTCATTGACCAGTTGACGTTCTCACTGTCTCACTGAAGGATGTGACAGCCCAGAATTATTCAGACACATGGGGGAGAGTCTGTGGCAGTTGGGAACAGAGGCACAAGAGCAGTGCCTGTGTGTGTTTGGCCAAAACTCATATTGGCACACACGTGTATTCCTGTGAAAAATGCTATTTCCCATGGTACAGTGTTATTTCCCCCCACCACTGACATTTTGAAACCACCTCTTGAAGGAAAGAAATATACTTTCAGATACATTTTAAAGGGAGTTCCCAAGACTCTGCAATTAAACACATATTCATACTAGTGAAAAGTTTTCTCAGGGAAAAATGGAACATTTTTCTAGAATAAATAAATCACTTTTTTTTTAGTTCAAACATAAAATATTTTTTAGACCATCTAGCTTAAATCTCCCTTTTTAAATGTTATTTGTATTCCATGTCTTATTTTCATTAATTTTAAAAATCTGTATCAATGCCAGAAGAGTCAAAGACTATATGCATATATCCACACTGAGAATTTTGGTTCTGTAGCTTCAGCCCAGACCTCTCCCTGAGGGCCTGGCTCTCCTGTAAGCCCACACAGGTTTCAGAGGGAAATGCAGAAGGAAATTCAGACTTAAGGTTTGCCAGTTGTTGACAACTCTATGGAAGGTTCAGTGTGATAAGAAGTCAAAATAATTTCAAAAGGTGAAATTCATTACTCATGCTTTGCATATTCTCTTTACCAGAGAAATAAAAATATATTTTATATGGCCTTAGAAACTGATGTCAATAATAAGCTTCAATTAGAACTGTATCCTATTTATGAAGTCAGTTTTTATACTCAAATTTAAAGAGTCATAGGACCACAACTATTGTATGTTATTTAATCTCTCAGTGGATGATACATTTATCTGACCATTTTACTCTATGAGGTTTTTTGGTTGTTATCTAATTAATCTTCACACTTCTAGATATGAATCGATTCTAGAGTTTCCTGTAATCTGGAAACTTTGCTCAATAGGAAGATTAGATGTGATTTCCTTGGGGACAAGTAAAGTTTTTAAATTTTATTGTGTTTTTTTTCTAGGAAAATGGCATATTACAATTTTAATTATTTTCTGAAATGCTGATTCTTTGAATGAAAAGTAAAAATAATCAAGATTCAGAATTGTGTCAGTGGAAGTGTCTCAGACATGACTGAAATATAAAACTTTTAAATTCTGACTTTACTCAAAGATGCAGTTACGCCATAATCTACTCTGAGGTAGCGAGTGGGATAGAAGAAGGCCTGTTACAGACTCTAGGCATAGATATTATTCTGAGACTTATTATTCCTTTATAAAAAGTAGCTTTTTCAGTTGCATACTCTGGTCTGTTCATCAGTTTATTATTTCCCACTTGTTCTTTGATTCTCTTGGAAGTAGTACATTGAAAAAAGTCAGTAATTTATTGCATGGCTCAAATTTATGAGACATCAGAAAAACTTCATTTCCCCTTTCCTTCCAAATTGTTCTTGTTTCAATATTTATGTTAACCAATAGACTCAAACCATAGATCACATGTTGGCTGGTGGGTATTACCTGTCTTAGATTTTGCAAACACATACTAAAATAACCTTTGTGATTTGGGAGACTGGGTCAGAGCTCTCCAATTATCATGAAAATTACATGCAGCAGGATTTGTTCCCCAATGTAGCTGACAGTGACAAATAACCCCTCAAGTTTTAGCTACCCTAAAGATACCTGGAAGCTCACTGAAATGTGTCTGCTCCCGTTTCTGATGTAGAAGCTCCTATGGAATATTTCAGCCATGAATTCTACAGTACTGTTTCAAAGCTGTGGTGTACTAGGCAATGGCAAAAGATAAACAGAAGTGGTTATTTTCCAAGGGAGAGAGAGGACTTTGAGAATGTCAAATGCCACCCAAGTGTTCAGTGATGATTATGTTTATCTTTTAGCCCCTGGCAATTTATCATTTAGTGTTTCAGAACAATTGAAGAAATTGTTCCCCATCAACAGCCTGGATCCTCCCATATTTTTCTGTGTATTTCTGTATCAAGTGGTGTTGTTTGAAGGTTGGAATTACTTCAGGGAAGACAAATTGGCAGCAAGTCAAATGGATATCATCATGGAGCAAGTTACCGAAGATCAGGAAATAACTGTTAAAATATATAATGTGCTCTGATATATATTAAAACAACAATAGCAGAAATGAAAGAGTAAACTAAATCACTTACGTTGAATTGTTTTCAGGGTGCCTATAAATTTTCTATATACATATGTTGATCCCAAACAAATAGCCAGGTATTTCTCTAGCAAAATGGGTTTATTCAGAACCACAAAGAATTCAGATTTGGGTGATCTATGTGCAAACCCAAAGAGCAAAGGAAAGAAAAATGTGTTTTCATAGAGGAAAGGGGATAGTTAGTTAGACTTAGACGGGGTTAGGGGTGGGGTGAAGAGGTGGGAATGGAGGGGACAGCACTGTAAAGAGAGTCCATTGGAGGAAAGTGGAAGTTTGAAGTGTAATGGCTTTTTATTGGCTGAGTTGTAACAGTATTTCCCCTCCTCTCCCCAGCTGCCCAGGGCTGGCCCGAAGTGCAGGCAAGCCTTGGATGATGGCTGCAAAGGCTCAGGTAACCAGGGCCTGCTGAGGCTTACACTGCCAGTAGTGGCAGCAGCAGAGATGTGATGGGGCATCAGCTTCCCTTGATCACCAGATAGTCTCCCACCCTTGAGGACTCCCAAACTGTGAGAGGGGGCAGGCTGGACTGAGGGACCCCACCCCACCCCTCCATCTCCCACCCTTGCTCTAGTATAATCTATAATGATTATTTTTGATATCTTCATAATTCGTGTATAAGTCATCTACTTTTGGTGCCTGGGTAGAAAATACAAAAGACATAGTATCTACACCTGGTCCTGACAGCCCTTCCACTGCAAGGTTTTGCATTTCCACTTCTGTTTTCTGGCCGCCACTCTTCGGGAAGCTCACTTCCATGTTCTAATGCTTATCATCATGTGCTGAACTCAAGACTCCTGCAGCTGTGGGCGGACTCTGCCCAGCACCTACTCCTTATACCTTTTTCCAAACTTTCAGTCCTCTTTAAAATGGAAACCCAGCTGGGTGGTCACTTCTTCAGCGCTATCCACTAAAACTTTAATTTTTAGTTAACCCCTTACATGGGATTGGTTGGCTACAGAATAAGAGCAAGAGCAGGAAGTAGGAATGGGCATCTGCCAAAGAGAAGACAGGTATTAGGAGAGGAGACGGACAGAGGAGGCTGATTGTCAAACATCGCTCACACTGGCTGGCTGTTCACTTTGGCAGTTCTTCCCAAATGGGGTAGAAGGTTTTACTGTGGAAGCTGGCATATCTGAGCCCTGAGCCTGGGACTGGGAGGTGGAAACCTGAAGATCACAAACCTGGAGCACTCCTGCTGTGGCCCTCTCAATTCTCATGTGTTCCCTGTAGTGTGGGGCTTGTCAGTCATGTCCCCAGTAGGATTGAGTTTCCAACCTTGGAAAAAGGTCACCCTGTCCTAGTTCCTGTTTTCAGTCTTTTTTTTTTTCTTACAGAGGAAACAAGGTAATGCTTTACTTTAGCCATACCTATTGTAAAGGAAAGTAAAAAGCTAATAGTGTTTTAGGTTCATTTCTTAACGAACCATTAAAATCTGCCTAAAAACTTGCATTTTTATTTTCCTTTTTCTTAATCATCATGAAGATCATCAATAATGGCAGTGCTTTCAAAGAAAATGTGTCCAACCTTTGACAAAAGCAACGTGGTTTCAGAAGCATCCCCCTCTGGGGCTTGTATGTAAAAGCTGGAAAAGTACAAAAATAACTGTGTTTGTTTGTTTGTTTGTTTTTAACTGACCTTTGAAAATAATGGATGTGCATCCATTCAGTCTGCTGAGTTTCTGCTGTATATTTTGAGGCATGCACAGATGAATAGAAATTGTCCTTGCACTCCAACAGCTCAAAGCCTAGTGGAGAATTGGACCCAGAAGCACCCCACGGGGCTACTGGAGAATGACTGCTACACAAGAGGCATGGGCGTGTCTGAAACTCACTGGAGATCCAGCAGGGAAAACACTTCTGCTTGCAAGAGAAAGTCAGGCAGACTTTAATGGAGAGGCGATCTTCCACCTCACATGTGAAAGATGAACAGAAGTTTTGCAGGCAAAGGAGGTGGGAATTCTAGAAACAGGGAACAGGGTATGCAAAGGCAATGAGGTGTGTGGCCCAGCTACTGTGTCCCGGGATCTTAAAGTCATTCGATATTTTTGACAAGTACATAATTTGTTGCTATTGGAGCATAAACCACAAAGAGATGTGTCAAAGGACGAGGGAGGAGAGATAACAAGGGATTTCATTATAGTGTTCTCTTTGAAGAGGTTTTGATTTTCCTATGGAAAACCTCTCATGCTTTAATGTGCATAAGGATACTCTGGGCATTTTGGTAGAATGCAGATTCTTGGGCTTTCCTCCTAGGAAAGCTGGGCTGGCAGTGTGGAGAAGCCTCGCCCAGTCTGTATGTCTAACAATAGTTTACTGATGGCACGGAAGACACCATACTTGAAGAAATACTGCTGGCACAGTGGGTGCCATGAGCGGGGTTTCCTGGGAGAGGGAAGAGATTGACCAGCCTGCACACAGTGGAGCTGGGCAGCCGTGGGAGAACAGCTTGGGTGGGAGCCATAGAGGGTGGTACCAATCCAGGCAAGAGGTCAGGGAGGCATGACCGGGGTGTGACCAGTTGTCCTTTTATCATCTTATATACAGCAAAAACTTCCCCAGTTCATTTTTTTTCTATTATCTAATTTTCCAAATTGGTGTACATAAAACCTTGATATAATAGTCTACTTTGGGCGAGGGTGGTGTCTGTTAAAGCAGGAAATCTGTTATATAACAAAATAGGTTTTCCAAATAAGGATGTTAAAAAATTGACAAATTAGTTAGCTTGTGTAATTAAAATCAAGTATGTATGAAAAGTATAATTTCATGGAAAAGTGTTCTCTATGTATTACCATAATGTTAAACTTCTGCTGAGTAGGTCTAGTAAATGCGTGCATTCACAAGTCACCGCAAGTAAACAAATGCACACGCTGGGCGTGGCTTAGCACACGTGGGACATTGGCCACTTATGTTGAGACTGCTGGAGAGAGTCAGCCTTGAGACAGCAGAACCAATTACAGCTGGAGATGGGGTGTGATCACCTGCTAAATCATTCCCCAAACATCGTTTTCTCGCAGTAACTCTTGGATGTAAATGTGTAGGCTATAGTTGTAGATATGTAATATTTATTCATGTCAACGAAATTGGTACAGTGTGTTTTTCCAACAAGTGGTCTATTTGCTAAAGTTTGTTAAAAATAGTGAAATAACAACAACAAAACCCTGTTAATTTAGTACTATACGCAAATCTTGGGGAAAAGCATTTAAAATTAACAGGGTTATTAATTTTCACATATGGCATAGGGACCCACAATTTTGTCTGTTAAATCTGAAGTCTGTTAAGGTGTGCAAAATCGAGAGTTTACGGTATTTCTCTGCCACTTCTAAGTAAGGATTGCTCTCCTTTCTTTAGTTTTCTATGCCTGCTGTGTAAATGTCATCTGGCCTTGTTTTTCTTTATCCTTGGTGTTTTAGCATTCTTTGTAACTCGGTATGTAGTTCATTTCCTAAGAGCCATCTATAGAGGCAATTCTTCACAGTAGATATTAATCCTTCACCCATCTGCCACTATATTGGATGACATGATTGGCTAGTATTATAGTTCTTAATGACTGGAATAACTTCTTTAAGTTTCTGGTAACTATGAATTTTAATATTCTTGTCATCTGTGACATGTATGACAATACATTGGTTCAAGAAATATTTCTCTGGTTGGTGCCAGAAACTTGGTATTTGCTTTTCAGTCCTAACAGTATAGCTAAACAAAGACAGTAACATCTGAATTATCTAGCCTCATGGAAAATAACAAGGTTGTTTATGTTGCAGAGAGGGGAGAGGTAATCCCAAATTATAGTTAATATAATGTTTTGAAATTAAGCACATCATTTTTTACTTTATACATATTTGGCTAATGTTGAAAATGAGCTTTTCAAAAGTACATGACTTTTGAATCATTTTTGAGCAATGATAGAAGAAAGCTTTCATGTACAGTACAATGGAGTGAAGCAGGTCTGAAATTCAAAACTCATTGGGTAAAATGTACAGCCAGACCAATTTATAAAGAATAACATATACATTCAACCTAAAATAAGCCACCATACAGATTTATAACCCAGTAAGCTCTAAAAACACCTATTTCCCTAGTTGCCATAAACAGGTAAAGATTTATGTGTAGAAAAGAGATATTTTTTCATTTTTATATTTTAAAATTCCTGGGAGTTGGAAAGATCACTTTGAAAGCATTTTTGGTATTTATTTCTAAAGTTTGGATAGCTTGCATATATGCATTTCATTTTATTTGTTAAAAAATATCCATCAAATTTTATGAAAATGCCTGAGTAAAACTGAGTATTCATAAGTTTATAAACTCTTTTTAAAAAAATATATTTTTTATTGATTTTTTACAGAAAGGAAAGGAGATGGATAGAAAGCCAGAAACATGGATGAGAGAGAAACATCGATCAGCTGCCTCTTGCACGCCCCCTACAGGGGATGTGCCCGCAGCCAAAGGTACATGCCCTTGACTGGAATCGAACCCAGGACCCTTGAGTCCACAGTCTGATGCTCTATCCACTGAGCCAAACTGGTCTCGGCGTTTATAAACTCTTGAAAAATATTCAAAAATCATCAGGAACTTGAACTTTCAGGTCATGCAGCAAAGACTGTTAGATGTGTGACTTCTGGAAATTAAGGTTTTCAATCTTAGTTAAAAATAATATAGAGTCCAAAACATATAAAAAGTATAAACAGGAATAAAATCAACCATAATCCCACACTCATAGATGTACACTAAAAATACTTTTAGTTCCAACTTTTAAACTCACATATATTATAAACAATTTATTATCATGGAAGTGCTCCATTTTTTTCTGTTTTTTAAACATATTTCAGGAGCATTTATCATTTATTAGATAATTTTTAAAAACATAGTTTTTATTTCCTATGGCCACTGTAACAAATTACTATTGTAATAAATTATGACAAACGAAGTTGTTTAAAATGACATATATTTTGTTCTCTGAGAGTTCTAGAGATCAGAAGTGTACAAACAGTTGTCCTGGGCTAACATCAAGGTCTCAGCAGGGTTATGCTTCTTAGCAACCCTAGGATGGAGGTTTTCTTGTATTTCTCGGCTCCCAGAGCTGCATGTTGTATTCCTTGGCTCAGGGCCCCTTCCTCCATCTTCAAAGCCAGCAGCACAAACAGCATGTTGCTTCAGTGCCACATTGCCTTCTTCCCTTGTCCAATATTGTTCTGCTTCCTCATATTAAGAGGCATGATTACATCTAGAGCCCACCTAGGTTTTCTAGGATAACTTCCTGGTCTCCAGATCCTTAATTTAATCATGTCTGCAAAATTACTTTTTACATATAAGATATTATATTCAAAAGTTCCAGGGTTAAGAAGCTGGATAGCTTTAGAATACATTATTTTATCTACCATAATGGTCTTTTGTTGGTTTCATCATTTAATTTGTTGGCTATTTACTAACAATTGTCCTTGTTTACACCTTTGGATTCCCCTCCCCCTCCTAGTATTTTGCTATTATAAGGAATTGTGATATTAATTTCCATATGCATACATTTTTTGTGCACATACTTGATTATACTTGTGTAAATGTTAGGAGGGCAACCTGTATATACTACATATATTTGTGTGTGTATTAGATGGATATGAATATGCCCACACAACACATTTACAGGTATATGTCTGTGTTTGTGTATTCTCATTCTCCAGGTTGTTTTCCAGAAAATTTGTAGAGAGAGCTTAGCTCCTTGCACTCTTGCTAACAATGAGTATTGTCTTTTTTTAATCTTTGCCAGTTAGATGGGTAATAATATCTTATTGATGCTTTAATTGCATTTCTATGATAGTTAGACTAAGTACTTTTCATGCCTACCATATTTAAAATTCTCATATGAATTTTGTGTTGGTATGAAAATGGCATGACATGCCGAGACCGGTTTGGCTCAGTGGATAGAGCGTCGGACTGCGGACTGAAGGGTCCCGGGTTCGATTCCGGCAAGGGCATGTACCTTGGCTGCGGGCACATCCCCAGTAGGGGGCGAGCAAGAGGCAGCTGATCGATGTCTCTCTCTCATCGATGTTTCTGACTTTCTATCCCTCTCCCTTCCGCTCTGTAAAAAATCAATAAAATATATTAAAAAAAAAAAAAGAAAAAGAAAATGGCATGACTTAATAGATAGAGATACTAAAGCTTGCTTGAGAACTCTTTGGCTAAAAATATTGTGTCTTCACTGACATATTGTCCTCAATTTGTGTAATAATTTGAGTAAACTTTAACCATGGAATAAAATTCTGATTGCTATGGAAGCACATGCTTTCTACCTCTGTCTGCATATGTTCCCTGTATGGTACATTCATGGAAATTCTCACCTCTTATTTTAATGTGATCATTTCCCATAACTTAAGATGTGTGACCTGGAAAAATATCCCAAAAAATAAGAATTGATGAATTAACCTTAATTCTATATTACAGAAAGGTCTTAGTGTACTTACTACAGAGCTTAATATAACTTACACTGACCCACTTGAACCAAATTGGCACTTGTTATAATTGTCTTGTTAATTCATGTTCAGGAGCTGGGTGACCAATAATTTATCTTAGACCTACGCTTCTAGAACAAGTAATCCCATGTCCTTGAAGTTCACTCTAGACTGAGATCTAAGGCAGGTATTAATATTGGAGGGTCACTGTTACAGCCAAAACATTTTGGTATTTCTTACAAACCAGTTTATACATATTCATATATACAAGCAGCTATATATATGTGATCTATATTTTCTGAGATTTTGAAATTTGAGATAACAAACCTGTCTAATGGGCGCAGCATAGATAGATAATGGAATAGACTCATGAAACTCAAAGAGGAATAGACAGAAAAATCTTGTGAAGACATATTCAACATGTGTCTTCAGAATATTAGTACTCTAGACCTAACTTTGTTATCAGGTATCTTTCTAACCCTATGCAAAGCCTTTCTCCCTTGCCCTAATATTCCTTCTAATGTTTGTATTGGGGGTTTAAAGATGAAGGGGATACAACCCCCCCAAAAAAGGGGCCTATCATTCCAAGGAGGACTAATCTGCAAACAAGCAGAGCCCAGGGGAGGAATACCTAACCCAGTGGGGATCAGGAGGCTCCCCAGAAGGCTGCCTAGAATAAGTAACAACAAGTTTGGTCTTAAAGCAAGAGAGCGGTTAGTCCTCCATTTTTCAGATGAGGGTGCTGATCTCCAAGCCTGGATCTCGGCTCCAGGATTGGATAGCATAGCTCTACTGGAAGCCAGGGCTCAGTGTGGTCAATGGATGGGCCTTGCAGAAGGCGGGTTTAGGTGGGAAGAGATATTCCTCTCTAGCTGTCTGTCAGTGTCACTTTCCTACAGGATGACCCCACCAGCCCTGTAAGGATGATATACGTTTTCTGCCAATTTCTTCTTTCAGGGAGTGGGATTCTGTCAAACTAAGTTCTGCAGCTTCTCCCAAGGCCTCCCCCTTCTTGAAAGTTAGAGGACAGAGTGCTGGGGTGATATGCTTAGAAGCAGGGGTTGTGAAACCTCCTCTGGTCCTACGTGCTGGGCCACCTTCATGCATGCCCCATGCTGTTCTCTACCACACAAGCCAAGGAGTCAGTCATTGGGGAGAAAAGTACTTCATTTCCCATATCTGGCTGCTCTCTCCTCATAGATTTTGTAAAGTTATTAGTTATTTGCTACATTTTCTGAGCTTCTGATTCTTCTGGGATCCAGGGAATACATGAGGAAAATGTTACATCCTCTCCCCATTTTGGCCACTCTTTGGCATGTCCCTTCCTGAGTTGGACCTTATCCTTCAACCTGCTCTTGGAGATTATGTAGTTCTCTGTTCAACCAATCTTAGTTTAACTGATTTAAAAAATATAACTCAATTTAAAAAATATAGTTGTATTGATTTCAAAGAGGAAGGAAGGGGGAGAGAGAGATAGAAACGATAATTGGCTGCCTCTTGCAAAACCCCTATTGGGGATCCAGCTGCAACCCAGGTGTGTACCCTGACTGGGAATTAAACTGTGCCTTCCTTCCTGATTCTAGGTCGATGCTCAACCTCTGAGCCTCATTAGCCAGGCAATATAAATCTGTTTTACTTTGTTTTATTTTTTTAACCTATTCACTCTAGAAATCTCAATCTCTCTACCTTGTGATATTACTTAAAAAGTAGTTTTAATATTCCAAGAATGATACAACCTTAATTATTCATTTCTTGTTTTTTAATATTTAGATCTATCCCACAAGTTAATTTTATTTAACTTTTTATCTTCCTTTATATTTTAGTAATGTGAGAGAAAGAAATTGTTTAATAATAACACTAGAAGAGCTTTCTTTCAGCCTGCTTCCATTGATACAACTTTCTTCACATTTCTAGTCCAGTCTTGAAACCTTATTTCTCAAGATGTACAGTGATTACAAGGATTGCTCATTCAAGAATAGCAATTTTGTATTGGCCCTCTGACCCTTAAACTCTTAAGACAGCATTTGGAAGGGGACCAAAGCAGACCTGGAGGTGTGGACAGCCTTAGGGAGGCAGTCACTTGTAGGTGCTCTGAAGATGGTGGTATATGGAAATCAACATTCATTTCTAGCAGAATCCCTAGATGAGGCCAAGATCAGGTAGAATATGTTTGGAAACTCAATATAAACCTCACTTTCCTTAACGTCTTCTCATTGAACATGGCCTTGTGGCCAGAGGGACACTGACAGCTTCTCAGGCCTCACCCTATAGTAGTAAACTTAGTCTCCCATGGTGTCTAAGTTCAAGGCGAGGCTCCAGGGATGTTTAACACTGTTCTGTGTAGGATGGGGGGAAGCCCTACTGAGTGGGGCAGAGGGTGATAGAGAAAACTGAAGTCAGTGGAAAGGATCTGAATTTTTTTTATATGTAGGATGAGGGTACATAATGAAGAACTTGCTCATTTCTGAAATACTCCTTGAGTCCTAAGCTAGTATTTCAATAGCATGCAAGCTTGTTTTTCCATCTTATTTACCTTTCTCATAAAAACAATGTCAGATAATAACATTCTGATTGAATGAATGAGCGTCCAGGATCACAAAGCTTGCCCATTGCTGTTTAGGCTTAGTTGTTGTGCAATACGTAGAAAATCTTGCTAAATATCTGTATATTGACCTAGACCAACTATTGTCTTAAGACTTTCTAATCATCTCAATTCCCTCTTAGTTCTATAGCCAGAGTTTTACCACAATTGCAACTAAACTATACTCTAGTTTCTGCCAATATAATTACTTTATCTATAGGAAAATGTCAGTAGTTCTGACAGTTTTAATTCTTGTGTTTACTGACTGCATTACCTTCTGAATCATAGGTTCCTCAAGCAAGTCAAACAGGTTAAAAGACAAGTCACACCTACTTTTAATCTTAAGTGAGTGTGGGAATATACCAGCCACTTTCACTGTATTAACTAGTTCATTTCTGGATTCTCATTATTTTACCTATTTTTATTTTTTCATTTTAGATACAACCCCAATTCTCCTAAGCCCTTTATGTGTAAAAAACATATAAAGTTACCTAGCTAAAAATACTCATGTCCTTCCTTACCCATCCTTCAAGAACCTCCATGATGGGTTCCCCAAAATATACAGAGTTGAGATAGTAATTACATCTTCTGACCACAGGTTAGGATATGCATCACTCAATCAAGAGAAGAAATAAATATTTTCTGTCATTGATTTACCCATTTTAGATGATGCCCAAATGCATAGGCTATTCTAGAAGGACCATAAAGAGTACCAGAGTTCAGAGGTACAGAATTATCAGGTCTTGAAACCACCCAGAGTTGAGTCCCATTCACCTCAAATCCTTCAAGTTACTTCTGCTCAGACACCTTATAGGAAGTCCTCCCTTGTTTCAGCCATTTTCACCTTTGGATCCAAAGGTTCCAATAGTTATTTCACTATTTAGGGACCTCTCTCACTTGTTCTCTAAATTTTCTCTTCTTCACTTCAACAGAGTTCCTTCAACCCATAATTCATATAGTACACATACAAGTCCCCTTTTTCCTTCTTTATTGTTCTTTTCTGGGAAGCTTCTGATATGTAATTATTCCTCTTAAACTCAGATACCTAAAAGTGAGCACAAAAATGATTCCCTGGGCTTACCTTTGGGGATAGGGATGGGGGAATTAAAAGAATTTCCCTTGGATTGGATTTGGTTATGACATTTCTTAGAGCTATGTGACATTTCTGAAGAATGTTAGCACATCTGTTCTCAGTTACAGAATGTAGGTAAAAGTGAGTCAATAATAGAAAGTCTTTAGAATTTAAAAATATCCTCATGGGGTTCTTAAGAATTTAGGATTGTTTGAGAAAAACAACTGACCTGCTAATACAGATAATTTCAGGACATCCTGAGAAAAAGAATAGGTACCTGAGCATCTGAGGCATCTCCATTCAAAAAGCATTCATTAAATGCTCTTATAGCTCAGAAGCTGTCAGATTTTGGAAATACAAAGATCAATAAAACATGATTTTACCCTTGAGGAACTAACAGACTAATAGGGAAGACAGCAGTAAACTGTCAATTTAAATCAGTGTGACCAGCACATAAAAGTAGAGGGTGTTGGGGGAGGGCAAAGAGGGGGCCCTCTGTTCCAGTCTTACATCTCTCAGCATAGTATTCTTTTAGCTTCTGCATTCGAGTATTGCCAGTGTTTATATGAAATGTGTTTCAGACGCTGCTGGAAGGGGCTTATGTGTGTCATCTCATGTAGGTCAATCTCATGGAGGGTGGTCCCATAAGAATGGGGAAAATGGGCAGATTGTCAGCCTTTTTAAATACTTACAGACATTTTCCTAAGAATAAATGGCTTAGTACGGGGCAAAAATACTGGGCCAAGCCCATAAGTATCTGGCAAAGTGTATTTTATCACTTGTGAAATTGAGAAAATATTGCCTTATTTGTCTACCTTTGTGGGTTTCAAGGATCTAAGGAGGCTCTGTAAGCATTTGAGGAGATAATGCATAAGAAAGACCTGTACAAGAATTGTCATCAGAAATCCTTAGCGTCCTTGGGGTGGAAATACTTCTCTGGGTTACAAGAATTGGACACAGAGATTCCCCAAGTGGACTCCTGTCCTTTGTTTAACCCTGTCTTCCTTGTCAGCTGCCCCACCCCTTCTTGTAATCCTCCTATTTCTGTTAGCAAGTTTGTTCCCAGTATTTACGGGATAAACTAAACCATTTTTACAAGCTATTTATGCTTAATTAAAAAGAAGAGCATCTCTTGCCATATTACACCAGATTTAAGACAGCTAATTTCAATTCCTTTTTTTTCCTTTTTAGACTTTTATACAAAGGATTGTCAGTTTGGGGAGTTATTTGTATACCACGCCCTTATTCAAAATGAATAACAGTGACATCTCTTCAACCTCCCCTTCATTCCTTCCATTCAAGCTCTAATGTTCTTGGAAGGGGAATAATCCTAGCATTTGTTAAATAAATGCAGGCAGTGTCTTTCATCATGATGGTTGGCTATTTTTCTAGATAAAGTCCTTGCAGTCTGAAGCCAAACAGGTGTGCACTGTGGTAATTCAACTGCGTGTAACTCATAAATGTCGTTTACTGAGGTGAGGGTGGAAGCCCTTTGGCGTGGTTTTCCTACCCAACAGTGTCTCAGCAGGTCATGACTTAATTCCTTGGAGTATTTTCATGGTGACCCATTCTGCAGTGACTCACAGATTAGCCTTCAGGTGTGTGAGCCCACACTTCTCTGCTCCTGGAGCAGCTGGGTTTATTTATTTATTTTGGGGGGATGATCCATTTGGGGCTCGGAATGGGGGGGGGGGGGGAGCAGCAGAAGCGGAGATGCTTGGGTGTCCTGGCTCTCTGGTCTGGGCTTCCATTCAACCCAGGCCGCTGCTGCTGCTCCCTTTCCCATGAGGCCCCGCTCTGCTCCCCCTGGGGTGTCCGCGGGTGGGGAGGGGGTCCCCGCAGCCCACTCCCTCTCAGCGCCAGGCTGGGAGGCCACACAAAGGTGTCCCGCTCAAGCGGGCCAGGAGGCCGATTTTGCAAAAGTGCATGTAAGTTTCCTTTGGGGGAGGAGGGGGAGCGAAAGAGGAGCTTTCTCCACGGAGATTCTTTTCCTTGTATGTAGATACCAAAAGGAAACTCAACACTGGGCATGTTCGGATGTTGAATGGTTTCCTGATAAGCAACAGCCTCCCGGAACCAAAGTCTTAAAATAGTCGTCTCCCCCAACCCCCCCCCCCCCCCGCGGGCGCTGCAAATGGTACCTGCCAAAGAGATGACAAAGTACCTTGGACCGGATCGCACACAGACAGCCTTTGGAGCAGAACGCAGGGCCCCGCTCCTGGACTGACTGTGTGTCGCCGGCCCAGGCTGCCCAGGAGAGGGCAGCCCCAAGAGGAAGGAAGTTTCCCGAGCACCACCGGAGAAATGGCTGTGTGCTCCTGAAAGGCTGGGACGGCACTTCTCTGACGTCTCCGAGTTGCTCCCCAGATCCCAGGTCACAGCACGCTCCTCTGCAGGACGTGAGTAGCTAGATCTCGGGGAGCTTCATCTTCCCCTCCCAGCTCTGATCCTATAGCCTCGAACCCGCAGCGAATTCAAGGAAGGCATGGATATGTCGGACCCCAATTTTTGGACTGTGCTCTCAAACTTTACTTTGCCGCATTTGAGGAGTGGGAACAGGCTGCGGCGAACACAAAGGTAAAGAAGCGGGGATCCTTTGCCAGGAAAGGGAATGCGCTGTTTCTTGGGTGGCAGTTTGGAAAGTTAGCACCCTGTCCAGCGGGGCATTGTATTCTCTACTCGTGGATTTCGGGGGGAGGGGGGGATATCCTGATGAATGAGCTTCGCGGGGTTCTTTGGAAATGTGGATGGCATGAAGTTGAATTGTAGGTGGGGGGGTGGTGGAGAAAAAGGAAAGGGGGAGAAGAGACTTTGAGTCTATCTCTTTGATCTGATCATGTTTATCGATTTCATCCACCCAGACATCAGGGCTTCTGCTTCTCCTTGGAGAGCCTTTCAGAGGTTCCTTCTATTAAATATTTGACCTTTATAAGATGCACATGTACTGTACAAAGATAGTTCAGGTTATCCTGTTTTGAATTGGCTGCTTAAAGAGACAGGTCTGTATAACTTTGCCATTTGTTTTGTTTTACTGCTTTGCTGGCATGCGGGTCTGGCCTTTTCATTTAGTAACATATAGTTGATAGAATAGGTGTGTGTGTGTGGGGCGGGGGGGGGAGACTTAATAACAAGCAAGATGAACACAAAGGTAAAGAAGCGCATGCCATAAGTGAAAGGCAGGTTAGAGTTGGTTGCTGACACTTGGATTGAGAGAACATGATTTAAAGGAGCCGTTTCTCCTCTCTCCCCGTTGGTGTCTAGCACAGAAAGGGGCATTATTGGGTTTTGGGGAGCACACCCTCTGAGTTGTGTGTAAATACAGGCTCATTGTTTTTCTCCAAAGCTCGCCTTGCGCATACACGTGAACATGCATGAGAGCAGTGGTGCAGTCCGGTCAACAGGATGCAGGCTATCAGATTTGGGGCTCCATAATCTTTGTTCTGCATTGTTGAAAGAACACATCAAAAAATAGTTCATTCTGTTTGGTTATACCCGTGATTTTTTTGTAGCATAAATGCAGATAGTTAATACTTTGGAGAACTTAGTTATTTGCTTCATTTTTAAAGTTCCCCATGGCATTTCGCACATTTCAGAAGCACCTGGAATGCTCATATATACTATTTTTACATACACATATATATTGATGAAGCCAAACCCAAGCGTGCATCTGTGTGTGTGTGTGTGTGTGTGTGTGTGTGTAAGAGAGAGAGAGATTCTTAGGTCAAACTTACCTTCCAATACAGCTTGAACAGTGTTGGTACCACTAAACCATGTTAGATTCTAAAGTTGTTCCTTTTAAATAGGGTGATTATGTTTTTCTCACTCTGTGTTCAGAGACACTCTTGATATTGGTCATTTTTGTTCAAGCCGTGTCATCCATGCACCGACACCCCAAAAAAAGAAACAAAGAAAAAACACACACAAAACAACAACGAATCCTGTTGAAGAGAATCATGATGTACACGACCAAGGCCACTACTCCTAAAGACAGTAAACCTTGTAACTTCTTACCTTTTCCCTTCGCCAGGAGCCCTGACTGTGTGTCAGTGGTGCAGTCCTGGCTGTGAGGCAGGTTCTCCTCTCTCCACAGCTAGTTCTGGCAGAGATAAGTCCTCACTGGCATCCTGCCTGTGTTTGTAAACTGAAAAGCAGTTGGAGCCTTTCTTCCTTCCACCTACCTGTTGATAGTCTTATTGACAGTCAAATACATGAGGAATTCTCAGGCTGGTCTTACCTCAGCCTTAGGGAAATATCTCTCTAGCCCAGAACACTCCAACTCAGACAGCTCACGCTGGCAGGGAGCCTAGGTTTTAAAGTCACCTGGGTTCTTTCCAGCAAAACGCGAGAGTAGGTAGGGGTGGGAGAGTAGGGGTTGGGGGGTGGAGGAGCGGGCTGTCTCCACTCCCCTTTCTTCAGTTGAGGGAGAAGGGGATTTTCTTCTCTACCTTCCCACAGTGCTGGCTGTCACAGCATTTGTTACTGGGGTTTTCTAAGATTCTCAGTCTGGAAATATGTGTCCTGAAGATCATCTGTACGTATCTCCGCTTATTGTTGGTCTCCAAAGGCCAGCATTGCTTTATGTTTTGTAGATTCAGAAAGATGCTGGCAGCTTCCTCTTCTCTGGGGCAGTGTGTGTAGCGGTTGCATTCCCTTATGATGCAGTGATCCATTCCGGCTCGGTGACCTTTCCTAAGGACATGGAGCATATGCTTACAGTGTGGCTCTCCCCTTCTGTGACCTCCCTTAACCGCTCTAAATCCTGTGTCGTCTCCAAGGCCCACGTGAACCCTGCTCCTTATATGGCTGATCAGATTCTCTAAAGCTGCCCTTTCCAAAGAACCTTTCCATGCCCAAGGTGTCCTCTCCTTCTCCAGCTTCTCTGAGGGCATGCCAGTGTCCGGGGGAGGACGCCTTGCCCTTACCTTCAGTGGATGTGCGTTATTCCTTGGAATATCTCTCCTGCCCACTCCTACCTTCTTTTCTGCACATGCACTGACTTTCTTTCATTTTGCATATTTTATCCCAGGGACTTGTTCTAATTAACATCCTGATTTAGAGGACTTCATCTTAACCTTTTCTTTAATATCAATGTCTTGTCTCTGTCAAAGAGTATAATCTGGCTGTGAACCTCTGAATGAGCATCTTAGAGCTTCTAGGGACAGGATGTGTGTGTGCCACTTACCTTAGGAAAGAGAGAGAGATTGAATGGGTTCAGACTCTTCCCTTAAATCTGTGTTTGGAAGGAATTGCCATCATGGAAGACCTTTGGTTTGCTCCATTGCTTCTGCCCGGCCAATTCAGCTTGACACTGGTTTGCTGGCTTGTCCTCTCATTTTAAAGGTCTCTCTTCCACCTCAGCACCCTACCTGGATCTATACCTCCCTGTATTCTCGGGAAAAGATGCCTACAGACTTACTCCCAGGCTTAGAACCGCAAAACCTGGGTTCCTGTGCTGTGTCCCAAAGGTGACACATTGTTCCCATCATTATTTTCTATCTTGACCTTGGCAGACATTGGTGGCTTCACTGTTTTTGCTGTAAATCTCACATGCTCCATTGGAAACAATTTATCTTTTACAACTGGCTTTATACTTCTCATCCCCCCTCCCCTTACTTCCTCAAGGCATTCGCCATGCAACCATTTATTTACCTGCTGCTTTGAGAGACAGACATCTAGGCTTAATGGGTAGATTATTTGAACCAAAATGTATCATTTTAAACTGAAGTAATAATTGCATGCTTTAGAGACTGTAAATTTCATAGGTCTGTGATAGTCCATTTACTTGAAGAACCCATCACATCTTAGAGTGGAAATGAGTTTGCCGGCTTTATTTGTGTTACCACTTATGTTTATAACATCTTTTCCTGTTGGATTCGAAATGTTGTGGGAAGGGATCAAGCTTCTTTTCCTTGTTATCTCTCTATGACACACCATAAAGACAGGGCTACCATTGATTCCTAAATGTCGCTGCTTCAATGAGGTTCACCTTTACTTTTGCTCAAGTACAGTCTGAGGCTTGACTTTTAATTCAGATGCCCAGAAATCTACATGTTCTCATTGGGCGCAAGGAATAATCTTCAAACCTCAATGACCTAAATCAGTAAAACTCTTATCCATGCCTGTGGGCAGTGTGACTCAGTAAATAACTTTGAGCAAGTTTCCAAATATATGTTTCTGAGAACGCATGGGATAAAAGTTTTTCTTTTTTCCTTTTTTTTTTTCTTTCTTTCTTTTTTTGCTGAATTCACATTACTCAGCAGTTGTTATGAACAGCAGGTATATTCAGGGACCTTCAACTAACTGCTGTAGTTGTCAGAATGTATTGCATTTTTATGTACACTGCATCTTCTCTTCAGTAACATCTGTAGTGTTTGTTTTGTAAGTTTTTCTTTTTGTTTTGCTCATGAATACATGTCTTTAAAAAGTATGGCAAATACACTTCTCTCCTGACCTGACAAGTATTAGTGAACTTGTACTCACCCCGTTTATGAAAAGCCCAGTAAACCCATATTTCTTGACCATCTGTTATGTGCCTGGGCACTGTGACCCCAAGCTGAAAGCCCTAGGCTTGCCATCAGTGAAAAATATGCAAATGAATTCATTGCAAACTAGATACAGAGAAGTATTTACAAGGTACACATAAACCACAGGAATGGTCAGTGGGTAAGACAGAATTTGGTCTCAAGGAGACACACACATAGAAAAGGCCACACCTCAGGGTCACAAGATAGGTTGTATTTGTCATACAAAGACTGGGCCTTTCAAAGAGGCAAAAGAAATAGGGTGTACAAAGGCATGGTGGCTTTGGCAACATGAAGTTCAAGGGACTATACAATATTGCTGGAGCATAAAGAAACCAGAAGCATAATTCAGTCTTACTGAAGCGTGAAGTTTGAGGCAATAACATAACATAGTACAAGGGTTAAGAGGGTTGATCTGAAGCCAGTTCACTTGGGTTTGAATAATATGGGTAAGCTAATGTTTTTGGACTTCAGTTGCTCCATCTATAAAATAGGGACAAGTAAATGCCTTATCCCGTAAGACTGTTGCAAAGATTAAAATGTGTTCATAGGGTATCAAATGCCTAATGCAATGACTGGCATATAAAAACTCTCAGTAAATTCTAACTATCAATATTGTTACTCTGGATGCAACAAGGAGATGTGTGGTGGGCAAGGAGGCTGAGGAGAGTTGAAACACTGGGTATTGTGGGAGCTTGTCCTTTATCCTTGGGAAAGAGACATGGCTAGCCGCACTGAGAGCTGAAGCCTGGGAGTGGAGGGTGAGACCTAGAAACCAGTTAATCAGTTATTGCTGTAGCCCATAGAAAGGGTTCGGCAGGCCTGAGCAAAGGATGTGGCGAGATTATGCCTCTGAGAGATGCTAAAGATATAAAATTGACAGAAGTTGAGGAGACATTGGCTCTGAGGGATGAAGAAAGATTTTGCAATGGCCCTGGGGTTTTTGACTTGAGGAACCAGGGAGATGGAGGAACCAGCTATCTATGTAAATGTCAGGGAGGGGAAGACATAAGAACTTGTACTGGCCCCTTTCATCCTCAGAAGCTTGGTTAATCCACATTATTGAGCACCTTTTGTGTGTCGATTACCATGGTGTGTTGATTCCTTCATTCAGCTAACATCTGCGGGACAGGCACCAGTGTCTGGTGCTGGACAAAGAATACAGTAATGAACAAGACAGAATGCTTGGGTCACACAAATGAACAAACATCTAAGTAAGCCAGTTTCCAAGTGGTGGTCAGTATTGGAAGGCAATAAGAGCTGAGAACTAACAGTGTGGGAGGCTCCTTTAGATAATGTGGTCAGGGAACGCCTTTGAGGAGGTGATATTTAAGGGGAGACTGGAAGGCTGAGAAGGAGCTGTCTGTGGGAAGAGTTTGGGGGCAGGCACCTGAGAAGACTCAAGGCTCTGAGGCAGGAACGAAGGAGCCCCAGGCAGGCAGTTGGATGTGTAGGTCCAAGGCACTCTGGGAGGCTGCACCAGAAATAATACACTTGGGAGTCATCATTAGGACTGTCTGAGACGTACGTCCCATTAATCTGTGGGAGAGCTGGAGATGCCCCACTTAAGGAATGGGTGGAGATGCAGGTAGACACAGAAAGGTGCTGGGAGGAGAGTCCTGAAGAAAGGAAGGAAGCCAGCAGAGTGTTCTCACAGAGAGTCCAAGGGGAGAATTGTCAACACTCACTCCACAGGGAGATGAACACGCACTGTATCTGACAACTGGAAGTCGTGATGACTTCAGCAGCAGCAATGGGGTGGGCGTGGGGAGGCAACGAGCCAGAAAACAGGAGTGAAGTGCGGAACTGGAGACCGTGGCTGGTAACCACTCTCTGTGGGTAGTTAAATGCAGCTCTGACACGTCATTGTGTCCCACAGCCTCTGCATATTCCCAGCTGGCCAGGCAGCCCTCTCTTCCCTGAATCATATCCCCTTACTCACTGCTGCTCACTTGCTTCACCGCCCAAATAGGCTATGACAGGTTCCTCCTCACCTCCTGTCTGGAAGCTCCAATTGTTTCCACAGCCTGCTGAGTATCTGCTTTCTCATGTGTTTACTGTTGAAGTTTCTCTTTCTCTAAAGCCCTGCCTTTGAGCTTCTCTAGCTTCCACCCACCACTACTCTGTCTCCTTCTCAGCCCGGGTGGGGGGTGGGGGGTGTATCCTTCCTGCCCCTCCAGCCTCTTCCACAGGTGGCTGAAGCCTGTGGCCCTCGCTGCCCCTCCTCTCATCCCCTCCATGCCTGACCTGCGGGCTCTGCCCCTCCCGGAGGCTCTGTGCCCATTTGCTCCCACTCCTTGCTTTGCCCAGGCCTGTCTCCTGCAGTTCCTTTCATCCTTTTCCTTTTTTCATGCCCTGGACTGTACTTTCCATGGGCTCGCCTTTTAATCCTGTGTCACAGTCCCGGCCCACTCCAGAGTTTGGGGGCAGTCATGCCTTCACAGACTATGTGCACCACAATGAACGCTCAGATACAAAGGACCCGAGCAGGCAAATGCACATTTTGAAAATGTTGCTTTTAGCCTCTGGTGTGCAGCTTACAAGAGTTTACAGATTGTTTGTTTTGCCCCTAGACTATGTAGATCTTTTGTGGGGGCAAGGACGGCAGAAAAGGAGAGAGGAGGAATGAGAGATAATGCTAGATACAGAGACGGAGAGAGAAACAGAGAGAGAGGTGAGAGTGCAAAAAGTAGATTTCAAGAGTTTGTTAAATACATCTCATATGCCCCATGGGGAGGGGTGCTGTCAGTAAGTTCACAGTGAGCGGGGTCGGACATTAAATGCTTTTATGGCTTTGCTTGCTTTTCTTTACACATCTAGCCTGGTATCAGAAGCCTAAGTAATGCCTTTCAAACAGGGGAACCATCTGCCTCTGGACTGAAACTGACAGGTGTTGGCAGTGAGAAGTCATCTGAGCCCCGGGTGAAGATGGAGATGGCCCGTAGAGGGGAAGCTTGGCATAGGACTCATTCTGAATGATTTGGGAGATTCTTCCTTTTGTTGGTTGAAGAGGAAATAGGCTGGTGTCTCAGGGACATTAAGACTGGAGGCCCTGAACCACCCCCCTTCTTTCCCCCAAACACACCCATCTCCAGTGTGGGTGAGCACCCACCAAGCTATTTAATCTGAGCTATCTTTACTACATTCAGCCTAGTCATTTGGGAGTGACATCATGGTAACTGAGTAATCCCTTTGAAAGTTAAGTAGTCGAGACAAGATATTAAAATGGTCCCGGCTACCTGGATGAAAGTAGTAGTCACAGGGTGTGAGTAATACCTTTTATTAAAGGCTAAGTCACTCCGGAGCAGTAGAAGTCCTGGCTGTGGAGTAGCAAATTTGGTTTTTGTGATAAGGGGCACATTGTGTAACCAGAGATCTCTAAGTAAGAGTTCACATGGTTGTTAATACTTGCACTCCTGGCGCTTTATTGTCCTTTTCTCTATCTTGGCAATTAGGAAAGCTCCCTTGTGAACTTGGCTGTAAATTCTGAAAATGTTGACCTTAAACCTGACTAACAGAATGAGAGGACCTGTGGGAGTGTTAGCTACACTAATGGCTATTGGCCATGCTTATTAGAGGAGGAAATTATGCCAATATCAAACTGAAGCATCATGTTGTTTTGTTTTAAAGAGAAAAGGCCCAAGGAGGGAATTTAGGCTTTGATCTGCTTTTGAAGGTAAAATAGATTGGTCAGAAGAATAGACCATCATTAATGTTTATATCTTATCTTAAGGTCCCCCCGTTGGTTGCTTTATCGTAGAACCCTGGGACTTTTTCCATTCCTCTGATTTCGTGGTTTTACAATTTATTAGAGTTGGGGGTCTCTTAGGAAACTGTAGTTGCCCACAAAAGTAAGGGCACAGTCCAGAACTTGACTTACGGGAGGGCCACCGAAGTTCTCAAATGAGTGTTTAGCTCTGAGCAGGTGAGAACAAGCTCCATGTCCCTGGAAACTTCCAAACCAGACAGGAAGCTCCAATCGCAGGCGTCTCTGGGAGGGTAATGTGTTAGGTTCTGAGTGATCACCTGGGCAAAGAACTAGGGAAACCTGGTGGGGTCTCCCAGGGCCGTAGAATCAGAGAGGGAAGAAATCTGCTGCCAGCCACCAGGTTCATTTTGCCTGATGAGTGAGGAGTTGCTGAAGCTGCCTTTGCTGTGCTTTATTCTAATTTTAAACATTGCAGTGTATGTTGATGTCTCAGGACCCCGACTTTGACCTTACCGCATTTCTCTCTTGGGAGTCTCCATTAGGCTATTCTCTAGCCACTGCCAGGTTTCTTAGCTACTCAATCTAAAGAAAATCACTGAATCCATAGCTTGCATAAAAATCACCTATCTCCCTTTCACAGTCATATCTTTTAAAATGTTACCTTTAAGTTAGAATTTATAGTTATACAGTTATTCCTTTTACAGGTGTATGGAGAGGTTAAGGGAAAAAAGTTTGTTTGTCATGAGAAAAACTGCTGCTGAATAAAGTACTCTAGGAAATATGGTAAATGAGACCTTTGTTACCGTAAAACAATAGTGTTAAGTGACTATTATGTAATGTTATTTCTTACCTCTGGTCTGGAATGGCTTGTTGATCTTGGAACTTGAGACATAATTCCTGTAAAAATACTACTTTCATTTGACTTATCTCAAAATTTTTGATACAGAATCAAAGACTTACACGTATATCACCTAGGTTAGGCACTTAGCACTGGGAATGTGGAAACCCTGTCAGGTAGATTTTTTTTTTTTTGCATGCGAGGATTAGTTTTATCCATTTGTCGTTCTCCATTCTAGTACCCATTCAATTAACACAAATTATTTGCTAATCCAGTAATTAGTCCATTGTACAATTGATCTGTGCCTGCTCAACCACTCCAAAGGGCAGGCAGGTTGCAAACTACTAGTAGTTGATAGGCACACTTACCAGGCTCAGTGGGATGAAAGGATGAATATGAATTTACATTTTTCACAAATGATAGATCCCTTACCAAGGAAACTTTTTAAAAATCTTTGATCTCAAATGGCCATAGTGGCCAGTGGTGGGGACAGGTAGAGTATAGGATAATTCAGGGTGCTTTAGGTCCTAGTTCCTGGTATGCATTATGCAAAATGAGCTTTATGCTTATAAATTATAATTCCCTGTATGTTTGAGGACTTGATGTCTGGGGTTAGGTGTTTGTACCACAAAGTTAGTAAGGAATAAGAGTTGCCATATTTTTACTATGTGAACTTTGTATGTGGCAGTCTTTCTCAATATATGCCTTCCTTCTGTCAACTTCAGGTAAGTTAGTCTTGGAAATCTAGGACTTGTAAGGTGAAAAGTTAGCAGTGGTTTTGAAAAGGCTTCTTACCATAGGAATCAGGCATAAGATCTGAGCTCTGCTCTCCTCAGTCCAGTTCTTGGATCTTGGTATCTTTTATGTCCTTTGACCAGCACAGCCATTGTCAAGATGCCCTTGTGAGAGGCAGACTTCAGTTTTCTTTGCAATTGTGATTGATTAGTTGTCATTTGATGGCTTCTTAAAAGAAACTCTTTAGACAAGAGAAATTGTGGTTTGTTTTACCTTTTGAGTATTAGTCTTACAATCAGTCTACCATCTCACAACAAATCTTTTGGAGATCAAAAATTACAGATAACTGAGCTGGTTAGACATTCATATGAAGCAGCTTTTTTTTTTTTTAATGCCATTCCTAGGAAATGCAAACATTCCATGGAATGGGTGCCAGGTTCAAAATCCAGGAAGAAAAGGGTCTGACTTTTGGCACGGAGAGACATATTCAAAAATGTTGTGTTCAAGCCAGAGTAAATATATGTGCCCTTTACTCTTTCTTTCAGCTAGCAGAAGTCACTTCTAAACACTTATTTCGGCATTAAGGAAGCTCGTCATGACCTATTGTTCCAGAAAGATTATAGTTCTCATTTTAAGCCAGTTTTCTAGTTCCCATGTGAGCGGCATGCCCAGCCGGGAGCAGAGGAAACAAGCTTCGCCCTTCAAACCTTCCATTCTTTTAGGTGTGTCCAGCAGGCAGTGGCTTGTAGCTGTTACTTCAGCCACTTAACAGGTTTGATTTCAAATCTCTTTCCTAAGAAACTAACATGTTTGGAGGGGATTCATGGCCCAGCATTTATGGATTTTGTTGGGAAGTTCCAGGTGTGTATATCTTAAACTCTATGTTAAGGCCTATGGGACTACAATGATTTTGGCTTTGTTTCCCTTTGGCTTGCCTTCACTTTGTAACATTTCTTAAGATGCCTTAGGGATTGGATTGGGAGGGGATAGCCCCCAGTCCTGAAGGCCAGGTAGCTCCTCTTCCAGTTCCTTTTCTTTGGCTGCCTTACAGGCACTGACAGGGAGCCAGATGATTACAGACTGGGCCAGAAGATAGAGAAACCAGGAGCCAAGATCTGTGGGTTTAACCTCAGAAACAGGGGAAGTTGATTAAAGATTCTTGAAGGGGGTTGTATGTGAGTTACACATCTTTGTGTGACCCTTTTCCTGCTTTGTGGCTTGTGGTAGAACCTGAATCACCTTCCGAAACCTGGTAGCCTAATAACCTACTTTGACTATGTTTGACTTGTGTGGACAGGTCTGGGAATTTATTGAATCATCTCATTTAATTCATTTACGTACCAAATATTTATCAAGTACCTTTTATGTGACCAGAGCTATGTATGATTAGCACCTGTGCAAAAAAGATATGTATGACATGATCCTTTTCTTTAAGTAGCTCAGTCTAATAGGTTTAGAAAGCATCGTAGACTGAATTATAATAATGTGTAATAACCGCTAATTCTACCAATATCAGCAGAAGAGGAGGTGGAAGGACAATATCTCTTGAGGCAGTTTGGTATATGTTGCCTCATTTACTCCTTTCTATAGTATCTGTGATGCAGATGGAAAAAAACTGAGGCACGGATAAATTGTTTCCAGATCTCACTAGTAGTAAGTAGTAAACCTGGATAAAAATTTTAGTATCCTAAGGAAATAGAGCTCCAACAATATTCTAATTATTAAAAGTCATATTTGTCAAGTAAGATTTTAGTCCCTTAATTTTTATCGTATAGAAGCAAGTCAAAGGTAAATTTTACCTTTTCTATAGAAATGCCCCCACTGTCTGGGGAAGAGGATGACAAATAGAATTGGATTCGCTTTGTTTTAAAGTTGCCACCTGCTGATTCTCTTTCCTATTAATGGAAATTGCATATGTTTTCTCCTATAATTTTCTCATCTTAAAGCATCACAATTTATAGTAGTATTTGAGTGGGCTTGAGCTTTTAAAATTGAGGTTTTACTTACAGTGAAGCTCTGAACAGTTGCTATCTTACAGGCCTTCTGAATGAGTAGCACCCCACAGCACACACACTTATTTTTTTCTGAGATTTATCTTGTGTTTATTATAAAATCCTGTGCATTCACATGAGAGTATAGATTATGCAGACATTTCAAAACCCTGATCTTCTAATAGTGCATGCAGGTCATTTCATAGAAGGGCTAAAAGTTCTTGCATCTTAGATGGCATTGTAGTGTGATTGCCAGAAAAGGTCTGTTGGGAGATTTTAAAGATGAATTACTTACAGGATCTTTCTTTACCTTTTAAAAATATAATAATTCCGGTTGAGTCATGTTAATGTTAACTAATTTTTTAAACGAGTAAGATAGTGGCACTTACTTAAATATATGTTTTCCTTTGGGAAAATCATTGTAGAGAACTGAGAAATAATTGCTTTGTTATGCACAAAACAATTGTATGAGAAGCAAGTGTACACCATCTATAATATGCAAAATGGCACAAGCATTGTGGTCAGAATTCCCTGCTCCACAGAGACCCTCCGCAGGCCATCTCTTAGCTCCTAGAGGTGCATGATATGAGCTGCTTGCTTAAGTGAAAGAAGTCTTCCTTCCAGGTGCTTTTTAAATGCTCCAGAGGTGTTTTTCATGGCCACTAATCCAGGCCCCAGACTTCTTCACATTCTTCCTAATGAGGGTTTATCACTTCTGTTTACTCACGCTATTAAAAGGAAGTCCAGGCAGCTAGGTCCGTTTCATTTTCTAAATATAATTAATGAGATACAATTTACATACTCAGTAAAACCTTCCTTTTTAGGTGTGCAGTCTTGTGAATTTTGGCAAATACAGTCATATGACTATCATTACAATTAAGAAACAGAATATTTGTATTACCTCCAAAAGTTTCAGGTGTTTTTAATTGTTTGATAATGCTAATATAAGATTAGAATAATTTGTTTTATTTTGCTCACTCCTGTCCCCCCCTTTTTTAAAAAAAAAAATAGTTCCATATTCTTAAGATTTGATTTTTTTATCTAGTGTCCTTTTTTAATCCCAGAATCCCAGCTAGAATACCTTGTTATTCTGTGTTCATCCTTTTTAAAAAACAGTTTAGGAAGATGATTAACACATAGTTTGATTACATGGTTGGTAATGTCAAGTGAGTACCAGGGAAATGCATCAAGCTAAGATATTTGAAAGAAAAGCAGAAACTACATAAATTGTGTGGCCCATTGTTAAAATATAATAGCCCCTTTCATGCTATATAGATGAAGAAATTACAAGATAACAGATCAACAAGTTTGACTAGCAGAAAATTGTTAAAAATAACTTGGAGTTGTTTATTGGTGAAGGAAACGAGGCCATGAAGTGGAAGATTTGGAAGACAGAGTTAAAAACATAGGTTAAGGTTGTTGGAAAATGAATATAGAGCTCTGGAAGGAATCTTGGAGTTTATAAATGCAAGTGAAGACAGAACAAAACATGCCTTTCACAAAAGGTAAATGGAGGATACCTTATTTGCTTTGTAAAATAATTTGTTGTTATTGTTAATCCTCACCCAAGAATATTTTCCCATTTATTTCGAGAGAGTGAGGGAGGGCAGGAGGGAGAAACAGTGATGTGAGAGAGACACATGGATTGGTTGCCTCCCCACGTGGCCCAACTGCCACCCAGGTATGTGCCCTTGACGGAATCAGACCCGAGACCCTTCGGCTGGATCAGCACTCTAATCACTGAGCAACACTGACCAGGGCACCAAATAATGTATCATGACTTACCACTATTTTTATTATATTTTAATTTCAGTGAAATGCAGATCACTTTTAAAATAAAATTAACCTTAACACATGCTCAAAAATGGAAAAATATAACAACCATAAAGGAAAAAAACACCCCAAAGTCTAGTACTCAAGCATAAGCACTATTAAAAATGTGGAATTATCCTACAAAGGTCTTTTTCTGGGCACCTGTGTGCACCTGTTTGATGAGCTGGCCTTTTTTCCTTAAAGAGATTATTTAAATACCCAGCTTTACAATAGTACAATTTCCAGAAAATTTGAAAACTATCTGTAATGTACAAGAAGGTGAAGGTATAGAATGTTTATCTGTAAAGTTGTGGGGAAGCATTCACACCTGTGCTCTGAGAGTCACTGAGCCAATGCATGACCGCACCTGCCATGGGAGTGGCCACAGCCAGCTCACTGGTTAGCACTGAGGGCGAGGCCATGGGCACGAGTGATGTCGCTTGGATGGGCTGACAGTGTAGGCCTTATTTTTCTCCACCCACCTGTATTCAGATCGCTCTTGAAAGGTTCCCTTTAAAAATACTATTGCTAACTCAGATTCCAATTACCATCTCCCCACAGGTTTAAATGTTAAACCTCAAGATCTAAACTTTGTCCCTTATGTGTGTGAGCAGGTTTGCCAGATGGCGGACCAATTAATATATTTTTGCAAGGTGTAGAAATGTTTTTTTTTCTCCATTGGGGAACAATGAATCCATCTGCTCCACAACTTCCTTTCCCAGTGTCCTTTGAGAAAAATCATTTAATTTTCATAAATAATGTGCAGCTAAGTGATACTTTCTGCTTTTTAAGAGAGCTAGTTTTAATAGTTGAAACTTCTTATGACTCAAGTCTAGGGGCAAAGACTTGACTGTATTTTCAGTGAGTTACAATTACATTGTGTTCATATTTTAAATCACCTTGCATGGAAAATGAAATGTGCGTATGATTTTAAATTACTGAAATGTATACTCTCTTATCTTCCCCCAAACTTCTAACGTCGACGATATACAGAATTTCTCTAATAAATTTTGCTTGAAACTAGTTCTTTAGATTCAAATAGCCTTTTCTTACATTGTGATTCTTGAGGTAAGGTGATACCTGCAGAGCACTTTTAAAGATATTTTCTGGGTTAATGTTCAACATAACACATTGAAGAGGAAAGTGTAATTATGTCTACTGAGGGCTCTTTTTGGTTGATAGAGATGATAAAAATGTATACTGATTTTTATTTGTGCTTGAAATACATTTTACTAATTATATTGATTTTAAATATGGCAAATTCTTATAGATATTAATCTTATTCTATTTTCCTGGTGAAACCGACATGAAAATGTGTTCCAGTTAGTCTCTTTGTATAACTTCCTCTCCCCAGTTGAGCTCTGTGTATATCAACATAAGTGAAATCGCATTTAAAACAACCTAGAAAATGTTTTCAAAATGTTTAGATTTGTTTTATTTGAACTTCTAATGTGGCAAAAGGTTTTGATTCAAAATTTGTATGAAAGTAGAGGCAGAGAGTTTGTCTTGTCTCTTTATTATTTTATGAACTTGTATTTCTCTGTGTCCTAGGAAGATTTTACACTCAGGAATGATGCAAACAGTGATGCTCTTAGAGCATTCCGGTGCTTTCATGTCTTTTCAGTGCTGATGTGTTAGGTACCTGGGAGATGATGCTTCAGGGCTTCTTGATAAGACAACTTCCTGGATGGTTGGGGGTATTGATGTTGCACTCAGGTTGGGAGGGAGTGGTGGATTGGAGTAGGGACCTCTCCATTGGTAAAGCAGCACAATCAGTTCTTTGCAAGTGTGTTACTTCATTATACTTCTAACAACATTCTGATGTTCATAACTTCCTGAAATGTTTGGCTACGAAATGTAAGGCATTGGGTCAGATGACCAGTAGTAGGACCTTGTTTACACTGAAATAAAGGAATGATACCAAGATATATTTGGGGGGAAATAATAAGATTTTACTGGAGAATTTCTGTGTTTAATATGTACATTAACTTTTTAAAAAGTTGCATGTTAACCTGGAATATAGTATTGTTTCTGTGCTTTACTGAGTAAAATGAAAAGAGATTTGAGTTAAATTGTTACTCTGTTATATACTATTACATATACCTTTTCTTTTAGAAAGGGCTAATTATAATTACTATTCCCAGAAAAAAATAGTTGAAACTTCCTCTTACTCTAAGGATTTAAAAAACGCTATGTTGTGTATTAAGATATGTGGCATTTAAGTTTCATCCAGAATATTATTTTTGAACATTGGGCATACAGAATCATGGGTTAAAAACTGATTAATAGAAGGCTTAACTTGGAAGAGACTTTCAGAAACGTCTGTTTGAACCTCCTTATTGTAAGATGAGGAAATTAATGTTTAGGTACCAAAGTTTCAAGCTGGCAAACAACTTGGAACCTGGATGAACTTGGAACCTGGTTTTCAGGTTCCAAATGAGGACAGCACTGGTGAAAATAAACCTTTGATCTCTCAAGGGGAGTAAAAGAAACGAGAACCTTGAATAAGGTTCACACACATATTTATTGCTTATTCTCCCTTGAGTTTCAGGCACTGAACTCTACCCATTACCCCGTTAGCTTCTTTTCATAGTCAAGTGGCATTTCAGATCACAGGGTAATTATTTGTCTATGTGTTTCCTCCAACTCTGCTGAAGTTCCGGAAGGACATGTGCCACATCCTTTATGTTGATTGTAAAATGTTTTCATTATTGATTTTAAAGAGAGAAGAAGGGAGAGGGAGAGGGAGAGGGAGAAACGTCTATGTGAGAGGGCCACAATGAAGGGTTGCCTCCTGTAGGCCCCCCACCCCCCCACTGGGCATCTAGCCCACAACCAAAGAATTTGCCCTGACTGGGAATCGAACTGGCGACCTCTCAGTGCATGGGACAGTGCTCAACCAACTGAGCCACACAGTCCAGGGTGCCACATCCTTTATTAAGCTTCTATACAGTGTGCTCTCTGGGTATGGAATGAATGAATTGCTGAATATATGAATGTCAATGAGTTGTTTTGCCAAAGCCTCTCAGGGAGTATTGGAGTTCTAGGAGAGTGATTACATGATAGTTTTGCCAGAATCTGACACTTTGCAATACAGAATTTGGGTCCTTTTTCCTTATGGTATGGATGAGTTCAGTACTGAATATTCTAGAAGCTTTGGGATGGGTGGTTTACCTGTAACCCTGTTTACCAGCATTTTTTCTCTCTTCCCTATTTTGTCATAGATAGTATAGATTGGTTAATATTAAATAAGAGGAAGGATTTAGATTTTTTTTTCTTCCGCTCAAGTTGACTTCTCTTTGTCATCTGTGGTCAACAATCTGTATTCAGTTCATTTAGTAGAAAGGGTTCAGATTTGGGATTTAGGTGGACTTTGATGGGAATCCTGGCTCAGAAGCGAGCGAGAAGGTGACCATGGCAGATCCCCTTTCTTCTGATACTGGTTTTCCCATTTTAGCAAAAATAACCAACGTACCTTTTTTGTGCCTTCAGTGTGATACCTTGTGAAACACTTAAGTCAGGGGTAGCCAAACTGCAGCCAACAGGTTAAATCTAAATCATGCCACCTGTTTTTGTACATAAAGCTTTAGTAGAACACAGCCACACCAGTGCATTCAGGAGTTGTCTATGGCTGCCTGGGCTACAGAAGCAGAATCCAGGAGTTGTAACCTGAGACTCTGGCCTTGCAAACCCCAAATATGCACTATATCGCCCTTTTCAGAAAGACTTTGCCAGCCCAGGACCTAGGACAATGCCTAGCAAATACAGGGACTCCATAATGTTCATCTTGCCTTCTTCCCATTGATGAGTTCAGGCTCAATTTTACTCTTTAGTCACTCTTTAATGAAAAATAGTTCAGGTGTGGCCTTCTCTCATAATTGTTCTAAAGCCCCTGCCCACTTCTGGAGAATGGCCAAAGCCTTGAGCTGTGACACAAGACAGAACACACTGAAAGAGGCCTCCATGGGGCCAACACCCTGATAGGCAGCATGTATTGGCTTGTATTGGGTGCTGTGCGTATTGTGGGAATAGAACTTCCTCTAATCCATGTGTAAATACAGGCATGCTATGTCATTTGCAACATGTCTCAATTTAGTTTAAATTATATATCACTATATAGTATGAGGTATGTCTAATCTATACTTCTTTAAAATTTTCTCAGTATAACCCCTAAAACTGGGTTATTTTTAAATTTCTAAATACACTAGAAAATGATGATTTCGCACTCTGTACTGTGTTCAGCAAAGGCTTTTCTGTAATCTTAAAGCAGTTTTCTGAAGTAGCTTCAGGCTATTTGAAAGAGAAAGTTCTCAAAGGAGCAATACCTTTTTGTTTTTGTGTTTTAAGCAAAACATACTCAGAGTTCCTCAACAATTTTGACTAGGGACACCCTAGTGTCTAGTAGAAAGTGAAGACCCTAGAGGGCTGGTGGATGTGCCCAGTGAGGACTCTGAGTGCTGGTTCCACTCCCCCTTCCACAGGGAGTAGAGAAATGCGGGGACTTCTGAGAGCTATTAAAGGACAATTATGTTTGCTTGTTATTTAATTATTTACTTTATAACTGGATGCCTGGTACACGAATGCGTGCACCAGAGGGGTACCTCGGCCTGGCCTATGGGATCGGGCCAAAACCGGCTCTCCCTGACATCCCCCAACGGGTTCTGGATTGCAAGAGAGTGCAGACCAGGCCGAGGGACCCCCACCAGTGCACGCACGATCAGGACCAGGGAGGGACGCGGAGGTTGGCCAGCTGGGAAGGGACCACCGGGGGGTTCCAGGGCATATCTGGCCCATTTCACTCAGTCCCCATCAGCCAGACCCCAGCAGAAAGCTACCTTACCAGTCTGAGCATCTGCCCCCTGGTGGTCAGTGGACATCATAGCAACTGGTCAACTAGTTGACTTTCTGTCCCCTGGTGGCCAGTGCATGTCATAGTGAGGGGTTGAATGGTCTTACTATATCATTAGCATATTACACTTTGATTGGTTAAATGGATGACTGGACACTTAGCATATTAGGCTTTTATTACGTATGATGGTATTGAGGAATAAAGGGATTTAAAACAATATTTTAACATGACCTGTGTCTTTAAAAAGAATGTCGTGAAGAAGGTTTCTCTTCCAGCACTTTTCAGCGTCTCAAGTGCTTTCTCTGCAGGCCTGTTAGCATTTATCCCAACATGTTGAAATTCTGTGTGCACTTGTCTAAATTCCCAGCTGATTGTGAATGTCTTGAGGCAGAGACTCTGTGCCAGCATAGTGCCTGGCACATAATAGACACTTAATAAAGGTTTATTGAATGAAAGCACTCCCCAGGGAGCATATTCATGCATATAGCTTTTTCTGTCTTTTGGAACTATTTCCTTAGGATTAATTCCCAGAATAGAGATTTCTAGGCCAAAGTGACGTGAACATGTTTATGAATCTTGATACGTAAATGCCAAGTCGCTCTTATGTCTACTTGAGGTTACTTCCAAGTTTGTGACTCTCATATTGTGTGGTATATTATTGCTAGATTGGCAGTCTGGTGTTCCATATTTTCTCTAGCAAAAAAAAGAGAAGAAGAAGAAAATGACAAGAGGGTACATCATTGCCAAATTCAAGTCTGGAATGGATATTGCATGTGCTTTAGGATGAAAATCTTCTAAAAGAATAAAAATCCTTCCTGTGGAACTTGGGAAATGGAGAGAAATAGGAAGCAGGGACCAGGTATAGGATAAAAACTATTGTTATTGGGACAAATAACTCCTGCAGTGTTATGACTGCTCTGAACTTTTACTGTACTATTACCCATATTTCAAGAAAACAATTGAATGACTTTTACTTGTTTTTCCCCCTGAACACATTTAATGTTCACATATGAAACATTACTAAATGCAAATTGCTGTTAATGCACATTCTAAGGTCTGCTTTTTATCAAGGTTTGGAACTGTTTGTCTCATGTATTATGCATTTCCATTTTCAATTGATCTGATTTGTGTGTGTGAAATAAGATAGAACCCCCTTGTTGTGACCTTGGGTAACATAGCTTTTTTTTGAGTTTGATATTATTCCCCTCCCTCATCTAATACTTGGCAGGCTTGTAAGTTATCAATGGCAAATGGCCATATCTACCTATTGGTGCAAGTATGCTATTGATGAACACACTGAGTCATCTGAATGCCACCTTAGAGATGGCACAGAAAGTTTGTGGAGACTGAGGATTCTATCGAATAGCTTTATTTGAATAAGGTTCAATAGGTATTCTAAAAAAATTTATCAGTCTTTTGTGTTATATGTTCCACTGTGTATAAATTCTTTTCTACACGTACCAATAATGATGAGTGAGTGAGTGTAAGAAGAGAAGGGATGATGGATTTAAGAGCCCAGCTCCTTAAACAGTGCATGGGACATGCTTACATTACATGCTCTTTCACTGGGGGACCCTCTACTTTTTTTTTCTTCGCTAGGGTCAGTAAAGCCATAAAAGAGAATGAAAGGAGCCCTGAAGTGTGACCAGGGTATCTGGTTTCTGGTCACACTTCTGTTACTAACTACAGGTGTGTGACATTGGCAAGATTTCCCGGACCCTCCACTGCTTGCCTGTTTGTTTTAAAATCATGGATTCCACTGGGAGTGTGGGGAATCCTGTGGACCACTTTTGAGAATAATGTTTTAAAATGCATAAAATAAAATATGTAGTAGGATGATAAGGGAAATCAGTCATATTGAAATAGCCACTTAGATTATTTTTTAAAATTTTGATATATGTGATGCATTATTAGCACATCAGATCAAGATCTAGAGGCAGGTGCACTACATAATTTTGAAATGATAATGATTATAAATGATTTATTGTTATTATTATTTAAATTCTTTATTGTCTAAAGCATTACATATGTTTCCTTTTTCCCTCATTGACCTCTCCCCAGCTGTTCCCCCCCCCCCCCCAGCACATGCCCTTACCCCGCTACTGTCTGTGTTCATGCATTATGCTTACATGCATGCATACAAGTCCTTTGGTGGCTCATAAATGATTTTTATTATACTTGCAGCAACTATAACATGATCGAAAAATATTTGTGATTTCCGTTGGTGATAAAATTAAAAGGACTGCTAATACTGAAAATGTACGTGAAGGAAATGATACATTTTGCTGTTTCCGTTTGTGATTAGTGGAAAACCACAAAACAATCCCAGTTCATAGACCCAATAAATTCTGTTCATAGTCCCCTTAGAAGTTCATGGACTCTAGGTTAGGAAAGGCTGGATCAGCAGCTGCCGTGCGTGGCAGCTTAGACACTGTATTACAGAGAGAGGCTGACCCAGCTGGCCTCTTCAGTTTATCAGAACACCAACTTTAGGCCTGGCAGAGTTAAGCAGATCTTATGCCAGAAAAATAACCTTTGATTCACCTGGGAGTTAAGCTGGGAATTAAGCAGTGAGAAATGTGCTGGTTTTCATCAGTTACTTTTCTAGCATGTAGCTGGAGAGCCCAGGAGTATTAAAACAAACACCAACAGCATGAGTGTGTTGATTGACACTGTGACCATTTGCCTTTGGAGGACCTAAAGATCAGGGCTTGTGGGAATGTGGCCCTGTCCCTGCTCTGTGTGTAGTAAGTTGTGTCTTTTACTTACATCAGAGGAGCCTGTGTCTCAGCATCTTGCCACCAGAGCATCACCATCTCTTTGTCATAACCACATATTCCTCTAATTAAATAGGGCCATGAAGTTACAAAATCGTGTGCTCTACCTACCTGCTACGTGCTTGGATTGTATTGTGTAGCTGGAAAGGAAGATCTTTGTAATAAAAAGATGTTAAGGGATAATGGTGATAAAACTCTTCTCATGTACTGGTGTTGAGCTCACTTTTGAGAGTTTATAAGCACGCCAATAATGAAAGTCTGCATGTGTTCTGAATGAGAAGGAATGGCAAGCAAAACTGACCCTCAGACTTTCAGAAAATGGAAGCCCTTCCTTTTCATTACCAACTACCACCTTCAACTTTGCATTTTCGAGAGAATGATTTTTTGAAAGAGAGAGAATGCTTTTAAATGTTACACCACCTGCCCATATAGCATCATCTCACAATATTAGTTTCTAATAGAAAGGAGGATTCTTTTTGGCTTTGCAGTTGCATTGAAAAATTATCTCCATTTAATCTGGGTGCAAACTTTTAGCCTAATAGACCTGGAAGTGGAGCAAAGTGTTAGGTTTGATTTGTCCATGTGTTTGGGAAGGGTAATTCATGCAACCATAAGCATACTTTGTAAACATGGAATTAATTTCAGGTTAAAAGATCCTCTACCAAATTAGATAGGAAGCTCGAAGCAGAGGCTATAAGCAATTTTTCCTCCTTAAGTTGATGCTATGGATCAATATCTTTTATTGACTTTTTAAGGGTTTGCATGCAATTTTCTATCATGGTCGTTTATGCTAATCAGTATGAAACAGAATACTTGTAAATCATAGCCCCTTAGGCACATATTTCCCTCCTGTTACACTTGAGAGCATGGAATTCTGTTCAAAAGAGATGAAAAAACAATCCATAATTTTTGAGTGACTCATGGAGCTGACACAGATGTGGATGACAAGGACTTCTGCCTTATATTTGGGTTTCACCTTATACTTTAATTTTAAATGCAAATGAAACTGAAACCCCCTACGAAAAGAAATCAGGTTTAAATTTGCCAGTTACTTTATTTGTGAAAATCCAAATATATCATGTTAAATAAACTATAATATATCCTATTTCAATGTTTTTGCATAAGAGTATTAAAAATTATCTTCATCAGGTAAGGATGTTTATGTAATTTTTAAAAATTATTAGAGTTATAACTCAAAGATGTATAAAGATATTTAATTATTTTTATTGAATTTATTTGGATGACATTGGTTAATAAAATTATATAGATTTCAGTTGTATATTTCAATAATACCTCATCTGTATATTGTATTATGTGTTTACTACCCCAAGGCAAGTGTCCTTCCATAACCATTTATCCCTTTTACCTCTACTGTCTTCCTCTACCCCTTACCCTCTGGTAATCACCACAGAGTTGTTGATGAATATGAGTTGCTTTTCTTTTTTTGCTTAATTCCTTTACCTTTTTCACCCAGCCCTGCAACCTCTTCCCCTCTGACAGTTGTCAGTGTGTATATTTATTATTTAGATATTTAATAATACAATTCAAATCGTGTAGAAGACAGCCATTTTTTACTTTAATGTTGTACTCAGACAGTTTGACTATTGTTTACATTTATTTGAGATGCAGAACTCATTGAAATGTGCAGTTATTATAAAAGCAAAATAAAATATATCTGTCTTAACCAGTAGCTTAGACATATGTGCTTTATTCTCATCAGAGTCCCAACTCTGCTGTGGAAACAAAGTCAATCCAGCTGTACTCCATGAATATCAGTGTGTTGTGCATAGCAGGGTTTGAGGGGCTAATGGGACCTCATGGAACACTCCAAAAGAAACCCATTTAGTGATGGTCTTAGACATGGTCCCTGGATGTCACTACCCATGAACTGCATGAAGATGGGAAAGCTTTTTTTCTAGTTTTCTTTAGATCACCCCAAATAAAAATTTGACTATCAGCATGAAAAGTGGAATCTCCATTCCCTAAGGAGGATAAGCCTTTTCCCCAGGAGAGTTTTCAGTCTAGAAAAGGTTTGTGATTGTCAGGGAATAGAGAGTTGGATAAGGAAGGGATGATTTGGCTCTTAGTCTGTTTTTAAGCAATTTATGTATGAAAATTTCTTACTTCCTGGAAGCCAACCCTTAGGGAAGGATCTGTTGCTATGGCCACCTCTGAGTTTAAGAGAATAGTCCTAAAGCAGGGGAAATTCCACTTGGGAGATGTGAGGTTGGCGCAGCCTGCTCCCATCCTCTGCATCTGTTAGTTCATGAATTCAGTAAGTATTAGTTGAGTCCCTTTCTTACATTAGGCATTGTGCCGAGGAGGCAGTGGCAAAGGAGACAGATAGTTCCTGCCCACTTGAAAGCTTGCAGTTTCATGGGGCATGTGGTGTGGGTGGGTATCGGGGGAGGAAGATACAAAGGATTAACAAGAATTTATAACATTGCCTGTGTATGTGTCTGTGCTTACCTCCTCTTGGCCATGTCATAGAGGAGCGAATAAATAGGTTTTGAGAGCATCTCAGAGACATGTAACAAAAAGTGGGCTGTCAGGGAAATAAACCAGGTTGGTGGGTAAGAGAGGAGTCCGTGAAAGATGGAAGAGCATAGTCCAGGCAAAGAGACAAATGTCTATCCAGTGAGCCTGTAGAGTAAGACTTGAGAAGAAACTGATTACAGTGATAAGCAGAGGCCTGGAATTCACTCTGTGGGCAGCGGGAACCCCTGGCGGGTTTTACACAGAGCAGGGATGCGATTACGATCACACCTTCCCATTGAAAAAATGGTTGGCAGTTGGAGGATGCGTTGGAATTGGGCAAGCTTCCTTCAGTAGGCTTCCCGGCCAGAGATGAGGATGATACCACAACCAGGCTGGTGGCTGTGAGGGTAAAGGGACATGTTCTGTTCAGGAAATGGAGTCCATGGGCCTGAGTGATCAGTTAGATGATTAGAGTGAGGAAGGGCAAACTAGTTTGTTCCTGTTTTCTGCTATAGGCAGTTGGCTAATGGTGCCCATCACTGAAACTAAAGAAACATGGAACAGGACAGGCTGGAGGTAGACGATAATTTCAGTTTGGGACTCATTGGATTGGAGCCTCTGTAGACACATGGTGGAGATGTGCAGCTGACGGTTGGATACAAGGTTTAGAACTTCGAAGAGTTCCAGGTTGGGGATTAGGAATCATCTACATTAAGATTAATGAAGGGTCCTAGAGTTAATGTTGATTATTACTCTTTCAGGGGTCTCAAGGTTTCAGGGCTGCCTGAATCTAATCTTTCAGGCCCTCTGTGTTTCCAAATGAAATGAAGGTAGGGGTGGGGAGATGATGTGCACGTGGTTTAAATAGTATTTCTGAGACAGGACAAGCCACAGAACTATATACTTATCTTTCTGTAGGCATGTGTGCTTTCTTTTACTTTGGATTAGCATTTGGGATTTAAGCATTCTTTTGTTATAGGAGAATTTGATGGCTACTATAGACTCATGGTACTATTGGCCTTTTCATTGCAGTTAATAGTATATTGGAACCTCACTATCCTGTTTATTCTGTCTCTATGGAAAAATAATTAAGAATTGAGAGAGATGATAGGAGTTGTGTAGGAAATTACGGTTGAAAAGTTCTGTGACATAGTGTTTTCTGATTGTTGAGTTTTGTTTATTTTAGTTTTTCACTCTTGACAAGAACAAAAAGCATTTTCTACTTAAAAGCCCTCCGTTAACAGTATTAACTTTTGGGTCCACATAGAAGAAAAGGGAATAGTGGGAGTTTTAAAAGGAAAGCATATGGAATAAAGGGTAGGAAGAAAGCACAAGTTCATTTTGGTTGAGTTTATAATTTGATGCTAACCACATTATTGAAATAACTGTCTATGACCTTGGAAAGTTGGTGCCATGTGCAGGTCTATACAAAGTTGATCTGAAAATAAATCTTATACATTTTGGACTCGTCTGAATTACATACTACAGAATTTCATTTAATGAAATTTTAAATTTAAATTAAAAATATAGGCATGTTTAAATTTGAAATTTACTTTGATTTCATGATTCAATGTGAAATGTATATTTAGGAACATCTAGAGATTTACAAATCCACATTTCTAATTAAGCATATATTTTTATTACTTAAATACTTTATATACTTGTGGCTAGGTATCATTCATTCACATTCTGTACATTCTTAAATGTGTTCATGTAACAAAGAATTTCCCAGAGTAATACAATACAAAAGCTTTGTAGTTTAGTAATTCCATTAAGTAATACCTCATATTCTTTTGCTTCATAGTCTCAGGGGCAGTATTTAATGGTTTAGGTTGTTTTCCTTTTAAACTCTGGCTTGAACCAGGTTAGTACTGAGTGTAAGATCTGAGTGTAAGAACTGATGGCTGTTGGTAGCTGTTGTTAGTGACATTTCCGTAAGTTTGGTTCTTGAAGAGGTAACCATAGCCCCAGTGGCCAAAATATATCATCGGAGTGACATTTTTACTCAGGAAAAACAACAATAACAATCCTTTTATTTCTGTAGATTGTCATTCCAGAGCAGTCTTAAGGCAAATTGTCAGAGGCCTAGGGCTGAGTTTTGGAATAAGACCTGTTTTATATATAGTAAAGAGACTGTGGTTTTAAACCCTTTCATTCTGTTTTGCAGTTTCAAGTAGCTTTAGTTTAAAACATTGAAACCATATGAGCTTTATTTATTTGGAGCACCTACAGTCTTGTAAATGTTCTTCGCCTCAGCACTTTCCTATTCTGAGTGTTATGTCATTCATAATGTCTCATTGTATAAAGCCTTGGGTATATTTTTATTTGGTATCTTGGTTCAGTAGTGCATAGAGCTAAAGAGGCCAAGATCACAAGGGTTGTCCTCGTACCTGTCAACTTTTACAGTGAAAAGTATGTTTCTTATAGCTTCGGAACTGGGCGATAATATTTGACTGATTTTGTTTCAAGCATGGAGGAGGCTTCCTAACTCATTAACTGTAGTGGAAAAAAATAAAACTGATGTCCATTGGGTCAAATCTTTCCAAACGGGGACAGTATTTTTTCCTGAGTGAAGGAGAGCATTTACTTTCATCTCTGCATGATCCCCCACTGGAGTAAAATGCATGCATTATTTCAACAGACTTATTTTAATGAAAGTTCCTGGTGGATAGAGACCGTGGGTCTCCATAGCACCGCCCCACCTGGAGTCCTGCATTGATCTCCCTGGCTCCTCCAGGAAAAAGCAGGAGGCATTTTCCAGAGTAGATGGCAGAGGAGGGTCATCTCTTGTCACCTCTTTAACCTGATTTATGGCCTTTGAATTTTTAAGTAAGGACATATTTTAAGTTTTGTCTGGGGACTGAGAGCTCTGATCATTCATGCAGTGAACTTTGGATAAGTTGGTAAGATTGGCTGGACCCTATTATCATAATGGATGGTGACTATCTGACATTTGCAATGGTATGCCCCATTTGCACTAAAATAAATGAATTTGTATTTAAAAATAATTTACCAGATTTTTTTTTCCTATCGGCGCTAAAATAGAGGTTATTTGCATGCAAAGTTAACAACTGAAAAACTGCAGGCAGACTTAGTGAAGATTTGTTGAATATATGTTAATTGGTGCAAACCTATTAAACCTGATTGCATCGATCTGTTAGCTGGAGAAAGGGCAGGAATCACTTTACTCTCGTGGACCTGCAGTCTAAGTGGCTAGATTTTCTAAATACCTAAGGATTTTTATGAAGTGCGTATTATTTGTCAGGCCGTTGACCTGCCTGCTGGCTGATCAGTTTATGGGCCAGGATGTTGGTTCTTGCTCTGAGTCAGTTCTAAGTCAGTTTTAATTCTAGCTCCTTTCCTTAGAGAACTAATTTGTACGCTCTTCTAGGTGGAGAGTTAGATCACTGGTATCCTTTGCGGCCCATGATACACATGGAAATGAGTCAGTGGAAAATTCACTTACTCATCGTGACCTACTTCTGTCACTTGCATTGAAGGTGTGCTTATTTGTCAGACACCATCTGTCCCCCTTCCAGAAACTCATGCTCCATTGCTATTTTAACTCCTGAGCCTATAGATTCTTTGAGAATATTTAGTTACCTGGATCTGCCCATCAATTATTCTGTTGTACATATAATCCTTTTAGATTGAGCCCCGGAGGCAAGAGGTAGAGTCTGACTTTGTGTCACTCTCAGCACATCCTGACCCACGAACACTGCTTTCTGATGAAGATTCTAGGCTTTTGAGGAGAAATTTTAAGTAGGAATTCTCACTGATTTTAGGAAAGGAAGATTAGGCCAGGGTTTAGTATGACCAGATTCTTCCTTCCCCCATTTTCAGCAAAATTTTCCTATTCTCATTTTTATTAGCTTATTTGGTCATTCATTTATTCAACAAGGTTTAATCACGTGTGCCTTTGGTGTTTCGACTGGGGTCACAAACAGAATAAGATGATATTTGCTGGCAGGGAGATTATAAGAGTAAGTCCAGTTTGAAGCAGCATTTTAAATATTGGGAAGTGCAGACTATTCCACACCAAGATTTAAAATGAGGACTATTTCTTACCTGATTTTGTTCCTTTCTGCACCAGCCCTCTCTCTCTCGGCTGAGGGTTTGCCTGCTCCACAGGCCATGCGTATCAGAATGTGAAACGGTTTACCAGAGAACTTTATGCAAATGCTGAGAAGGTTTATTGAAAATAACAGAATTCTCTACTCCAGAAAAAGCAATTATATATTTTATTTTGTACAAATATACAGACACATATGTGTAGTAACTACAAATAACATGTAGTAGCTCAGACTTCTTGCTGCTTATTTTATGTCCAATATCATACATTCCTCAAACTATTAAGACATTGTGTACCATTTTTACACATTAAGATAAATTTCAATTGGGCATTGTTTTAAGATACCTAGTTTATGTCTGAGAATAATCTAGAAATGCTTATTGCCCTGGTCTAACCATATTTACAGACTTGGATTAGGAATAAATAGCCTTACTTACGGTAAATGTGTAGAGAAAGTAAGCTGGAAACCCACATTTGATGAGTAGAATAGTATTCTTTTTAAAATCCATCTCTTTCTTGGCGAGCGCGTGCACACACATACAGAAAGGGGAAAAAAACTTTATAGCACTTTTTAAAAAGTGTCAACTATTAACATTAAATTAACAGAGTAGAATGCTGTTCTCTGCTGACGGATAGAGTTGTGAACATGACTTTATTTGGGTCTTAATTTCTTTGTGGTTCTTACAGATTATAAGATCCCTCTCCTTTTTGGGGAGTATGTGTAGAGAAGAAATTCGGATCAGGCTGAGTTTGCTTGTCATGATACAGAGCGGTGTAGGCATAGCTTATAGTTTAGAAAATGTTCTGTGCTTTTCAACCAAGACTCAGAAGCTTCTGGTCAGAGTACTAGTGAAGAAGCTTCCAGTGCCAGAGTAACTGAGAGCCAGGTCAGCAGAGCGAGTGCCCTGTGAATGGGTCACAGCGTGATCTAGATTTTGTAATATGATCGCTGATTAACTTTGACTCCACTGTGGGAAGACAGTCTGCCTGTGTCCATTTTCTCATTACAGTTTCACCTTTATCCTTGCTTTTGCAACCACTTTCTGTGATAAGCAAAGTTCAAGTTTCAAAGGAAAGTATCAGGTTATTGTCAAGTCATATGGCTTTGTGATTTCACATCTACATACGCCATCCATCTGGAGATGCATACAAACAATGAAGTCCAAGAACAGGTTTTTACACGATATTACATTTCGTTATAGGTATAACCTTGTTTATCTGTTTGGTTCTCCATGAAAGAGGCCCTTCATGGCAGCTTACTATTCACACCAGACCACATTTCAAACAAGAGATTAGAGCATAAGCCAGTTGGCCAATGATTTAGCTATAAAACGTCTTATCTGGCTTTTCGCAATCTCTTCATTCAAAACAGCCTACCTAAAAGGCTTTTATCTTTTGTTGTAGTGTCATCACAAGCCACACCTAGATATTTAGGATTATTCTTTAGAGCTTATTCAGATGTTTTCTGCTAAGCTGCTTCATGTAAGGTGTTGAAAAGCAACCTAGTCTTTCTGGGCCATGAACTCCTAAGGTGATTGATGTGCTCGCTGTCACCACAAAAATAGGACATTTCTGCAACCTTTGGGAAAGGCTCAGGCAGGAAATGGATGCAGTTCCTGCTAAGCAGTATTTGTGGGCATTTGGATGCGACATATGTGTGTGGGGGGTACATCATCCTGATTCTAAACCCTCATGTGGCCTCCATTCTCCCTGCGGTGCCGGACGCCTAACTTACATCTCCATCGATTCTGTAGCCAGGAGTTCTACAGTGAGGACTGGGTGACCTTCCCCCAGTCCCGGGCTTCATTCTGACCCATATTCTGGGAGTTTTGTGCCTTCACACGTGACAGGGATCCCACTTAGGTTTGGCTTTGCCGCTTCAACTGTGTGAGTTTCCAGAAATTGGATGTGAGACACTTTATATTCCAATGCAATATGGTAATCACCACCCGAATATAAATCTAGTAATTAAGGCTCTAAAAGGAGTGAGTATATTTAACAACAGATGCTGGGAGAAAGATGCATACAGAGTTCTTGATTAGTTTAGAGTAGCTGCTGATGTGTAGTGCTGTGCAGATAGTGTGCTCTGTGCAGAAGCCCGAAGAGGTAGTCTTCGTTTATGAGTGCCCTTGTGTGACTAGGGGGCTAATTTATAAACAGGATTCTGTGGACTGCTCCTCCTTAGTGCCCGATTGAGGTCGCCCCTCTTTGCTTTAAGATCTCTGCAGCTCCAGAAGTGCTCTCCGGGTTTTTATTGGCCTTTTCAGTCAAGGAGACCATTTTCCTTTGGCTTTGCGATTTGTCCAGTTGACCAAGCTGCCGAAGTCTGCTGTGTCTCCCCCGCATCATTAATAACTATTAGAGCTGGGCCCGGCCTGGCTTTGATTAGCACTACGGCGCCTCACCACCAGCCGCAAAGCCAAACCTAAGTGGAATCATTGTCACGAGTGAAGAAAGCATAATTAAAAGACTCGGGCGAGTCCTTCCATTAGCAAACTGTATGGTCAACGTTCTGTGCTTTGGTGTTCGTTTTAAATCGGGTCCTGAGGAGGGCGAGGCTTCCGCTATAATAACTAAATCACGTTTTTTGATGATTTCTTGAGAGAAGCAGTTTGCCGATATTCTCTGAGTGAGTTGAGCTGGCTGATACTTCTCAAGCAAGAGAGATTACTTTATTGGGGTGTGGTTAACATACACAGAGCTGTACATATTAATGTATACAACTTGATTAGATAGAGATGAGTGTACAGGCATGCAGCCGTCATCACAGCCTACACTGTCATGGAGCTGCTGACTGTAACCTTTCTGATGTGGTCAGGTGACAGAGACACCAGCACTTGCTCTCTGCTTACCTGAGCTGCTTATAGTCGAAGCCCACTGGCAACAGGGAGGCCTGTTCTAAGCTGGTACCTCGTACTTATGGATGTCTGCATTGGGCAGGCACATCTGTAGCTGGCACTGGCAAAGCAAGCGTGGCTCCTGTTCTTACTCTTTCCTGCTCACCTTTATCCCCAGCCACATGCATGTCCAGCATGAGGCCCACGTCCTGTGCCTCTTAGAGCCCTGCATGGGAAAGGAGTGGGCACAGTCCTGGTCATTCCCACAGTCAGCTCCACAGCCAGACACCTCTGCCTTCCCTCTGTCCCCTCACCCCAGCAGGACAGCTCACCACACCTGTTTCTCCCCTTCCATCCCCTGTAGGGGTGTCACTCTGGCAGCTCCATCCTGAGGGAGGGCAGGGTGAGTTTCCTTCAGCTACCTCCTCACTCCTGCTTTCCCTCCTGAAACAGAGCCTCTGAACACCCTTGCAGGCCCAGGATCCCAGGCTCTGAACACGCAGACCTCTTGGAATGAAGGAAGGAAAACATACTGTTCATTCTCTTCCAGGAGAAAGAGTGACACGAACGAGTTATCTCAAATTAATCTTGTCACAGGATACATTTGTCATCACTCCCTCTTGGGACTGGTGGCTAGCAGTATTAAACTGACATCTGCTTTTCTTTGTAAAACAAACACATATTTTCCCAGACTAAGAGGTTATAGGATTCGTGATTAAAATATTTTGAAAACTAAAGCACAAGTGCACACTCATTTAGACTCCCATCTTCCACCACAGGGAAGTAGTCGCCATTATGACTTGTGTGCCTTTCCTCCCAGTGCATTTCCGTTGCATTCTTTGTGTTTTAAATATGTTTGCTATCGGGCTCTGGACCCTACATTTTTCACAATGTCTGTGTACACATTTTTGGAATCATATACCATTCTTGTTTCCCATTTTCATTCAGGGTTTTTAGTAGAACAAGATTGATCATTCAGAATCACCCTTTGTTCTCTATCACCTCAGAAAGAGTTCAAAAGGGATGTGGGTAGGAGGAGGGTGGTAAGTTCATTTAATTAAAAACAAACAAACAAAAACATCCAGAGAGAGGGGCCAGGCAGTCCTAGGGGGTCTTCAGAGAGGAGAAAAGTGCTGGAGCAAGCAGAGAAGTTTGGAGACTCGAGCTTTTCAGTTCTCAGAGGGAAAGTCAGTCCTAGGTCAGCCTCAGTCCCTGAGCCTCTCTGGATGACCCTTTCCTCCATCTGTCTGTCTGTCCTGGGCTTTCCCGTCATTGGGCTTCAGGCGAGGGTGGCTCAGGCAGAGCCAGGTCTTTATTGTGAGCACATGCACTTCATTCCTTAGATAAAAAAGCATTTGGAAGACAGAATGACCAAAAAATGAGCCATCCTACTCAAAGTTTCCAGCCCTATTGCTATTTCTGAATCTTATCAATTTTTTTTAAAAAAAGCATTTTAAAAAAGGGTAGGGAAGTAGTTACGAATTAACTCTTTCTCTTGATGAATTAGAGATTAATCTTTTGGGGGTACAGTCATTTCTTGCAAGGAGGTAGAAAACTAATCCAAGTCCTCTAAGAGGAAGTTTCTACAGTTAAAATGACTGATCTCAGAAGGAAGGCAGTGACAGTGAGGGCTGGGGAGGGGGTTGGGGGTGGAGTATAGAGTTATCAGTTATAATTAATATGCCATTGATGCTGTGGTGCCAGACTCATTGCCAGTATTTTTTTAAAACTAGAGCACAAAAGCTAATTGTTGGTTCTACTGGTATTTGTTATAATACAATAATTGGAAAATGTATTTATAAATGGAATTGTGTTTGTGTTGAATAATGTATTATGGACGCATTCAGTAATCTTCCTGGGAATCTCCCCAAACCCTCCATTCTCTATTTCCTGTTTCTCAGTTGATACCATGTTTCTTGTGCTAAGTGTCTTTATTCTGTAGCAGTTACTTGAGAAAATGCCTTCTCCGTACTAAGATGGGAACAATTTGCCTACCCAGAATATGAAACCTTTCTTTAGCAGGTGTATTTCTGATTTAGATGATTACATGTTGGTTTATTTAATTTCATTTTGGTCTTTAGTGTGTGTGGTACTGTGTTTCTTAACATGCCTGCCTGGTTTCCGTCAAACCTTGGGTAGACAGACTTTTTTTTATCTTCTCAAATACACAGTGTCCCCTAACCGAACAATGAAACTATTTAGGAACACAGGGAAATGTCTCCCTGCCCAGATTTCCTGATTGCAGACTCATAAGCACATCTCGTGGGTCCTGTGCCCTTGTTCTCTCTCCCTGGGACCCAGACACTCTAAGAAATGTTGGGGATTTTTGGTGTGCGCCTCAGACACACAAGTTGAGTTAAAACAGAAAACCAAGTTTATGGAGATATCTTTGTCTGATGACACTTTTTATCACCAAGTGCTAGTCACCAATTTGCTCAAAGTTGACAGGACCTATTGCTTTCTTTTAAATTATTTTAAAACTAGAGTCTTGCATGAAAATTTGTGTGTGGGGGGAGGGGACTCAGCCCAGCCTGCCCCCTTTCACAGTCAGGGAGCCTACAGGGGATGTCCTACTGATGGCTTAGGCCCACTCCCCATGGGAGGCAACTGGGCCAGCCAATCAGGGGGAGGGGAAGCAGTGCCCCCATCATGCTGCTGCTGCTGCCACTGCCCGCTGCCACAGATGCCTGAGCCTTGGCCTGACCCTCACAGCAGCAGCCACCATCCGAGACTTGTCTGAGCCTCAACCCAGCCCTCATAGCCAAGGCTCAGACAGCCACTATAGCTTTGTTCAGAAGGAGATCCGGAAGACCTCCGATCTAATTAGCATATTATCCTTTTATTAGTATATATATTGAGTCTTTCATGCAAAAAAAGGATGAGATTTTTTTCCCCCTAACTGAAATGAGAAATAATTTTTGTCATCTGAAGAACATAGCACTGTGTGTGAGGCAGATTAGCTAACAGCACAAATGGTTTTACTCTTACTGTGTAATTATGTGAGTTCAGAAACTTTGGTGCCTACTTGAATAAACAGTCAGAATGGATGAAAGCTGAATTCCGAGGTAGAAAACACTCTGTAATATGTCAGCCCTCCAGTTTTGTTATTAGCTGAGAATGAAAATATTATGTGGTCACAAAGCCCCAGGAATGGCTCACTTGTCAGCTATGGACAGATTGTATTTTCAAGATCCCTGCGTTGCATTGTTGTCTTCATATATATCTTGATCTTTCAATAGGGTTTAGGGTCTATCTATCTTCTATATATATATAAAAAGCCAGTGACTAGAATGCATAATGACCAGAACAACCAGTTCTTATAATGCCTACTTTGGCCAGCAAACCAGCCCGATTGGGGGATGGGGCTGGCAGCCAATCTCCAGTGACCCCTTCTCCTGGCTGGCTCCACCCTAATGAGCCTCTCTCACCCTGATGGAGGGTGGGTGGCCAGATGGGCCTCCTGTCCCAGATGGGTCTCCACCACCTTGATCGGCCTACAGCCCCTCCCCTAGCCGGCCCTGCCTCTGATTGCCCCCCTACCCTAATAGGGGGTGGGGCCAGCCAGCCACCCTGCAGACTCTCCCCCTGGCCTGTGCCACTCCCAATGGACCCCTCTCCTCAGCCAGTTCCGACCCCCATTGCCCCCCCCAACCAATTGGGGGTGGGGCTGACTGGCCAACCTCCCAAAGCTCCTCCCCCCCGCCTCTGACCCACCCCATTCTGGGATAGGGCCTGCCTGCCAATCATCCATGGCCCCTCTCCCCAGCCAACCTGGCCCTGATTGCCCCAATCGGGGCTGGCCGGCCAGCCAGCCAGCCAAACTCCTACCATTTTCTCCTTCCTACAGGCCTGGCTCTGATCTGTCCCAAATTCGTGCATTGGGCCTCTAGTTTTAAAAATACTAAGCAAAAGTAGCCTTTGGGAGATTCCTCATTAATTTCTTTCTTAGCATCAATGATTTGTTTTTATTAAAGTGAAATATCCTCATTCTAGTCTTGATATGCAATATGATTTCCTGTGAGTGAGTTACTCAGAATCCTTTTTTAAAAAATTTGTATTGTTGAAAGTTGTTACATAGTCGCCTTTCCCCCCAAATATGGAAATTTTATGCAGCAGGGTGCCATCTCTCTATATCATTGAACTTCTACTTAGAGCCTTTTCCTGAGAAGGCCAGGGACTCCATAATTTTAATAAACAGGAATCCAGGAACACAATGAGCAGGAACTCTCTGAGTCACTGCAGGGAACGTCCAATGCGTGGAGGTTGGATGCCTGGTGAATTGGGTGAAGAGGAGGAGGTGGTGTGTTCGTCTGGAGCTCAAGGTACTTACTTATAAGGGCCAAACCCCAGGCAAAGGACAAATGACCTCACCTCTTTAAACACAAGGCTGGTCCTGTGAGAAATAGATGGCCACGCCCCTGAAAAGCAGGTCAGTGATTTGAAGGGAATGAAGCAGGAAACTTTTCCTTAGTAACTGACGGTTCTCTGAGTTGGCACTGGGACTTGTCCGAACTCCTGCCATAGACGTATGTAATTCACACAACGTGAAGACACCCTTCTCTACCCACAGACACGTTCCTGCATGAGTTCTCTTAGAGTCTGGGAAGTCTCCGCAGAGCAAGAATGGGGGAAGATGCCAGACTATAGGAATGTTATCTTGAAAGACTAAGGTACAACAGAAGCATCCAAGATTTGGGGTCACAAGATCATAGAAGTTGTAGATTTTGTGTTGCGTTTGTTTTATGTTGAGATGTATCATTTCTAAATACTTCCACTTAAAGAAAAACAGCGTGTCTCAATAATAGTCAATGTATTTATTATACGTTTTAGATCTTCTGCTGGATAGATTCGATTCCTAATGCATGAAAACCCAGTTCATGAAAAGTTATTTCACATCACAAATTTGACTCCTATGTTTTTTAGTAAAGAGCTAGATCTGGAAATAGAAAAGCAAAAAATAGCCATGTTAAAGGGGGCATGATCCGGAAATTTGGATTTAATTTTGAAATCTCTTCAGAAACAGGGGAATACAAAAATCTGATTCACACATGGTTGTGTCTGACTAGGCCAGCTGGCCCGGGCAGGGATAAGGAAGAGCAGCCTGCTTGCCATCATAATCCATGTTTTGTGTCATCTGCGTTTGTTTCCTTGAGAATACTTTGTGAAGTGGGGACTGTCCAAATCACGACATCTCACCTGTCTGACTACCACGAGTCTGAAAACTGTCTGCACGTATATTCCAGGATAAAAAGCGTGCCCCTTGGTGACACTGAAGTGTCTGTCCATCGGGGCCAGGCTTGCTGCCTCCAGAAAAACCTCTCATTCTGATGTGAAGTTTGACCCACCTCCTGTATCGGACCATCAGGCTGCAGGCTCAGAACTCTGGTTTGGTTCATACCCAAGAGCAGCTCCATTTCTTAGGCGTGTACCCATAGTCACCACGCTCACCAAGTGCTGTCTGGGACCAGAATGCTGAGGTTAATTTACAAGGACATGTACAGTTAATATTGGGCTTAGGCCCCTTCACGTTCTTATTCTCCCCTTTATAGACCTTGAACTGAATGGTTAAAAGCACAGGCTTTGAATGAAGGTGTATTGCCTGGGTTTGGATTCCAATTCTACCACTTACGTGTGTGTGATTTTAAACAGTTTCTAAACTTCTCAACTCTTCCGTTTTCGCACCTGTAAGGTATGGATGAAAGTAAGCCCTACCTCCTCGGGTCATCATGGACAGTAAGCCTCTGCTTGGCATGTGTTAAATAAACACTTGGTCAAAGTGAGCCGTTGTTATTGCGGCTCCTGTGACTCCCATTGGGACAGAGCTCTCCAGGAAGCTGCTCAGAAGCTTGTTTGGGCTGGATGGTAGCAGAGCCAGGCACTTCGATGGCTTAAATGCTTAATGGCATTGGGCGAAGGTGAGCAGATGCACATGGTTTGAGCAGTTGACCTGAAACCCTGAAGGCTGGTGGGTGCAGTCCTTGCTTGTTCCTCTGCCTTAACTTTGCCAATTCGAAGCCCTTGGCCTCGAATGGACTCTTGAACCTGTGGTTCTGCAACTTTTTTCTTTCGGTTTCTAAAGCCAACCAATCTTTTTTTTTTTACTCTTAAATTCTTTCTGTAACTGCGATAACATTTACATTTACCATCAAGTAACCAGTCTCTTTGCCTTTTACATCATTCAGTGTATTAATTTTAGAAGTTAATTCTGCGAGCAGTCTTATGCTACTTGTTCCAAGATCCTTGAGGGGAAGCTTTGGTGTAGCATTCTAAGAATGAAGACACATATGCATGAAAGGATGTATGCAAAAGAGAAAGACCAAAATGCTTTCTTTTGACACCTAATATTTTGAACCACTTGCTATGTGCCAAGCATTAGGATAGTATCTTTACATTCTTTATCTCATTTAATTTCTCCATAGCCCTCTGAGGAAGCTTATATTCTTAAACCCATTCTACAAAGCAGTAAACTGAGGCTCTGGGAGTTAGATTTTGAAGTCAAATATATCAATGGTGTTTCATAATTGTACTCCCCTCAGAAATAGCCAAGTGAAATCTAAAAGAACTCTCTCTTGCTTTGTAGAATTGAATTCTTATACATTTACATGAGAAGGAGTTAGATTTATCTTTGCATCTAATGCAGATCCCTAACTTTGAGTGTGCCCTGGGCGTGGGAGGCACGCGGCCTGGCTTCCTTGGCCCTGTGTGCTCCAGCTGGGGGTGCTGCCTTGGCAGTCAATGCATCCTCTTCCAGAGCTAAAATTCTGTTCTTCCGCTCACAAATGGCAAGAGCGGGGAACATTCATGACCCAGGCTGAATACTGAGCAACTTCAAGGCCAGCATCTTCTGGTATCTCCCCAGCCCAACTGTCTTCAGCAGCAGAATTGTTTCCTTGTGGCCAATTTCATCTTTGCAAAATGATGCCAACTAAGAAAACATCAGTGGATGCAAATGAGGAAAGAAAAGACATCTGTCAAGTTAATTAAGAGGAAACATTCCTTTGATCTCTTTGTGTGTTTTTTTGTTTCCCTTTTTCCTGTGTGTCCTGCCAAGGTGGGGTGGTCTCCTCTCCTCAGAGGGCTGCATCCTTTTCATGTTGTAAACAAATAGTGTGTATGTGGGAAGGGGGTGGGGTGGGGGAGGGGCTGAGTGCTTCAGTGTGGGATGAACACACAACTAACTAATTTTAATATCCATTTGGCAGTTTTCCTGTTGTTCCTCTGGTTAGGAAACATTTTCTTCTACTTCTGCCCATTATCACAGCTTTGACATTCATTTCGTTAACAGAATGTCATTTTGCAAGATACCAAATTAGGCGCAGCTAGCAACAAAACATACTGAACAGGAAGATAATGGCTTTTTGCCCACGTCTTTTTCTCCCCCAAAAGAACAAAGTGGAGCTCTGATGTCTGCCTCTCGTTTTTGTGTGTGTGTGTGTGTGTGTGTATGTGTGTGTGTGTGTGTGTATGTGTGTGTGTGTGTGTATGTAGAGCTGGAAGGGTGTAAATAGTCATGCTATTCACTCTGGGCATTTCTGGTGAGTGTCAGAAAAGGAGACGTGGTAGTTCTGGAAGTAAAGTCCCCTCCCTTTTGTGGGTGAGAGAGGAGCGGCCCCAGCTTCCTCTGAACCTGAGAGAAGGAACAGTTTTGCTTTTTATGGGTAGTGCTTAGCTATGTAGCTAAATTCTTCTCCTAGACTAAAATATAGCCATAGAATTCAATGTTTGTAGCTATTGCAAGTTAAATTGAGGTTTGATTTCTGTATGAGTAAGCCTGTATGTAATACATGATATTGGTCCAGCAGATACCACACACACACACACACACACACACATACACACACACACACAAATAAAATTTGGATAGAAGGAAACCTTCCAATCCAGCTTCACGAAGCTGTGGACCGTCTCTCAAAAGCAGTAAACATAGGAGAGAGTAAGCACAGGGGAAAGGAGTGCATAGTAACATTTTATTATGGTATCTCCAAAGAGGCAGGTCAGAGCATCAGATTAAGGTGTTGCATTTACTCTGATTTGATACTGCCACCATTTCCCTTGGATTTTTAAAGGTATATTTCCTTACGACTGGCTAACAAGGAATAATCCAGTACTATTAAATTAAATTGATTCAAAGTAATTTTTATAGTTGGATTTTGAACATGTTTTGTTTTTTGCTACTTAAACACACACACACACACACACACACACACACACACACACACACACACACATATCCAGTTGTGACTTTTAGCCCAAAATTGGGAGTTTTAAAACAATGTGTTTCACACATCCCCCCCAAACATACACACACACACACACACACACACACACACATGCACACACACACACGCACACACACAAAAACACACAGTGGAAGTTTAGAAAAACATTAGTTTGTATTTTCGTTCACTCCCCAACCTGTCTATAGGCTTATCGTTGGTCCCTGACCACAAATGCCCTGTGACAACCAAAGTCTTGGGGGTTCGACCCTGACCCCTTTACCCAGGTTTAAAATTGGGGCCCTGCCTCTACCCCTCCCAGCAGTCCTCATTGCCACCTTGGTAGCACAACTGTAGGCTGGCTCATTGAAGGGTAGCAGCTCTTTACCTTCCGAGACAGCTTAGACACAGATTTGAAGGACTCCATGCCATGTTTGGGCCCGATCAGCCTTTGAAGCAGTTTCCGAAGATAGAGCACATGCCTTTCAACTATTAGATCCGAATTAATTACGTTGGCTTCTCAGCACTCTTCACACCCTCCTCCCAAGTAGGAACAGTCTGTGCCATGCTGTTTCAGGTGGAGTTTGACCTCTTATACTCTTGAGTAATCATACGCCCAGAAGTGTCTCCTCATTGACTCTCTCCCCTCTTAAGTGTCCTCATCCAAACAGATAACTTGCCCGATGCTTTAGGGTTCCTCAGCAGGCACACAGGCTTGGTACCATCTGTGATTTGGGTTACAGATAATAAATAGAGCACTGAAAAAGAACTCACAGGTGTTCAGACCCCTTCTCACTCGAATTACTTTTTACTTCAAACATTTTTATCACCTGCACTTAGCCTGCTACTATAAATCTCACGTCATTTACAACTCCTACTTGACTTTGGCCATTGTATTATGTCCCTTTTTAAATTCCACTGATTATCCTACTATAATTTTATTCAGAGTGATATGTTTATATGTTTTCCCAGTAAGCTGTTTCACACCATACACCCAGCACCACAAACCTGTCAGTTCTGTGTGTTTGCTTAATCTAAGCCAGTGGTCAGCAAACTCATTAGTCAGCAGAGCTGAATATCAACAGCACAATTGAAAGTTCTTTTGAGAGCCAATTTTTTAAAATTTTAACTTCTTCTAATACCACTTCTTCAAAATAGACTCACCCAGGTCGTGGTATTTTATGGAAGAGCCACACTCAAGGGGCCAAAAAGCCGAATGTGGCTCACGAGCTGCAGTTTGCTGACCAGGGTCTAAGCTAATAGCATCATATCATATCATATCATATCATATCATATCATATTATAATATAGATTATATTATGATATAACAATCTTATAAATTAGGCTATGTTTGTCCTCCATGTTAAATTATAAACTTTCTAGAGGCAAGAAACATATCTAATTAGTCATTGAAAAACATTTATTGACTCTCTATTCAAATCATTTTTATTTTCTGTATTTTTCTGGATATCCAGGATTTGCTATCATATAGAGTATAATCTTTGCCCTCAAGGTATTTATCTTCCCTTCTAGATTGTAATCTCCTTGTGGAATTTTTGGTTATGTTTGTTCACTGAATGGGTGATGACAGCATAATGTTCTGCCCCCCGGGATCACGGTGGTGCAACATAGTGAATGTCAGCTACCCATCAGTCACATGCTAACATGACATCGGAACTCACTGTGCCAGCCACATAGAAATTGCTCCATATCTCACTTTGAAATAGCAACAAGATGGAATAACTAAGAAGAAATCAGATTTAAAAATGTTTATTGTGTCAGGCAGATCACTGAAATGAAGGGCCAGTGAAGTGGAAGGACAGTTTGCCATAGTATCTATCTATCTATATAAAACCCTAATGTGCAAATAGACCAAACTGCAGAACAACTGAACAACCTAACTGGTCTCTATGACATGTGTGACCATGAGGGGGCGCACGTGGAACATGGCAGGCGTTAGCAGCAGGTGGCAGAGTGTGGAACATGGTGGACGTTGGCCACAGTGCAATGGTAGAGCAGGTGAGCCCGAGTGCCAGAAAAAGCAGGGCACCAGTTGCTGTCATCGGGGCAAGCCTCTGGTGTTTACTAGAAATTCTTTGATCCCGCCTGCTGGGGTCCTGCCCGATGCCCGCACCTGCTGCCAACGCCAGCCCCACTCACATCCCCAACCGGCATCGGAACTGCCTCTTGCACCCACAACCAGTGCCCAGTGCCGGTCCCAATCGCCCCTGAGGGTTTCTCCACCTCCCCTGCCCCTGAGGGGCGATTGGGGCAGCAGCGCCTCTCCCACCCATTGACAGCGCGGGCTCCAATTGCTCCGCACTCTTAGCGGGTGCGAGTGGAGCGGGTGCCCTCAGTGCATGGGAGCAGGGCTGCTGGCAGGAGGACCATGAGCTGTGGCAGGAGGGGCCAGGCAGGGGCATCAGGGATGGGCCGAGACCCACCTCTGTGCCCATCGCAGCTTCGCGGCCCATAGTTTCTTTCAAGGTGCACGAGACTAGTATACTATAAAGTTCTAGTGCTTATTATTTATGAAAACAGGTTTCCAAGGTGAATGGGGTTTTGTCTCTTTAGATGGCAACAAATTTGTGTATGTACCTCTCTTCCAAATTCTGCGTTATCTGAATCAGTCTTCTTCTCTCTTGTTTTATGCCTCAAACACTCTGAGACTGTCTTCTTCATTTTCTTATCCCCCAATAATATTTTGTACAAAGGAGTAGATATTCCAGAAAATTTGTTACCTTGAATACTTTCTTTTTTCCTCCTTTTAAAAATATATATTTTACTATTTTTTTATAGAGAGGAAGGGAGAGGGATAGAGAGCGAGAAACATCGACCAGCTGCCTCCTGTACATCCCCTAGTGGGTATGTGCCGCAACCAAGGTACATGCCCTTGACTGGAATTGAACCTGGAACCCTTGAGTCCATAGGCCAATGCTCTAACCACTGAGCCAAGCAAGTTAGGATGAATACTTTCTTGTTATTGTCTGTATGTTCAGCCACCTCCCTCTTTGTCTACGAATACAGCAAATTGAGCCAGACATCACTACAGGCTTATCTTAATAGATAAGATATAATTCTAATAAATATTGTATATAGTAATATATTATATATATGTATGTGTGTATATATATATATATATGTGTATGTGTGTGTGTATGTGTGTGTGTGTGTGTGTGTGTGTATTTTTTTTCTCTTTCCCCTCTCAGAACTTTTGAAAGCCTGGAGACCTATCCCTTTCTCCAGGCATATAATTAGCTTAAAGTTTTTGCTTCTTGGTGAAAATAGTATGAGCAACCGTTCATTTCCATTATAATCAATGCCTTCAAAAGGAATTTTTCTACTAATGGAAAAGTTAAGTTCAAGTATCCAGCCGATAATATCAATAGTAAGCATTCATAATTGCAAACACAAGGACCTATGAACCTAGGTTATTACATTGATGCATGTATGTAAAAGCCTGAAGTGCTCAGGCGTGGTAGTCAGTTATCAGCACTGCTATTTCCCCAGTTTTGTGGGGAAGAGCACAGAATGAGCCAGCCGGTGTGGTTCAGTGGGTAAGCATTGACCCATGCACAGAAAGGTTGCCAGTTCGAATCCTGCTCAGGGCACATGTTCGGGTTGCAGCCTCAGTCCCAGTAGGGGCATGCAGGAGGCAACCTATTGATATTTCTCTCTTTCTCCCTCTCTCTCTAAAAATCAATAAAAACGTATTTTTTTAACAAAAGTGTTATAGACTGGTATAATACTTGCCTTGACTTTGGAGACTTTTTTGGGGAGTGTGAATTAATTTTAAAATAAAATACTTTATTTTAAAGTAGGATACCAGAGATGTCTGTGATTAGGGCTGCACATTAACATCCTCACTGATCTCCCTCCGTCCTTCTCTGGTTATTTCAATTTAGCAACCAGGATGGTTCTCCTAAAAGTCAGGTTATGTTCAAAACCTTCCAAAGGCTTCCCTTTTCACTGAGACTAAAAATCAGTGCTCATACTGTGGCCTGAAACTGCCAGAGATCTGTGCCCTGCCCTCTCTGCTGCCCACTTTTCTGCTTGTCTCTGGCCCACTTCACTCTTGCCACACTGGCCTGCTTGCTGTTCCTGAGCATTTCTGCCTTGGGGCCTTTGCTCCTGTGGATGCTCGCTCCACCTCAGCCTTCTGGTCTTATTCACATATCACCTCCCCAGGGAAACCTTTCCTGACCACTTATTTAATATTGTGATTTTTCACATCTGCACTCCTAGTCTTACTTTCTGCATTGTTTTTCTCTATCACCATCTCCCATACTCTACATTAGACTAATTTATTGTGTTTGTTTTCTGCTTCCTCCTGCAGAATCGGGTCACCTTGAGGGCAGTGGGGATTCTGTTTATTTAGAATAGTACCTTGCATATATTAGGGATTCAGAAAGTGATTTGTTGAATGGATTAATGAAAGCCAGAATGGAGCCTTGATTTCATGGGCCATGGGGAAGTCACTGGCATTGTCTTAACTTCACATAAGTAACAAAGTATGGCTCAGAAACAGAAGCATTAATACTTAATTCTGTGCGGCCACATAGAGAGAACTGAGCAAGATTTTTTGGGGAAAGTGTCCAAATAAAATTTTAAGGAAGATTTGTTTTATGTTTTGTAACATATTTTTCCTTTCAAATACATCCTCAGATATTTTTTTCAAGGCTTTTGTGATCACATTTGTAAATGCATAGAGGCCTAGATATTTCATGTTGCAAAAAGGAAAAAGAAATGTGTGATGTATGCTCATGTACTTTTAGTACACTTAAAATTTGTTTCAAATGAATAATCTAAAAAAGGAATGAATTAGACCAATTTTTATGTTGCCATGGTTAAATTTCAAAAATATAATGTCAAGTGGAAAAAAATATGTAGTTACAGAATCTCTATAATGTACAGAGTGTGAAAGTATAGTTTATACAAAAACCAAAAGCATGACTATCATTGAAGTACAAAGTGAACATGTGTCAAAGATTTTATTTCAATTATTAATGAGAGTAGCAGTAACATATTAAAATGGGTTCAAAGATTTTGAAAACCAGACATATGTATATTTTTCAATTAGGAATGATGAAATGGATTTGCTAGTAGATGCAAAACTGATTCGTATCTTGTAGTACATGATATTAAATGTTTGGGTTTATCTTCCCATGGAGTGAATATTGATTATATCTGTACCATACAAAGTTAATTTACGGTATCGTGGGCAAGAATCATTTGTATCACTACCAGTTTTCCACAAGTTAACTTCTGCCCTCCAGAGTTTTTAAATAGGCTAATCAATAGAAAGATAATGAAAGATACTCATATGGACTTGCTACCCCGGGGGTTCACTATAGAGCATAAGCCACTGAAAGGAAAGCCACTCATCTCATTTGCATAGTTCCGGGCCTTTGCCATTGTTCCTGATATGTGACTCCTACTAATGAAAATGTGAACATGCACACAGATGTTGTTTGTAGGTATACATGTATCTACGCCAAAGGATTAGCAATGAATAGGAAAGCTATAAGCCACAGTTCCTTTAGTACTTTAGTAGTTCCCTAGTTGGGGACTGGAAAGTTGGTTTGGATATCAGAGGCACATTTCTCCCTATCATATATATATACACACACACATACATATATACATTTATATACATATATACACATATTTGTATACACACATATATATACATATATATATAGAATATGCTGTATATATGTATATGAAAAGATGAAATAGTTGTTTATTCCAGGTGGTGGGATAATTACTAGATTATGTTTATATATTTTCTAAATTTTGAAAATTTCATTGACCACAAAAGTGTAAATACGTTTACAACTGTTTCTCTAATCTGGTCCGGCCCCGCCATTGTAAAGAAAAGAAAGCAGAAGCCCGCTGGGCTTACATTCGTGCGCAGCAGCCGGCATTGGCGGACAAGTCCTGGCTCCTGGTCTTGCCCAGGTTTTCTCTACGTCAGCCTTCTTTGTTTAAGGAATATTCAGATGCTCGTATTCTATTAAGGTCTTAGGAAATAGTTAGCAGATGTTCATCTCCAGCAAAGCTTTGGTGTGTAATTGGTCTCTTGTGCAAATTTATAAAATTCTTCATCAAGATGAATTAATAAATTATAGCCGCGCCTCTGAGAATTCCTGGGGCTGTTCTCATGCAGTTCACAGTGTGATCACTGCCCCTCAGTCGCGGTCAGTCAGATTCCATAATGCGCGTTGACCTTTCAAGTCAGCCAGGAATGTTAGAACGCACCGCCTGTTGGGGCTTCCTCCCCTCGGCTTATCTTGCCATGATCAGACATGATCGGTATTCATGTCTCAAAATGAATATAATTTAAAATTAAGCTGGGGTTCAACTGCTCTGAACAGTTGCTAAAGGCCGCAGCCTGGTGGGCCTCACGGCTTTTACAGCCCTGGTTGGGGATAATTAGCAGGTTTTTCTGCCAGGAGAGATGTGACAACGCCAGATGTGTAACGTACAGGCCCCAGCAAGCCCTTCCTATGAGCATGAAACAACCTACGCGGAAGTAGAGTGTGGGTGCTTTGGACTAAAAATGTGGTCAAGGCATTCCCCCCTCCCCTCCTCAGCCTAGCAGCTCGGACTCCGCTTTGTCCTTCACACGGAGTCAGTTCTGACTTAGAGGATGAAATGCACGCTCCGACTCTGTCTTCCTAGCAAAGGGAAGGCACTGTTGGCAGTAGTTGGGGATTGTGAAACGGCTTTGGTGAATGGGAACAGAGGACTCAAGAAGCAGGAGTGGTGCCCTGTTCAGTCCTTGCTTCACCTGCGTGAACCAAAAAACATGCAAATAAGACACTTCCTCCTGGTGGCCACATATCTCTAAAGTTTATTTCCACCTGAGCGCCTGTCCCGCTGTGAGGTTCTCAATGAGTGTTCTGTCTCTGCTTGCCTGGCCTCCCAGCCCTACTCACTCCAAAGTACTGCCTTTGCCCTGGTAGGTGTGGCTCGTTGGTTGGGTGTTGTCCCGTGCACCCAAAGGTCGCTAGTTCGATTCCAGGTCAGGGCACATGTACAGATTGCCAGGTTGATCCCTGGTGGGGAGCATGCAGGAGGCAGATGATCAATGTTAGGCTCTCATCTCTCTCTCTCTCTCTCTCTCTCTCTCTCTCTCTCTCTCTCTCTCCCTTCCTCCCTCCCTCCCTCTCTCGCAAAAAAAAAAAAAAAATCAATTTAAAAGAGTACTGCCATTGTCTTTTCACCTTCCCAGATCCCTGGTCCACACTATTTATTGTGTATGGTGTATATGCCTCACCTATGGGTGGATCTTTCCAGGGAGGAACCAATAGAATGAGGTAAACAAATGCTTTCTGGCACTTTAAGGTAAAACAGGAACATCACTTCTGTAGCAAAAAGCTCTTAACTTTTTAAAAATGTATCATTACCTAAGCATTTGAGCTTGCACAGATTTGTCTCCAGTTTTTAGCCTTGGGAACAAAGGTATATAATTCCCAAGTGAAACTGAAGGACAGATGGACTCAGGTTTCTGCTCAAATTCATTCCCATAAGCTTTCTTTTTTTCCCTGCTCTTTAAGAAGAAATGGAAGCCCCTCACCCTGCCCGAATTCTAATCTGAAAGCCAAAGGCAGGGGTGTCCACTTCCCACAAAGCACCTCCTCCTCCTTCTCGGTTCTCCAGGTGAAGCAACACACGGAGACACCTACTCTGCCTGCACCACAAGCTCCATGTGTTCTCTCAGTTAGGAAGGTTGCACAGTGATGGCACAGTTCTTTACTTGCAAATAATTTAGCCAAAGCAGGTTGCCATCTAAACTTTGGACACGGGCAAAGTGGTCTTTGCATCAAGTTGGGCTGATGGTGCCAGTGAGCATTTCTTTTGTTGGGAGGGGAACTGGGGGTGGGGGTGGGGGATGTGTGACACTGCCTGAGAAAAACCAAAGCTGAATCAACTGAGTCACGCCCAGTGAAAGGGAAGGGACCTAGATTTTGCCCAAGTGGCGATGTTTCCACTATTTTATCATTTTATAGATCGACTGAATATAGTGTAGTCACCAGCACCTGAAGGCTGCCTCACACTGCCATAGGCTTCTCCTTTTACCAGCAGAAAAGAGTGTGACACCTGGATGAATGAATAATGGCAGCCGAGATCAGCTCAGCATCTTGCACCTGTGTCATTATTAATGTGGGCAGTGTCATGTGCTGAGACAATCCAGGTAGTAAATACTCATAGATCCTGTCTACCCAGGGTTTTCTTACTGTGGGATTAAATGTAGATTTCAGTTCATTTATTGGGAGTCAGGTACCCAGAGCAATAAGATGAGGTGACTCTCAGAGACATCCGACACAGGTAGTATTGAAATCGAATGGCCACCCTTCCCCTCCAACCTTGCAAAGTTATCTATAGAATATCTTAGTAGGATCCTAGAATTTTAAAAGTAATTATATATCAAGATCTAGGTGTTTTGAGGTTAAATACAGTATAACATGCCCCATTACCTTGAAGAATGTTAGCAACAACTAAATTAATTGGTGAGGCCAAGACCCTACTTTATGAGTGTAGAGATTTATTTTATGTGCTTGTGGAAATGTATCTTGACCTGTATTTTATCAAGACTTGAGTTGCCACACTGAGGAGTATTTCATGTCTAATATGTTCCTATTTGATTGTTGAGAGATTCAAGAAAGTTCCAAGTCTGTTATCTTGGAACTTTTTTAATACTCTCTAGCATCATGCTCAAGATCCATAGGAGGTTAGAGAAGATACTTCCAGCTCTGATTTTTATAGCATTTGTCAATAACATATGCCAGTTATAAAAGGTTTGGTGTAGCAGGCTACCAGTACCTTAAATGTGGTAAACTGTAAAAATCCTGAAGCAGTTTGTTTTTAACTTCTTTTAACTTGTGCTTATATTCATAGATGAAGAAACCTTATTTTTTTCACTCTAAATTTCATTTATAGTCATTTGTTTATAAAGATTATAAACCTTTATAGAGAGAAGGCAAACACAGGATGAATATAATATAAATTTTTTTTTATACTTTATATTTTCATATTGACCAAGCAATTATATTCCATTTTCTGGTTTTCTTTAGACATTTCTTTTTGAGATTTTTAAAGTCACATTTCAGAAACCAATACTTTTCTACCCTTTTATGATAGACTTTTAAATAACTAATTAAAATGTTAGAATTTTTGTTTTTTTTGTTATAAATCTACATTTTTAGTTATTTATTTTGCTTGTTGTGGTAGTGTACAAGTCATCCTATCTCTCTTAATGAAATTCCATTTTTTAAAAGTTTTCTTTAAGGAATATTTTCTAAATATTAGATTTATGTCAGCATATTTCACTAACATCTGTATTTAAGATATTCATCAGATTACTATTTCTATTTATTTACATTTTAATTTGATTTAAATATGCAAACAATAATTGAATATCGAGAGAAAAATCTTCATAAATAACATAGAACAAATACTAAATATAAAAAAATAATACCAATAGCTATTTTTTTGATAATTAACCCTTGTTTCAATTAATTTGCTCAAATTAACAAATAACTTTGCTGAAATTTGCAGGGTATAATCTGTCTTTTTAAATTTATTAACATCAACAAGTTGGTATACTTAAAATATCTGTATTATAATGAAAGGAGACATTAATTTGAATTAACACTAAGTATAGTATACAGTTTATTTGTAAAACAATCACACTATCTGATTTAATAATTATGAATGTAATAGGTTGAATACAGTTCTTGATAGATGAGTTGGTAATAACACAATCCACCTTCATAATTAAGTATCAAGGGTCTATTCTTATTCAACAGCTTCTTTAAGGCTGAGTAAACATGATCTTAATTATACTCACAGATTATGTTACAAGATGTTGATTGCTCCAGTAAGGAAAATAAAATGATGCAGCCTCACCTTAAGAAATTATAAATATGGGCATGTTAACAAATGATGAAATGTTCCTTTCAAATATCTCCTACAAACTCTCAAATATAGCTATCTCCTATTTCAAGAACCTGCTCTAGCAGGTATATTCTTAATTAGAAAGACATTATAGTAAACCTTTAATTGTGGTTGCAGGCAGCCCACCGGTAGGAGAAGGGACCAGAGTGCCCGAAACTTATTATGGGTGAATTCATTTATTATCATAATAACGTTGGTACTGATAGTAGAGAATGAAGTGCCAACCTGTACCAACGGAAAGCAAATGGAAGTAATACCCACTTCACCATCAACCAGCCTTGCATCTGTCTTATTCTTTGAGGCTTGTGAAAGTTAAATTGGAATAAGATTGGCTATTTAAAATTTTCTACTAGCAGAAACAGGAAAACATAGTTGCCCTATGTCAATATATAGCAACTTATTTCTATTCATGGAGTACCAGGATAAAAATGGTAGGGAGTGTGCCTGTAAAAATAGACCTTCACTGTTATTTTCATGCAAACAGGAATCTGTTTTTATGATTCCAAAATATTTACCTTAATTAGGAATTTGAATGCTGTATACAAGATGAAAAATGAATGAGTAGTGAAATACATTTATCTTAGGCATCGGCTGTTCTATTGACAAAAGCCACAAATGTGAAATTTGTCTAAATAATTAGATTTTTAATTAGTGCATCATTGTAAGATTAATGTCATTGCGCTTCATTGCATGTAATTTTGTATTAGAAATTTCATGTCAACAAAGATGCTACCTGTGGTTTGCTGATTTGAATCCCTAATTTATCACTTGTATGTGTGGCATGTCACATATTTGCAGTCAAGACCTGAAAGGAGGCTTTTGATTATAGCTTCCCTGGTGGTGAGGAATATTGATGATGTTATACTACATGAATACTTTATATTTTCCAATATTAAAGAAGCAGCCACCCTTCAAATATTAGGGAGTGCATATCGACTTAGAAAAAATGTTAATAGTATGAGCTAGTAGGTAGTTTAACCTCTATTCTATGCCTATATTAAATATGCCTGAGTTATTATTATTACTATTATTTTCCTCTAGTACTATATTATCTTTTTAAAACTTTGTTTTTCCTTTCTTTTTGACAGTTGCCGAACAAGCAACCGAAAAAGCTTAATAGGAAATGGGCAGTCAACAGCATTGCCCCGACCACACTCACCTCTCTCGGCTCATGCAGGTAATTAGTTCTCCTTCCTGGAGTTTTGTTTTACTTCTTTTTGCTAGTTGTTTTGTGTGTGTGTGTGTGTGTGTGTGTGTGTGTGTGTGTTTTGTGAGGGTTTTTGTGTGTGTGTGTGTGTGTGTGTGTGTGTATTTCAAAATAATCTAGGCATTTTGAAACTCAGGTGTGTCTTCATGTCTTGTGAGTCTGGTTTTCTTGGTGGTTTCTCACTAAGTTGTTCTTTCTGATGTTAGCCCAAACCTGTTCTCTTTCACAGTGTTTGAACTCTGAAGTTGAGAATTTCTTTTTATGTGGGTGAATTCATTACCTTTCTAATGTCGGTGTTTCAATTATTCTCAGTTTCTAAATGTGTGGATGATGCAAGACATGTTTGCACATTAGGATTATCTTGAGAAGCGCAGATATGTAGGTTCTCGTGAAGAGGATTTGTGCTAAGAACTTTAGGGGAAGAAAAATATCTTTTATCTGTCCTTCTAAGTTCTCCACTGGGAACCCCGTAACCAGAAACAGACTGACAAGAGGATAGCATACCAACTTCTGTGATGTAAGCTTTACACAATAGGGAGCCTTCACGAGGAAGTGAAGACCCAAGGAAACAGTTAAACTGAGTGTTTCTATAGGAGGTTTAATGAGGAGTGGAAAGTTGTACAAAAATGTGAGAGGGCAGAGGGGATGAGCTAATTGTGATAAACTGAAATTAGCAAGGCCTGTTCTTCACATTCTTCTCTGTCCCTTATCTTTAGTGATGATAAGGTTTCTTTACTCCAGGCCTAGGACCTGCCTTTCCACAGGAGGGTTTTATGACCTGCTTTAGGGCAGGTCTTCTTGCACACACCCTTCCTCACATTCCTTCAGCTTGACATAGTCAGTATGCCAAGATGACGTATTTTGGGGTTGCATGTCCTATACTCTGTCAGAGTTAGCCAGCATTTTTTCCTGCTAAAGTTGAACTAATATGTATACACGGACACACACACACTACACACACACACATACACGCACACACACGCTCTTACAAACAATGCTGCTACAAGCAGTCTAGAACGTACCTCCTCTTGTATGTGTGCATTGTGTTCTCTAAAGTCACACCTGTTAGTGGCATATATAATTATCTCTCTCATCCAGAACCATTGTAGAGACAATAAAGATTAAGAGATGAGGCCCTTGGGCTCAGGTACTAATTATAAGGAAGATAGAGCCATATTACAAACACTGTAATGAAAACTGCTGTATGTTTAAAGTTCGATCCAAGATGGTGCAAAGAAGAGAAGGGTTAATTCCAATCAGGGAAGTCCTGGAGAGTTTGAAGGAACTACTTGCTTAAGATGTTGGAAGATGAGTAAGACATTGACAGGGAGAAATGGAGTGAGAGATGGGAGTTCCCAGTGTGTGGCTAGAGCTTGGGAGGTGTATGCTTGATTGTAAGAGAAGATAAAGGTGGAAAGAGAAATGAAAAGCAGAGAGTAGAAGGAATTTTGATGTTGAATGCCTTTCAAGGATTTTGAGCAAGATTTTTTAGGACGATGTCTTCAAGATTGTGAAGAATGATGAGTTGACAGTATGAGCACTTCCTCTATTGCACTATTGTGAAAACTGACTTCACACTGAAGGGCTTTCAGGTAATGATTTCATATCTGAAAGCAGGGCTGTGACTCTTTCTCAGAAGTCCTTTTGTTTGGGAGGGGCGGCACTCAACTTGAGAGTGGGCGTTATCCACGACACATTGGGGAGAAGGGAGAGACAGATAGCTGCTCTGTGGAGTAGAATTTTTTTTTTTTTCAAAGTAATAGAAGATGGTAAAGTAGAAAAGGTAAAATTGTGATACTGTGGCAAGACTGCTAAAGTTCAGAAATGTCACTTTCGGGTAAAACTAGAGAGAAACATGGGGAGACATGTTCTAGGCTGCTCACAGCAGTGTTCTATGTAACAGCGGAACATTTGAAGCAACCTAAACGTTTATCAGTTGGAAAATGGAGAAATGAGTTGTGGCATAGTCATGCACAGAACACTGTGCACATAGCAGAAAATGAACTAGCCCTGCACATATCCATATGGGTGAATTGGGCAACAAAAGCAAAGTACAAAAGGATATTATTTAAACCATTCATATAAGGCTAACACGATGCTACAAAGAGTATTTTGTTTAGGGATACACATGTACACATAAATATGTATGTATATGTGCATATATGTTTATAGTAAGAGTATAGAGGAAAACAGTAATTTTAAAGACCAGTTTCAGGACAGCAGTTATCCCTGAGAGGTGTGAGAAGGATATAATCAGGGAGAATGATAGCAGTTGGTAATATTGTATTTCCAAAGCTGTGTGATGAATACACAGCTGTAAGGTTACTATTTATTTATACTTCGGAGATTTATGTTACATCATTGTTATAAAATCAAAAGCTGGCAGAGGGGCAAGCAAGGCCACATACCTAGTGGAGGCTGAAATTATTTTTTTCATCTTTATATTGCTCCATCTCAGGGCCTGATGGTATATGCTAGGTGCTGAGTAAATGATGAAGTCTATTTGTTACATATAATTCGATTAAAAAATTAACCCTACTCCTTTTTATAGTGTTCTGTAGTAATTGCACCACACTTTATGTGCCTTTTGATTACTCCTTATTACTGTGATTGTCTTCAGTTCTCATATTGAGATTAGAGAAAATGTAGTTAAGACTTTAATGATCCTTTTAATTCTTTCCTCTGTGTAGACTTGGGTTGAATTCCTTCCCCTTCAAACACCGTTTTAGGATTTAATCAGAGGAGTGGGCAGAGAGGAGCCTTTCTTTCAGGTTCTCAGAGTACTTTTCCTTACTTTACAGAGCCAACAGGTTGTTATTCACCCAGAAGCTATAGACGTCGGTCAGACTTTTTGTGAGGAATGACATTCATCACAGTCTGGTAGATTCCTATTTCTGTATAAAAAGAAGAAAATATAAATTAAGGAAGGGACCAATTCTCATGCCTTGATATGTGAAACGCCTCCCCACTCACCAAGCCTCTTAGCTCTGACTTCCCTTCTCTGCCGTGGATGTGATCCACAGAATGCCAGGTGAGGGTTCCTAGAAGTCTCCAGGAAAACAAGAGGGAGAAAAACTGCCTTCTCTCAGTGCTTATGCACCCAAAATACAGAGTTACGCTTTCTATTTTTCTTAGTTAGGGACGATCTGAGTCGGGCCACTCATCGCTGACACATGACTTCACACCCAACACGTTACTCAGTGGAGATGGGAACTTTATTTGTGGCCTGAGGAGAAGGAAGACTGGCACAGTGTTCTGCAGCTTATCTCCGCACACAAAGCAGTGCCTGTTGAAAGCCAAGGATTCCTCAAAGAACAGTGAACCAGATAGTCCCAATTTAAAAAAAAAAAAAAAAGGAAGGCTGAATATCCTGGGCTCCTATTTCCAGGAAGATTCTAAGCATGAAATTTAAACCAGAAGCCCCAAAAGAGAGATTAGTGTATCTATCCTACAATGAAAATTTCTGCGTAATAAACAAATCAAAAGAAAAATAGTGAAAATGTCTCATTCTTATAACTCACAAACATTGGATTGTTTAGTAATAGCTGAACATTTGAAGCAACCTAAAAATTGGTAAGTGCACCAAGAGAAAAAAATGGGCAAAAAATATAAATGGCATGTCACAGAAAAAAAAAATTTAAATGAACAACAAAAACGTGTGAATGTTGACTCATTGTAATCCCAAGAGAAATGTGAACCAGGATAATGACATACTATGATTCATCTAGCACCGTGGTCGGCAAACTGCGGCTCACGAGCCACATGAGGCTCTTTGGCCCATTGAGTGTGGCTCTTCTACAAAATACCACGGCCTGGACAAGTCTATTTTGAAGAAGTGGCGTTAGAAGAAATTTAAGTTTGAAAAATTTGGCTCTCAAAAGAAATTTCAGTCATTGTACTATTGATATTTGGCTCTGTTGACTAATGAGTTTGCCGACCACTAATCTAACATATTGTCAGAAAAGTTTAAAAATTGGTAGAGTCCAACAAGAGCAAAGTTTTGGTGAAGCAGTTCTCAGATACTGTCGTATCCATCATTAAGGTAGTTCTGTGGAGGGATTTTGCAGACATAATTAAAGTTCCAAGTCAGATCATCTTTTATACAGAGTTTGTTTGAGTGGGCCTGAGCCAACCATGTGAGCCCTTTAAGGGAGAGCGTTTTCTCTGCTTCGGGCAGAGCAGTCAGAGGGAGATGTGAGCCTGAGATTGATTGGACGTGGCAGTTGTGGACTTGGAGTTAGAAGACGGCAGCGTCCAGAAGCTGGAAGCAGCCTCAGGCTGACAGCCAGGATGAAATGGAGACCTTAGTCCTGTCACCTCAGTGACCTGAATCTCCCCAGCCTGTATGAACTGGGAAGTAGATTCTTCCCCAGTCTCCAGATAAGAGCCCAGCCCTACTGACACTGTGATTGCGGCCACAGGATACCCTGAGAAGGAAAACTAGGTGAGGGTTCCTAGGGAGCTGGGAGCTGGTGGTTTTCTGTCTTTCTGTCTTTGATTTTGGCTTTGAGATCCCCCTGAGCTCAAACAAGTCAAGCCTACCTACGATTCATAAATAGATGATCATTTCTTAAGCCATTAAATGTTTGGTAATTTATTCCTTAGCAATAGAAAACTAATGTAGGTATTATCTTGTGTGTTTATGAGTTTTATTTTAGAGCCATATTTTATTATAAAATCACTATATGCTAATTTCCTTACCTACCTTCCTGTTCCTCAAAGAGAAGCATTCTTAAGTTGTTCCTTTCTCCTTCCAAAAATTCTTGTGAATATGTGTAAATATATTTTCTTGAATAAACAAGGTACAGGGATCTTCAGGAGACCATTTAAAAATTCTGACTCCCCCAATATTATTTCCATATTGTATTGGATTCTAATGATAAAAGTATGAGCTCTGAAATTAATTATGCTTATAGAGGGTGACCCACAAGCTAGATGTAGATAAATAACCAAGACCTACTGATTCTAGGCTTTTAAAGTCTTAAGAGCAAATATTGCTCTACTGGCCAAAATACCTAACATTTTGTGTCTTCAAAAATTGTTTTACTGTGAATTCGCAGGTGATTACGTAGATTCGTTTTTAAGAGGATTTTTGGAAGAAAAGATGGAAAGAAGTATCAATTTCCTATTGGACAACTCTGGAAATTATTCAAGACAGGAAATACCTTTAAAAAGTTCACATAACCTATTAGGTTAGTATCTAGTATATATATCATTAGTCACCACTGTATTTGCTGCTTCTCCGTTCAACAAGCCCCTCTTTGAAGATGGAACTGACCTAAGATTGACATTCCTACCACGAGTACAGCGCCAGGGTTTCCTTTCCTCTAATCCTCACCAGTACTTATTATTCCTTATGTCCTTGATAATAGCCATTGTAACAGGTTTGAGGTAAATTCTTAGTATGTTTAATGTGCTTGCTTATTAATCTTTTGTAATGTCACTGATACTCTTTTGTAATATGCTGTTTGGCTTTAAAATTAATTTAATTTCTAAATTACTTTCATTTTTCAATTACAGTTGACATACACTGTTATATTAGTTTTAGGTGTACACCCCAGTGGTTAGATGTTGCATCACTTACTAAGTGATCATTCCAATAAATGTCCTATAAATCTGACATCTCACATAGATACTAGAATATTATTGACTCTTTTCCCTATACTGTACTTTACATCCCCATGACTGTTCTGTAACTACCAGTTTGTATGTCTTAATCCCTTCACCTTTTCATCCATCCCCCCAACCCCACTCCCATCTGACAAAATGTTCTCTTCATCTGAGTCTGTTTCTGCTCTGCTTATTTGCTTGTTTTATATTTTAGATTCAATTCTTGATAGATATGTATTTATTGCCATTTTGTTGTGCAAATGTTTTATCTTTTTTTATTCTTCTTAAAGAAAAGCCTCTAACTTTTCATTTAATACTGGTTTGGTGGTGATGAACTTCTTTAGCTTTTTCTTGTTATTTTGATTTTTGATTAATGTAATTTTTTTTTCATTCTTTTGTGGCACATTTTGTCAGTCTTTTTCTTTCTGATTTCTTCCGCTTCTGCTGTCATCATGTCTAGTTGTAAAGTTTAATTTTATGGACAAGGCTGGGCTTGCTCTGAGCATCACCTGCTCTGACCTCACTGCTTCCCTGCCCTCTTTGCTTGACAAGTTTGGTATCAGTGAAGCATTTCCTTACTCATACTCCCTGAGTATGTCGTATGGGGCGGTGTTTATTCCAAGCAGTGACCAAGATTTTTACTACAAAAGTTTTCCTGAGTCTTGCCTTCAAAGGTGAGACAATAGTAATGAAAGAAGGCATCAGAACAGTTTCTCTCTATGCCCTAGACAACTAGGGGAGGTTATGCACTTACACATTTCTGCTCAGATGTTTGCAGCACCATCAGCTTCGCATGCCATACTCAGAGGGAAAGCTGTTTGTTACTCAGGAATTTTCGTTCGCTGGTGGGAACAGCTTAGTCACTAGAGATGAATGATCTTCAGGTAGATTTCTCCTTGAATGAGGTGAGACCGGGGACAAAGCCCTGAATGTAATAGTGCCTTTGTTCGATCAATTTTGTGACTCTCATTCAGAAACTATTAGCAGGTTTTTCATGCTTGAAGTATTATTTGCCAAACTGTCTAAATCAGCTTTGGAGATCTTTCACAAAAGTGTTCATTCAGCAAGGCAGCGACCTCCTTTGGCCAGGTAGACATGATGGTCCAAGACAAATGTATTTCTAGCTTCTTTATATTTGGTAATAGAACAAGGCTAATTGTGTGCCCATGGAGTCATGGCAAATTGATTGTTAGCTGTAGTAGAAATTAAGTGTCCGGATACCTCATACAATCCTTTCTTTAAAAAGATAAAAAGGTCTTTTCTACTCAAGAGGAATCTCTGACATGGTCACTCATTGGCTTTTTTTTTCTTGTAATTATAAGCAAATCACAACAAAATCAACTTGACCTTATGAAACTTGTGTTCAGTTCAGAGCACCTTGAACTATTCCTCAGAGGGTTTCATTTTATATAGGTTAAAATCAGCAAATCATTTAGTCAGCCCTGGGTAGAACATCACCTGGGACTCATCTGGTTTTATTAAGACCTTCAGAAGGACTGAGACCCAGAGTTTCTTAATCTAGTGTGTATGTCCAAGTTTTATGATTTTACAGTGCAGCTGTTCTGTGATTTCAGTTATTTCATAAATCAGTTTCTCTGAATTATGGAGAATGCCACCTTTCTTATTCCATGCTGCACACACAGTTTTATATTGTAATCCTGAGCCTTTGTGTAACTGCCAATTGTTGGTTTGAGCAATGGCACATCTTGCCCTTCCTGCTTAAGAAAAAGGATGATAAAATCAGATGGAATGACGTCAGTGTGTTTTCCTAGTTGGGGTATTGCTTTGTGTGGAATCACGAATGACGGGTATATACCAGCATCATGAATATTAACTTTTTCATGAAGCTCCCTCTGCCCTGTGACTCCTGATTATCATTTTGGTCCTTTGAGAAGACTGCAATGTTTATGTGTAATTTATCCCTAATAATAATTTAATGACTGACATCTTTCATATCCCCCTGCTCTCTAAATGTAGAATTTAATCCGAATGGCCTTTGAGTTAGCTTTTTAGCTTCTCCATTATAAATTGAAGCTTTTGGAAGCTGATGTCTAAATTTAATTTTAAAGCTCCTCTGTGTTAACAAAAGTGGTATTAGTTTGTGGGGTTTTGTTTTGTTTTAGTACATGGGTTTTTCATCCACTAGGAAAGACTATTCTTTTCTTTCTTTTAATCAAAATTTTTCAGTTTTCTTGTATTTATGCACCAACTGTGGATTTGCTTTGGTTTGGTTTAATTGCTGAAGTAATAGTTAGATTGTAATTGGGTGTTTTCCAAGTTAGAGTTGACAGTGTTTAGTGATAGGTTGGATGTGGGGTGAGGGAGAGGGGATCAAAGGTGGCTGAGAATATGGATGGATGGCAGGGGCATTTCCCAGGGTGGAGGAAAGGAGAACAGATAGGAGCTTAATGCTTAAGAGTTCATGTTGCTGCATAATGGATTTAAGATGCCAGTGAGCTGCCTAAGTGACATTGTTGTTCTATGGGTGTGGAATTGAAGGGGTTGAATCTGCTAGTATGCTGGTGATACCAGTTTGTTCATAGACAGTGTTTAAAACCTTGGGAAGGGACAAAATCATTGAGAGAAAAAGTTTTGGAGTGAGAAGACAGAACCTGGGGTTGAGTCTACAGTGCAAGCACTTAGAGGTTCTGGAGGGACAAGTACCAGCAAGAAACTGAGAAAAAACAATGTGAGAGGAGGGAGGGCAAGAGGACAATATAGTGTCTCAGAATCCAAGGGATGACAGGGCTCCCAGAAAGGGCCAGTGGTTAATGTTATTACTATCAAGTTGTTGGAGTATGATTTATATTTCATTATTTTAAAAGATATAAATGACATGTATTATGTCTTCTAAATTCCTGAAAGCTTATATTATTAACATTGCCCACCTCAAAAAAAAAAAAAGCTTGCTTTCTTCTCTACTATTTGAAAAACTGGAGATTCCTTCATGTTGAGGGTTGCTTTTATTCTAAGATCAATGATAAATGATCACCTGGAAAAAGAAGGTGCATTTAAAGTCCTTGCTAAATTGATTCTCTCCTAGCCCTCGAGGTTTTCAGAACCTCTTGCTCTGAGAATTGGACAGGTTAGGGACTGTAACATGACTGGTTTCTCTGGTTCTGTGGTGCTTCTGCCACCCTCTTGACCAGCTTAGCCCAGGTTAGCTCTGAACTTGAGTGAGTAATCTTCAGCTGTATGTAAACACAGACTACCTTCAGCCCAGTCGCTGGCAAGAGTATGGATTTAGGTCATAGGAAAATACACTGTTCCACAGAGCTAAAGACCTTGCTGTAGGGGTTCCATTAGTATGGGGATCAGCCCTCTGTCTTCATTAAGCACCCAGTACCCTTGATAGAAAGCTAAATAAACAAGGTGGCCTTCCCCTATTAGGCAACCTGCCAGAGAGGTTTAGCAATCTACATTTTTCCAATTTAACTGCATATGCTAAAGAGCATTTTCTTAAATATCATATTATAGCAGTGCCATCCCTATCTTCAACTTTGGCATCATTATAGTATCTGCTTAATGATGCTTTACTGCAAATTCTTATATTTACTGCAGCAGTGTGTTAGTACTTCTTTTCAAAAGCCATGCAGATTTCAGGCTTCTCAAGTTCTAAGCTGTTATGTTAGGAGTACCAGGGGATGAATTACAGGGTGTGCCTGCACTGTGGTAACCCTCACTACTTCAGAGGGCTCGGCTATAGGGAAGAACTGGATACACACCTCTGCTTCAGAGTTGTGAGCCCACTTGGTTTCGTTGGACTAGGGAAGAGAGAGGTGGAGAAAAGGTAGAAGAGAGTATGTACAAGAAAAGTCATGGAGTTTAGGAAGAAAAGATTAGATTTGCTTTAAAAAAACTGAAATATTTTAGGTTTCTAAAATTTGTATTTTAAACACTTTTTTCCTATTTATAAAAGCTGTGCATATTTATTGTAGATAATTTGGGAAGTGAAAGAAAATATAAAAATCATCTGTATTTATTTCCATCAGAATTAACTACTTAACATTTGGATTTTGTCTAAAAGTGCATTTTTCATATATTGACATTTTTATAATATCTATTACATTTATGTATATAAACTTGTGCATGCAAACATAAATGAATATGTAAACATACATCTGTATATATATGTGTAAGTATGGGGTCATAGATATAATTTCTTCTAGATCATTTTTTTATATTATTTTGAGATTTTTACATATTATTAAATGTCTTTTCCCCCAAAATGCTTGGTTTTAATGAGTGCAAAATATTCCAGCTCATGAATGTGCGATAGTTACCTTCCCCTAATGAATATTTTGGCTGCTTCCAGTTTTTTATTCTTACAAGTAATGCTGTGGTGAATAGTATTATACAAAATTCTTTGGGACCAACACTGATTAGTTTCTGAGCTTAATCTGGGAAATTATTCTTCAAAGGGCTGGCCTTCTATTGTCTTATATTTGCATTGTTGGCCGTCCATTGTTGTCTGACTCCCATTTTTGCGGCCCTAAGAATCAGATTGGGTCTGCAGGAAATGCTCCTTAATATTTGCTGCAAATGACATTTAATAAGCATCAACAATATGTTGAGAAGGCACCAAAATAACTTGATGTCTATCTCAGTGCATCTCAAGTGTGTTCTCTCCAGGTGAAACAATAGTTGGTCCCATTAAACTTCCAGGAACTCTGTGCCCAGTGACGTCACGGCGGCCTGGCGAGTTGGTGAGGCAGATAAGGAAGGGGCTGTTAGGGGAAGCTGCAGACCTGCTCACTTCACACGGTGTGCCTGCTTTCCCAGGCCTCATGGAGAAAGCTCCAGCTACCGTGTAACTCCAGCATCGTGCCACCGAGCCCTGTTCATTCTGCCATCTCTCACAGCTGGTCAAGTGCTAAATGGTGTATGTAATACACTTTGGGCCTCAGGGTCAGGGTCTGAGTTTTGCTCACCTCTGCCAGATATCAGCGGTGCTCCTTTGAGAAAATCATTTCCTAGGTCTCAACCTCCTTTTCTCTAAAATGGAAACAGTAGAACATGCCCTTGCAGTCTCAAATGAAGGATGCCATGTAACAATATTTGCAATATTACCAAGTGCCAAGCGGGTGAGGTTTTACAAAACTACTAAAGTATTATTGTAACCAATCTGAATTCATGATGTGGTTCAAATGATAGGACACCATAGTGTATAAATTCAAACATGGGCTTGTTAGAGACTCTAGGTGGATTGGACAGTGGGATTTGGCATCCTATGACCATCTGCTGGGACACACTTCGGGGAGCCTATGATATTTCATTTTGGCACACTAGCCTTTCAGGTCCCTCAGGTGGTGCAGGTCTTCTGGCTTAGAGCTGATGTGGGAAATGAACAGCATTTCATAACAAGGAAACTCCAGTGGGCTAGACCACAACAGTTCTGGGGTGGAGGGCTGCCTGAGGGTCAGGGAGTAGAAGAGGTGATTTGGGAGTGAGTTTCACAGTCACTCCCCCCCCCCCCCCCCCCCCCGCGCGTGCACGCACACACACACACACACACACACACACAAGTCCACCTTTGCTTCAGCTAGAGAACATCAACCTTTGTCACAGTTTGGGCTGGAGAGTAATTTTTTTGCTGAGTTGAAGATAAAGATCAGGACCCAGTCTGGAACCCTGCTCACTGCTTACTGCCTCTTGCCTCCTTCCCAGTGAGGCCCTGGGGTCTGGCCCTGAAGGTGATCTCTGGAGGGATCAGGAACAATCTGGAATATCCCCAGAGTGAGCTATGATTCACTCTTCATTCTGGGGCCCAAACACAGTGTCTAGATTAATGCTTTTCTTGTATGTTTCTTCTGTTAAAGAACCCGGTTCCCCACCTGATAAAGGGGGTGGGGGAGAGGTTACTTTCACAAAAAGAGACACATAGATTTACAGGTATTTACTTGTTATAGTTATCATTTATGATGTGTTTTAAGGGTAGAGAATATTAAGAGTTTAAAATTCTGTAATTAAAAAACACCATACATAAAATTAAGACACTAACAAATAACTGAGAAAATATCTGCAATAAATATAATGGGCAGACATTTACTATTATCTATATACTAGAGGCCTGGTGCATGGATTTGTGCATCAATGGGGTCCTTCGTCCTGGCTGTGCGGATCGGGTTGAAACCGGCTCTCTGACAACCCCCAAGGAGTCCCGGATTGCATGAGGGTGTAGGCTAGACCAAGAGACCCTTCCAGTGCACAATCAGGGCCAGGGAGAGACTGCAGAAGGGCTCCAGGTTGTGTCTGGCCCATCTTGCCCAGTTTTGATCTGGGCCAATCAGGGCCTACTGTCCAGGGAGGGACCATAGCGAGGGTTCCAGAGCATGTCCATCCCATCTCACCCAGTCCCATTGACTGGATCCCAGCAACAAGACAACCTACTGGTCAGAGCATCTGCCCCCTTGCAGTCAGTGTATGTCATAGCAACTGGTCAAATGTATGGACACTTAGCATATTAGGCTTTTATTATATAGGATTGCCAATGTGTGTCATATGTGGATAGACAGATGGAAAGATGGTCTCTTAGCATTTTATATATCCTATATAATAAAAATCTAATATGCAAATCAACCAAAGGGAGGAATGATCTGTCACTATGACAGGCACTGACCAGGGGATAGACATTCAACCCAGGAGCTGCCTCCTGGTGATCAGTGCACTCCCACAAGGGGAGCACTACTCAGTCAGAAGCCCTGAGCTGGACTCAGGCTGGCAAGTGCAGCAACAATGGCAGGAGCTTCTCTTGCCTCTGCAGCAGTGCTAAGGATGTCCTATTGACAGCTTAGCACCGCCCCCCTCCATCTGTTGGACATATCCCAAGGGCTCCCAGACTGTGAGAGGGTTCAGGCTGGGCTGAGGAACCTTCCCTGGCCTCCTGTGCATGAATCTCATGCACCAGGCCTCTAGAATAGATATAAAAGGCTAATATGCAAAGTGTGCCCTTAGGAGTTCGAGAAACCTGGAGTTTGATTGCTCCCTATAATATGCACTAACCACCAGGGGGCAGTGCAGAATGAAGGAAGGCTCTTTTCAGTAGCCAGCAGCTGGCAGCCAGAAGGCCCTGATCTGCCCTGATCACTGGCCAGGCCTAGGCACCCTACCTGTGCATGAATTTCATGCACCGGGCCTCTAGTGAAATTATAAAGAGCTCTTTTAAATAGATGTCAGAAAAAATTCTAATGCCTGATTGAATAAGCAGGCAAAGGACAGGAACTGGCAGCTCACCAACAGAAGTAGATATAACCAGTAAACAAGTGAAAAGTTTAATCTCTCACAAAGCAAATAAATGCAAATCAAAATAATGAAATACCATTTTCACCTGATTTACAAATATTAAGAAGCACACCTGGTAATAAATATTTTCGGTGATGGTATAGTGAAACGGGTATTCTCAGTACATTATTTTAAGTTGGCAATCTTTTTAGTAGGCACAGTGATAGTTTATGTCAAGAAACCTAAAAATAGTTCATATCATTTGAACTATTACTTGAACTTTATGGAATATAATTAAAGGAAATGGTAACAAAAGTACTCAGAAGTATATTTCAGGTTGTTAAATGCAGCGTTATTTGTAATAGTACAAAATTGGAAATAGCCTGAACCGTAAATAGAAAGAAGGGTGACTGTTGAATTGTGATCCATCTGTATAATGAGTAATTTGTAGCCGTTAAAATATCATCACAGTAAAAAATATTTAATGGCTTAGGAAAATTATAATTACAATATAACTATAAAGAGCAGGATACAAAAAAATGAATATGGTTTATGATCCTATTTAAAAGTATGCTTTGTATATACACATACACACTATCAAAAACAGACAGAAGGCGAAACCACAATATTCCGTTAGTAGGATTACCAATTTCACTGTTATAACTTAATGTATTTTCCAAGCCCTTCATGTGTTACCTTTAGAATTAGGTTTTGAAGTTATTTCCAAAGTGAGCAGTTCCTTTTCTGTGGATTTTAAACATTACACCCTCAAAATCCCAGGTGCACATTGCGCCCCCCTCTCCATCTGCTTCCAGTTTAAAGCACTTAAACAGCTTCATGTTTAGCATTTTCCAATATCGGCTGCAGTACTAAAGTTGGCCCTCAGTCTAATTTATCCTTGGCCAGCCCCTGGTGGCAGTGGGCACATGCTACCACCTTCTACCCGCCACCACCTAGGAAGGTCTGAGTCTGCCAGGGAGAGTATGAGGTGTGTTGTGACATAGATTGCTGAACAACAATCTTTTTTTTTTTTCCCCGAATAATTGTGGTTGGAAAACATTATTCAAATTACTAAACTATTTAGTACGATGTTTTTTCTTTTCTTTTATTTTCTTTTTTTTTTCTTGATAAAACTATTACCAAACATTTTTTAGTTAAAAATGTCCTAAGTAAAACTGTGCTGGGACTCCAAATTGTACCTCTATCCTGTAGGGGAAACATCAAATATTTGTTTTGCTGTGGCTTCGTATCATAAACTGTAAAAACTAAGTCCTCACCCAGCCATTATCTAGTCCATTTTCCACCTGATAGCACATTTTTAATGTTAGGTTTTTAAATCAGTCTATGAAATGATGAGCTGGTATAACACTTGCAATTTCTTACCTTTAAAATTATAATTTGATTAAATGGGTAACCAAATGTAGATGTGGTTGTTCATTATCTTTATGTTGTATCTCGGCCAAACAGCTACTCCGACTCCAGCAGCTGGGGACACTAGCTCAGGTCCCTCCTTGGCCGAGACACCCTGAGGAGGACCGAGGTGAGGCCTGCTCCCGCCCGGCCCCACTCACATCACGGTCCTTGCTGGGCCCAGTCCAGTGACTTCTTTGTGTTCAGCCTGAGCACCCACAGCATTTGGTGCCCGGAAACATTTCCTACTTCCTGAAAATTGCTCTTTCCCGGCTCGCTGTGACACTTTCTTCTGTGTGTCCATCCTCCTCATTGGCTCCTTTTTGTCTCCTCGCCCATTTTCACTATTGGGATCCCTCGGTGTACACCCTTTACTCATGACCAGCCCAAGGTCTGCTTTGTGCACATGCGGAGTTGTCCACGGCTTTCCCTTGGACCTGGACATCCTCCTGCACACACCGGTGCTGTTTACTGGAGCTCTTTCCATCGGAGGGTGCCCCAGCAGCACCTGTTGCCAATACCGAGTTTATCATCACCAGTCTGTTAGAACACTCATGTAGCAACTCAGTAAAGTTGCCCAGCTGCTCCCCGAGCTGGCATCCTCGGCCTCATATTCTGATACGCCCTCCCTGTTAAGTCTGACTTTGCCTCTGATGCGTTTCTACACATGGCTCCTCTCCCCAGCCCTGACTAAGGGCTCCTGCAGTAGAATGAGATGGGGCCCCCTCTCTGTGCCTGCACACCTTGCCTGTGCCACCTCCATCAAATCCCTCATATACATGGAAGCTATTTTTTAAAGACATGCACTTAATTATGTCTTTTAACTAAAGAAATGCTTCAGTTTGCCTTGATATACTTGAGTGTGGTGGTTCCCAGAGTGTGATCGCCAGACCACCTACAGCAGCAGTAGGAGACCAGTTGGAAATACAAACTCTCAGGCTCCAACCCAGACCTACTGATTAAGTAACTATTGGGGGTCCAGGAATCCATGGCCTAGCAAATCCTTAAGGTGATTCTGATGCATTCTATGGTTTAAGAACTACTGCGGGTTTTAAAGCCTGGCTGTGCATTAGAATCACCAGCGGAACTTAAAAAACACACACACACACACACAAAAAAAACTCTGGCCTCAGACCAATTAAATCAGAAATGTCAAGTGTCTGGCCTGGCATCAGTATATAGCTTTTTAAAAGCTCCCCAGAGGATTCTGATACATAGGAAAGTTAGAGGACAACTTAATCAGTAAAATTCACTTTGTTTAGCAGTCTTTCTCAGACTTGAATGCTCATGGACATCACCTGGGAAGCTTCCCAAATGACTGATGCCTGCCCCTCACCCCACCCCATTTTGGTTTAATTGGACTGGAGTGTGACTTAGCCATTGGGTTTTGTTTTATGTTCCCCAGACTATTATGTTATAACTAGAGGCCCAGTGCATGAAATTCATGCACGGGGGAGGGGGTCCCCTCTGCCCAGCCTGCACCCTCTCCAATCTGGGACCTCTTGGGGGATGTCTGACTGCTGGTTTAGGTCTAAACCAGAAGTTGGACATCCCTCTCACAATCCTGGATTGCTGGTTACTAATTGCTCATCTGCTTTCCTGCTTGGTCACCCCTAACTGCCGCCCTCTGCCAGCCTGGTTGCCCCTAATTGTCACTGCTGGCCAGGTCACCCCAACTGCTCCCCCACCTGCCTGGTAACCCCAAACTGCCCCCCTCTGCTGGCCTTTTTGCCCCTAACTGTCCCGTCCCCGCCAGCCTGGTCACCCCATGCCGCCTGCTTTTTCAGTCATTTGGTCGTCCCTCATTAACCCCTCTGCAGCCTAGGCATAGGCAGCCATCTTGTGAGGGTGTACGGGTTAATTTGCAGATTACTTCTTTATTATATGGGAGAATGTGAAGCCAAGGATAAGAATCACCATTCTAAAACTCAAATTCTGAAACTATAGTGTGCCTAATAATCACCTGGAGTATTTGATAAAAATCGAGACCTCATGGTTCCACCCAGGTGCTGACTCACCTGGATATTGCCCTAAAGGTTATTTCCAAGGGGTCCTCAGACTTTTCTAGTTTGACCCCCCCCCCTTTTTTTTTTAAGAGAGAAAGAGTGGGAAGGATGGTGGTAGAGAAAGGGGACAGTGGGAGAGAAATTGGTTGCACATGCCCCTTTCAGGGCCAGGGATTGAACCTGCAACCCTGGTGTGTGCCCTTGACCAGGAACCCAGCCTGTGACCCTTTGGTAGATGGGCCAGTGCTCCAACTACTTAGCCACACTCACCAGGGTACTAGTTTTTCTTTATCCTCTATGCTCCCCACAAATCACTGCCCTGCCCTAATTGCATCAAATTAGTTCCTTAAATCTTTGGAGAAAATGTGGATTATTCAAGCCAATAAATGGTCTTGAATCAATTGATTAACAATTTAGAAAAAAGTAAACTGCTTTTTTACTGCTTACACCTAAAAAGTTTCAAATAGCTAAAAAAAATTTAATTAAGAAAAGAACCCATATAAATACTATAAAATATGGATACATTTAAAAAATAACTTGGAAGTAAAGAAACACAATAAAGGAAGACCACCAGGAGGCTCAGAAATGTTATAATTTTTTCTTACAAAACTATCAAAATTATGGGCAATATGAATGTCCATATACACAAAAATGCTTAAAAAAAAAAAAGGAAAGAATGAAATTCAGACAATTTCCTGACTGGTTGGCCAGAGTTTCTATATCAGAGTACCTTTATTGTCCATATTCTTTATGTTCCAATGCTCTAATTATACCTAATTTTTTATTCAGAGAGACTTAAAGACACTGTCTTGCTTTTTGAGAGAGTAATTACAACTTTTTTTACCCTGCTTGATTACACCCCAACATATCTGAAGGGTTCAGCACATTGTAATTAATAACTGTGGCTCCTTCAGGTAGTAATTCTCTGAAGGTTGATAATTGCACACACCTCAGAGAAGCTTGTTCTCAGGGTTGAAACAAGCTTTCTTCACCCCATCCATCAATTACTTAGGACCCTCTGCTAAACAGATCGTGGACACATGCACAGAACTAAATAGAATAAGTCCCCGAATGGACAGGTCCCTGTCATGGGTAAGGGCAAATTATATTTTCTGCAAGGAGGAATGACTAGAATGGTTAGAGTGATCTTATGTTTGCTTCTGATAATCACTTATTAAATTGAAACCCCATACTCTGATTTTAACTGTCATAATAATTTTAAATGTTTGACATGGACCAAGTAATAGGCATTCTGTCCATGGAAACAAATGAAAACATGAGATGTACAGTTTTAAATAACATGTCTCATACATTTATTTTTAGATATTGAACAAAATAAACACTTGAATGTTCCAACTGAACAATCAAATGATCAGAGTTGATAGGAAACCTGTAAAGAAGATTATGATTTATAAATGCTTTCTTTCCTATTTCCTGTTTTTCTGTTATAGAGACTTTTACTCTTAACCCAGGAACATGGGAATGATACACAATTTAGGTTGGGGATGTTCCTGTTCCAGAGGAAGGGAGAAATTGTGGAGATGATTGAGTTTAGACTAGTAACTTCAGAAATACTAGTATGTTCAGATATATAGAAATAAAAGACACTCAGCTCTACAGCTTCATAATAAAATAATATGTAACGTGCCAGGTATCTAACAAGTGTAGAGGAGAGGAGCTATATGGATTGGGTAGGGTACCTGTAATAACTTACATGATTAAGCTAAGGGCACACCCGTGGGCAGGTGGCCATGGTTTCAGAGTGTTGACATGGTAGGAAGGTATTTGTTTGCGTTGATAGGGATCTCAGGTCTTAGTCCTGTTTTGAGAAAATTTGCAAGTCAGGGAGCAGTGAATGTATAAAAGGGGAGTTGAACAAGTGAGTATATCTGAGACAAGGAAGAAGGAAGTTGGCTATAGAAGGAAATAGGAAAGTAGGGGGGAAATACAAGACTTCCTAGTTAAGAGCTCTAAAGGGAAGTTTTGGAATAGATTTGTGGCGGACAAGGAAATCCTAAGGCCATCACTGTCCACCCTGGCAGATTTTAGAATCACCTTAGTGAAAAGGGGGTGCAATAGGGCCTGGCCATCAGCATTTTTAAAGCTTCCCAAGTGATTCTCCGATGCACCCCAGATTGAGAACTCTTTATTTAGCTAAGGAAATGGAAGAGGAAAGTAAGGGGGGAACATTAGAGGAAAAAGACCATGGATTTTCAAGACCTGTATGGTTTATGGAAGCTGAAAGTCAGAATTCAGACTTGTTAGATATCTGGCACATTACATATTATTTTATTATGAAGCTGTAAAGTTAAGTGTCTTTGATTGTTATATATCTGGAGTTAGAAACTGAAAAAATGATTAACAATTTAAAAGAAAAAATACACATTTTTGCTTCTTTCAGATAGAATTCCTTCTTCCAGATGGCAGAGACCAGAGGAACATTTAGCATGTGTTAAATGAGACCGCTTTACATTTAGTATTCACTTTTTAACTAAGAGCAGCTGAAAGGAAGAGGCTTATAATAGAGAATACATTCAGATTACCTTCTGTGCAGGTTATACACGTGCATTTCACCTACATACTTCCCCTTTGAATAGAAATTACTCAGCAACTGAAGCAAACACTATGAGGAGAACTGAGGAGAACCGATTTCCTGGTAGCATCCATCCCTCTTTTAGTAAAAAGGGAAATTCTTTGTATCTAATTATGGTAAAGAATTGAAATCCATTCATGCAAGACAGAAAAAATGTAACATTCACACCCCAGGTTATATTCTTTACCTCGATCTTTTACCCAGTTTGGAGACTAATTAACTATCTCAGGCTAATAGACTGCATCGAGTTTCATAAAATTGCATGAAACTACTGTTACAGTGGCTGTGGTCTCACCTCACCTTCCTTGACCTTACAGTTGCTACTCGGTAACATTAAGCAAAGGCTAAAATTAATCTCCTCCCTATTGCTGGGAAGATGAATTACTGTAGATGGGAAGAAAACATACAACTAAAAATCAACTTTCCTCATCACTCTTGACATTCACCAGTCTTTACCCGGGATCACCTTGAGATGTGACACCAATTCAGAGTAATAAGGAAAGGTCAACGAAAAGCTCAAACCTTCTCAAGAACCCATTATAACACATCTCCAAGGGATTCGTGTCAGTGCCATAGCATTTCAAATACAGGACACAAATTCCAGGGGAACGGCTTCACGAAATGAAGACAACAGGCATCTGTGAGAGCTGTATGACATAGAAATTGACCTGTTTAGGGAACTCTCGTTCACTCCCTACATCTTCTCTCCGCTGCAACTTCATCACCATTCCTTAGAAAGCATTACATACACAATTGTTAAGAGTCTGTTACAACACAGTCCACGGAGAGTATGTTAGTAAGTAATTTTGATACATTTAAGGTCTTCTGCTTAAGAAAGTTTCTGTTTCACATGAATTAGGATCCAGAATCGGTTTCATAAATCGAGTCTAGAGTTAATGATGTACAGATCTGCATCTTATCAGTAGATTTTTAGTTTTTTGGGGGGTCCTGCTTGCCTATTTAATCTGTTCTACCATGTTCAAACCTCTGTACATAAACAGAACTTAATACATAATTATTAAATTAGAAAAGAAATGTGTTTCTAGTTTGCTACATAATAGGGCTAGTTTAGGCACTGAGAAATCAAAACATACTTTCTGTTTGTCTACACATATAGCCATAATTTCTCCCTCAGAATCATTTAGAATTACAAATTAGTGAGAGGAAAAGAAAAATAGAATATAGTGCACGTCATTATATTGCATTTATTTTGACCTGTGGTGATAGGAGACAGAGTGATTGAAGTTATCAATACCCAAACTGCAGTGGTTAACCCATAGAATTTTCCTTCTCTACAAACCTCTTCCTAGCTGGTTTGAGTGTCTGAAACCAGTTAGGACTATTAATAGGCACTAGATAATGTGAGCTGGAAAACTGTTCTCTGTTCTTAAGTACAATTTAAAAAACTAACAATTTGTAAGTGTTTAATTAATATAAGTGTTACATATGAGAACTAGAACCGAATGTAACATTTTTATATATAACTGCACACAGTATAGACTATGAGTACATTTTAGCATATTCCAAATTGTGTCGATGCCTCCATAAGTAAGAGACTAAAGCCTACCCAGGTATTCAAGATTTGCTCTTAATTCTCTCCCACACTCCCAAACCCTATCTTCCCTCATTCTTCCCTATCTCAGTTAATTCACTGTCTACCCCTTTGCTTAGTCCTCAAATCTAGGAGTCATTTTTGTTTCCTCTCTTTCCCCGCCATTCCGCTAAGTCCAGTTTTTCAGCAGATCCTGTTGGCTCTGCAGCCAGAGCCCACGTGAGGTCTACAGTCACCCTTTTGTTTTCTTTTTTAAGTCTTTTATTTTTTTCATATATTTTATTGATTTTTTTTTATATAGAAAGGAAGGGAGAGAGATAGTTAGAAACAGCAATGAGAGAGAAACATTGATCAGTTGCCTCCTGCACACCACCTACTGGGGATGTGCCCACAACCAAGGTACATGTCCTTGACTGGAATCAAACCTGGGACCTTTCAGTCTGCAGGCCAACGCTCTATCCACTGGGCCAAACCAGTTAGGGATACAGCCACCCTTTTCAAAGCCCTGTCCTCTCTTACCCATCTGTGCTGTGGTCTCCCAACAGATCTCCCTTCCACTCTTGTCTGCTTTGGGCCCAGCTAGAGGGATCTTTCTACAATGTAATCCAAATCACACCATTCCTTTCTCTGTCCTGGAGGGAGGACTGATGGCGTGTTTGTGAAATGAACCAGTCAGATGGCAGTGAGTAGTGGTGCTGGCTATGGGAGGATCAACAAGCAATGAGTGGTCGGGGAAAACCAAAGAGGTTCCGAGAGCCCAGTTTAAGAAAGCTTTGGTTCATTCCATGTGATCCGCTCTACTAAAAGCCCAGGCAGATAAGCCTGCTTCTCTTCTTTGGCCTGCTGTGGACACTTACCAGCTTCCCAGGGACAGTTCCACTGAAGGCCAGTCAAGGTTTTCCTGTGTCCACTTAGAGTCTGAGCAGCTGTCCAGGTTTAATTAATATTCTGCAATCACATCTGGAGAGGAGCCAGTTTCTGAGACAGCTGTCTAAGTGAAAGGAAGATTTCTAACCCTTGCATCATCTGGGTCTGGGAGGCAAACTTCTCAGGTGACTTGAACTGTTTTTGAAAGTTCATTCAGCCCGAGGTTCCCCCATAGCTGTCATTCCTCCTGTAAGAAGATCCTCAGTTTGATTGTGTGAGGTTAAGTCTCCAAGTTTTGTTTTGTTTTTTTTTTATTATAGAAAGGAGGGGAAAAGCCATTTATTTATTTTTTAAAATGTCTTTATTGATTAAGGTATTGCATATGTGCCCTCATCTCTCCATTAACCCCCCATCCCCCAACTCATGCCTTCACCCCTCTGGTGTTTGTGTCCATTGGTTAGGCTTATAGTAATGCATACAAGCCCAGGTCTTCATGTTTTTAAGCAGTGCCCGTTCATTGCCGAGAACCTCCAACACTCATTGTTCAGGTTTAAAACATCGCAAGTCATTTGGGCAGATTAGTCAATAACAACAACAAGGATTTAAGTGGGGGCTTCTTCTCCAACCCACTAGGAGTTTCTCATGGCAGTTATCATTCATTCTTGGATTCCCTCAGTCCTGATAGAAAAGTCAAGGCAACCAGAAAGGATCATTTTGCGAACAGACAGCTATTAAAAGCACATTAATAATCTGTAGTGGGTATAGCATATGCCTTTTAAAAAGATTTGCAGCCTGTTTCTCTGTGGTGAAGACACAGGACTTCTCCAGCCTAATTACAAAGCAATCAAACAATTTAATTAATCTGGAAATCACTTTCTTAACAATAACTGCCTCGAGAATGAGGCACCCTGTGCAGCGCCATTAGGTAAAGTACCATTTTGATATACTGCTTGTTTATTAGCCTTGCTAGTTCCCCCTGGGGATCACGGAGTTAATTACCTACCCAGTGGCTTGACCACTCGGAAGGTTTCCTTCAGCAGGTCAGAAACATCTGCAGCAGCACCAGCCGTCTGTAAAGTGTCCTAGCTCTCAGACATCCGAGAGGCAGCAAATCCCTGGGAGCAGCAGGATTTGAGTTATAAGCAAGTGCAGCACATATGGGCAGAGAATTAACTGGCACCAGTTTTCATTTGAAGGTCTCTCAGGTATTGCTCTGCAGATGGGGGGATGAATTCGGAAAGCTGTGCCGTGAGGAGTGAAGGTCACGTATAGGACGTCGGTTTCGATTCATCTTGCCTTCTCATCCGGGGAAGCTCTGAGCTTGTCCCCAGCAGCTGGGCCCTCACCTCTGAGATAGGAATATAGAAGGTGTGCTTTATAATTTGATCTGTTCTAAATTATCGGTTATTTTGATCACTATATAACTACTAAATAGTGTCCCTGAGTCTTCAAAGACGGAGTCGATAACAGAAATCAATGTTTATTTTAAATCAGAACAAAAGACTTCGAAGATTGACTTCTACCTATCTAATCTGCTAACCTTGTAATTTCTCCCAAAGGAAAACTGAGGAATGTTTTTAGTAATAAATGACAAAAATCTACACAATACTCATCTACCGTTTTCTTCAGTGATCCGCCCACCGTACTTCTCTCAAAATTCTCTGTCCCATGGGACAGCCCTTCTCCCAGTCTACCCACATTGGAAACAAGGGTCATTTGTAGTCTGTGATCTTTCTCATCGCTTATTTCTAGTTCATCATCAATTGGTTTGTTTGCTTAACCATTTTTCTCTTGTCTTTCCATGTCTTTCTTAACCTAGCTTCTCCTCAACCATTCCCTTGTCCACCCACTCAGCGCAGTCATGCCAGGTTAAAATCTCTAGCATCTCTCTTGCCTCCACACATCTCCTTAGGCTTCCCACTAGCTGGTACCAGTACATGTGAGTGATAGTTCCCTGTTTCCAGGGAGCCTGTCTCTTCTGCTTCTGGGTTGTTTCTGTCCCCTTCCCGACCGAGTCCTTCTATTTCATCTCTTACCTCCAGCTTGCCTTCAAATTAAGCTAGTCTCTTGTCCTTAAGGAATTGCCAGGTATTCTGTTCACAACACTCTCATTTTCTCTGATAGCTCACTACACTTAAGAGCCTTTGAAATAATATGGTGAATTTCAATTTAGTTTTTCAATCTGACATGAAGCAAGAAGAAAGCTCTGTGAGTAGTACGACAGTACAGATGGCTGTATTGTCTTGAAGTTGAAGGTATGGGGATTTGGGTTAGATTTTACAGCTGTGTAGGAGTTCATGAGAAGAGACTGAGAAACATGTTCAATAAATGGGTCTAGAAAGGCAGCACAAGATGGAAAGGCAGAACCTGAAGTCCTTCTTCCTTCCTTCCTTCCTTCCTTCCTTCCTTCCTTCCTTCCTTCCTTCCTTCCTTCCCTCCCTCCCTCCCTCCCTCCCTCCCTCCCTCCCTCCCTTCCTTCCTTCCTTCCTTCCTTCCTTCCTTCCTTCCTTCCTTCCTTCCTTCCTTCCTTCCTTCCTTCCTTCCAGCAGATTTAAGTTAACTTGCCTCTGTAGTTCTATCTCTGCCCATTCATTCTCAAAGTGATGGGTCACTGTGTATTATAAAATGTTACAAGGCTTCCTGGGAACCACTCATTAAACTTTTGAAAGGTGAAAAGGGTTTTAAGCTAATTCCCTGTTTTTCCCTCCTTCCGACTCTTAAATACATTCACTGAGCACTCTGTAGGTAGCATAGTTGATCTCAGATAACCTCCAGATACAGTGCTTGCTTTACAAAGAGCACAGGGCTAAGAACTGGTGACAAATTCCGTTGGCCTTATTATTTGTTCTGAGTGAATAGGCTGGCAGGGATTGTTCTGAAAGCGCCTTGGCTTCAAACAATCACTTTGTTTCTCCTAATAATTTACGGGCAGTGTGCTCTATATGGGGTTTGAGCAAAGTGAGCATTTTTTCCCCAGTGAAAAACAAAATTTACATGAAGATTTCTGACAAGTAGATTTGTTTCTCTTTAAAAAAAATTTTTTTTAGCCATCCTGAAATTATTGAGACCTTTTAAGGAATATGAAGAGTGATGTACCACCTAAGTAGTGGAGGGGGGCGAGGGGAACAAAGGCTGCTGAGAGAAGTTGAAAGCACTTAATCGAGCCATGCAGATAAATGGTCAGAAATAGTCCTGGATTGCTGGGTGGCAGAAACAGAATCCATTCTCCAGGGGCCCAGGGAACAGCAGATGCAAAGGCAGATAAATCTGATTGCAGCAGGGGAAAATGCTTCTCGTTCTCCACCCACAAAAACTTGGGCTTTTCCGCGCTTCCCCTTTAATGGCTCTGATTGTGCTGTCTGTCATAAAGTTAATGGTGTCTGTTGAAGGCATCACTGTGAAATTTGCAACCTTGAGTTAATTGAAAAATTTCAGTTGAGGTGTAGCCAATCCAAAACTCCTCAGGGTAACAGTAAACTTACCCTCTTGAATGTGTTGGTCTGTTCTTTTGGCAGAGAGGTAATAAGTGTTTACCTCTACGACTAGGTACTGACTTTAACGTGGAATCCTGTATTCCTTACACCTGATTACAATTGTCACTCCTATTGCAAAACCAGTAATGTGGCAACTGACTTGCTGTTAAGGATTAAAAATGCCTTCCTGGTTATTTTCCCTGTTTCCAGAATGAACAGGATTAGTTTGCAGCCTTTCCTCACCTCCTTATTGAAACCAGCCACAGCCCCTTCGAGACCTCAGATAATTCTGCCAATCTAATTAAACATGCAGAGGGAAGCAGGGTGGTCTGGAGTGTCCTCGGCTTCCCCACACCAGCTGCCTGCCAAGTGTTCTCAGGGATCAGCAGCCGGCTGCGTGTTCTCATGGCCCCCACGCAGCTGCCCTGCTTACAGTGAGCACTCCGTCTGTGCTCTGTCCGCCCAGAAGGTCTTGGGGAGGCCCCCTGTCAGCCAGTGTGTGACTGTGGCTTTTAAAGCCTGCCTGGCTAGTCACAGCCCAATTCCTTAGGATCAGAGGGCTCTGTTGAAGAAAGTATGAATAAGGGCAAATCCTACTGGGCCGCTTTGGCCATGCTGAGATTGACTTGGGCTACTTGAGACGTGGGCCTGGACTGCAGTGTTTATGACTAGTTCTAACATATCTACCCACCTTTAAATTGTGTACTGGGGAATATGAGGATTTATCTTCTAGAACTCAGACTTTTATTCTGTTTACTACAAATTAAAGCCACCAAGGCTCCCTCTGTAAAATAGAAAGCCCATCCCACATGTCCCCCTTGAAGCACATGCTTCTGCATCCATCCTGCTGTTTGAAATGCTAGCACATCTGGGAGAGTGGAAGCCCATACATTCGTGTGTCCGTTGTACTGTAGGACTGGAATGTTAAGTTATTACACATGTGGAGGGCTGCTGGCTGGTGATATGGGGGAATGAATTGATTCATATACCTTGTACACTTGGAATGCTGTGCTGGAACTCTGTCCCCTCCACCCAGATTCCTGGCTGCAGGTAAAACTAAAGCATTTTGCAAAAGCGGACAGAAACTTACTGCTAAAGAGAAGATTCTGATGTGGATAATGATACAAAAACAAGATCATGGTGTAAACTTTGGCCTTCTTTCTCTCTGCAGGCAATAGCCCTCAAGATAGCCCAAGAAACTTCTCCCCCAGTGCCTCAGCCCATTTTTCATTTGCACGGAGGTAAGGACTTCTTGTGAGCTGAATAATAAAATGTTAAGTAGGGAACCGAACTCCCACTCCCCTCAACTTGCCCCTGAAACCCCTTCACCCTTGCCTTCTGCCTTGTGAGGTCCTGCTTGTTACATAGGATCTCTCTGAACTCCCCTGGCCAAAGATAGCATTGGCTATCACAGAACTTCAATATAACTCTTGCTTTAACAGTTTCAATGATGATTTCTGCCTGTGTTAGAGTTATCTCTACCTCTCGGTCCTTCACTTGATGGTGGGCTCCCAGTGATAATAGGTTGAAATGACCATTTCCATCTTTCCCTCCAGGCCTCGTACATGCCTTATACATGCTTAATTCTCAACAGATTTTTAGTGAATTTTCTGAGCTCACAGTAAAAGGACTTGATTCCTCTATGTGTCCTTGGTGCAATATTTTATTGTTGTTGTTTTTGAAATGCACTTTTTAAAAAATAAAAATGTCTTTTTTGGGAGTCACAAGGTATCAACTCTAAGATGCCTCTTTACCTGAGATCACCAAGCCATCATTTGATCGGCCCCCTTAGAGAAAGCCATGCAGGAACCACAGGAAGGTTTATGTTTTCTATTGTAGTTAGAATTGGGCACCAATATCAAGGATATCTGCCTCATAACTGGGTCATTGAGTCAAGAGAAGTTTTGCCCTGCAAGGACAGTGGGCATATAATCTCGTATAGAAACTTTTCAGGGCTAGATCTACTATGACTTCGCCAAGTGAGAGGGATCTGCTCAGCCACCTTTCCTATGTTCTGTCTACAGAATGAGTGTACATTGTCCTGTCAGGTTCAAACCTCCACTTTCCTGGCCCCATCATCCCTCACATACATACCCTGTCCTTTCCTGCCCAGAAATAACACACAGAGAACAAAATGCCCCTTCACTGAAGTATCTGAATATTCAGGATAAATTCAGTTGATGGTCTGAATATCTTAGATATTTGCCCAATTTTCCTCAGAGACCTAGCTATACCTTCAATTGGATTAAAGTAGCATTGAAAGACACATAGGTAAGTTAAAAAAAAATAGATTTGTTTTAACACTTGTTACTGACCAGCAAAACTAGTGTCCTGACTGCCATTTGTCATATAATGTATTTTATATTCCTGAATTGAGAGGAGAAGATCTATTTGCAGTATTTTCAGACTTCTCTGTAAGTAAGGTTCCCTTGTAAACATTGCACTCCCCGCCACACACACACACACACACACACACACACACACACACACACACACACACTGTATGTTTAAATGCCCATGTGTGAGGTCTCGGCCCTCCACCATGAGCAGGACACAGAGGAATGAAGACATGATTTCCAAGAACTTCCTGAGACCCATACCCTGATTTCCTCTAGTTCTAACTTTTAGCTCCTTGTTTTAAGCACTGTAAAGAAAGTGGGGAAATAAACTGGTCCCACAAGGGCTGCGTTTGCCCAGTGAATATAAATTCATGGCGGTGCTACTCTTATAAATGAAAACAAAAAAAAATCTTTTAAAAATTGACAAAAGGAATGCACCATAGTCTTTAAAACACACACCTCTCTCCCTCTCTTTCTTTTTAAAGAGAATGCATTTAATTATTTTAAGTAATAGAAAAATGCAATCTCATTACAGCATGCAATTAAACATGATAGAAATCATAGCCTCTTAATCCTACTAGATATATGAAAATGAAGGGAATCTAATAATTAAGTGGGTGACTGGAAGACAGATGAATCTGGTTTCTTAGCTATTAAAAAAATACACAAACCCCAGGCATGTTAATTTTTTACAAATAAACCATAAACCGTGACAGAAGATTATCATGGGAGACCTCTAGTTCATTTTGCATGAATTTCCAGCTGGAACTCTCTCCACACTCTTCAGAAAGTATTAATTTAGATAGGATATGAGTGATCGTCTTTTTAAACTTTTATTCATGTAAATAGAACCCGTGTTTGCTGTGAAAACTCCATTTGGCATATTTTATTTATCTAGGGTCTGTCCCCTGCATTTTAAAGCTCAGGTTCATTTAGAAAACATGGAAATTCCTCTCCAGGTCCTCCATTGGCTTTCATCTGGTATAAATTTCTGAGCCTAAAAAGTAATGCCATTCTGAGACTTCCACATTTTATTATTTTGTGTATTTGATCCAACAAAAGAGAACTTGCCCTGTTTTCAAATTACTCTTGAGTATAGGGATGAAGGTCAAATTATTAATTGTTTCTGATCTTATACCATGTGAAAAGTAAGACTCCCCCTGTAGACATCCTCAGTAATGTCATAATTTCAGACTCGAAAATATGATGGGCACACTTGCTTTTCAAATTATCTAATACATATTTGAGAGTAAATTCATGTAGTTATTTTTTAATATCAAGTTAAAATAAAAGGATGAAAATAAGCATTGTAATACAGTTGATTTTGTCCAAAGAAAGGAATCACACTTTTACTTTGCTAACTACAATACTGATTTATAATCCATCTGATCGGGGAGTTACTTTTTTTCCTTCATGGGAAGAATGACATTGTCCTGTCTTTCCCAGCAGTTGTGGAGATTTATTCTTTATAAATTGTTTTCATTTCTCATCAGGCATATAAGCCTGAATAAAGCCATGTGTGCCTCATAGTCGCCTTGCTGTTATTTACCAAGTTAAATATCATAATATATTTCCACAGGCAAGTAACTGGAACAGACTTGCCTGTTGAGTTCAGGTCTGCGCCAGTGGGCAGAACAACCTAATAGTTATGTTCAGAATTCTTTCTGGAGTTAACTTTAGTTGGTTACATTATATTAGCTTAGTCCAACTTCAACTAGAATATAAAATGCATCACCCAGGTGACTATACCAATTACTCAGAGAAATCTGCTTCCTTTTCATACAGTTATAACAGCCAGGTTGATACAGGAACTTTGCATTCTTTCTTTGTTGTTCCCCATATTAATCTGAATTTTTGTGAGTGGTATTGAGATTTTTTTTGCCCATCTCTTTGTATCCCATGTTCCCATCAGATGTTTTCCCCTTCTTACTTTTTCATTTAGCAGAACACTGAGATTTCCACTCACAAAGAAAAAGCTTTTTTCCCCCCAAAAAAAGCCTTGTTTTGGCAAGAATATTGTCTTCAGATAACATTTTATCAGTAGCTACTGCAAAGGAAAGACAACATTGTTAGTGGGATCCAAATTGCACTTTTGAGATAGCTTTCTTGAAGAAAGGGGCATTCTCTCTGAAGCACTATATATAGCATCTGTGGTGAGTGCTAATATGCGGTTGTCATGGAAATAAAAATGCAATGGTCCTGTGTGCTGCATTTGAGTAAATACACACGGACAACTTAGGGAACTTCATGAGACATAAATTATTTCTGGTCCGTGGCTGCACAAGGTCCCGAGCACTTTTTTGTTTAAACATCTTTCTGGTTGTGTGTTTTCTAGAATAAGCAAATGTGATTTATGCTTCAGAACTAGTAAGAACATGACTCCTCTTGGAACTGTTCATTTGTCTGAAAAAAAGTTCATCAATACCTGAGGGAAAGGAGAGTTAATGAATCACAAAACAAAATCATGGTGGGGGAAATTCTGTCCCTTTCTCTTTCCAGAGACTAGTTTCTGATAATTGCTATTAAATGGACTAAGTAATCCTTTTAAAATCATAGCCTTTTCTTGCTTTTATAAATTGGAGGTGTTTAAACTATCAAGTAGAGGCATTGGTTTCTAACTCCGTCATAAGTAGCCAAAGAAAACAGGATCACCCTGTGTCCTTTTATTTGACAGTTGGATATCTTTAGAAGCATGTTACTATAAATGTTTCCTTCTTAAATCTTGTATATTTTCAATGGTTTAAAAATATTTTTGAAGAATATATGACTTAATTTTCCCCATTTCTTCTCTCTCGTATATTTACGAACATCTTATTTTGCTTCTTTCTCTTAAAACATTCTTGATTCAATTGTACTCCAATCATGGTCACAGAAATGACAGGTAAATGTTACTGAAATCTTCACATTGTAGTCCTGCTGTGATTTGTCCACTTGGAACTCTCCATTTCATCTTTGTGGACCATTTGCATTTCTCAGAGGCAGCATCCATGGTAGCCTAGGATTACATTTTCCCTTGAATGTAATTTAGGCTGACCTGTTAGTTTTTTTACATGAGCATTTAATTATGACATTTCTCAAATTGAATGCTGTTAAATTCTCTAACTTCCACTAATGGTGAATATGTCTGATAAACATGAACCACTCTCGTCTCTCATATAGTAAATTAATATAATCCTATCTAATAAAAGAGTAATATGCAAATTGACTATATCTCCGATCAAGCCACGCCCACAGACACACCCACCAGCCAATCAGGAGCATGTTATGCAAATAAACCCCAACCAAGATGGCTATTGCCACTGATAGCAAGGAGGGAGGCTTGGCTTTCCCCAGCAATGGAGGAAGCCAAGCTTTCTGCCTGTCCTTGCCAGCCTAGACCTCCACTCAATGCTACAAAGTTTCAGTTATAGAAGATACATCATCCTAACAGAAATGAAGCAGCCACGGAGCTGGAGAGAGAAGAGACTAGGGTTGCCAGGGCGATGGAGGAAGCCAAACTTCTGCAGTCCTAGCCTAGGCCTCCACTCTAGGCTATAAAGTTTCAAACAGAAATGGCTGTCACCACAGAGTGAGCAGAAGGCTTGGCTCCACTTTAGGCTACAAAGTTTCAATTGTAGACATAAATTAACCCCAGATCCCAGGGCCTCCACTTGGGTCACTGGGGGGGCGTGGCTAGCCAGCAAACCACCATAGGTCCCTTGCCCAGGCCACCCCACACCCTAAGGGAAACCCCACCCTGATCCAGGACACCCTTCAGGGCAAACCAGCTGGTCCCCACCCATGCACCAGGCTTCTATTCTATCCTATCTAATAAAAGGGTAATACACAGATTGACCATCACTCCAACCCACAAGAGGGCTGCCCCCATGTGGTCAAAGATCCTGCCCCTATATGGACACAATATGGCCACCCCAAGATGGCCAGCAGGGGAGGACAGTGGGAGGTTCCAGGCCTGCAAGGGAGGGCAGTTGGGGGTGATCAAGCCTGCAGGGGAGGGCAGTTAGGGGTGACCATGCCATCAGAGGAGAGAAGTTGGGGGCAAACAGGCTGGCAGGGGAGCAGTTAGACATCAGTTAGGCAGGCAGGGTAGTGGTTAGCGGGTAATCAGACTGGCAGGCAGAAGCAGTTAGGGGCAATCAAGGAGGCAGGCATGCAAGCAGTTTGGAGCTAGCAGTCCTGTTAGGATTGGGCCTAAATGGGCAGTCAGACATTCCTCGAGGGGTCCCAGATTGGAGAGGGTGCAGGCTGGACTGAGGGACACCCCCTTTGCCCCCCCCCACACGAATTTTGTGCACCGGGCCTCTAGTCAACTATAAAATGTCTGTATTTGACACTCCATATGAGGATGCAGTATACAGCTCTTTATAGAGCATGTTTTTTCTGTTTCCTCCTCGCTAATAAAGCAATGGCTCTGGAAGGTTAGAGAGTCGGAAAACTTGCTTTCTGGTGTCTCCTTGCCTTCACAACAGTATTGTCTCTACTACTTCATTAACTCATCTGAGACCCATGTAATGACCCTAATTCATTCAACCCGGAGAGCTACCCATCCCGTCACCATTTGGAGGTGAAACTACTCTCTCAACTCCGGGCAGCTTTGGCTGTACGACTGGGGCGGACAACTCCACTCTCGGCATTAAGTTTCGTCCCTAGCACATATTCTTTCCCCGCTGTCAGTTAGAGCTGGCTGCATACGCAGAAACTCTGCCAGAGGCTTTAGCTGGAACACTTTCTAAAGCCAGGTCATGTCAGAATGGAATCACTCTTAAGAGATTCTGAGCATAAGGTCAGACACTTTCTCAGTGCTAAAGTCATTTGCCACTTAAGACTTGAGCCAGCCATGAGCCTGCTGATCTTTCTTTCCCAGGCAGCATGAATCCCTTGGAAATAATAAGTGAAACTGTCTTTGGGATGTAAGGAACGTCCCCACCAGCTTGCAGCATGTGGAATCCAGGCCCTTCCAGATCACGGCCCCCATTATCAGTTTCCAGATTAGAGTGTTTTCCTCCTCCATTTCTGTGTGTATTTGTTCGAATCTGCTGAGTCTGACCATTGTAATTATCCCAGGTATTCATTTTGTCAAAGTGTATTAGTGAGAGATCAATAATATGGATCAACCCATTCACTTTCTCCTTGTTTGGGCATATTGATTCAGTTGAGATAAAAGTCAACCTGCTGTATAATTTTTGTTTATTCTAGCCGCTGCTGAGCATTCCCACATCCTCACTGACCATGTTTGTGTCATTTGTTTGACTAAAAGTACTTGGTTTCCCTGGGATTCCCGGGTCATGGCACTCCACTGTTGGCCTAACTAATCTCATCTTCTCCACAGAACTGATGGACGTCGCTGGTCCTTGGCTTCTCTCCCCTCCTCTGGCTATGGGACAAACACGCCCAGCTCCACTGTCTCTGTAAGTGTCTGACTTTTCCCTCTCCCTCTCCACCCATAGCTCTTAGGGAGGCTGTGTTTTCTCTGGGTGTTTCCAAGTTGGGAGGAGAGGATAAATGCTGTATGTCTATCACTATGAACAGGTTAAGCATCAAATGATGAGCTAACAAACATAAAAACGACATCCTTTTTGCAGCAAGCTTTTTTCACATGCTATGGTGCACCAATTGAGTAAGTCCCAGGATCGCAAGTTTGAAGATCAGGAGCTTTCCTTTTCATGCCATTTGTAGTTTGGGGTGGAAAACACAATCTGGTTTTACTGCTTTGGTTCCACGCCAGTGATACTAATACTGACAATGCCGTTTGATGGCCCGGGTCTTGTTTTCTTGTGGGGCTCAGGTGCAGAGTATTTGTTTGGGGTGTTTTCTTGTTTTGTTTGTTTTTCTTCTTCAAATTAAAAAAAATTGCCAGCCTTAAATTTGTCTGTGCCTTCTGGATAAGAACTTCCTTTTAAGGAGAGATTAAAGGAACTTCATAGTAACTTAAGGTAAAGAAAGAGACAAGATGAGACCATGAAGAAGGATAGAGGAAGGAGGATATTCTCTTGCTCCAAGTGATAGCATTTCAACAACAGCCCTAATAATGCCTGGAAAGGGCCCAGCAGGTTAGATAGATGCTTTCTCAGTTTAAATCAGTGATGCTGTGGGATCTCTGTCTTTGCAGAGCCTTCGAAGCTGGGCATTTATAAAGACTTGGTATGTGTATGCATTCAGTGACTACCCATCAGTGGTCCGAATGCTCTTGTCCCAGCCAGAAGTGTCACCTGGTGATTTTAGAACCCCTTTTGCTCATTTCCATTTTGTCAAAATCTGTGGTTTATTGAGGAGGGCTGTATATCTACTTTTTTTTTTCACAGACCCAAGTACCATGCTAAGCATTATAAAGTCAGCCACTTAATAACACTTAAATTGAAAAGAGACTACAATTAAATTTGTAAAATCTAACTGGTATCGTTACTATTGTATATGTTTCCAAATTTCAGATGCAAAATGTGTGGATTTTGGGGCCCTTTTAAAAGTGACTTATTAAAATCTGTTGAATTATTTTTACCATTTCTTTATAGCACTTTATTGAGGGGAGGTCATTTATTTTCCTGTCCATTTTTCCATTTTGTTGTGGTATATGAGTTTATTGTCCATTTAAATCATTTTTGTGAAACATTCTGACAACCTTGAGTAGTTTCAATGGCACATCCTTCTCAGAGCAGAAAAGGATGCTGAAACTCCTAAGTGGCTTCAGTGGATAAGAAGATCACTGAGTGACAGGAAAGTCACCCTCGGTTAATGTGTCAGTAACTGTCATTGGTTATTGGCTCATATTTTAGATATTGAAAACATGGACAACCACAGTGTGAAAATAAATGCCAAATTTATTGACCAAAAAGAACAAAAGTGGAATTTTCTAAATTGTAAGTGCTATTCTCCCCTAGACCCTTGGGCATCTCCAATTAGAAACCAGTCACCAATAAACAGAATGCTTGGTTCTTTGTTCAGTGGCTTTCCCATACATATTCTCATTTAATCCTCTCCATTCCCTAAATGTATATCATGTCTTTTAACTCCACATCACTTTTTATTTCACCTCTATTGCCTTGTTTTGCCCTTTAGTCAAATTTTACTGTAATTGAGACATCAAAATTTCTCTTTTGCCAGAAAAAGAAGGAAGAGTACAGGATCTTTCTTTTTCTATCTCCAATTAGTAAAGCATATACCACTTTTAGAAGTGTACCTATTTTTTTTTAAAGGATGAGCTACATAGAATCAGGCTGTGTTTGGTAGAAATAATTTTTTAAAAACATGTTTGAAATAAATACTTATTATGTGCTCGGCATTAGTCTAAGTATTTGTAATGCATTTGCTCATTTAATCCTAGCAACATACCCTTTAATGTAGTTGCTGTTTTTTTCTTCATTTTATGGATCAAAAATGTGAGGCACTGAGAATAAACTGAGGGGCTGTGTGTACCAACCCCCTTGTTTTAACACTGGAAACACAGTAAATGAGCTAGACTCAGGCTCCTGGCTCTTTTTAAGAAATTTACATGGTGTTTCTTCAAACAAACCTTGTGATTTATAAACTTGACCTAGCCATCTGTCAGAATGCAGTCCCTGCTGTCCCTCACTTCCATATGTGCCTAAGGAAGAGCCCCCTGAGACACTAGTTAGTCACACACATACTCAGTGTTTCTAACAGCTTCTGGCCAGAGGTAAGACAGCTTTTCTCTTGTGTGTATTTTACTGAAGTGGTGGCATATCACTGTTGACTTCCTATTCCTGTTTTGTCCTTCAAAATGAAATTTTAGCTTTCAGAATTACTTTTTGTGCCAAAGGACACAAGGCCCTCTTTCATTTGTGGAGTGTAGGTGCTGTCACACAGAGGTTCATCTGCCTTTTTTCCCTATTGGTTGTTGCTGAAAATTATGACTGAAAAGTTGAAGAGTTACTTCTCATTTTCCTCAGTTTCTTTGTGTTCTTGTATCTTAAATATTAGGGCAAAAAACTTAACAAAATTGCTTATTCTCCTTTTTCCCCCTCTTCTAAATCTAATCTAAATCACTTTTAGATTCTCAATTTCTGGGTTCACTTATTTAGTCCATCAGAAATGCATTTTAGTTATTTTTAAAATAAAAATACAGACTATATACAAATGAAACTACAAACACTTTCAAAATACAAAAATGTAAGTTTTATAGACAATTGTGTTGGTAGCTGAATTCCAGAACTTCTTAAGCTGGAATGTAAATATCATGTCTTTGTTCTTGGATATTATGGAAACTGCAAAACTGGCTAATGTTAAAAATGCTATGTTCCTAAGTTGAAAGATTTGAATATGAAGTTTAATCGGTCCTTCCAGAGCATATTTAGTGTTGCAACTTATTTTAACTTCAAAATTTGAAATTAAAATTAATTTGTGGAACTTTTAAAGAATATTCAGATAACATTCATAATTTTTAATTTAAAAATAAGTCATATGGAATTGCAGCAATGGGAGGATCCTTTCTTATATTTCTTACCAGATAAATTATTTTCTGCTAGGGGAAAGAGGAAATTAGAATATGCCTTAAATATGAGATGTGACTCTAAAATGGTATTACTTGAAATAGATAACAAATAAAAAATTATGCATGCATATGAACACTTCCTCTGCAAAATGGTTATCTTGAGAGACTAAATGCTTATTTGAATGATTAGAGGTCTGGTGCATGAATTTGTGCATAGGTGGGACAGACCAGCTGGGGGGAGGGGCTGCAGGTGGTTGGTCAGCCTGCCCCTGATCTTGGATGGGAAGTCGATTAGGGGTGGGGCCATCCAGGGGTGGAGCTGCCACCAATTGGCAGGTCCTTCCCAGCCCCTGATCGGGGGGGGGGGGGGGCAGCCAGGGGGCAGGGCCACACCTCCTCTGGTTGAACTCCTGGTCAAACTCCCAGTTGAGGGGACAGTTTGCAAATTAGACTTTTATTATATAGGATACTAGGGGCCCGGTGCATGAAATTCATGCACTGGGGGTGGGTGGTCCCTCAACCCAACCTGCCCCCTCTCACATACTGGGAGCCCTCAGGGGATGTCCAACTGATGGCTCACCCCCAGCCTACCCAAGGCCTAAAATCTCTGGTGAGGCTTTAGTCCTTGGGCACCCAGCCATCACCCTGCTCAGCTCAGCCCCAGCTGCTTGCGACCACCCAGCCCCAGGGGCTGGGCGCTCATCACCACTGCTGTTTCATCTCCACCCCCAGGCCTGGCACTCATGCCACTTGGCCCCGCCCCTGCTCCTGATAGGTTGGTAGCATAGCCAATCAAGAGCGAAGGTACAGTCAAATTTGTATGTTTCTCTTTTATTATATAGGATTATTACTAAGAACATTTTGGGGTGGCTTCTTATTGCCTTGAGAACTAGCAGCACAGTTTTTGTGTCAGTCTTCACTCTTTGAAAGTGGATTTGACTTATGATACAGTCAGAGGTCATAGGCAAACTAGTTAGGTGAATCTCACTAGAACCACACCTAGAGAACGAGCTAAAATGTAAAGTAATGAGCTCAGCTAATTAAGAAACTAATTCTTGAAGCTCTTGTAAAAGTGGTGTTCCAAGGATGTTTTGATCAGTGGAGGTATCTTTTCAATGGGGTATGAGATCTTGAGGGGATAATACCTATACCCTCTGTTGTCCTGGACACTCTCTCCACTGGCTTTGCATCCCTGATGGTCACTGAAACTGAGCCTTGCATTTCTCTGTTGTCCCATACTCATTCATCGCTTGGGCCTCATTTGGTGCCTTTTAACTCCCAGAGCATTTTGGGGGCCTGCAGTTGTTCCCAGTTGGACTTATCCGGTTGTTACCTGTTCCTATTCGCACCTCGCTTGCTCTCACTGAGATGAGGCTCTCTCCACAGAGCAGCTCCCAGCTTCCATGCTGCTTTAATACTGTGGAGTCACAGGATTCCACCCCTGCACCATTGCTTGATGTCTTCCCCATTACACATTCCTTATGGAGTTCAGTTATATGGCTGCAGAACCACATTATTTTTCTCCTAGCATTAACTCCTCTTAACATTTATGTTACCTTTGCTGTAACTATTTTTATTTTGTTTAATAAATAAAGTGTTAACTATACCACGAAAGCCCCTCCCACCCAATCCCTTCCTTTCTCCTCCCACCCTCCACAGAGGGGGAACCCCCCCACAACCCCATTGGAGTCTCTTGGGATCATTCTCAAGCAAGAACATATCTTATGTGAACTTCTGGAGCCTGCTACAAATTAACTTGGAATTAATTTTCACATTTTAGAAAGGTAACATGAACCCTGTACTGTACACAACAGCCCAGCAGCAACTGGCCCAGCAGCTTATAACCAAATATATTAAATTTCTACAGCAACCTGAGTCAACATTCACACTAAGTGGATTAAATATACATTTTTAAGTAGCTTGCCATCCCGTCAGTTGATGCTTTGCCATCAAAGGGGATTACTATACACTTAAGAATTAACTTCTGGGTTCTGGGTTTTGAAATCTTAGATACAGAATTATGGACCAGGATTTACCTTTGAGATATATGTACAGATTCTTAATTCTCTTTTTTTTTGTTTGTTAGCTTCCTTATTTTTGCTTTTATCACAGCTGCTTCTCTCCTGCTTGGGTTTTTATTATTTTGCCTATTTCTTTAGTTGACTTCATTTATGCATGGTGTTGTTGTTTTCATAGTGAAGGGTTTAAAGGCTGTGCCTGTATTTTCTGAATGGAGTTTTGGTTTATTTCATAACCTGTCTATAGTGTTCTCATTTTAATGGTTTATAAAACAATCTCATTACATTAGAAAAATCTCTCTTTATCTCTGTATGTACTTGGTACAGTGGTCTATAATTCCCAGGTATCAGGATATTTTTAAGCTCTAGTCACTCATTTCTAGTGTCACTGCATTGTGATTTCAGGGTTTTTGAAGTGTGCTCTTAACCTAAGGACTTTTTTAAATGAAAAAAAAGCCTATTATAACTGAATTTTTAAATGAGTGGTATCTTTCCAAGTAGGTTTATTCTAACTATGTCTATTATTCAAAAATTTATCAGTCTCTTGTTAGAATTGCTTACAGAGTTCATCGTCCAATAAAAGCATCAGTCTTCGCTTTATAGTTTTATTTTTCTGATTGATTAAAAGCAGTGTGATTTAACTGTTCACCTTTTCTACCTTACCTTGCTCCAAGTATTGAACGAACATTTTCAAAGAGTAAATCTAAACTCAAGGGATTAAAAACTCACCACCACTAAAGCTATTAAAAAATGATAGTCTTAGTCAAAGAAAAAAGGGAAAAAAAATCCAGTTTTTAAAACAGTGGCATTATTGAGAAAAGAATCTTTGTTCCTTTTTTCACACAGGACACATCAGTGGTAGTTGCATCAAAGGGCAGGATGCTTTGTAAAGAGATCTCAGCTCTTAACTTATGATCACGCACCACACAAGTCACAGTCACAGTGCTTGATTGTAAGCCACAGTAGGAATAAGTGTACTGTACTCCACTGAGAGCTAATCTGTCACCTAATGCACCCAAATTCTCACTCCAATTGTTACTTTCTTGCTTCGGCTTTGACTGGGCCCTATCCATTTTTAGGACCTGGGTTTTCTCCAGAGAGGAAACTCTTTGGGGAAAACATCTTATAGACCAATGAAACCAAATGTAGAAGCCCCTTTGACCTCCCAGAGAAAGTATTAAGGTGTTATCATATAGGCACTAGTTACTTACAACATGAAAAGGAAACAATGTAAAATGGTGGGATAGCAAGCTTGAATGCTTTTATATATACATTGGAAGACTTTTTCTTTAATTGAATTTATTTGGGCTTATATTTGTTAATAACATTATGTAAGTGTAAGGGGTATAACTCTATAGCACATTATCTGTATATTGTATTGTGTGTTCATTATCCCAAGTCATGTCTCCTTCCATCACCATTTATCCCCCTCCCCTAACGTTCTTAAGGTAGTCACATGACTTCACTCTGTTCTGTTTTAGTCATCCTGTTCCTCCCAGGAGAAGTTGCACCAGTTACCATACCAACCAACGCCAGATGAATTACACTTCTTATCGAAACATTTTTGTACTACCGAAAGCATCGCCACGGAGAACAGATGCAGGAACACCCCTATGCGCCCCCGTTCCCGAAGTCTGAGGTGTGTAGACCCAATTGAAAAATGTTGCTTAATTGGATTGCCTCTTTTCAATCCTTTCAAGGGAAGACTTTTGGTCCTGTAATTCATATGTGTGTTCATTGATTTGTGAACTGCTGTAACTATAGTGTGATTTTCCCATCTGCACAGGATGCTATTAATTACCATTGAAAGGGGTCATATTATTTTTCTTTCAAATTCTTACAATTCTCACAAATTGCTGTAGTAGCAGTAATTACAGTGGCTAAAGGATCTCTGAGACCTTATAGCCTTCAGAAATTTCAAGATGACCCAATTATGGTGCAAGAGGAGTTAATAATTTCAGAGGGAGAAGTTGGGCAGAAAAGGAAGACAGCACATTGAATTCACATGTGGAGTCTAGATTCTACATTTTAAAAGCCCTCCAAGCTTTCGTTCTTTCTTCCAGGATTGTGAACAAACTGTTAGCGGTCTGTGTCCCTTGAATTTTGTGGATGCCCAATGTAGTTCAAATTTTTTGACAAAAAATAGAGCCAGTTTTATTTTGACCTTATTTCAGAAGTCACCGTTTGATGTTGAGTAAGATCGGGATGTCTATGAGGAGTGCTTGGCATCCACCACTGTGGAAGGAGGGGAAGCAGCCTGGGGCACAGGGAGATGTGTGGCTGCCACACAGGCCTACAGTGTAGCCAACCCCACAGGGAGCCCTGGGGTGACACCACCCATCGGAGTTGTACCTCCAGGTCCAATGACCCTTTCTTTACATCTCCGCCTCAATTGCTGGACGTACTCCCCTGGGAAAGATGTGGCCTTGGGTGAGGGGACTGCAGCTGAGGACATCTCTGGAGGGACAAACCCCTGTCCCAGCAACTGCAGGGGATCAGGCAGCCATCTCTGGGCCCACCAAGTACCAGATCTGACAGTATCGAATTGATACACTTGGACATATTAAGGTTTTATTATAAAAAATATTTTTGTCAAGAGTACAATTGAATATTAAAGTTTACTCTGAAGGGTTTTTTCCCCTCTGTATCCATCATGTTTAGTATCATACACTGATAACAAATATCACCTCATTTGGTAATTGTAGGATGTGTTAGAATATTTGGAGGTATAGACTGAAAGACTTATTTTATGCCTACATTTAATGACATTGTATGTTACTACACAGCTGCCCTTTAGTTTTATGAAAGGAGTTTCTAGGATCTCTAGTTCAAACTATGTTCTCCTGGGAATATAAATACACGGAAGTTGTACAACCACATACCACTAAGAAGGAACACAGACCTGCTACTGAAATAAAGAAAAACGCACCACAGTCGGATGCCTGTTTTACATTGTACACAATGCCCACCTCAGCATCCCAAATAAATGTTTGCTAGGATAGAAAATGGATTTCAATGCTGACACCTGTGCGTGGAAGGCTCCTAACCCTCTTCAGCGGGCCGTGGCGGAGCGCAGGTGTATGATAAAAGTGTGAAATTAGACACTTCCACATGGGCTTGAGGTTGTTTTTGTGGCCACCCTATTTGCTTTTATGTTGATTGCAGTTCACTAACTGATTTCTAGAACTCATGCAGAGTGCATGCTCCATAAAGAATGTAGGCTCAATTTTAGGCAGTTTCCTGAGTTATACATGCAGCTGTAATTAATATATGGCATTCCACTTCTTGAACTTGCTTTTTAAATTTCCATGAGGGTGTCTTTATGTTTGTGTGCACTAATGAATGATTTTGTAGTTTAGTACCTAATATATTTGTTGTTGCTGTTGTTGTTGTTTTTTTACAAAGGTTGCATAGTGCTTTGGATGCAACCAATTGTTTATAAATAAAAGGCTTATTTTCATTTCACGCCGTGGCAAGTTTAAAAGGGTAATTTGCTTTGCTTGCAGCCCTGGACGTTCTCCCGCCTGCTGTGACCATGAAATAATTATGATGAACCATGTCTACAAAGAAAGGTTCCCAAAGGTAATGAGTGGAATTGCAGGTGCCTGGGATTGGAAGAAACAGGCACTGCAGGTTTAGAGTCCGTAAGGGGGTGATAAGGGATGGAATGGTTCAATCTAGAAATGACCTGCATACGACAGCACAGCCTCCTTAGAAAGGTGGAATCACTAAACATTTTTACAAACTGCTGAGAGCCAGCCACACCGTCTGGTGCTGACCTGGCCCCCAGCAAGTCCCGCTGTGGTAGCACCGCTAGGGCCCCTCCACCCTGCTGCTCTTCCCGCCCCTGGTCTGGGCCCGCAGGCTCGTTAAGCAGACATCGTGTCCTCCTTAGAAGCCTGGTAGGTCATGAAAATCTTTTTAATGTTTTTAGCCTAATGTTTCGTTTTTATGATTTTGTATCTCTTTACCAATTATATATCTAACCTTATTAGTGCCATGTTCCCCATTAGAGTGGCAAAAGGAATTTTAAAAATAAAATGTTTTTCATTTTAGAGAAAGAGAGGAAGAGAGAGGGAGAGAGCAACATTGATGGGAGAGTAAAACATTGATCTGCTGCCCCCTGCAAACCCCCTACAGGGGGTCGAGCATGCAACCCGGGCCTGTGCCCTGACCAGAATCAAACCCGGAGCCTCGCGGTGTATGGGACAGAGCTCAACCAACTGAGCCACACCGGCCAGGGCTTGCAAAAGGGATTTGAACTGAGCCTGAGAGGCCTGGATGAACGGTTGTTGCCAGGCATCCTGGCTGCAGAGAGCTGCTGTCCGATAGTTTTCAACGCCTCATTTCCACGGCTTTTCCACCAAAGTGTCCTGCACATGTGGGAGAAGGCAGTTTCTCCATTTCATCCCTCCCCCCCGCCCCCCCGCCCCAACCTTTACAGCCCTGAGCAAGAGAACAAAAGGAAATCTGGTTTCGTAGATCAGGAGTAGAGTACTTATTTTTTGTAATGAACCTAACATTGATGCCATTGATTAAAGCCATTTCAGCGATTTATCACATGTCACTTGTTCCCGCGGGAAGCGGTTCCTGACTGTGGCTAATACGGGTTAGGACTTGAGAGGGGGCAGGAGGCAGAGGGAGCCTCCCTGGTTAGGCAGCCAACAGTGAGGAGTATGGACGAGGCAATGGGGATCACAGGCAAGGAAATGGACGTTGGAAAGGACATGTGAGATTTATGCTACCGAGGGAACCCTCGGCCTTTTGCATATGTCATGCAGCTTTTTGAGGAAAGGATCAAGGTGGTGTAAGATGCTGGCTCCTGGTACATGAAAACAGCCAAGGACACGCTTGGCCTGCCCTGTGGGCCTCCAGTGACAGTCCCGATGGTGGAATAGGGAGAAACAGAGTCATTCAATACTTTTGACAGTGTCTTTAAAAGAACTGAAGATCTGAAATGAAAGCATAACGTTTAAAGGAGCGTAAGTTACCGGAAGAAGGTTACATGGACCATTTTACATTTGATAGGGTATAGGAAGAAAGTAATTATTGCCCTGGGATGTTCAGCTTCCCTTCCGTACCTCAAATCTTCCTTCCATATGGTGTGACTTCTTTTTCTTTTTTTTCCAACTAGCCTTTTTCAGAGCAGTTTCCAGTTCACTGCAAAATGGAGCAGAAAGTACAGAGTTCCCAAATACTCCCTGACCCCAATCATGCACAACCCCCTCCCATCAATGTCCCCCACCAGAGTAGCCCCTTTGTTACAGGGGATGAACCTGCAAGGACACATCATCATCACCCAAAGCCCTTCATTTACATCAGGGTTCACCCTCTGTGCTATCCATTCCACGGGCTTTGAGGAATATAGAGTGACATGTGCACCAGAACAGTATCATTCAGAAATGAGTCTTCTTTCAAATTTAATTTCTAAAATTATGTTTTAAAACGTAAGGAAATCTCTCAAAATGCAAGGGAAGCGTGATGATTGAATTGTCCAGATGTGTGTTTCCTTGTTACATCTGTGTGTGCACATCTTCTCGAAATAGGCCACTGCGCAGATGGAGGACCGTCTGAAGGAAATCATCACCAGCTACTCCCCTGACCACGTGCTCCCCCTGGCAGATGGGGTGCTCAGTTTCACTCACCACCAGATTATTGAGCTGGCTCGAGATTGCTTGGACAAATCCCACCAGGGCCTCATCACCTCACGATACTTCCTTGAATTGCAGCACAAATTAGATAAATTGCTACAGGAGGTAAGGGCCACACGGTGTATAGAGTTTGCTGACTTATTTTGCCTTTCCCCAGAGCGAGGGAAAAACATTTTATGAGAGCATTTGCTGAACAAGTTTTAATCGTGCGATGGAGTTCATATTCTGGGGAAGCAAAAATGAAGCAGGGAAAAAAATACCACCGGATTGCTACTTGCCATAAATGGGTTCCGGTCCTCATTTATAGTAATAGAAAGTTAATGTAATAACCTTTACAGGAACCTTGGGACCCAGCAGCTCATGGCTCCAGGTTAAGTGGATTGTGAAGGATTTTGAAGCAATGATCCCCCCCCCCCCCATCCCTTAGCTGTAACATTATAAATTGCCTGAGTGCATGTGTGTTATTTGATGATGCTATCTAGTTCTAATATCTGGAAAAGCTAAATGGAAAATTGTTGCCTTCTTCCAGGCTGTTGTGTCCTATTAATTAACCTGCATGTGGTAGTGGGCGGTAAATGGCAACTTAGATTTTCATTAGTGTCAGTTCTTCTTCTAACAAAATATCCAATTTCCGAAATGATAGGTAAACACAGGGCTTGTCTAGGTCTGACTCCTGCAGGCCTCACTCCTGATAATTCCCAGGACCGGAAGGGAGTGTGGCACGGTGAAATGGAATTACTGCTTAATGTTGCTATTCTGATTGAAATTGATAAGCCACCTCCTACAAGTAAAACCTGTTTAGCCTATATAGTAGTGTATATTGTATTTCTGTATCTCATAGGGAATAAATTATGCCCATGTAAACATAATCGAAGTTTTCTGTAAGTATGAATATGTGAATAATTGCATGAAGCTGAAAGAAAATATTAGCATCTTAGTTATCTAGAAATTAATCTGTGCTTGCCCTTACGGAATTTAGTTGTGGCAAGATGAGAAAATTCCTCTCTGGGGAGCAGCTACTATTTTACCCCCTTTCCCATCCTAATCTCCCAACTGAGTTTTCTCATCTCTGTTCCCATTTCTCACATTCCAGCCTATTGCAACCACTAGGGCAGTGTTTCTCAGACTGACTTTGGGGATGAACACATTGTTTTATTTTTATTTTTATTTTTTGGTGTTAATTTCCAATTTGATATGGACCAATTCTCTATAAGTTAAAATGAAAATTAATGTACAGGCAAATGATCATGCGTTTGGGTTCCAGCGTGTAGAATTGCTGTAAGGGCTGCTAAATGCTTATTCTCAGTCATTGCACTTCTCTCATCACAGACTGATAATGGCTTGAGGGCTGGTCCCAGTCTTTTTGAGTAGCACTGCATTACGACATCATGTCTGTGTGGGCAGAGATCTTGTCTGTTCTATTCACCTAGGACAGTGGTTGGCAAACTCATTAGTCAACAGCCAAATACCAACTGTACAACGATTGAAATTTCTCTTGAGCCGAACCGGTTTGGCTCAGTGGATAGAGCGTCGGACTGCGGACTGAAAGGTCCCAGGTTCGATTCCGGTCGGGGGAGTGTACCTTGGCTGTGGGCACATCCCCAGTTGGAGGTGTGCAAGAGGCAGCTGATTGATGTTTCTGACTTTCTATCCCTCTCCCTTCCTCTCTGTGAAAAATCAATAAAATATATTTTTTAAAAAAAGAAATTTCTTTTGAGAGACAAATTTTTTAAACTTAAACTTCTTCTAATGCCACTTCTTCAAAATAGACTCGTCCAGGCCATGATATTTTGTGGAAGAGCCACACTCAAGGGGCCAAAGAGGCGCATGTGGCTCGTAAGTCGCAGTTTGCCTACCACGGACCTAGAATAAGGTGCGATGCAGGGGAGGGCTCAGTCCACGTGGGCAGAATAACTGGCTTCTGACGCACTCTCGCTAAACTCACTGATATGAGTTCAGTCCTCCCTCCTGTTCTATTACCAGGCTCAGGCCCTCATCCTCATTGGTCTGCCCCCTTCTATCCCTAACCCCTCAAATTCATACTTCTGTGCAACTGCAACAACATCTATCTAACATCCTTTAGTGGCTCCATGCTGCCTACAAGTAAAAATCATCACTGGCCTGTGTCACGCACCTCATCTCAATACATTTAACCACAATACACTGTGCTGATCTGTTTTGAGGCCTCAGTTCACCAGCATACATGGGTTCTTTGAGGGACAAGGATCACCCTCAAATCATCTCTAATTCCCTGGCATCTGGCCCCATTCCTGATGTTTACTTGGCTCCTCAGTAACTGGAGGGAGACAGGTGGGAGGAAGAGGATGCATGTGTATGCATGCCAAAATATTCCACCCGTTCTGATCTGTTGTCAGATAATCTGATTCTGCTGTTCCTCTTAATTAAGTCAACTTCTGGAAAATGCAGGAAACACTATGGTGTTACTTTGGTGAGAATACCTTAAAATTATATTTGTTACGCGGAGCCTTTCTAAACAGAGGAGGCCTCTGCAAGACACTCTTTCTGAATCCCATGCTCTGTCTCCGGAGGTTACTGTAATCACTAGCCGAGTCCAGTTTTCCTTCCATCATGGACATTCCCCAAAAGGGCACCATCAATACAAAAAGCTACTTACACTGGAATCTGGCACTTTTGTTTCTGTATGAGAGATCTGATGGATTGTTCACGGCAATTAAAAAATCTTAGGGTTTCAAAAATCATCGGAATGGACCACATCATAAATAAAAAAATGTTGATTTTTAGAGAAATTTCTTTTTACGGGCAGAGAAGCATGTGTACTTGTGGCAGAAAGGGCATTGTTGGGTCTGAATAAGAATGTTTTCTTATTTATCTTTGCAGATAAACATTTCCTTCAGTCCTTTTGTGAAAATCAGAACTATCTTCACAATCACATTCACAATGTCCTTTCAGAGTTTGGCGCTAAAAGGTCACAGAGGAACGTACCCTTTTTGGATAAAGCAGAATTGTGGGGACTTGCTTTGCCTTCCCCACGATGCACTGTTGTCAGTTCCCAGCTGTGACATTGTGTGCCCGCCTGGCTTGCCTCCCAGCCACTTTTCCCATTGTCATTCCCTTGCATACCCAAACCAGGTCTCCCTAGGTTTGGATAGCTTGATTTAACTGATGCCTTTTAAAGTACTGACATCTAGGTCAGTTCCTGATAAATGCTTTTATGTCTCCATTCTTTTTTTTTTTTCCTCACTTTGGTGTACTTAGCCAAAGAAAATGAAATACATAGGAAGTTATGACCTGCCCTCAAATCTGGGTCTCAGTATTTTTTACAGTGGCCAACACTTACAATACAAACACGGGTATCGATGAGCATTGGAGCTTGTTGTTGGCAGCCAACAATATATTTTTCTTCTCATGCTGTGTGTATGGTTCTGATTGGGGTTATTTTAACGAAGCTTCCCCATTCCTCCTCAATAATGTTGGGAAATAAAATATTATCTGAGTTAATGTAACCCATTGTATGTTTTGGCCTTATTATGGCTAATAATGCTTAGAAGTAAGAATGAATGGATTATTGCAGTTTTTAAAATGGAATTTGTGTAATCTAAACTGAATATTTTTAAAAATTTTAAGATATAGAATTCTTATTTCTCTTTGAAGTGACTAACAAAGCATGCAGACTTTTTAGATTTTTTTTTGCATTTCTGAATTTATAAAGTAGTAATCATTAGAGTATCTAGCCCAAATTGTCAATCAAAAACTTAGGTAGCGGGCCTTCGCTGGTTTGGCTTAATGGATAGTGTCGGCCTGCAGACTGTGAGGGATCCTGGGTTGGATTTCGAGCTCGATTCCCAGTAGAGGGCATGCAGGAGACAGCCAATCAATGATTCTCTCTCATTGATGTTTCTATCTCTTTCCCCCTCTCCCTTCCTCTCTGAAATCAATATACTATATATATTTTTAAAAAGTTAGATGGGGCCCAGCCGGTGTGGTTCAAGTGGTCTACCTATGAACCAGGAGGTCACGGTTCGATTCCGGTCAGGGCATGTGTCCAGGTTGCAAGGTTGATCCCCAGTGCGGGGCGTGCAGGAAGCAACCAATCTATGGTTATCTCTCATCATTTATGGTTCTCTTCCCTTTTCTTCCTCTCTGAAATCAATAAAAATATATTTTAATAAAAGTTAGATGAGGATGTTTTATTTTATCTTAAGGATAAACTAATAAAGAAGACATATAACCACATTTCTTGGCACTCATATCTTCTTTAATCTTTTTATTGTAAAACAAAAATTGGAAAGAACACTTAAAGATAGCTTACATATTATGTATATCTCCTTATGTATGTTGCAGCAGTCTTACTGGTTACCAGGACCTATAGTTATAGTTACTAGTTGGTTTGCTTTGAACACATTCTATTCTAACATTATTCACCAATGGTCATTTTTTTTAATGTTAGCTGTTTCGCTTTTGCTGGTATATGATTTTTGTACCTACATTTTAGAAAGTCGCCTTTGATTTGGTGGTTTAAATTCAGTAATCATATTACTGCTAAATAGAACCATTTTCAAATATAACCAATTCTTGTTATGATAAAGCACCTTCAGTAATGATTTTTAAATACTTACTACTATGTCTGTGCAGTTATATTCTGTTGTGCCAGTATCACCTTGATATTTTAATCCTTAGAGAAAAGTAAATAATAAAAATTAAAAATTAAAAAAAGCCTAAAAGTAAACATGCAATGTATTTCATGTGGACCAAATTCATACCACTATGTAAAACAGCCTCTCTTAGTGCAATTACAGTTTAGAAAAAAAAAAAAAGTAAACATGCACAGTTTACATTTAAACTTTTTAAACTTTAAGGTCTCCTTTGATACAGATTTACCTCATTTCTTCAAGAAAATAGCATTGAAAATTAAAATGGTTCTAAATAAATAGATTTTTGTCCTCAGGCTAGTTGTTGTACATAGACTGCACATGTAGGCAACATGCATAATAAAATTTTAAGAGACTTTAAGTCAGTTAAATTTTATTGAGTTCCGTGCCTAGGTACTATTTATTCAGTATGTGAAATCGAAATCATATGTATGAATCCAAGTTTAAACATTATCTACCTAACATTGGAAAAAGAAATGCACACTTTTTACATGTTATGAAATAACTAATGTATAGACTAACGTGCTGTATATGTAAAATGTCTTTTGTGAATGTGTTAAATACCCATGGTCTGGGTTACAAAAGTGGTCCTTCATTCACCCTGTTAGCTGTTTCCTACACGTAAGATGTTACATCTGGAAAATAAGATTCCTTGGCAGTTGCCCACTCTACTTGTACCACAGACTTAATGTGTCATAAACTTTTAATGTTTCCTTCATTCATGGTTCACATTAGGAGCCCTAACATTTGATTTTTAACAGAGAGAATTAATCAAAGGTTTGCAATTAAAATTTAGCTAATAGAGCCATTTTGGAGATATAGAAGTTAAATAGTGTCCATTTATGTAGAGCTAATGTCCGCTTATCAATCTTTTAAGTGTTTTCTAAATCGCTTAATGTTTGAATATTTGCAGTGATCTAATTAGCATACTTTGCTGAATTTCTTTTCTGTGTAATGGAGCAACTCTGTATCATCATTCTTCCTCATAGGCCCACGATCGTTCAGAAAGCAGTGAGTTGGCTTTTATTAAACAGCTAGTCCGGAAGATCCTGATTGTTATCGCCCGCCCCGCTCGGTTACTGGAGTGCCTGGTAAGTTGCCCCTAGAGGTGACTTCATTATTGATTGTTAACTGTGGAAAAGCCGGGACCCTCAGCTCCAATTCCCTTTGGCTCCAAAGACCAGGGCTCAATAGAGTCCATGGGAACTATCATTGTGAATGTTTTTGATGACATCCACGTGTGATTTGTTTTCTGGCTCTAAGAAGAATTCTGGGACTTGTGCTGTATTAAGTGATAGTCACATCACATTCTGACCAAACTTCACAGCTGAACATGAAACATGTGCCTCACCTTATCTCAGTGTAATGACTCTGTCACTGCTGATTTAAACTCTTGCTGAGCCTCACTTTTTGGGTGTTGCTCAGATGCAGAGAGACAGAAATCAGAGGCATGATATACGGTAACCTGTGGTTATAATTATTATTTTTTGTTAACATTCGGCATGTTAAAAATATGTTCTAGTCAGCAGCCTATATGGGAGAATACAAGAGGGCCTCATGCAGATCTGAAGACATGATTGGAGACTAGTTCATTTTATCAGGTTGCTTGTTTTTGTTTTTGTTTTTTTGGTCAGTAATTATTTTTCTGTTTTATGTAATTCTCATTGAGAATTCATGAAACACTGAACAAATATGAAGCTTTGAACATAACTATGGTTTTTAAAAGAGCTTAACATGCTACGAACACGAACTTTTAATTGCAGTAGCCATTAAAACGTTTTATAACTCTGTGTACAGTACAACTTTTCAGAATTATGCATACTTTTCAGAATTATACATACTTCCCCCCACCACCACACAGACATTAACATTCATAGCTTTTTATTATAGTGACATGTTCGCAGCCCCATTAATATCTACAAATGCATAGTGAGACATAGCAGAGGAGAAACCTTGAGAAAGGTAGGGGAATTGTGGAGGAGGCCTCTCCATCAATCGCCAGGAGCCTTAGGGCCACAGAAGCAAAAGGACCCCTTGGCACTGAGTGGTCTTTGGAAATATAAAGGGGCAAAAAGACTAATGCCTCAGGAGAGGAGGAGATTGTGTGAGTGGCAAATGTGGGTAGAAGCAAGACTTGTTATTCATTCTCCCAATGAACCTTGTGCACCACATGTGGGTATCTCCTGCGGTGATTTAATTTGGGGGAAATACCATTTAGCATTAAAATTCATTTCTCTGGACAGCTGCAGATAGGCTCAGAGAAGATCTGGCCTTAAGAAGGAAATGAATCTTTTACAGTAATCACTCCTAATCAGAAGAGAGAGAGAGAGTAAAGGCATAGCCTCTCAAAGATAGAAACAAGTGAACTCAGAAGTAGATTTAAAAATGTTGCTTTCAGAACTGTTTGAAGTTTAGCTGAGACTAGTTTCTGAATTTTAGGGCTGTGTCTCCCACCAGTGGTCTTATCTGTCAATGTCTTTGGTCTGTCTAAGTCACCGAGTGTCTACACTGGTTTGGCTTTCCTCCATTTTCAGCAAGCTTTTTGAATATGGCCTTTATTTACTATTTTTCTTATTAGTTTTCTCATTTTTTTTCTTTCTTCTATCACCATATATCTTAGAAACTCTTCAAGTAATTGTCAGGTGAAATCCTGAGATTTCAAAGTTGCATGCTTTTGGGACATTAATCAAAATAGGAAAAATTCTGGAGGGAAGAAATCTAGGAAGTATAACTGAAACTAGCAACTGCGCTTTAAAACTGGGAGCATAATTGTTTGTGGCACATAAATCTTTCTAGAGGGATGTGATTTTAAAGCTTTTACTATGTGCCAGACACCACAGACACCAAGGCAAGTAAAAATACATAGGAAAAATGTGCTACCGGTTTTTAAAAATAGGCAGAGGTGATTGAAAGCACTAACTTTGCATTTTTCTTTCACATTATATGAATGTTAGTGACTTAATTTTAGAGTTTATTGATAAAAAAGTGATAATTTTGAACTTTTTCCTTCTAATATCTTTGGACACCCCAGTACTAAGAGAGTTTCTGGCAAAACCTTTGACAAAGTATATTCTAACATTACTTGTTTGGTGTGTAGCTCTTTGTGGGGAGAGAGAAACTGGATCTTTTGGATGAGATTTCCAGATTGTAAAACTTTGCTAAAGAGGCATAATTAAAAATTCAGACATGTTTATTTTCAGTAAGATAGATATCTTAAAAGTGGAGATAGTACCTTCCAAGTTGCATTACAAGAACATTGGAAATGGTTATTTTATCTGAGTTACCAAGTACACAAATGTATTGTCTTAGAAAAAAATGAATAATCTTTGAATATGAAGGGAGAATTATAGACTTTTTAAAGCCATTTGCCTCCTTTCTACATAAATAACCCACACCCATGTACACCTAGCAATTGCTTGTAGATGGGACTTATGTAATAAAATCTTAAACAGTTTTGGTTCAAAGAAGTGTCCATCTGTGTTTGTCTTCTGCTAGGAATTTGATCCTGAAGAGTTTTACTACCTACTGGAAGCAGCAGAGGGCCATGCAAAAGAAGGGCAGGGTATTAAAACGGACATTCCCAGGTACATCATTAGCCAGCTGGGACTTAACAAGGACCCGCTGGAAGGTGAGTATCCTGGTGGGGCTAACCTTCCACTTGCTTATGCACTGTGACCTCATGGAAGAATTTAATGACAAGTATTTTCTTTTCTCAAGTTTTGACTCTTATCTATTGAAAAGTCCAAATTTGGGGACCAATTGTGATTGAAGGAGACAGGTACAAGTTGAGCCCCGAGGAGCAAGTGAGCATGCCCCGTACCTTTGTGTTTACCTAGGGCAGTGATCGGCAAACTCATTAGTCAACAGAGCCAAATATCAATAGTACAATGATTGAAATTTCTTTTGAGAGCCAAATTTTTTAAACTTAAAAACTATATAGGTAGGTACATTGTTATTAACTTAATTAGGGTACTCCTAAGCTGGCCTTTGCTAAAAACTCAAAGGGCCAAAGAGCTGCATATGGCTTGTGAGCCGCAGTTTGCCGACCACTGACCTAGGGTATGGGGCCCGCTCTGAAATCCTCATGGCCTGTTGGCTTCACTGTGTCCGAGTCCCAGGAGGTTAGATTGCAGTCTTTCCAAGTATTTTTCTTTCATGCAAAGCTCAGTTAAGTTCTTCTCAAGGGTGCTTTTAATCTTGAAAATGTTGCTAAATAAATTAATTATAACTAATATTAAAATGACATTTAAATTTAAAGTAATTTGGGATTAAGCTAACTAATGATAGATTGCTTCAAATCAGGGCCAGTGTTGGTAGATATAGTTTGCTTACTTGTCCCCAAAAGACCTGAATAGTAATATAAAAGAGAGCCAGGAGGGTGTTTTTTAAAGCTTACATAAGGATTTATGATTGATTCAAATAAAAAACACATGCTATTAAATACAAAGAACAGGAAGCATCTTTGTGATTTTGTTGAAAATCAAATATTGGGCAATAATTCCCTACCTCTCCCTGCTCTTTATTGTTTGGGATTATCATTTAAAACATTTAGGTTATACACTGTCTGAAAGGACTCACGATCATAGACCCCTTCATTCAACATCATCTTCCAGGTTCATTACCTGGAATTCGCAGAGTTTGTCTTGCTAAATTATTTGTCATGAAGGTAACTTAGCACAGACATCTGTCCATCTGCAACCAGGGAACTTGCTGCTCTCCGCTCTGCTCCTCTGTGCGCCCCTGCTTTGTTTGCACTTAGGGCCGTGGGATCTTTGCTTCCAGGGAAATGATGGGTACATTCCTAGGAGATAATGCCAGAAAAATGTGTATGTACTGAAAGCAGCACCACGACAGACTCAGCACTTATCAGAGCCGGGTGGCTGACTGCCGCTCTGACGCATTCCCCGGGGAGAGATTTCCCCCATGGCTTTTAAATTACCATCTTTACCTTTTTGAATCATGAGTCTTCAGAAATGGTTTAAATCAATGAAATAAAAAGGGCAGATGTTTAATGGTATTTAGATGAGTTTTAAAAATCTCTTCAAGCATTACAAAATGATGCCTCAGGTTCCTGCTTCAAAAGCTGACTCTTGGTTCCATCCCATTACTACCTACTGCTTACAAATAATATGTGTTTCCCAGATAATAGTTATTTAGCAGAAATTCTATTTAAAACAGAACTATTTTTTAATTTGTTTTTTTATGAAAATAATTGGAGTGGGGGAGGCTGTCAAAGTAGATTATAGTGACTCTTCACGCTGGAGAAGTTGTCTGTGTCAGCCCTTGAATTGTATACTCAGAGATCTTCCGTTTTCTTAGCTAAAGAGCAGTAAATATCACTGTAGTCTCAACTTTGGTGGGTAAAAATTTCAGGCCCATTTATATACCTTCATAAAGTCTAAAAAATTAATAGTGTTTGTTAACCAGTTTTGAGTTCAGTAATACAAATTGATCCATAGGAATTGTTTTTTTAACTCTTGACACAATTTTCTTGATTCATATCTGAAAATAGTTTTTAATCTATTTGTTATCACTCAAAATGTGATTATTACAAACTGACCCACCTTTGCTTCCCCTTCTTGTCTCTGTCTACACTAATATACCTGAAGTCTGACCTTTGAGGGTGTAGAGTGAGGCTCTGTAGTGGACCTGCCCAGAACTGGGCCCTGGCAGCCAGCATTGCAGGCTGTGTGACCTTGACCATGCTAATGAGCCTGTTTGTGCCCTGGTGTTCTTTCCATAAAAACGGGGTCATAGTGGTGCCTATTCAAAGAATTGTTTTCAGGGTTACATGAGTTTATCTCTGGACCCAAGAGATAGTAATGCTTAATAAATGTGAGCTGCTGCTACCATTTTATTTAAACTGTGTTACACTTGCCTCTTTCCTGGAAAGACCCTCCAACTCAATACATTTTAGTTCACTTCCTTGTTCATAAATCTGAAATGCTAGTCACATAGGTTGACAGGATTTGAATGACACCACGAAAGCGTACACTTTGTACTGAGAGCTCATTTTTATTCTTAAACTTTCCCTCTCAGGGAAACTGAGAAAGTGAGTGTCAGTCTCCAGTTATTGTCAAATCTGGAGTGTATTTTTATCCAGAGGCAACATTTCACTGTTGTTTTGCTTCATATCTTTATGTGTAACCTCTCTTCCCAAAAGGGTAATTATATTTATAAGAACATAAATATATGACATAAGAGCTCAATAAATAATTTTAGATGCATAGAAAAATATATATAACTAAAAACTGTAACTTTTTATTATACATATTCAAGTTTGAAAATATTAGAAAATGCAAATTACCTGTGATCCTACCACTCAGAGATACCCCTACCAAAGTTTGGGAGAAAATCCTTTCATATCCTTTTTAAAAAGTAAACCATGTTTTTTAAGTATAAAAATCTAAATGAACAGTGAACTGAATTATATTTGAGTCTTCAAGGTTGAATAATTAGACAACTTTGTCTCTTTTAACTAGACCACCATGGTAAGAAGCTGGTGTCAAACATGTAGCACCCAGCCCAGATTAAGTACATAATATATTCAGTAATATTAAATGACCATCAACAGTCAGTGAGCACTTAATTTTTGTTAGTCAACATTCTAAGAGCTTCACATGCATTATCATAAAAGTAATACTCATAAAAAGCTCATCTTGGGGTGCTATTAAAAACAATGCTGCCATGAATGTAGGGGTCCACATATAGTACTGTTGCCATCTTACAGAGAAAGACCCCGAGATTAGAAAGTCACTAGTAAGTGTTGATAGTGGTGGTAACCCACATCTTTGCATCCCCAAGTCCCTCTTAAGCACTTAGTGTTTTCTTTCTGACAAACTGCAAATTCTTAGTGTACTAGGTGAGCTATCTCTCAGTGGACATGAAGGAATGGAAGAAAGGATGCTAACTACAACTTGAGAACCACCTCTGAGCTACAGTCAGTGCTTCTTTGATGCCTGTCAGATCCCGGGAAAACTTGCCTCTTTTGGATGTCTGGTTATAAATAAGCATAGTCGTTGGCCCCCACACCGGTTCTAAGCTGTGGTGGTTGTGTTAAGTAGTGAATCCTGCTAGCTAAAGCAGAGGCCCAGTTCTGAAGTACCTGTGTCTAAGTGTTCATAAGAAATGAGGCTCTATGGGACTACATAAAACTATAAAGTTTTTGCTCAATAAAAGAAACCATTAAAAAAATGAAAGAGAACCCACTGAATATATTTGCCAGTGATCCATCTGATAAAGATTAATATTCCAAACTTATAAAGAACTTACAAAACTCAATGCAAAAAAAACCCCACAAAACACACACATACACACACACACACACACACACCAAACAACCCAATTAATGTGTGAAAGACCTGAAAAGACATTTCTCCAAAAAGGACATACAGATGGCCAATAAACATATGAAAAAATTCTCAACATCACTAATTATCAGAGAAATGCAAATCAAAACGACAATGAGCTATCTCCTCACATCTGTCAGAATGTATCTAATTAATAAAGCAACAAACAACATGTGTTGGCAAGGATATGGAGAAAAGGGAACCCTACTACACTGCTGGTGGTAATGCAGACTGGTGCAGCCATTGTAGAAAGCAATGGAATTTTTGCAAAAAATTAGAAAAGAAACTGTTTTATGACCCAGTGATCCTACTTCTAGGAATATACCTGAAGAAACCCGAAATACTGATTTGAAAAACTATATGAAACCCTATGTTCATAGCAGCATTGATTTTAGTAGCACCCCAAGTACCTATCAGCAGATGAGTATACAAAATAGCTGTGGTACATTAACACAATGGAATACTAGTTGGGCAGGAAAAAAAAGAAGGAAATCTTACCCTTTGTGACAGCACGGGTGGACCTGGAGAGCATTACGCTAAGTGAAATAAGCCAGTCAGAGAAAGACAAGAACCTATGATTTCACTCATATGTGGAATCTAATGATCAAAATAAACTAACAAACAAAATTGAAACTGACTCAGATACAGAGAACAGACTGGCAGTTGTCAGGGGAAGGGGTTGGGAAGCCCTTTGAAAAAGGTGAAGGGATTCAGAAAAAATAAAGCAAATAACACTTAATGACACAGACATCAGTATGGTGATTGAAGGAGACTTGACTTGGGATGGTGAACACAAAATGCAGTATACAGATGATTTAAAAAAGAAAGAAAGAAATGAGGTTCCAGGGAAAGACTTGTAATAAAATAATTTCCAAATGTCAGTTGTTGGCTCTTGCCATTTTGAAGATTTTTCCATGGGGTAATTAGTACATAGAGTATATTTTTCTTTTCTTTCACATTGGAAAAATTATTTTTCCATTGTTTCAGGATGTATTCTTGTCTAAATGCAATTGCCCTATTTTTCTTAAACTTTGCTGTTTTGTTTTGTTTTTTAATTTAGAAATGGCTCAGTTGGGAAACTATAATAGCGGGACAGCAGAAACACCGGAAACAGATGAATCAGTGAGTGTAAGTATCTTTCTTGATGAAATATGATGTTAGTTTTTCTGTTTATGACATCTGGAGATTTGGAATGTGATAATTACTTTATTTGTTCAACAAATATTTATTGTGCATTCCATGTGTAATGCACTGGGCATGAAATATTAGCCCCTCCTTTCAAGGAGAAAGGATCTTCGCTTCCAGCAAAGTAATGTATTCATTACTGGGAGATAATAAAATACAAAGAAATTATGCAAAAACAGTTAAAATGATAAACTTGAAGGAGATCTATGAAGAAAAAGGTCCATGTGCTAATAGAACATAACATGAAGAGATTTACCTTAGTCTTGGCAGTCCCAAAAGACACTTGAGCTTGAGATGTGAGATGTTCCTAGGATGAGAAAGGGCAGAGGGCACATTGCAGGCCAAGGGAACATCACAGGCAAAGACTGTGACTCAAGGGAGCAGAGTGCATCTGAGGACTAAGAGCAAAGGACACTGCAGAGACTGGAGAGTTTGGCTAAAAAGAGACTCGGAAGTCATTGTTCATCTCTGTCAGTTTTTTTCTTTTAAAACAATGGGAAGCGATTGAGTTTTGGAGGAAATATATGGGTATGTGGGGTGGAGGGGTCACAGAGAGATGACCCAATCAGAGTTCTAGTTTGAAAGAAATCACGTTGATTACAAGGAGCAGGCAGGGGTAACCTTGGGAAGCCAGTGAAGAGGCTGATGCAGTGCATAGGTGAGAGTCCCGGATGCCTCTGCCGTTCTCCCTAATTTTGTGCGCCAGAAGAGGAATCGGGTGGAGCAGGCTGGGGTGATCAGGAAAGAGGGGCAGCCTTGTAACCTAAGAATCAAGGCTCTAGAGTCAAACTGCTTGATTTGAAACCTGGCTCCACCTCTTACTAACTGTGGGTTCTCTCTGTGCCTCAAGTTTTTTGTTTGTTTTTCTGCAGAATCGATAGAAAACTTGAAAGGAGGCAGTTTGTGTAGAATGGTTAGGACAGTAGCACTTAGTCAATGTTAAATGAATGGTAGCCTTTTCTGTTTGTTTTATTATAACTGTCATAATTTTGAATGTGTTGAGACGGAAGTCCCTTTGAGACATCCAAGAAGAGCCATCAAACTAGCAGCTATGTACAGGGCGTAGTATCTTTTGGCACTTGGAGGAGGGGTTTTAGGTAGTGGTCCAGATGACTTAGGAGTCATCCATTGGCATAAGGAGGTCACTCTTGGGTAGGGAAGTGTTAATGAAACAGGTTGACCCAGACTTGAATTATATTTTCTGCGGTGGAACATTGGCAGGTGATGGCTAGATACAAGTCCTGTGGCCAGAGGCCAAGGGAAGATAGAGGAGAGTGGTTGTTTGAGTTGGGGAGGTCAGGTATCCCAGAGAATGTTATGTGAGTTATCTGTGTAGGCATTGAAGGTATCCAGATGGTGGGAGAATGTGGGCAGAAAGATAGGTAGGAAGCTGAGTACCCAAGTCTTGCAAAGATTAGTGGATGACAGGGTCAGCGATGACAGCTCTGAATGGGGGAGGCTGGTGTTTCTTATCAGATTATAGGAAAGGAATTCTGGGCTCTGGAGCAGAGGCTGATAACACCCTCTCAATGCTAAGAATACATGGAGTATGAGAAAATAATTTTTTAACAGCACTTTTTTTGTTCTTATCCTTTGAACTAAACTTTTAAAGAGCTCTCTTTTTGAACACTGAGATTAAACTATGGTCACATTTGTGGTATGGAGCTAAAGAAAGGCAGACATTCTATGTTTGGGTGTCCCATTGGTTGCCAACTACCTTTTCCCAGCAAGAAAGGCTGCCATAGGAATGAGATAGCTGTGCTCTGGTTGGGGACAGAGAAGACACAGCATCTGCCACCCAAGGACATCCACTCTAGCCTGCTCTTTCCTGGCCAGCCAAAGCCAGAAGGAACTTAACTCTCAAACTTTAAAAGGCTAACCTGAATAGTTAATAGAGGTGAAATAAAATTGGGAATTTTCAAAAACTTGATGCCTTCAGCTCCTGGAAATGTGGGTGCACTTAAGTGAAGCTTACACACTGCTCTAGAAAATTGATCTTTGATCAATTGATCCTTCAGGTTCCTGTGCTAGAATATGGCTCTTCAAAATATTAAACAACAGAGCATGTAATTAAAATATTACGGATTTGGCTATGTTCTTGAATTCTCAACTGTTTTTTAACTTCCATATTTTGTTTCCAAGAGCTCAAATGCTTCCTTGAAACTTCGAAGGAAACCTCGGGAAAGTGATTTTGAAACAATTAAGTTGATTAGCAATGGAGCCTATGGGTGAGTAATTAAAGAAACTCTGTTGTATTTTCACACACTAAAGTACTGTATTTTTCACTTTTAGATTATGTCAAATGGATATTCATAGGGACTTTAGTTTTTACATCACTGCTTATTCATTGATAGATATAACATATAGCCAAAATCATTTTTCACTGGATACTCCATCAGAAAACATATCAGGCAGCCTGAGAGTTATTTTGGAGGATCAGAAAGGATGAATTCAAAAGTAAAGATTTATAAAGTAAAATAAATTTTGCATATTTGCCTGTTTCTGCCTCATTTACTGCCCTTTTGGATTCAGAAGTAACAGTCTCTTGGTTGGTATAGATTTATGTATGAATATATCTTTAGATACCCACACACATACACACCTAGATATAATATACTAGAGGCCTAGTGCACGAATTTGTGCCCAGGTAGGGTCCACCCGACCAGGCCTGATCAGCCATGCGGGCCAGGGGGAGGGACTGCAGGTAGTTGGCAGTCTGGCCCTGCCCCCAAGTCAAATTCCAATCAAACTCCTGGTTGAGTGGACAATTTGCATATTACCCTTTTATTATATAGGAGGATATGTATCTGAATATATATGTTACCATCTGAATAAAAATAAATATGTCTGAATATGCATAAATTCACATATAGCATTCCTGTTTGAGGATTAGCCAGTACTTCCTCTCTGACCAGCACTCAACCTTGTAGAGAAGTATTTAGATGGAACCATTGGTTGAAAATTAAGAGCAGTACATTTCTTTGAGTCTTTATATTACACCAGGATTATTTTTCAGTTGAACACTGTGTTATGTAATCTGATGACATTAGCGGTCCCTCTTCCTTAATCCATTTTTATAGACATAAGACTTTATTCTAATGGCAAAGGGTCAATAGTGACATGATCCTTCTGAGTTTCTAATAAATAGTTTAAAAGGGTAATTAATACACAAACTATGTCCTGATCCATTTTAGATGGCCCAAGAACTCTAGTTTAATTAAATATTAATCCCAGTTCCATCTGTAGATGGAAAGCAATAAACAATCTCCTAGACATTTATTGCCATTTATCACATAAGTGAGCAGATGAGATAAAAGTAATTTTTGTTGTGCCACAAGGGATGTTTCTCCTTACAATTTTTTTTTTTACCTCTAATATTTTCCACACCATTAACTTAGTGAAGACAAATATTTGTGGTCTTTCCTATGCTTCACTGATTTGCTTTCAGGGTACGTCAAGTGGCATATTTCCTGATGTGGCTTATAAATGCTCTCTTGTGAGGTTTTGTTTGTTTGGGGGATACTTTCTGTCCTTCAAGAATCTCACTGAAACTTAAGATTATTTTAGCATGCAGTTATTTGTGGCTTTTGTTTATTATTTGTATTTAGTTCTTTTTAGTTTTGGAGAGCCTGTGAGGATTTCTTCCTTCATTGGGGAGAAGGCTGCACTTTGATTTAATGGGTTGATGGTTTGAACACTGCTAGGTTTAATTGGCGGTGGAATTCTGGAATAAGATGATCTGTGAAGCACCATTTTTATAAAATGTGGGCATAGATCTTAGCAGTATTTGGAGTTCTAATTGGTTGAGTAAACTCATTTGTAGTGCAGTTAAAGCACTGTATAGTCGATGAGGTATATCACACTTTGGGGAATGGCTGGGAATATACAAGAAGTTAAACAAGCTATGAATCCGTAAACACCCAGGATGCAGGCCAAGTCATTAACGGGCACACAAGCTGCCTGCAGGAGCCTCTGCCAATCAAGGAAAACTTTCTTTCCTCTTTGGCTCTTCTCAGATTTAATCTCTCTTTACATTTTTGACAGATTTCCTTTATGTAATAATTATTTGTCATTTAAATTTGAATGGAGCTACGCCCATTGGTCCACCCAGTCAAAGTGCTGATTGCAGGCTTCACTGGCTGCTGAACAAGTGGACCCTCTGAGGGAGGCTTTGGTAGGCATCGTTGTGACAGTGTTGCGTTCACGTCAATGACTCACAGTGACACTGATTTTGAGAACTGGTTGTGCTGAGAACTAATCCTCTCATTAGGACGAGCGTCTTCCTCCATGTCATGCTAAAACACGTTGTGGTTTTCTCAACATCCTCCTTAGTGACAATTCATATCATAAAGCCAACTTGCTAATTTGATAAGCATCTGATTTCCTTCTCTATTTAACGTTGCAAATGCCTGACTGGAAATTAGACATCCCTTCATGTCAGTGTGGCACTTTGTAGAAAGCTAATACTCAGTGTGTGCTCATCATCCAGTTTCCTGATCTATGTTGTCTCCCACAGGAGCCTGTGGGCAGTTGATGTTACTTCCTCTTGGCTGGGGCAGGACGGGCTCGGGCGAGGTCATGGGCCCCACACAGAGCTCTTTCCTGTGATGAAGTGTTCTTGTGCGGGCCAGGGGGAGGGGCTGCAGGTAGATCTGGTCATCTTAATTGGGGTTTTGAGGTCTTCAATTGAGCACTTGCACTTGGATTTGTAAATTACAACTTTGAATGTTTTTACAGTAAAAGCATAAAATGTACTAAAAATTCTAAAGAGTAAAAAACACTGAACTTGAAAGGCACAGCGTTCTCCCCCACTTTGCTTTCCTTCTAGCCTTGACACAGTTCTCTTTTAACATCAAATGTCAGGAGATGTGCCCTGTGACAGCTGCCCAGTTGCTGCATGCTCTCTCCCCCAGCCTTTCCTCTCAGCTTTCCTCCAACACATGCACTCCCATTCCCAGGTACAGCTTTGTGTATGCAGATGCATGTACTGGGCTCTTGGATTCAGGCATAATTTTGTACGCATCAGACATTCACACTCCCTGATAGGACGGATTCATTCTGCTCCAGATCCTGTCAGCGTCTGATTCCATCCCCATCCCCACCCCCAACACACACACACACACACACACACACCTCTCAGTTCTGCACGGGTGGCATGGAGCTTGGCCCAGAGAGAACCCAGGACCCAGGCATCCTGCTCCCTGCATCACTTCCCACCCTTGAATTTTCCTATTTCACAGGGAGGTCAGTGTAGGAAAAGAGAGAGAGAAGCAACCTTTTCAGAGAAAACCACCTTGGGGGCCAGAAGGCAAAGAGGTGTGGGGCTGAATCACTTCACTCCAGTTTTATCATCTAGGGAGATTTACAGCTCTGCTTAACAGTGTTAGATGTCTGTCTATTGGCTGCTATGTGCCTCTCTTTGTTTCTCCTTTTCAACCTCTCTCTCTCTCTCTCTCTCTCTCTCTCTCTCTCTCTCTCTCTCTCTCTCCCACTCCCTCCCTCCCTACGTCCCTCCCTCCCCCCCCCCCATTACTTAAAGTAGACTTGGAACCATGATTAACCAGAAAGGTGTATGTGAAAGACAGCAATTATTACTAAATAAACAAATGTCAGAACTAAGAAATAATATTCCTGAAGCAGTACAGACATGCAAAAATGACTAAAGTAAGACAAAATAAATTCTAATTAAGAAGTCTATTTGACTTTTGCAACTTGATCAAGATATATATGTCCTGAGGCAGAGATAGCTCAAGCTTACCTAAAGGATTAATTTCACTTGGTTTAGGCCAATTTCCTAAGGATTAGCTGATCATTTTAAGCCCATGATAGCAAGGGAAAGCAGAAAGTCAAATCAAACCTTCTGAACTGGAAATCTGAGAAGAGAGGTTGCAGCAGGTTACACACAGCGCCACCAAAAACCAAGTAGGGCTGAGGCAGCGTTCTCTTCTGTTCTTTCATAAAATTGTGTACAGCTCCAGTCTTCTTCCTCTGCTTCCTTTTGCTCTCAGACATATTGCCGAACAATTACTCATGTAAGAAATGGTGATGCTTGACAGAAAGTCAAAATGGCAATCTTCTGAGAGGCCAGCAGTGGAGCTAGTGATGTCATATGTCTGGGTCCTCAGCACCAAGCCTGCTCAGTCTTCAATATTGAAAGGAGAGGTGGAAAGTAAGCTCTATTCCAGTTACTCTCCTGGATAGGCAAATGATAATATAAAGATACTATCTTTCTTTAAACATTTTGAATTCCAAATTTCATTAACTATTTCAAAAAATCCTCTTCATGTCACTGTTTGTTTACTGGTGTTTGTCTTACATCGAAGAGAAGGCCAAGTTACTTCTTAGGCTGCCATGCATCTGTCTGTCCTCTTCCCAGCAGCTGTGTAGGAGAAGCTCAGGTTTTCTTTGGATTTTGATTTTATCCAATCATTAGTTGAAAAAAGAAAAGCCTTTAATCTGATTTAGAAAGAATGATCAGTGGGTTGGTTAACTGAAAAGTTGGTCAAAGTAGGAAATCATTAATAAATGATATGTACTTTAAACATTTTAATTTAACCTAGATATATGTGAACTTACTAGTCTTTTGCTGTAAGGCCTTTTTATAACAGCCACTATAAACACACTTATACGTTGTTTCTGTTTTCTAACTTAAACTTTTTTAAAGATGAAGAACTTGAAGCAAACCTAGATTTTTATTATTTTCTTAACTTTTGGAAATATTTTTCCTAAAGTGATAGGAATTATATTTAGTAACTCACTTTCCAAAACATTCTATTTAATCTTACCTAATAACAGACAAACATATAAATTGACCATACCTCTGCTACACCACCAGCCAATCAGGGAGTAGTATGCAAATTAGTCCAACAAAGATGGCAGTTAATTTGCATACACGGGCACTGAGTCATGGGTTGGGCGGGATGCAGCTGTTCTGCCCCACCCCCAGTCTCTCAGGGCCCCTGAGCAGCGTGGGAAGGCAGGGCAGGAGTGGAAAGAGGCAGCTCCTAGAGCAGAAGTAGGCAGCTCTGGGACTGGAAAGGGGCTGGGCTGGAGGGGAAAGATAGTGCCAGCTGCCAGGAAAAGGAAAGCCCATTCTAGCACAAATCTTCATGCATCGGGCTTCTAGTCTATATAATAAAAGCTGTAAGCGACCATTACGGCCGAATCCTATCTAATAAAAGAGTAATATGCAAATTGACCGCACCTTTGCTATACCCACAAACCACGCCCACCAGCCATGCCCACCAGCCAGTCAGGAGGGGGCGGGGCATAGGCGGCCAAGGCCATGGGGGGTGGGGCCACAGGGGCAGGATCAAGGTGGGCTGGGGGTGGGGCCGAGGCAGCCAGGGATGGGGGGGTAGGATCAAAGAGGCCTGGGCTGTGGGGGGTGGGGCCGAGGAGGCCATTCCTGGGGGGTTCGGGGCCAAGGTGGCCACGGCCGGGGGGGCAGGACTGAGGCTGTGAGGGGGTGGGGTCAAGGCGGCCAGTGCTCACTGGCCAGGGACAAGGCATGCGTCAGGGGGTTGGGGTCGAGGCCTGTGCTATCCAGGCTCAAGCTGGCTAGGGCAAAGGCCCGGGCTGGGAGTGGGGGGCAGTATGTGGCGGGGACATACCATCGGCCCCATTGCAGAGTGATGGCTGGGTTCCCAAGACCTAAAGCCTCTGATAAGGCTTTAGGTCTTGGGCAGGCTGGGGTGAGGGGTCAGTAGGCCATCCCCTGAGGGCTCCCAGTATGTGTGAGGGGGCAGGTTGGGCTGAGAAATCACCCACCACCAGTGCATGAATTTTGTACATCGGGCCCCTACTAATTATAATAAAAGCCTTAAGCGACCATTTCGGCCGAATAATTGGTCGCTATAATGCGCACTGACCACCATGGGGCAGACGCTCAAGGCAGGAGCTGCCCCCTGGTGGTCAGTGCTCTCCCACAGGGGGAGTGTTGCTCACAGCTGGCAAGTGCAGCTGCCATGGAGGAAGCCTCTCCCGACTCCGCGACAGCATTATCTAACGGCAGCTGCACTATCTAGCAGTGGCAGCAGGCACAGCAGGCCAGGATGAGTGTGAGCAGCGCAATTCCTGGCCTCAATTCGGGCTCCTCCCTGGCCGCCTGCTGGACTGCGAGAGGGATGTCCGACTGCCGGCTTAGGCCTGATTCCAGTGCCGTTCTCTGCAGAAGGCAGTCAGTCCCTGAACAACTCAGTAACTCAGGGAAGTGCAGGGAACTCAGGGTAAGCCTGCCTCCATGTTTGACTCACCCACTTGATGGTATTCCCATGACAGACCATGGTGGCCCAGCCTGTGCACGTGGAGCAGCTGAAGGCCATCCATCCACAAGCTGTCAGGCAGACATCCCCACAGGGATTCCAGTCTGTGAAAGGGGTGCAGGCCGGGCTGAGGGACACCCCTCCTCAGTGCATGAATTTCGTCCACCAGGCCTCTAGTTTTCTTATAAATAGTGATGCTTTTCCTTCTCACCTGCCTAAGTATTTTTTTTTTTTTAGATTAGTTAATCATGATATCAAGCCTAGCCAGAAAAGCAGGTGTGGAAGTCAGTCCAGCTGGTGGGAGCCTGGGCCCGAGCCCACGGGGAAAGCATGAGCACCTAGTGGGCCAGCTTCTGTGTAAAGAAGAAAAGAGTAATGTTTAAACAGGGACCAAGAAAAAGTGTGATTTTGTGAATGAAGGGAAAAGATGGATAAAATGAGAAGACAAAAATAGAGATACACATTCTTGAAAGAAAAATGAATTCCTGGTTGAACAATTAAGGGGGAAATGTGAACTTTGATTAAACTGAAACAGAATATACTTAAGATTTATGTCAGTGGACCACCCTGTTGTGTGGGCTAACCAGGAATATAGGGCATCTTAGACCCCCTATATTCATTTCAGGGACAGTGAAAATAATAGTGGAAAATGCATCTCAAATCAGATGACCCCTTGTTTCAGGAGGCGGACCGTTGGGTATGCTGTACTGTGATTGATTGCTTTTAGGCAAATTACTACTTATTTGATCATTGCTGTTGTATGGTAACCTCATGTAACCTATTACACAATTCTAACAAATGATGGCTCTTTTGGTAAATTATTACTTATCTGAGCATTATCTAACCTGGGAGTTCAAATCTGTTCTCCCACAGTAATGACATGTGAGGAGTAGCTAATGAGAAAATGAGTTAGTCCAAAGCATTTTCCTCATTGCTCGTCATTTCCAGGTGGGGTTTTACTAGTAAGACTCATCCTAATTACTCCTTTTCTCTGCAACATTTAAAGCCTCAGGGAGTCCAGTGCAGGTCGTGGAATATGTAGAAGGGCAATCAGTCCCTCCTATAGAGTATTTAAGCGAGGCTTTAGGCACAGATTCAGCACAGCCTACAAATTTTACCATAAAGTTGCCTGACACTTCGGCCAGAGGTTGGATGGGGCAAGAAGTCAGTGTATTATTGGCCCCTTTTTGTGTTAGGAAGTGCATTTCCTGTTGAACCAGGCACAGGTGTTCCTCATGCCAAGGTTTGCAGTGAGTAAATATATGATTCTTTGCTGCCAAACAGCCTTAGTTGACCTATTATACACTCCTCATTTATCTGGGAAGTAAAGATCTCTCAAGTTGGAAGCCGATTACTCTAAAAAGCCATGGTCCTTTTGCAGATTCCAAGGGTATCGCATAGAAAATATTTTCTGTAGTCAGCGGAGGAAAAATGCCTAACAGGTTTCTAATGTTAGGAAGAATCTTGCTCTCATGATCTGTATGTACTTTTGTTAATTTTCTCCTGTTCTGATTTCTATATTGGATTTTGTTTTGTTTGTGGAACTGAAAACATCAGGTAGCTATTGGAAAATAGCCCACTCTGGAGACATTTCCTTCCTTCAGCAGTGAAGATGGAGTTTGGTGTCTTATGTATGGCCTGTGATCTTTATGGGAGGAATTTTTTTTAATCAATCTAACCAAAGGCTCTTCTTGGCTTGGAGCAGATATTGATAGCAGCCAGCGTAGCTTGTGTGAGTTGAACTCCGCCTGGTGTGTGAACTTGAAACAGAGTACCTGATCACATGGTCACTGTACTCAGAAGCACCCCGTCTTCCTGTGAACCCCAACTCTCATGCTTCTTTTCAGGGCAGTCTACTTTGTCCGGCATAAGGAGTCCCGGCAGCGCTTCGCCATGAAGAAGATCAATAAACAGAACCTCCTTCTCCGGAACCAGGTCCAGCAGGCCTTCGTGGAGCGGGACATCCTGACGTTTGCGGAGAACCCCTTTGTGGTCAGCATGTACTGCTCCTTTGAAACGAGGCGCCACCTGTGCATGGTCATGGAATATGTGGAAGGTAAGGCAGTCTGACACGGAGAGCGTGACCCCTGAGCCCATTGGTGTGGCTGAAGCTCTCTGTATTTGGGTGACATCATAGCTGTGTCCACCCAGGGCCCGGAGCCAGGCAAGGAGATGGCTGCATTCCTGTCATTATCTTGTGATAATTGCTTGTAAAGAGCCTGCTCTGCTATAACAAAGGGGCACTTCATGCTATTTGGGAAAAGGTAGTTGTTCTTTTTTAATAGCTTTTAAATCTTACCATCTCCTCTCAGTTGTTCATTAAATTTAGAATATAGGTGATGGGATTGTTTCTACTTGTTTTTATCACATATCGTAATAGCATTCATTCCAGTTGATCTCTTAAAGAGTTAATTAAAAGTACATCCTTTCTGCACTCTCCCTCCAGAGAGCACACCCCCACCTGTCCCCATAGGCCTGCATCTCCTAACGCCAAGGGGCCCCAGCAGACTTGCAAACAGGCAGCAGTGGGCAGCAGCAGCTCATCCCAGATAACCCCCTGGGTTCTGTCTCCAAGGCCCCCTTTTCTCTGACTTCCCAGTGAGCTGACAGAAGCCCAGCCTTGGATCACTTCTGTCACTGTGACCTTTTTTAAAAAATATATGTTTTTTATTGATTTGAGAGAGAGAGATAAAGTGAGGAAAGAGAAAAACATTGACGTGTGGGAAACATTGATGTGAGAGAGAAACTTGGATCAGTTGCCTCATACACACCCCACCTGGGATTGAACCCACAACCTGGGTATGCACCCTTACTGGGAATCGAACCAGCAACCCTTTGTTACATGGGAGGATGCTCAACACACTGAGCCACACCAGCCAGTGCTGTCACTGCGACTCATTTCTCAGTAACTTGTTGGCATAAACAGTTAATACAATGAATTGATTGGCAAGGGCCAAAACAATATCTAAAGCATCTAATTTAAGCTCTTGTAATTGTTTGAACAGAATCTCAAAACTATAAAACTGGAAGAAACCGTAATATCTTTTAGTTCAACTATTTCCTTTTGCAGATGAATGAATTGAAACCCAAGAAGTCGAGAGAGGCTTACTAGATATTCAGTGTAGATATAAGACAAAAACCTAGCTTGTCTGATTACTACCCATTGGTGTTTTCACCATACTAATACTTTGCTTTATAAACATTTGTTGTGGTTATTTTAACAACTAACATTTATCATGTGTTCAGTGTGTATTGGCCATATCCTCACATCTTTACATAGATTGCCTCATTTAATCTTCACAATAATCCTAGGAAGAATGACACTCTTACTATCCTGATATTACTGATAAAAGAACCAAGAGGAATTTCCCTAAGATCTGCCCACTCAGAGGCTAGGATTGAACTCAAGCAGCCAGATTCCAAAATCTGTGGTTTTCAGGGGCATATTTTAAATTGTCACCATGTTCCTAAAATTATGCTAGCAGTTTTTCAATTTTCAATTCCATAGCAGAGTCAAACCCGCTCTTTTCAGAGTACTGCTTCTTGAGTAAAAAAATCTGTATTTCCTCCACATCACATCTTAATGAGAAGCATGATTACTTAACACACAGTCTCCACATAGGAATGTGATATGCTATGTCTGTGAGTAAAGGCCATTCTGCTTTAAAAATATGAAGACTAAACTGCTGGTATTCTTCAATCCTGACCAATGCTATACCCAATCAGTCTTTACCTTGTGTTTTTTAGGGGGTGACTGTGCTACCTTAATGAAGAACATGGGTCCTCTCCCTGTTGACATGGCCCGGATGTACTTTGCTGAGACGGTCCTGGCCTTGGAATATCTGCACAATTATGGAATTGTCCACAGGGATTTGAAACCAGACAAGTATGTGTACTGAGGAAATATGTATATTTTTTTACACAATATAAAAGTTTTCTTAGGTCTATAAAATTATTTTCTTTTAAAGCTGTTTTACACATTTAAAAATCCTCCCATAATGTGCCAAAATGAGTTATTTTTAAAGTATGTATGATAATCCTTTAAAGCTGTGATGCTTATAATAATAGCTTATAGGAAACAAAAGAAAAAGATGATTTTAAAAAGCCAGGGTTAGTCAATTTTTTAAAAGGCTTTATTCTGTAAATTAGTGCATAGTTACATACACTGCTACTAGTTTTCTGGATAGTTTCTGCATTTGGTATCATGCTTACATAATCCTTTTCTACTGAAAGGTCATTTGCTTGATATTCTATTCTGTTTTACTCATAATTGAATGTAAAATTTTAAAATCTATGTAGAGTTCATTATGGTATCTGATTTGAGACACTGATAGACTATTTTTCTCCAAATGACTAGTTATTCATCTCGATGCCAGTTATTAAATGTTTCATGCTTTATTCACATTTGAAAAGCCTCCAAATGCATTACATGTTAATATGTATAGCTTTTATGTGCGCAGAAAATCGAATGATAAATTTAACTTATGTTCATTCCAGAAAACTTGGAAAGTGGAAAAATTTTTTTTCTTTATATATTTTTAGTTATGCACAACATTACTGAGCAAAGATAACTATTAGAATTTTATCATCTTTCCTTTTAGTAGCTTCTTTACCCCAACTCCTCTGTTCCTGTAATTGTTAATTGATTAACATTTTGATTTTCCTCTAAAGTGAAAATTTTTTAAAATATAAATTCATATAGCTGTCAAATGTGAATATGTTGCGTGTATAGGAAATGTAGGTTTTATGCTAATGCGTAGACATTTAAAGTTGAAATCTGAAACAATGCTGCATTTTCCAGTCTAAGCTCCTTATCTTATGTTTTATTTGAGTCACAGACGGGTTGCTTATCTTAGTTCCTGATGTGTGACATGGTATATTATTATAGCCCCTTCTCTTCTGTTTTCTTATTCTGAAAATAGAGTCAGAGTTCCACAGTGGAATTCTCTAGTTCCAGGTCGTAGATGATAGTGTATGTGGCTGTTCCAGCAAAGAAAGATCAGTGGGCCTGGTCTCTGGCCTTCCCTCGTGAATTACACTCAGCTGCCAGATGCACGTATTTGACATCTCCCCTGTGACTCTGTCTCTTCCCGACTGGGTTTCTCATAAGGTTGACACCTATATACTAAATAGTCTGACAGTTGACAAGAGAAGGGAGAGAGTTAAAAAAATAGAACAAGCTGCAAAGTGAGTGTTGTAATGTATGTCCTTCTGTTTCATAGTTTGTTGGTCACCTCCATGGGGCACATCAAGCTGACAGATTTCGGATTATCCAAGGTGGGACTGATGAGCATGACTACCAACCTTTATGAGGGTCATATTGAGAAGGATGCTCGCGAGTTTCTAGACAAACAGGTAAGCTTGCATGCTGTTTCAGGTCTACAGAGAAATACAGAGTGAGATATTGCCAGGGAATTTCGGAGTCAGCATCAGTACTGAGGGTTTAGATGTCTGTATAGGCCTTACATTTAATAAAGTGCAAATTGCCTCCATTTTTCTCCATGGGCCTCTTTGAACTGTCCATTCCTCCGTGTTCCTCCCCCAACATTATGGTCTATTAGCAAGATGAACGGCCTAATTGCACTCAAGTAAGAGTGTGAGAGAGACAAATGGAAAACTGTTTTTGTAAGGAATTCAGGAGTCTCAGTAGAGTACTCGGGAAGCTCATGATGCATCGTGCAATCACGGGTGCTAAAATCCGAGCCATGGCCCATTTCCCTTTAAGCATGCCTCATTACCATGTGCCCACAATCTGTTCATTGTAAAGTTACTTACGGCAAACACATCTCAACTGTCATGCTTTTATAAAGTAACCAGGATGTGAATATATTTGGGCCACACAAATGCTAAAACTATCTCTAAGAGTGACAGATAAAAAAGGCATGATTTTAAATTTAAGGATTATAGGTGTTTTTTAATATTATAAAATAGGTAAAGCCACCAAACAGGGTCAAGTGATTGGTTTTAAATGGCACATTACAGATAGTTTGACATTAGAGTAGAATTATAAATGTCCCTTTATTTACTGCCGTTGGTATTAGGGATGCCAACTTATCAGTGCTGTTTTTATGTTCTTTGTCCATGTGATTGAGCAGGTGCACTCTGGGCAAAATAATTGATGTTTGGCCCTGCTGCTCATTTTAATTTACGTACAATATTCCAATTATTCTAATATTGCAATCATCTTTTAGGTCTGCGGCACACCTGAATACATTGCCCCAGAAGTGATTCTGAGGCAGGGCTATGGGAAGCCTGTGGACTGGTGGGCCATGGGCATTATCCTCTATGAGTTTCTGGTTGGATGCGTGCCATTCTTTGGGGACACCCCAGAAGAGCTATTTGGACAAGTCATCAGTGGTAAATATCATCAGAAATTATCTTTAAGCCTCTGTTGGGAAGCAGCTATTTAATGTAATTTTATGAACTATCGCTGAATAGACTGAATTGACTACTAAAATGTTAACCTTTGTCAAACAATTTAGCCAACAGATTAAAAGAACTCACTCATCATCGCACATAACTGGCTTTGACAATATCGAGAGAGCAATTTGGGTTGAAAATCGGTCTGAGGAAGTTTTGTTAACATGGAATTTGGAAATATACTGGCAATGTAACTGATTTTTATGGTGTGCTTTTTCTGCAAAAGAAATTGGTGTGGGACTAGCAAATGAGTTTATTGCTGTCCGGTCTTCCTTCCCATAATAGCAAAGTTGCACCCGGGAAGAGAAGGTTAATGTGGGTAACACTTACATAAATGGGAAAAATGGCTAAAGGCACAATGAAGAAATTAACAAAAATGTAATAAAACTTAAAACAAATGTCTACCAAATAATAAATAATGAGAATGGGAAGGAGGCAAATTTAATCCACAGAAAGTTAATGATTTCATTGGTAGTTATTATGGTGTAATGTTATTTCTGCAACAGCTGTTCATCTTTCATTTAAAATTCAATAACCTTTAGATCTTAACCTGCAAGCTGACCCTAACTATTATTATGTGGCTCCTGGCAAAACTAAATGATAATTAAATAGGCTCTGTGACTACCCTACCTGCAGTGTTTATAAATTTCCCCTAAGCATAGACTAAAAAGGCCTCTTTTCTCAAAGTTTGTCAGTCATTACTGATATCTCCATCACCTACCTCTGGTCCACTCTTGGACTGCATTTATGAGATCCAACCAAGGGAACAGGAAGAAATTAATTTTGGAGCCCTTTAACCACAGCATTATTTTCTGTCATTGACTTTGCAAGTCAGGCATATTTGTAAACTTTTAACAAAGTAGATTTGTGAGTTTGCCTGCAGTGAATAACCCTTTTATACAATATCTGAGCTGTTTATGGATTTATAACTAGGCTGTTTTCTGACATTCCAAGGCCTGAATGGCAAGAGGAATCAACTGTTTAATTAACACAAGCAGCAAATGCTGGCTTTGTTCTCCATGCCTTACGGCTCAGATGCATATTCATGTTTTATTTTCCAAATCAGATTTAAACTGCAGCAGAGGAAGCTAGAGGCAGGCACACACAGAAATAACTCATGTTTTTATTGCATTTCCATACACACAGCATGCATACCTATCTTTAGGCAAATGCCTTTAGAATGTAGAACATAGTCTAATATTTATGACAGATTTTAAATACTTGCATTACTATGATTACTTTGAACTTTTTTTCTCCTTTGGCATTAGCATTTGGATCTTTCCTTTGTCTCTGGAAATAGTTATATTTACGAAATTATTTTTTGCTTCTTGGAGTTGCAGAACTCTATGGCAGAGGATAGCAAGAGAGAAAGCCTTACTCAGATGATCTCTGAATAGGTGACTACCTGAAATGCAGGTGTTTAGAGTTGCCACTCTATGATATCCTTTTCATAACTAGAAAGAGCAATTTGTTGGGAGCCAATTTCACCAAAGAAATATGAATAAAAAAGGCAAAGAAAAGATACCGATTGTTTTTTTTAATGTTTTTATTAATTTTGGGGAGAGGAAGGGAGCGGGGCAGAAAGAGAAACATCGATTGGTTGCCTCCCGTATGTACCCCTACTAGGGATTGAACCCACAACCTGGGCATGTGCCCTGACTGGGAATTGAACCAGTGACCTTTCTGCGCATGGGACATTGCTCAACCAAGATACCGCTTATTGAATAGTGTCTCCCTGCCTTGCTGAAAGCTGTGCTCTTCATGTCTTGTGAAACACGCTTCTAAAACTTGCCTGAGCCTAGGAATCAACCGGAGAGCCTGTTAACATGCTGCCTCTGATTCAGGGGGACGGGGGTGGGGCTTGAAAGCCTGCCTTTCTAACAGACTCCCAGGGGATGTCCATGTGTTGGGACACGGGCCACCATTTGAGCAATAAAGTTGTAAACGACTTCTCTTCCTCCTAGATGAGATCAACTGGCCCGAGAAGGATGAGGCGCCCCCACCAGACGCCCAAGATCTGATCACCTTGCTGCTCAGGCAGAACCCCCTGGAGAGACTGGGAACAGGTTAGAGCACATGTGCTTGAATTTTGCTAATGCGCAAGAAATAATGTCTGTGTGGCACACTCCGAGGTTTGTGCTTGTCTCTCTCTCTCTCTTTTTTGCATAGGAAACATCTGTTAGTTGATGTAGAACATGACCACAACACGTTATAACAATAGTATTTTGGATTTTTTTTCTGACTCAGAGCAGTACATATACTAGGAGCATGGTGGCGGGGGGGACGGAGGGGTATTTGTTTGTCTTTGTTGTTGTTGTTGCAAAGCAGAAATTATTCTTACTTTGTTTCAATGAATAAAATGTATCTAGAAGAAAAACCTCAAAGTCCATGTCACCCTTGGGCCTGAAAAGCATGGGTCTTACATAATTCAAAACAGAGGATTAGAGGTGTCCAGCTATTTTGTTTGGAGTTTTTTGTTTTGTTTTGTTTTTAAATCTGTATTCCCAGAAGGATTGGACCCAGCGTGGTATTATCTACAGGCTTTGAACTGATCACTGGAAAGGAGTGAGTGGGGTTGGACCACACGGTGCCATTGTGGTGATCATTGCCAAGGTCAAAGAGGATAGAAGACTGGACTGTCAAGATTAAGGCGATAATAGATTTGTTAGTTGCTGATTATTTTTCCTGACAGTTGTGCTACCAGTTTTTTTTTTATTTCTGCTTCTTCTTTTCCTTTTCTTCCTTACGTTCTGAATAGACAGACTTAGAGATCCCAAGATAGAGTCCCAGCCCACCTCACTATGCAGATTTTTATAGATAAGACTAAATGTTGAATATAAACACATACAGCAAACTCACAGTAGACAGTAGCCATGATTTCCAGTAGTAAAAATTGGCTTGATGGGAGTTTACTGAGCTGTTTCATTGTACTGCGTTTTAATAGGAATATCAGAAAACATGGAAGAAATGAGTCTCCCTCCTTTTTTTTTTCAGGACAAAAAACATTTGCAACAGCTCCAAGTATTTATCTCGCATTGTTTCCCACATTTGCCCATAGCTTCTCTAGTTGGAGAGTTCTGTTCTTGCTGAAGTAAGGAATGCTACACCACCAGAATTTATGATGATTCATTAAAGCCCATGAGCCAAATCTTTGTTTTGTCAATAAAGATTTATGGAAACACAGTGATGCCATTCATTCACATTGTTTGTGGCTGCCTTCATGCTGCTGTGGCAAAGTTGGGTAGTCATGACAGACTGGATGGCCCATAAAGCCTAAAATATTTCCTATTTGGCACTTTACAGAAAAATCTTACAGACTCTGAGTTAAGAGTCAGAATTTAAAATCAGGGCTCGATTGGGAAAACCATTTTGAGTTGAGTCTCACTGGAGTTCCATGTGCTCCTTTGCTTTTTTCTTAAAAAAATGTTTTTATTGGTTCTTAGAGAGGAAGAGATAGGGATAGAAAGATAGAATCATCAGTTGGCTGCCTCCTGCATGCCCCCGACTGAGGACTAAGCCTGCAACCCTAGCGTGAGCCCTGATTGGGAATTGAACATGACCTTCTGGTTCATGGTGGACTCTCACCCCCTAAGCCACATCAGCTGGGCCCCTTTGCCTTTTTCTTTTTAATTTTATTTTATTGTTTAAAGTATTACAAATAGCAGTACATATGTTTCCATTTTTTCCCCTTAGATCTTCCCCCCGGCCTCTCCTACTCCCCCAGTATATGCCCTCCCCCTCCCCCCCAAGTGTCTTGTGCCCATTGGTTATGCTTACATGCATGCATACAAGTCCTTCGGTTGATCTCTTACCACCACCCCCAAATACTCCCCAGTCTGTTCGATGCTTCTCTGCCTCTGAATCTATCTTTTTGTTCATCAGGTTATAATGTTCTTTATTATCCATAAACTAGAGGCCTGGTGCACGAAATTCATGCACAGGGGTGTGTGTCCCTCAGCCCAGCCTGACCCTCTCCAATCAGGGATCCCTTAAGGAATGTCCGATTGCCCGTTTAGGCCCAATCCTACCGGGATCGGACCTAAGCGGGCAGTCGGACATCCCTCTCACAATCCAGGACTGCTGGCTCCAAACTGCTCGCCTGCCTGCCTTCCTGATTGCCCCTAACCACTTCTGCCTGCCAGCCTGATCACCCCCTAACCACTCCCCTGCCAGCCTGATTGATGCCTGACTGCTTCCCTGTTAGTCTGATTGCCCCTATTGCCCTCCCTTGCAGACCTAGTCATCCCTAACTGCCCTCCCCTGAAGGCCTTGTCACCCCTAACTGCCCTCCACTGCAGGCCTGGTCATCCCTAACTATCCTCCCCTGAAGGCCTGGGTCCCCCACAATTGCCCTTCCCTGCATGCCCAGTTGCCAGCCTGGTCACCCCTAACTGGCCTCCCCTGCAGGCTTGATCACCCCCAAATGCCCTCCCTTGCAGGCCTGGTCCTCCCATCTGCCCTCCCCTGCTGGCCTGATCATCCACAACTGCCCTCCCTTGCAAGCCTGGTCCCTCCCATCTGTCCTCCCCTGTTGGCCAACTTGTCCACATCGGGGCAACCATCTTGTGTGTTGGAGTGATAATCAATTTGCATATTACTCTTTTATTAGATAGGATAGAGGCCTGGTGCATGGGTAGGGGCCAGCTGGTTTGCCCTGAAGGGTGTCCCAGATCAGGGTGGAGGTTTCCTTGAGGCATGGAGTGGCCTGGGCAAGGGGCCTGTGCTGGTTTGCAGGCCAGCCACACACCCCAGTGGGCCAAGCAGAGGCCCTGGTATCTGGGATTTATCTTCTATAATTAAAACTTTGTAGCCTTGAGCAGAGGCCAGGGCCAGCCAGCACGGGCAGGAAGCTTGGCTTCCTCCATCACCGGGGGCAACCCAAGCCTCCTGCTTGCTCCAGCTCTATGGCTGCTGCCATATTTATTGCATTAATTTGCATACTCACTCCTGATTGGTGGGTGCAGCTTGTGGGTATTGCAGATGTATAGTCAATTTGTATATTTCTCTTTTGTTATATAGGATGAGTGAGATCATGTGGTATTTTTCTTTCACTGCCTGGCTTATTTCACTTTGCCTTTTTCAGTGAATGAATGTGTCTTAAACTAGAAAAGATAACATCAGTGAAGGTAAGGGCACAAAGGCTGGAGACAGATTGCATTTAAATCTCAGCTGTGGTCCTGGTCAGGTATTCAGTTGGTTAGAGCATCATCCTGATACGCTAAGGTTTTGGGTTCAGTTCTCAGTCAGGGTGCATACAAGAATCAACCAATAAGTGCATAAACAAGGGGAACAACAAATCAATGTTTCTCTCTTCCTCCAAAAAAAACAAACAATCAATCAATAAATAATTATAAATCTCACTTATGTGACCATGGGCTATTTGTTTCCCTTTCTGTGCCTCATGTCCTCACCTATAAAATGAAGCATGTAGTAGCACCTCCCAGCATTATTGCAAGGATAATAATAGAACCATGAGGACTTTGGACACATAGGATAAAGAAATGGTGGTCCCCTTCCCCCACCTTTGAGCTGATTGAACTCTGAACAAAGTCCTTTATCTTCTCTCTCTGTCTAGTTTTCCTCTTCTCTGAAGTGACTAGCAAACTTGTTATTTCCCTGTGTGACCTGTAGTCAGATGTGCTTTATGGTTCAAAAGATAAGAGTAACTGTCAAAGAACTAGTGTCAGGGCTCCATGTGAGGCAGGGTTTTGAGGAGTGATTTTTACTCGCTGGAGAAGCAATGGCATTTTAACAGTGCCTTGCAATGATGCACATACCGGAGAACTGTTGTCATAGGTCTGACTAAAATTAGAATCAGCTCACCTTTTCTGAAGAGAGTCCCCTTCAGTGTTTGTATCAGTTTGGAGTTTTCCCCACTTAATAGTTTGCCCATTTCCTTCTAAGCATACTTGGGGTCTTGATTACCCTTGATTTAGTCAGATAGGGCTATGGTGATGGTCAGCACATCCATGTTTATATATCATATGCTGCAAGTTCTCTCTCTGCACATTTTCTCCTTGACTGCTACTTTTGGCCTATTCAGTTTGACAATTTGGGAAACAAATCTCCTAGCACAAGCTCAAAGGTAGGGCTTTCAAATTTGAAAGCCCTACTCAAGCTCTCAGCATGGTCAAAAAGTGCTTCCAATAGGGCCCGGAGGGAGAGGCTGAGAATCCCTTGGGCCTGCCATGCTGCTTCCAGTGACAGCATTTTGGATTTAATGCATATTTAGCGGGCAAAATAATGCACCGTGAAAATGTGCAAATGCATATTTGCCCAAGAGACTAGAGAGGCTGAGAAAAGCATTGTGAGGAACATAATGGATGTTTAAGAGACTTGCATGAAAGGAGAGAAACACTCACGGGAGAACATTAGTGCCAAGGCATAACTTGCAATTTGGGAACTTATTGAACTTGAACTGGACTTTTGAACTTGTAGAGTGTTGAGTGGCAGCCTGGCTCATTGGATTTTAGAGCTGCTCAGATGTGACTGACTTCTCCCCATGTACCATGGACTCCCATCATGTACTGGAGGTCTGGAGTGGTTTCTTCATTGCCCCAAATCTCAGTTTTCTAATCTATAAAAGGGGCATATTACACACCTCATGGGGTTTTGTGAGGACTAAATGCAAGTGTGTTTGTGAAGGAACCTAGTACATTAACCTAGTACATAATAGGAGCTCAAGAAGTGATTGGCTTCACTTCTCTACCTGGTCAATTCTTAGGAGAGCGTCATTTGCATGAGTCCCCTGTCTGATGATTTGCATTTGGCTCATAATGCCATCACCCTTATTGTGCCAACAGTTTAGCTGAGAGATAATTTCCCCCCAGTGTGTCCTGTTCATTGTTTTGTTCCCCATCTCTCCAAATGTTCATGAGTAACAAGACCCAGGGATAAGCGACTTTCCCTCAGCAGGCACTAAGGCCAGAGGGTGAGAAATGTGAGCTGGGTCAGCAGTTGCTAACTTGTCGGAAAGACCCGTTTGTCACATACTCTCACCAGCTTTTGCTCCAAAGGGTGGCAGGCGAGGGAGTGAAAAGCAGACACTCTGGACGTGGTTCAGAAGTGCCCTTCGAGCCCTTGGCTCAGGGAACTGTGCTGTTCTGGGTAAATCGGGGCTGCCATTTGGTGTGGCCATATGAGCAGCAGCTGAAATGATGGCCGTCGCAACGTGATGTGTGGTGACCACGAAGTAGGGCTTGACTCTGTGGACTACACAATGAGGAAGTTGCCCTTGACACAACGAGGAAGTTGGATAGATAGATATTTAAGCCCTTTAACTCCTCCAAGATGCGAGCGCTAAAAGAAAATGTCGCTGGCAGCTGTGTTCAGGACATTGATTGGATGTTGCATGAGAGCCGGGGTGCATGGAGGACTGGTGTTGGACTGTGCAAAGGCGCCGTGACAGCAGCCCCAGGAAGAGGCTCTTGGGCTCCGTTCCCCACGATTGGAATCCATCTGCAAAGCAAGACAAGAAAGAGGGCAGGGCAGGATCTGAACTAAACACACCTCCCCCCTTGTATGACCTATGGCTTATGGCACAGAAGGTGGACGTGGGTGTTTTTAGTCAGATCCCGTCCAGCCCTCTAAACCTTACTATCAGGGGGTCATGGTCCAGGATGCTTGTTGCTTATTCTTAGTTTCCCTACCCACAATGGAGTTCATAGTGCCTACTGTGAGGGTACTTTCAGTGACGGGTTAAAGGAAGTGCTGTGCCTCTGGCCTCCAGGGCAGTACTTGTCAGCCCTCGGGTGATGCTGTCAGTGGTTAGCTGTTGTCATCAGTATCCGACTTCAGGGTTGTGCTGTGAGCACGGGGCAGGCCCACATTCAGCCTGGATAAAGACTCTAGTCAAATGCTTTGTAAAAAAAGAACCCATTTCCCCTTTAGGGGGTGATTTCCCCCCTCTGCTCTTTTCTCTCTACTCCATTGTTTTCAGAAGACTAGTTTCCATGGCTGGGTTTAGAGATCTGACCTGCATGTGGACTAGAGGGGACTGTTGGAGACAGAGCCCCATTCAAACCAAGCAGACAGCTCCCCCACTCCAAGACCCACACCCATTTTTCATCCACCTTGGGTTTCTCATTCTGTTCCTCCTGTGGCCCCCTAAGAACAGGAGGAGAAGTGCAGGTGACAAGTGCATTAGGGAAGCATTTACATCACACCCAGAGGGGTATCTCCTGCCAGAGACGCTGACGAGATCCTGGTATCAGTCTTGGGAGAACCTCTGTCTTCCGGGTGGCTTTTCAGGGTCCATGCTGCCTTATGTCCCTTACCAACAGTGTGTAGTGTGTGTGTCTGTGGCAGGGCAGCGGCCTCATTCTCATACTCTGACTTTATAGCATGTGCACCTTCTCTTTACGTGGCCATAGCGTGATACTTTGATGGGACCTGCCCTTCAAAATCACTCTTTGAAATCATGAACTGAATTAAAAACATTATTTCACTGAATTGTACTATCATGCTGAGTTGGCAAAAAGAAGCCTAAAACTTAGGAATGGTGATTGATTTTCATTCACTGCACTATAAACCTATCTTCCTGTTTTTTAGTTAAGAACCTGTAATCCACAGAATCTAATTCCTACCTATGTTAATGAGCAATCCAATAAAATTGAATGGTAACCATTATATACTATTTAGGGGAAAATTCATCTTTATTAACCTAACCTCCAGGGGAAATATTGCTGTGAACACATTTTGTGCCTTGTTAGAATTTCTGTGGGTTTGTAATGAGCAAGTGTGCTTGGGGCCAACGTGCGTCCATTTCCCCAGGTTCAGCTTAATGTGATTTTAAGTGGCCACATCATTAACCTTTGAAAAATGGAAGAAGCCCTGGAAAAGTTAACAATGAAGAACCATGACAGGGCAGCTGCTTTTAGCAACATCAAATCTGCTGATAAAGTATGGGGGGAATTTGGAGGTGTTTTGGTTGAAGAATGAGAGAGTAAGATTTCCATGACATTTTTCTTTCTGTGTTGGTTTTGGGGCGCAGCGGGGAAGAAGGAGTGGGGGGAGTATTGTTCTTAAAAACACTTGTTTCCCTTTACTTGGATGAGAGTTTAACCCTTTCGCTTCTGTCCCTCCCCATGTCTCCTCACCCCAGGTGGCGCATATGAGGTCAAACAGCATCGCTTCTTCCGATCCTTAGACTGGAACAGTTTGCTGAGACAGAAAGCGGAATTTATTCCCCAGCTGGAATCCGAAGATGACACGAGTTACTTTGACAGTACGTGCATTACCTGACATAACACATTGCAGGAAATTATCTCTACTTGTCATAGGACCTCCTTCCAGTCTAGAACCCATGAGTTCTTAAGCAGAATGTTGCTTTGGTACAGAAACCAACCATTAAAATAGCGAAAGTGAAAGCTGAAATCCTGAGTAATTGGAACTGTTCCCAAACGTTTCTTGCAGCTCGGTCAGAGAAGTATCACCACATGGAGACGGAGGAAGAAGACGACACAAATGATGAAGACTTCAACGTGGAAATAAGGCAGTTTTCCTCGTGTTCGCATAGGTTCTCAAAAGTAAGCGAACTATGGCACAAATACGCAGGCTCTCTCTGAGGGGCTCTGCCGCTGGCCAGATGTGTGGTTCCCTTAAACAGTTGGACACAAACCACCCACAGGATTTTGGAGCATGGGATCTCCTGTACCTAAAATTCCTCTTGTTTAGCAAAAGTGACCCTATCATCTTGATAATCCAGAGTTTCATTCTCCACAAATTTATATCTTTTTTTCTTAGAGCACAGACTTGCCACTCATAGTCATCAGTGGAGTGCAGTATAGCTATATGTATGCTGACTTCGCCTTGCGTGCCCCGGTGTAGCTCGGCGCCAGGCTGTGGAGACACCCACCCACTTATTTCATGTTGTCATGAAGAACGTTGGGCTCAGTGTGTGCGGAGCCTTCTCCTTTGAGTTGTATGGATTAAAAATCAAAGGAGAAGACTTAGTCCCTGACATAAGCTAAGACCCTTGGGGGTGGTTGATTGTGGAATAAGAAAGCCTGGTAACCGGTATTAGAAAATGTAAGTTATATTGAAGTGGCAGCTAAAAGTGAAGCTAGAATTGTGGAAATGATTGAAGATGATAAAATTGGTGTTTGAGGAAGATGCTGTCTTTTTCTGATAGCGGTAAGATTAGAACAAGAAGTCAAAACAAAGAGACCTGACATTTCCCTGACAGGGCAGTGAGGCCCTGGGAAGATGGAGAAGGACCCGAAGGCACCTGCCTCCCTTTGCTGTTTCCGGGAGCTATGCCTTTGCCAGGCATTGACATTTTGCATGAATGCTGTTTAGCTCTTCTGTAGCGTGTAGTGATTTTAGTGTTCTGTACCTTTTCCTAAGTGACTACCAAGACTGCACTGGCAAAGGGGCCAGCACAGCCCTCCCTATTTATAGGAAGCACGTGGAGAGGCGGGGATTTCCCTGGAGGGTATGATGGCAGGTGTGCCCAGAGCCAGGAACAGAGCTTTGACGTCACTGAGTGCTGACTTTCTCCAGCACCTGTCCTCTGCCCATCAAAGCCAGCCCCTCTGCTCTGCTTGCTTCCCGCTGTCTCCTGTTCTTAGCCACTCTCCTCCTGGCCCCAGGAAATGTAGCTGATGTAAGAGCCCTTCCCAGGAGAGCGGCAAGAGTCTGAGCTGGGCCGAGGGCAGGGCCTCCTGGGCTGGGCTCTCAGTTTCCTCGGTTATTTTCCGCCTTCCCTCTGGGTCAGCAGAGCTCTCCAGTTTGCCTTGGCTCAGGTCCCCTTCCAAAATCCCAGTACCAACATAGGAACTGCCTGACTGTGCATCTGATTTATAAGCCAAACAAATATCTCTGACTCCCAACCAAATATGGACTGAATACCGCCCCCCCCCAACCCACACGCATCTGAAACAAGTCATTTATCCTTCTCTTTGCACTCAATTCCAATTCATTTTTCATCTTCCCACCCCTAACTGGTGGCCATTAAATCTTTTTCTCTAGTTCTCTTTTGCCAATTGACTTCATGGTTAAAAAGTAATCTAAGGTGGGCATCGATCCCCAGGCCTAGAAACCCCAATGTGTCTATGGATTTTATTTGCAGCTACAAAGTTCGTTTCAGATATGGTGAAAGATTGATGCATTATAGCTCCCCACTCAGTGAAAAAAAAAAAACAAGAGTTACACGGTGACCATTCATCTCAGGACCGAGTCAACAGCATCGGAAAGTACCTTCTGGATACAGTCCCAGTTCATGCTTTAGTCATGTTCCCAGGGTTTGCTCCTGAGATTTGGGTATTTTTTCTGACAAACTCTTTCAAGAAGATATTAATAAGCACTGACTCTTTGCCCTCCAGGTTTTCAGCAGCATAGATCGAATAACTCAGAATGCAGGAGAAGAGAAGGAAGACCCTGGGGACAAAACCAAAAGCACTACTTTGCCATCCACGGAAACGTTGAGCTGGAGTTCGGAATATTCCGAAATGTATGTGAAATGCGCATTAAGAAATATAAACAGCAGCTGCTAGAGCTGTGGTTCTTAAACCGGAGTGTGCATCAGAGTGACCGGGGAGGCCTGGGAAAACATAGGATGCTGGGCCCATCCTCAGTGTCTGATCCCCTAAACCCATGGTCGGCAAACTGCGACTCTTTGGCCCCTTGAGTATGGCTCTTCCACAAAATATCACGGCCTGGGCAAGTCTACTTTGAAGAAATGGTGTTAGAAGAAGTTTAAGTTTAAAAAATTTGGCTCTCAAAAGACATTTCAATCATTGTACTGCTGATATTTGGCTCTGTTGACTAATGAGTTTGCCGACCACTACCCTAGACCTTGGTGGGGAGGGAGAAGGATAGGGGGCCCTGAGAGTGTGAATCTCTGGCCCCTTTCCCAGGTGATATCGATGCTGCAGGCCTGGAGGCCACACTTTGAGAACCACTGCACTAGACATGCCTTCATTAGACTTAACTGACTTCCACATGAACCTGGTTTCTTACAAATTCACCTTGAACAGGGTCCGGGTATGTATGTATTTATGATTTTGGTTTTGTTTTCAAATAAGGCAACAGTTATCCACATCCAACTCTTCAGATACGGAAAGCAACAGACAGAAGCTCCGTTCTGGCCTGCTTCCCAAACTGGCTGTTTCAGCCGAGGCAGAGCCCGATGCGGCCGCTCCCTGCCCCGGCGACCTCCAGGAGGAGCCAGAGAAACCAGCCCTTCCTCCTAACGAGGGTGCTCAGGAGGAGCCTGAGGTCACCACCCCAGCCAGCACCATCAGCAGCTCAACCCTGTCAGGTAAGCCCTGGGGTGGGGCCTGCCACCCACACATCACCCCCTCATCCTGGGGCTGGCCTAGCCAGGTGGGGGTGAAGGTGTTTCATGCTCCTAGACTCCAACTTCTTGGGCTTTGGGGGTGAGCTCTAAGAACTAAGATGTGTCAGACCCTCCTGAGCGCATGGCCATCCAGCAAACCATTCTTGCTTCAGCTTCACCTGAGAGCCCATTTCAGCTTCCACAGCTGGGTCCTTGGGATCCTGTGGTGATGGTTAGGACATAGCAAGGGAGCACGTCCTCTGGTGGTGGTGCAAACGCATGTCTTGGTGAGTTGCATCTAACTCGCAGTTAGGAGTAAGGGATAATATCAGATAGTCAAATAGTCAGAGTTGCCCTAAAAGATGCCCTAAATCACCTGTAAGGCAGTAGAGCAGAAGCCAGTTTTCCCCCTTGTGTTGAAATCGGAAGTTGAGATGACAAAACCCAGTACTTAGCTCTCTGCACTAGACTCTGAGCCAGCACAGCACGGCGCCGGCAGCTGGGAGATGCAGGGTGGCTTGCCTGCGCCTGGGACCCAGAGGGCAGGGAGTCAGAAATACCAACCAGATTGGCGCTTTGTGTGCAGAGGAAACAGCCCCACTGCAGACAGAAGTTGCCTTCCCAGCCTGGTGACCTGAGTAAGGAACTCCTAAGGCACCTTGGACTGTTCGGGAGGCAGCCCAGAGCCATGGCCTTGTCTATGGAAGCACTTAATCACGTTGCCTTTGTGTGAAGTGAGTTCCCTGGCAATATGAATGGCATCCTCCTATGTGTTTTTGATGTTTACTGTAGCATAGATATTTGCTGGCCCTCAAATAAGGAGGCGTCCTCATTAGAGATAATCAAACGTTCATTTCCCTCAGAGCAAGCCCTATAGGTGTATTTAAAATATTACTTGGCTTATAAAAATTTTATGCATAGCATATCCTTCTACAGAGCAATGTGCATTTATTCTTTAAAAAAAAAAAACATGGATGTGAGTTAGGGTTGCTGTCATAAATGTTTTCATTCAGCCATATTCAATATGTTATGTTGCTAACCATAAATGATTCCAAGGTTTTTCATGCACATTTTTTAAACTAAATATTCATAGTATAATTTTTAAAAAAATAATTTTAAGAAAACAAATTTCTTTGGGTGGGTTTATTTGAGCCTCATTAAAAAGTTTGGTTCTAGGAAGGAGACTTGACTTGGGGTGGAAAACACACAATACAAGGTACAGATGATGTATTATAGAATTGTACACCTGATTCCTTTATTATTTTATTAACCAATGTCATTCCAATAAATTCAATAAGTAAGTAAGAAAAAAAAGTTTGGTTCTATGGAAGAGCTTTATAACTACTTATAGTTTATCGTGGGGGGAAATAATGTGGGGTTTTTTCTTTCCCCTAGTCACCTTAGTTCTATTTCCATTAGGATAATTCCACTTGTCCAAATCCTATAAAGCCAAGAGAATAGCAGTGTATGAATAGTGTAGAAATAACATAGTAATCTAGGATCCCTGACCATTTTTAATTCATCTTGGTAATCAAATCAGTATTTTATATTTCTAGTTACTAAGGTCTGTATTTGTTTCTAAGTTTATTTTTTTACTCTGAATATAGTATATTTACCTCCATTTAAAATTTATCCTTAATATGGTGAATTGCTGATGACCTCTTAGTCTCTTCAGCCTACTCACTATCAGAAAGGTAGGAGGTAAAGGGAGGGGAATGGTGTCTAAGCATTTGATAGATGACTTTCATAATTAAAAAAAAAATCTGCCTAGGTCCTGCCATGCATTTTGATTAATAGATTCAAACCACCCTTCTCTCTGGCTCCCCAGACACTCACTAAAAATAATCAAAGACCTTGGGGGCTGCACAGAATAGAGAGATGAGCTGATTTGCTCATAGCCAAGGGTAATTAGGGAATCTGAAAGCCGTGACTGCAGGAAAATTAAATTTGTTGATTTTCATATTGCTCCACCATCAAGAAGAAAGAACCCTTGACATTTCTAGAACATTAGGGTGACATTATCCACTGTTGGCAGAGTGGAGGCACGTGTTCGGTGCAGTGCTGTGAAATGCGATGGCGAGGCGAGAGGAGAGAGTCCAGGGGACACGGTTCACACTCTGGCCTTTAGGGAAGGACAGCTCAGACCGGTTTCTCGTTTTTCATTGTATTTGGATCAGAACAAAGTACAAGTCCTTAAGTAGTACTCCATGGCACCCAACAAAGTATTAATCGTAAAGTGATTCAGCTTTTGGTTTTTATACTCATCAGTGATCTTGTCCAAACCGAATTAGAAAGGAGAAGTGATAGTGTGTACCTTACCCCGAAGTAAGCTTGAGGTTGTGGTGAGGAGATTTTTGATTTGTGAAGCAGTTTTTATCAAGTCCTTCAACAATAGATTTCTTTATTTAGAATGGATGGAACTGATAGATACACTGTTAAACAAGATTGAGTTTGGCATGAAGAAAGACTGTTGGTGTTTGCTTTAAGATTGTCCTCCTTTGTCAGTCAGATGGGTGTCACATGGAAGTCTATGCACCTTTCCTGTACCCACGCACAGTAGGTGGCCATGGACAGTGCTGTGCTCTAGCCCACTCTCCCAAATCCCAGGCTTGCCTTAGCTTGCACCCCCTTCTGGAGTCTGTGCCCCTTCTGTGACCTAGGGCCGGACTTCATCTGTTCATTTAAGTGGCGTGTAGTTAGCATTGTGTCAGAAATGTTAGTTTTAAGTCTAACGAAGCACAGTACTTTTCAAGGCATAGGATGTCCTGTGGTCAGCACTTTAGAATGTGCTGGCTGGTCTTTCAAAAGATCATTTATAATGGTATTAAATTCTCTGTATGGATTAGATATCTTAAGGTGCTGATAGTTTGGATGATTTATTAAAGCACAGGCTCATAATTTAGCATTTAGAAGTGAAAATGCAATAAGCATTTATTTTTCTGGAAAAAAAACCCACAAGATATATAGCATCAATGATTTTAAAAGGAAAAAAAAACACAAAAAACGCAAAAAACATAGGTAGCCTGCGAAAGAAAGAGTGGAGGAGACCAGGGTGGCCACTGAACTTCCCTCTGGGGGCCTCAGCACCTCACTCTGAGCAAGAACATTTTCCCTCCCGGACTGCAGTCATCTGACCGACAGCTGTGACCGTCCATCTCTGCACCCTCCCGCGAGGGAATCATCTCTGATCATCCTCTGCTGACGGCAGTTCTCATTTTTTAACTAAAAATGTCTCCTCCGGTTAACACGAAAAGCTAATACAGTTAAAAAGAAGGCATGGCTGGCTTCGAGGGGAAGAGGGCCTCTTCCCACTGGTCTAGTAACTCAAGGGCAGATCAGCATGCAGCACGCTGTCTAGAGCCATGGTCGGCAAACTGTGGCTCTCGAGCCACAGGCGGCTCTTTGGCCCCTTGAGTGTGGCTCTTCCACAAAATACCACGGCCTGGGCAAGTCTATTTTGAAGAAGTGGCATTAGAATAAGTTTACGTTTAAAAATGTGGCTCTCAAAAGAAATTTCAGTCATTGTACTGTTGACATTTGGCTCTATTGATTAATGAGTTTGCCGACCACTGATCTAGAGGAAAAGCCAGGAAGGTGTAGTGAGCCACTGAGGAGCGTAGCCAGTGATGTCCTTTGCCTTGTCCTATGAAATGTACAAGGAGCTTAGAGTGAAAGGGGTGAGGAGTCTAAGGAAACCCTTTAGGTACTTTTTGTAAGTTACATACCTAAGCCTAGTGTGAGGTGTGTACTAGAAAGATGGTGGGAGATGACACGGGCTTCTGTCTGCATGATGTCATTAAATGAGGTCCAGATATCAAAAACCATCATGACCAGCATTCCTAGCAAGGATCATTGCTGTCAGAGGACAGTATACAGTAGGCGGTTGTGGTGGGCATAAAGGTGATGCTTGCTTCCTAGTATAGTGGAGGGGGGGCAGAATTGTCGCTATGAGGGTTGTGAAATATAGATTCTAGAAAGTAATTATTCTACTCAAATGGAGTTGTTGATGTGAGCAAGCATAGTCAGGTAGAATGAAACCCCTTTCATCTTTCCTCTCCACGTTACGTTTCTCAAACCAGTTGAGTTTTTGATGTCTGCCGACACCGCCGGATCCAGAGCAACGTGGGAGTACGTTTCCCAACATTCATCCTAACTTCTCTTTCTCTCCCCCTTTCCCCTCCTCTCCTAGCCCAAATTTTCCTTGAACGTGTTTATCCCTTCTTCTCTGTGCAGTTGGCAGCTTTTCAGAGCACTTGGATCAGATAAATGGACGAAGCGAGTGTGTGGACAATACAGATAATCCCTCCAAGCCGCCCAGTGAACCCGCTTCTCACATGGCTCGGCAGCGCTTAGAAAGCACAGAAAAAAAGAAAATCGCGGGGAAAGTCACCAAGTCCCTTTCCGCCAGTGCTCTGTCCCTCATGATCCCAGGAGGTAGCGCGGCGTCTACTTGCATGAACTTGTGTGGTTTGTGCATGTAACTCCTCCCTCCTCCCACTGCCAGTGTGGAATGCTGCCTGAGATATAGGACTGCTTAGAACCGTGGTCGGCAATTTCGGCTCTTTGGCCCCTTGAGTGTGGCTCTTCCACAAACTATCACTGCCTGGGCGAGTCTATTTTGAAGAAGTGGCATTAGAAGAAGTTTAAGTTTAAAAAATTTGGCTCTCAAAAGAAATTTCCATCATTGTACTGTTGATATTTGGCTCTGTTGACTAATAAGCTTGCCGACCACTGGCATTGAGCAGTAAGCAAGGGGTCCCTACCCAGCTCTCTAGAGCTCCTCCCTGCAGGCCCCCATGCTTTCAGAGAGCATGTGGACCTCACATCTTCTCCCTTCTTCCTGCATCAGGAGATTAGGCAGCCTTCCTTCCCAACAAAGCCTTATTTCTTTTATTTGTTTTCCTTCCTTTTCTTTTCTCCCCGTTCCAGGTTAAGGGATAAATTTCCCTCCTGAATAATTTTTTCTTTCCTATGCATCACTTATATACTTTAAAGAGCTGTTTACAGCATCTGTGTTGGAAAGCGAAGTCTAGTTTTTCTCATCTGATTAATGAGAAAATAGAGAAAATATACCTTTTTATTTCTGGGATGCAAAGAGTCACAGACAGCACTGAAATCATAAGTTTTCCCAGCCTTGTCTGTTGAGCTATGCTTCCTCCTGCTGGTAGTCAAATCATTTTCTGCCCTATATTAGAAAACAAAGGTTAATTATGGCTTCATTGAATTGCAGTATTTTTCCATAACTTGGTTTTGCCTCTGGTCGTCACTAAGTTGGTAGTAATTCCACGGGCAGAGACGAGATATGCACCCGGGTGGTGGTTGTGGCTTATCGTTCAAGTGACAGTGCGGTAGAGTGGAAGAGGCAATTGCAGACAGCTTGCACGTGGAAGAATCCAGACCATGTATAAAAGAGATGGTTTACATTTTTGAAATTTGTGCAGAAAGATACCGGATAGAAACAAATGCTCATTTGGGGGTAGCACTCATCTTACCATATTCTGTTTGCTGGGAGGCATCCATTTAGCATCGTAAAGCAAATCCCTACCCCTTTAGCTTCCGTGACTGTTTGTGCCCAAAGGCAGTGGCCCCAGTGCAGCTGCTGCTGGAAGGTAAGTGTGTTGTGGCCCAGTGACTTCTGAAAGCTGCTGAGAAAGCCCGAACCTGGGTAAAGCAGGGCAACTATTCAACTCGGGGGATAAGGGAAACCATCATGAGGTAAAGGATCCAAGGCAAGCACGTCAAACTTGTGGCCGGCGGGCCTTTTAAAAGAGGTATGCGGCCCGCCTGCCGCATGTTTGACATGCTTGTTCCAAGGCCTGGCTTTCCATCAATTTGGATCTGCATATCCACCCTGTCCTCTTCTCACTTGCATGTTTTGAAGTCCCCCATCCATCAGTGTATGTCTTTGGAATAGTCGGGAGGCAGCCAGCAAAAGCACACCAAGCGGCCACAGGAGCTCAGAGAGTGAAGGGGTCTGGACAGTGGCACATTCAGCTCGTTGTTCTGCTTTGGACAGGCATCAGAATGGGAATGAGTGAGGGTATGGATGCGCTCAGCTTCCTGGGGCCACGCGGCGACTCGCCACCCTGCTGCGTCTTCCACAGCGTGGCGTTCTGTAGCCTCGCTCCCGCTGAGCTCACATTTAAAAAGCAGCATCTTTTGTAGATTGTTCTTTTTCTCAAACACACGCACAGATTCACGTGACCAGTGGAAATCTGCTTAGATACACACGGCTGGAACAATGCTGTGAACTATACATTAAAAGGTGTTTGCTTATAAAACAAGGAACACAGGGTAGAACTGGTGTTTTGGAATGTGAACTGAATTCCTTTCAAATTTTTCTGTTTCGCCTGCATTGTCCTCTCAGAAACCTTAATAGAAATGCAGGTGACACAGGAAGAGAATCACTCATAACCATGGTAATAAGGAGTGATTCTTTTATTTAAAAAGTTACCATTTCAGTGCTTTCTTGATTCCGTGTTTTAGTCAGTACTAGTTCAATATGATGTGGAAAAAACCCAGCAGGGAAATTACAACTTCCTTTCCTGGCTGTGGGTGTTTGAAAAGGAACATGTGAAAGTTATTGAGGGCAAGAGTTGGAGCCTGAGAATCTTTTACTCTAGTCCACACAGTCTGCTCTGTGGGCGTGGACTTCAAATCTGTGCATCTGTGAGGTGTTTCTTTAAGTAAAATAAAACGCATTAAATAGCATCACAGCTAGATAGTAGCTAAGTTGTGTGTGTGTGTTAATTAGCATAGAGAACTAAGAAATTACACCTTTAGTTTATTAAATGAAAGCTAGTTAAAATGTAACACTTTCGAAGTCTCTGTTTTGAAACCCATTCTGCTTACCAATAGAAATATTTGTATATTATTTCTCCTTTCTTTTCCTGATAGAATGAATGCATTTGTTTTGTAGCCACGTTCCCAATCCCAGCAGGGCTGATGAGGTGAGGGCTGGATGCATGCATGCCTGTGGGGCCAGCATTGGTTGTTGATGATTGGCTCCTTTGTTGCAGATATGTTTGCTGTTTCTCCACTGGGGAGTCCAATGTCTCCCCACTCCCTGTCCTCGGACCCTTCTTCTTCACGGGACTCCTCTCCCAGCCGGGATTCGTCGGCAGCCTCTGCCAGTCCGCATCAGCCCGTGGTCATCCACAGTTCAGGGAAGAACTATGGGTTCACCATCCGCGCCATCCGGGTGTACGTGGGAGACAGTGACGTCTATACAGTGCACCACATTGTTTGGGTAAGGCCTGCAGTCTCTCATTCTTGTTGCTTTTTATTCCCAGCCAAACTGGGGAATGAGTGAGTAAGCTGAGACAGACATAACAGCAAATATACACTGAGTGGCCAGATTATTATGATCTCTGAATGCATAATAATATGGCCACTCAGGGTATATCCTATATAATAAAAGGCTAATATGCAAATTGTCCCCTTGACCAAGAGTTCGACCAGTAGGCAGGCTGGCCAGCCGCCCATGTCCCCTCCCCTGGCCAGGCTGGCCAGACCCCACCCATGTGCATATGAATTCATGCACCAGGCCTCTACTCTAATTAATATTTATATTACACACACACACACACACATACACACTCTGAATGGCCAGATTCTTATGCGTTCAGAGTTCATAATAATCTGGCCACTCAGTGTATGTTCTGTTACACTGTATTTGGGACCTGTTCTGTTTTCCTTTAGTGCTCTTTCCCTTTATCTATATGACACAATTGAATTTAGCCAGAACAGTCCTTCTCATAGTTCTGTCCAGTTTTTACATTTGATCGTCTCCTCTTTGTACCAAGCTGGTAGAAAGAGTCGAAGACAATCGTATTTTCATCCTTCTTTATCCTTTTGTTCTTGTTTTTCCTATGTGTGTTTTTTCTTGACCAAAAAAGACAAAAACTACCTTTGTAATAACCTGAATTTTTTAAAGAAAATGTAGAAATTACCCTGTTTTAGGATGATAACAGTAGAAGCAGTATCCATGCCTTTTTTATTTCCTCTTAGGAGCTTAGGATCATTTGATACTTATCGCCAAAGAGTCTGGCACTAGAAGCAGTAGGCTTAGGGTTGTCATTTGTTTGCTTACAAATATACCCTCTGCTCTTGGACTTCAGAATGTAGAAGAAGGAAGCCCAGCCTGCCAGGCGGGCCTCAAGGCCGGGGACCTGATCACACACATCAATGGAGAGCCGGTGCACGGACTCGTCCACACGGAAGTGATAGAGCTCTTGCTGAAGGTACTGTCTTTATGTCATGGCCACACAGACGAGGCAGAGCCAGAAGGAACTGGCACCAAGAATTACATACCTGAGTTCTAGGGTCCTTCTTCAGCACACCCTACACATGCAGGCTCATTGCTGAGGACTTACTCAGGTTTATTGTTAAAGACAAAGATAAGAATTCTCTGGCTTTATATCATTAATATCTGCATCACCCCCTAATTTAATTTTGCTTCTAATCCTAAATTATAAAGAATAATTTGTTTTATGTACTTCACATAGAACAATCTGGTTGGAAATCAGCTAAAGGTGATTTTGCTCAGAAACAGTCAGGAGGTTTTATTCTAGAGAGCGGTGTGAAGCTATGGGGTCTGATCTAGAGAGCGGTGTGAAGCTATGGGGTGTGATCTAGAGAGTCTGTAAAGCTATGGGGTGTGATCTAGAGAGTCTGTAAAGCTATGGGGTGTGATCTAGAGAGCGGTGTGAAGCTATGGGGTGTGATCTAGAGAGCGGTGTGAAGCTATGGGGTGTGATCTAGAGAGCGGTGTAAAGCTATGGGGTCTGATCTAGAGAGCGGTGTGAAGCTATGGGGTCTGATCTGAAAGGTTAGCCTGAGGGTTGGGTTTCCTCGGAAAGTCAGAATTGTGAATGGAAACATGTCTACTACCAATTATGTATATGGGTGGTAATGGAAGACTAGGTTCTGGCAACCACTAGGCCTTTTCCTCCATGCAAATGACTTTGCATAGAGATGGTTTTCTATTTAAAACTGAATAAAGCCCAGGGAGGAGGAAGATCACAGGAATCATGAAAGGAGAGGAGAGAGAATATTACACGGATCCTCTTCTTTTTTCCAAGTTCTTTGTTTTGCCACTGCTGACACAATAATATAAAGTTTTCACTCCCAACATAGGTTTGATTAAAACAAATAAAGGTGAATTTGAGATTGACGTGACATTTTTTTCAGAAACAAAGGCTAATTTTCCTGCAATTAGAGTGCAGTGTATCTATTTCTAGGATTGCTTTACAAATCTACAGATTTTCAGATGACCTGCTTGCTCCCTGAGCACCGTAAGGGGCTGCCAGCCCCCGGGTGTGAGTCCGCACTGCAGCTCACCCGGGCCTGTGGAGGGGAAGCTTGTGCACGTACCTGCCATTTAGATAACATGCACTCAGGCCATTCCTAGAGCACTGGCCTGGAGCAGGTACCATAGAGAAAGTGGCACCACAGGATTTAGGTATAATTGTTGCCCTCAAGGAGTATGGAAGATCTGTAAATGGGTAAAATTCAACTAACTTAACTATTCAGGGCTATCGCAGAGGAAGGAATCTCATAACATTTGGAGAAAACATTCTGTGAGTCGAAGCGGCATCACAGGGAAATGGCGTTTAACTGGAACTTGGGAGGTGTTACAGGGAAGTGGGTGTGGAAAGCCTTTCAGAAATAAGTTCAGTTCAGTGACCTTTTTCCTCCTTCTTTGTCGTTCCCTGAGTCTGGCTCAAATCCTGAGAGTAGAATAGCTTGTATGTTCAAGGATCCAGTGTGAAGTAGCAGATTGTAGAGGAGTTATTATCATTGACTGAATCACAGCATTAATGAGATATTCGTCTTGGGCTCAGGTATCCCATGGGCTGGGGGCTAGATTCACTGTCATCCATGCTCACAGGGCATCCTCTAAGTCTAGCCAGCTTTCTCACCAACACATGCTACACCAGGGGGACAGGGCTGACTATGAGGAGAGCGTTGCGAAGGCCTAGGCCAGTGGTCAGCCGCCATTTGCCACTCTGTTGACTAATGAGTTTGCCGACCACTGACCTGGACTGTCAGTTCCAATAATTACAGGCTGTTGTTGTTCCTTGTGATTAAGCCCCTATTCCAGTGGTCGGCAAACTCATTAGTCAACAAAGTGGCAAACCACGGCTCGAGAGCCGCATGTGGCTAGCGAGCTGCAGTTTGCCGACCAGTGCCCTAGGCAATGTTAGAAATCAGCTGTGGGTATGCTGAATATACAGCAGACTGGACAGCAGCCTGTAGGAGAGATGCTGAGACATAATTGATTATTTTCATCATTTATTTGATAAAGTATTCTGGGTCTTAAAACCTCTCTTTCTGCTTCGGTGAAACTTGGATGTTCATTGCTTTGGCAAGGTCTCTTAGCAGAATCAGACGATTCTATCTACTGTATTTTCTGGCGTGTAAGACAACTTTTTAACCCAGGAAAATCTTCTCAAAAGTCAGCGGTCGTCTTATACGCCGGGTGTCAAAATACTGTAGCTTGCAGTTACGATGGGCGTTGCTAACTCGCTAGGGACTTGCCCGGCACTTGCTCTCTCTTTATTGTTTGTTATCTTCCTCCTATCATCATCAGTTCTAGTCATCTTATGCGCCAGAAAATACAGTATATCATCTGGTTACATGGTGCTTCCATTCCTGCACCTGGTCAGGTGCACTTCTCCGAAGTGCCTGCTGCCTGACAGACATGCTGCAGTGGAGAGCCATTGGCACCCTTCGGAATCATGCGCGCTGTCACAGATCCAAGCAGAGGATCCTGCCTCTGGTTCATAAAGGAAGCACTCAAGAGGAGTAGCCAGTGTAATGAAACAAAGAGGATACTAGGGATTTAATTATCTTCCCAGTGAACTGTGTAATCATGCAGCTTTCTTCCAAATTTACCCAGCAGTCTTCGACAGCGTGTGAAGTGCCTAGTGTTAACACTGGGCTCCTCTGTGCCATCGCTGGTTGGGCGTCAGTGTGGGGGCTGTCCTTTGCTGTTCTTGGATGCTGTTTACGTGGTGTTTTATACTCACAGACTACTTTACAAAAGCTCATGCACCCTTAGAAAAAGGAGGGAGAGCCATCACACAGAGCTGCATGTGGGTACTTAGAAACACAATACTTATGTATCATTCAGACTGTGAGCATGGTGTGTGTATACATGTTTGTTTCATGGCCTCTCTGTAGTGGCCAAGTGGAGGCCATATTGGCCCAGTCTTATCGCCTGCTCACGTGATAACCTGCCTGGCTTAACCTCTCTAATCCAGGAAACTCTCTTCTCAGCCAGGCTGCCTTCTTAGGATAGCACTAGTGTAAATCCCCAATGCAATAGGAGAAGCCCTATAAAATTCATCAGCCCCTACTTCAGACTTTTCATTTGCATGAACTCTGGGGAACCTCTGGATACTAAAGCTGGGACCACCAAATAGCCTCATTATCACCACCCTCACGTAACCGCTGAGCCCTGAAATGTGCAGAGTATTCTGCTAAGTACTGCAAGGGTCCCCCAACAAATGACACACGAGCGTAATAGGTAATAGTGCTTTAGGTGACTGAGCTCAGGGAATCCTCACACCCTCGGAGATAGGTATTTTGAATATAAATGCCCCCTGTTGTAAGTGAAGGGATATAGCAGAGGGGTGTTAGCCAAGCAGCCCAAGCTTGTCTGCCAGGAAGGAGCAGAAGAGGATTTGTACCCAGGCACTGCAGGCCTGGAGCCTGCTTTCGAGCACCGCACCAGAGTTCTCCTCCGTTACGTTCTCCTATTGCCAGGAACTTATCGTCTGATGTTCCCAGGGGAGACAATGGCAATTCCAGGCGACAGTTGAAGTGTTAAACATAAGCAATAGACTGTACCTGTGGCCCAAGTTCTGAAGGAGTGATGGCCTTCCTCCAGGTGGACAGGTGTGAGGATTAGGGTCATTGTGAGGGGCTGTGAAGGATGGTGTTTAGTTATGTGGGAAGGGGAGGCAATACAAAGAGAGGGCATTAAATCACAAGGAGATTACATCACAGCAGAGCTCAAGTGCTAGAGGTGCATGAGTACAACAGTGTGGCTGGAGTCTGGGCTCAGAAAAGCAGTGCAGTGGGCTGCTGGCTGGGGCCAGGTTGTGAAGGGTGCAGATCAGGGCAAGGACACAGCTGTGCAGGTAGGTGCTGCTCCCCGTGTGCACTCTGCAAAGAAATAAATGGGATAACAGGCCAGCTCAGTGGCCGGCAAACTCATTAGTCAACAGAGCCAAATATCAACAGTACAATGTTTGACATTTCTTTTGAGAGCCAAATTTTTTAAACTTAAACTTCTTCTAACCCCACTTCTTCAAAATGGACTTGCCCAGGCCGTGGTATTTTGTGGAAAAGCCACACTCAAGGGGCCAAAGAACCGCAAGTGGCTCGCGAGCCGCGGTTTGCAGACCACTGGGCTAGCTCAAGGTACCCAGGGCCAACAGATAACTAGTGTGGAGCCAGATGGAGAGAAGAGATTGGGTAGATGACTTCTGCTCTGTGTTCAGTTCCATCAGCTGAAATAATTTCCCTCCCACTGTGCACTAATCACACAAATGGTTTGAAGTAAAAGAGAACCAACTGAACATTTAACAGTCTGCTGGCCTTGTTTTTGTTATTTTTGAACAAGTATCACAGGATTTCTCTGATGAGAGGTTGCTTGTTCTCCAACAGAACCTGTCCAGTATTGAGGATGAACTGACCCCTTTAGCTCCATCGTGCAAAGATTAGGCAGCACTCGCTGTAGCCGATGCATCCACCAGGTGGCAGGCTTCCTACTTCTCACCTTTGTCTGTAGCTATCTTTCGGTCATTTGTCATTCTCACAATCGTTAATGTTTCTAACTAGTTATTGGTATTCTGCATCTTTGTATCTGGGGACATTATCTCTTATTGTATTTCCATAAGTCGGATGAATTGTCCTCTGGAATAGCCATAGGTAGAAACAAGACAGAGAAAACTGGGTTTGGCTTTCGTAGGTAAAGGAGATATTTGTGTAGTCTAGTGATGTGTTCTTGCTTTAGCATTGCTGTTTATAACTGTATTTATTTTCTAAAGTGTTTCTGATATGTTTATAGCTCCTTCCTTTCTTCTCGACAGTCTGATTCTGTGATTGTTCTTCCTGTCAGTCAGGGCCTGTTCCTTCAGCACCACTTTTCCTCAAGTACAAGCCGTGCACTCGGGCGGGGAACAGAGTGGGCGGTGTAAGTGAGGGTCTGGACAGCCAGCTCCGGGCTCTTGCACTGGGTACTGTGTCCCTGGAAGGACGGGTGTCTGTGAATCCACCTTCCTTTTCTATAATGCAAGGAAGGATGACAATCCCTTCGCACCTCATCCAGTTGTAAAAACATAACCCTCGTGATCTGGTAAAAGAATATATGTGAAAAATACTTCAGCATTCATAATGCGCTTTTAAAATACCAGGTGGCATTGTTATCTTCTAGATAAAGACATAAAAGTCGACGTTGATTATGATAAGTAAGGATAGACTGGATTTGGTAGCCCATAGGACAGAATACCCCGGTGATCATATGGCTGTGTGTCTGCTCTGTGTGTGAGTGTGGAGAAAGATTGGAAGCACTGTGATGAAAGATAAGCTCCGAACTCCACATTTTTGCCCTTTTCCTTCACCCGAGCAAGGAACAAACAACATTGTAGTATGCTTTCACTCAGTTTGTGAAGAGGACTATCCCACCCCAAACATTGGTAGACCTTTCATATTTACAAGAATTTTCTATTTAAATATAAATAAAAGGCCAGTCTCTACGATCAGTTAAAGGTTTATTTTTAAAGTTTTGTCATTTGCATATAGAATAGATAATTTATTCTTTCATAATGAAAAATAATTTTTTCTCGTTCAATTTCAAATCCATTTCCATAAAACATTTTTATAATTATGGCATTAGGTTTGGGATTACCTATTCTTTTTATATATTTTTTTAATTTATTTTTTACAGAGAGGAAGGGAGAGGGATAGAGAGTTGGAAACATTGATGAGAGAGAAACGTCCATCAGCTGCCTCCTGCACACTCCCTCCTGAGGATGCGCCCGCAACCAAAGCACATGCCCTTGACCGGAATTGAACCTGGGACCCTTGAGTCTGCAGGCCGGCGCTCTATCCACTGAGCCAAACCAGTTAGGGCGAGATTTAAATCTTTTCTGAAGCCCCTGCCCAGGACTGCATGAAAGGGCACGAGGCCCATGGGATGACCTCACCACACGTGCCTGGGTAGAGAGAGGCTGCTGCGTGCTCACTGGCATAAACTTTCCAGCTCGGCAAGCTGACAGGTTTTATGGTGATAGAAAAGGAACCTTTTAAAATAATGAAAAAATAAGTCTCTTTCAATTTTGTTACTCTTTGATTTCTAGGCCAAGGGGAAAACACAAACATGAGAAAAAAGAAAAGTAAATCAACCAAGGAGACAGCCTCTGGGCACATTATTTATGCTTCATACATATGGATGACGCTGACTTATTTATAGAGCCTTTCCGGTGTCACAGTGGGTCTGAGGGCTTTACCAACTCCGTCCTTCATGGGGTCCTCAGAGGAGCCCGGGGAGAAGGTGTGATTCTGCTGTGGGAGCACAGGAAGTGGAGGCGAGGGAGGAGGAGCAGCCCGCTCAATCCCAGAGCTCGGGTCTGAACTCAGATCAGAGCCCACCGTCTTACAGAAACCCTCCATCGGCCTCCACCCAGTGTGCATTCTCCGGGACTTCCCTGCTTCAAGGGTTATTTGGAGATGGAGGTCCTTTTGTGTGTATGTCCTGATGTATCTTTGTGTTTGAACCTCCTTTCTCTGTTCTCATCTTGTTTTATTACACCATTTCCCTTTAATACCATCTTTTTTTTTTATAGAGTGGGAATAAAGTGTCAATCACTACGACCCCATTTGAAAACACATCAATCAAAACGGGACCAGCCAGGAGAAACAGCTATAAGAGCCGGATGGTGAGGCGGAGCAAGAAATCTAAGAAGAAAGAGAGTCTGGAACGGTTAGTTCAAGCAGTGTTACTCTCTGGGAGTTCAGTGGATCCCCACGTGGGAAGAGAGGTGCTCCCTCCTTAATTTACATGCTCTAGATGAGCGACTTTTATGCTGTGGTTCACATACAGTTATACACGGAAGTTCATATTCATAATAGCGTTATTTTTCATAGTGGAAGGGTTTGCGTGGCTGTGTTGTAAACATAACCGTTGTGATTCAGGTTGCTTTCTCTCACGTGTAAGAGCTGTGAAAAGCCGGTGGGTGTTTCCTAAGCCTCTGGACTTCATTCCATGTGAGCTGGATTTGGGGAACTGGGCCCTCAGGCAGCTCTTAACATTAAATCTACATGTAATAATGTCCATTGCACTATCTAGAAAACGGCTGGTAGTTTTTAAATGCCAGATATTCTGAAATAACTATATCTTAAGAGCATCCAAATAAGCCTAGCAATAAAAGGCCTTTGTCTTCCTGACTGAAATTCTGGCCCGGCCACCGTGGGCTGTCGGGGAGGCACCCTGGGTGCCTCTCTGCGCCGCGTGCCGGATGCAGCGGCCGTTCCGGAGGGGACGGTTCCTGCCAGGCAGCGGCAGCGGCCGGTGTGCTCCCCGCAGGACGCCGCAGCCCCCCCGCCCCCCGCTCCCCTCTGGAGTCTGCCTGTCTGATCATAGTCAGAGGGCTTTTGTGAGAGAAACGGAGGAGGAAAAGGCCAATGTGAAAGGGATGCCCATCCACCCCTGGAAAGACAAAGCTGTGCGGGAAAGGAAATAGAATTCAGCTTTCCAGGTCCTGCTGTGAACAATACTTACAACATAAAGAAGACACTAGCCTTTTTTTTTTAAACCAAAGTTTTTCTTTTTAATTTATCTATTGAGAGGAATAAAAAAAAGGGGGGGGGGAGTGTATTTGGCCAGAAGGTGGAAGGAGGTTGTAGAAGAGGTTAGTGCTCATCTCTTGTGGTAGGACAGGAACAGATACTTTCTGAGACTGGAAAAGGAAATGGTAATGTGAGCACACTGCTTAGCAACGTGCAGCCTGGTGAGAGGGGAGAAGACACACTCCTGGTCTCTGGAGAGGGGGCAAAAGGAGGCAGAGGACGGGGGTTGTTATGTTCATTATACGTTTACTAGTATAAAAAGGTTTAACCCACGTGCCCTCGTTACTTTTGTTAAAATTACACACACATACAGCACAACGCACACATTCTGAGACCCTCCCTTTTTTATGTGTGCCTTATATTTTGTTCGTGCTGTAGGTCACATAGAGCACACTGTGTCAAGGGGAAGCGGTGTGTGCCCTTCTTGCTCACGCTCCCCGGGGCGGGTCAGGCTGGCGGGAGGGGGAAGGAGCCCTGCGCAGCCGCCTGCACCTCTGAGCCGCGGGGAGCTGCCCCTTCTGCTGGAGGCTGTGCTCGTTGAGCACTGAGCACACATTTGCTTCTGCTGCAGCGTGGTGTCTGCTGCCCTGCTGATAGGATAAGCTTCAGTTCACCTTTCCCGGCTTTTCAGTGGAAATGTACAGCCTGCGCTGTCATTAGGAATAGTCAGGAGCCCACAATGGGATAAGCCCAGCAAACAGCCCCTCACAGATAAGCCTCTGCCCAGTGTGTCATCCTTAAAGAATTATACATCCGAGATGATTTTTTCCCTCCGGAGCTTTCCTGGGTATTATCTCTTAATGAAATTGTGTCAGCGTCTGGGGGCACATACTCAGAAGCCTTCAGGCAAAGAACACCCTTCTCATAAACCTGATAAATAAATAAACGAATATATACTTGAAATATTTCCCAAGCTCATCTTAAAGTGTTTAGAATTCAGAGAGCTTCTGTTATAGGCTGCCTTCCTTTCTAAGTCCTCAAAATATTTTTAATAGCACAGTGGGGTCCCACTCTTTAATAGGATCTGCCATCATATCACGTCTCCAGCACAGAGGTGTGACTGGAACGCAGGAATTGTGCGGAGGCAGGAGCGGCTCTGGACACAGAATCTGATCCATTTTCTCTTGTTTTCACTCTAGGAGGAGATCTCTTTTCAAAAAACTAGCCAAGCAGCCTTCTCCTCTACTGCACACCAGCCGAAGCTTCTCCTGCTTGAACCGATCACTGTCATCGGGCGAGAGCCTCCCGGGGTCCCCTACTCACAGCCTGTCTCCCCGATCTCCCACACCCAGCTACCGCTCCACCCCCGACTTCCCATCCGGTGAGTGAGTGTCCTGGCCAGGACAGCCAGGGAGAGTTGAGAGGAGGTCAAAGTCACCCTCTTAAATCCCCAAACCCCTGAGGATTATTCCAGCCTAGAGGTCATAAGATAGGGCTCTGCAGGCCATTAAGATAAGACGGGAAGTGTTGGGTTAAACCTTCATGTAGGGAGGTTTATCCAAAAAGTGTTCATCATTAGGGTTGGATGCTGTGACAGCTTGCTGACCTTGACCTGACCTCACCGGAAGTAGTTTGGGCCAGAGAATGGAAAAGAGAGGGGAGGTGGCCATTGCTCACAGCGTTCTGTTTTCTACCCCCAGGTACTAACTCCTCACAGAGCAGCTCCCCAAGTTCTAGTGCCCCCAACTCCCCGGCGGGGTCAGGACACATCCGGCCCAGCACGCTCCACGGTCTGGCCCCCAAACTCAGCGGACAGCGCTACCGGTCCGGAAGGCGTAAGTCCGCCGGCAACATCCCGCTGTCCCCGCTGGCCCGGACCCCCTCTCCGACGCCGCAGCCCACCTCCCCGCAGCGGTCTCCGTCCCCGCTGCTGGGCCCTCCCCTGGGCAACTCCAAGATCTCTCAGGCCTTCCCGGGCAAGATGCACTCCCCCCCGACCATTGTCAGACACATCGTGAGGCCCAAGAGCGCCGAGCCGCCGCGGTCCCCGCTGCTCAAGCGCGTGCAGTCCGAGGAGAAGCTGTCCCCGGCCTACGGCGGGGACAAGAAGCACCTGTGCTCCCGCAAGCACAGCCTGGAGGTGACCCAGGAGGAGGTGCCGCCGCGGGAGCCGTCCCAGCGGGAAGCCGCCCTGCAGAGCCTGGAGGAGACTGCGTGCGACGCGCCGGCCCTCAGCCGGGCCCGGCCGGTGGAGCAGGGCTGCCTGAAGCGGCCCGCCGCCCGCAGGCTGAGCCGGCAGGAGTCCGTGGACGACCTGGACCGAGAGAAGCTGAAGGCCAAGGCGGTGGTGAAGAAACCGGACGGCTTCCCGGAGAAGCCGGAACCCCACCCCAAGGCCCACGCCCTCGGGGCTGATTCGGAAAACCACGCCGCGGGGAGGCTGGAGGAGAGGGAGAGGAAGGTCTATCCAAAGGCTCTGGAAAGGTCCGGTCATTTTGAGAGCAAAGCAGCCGTGCCGGAGGCCCCCGGCCCGGGCGGCCAGCTGAAGGGCGCCCTCCACAAGCAGCCCGGCGCCTCGGGCGGGCCGGCCCCCACTGACCGCAGCCAGGGCACCCGCGACTGCAAGCCGGCCGCTGCGCCCAGCACCCTTCAAGACGGCCTCGGTCCCTCCACCACCGACAGGCCCGCCGCCGGCAGGGGGGACGCGGCGGAGAAGGCGCCCCCGGCCAAGGAGTGTCCTCGATGTGAGAAGTTAGACAGCAAGCTGGCCAGCGTGGAGTACCTGCGGAAGAAAGTGTCCCTTGAAGACAAAGATGACAGCCTCTGTCTCGTGCTCAAGCCCAAGGCGACATCGAGCGCCCAGGAATGCCCGCCCGGGAGCGCGGGCCGGCCCACGGGCGGGCAGCCGGAGGCGCCGGCCCCCGAGGGCCGGGGGTTCAGCAGCGGCGGCGGCGCGCACGCGGCTCCGATGGGCGGCGGCGTGGTGTTCGTCCCTCTCAAGGCCATGGCCGGCCGGGGGGACGGCGGGCCGGAGAAGCCGGGCCTGATGGCTCCCGAGCCCCCTGTCCGGAAAAGCCCCTCCGAGTATAAGCTGGAAGGGAGGTCTGTGTCCTGCCTGAAGCCGATCGAGGGCACGTTGGACATCGCTCTCCTGTCTGGGCCTCAGGCCTCCAAGATGGAGCTGCCTTCCCCCGAACCCACGCAGAGCCCCGGCCCCGGCGGTGCCCCGGGGCCCACAGTGCCGCCCGCCCCTCCCAGCGATGGCAAGAAGGGTGACGCTGCTGGTCAGAGGGAGTCCTTCTCTGCTGCCCTCAAGGTGAGCAGATCCTACCTGCTCGAGCCTCGGTTCCTGCCACCCAGCCGGGGTGTCCAGAGCTCACCATCGGCTCCCCCGCCTGACCCGGCGCCGAAGCAGGGCAGGAGCGTTTCCCAGGCCACCCGGAGCCCGGCCACCGACACGGAAAGTGATCCCCGGCGGAGAGAGGGCGGGCCCGGCACACGCCGAGATCCCAGCCCCAGCTCCGGCCCCAAATGCCTGCCCTCCTTGGGGCAGACCCTGCGTGGCGCTGACCCAGCCAGGGCCCCCGGCCCGTCCCCGCCCGAAGGCGTCCCCCCTCGGGAGAAGCGGAGCGGGAGGGAACCGTCGGAGAGGGACCCTTCAGCAGCCAGAACAGAGCCACAGGCCGCCAGGGCCGCCGTCCGCAGAGACCCCGCCGTGGAGCCGAGTCCTCCACCAGCTGCTAAAGCCAGCGACAGCAGGAATCTCCCGTCTGTGGGAGGAGCCCGCTCGGAGGGCCACACACTGACCCTGGCCACGGAGAAGGCCCGGGGGCCTTGTGGGAAACCAAGCCACAGGGACGGCCGGGAGGAGGTGACGCTGCTGGCCAGAGAGGACCCCCCTTTGCACCCTGTGGGGACAGGGACGCCTTGTGAGCGGGAGCTGGGCAAGGGAAGGAGCAGCCTGCACCCCACTTTGGACGCCCCTCCTGCCAGGCAGTCTCTGCAGCCCCCAGAGGGTGGGAAGAGTGAAAAGCTCCGCAGTTTCCCTTCTTTGCAGAGAGATGATCCCCGGGAACCAGAGAGGAAAGAACAGCTGCAGCCGCGGCTCAGCGGCGGCTCTCAGCCCCCACCGGTCACCAAGGACCTGGCCAGCCCGGCTCGGCAGCCCTGCGGCGCACCCGGCCCCTCCTCAGGCAGAGAGCTGGGCGGCAAGCCCTGGGCTGCAGAGCCCAGCCGGGGGCTGCCAGAGCCGCCCAGGTCTGCTGCTGAGCCTGGGGAGAGCAGCCACAGGCCCGGGCCTGCCCCTGCCCCGAGCCCTGCAAAGTCCAAGCACCCAGACCGTCCTCCCGCCTCCCAGAGGCTGGGCATTGGGGCTGCAGTAGCCAGAGAGCCTGGCGCACAGCCCCCCAGCGGCCCCAGCCCCCCCAGTGGCCCCAGCACCCCCAGCGGCCTCAGCCGCCCCAGCCCCCCCAGTGGCCCCAGCCCCCCCAGCGGCCCCAGCCAAGACGGGAAGGGCAATGGTAAGGGCGTGTTGAATGTGTACTCTGTCCTCCCAGTTTCCCAGAACACAGCCAGCCAGGTGACCGGCCAGGCAGGAAGTGGGCCCTCAGGCTCACTGCCCCCCAAAGGGGGTCCCCTGGACACCAAGCCGAAGCCCACGGACAGCGGGCGTGCCCCAGAGGCGGTGGAGAGGCTTGTGCAGCCACCAAGACAAGGACCCCCAGGGCTCAGCGAGTCTGCAGACCAGAAACTTCCCACTGTCCCTGAAAAGCTCAACCTGTCCCCAAAGCACCCCAAACCACCCACTGTGAGAGACGGCCCCCCGCCGTGCAGACAGACAGACAAGAGCCCTAGTCCCCTGGCCACCACCGCAGACAGGAAGACTGAAGGGAAGAAATGCATGGAAGCACTTTATGGTCCGACGGACAGCCGGAAGCCGGAGGCCAGCCTGTCCCTGGCGCAGGGCGAGGCCAGGCTGAGAGGCTCGGAGAGGCCGGCAGGCGCCGGGGGGAAGGGCCAGCCAGACGCCAAGGGGAGAGGGCTTGGTGCCCAGAAGCCACCGCCCGAGGCAGGCAAGCCCAGCGGCATGAAGCGGTCGCCCTCGGCCATCGGGCAGAGTTCCTCCCGGCCCGCCGCCCTCCCTGAGAAGTGTCTGAGCACCTCCTCCAGCTTCCCCGAGGCCAGGCCGGGAGCTCGAGAGGCCCCTGTGGCCAGCAGCGGGGCCACGGCTGAGCCCACAGCCCCCGGCGGCAGGGACCAGAGGAAACCCCCGTCTGGGGGGGATGGTGGGAGCCACATGACAAAGAGCGACTCCCTGCCCTCCTTCAGGAGCTCCTCCATCACGGTGGAGTTACAGCACCCCAGCCCAACGACAGCCTGGGGCGCCGGGCCCCGGGGCAGGGCCCTCTCGGTAACTGCCCCCCCAGGAGAAACCAAAGAGAGAGAGCCTGCCCTGGCCCAGCCTCAGACCAGGAAACAGAATGCGGGCAGAGAGGTGACCAAGCCGTCCCCCGCGCCAGCCACAGACCGCCCCGTCATTGTCCTTTCTTCCGAGAAGGATTCTGGGGTCCGGCAGAGGCGGGGGAAAGAGAGTTTGCGGAGCAGCCCTCACAAAAAGGCCTCCTAAGGGGGCCAGCCCTGGGGGACCCACCCCGAACGTGTCACCGAGTCCTGACTACCTTTCGAAACCAGCACTGTGGGAGCTGCGCAGGCCGAGCCTGGAGTCTCACCGAAGGAGGGGAGGGAGAGAAGGTGGAAAGAAAGGGACCTCTTCCAAATGCCTGCCCCGTGGTCACCAGTAAAGCTGTCACCAGATAGTGTGTGTAGAAGAAAAATGAACACCTTCACCGTCGACGGTTGTTGAGGAAAAGGATTTTCTCTGTAAATATCTGGCCTTGTGTTGGATTTGGGATGTAGAGTCTATACCTTGCTGCTGATTGTGTCATGTATGACAGCTTTTCTTTAAAAAAAAAACCAATAAGATTTTTGCTTTACCACCTATCATGATGTAGTATTGAAGCAAACGGTTAAAACCGATGTATGTGAAAGTAGAGATCCACCCATGTTCGTGTCTGTGCGCATCCACCACATGTGTTTGTCTGTGGTTTGAGAGACTACTTCAAGACTACATGTTCCTAAGTTAAACCATCCTAAGTAGAGATAACGATGCGAGAAAGCCCTCCCTACCGTAGCTTGTGAGTTTTTATGTGCATTTGTAACCAGAGATGTTGATAGGACTGTATCTGGCTGCCTGTGTTTCCAGATCCAAAGCAAGAAGTTCTCTAACTGCTGCTTTTAGAACCCTCCTCCAGGAAGGGCCAGACTGTGCGAGCTAGCTACGATCGTTTCAGGGTCATCCTAGTGGGCATTTCGCTCCTGAGTCCGCCTGTCCGAAGGCCAGCCGTCCTCGTCTGTGGCCGTGTCGAGTCTTCACCCCGGGTGGAGTGGGGTCTATAAACACACATGATCTTGATGTCTGCTCTCCTGCATTTTCTCCTGCTCATGCTCTTAAACTCAGGCCTTTCTGCTGTGAGTCGCTAGTCTAAGAAGCACACGTTTTGTAGTCCTGCACCAGCTCTGCTCTCAGACTAAAAGGAATATTACTGGCTGCACACAGCCAGGACTTAGGTTGAGTTTTACTCGGTTGCGCATCAGGCATTGGAAGAGGTTTTAAATTTACTTTTTGGCGGGAAAGAGGGGGGGGGGAGATGTTGGCATCACAGCATATATATTAAGAAGTAATCAGGACATCAAGATACCTTTTAATACATAGCTGGGGCCTTATGTTGTAGATGAAGCTTGCTGTTTTTAGCAAGTTCCTGGGTCTCACATTCATTTCGGATGCATCGAGTAGCTCCATACATTTCATAACATGACCTCGTAAAAAGACTGTATTAATAAAGAGCAGCGTTTTTGTAACAAAAAGACCTGTTGGAGCTATTTGGTGTTTGAATGTGACTGTCCTTTTTACTTTTGCTAAGCCTTATTTAACTTTTGTATACCATGGAATATGTAGAAGTTGTCCAATCATTTTAGTGCTGAAGGGGTTTTTCTGTTAGTTTTCTGTTGCTGTTTTCCTGGTGGTTTGTATTGTATTGTAAGATGGCACTTGCTGGCATAAGTACTAAGGCACTAAGTACTAAGAGAAAATACAAACAGATAAGTATTTATAAGATGCTTGGGATCCATAGTAGGAATGTTTGTTTTGTTTTTGTAAGAGGAAGAAAAAATACCAATGAATACTCACTCAGCACCCAAACCCCTTCGGGGGATGTCTTAGTATCTTCATGCTATAAAATTCTTTATCTAAGCACAGCATCATCCTCCGGCCCCATGGATTGTAAATCCTTTATCAGAGCTGTAAACTCCGCTCCAAAAACAAAGGCATAATTTAACTAACTTGGTTGTCCTTCACTGTAAAATGAGTTGGCAATAACAAAAGGAAAAAAAAAAAGAGAGAGAGAGAGTAGGAAAAGTCTCCTTGCCCCTATCTTTTCCCATGTAGTTCTAGCCATTCCCCATCACGCTGTTGTGAAGTTGTAGAAGAAACAAATATTATTTAAGAACTTAAGAGGGATTCAAAAGTGGTCTCAACATTTATAATTCCTATCTGTGTTTGTCGGTTGTCATAACCCAAGGCTTCTGTACTCAGACATCAAGACAGAGCTGTTGGGAGGCAGTTCATGGTTTACAGCCGTCGCTTCTTAACTGTCCAGTTTCCTTTAAAGCACAACTAGGTGCTTGTTTACAAACGACATGTCTATGTATATTTTGTATAGTAGTATATTATCATTTTTGCCAAATATGCTTTTGCGTTTTGGATGCGTAAGGAGTACTAGGGTTGCATTCGTGTAGTCACTGTCTGTTGTTGGTAACCTCTCCGGTCAGCTGGTAGAAACCCTCCTGTGTCCCCTCTGGTCTGTCTCCTGTGACTGTGAGACGTGCCCCCGGTAGTGCTCCCGGCGATAGATTTACCAGCTTAATGTTTGTTAGGATCTGTGCAATAAAGTGTTTGCAGTCTTATTTTCTCTAAGAAACTCCCTATGGATGTCCTAATTGTTGTATATTGAAATATTTATACTTATGCAGTCGCATAACATTGAAATAAAAATTTAGCATGAAATGGCTAATAAGGTGTGGGTTTTTTTTTTACATGTACACACATACATACTATCTCTAAAATGGTACTGAATATAACTATATTATGGAAATTATGGTTCTTTGCAAATGTGTCTTTGTTGAGCAGAATGGTTTGCCATTTTTTTTAACTTACACAAATGTGTTCCATTCTTTAAGATTGAGTCTCCTTTAACTCGGTCCTGTTTTCTAACAACCTTCTTCTTTGCCTGCAAAACTCCTCAGCTGCTACACTCACGATCTCCCTACAGTCTTAGAAAAAGGTGTCCTTTCTCAGTGACACCTCCCTTGAGTCTCTCAGAACCTAGCTACATTGATCAACATTTGTCCTCTCGTCTTTCCTTTTCTTGCCTCCTATCTCCTCATAATGAAAAACCATTGAAGCCATCAGGAAGGAAAGAAGCAACCCAACACCTATCGTCTACCTATAATAGATAGATGGTGGAATTACATACACACACACACACACACACACACACACACACACACGTAATATATGTGTGCTTAGTACTGGGCCAGATAGATGCTTTTCATTTGAACCCCCACAATCCTCCAACCAGATGGTGGTGGCACCCATTTTATAGGTGAGGAAACAAGCTATGAAATTTCTTAACGTACAGCCTGTAAAGAGGTTGGATTAGAATCTAGTTTGTTTCTGGTCCAAAAGCTCTTGACCTTTATAGGCATTACCAGATATCATGTAATTTAGTTCAGATCCATGGACCTCTGGGAATGAGGTACGCCACTTCATCTTTACATGCTGAAAAAAGTTCAACTGAATTTTTGGTGCAAAATTATGAATGTGATGATTGGTGGGAAGTCATGAGACAAGGAAGCTATTCGTTCTATGTAATAGGCTCCTCTATTCATTCTAAATTAATCAGTAGACAATTTCCCATCTAGGATTTTTCAGTTCACAAATGCAAGATAAAAAGGTGTCACTGTATTAACTACAGAAATATGCTTCCTTCGTTATAGGCCTGGCATTAAGGAAACCAGTGGTAGGACAGTTCTCAAATTTAACTTCCTTCCTATCACATGTTTTTTTCATTGTTGACATTATTACAGATGTCTTTCACTTCCTTGCCCCGTTTTAATTCATTCCTCTGCTCAGTCATTTGGTGCCCTCCCTCTTTTACTCTACCTTGAACCCTGGTTAATACTGAACACACCTTCTGTAGTATGACCACAGCTTTGTTGAATCCCAATTTCACTGCTGTTTGAAAGTCAGACAGTGTGGCCCAGGCTCAGCTTCATCTCTAGCCTGGAGTCGTCAGCACCAGCCCTCAGAGGAAGGCGGCTCACAGATCCCAGCACCGCATGTTCCAAAAGACAAGAGCGTTGTTTCCTAACGTCGTGGGCTGGCAGCAGGCTGTCATTTCCGACACTTGGATGCAGGCAAGCATTTCAAAAAGGGGATTTGCTCCCAAGACTGCAGTTCCCTGAACGCTCTGTTACATGTCAGTCAAGTCTGCTCAGATGTGGGAAGGGAAAGATCTGTTGCATTTGGTTACTCTTTGTTGCCCCACACAGCTTTACAAAAAGTTGATTCATTGTAAAGCTGAAAGCCTTGAACAGATTTCATTAAACGCTGCCTGGAGATGGCTGTCAGCAGCCGGAAGGCAAAGGGCGAAGAGTCTGCGTGGCCTGAAGCCAGCTGCAGCTTCCAACCCTTCCTGTCAGGCTGGCTCCGTGAAGGCCGCCAGCCCTGACCTGTCTAAATCTTGGCCTAGAAGCTGCCCTTCGGAACACACGCTGTAAACTGCTGTGCGGAAGGGGCTTTCCTGGGCTGGAGACAGGTGTACTCCTGCTGGGACCGAGCAGTCCGTGTGGACACCCATCCACATACCTAAGCGTAGAGCCACCCGTAATGCGAGTCCCAGCTCTCCGGACCGTTCAAGTGGGCAGCCTTAGAATAAGTGGGGCTCCCTCTGTCCTCGAGGAAAAGGACAGAGCACATTGGAAAGCTGAGGCCTGACCGTGCACATTGGAAACCAAAACTTTAGGAAGAAGTCATCTTTCAGTAGCAGTAAATTCTCACAGCCAGTGACCTCTTTACAATTCTTGTACTTGTGTAAAAGCAAAAGTAGTCTTAAGCAAAAACCTTTTATTTCTTCTTTATTGCATGGTGCATAGCTATTGAAGGCAAATTAGCAATACAGAAAAGCAAGAAGAAAAATGTTTGAATCACTGAAATCCCTTCAGCCCTGTCATTCTCCCACTTACAGAGATTTTGTATTTTTTTTTTAAAAAATGAAATAATAGATGGCATGTTTGGTAACCTGCTCTTTTGCTTAGTATTAAATCACAACTATGTCTTGATGTCTATAGATACAGGCCTGCAATATTACGTGCAATGGCTATATGGCATTTGCTTTTATGGATGTGCCATATTGGTGTTTTTCATGTGCACACGTGCAGTAGAGAACCTCAGAGGCAAATGATTAGGGTCATCCTACTCCTCAGTTCTTGGCATATCCACCTTGGCTTATACCAAGGTTCATTTCATTGATCCCTACACTCCCTCCCATCTCCTTCTCCCACTCCATAGGCAACCATGTCAAATGGATGATATTTACGTGTTCTTAAAAAATATAGGTATTTTTGTTTTGTATGCATGTAGTTTTAATTTATAGAAACATCCATGTTAACATGTCACTTTGGGTTTGTCTTTCCATCAAGCCCTGTCTGTTGGTTTGCAAACTGGCCCCTGTACTCAGAGGGCAAGGAGAGACCGAAGGACGAGGCAGACCACACCAGACTGGTAGGTAGCAACTTTAATAAGCAAGAGGACGTACAGACAAGGCTGGTCTTGGGTGGCCATATGAGAGTAGATTTTCTCACCTGTCTGCCAGAATGTTAAAAGTTTATAGAGAGGCCCTAATTTGGTTCACGCATACATACTGTCCAGATGGTCTCAACCACACCTTCCTTCTTCAGGCTGTGTCCTTAAACATGGCTCCCACGGTGGGACCACTGGGCCCAGTATACATTCTAAGGGCAGGGAAGGGGGTGAAGCCCCTCCATTGTTAGGGTACAGCTTGTGGGTCAACTGCGGTCACATCCCCTCAATGACTTCCCCAACACTGTGTTTAAGATTCAGCTACGCTGATATAGCCATACTGAATCCATTGCTACCAACTACTTTGTTATACCCCATGGTGGGAGTCTTCCACATTCTACCTATCTATTTTCCTAGTGATGAACACTCAAATTGGAATTCCCTTCTCCATAAATAATGCTGCACTGAATATCATTTTGGAAATGTAAGATTTTCTTGGGACATACACCCTTAACAGGATTTGTGGATCACGAATTTAATTTGACTAATTATTGCTATGTGGTCTCATAAGCAGAGCATGCGGTTCCTAAATCCTCCACCCACCCCTGCACTATTACCCAGCTTTCTCTTCTTGCCAGGATAATAGAAAAAAAACTTTATCTCATTTTAACTTGCATTTCTCTATTTTCTAGTAGAATCAACATGTTTATAATATAATCCTACCTAAGAGCATAGAATGTCTCCCCATTTGTTCAGAGTATCCCCTATTTATTTAACCATTGATCTATTGTTGGATATCAGGTTATTTCCAAGGACAAGAGTAAGAGGAAAAGGAATATCCACGCTGCTTTAGAAAGCCCATGAACCAATGTGAAGGGAGAACGAAAAGATGGATGGATGCTCCGGCAGCCCCTGCCCTCTGCTCACCTTTGTAGGATCTCGTATGCCTTAAACATTCAAATGCTTAAAGAATGTTACCTAAAGATAGGGGGGATCACAGGAGGATAGTCAATGAAGTTCACTATTTTAATCTTAAATGGGAAATGATGGCTTTTGAAAATGATCTGTAGATGAGTTCTTCCCTTTTTCAAGACCCACAGTATTTAATACATTATTTACAATTGTGACAAGCTGGGCCGAAGGGGAGTGGTGAACAGAGCAGGCCAGTTCAGGAGCAGAGCCTGTGGCTTGGCAGTGAGGCCCAGGAGACAAGCAAGCAAGCCGGCTGCCCAGCATGTCTCACCTCAGTCCTCTCTTCCCTTTTGTTAGGACATTTCCTCTTAAAGAATGTGGATTAGGAAAAGATATTACATGAAATCATTAGGCTGAGAATCCCGGGCCAACCCCAGTTTAAAGGAATCCCAAAATCTAGGGAAAGGCATGGGGATCTGTTTTAGAAAGACCCGCCGGGTGATTCCAGTGATGCATCATTATCTGGGAGCCCCACTGTTGGCCCATTGCTCTGAGGCCTTCAGGTAGACAGTCTAACTCTGAACGCATCAGGCACTTGATTCCAGTTGACATCCAGCACCCCCAGCCATGTCTTGCTTAGAACTAATCACATCTTCTCTTGATGTAATTCAAGTTAATGTTCTCTTCAGCATTCAGAGCAGGTAGAAACAGCATCAGTTGCCCCTCCTGCATCATATACTAATATATAAAATATTAAAAAGCCATTTATTACATACTTTGTAAACTTGAAAATTGGAAACAGCACTTATGAGAGAATTGAATCAGAAGGAATGATGTGACATTTCTGTGTTGAAATGTCACGGGTAATGCCCATGTTGGGTTGGTGCTGTGTCCAGGTACCAACAATGGCTGTTGACTTGGCTGGGGGGAAATCTGTGCCCAGATTGTGGGAGTCAAAGCCCACACAGGGTCCTCTGCAATGGAGTCCAGCCAGTTTTTATGGACTTTAATGCTATTTGCTTCAGCGCACTTTGAAATGCAGGGTCAGCTCACTGAGCTACAACATGCAATAATAACACATTTTTATAGGATTGCCTTGTCAGAGCAGCAACAACACATGATACATAAAACCAATAAACACGCCGTGTCTACAGATTCTATCCCGTAACCAGGATAAAGCAATAAAACTGACAGCAGCCATCAAAAAGCTCCCTTCCTGACTTTGTCAGGTGAATTTACTGTTGCTTAAAACAGAGTGTCACAGAGCCTCAGATCAGTGTAGCGAAGGAGCGGCAAGTTACACAGCATGGAGGAGTGCGTGCCTGGTAAACACAAGCGAGATGGGTAGGTGTGTTTGCTAGGGCTTGGGACTCTCTAGTCCTTAGGGTGATGCAGTTCACGTTAGAGATAGTCTACAGGATGCTTTGGTTTTCCCAAGTTACACATTACATATCATGTGTGATAGTAGGCTGTGGAGCGGTAGGTCAGCCATTAGTGTGTTCTCTCTGCTGCTTATCGCCTTGAGGCAGGGAAGAGCTTACATTTGCTGGAGAACACAGGGGCTGCAGTGGGATGGTGCTACCTTAGACTGGATTGCTAGAGTGTGGACTTCCGTACTTTACGATGGAAAGAAGAAAATAATAAAGGAGGGAAGCACAATAGGAGAGAAGAAGAAAGAGAAGGAAGGAGGGGAAAAGACAGCGAGGAAGGAGAAACAAAGAAAAAGAGAAGGAGGGAGCTACCAATAAGCGTGCCGTTTGCATCTTCACGGTCGCCACCAGAAATATTTCCCCAAGTTTCTGGAGCTCCTCATCTTACAAACAAATGAACATGATCACCACAACAAAACAGCTAGTTGTACCACATTCCTGCCTAGATTCGCCAGGGTGATGGCACCTGCTCAAGAGTGGCAGTGGGAGGTCGCAGCTCTCGGGGGGCTCTCTCCCATTTTGGAGAGGAAGAGGCCTGGCCTTTCTAGCCCAGTGCCATCTCAGTGCCCAGAAGAAGAGACCTTCTCTGTGGCAGCCGCTGGGCAGCTGGCTGGAGGAGGCCCTGCTCTGCACACCCAGGGCCTGGCTGAGGCAGCCACGTCCACTTCCACATAGGTCCCTTCTGAGCCCCAAATTAGTGACAAACTGCTTCAGTGGCTGCCAGACCCACGACCCATACCAACCCAGAAGTGGCTCTGATCGGCCCTCTCGGAAGAATGCCCCACCATCCTAGACCCCTGAAGAAACAAAGACGGCTCAGGGGTATGTCTCAATGTCCTCTTATCTCTAGGCACATTTTCCTTGGATGCGGGTTCTTTAAATAACTGCCTCTCAAATGCCTTCTCGGGAAGCTGAGGAAATCTCCCCTCTCAGACACCTGTTCTCCCAAATGCTGATATTCAAGATCATTAAAGCAGTTAATTGTGTGATGATTCATTTCACTAGCAAGGTATGCTGTGTTTGCCCACCCTCCAGGCCCCGGCACCTGGGGCTCAGAGGGTTTGGTACCCATTCGTCTCTGCACCTGTCTTGGTTTGGAAGGAACAATGCCTTTGAACTCAGGAGTTAGTGGAAGTTAGCTAAAGATGGAAGGGCATGATGGGAGATCTTGGACACTTCTCTCTGCTTCCAGGATGTAAAGGGGAAGGAGTTGCACACTTTGGGGTAACACTGAAAGAGTGTGCCAGCTGTTAGGCCCGCAGGGAACTGTAGCCTGGAGTTCGCAGGGAATCCCATGTCTCACCAATCCTCAGGGCAAGAATGGGGAGGTGAGTGCCCACCTTGGGCACAAAATTTAAGGGGGCACCAAAAACACAGTAATGAAGATAAATAAAGTTGTAATGCAACATTAAAAAATAAAAACTAATGCAAAGTATCCACAATGAACAAAATATCAACATTTGAAACGAAGGCAAGGCTGGTATTACTAATTTTTCCCTTTTCTTTTCGTGGCTCATCTTGGCACTGCTATGGATCCTGTCTTTGTTTAAATTTTTCTTTAATTTTTCTTTTTTTTATTTTTCAGAGAGAAGCCGGGAGAAACATTGATTCATTATTTCACTTATTTATGCATTCATTGGTGATTCTTGTATGCGTCCTGACTGGGGACTGAACCTGCAACTTGGTACATTGGGACAAAGCTCTAAACAACTGAGTTACCCGGCCAGGGCTTGTTTAAAATTTTAATGTTTTACCATCAATTTTTTTGCATTAACTTAAAGTCTTTAACATATTGTATTAATTTTTTTTTGTCTTACTCACTGAGGTTTTTGGTTCTCCCTTAATTTTTTTTCCTTTATCAGATGTCCCCATTTTTGCCCCTTTGCCTGTTTCACTCAGCAACCAGCCCCCTTCCCTCTGGCTATCACTACATTGTTGTCTGTGTCTGTGGGTTATGTATATATGTTGTTTGGCTAATCCCTTCACCTTCTTTCATCTAGTCTTCCTCTCCCTGTCCCCTCTGACAGCATCAGTCTAGTCCATGTATCCATGTCTCTGTTTCTATTTTGTTCATCATTTATTTTATTCATTAGGCTGCACAAATAAGTGAGATCATATGGTACTTGTCTTTCTCTGACTGGCTTGTTTCACTTAGCATAATAATCCAAAGGTCCATCCAGGCTGTTGCAAAGGGTAAGAGATTCTTCTTTTTTACAGCCACGTAGTATTCCATGGTATAAATGTAACGCAGCATGTTATCAACTCATCTACTGATGGGTAGTTGTGCTGTTTCCAGATCGGGGTTACTTGTGGTAAATAACGTGGTTCTCCCTTAAATTTTGCACCCAAGGCAAAGGCCTCACTCACCTTACCCTAGCCCCTGCCCGTGTTCCTAACCAAGAACCAGTGGGAAAACTTGGCCCTATCTAGTGCAAAATATCCCCTAAAACTACTGAGCCTTTTCAGTGAAGATTTGTGACTTCACTATTCCCTTGTCTTTCCTGCTTTTTTCTGGGCATATACAAGTGAAAAGGAGTTTGTTCCCAAGTTTCCACTCTGTTAGTGTATCTCACTGTTATGCCCTCAGCCTAAGGCGAAACAATTTGGATTAGATATTACTCAAATTTTCCCTCGATATCCAATCAGAACTTAATAACTATAAGTTACCATTGCAAACTTACAACTGGTTACAGAATTTAATTGAGGCCCTATAAATGCAGCACCAGAGTACAAGAGCTACTTTGTCCATCAATGCAGACTTCAGAGAGCAAGCCCTGCAGAAGGGTGACTCTTTGGGCTTTGGGGAGGCCCAAGTCATTACACTGGAGCTTCCCTGTCCTCTTTCTCTATTGTATTCAGTGGTCCTGTGTCACAGGGTCCTGTGACCCCTCTGTGTCACTGGTACTATCTTTACTGACACTCCAGCCCCAACAGAAACTACTCACTAAGCCAGCTTATTGTGCTCTTGAGAGACAGCTGGTACACAGAGCTGCTTTCTCCCACTGGTTGTCATTGTAAATGTGCTATCTCAATTGCTGTCCCAGGAGAATCGGCGTTGGAGAGCTGGCCTGGGAACCAAACCACCATTTATATCTCACGATTCCTGTGGGAAAGAAGCTTCAAAGGTCCGGCTTCCAAATGAGAAGGTACTTGCACCATAGCCCACCTGGGAGTTGGGCTCTGTAACCAAACAGTAAGAACACTGGATTGGCTGCAGGGGTTTGTCTGGTCCTCAGGTGAGCTGGCCAATGTAGCAAGAATCCTAAACCCTGGGGAAAGGAGGAACTGGGGGAGGGTGTCATTTGTTTTCTTTTGTAGCTGTTTGCATCCTAGTGGCATTTGTAGAGACTGCAGACACTTAAGAGTTAAGGAGATCAATGGAGTCCATTTGATGGTAACTCAGTTCTCAGCCTCTTCTTCTAAATTCATTGTTTTCTCTTTTTCATTTAAAATGAACATTAAGACTTTATCCACAGCAAGTTCCCCAAACAGCTACATTACTGGGAACTCAGACCCAAGCACAGTGCCCCAACTGTGCAAGAGAGTCAGGGGCTAGGGTCCTCAGAGCTGCCAGGTTGTGGGCATTGGTGGTCTCCCTTTACGGTCAAGGTGGGAGGTGCTTCGAAGGGTGTCCAGGAGTGGAAGGGAGGTGGCCTCCTCCTGGGTGACTGCCTGGGCTTCACCCTGCCACAGGTCCTCCCTCTACTTCCACCCACTTCCATGGGAGGAGATGGCTGGGTGTTTCTCACAGCTGCACCTGTCCCTCATTTACTTTCCAGGGAATGTCATTAGTCCCAGGGCTCAGAAAAGCACAGAAAATCCCTGCCCAGCACCAGAGACCAATCTGTCAAGTCTGGTCCCTAACAGACAACCGTTCCCCCTATTTGGGGCAATTTGGCTAAACACATTTATTAGCTATATCTAGAAATCTTCAGCACTAAATGTGCTGGTATTTCCACCTAAGAAGGAATTTAACTGCCAAAACAAGCAGGATGGTGAATAAGAACAAAAATACCACCAGAAAAAAAATGCCCAGGGCCGTAATCCCGCAGGACAGTTCGACCTCAGACAGCTTGACTCCCCTTAAAGATGGGGGGTTCTCACACACTGTCTCTTCCACGTCCTCAAGCTTGTACAGGTTTTCTCTGTACCAGGTTATGAAAGCGACATTTGAGCAAGTGCAGTCCAGAGGATTGTGACTTAAATTAATGGTGCTCTGCTGGGACAAGATGCGGAGGAGACGGGGTGGGATGATGCGAATGCTGTTGGTGGCCAGATTGAGGTAGAGCCCCTTCAGGTGGCCAAGAGCATCAATGCTATTTTCCATCAGGTTGTTGTGGCTTAAGTCTATGTGAGTCAAGTTCCCAAGGCTGTGGAAGGCCTGCTGGTCTATAGAGAGGAGCTCACAGGAGGATAAAATCAGAACCTCCAAGCCAGCTACTGTCTGAAGAAGGTTGGTCTTGGAGAGGGTCCCATCTTGAAAGTGATTTCCCTGTAAATTCAGTTGCCGGAGACCCCCCAGGCCTTCCAGAAGGTGCTGATTGCTGGCATCGAGGAGGCAGTGGGAGAGATTCAGAGCCTGCAGGAAAGGGAGGTTTTGGAAAGGACTTTGTGGAATCCTAACAGTCAGGTGGGTGAATGCCAAATCCAGGACTTCCAGCTCAGGACTCTCTCGGAACGCCTGACTCTGGAGACCAATGGACAGGGCGTAGCTCAGGTTTAAGTGCTGCAAGTGGTGCAGGCTTTTGAGCTGCACGTTGCAGCAGTCAGAAGCCTTTATGCCATTGAGGCTTAAATCAAGTCTCCGGAGATTTTCTAGTTTTTCCAAACACCCATAACCAAGGTCAAGTTCCTTCAGGTTGCCTTTGACATAGAGGTCTGTGAGGGCTGGGAAACTGGCAGCATTGATTTGACACAAGTGCTCGAAATGATTTACATTGAGAACTAATTTCTTGAGAGAGTTCATACCCTGAATTCCAGAGGGTAACTCTCTTAAGTGAGTTGCCGTCAGGTCCAGTTCCCGGAGTTGCGTGAAGCACTGAAATGTGGTAGCTGACAATTCAGAGAAATGGTACATCCGGAGGCTGATGCTCTCCACAGACATTTCACAGAGTCCCTCGAGCATAGCTGGAGTGAGGTCCTGGCTCTCAGTGTCCTCGTATGTCCCCAGCCAAAGAGACTGAGTGGTAGAGTTCTGCAGACCTTTCAATACAATAGACACGTCAAGAATCCCTCCAAATCGCAAACTTTGGAAGACTTTTGCATGGAAAGCCCCAGGCTCCATGCCTTTAATGTCATTGCTATCAAGGTTGAGGCTGAGGTTGGTGGCCCCCAAAGTGTTCAGGTCTTCACGAGAGAGGAAGTGGAGAACATTATTCCGAAAATCTAGAACCTTCAGATTCTGTGTTGGGAAGTTTTCTGGGAGCTTAATGGAGGAAATATAGTTGCTTCCAAGATACAAACTTTCCAAGTTTTCCAGATTGTGCACTGGGATAAAATCGAGATTGGATATTCCCGTTTGGGTCAAGAAAAGGTGCTTCAGTGCCTTGGGCCCGATGAGGGATGTTTCCGCCATGAATATCAGGGGATTTCCAGTCAGCACCAGGGTGTCCAATTGGTGATGGCTTTGAAAAGTGTCTTCACGTATCCAATTGATCTGGCACCTTGGAAAGGTAATAGTATTTAACAATAACTAATTAGAAAAAAGAAGTATAAAATCTGTCACCGTGAACTACCTTTAAAAAGTCATGGTTTATGTGCAGTAAAAAACAGTGTACGTTAGTATTCAAAGTAAAACATGAAAAATATTGTTCAGTAACTGCAGATGGCCTCTTGAATTAATGACTAGCCTCAATTCTAAGCACACTAAATTAGATCCCCCCGCAAGATCTCTTGCCCCTTTAGGTTAAACTATAAGAAGTTTGTGTTTGGAATCTAGAGAACAATTTAGTGGTTTGCTTGTTGAAAAAAAAATCAAACTATAATTTACTATTTTAAGTAATAGCAAATGTTATATATAAAGCATAATATATATGAATATATATGTATGTGTATGCACATATGTGATATATATATATATATATACACACATACATATGTATAGTAATGGTATTTACACAGGAATCTGTCTCATCCTGGTGAAGTTACAACTTTTTCAACCTCTGTTTTTTTATCTATAAAGTATAGAAATAATGATTACTTTATAGAACTGTTGTGAGCACACTTCTACTCCATAGAAATATGTAACACTGAAAAGACACCCCTACTGGTACTGAACCTAATGATAATGGACAGTACACACATATATACAGCACACCTTCCCTGAAGGTCAAGGAGAATTCCTTAGAAATGAATTGTGGGAAAGAAGGTTGAATTCATAGGAGCAAGTGAGCCCTAGAGTTAGCTTTGTAACATCTGCCAATATCTGTAAGTTTCTAGTAATCTAGAATCTGGCTTTTAATGAGCCACATGTGCCAGTGGCAGAAGACAAAGCTTGGGGATAACATAGGAGGTCCTCTCAAAAACCTGCTACTACCATGACCCTCAAAAGGGATCCTTTCAGTGGGTGACCTTACAAAAGAAAGCTCACAGAGGGAGACCTCAGGATATGTGTTTGCCTTGGCCTTGGCTGTGAATGGAACAAGGACAACAATAACAAGGAAAGATTCCCCTGAGATTCCCTAACCATAAGCTTCTACTCAGGAGAATTGTGGCGTGAATTTATGGACCTCCCCAAAGAAATCCAAGTGGAACATTGAGTTTGAAGTTGTTCTAGGATAGCAGTATCTTCAGGTAACTGGAAGAAGGAAATATAAAACTTTTCCATATCAGTGTACTTAAATTTTAATGAGGAAAACTTTCAAATTTACATAAAAGCAAAGAGAATAATACAATAAATCTATCACACAGATGCAGTAATTCTCAAGATTTTGCCATATGTGCTCTCTGCTTCATCTAGTCCTAACTCTATCTCTTGAATTGTTTTAAAGCAAATCTTAGTTATCCCATACATATTTGAGTAGGCATCTGCAAAAAAATTGAGGCTTACTTTCTATACTATAATGCCATTGTCATATGTAACAATATTAATAATTCATTGGTATTATCTAATTCCAAGAAAGCATTTTAAACAAAGATTTACACCTTTTTTCAAAAGATAAATATGCTCAAAAGAAAAAAAACATGTAAGGGAAACACAGTAGCCAAAGTCAGCAAAAATAATAATAATAATAATAATAATAATAATAATAATAATAATTTTAAAATCTATAGAATTAGGTTTAAAAAGCTGATATAAGAATTATCATGTATTTGATAACATATATGATATACAAAGAGCATAGAAAATGCATTATATTATTTATATCAAACATGCTTCTCATATTTAAAGAAAATAATAAAAATTAACAGCCCAATGAAGGAAAAAATATTAAAATTGATCTATTATATTTGTAAAATTTGTTTCCAGTTTTATTATTATTATTTGTTAGACCTTAAGAAGCATGACTGAACCAGTCTAGTTTAGCAATTCCCTTTCTACTCCATTTTTTAAAAATTATATTTTACCTGCACAACTATTTCATGGGAGAAGGTACACGGGACAAGCTGATGGTTCCTGTGCCCCCCAAAGATCTTGGATGCACTTGGAATGCAAGTTGTGCTTTTCCTTAAGTAAAACATCATTGCACAAAGGGAACTCAGATACATACCTGGTTAAATCCAAAAATATCAGATTTGTGAGTCTGCAGAAAGTTGTGTTTTGAATTGCAGGCAAGAAGTTAAAACTGAATTCCAAAAATTCTGTTGTGTTTGGTAGAGTGTCAGGAATCTCTCTCAGACCTAAATTTTCACAATTATATGTTTTGTTGGCTTCTTTCTGATGAGATAAACAATGTAAATTAATATCAGATTTCATAATTTGTTTGACTAGGAAATTTACATATGTGGTATTTTTTTGAGCACCAATCCCACTTCTAGGAGTCTTTACCAAGTATATGCTACTTACAAAATCACAAAATGACTTATGCATAGGATGATTCATTTAAGCATTTTTATAATAGAATATTGACAATATCCAGCTTAATCATTACTAAAGGATTAATTGAACAAAATATGGTACAGTCACAAAAAGAAACGTTTAGCAGTTGAAAATGAAATGACTGAGATTTCAACACACTGATAGGGTGTGATATCCAGGTATATTGTGTGGTGAAAAAAGAAAGGTGTCAAAGGTACATGTTAATATGTGGGATATAATATGCAGTGTATTGTATACTATCTTTTCTGTAAAATAGGTATGTGTGTATTTTCTTCTATTTGCAAACAAAACAAAACAAAACAAACAAACAAACAAAAAACCCATGAGGCAAAAACTCAAAATTGGTTGTTTTGAGGGGGAGAGATAAACCAGAGATATGGTTCAAAGGAAGCAAGACTTCTTTGAATATACTTTGTTTTATAGATTTCATTTTGGATGCCTGAAAATGTTTTAAATTACTCTAGATTAGCATCAGCAAAATTACACAATCAGACATCCACACTTTCTGATGTGATCTAAGGACACAGTACCACCTATGAGATATTCTGGCCCACCTCTCCCCCAATTAAAGCTTGAATCCAACCATGACTTTAGGCTTAACTTCCAGTCTATAAGGGATGTGGATTTTGTAATGAAAGAAAACACAATAATTTCAAGAGAAACATCAAAAGCACTTTATTCAAAGTAATGTCCATCACTAGCTACGCATTTTCCCCATCTTTCAGGAAATTTGTGGATACCGTGCCAATAGAACTTTTCTTGTTTTGAGGCAAACCATTCAGAGACCCAATTTTTCACTTCTTTGGACATTTTGAAGTGCTACTCAGAAAGTGTGTGTGCCATCAATCAGAACAAGTGGTAATCTGAAGAAGCAAGGTCTGGTGAATACAGCAGTGGGTTAATACTTCCCAGGCAAGATCTTTGAACACATCTTTAACTGTTTTTTAAGTGTGTGATGGTGCATTATCATGAAGTAAAATTACTTTGCCGTGTCTTCTGGCTTTCATGACCAAAGTGTGGTTCAAATAGATTATTTGTTGTTGGTAGCGATTATTATTATTATTATTAGCTTCTAAAACCAGATTCATCTGGTTTTAGAAGCTCATAATACCACACCTTTCTGATCCTACCAAATGCACAGCATTGTCTTCTTTCTGAGTGATTTGGCCTTGCAGTCAATGTTGATGGTTGACTTGAATTAACCCATGATTTTGTGTAGAACAACTGACTTTGTTTTATGAATGTGAATGCTGTGGGAGGAGACAGGAAACTGTTCTTGTAAAAAAGAGATATAAAAGCTATTTAAGAGGCATAACCAACAAATAATAGAGTAGTCCTTGTTCAGATTCTCGTTCAAATAATGCACTTAGGAAAAGACTTTTATAGAGTATCAAGGAACTTTGAATATAGACATGATATTAGAGACTACTAAAGAATTATAAACATTGTTAATGATAAGAGAAACATTCTTAATTTGTTTGAGATATATTTGAAGAATTTAGGGATAACATGATATAATGTTTGAGATTTGCTTTCAAATATTCTGGCAAAAAGAGGGAGAGGAGTAGGTCGATGAGATTAATAGGTAAACGTTGAATGTTGAGTGATACATGCATAAAGATCTCTTGTCATGTATATGTGGTTAGAAATTTTCTAGCCCTAGCCAGTTTGGCTCAGAGCATTGGCCGGAGGGTACCAGGTTCAATTCTGGTCAAGGGCACATACCTTGGTTGCATGCTCCTCCCTGGCCAGGACCCTAGTCAGGGCTTATGCAGGAGGCAACCAATCCATGTGTTTCTCTCACCTATCAGTGTTTTTCTCTGTCTTTTCTTTTCTCTTCCACTTTCTCTAAAAATCAATGAAAAAACATCCTCATGTAAGGATTTTTTTTTAAAAGTGAAGAAAAAAAATAAAATTTCTAAATATAACATGTAAATGAGCTAGCAATGTGGCACAAACTTTAAGTCATGGGGCCATGCAGCATGGGAGTGTGGATTTATTTCAGATCTTGGGAGCCACAGACTGCTATTTTTGGGGGTACAGCCCTGCACGTAAGTCCAGAGAACTGCCTGATCCTGTGTCCCAAGTGAGTAAATTATTCAGAAGTCTGCCAGTAACTGCTTGTTATATTCCCCAACTCAAGTTATAAATCTTGGACTAACTGGATAAAAATGAGAAGGGTTTGGTTAAACATCTATAGAATTATAGGGTCATAGTTTATTTGGATGATGCCTTAGGATAAAGCATAGTGGGCAGGTATAAAAATCTGATTGTGTCTATTATGAAATAATCTCCAAGGGAAAATGCACTTGGGGGCCATCTTTCAGATCCTCTCTGGCACCATGTGGTTTCACCCACCCTTTCAGACCCTGCCTTTCCTCAGACCATGTGGTGGTGGTCTCACTAGAGGCCCCTCTGAGACCACCCTGGTCTGGGGAAGACCTGCCCATGAAATGGGAGACCAGCAGCTTTCCTCACACTGAGTTGCACACAGCCCTTCATAGCTAGAAGCCGAAGAGTCCCCACATTCTCTTTGCTCTGAACCATGATGTTTTCGAGATGTCGCCACTTTCATTGCTTTTTGCTTTCTCGCTCCAGATTCTGCTTGTGGTGCACATTTTGTAGTTTCAGTGAGCATGCTCACCCGCTAGAAACCACCGTGTCATCTATATTCTGATAATATTATGAAAGTCACAGATGAGCATGCTGTGTTCGTATCTCTTTGTAATTCCTTTCTTCATTTTATAGGCCCACAGTCCTCTAGGCACTGCCACAAATCCCCCTAATGTCCTTGAAATGCATACTTTGCATTGAAAACTTAGATTTAAGTGACTGGTGGGGGAAAAACACATATTGATGCCTCTTTGGTGCCCATGAACATGGATGACCCAGAGAGGAGATGGATATGCAGCTTTTGCCCCAATAGCTATTAAGTTTTGGTTAGCTTTATGGGGACATTTTTCTTTCCTGGTCTCCATTGGCCTAGCTGATGCTACCCACATACAGGTGGTGAAAGGGGCCTTTCCTCAATTCGTCCTGCTTTGTTCTCTCCCCACAGCCAAAGGCTCCATTCTGGCAATTCCCTCCTCCTGATTATATACATGCCTGCGACACCTAAACTGCTCCTCTTTGGAGCATTACTGAGCACTTTATTGCATTAAAGCGACTAGAGAAGTTGAGGATTGAGTCGGAGCTCTATGAGCCGGTGGTCTGAGGGAGCTGATAGCAAAAGGAGAGTCACATAGAGGAAGGAGCTCAGTTTGAGCCCACTGAGCATCCAGGGATCAGTGATTCTCACACTGTGGAGGAGTATTGAGAAGCCACCAGGAGCACGTGCCATAATATTCCTCTCTAGTTACGGGGAGACTGCCTTTGATTCCTGGGACAAAGAGGCAAATGGCAAGAATTGCAGCTTATAAGAGAATTTAAAAAGCAAACACATTTCAAGAATCACTGACCTCTCTCTTTGGCTTTCATGTTCACTCCCCTGTACAGTCAGAATTACCATTTCAGATATTATAGGTGGGATGCCCAAACTCCTCCTGCTCTGGAATCATTTAAGTCGCATTAAATTGCTTTCAGCTTATTGTATTTTTAAGGCACGAAGTATACACAGGCACGCGCGCACACACACACACACACACACACACACACACACGCACACACACACGCACACACACTCATTCTTCTTTCTTTTTTAAAAATCATTACCAGAAGATATATTTTTAATGATTTGAGAGGGGGGGGGGGAAGGAAGAGAGAGAAAGAGTGAGAAATAGCAATATGAGAGAGAATCACCGATCAGTTGCCTCCTGTGCATGCCCTGACCAGGGATGGAACTTGTAACCTATGTATGAGCCCTGACTGGGAATTGAGTCTGAAACCTTTTGGTGCATGGATGATGCTCCAACCAACTGAGCCACTTGGCCAGGGCTCATTCGTTTTGTTTTTGAGAGTAAATTGCAGATGCCATGACTGTTTTCCCCTAAACCTTTTAAGGAGAAGGATATTCTTATACAACCACAGTGCCATTACCAAAAATTCAGAATATTTAAATTGATATGATATTATTATCCAACAGTCTATATTCAAATTTTGCTGAGTCCTAATATTGTCCATTATAGTAATTTGTGTTTTTCCACTCCAGGATCACACATTGCATTTTTTTTTCATCTCTTTAGTTTCCTTTAACCTGAGACTACCCCTCAGCCTTGCATTATCTCTCATGGCATTGATTTAAAAAAAAAACAACACCAAATACATGCTCATAGTTTACAGACTATCCCTCATTTAGGTTTCTTTCTTTCTTTCTTTCTTTCTTTCTTTCTTTTTTTCTTTCTTTCTTCCTTTCTTTCCTGTCCTCCTGATTTGATTCAGGTTATACATTTTGGGTAGAAACACTACATCAGGAAAGTTATGTATTTCTGGCTGTCAGGATTCATATCAAAACTTTTTTTAAAATTCTCATTTGAGGACATTTTTTCCATTGGTTTTCAGAGAGTGGAAGGGAGGGACAGAGAGGGAAAGCAAGCAGGAGAGAGGGAAAGAAGGAAAGAGGGAGAGAGAAAGTGGGAGAGAGAGAGAGAAAGAGAGAGAGAAGCATGAAACATCAATGTGAGAGATACTGACTGGTTGCCTCCTGCACAGGCCTGGACTCAGGGTGGGGAGCAAATCCACAACCCTCCGATGTGCAGGTTGATGCTCTAGCCATTGAACACCACCAGCCAGGGCTCATATTAAAACCTTTTGAGAGCGTGTTCTGAAAGCATAGCAGAGGATTTCAGGACAGCAGAATGATAATGCAGCAGAGAAGAAAAGGACAAAGTACAGTGTGGCCATGCCATTTTGCTCAGGGCTGGGCCGGCTACCAGGACCACATGTTCAGTTGCTTTTCAGACACCCACCACCACCTTGGAGATGTGACCACTTCCTCTAGACGCAGCCTGATTCTCCAGATCTCCATATATGGGGACAGTTTCCAAAGCCACTTTCTTACCTTCTGCTTTGGTTGGCTCCACCTCAGATAGCACCGTTCTGGATGTGAATGCAGTTAGGAGGCCCATGCAAAGCTACATGGTATTGAGGACAGCTGCCCCCGGTACCCTCTATTCCACATCATAGGCATTTATTTAAGACCACAGTGCACTGGGACCTATACCAACCACTTGGTCGCCAGCTTCATGTCAGAGCCATGCCTTTTACACAGACCGGGGCTCCCAAGTGTTGTATCTGTGCTTGCAATCCCTTTTCCCTGCAGGCATTCATTTGCATTTTTTCAATCAGTATCTTATTTTGCTTCTTTCTGCTGTATCTTCAACTCCCTGCCGGTCCCATTGTATTTTCTCTTCTCACAAGTGTTGAAATCGTTTTCTAATTTAGATCCTATGCGTTTCACTCTCGCCAATTCCCACCTTTAGGGATGGCTCATCTGCACTTGGCACACGCAGCAGCCAGGCCTCCATTCCCCCCTCTCTCCTGCCCTCCATGCACAAGAAGTCTGGGAAGTTGAACCCCAGCCTACCTCCATTAACCACTCCTTTATCCAGAGATAGCAATTTGGCTGAGCCAAATCCTAGAGTAACAATTACTCTCTGCAAATAAAACATTCCCAAGAGGGGACCATCCTAAAACATTGTTGTTAATCTGAGTCCTCTGAGCAAAGGGCATTCCCATTGTTTGCAGTTCATTTTCTGTTTGTTGGCAGTCAGACTGCTTGGGTTCAAGTCCCAAGCTATGTTCTCTGAGCCTCCTTTCCCTCCAATTGTAAATGGAGGACAATAACCCTCTTTGCAGGCCAACTCTGAGGATTAATTGAATAATGTGTGTCTAGCACTCCCAAGAGGAGTAGTTAGTATTTCACTGGATCATTACAGCATCATGTCATTGTCTAGAGCTATTAGGAAGCCTTTGTATCCATGAACTTGGAGTTCTCCTAAAAAGAAGCTCTACTGAGCACACCCCCTCCTTCTCATACCTAGGATTGAAGGCCTGTCCCCTCCCATGGTTTTGAACGCACAGAATAGCTGAGATGAGCCCATTTGAAATGAGGAGGCATGCCCATACTCCCAAGTCATTAGTCAAAAGCAAATCTAAATGTCACCAGAATCCAAATCACAGAACACTGAATTCTAGCTATGCTTCACAATTTGTCAGCCTCCAAAGACTTGATCATGGGTCTAATTTTGTTACTCATGTCACACACACACACACACACACACACACACTCACACAGAAAGAACATATAGTATTTAGCAGTGGAGGATTCCACATGGAGTGTTGATAGGTGTTCACTGTATTATTTCTAGAACTTGTCTAAATTTTAAATGTTTTTAAACAGAAAATTTTATGAAAAAATTCACATTGACTCCTCCCTCATTTCATTTGCAAAAAGTAATTTAAGATGGATCTTAGATCTAAGTGTGAAACATAGAAATAGGATTAAATATAAAATAATAAAACTCCAAGGAAAAAAAACATAGGATAATATCTTCATGGCCATGAGTAGGCAAAAATTTCTTAAACAGGACAGAAAGTCACTCAAAGGACAGCACCAATAATAAATCCAGCTTCATTAAAATTAAAGATTTCTGTTCACCCATCACTAGGAACCTAAAACCTATATAATTTTATTAACCAATATCACCACAATATATTTAGTTAAAAAAATAGAGCTCTTGAAAGAGAAGAATTTGATGAGCTTCCAAATCCCAGAGTAACAATTATTCTTTGCAAACAAGACAAAATAATCCCATGAGGGCAGTCTTTCCAGGTGGGTAAATACATTCACGGGGCAGGAGGGGGGTGCATGGGGACAGAAGATCCTGCTCTCAAGACCCTTCTGGACCCAGCTCTATATACTTCTTTATCTGTATTATTTATAATCTCTGTTATTAAAAGCAAGCAGCCCTAATGCTATCAGCCATAACAACCAAAGGGCAGGTGGGCGGGGCTGTGCACATGGGTGGGGGGGCCATGTGATTTTGCGCGCTGGGCTTCTAGTATATTTTATAATAAGCTGATAAACACAAAAGAGAGATCACTAGGAAAGTGGAAAGGCAAGCCACAGAGTGGGAGAAGATATTTGCAATCCGATTAAGGGCTTGTAGCAACAGTACATAAAGAACTCTTGTAACTCAATAAAAGAAAAATAGACACTCAAACGAATATGGACAAAAGACTTGAAAAGTCACTTCACACATACAAGGATATGCAAATGACCAACAAAAACATGAAAATGGATTCAATTTAATTATTCATCAGAAAAATAAAAATTAAATTCGAGTGAAATACCACTATCTACACAACAGAATGGGTTTTTTAAACAAGCAATAGCAAATATTAGTGAGGCTGTGGAAAAAACAGAACTCATAGACATCATTGATGAATATAAATGTGTATCAACAATTTGGAAACTGTTTGGCAGTATCTGCTAAAGTTAAACATGTGTATACCCTATGAAGAAATACATCTACTCCTTGGAATACACCTGATAAAGATTTGTATATTTGCTTACTAAAGACATAGATAAGAATTCCAAAGCAGCAGCATTCATAATAGCCAAAGTAATTGAGAACAATTAAAAATTCATTAAAAGTCAATCTGTGGTGATGGAAATGAAAAAACTGGACATCCTTGGGGGCTAGTGACTGGGAGGAGGAGGAAGGGGCTCCCAGGTGCTGAGAAAGTTTTGTTTCTTGATCTGTGTGCTGGTCACACTGATGTATTTACTTAGTGAAAACTCACTGAACTGCACACTTAGGATTGGTGGACTTTTCTACATGTATGTTTTACTTCAACAGAAAGTTTACTAAACTCAAAACAAAACCTTGTTTTTTAAATAGAGCTTGATGAGTTAATGGTGGTCACATGAACATATATACATGGCATGGTTAGTTATGCTTAGGCTAGAGGGGAAGAACTAAAGAGGAAAAGAAAGCAAGACTGGGCAGGTGGCAGGGGTGGGTTGAGACTAATGGGGTCATTTGCACTTGAAGAAGGGCCAAACCCTAAGTCAAAGCTTCCTCTTCCACCATTCCTACTGTTATCTCATATGCTTGTAGCCTAGAAGGGCCCACCTTCTCCAGGCCTGACCCTACGGTGCAGCAAGCTCTCCTTTTGCTGCTGCCACAACTCACCCATCTTTGTATCTCCCAACAACCTCCCCAGTGCTCACACAGAGTGAGGGCTCAATACACAGCCTTGAACCCTGCAGCCAAGAACTCATACATAATAAGGAGGTCCAGGAAAATGTAGATCCAATGTTAATGGAATAGGTCCCAGGGCATTGAAACCCACGTTATTTCAGAGGGAGGGCTGTATGGAGGTTGTTGTATTGGGAAATGTGAATAGAAACTTAGCTAAAAGAGAAAGCTCGCTGCAGCATAGGCCAGGCCTGGAGATCCTGGGACCCTCAGCATCACTCTTGCCACCTGAATAACTCAGAAGGCCCCGGAGCAGGCAGCAAAGGGAGCAGGGTGCTTGCCTTGCCTCTTTCCCTTTCCTTTGCCAGAAAGGGTCATTTGCAGAAAGGAACTGGCAGCTGTCAGCCTTATGTCCTCACTAGGAAGCTAGACTGGTCTAGTGTTTCCAAGGGCTTCCCAAATCTCCCGGGACTCCCTTGTGGGCTTCAGAAGGTCTGGTGAGGCTTTGCAGGAACGTGAGGATTCATGAGTTGAATGGGCAGGCTTAAGAGTGGTCGTTAAACTAATCTGTTCCCCCATGAACTGGAATGTAAGGGTGATACTATCCTACGTGAAGATGTTGTCAGAGGTGGGTGGCATACCTCCCTGATCACTGAGGAGGTGGTGTCCCCACTCCTATCCTCTTATCATGCTACCCACATGTCTGTGTGAACCTACCCTTCCAACCAGAATGAGGAGGAGACAGCGGGCAAGAGCTTCTGGGGCTGATAAAAACTTACTCCCTTCTGCTATGGAATGAATTGTGCACCGTCCTCCCCCAAGAAAAATTTTATGTTGAATCGCTAATAGGGTTGATCAGAATATGACTTTATTTGGATACAGAATCTTTAAATATGTAATTACATTAAGATGAGATCATTAGTGTGGGTCCTAACCCAATGTGACTGCTGTTTTTAGAAGAATAAATGCGGAGATAGGCATGTACAGAGGGAAGACTAGGTGAAGACACAGGTAGAAGACAGCCATCTACAAGCCAAGGAGAGAGATCTTGGAAGAAATCAATCCTGCCAACACCTGATCTTGGATTATTAGCTCTCAGAACTGTGAGAAAATGATATTCTTTTGTTTAAGCCTCCCAGTCTATGGTACCTACATGCTATGGCAGCCAGAACAAAGGCACCCACTTTCCCAGCCTTCATTTGGTGCCTCCTCTCAGACTTAGTGCATTCTGGTTCCATCCTGATACCCAGACTAACAGGTTTGTTCCTTTCTGTCCCAGTCCTGACTGGGGTTCTTCCTCTTGCCTGGCAGGTCTGTACCCTGTTCTCCCTTATCATTCTCCTGCCAGTGGCTCCCAACTACCTTTCTGTTTTTCCCACCTCCACTTCTGCTTCCACTTCTCCCACCTCCACCTCCACTTCTGCTTCTAGCCCAGCCCTTGTCCGACAGGCCATGTGGTGCTGTACACTTGCTGGGGTCGGAGGCAGTGGCAGGCAGCTTGAAACATTTTGGAAGATGGCAGGAGACTGAGGGCTCTCTCTCACCACCTCCTCTAAGAATTTCCCACAGGTTGATAAACATTGTGATGGTCCAAAACAGAAGGTGCAATTTGGCTCTGTTCTCTGATGCCACTCTGGTGGGTTAGGAAAGCAGATGGAGGGCGGTCCAAATCAGGGAGAATGCCAGACTCATCCAGAGTGATCCTCATATGCTCTGAAACCTGGCATGGATTATCCCCTACTAATCTCCAACCTGAAAGCCAGGAAACTGAAGGACTGTTTGGAGCAGTGGCCATGTGCTGGGATGTTGGGCAAATAGCTCCTCCATGCTGGGAGCAGGTTTTTAGGTCTGCTCTTTGCACTGGCTCTCTGTCAAAATTTTATGTCGCAATTAGGGGCATTGTTTGTAGAGAAGGAAGGCTCTCACTTCTTCCTGTTAAGGATCTGCAAGATCATCCCCTGGCTGAGCTTTTCGCTCGTTCTTCACAATAAATAAATAAATAAATAAATAAATAAATAAATAAATAAATAAATAAATAAATAAAAATTCTACACCCTTCATTGCCCTTTCAAAACAGTGGATATTGGAATGAAAAGGCTCAGATGGAACTGCAGGCTGAATCTCAGAATTTCCAGGCCATTTAATCTGGATAAAGGCAGAAAGTTTGGACTCACCTCCGTGCACATCTGATCCCAGGAGGTGGTGACTTTACAGCTGGCAGAAAATAGCACTGCCACCAGGAGGCAGCTGAGACGGGGCTCCATCACAGGACTGGTTCCACCCCAGGGTGGTGTGCCTATCTGACCCTGGAGCTGAGAAATCAGTCAGGCTGTGATGGCCTTGGTAAGTGGCAGCCAGAGAGGTGCTCAGAAGGCTGATCCCTGAACAAGGACTGCTCAGCGTTTGGTGGGTCTGTGCTGCAAAAAAGGGAAGTCCCTTTACATACCAACCACCCTGGACAAAAATAGCTGAGGCCCAGCCCCAGTGTGGCCCAGCGCGCTTCCTGGCAAATGTGAATCACTTGTGCAGCCCTCTCGAGCTGGTCACGCTGACTCTCAGCAGGATTGTTTCCGTGGATTTCAGGCTGCCTTCGTGGTTTGGATAACTCCAAAGCCTTTGGGTCCCTTTCCCCCAGAGAGGCTGTGTGGATGCAGACAATGTCCTCACAAAAGAGGCCACTGGGTTGGTTGTCTTTGGTGAGTGGCCAGGAAAGGTGCTGGATTGGCAGGCACTCTGCTGCCCCGATGGAAGGATTGGGCCCAGGGGTGGTACTGCTGGAGCTAGAACCTGGAGCAAAAGGGACAGGTCACCCTAGAAAGCGAGTGTAGCGCTGCATGACCACCTTGCCAATACCCACCTCTGGTGTGACAGAGGAGGACAAACCGGTCCCTGACCTGGTGACAGGCCTGTTGTCGCAGCGGCAGTGCAGTCCCCTCGTATTCCCTGCCAACCTGACTCCGCAGAGGACGCTGCTGTGTTCCCAGCAGGCTGGCTAAGAGAGAGCAGAGTTGAGGATGATATCCTTGGCTCTGTTTCACCTTAGAAATAGCTTTGAAGCAGGATTGGAAAACCCCCCATTATGGTGCAAGATGTGGTAGTGATTAAAGAAAGTTGAAGTTCAAGCATTTCTCACTGGGCTGGATTTAGCTGCCTCAAACCTTGTCTTTTCTCCCTGCTGGCCTATCGGAGATATTTAGCATCACTGTTCTCCCATTATATTTCTGAGAGCCCAATTTCTAGCATTAGAGTCACAATGACTTGAGATGCTACTACTACTACTACTACTACTACTACTACTACTACTACTACTACTACTACTACCAGTATTGTGTTATTACTACCAGTACAATACTGATGGTAACTGCCATTTATTGAGCACTTACTATGTGTCAGTCACTGGTTGGGGTGTTGTTTTGTCCCTTTGTGTGTCCCCTTATCACATATTCTAACCAAGAGGTGTTTTTATGTATCCCATTTTATAGTTGGAGAAACGGGTGCTTAGAGAAATGAAATGACCTCTCCAAGCCCAACTAGAATGTGGTGGACTAGAGCTTAGATCCAGTCTCACAGCAGAGAATGTGCTTTTGCTCTCCAGAGTTTAAGAAAGCAAAAGGTGCTTTTGGCAGAACACAGCCTAAGCAAACCCAGACTGCTGACAAACAGCCTTGCTTTAGGGAAAGCATGCATCCTGGTGTAATGGGCGGAGTCTGGACAGAGGAGGCCCAGAGCCATCTTGTCAACCGGGAGAACTTGGGCAAGTCATTTACTGTTCTATTTCCCACCTGAAAATAGAACAGGAAATCCAACTCCTGTTCTGCTGACATCACAGGGTAATTATGAGACTCAAAAGAGACAGTTTACATGACAGTGCTTTTCTTATCCTTAAAGACTTACATAAATATGAAAAATGTGAGGAAAAGACTCCTCTGAGTAACCACTTCCAATGTCATGTAAATATCACTCAGAGAATTGTCTCCTGCCCCAGAAACACTGAAGAGCCGTATTACTTTCCTTCTTAGAGAAAGGTTTGATAGCTCAGTTAAGGTTTTGTCATTTTCTGAGGCCACTGTATTTGCATATGATTTGCATTCATTTGCATAATGAATTCAAAAGACTCACTGCAAGTGTATAAGAGTAAAAGAAAATAAATGAATATGAGTAACCTTCTGCCACAGCATTCAAATCAAATATTCAGGGCATAATACCCTGAAATAGGAAATAGATTAAAATTTAAACTATTGCAAACAGATAGGAAGATAGGTTTTAGAGTTTGGAGGCAAGAATAAAACCTTATTTGGTCCCAGGTTGTAAAGAATCACATATTCTTAAAGGTCACCCCATCCTAATGATTTTCATGCCTGAATTCTCTCCTGCATACTCCTCACTCCACGCCTTTCAGTGGACAAAAACATTACCTTCCAGTCTTTTCTGAAGTGCCTCAGGTGACAAAGCTTACTCTTCCCCCAATAAATTCTTTTGTCAAATCTTTGTTTAAATAGTTTTATCTTATTCTGAACTGGTAGTCTTTCTAACTTCTCCAGGAGCTTTCCTGTTTCCTAGGACCAACAGAACAAGATCTAGCCCTTTTCTCCTTGCCAGTCCTCCATGTATTTGAAACTAGTTACTATGTCCCTGAATCATCCCCTTTCTAGGTAAAAAAAGCTCTAGTTTCTTCACATGTGTTGTCAGTTCATGCATTATGGTCCCTAGCAGTCTGTTTATCTGAATATTTTCTAAGTTTCCCATGAAAAGCTGACTTGAATTCTGGTCCTGATTTTGCCATTAACCAGTCATGTGCTTGGGAAGGTTTCTTTGGCCTTCCTTTGCTTATCTATAAAATTAGGCCCAGTGCATAAAATCATGCACTTTGGGGGCTCTCTCAGCCCATTCTGTTCCCTCTCGCAGTCTGGAAGCCTAAGCTATCAGTCAGACACCCTGCCACGAAGGCTGGAGAGGCTCCCACTACCGCAACTGTGCTCACCAGCTGTGAGCCTGGCTTCTGGCTGAGCAGCACTCTCCCTATGGGAGTGCACTGACCACCAGGGGGCAGTTCCTGTGCTGAGCATCTGCCCTCTGGTCGTGAGTGTGCATCATAGTGACCAGTTGTTCTGCCATTTGGTTGATTTACATATTAGTTTTTTATTACATAGGATGATAGTATTGGACTAGCTTATCTAAAAGACACCACTTCATTGAAAAACCCATTACTCTAGTTCAGAACAATAATTTCCGTTTTACTGATATAACAGTCATTGGCTTGAGCCAATAACATGGAGTTACATTAGCTTTTTGCTGACAATTGCTCTTTCTTTCCTACTCTGGATGGTCTTACCTCTTCTTGGCAAGCAAAAAGAAGAGGTTTGGCTGGAAAAGGCCAACATGATTGTTAACAATCCTGATTTAGTCACAGTGCCTTTAAGGGATGGCACTGCCCACACCTATTCGAAAACCAGTTCTTGCAGAGATAAGTAGAGGGAAAGACAAGGTGAGGCGAGACACCAGAAATTCACTTATTTCTACTGACCAGTAACCACGCCAATGGAGGGGAAAAAAATTTGTGGGCCCAAGACATTTTCATAAATTGTAAGACTCATATATCACACTAGAGGCCTGATGCATGAATTCGTACATGGGTGGGATCCCTCGGGGTGGCCTGTGGAGATTGGGCCCCAGCTTGCACCCCCCGCCTCACAGCCCCGCAGCTCTGCCTGGCATTCTGTCTTGGCCTGGCACCACCTGCTCTCCTGTTCCACCATCCCGCCATGGTCCCACTCTCATTGAGGCCCATTGGGGCCTATCAGGGATGGCAGCACCTCCACTTTTGCTTGCTGCCAGCACCACATCACTGATGCCCACCATGTTCTGGACCGACCTCTAGTGGTCAGCTCATGGTATGGCGAGTGGTTGAACTCCTGGTCTCTGGGTTAAACACCTGGTTGAACAACTGCCCAAGAAGACAATTTGTATATTATGCTTTTATTATATAGGCTACTTATACACATCCCACACCATTCTTTCTTGTTGCTGTTCTGCCTTTTAATCCACCAGGTCTCCATGCAACTCATCCCGTGGGACAGCTGCCACCCATGAGTGAGTCCCTAAAATTTCCCCTTTTCGGGTCTGGGAGGCCTGTGCACTCGTATCCCTGTGTTTCTGGGTCATTGTGATCTGGGAGGGAGGTGAGATCTTGGGAGAGCTTATTCATTCTTCAAGCCCTTTCTTCACAATAACCCAAGGCTAAGTCCTTTCTTTCAAGGATGAGCAAAACAAAATATGCTATTAGAATCCAAAAGTTAGCAAAGAACTAGATGTTTAATGTTCACTGAAGCTGATGAGCACCTGTTGGTGTTAAGGTGTTCTATCTTTATCCTCTTCTGTACGAGTGGTTTTTGTTCTGCTTTTCGGTCATGCCTGCTTTCCCCTTCCCCCAAGTTGGGTTATATCTACGTGCATCTAAAAGTCTACTTCAACTTGAATGTTCTAATGTACTTTGTGGCTGATTTTACTTCTGATTATTACTTCTCCATATTTGTTTGTTGATTTTACCCAATTATTGTGACACCAAAAGTTCAGAGTCATAAAGGCCAGAAGCAAAGCCCTCTCAAGGTGGTCCTGCCCCCTCTCTGAGGGGTGTCCCACTGTGCTGCCTCCTGGGCACCTGGGGACAGAGCCCTCAGGCCTCCACATAGCACGCTGCTACATTGCTGCCTCTGGGGTTGGTGGTTCTCGTGAAGTCACCAGGCTGAACAAGCAAGCAATGCTGTGCCCCAAGCCACTGGGGAGGGACCTGGCTTTTCTCACATCCTGCGTGAGTCCAGGCTCAGTTTTATGGATGGCTTCACTCTTGATTCTGCTGCTTCAACACTGGCTACCTCTCTGCATCACTATCCACAAAGCAGGTGCAGTGCCTTCATATGACATAGCTAGCTCCCCTCTACCACAAAAGTCACTCTGGCCTTGTCACATCTCAGAGCCCAAGCCTTCTGGGCTTCTGTCTGAATTTCCTGTCCCAGGATTTATTTCTTCTTCCCCTGATGACTGATAGTGGATATATCTATTCCCTTGGGCCCCATTATAACAATTTAGAAAATGTGTGATTTTTCTCAAATCTTGGTTTCACTATTATCTGTGGTCATCTGGTTACACACACACACACACACACACACACACACTCTAAAGGCCCAGTGCACGAAATTAGTGCATGGGTAGGGTACCTAGGCCTGGCCAGTGATCAGGACCAATCAGGGCCTTCTGGTTGCTGGCTGGGGCCTTCCTTCATTCTGTGCTGCCCCCCGGTGGTCAGTACACATAATAGCAAGAGATTGAACTCCCAGTCTCCTGTCTCTCGGTTGAACTCACATGGGGCTATTTTGCATACTAGCCATATATATATATATATATATATATATATATATATATATATATACACACACACATACATACATACACACACACTAGAGGCCCGGTGCATGAAATTCATGCATGGGGAGCAGGGGGTGTCCCTCAGCCCAGCCTGCACCCTTTCCAATCTGGGACACCTTGAGAAATATCTGACTTGCCTGGTAGGATCGGGCCTAAAAGGGCAGTCGAACACTCTTCTCACAATCCAGGACTACTGGCTCCCAACTGCTTGCCTGCCTGCCTCCCTGATTGTCCCTAACCACTTCTGCCTGCCAGCCTGATCATCCCCTAACCACTATCCTGTCAGCCTGATTGATGTCTGACTGCTCCCCTGCCAGCCTGTTTGCCCCCAATTTCCCTCCTCTGCTGGCCTGGTCACCCCTAACTGCCCTCCCCTGCAGGCTTGATTACCCCCAACTGGGCCTGGAATCTCCCAATGGCCCTACACTGCTGGCCATCTTGTGGTGACCATCTTATGTCCACATGGGGGCAGCCCTCTTGTGTGTTGGAGTGATGGTCAATCTGTGTATTACTCTTTTTATTAGGTAGGATAGAGGCCTGGTACGTGGGTGGGGGCCAGCTGGTTTGCCCTTAAGAGTGTCCCAGATCAGGGTGGGAGTTCCCTTGGGACATGGGGTGGCCTGGGAGAGGGGCCTATGGTGGTTTGCAGGCCAGCTACGCCCTCCAGCAACCCAAGCAGAGGCCCTGGGATGTGGAATTAATTTATGTTCTACAATTGAAACTTTGTAACCTGGAATGGAATCAAGCCTGCTGCTCATTCCGTGGAGACAGCCATTTGTTTGGGTTTATTATAATTCTATAATTGAAACTTTGTAGCCTAGAGTGGAAGCCTAGGTGCTAGGGCTGCAGAAGCTTGGCTTCCTCCATCACCCAGGCAACCCTAGCTTCTGCTCTCTCCAGCTCTGTGGCTGCCGCCATTTCTGTTGGATTTATGTATCTTCTATAATTAGAACTTTGTAGCATTGAGTGGAGGCCTAGGCCAGCAAGGACAGGCAAAAAGCTTGGCTTCCTTCATTGCCCGGGAAACCCAAGCCTTTCTCCTGCTCTCAGTGGCTGAAGCCATCTTGTTTGGGGTTTATTTGCTCCTGATTGACTTGTGGGCATGGCTTGATTGGAGGTATGGTCAATTTGCATATTACTCTTTTATTAGAAAGGTATGGTTCTGGAAATAAATGTAACTTGTTAGAATATTTGTCAAGCTTTAATTTCTACATATTTGCCAAGCTTTAATTTATATTTAACCATTAGATCAGTGCCATTTACTAACTTCTCTTTCAAATGGTGTATTTCATAAAGACAGAAATGTTAAAGATACCCCTGGGGTTTTTTTTCTCCCAAGCTTTAAATGAATGTGATGTTAGCAGACAGTGGGATGTGGGAACTAGAGAACAGGGCTGGGAACTGAGAGTCCCAAATAAACTCTCCACTCAGATATAAAGTCATCCTAACACCAATACACTAACATCAGAAATTTTAAAGCTAAAAATAAGATTCAAAATAATCTAATCCAACTCTGCCATTTTCTTTGCTTAAAGAATGTAAAAGAACAACCATCTAACATTCCCTAGAGTTGAGATTGCTCATATTATTATCAAGCCATTTACTTTAGGCCCTCTGGGGCCTGTTCCACATCCTGTTTCCTGCCCGGCTTTTTTCAGTGAGTGCTGCATAGAGTAAATCTTGCAGCTCTTTGCAGTGATGCAGGAAAGAAAGATTTTCTGAACTAGCCAAGCGTATTCGGCACCTTCTGTAAATGGCAACGTGGCGCCCTGTCCTCACCCAGGTGAACCCCAGACGCCCCATGGGGAGGACAGGACGCATCTGCAGGGCGGATGGTGGTGGTGTGAGGGGAGCTTGTCCATTCCTGTGCTCCATGCGGGGCATTGACTTCCTCTGTGAGCGAATTAGCAGCAGACAAGGGAGCAACAACCTCTACTGGTGTCCAACTTCAGACACAACTTCCTACTGATGTTAGACAAATCATTAGCCTTGCAGAATCGTAACTTCCATAAATGTGATATACTGTCTGCCCTGAGTCCTTGTGAAACTAGGGTAACCCACAAAGGACTATGGAGAAAGATTTATTATTTCCAATTCAAAGCATGTGCCAGTGGCCAGGCTGGTCCTTGTCCTCAGTCAGGTTTGTGTTTTTTTAAAATATTTTTAAATTTACTTCAGAGAGGAAGGGAGTGGGGAAGAGTGATCAAAACATTAGTGATGAGAGAGAATCACTGATTGGCTGCCTCCTGTACATCCCCTAGTGAGGATTGAGCTGGAAACTCGGGCATGTGCCCTGGCTGGAAATCGAACCATGACCTCCCAGTTCACGAGTCAACACTCAACCACTGAGCCACACTGGCAGGGCAGGTTTGTATCTTTAAGGAACAGCTCCTCAGAAGACAAAGTAAAGCTCAGGACAAAAATAAACAAGCTCCTAAGGAAATGTGGCAGGGAACCCTCACCAGGTGCCATGCACTGACATGCATTATCTCATATAACCCTCAGAACACCTGGTTGAGGTAGATCCTATTCTTATCCAAATCTAGAGGCGAATAAATTGAGCTCAGAGTGGTTCAGGGACATGCACAAGGTCACATTTCAAAAAGTGGAAGGTATAGAACCCCTCGCTGGATTTGTCCCAGAGTCTTGCTCCTCACCACACTGCCTCTCCAAAAACTCCCTCGCTTGTAGTGGGAAGAATCCCAGAGCCCTCACTGTGGGGCAGGACTTGCATGGCAAGAATGTCCCAGGCATGCAGGTTTCCAGTTTGCTGTCCTCTGCAGGGATCCTTCCTGGCACTTATTTGACAACCACATTTTCATAGGATGAAGAGATGTCAGCCTTCGAAATGTAATCAGCTGGACCAAAAGCAATCAAGATGCCATCTGGACAAACTCTGACTTCCTGCCCAGAAGATAAAGACATCTGGACTTAGGAAATGCCAAGGACATGCTGTCTCTGTCCCCAAGCCCGTGGGCTGCTACTTGCTTCACTCAGACACACTTTCTTAATGGTCCAGAATTGACAGCTCTGAGCCACTGCTGGGGCTGCTGAGCGCCTGATTCAGCTGGCCTCCAAGAGCTTCCCTTCTCATGACCGGTGACCACTGTGAGCCGTGGGCACTCTGCAGTGCTTAGGAGATGGACTGACTGCAAAGGCCACTGGAAATGGTCCTCTTTAATGATGGAGCAGGAGGTGGCCACCCCAGGCCCAATTTATTGCTGTAATTAGGACACATCATGATTGCTGATCATTAAGTAGGGATGAGAGGAAATATTTGTACATGCAAAGAAGCTAATTAAGGTGGATCACCAGGTTTGCATAGCTGATCCGTGTTTACTGCTGCTCCTTCCTCCTGTGTGGGAGGCTCTCTCCAGCCACGTGAACTCTTGAGCACTAAGCCTGCACATGGGTGCTTTGGTCAGAGAACCAAAGAGCTTGGAGAAGAGCTGAGGGACTAGAAGTTTAGGGTTAAGACCCTGCACAGAGGGTTTTTACTGTGGCCATATCTGAACGTGTTTTCTACGCCCAACCCTAGAAAAGGCTTGACTATCACACACCAACTTCTATTTTAAAGCAGAGCTCGGCTCCCTCCAATTAGTGGCCAAAGCCCCTGAATTTGGCAGGGTTACAACCAAACTCTTCTCCCCAGGACTCCCCCCAGAAACAGGCACTGTCTGTCCCAATCCCCATAAATGGCACTAACGAAGCCTGATCCAAATACTCCTCTCAGCTCCTGCATAGTTGCAATCTATGGAAGGTGTTTGGTTTGGGGAAAGATTTGCTAGTCTGGGGCAATTTACATGTAAGAATCTTTATATTTCAAACTCATGAAAAATATTTCACCTACAAGTATTTTCCAAATTGCTGTTATTTATGACTTAAAAAAACAAAACAAAACCAATCTCAATAGTGGGACTTCATTCGTTAAGGCAGAGATAGGCAGAGATAGATGGAGAATGGGCCAGACCTTGCCATCCCTCTGGCTCTGTGCTCAGGAAAAGGCCTATTGATTCTTCTCCTTTGCTTCTCCTTTGCTGTACTTCTTTTCTTACCCGTCTCCCGTTTCACTTCTGTTACACTTCCTTTTCTGAAAATCTTTTTCCTGTAAGGCCTGTTGTATTAGCATGTGGCTTTTGCTTCCATTGTGTCTCTAATTTCCTTCCCTTGGATTTTTATGATCCTTTTTTTATTTGTGAACCTCACCTTTAGACATGGCCTTTCATCATCTCATCGTCCCATTTGTCCTTTATTCATCTGAACATTTTTCTGTGGGATTATCATGTATCTTGGTCTCTGGAAGGCCCAGGGAGAACCCATCTGTTTTCTCTCCTTAGAGCTTTTGTCTTCCAGTCTCCCAGTCTTCTGAGGTTGCCCAGGTGGATGACCAGGTCAGCAGCCAAAGTTGGAGAGGAAAGATGCCTCAGATCTCAGCTCTGAGCTTCCTCCACCTCCAGTTCTGGGACCCAGTGGTCCTCTGAGCCTGACCAATGGGCTGTACCTGGTTGGAGGTAAGTCAGGGAGTGGTAAGCCTGAAACCCCTGGGACACAGCCAACACAATAGGCAGTTCACCCTGGCATTGACCAACACAATAGGCAGTTCACCTCCACGATGGTAGAAATCTAGTTCTTGGCATTTTTTGTTTCTAAATGAGATGCAAGTATATGGAATATGTAGGGAAGAAAATAGGAGGCCAATAACCAGTATGTCTTGGGAGTCTCAGCAAGGAGAGAAAATTCAGTTTATTTTGCTGAATAAATATATATTGTGATAAAACCAGCCATAAATAGACATTAAGGTAAGAGGAAAAGTCTTAGCACAGATTCAATAACAGAGGTCACATGTGGGAAAACTGTAAGATTGTGACTTCAGCGCTCGCTAGCACAGTCTTCCTCTTTGGAACATAATTTGTTCCTGTTGTAGTCTGTTATTAACAAACAACAACAAAAAAAGAAGAAGAGGAGATAACAAGACTTCATTTTCTAAATACAATTTAATTTGTTTTAAACAAATCTACATAGAAATTGAAATTTGTAGAACTGATAAAATACAATGCTCTATTTTATCAAAGGACTATTTATGACTACATAGCATTGTAGGATTCCTTGAAACTGTAACCAAATCGACTGCAGTTTTTGATGACAGGATTTTTCAAAATATAACTACATGTGTAATCTGTACAAAGTGAGGCAGACTTACAGCTTTGAAATGTGCACATTAATATTCAAGAACCAATAAGAAACCAAACAGATGACAAAAAGTGTTTGCTTCATGGGGGTCAATAGTGTCAAAAGCAGACTTCGAGCTAGCTGTCCTGGGCTGTGGCTTTCTGCCAGAAACACCTCCCCGTCCCCCACAACAACCTGGATGGGGCAGTGCCGCTTTATAGGGTCCAGAGAGGTGGCCTGTGATGTCAAAATGGGGTGCTCCTCTGGGAATGACTGAACTACCACCACTATTGAGGCCTGCGGCAGGTTATGGCGCATGCTAACTCTGGGCCTCAGGCTGTTTTTCTGAAGGAAACAGAGCGGGCAGCTGGACGCCAGGGCAGGAGGTGGCCCATGCCCCATCCTGGGAAACATCCTGACCACGGGTCACAGTTCCAGAGCAGAGGTACCTTTTGTTGAGGTATTACTTTTGTCTTTACACTTTCATTGCAAAATTGGGATTAGGAGTCTTTTAAAAAAAGAGAGAGAGACTTAGAATGCCAACCATTTACCGTTTTCATAAAAAAGTTGGGAAAAAATAGTTACCATTTTTTTCTCTTGAGAAAATAATGATAATACCTAGCACACAGTGCTTACTATGCCCAGTACTGTTCTATGTACTTTTTATAAGTACTAACTCATTTAACCTTTATGAGTAGTAACTTCTGGGTAAAGAAACAAGAAGAAGCTAAATAGGTTGCTCAAGGTCCTTCAGCTGTATGGCTGAGACAGGCTGAGCCTGGGAGTCCGCCTCCAGAGAGGAAACAGAGGTGACAGGGAGGAAGGGAAAAGGCCAGTACAATGACTAGTTTGGCCTATGCTTTGAAGAAACTTTGAACTCTCTTCTCTGTCCCGACCTCTCTATGAAACTAACTGCAGGACAGGGTATGAACTGAGGCCAGCACCTCCGAGAGAGAGAGAGAGAGAGAGAGAGAGAGAGAGAGAGAGAGAGAGAGAGAGAGGTCTGGCTTGGGAAGCAAGGCATTAGTTGTATATGGAAAAGGCTCTGGGTGAAATACCAGAGACCTGCCAAGTTGCACTGTCTTTCTAGGACTTGAATCCAACTTCTCTTTGGGCTAGAAATGAAAATTGCCTGTTTGGTCAGGGTCTTACGGTCAAGAACAGAACAATGTTTGGAGAATGCCAGCACACTGCTCTGTGGCCTCCAGCCCAGCCTCATTCCCTCCTCTTTTTTTTTTTTTGTCCCACACTTACCCAGTCTCCTGTTGTCTCATTAAAAGTCCCATTGCCTAGGCTGTGCTGGTCATGATGACAGGAAACGGCAGGGAAGCCAGGAGGTTTGTGTTTTGGACACTGAAATGGTGCCAGTTCAGTTCCTAACAATAGGCAACTACTGTCAGTTATTTTGCAAATGTTAGCCCTGCCACCTAGTGACCACTTTCTGAATGTCACATGCAGGTGACCATATGGGAAATTCTGGGTTGACTTCAGGGTTGCCTGTTGCTGGCAGCTCTGAGACTTTCCCCTGCTCAGCTGCTGCGATGTCACTGCTCCTTCAGTGTTAGCCAGGCCCATAGAATTACAGCTGAGCCGTGTTTCTCCTCCTTCCCCCCAATAGTAAGGTGCTCAGAGTCCAATGAACATGTCTCAGGAACATTCTGTGTGCCAAGTATTATGATGGGAGGAGGTTTTTGTCCTCTCAAGGTTAAGCGTCCTGCTACCCCTTCGAACTTGATTCTAGTACAGCTCCTGAATCTTCTGTGTACTGTGTGACTCCCTGCTCCACTGAATTGTGAGATCTGTGAAGACAAGTCTTACTTATGTTTGATCGCCACAGCCTCTTTATTGTCTGTCTGACAAATGTCGGTTGAAAGGATAAATGGTATAGCTGCAAATTCACAGCCCTTCCCAGAACTCTTGCCACATTTCTCCAGGTGGGGTGTCTTCCCTTCTCTACTCGTGGCACGCACTGTCATCTTCTCTTCCTTTCTTTAGCTCTCAGCCCCCCCTGCATTCCATTATATGCTCAGGACATGACCTTGTCTTGAATTTTGGAAATACAAAGGCAAAGTTGGGAGCTTCCTAACTTACACCTATCAAATTTCCAAACCTACTGCCCTTGGCCTGCACCTGATCTCCCTTAGACTCAATGCCATGCCTTCCAGATGTGCTCTGCAGCCCATTAGTCAACAGAGCGGCAAACTGGGGCTCGCAAGCCACATGTGGTTTGCTGACCACTGCCCTAGAGACCACTCATTGGAACTCCCCTGGGAAGCTTTACCAATGATGTCTCGGTCCCACTCAGAAAATCTGATGTCATTGATCTTAGGTGCAGGCTGGGCATGGAGATTTCACAATTATCCCTGCAGGATCTGAAACTACAGCCTGGATTGAGACCTGCTCTTCACGGCTCTCTTTTCAGCATTCTCAGGCTTCAGCAGGCAATCCCAATCTCAGCCGCATTTCCAATTGTTTCCACCCTACTGAGTCATTTCCAAGTCATGCACAATGCCCTCACCTCTCCTGCCTGAAAATAGGAACTAAAAAGCCTCCCTCAGTCCAATATCCACCACAACTCTGCTCTTTGTGTTTTCTAAACCAAACAAACTCCAAGAATAAGTTGCCTGCACAGGCTGTCTCTGCTTCCTCATTAACCCTTACCTCTGAAATCTACATCCTGTCATTCCAAATCACTCACATCCCCCCGCCTCCAGGAACCTGTGCTTTCTGCTCTTTCTCAGGCAACCTTTCTGTCTGACCTCTCCGTGTTGAGAGTTCCTCAGGACACTTGCTTGGCCATCTTTCCTTCTCACTACACTTCTCATGCTTTCCAGTCTCCGGGACCTGAGAACTCACAATGCCTGCGGAGACCATTTCACCAGTCACACATCTGGACCCGTTTCACCTGCCTCGCTATGAGGTGTGTGACAGGCATCTCTGATTTCATGTCCAAACTGAATCTTGATGCCCCCACCCCCCCACCCCACCCCGAACCTCCTCCTTAGCTGTTCCTCTTGCAGTGGTTCCCAATGCCTCAGTTTCCTGTGGCTTCTGTATTAAATTACAGCACCAGGTGGGCTTAAAACAGCACACATTTATGCTTTTGCAGTCCTGGAGGCCAGAAATCGAAAACCAGTTTCACCGGACTGAAATAAGGTGAGTCAGCAGGACCACACTTCCTCCGGAGTCTTCCTGGTGAATCTGTCAGTGTTTAGTGGCTGTCAGCATTCCTTGGGGTAGCAGTGAGGGTTTCTCTAGAGACACAAAAACAAGGGTGTGTGTATGTGTAGTTCTATTATAAGGAACTGGCTTATGCAACTATGGAGGGTAAGAACTCACAAGATCTGCAGTTGGCAAGCTAGAGACTCAGAGGACTGATGGCATAATGCCAGTCTGAGGGCAGGAGAAGATGTTCTCGTTCCAGCAGCCAAGCAGGAGGGCTTCCCTCTCACTTTCTATTCAGGTTCTCAGTTGATTGGCTGAGGCTCACCCACATCATGAAGGGCAATCTGCTTTACTCAGCCTACCAATTCAGATGTAAATTTCATCCCAGCACCCTCACAAACACACCCAGCACGGTGTCTGGCCAAATGTCTGGGCACCCCATGGCCCAGTCCAGTTGACACATAAAATCAATCATCACACTTGGCCTGTGCTGAATTACTCCAAACTTCAAATCTCTCTCTGTTCCATTTCACACTGACTTGTGTGTGTATGTGTGTGTAATTTTTAACTTCTCTCTGCTTCTCTCTTATAATACACTAAAGGCCCAGTGCATGAAATTCATGCATGGAAAGTGTGCACCCTCTCTAATCTGGGACCCCTCGAAGGATGTCCGACTGCCCTTTTAGGCCCGATCCTATGGGGATCCTATCAGGATAGGGCCTAAATAGGCAGTCGAACATCCCTCTCACAATCCAGGGCTGCTGGCTCCCAACGGCTCTCCTGCTGCCTTCCTGATTGCCTCTAACTGATTCTGCCTGCCAGCCTGATCACCTCCTAACCACTCCTCTGTCAGCTTAATTGATGCCTAACTGCTCCCCTGCAGGCTTGATCGCCCCCAAATGCCCTCCCTTGCAGGCCTGGTCCCTCCCAACTGCCCTTCCCTGCTGGCCATCTTGTGGCAGCCGTCTTGTGTCCACATTGGGGCAGCCATCTTTGACCACATGGGGGCAGCCATCTGTGTGTTGGAGTGATGGCCAATTTGCATATTACTCTTTCATTAGATAGGATAGAGGCCTGGTGCACTGGTAGGGGCCAGCTGGTTTGCCCTGAAGGAAGGGTATTCCAGATCAGAGTGGGGCTTCTCTTGGGGCATGGGGAAGCCTGGGTGAGGGGCCTGTAGTAGTTTGCAGGCCAGCCACACCCTCCAGGTGACCCAAGTGGAGGCCCAGTATCTGGGATTTATTTATCTTCTATAATTGAAACTTTGTAGCCTTGAGCGGAGGCCTGGGCATGCCAGGGTATATGGAAAGCTTGGCTTCCTCTATTGCCATGGAAACCCAAGCCTCCTGCTTGCTCTGTGGCCATCTTGGTTGGGTTAATTTGCATACTTGCTCCTGATTGGCTGGAAGGCATGGCTTGTGGGTGTAGTGGAGTGATATTTAATTTGCATATTACTCTTATGATCATATTTAGGGCCTATCCAGATGATCTCTGGATCTTTAAATTAATCTTACCTGCAAATATCTGTTTTCCAGATAAGGTAGCATTTACAGATACCACCTGTTAGGACATAAGATATCTTTTGGGGGACTATTATTTATCCTACTAACTCATACAAAGGCCACTGTAATCTACCCAGTTCCTTAAACCAAAAATTGGGACTCACCTTTTCATAAAATTCTCCCAACCCAATCTAATCCATTAATGATTTCTATATGTTCTATCTCCTCAGCTCTTTCTATCTCCTCTGTCATCAACCCCACCCAGAACACAATGTCTTTCCTACAGTATTTACTAGTATAGTTATCTGAGTGGTAATTATCTCCTTACTAGAGGCCTAGTGCATGAAAATTCATGCACTGGAGGCGGGGTCCTTCAGCCTGGCCTGCCCCCTATCACAGTCTGGGAGCCTTCAGGAGTGGAAGGTTACCTGGCAATTAGGAGAAGGTGACACCCCATCACACTTCTGCTGCTGCTACTGCTGGCAGTGCAAGTCTCAGCCAGTCCTGGTTACTTGAGCTTCAGGCTGTGCCCTGGGTGGATGTGGAGCTGATATCTTAGACTTGCTTGTGCCTCAGGCTGGCCCTGGGCAGCTGAGGACCTGAAGGGACTGGAGGACTCCAGAGGTGGGTGCACAGCAAGGCTGGGCCTGCCTGGGTGCAGGCCCAGCCTTGCCATGTGCCTGAAGCCCTGGCAGGGCTGAGGGGACTGGGTGCTGCCATCTTGTGGCTGTGGGTGCTGCCATCTTTGACAGTCAATTAACATATTCCCTTCTATTGGCTGTGGGTGCTGCCATCTTTGTGATGGTGTGAGGGTCAATTAGCATATTCCCATTTTATTAGATAGGATTTGTGCAGTTATTTGTAAAATATCTATCTCTAGTCACTAAACTGTAAGCTCCATGAAGGTAGGGTCATTTATGCTTTGTTCACCATTATATTTTAGACCCCAGCATAGTGCTTGGTATGTGTAGGTGCTCAATAAACACTGACCATATGTATGAATGAATGAATGGCATATTTCCTGCCATTTGCTCATTTAAACTATTTGTATTGATAACTGCCATTATGCCTGACATTCTAGTAGGGTCAAAGAATCCACCAATTAACAAATTACATACAACTCCTTGCTCTCATGAAACTTTGCATTTTAGTGTGGGCAAAGACAGGTAACATCCTATCTACCTGTATTTAATAAAGAGGGAATATGCTAATTGACCATCATTCCATTACAAAGATGGCTGCACCCACATCTAAGGCAAAGGAGCCTTAATGAGCAATCAGCAGGCACCTGAGGCTACACTCTTCCCTGCCCCCAAGGTGCTTGACAGGAGACCTCAGGCCATGCCCCCCTGCCCTGGCATCAGGCTGGAGGACCTCAGGCCATCCACCCCGCCCCAGTGCTAGGCCAGCAGACCTGAGGCCATGCCCCTCTGCCCAGTGGGGCTTGACAGGGGACCTCAAGATGCACTTAACATCCTGGTGCTGAACTAGGGGACCTCAGGCCATGACCCCTGACCCAGCATCAGGCCAGGGGACCTGAAGCTGCACCTCCCTGCCTGGCTGGGATTGATAGGGAACTTCAGGCTGTGCCCTCCACCCAGTGGAGGGGGAACTCAAGGTGCATCCTCAGTGTAGGATCAGGGGAACTCAGGCCATGCCCTGACCCATTGGGGCTTGACAAGGGACCTAAGGCTGTGCCCCCCTCCTGATGCTGGGTTGGAGAACCTAAGGTGTCCCCCACCGCCTGGCAGGGCTTGATGGAGGACCTCAGGCTATTAACCTCACCCAGTAGGGCTTGACAGAGGATCTAAGGCAGTGTCCCCTACCTGGTGGGGCTTGACAGGGCACTTCAGGTTAACCTCCCACCTGATGGGGCTTGATGGGGGACCTCAAGGTGAGCTTCTTGTCCTAATGCTGGGCTAGGAGACCTCAGGCTACTCCCCGTGCTCCAGCACCAGGCTGAAAGACCTCAGGCCATGTCCCCCACCAGGTGGAGCTTGACAGGGGATTTCAGGCCATACCCTGGACCCCAACACCAGGTTGGGGGACCTCAGACTGCACCTCCTGCCTGGTGGGTCTTGACAGGGGATCTCAAGGCATGCCCCCCATCCTGGCACCAGGCCAGGAGACCTGAGGCTATGCTCTGTGCCTGGCAGGGCTTGAAAAGGGCGAGACTGGCTGGGTCTAGATCTAGCCCAATGGGATGGGGGGCAGCGGGGTCTGGGTCTCATGGGATTTGAGGTGAATGTGGGTGGGCAGGGACTTTGGGTCCTGTGGTGAGCCCCAGACTCTGTCAGGATGAAGGTTTTTGTATACATTTTACTAATTTTCTTTCATCTTTGACACTTCTATTATAGAGAAAGGGCAAATAGCAATGTTAAATTATTTCCTCTAATTAATCCCCTTTTAATGTGCACAAATTTCATGCACCAGGCCACTCATAATATATAATAAGTGCATTTCATATATGTATATGTGCTAACATGTAACAATAGAAAGTAATACATAACATGGAAAAGAACAGAGCAGTCCCACGTGGTTTTGGATGGGTTAGAGCTTTCTGAAATGTGGGCATTTGAGAGAAGGCCTGAAGGAGCTGAGGGGGTGAACCGTGACTGTATCTGGGGAAAGAGCTTCCAGGCTGAGGACACTGCATTTGAGGAGGTCTCTGGGGCAGGAGAGGTTCATGTGGGAGGTGGAGGCCAGTGTGGCTGGAGTGAGTGAGGGCCGAGAGGGTCCTTTATAAGAGCCTGTAAGGCAAGGGGCAACCTTGGCTTTTCCTCTGAGTGAGTTGGGGATCCTTTGGGGGGGTTTCCAGCAGAGAACAGACACTTTCTGACTTACCCTTTATAAGTGTCCCTTGGCTGCTCCTTGGATTACAGTGGAGCAAGGGGGGAACAAGAACCTCTGGGAAGTTATTTCAGTAATCAAAGCAGGAAGGGGCGGTGGCTTGGACCAGGTGGTGAGAAATAGGCAGAATTTGGATATATTTTGAAGTAGGGTCCTGATAGATTGGATGTTGGCAGGAGAGAGAAGGAAGGAGAGCTATCAAGAGTGATGCCAAGGTTTTTGGCTTGAGCAACTGGAAGCCAGACTAAACTCAGAGTTTTGTCTGGAACATCTACCCCAAACATCTTAATTCCCTAAAGTCACTGGAACGGCTCAACAGCCCTGAACTTTGCAGACAGCTGCACATAGTTGTCATCCATCCTTCCCTGGAGAATGTCTGACCCTTTCCTAAGCCTATGCCCCACTCCCCGCTCCCATCTGTGCACAGAGACTGGGTCAGGTCGCCTTCAGCACAATGCTCGGCCCATGGCCCACATTCCACCCGTGACTCCCAGCCACAGTGCATCCCTGGCCTTCATCGCTAGGTCTGAGCCAGGACATCTGTGCAGGGTGCCCTTCCCACCAGCAGCGTGGCTCTCACACCCAGGGCTCTTGGAGGTCTGGGCCAGAACAAGTGTCTCCGGGTTCTGGTCCAGGGTGGTTGCAGTCATTCAGTAGCCCCCGGTCTCCGCCCCAGGTGCCTGGCCCCGTGCCACCGGAGGTAATGTGCCGTTGACTCGCTTCCCCTGGAGTTTTAATATCCTTGCTGACAGGGCCTCTGGGCGGGTCTGTGCATCAGGCTGGATGGACGGCCCTTCGGTTAAGAAGCTGCAGCTGTTAGGAAAGAGGCTCATTTTCCCTCCAAGTGCATTACTCCGGGAGGTATCCGGTGCTGCAGGGCTTTGGGAAATGTTTGGATCGCCAGCAGCAGGAACAGTTGTCTGGGACAGGCCCTGTTTTGACCCAGGCCCTCACCCACCTAAGCCTCCCTGCGAGTTACACGCAGGGTCAAACAGCTCAAGTTCCTTCCCCAGTGAGGCTGGGGAGGGGGGGGGGCGCTGCTGTTTCTCCCGGTGCTCAGTGGCCAGGTGGGCCTTGCCTGTGAGCACATATGTCCGTGAGCCCAAAACCCATGTGTACGCGCAAAGAAAAGTCTCTAGGGGGAATGATTTAAATAGACTATTTGTTCAGGAGCCGTCAGTGTTTCTTTATTTTTTTTAATTGAAATGTGTTTTTATTGTTTTTTTTAAAGAGACAAGATCTGAGAGGGATAGAGAGATAGAAACATGAATGAGAGAGAAATATCACCCATCAGCAGCCTCCTGCACACCCCCTACTGGGTGGGGATCAAGCCTGCAACTGGGTGTGTGCCCTGAAGGGAGTCAAACCAGTAACCTCCTGGTTCATGGGTTGATGCTCACCCACTAAGCCACACCTGCTGGGCGGTCAGTGTTTATTGAGGTCACCAGTTTCCTTCCTAAATGCAGGGTCAGGCTCTCCCAAATTCCACAGGCTTCCCTGCCCCACTCCAAAAAACTGACTGTAATCAAGAAGTTCTGAGCCTGCCCTGAGCTTCTCCCTTCCCCCTCCCCCATCCTGGTTGGTATCTGGCCTGGTGCATTCTGGGTACTTGCTGTCTGGCCTGGTGCATTCTGGGTGGTTGGCTGTCAGCCTTGACAGTGGAAGGCTCTGCAGGTAAGCAAACAGCCCACAGTAAACGCTGCAGCCTCCCAGTTAGGGAACTGAAAATGGCGAAAGCAGGGCATGCATTCCTCAGAGCGTTCACATGAAGTATCTGAACTGGAAGCTGATTGTGAGGGGGAACCGAGATGCCAGTGTCGCCCCACAAAGCCCCCGGAACACCCAGCCTTGCTCTTGCCCCATTCAGCTTCCTAATTCTCTCCCCTTGTGAGCTCGGAGGTTTGGGTCAGGAGCCAGAGGCGAGGACTTCACCTTTCCTCCCAGAAACACCCTGCGGTGGGCCCAGAGCCGAGCCAGCCGCTGCAAAGTGGGTTGGGTGCTGACTCAACACGGAGCCTTGTATCTGGGGGAACCTAGCTTTCAGTACCATGTAATCTAATTGAAGTGTGAGGAGGCATTCTTCTCAGTTTTCTGGAAGTGGTTGCAGCCTTTATGAAACATTTACCCGCCCCTGGTGGGATCCGGGAAAGGGAGGCGGGACTTCATTTTAGGGGCGCTGTGGTGGTGGTGCTTCCTCCGAATGTCTCACAAAGGGTGGGAGGGGTGACAGTCATGTCTACAGGCTGCCTCTGGGCATATGGGTGGGAAGAGGCATCTTTGAGCTCTGGTCTTGCAAAATCAGCATTTTTACTGCGTGCTCCTGGGACCTCTGGGTGTACATGCTTGAATGTTGGGAGGTCCTCTGATTGTGTGTGTGTGTGTGTGTGTGTGTGTGTGTATAAATATATATATATATATATATATATATATATATATATATATATATATATATATATATAGAGTTTATTTAGCATTTACTATGGGCCAGGCACCACCTTCCATGTGTTAACAGATTTACAAGTTACTGAATAGCATTGAGAACAAAAACCAAGTAGCACAAGAGTATGCATTGTGTTCTTTGTTCCTGTAAAAATAATTATATTATAGATATATTTGTAAGGGAGGAAAACTTCTGAAAAGGTACCCCCAAATGGAATAGTGATTGTATTTCAAGGGACTGAGAGAGCCATGATGTGGCAGGGAGGCTTTTCATTCAGTACACTTTTATCTGTTTAAATTATTTTTAGCCATGTGGGATGTGCTCAGGTTTCAATTAAACACACACACACACACACACACACACACACACACACACACTGTATTTATTTTTAAGGAGAATGAAAATAGTCCAAGGCAATTGTGTGGATCCCAGGCCGTGGGCTGAATCCTGAAGGAGGCCAAGTCCAAGGAAATAAAGAGGTTAGAGTACCAGGGGGCAGGGTGGAGGTAGGGGAAGGAAGGTAGGGAGTGGGGAGGGGTTCTTTGAGGAGAACAAAGGAGTTTACCATTCTGGTGACTAGGCGGTATTTGCATCTCAAATTGGAAGAACTGGAAGTAGCATTTCAAGTTCACGTGACATGAACCAGAGTCAAGCTAAAATGACAATTGTGAGCTTGCACGTGTAACTTGTTCACCTTGTATATATCATTCTTTTTTCCTTTAAAAAATATATGTATATATATTTACTGATTTCAGAGAGGAAGGAAGAGGGAGAAAGGGATAGAAAAATCAATGATGAAAGAGAATCATTGATTGGCTGCCTCCTGCATGCCCCTTGTGGGGGATTGAGCCCACAACCTGTGCATGTGCCCTGACCTGGAATAGAACCGTCACATCCTGGTTCATAGTTTGAGGCTCAAGCACTGAGCCATGCCAGCCAGGCCATATAATACACTGAGTAGCCAGATTATTATGATTTCTGAATGCATAATAATCTGGCCAGTCAGCATATATATGTATTAGAGGCCTGGTGCATGAATTCATGCATGGTTGGGGTCTGGCCAGCATGGCCATGGGGAGGGGACATGGGTGGTTGGCTGGCCTGCCTGCTGGTCAAACTCCTGGTCGAGGGGACAATTTGCATATTAGCCTTTTATTATATTGGATATACATTGAGTGGCCATATTATTATGCGTTCAGAGATCATATTAATCTGGCCACTCAGTGTATATTGTTCTAATCCCAGAATTGTGTTGGTCTGAGATACCAGCAGCCCTCACTTTCTCATGCTACCAACTCAGCCCCAGCTGGGGAACACCCATAATGTGATTATTATTACTATTACTGGCCCTGCCATTGGGTCTTCAGATATGTAGATGGAAGTCACTGTGTAGGGTGCTGAGGGGCCCCAGACAAATGCCTGCCACTTACAGAAACCCGTTGTCTTACAGAAATAACACATGCACCACGAACTCTAACGAGGCTCCTCTGTGATAAGTCCCGCCAGAGCAAGTGATAGAAAAGAGTGACATTCGTCAGGGAGCAGGCAGGACATTTGAAAAGGGCTTTGCTTGCCATTTAGAATTTTAATAGAAGGAAAGGAGGATATGTCATGCAGAAGGCTGGCTTTAGCAAAGAGAAAGAGGTGTATGCTCAGGAAACAGGAAAGTTTGGCTGAAATGCAGGGAGGTTAAGAAGGCAGTGGAAGGAGATCAGATTCAAAGGTAGGAGGAGTCAGCTGACAGAGGGTCTTGAGATCCAATCTGAAGCCATTTAGCTGATTTAAGGCCACGAGGGCCAGGAGTGGAGGCCTCCAGGATGATGCTTCCGGTAGCAGAGTGGGGATGAAGAAATGAAGGATCTATAGGCTCTGTCAGTTATCTTCCAGCTGAGAGCTAGTCAGAGTGAAGGAGGAAGAAAAGGGGCGGAGCCATTCCTGACAGACTTCAAAGAGCACAGAAGAGAAGTGATGATGGATTGGGTGTTGAGAGAGGGAACAATTGGTGATGTTTTGAGGGCGGTTGGTTAAGAGGAAGAGAAATGAAATAAGTGAGTTTGGTGGCAACATACTAAGGGACAAGATGAGTCAGCACAGGATTTTTGTTTTGTTTTGCGGTGGGGGGGGGGGAGCAAGGGAGGGTGAAGGGGTTGGGGTTCTCAACCACCTTGCATCCAAATACACAGAAGTTTGAGTCTGGTGTTGAGGAGAGAAGCTAAGAGTTTGGGGGAGTGAGCTCTAAAGTTGAAGCACAGAGATTAGTTGATTTCTGTAACCAGAGACTTTTGAAAGAGAAAGAAGAAAATGATCAAGTAGGATAAGCCTAAGAAAAAGAAGACAAGACAGAACAGTGAAGAGAGGGTGGTGTCCCAGAATTTGTTAGGACAGTTCAGCACCAGCGTTTGAGATAAAATATGCTCCCCTGCCCTCATGCTTGAGGAAAATAAGTTGAGAAAGGCCATTGCTTGTGATGGCTAAGAGGGCACCGATGGCTTGGACGAGAACTGTTGTTAGAGATTGTTGGGTAAAGGAAGTCACAGGTTTAAAGCACAGTTAGCAAATTTCAGTGCCATAGCTGAATTTAATCTTCAACATTTAAAAAAATCAAATTAAGTAATAATATTTGAAAATTATTAAATTTCACATGAAACGCTCAATTCCAAATCAAAGTGATCTGGCTCCCTAGGGCTGGATGTTAGCCAGAGTCCCTGCCAGGGCTGTCATGGGGTGGGGAGAATCTGGAGGAAATCCCTCCAGATTTCCTCCATTGTACCTAGCCTCCTTCTCGCATTTCTACCTCCTGTCTGTTTGGACTTTGGGTTAAGGCTTGTGGGCTTGGTGAAGAAATATAGCTCATTTACTCTTACAAGTAGATTTACTTTTCAGAAGTTTGGAGATATGTGCAGAAGAGAAAGAAGATGCTGAATCAGGGTGCTAGTGAAGAGGAGATGGGTGTGTCAGAGTAAAGGAGACTTAGGCTCCATTTAATGCTGCCCAAGAGGAAAAATGTGAGTACAGAATAGGAGAGCACAGAGGTGAGAGAGGACTGATCAGTGAAATCAAACTTATATGTGGAAGCTAAGGAAGAAACACATTTGGAGAGAAAGGGAACCTCGCTGCTTTTGAAACAGGTGAGAGAGAGCAATAGACAGAAGGAGTAAGTGGGTGGACCAACTTTGCAATGGAGAGGAGGGACCGTGCAGGAAAACTGGGATGGGTCTTGTGTGGGGACATGCTAATAAAATGGGGCTAAGGTCATGGCCAGGCTTGGACATGTGGGTGGGATTCTGTGGCAAGGCAATAGTCAGCAGAGTTCAAGTTGCTATTCTTTAAGGGTTTATTCAATGGTCATTTTGTGATGGCAAGGAGAAGCCAATTTTCTCTTTAAAAAATTGCACACTTATAATTCTATTTAAAAATTACAGTTTATTACATGCACTGATTATAGCATAGCATCCAGCCTTCATTATAATTGTCTTCTTCCTCACATGTTTTCTGTAGTAATAAGTAACTCCTGTTTGCAAAGTGTAGGAAACACTACATGAACAGTAGCAAAGTTTTGTTCAAAAGGTATTTGCACATTTTTATTTCTGACTTTTATGATAGCAAAACATTTCTCATTTTTCTTTAGTTCTCTCTTTTTAAATCCCCTTCCCCCCACCTCCAAACTAGTCAACTTCATAGAAATCTTAGGTGAGGGCTTCCAATTGAGATAATGTGGATTGCTTGCTACTGGTAAATAATATTACATTCTGCAGTATGATGCATTTTGTTAGCCCCTCGGGCCCGACCCTGGCTGTTCTGTCAGCTGATGTTCAGATCTGTGATAGCCTTTGGGCCATGCAGTCTGCACAGGGAGAAGCCAGAGTTTTTAAAGACACATGTTGGGAGCCAGGAATGGATTACCCTTGCACAGTTATGCAAAGTTTCATATGCAAAGCTGATTCCCTAGCAACATATTGCTTGTACCTCCTCCTGTTGGCTTACTGTATCTTCCTGCAAATTGGTACCTGTGGCAGGTGCGTGGATGGCCCATGCCTTTGTGTGGACTGGTGAGGTTTCAGGCTGTCATGTGGGATGAGTTTGCTGTTGGAATTATAGAGAATGTGAAAATAGATCTTCTCAAGGCAAACAAAAGGGGCACTAAGTCTCAGAGAGGGACATGCGGGCTTGTGGCAGATAGACAAAGGAAGAGGCCAGAATGATTTTCTTAGGAGGCCAGCAGGGTGAGCACGGGAATGACAGATCCTGAGAGCTCACGGTGGGCAAGCAGGGCTAGACTCTGTGTGGACTGGTTGGTGGGGGCTTGGAGGGTGAGGGGAAGGAGAGGAATTATCATCAGATTGAAGACTTCTAGTCATTGTAGTGAAATATTAATTTTAGTGAAATATTTTTAAAGTTGCTTTTTAAATTTTAGAGAGGTGGAGAGAGAGAGAGAGAGAGAGAGAGAGAGAGAGAGAGAGAGAGAGAGAGAGAGAGGAGAAAAGGAAACATCCATTTGTTGTTCCACTAATTTTTGCAATCATTGGTTGGTTCTTGTATGTGCCTTAATGTGGTGGTGTTGGTGGTGGGGGAGAGGATTGAATCCACAATTTTGGTGAATTGGATAGATGCTCTAAAAACAACTGAGTTACCCAGCCATGGTTAATGTTGCCCCTCCCTTTTTTAGTACTACCCAAGGATATGTTTTTTAATTGCTATTTTAGAGAGAGAGCAAGAGGAGGGGAAAGGGAGAGAGAAAGAGAAACCTTAATCAGTTGCCTCTCGTACCCATCCTATTCAGTGATTAAACTCAAAACCTGGGTATGTGCCCTGACTGGGAGGGGTTCAAACCCTCACCCTTTAGTGCATAGGATGATTTTCCAAACAACTGAGCCACACCAGCTAGGGCTAAAGTTACTTTTTAAAAAAGCAGCTCCATATTAAAAAATCCTTCTCTGTGATGTGTGAATTGCTTGAAGAACTGTCACTATGAGCTTCATGCAACTAAAAACACTTCTTATTTCCAAGTTGTCTTTGTCTGATATTGCATTTGTGGCAATCTTCAAAAGAGTAGATTTCTCACACGACTGAACATGACACAGCACTTTAACTTTCTCTGCCGGGTTCCTGTCACTCAGTATGAGTGATAGAGTGACTGAGTAGCATCTGTCACTCAGACATGCTGGGAGGTGGCAACTTACATGAATATAGTTAAATTTTGTTAAAATTTTGTGTTCACATTCATGGAGGGATAGACATTTCTCAACCTCCCTGAGTCTTGGTTCCTTTATTTTAATCAGTGATGGGTGATAGTTGCGGGGGGGTGGGGGGGGGGGAGGAGAGGAAGAGGGAGAGGGTAGAGGAGAGGTGGCCTATATGGTCTCTAAAACATTGTCCTCCTTAAATGCCAGAGAACATAACAATAAGCTAGAATGGTATTTAGGACTGAATTTGATGTGCTATAAGATAAACTGAGGCATATTAAAAAGCTTAAAAGTTTATTTGCATAGACATGGATTCTAATTAGGCAGAGACAAGCCAGAGGTAGTTAGAGAAAAGAGTTTTATAGAGAAGACTCAAAGCAAGTGAGAAAATGATGTGATTGGCTAAAGTGTACGATATGTTTTCCAGGTATAAGACACTATTTTTTTCTAAAATCGTTAGACTGAAAATTGAGGGGTGTCTTGTACACAGAAGTCAGTCGGATGAGGAGGGAGCCACTGTAATTGGAGGTGGAGGCGGAGAGTGCACAAATGCAACAGGGACCGGAGCCTCCTGAAGCCAAAAGTCAAAAAATAAAAAAATAAATACCAGTAAGCAATTGTCTTACTCTGTAAAATTCAAACTGAATGTAATCAGCTATGCAAAAGAGCATGGGAATAGAACTACAGAGAGACAATTTGGACCTCGTCCCACTGAGTGTATGGTCAGACAGTGAAGAAAACAGGAAGAATAACTCCTTAAGATGCCAAAAAAGAAGAAGGCCTTAAGAGGAAAACCAGTAAAATGTATAAAATATTGACTTCTTAATTTTGGGTTGGAAAAGTGGGGGGCATCTTATACTTTGAGGGTGTCTTCTACACAAAAAAATATCGTAAGCTGTTGCCTTGTTGGGAGATCATAGCTGGCTGTTTGTAATTGGTTGTCTTTAGATTTTAATTTCTTGACCTTGAGGCATATACAGGATTAGGTGTGGTTTGCTTATGCATGCTGCCAAGACATTACAGTGAACCCGGTCTAATGACCTCCATGTTTAATTAATTTAACAAATGTGACTGGAATAGGAGGCAGCAGCACAAACTTCTCGAGTTGGAGTTTGAATTTGTTTGGTTTATGTAAGGATAGCTAGGCCATATATAGCATCAGTTCAAAAACTCTTCTGAATTCCAAGAAAGCAATTTTTGTCAATTACATGGGGAAAGCTCCTTACAGCAGGAATATACATCATTAGCCTTTCATGCAGTAGGACTGTTTAGAGAACACAGGGAGGCCTTGTGTAATCAGTGTGTATGACACGTGTACTCTTGTTTTGCAGGATTAAGCATGGTAGAACTACTTTAAATGATGTTGGAGCTTATGGGTTTTTCTTCCTTGTTCCCTTTGTGTTGTGGCCGCTGCTGCTGACCAGGAGCTGGCACCCAGAACCCACAGGCAGGCTGTCTTCCCTCACATGCTCCAGGCCCTGCAGCACCTGAAACTCGGAGGGAAATTCTTAGGGAATGTCATGGGTCCCAGTTGTGGTTTGGCCTGTTTTCTCTGTGTTTTTTTGTTTGTTTGTTTTGTTTTTGTGTAGTATTTTTAGTTTAGTTTTTTTTTTCTTAGAGTAGTCAGCCTCTAAGCAATGTCCTTTTAGAACTGACCACTGTTGTACATGGGAAAACTCTGGGAGAAAGAACACCTCACAGACTACATGGATACTACCTTCCAATGGCCTCAGTCCCTCCCAAATCAGCATATTAATCTTCTCCACAGAAAGGGTATCATCTGGTGCTGTTTCATCAGGTGACCATGAATTTCTTTTTTTTAAAAATATATTTTATTGATTTTTTACAGAGAGGAAGGGAGAAGGATAGAAAGTCACAAACATCAATGAAAGAGAAACATCGACCAGTTGCCTCCTGCACACCCCCGACTGGGGATGTGCCTACAAACAAGGTACATGCCCTTGACCAGAATCGAACCTGGGACCTCTCAGTCCGCAGGCCAACACTCTATCCACTGAGCCAAACCGGTTTCGGCCAACCATGAATTTCTTGATCCGATGTCTGCAATGCCAGTTTGGTAGCCCGGCTGTTTTTCTGTCCTGTCCCATCTGCGCCATTCCAGACTGGAGCTTCCTGAAGGTCATGAGGTATAGCCGGAGAACTCTGGTTTCCTGATGTTTAGTTACCAGGTCCCCTAAAACCTCATATCTGTGGGCACATCAAAACATTATCCATAGTATTCCAATATTATTCTTTATATATTTTTTTCTTGGTTGATCTTACGAGGGCTCCCAAAAAGATTGCTTTGCTTGTGCATTGTCTGTTTGTTTTCTAGCTCAGCAGTCTCTGCCCTCATTTTGGCTGGCTAGTTGGATAGTTCTAGCACTTGTAGTTTGTTTTGTTAGGGACCTGCTTCACACAGGTGTTGGGGATTATAGTGGCTTTTTAGTAGATGTCCCTGTGGAAAGATTGTTGTCTCATGTACTTTACATAGATCATTTCTAATCTTCCATGTGAAGAATGTATTATTTTACCAGTGATGAGGTGGGGATGTGAAAAGGTCACGTACCTTGCTCAGGGTCACACAGCTTCTATTGCTGACCATGAATTTAGAAGCAGCTGATTGCCAAACCTCTGAGACCTCCACTCTCCCAAGCTGTCTTCCCACAGGGCCTGCAGGATTTCTATTTGCATTGATGGATTGATTTCTCTTGTCCCAGCCTTTGCCTGTCCTTCCAGTCTCACTCATCGTTGCTCATCAGAATGTCCTTTCCATCCCCTCTGTCAGAATACATCCCTCCTCATACCTCCGTTAAATACAGCTTCCCGTCAAAGCTCTTGCTAAGTAAATCTCCACCAACTGTGATTAAACTTCCCATTGCAGGCATTATCTGATTATCACCAGTCTCAAGATAAGGCCTGAGAGAGTGATTTCACCCTTAAAGATAGTACAATTAATAAACAAAGATTAACTTTAAAAGCAGCGTTGTCATGGCTTTTAATGATTTAAACCCAATTCCCAAAAGAATACTAGGCAGCTCAAAACAGCATATGTAAAACTGGTTTATCCACTTTGTGTACATTAACCCCTTTCCCCATTAACCCACAAGATAAAGGTTGTTACTCTTTTCCAGGTTCACATAATGAGAAAGTAGCAGGTTTAAATTTATGCCTCCTTTCTCCAATGCCCAAGCTCTTTCTACCCCATCTACCTGCCTCTTTACTAAGTTATTATAGTAATTACCTGATACCTCTGTTATATTAGTGTTTGGAAGTTAGCATTAACATAGAAATTTGCTCTGAGTTTTCTGGTAGAAAAGAAACGCATACACACACACACACTCACACACACATACAGAAAGATGTTAATAAAATATACATATTCTTACACATTTAAATATAAGTTTAAAATGCTACATTTGATGAGAAATTTCTCACTATATTAAAAAATCGGGTTGTAATGAGAAATATTGGAAGACACTGCAATTCAATTAAAAATGTTTGAAATGTTTTAAAGGTAGGCGATTTAAAGCACGGACTCAAATCCCACCTGCCTCTGCCCCTTCTTGGACAAGTCTTAATGGCCATCTGAAGATCATTTTACCCATTTGCAGAAAAATCTATTGACCAAAGGCCCCTAATATGTGTGTACAATACAGTGATCCCATATCTCCTAGACCATTTTGCATACTATTATATTTTACCTCTACCTCTGGATTATAAATTCCTCATGAGTGGAGACCCTTCTCTAGTCCTCTCCCCTTTCCTGGGAACTGATTGGGGTCAGGCCTATATCCTCACTAATTAGTGGGGGACCGTCAGCAGTGCTTGGAGGTCTGAGAAGAGGGTCCATGAATGGATGGAAAAGAATGAGGAGGTTAGATGCCTCTCAGGGGAGAGTGGTTGTGCAAGAGGGAAATGGGCTCCACGGCCTCAGCACCTGCTCACAGGACTTCTTTTTCCTGACTTCAGATGAGGTCACAGCACTTCATGTCCTTCCCCACCCCCGATCCCTCCGCCCCACCCCCATCTCCACCTGGGTAGGGACACTTGCAGGTCACAAGGCATCCGTGATCTGCCCTGACTCCAGGTTGGGGTGAATGTTCAGGCAGATATTTGTTTTTTGAACAACCAGACAGCTTGTCTCCTGAGATCTGACCCAAACTGGAATCTGGAAGAAATTCAGCTGGCTTCACACCAGACAAACTGAAACAATGCTCACAGCCAGGGGAGGGAGTCTCAAGACCCCACAAAAATCCAACCATCACCCCGGAGTCTGCATGCTCTAAGCTGGGGCTCCTGTGCTCCCCCTGCCATCTCCCCCCACAGAGAACCATGAATGCAGGTCTGTTATGGCAACCACAATGGCTGAAGATTTACAAATAAGGGCATTCAGTGACATTGCAGCCATGTGAACATGTCTTAGGTAGAAATGACAGAAGTGCATTCACAATATAGCAATATTTTGGTTGTAGAAAATTAGTATGAACTCCTTATGGAAATCCTAATGCTGCCAGTTATTGGGTGTTGGCCATGACAAGAATGTTAGGCACATCTAATCACCTGGATTCAGGGTGTGTGTGTATATAAAAGATAATGTCACTAAGAGTGAAATAAAATGAAGTAGAAATTTATCAAGGATGTTGTCCATCTTTGTCAATATTTTGGAAACAGGTGGTCTGCTAAGGCCAGCTGTGATGCACCATGGCCCTTTGAAACTGGTGCCTCATCCCTTGTGTGTTATTCAGTCTTCATTTTGGTTCCGGGCATGTGTGTTTGCATGAAGCAGAGCACCTAGGCTAATTTCTCTATCTCTCTCTGCCTCTATCTCTCTATTTCTCTCTCACACACACATGCATGCACACACACATTTCTATGAGGGAGGGCAAGATGGAACATAGAATTTGACTTAACTTTCAGAGCTTTCAATGAGAATCTCTTTGTTAGTGAAAAGCAAACTAAACCAACTGGCCACAAGGTCACCATTCTCTGGAATGCAGAATTGTTTGTCGCCAGTCAAACTGCCGCCTGATGCTGGGTTTACATAATGTTTCAGCAAATGTAAACAATGAGAACATTTACCATTAACTCCGGGTCTGAGCCATAAAATCAGAATGAGGAAGATCAGGGTCGCTAACTCTGGTCCTCAGGCCCTCAACAGATAGCCCCGCCCAGGGCAGAACAGTGACTTAGACCAAGTTGTCCACATGGGTTAGATACCTAGTATGTCACCAGAGACTTGGTGGAGCAGAAGATGCAAGGACCCAAGCCCAGGGCATGCCTCCCAGGACCATGCTGAGGTCCAGCTGTCAGACAGCAGACAAAGCGTTGCTCAAGTGTTCATTTCAGACAAAGTGGCCTGTGTGAGTATAGCAGCTAGAAGTGCCCGGGTCCTAGAGGAGGTAGCATTTGAGTTGAAATGCGAAGGAGGGGTAGAAGGTTCCCAAGGCCACAAGCTGGAGGTGATGGGTGGATACAAGGAAAAGTAAGAGCAGGGTGTGAGGAGCATTGCTGTGCCAGGAATTATTAAACATAATGTGAAAGGATGACAGAAGGTAGAGGTGGGAAGGGGGAGGGGGAGAGGGATCAACTTTGAGTGGCTGCTCTGACTGGGACCCACAGGCAAGGTGTCAGGCCAGATGAATTGTCGGAGACCCACATAGGCATCTGGAGGATTCACGAGCAGCCAGTGGGACAGAGGTGTGTGGTGTGTGGTCAACCGAGCTCCAAGCTAGCACCATGGCCTCAGCAGGCTAGTGAGAGCCATTTCCAATGCTGGGCAGCCAGCCTGCCAGCTCCCAGGGGTGCACCTGTGGCCTGCTGCTCTGCCAGTGTCTGCAGCACCACAGGGGCTCTTATTACCTATGTGCCAAATAGAGCTGGGCACTGATACAACCTGCTCCTAGAGGAGCAGGATTTCAGGGGAGAGACAAGCAATCAGCCAAAGAAATGAAAATCGTGGAAAGCTCTATGTCGAAACAAGCTGTCAGTAAAAATAAATTGGGGGTGGGTGGTGGCTTGCAATTTTAAAGGAGATGTTTAAGGAAGGTTCACAGAGCAATGACCTGCAGGAATGGAGGGCACCCTTTTGGACACGTGGGAGAAAAGCATTCTGGGAAGAGGGAAGAGTCAGGGCCAAAAGGTCATGCTGGGTGTGTTGTCAGCATGAGGAGAGCAGCAGGAGGCCAGCATGCTGCGGTGAAGTGTATAAGGTGGAGAAATGGGGCAAAGGCAGGGGTGTAAGGTGAGGGCCTTCATCTTCACTCTGAGTGAGAGGAAAGGTCCTGTTTACTGCCTCTGCTACCCTGTACCGGGCACCTTCTCCTCTCCTGCCCCTTCCAATCACAACTCACTGGGGCTCAATATAAGCTATTCTGTAGGCAGCTGGCCCAAATGCACGCAAAGGCCAATGCCATTGAAATGAGAGGTAGAGGACCACTCTATTAACAGGCCCTAAAAGGCTGTTAGCAAACAAACACAATGCTTTAATTCTTAGCCTAGGAGAGAGATTGGAGTGTGGACTAATATTAGGTGACCTTACGGAATTATTCTACAGTTTAGATGTGATCATTCTATTAAAGTGACACAGGAGACTGTTCTCATTCTGAGGACACGCTGAAAGAGTGATGGGTGCAGTGCATTATGTCAGCAACTTTCAAATGATTCTATGAAGACCCCCTTCCCCCTAACCCCCCACAATCAAATAGATACACACATACGTACATAATGCTAAAATATGAGCAATTGTTGCCTCTGGATGCTGGATAAATAGACACTGGTTATACTAATCTAGCAACTTGCATTTTGGAAAAATTTCACATTCAAAAGACTGGCCAAACCCTCTCTGCTCTGGTGAGTTTCTTTTGGCTCTACTCTTGGCTGCTGTTATTTACTCTCTGAGGTTCTGCCCAGCCCCGTAGGCAGTTTATTTTCTCTGGAACGGCCGATGTTTTCTTCTGGAGACTTAAAGGAAACAGAGACCATAGGGGTCTGGGTGGGAAACTGGGTGAGGGGCATTCCAACCCCCTTTGCTGGGGGCCCAGGGGGGAAGCGGTAGAAGGGCATCACTGTGACACGAAGGATGGTAAATACCTCAGAGTTTTAACAGAAACTTCTAGGGCAAGGGAGGCAGAAAAGAAATGCAGCCTTCGAGAGGCTAATTCCTCTCTGGAGTGCATGCTATTCCCAGATGTGGAGATTCTAAATTATTCCACTGTTCACCTGCTGCGTAGCTTGACAAAAGGGTAATGTGATTTAGAAACTCAGCGGTCCCCCAGAAAGTCTATTTCCAGTCCGGCGGCTACCAGGCAGTGTCAGGGGATTGGGCTCTGGTGTGTTAAATCCCAGATTTAATCTAGGGGCCAATGTGTCTGTGAATATTAGAAAAGCTCCACTGCCCTTCGCATGGGTCACACCGATTCCTTATGGTGTTTTCCACCTGGAAGCAAGAAATTGTGCATCGAGAAAGCCGAGCTTCACACCTTTGGGTCTCCTGATGAAATTTCAGCTATGATTAGGGGTGGGGGGAGCATTTCTACAACCCGCCCCGGCCCCCACTGCCAGCCACGAAAGACAGAAAACTGAAAAATAACCCAGGAAAAGTAATTCAGATCTAAGAGGAAAAAAGAGTGTAGGTGGTAATAGATAAAGGACTTCTTGAAGAGAAAGTTGTTTCAGACTCTTATTTGGTTTCAAAAAGTCTTTTGTTTTGTTGCAGAAGTAACAATGAAAGATATCAGTTGTTTGTAAGTATTGGAGGAGATGGACAAATCATCACTGTTTATAGATTTTTGTCTATTCTCAATAGTAATAATAATAATAATCTTAGCCAATACAGCAAGAGCTAGCATTTATTGAGCACTTACTATGTGTCAGGCATAGTAAGCACTTTTTGCATTTAACTAATTTAATTCTCTATGAGATGATCACTATTACTATCTTCATTTTTAGAGAACTGTGGGGCAGGAAAGTTAAATGACTTGTATGAGGTCACATGACCAGTCATTAACAGAGACGGTCTTGAAGTAAGATAAATAAAACTTGATTCTGTTTTCCTAGAGTCATAGTTTTATTTTTCTCCTCTTCCAGGGGTTAGGCTGTCCTGGTCCCTCTGCAGGATTATAGTATGTTGAAAATGCTTGTCTCATACCTTCCTAGCAAACCAAGTCTCTGAGTAGCCTCTTCAGAGGAGTGGTCCCCAGTCTGTGACTCTGGACCTTGCACCCCAGTGATTTGCTGTAATTACTGACAACAGTTTGCCTCGCTATATGCTTCACATGTTTTATTTCAGCATTTGAAAAACTTTTCATGACTCACAATTTAAAAAGTAGAGCTGTAAAGCAGGACTAAGTCGAACATATACATTTGGAATAGAAGTTTCCCCAAACAACACTTACTTTTATTATGTATGGTACACTTTGCTGTTTTCAATTTTATTCTATTTTATTTGAAGAATGTGACATGTTAATGAATTTTATCTTCTGCTAAATGGTTTACAACCCTTTTTTTTAGAACAACACTTCTCTAGCTCATTTCAGTTTTTACAGTAATCTAATTAACTTGATATGACTTTAGTACCCATTTTATAGATTAGAAAACTGAGCTCATTTGTTCAAGTTCCCACAAAGAAGCCAAAATCTGTGGTTTATATTTGGCACTACATTTCTTTTTAAAATGGACACCAATTATGTTAGAAACAACTTTCCAAATTTTTATGTGCTGAGTGCATTGTCTATCATCTGAATAAATACAAGTTCTTGCATGAGTGGCTATATGGGCACTGATCTAGATCTAGTACATGTAGGTGGGGTTTTGATTTATAAAATTTAAATATTTCTGAGTAACTCTAAATGCATGGTAGCTTTTAGTTATTCTGTGTATTTTCAATCAATTGATTTATAATAACGTCTATTATATGGAGATCTGAGGAATTCCTTGAATTAGAGTTGCTTTTTTTCCAGGAAGTAGATTGAAACATGGAGGGCACACCTTCAGAAATGTGACCTGCAGGCGTAAGTGGGTATTTGTGAATTACATCTTTAGTTTCAAGGCCCCTAATTGAACTTACTTAGCACATGCATCAATTTTTAGCAATCAACCATAGCAATATTCTCAGCACAAATGAATTTGCCAACTAGAAATGACTGATATTTTCATGTCACCTCACAGTGTTGCAGGTATTTCAGAATATCATTTGTGCTTATGCCATTGAAATTGTGCCAGTTACCAGAGTCCCCATTAGATCTTGATATTGTGTACCAATAAAGAAGTACATGCATTAGGATATCACAGAATTTGTTCTGCAGTAGTTTGGTGATTATCTATCTATCTATCTATCTATCTATCTATCTATCTATCATCTATCTATCTCTCTATATAAAATAGAGAAATACGGTAATTAACCGGGTCACTGTAACAGGTCGAGTGGACAGGAGGAAGTTGCACGTGCAGCATCAGAGGCGGGGTGGCAGGGGCCTCTGCGCCTGAGCTGGGGTAGGGCCTGAACAGCAGTGGCTGTGTCTGCTGTGGAACTCAGGGTGTGAGACAGGGCCGGACCAGAAACTTGAGGTTGGGCAGCGCTGTGCGATTTCAAATCACGCACTGGGCTTCAATATAATTTTATTTTATGTCCTTGAATACACTATTATTTAAAAAATAGAAATAGGAAAGAGGTCCCCAGGTCTGAGCAAACTGTTCATATGGGCCATGGTTTGAAAATAGATGGTGGCCTTGTCTTCACGAGGTGGAGGGACTTCAACATAAGTGGAGGGACTCTGGATTGTCTTTCTAGAAGTGGGTCCCATTTCTAGCCATCCAACATTAGCGTCAATTATGAACAGTCTAGCAAAGGGAGAAATGGGGCACTTGCTCATTCTTGGAAATGTGGAAACTTGAGGGAAGGAGGTCCTTTGCTCCTTTAAATCTTTCTCTCGTGTAGGTATCTGTCCCTTAATGATCAATTTCACATCTTTGCCTTCTTCTTCCTCCACTGATATAACCAGGCCTCTTGTATTTGCCACATATATTCACCCAAGGAGCCTTAGAGTGAATCTGTTTTGCCAAACTTAAGCTGAGAAAGTCAATTTGCTTTTGGATGCCCATTGTTCATGGTCATATTAAAAAACCCAAGTGACTTGATTTTTCTTCTCAACAGGGTAGGAAAAACCTACCCTTTGGACTGAGCCATGGCATTAATCTTTCCAAATTATCATTCTGTTTCGCAGAAGTAAAGGGCCAGGGAAATGACCCATGGTTTAAATTGTTTGTAGGCCGGAGTTGTAAACTGCTGTGAACACTAAATAATAAATAACAGACACACACTCTCACAAAAGTCTCTGCTTTGATGAAGCCTCGAGATGGTTTTCATTTAGTCTTGTGTTAAATTTAGCCACACTGTTCTGTACATTTACAGAAAAAGCAATTCCTGTGTACTCTATGAATTGAAATGTTTGACAGAACTGAATTATTTTAATCTTGGGATCATCAAGATACAAGAGTTTAATTTACCTCTGGAATGCCTTTGAGATGGTGTAAACTCCCTTCCGATGTTATTGGCGTTATCTTCCTTAAGAGCAAATTGAATAACTCCCTTTCTCTTTAATAATCTTCCCATGTTCCCCTATTTTCAGTCAAATGGAGTTCAAGGTGCTCAGGATGGGGCCCAGAGTTTCCTGGTCTGGGCTCTGTTACCTCTTCCTGGCTGACCATTCCCCACACATTATCAACGTTTTAACCTCTTAAAAGTCCTGGTGTTTCCCTACATGCGTTCTGACTTCCCCAACTTCCATGGTAGCAGAGGTGACCTATTTCACTTCCTAAAAAAATTCCTGTTGGTCCTTTGAAACCCCTCAGGCACCATCCTCTTCCTGAAGATTTCCCTTAGATTGACCTCCGATCATGACTACCTATCACACAGAGGCAGAAGAGCCTGTCTGTGTTCACATATGAACTGACAGCGCTGAGCTGGGTGGATTAAAGTAGTTTATGTACAGAGTGGTGTCCTCCTTCTCTTTGAGCCCAAGGAAAGTGTCTTTGTGCCTTTACTCTTGGCATCTACTGTGAGGCAGCCATTCTGATGTGGGATGAAGGAATAATGTAATCCCGTGAACCTAACTAATGGTGTGTTGGGAGGATGGTAGTAAAATTTAAGCATCACACATTGGAGTAGTCACTTCTTGTGCCCTTTCTTATATCCTCTTAGTTTGCCCTTTGCCTCCTACCATTTCTATGACAGCTGTGTGCAGCTCTGACCCACTAGCTCTTGCTATCTGAGCTGGGGCTTCTCTGAGGCTGTTGCTTGTGGGGGCCTGGCCAGCCATCCTGCCGCATGGATGCCCTGGAAGTGAGAGTGAACGAAAACCCGAGGGGGCAATGATAGGAGTTGGTGGATAAATACTCTCCCTTCTGGCAATTCTTAGGGAAACTTGGGGGCCCATTCTACAAGGCCACTCACGGCATGCCAGGCCGTGGAGCTGCAGTTGCTCACACCAGTGACTGATGGGCGCTTGCATCAGCTTCTCCTTCTTCCCTGTTTCAATCTGCCTAATTCACCACTCCTGTTGCTTAAAATCACTTCCCAAAATAAGTGATCTTATTTCAGACCGTGTGTTTGTAGAGAACCTAGACTGAGAAGCCTTGATTAAAAACCAGCCCCATTGTGTTATATTTTCATTTGAGGAAGGCTTGGAAACTATTTGCAAGTCTCCTCCAGAAGCCATTAAATAACAATGGTATGGGATACAAGTAAACAGGATAGCATCTGCTGTGTTGTATATAAATGTGCTCTAAAGTACAACATGTTTTGGGAATTAGCCTCCTTTTTCAGTCAGGAGGCAGACTCAGACAGTTGTTCACTTTTGAGAAACACTTCTCCATAATTCTACAGCTGTGTCCTAGGTGGTAACTGAATAGTGATGTTTTGATCACAGCTTTACAGATGGTGAGGCCCTGGTCACAGCAGATTTCTCTGAGCAAGTGGTGAGGCCCCAGAATGCACGTCTTTCCCACGGAAGGTCAGTGCGGGAGCTTGTGTGTGAAACTCTATGCTTATACCAGAGGGCTGGTCGTCTTGCCCTGGTGTACACATATATGGGTGTCTCTGTGTGCTTATTTTTAAAGAACTAGATACAGATACCAATCTAATGATTTAAAATATTATAATCCTTGGATTACAAATAGCAACATGACACTTTTTTTTAAGACTGCAAAGGATATGGCAGTAAAATTGGCATCTGAAACCCTGTGCATTACCAAATACTGAAATCACGGATGTTTCGTGTCTTTTGCAGATAGAAGAGACATTGGTGGTCACTCAGAGCGAGAGACCAGGTGCTTTCTCCCAGAACCAGGGCTAGAATCCTGGCCTTTGGAGGCCCCTTCCCATGGTCCTTCTGGTACACCACACTGCCTTCTCTGGGTGGCCCTTCTTTAAAGCAGGGGTTGGCAGTCTTTCTCTGTAAAAGGCCAGACAGTAAATAATTCAGGCTCTGCAGGCCCATGGTTGCTGTTGCAGCCGCTCAGCTCTGCCATTGTTGTGTCAAAGCAGCCATAGAGGATACTGATATGAATGGGGCTGGCTGGGTTCCAGGAAAACTTTATTTATAGACACAGGTGGTAAGATTCAGCCTAGGGGCGCTAGTTTGCTGACCCATGTTTTATACCATTGGATTTGCTTTGTGGTCGGCCACCAAGAGGCTACTGGGTCCTAGAGAGTTAAAGCTACTACCCAGCCTGGTGGGCAGCAGGGCTGTTGCATCATGGCCCATATATGTTTGGGCTTCCTTCCAGGTCTGTCTATGGTCAGACTCTGAGCCGGCAGCCAAGAGAGTGAGCCTGACACCCACAACACTCCTGTTTCCAGAAGGGATCACAAATTCCTTCCTGCAAAGATAAAGGAACAATTGTACCCCGGGAGAACTTACTGGAATGTAATGTGGGGTCACCAGGAAGGGAAGGTATTCACTGCCCTGTCACAGTCTAGGCCTGTGGGAGTCACTCAGACCTGGGAAGGTCAGCTGTCTAAATCAGGCAGGCCTCCAGGGCCCTGCACTCATGGACAATGCATTGGGTTTGGGTGATTTCTGTGGCTTACTCGGAGCTTCCTGTGGCTGCTCCAGTCACCCTTCCTCCTCACAGTCAGGTATATAGTCCCCCCCCCCCTCACTATCTCACCCTCATTTGCCATCTGCTCATGCTAAGCTTTTATTCCTGTTAACCAAAATCTCCAACAGACAAAGGTTACTTCTCTCACTTTCATCTTGCACAGAAGTTGACAACTTGATTTTTGATTTCCCCATACCATTCGCCATTTTCCAGACTTGGACCCAGGTGTGAGGCCTTGGATATAAGGACCTTGGGGTAAACCCTATGCCTATGCCAATGAAATGGATGATTGTCCCAGTGTATATGTATTCATGTATGTGCCTGTGTGCACATGTGTCCATGTGTGTGCCTATGTGTGGGTATCTGAACTTGACCTTTAAATCAGGAGGTCACCATCTCCTTGGGCCTCACCATTAGAGGGAAGGTCTTTCAGCTGCCTGGATATTCTTGTTTTGACTCATGAGTGGATATTATGTGGACATTATCCTTTAAAAAATATATATATAGGTTTCAGAGAGAAAGGGAGAGGGAGAGAGAGAGAAACATCAATGATGAAAGAGAATCATTGATTGGTTACCTCCTGCATGCCCCCTACCTGAGGATTGAGACCACAACCTGGGCATCTGATCTTGATGGGAATTGAACCTGGGACCCTTCAGTCTGCAGCCCAATGCTCTATCCATTGAGCCAAACCAACTAGGGCTCTGTGACCATTATTCTTGAGTCTTCTCTCCAGTTATCTATTCTCATTGATCATTATATGAATTCACATCATCATGTATGTTTCAAAGCTGAAAAGGTCAAGGACTTTCAAAGGCTAGACGAAGTTTTCAATGGATTTAATGATCTCATTCTCAAAAAAAAGCCTATATATTGCCTGCTTCTAATGGATGTCTAAACCCTTGCAGTTATAGTGATTTAGGGGAAAAAATCATGTTATTATTATTTTCCCCAAGAAGCCCTCTGGCCCTTGGAGAAAGGGATGGTGGTATTTATTTGAGAGGGAGCAGAAATGAAGAAGAAGGAAGGATTATTTGATTATTTGTTTATAAACAAGCAATTCCTTTAGCACCTGGCTTTGATCCCTGCTGTTGTGAGAATATCAATGGCTTTAATATTCCATTGTTTGTGCTGCGAAGCATTTGTTGGCTGTTCTGAACTGCCTGGCTCTCTGACTGGCAGCACAGCAGGAAATGTGGCACTATAAGGAGGAAACTCTCAGCAAAATGCTCTAAATCAGGTTAGCTTTCTTTTTCTTTTTCTTTGACCTCTCCTTTTTCTTCTCCTTAATAAGTTTGGTTCATTTTAAGCCACCCTTCTTTCCCCTAAAGACAGGTTCTACTTGGGCTCACATTACTGCTTGCATGTTAGGTTTTTTTTAATGGCTTCTTTGAGTTTTGATGAAATCCTTATCTTCAGTAACACTAATGTTGAGGAATGATTAATGAATTCAAATAAATAAATGCATTAAAAAAAAAGGCAAGGAAGGAGAAACTTCTAGGTGATGGTGGATGGATGAATTGGAAATGGCTTACTACCACAAGGTGGCGCTGCGAAAACACCTCATTTTAAAGTCCTAAAAAAGATTTCAAAATTAAAGAGCCTTTCACAGAGAAAATACTTTGAATCAAGAAAGCGGAGTGTGTGTGTAGTGCTTATGTGTTTGTGCCTTTGTCTTTTCATTGAGGATGTGATTATTTTTGGAAAAGTAAATGTTATGGGGAGCATTGATAGAATTGCATTGTTAATTTTGAGAGAGGCATTTAACAATTGATACTCTGGTCATCCAAATATTAAATAATCTCATTGAATATTAAATATGTTTAATCCCAAGCAGATCTTTCCTGGAATCTTCTGAGTGTGTCGTTGCAGTCATGAGATGATGGGGTAAGTTAACCATTCCCTAACCCACTTTCATTCTCCATAGAGAGCTTGCATACCAGTGGCATTTATTTTAAAACAATTAGTGCCCCATTAGGGGAAACATGAAACCTGCAAGGTCTCCGATGTTCTTGGCCACACTGGAAGCTTGGCGTGTGGAAAGCTGGTAAATTAATACTTGGGAAATAATTCCTGACTTTAAAACATGTTGTCTATTAAGTGACTTCCTTGATGCCGGTGCCATTGTTATTAAAAGTGAATGTTTTCATGTTTGTGCATTGTGTGTGTGCACAGGGTACCCATTTACTGAAGGGCAGAGAGAGGAAGAGCTGATATTTTTCAAGTTTGTACATGAAACTAGGGTGTTGATACAGTGGTTCTGATAAGCGTACACTTGAAGAAAGGCCAGGAGTGGAAAGTGATCTAATGCGAGTGAGGAGAGGCGCCCAGAACTTCACATGGAGGCTTCCTTATTTCATCCCCATAGCAACCCTAAGTCAGATGATGTTAATATCTCTGTTCTTCAGGAGAGAGTCTGAGAAGTTAAGTAACCTGTCAACTGTCACAAAGCTGCTGGGTGGCAGAATCGGGAGTCGAGCCCGGAAATTATTCAAGGGAGAAAAATACAAGGAAGTGAAAGGGAAACGTCTAAGCTGTCTCGCAATTTGTATTTAGATATAAAACTGGTGAAATAATGTGTATCTATTTGAAAGAAAAAGAGAGCTGCTGTCTTCCAATGCCTGCTTCCCCCACAGCCAGATGAGGGCTACACATCTAGTAACACCCATGGATAGACACACACACACATACACATTTTTGTCTACTTCTCTTATACAATTGTCTATTAATTTCTATCTTAGCATAATGTTGTGTGTTTTGTTTACCATCCACAAAGAAGGAGGCCTGGGAACATGGCTGAATTTTTGCCATGGTTAAGGAAAGAAGTACTAGTCAATCATGAAAACTGTAGCTGTGATATCTCTCAGGTAATTCATGCTGTAAGGACATTGATCTGACTGAAAATACAATTCATGGTATAGAAATCAAGTGGTTCCTGCTTCAGGAAAAATTATGTTGATGAAAATATAGAACTCCAAGTATGGTGATACATTCTAGATGCTCAACATGTTGGCAGAATCTGAGCCTACAGCAAATGTTTTTAAAAGGTGCTTTTTGTTGTTTTGAAGTGTTTAAGAGGACTATACATCTAGTATTAGATTTTCTAATAGAATTCTATTTAGGGTAGTAGGTTTTAGCCTATAATTAGTAGAGGTGTCATCTGAAAAATCTTGTAGAGAGGATGATTGTGTGTGGGCTGGTGACTGTGTATGGAAGGAGTGTAGTGTCAAGAATGTTAATAGCACCCCCCTCCCCCCACCCTCTTTCCTCCCCTCCACTACCCTACCCCCACTTTCTCTAGAACAGCAGGCCAGCTATGTTCCATACATATAGAACTTGCATGTATGTGGGCTAGTCAATTCTCCTGTCAAGCCCCATAGTGCATTGGGGATCTAAATGATTTATTTAGGACATTTCATCACACAGCCATACTTAAAATATTCAGATATTTTTATGATTAAAAAAAAGTTAGAATAGATTCTTTGAGTCCTATGGCGATCAGAATGGAATGTGGCGCAATATTTGAGAAGAAAGAAATATCCCTATAGATCTTAGAAAGATGCATTACAAAAGAATTGAATTCCTAATTTGCATAAAAATGGCATCTCATTCTATGATGACAAACCTTGAACCAGCTGGAGTCTGATTGATATAAAATAAAAATAAGAGCAACTGGGAACCACTCTGACAGCATTGGAAGACCTGAAGCTTATGTTGACATTTCTGATTGCATCCTCTAGTGTTCTGAGCCATTGGTAGGAGTGACATGCATTTCGTTGCTCCTTTGCTCATTTCTTCACTCATGTATATCATGAAGGGGTCTCCATGGCCCGCTGTAGAGAAGTGGATTGGAAGACCTGGGTCACTGACAATTGCAAGACTGCTTTGCTTATGGGAAAAGTGTTGTTTACATGATAGCTTATTAATTGTATTTTCAGGACATCTTTGGTATTAAAAAAAAAGCCTCCTACTTGTTGTTAAAATTGCACTATTGTCATTTGCCCCTTTTGCTCATGATGTACTACAGTTGAAACTTGGTGCCTTGCTCTAGTTCCCAGTGCTTGAGAACCACAGGAAGCAGACAGGTACCTGCTTGATTCTTGACGCTATTGACATTCTTCGACATGTGGCATGGTACACCCTGCACTTCCTGGATGATGTCCCGTCCAGCTGTCAGGCCCTTGCCCAGAGGGATCAGGGAGATACTTGGGAGAATTTTATTGATTTGGGCTCAAGGTCAAGCAATCTGTTCTAGACCTTAGGAAACTTAGTTTAAGGCATCCTTCAAGGGCTCATAAAAGATGTTTGGATTCTTGGCCCAGAGTTGGTTTGTTAATGAGACTTGAGTCATACCTTATCTTGGTATTTAATCAGTTAATAAATTATTTCAATATGATATTTTCTTTTTTTTCTTCTTAAAGAGAAGTTTCTTCCTGACTGCAAAGTGTTGCCAAGAATATAGCAGAGTCTCTGGTAATTTCCTGTGGAATATGCCTTTTGCATTTATTTTTATGACATCCCTCCCCTCCCCAGCATGAAGAAGCAACAGAGGGGAAAGGAACATTTAGGGAAAATAACCAAATGCAGGGGCAGGAATCAAACTGAGATTTTGGGGTCCCAAGTTCAGTATACTGTTTTGGCAATATTCATAGCCAACCAAGTATTTAATAGCTGGTCAACAAAAGCTGTAGACAGTGGCTTCATTTTTGAGATTTACATATACCAAAAACTAATCATTAGGGAGCAACACCCACTGTGTGTAATAAATAATGTACTTATTACTAATTTATTTACACAAAACCTCCTCCCATAAAGGGAAAGAAGTGGTCTGCAACAATACACATATAATAAAGTAATGGTAAACTCTAAAATGAAGAGCTGAGAGACAGGTCAGGACAAGAGGCTGACACAAACCAGACCCAAGGACATGCTACATGAGGGCTCATGAGCTGTGATGATACAGCCTCTCTCCTGGTAGTGATCCCAACTGAATCTAAGTGTAAAAATTCCACAGACGGAAAGTAAGGAATTCAGAAGCCTTTCCTGACAAAGATATCCCCTCTGAGGGCATAGAATTCTCACCACTAATTTCACTACACATTAGATACCAAAAAAGGTTCATAGGTTTAATTGAGCCATATATTACATCCATATATTACATGTTTATTGTTAAAGAATAAGAAGAAAATAGGTATGTCTTGTTGCCGAAGGGGGTCAGGTCAGGAGCTTAGCAGCTGAGAAGCAGGTGGTCAATGCCAGGGCCTTGTCACAGGCAAGGGGCTCTGGTGACAGGCATGACCGACACCATAGATTTGTGTTTTCTCACATTAGTCATAATGTAACAAATAGATTACAACATCAAAGGAAGAAAAAGATTTATAGTTGTTCATAGAGAAATATGTATGCTTCTTTTTATGAAAGTAGAGAAACCTGGCAAGGGATGCCTCCCCCCCCCCCAAGAAGACACAGAATGCTTTATTTAACACTAGTGACCTGGTGCACGAAATTTGTGCACATTAAAAAGGAATTAGAGAAAATATTTTAATATTGCTGTTTGCCCTTTCTCTATAATAGAAGTGTCAGAGATGAAAGAAAATTAGTAAAATGTATATGAAAATCTTCCTCCTATCAGAGTCTGGGGCACACCATGGAAACCAAAGTCAAGTCCCACCCACCCACATGCACCTTGAAATCACTCGAGACCCAGACCTGGGAAGCCCCACCCCCATTAGGCTAGATCCAGACCTGGCCAGCCCCACCTCCATTAAGCCCCCCTGGGTGGGAAGGCCCAGCCTTAGGTTACCTGGCCCAATGCCAGGATGGGGGAAGGGTGCAGCCTGAGGTTCCCTGTCAAGCCCCACCAGGCAGGGGGCACAGCCTCAGGTCCCCTGCCCCAGCCCAGCACCAAGCAGCCTCAGGTCCCTGCTAATTGCTGTTAAGGCTCATTATGGGAACTTGGCCTCTGCTGTGGGCACAGCCATCCCGTGTTACAGAATTCCTACCTCCACTGTGGGTGCAGTCATTTTTGTTATGGCTTGATAGCAATTTGCATATTCTCTGTTTATTAGATAGGATTAGCTATAAAGGATCATTCCAAAAAGGCCAATTAAGACACAAGGTAGCAAATAATGTAGCTTATCATGATCTTATTTCGGTGTTGTGTAAACTTTTATGGGTCATAATGTGCTGCAAAGAACAGGTGTTTGCAAGTGACTGCAAGTCCTTAAGCTCAGCTTTTCATGCAAAGGACAGCCTTTCTCCCTAGCAGGGAGGCCTGCAATCCAGCAAGCCTCATGATTGCTGGATGTTGCATGGCTGGCTGGCTTCCCTGGTCAAGGCCAGTAAGCAGCTGGCCTCTAAACCCATCCCACTTGTAGCAGGCGTCTGCCTGCAAGTTCTGTAACAAACCCATTTTTTCTTTCATGGCCTTTGCAAATGTATAGAGAAGAGGGGATTGGATTTCTTCAGTAGTAGATGAGCCACACGGCATGTCTAGCAGTTGCCCTGGCTTCTTCTCTATGGGGACAGTAGGTGACCCAGCCCCTCTGCTCTTTCTGAGTCTCAGTGTGCAGGTCTCCACTGTCTTCAATAAAGTCTTTTCCTTCAACTGTATCCTGTGACATTGGACTTCCATCTAAAGTACACGCATGGCAGAGTGCAAACCATGAGACCCACCTTTAGAATAATTGTAAAGGCAACCCGAGTGATGACAGTCTTACATAGCCCAGGTTTCAATTGTGAGATTTAATAATACAGAGCAAAATGGAATTTTCTTCCTGTTAAAAAAATCCTCCTGTTGCAGAGTTAGCTCTCAACCCAGAGCTGATTGGCTCTTCGTAGACACCATTATAGACTTGCAGGGGTAAAATGCTCCCTCTAACTTAAAGTCTAATCTCTTCACTGTTAGTTGGGTTGCTCTCTGTAGGTAAGTACAAGCAGGCCATAAAGTATGTGTGTATGGTCAGATTTGGTGCTGACTCCTGAGGGAATGAGCAGAACATTGGATGGTCCGGTCAGCGCCGTCACAATCACTAGGATCATTCATCCGGCTTCTCTGGCAGCCTGGTAACAAATTCGGGCTCTAATATCATGAAAAATTCATTAAGCCTTATGCCACGGTAAAGTCATCACTCAGTTCTTCTTCTTTTTATGGTTGTTATTGTTGTTGGGACATTGGCTAATTCAATCCTGTCCTCGGAATTGCACTTTAACCATGATTAGTGTTTGTGACAACCAGGGACATTGCTCATGAATGAAGGAACATAGCGCTGAACTGGTTTTCACAAGTTTTCCTTTCAGACCACGTGCCTGAATATAGTGGAAGCCTGTTGTTTTTGTTTTCTTTAAACATAGTTTATTGTGTAGATTTGGATAGGTCCCCAGACCATAATGGCCCTAAAACAGAACGTCTCTTTGTAATCAAAGGCTTGTATATATCACATGTTCAGCTCACTTAGGAATATTGAGAGCTATCTATTGACCACTTTCCATATTAACAAGGGTTTTATTAAACCTTAGACAAAATTAAATCAGTGACTGAAATTGAACACTGAGTACTATTTAAGTTGAAGTACTTTGCAAAGGTAGATAAGTATAATAATAGGTTGAGAATTATATATTGTGAGATTTGCTCTCTTTAGTTTACTTTTAACCCCTAGCTACACCGAATTTTACTGATTATTTACTACAATCTTTGGTTCAATATTTTTAGTAGAATAATGATGGAAAGGAAGACTTATGAGCCCACTGCCCAATCTCAGAACAAGGAGATCATCAAAAATAACGCCTACTAGTAACATTACCCTTTATGGTAAATTAATCTGTAATGCCCCTTACTGGTTGTTTTGTTGTCATTTTCAACATCAATATTATTTCCTTATTATTTTACCCCTACAGGCTATGTAAACTGTATGCCGTGGAAGATTAAGCGAATACAGCCAATTCTGGGTACCGCCATCAGAAATCCCTGTGCTCCTTTGGGAGTTCTCTATTGGTGATTGCAGCTTCAGTATTTAATGAGAGAGTCGTATTCCTAGCAGATATCAACATCCCATGTTCCTGAGTCTCCATGGCCCTTTAGTTGCAGTCCTTGGTTGGTTAATTTGCTGGTCTATTCATTTACTCACAGACCATTTCTTGAGATCCGGGCACTGAGCTGGGGCTAGTGTTTTAAAGACCGTACAGGGAGGGAGATTTGAGACTACATCTTGGCTGCAACTTTCTCCTCTGAAAGCCTGCTGACTCATCTGAGCTGCTTATAGTTGCCACTAGCCGGAGACTGAGAAAGTGCAAAACTATGATGAGACCCCGAGCCTCAACAGGGGTTGATTCTGTGCAAATACTATTGGAGCAAAATTTTGTGAACAAACAGAAAGATGCACTTATTCTGTCTCAAATGTGCAACGGGCAGATAAAATGAGGAGAGAAGCACACAATTGTAAGAAACCAGTGTGGGTCTAACATCTTGACTAGCTCCAAAGATAGAAAGTGTATTGTAATGTTATAATATTACAATGCTTTCCCAGAAGTTATTGTCCTTCTGTCTGTTGTGCAGGCACTCATTCCTGGGTCTTTTCTACAATGGAAATGCAAAAGGCACTTGGGAAACCCAAGAACCTAATAGAATGTCGAGTCCCCTGAGGTCCCTCCTTTATCTGTGTGCTAGAGATAATGGGAGAGAAGGACCCATAAACAAAGATTAGAAAAGCATCGTCTGGGCATACAGTCTGTGTAATGAGGCTGCAGCAGCGATTCTTTGTTTCTTACAGTAATTGAGTCACATGTTTCTAATATGATTCTGCAGCCAGAGCAGACAGCAGCCTTCTGCAGACCTGAGTTTCTCAATTAGATTTCTGGGGCCCAGCCACAGGAAGCTATCGGAGGTTAAAGACTTAATGTTTCTCAATGGTGTGTCCTAAGAAAAATGATCAGTATGCAGTTTTCCTAATGGTCTCTCCATCTTTTAACATTTTATTTTCTCTGCTTTCCTCTGCCATCGCCATTAGGCTATTCATTATTGCAATTGTGATGAATGGGTCGACACTGTCTTTGTTCTAATTTTCTAGAATCATCTTCTAGAATTATCCTCTTGTTAGGAGAGTCTGCCCTGTGGGCTGAGAAATGCACAGCTCATCTGGACTAGTTTGAAATCCCTGAACAGCCCTCTTAGGCGGACACCCAGGTTAGGTGTACAGAATTCCTCTTCCTTCTCACAAACCTTAATTTTAAAAAATTTCCCCCAGGTAGTAGTAAGGCAGGCCATTCAGAAGTTCCATTGAAATTCCCTCTCAGTAGATGGGCTGCTCTCTGGGGCTGTGCTGAAAGTTATTTTCCGATTTCAGAGAGATCACTCAGTACTCAGGGGCAAAGGCAAGACAGCAAGGCAGCGATGGTGAGGCCCAGGGCCCAGCCAAATTGACACTGAAGAGTTTGAAGCATTTCTTTCCCGTACAGAGACTTTACATTCTTGGGAGCTTTAGAGTGATGCTGTCTTATTTACTTCTTTTGGCACCATGGGTCCCTCTGCACATGGAGATTTTGACATTTGCCCTTTGCCAAGCTAGTTCTCAGGATTTGTGCTCTGAGAACAGGTCCCTGTTTGTAATGACACCAGCAGAAAGTGGCAGGCAGGCCTGGAAACCGAAGGAATCCTCCGTCGAATATTAAGGTGAGTTGAATTGGATTTTTGTCGTTTCACTTGTGTCAATTTCTTCACAACTCATATTTACCTCTTCCACCTGTGGGACAAGGTAGGGACAAGGTGGGGCCAGTTGAAGAGAGTCTCCGCCCACCATCCCATTAAAGACAGGTTTATCCCTTCCTTTCCCACTGAAGACACAAGGTGATGGAACAAAAACATTAAAAAAATCTCCCTTGAGTTAGAACCAAATTACATAAAAGCTTTAATCAGCTTTATTTAGTTCCCTACAAATTCTAACTTCCCATTGGATCCTCATTCCAACCCTACAATGTAGGTACTGCTATTGTCATTCCAGTATACAGACAAGAAGACTGAGGCACAAAAGGATGAAGTTACTTTGCCGAGGTCACCCAGCTAAAGATGTGAAACAGAATTCAAATCTGGCAGCACCCTGGAGTGGGTGCTCTCAGTACCTATGCTGGGCAGGTGCTCCCGCCTGGTGCTGGCTGCATCTTCTCTAGCACCTCTTGGAAAAACACATGTTGTGTGTTAAAACTAAAAACAATCTCATGTATTACCTCTTCATAATAGCACCTGTACTGTTGCTATTAGGTGACTTGAACTGTTGTGCCCACTATTTTCCAGGTAATATTTCAACTAAAGTGAGCACTGATCCTAGGTAGGGCTGCTTACGATTTGGAGGCTGCCACAGACTAATATTGTTAGCCTTTTCAGTGAACTCCTACCTTTCCCAAGATTTAAGAAACTTGTAGCCATGTGCTCACCTCTCAAAAATACAAATAAAAGGGAAACAAATTGAACTGGTTTCTCAATTATAAATTCCAAAGGAAGCGAAGAAAAATCAATGGTGGTGTTTTGATAGTCAAGGTCAAAGAATTCATTTCCTTTTTGAGAATGAACCACTTCTACTGTGTCAGACTTTATAGCTTGTGTAATTTATGTACTCCCCTGATGTTGAAGACTCATGGAAACTCAGCGAAATTGCTTCAGGAAACCACCATCATCCATGTATTTGAAGTTTTAATAGTCCTCTGGGGATTATGGTTAATGCCACCTTTCATAATTTCAGTGTGCCGTGTGACATCTGAGCAATGAGTATTTTCCCCTAGTGTGGTATTAAGATTAAGACCCAAATTGGGTTGATCTATAGCAAAATGAAGTTTGTTTGCTGTTGACTTGTTTTACTGTCCTTGTCTTTGATTCCATGTTTCACTTTAAGGTAGAAAATAATTTGCTGACATGCCTATTCTGAACTTCAGGAAAAATTGCAACAAGGAGCCATCCCAAATGGTAGCACTTCTTTCTTTGAACTATTTTGAAAGTCTTACTTAATCTAATACTTTGAGCATTAAATCCCATAGCTCTCTGGTTGAAACTTAGGTAAAGATGCTAGTTGGTGAATGAAATAGCTCAGGAATGAGCAAAAACTAACAGATCTTGGTACCTATTCTATACCAGGTATTATGATGGTACTTTATACATGTTTTCTCATGTAATTCTCAAGCCAATCCTATGAGACAGTTACTAATCACCCCATTTTATTACTAAAGGAAGCAATATCCCAAGGCTTTCAGTATTTTTCCCGAGGACTCAAATTAAATGAGGACTAAGACTGAGATGCAAGCACAGGTCCTCCAGGTTGTAGAATATGACCTGCTTGCACTGCCCACAGTATACCGGGACTCAGAAGACCTGATTTTATTAACTGAATTATTCATTTCACATATTTTTACTGAGCATCTGCTCTGTGCCAGGTACTTACCTAGTCCCTAGGGACTCAACAGTGTTCAAGACAGATTAAGACTGTTTAGAGACCCTGTCTTCACGATAAAGATGGGAGAGAGCCAGGTTGAGGGGAAATGAATAAATTAAAATACATGAACAGATTAAAATTGTGTCCTAAATGTTCTTATAGAAATAAAACAAGAGTATGTGCTAAGAGAGTAACAGGATCTACTTTATCTTGAATGGGTAGGAAGGACCTTGAATAGTGACACTTCAGATAAGCTTTAAAGGATCAGAAGGAGCAGTGACCAGGACCAGGAAGAGCCCTCAGGCAGAAGAAGAGCTTGCAGAAAGAACCCGAGGAAATGGTCATGTGTGGAGCACACTGAGACAGGAGGACAGGTAGAAGGTATGGTTGGAAAGGTACGTGGGCCCAGATCATGTAGAGTCCTGTGGGCTAGATAAGACATTTGGATTTAAGAAGCCCATGGAAGGTTTTAAGCAGGGAAGTGATATAATTTGTTCATTTTTGAAATTTAAAGAATGGATTAAAGAAAGGAGTATGGAATCAGGAGGACCAGTTAGGGGGAGCAGGAAAGTCATGATAATAATAGTCCAGGCATTGACCAGCTTGTTGTGGTAGAGAGTGGGAAGTGGGTCCTGGAGGCAGAGTTGTCAGGACTAGTTGTCCTACTTAGTAAGTTGTGTGGCTGATGAAATGGGAGACTTTTAAATGACAATTAGTGTCTTTGGGTATCAAGTTTTCCGTTGTGAGAATGAGGTCAGCTTGATTTTAGTTGTGTAAATCTAAGTTTCACAATAGCTAGTTGTAAAATGTAACAGAGAGAAGATGATTTTATTTAAGTAATACTACACATTATAATATATATGAAGAAAGTTAATACATTAATGAGAAAAATAAAAGAAAACTTGGATATGCCTTGCTTGTTCCTAGAAGGAACAATTTACTCAGATTGTAAGGTTATCAATTCCAAATTATTCTAGTTATGTAATCTAATTCTAACCATAATACCAGAATAAGTCTTAAATGCATTTAAATGCATAAACTGTTGATAATGCTGAAGGGAACATTGCCCTCTGAAGCATTAATATGGCTTATAAAACTATATTATCTAAGACAGATAATAGGGATGGGGGAGTAGGAGGACAATTTATGAAATAGAGCAATAATTCTAAAAATGAGCATAAGTATATACAAAGTTTTTGTATAAAATAAATATGTAATTACAAATGAGTTATGAATTCATAGATTATTTAGCAAATGGTGTTTGGACACTTGGCTTAATATATTATACACTAAAAAGTACATCTTACACTAATAAATTAATTAGTATATAAATTAAACATTTATTTCTAAATAAATTCAACATTTCAGTATAAAAAATACTTTGAAGTACAAAAAAAAAGACACACACAACAACTAGGTATTTTCATAGCCTTGCAGTTTTTTATTAGGATGATGCCAGTGGCAGAAACCAGAAAAAAAGAAAAAAATATGAAGTTCTCTGCAATTAGAATAACTCAGAATTATTTATGTAAATATTTTGTCCTCAAGGAGAGGGAGCATAAGTGCTTACTCCTAAATGTGGGTTGTGCATAGTGCCTCCCCCCATCCCCTCTGCCAAGAACACAGAATGGAAGGGGAAATAAGAGTAAATGGAGAAACTTGACAAGCACTGCTTTGGTTGTTGATTAAAAGTCATGTTAGCATACAGAATAAGTCATATTAGTATATACTTGATACAATATGATGAAAATGGCACTTTACCTATGATCATCCATGCCAACCCCAAAATCTTTATCATAAGAAAAACATCAGATAAACCTCAATAGGGAATATTCTGCAAATTCTTCACAAAACTGTCAAGATCAATAAAAGCAAGAAAAGTCTAAGGCAGTGGTCAGCAAACTCATTAGTCAACAGAGAGGCAAACCACAGCTCACGAGCCGTATGTGACTAGAGAGCCACTGTTTGCTGACCACTAGTCTAAGGCATGGCCACAGCCAAGAGGAATTAATAATAATTCATCTATACTAATAATAGGCTAGATGATCATCATACCCTCATGCATCATGTCCTAACGTTGTCGCAAGATGGCCATGTGCACAGCAGGGGCAGGGCTGGGTAATTAAAAAAAGAAAACAATGAAAAATTAGAGCAATATATTTGACACATTGTTTGGGCAAATGATTACTGTATAAGAAGCCCTTTAAGAAAAATGAGCTATGGACATGAGTAGAGAGTTCACAAAGAACTGATATAAATACCATAACGATCTGAAAAATATTCTACCCTAGTACTAATTAAGGAAGAGCAAGTTAAATACCAACCAGATCTTATTATTTCCCCTTTCAAATGGGCAAAGGTGATAAAATGCTAACACTCAATGTTGGTAATGGTGTGGGGAAGAGGACACTGTTTACTATGCTGCTGACAGGAATGAAAATTCACACTTCCCAAGGCAATTTGATAATATGTGAAAAATGTATACCTTGTTTCTAGGAATTTATCTAACAGATATAAAGATGTGTGTAAGAAGTTAGCTACTGGAATATATTTATCACAGCACTCTCTAAAATGCCCAACAAGAGCATGGATTATATACACTGTTGTATAGGGATAACAATGGAAAAGAGCATTAAATATGATGGGGTAGAAGTGTACTTACTGTTGTAAAAGACCTTCACAGTGCATTTCAAATGAAAACGCAAAGCTTTTACAACAGCATGTTAAGCATGTGAAACTGTGAAGGTATATATAATGTGCCTTCCAGGAGGTTTGATCACGTCTCTGAGTGAGTGTGGTTATAATTGGTCTTGTTCTCCTTTATACATAACTAATTAAAACTTTTTATTTTATTTTATCATGAGCATAATTTAAAGCATTGTAGCTAGGAGCATGGGCTCTGGGCTCGTGGTGCGTATCTACCAAGTGTCTGTCCTTGGGCGCTGGTTAGCTAACGAAATCTCAGGTTTCCACCTACAAAACGTTCATCATGACAACATCTATCTGACAGGTGGTTGTGTTAAAATAATGCATAGAAAGTGCATAGCATACATTTGTCTCAGCTGTTTGTTAATTATTTTATTTTTTACTGTTGATATTTTATCAGTCATAAAAAACTCTTCTAAATCGGAATGGATTGACTCAATAATTTGATAAAAATTGGATAAGCATCAACTTCTCTTCTTGGAGGGCCAAAACCAATAGCTTTTATTTCTTATTTCTCACGTGTTCCAGATGTTATCTCTGCATTGCACAATGCAAGGTGCCACTAGGCAGGGCAAGGCTGATACCACTCCTTGCTGGGATAATAAAACGACTTAAACATTATTTCTGAGTGCAATTCCCAAGGTTCCCACGGTCTGTGCAGTTTTAATTGGTCAGCTGTGAAAATACTTGGTTTGGGAGGAGAAAATAGACTAGGTACAACACTACCTGAAAAACCCCTAAATCGTCTGTTTCCCTGAATGATGGATAAGCAAGATGGAGCATATTAAAGCAATAACATGGGCCTTTAAAAATTTAGTTTAGAGCAAAGGATTTGTGGTTCCTTCAGAAATATGCTCAGAAAGGGGTAGGGGCTCCAGTCTGTGGTTTATTTATCACCAAAGATGTCTTTATTTAGATCTGTGGTCATGCCATAAACGTTTCAAGAAGCAAAATTTCCAAAGCAGTGCCTCTTAGGCTTTTGTTCAGTTACACATAGGATTACCTGGGGTTTAAGAGAGGGAGGGATAATTAATTCTGCCTTAGATGAGTGTCTAGTTATTGTTGTTGGATTCTTGACTCCCCATACTCCTTTTCTTCTTTTGCTCAATTACTTCTTCCTCTTTATCTGTGAAACACATCAACTGTTACAATTTCTTCATTCAGGACTGGGAGATTTAACAGTTGTAAGAAGTTCTTTATCCATACTTGTTTCATATTTTTAATAGGTTTAAACACATTGGCCCATCTGAAGACCGCAGAGAGTAGGTTGGTAATGAGTTACAGCACCTCTTTGCCTGGTTAAAGAATATCAACAGGCTTTTTATCTAGTCCTTCATGCTGTAAGTTAAGATAGTGGATAAATCCCTGGAACTGGACGGTGGAATTGTTTTCGGCCAGGCATTCATTTGAGTCACAAAAGAAGAGCTGGATCCAATAAAATATATGCAGGCTGACAAGTGGCTTATTTAACTTAATATGGAAAAATATAAAATACTGGGAACTAGGTCAAAAATGGCAAAAAGGATTAGGGCTTAAATAGAGACAGGCTTCCAGACAATGAAGGGAAGAGAATCTGGCAGTAATAGTGTCTACAAAGCCCGACCCATCAGCTTCATGTCTGGCAGTAATTAGGAGGCCAGAGGAACACTGCTATGAATCAGCTTGTGGACAAGAATGGGAAAGAGAAAGGCTTGATGAGCTCTGTGGAGCTGGATGGCCTCACAGAGGAAGGGGAAGGCTCGCAGGAGGCAATCCCGGGCATTAGCAGGAGATAGCAGGGAGCCTCCTCTCTGGCCTCTTTGTGGGTGGCCTGGTGATTGACACACTGGAGAGGAGTGGAGACAGAGGAGTAGATGGAGTGCATGGTGAGAGTGGCAGGAGGTTTCCTATCATAGTGACCTGTTGGGAATTCAGGTGCCACCACCCTGACTTCTTGAGGTGGGTTTGTGGGCCACCTGTCACTGCTAATTTCCATCCCTCTCTTTGAAACTAGACTCCAAAAGGAGTCAGTTATTTGGAGTCCTTGTTAGGTAGGACCCCTCCATCTTTCTTAACATCTTGCTACTGAGTCTTTTTGCCACCAGCCTCGTGTCTCTAAGGGAGGCCAGGCACTCTCAGACATGTCAGCCCCTTGGACCGGGTTTCCCAAGACTTACCAGTCTATTCCCTTATTCAACCAGGACACAGACCAGCTGGGTTTAAGAGTGCAGCTGGATGCCTTTCAAGGCTCATCAGTGCTTCAGCTGCAGAGTTTTTTTGTTGTTCTTTTTTTTGTTTGTTTTTTTGCATTTTCTGCATTAGGGATGCCAGTTCATGATGGGAAACCTAGCAGGGACAGGGATCCTTTCTCTTCCATTTGCTCTGCAGAACACCATGTGCAAGGCAGTGTCTAGTCAACGCTCTGCAGAAACAGGGGAATAAACTGTCCAGAAAGAGCCGTCAGGTCAAATGTACATGCTGAGCTCTGGAATCTGCATTCAGATGTGGCTTTTCTTTGGCATTTAAAACAAACACACTCTCCCAGGAGGCCTGGAAACGCAGACTCCACTTGGTGTCTTTGTTGAGTCAATGCTCAGGAGGGGTGGGTTGAGACACTACTGAGGCCTTTGGGTATGATAGGAAGTATCAAACAGCCTAGCTTAGCAAGTTCCATACTGAGGGAGGGAAATTAACTCTCATCTCCTCTTCTGACTGCTCCTTCCAACCTGGCTGCTCTTCCAGAGAGTCTTGAATCTTTGAGGATTCCTTAGATCAGTGGTTGGCAAACTCATTAGTCAAGAGAGCCAAATACCAACGGTACAACGATTGAAATTTCTTTTGAGAGACAAATTTTTTAAACTTAAACTTCTTCTAATGCCACTTCTCCAAAATAGACTTGCCCAGGTCGTGGTATTTTGTGGAAGAGCCACACTCAAGGAGCCAAAGAGCCCCATGTGGCTCATGAGCTGCAGTTTGATGACCACTGTCTTAGGCCTCCCTCCCCACTCCCCACGTGTTTAGAAATTTGCCCTTTCTTCCTTCTTTTATTCCAATTGCCTCTAGGCCAATTCAGGACTCATAAACACTGAACAAATGTGTGGATAATTGCGATGGCCTCCTCTCTGATGATCTCAAGTTTTATTTCAATATTTTTCACTTTTTCAGCCTCTCAACCTCTGTGGTCACAAACCTATGCTCTAATAGGACCAACTGAAAGTTCCTTGAAACTTTTCATTCTTTGCTGTGTATTTATTGCCCGCTCCCCCCGCCCCCCTCCACCCACCCAACCGGTCTCCAGTGACAAGACCCAACCCCTGTTCTCTTTGTCCTCTCTAAATCTGACTCATTCATCAAGTTCTTGCTCAAATGCAGACTCATCAAATATAGGGCTGCCAGATAAAATACACAATGCCCTATTAAATATAAATTTCAGATAATTGAATACTTTTTACTGTATATCTCGAATATTGCATGGAACATTTATACTAAAATATTTATTGTTCATTTAAAATTCAAATTTAACTGGGCATTTTGTGCTCTAACTTGCTAAATCTGGAAGCCATACTCCAAGAAGCCTTTGCTGGCTACTCTGACTTCTGTACTTCCCAGAGCTAGATGTCTGTGGAAGGCCTATAGCATTTATTCACAACCTTGATTTTTTTTTTTTACAAGAAGTAACACATAACTTTTTAGAAGAGGGTAGTAAATTAAAACCCAGCACTATTTGTACTCTTTAATTCAGTGATTACTGAACATTTAAGGCTGCTTGGGCACAGAGATAAAAATAGTGCTTGTCCACTTGTCTATGTTGTTCTTTAGAGTCCACATGTAAGTGAAGTCCTATGGTATTCTTCTCTGACTGACTGATTTCACTTAGCATTATGCCCTCTAGGTCCATCCATGTCATTGCAAATGGTAAGATTTCATTATTTTTATGGCCAAGTAATATGCCATTGTGTATATGCACCACAGGTTTTTTTTATCCACTTATTTACTGATGGGCACTTAGAATAGCTATGTACGGTGCTAGGTAGGTAGTGTACTCATCAGGGGGATCGCTTTGTAAATTATATAAATATCTGACTTCTATGCTGTACACCTGAAGCTGATAAAATTATAGTAAATGCCAAGTGTTTTTTTTTGTTTTTTTTTAAATAGTGCTTGTTCTTCATGGTGCCTGGTTAGGGCAGCAGGCCCCGCCAGCACGCAATGACAGTGCAGCATTCTGCTGGCCAGGGATGAGGGAGGTGGAAAGAATCTCCTTTCTGGGCAGAGAGAGAAAGTTGTACAGAGGCCCAGGTGAGGCAGAGTGAGGGCGTGGCCAGGAAGTTGGGAAAAGTTCAGTGATGTTTGAGGGGGAATTGTGGTATAAGATAGCATACCGTACATCTAGAGGTAGGGTTGTTCAACAATTACCAGCACAATGTAGAAGATGAGGTTCAAAAAGAAAAACCAGGTCACATTAATTTTGTACATCATGCTCAGGAGGCTGAACTTCATGCTGAAAGTTGTAGGGAGCCATTGGACCATATAGATAAGTGAAATGCTCAGCATTATATTTCATAGAGATAACTCACAGGATGGATTCATGCAACAAGTCCAATTCAAAGGTAGCCACAGTGATTCATGCAAGAGATTCTGAGGTGAGTCGGATGTGGAGTTGGACACATTCAAGAGATACTAAAAGCATAAAATCACCAGGACCTAGGGCCAAATGGGATATGTAGGGTGACAGAGGGAGAGAAATAAACACTTCCGGTTTTGGCAATGTCAGGGATGGCAGAGATATGCTTCAAGGTAGAGGGGACAGGGAGGTAAGCAGGTTTTGGGGAAGGGGATTAGGAGCACATCTGTTTGAATGTGTTTTATTTTACATGTGGTATCTATGATAATATCTAGTTATATATTTTTTACTCATCTCTTCATATGCTCTGTCCTTTCCCCAGGTAGACCCTGTTATTTCTGCGGTCCTGGACCACATCAACCCACCTGGGTGTGCCCAGGCACCTTTAACTCATTTCTGCTCCTTGCTCGCTTCCCCTTGCCACATGCAAGTACTCGAAGCCTACGCTCAGCTCAGCCTGCTGCCAGCTGCAGCCAATCTGGGCTGCACAGCTGAGCATGGCAGGAGCTTTGAGCCAGGACACAATTTCACCCCAAAGATGTGTTTCCTCTGAGGGAAGCTGAACACCCGAAGCGACCTTGCCCCCTCTGGGAGGGAGGCCCTGTCTCACAGCGGCAGCAGGAGGCTGTGGGTCAGTGGGGGTGATGACCAGCCCTCAGAGACTCTGCCCTCTCTCTGCAGCAGCCCATAAATCCATCCATCGGGAGCAGTGTCCTCTGGACCAAGAGCCCTCTGCATTCCTGAAATCAGTGAAGGCAAAATGTACAAGGATTTCTGAGAAAAGGGAATGTGGTGTGAGCGTGATCCCTGGGTGTTACTCTGCACAGAGAAAGCCTTTTCTTCCCTCCCCTGAATGCTGTTCTCTGCTCTCAAGTTAACTCATGCACTGGACGGGGTCCAAGTACATTTTGTTTCTTGATTTCCAGCCAGGCTTCTCTCAGTTGTGGCACATTTCCCTTTTCCACCCCTCCTCCCCTGTCCTTTTTTTTTTTTTTTAATAATTATTTCGACCTTTCCATGTGACTGAACAGATACAGAGGAAAACCCACAGGCTTAGGTAGGGCTTTCCCGGGAGTGAGGCCCCAGGGGCAGAATGGCCGGCCCCTCCCTCTCTCACAGCTTGCAGGGCTAGGTATGTCTGAAAGCAGCTGAAGCAGAAAGCCTTTGAACTCTGCCCCCTGCAAATGACTTCCAGATGTGGCAACTCCAGCCTCCCCGTTGTCTGACAGTAGCCCTGCCAGCATACATCTGCAGATTTCTAGTGCACAGGAAACATGAAAGGGTATCTGTTACCACATCTGCTCTCTGTCCCCAGCTCTCCTGTCTCCTTGGACGGTCATGGCCCTCCATTTCATCTCCCCTCCAAGTTCATTAAGGATCGCTACACACCTCTCCTTGGCCCACAGATGCCATCTCTTCTGTCTCCTTCCAGAGCCTGCTCTTGGCTTTCTGGACAGCTGACCAAAGCCCCACAAGAATCACTAAAAATGTGTATTGGCCTTGCTGGGGGAGGAAAGAATGAGTGTTCTCTGCTGGGCTGGTGCTGGTTGGCACGCTGCAAAGGGAGATTCTGGCCACGAGGAGGGCGGGGTGGAGACCTGAAGGTGAAAACGCAGGTCTCTGGGAAGAGGTGCCTGCTGTTCAGCCTTGGGTAAGGGGAGGTGTTTCAGGGCACACCTTTTTCCGTGGATGTTGTTTTGGGGGAGGAATAAACAAGGCAGGTTTATTTGAAACTGGCGCTATTTAGGTGCAGTATGAGTTCCATCCTCACACCTGTTCTTCATGTAACTCAAGAGTCCGAGATCCTTTTAGCAAAACAGAGGAGAGTTTTACTGAGGCATCAGTCTCTGAAGGAAAATTATTTTTTTATTGTGGGAATAAATGCTTGACTTTCACTCTGCCCTTTATCCATATGTACTCTATACTCTCTTTAGCTCTAAACCATGGCACATAGAGCCCAGGGACGGACCCGGGAGAGGGAGAGAGGGTGCAGCATGGAAGGGCCACGCTGAAAGGGCCTATGGGCTTAGGGGCCTGAGAGAGGAAAGGGGAGAGGTCCCTGCTGGCTCACGGCCGTGTCCAGCATGCGGGCCCACTTGGGAGGCAGTGAGCTCCCAGGGTTAAGAAGAACTGCTTCTGATTATTCACCAGGTTTTCTGGACTCTGGATAGGACCACCCTGCCTCTGACTTGAAGGGCACAGTAAAGAGTGGTGACATTTACATTCTGCTTTCCTAGTCCCCAGCACACAGTCTCTGGCTGTCAGGTGAAGCCCTAAGAGTTGGCTGGGTTGTTGCAATAATAGCCTCTTTCTCACAGACAAACAAACAAACAACAGACAAACCAAAAACCCCAGCCTCATGCTTCAAGCAGGGATTGCTCTAGAAAACAAGGGATGAGGCAGAGCTGGCTCTGGAATTCCTCTCCTTTCAACCATTTCTTTCCATGTGGCTCCCCCAAAGACATAGGAACAGTAGCTTCTTCCTAAAGAAGAACAGAATCTGTAGGTTTTTTCATGTAATGATGGGTGGGTAAAGGGTAAACAAACTTCTTCCTTCTGAATGAGAATGTGGCTTTAGGTTAACCATATAACTCTGTTACTGGTAAACTCCCAAGGGTAGGTTACAAACTATATTTCCAGGCCCCATTGGTCCTGATACAAATGACCCCTGACTGATAAATTGCATCAGGAAGGGGCAGAACTACACAGAGTCAAGCTTTGTTAAGGACACTGTGCTTTGGTTTCCCTGAGTGTGGTGACTTTTTAAGAGGTGCTCCTTGGGGGCCAAGCAAGCTATTTGGGATTTGTTATGGACACAGTATTGGCTCCTCTGAAAGTAAGGATTTTAAGCCAAGTTAGCTCCCACACCTGCCCAATGTGGATCCCCTGCCTATACCTGAGCTGTCCCCTGCAGAGAAGTTAGTGATGGGCAGCCAATGTGGGCTGATCTAGTGATGTAGGACTTTCAGAGGTGACCTCTAGTCCTGCACCACAGCCTTCTGAGTAGACCAGCTGTTACAAAAATAGACTAGTGGGTGGAGGACATATTCAGGTGTCCAAAAACATACCCAGTGTGCATCAAAATCACACTTTCTGGGCACACGCTGTCTTTAGAACTTTTAATCTCACCTCAAATGATGCCCAGGAAGAAAATGGGTGGTATCTGATTTTGCTTTGCATGTACCTATCACCCAAAGCTGTTAGAGAAAAAAAAAAATCACAATGGCCTTCCACTTAGGCCTTCTTACCATAAAGACTCTAATGTCAGCATTCAGGGAAGAAGTGTGAGGGATTTCCATCTTCTAAGTTTATGTATCCCAGTTATAAACTCAAGTTAGTGGAGAAATAACTATTAGTCCCACCATAAGGTGGACTTGGACCAGAATTTCATTTACCCATCCTCCACACTTTTCTAACCAGAGAACCATAGTATATGACATTTTTAATATCTTGGTAGTGTTTAAGGTTTAGAACCCACATGCACCACTTCTTGAAAAATCTCTCTATTCTCCTTTTCCCAATATACAGTTATTCTGGTAAGTGGCCTTAGGTTATTTGGGGAAGGACTGTGGGAATGTTTGTTGGATATACTTGTAATGGACTTGCAGGGGTCTTTAAGGAGACTAAGTCTCCCATTCAATCAGTGGGTTCTGGGTCTAGGAACTCAATTGGGAACTCAGGTGAAGGTCAGGATTTTTCCATTGCAGCATCTGACTTCAGTGTTCTGCCATCTAACTCTGTTTTTTGTTTGTTTTGCTTTTGTTTAAAAAATAAAAGTCAAGAAACACTCCACTCTTGTTCATCAATGTTACTCCTCAGAATACTATCATCTATATTAGGCATCATCACAGGCTTGAAGCAAAGCCCTGTCAGTTGCACCTGTGTAAAGCTGATCACAACCTCAGATTTGAAATGGAACACAGGTGTGTCTGATACAAGGTCAGATTCTGTGTTGGACCCAGGTGATTTATCCTTCCTGGCATTGTGTAAGATTCACCTTCTAACCAATAGAGTGTGGCAATATTAACTAGCTACTGACCAATAGAATAGGGCAATGTTGAAAGATGTCACATCTATGGTTAAATTACAAAAATTGTGAGTTCTATCTTCTTAGGAAATTCTCTTTTTTGTGTGTGTTGGCTTTGATTAAGCAAGCTGATATGTTAGGGAGGGCCATATGCAAGGAACTAAGTATGGCCTCCAGCCCACAGTCAGCAGATCTTTCATTCCAATCACTCAAGGAACACAATTCTACCAATAACCAGGTAAGTGAGTTTGGAAGCAGATCCTCTTCTATTAAGCCTCAGATGGGACCCCCAACCTGTCTGACACTTCGGCTGCAGTTTTGAGGGAGATTGAAGTAAGGTCCAGCTAAGCCATTTCTGGGGTCCTGACTCACAGAAACTGAATTAAAAAAAAAGTGTATTGCTTTAAGCTGCTAAATTTTAGGGCAATTTGTTACTAGGATGATCGACAATTCCTGTTTGCCTGAAAATGATGAGTGTCAGTAAATCTCCCAGGCCTAAATATGTGATGCAGCAATAGGTAACTGATACACTTATGCATATGTTATTTCTCACTTATGCAGGTGTATCTTTTATATTTCTAGAAGTGGGTTTTGGAGGCTCTAGATTTTAAATTCATCTAGAACTTAATAGATATACCCAAATCCCTCCTTGTAGGGGTTGTACGATTTTATACTCATACTAGTGGCCCGATGCATGAAGTTCGTGCACATTAAAAGGGTATTTATTAGAGGAAATAATTTAATATTGCTGTTTGCTCTTTCTCTATAATAGAAGTATCAGAGACTAAAGAAAATTAGTAAAATGTATATGAAAACCTTCCTCCTGTCAGAGTCTGGGGTGCACCACAGGGTCCAGAGTCAAGTCCCCACTCACTCACATGTGCCTCAAAATCACATGAGACCCAGACCCAGCCACCCCCCCCCCCACATTGGGGTAGATCCAGACCCTGCCAGTCCCACTCTTGTCAAGCCACCCAGGGCAGGGTGTGTCCTCAGGTCCCCTGGCCCAGCACCAGGATGGGGGGCGTGGCCTGAGGTCCCCCATCAAGTCCCACCAGGTGAGAGACACTACTTGAGATCCCCTGTCAAGCCCTGCTGGGTAGGGGGCATGGCCTGAGGTCCCCAGTCAAGCCCCACCAGGCAGAGGAGCACAGCCTCAAGTCCCCCAGCCCAGCACTAGGAGGGAGGCACAGCCTCAGGTCCCCCGTCAATCCTCACTGGCACAGGGGCACAGGCTCAGGTCCCCTATGAAGCCCTGCTGGGTGGGGGGCATAGCCTGAGGTCCCCTGTCAAGCCCAGCCAGGCAGGAGGGGCACAGCCTCAGGACCCCTGGCCTGGTGCTGGGGCAGAGGGTATGGTCTGAGGTCCCCCAGCCTGGTGCCGGGGTGGGGGTTCAGCCTGAGGTCCCCTGTCAAGCTCTGGCGGATGGAGAGAACAGTCTGAGGTCTCCTAACCCAGCAACAGGATGGGAAGCACCCCTTGAGGTTCCCTGTCAAGCCCTGCCAGGTCAGGGGCATGGCCTGTGGTCCCGTGTCAAGCCCCTCTGGATTGGGGGAGGGTGTAGGCCTCCCTTCTCTCGTGCTGCGGCCATGCCCCCCGCCGGCCTCCAGTCCCGCTGCCATGACCACCTCACACTCTCTGTGAGCAGGTATGCATAGGAAGGCTGGGCCAGGATAATTGGGAGGGGGTGATGGGGGCCAGCATCCTGGGTGAGCTGGGCCTCACAGCCTGTCTGCTTCAGCTCCCAGCACCCCGGACCTAAGGAGTAGTGCTTTCACAGGGGCCTGGCAGGCACTGGATATGGCGTTGCCTTAAAAACAGAAGAAGCCCCCTTTAACTCTGGCTGGAAGTGCATTGGGAACTTATGGTCGGGGGAAGCAGCCCAACATCAGGGCTGAAATAAGACCTTGGGTAGCCTCCAGAAGGGGCAAACCAATAGTAAAAGGCATCTTTGAAACAAAGACATTTGAATGTACAGTGGATATTAGGTGATATTAAGGAATTACCTTAACTTTTCAAGGTGTGACAATGGCTGAATATTTACTTCTTTTTTAAAGATACTCATCAGAGGACATTTAAGTGGGAAACAACTTTCTTTGAAAGTATGGTGTCGCACCACGGATGCCTCAAGGACCAAGCCTCTCCCGCTGGCTTGCTAGGCCCTCGAAAACACCCTGTGCAGAGGCGTGGTCCCTGCTTTGTTCCCCGCCCCCACCAGCGTGAAGTGAAGCGTTCCCAGCTGGCGCTGGTGTGAAGCGCTTCGTTCCCCGCCTGCACCGGTGTGAAGCACTTGGCGTGAAGTGAAGTGTTCACTGGCATCCAGGCAGGCTGTGGCCACACACCCCCAGTCACACCCCCTGCTCCTGATTGGCTGGTAGCATAGCCAATCAGGAGCCGAGGTATGGTCACATTTGCATGTTACTCTCTTATTAGGAGGATTCAGTCAGCAATATGAGAGTGCTTGTTCCTCCTTGCTCTCTTAACAGTTTGTTCCCATTATATATTTATTTGATAATTAATCTAATTTAATATTTGATTGAAAGTATAAGCTGGCTCAAATTATCTTAGAATGAAGAGATGCATTTAAACAGTAATTAACAGTAATAAGATTAAAGTGCATGACTTATACTTCATTTATTCCTATAAACTGTTTTCATTGAATTCACAAAGCAAAACAAATGAACCTAATTGGATGTAGTCAATATATCATGGGTTGGTTTGGGGCATGTGTCTCTTTGACCTCCCTCCTCCTTCACTTGGTTTCATGAAACTGGGTTGAGTGGACTTTCATCTTTACATTCAATCTCTTGCTTCATCATGAGTAGAGTTAGCCCAATGCCATGCTTATTTTGAGTATTGGACTGGAGTACCAAAGGAACATGTGTTGCAGGAAAAAGAGATGGTGGTTTGAGTGTACCCCTTTGTGACTGCTAGCAGATTCGGCAGGTTCAAATGTCTGTGTTATCAGTGAACAAGCACAGACAGCTGTGTCAGGAAGCTGATGAGCCGGGTAATGGATGCCCTGTCTAAACAAGCAACACTAGCAGTTACGTGACCAAAGGCACGACGTTAGCATTGCAGTTCTTCAAGATAAATGGAAACTGCAGTTTTAGGACAATATTTAGTTGTGGCTACTTAAAATACAGAGCACACAATATTGGAGCAAATCTGTCTGTGGGCCGGCTTTGGCCTGCAGGCTGTCAGTGTGGGGCTAGGGAATGTGTAGACATGAAAAATGAGTCAGGATTTTCTGAGCTCCTATGACCATTGTTTTCCACCTCATTCTATTGTCAATTTAGTTTACTGATAAGGAAACTGAAGTCCAAGGAGCATGAGGAGCTAGAACAGGAATGTGGCAGAAGCACGCTCAACTCCTTGGCTGCCTAAATCTCTGTTTTCTACCCTCTCAGACTAAGGTCAGTGTGCCCTGTGTTGTGAGTGAGCTTTCAGCTTTGCTCAGAAAATGTTCCTGGGCTGAAATTAAAGTGCAGTTGAAGTGACCTCCTGTTCCTCTCCACTTGGTTACCCAGTGTCATGAATGGGACAGACGCGTTGTGTTTACACTTTGTGGAAGCATCCTGGGGCGGTTCACTGGACAGTGCTCCACGAAGTCCCCTCCTTTGTGTGTGGACAGTGGCCTCCTTTCAACTGGAAGCACACACAGCAAAAACTCGGCAGCTCGGGTTTCCCCTGGGCTGGTTTAACCCCCCTTTTAAGAAATATTATTGGGGTTGAAGAAAACTCCAATGAGGGTAAATTAGATTAGGAGCCCAGTATAGACGAACTGTCCTACTTTCCGTCCTGTACCTGGTAGAGCTTGCGATCTTGTTTAAAGTGCCTTGTATGTCCTGGCATCCCCTGATGATCCCCCCGGACAGTCAGAGGGGGTGAAAGGAGGTTTGTGAGGGGCTGTGAATGGACGCTTATAAACAGAAATGAGGCTGAGCTTCCATCCCCCAACAAGCAGTTGTTCCAGTTGCTGGTCCTCTGAGGTTTTGAAACCTACAGAGACTCTTATTTTTATTACTAGAGGCCCTCTGTACTAATTTCATGCACGGGAAGGAGGGTGTCCCTTAGCCCAGCCTCTACCGTTTCCAATCTGGGACCCCTTGGGGAACATCCCTCTCACAATCTGTATTGCTGGCTCCTAACCATTCACCAGCCTGCCTGCCTGATTGCTCCTAACCACTCTCCCTGCCAGCCTGATATCCCCCTAATTGCTCCCCTGCTGGCCTGATTGACACCTAACTGCTTCCCTGCCAGCATGATCATCCCCAACTGCCCTACCCTTGTGGGACTGAGAGGCCTGGGGGACTCCAGCAGGATGAGGTGGGGTTGAGGGGACTGGGTGTCACCATCTTGTGGCTGTGGGCACTGCCATCTTATGAGGACATGATGGTAAATTAGCATATTCCTTCTATTAGATAGGATTATTATTATTACTATGATCATTCTTCTTGCTATTTGATACATCTGCTTTTAGTCACTTGAATCAGTTCTCCCTATTCTTTACCCTCATCTGGAACTTCATTTTATTTATTTATTTTTATTTTTATTGTCTAAAGTTTTACATATGTTTCCTTTTCCTCCAATTGACCTCCCCAACAGCCATTCCCACCTCAGGCAAACCCACACCGCTCTAGTGTCTGTGTCCATTGGTTATGCTAATATGCATGCATACAAGTCCTTTGGTTGCTCTCTAACCCTCTTTCCCCTACATTTGTCTAAGGATCTATTCTTGTTCATCAAATTATGTTGATCATTATAACCCATATATAAGTGAGATCATGTGATATTTACCTTTCTCCCACTGGCTTATTTCACTTAGCATAATGCTCTCCAGTGGAATTTCACTTTATAAAAAATATTTTTAGAGCAAAAAACTCTATACCTGTTTTGTAGGTTTCATTATGTTTTCAATGATCAAGAGAAAATTATCTGAATTCTTTAGAGTAAAATTAAGTTGGCATCTGAAAAATGCAAAGTACCTAGTTTAGTAAAGTGTTTCAATGCTCTTTGAGTACATTGAGAAGTAATATACTAGGTGTACCAATTAATAATGGGGATTTTTTTAATAGATGGAGTTACATGTATGTTGATATATATGTGATTTGATGTGTATGCTATTTTGTTTATTGACAGCAAACTTCAAAACTTCATATGTCAAATTTGCTGAAGGTGTTAATGTCATGGATACTTTTACACTTAAAAATGTCAAATTTTGTGCCCTCAAAAAAAACATTTGAGGAAAGTTTTAATTCATTACTTTATTTTGGAGGAAAAGTTATCATATACTTCAGGAAGCTTATGGTGAACATGCTCCATCTCGAGATACTTGTGAACACTGATTTAAATGCTTTAAAAGTGATTATTTCGATATGAAAGACAACGTCCAGGTCAACTGAAAAATTTTGAAGACCAACAATTACAAACATTATTGGATGAAGCTGTGTGTCAAACTTGCAGAAAGATTCAACATTGCTCATCAAACAATTTTTGATTGTTTACAAGCAATGGGAAAGATTTTAAAGGAAAGAAAGTGGGTGCCACATCAACTGAATGAAAGACAAATGGAAAACTGAGAAGTCATCAGTAAAATGTTGCTTCAACAGCATGAAAGAAAGTATTTTTTGCATTGAATTGGGACTGGCGATGAAAAGTGGATTTATTTTGAGAATCCCAAGTGCACAAAATCATGGGTTGATCCAGGTCAACCATCAACATCAACTGCAAGGCCAAATTGCTTTGGTGGGATCAGGAAGGTGTGGTGTATTATGAACTTCTAAAACCAGGTGAAACTGTTAATACTGATCGGTACTGTCAGCAAATAATCAATTTGAACCACACTTTGATTGTAAACAACCAGAATGTGCCAGAAGACATGGCAAAGTAATTTTGCTTCATGATAATGCACCATCACACACTTCAAAACCAATTGAAGACACGTTAAAAGATCGTGCCTGGGAAGTATTAACCCACCACTATATTCACCAGACCTTGCTCCTTTAGATTACCACTTGTTCTGATGGATGGCACACACACTTTCTGAGCAGCACTTCAAAACATGCAAAGAAGTGGAAAATTGGGTCTTTGAATGGTTTGCCTCAAAACAAGAAAAGTTCTATTGGGATGGTATCCACAAATTACCTGAAAGATGGGGAAATGTGTAGCTAGCGGTGGGCATTACTTTGAATAAAGCACTTTTGATGTTTTTCTTGAAATTATCCTGTTTTCTTTGATTACAAAATCCACCATTATTAACCGGTACACCTAGTAAGAGAATGGGAAAATTAGTCATTTGGCTGCTAAGGTGACTTTTTCCTGATTTATAACAAGTAACAAGGCTGGGGATTCTTTTCTTGCAGTTGTGGAATGTAGAATGGTGTGACTTACAAGTTATATACTCTATTCATTTTCACTTTAACTGAAAAAGGAAAGAGTGAGGATTAGCAGATTAAAATAAGAGAAATCTTGTTCTGAGAAAGCTAAACCAGGGGAGAAATTAAGCTATCATTTAGACTTTTCATGTTCAGCTCTCTCAAGTTTGTAGTATTTTGTTATTGGATGAAGCATGGGGGGTGGTCCTTTTCCCCATGGGTTCTGGGGTTGGAGTCCCTTCAATATTGTGAGAAAAAGAATATTCTGAGACTCACCTGGGATAATGAGTGATTTTTATTTGTGTTGAATTACATCCCTAGGTTCGTAAAGTCCCATTTCCCTTAGTCCAGTCATAGGAGAAGTGCAGCTGGGTTTCAGGAAAGCTGGAAGCAAAGCCAGTATCCAGAGTTGGATTTAGTAAGCATGGGGCTAGTTACAGTCCATTCGTCTATTGTGTGTGGGGATCTGCATGTCCCTGGGCCACATAGGAGAAGGCAGGAGAGCATGCCCCGAGCAACAGGAGTCCCAAGGGTCCCAAAAGCACAAGAGAGCTCATTGTTAGGGGGTTAAATATCCCAAATCTTGGTGTGTTTGCAGGAGCTAAGCCCATTCTGGCCAATGACCTCTGTCCCCAGGTGTGATTGACAGTATGCACCTTCCCTATACCACCCCAAATTTACAGGGCATGCATCTGTCTTCCCCTTTGTGTAGTCCCAGGGGACATGCATATAATGTCTGGGCTTTTCTTTTGTCCTTTGTTGTTATTAATAACTAGGTTCATTACACCAGTATCAATTCTATAATGTTAATTAAGTCCTTGAGTCAGGAATTGCTTTTCAAAAAACATATATATACTAGAGGCCTGGTGCATGGGATGCATGCACTGGTGGGGGGCTTGGCCCACTGTGGGAGCACAACTCATCCTGGTCAGCTGAGCAACTGTGGACCTGCTCTCTGAGTGGCTGCTCCCTGGTCCAGCATCTTCTGTGAAGCCAGAGCACTCTCCTCTCCAGGGGACCTGGTCAGGGCTGGGCCCAGGAACAATAGCACTGAGAGGCAGAGAATTAGGGCTCAGTCCTGAGGTGGCCACGAACTCGCCTCCCAGCCTCTCGGGTCAGCTCTGTGAGCCTGGTGGCTGCGTGGTGATGATCACAGCCCGGGTTCCTGCCCATGGGCCAGGGGTTCACAGTAGGAACAGCCACTCATCCAGTCAGCCAAGCTGCATTCCCATTGTGGTACTGCACTGATCACGAGGGGGCAGCTCCTGCATTGATGTCTGCCCCCAGGTGGTCAGTGCTCATCATAGCAACTGGTCATTCTGGTCATCCTGGCGTTTGGTCGCTGGGTTTTTATTGATTTCAGAGAGGAAGCGGGGAGAGAGGGATAGAAACATCAATGATGAGAAGTAATCATTGATCTGCGGCCTCCCACTTGCTCCATGCTGGGGCATGTGCCCTGACCGGGAATTGAACTATGACCTCCTGGTGTGTAAGTCAATGCTCGACCACTGAGCAACACCAGTTGGGCAGGAATTGCTCTTGATTGTTACTAATAGAGACTCAAAATAAGGCACTCCCCATTTTTTTCCTTTCATGTAAAACAGACACAAGCAGTCTAGGGCCAATACAGCAGCCCCAGGGTCATTGGGAAGCCAGGCACCTTCTATCATTTTGGCTCTTCCCTCCTTAGTACATGCTATGTTCAAGGTCACCACACTGTCAAAAGATAAGTGCTGAAGCTCCATCCATTCTTTCTGCCTTACAGACATCAGAAAGAAGAAAAAGAGCTGGATAAGGGCACTTGAATACAAGTTGAATCAACTTTTGAAGGGCTTTCCCTGAAACATTCCCCAGTAACTTCTGCTTAAATCTCATTGGACACTTATGTCAGTAAAGGAGGCTTGAAAATGTGGTTTTTCAGCTAGCACATTGCAGTGTCAAACTGTGTAGGTGTCTGTTGCTAAGGAAGAAAGGAGAAGGGCTACTGGGTGGGCAAATAGCAGCCTCTGCTGCAGTCACTGTGGTTTAACTTCCTCTCTGGGCAGGCCTACCACATAGGTGTGATGGTGAGGGCATGGGGAGCAATCCATGGAACAGGCTATGTTGGTCAGTATAATCCAATACTAATCCATGCAGGGCCTACTTCAGTTGTGAAGTTAAGCACATCTATCAATATTCTTGTATTACCATATCATTATAATGTGGTATATTGTTTTCCTATGGCTGCTGTAACATTATCATAAACTCATAGGCTTAAGGCAACAGAAATTTATTTTTTTAGAAGTCTGGAGGTCAGAAATCCAAGACCGATTTCACTGAGCTGAAATTAAGGTGTTGACAGGGCTGTGCTACTTTTGAGGGCTCCAGGGAAGAATCCAATTCTTGCCTTCTCTAGCTTCTGTTGGTTGCCAGCAGTCTTTGGCTTGTGGCTGCATCTACCTTTACATCACTTTCTTGTCTGTGTGTCTCAAAACTGTCTTCTTGTAAAGATACATGCAACTGAATTTAGGACAGACTACCCAGGATAAGGGTCTCTTCTCAAGATCTTAACTTAATCACATCTTTTGCCATATAAGGTAACATTTATAGGTTCTGAGAATTAGAATGTGTTGTGTGTGTGTGTGTGTGTGTGTGTGTGTGTGTGTGTGTGGCAAGGGCAGGGGTGTACCATTCAGCCTACTACATTTGAAGAAGAATTGCATTGTCTGGCATCTATTAAATTTTTTTCTACTTGATAACCCAGCTAAGATTAGTTGGTTTTCTTCCAAATATATGAAAATATATTATACAAATACGAGAGGCCCGTTTAGGCCTGATCCGACATCTCTTTCACAGTACAGGACTGCTGTCTCCCAAATGCTTACTTGCCTGCCTTCCTGATTGCCCCTAACCACTTCTGCCTGCCAGACTGATCACCCCCTAACTACTCCTCTACCAGCCTGATTGATGCCTAACTGCTTCTCTGCCAGCCTGTTTGCCCCTAATTGCCCTCCCCTGCAGGCCTGGTCACCCCCAACTGCCCTCCCCTGCAGGCCTGGTTCCTCTCAAGTGCTCTTCCCTCTAGGCCTGGTCACCCCCAATTACCTTCCCCTGCAGGCTTGATTGTCTCCAGCTGCCCTCCCTTACAGGCCAGGTCCCTCCCAACTGCCCTCCCCTGCTAGACATTGTGTGGTGGCCCTCTTGTGTCCACATGGGGGCAGGATCTTGTGTGTTGTAGTGATAGTCAATCTGCATATTACTCTTTTATTAGATAGGATAGAGGCCTGGTGCATGGGTAGGGGCAAGCTGGTTTGCCCTGAAGTGTGTCCCGGATCAGGGTGTGGGTTCCCTTGGGGTGTGGGGTGGCCAGGGCGAGGGTCCTCTGATGGTTTGCAGGCTGGCCATTGCCCCCAGGTGACCCAAGGGAGCTCCTGGTATTTGAGATTTATTTATCTTCTACAATTGAAACTTTGTAGCCTGGAGTGAAGCCAAGCTTCTGCTTGCTCGGTGGTGGCAGTCATTTCTGTTGAATTATATTTATCTTCTATAATTGAAACTTTATAACTTTAAGCAGAGGCCTAGGCCAGCCAGGACAGGTGGAAAGCTTGACTTCCTCCATCTCCAGATGCAACTCAAGCCTCCTGCTCTCTCCAGCTCTGTGGCTGCAGTCATTTTTATTTATCTTCTATCAGTGAAACTTTATAGCATTGAGTGGAGGTCGAGCTGGCAAGGGCCAGTGGAAAGCTTGGCTTCCTCCATTGCCAGGGAAACCCAAGCCTCTCTCCTGCTCTCTGTGGCTGCGGGCATCTTTGCTGGGTTTATTTGCATATTTGCTCCTGATTGGCTGGTGTGTGTGGCTTGTGGGTATAGCAGAGGTATGGTAAATTTGCATATTACTCTTTTACTAGATAGGATTATCAAAATCAGAAAGAACCAGATATTTGCATTCTCTTATACATTGACATTAATCAATGCTAAACTGACTTGTCACCTATTTGACTCATACTTCTGGGGGATTTTTGTATGTTTTTCAAGGTGAAAGTCTTTTTTTTCCTCATTATTTTAAAAAATAAGGTTCATTGAGATATAATTTACATGCTATAAAATTCAACCATTTTAGTTGTATAGTTCCATGACTTTTGACAAACATATACAGTCATATAATCTCACCAAAATCAAGCTATAGGAAATTTCTATAACCCCCAAATTCCTGTCAAGCCCTTTAGTAATTAATCCCTTTCTGCCACCATACTCCCTAAAAACAACTGATAGGATTTTTCACTCCTTAAATTTTGCCTTTTCAGCATTGTCAGAAAAATAGAATCAGATAGCATAGAGCCTTTTATGTATTACATATTTTACTTAAAATAATGCTTTTGAGACTTTCTTATGTTGTTAAGTGTGTCAGTAGTTTGTTCCAGTTTTACTGCAGAGCAGTATTTCAAAATATATCTCTACTACAATTTATTTCTCTCCCAGTTGATATTCACCTGAGTTGTTTCCAGGTTTTTTTTGTTTTTTGTTTTTTGTTTTTTTATAATCCTAACATATATAAAAACCCAGGATTTGTAATGACCAACAGAAGGCTCGACTGAACACTGGAAGTCAGTCCTGCAGTCAGTGCTGAGTTTCCTTGGCAACCCAGCACTGACTGATGCTGGTTTGGGTGTGGTGACCCAGCATTGCTGCCAAGGGGCTATGGATCAGGCACTAAGAGAAGACCAAAGAGAGAGGCAGGGTCTGATCCCCAGCCTCTGTGGCAGCTGTTGATCAGCCATTGCCTCTCTCTCTCCGGGATTCACCAGCAGCCACGCCTCTGTTTCTCTCTGGGCCTCCATGGGGGCTGCTGATTAGCCTATCCTCTCTGATCAGGCCTGGAGATAGGTCTGGAAATGCTGACTGGCATAGAAACTGACCAATAACAACCAAATCTGGGTGAACTGTGAGGAGCCAATGGCTGCCTAGAAGACAGATCTTTGGATGCTGACTTGCATAGAAACTGACCAATCAGAACCAAATTGCCTGGCAGAGGAGGGCAGTTGGGGGCAAGATTAAGCCATCAGGGGTGGGAAGTTAGGGGTGATCAGGCAAACAGATGCAGTTAGGGCAATCAGGTTGGCATGGCAGAGCAGTTGTGGGCAAGATCAGGCTGGCAGGGAGGGCATTTAGGGGTCATCAGGCAGGCAGAGGCAGTTAGGGGTGATCAGGCTGGCAAGGGAGGGCATTTAGGGGTCATCAGGCAGGCAGAGGCAGTTAGGGGTAATCAGGCTGGCAGGGAAGGGCAGTTAGGAGCAACAATAGGCCACCAGGGGTGGGTTGTTGGGGCAAGATCAGGCCAGCAGGGCAGTTGGGGCAATGAGGCAGGCAGGCAGATGCAGTTAGGGGTGATCAGGCCAGCAGGGGAGGGTCATTGGGGTGAGATCAGGCTAGGAGGGGAGGGCAATTGGGGTGATAAGGTAGACAGGCAGGCAGAGGCAGTTAGGGGTGATCAGGCTAACAGTGGAGGGCATTTGGGAGCAAGATCAGGCTGGCAGGGGAGAGCTGTTGGGGGTGAGATCAGGTCAGCAGGGGAAAGCAGGTGGGGGCTAGGTCAGGACAGCAAGGGAGGGAAGTTGGGCGATAAGGTAGGCATGCAAGCAGAGGCAGTTAGAGCTAATCAGGCAGGCAGAGGGGTTGGGGCAATCAAGCAGTCAGGCAAAGACAGTTAGGGGTGATCAGGCAGGCTGGCAGATGAGGGGTTAGGAGCCAGTGGTCCCAGGTTGCGAGAGGGATGTCCTGTGGGATCGGGCCTAAACTGGCAGTTGGACATCTCCCAAGGGGTCCCTGATTGGAGAGGATGCAGGTTGGGCTGAGGGAACACCCCCTCCATGCATGAATTTTGTGCACTGGGCCACTAGTTATAAATAAAGATGCTATAAACATTTGCTTATACTTTTTTTGTATGTGAATGTCTATTTTAATTTTTTTAAGATAAATACTGAGAAAAGAGTATTGCTGGGTTATATGGAAAATATATATTTAATTTTCTAAGAAATGGCAACATTTTCCAGTAGCTGTAACATTTTTTATGCCCACTTGACAATGCATGAGGGTTCAGGGGTTTTACATCCTCATCAGCTCTAGGTAATGCCAGTTTTTAGTTTGCTTAGTTGGTATATTGTGGTATCTTAACATACATTTCCCTAATGACTAATGGTGTTGAAAATCCTTTTAAGTGCTCATTTGCCACCTGTATCTCTTTTATGAAGTTTTTTTTAATATTTTGCCTATTTTTAATTAAGATTGTTTGTTTTCTTATTAAGTTACTAGAGGTCTGTTGCAGGAAGATTCCTGCAAGAATAGGGCTTCCTGTGGTGGTCTTCACTGCCCCGCCTGCTTCCCTCCCATCTGCCTGCTTCCCTCCTATCTCCACCCCCTCCCACACCCCCGTTTTGCTTCCCTCCCTTTTCCGCTGCCCTGCTTGCTTGCTTCTCTGCAGCTTTGCTCCCTTCTGCAGTGCTCAGCTTCCTTCTATGCTGTCTTCAGTATTTGCTTTGCACCTGGATATGCAAATTAACTGCCATCTTGGGTTAATTTGCATACTTACTCCCTATTGGCTGATGGATGTAGCTTGAGGGTGTAGTGGAGGTATGGTCAATTTGCATGTTTCTCTTTTATTAGATAGGATGAGAGGTTTTGTGTATTCTGGATACCAGTCCATTATATGTACATTTGTGTGTACTTCCTCACAATATGCAACTTCTCTTTTTATTTTCACTACTGCCTCTGATGCTGCTGAAACTTTTAATTTTGATGGAATTCTGTTTATTAGTTTCCTCATACTTTTTGTATCCAATCAAAAAAAACTTTGTCAACCAAATCTCTCAAAGATTTTCTCCATTGTTTTATTCTACAAACTATAGATTGGGGATTTTACACTGAGGTTTATGATCTACTTAGAGTCAGTTTTTGTGTGTAGTGTGAGTTGAGGTCCATTATTTGCATGTGGATGTCCAGATTTTCCAACACTACTTGTTGAAAATTCTTTCTCTTTACCTTAGCTCCTTTATAAAAAATCAGTGGATTTATTTCTAGACTCTGTTCTAATCTCTTGTGTGTATTTATCCTTTCTCCAGTACCCTACTGTCTTGATCATTGTAGTTTTATAGGGAGAGGGATAGTGAGAGAAAAACATAAAAATGAGAGAAAAACATCTATTGGTTGTCGCCTGTACCAGTTCTGATGGGGGACTGAACCTGCCACCTTCAGTGTATAGGACGATGTTCCAAACAACTGAGCCACACCAATCAGGGCAAGCCCCTTTTTCTATAATAACAAAATGGGGAGCTTAATAGTACTTCCAATAAAGTGGGTATGGTCATAATTGCTTCTTTGTTTTCATTTTAAGGTACTTTTGCTAATTATATGAAGTAAATAATGTAAGAATATTTTATAAACCATAAGCACCATCCAGGCCTACTAAACCTATCACATGAACTGTAATCCTCCTTTGTTGGGGGAGGATGTAAGGAATACATGTAACATAATTCTTAAAACTGAAGAAATTTAAAAATTGGTGCTATTTTACATGTGGCTTCATTACAGCTGTCATGTATCCCGAATTTCCTGAAACTATTCTTCCTCCCCCTTAAATTCCATGTGTCAGATTGTTTCCTAATTTTTGGTTCAGAAATATATTAATTACAGAAATAATGCCTGTTATATAGGAAAGTTCATAAACCTCATTGAGCCTAACAGGCTTCAGGATTATTTCTGAAATAATGTTAATTTTTTTAGTTCTGAGAGATATAAAAGGTTACTTGTGTGTATGTGGTATTACTTCTTTTGCTTTTGATGAGTCTGAAACTCCTGTGTGTGTGTGTGTGTGTGTGTGTGTGTGTGTAAATATATATATTTGTATAGATATTTTTAATTGGTAAAAACGCTCTTCCTCCTTTTGGGAATGATATTCACATGATCAGTTCATCTTTCCCTTCTTTGATATAAAGTTGATTTTGACTCAGTTAAACACAAAGGAGTGCCTTGTCTCAAATCTTTTCTTTCTCTCTTTTTTTACTTTCCAGAAACTTGATCCAGCCATGTGAGAATTTTCATACTTAGCCAAAAGTTTGTTCCCAAATTGATATTATCCTATAGGCTAATTCCCCCCAAAATAGTTTTTGCTAATGATTAAGGTTCTGTTTTAAAAATCAGTTTCACAAAGGAAACGTGAAAATATTGTTTCTGCAGTATCTCTGAGCTGGGGAGCCAGTTTAACCTCACACAAGCAGGGACACGGAAAGGAATGTACACATCATGCTCAGTGATTGCTACCTCGGCTGCCATTCTGTGCTTCCTCCGATGCAGCACTATGGGACTGATTTGATTCTGTGCTCTGTGTCTTCTCATACATAAGATTTTATTATTATTTATAAATATATATTTTTACCGAATTCAGAGAAGAAGGGAGAGGGAGAGAGAGAAACATCAATGATGAGAGAGAATTTCTGATGGCCTGTCCCCTGCATGCCCCCTACTGGGGACTGAGCCCACAACCTGTGGGCATGTGTCCTGATCAGGAATTGAACTGTGACCTCCTGTTTCATAGGTCAAAACTCAACAACGAAGCAACACTGGCTGGAACTCATACATAAGATTTCAAATTAGCGAGTCATTAAAAATATACTACTTGTATGTCAGCTTCTTCCTGGTCATTTCTGAAGTCAACAATAAGCAGAAAACTCCAAAGTTGTGTTTCCAAGGATCTGTTGATCGGACGGCACTGACATAAACATAAAATCCAGCAGAAGTTTCTAGCCTCAGGGACCCCACCTGGATTCGGATGCCTCCTTGGATGGGGATTCTGAATATTGGTGGGGATATTGAAAGAAATTGGTTCCTCCCCATCCCTGCCCTCCCCTCTCTCTTATTTCATCTCACTCCTCTTCAACCATTAAAGGTCCCTATATCCTTCCCTAGGGAAACTGAGGATAACAGGATGGGCTGATATTGAAAGCCAGACACCCCACCCCCCATGCAACCTGTCCCTTCCTTAGGTTCTGCCCAAGGCCAGGTGGCACCCAGGTTAAGTAAATAAAGTAAAGAAAAGGTTTTCAACATATGATTTACTGAATATATAACTCAAACAGTATGCAAACTATAACAAACTATGTCCTGGTTATGCCTGATCATTTCTACACAGGTGCTGGAAATGGGGGAGACAGAGAAAAGCTGATGCTGAATCAAGGTCTGGTGGTCTGAACACTGCATCATTGCCAGGCCTGACATTCTCCTACCTGGACACTCTTTTGGGTGAACAGGATATCTAGGAAAGAAGTGAGACTAATGTGCCCCTTCTCTGCCAGAGCCCCTTGGTTAGAGGGATGCTCAGGTGAGCTGTGGGAGGAGGAAAGCAGAACCTCTGGGAGGCTTTGGGAACTACACCTCTTAGAGTTTTGGCTCCGATCACCTACCAATTCTCTTATTGAAATCATGGTGAGTGAGGCATGGTTTGGATAGAAAAGTGCCATATCCCTACGTCCCCTATGTGGGGTAGAGGGTGGAGAAAAGTTGAGAACAACTTTGCTGGTGAACTTTACAATGCCGTGATCTTGTGCTGGTTTGCATGGCTAGAGTAGCTTGTCCTCTTTATGAATCGGGTTCAACCAGAGAGACAGAACTGATAGGGCCTGACAGGCATGAGAAGGAATTGACTTAAATGACATGAAAGCTGAAATCCATGGGCAGGCTGGGAGGGAAAATCAGGATCAAGTTGGAAAAGCACAGACACAGGCTGAAGCTGTCTCCAGTCTAGTCTGCACCTTGGAAATGCTTGGGTCTGTGTGGTGCCAGGTGTTGGACAAATTTATGCTGCAAGCCAGAACTATGTCCTCTGTGTCCTCTAATTCCAGTGCACCTTTGGCCTTGTCCCTCCCTCTTCGCCTCAGACTCAAGGCACTGGCTGCTCCATGTGCTGCTACCTCCACCCTCAAATCATTCCAGCCTGGGCTGTCCAGTCAGGTGCATGGTAGGCAATGATTTATGTAATTGGAGAACCAACCACTAAGCACTCAAAAGAATGACTTGAATATGGAACCTCCATCCTGGCCAGCTCTGTGCACCTGGAGCAGCCACAACAAAGGGGCTGAAAACAATGGCGATTGTGCCCCTTCCCAGCACACACAGATGCAGCAGCTTTGCAGACTCATCTTAACAAAGGATGCCTGGAACTTGTTGTTGGCAAACAGTCCCACATTGTCTTCCTCCAGCCCCGCAACTGTGGCAGCATTCTCCTTGCTCTGAGAAGCTCTGAATTCTTGGGTATGAAGCCCATTGGAACAGTCGGTACATAAATGCCAGTTGCCCCAAGATCTAGACTTGGTTGATGCTCTATCTGGACATTATAAAAATAGGACAGTCTCAAAACCGCCAATCCAAGTTAATTTTCATCTTGAGGAAGGTCCTTGTATCAGTAGACAAGTCCAGAGGTCTGCCCTGGGGTGTGTGTGTGTGTGTGTAAAATGCCTGACTGATTACTCAGCCTAGGGCCACAAACATTTACCTCTTTTCCCTCCTCAGTGTTTATCTGATGTCCTGTGTATCCTCACATGTTTGTGCAATTACGGTCCGTTACTTACCATGAGATAATGGGGGCCCCGAGCAGCTTGAGAACAGGAGTGGAAAATGCAAAGCTCATTTACTTTAATGGCTCTACAAACTTGGAAATTATTAAGATGCCCTGGCAGAGTAGTTTATCTCAGGCCTCAGCCTCGGAGAGAGTTCTCTGACTTCATGGGGAAAACAAGCCTCTCTCCTCTGGGTGTCAGGAAGAGACATGCAGAATGATGCCTGTTCTTTACTCTTTTCCTGAGCGATCTTAGAGAGAGATGGGCAACTTTTCTGTCAAATGCCAGATACTAATATCTTGGGATCTGTGGGCCTGCGGTCTCTGTGGCAACTGTTTAACTGTCCTGGTAACATAAAACTCAGCCACAGAGACCATGTAAATGCACAAGTGGGGCTGTGTTCCAATGAAACTTTGTTTACAAAAATGGACAAGCCATGCTGAGCTTGTAGGTGATCCTAAAACAGGCCGGAGGGTGGTGAGCCTTGCCTTACGGCATCTTTGAGGCCACTTGGGACTTGGAAGGGGAGGTATCTCTGGGACTCCTTTCAGCCACAGGGGCTTGGCTTTTGGTTAGAAGCCCTCAACCTGGCCAGCAATACCTCAGGCTCAGCTTTCTCACCTGATCTCGGGAGCCAGCCTCAGTTCCATCGCAGCCCAATGTAGGAATAAATTATTGATGGAAAAGTCCTCAAAAAACCACGAATTTGATTTCAAGTAGTTTAATTTCAACCTTCGTTTTTTTCTCATCTTCATTGTGGTCTTAAAACATGTTTTTCTTTCTTAGCCATCTGTAATGAGAGTCATACTGATTTGGAGAAATGCAGTGGTTTCAAGGAGAGAAGCTTGTCACTTAGATTCTGAAGTGAGAAGCCACTGAAAGGCAGCATGCTGATGGAGCCACTGGGTTCTGCTGGGGCTGCGTCAGCCGGTGGAGCGCTCCGTGAGCCCATTTCCAGGCTCTGTCCCGTCCATTTCTCTGCCCTGATCTCTGCATTGAAGAAAATGTTTTCTCAGACGTCTTTTCACTTTTACTGGGATCTATTGCTTGTGCAGAGCTTTAAATGGAAGAAATATTTTTGAACATCTATGTGTCAGACATGATTCTATACTTGAAAATATAATAAGCTCCTTGGACAACCTTCCTTGTGAGAATTGAACCACAGCTTGTAATTTTTGTATTCTTTTGGTCTGAACAACATTTAACAGGCTTTTAATTTTGCTGCCTATTCTTGGAGGATTTCAGGCCCATGACCTCAAATAAAAGACCAATAGGGAGGAGCAAGGAAAAATGGGAGCAGGTCACAAAGGACCCCCCTTTGCCTTTGTCTGCATTGATCCGTCCTCACAAAGGAGCTGACAGATAAGTTGACAACACCCTCTAGGCCTCTGGCAGAGAATGGGACTATATCAACATGGCCCCACCCTGATTTTCTTTGGCAAAGGAAGGCAGCAGGCAATGGTTTTGCACTTTTAATGCATTGAGGTTTGAACAAGATTTTGGAGTAACGCTTAGAGTAAATTAGGTTGCAAATCATAGTGTCATGCTTCACTCAAAGGACACATGTCCTTTGAAAATTCTCAAAGGCTGTATCAGCCACATGCAAATCTTCAGCAAGGAAAGTCCTGTTCCTCAGCCTGCCCTGTTCAGACACACAGCAGGGTCCAGGACCAAGCTGAGCTCCTGCAGATCAGGGGCAGTCAGTGGGCCCAGAGAGGGTCAGCCTTCAGCTGGCCTGTCTGGTAGTGGTTGTTACCTATTCAGGGTCAGTCTCAACAAGCGAGCAGCCTTAGGCTGGGAAACATTGTGCTTGAGTACAGCATAAATTTTCCCAGCCCAGAGGGAGGGAATATCAATGGGGTTCGGGATTTCATAACAGTGACTAACAATTTGCTCTTCTTCAGTTTCATTATCATCTGAAAATGTGGCATAATGCCTCCTGCCAACATTGCCTGCTGTGGAGGGACTCGATGGCATAGGAATTGCAGCCCTAGGCCCACACTCCTGTTCTTTCTCACCACCTGCTGTCTCTATCTGCAAGAGTTAGTCATTACGTTTCTGCCTTTGCCCCACCTCTCTCCAGCACATGCACACACACACAAATACACACATGTGCACACACACACAATTTTGTGATTTCCCATACAAGACCAAGAGCAAGGAATGGTGTTCATCCACAAATGACACAAAGGGTTTGACTATATCTAGATGTTAGGTGACAGGAAAAACAACCTAGATATTAAGAAGATTGAGTGCACCCTCAGAACCTTCAGCCCCAGGTAACTGTTCCTTTCATTTGCTGGCCAAACAAATACTAATAAAGGTAATTTGCATTTCTTTCAATATCCCACCTCCCATCAAGAAATAGAATGATTGATTCCATGTAAGATACAAAAAGACCTTATTTATTATATATATATTAATATATATATAATACATATTATATATATATATATATATATATATATATATATATATATATACTGAGTGATTATTACATGCTGGGCATGGAGCTAGAGATAAAGAATATAGTGGTGAGGGGGAAAATGATATTCCACTAGCTAGGTATGTCGCTAATTTGCTGTGTGATCTTAGGCAAGCCACTGAACCTTTCTGAAACTAGCGTGAATCTCTAGTATTGGCTTCTTCTCTGATAGCCTAAGAATTCAACAGAAATGAGAGAGGGAGAGGGGAAGAAGAGGGCAGCTTTGGTGTTAGTGACAGAGATGACTCCTGAAAGGATGTTTTGTTCAGTGGCAATACCCTCCAGAAGGAAGAATAAGGAAACAGTAAATAAGGCAACATCTACCCTCACACAAGAAGGAGCAGCCCATTGGACGTGGAAGGCCCCTTCAAAGAAGGGGGAAGACAAAGGAGTTCTCGTCTTTGATTAGTTGCTGCCTTGATCTTCTGCCCTTTCATCGAATAGACCGTGGGATCTAAGTTCTTTTCAGCAAGTCCATGTTCCCTGAAATTTGAGGATTTAGAATGTAAGGAGTGAGGAGGAAAAGCAAAGGTCTTAAAGCCAGCTGTGTGTCACACACTTTAATGTCCTAGTGTGTCTCTGTTTCTTTATACTTAGAATTCTTCATGTTTGGGTAGTGCTTTATACTTATCCATGCCTATTTCACTCTACCAAGAAGGTAGGTGTTAGGGAGGCAAGAGGTATTTGGCACTAATCCTTTGATAGTGAGCTGTCCTATGACCAGCCCATCTATGAGAAACTTTTGTACCAGGACCCTAGTCTATCTAGCATGACTTTTGAATTGATGTTTTAGGAGCCCTTCAACCTTGAGGTCCATCATACTTATGACAGTTACAAAGGCAGTCATTACAAGTGCCATTGGTTATACTCAGTGCAAGGTTCCAACCCCCCATATAACGAGAGCTGGGCTTATCTCTAGGAACATATCACTCTGTTTCCTAGTACTAGAACAGCAAGCTCTTGGAAGCATTAGATTCCTGAGGCAGGCATGGGGTGGGTCCTAAATGCCTGGAGCTAGGACTTCCCAGGTGGTGGCTGTGTAGCTAGAGCACCAGTGCAGAAGTCCTTGATTCTCCCATCTAATTGCCTGTAACCTTTCAGGATGAAGAATGAAACAACAATTTCTTCCTTCTTCCAATAGGATTTTGAAGGACCCTTCCTGTATTGTGCATCGAAAGCCCTCATTAGCAAGGCAAGCACTTCAGAAGGCAGTGAATGACTCTGACAAAGTCCAGAAATAGTATTGAGGAAAAGTGCTTTTATGTCATTTTTTTGCTTAGAATGTCATGGTGTGAATAGTTATCATCTCAGCAGAAACATGGGGGGAAAATGGCATTTTTCTGGCCTGCAGGGACACTCTGCCTCCCAAAGCCACCCCATGACTGCCAGGCCTCCAGCAACTCTAGGGAAATTATTGGGCACAACAGGGGAGTGAGCAAGTGGCAGGAAGCCTGGAAAGGGATGTCTAGCTTCAGTTTCAATAGTATCACAGTCAGCACATGTGCCCCAAGGAGGCGACACTGTTTTGTATTTTCTTCCAAATAGACTCTTAAAACATTTTTAAATTGTGATGAAATATACACTGAGTGGCCAGATTATTATAACTACTTGCTGTTTGTCAGCAAATGAGCTGTACACTGCATAGTATGGGATACAGAAGCCGAAGGCCTGTTCAAACACCTTTGTTGTTTGCAGTTACCAAGATAAAACGTCTCCAATTCACACAAGAACACAAGGATTGGACAGTTGAGCATTGGAAAAAAGTCATGTGGTCCGATGAATCATGTTTCCAGTTGCATCATGCAGCAGGCAGAGTGAGAATTTCATGGAAACAGCATGAAAGCATGCACCCCACAAGCATGAGTACAACTCTTTAAGCTGGTGGGGGAAGTGTTATGGTTTGGGGCATGTTTTCCTGGCATGATTTGGGTCCTTTAATTCGTGTGGAACAATGTCTGAATAGCACAACATACTAAGTATCATTGCTGATCAAGTCATCCTATCATGTTGATGGCGTATCCCAATGGAGATAGCTTCCTCCAACAAGACAATGCACCATGCCATGGTGCTCGTATTGTGCAGGAGTGGTTTCAAGAACATGAGGGAGAATTTACCTTGCTTAGGTGTCCCCCACAATCACTAGATCTCAATCCAATTGCGCATTTGTGGGACAAAGTTAAAAGAGCCATCAGGCAGTTGGTTCCACAACCATCAAATCTCACAGAACTGGACAGTGCTATTCATCTGGCATGGTGTCAGATTCCTTGCATCACCTTTCAACATCTCATGGAGTCAATGCCAAGAAGAATCGCAGTGTTGAAGGCAAAAGGTGGCCCAACAAAGTACTGATGGAGTGTTCATAATAATATGGTTACTCAGTGTGTGTGTGTATGTGTGTGTGTGTGTTTGTGTGTGTGTGTGTGTGTGTGTGTGTATATATATACACACTTTATCCTTTTAACCATTTCAATTATATAGTTTAAGGACATTGAGTCAATTCATAGTGTATACCACCATTACTACAGTCTGTTTCCAGAACTCTTTTACCTTTTCAAATTGACACTGTATCCATTGCACAAAAACTCCCCATTGTCTTCTCCCCCAGCCCCTGGGAGCCACCATTCTACTTTCCATCTCTGTGAATTTGACTACTCTAGGTAGAATCATATAGTATTTCTTCTTTTGTGACTGGCTTAGGGCAGTTAGCATGTCTTCACAGTTCATCCATGTTGGGGTATATGTCAGAACTTCCTTCCTTTTGATGACTGGCTAGTATTCCATCACATTTTACTTATCCATTCATCTGTTGATGGGTCGCTTCTACCTTTTGACTATTGTGAATAATGCTGCTATGGGTGTACAAATATCTGTTCTAGTTTCTGCTTTCAGTTCTTTTGGGTACATATCCAGAAGTGTAATTGCTGAAAATAGACTTTAAAAATGAACAGGGGAAGTCCTCAGAGGAGTCAGTTATAAGATGTATGCTGTACAGCAGATTGGAAGAGCAGGGGCAGAGGTAAATAATTCAGAACTCTGCATCCAGAGGGACTGATTGAGGCAGTTGCCTTGGCAGTATCGGGCAGGTGAGAGGGACAAGCTTCATCTTAATGGAGGTCAAGCTGGGAGAATGGAGGATTGGACCTTGAAGTTCTCCTTGAAGAGGCTATAGCTAGCTTTGAGGGAGCTCCAGAAAGCCAAGCCAGGGCCTTCAGCATTTTAGGAGCCATTCGAATGCCCACCGCCAGGCGTCCTCCCTTTGCTGCTGGTGAGGCCCTCCCATGGACAGCCTGCCCCTTGCCCAGTGATGGCCCACCTCCAGGATGCCTGCCAGTTCTCCCATGTAGAAATGAGGATGCCCTGGATTATGCTGGGCTTAAAGCTGCTCTTGGGCTCTAAGGGGATGGGCACATTTCTGTAGCTTCCTGGATTCATTTGGGAGCCAAATCAGACTTTGGAGTTTAACACAGAACTCTTAGGGGGTCCCCCAAAGCTGGTTCATCTGTGTGCACCCTCCCAGCTGTAAACCTTTGGGTAAGAGGGCAGATGAAGTGGGCACAAGCTTGGGAGTCATGGCAAAGTCTTAGAATGGTCACCCTCCTTGGCCTGAAATGATCTCATCTGATACCAGCACTTCCCCCTCCTTGGGCCAGGCCCAGCCAGTGCCCTAGGGAGCTGCATTCTTGTTCCTGCTGCCTCCCAAAAGGCAATGACTAAAGCACCCAAGATAATGACCAATCTTGGAAAGATTTGTATTCTACATACTTGGTTAAAAAATTTTTATGCAACTAGTGTTCTACTTTTTCCTAGAATCTTTGCCTCTCTAAGGACTAATTCTTGGTCTTGCAAAGTGAAGGAAGCAAGGGATCCAAAAACATATTGGTCCACAGTAACTTTCAATTAGCCCCTCTAGCCAAGTGATAAAGATATATTGCATGTTCTAGGAGAGCCCACCCAAATCCTTGCTCACTCTGTTGCCTCAAGGGGCCTCTAAAGGGGTCGTCCACTCCATAATAGCTTACACTTCAGGCCTGGATTTCAAGAGGATTCATTAGTCAGTGGCTGTGGGGGGTGGGGAGGGGAGCGCTGGCCCCATGACAACTTGGATGGTTTTCTGTTGACTTGGAAAGAACGGCAGCCAGGTTCTGAATAGAGAGAGGGAAACGGGGACAGAGTTCTCAGTGAATGCTAAAGAGAATAAGATGAAATTGTTTCAAGAAGATGTCCAGCCAGCAGTAGACAAGCACACTTGCGCATGTGGCGGATGGTTCAGGCGCAGTCACATCCAGGAGCGGACAAACAGGGATAAATGGGAGCTCACTTTATGAGGAGCCAGGCAGCTCTCATCAGAACGTTCTTTTCCCAGAATTAAAAAAAAAATCGATCTGTATGTAAAACAAGAATGCTCTTGTTTAATATTCTAGATCCCTTACATTTTGCCCTGTGGCCCCTTTAGAGTGAGTGGCTTCAGAAGATATTGATTTTATGTCAGTTATCTTGGGGGTGAGATCTAAACTAAACAATACAAAACAACAAAAAAAGTTTTTTTAATGATTCACAAAGCACTGGAAAGAATCCTGCTTTAGGAATTGGGGGAACGGGAACTCACTTTGGCTCTGCAGCTATGCTGGCTACTCAAAAATACAGATATTATTTAGCCATTGGGCCCTTAGCTTTCTCAATTTATAATAGGAATAGGTGGGAGGCAGCTGGTTAGATGTCTTTTGCTCATGACCCACAGAGTTTCAGGGGTCGTGTGAACCCTTCAAAATAGCTTGCAATGTGTTATAGCTTTGTGCATATGGGCATTTTTATTTTATTTTATTTTTTGGAGAGAAGGCTCATGGCTTTTGCCGTAGTCCCTAAAGTGGACCATTGCTCTCCAAATGTTAAGGACTCCTGAACTGGGTCCCTAAGTGTCTTAACTGTCTCTGCACATCTGGTTTATTCTGAGAGGGGTTGTGATGGTGTTTTCCCTAAATCTGTTAAATTTTTGTTATGAGAACAGATGCAGGTACAGGTTCCGGTCCACTCTTGTTTCCTGGTCTTGGCAGGGCTCTCTGGGGGAAAAGCATTAAGAACTAGCAAATAGAAATCATCAGTCACTTTAATCTTCCCAGTTTCTGGCTGTCCTTATTCATCCCACCCCTGCAGGGGCTCAGACAGCTCCTGGGAAGCCTTTGCAGGTTGCTGCTCTACATGTTTTGCTGCTGGGTCCCTTTGATCTTTGCTCAAACCCTTCACCCAAATATGCCTATTGGACATCCCCTACCTCAAATAATTGACTTTAATTGAAAAACGGGGAGTAAACTTTTATTATCCCCAGGATGCCCCCTGCCTCTGGTAAAGGAGCATCTATTGCTAAATGATTCACCTCTGGACATGCAGAAAGAGGTGGGGATGGGGGCTGTGTTGTTTCTGAAGGGAGAGCTCTGGGGCTGATGATTGGGGCCAACTTGCTACGAACACTCACAGAAGGGGCACATCAGACCATTCTGCCCTGAGTGTTTTCAAAAAACAAAAGCAAGTCAAGTGATCTTCTGTTCAACAGGCACAAAATCTACTGTTTCAAAACACTTTCAACGTGCAACAGGAGGCGACGGGGACATCTGCGATAGTGTCAGCAATAAAAATAAAGTAAAATATAAACTTTCAACAAGATTTTTGTTTCCTTAGCTTTCTTGTTCCAAGGATTTTGCAGGGGATTACTGAGTGTTCTGCCTGTGTCTTCTGCCCCGAGTGTGACCCTCTCAGTGCAGTGCTGTGACCAAGGCGGGCTGGTCTCAGGGGGAGCGTGGGCCTCCTTGCAGGAGTGGTTGTGTGGGGGTGGGGAGATAATTTTGTCTACATTTCCAACTGCTGTTCGTCAGACATCATTAACGGCTTTGCTTTCCCAGGATTGTGGGAAACTTTCCAGGAAGAGGCACCTGGCATTGTCTAACCCTGAGGCACAGGGCGAGGCAGTGACTGGGCACTGCTGTTAGAGGTTCGCTGGTGTCTGCTTTGGGCCAGTGGCTTGCACACCAGCTGGGGTGTAGTAAGGGGATCTTCCCAGGTCTCTGGAACCTCTGATTTTCTTTGCAGAGGGGAAAAAATCAATTTAAGCCACTTGGAATTCTGGAAAACATGGCATTTCTTTTCTTTTTCTTTTTAATGAAAGCCCTCCTTCATCTGAGACATATTAAGTACACTTTTTTTAAAGGAATTATTTTGTGGGTGCAAATTCATGGATTTCATTTTACATTTCTTACTCTTAATGTTCCAGGTGCAAAGCCGCATGAATGAATGCCTCTCACCCCATACTTCAGTGTCCTATTTTTGTGCAAAATTCTTCTTCAATGATTTTTGAAAGCCCAGACAGTTCATCATTTCCCTTTACCAGTGATTCTTCTTCTTCTCTCCCTCTGCCTCCTTCTCCTTCTTTAGCAGCTTTAGTATTTTCTCTAGAATATTTTAAGAAAGAACATGTATAGAAACATTTTATTCACATCACATGTTCTCCAAGCCCTCTTGTGGGATGAGGTTAAACTCCTGAACAGGGGTCCTTTGATAGCTAAAAATTTGGTGTTCAGCAATTACTGCTTTCTGAGAACTCCAAGTACACCAGCATTGCAGTTTTTGAAACAATCGCCTTTTCTCTAGTTTTTCATCTCACTTGGCTCCCACGGAGACACGAGACAGGCCCTCTGTTTCTGTTTAAGTAGAACATCTGACAGTTACAGCCCAGCTGGAAGCAGAGAGGTGGGCTGGCTCAACCAGGCTCTCTCTCTCTCTCCTCGTTCTTTCTTTTCAGCTTAGAATGTGATATGGGCTTGTTATATGTTTGTTTAATCTGAATTCAGGTTCTTGTATAAAAATCCTGATGGGAGAAAGAAAGCAAAACTTCAACATATGTGTTGAACTTGGAATAAGAAACTTTAATCCTTGGAAAAGTGGTATTATGTAAATTGCGGATGGCAATGAATCACAGTCTATCCAGACAGTGGCAGGAACATTGTATTTCCCACTCTAATATTCAGTTCACACAATCATACATTGAAGTGACCTTTGAATGCATATTTTCCCTAAATTTTTTTAGGCCTATATTTATTTGATTTGACTGAAACGCTAGTGGCCTATATAAAGGGAACCAGATGTTTCCCATTTCCAGGAGGTGCACCTGATGGTCAGAGCCTGCACAGGTTTGCTGGTGGCCAGCTGTTAGCTCGTGCTCTCAGCATCAGTATATATTTTAACTGCAGAGAACAAATAAAAGGCTCCATTTATTGGGCACTTTTGTGCTGGGCCCAGTGCTGGGTGACTTCGGTTCATTGGCTGATTTATTACATAATCTCATGAGGTTGGTCTTCTTACTAGCTCATTACTTTATTGAAGAGAAATCAAGGATCACCGAAGAGGACTTTTCCAAGGTCACAGAAATAGAAATTAGAAAGCAAAGCTGGGGTATCTGCCAGCAAATCATACTGTCTCATATCGGGTGACCCAAATGTCAGCTGTGCCCTCTTGGTATGAATACGTAAGATTGCTGTGCAACTCACTTCCATCCAAAAAGAGGAGAAAATCCAATAGTACCTTGTGAGTTTCTGGGGACATATCTTCTGTGTAGAAGAGGTGGTTTATCTTAGTGATTAGGAGCATGAGTGCTGGGGGAGCATGAGCGACCAGTCTGTGCCATGCTACCCTCACCTACAACATGGAGATCAGGAAGGTTTCTATTTCACAGGGCTGCTGTGAGGTGGAAACTAATTCATCCATGCTCAGCCCTAATGATTGCTATGGACGTTGCTTCTGGACCTGGGCTTCTGCTTCTGCTAAATGAATTTCCTTTATGAGGGTCTCTAGTTCTTGAATACCTGGGTCCCTCTCCCAGCATAGAATTCAGTCCTTTTGATTTCCATAAACTACCTCTATTTCTCCAGATCCCTTAGCAGGTTTTACCAAGTGTTCCAAAGAATTCTATCTAATAAAAGAGTAATATGCAAATTGACCATACCTCCAATCAAGCCACACCCACAGCCATGCCCATCAGCCAGTCAGGAGCAAATAATGCAAATAAACCCCAACTAAGATAGCTGCCACCACTGAGAGCAGGAGGAAGGCTTGGGTTTCTCCGGCAACAGAGGAAGCCAAGTTTTCCACCTGCCTTTGCCGGCCTAGGCCTCCACTCAATGCTACAAAGTTTCAATTATAGAAGATACACAATCTCAACAGAAATGGCAGCCGACACAGAGCTGGAGAGAGAAGAGGCTTAGGGTTGCCAGAGCGATGGAGGAAGCCAAGCTTCCACAGTCCTAGCCTAGGCCTCCACTCTAGGCTACAAAGTTTCAAACAGAAATGGCTGTCACCACAGAGTGAGCAGAAGGCTTGGCTCCACTCCAAGCTACAAAGTTCCAATTGTAGAACATGAATTAATCCCAGATTCCAGGGCCTCTGCTTGGGTCACTGGGGTGTGTGGCTGGACTGCAAACTATCATATGCCTCTTACCCAGGCTGCCCCACACTGCAAGGGAACCCCCACCCTGATTCAGGATACCCTTCAGGGCAAACTAGCTGGTCCCCACCCATGTACTAGGCCTCCATCCTATCTAATAAAAGAGTAATACACAGATTGACCATCACTCCAACACATAAGAGAGCTGCCCCCACGTGGTCAAAGATCCTTCCCCCATGTGGACACAAGATGGCCACCACAAGGTGGCCAGCAGGGGAGGACAGTGTGAGGTTCCAGGCCTGCAAGGGAGGGCAGTTGTGGGTGATCAAGCCTGCAGGTGAGGGCAGTTAGGGGTGACTAGGCCAGCAGAGGAGGGAATTTGTGGGCAAACAGGCTGGCAGGGGAGCAGTTAGACATCAATTAGGCTGGCAGGGTAGTGATTAGGGGGTGATCAGGCTGACAGGCAGAAGCAGTTAGGGGCAATCAGGGAGGCAGGCAGGTGAGCAGTTTGGAGCTAGTAGTCCTGGATTGTGAAAAGGATGGCCAACTGCACATTTAGGCCCGATCCTACTAGTATTGGGCCTAAACTGGCAGTCAGACATCCCTTGAGGGGTCCCAGATTGGAGAGGGTGCAGGCTGGGCTGAGGGACACCCCCCACCTCCCGTGCACAAATTTTGTGCACCGGGCCTCTAGTTTTCTAATATCAAGAGAAATATGTGCCTTGAAATATTATTTTGTCCCTTTCCAGTGCTATTGAATTTTCAGAGAATTCTTTTTTTCCCTCCCACTTGCCTGTTGGAGGAGTGTATGGGTGGCATTCACCTCCTAGTTCTTGTACAGATTGGATGTTGAAATGATCTATTTCAACATGAAGCCCCTGAGGAGCCATTATCTGAGAGCAAACTATTCCCCTAAGCTGGGCATGCTTAGAGTGCCCCTCAACTAGGTGCCTCTCCCATCCTGGCTCTGTGGCCATGGGAGCAGGACAACTGTTAGGTGAGGATGTCCTCTAGACTGCATCCCTCCTTCCCGGGAGGAGCTCACTCCCTTGGGGAAGAGAAGCTGGTACAAGCAAAAAGGTGGCAGGTGGCTAATGGGAGGAGAGCCTGGGTGAAAGCAGAGTTGACTAAAGCTGGCTGACCCAGCAGGAATATGCTTAGTATATGTGTGTGTGTGTTTGCGCGTGCGTGTGCGTGTGTACACACATACATGTTTACATACTTATTTTTCTAATTAATACATATAAATAATTTTGGTTAAGAAATTTGGAAACTATGGAAAAACCCAAAGGAGATAATTATAAATAATCACAATTTCACCATCTAGAGAAATTCCTGCTTAATATTGCTGCATTTATTTCCAGTTGACTTTTTGTGACTGCACACATGCATATATAACACATATATTTTAGATACAAAATGACCTTATGCCTGCTCATTATTGATAACTCTATTTAGGCCAAAATAAAATAAGTATGGTTTTTGCCTGACACAGAGAACTTACTCATTGGCCATTTCTGATTTTTCTAATATCCTTAGAGCTTATAAACTCACCATTTAGTTTAATCTGCTCATCTCAATCCTGTGCTTCTCACCATTTGCATTCCTACTCACCCTATTTCAGAATGCTTTCTGAACTCTAAAATCAAGTCTGAATAGCCTCAGTTCTCTGTATCCCAGCTGGCCCCATCTCGGGCTTCGCAAACAGGAGCGCTCCTTCACAGTTGCCTGCGAAATAAAACATTTCAACATTCAAAAGCAAATTGGAGCAATATTAGACTTGGAGGTATAAGTCCACATTTAGGTCCATTTCTTTAGACACAGTTTTTTAAAAATATGTACTTATTTATTTCATAGAGGAAGGAGAGGGGGAAAGAGAGATAGAAATATTAATGATGAGAGAGAATCATTGACCAGCCACCTCCTGCATGCCCCTTCCCCCTGACTGGGGATTGAGCCTGCAACCCAGGAATGTGCCCTTGACTGGAATTGAATTCAGGACCCTTCAGTCTGCAGGCTGACACCCTACCCACTAAGCCAAACCAGCTAGGGTGACACAGTTATATCATCTGAAAAATGGGATATTAAGAGTGAGCGGTGGACCCAGGATTTTTGTAAGGATTCAATGCTCAGCAGTGAAGCACACATGGAGCACATATGGAGCACATTCAATTTATGAAAATCATGGTTCGCCAACTGCATGGCTGTAGAACAAGTAATATGCAGCATTCAAGTGATATTTCCCAAGGTGAGCATTCAAGATGCAGCTTTTGTATGGAAGTGACGGAACAGCACACTTCCTACCTGCTTGAGCACTTTCTACCTTCCAAGCACTTCACAGGGGTTTGTTTAATTTTCACTGCAATCCTATGAAGTGGGTACCACCACCACTCTGTAAGAATATTTGAAATCTCCAGGGCAAACTGGCTTAAGCGATGAGAAAATTCATTCTTTCCCATGATAGAAAGTCCAGACTTAGAGCTGTCTGCGGAATTGGATGATTAGCAATCCAAAACATCAAGTACAGCTCTTTTTCTTTCCCTCTCAGCTGTCATCCCTCCACTGGCTGCTCTCTCAAACTAGAAGCACGATGATGGCAGTAGTTCTGGACATCAATACCAGACACAGCGAAGTCCAGAGTGTGGTCATCTCTCCAGGGGGTGCTCTCTCAGAAGTAAGAAACATCCTCCCAAATGTCTGCAGCAGACTTTCCTTTACACCTCAGTGTTCAGAATGCATCCTGTTTCTGAACCATTCATTACAAAAGCAAACACCATTACCCTTAGATCAATGAGGTCCACTGGCTGGAGGCTCATGATGCCATGAGAGGAAGTGCATATCTGGCAAAACTGGGGTCTTGTTAAGAAAGAAGAATAGGTGCTGGGTTGGCACCCATTAGCATCCGACTAAAGGATCAATCCTATTTTTCCAGATGAGGAAACTGGCAATCAAAGAGCTTAATAAGTAAAGTGATGTCCTGTGACTGGTGAGGGGCAAAGACAAAGTTATAATCCATGTTTCATCTAACTCTAATGATAATGCATCTCTAAAACATAACTGTAGAGTTATCCTGTGTCTTTTGCAAGTACTCAGAGCATGAGAGTGCATTTGCAGCAAGATTCCTTTAGGAGATTGTGAAAGCTTATGGACTGACTAAAGCTGAAGACTTGGCAATGTGGAAGGCAGAGAATGCTGCATAGAGCCAGCATGACCTGGCAAGGAGCCAGTGGGGTGGGGTGCCTCTGAAGACACAGTGGGGAAAAGAGGCTAATCCTTCAACAGTGACAGGTCATAGTAAGAACATGTGTAGTCCCACGTCGATGTCTAAGCTGGTGAATAGATAGTGAGACAAAGTGGTGTCCCCGCCAATGCTGTTTTCAGTGCCAGATTCTAGGTTCTGCGTTCTTTATAGATGTTTACTTAGCTGTTCATTGTGAGATCAAATATAGGTAAGCTCTCTTCTCATCAGTGCACATGGTGGAAAGGAGAATTTGAGGAGTCTTAAGTTTAGCCTGAGGCCCCAAAGTTAGAACTTTAGTTCTTTCATGACCAGGGGCCACAGCCACGTTCCTCTCTCACCAGCAGCACTGTCACTTGCCCCACTTTGTGTGCCCATGGGTTCCATCCTTGATTTTCCCCTCATGTTACATGTTCTGTTCGACCCTGTCTTCAAAGAAAATCTGATGGCCCATGATGCTTAGGTCTAGGTTTCAAACTCCTGTCTTTTGCTTCCATTCTAGGACGTGGTCCCAAGTACCTATGAACACCTTCACCTAATCACCTGAGAGGCTCCTCCAATTCAGTATGTGCAAAACCCCCCACTGAAACCAACATGAGAGCATTTGTTTCTATCCCATAGTCTTTCCTTCAAATAGGATACCACCATCCAGCAAGATGGAGTCCTCCCATCATTTTGACTCCTAACTCCTTACTGATGTTTAAGTATTGGCCATGTTCTGCTAGTTCTAGTTCTCCTATCCAGCCACCCCCATCTCTTCATTCCTGTCGACTCTGCCCTAGTTTGGGCTTGCATTGTTTCACGCCCGGGCGATTTCAGTAGTCCTTGCTATTCTCCCTCACTCTATCTCTCCCCCCTCAACCCCTTCTCCACACTGCCACTGAAGGTGTCTTTCTGAAGTACACATTTCACCAAGTAAACTCTTAACAGGTCTCCTGGTGTCTACAGGATACACGCCCTTACCAGTCTTGTTCAAATTTGTTTCTAGAGGACATTATTATCCCTTAGGCCAATGTTTTGCAACCTTTTCTATCTCATGGCATGCATAAACTAATCCTAAAATTCTGTGGCAGACTAATATATATATATTCCTGACCAAAAAATAGGAATAATTTAGACTCATTCATACCAAATAGCTATTGTTGTGTTGGTTGTCATTTTTTGATTTGGCAATCTAAGGGAAAAGAAATCAGTGTCCCTGACTAAATAGTGAGGAGTTACATACTTTAAAAATTCTTGTCACACACTGGTTGAAAACCACTGCCTTAGATCATGAATACCTATCTTTCAAGACCTAGCACACATATGCCTCCTGGATTCCCCAGATGGAGTCAATAATTTCCCCTTCTTTGCCCCTCTGGCATTGCCCCCCCTGAGACATGTATGCAGCATTGCATTGCATTGCACCTTTTTCTATTAGGTGTGCCCTCAAAACTGTGAGGATCATGGCCTCTTTATACAGTATTTGCAGCTCTCATTTAGTTAGTAAGGCCTGGAAGATAAGTGTTGATGGATATAAAATAACTTCTTTCAGTTATGTATCTATGTATGGTGAACATTTGTGGTTAAACACTAAACTAATCAATGCCTATGGTTCATTAGGTTAACTTAAAAAAATGATTTCAGAGAGGAAGGGAGAGGGAGAGATAGATAGAAACATCAATGATGAGAGAGAATCATTGATGGCTGCCTCTTGCATACTCCACACTAGGGATGGAGCTGAGGTCATAGTCGACAGTCAACTACTGAACCACACCGGCTGGCCAATTGTTTTAACTTCTTAAAAAAAATGTCATACTGCTCACATAGGCAACACATATCTCTTGTAAGACTTCTTATTTTGAGTTGTGGGCCCTTTCCTTAAACAAATGGTGTTGCCCATTTGTCCTCCCTGTTCCTGGGAAATCACTGTCCTATCCTATTATAGATGTTTGACACCATGATAATATCTGTTTCAGTCTATATTTAATGCCAGGCCTTGTTCCTCATAGCTGTACTTTTATTAAGTCATTTCTTTGAATTATTTCAACAATTCAGGGATCTTGGTATTGCTGTGTCTCTAATTTACAAATGAGGGAACCGAAGCTCAGAGAGGTTAAGTAACTTTACCAAGATGACACTTCTCAGTAAGTGATGGGACAGAGAGAGGACCCAGGCTGTCCTGTTCCAGAGCCAATGATCTTAAATACAAGTGGAACCACTAAGGATGGCCTCATTTTCATCTTAGAGTCACTGTTAATCATTTGTTTTTACAAAAGATGTTGTACCTCAATAAAAACATGAGAGGTCATGTACAAATATGAATGTGTTTGAATGTCCTGCTTCCGGCATCTGCTGGCTGGGACTCAATTCTAATCAACAAATTCTTCCACTGATGCTTGGAATCAAATATTTGATCTCCCAGTCACCTGCATTAACAAATAATTACTCCTTATAAACAGAGATAACAAGAGATCTGAGTCCTTAGTTTGCTAAAATATTTTCCCGTTGTGCATGTTAGGTCATCACCTCATTTACCCTCTTAAGAACTCATGCATATTTGTTCTGTCTTCCCTGGTAAATGTCACAGAATCTTGCTGCAGACTGAAAATTCATCCACTTGGACCTTATGAAAAAAAGTAAACAAAATATACCCCCAACCAGCAGGCATTAAAGGAGGAAGGCTTTAATTATTCTGCTAGAATTTGAACCTGGGGTGCCAGGGTGTCTAAGCATTTCAAACCTTCCAAATAAAAATAAAATCACAATTTTCTGCTCTGTATGTGTATGGAGGTGAGGGGTGGAAGCAGGTAATTTAGAAGGAAAGGAATAAAATCAAATCTGCTTTCAACATCAAGGTTAACCATCCCTCTGCTCATTTTTTTGGAAAGAAGCAAAAGGATTCTATAACTCCAAATATAACATAAGTTGCCTTAGAGGTCATTTCTATTCTACTTTCTCCCTCTCCCTCCCCTCTTTTTACATGGAGTTAGCCCATTGTTCATTCCTTGTCAGTCCTATTGAACAGCTTGCTATTTTTTTGAATTTGTTCTGGGATCTTTTTGTGTTTTAGTGTGATCTGTCCTCACCTAGTAGGCCCACCCCTGGCCATGGCATCTGCACACTACCCGCTTAGGACACAGGGTGTGGGACTTGGGGGCAGGCTCCCGCTGTGGTTGGGGAAGTCCTCCATAGCTTCCCATCTGTACAGGGTGACCCACTCTTTCCTATCTGTGGGTTTGCCCTTTATCCTCTAGTCAAGTGCCCCTGCTTGAATCAGTGACACTAAGTGAGGGCTGCTCCTAAGAAGCAGGAGACACTGGATGGAAGGAGTCATGAATTGGCCTGATCTGTTTAGGTCACATAATCTGATTTGATGGGCCCCATGGAGCGCTCTGAAGAGAGTTTGGCATATTTAGGCACTAACCGCTGATCTCTCCCTTGTTTTAGTCCTGCCCCCACCCCTACCCTGCCCCAAACACTTAAAACTTTTTCCAGCTTCTCAGTGTCCACTCAAACTGGTTAGATTCCACTTGGTGATATAATATTATTTGCTAGATTCTACACTGACAAGTCCTCATTTTACTACGCATAATGACTGCTATTGGGATAAATTTTTAAATATATATATTTTATTGATTTTTTTACAGAGAGGGAGAGGGATAGAAAGTCAGAAACATCAATGAGAGAGAAATATCGGATCAGCTGCCTTTTGCACACCCCCTACTGGGGATGTGCAAATCAAGGTACATGCCCTTGACCAGAATCAAACCCAGGAACTTTCAGTCTGCAGACTGACGCTCTATCCACTGAGCCAGACCGGTTTCGGCTGCTATTGGGCTATTTAAGTCTCATTGTCTCTCTTTGTGTAAGGCAGAGAGGGACAGGGATGCAACACACACTCACACACACACACACCAAGCCCCCTGATGACTTCCTGTCTGTGGAATGTGAAGGGGATAAAGTACCACGTTTTGAATTCCAAGCTCAGTGGACCTGTGTTCCTCCATCCTGAGTTGCGCCAACCTGCCCTTCCGGTCCAGGCCTTTTGTCCAATTCCGAGTGTTGGGAGGCCTTCCCGAAGCTGCTCCAGAGAGAGAAGCCCTGCTGCAGTCTAACTCCCCAAGGCCAGGCATGGAACTTCCCTGGGCAACTCAAACAGGGAATGATTCATTTCCTGTCATTAGCAGGGCAAAAAAGATGTCATTCACAGAGTTCTCTAAGCTGTAAAAACACATTATGCTTTAGCTCCATTATATTTATACTCCATTTCCTGATGGATGGCATCAGCCCTCCTAATTTCCTTTCAGCAGTGGTGCTCTTTGGGCTGTCTCCAGATCAGGAGGGAGGCTGCTGGAGCGCATGCCAAGCTAGCCAGGTGCCCCATGTACCGTTTGTGGGGGAGAGAAGTGATCACACGTACTCAGCTTCGGATTACAGCAGTGGCACCTGCTTTCTCCTCAATGGTGATGTGCTCATGGTTAATCCTCAAGTTGCTATAGAACCTTTCTAAATATTTAGGTATTGGATCTCAGGTTAAAACTTTCATGTTCAGGTGCACTTGGGCATATATCAGCTAAAACAAAAGACAAAACAAATAAAATCCCAGAACCCAACCTTCCACTTAAAATTCCAGTGGGAATTGTTGGTAGATTATTCCTTCTTGTGAAATCAATCTTTCCCCTAGAAAAACAAGTTTGCATCGAATAGTCTTTTTGGTTCGCCTTTTGATATTACAGAATTATCTAATCATAGGTTTCAATTTACGGAATGCTTCTTTTCAAGGAGCTCCAAGAACTTATTTTTTTTATTTATTTGTGTGCAGAATGTGCTCAGGAAAAATATGAAGATACTAAATTGCCCTTCTTACAGATGGCAAAGGGCCTAGAGTCACAGAGATGTTAGGTGACTTGCCTAGGGTCACACAGCTAGAGTTGGGATCTGATGTAAAACGCCCATGCTCACTGGGTATTGGATGCTATCAGTGCTTGACATGGACACTGTATCTAGAGTGACTAATAATCTCTGTGTATGGGGTACCTGGCAAGTGCACCCCAGGCTGAAGACCAGAGTTCAGCCCTGTCTGTGCCCGGAAAAGCCATACGAATCACCTCATTTCACCACCACAAGTGCTTTCTGAAGTTGGCTTTGGTACCACAAATGGGAAAATTGGGACTCAGGGTCACAGAGCTGGGTAGAGAGATGGAATAGGGTTTGTACTTACATATATCTGTCCCCCCTCTATTGACTGCCAGTGGATCATAGAGAAGCAAGGGTCTCTGGACATGGGACAGGTATGGCAGGCAGGGGGATCATAACATCTGTATGCTAAGAGCAACTGAAGAGTAAACATTTCAGATAAAATTTGACTTGCTAGTTTTCGTTTACATTAAAATTAGTATGTGTTTCCTTTTGGTACCCTCTATCCCACTCCTTCCCATTGAGGAAGTGAAAGTTATTACCAGGGTTTTGCTACAACTGGGAAAGGGAAGGAGCAGAAAGGCAGGAGACTGGTTGAAGAAGACTGCCCCACAGTGTGGCGTTGGTGGCTGTTTGGCATTGGAAGCATCTGGTTTTGGGCAAGGACACTGGGCAGAGAGAGAGAAGGGTCTGAAAGGCAGCCATTAACAAGGTGTAATTAGCCTTGAAGGGCCCAGCAATTTCCTCACTTCAGTCAGAGAGATAGCAAATACCATCTAGGGCCAACATTTCAGAGAAGGGACATAAATGAAAGAGAGAGAGAGAGAGAGAGAGAGAGAGAGAGAGAGAGAGAGAGAGAGAGAGAGAGATATTAATGCAATTGTTGTTTAATAGCCATGTGCCATACTAGGCTGTATGTTTAGACTGTGTGTCAGAGGTGTCTAGATGCTTATCAATCTTTACTATTATGGGCACACAGGAAGACTACATTTCCCAGCTTCCCTTGCAGTTAGATTGGCCACATGACTGGGCCCTGGCCAATGTAATAGCATGGAAGTGAGGTAATCTTTGTTAAAACCTCGGTCCTGACAGGTGTACTGCCAGCCCATACAGAACCTTGAGGCATCGTGTTTTATTGTATTAAACAATTAAGATTTTGGGGTCATCTCTCACAGCAGCTTCTATTCATTTCTCTGGTTGATAGAGAAGGTAAGTAAAAAGAGGACAAATACCAGTTTAATTTTGCCCACAATTATATCCAGGGGTGATAGTCAAAATGTTAACAGATGCCAGGATACTGGGACCAGCTGATCTGCACAAATACTGACTACAGTACAGAGGAGGGTCCTGGAGGCTCTCTGCATAACCAGGTGTTAACTCTTTAGCTGATGGATTTTGGAGAACTCCAGGGATCCCAGAAGGGGAGACATTGGCAAATGGAAGAACTTCAGTACTTTAACAGCCCACATTGCAGTACCTGTGCATGCCGATTTTATCCCTAATGCTTAGCACAGTTCTAGCATAAATAGGTGTCCAGTACAAATAGTTTTGAATTGAAGCCAGATAATTTGAATATATTTTAATAGTGTCCTGATTGAGGATTGAGGGTACAAATTGTAAACATCTGGTGGGAGTCCTTCCTGGTGATGGTTCGTGGAATCTGAGACATCCATGTGGGCTGTATTTGACCTACAATTGACATTGGAAGAACATGAGTTTGAATTGCAGGATCCACTTATATGTGGACTTTAAAAAAATAATATATACAGTCAGCCCTTCACGTCCATAGATTCAACAACCACAGATAAAAAACACACACACTATTTCCCAATTCTCAATCATGATTTTTCAATGGCGGACCAAGAATACAACTTTGATTTGCAATTGGTTGAATTGCTGGATGTAAAGGACTTACTGTAGAATCAGGTTATATTTGAATTGTTGATTGCAAGGGGCTGCACCCCTCACCCATGTTGTTCAAAGATCAGCTATAGTTCTTTACCTTGAATGATGGATGAAGCCCCCCTATTACAATGGTGAGTCTTTAACCTTTTGTCAGGTTTCTGAATCCTATTGGAGCTCAATGAAATGTATGAGTTCCCTTCCTAAAGGAAGGCACATATACACATAAGCACAAGGATGTAGATATTTGGGTGTAGGGATTCATGTGTCCTTTTCACTCCACCTTCAGGAATGAAAAGTAACAAAAAGAGGAAAGCAATTTCTAGAAGTGGCTCAGTGTGGGCCAGGACTGTTTGCCTTTGAGCAAATAATATGTGTGCCTCGTAAAAATAAAACTTGGGAGGTTTCTATGACACCTGTAACTTCACTTCTACAATATTTTATTTTTCTTTATTCCCATCTTCTTGCCTGCAGTGAATAGCAGCATAATCTCAAAAAAATTGGGGGAAGGTTTGCAGCTTTATATAGCAATGAGTATTAGCATTTATGTCATAATTTTAAAACTAAGTTTGATTTACACACTAGGGCAGTACAAAAACCTGCATGTTATGACCATGTACTTCCTTCTGTGCCTCAGCTGCTTCTTAGAGAAACAGGAGGTTCTTCATGCTGCCAGAGCTTGTTTATTTTAACACCCACCCTTGGGGGACCCGCCTTCCTGTTCCCCATTGGATCTTAAAACTGTTGGGATGGTGAATCCTTCAGATCTAAAGGGAGGAATTTCTGGCGGGTGGAAGGTTGAGTGATTCACTTCCTGACGTGCGTGCAGTGAGAAAATTCTCATTCTTAAATGTTCTCTCACTTGTAGTAACTTTAGTTTTAGTGGGTTTTTATTACCAAACCATTCCAGACCCTGACAAGACATTGGCACAGTCTGCAGGGATGTAAGGACACTTGTCATTCCACAGTGGCCTGACCATAGAGTGACATCCTGAAGCAGAGGTCAAAGTGATGATGGACAAAATGAAGTGGTAGTTTTTTTTTCCTCCAAGGTACTGGGAGCTAAAAAGTAACTTCCACTATGGTTAAAAGATGTGGCTGTCTAGTCCTTTTGCTGTCAAATGAACCTCCATTTTCTCAAAGCTGAGAATTGAGTGTTTGGGGGCAAAGGCTGTAGATATCCTTTGCAATTAGCAGTGACCCTGAAGTCCTGGAAGATGAGGAGACTTGCTCAAGGTCAGTGGCTAGATGGGAACTGGCAGTGCTTCTGGGTAGCCAGAGCAGGGTTTCTGTGGAGAGAAGTAGTGAGAATAAAGCCCAAAGTTGGTCAAAGGAAAGGGTGGGGTGGGATTGAAATGCCTCAGTGAGAATTTGTGTTTAATTTTTGTGATCCATAAGATACTACTCACAATCTCCTGTGTAAGAGCGCGAAGGAATGAATGTTGAGGAGAGGACAGACAAGGCACATTTAGTGGGTGTCCTGAAACAAATCACCTACTTCATGCTTTCTCTTTCAATGAATTTGCTTCTCAAACACATAGCAGTCCTCACCCTTGTGCCTGGTGGAGCCCCCAACACAGGTGGTGGCCCGAGTCCCCTGAAGCAGGTTTGGATCAGATATGGAGGACCTGGTGGGGAATAGAGAGGTGAATTGGAGGTCAGGCATAAAGTGATAAGAAACAATAACACCTGGAACCAGAGAGAATGTCAAAGATTATAGAATCAGGATCAGTCTGGAGCTGAGGAGTCTGTGGGATTTGGGGATCTCTGCAGTGTAGCTCCCTAAAGTCAGTCCATCTCCAGAGAAAGAACCAACTGTGTTGACCTGCATGATAGGTGCTGGGCCTCAGTCCACCTGACTCGATGCAGGGCTACAGCAGCCCAATCTCCATGTAACGAACCTCAGAGAACTTAGAGTATTGAATCACCTCCTGGGTCTTGACTCTCAATGCAAGAATGAAGTAAGTCCGGATCTAGTCAGTTGCCTCCAGGCTAGCGCTGGCCAGGGAGAGGCCTGGTTTTTATCCTGTTACAGAGGAACCAGTGTCTGGTCTTTACCTCGGTGACAAGCCTACCTACATGCTAAATGGAGACCCCAATGTGTGCCAGAGGAGACCATGGCTGTGCAAGTTGAGGGTGTGTCTGCTTTCCTTTCTGCCACATGGAGGACAGAAATCTGATAACCAGAGTAGGTGTGGAACTGAGGCCCGTGCTGGGCTTGAGGTTGGGCCCCCTGCTCCCTCACTGAGATCTCTGCCATTCTACAAGGTGAGGGTGTCCTCTGTTCCTCAGGAGAAGGGAGCAGAGAGCAGAAAAGGGGTAGGAACAGGTCCTGAGAGCATACTATTCTGGGGAAACACCTTTTATGTTCGTCTACGGATCCGTGTGGGGAGACTGCTAAGAGAATAAGTGGAGTCAGAATGTCTGAGATCTTATCTTGGCTCTGTCACTAACTGACCTTAGGGCAGGTTATTTACTCTTCCTTGAGCCATCTCCTCCTCCCTGAAATATGGATATGAAGCTTTCCCCTCATGCATTTGTTTTTAGTATTGAATGAGAAGATTTAGAAGAGGAATAGGTTAGTGTCTGACATAGAGTAAGCCCTCAGAAATGGTAGCTGCAACCATGATGGTGACAATGACCTTGTTGCCAATATCGGTAATCCACTGCTTCCTCTTTTCACATTAGCAAAGTGTCATTTCTCATATTAACCTGGGAGTTGACACTGAATAGGGATATTTTGGTTAAGTTAATAAAGAGAGGGAATTTTGGCAGGTTGCCTGGAGGAGTGAGGATGTACTGCTCCTGAAAATGACTTTTTAGCTGGTGAAACCCATGTTCTTGGATGACTCAGTGGAGAAAGTGAGCTAAACACTCAATGATGAGGGAGAATTTCCTCCCCAGCTGTGACTGGTGAAACCATAGACCTGATGCCAGTGGCAAAGGTGGTAAGGGGTAAGGTGGAGGGAGGAAAGAGGGAGAGATCACTATTGGCCAGACGCCAAACCAGAACCTCCACTCAAACTGGAGATAGCTCAGATAATGAATCAGCATTAAAAGTCCCTTGTAAATACCATGTGTGCGGCCCCATGAAAAAGTTTATCTTTCAGATGTGACACTTTAATACGATCAAAACTAGCCTTGACAAAGTCGAGCCAGATGGAGGAGGGGAGTGGCAGACTGTGAACTCCTGCAGACTCTTTGTGAAGTGCAGAAAATGTATAGGAATTCTCTCAACGGTCTCAGCAGACCAGTAATTGCAGATTTTGTGTAGTTGTAATGAGAAAACATTTTAGTTTGGCAAACACATCGGTGCTGTGTGTCCCCAAAGCCCTGCGGTACTTGCCTGCTTGGCTTTTGACCTCCGCAAAGTGGCACAGCAATCTGCAGTAATCACAGGAGATTCCAAATTGCCAACGGCTTAGTACCAGAAACATCTTAGCATAGGGCTTAAGAAAACCTCACACACCAATTATGTGCTGAAAAAGGTCACTGAGTGGAATTTCCTTAAGGAGGATTCCAGGGTCTTAGAGAGGCCAGCAGACTGAGGCCATTTTGACATCCTGCGGGGAACCCAGATTTTTCTACACAATTTCCATGGAAAAGTGGAGAAGAATTCTGTAGCCAGGAAGTCTATGTGATTTTGGATTGCTTCCCCTCCTAACAGGGGGGCTTTGGTCAAGGGGATTCTAAGAGAGTGATGTATATGGAAAAAGTGGGCAGATTTTGAAGATTTAAAAATAACCACATTCTTGGGGTTCATGTGACTGGAACTCTGCTGTGTGGTTTCTTTGAAGTGCTGGGTCCTTGGCCTGAATTTTTAAATCCTTTTCACTGTGGCCTTTGGGAACAGCATCAACTTCTGCCCTGGACATTTATGCTAGAGCAAAAGAGAACAGAAGAGAATTCCATTCTTCAGTATTCACACTGTGTTTGCATTAGACAGAGGGAGCTCTCATGTGAGAGGGTGTGTGCATGTCTTTGAGTTTGTGGCGTTGTCCTAAGTACAGCCATAGTGCCATACTCACAAGAATGCACAAGTTCACTCAGGACAGGAGAGGCAGAAGATGAAAATTCTAAGGGGGCTATCTGAGGCAGGTAGCAAATCTGCATACGCCTATTTCTAAGACAAGGTCGAGATGGTATGACATGTGGCTGAGTCTTATTGGCAGGGGCATAGCCCTAGAAGGTTTGAAATGAACCTTCTATCAGAGTCAACACTCTTTTTGAGCAGTTCACCATTGAAGCTGTCTCCTAAAATAACATCAGTACTTCCTACTCATTGGGCAGTAAGATACATTTTAGGGTATCACTTCCTAATAGGCTAGAAAATTTTAGATCTGGGTTTGAGATCCTGAGAACCTAGGAAATGATATCCAGATGTTAGCATAGCATTCTCTCTCCTGAGCTCCCCCTCTCCACATTGATCAGCTATTAGGGATTTATCTCATCATGTTTTCTGGTTACTTTATTCCTGATAATGTCTCCACTTTTCTAGGATAGAAAATGGTGTGTTATTTGATCCTATGGAGGGTTTTATATTTGCTGGTGCAATCTGTACAGTATAGAACTTACTGTTGGTCATAAGTATAATTTTCTAAATACTTCTAGTTCTTCCCTCTCCTTTGTGCACATGTAACCTGCATATTCTAGCTCCTTGTATTTGTGAGGGTCAATTTAAGTAGTCCTGGCCAAGGAGTTGTGAGCAAAGTGGCATGCCTTACTTCTGATCTGGAATATCTCTTTGCCAATGTGAGGCCCTCCAGAGCTCTCCCTTTCTCTGGAGATTGCTCACGATAGTGACTTGACCGTGATACAAAGACCCTTTATGTTGACCCAGCTACATTGCTTTTAAGTCACTAAGATTTTGGAGTCATTTGTTTTGGCAGCATAACCCAACCTATCCTGACTAATTTAGGCAGTTACCTTTCATGAGAATTGGGTCTGCTTTCCCTGTGGTGGAGTAAACTACTATGACTGTAGAAGTTTCAGAAAGGCTATGCTTCCTTAAAATATCCCCACCTCCTCATAACCCCCACCCCATTCCTAAACTTGCCACACATACCTGAAACCATGTGACTTAGGGAAAACCACTTTTGCCTTTCTGTCCTTAAAATAAGGGGCTGGATGAAATGACCTCCAGGGCCATAGCTGGCTTTCTGCCATGTTTCCATGGTACACTGGTCTCCCTGACACCTCTCTGGTAAAGCTAACAGCCTGCGATGGCAGAATTCATGAATCTTTCTCAAAGGCCTTAAATGCTTTGCGCTTTGCCTTATCAAGGCCTCTGCAAGTTTAATTGATCTAACTTCATCATTTAGTCATAAGGAGTTCAGTTGTCATCTCCCCAGATGGGACTCCTTTGAAACCCCAATAGAGCCCAGTGACTCCCTCTCATGTCATCCAATTGTATTTTTACTAAGGCCTGACCAGCGCTTGCAGTGGTCAAATATAATTATTATTTTATTGTTTATTGTCTGTTTCCCTTTCTAGAAAACAAACTTCACTGGGACATGAACCTTGCCTTTTTGTTCAGTGCTATAAACTCTGCACTTAAACCCGAGCCTGGCACATGTAGCCTCTAAGTTAATCCTGGTTGAATTATTGCCTCCTTTGCTGGAGTTCTGGACACAAAATGGAACAGCAGCCCCAGCCATTTGTGAGTATCCCTGGGTGTCACAGTAAGTGAGCTGCCACAATGGCCTGCCCTTCTGGCCAGAGTATGCATACAAGAGCCAAGAGCTGGTTTGTGGGGAACCCAATGAAAACAGAGGCACTTCCCCTGGTGGTTCCTACAGCTGGGGACTGAAACCCATAGGTGCATTCCTGTCAAGGTAAAGTCTGGGGACTTGCCAGCAGCAAATGCAGTCTGTCTGCTTGTGAGGAGCAGGGCAGCAACTGGGGACAGGGAGAGTGGCCAGGGGCCCTGGGAGCACTGGAGGCTTTGTAGCTTTCTGTCTCTGGCTGCATACTAGGTCTGGAGTCAATGCTGCTTTATTTGCTCAGAATGATCATCACACTTTGAAGGATGGGCTTTTAAAGCCGTGTCTTCATTCCCAAGATTCCCACTGTATACATTTGACAGTGAATTTCCAAGGAACTGAATAAACATTGCTTTCATAAAATCTTGGTCTTCTTTTTGTGATCCACTATCTTTAAAAAAGCCATAAAGTGAAATAAAACCCTGACAGCAGAAGCACATTTGGTTCTGTATGGGAGAACAAACTAACCCTTTAACTAGGTTCCAAATTTTCATGCAATGAGTTAAAAAGGGCCAATTTGGAAGCAGACATACATGCCTTCTTCTCTCACTTCCAGGTGATATGAAATAGAAAAGCCAGAATATTGAGGAATTTGTTTTTACAGTGCCTGGCTTTATTTATTTTTAAATATATTTTTATTGATTTCAGGGAGGAAGGGAGAGGGAGAGAAAGAAAGAAATAGAAACATCAATGAGAGAGAATCGTTGATCTGCCTTCTGCATGCCCCCTACTGGGGATAGAACCTGCAACCTGGGCATGTGCCCTTGACCAGAATCCTACCTGGACCCTTCAGTCTGCAGGCTGACACTCTGTCCACTGAACCAAACCAGCTAGTGTGGTCCCGACTCTATTAGAAAAATTTATTGCCAGAGATCTAGTCTGTTGAGTATTGATAATGTGGTCCTATAACCTATATAGATGCTGGGCCAAAGCTGCCTGAACAACTTGGAAGGCAATTAAATTGATCTGGTGTTTTGATAGTTTTTAAATCTATGGAGAGGCAATATAGTCAAATTTCTAATTAAGAAACTACAATTGATTTACTTGAATAATTAGCTTTAGGCATTATGCATTTTTTATTTTCTTCTTCAAGAACATGGAGGGAATGGCCAAGTCACTGTCACTCACTTTTATACCTAAGCCACCTCAGGCTGCAGGAGAGGACTTCCAACCGCTCAGGGTGCTTGGCATGCATATGATATGACTGGCGAGAAAGCTGGGGCTGCTCTCGGCTCAGTGCAGAGAATTGGGATCCAAGAACTCTCAGCATAGGGCCAGTCTATTCAGGGCCCACTGTTGGCAGCGTGGCAAACTGCTCTTTTGTGGGAAGTGGAGGAAGTCACAATTGGTGGTCTGTTCCTTGATGGATACAATTTCACCAGCCCAGGGCAAGAATTTAGGCTTTGCATCTTGCCTCTAGGTCTTCTACTAACTGGCCCTGGCCTCCAAGTCAGCCAGCCAACCCTCTGTGACTCAGCTCCTTTCTTTGTCATAGGGGTGCTCAGATGAATTCAGGGGCTGTGAGGCATGTCTTAAAAAGGCCTTTGAAAATGCTGGCTCATGTAGAATGACTGGCTGTAGTCCGTGTTTTGGGAACTGGCACAAAGATTGGGGAATTTCCCCTTCTTGGGTGGCGGTCTGTGGCTTTCTGTGCAGAACCTAAGGCTGGCGCAGTAAAGAGTTCCCTGGTCCCCTTTCTTTTGGGACCTGATCCCCATGGTTAGGATCCCTCTGCCCCCAGCAGCTATAGCCCATAAGCCCTATCATGTCCCAAGTCTCTTCTTACCTCCTATTTCTCACATAAAGTCACTTTTGCATGTGTCAAAGGATTTGAACAGATGGTTTACATCAAAGGAAATGCAGGAAGTAAAACATGTAGAATAAATACATGGCTTTAAAATAATTGAGGAAATGAGAATGAAAACAACTTGATTCAGCAGAATTAGCTTAACTGATCAAACCTAATAGGCTAAGGGGACTCTTACACTTGAAGCACTCTGTAAGTGGCTCTCTATTGTTCTAGTCCTTCTGGGCAGTGATCTGGTATGGTACAACAACAGTCACACACTCACCATGAGGCATATACCTCCAAAGAAAGAGGGTGATTTATTAGAAATGTCCATGGCAGTGAAGTGTGCCCATTACTCTACACCAAAGAGAACAATCACCCAAGTGATGACCAGTAAGCAGCACTTATGTAAACTCTGATTCTGCATTACTATGGAATGTTATGTATTGGTGAGTCTCAGAATAGGGGGCAGAAGTGAGAGGGGTACTTGCCCACAACTCTCCAAGATATTGTCACTGTAGAAGGTTGTCACTTTTGTTAACTATCTTTGAAAAGAAAGAAGATTAAAAATTACTGTGATATATAATTTTCTAAATGTTAACATTTAAGTTCATGTAAGGACATGATATATGTGACATGATGTTTATTTTAAAATACTTTGTAAGTATTATAATTGTGTGAAAAGGCATCTATTGGTCCATATTGCTCTCAAAAATGAGAGTCCCATACACTTGGAGTGATGGTTAATAATATGGATTTGTTTCCATATTTGTTTATTATGAAACATGAAGTTTATAATAAAACTAGGGGCCTGGTGCACGAAATTCATGCACTGGGGTTGGGTGGTCCCTCAGACCAACCTGCCCCCTTTCACATACTGGGAGCCCTCAGGGGATGTCCAACTGATGGCTCACCCCCAGCCTGCTCACCCCCACGCCTCTGGTGAGGCTTTAGGCCTTGGGCACCCAGCCATCTTCCTGCTCAGCTCAGCCCCAGCTGCCTATGACCACCCGGGGGCTTGGCTCTCACTGCCACTTCCACTCACAGTGCCCAGGGGCCGGGCACTCCCTGCCACTACCACCACCACTGCTGCTGCTGCCACTTCCCTTCACAGCACCCGGGGACTGGGCACTTGCCACCACTACTGTTTCATCTCCACCCTCAGAGCCTAAGGCTTGTACCACTTGGCTCCGCCCCTGCTCCTGATTGGCTGGTAGCATAGACAATCAGGAGCAAAGGTACAGTCAAATTTGCATGTCTCTCTTTTATTATATAGGATTATAATAACAAGGCAAACAAAACAAGTCCCAACCATGGGGGCAGAGAGACAAAATTTGGCTAGTTTTTCCTAGCACCTGGCACAATGCCTGGCACACAGTATGTGCTCAGTGTATGTTGGCTGAAAGTTGCAAGTGATATGCATTTGCATTAGAACCAGGCTTGCTGTCCATGGATCTGGGCAAGTACATTGACTGACTAATATATAACCATTCCCTGTCCTGTCTTCCCCACTTAGTTCCTTAACAAAGGAGTTTATTGCCAGAAATTAAAATAACCTGTCAGTGAGGGAAGAAGGAACTGGATGATTTGGGGGAGAAAGACCTTTATTTGCCATTCAACTGATAGAGCAAAGATAACTGAATAAATTTCCTAGTAGGCCTGGCCCTGGCTAACAGTAACAGAGGAGAATGCTACCTGCCTGTGTGATCCACCCTGTTATGTTCTAGCATGACCCACAGAGGCAGAGTGAGCCATGCAAGGAGTCTGACTGAGGGACTTCTGGGTGGTCATGCTTTTCTCATTGACTCATATAATAAGCTGAGATTTTCCCTGAAACAAAATTCAGCTCTTGTAAGGCAGGAAATAGAGGGGCTCTTCAGACTAGAAGAGGGAGATGCTTTCTCTTCTACTTTCAAAGGCAACACTAATGTCATGGGGTTGGAGGGGAGTGAGTTTCTGAACACAGTACGGTTAAGGATAGAGGCTCCTTCTGTCCTAGCTTCTCTGGCACTGGGGTGGATGTTGGTATTTTCATGGAGATGTGTGTGTGTATACTGCAAGTACACTAACTTACTATAGTAGCATTGGCACCCAGCTACACTGATATAAATAGAGCTGCATGTAACATGTATGGAGGGAGATTTCCTCCATTTACAGGGAACCTGCGATGTCTCCATCAGCAGAGGTGGAGTCTTAGCTCAGACTTACTAGGAAATAGCCTGAGGGAGAAGCTTAGGTGCTTCCCTATGCTTTATAGGGGTATATCATTCCAGGGAAGCAAGAGGCAGCAGAAAGAAGGATGTGAAGCAGGGAGGGAGGGAGAGTACAAGGGGATGTGTTACAGAGCAGACCACAACTTTATGCACAGCTGACTGCTGTTGTTTGGGAGATGTTTTCACAAAGGCCTTATGAAGAAGTGTCTCAGAACTGCCCCCCCCAACCCCTGCACTCTGGGGTGTGTAACTGGCCACTCTGGGAAGTGGTTGGGGAGTCAGGGCCTCTGTGGGTCCAGCCAGCTAGTGTACAGGTCTCTCCTTGTCATCTGTGGCATGGGATCCTGTAGTCGTGGTGATGGCAATAGCACCAACAGCAGATGCTTGAACTATAGGAACATCTTGAGCTATTGCAAGTGCTTCCATGCTTAGGAAGCAAGGAATGTGGCACCTGTTTAAGGCTTAAAGGCCTGAGCAATACAAACTTGGTCCAGTGCAGGTGGGCCTCAAGGCCTTCATTCTGCATCAAGCTGAGGTACTCACTAGGACTGTTTCTTGCTGAGTCAGCATTATTGGAGTCAAATAAGGGAAGACAAATAGTCACTCATTCTTGATAAAGGAGCTTGAGGTCATTTAATTAGAATATTTAAAAATAATTGACCTACTTTTTATATTCCATCTTACTGAAAATGAAGCTATTCAAAAGCTGTAAGTGTTCATAAAATTCATTCTTGTTATCAGAGTAAAAAGAGGGAACCCAGAAGGTGGAAGAATTTTTTTTTAAAAAGGGTACTTATTAGTTGAATGTTTCTTGGTAGTGATTTTGTTTAAGTCAGTGCCAATATAATGTAACAAATAATGGTACACATTGGGAGGACTCAGCACATGTTTAGAGACATATGAGTTCCAAGTTTCCAGCTTTGTGCAGCGCTGGAGTTAAGAGCACTGGGATCCATACCCTTCCCATCTGTAATGTCTTACCTCTTATGTGCCGTGCTGTTTTGGGGAGTAAGAAATAATTGATTGTGGAAAACCTGAATGCTGAAATATATGATGTGAATGCTATTTGTATTCTCTCATTCAATGACCAATGAATATTTACTAAGCACTAAATTGGTTTTAAATTGTCTTTGGTTGAGGCTCAAACCATGGCTTTTATCTTGGTGTTATGTATTTTTGAACTTTGAGGTTCAATTCAATCAATGAACTTTCCATTTAGAATGTCTGGCATTTCTCCCACGATTACCATCAGTTAAATATAAGATAGCAAGATTAAATTCCCATATGTCAAATATTTCCCATCTTGAAGATTTGGTTTGCCTTCTGAGTTTATGATGAACATCTCATTTGTAATCTGTTTAACTGGCCTCATTGTCTTAGTGAATGTAAAGTCATAGCTATTTGAGAAGGCATTAGGCCACAAAATGAATAATTGGTTTGATATGTGAATTGATTAGGACATAATCAATGAAGACTAAGAAAATTTACGTTTTTGAGTGGGTAAAAGGAGTTTCATATTATTTGGAGATGGAATAATAGGGCTCTGGGTTTTTGTTTATTTTCCTAGCGGTTTTATTTATTTTTATTTTTGTGGCTAGACAAGACTGGTATTTATTTTCTGCAGTATTCTGTGGCATTAACCCATTGTACACCATAAGCGTCTGTAGATGCAAGTGGCAGACCTTTGTCACACACCACGTGGGTCTATTAAAAAAACAAACCAGTTTTCCCTAAGTGACAGCCCTGATCAACTTTAAAATCATTTTTATGAGACTTTTCAGCTGAAAATATTCAAGAACACCTGAATTGTGAGTAATATATTTATGCAAGTACTAGAGGAATAGGCAAATTTTCCAAGACAGCATCACTTAAGGACTGTTCAGCAGGCTGCATTCCCGCTCCCTGCTGAGCTGCTGCCAGGCTTGGGGTAGGCAGGATAGGATAGGATAGGAGGGGATAAGAAAGGAGAGGGAGAGGAAGGCAGGCCTGCATACAGACAGGCCGAGAGGAGAAACAGAAATACAGAAAGGGAACAAGAACAAGATGCAGGAATGGAAAAGGGAAGGAAAGGTGGGGTTGCACATGGGAGGGGGTGGCGACTGTGGTGGGGCGGAGCAGCTGCGCACGGTGAGGGGCTGAGAGCAGGAGTGGCAGAGCAGGGAGGGCAGTGGCCCCTGTGCGGTGCGGGATGTTGGGATGAAGGGGTGGGCAGGCTCGAGGTTTTCTGGGAGGAGGAGCTCGCGGTGCCCCAGCCATGCGGTCCTCGGCCATTCACTAGGCTGGGTGCCCTGGCCTGGGAGGGGAGGCGCACCTTACCTGGGGCGGTGTGGGACACTAAGGAGGGTACCACTTTCATCCCGGAGGGCTGGACCCCAAAGACACTGGCCAGGGTTAGGTTGCTGGCGAGTTAAGTGTACTTTGTTGACTAGAATGACCTGGGCAGGGAATGGGAGGAGGATGGCAGCGGGGAGACTGGGAAAGGGGGGCTGGGCCCTGGGCTGGGGGTTAATGCCCCCTGAATGGAAACTTTAATATCAAAGTGCGCTCAGGCGGGGCTGGAATCATGTTCCAGAGAGGAAAGGGGAAGGTTTAAAAGAGAAACCAGTGAACGGGGTGCGGGTGGGAGGGTGATAGGGAAGGAGGGAGGGAGGCAGGGTTCAGGCTCACAAGGGAAAGGCGAATGGGGAGAGGGTGCAAGGAGAAAGAAAGAGACATGGGATGGGAGGAAGGGAGGAGGGAGTAGAAACGGAGGAAGAGGAGCCACAGAAGGTTCAAAGGGAGGGAGGGAAAGAAAGCAGGAAAGAGAAGGATGCTAAAATGGGGTGAGGCCAGGAAAATAGTTAAATAAAAAGAAGAAACAGACTGTGAGAGTGAGGGAAGTTGAAAAGGAGACGTAAGTAAGAAAATTAAGTACATGGTGATTTTTTAAAAATGTAGTCAGACATCCCCTGAGGGCTCCGGACTATGAAAGGGCACAGACTTGACTGAGGCCCACACCCCCACACCCCCCTCCCCTCCACGCACAAATTTCATGCACCCTGGACCTCTAGTTTATTTTTGTAATATTCGTTGCTGCAAATTTATGTTTTAATTAAATTCAAAATATCGTGGTGTGTGGGGATGGTTTCAGTTTTGGACTTGTGGTAGTTAACTGGTTAATCACATTCTGCTTCATTTTAGGGCTGTTCATTTCACATTACTCATTTTCACCTAGGTTTTAAGGTCCAGCAAGGTCAGTGACTGTATCTTAATTTCTGTTGTGTCCCTCATAGGGTTTTTAATTTCATAATTCTTGCATCTTGATTGTATAAGAACTGAAAATTCTAGTGAATAATCCAAAATTAACTAAGGGTGTGTTTCGATCACTTCAGAATTCTACAACCTTTCAGAAGTATTCTGACACTATACCTTGATTCACACCTTAATAAAGATGCTTATAAATCATGTGTGAGGAACCATCTGAAAGTAGCAGTCACTTCTGTCTTCACAGTGACAATGAAGATGCATTCCCAGGGTGCCTGATGACAGAGCCCATCAATTATGTCTGCTGATGTCCTTGACCTTTGAGGAAAGAGTAACCATCTGCATACCTGCTTCCTCTGAGCAGATTCCTTAAATTGCTTGGCAAACACTGATACATGGGATACCCTGAAAACCAGGCTGATCCCAGGAAACCAACAGACAGGATTCAGACGGGCTTTTGCAAAGAAAATCAGGGTGTCTGAATTCCCATGGAGCCAAGTTTCCCATGGAGAAGGATGACTGTTCATTTGGTTCTGCATAGTCACACCTGAGTTTCTATGGAAGGATCATGGTAGAGGTCCTAGTAATTGTGAACACCTGTGACCTTCCAAAATCATGTCAAGAGACAAGGCTTAGCAGACTGTGTTCTGGAACTCACATTGAAGGCTTTTTGAGCAGTTTGTACATACTCTGATCAGTCATCTTTGTTTAGGTCTGTTTTTCCTGTTGCTTTGAGCCACAAGGTCCCATCTACTCAGCTGAGCTTTAAACGTTAGACTGGACACTGATAATCACCTCTCAGCCCAATGGGTCTTGAATGTAGAAGGTCCAGGGGGGCTATATTTCCCCAATACACCCAGCCTTTAGGGCAGGGTGGTGTAGGAATATATGCGACCTTGTGGTACTGCTTTTCTTCTTTGAAGTTTGAATCCCCCAAACCTTTCTGAAGCGTATCCCACTATGGGGATACGTTTCAGAAAGGTTTGGGGGGTTCAAAATTCAAAGAAGTCATATGCTGCCAAATATGACTTCCCTGGACCTTCTCCAGGGTTTTGAGAAAAATGTGCCTGGGAAAACTATGTTCTCCTGACATCTGAATGGAGGAGAAAAAAATGCACCTCTTCAGCCATGTCACGGGGTGTTAGGAGCACTCAGAGCAGCAGCCTTTTCGGCAGGCTTACTTAGTGCTCTCCTTTAGAGAGACCTGCCCGTGCAGGTAGGCTCCTAAAGTGTGTGTGTTTCCCTCCTTCCCTCCCTGTCATGAATATTCATGAATTTGGCTATAATTAGGTCACAGAACAGATGCTATTAATCATGTCAGTACCAGGGGAGATGGTAAATGCACTGCATAAGCACAGGTACAGGTTTTATCTACATGTGGGCCTTCTTGCTTTCATTTACCACGAGTTTGTAAAGGAAGGCGTAGTATAAAGCTGAAATACCTGCTATCTGTTTAAAACGGGGGCTCTCTCAAAAGCAGATGCTATCTGGCCTGGGAGGGCTTGCTTCCTTGGGCCCATCATGATTAAATAACAGCAACTCGAAAATAGCCTTGGCACTAAGTGCCCCTTGCCACTCCTCATTATTGTCTGAATGTCTTTGATTGCCCAAGGGTACATTTTTCCTTGCTGTTATTGGTTTAGTTATGGCAGTGCCATCCTATGGGAGAGAACTAATTAACCTGCTGTCAAGAAATCAACTCTGCCATATTGCCTGTGACATTAAAGGCTCTGTGTGTTCTGGGCAAGTGTTTAAAGGTACTTTTCTGTTTTGTTATTATTGTGGACACCTTGAGAGAAAAACAGTTTCTAGCAAATGCAGATGTGTGAGGTTGATGTGGGTATTGGACTGCTATTAATAATTATTATAAATAAAGTGATGATAAACAGAGGGCAGTTTAGTGAAGTACAAAAATATTCTCACAGAAGGAGTTTTTACTTTCTGAAGTAAGTGGAAAGGAGATATTAAAGTCAGGAGAGAGGAGGAGGGGAAGCAAGGGGCAGGAAGCTAACGTTCATTGGATGCCTGCCACGTACAAGGCCATTCATTCCTTCATAACCCTGCAAAATGGGATTTTTTCTTCTTGCTGTATAGATGACAAAATTCGAGGTTGTGGGAGGTTGTAAAATTAAAACACAGAGCCCGTGTGTTTTGCTCAGTGGTTACACTGAGGTTGGCATGATTTTCGCAAACAAGTAACAATTATATAATGCTTGATTTCTTGATTTTTTAGTTAATTGATCTAAACATTTTTGATCAATTAATTTCTGTTAATTGCAACTGAAGTCATTGTAAAATTGAAGGGATTATTTTCAAAACAGGAAAGTTTGAATGAGGGGAGAAAAGGAGGGCAAAGCAAATGTTCAGAGCATGGCCAGACACATAGAAACTTAATTTGCTTCAAAATTTATCTACAGCCAATCTCTCTCTCTCTCTCCACCCCCCCTTTTTCTTTCTCCTTCTCTTCCTCTTCCTCTCCCTTTTCCTCTTTCTCATGATCTCTCTTTCTCTTTCTCTAGCACTTTCTCTTTCTCCTTTTCCTTTGTCTCTCTCTTTCTATCTCTTTCTTCCACAGTATTTCTGGGGTCAGTATGGGCTTCTAGCAATATCGTTCACTTTGAGTTCAAATCCCTTTGGATTATCTGACAAAGGAAGGTTTAACAATTAAGTCCTGGATGGATGTTGAAACATTTATTCAAAAGTAGTCAATCCTATGTAAATGTTATAAGACCTAGAATTTCATATAATTACTTTCAAAACAACTTCTCAATAGCAAGAATCTCCATGAGAGGGCAAAATGTGGCTTTTTAAAAAGGTACTAGTGAATTTCCTGATATTCTCTTCTCCATTGGAACAGCTATGGTGCAGTTTCCTGATTTTGCTCCCCTGAAACATAATGGGGCTGATTTGAAGATATCTAAATTAATTAGAAAAGACATTATTTCTGCCTGGAGCAAATGTATAACTACAGAAAATACTTGCAGTTTTGTGTATTATTCACTATCAAATTTTATATGCTTGTGTATATGATACTCACTGAATATTCTCCTGGTTGTCTGAGCGAATGGAAGCTGGGACATGGCCAGACCAAGGTCTTGTGCTACTTTCCCAGGATAATCCAAATGCTTATCTTAAAAATAGTTGATCTATCGAGTTTAATGCAGACTCCCAGTGTCCCCTTTTTAACAATAGATGCAGGTGATGGTTTCTGTTTACAAATAATTTCTGAGTCAGTTTTGTGGAGTACCTACTGTGTGCTTGCTAAAAGGAGGTTTTAGAGTGGATTGCTGTTCCAGAGTGACATGGTCCATGTGGTCTGTTTAATGATTCCTCCTCAAGTTTATTACCAGAGTTTTACATATGTCATTTGTTTCCTATTTTATGCTGTTTCAAATTGTAAACATGCCACAAGTCATTTCCCCTTCTCTTCTTCTTCTAAACCTTATTTATTTTCTTTGGAATGCTTACAGACACATCTTGATGGTCTGAGGCTCTGTCACTTTTGTGTGCCCCCCCCCCACCCCCAGGATGAATCAGACTGAACTTGTCTGTGAAAATTGGCATCTTTGAGATCTCATGCAAAAGGTCTCCAAACCAGCATGCCACACCTGGGAAATGCCATCTCATTGTTCCATCAAGTGAATGCGGGCCACAATGAGACAGAATGATGGATAGACTGTGATTCTTTGATGCTGTGGGAGAACATTTTTTAAAAATAACTTTTTTTACTTTGGAAAAATGTTAGATTTCTAGAAAAGTGGCCAAGAGAATACAGAGAGTTTCCATACACTGTTCACCCAGTTGTCTCCATTGCTAATATCTTATATTACCAGAGTACATTTGTCAAAACTAACAAGCCAACATTGCTGCAGTATTATTAAGTAGGCTCCAATTTTTATTGATATTTTGCAAGTTTCCACAGTAATGTCTCTTTTCTGTGCCAGGATGCAGCCCAGGGTTCCACACTGCATTTTGTTTTCATGTCTCTGTAGTCCCTGCTCTATGATAGTAGCTCAGCTTCTCTTATTTTGTTTTTGTCTATTGTTTTGTTTTTAGGATTTTGACAGTCTTAAGGAGTCTGGCCAGATATTTTGTAGATGGTCCTATTTTGAATGTGTCTGATGTTTCTGTTATAGTTAGACTAGGGTTATGGGTTTTTGGGAAGAAAACTACAGAATATATCCCTCCTCATCAATATGAGATATTATTATTTGGGGGGAAGGTACACGATATCAACATGAGGTTGCCCTTAATCATTTGGTGAAGGTAGTATTTGCCTGGTTTCTCCACTGACTAGTTACTATTTTTCATTTTTCTATTCTCTCTCAGTGATGCAAATCACTGACTCTAGCCCATGTTCAAAAGAGAGTGGGTTAAGTTCCACTTTCCAGAGGGGGGGATTTACTTAGAGTTTTTGGAATTCTTCTTTAAAAAACATTGGTCTTCTCCCTCTTGAATGATTTTTTAAAATGCTGATGTTATGGAAATCTTCAGAATCAGTAACATATTCAGTGCTGTTTGTTTGGGAGACGTATAAACTTTGATTTTCCCACCTGTTTCCTTGGGAGCATTAGGAGCATGAGAAAATTTCTGGGGCAGTCATTTCTGCCTCAAACCAGGAAAGATCTTTATATCCTCTCTGGACTTGTTCAAGCATGTTTTCCACATATACCCACCTGGAGCCTGCACCAGGTCTTCAAGGTCATGCCTCTGGTCCCAGAACCCTGGAATTCTCTGCCCAATGAACCTCTATGATCCTCTTCTCCAGGTCCGTCTTCAGAAGGCAGACTGGGCCACTGGTATGTGAACTTCAAGGCCTGAGGGTTGGTCAAATGGTTGCTGTGGACAGAAGTCTGGGTGCCCACATAGGTGTGGGTAAAGGGACAAGATAGAGCTGGGTTTGGGAAGACAAGGCAGCAACAACCCACATATTAGAAGCTGAAGTCGGTTGTCCCTGGGATATCATTCTCTGATGTTATGTTCTTATTCAAATTCTAAGAACTCTATTCTGGAATCTGGCCTCCAAGTTGTAGAAAAGGTGTATCCATTAAGGTAGGAGAATAGAACAAATTTTATTTAATAGTTTTCTTGGTTGGTTTATAATTTAGACACAAGGCATGTGGACCTCCATTTATACTCCTGCCCAAAGCTCTGGAATTATTTGAGTCAAATCTGCTTATATACAATGTTAGGTGGAGAAAATGTCTAGGCTATTGGTCATAATCTGTTCCCAGTTCCAGCAACCCGGAATGCACGTCCCCTAGTCAACAGCAGTCACTGTGGCTCGGGGACCTTCCCTGGGGATGCAATTCTCTTAGGGAGCATAAAGATAGAACTTCTCTGCTGTCAAAATAAAAGCTTGTCTTCGCATTAGTTTGCCTAGAATCCCCTTTACCCACGTAAATCCCATTCTCACTCTTCTCCACCCATCCAATCCTTCACTATTTGAAATTATTTTTTTTTTTCATGAAGTTTTCCTTCATTTTACAAATCCCATTTTCAGAAATGTGATATTGTAACTCATTTGTAGCTGTAGGTTTTAATAGGTCACTGTCCTTTCCCCTTGTACTTTGAATGCAGTTCTGATATAGGCCACTAAGTAAATAGTGGCTCTTGGACTAGGGGTCTTTGTGGTCCCTAAGTCTACGTTCTCACAAAGCAGAGTTAACTGAGAACTCCGCATGATTTCACATGCAATGTCGCTAAGTGTAGCCATTTTATTCTAAAATATATTTAAGTAAGGAATATAATAAAAGGCTAATATGCAAATAGACTGAACAGCAAAATAACTCAACAACTGATTGCTATGACGTATGTTAACCATGATGGGGCATGCATGGAACATGGCAGGCATTGGCAGCAGACAGCACAGTGCAGAACATAGGCATCAGCCACGATGGGATGGTGAAGTAGGTGAGTGGGGGCGCCAGACCAAGGCAGGGTGCTGGTCACTGTCATTGGATGAGCCTCTAATGGTTACTGAAAATTCTTTGCTCCCATGTGCTGCATTCTCATCTGGTGCTCACACCTGGTGCTGGTGCCAGCCCTGCTCTCACTGCTGGGGCCAGAGCTTCCACTCACACGCTGCTGGCACTTGGTGCCCGCCCTAATCACTCATTAGGAGGTGTAAATGGCAGCTGCCACTCCGATAGCCTGTCAGGGCTTCTCCACCTTGCCCTGCTCCTGAGAGGCAATCGGCAGCTGCCACTTGCACCTGTTGCCAGCACCCACTACAGGTTTGATCACTCAGCATCATCAGCAGGTGTGAACAGTGGCTACTGGTCCCAAAAGCCTCTGAGGGCTTCTATACCTTCCCTGCTTTTGAGAGGTGATTGGGGCCATCAGCTACCACTTGCACCTGCTGATGATACCAGTACTGCTTGCACTTGCTGCTGGCACCAGCCCCAATCACTCATGGTCAGTGGGTGCAAGTGGGCCAGTGCTGTCAGCTAATGAGAGCGGATGCAGAAGCAGGGTTGCCAGCAGACAGGACTGGAGCAGTGGCAGGAGAGGCTGGGCAGGGGCATGGAGGACGGGCTGAGAACTTCCCCTATGCCCACCACAGTCTCATCGCCCACAGTTCCTGTCAAGGTCCACAAATCCATGCACTGGGCCCCTAGTATATATCTAATAAAGATGGAATATGCAACTTGACCACAACTTCATGGCAAAGATGGCAGCACCCACAGTTAATAAGGAGGGAATATGCAAATTGATGCAACAAGGGGAGAGGCAGAGGCAGCTCTGGGCAGGAGTGAAGGCAGAAAGGCAGATCCAGGTTGGAGTGAAGGTGATGCCAGTAGCCATGGGAAGGAAAGCCTCTTCTTGCATGAATCTTCATGCATCAGGCCTCTAGTATATACATATATGTATATACTAGAGGCCCTGTGCATGAATTCATGCACCAGTGGGGTCCCTCAGCCTGGCCAATGGGATTGGGCCAAAACTGGCTCTCTGACATCCCCCAAGTGGTCCTGAATTGCAGGAGAGCACAGGCCAGGCTGAGGGACCCCACCAGTGCATGATCAGGGCCGGGGAGGAACACAGGAGGTTGGCCAACTGGGGAGGGACCACAGGAGGGCTCCAGGGCATGTCTGGCCCATCTTATTCAGTCCCAATTGGCCAGACCCCAGCAGCAAGCTAACCTCCTGGTCAGAGCGTCTTCCCCTGATGGTCAGTGCATATCATAATGAGCAGTTGAGTGGCCTTAATATATCGTTAGCATATTACTTTTTGATTGAAGGCCAACTGGTCAATCAGACACTTAGCATATTAGGTGTTTATTATATATGATATATGATTTATCTATAATAATAAAAGAGAAATATGCTAATTAGACCAGACAGCTTAACATCTTTCTAGATGACCTTCCAGATGAAGCCAGGGCTGCAAGGGCTGAGCCCCTTGCACGAATTTTGTGCATTGAGCCTCTAGTGTGTGTGTATGTGTGTGTATGTGTGTGTGTGTGTGTGTGTGTGTGTGTGTGTATACACACATATGTGTGTGTGTGTATATATATATATATATATATATATATATATGATAGAAATTCTTATGAGTACATGCAAGATAGATCGTTAGTCGCTGTTCATTATTGACTCCTTAATAAAATCATGATTTTCTTTTAGGTTTATTAGAGTTATTTCTCTAATTCATTTGCAATCACTTACTGAATCAAAGGCTCTTTGGGGGGAATATGAGTAACTCTAGGATTTCAAGTAACCCTAGGAGGTGCCAAAATTCTATAGTTGTATCCTAATCAAAGTGACTTATTGGCTTATCATGGCCATTTTCCCTTTCCAGCCATGCACAGGGCCCCAGTCCTCCTCTCTTATGACCTCTCCTCATTTGGGGGTTTGAGCCAAAATCCACAGAAAGCAAATTAATCAGGTTGGAAGGACACTTTCCCCTTTCTTGCCCATGCTAACACTGTCTTTTTTCAGTAAATTATTAAAGGTATATTGTTATTACTAGTTTTTTATGGGTTAGCCCTGAAGAATTAATGTTACCCATCTTTAAAGTTGGTACACATATCTAAAAGTCAGAATCCGTAACATCATCCATTTCTACCTCCTAATAGTTTTCTGATTCAAACTGTTTCTTCAGCACCAACTGTCAAATTGAATAAACCCCGTGTGGATTACATTTAATATTGTTGGCTGTTGATTAGTATTGTAGGAGTATGGCTTCCTACTCTGGGGCTCCAGTCTGGCAACAGAAGGAATGGAAAGGATTGTTTGGGAGATAATACACTAGAGGTTCCAATAAATGACTTTGAAATGGACTCTTGGGAAGCAACTTCTAAGCTGGTGACAGCATCTGCTTTTTATGATTGACTTACAGCATAGAGCCGGCGCACAGAGGCAGGAGGTGAGCTCTGTTGAACTGAGGGTATTCCAGTGTGGCTTTAAAACAGTTTTGTTTCTAGCTCATGAGATGGAGAATTGAGATGAACAGTATTGAGAATGGTTCCTGGCATCACCCAGCAGCATCCATCATTTTTTTTTTTTCAGAAGAGACAAGTTGCTGAGAAAATAAGTGCTATTTTGCTTAGGTATTGTGAGGAGTTAAAAAAGACAGTCATGGTCCTTAGGTAATGTTCTGTCTATAGAGGCAGGCAAGAAACATAGAAGATGCAAACATGTATAACTAACTGCATCTACATTTCCATCATCCCGAAAGCTAAACAATTGTTGCTGGTGGGAACAGAATGAATAACGAGGCTGAGTGGGGTCAGTCAATAACCACCCAGAATAAATTGCTAATCAGAAGCTGAGTGAGCACAGGCTGATAAATAACAAGGTTAGTTGATCTGAAGAAGGAACCTGCTTCCCCTCATGTCAGTAATTATATCAATACAGAGAAAGACAATTTGGCTTTCACTTCCTTATAGCCAGATGATGTTGTAAATCAATTACAGTTCACAGGCACCCTCTCCCGCAGCCGCCTGCCTGGCGGGGTATATGCGGCAGCTGATCCCAGCTTGCATTGCTCGAGCAGTTTAATTATCTTGGTATCCAGCATGTACTGGCACAGGAGAGCTTGGGCTCAAGTCTCCGTACAGTCATGCGTTCAGACTTCACTGTACACTCATTACCTGGGGATCTTGTTAAAATGCAGATACTGATTCAATAGGTTGGGGGAGGGGCTTACAGTTGTCTTTAATAAGCTCCCAGGTGACACTGACATTGCCGGCCCATGGGACACACTTGGAATAGAAAAACAGTGGGAAACGGAGCGTCTGTTAATGGGACCAAGAGGATGTGGGATAGAAGGAAGAAATGTGTGTATTTATTTTTTCTCTGTACTCCCTCTTGTTTTGAGTTTTTCTCTTCCCTCCCTTCAGGGCTGTCTACCCCTTCCCTTCCACCCCAACCTCCTGTGCACACACTAGGCCCAGAGATTCGGCTTCAGCTGCTGTGAGCTGGGCCTTGGCATTGGTGTTTTAAACTGCTTTGAGATGATTGTCACACGCAGGCCAATTGGAAAGACACTGATTTATCATCTTTTAAAAATAACATTTATGTTTGAACCTGTCTTAATTCAGCATGTAGAATTGCTATATGCAATTATCAATGTTACCTTTGTTGGTGGTAAACTACATCTAATATGTAACAAATTTATCACTGCCCCAGTTTGTATATTCACAGAGAAGCAGAGTAGGATTGCTTTATACCCAGACACCTAGGTGCTCCTCACAGCCTCCTAAATGGACTCGCATTCCAGTTGGTCCTCACACTGCAGCTGATTCTCTAGCTTCTTCTGTCCTGTCACCAAGGAGCTCTTTCAAGGTGCCCAATTCTAGGCCCCATCTTGGAATCTGCTTTTTAATAAGATCCCACTTTCACAGTTGAGTGCATCCCTCTCTGAGTACCACCTTCGCCTGCATCTGACTGTATGGGGAGGACCCCTCAGCTCAGGGCTCCTGAGTCTGCCCAGAGGGCGGAGCCTGCTTCCATTCACCACTTCCTCCCTGCGCCCACATTGCACTTGTCAGTCAGAGGCTGGTGCAGCATCTTTCATCTTGTGAAATCTGGCATTTGTTGCCTGGAAATGTTTCTCTTAAGTCAAGTCTGGTTAATTGCATTTGCTTTTGGGTCTGCACTGCTTCCAGAATGCCAGGGTAGGTGTGTGTTGGGGGCAGGGCAGCAATGACATTCACACTTGGCGGTTGGTTCCCTGTCTGGTGGAGCATCTTGCATTCTATTTGTAGGGCTTCTGCTCAAATAGCATAATGACAACGCTCTGGGACCCCTTTGCCTCTATCTAGAATATCATCTTGACAGCCAGGTTTCATAAATGTCCCCATTGATGAATGGAAGTGTCTTTACTCCAAAATGAGCATACCAAATGCAGTCAGACTCTTTTCCCCTACAGCTTCCTGTCATTTGTGGTGTTCTCTCCATAAACCGCAGGGTTCAGCACTGACTGGCGGCTGTTTACGGAGCTCCGGAGGTAATTAAGTCGAATTGGATCTGCTCTTTTAGTATGGTGAGGAAATATACCGACATCCATTATGTACAAGCTGGAAGGGCGGAGGGTGTGCGATTCTTGACAGTTTTGATACATGCTCAGGCCTGGGAGCATGTGAAGGGGAAAATATCTGTGGGTGAACACAGGATGCTAGGTCAGAAGCAGAACCACCGCTAGATCCCCAGGCACTGAGGTTTGGAAGAGAGGAGAGGAGGGACCATATCTCCGTGGCTGGGATGAGAGGAGCTGACAGAGCAGAAGGGAGCACTGTCTGGCGAGTCCCAGCTGGGTGGGGGAGTCAGTGGGGAGCATCAACACTCTGGGTCTGAATGTGGCAGAAACATCCTCTCTGTAGGGCCATGTTGCTGCCCCTTCCACCCCAGTCAGCTCTACCCATGACTGTTTCATTTTGCTTCTTCATAAAGTCAATCACATTCTGAAGTAATCCTATTTATTTTTTTACTTGCTAATTATTTGTTTTCTCCACTTGAATTTCAGATCAATGAGAATGGGACTTTACCTATCTGCTCATTTCTACACATTTAGTGCTTGGTACTATAACTAGAAAATATTAGGAGTTGCATTAGTTTCCTGTGATAACAAATCATCACAAGCTGAGTGGCTTAAAACAACAGAAATTTACTCTCTCATAGTGCAGGAGTGCAGAAGTCTGAAATCTAGATGTTGGCAGAGGCGGTTCTTCTGGAAGCTCCAAGGCACAATCTGTTCCATGCCTCTCTTTTAGCCGCTGGTGATTCCTGGCAGTCCTTGGAGTTAGTTCCTTGACTTGTATCTGTATCACTCCAATTTCTGTCTTCATTGTCACCTGGCCCTGCCTTCTTCCCCTGTTTATCTCTGCATGTCCTTTCTTCTTCTCCCTCCCCCTTCCCCTCCCTCCTCCTCCTCATTCTTCTTCTTCTCTTTCTCCTCCTCCTCCTCCTCCTCCTCCTCATCCTCCTCCTCATCCTCCTTCTCTCTTCCTCCTTTTCTTCCTCTTCCTTCTCCTCCTCTTCCTCCTCCTTTCTTCCTCCTCCTCCTCCTCCTCCTCCTCCCCTCCTCCTCCTCTTCCTCCTCCTCCTCCTCCCCCTTCTTCTTCTTCTTCTTCTTCTTCTTCTTCTTCTTCTTCTTCTTCTTCTTCTTCTTCTTCTTCTTCTTCTTCTTCTTTTTCTTCTTCTTCTTCTTCTTCTTCTTCTTCTTCTTCTTCTTCTTCTTCCTTCTTCTTCTTCTTCTTCTTCTTCTTCTTCTTCTTCTTCTTCTTCTTCTTCTCCTCCTCCTCCTCCTCCTCCTCCTCCTCCTCCTCCTCCTCTTCCTCCTCCTCCTCCTCCTTAATCTTTATTGATTTTTAGAGAGAGAGAAAGGGAGAGGAAGAGAGAGAGAGAAACCTTGAGGGTGTTAATGCTCAAAGATGTAGTTCAGGGAAAAAGACAACAGCCTCAGCAAGTAGTTGTGAGCCTTCATGTAATGACCCATAGAAGAGACAATTTGCTGAGAAAAAAAGATGTCTGCTTGAGGTGGTGGGTGACAGTCAGGAGAGACTTTTGTGATGTGTAAGTATCTCCATCAAGGCTTAGCAATAGTTAAGGGAGGAAAATTCCCCCAAGACTGAACTTCTTGAAGTTCTGCAGAATGGGTTTTCAGACCACTGGCATTAAAGGCAAGAATGACTCAAGACAATTAGGGAGTCTGGACCCTGGATTGCACTCTTATTCATATTCTTCCAGAGTCGCTAGCTTTTAACTTTTGATATATTCTGATTCAAATTGTGTGCTGTTGTTGCACTTTTTATCACATCGTTATTCACTGACCATGGCTAATTTGCTTCTCCCATTGATCTGCCTGTTGCTTCTAAACTGCCACATCAACACCCCCTGCCCCAGCGAAGTGTGGTTGTGTGGCCAAGGCTGAGGCCTCGCAGCCAACTTGAGCAGCTCTGTGTGTGGGACTTGTGGGACTGGGGCTTTGCCAGGTCCTGAAAGGCAGTCAATCATGTTCACTCAAAAGGGCCGGCTGTGGTTAGGCATTGCATGGAAGAATAATTAGCATGTGATTTTAAAGTGTTCCTTAATTCAAAGTAGCTGTATTTGTTTTTATGTAAGTAACTGACAATGTCCTGGTGAGCGGACCCTGGAAATGAATGTTTAAAAACATGTGTCCTTTTAGAAATTGGCTGGATATTGTGCACGTTTGCATTGTGTGATCATCACACTTGTGAGTAAAAAGGAACATGGTCAACTGTATGACTGATCCGAACCCTCCCCTTCCTGTGAAGAGGTTTGCTCTGCTCCAGAGTGAGGGAGGCCCAGGCTTGACTGAAGTGCTTGCACGTGCAAAGGTGCCTGTGGTCACCTAGTTCATCCCAAGGACCCCTTCTGCTTCAGAGTTAATGGCATCTTCTGCTCCCCAGCAGAAGGCTGGATTTGAACTTGTTATGGGCTCTGATAACAGCTGGCAATTCATTTCCCCTGCTGTTTCCCTGCCACCCTCAGCCTCCCAAGAGGCAGGATGAAAGAGAATGCTGTTCTCTTCCTTTCTTCTCTGTCTTTGATTTCCTCCTCTTCCTCTGTGTTTCTGAAACTAAAACAAGCAAATAAATAAAAACACACTTCATCCTCATTCTAAGCCTTGCTCCTTTTTTCTGGGGTCCTCCCAACCCCCAAGCCCAATTGTGCTACACAATTTCCCTGCTCACTTTCCTCTCAGTCCCTCCTTCTTTCTCTCTTCGTATTATTTAGGATTTGGTTTGGCTGCTTCCAAGCAGAACAAATAGCAATGGCTCAAATTAGATAACTGTTTAACCCTTAGATGACAATGTGTGTATGTGTGTGATCAGAGGAACTGGGCAAATCAGCTGTTTGTGCATCTAGGGACCCAGGCTTCTTGTCCTGCAATCCAAGGGTATCATCCTTATGCTTCTGATCACTGTTGATACTCCATGGCCCCAGCATCTGAGTTCTCTCCCAGAGGAAAAGAGGAGGAAGATATGGAAGGAAAGCACAACTGATCATTCCTGGAAATTGTCCTCGGCACATCCACTGACATGCTTTTGGTCAGATCTAGTTGCAGGACACACTGTCTCTAGCTTACAGTCACGTGTTCACTTACACCGAAGGGGCTTTATGATCAAAGGAAGAAAGTGGAGAATGATGTGAGGGGACGAATACCTGTCTGTGCCATATACTCGTTCCCTAAACTTTCTATTGAAAATGATTGAAGATTGGAGTAAAGCAGACTAGACAGAAGTTGCTGATGGGTAAGAAGAAGGAAAAAGTCATAAACTGCATCAGTAACTTCAAATATGTTAGTCACCCAGTCTATAAATATACAGACTCCAGAACTGCTACTCAGCAGGTTTTATGGGGATCACAAGGAATTCAACTTCATGGGCATGGATGCCAAGCTGACATGGGATCCATCTCAGCTCTCCCTCTCATTTGCTTTGTTAGACTTTGGCACATAACCTAACTTCCCCAAACTTAGACTTCCACAGCCATGGGGTTAATAATGATACCTACTTTATTGTGATGGCTATAGGTAGTACAAGAGAATTGATTCTTATGGTGGTTGGTAGAAGGTGAGCTCTCAGTAATCTTTGCTAGTATCGTTTCCCATAACATAGACATTGTTTTGGAAGCTGTATATGCTATCCCAAAATTAGAAATTCACAGTGGAAATAGCACTCACCATAATGTCCATGATGGAGTGGCCAGGGCAGGGGTGGGGGGATGCAGCTCTGTGATAAGGAGCTGAGGGAGCTTCTTATAGAGCCTAAAAGAAGGGCCTTTGTTGGTGTGTTTGGTGGATGTTTATAGAAGGAGATCCTGAAGACAAGGATTTGGGATGTGGCCCCAGGAAATACTAGTGCAAAAGGGGTAAGAGAGAGAGGGAAGGGAAGGAAGCTGACAGTGGCATTACCAAGCAGGTAACTGCTATACGCAGCCAGGGCTCCATTCTGCTGGGAGTTCTAAGGGACCGTGTAAAAATGTCTCAGGTTATCCCACCCAGCTAGCAACTCACTAACCTCCATTAGTTATATGTGGAGGTCTGCTCCAGGGGATATTAACTACCTAGCATTTCTGCCCTCTCCACCATCCAGCTAAGAGGGCCAAAGAAAGCCCTCAGGCAAAGAGACATAAGTGCATGCAGGTGGAAGCCATTGGCTGGGTTGCTGCTAAGGGGGCAAAGATCAGGCATTGGCCTCTGCTACACTGGTTGGCCTCATCCAGGGCATAGACCTTCCACCTGTGGCCTGGGGGTGCTGTCTGTTGAGGTGTAAAGCATGCCTGTGCGCTTTCATTTTCCAGCTAAGCTGTGACTCTGTGTATTTGGTCATTTGCAGTGTTTAATAACAACCAGATTTTCTTTGGTAAGTGCTATGAATCAATGCCCAGGACCTGTTATTTTTTTCTGAAATACAGGTTGAGTGGTGAGTGGCCTTGTACCTCATGGATCAAGATAAGGTGGCAGTTTATCTTGCAGACTTAAGTTAACATTCCTACTCTTAATTATAATGATGATCATAATTGATTGAGTGCTCTTGTTTTACCAAGAACTGTGCTAATTACATTAATATGTGATCTCATTTGGTGCTTATGACTGCCTCGTATATGCATTATTTCCATTTTACAGAGGAAGAAATTGAGGTTTAAGAGTTAGGATAGTATGTCAAATGATTGTTTCTTTGCTTTTATGCAGCAATGAATGACTATGCCATGAATATACTCATGAGTCTAGGTGAGTTTGTGTAAGCCTTAAACTTCCAAAAGAAAGATGTCACATTTACCCACACTGAGACCTTATCTTGTCCTGCTTACCCTCTAATTTCGTGTCATCACCTCTTTTCCTTCTTTCTCTCTTTTGCTTCTTAAATATATGAAGCCTGACAAAAGAAAGAAAATCACTGGAGGTTAGCTTGTCAAATTCTTACATGTGCTGTGAAAATGAGAGCAGAAAGAAACAGGCCATTTCAGAAGGTTGCTTCAACGAGACTGTGCCCATCTTAGTGTGTGGCAATCATAAGACAAGCTCTATAATTTACACACAGGATGCTCTGTGTAGAAGGCCAGCCTTTCAATTTACTTTCAAAAATAAATCCAGTACTTCCGAAAGGTCTTCCTGTAGAGTAAAATCAGAGCGTGCCCATTCACGATGGCTTCCTGGTGGGTCTGCCTTAACACTGTCAGAGCTGGCCCACCTGGGAAGCTGCTAAGTAGATGTGATGTATCTTACATTCCTGACCCTTTTTCCAGGCTGCCTTTCTGAGTGCCAGTGGGAAGAACAAGCCATGTTATGTGGACATATTTCCAATCTATTAATTAGCTCAACATTCAACTTATTTTTTTATACAGACTAATAAATAGCCCTCACATGGCAATGCATTCTAATTGTTTCCAAGGAGGAGAAAAAAAAATCATGGAGCCAGTTATTTAGATGCACAGAGCTCCATTCCCTGCAACCCCTGGGGGCAATTTGGTTCTTCAGAAGAGTGTGTCATCCTATGCATAGTTTTTCAATGAAAGGTCTGATTGAATTTGCACTGGGCAGCTCCCGTGGTGAATATTGGTAAAAACTCTTGGATGTCCTAGGCCATGCGTGTTAGCCACTAACCTCTGTGAGGTTTCTCTCCCATAAATGTGCACAGCAGGCTGGCAAGAGGAATGTAACCTTCTTTTGAGGTGTGAAAATGCATGAACTTGTGCTATTATTTTAATGTCATGACTAACACTGGAGTGAGCAATATGGAATAAATACACACAGGCCAGTCTGCACGATGAACAGTTAGTTTTATAACCTCTTCTCTCCTCCCTGCTGTTGAAAGCACTCTTGCAACGGCTTCTTTTTAGGCTTTACAGAATAAGTTTATATGGCAATTTATATATCAACACATATACATTTAAAAATAAAGCACCAACTTTCTTTTTTAATTATGCCCATTTGTTCATTAACCATTACTTGAGCAGTGACTGTGCTGGGTCCTGTGCTTGAATCCAAGTACATGAAGACAAAGATGACATAAACCCCAACCTCAAGAAACTCACAGCATTACTCATGAAGTAAATTAATGTTATCGTATTGCAGGACTTCTGGGATGTAAATAAAGAGTGAAGAGACACCTTATAATTCATACAACTTATCGAGATTTAAATGATAACGCCTTCAAAAGCAGTAATTGTACATAAAGCCTTGGGCTTGCACATGGCTTGCCTTGCACAGTAATGATATTAAAGAGAGACTGTGTTTTCATCATGAATGTCAGTTTTCAAACTCTAAATCACTCTGCTACAGGTTGCAGCATAGAATTTGATTATACGTGTTTTTTTTTTTTTATTGCATCAAGGGAAATTTCAAAAGCCTAAGATACTGAGGTATGTTTTTGATAGCAACCCTATAGATGGACCTGGATTGCCTTAACTCTTTCCTTTTCACATTCTTTTGCAGTGAGAGAGGTGCCTCTTTTGTCCTGGGTTAATTTCTGTATCTTTTCTCCATGTCCAATCCCTTGCTACCCTTCTGAGATGTCTATCTCAAGTCCCTGTCCCCCTTCCAGCTTGGTAATAAGGTGAATTCCATCAAGATGTCAAAGAGTTCTAAACTTTCCAGTTTAAGAAAACTTCCTGAACCCATCCCCTGTCCTATGGTTTCCTGTCTCTTTATCACCAACCTTCTAGAAAGAGGTAGCTACAGAGTTTTTCCATTTCAATGCACCATCATGCCACTGAAAAGACTTCCATAAACATGCTAATGTCCTCTTTATTGCAAAGTTAATGAATAGTGTTTATTTTTATTTACTTTATTTCTCTGTACCATTTACTGTTGGTCTCACTCACCCTTTTTCATTAACTTAAAAATATATACAAATGTAATACACACTTAATATTCCATCAATACTGGGGCACACTAAGTGGTAATTTACACTCCCCTTCTCCTCTCTATTATTCCCCAGTCTCACTTTTTAAGGGCCACTTTTTGACAATCTCTTGCATATCCTAGAAATACTCAGTTCAGATTCAATATAAAGAAATACAATGATATCATACCACACATATTGTTCTTCAACTTGCTCTTTTTATCAAATGTATGTTGAACATCTTTACACATTAGCATGTATACATTCAATTTTGATAACAGCACCATATTATTGTAAAGTCCACCCCCTGGAAAAGACTGCTCTGCAGACCACAGCAGTGCTCCCCTTCCTCTGTAGGCATCTTCTCAGCCTCTTCTGCAAGGATACTTTCTGGGCTCTGTTCTAGGGCTTCAGAGCCACAGCTTCAGCCTCAAGGTAGATGTCACTTCTTCCCACTCACTATCACAGGCTGATATGCCATTTACTATCTAAGCTTACTTCCTATTCACATTTCCTTTCTAATTTTCATACTTAATTGCCCGCTGCATATTTCCACTTGAATACACTTTAGAAATGTAGAATTGAACACACCAGGAATTTAGCTTATTATCTCTCTTTCTTTCCATTCCCTAAACCTGCTTCTTCTCTCAAGTTTTCTATCCCAGCAGACAAATCCCTAATGTCAAATACTTGGGGTTATTCTATATTATTTTAAATCAAAAGGGTTATTTATTTATTTTTAATTTTTTAAATTTACCTTTATTGTTGAAAGTAATACAGATGTATCCTTTCTTTCCTCCCATTGACCCCTTCTTGCCCACCTCATTGATAATTTTTTAAAAAGTCATTTTACATTGTATTCACAGCTGTTTTAATAAGGTTATATCCTAATATTCTCTATAAATAAACTACCAAGTCAAAATGTCCTGTTTTGGTAAAAATGATCCCAAGTACATGTTGTGTTGCTTTCTATTGGCAGTTGGAGAAGGACTGTGAAGTAGAGATGAGATAGGACAGACAGTAGCAGCAGTTCTTTCAAATATGGAATAGTCATTTCAGCAGTTTTTGGCCTTGTGTCAGGGCAGTGGAAGGAGCTGAGTATCAGGCATTGTTTTGGGTGCTTCCTATGCACATATTATTGTGTAGATATTATTATCCTCATTTTGCCTGGGAAAGAATGAATGATCAGGGAAAATAACTTGTTCAAAGCTGTATTGTGTAGATTGCAGACATTCACAACTCATAAAGCCCCCAGATACAGGAAGATTTCTTAAGAAAAAGACAAGGCATACACTTGATTTGGGGAACACAAAGCATTTAATCATAGTTTTTTTTTTCCAGTGCCAATAATCACAATATTTTTCCAGCAAGATGTTGATGTTTTGTCTCTTTTCTCTACTTGCTCAAATGAGTCAGAGACTTTTAAAAGCTTAAAAACGTAATTGGATAAACTGTCCTTGTAAAAGCACACAGGGCTTAAGGAGGTTCGACTGTTCCAGCTCATGGTAAAGAGGAGAATTCTATTTTTAAGATAATTACATGTTACTTTTGATAAAGCCAAAACGTGCACAAACACAGGCATAGATGGAGATTGGTCTGCTGAGCCAGCTGCTGCCCGAGATGAACTTGTGGTAATGACTCTTGGGAGCAGTAAGTCCTGTAGGAAGTTAATGAGTAAAGAAAGAGCAGACCAGCTCAGTGGATCCCCCTTCACATGTAACTCAACACTGCCTTAACCTGTAAGACCTGCTGTGAGTGATGACTATGTTACTCATTGATGATTAAGAAAGGTCATATATAGGAGGCCCTGGGAAACATCAACCAAAGTTGTATAGCTACTTGCAATGTATTATTTCACTCTCTGAATGCTTCCATAACTTATATTGAATGAAAATTCATTGATTTCTCATTCTCAGTGTTCTTTGCTGGTTTCTTCACATCTATCTTCCAGACCTCTGTGCTTCTCAGGGCCAGGACCCATCTACATTCTCTCCATCTGCAGTCACTATGTTATCCCAGCTCATTAAGTACCATCTGGAAGGTGATTATTTCCAAAATGAAATCCTCAGTTCCAAATACATTTCTAATGACCTCCTTGACATTTCCTCTTGATGTCTAATAGACTTTTTAAACTCATGTCCAAAGTGGACTAATCTGATCACCATTCTCCCACCTTCCATTAGCCCATCCTTTCCAGATCTTAAAAAATATATATTTCTTTCCAGTTGCTCAGGCTAGAGAATTTTTTTTAGCTCTTAGGTCTGAAAATATTTTTATTTTTTATAAAATGGATTCCAGGAAGGTTAAAAAGCAATACTAGAAGGTATAGGTTCAGAATTGGATATAGTCATTCAAAACATTCAAATAAGAATATGGCAATATAAATATTTGAAAAGCATCTTTTAGGTGTTCAAAACAAAATGCTTAAGTCATTCCTAACTAATTTGAACTTTATAGCATTTTCTAAACAGTAGAAAAAACAGTTAACATTTGAAAGTCCTGAAAGCTTTTTCTGTGGCTAATTACATTAGATGGTTTGCCTTTGATCAAATTCCTTCCCTTTTAAACATGAATAAAGATATTGTATAAATCCACTGTTAAACAGACAACATGTTGCAAATCAATTCTGGTCTAATGTATTCCAACAAAGCTTATAAAATAAAAGACTTTAAGGTGGCTTTGCACTAAGTTTAATAGTCATCTCCTCTACTGACAACTTCTTTACATGTTGGACGCAACAGTATCATATGTTTAAACTGTGCTGTATATGATCCTTTAATGTCACATAATGGTGGATACCGATCTACAATGCCCATGTCACGCAGATTCTTCAAAGCCATCAAGTATTTACTTTCTCCCAAGCGATCCAGCCATCTCTGGCAGAAGGCAATGGTGCCGAATTTTTGATTGATGACATTTAACAAGTGTTTTGTTCTTGGAAGCCTTATTAATACATCCAATATCAAAATTTTTATGTAATGTGAACATTCCATATCATCATGAACAATGCCTTTTCCTGTGCTACCGAAGGTTTCAATGGTATATACTTCTCCTTCTACTTATATGTGTTCCAAAGTCTGTCTTACAGATATCATCATACTGTAATACTGTTGTGTCACCAGCATGGGGAGTATAATGGGCAGCACAGTTTTTGGGAGAAAACCCAGTAGGAAATGGCAGACCTGCGTTTAATCCATTCTCTTTAATTACCTTGGTGAACAATCTTCCAACTTTTCACAAATTTCTATCATTGTCATCCCAGGCTTGATCCAGCTCCTAACATATTTTCTAACTTGTTGATGTGCTTCCGCAGCTTCTCGAAAATCATTCCAAATCTCTTCACTATCTTGATCTAATGCTTTCTTTTCTTCACATGTAGTTCTCCAATCAGCTGTTTGCCCATCTTGTGTGGGTGGGTACACGCATTCTTGTCCTTTGGGAAATACATCATTAGGATACAGGTCACATATTGGAACTGAGGGGGGAGGGTCTATTTGAACGTTTGGTCCTCTCTTCTCCTTCTTCTTTTTCTTCTTATTTCCAGTTGCTCCATCTCCATCACCATCTCCTTCTTCATCATCATCATTTCTTTCTTTCTCTTCTAATGCTTGTCTTTCCAATTGTCTTTCTACCTCATCCACTGAGGTTCCTGATTCCTTATCAGGTTCCTGTTGCCCTGCTGTGGCAGCCCCTTTACTCTTTTTCTTCGTTTGTCTTTTTTTCTTGGCTGCTTCCTCAGCCATAGAGGCAGCTCCCTTTTCCCTGTCATCTGGATCCAGGTCGCCATTCAGGAGGCTCCTGGAGGACACTGCCTCCTCCATGGCCGCCATGTTGCCCGAGAGAGGGCTAAGGAGTCCAGGCTAGAGACTTTTTAAGTCATCTCTGACTCCTCTTTCACTCTTTACATCTAAAGATGGCTCTATTTCCAAAATATGTCTTGAAGCCAACCATTTCTTGTCATATGTATTTCTATCATTCTGGCCCAAGCTACTATCTCCTCTTATCACCTTTGTACCTATTCCAACACAGCAGTCACAGTGACTCTTTTCCATAAGACTTAAAATACTGTATGTTCTTCCGCTCAAAACCCTTTAGTGGTTTTTGAACACAAGTTGAAATCCTTATCGTAGTCTTCATCTCTCTGTGACCTGCACCCCTCTGCCATCTCATCTCCTCTTACCTCCTCTATGACTCTCTTTACTCCAGCCACACTGATATCTCTGCTAGTCATTAGACATACCAGGTACAACTCTCACTAAAAGGGTTTGTCAAAACATGAATTTCTGAACCCCCTCTTCAGAGGTTGTGATTCATCAGGGCTCATGGCCAGAGATATGACTGGTAATTTGCATTACGAAGAGATTTCAAGTGCCATTGTTGCTGAGATTTCAGAGACTATATCTTGAGAACCACTAGTAGTTTGATGATCAACCAGATCTCTGGGTGGGTGGGCACAGGCCATGATTTACAGTGCCTACTAATTTCTATTATGTGAATACTCCCACCATGGCCAATTTCCAGTTCCCAGCATGACATCAACTGGGTCACAACATTTCTAAAACTTTAACAATTGGGAGGAACTAAGATGGCGGCATAGGTAAACACCTATCTTGCTGCCCCACACAACAATTTCAAAACTACAACTTAATGACAGAACAAACATCATCCAGAATCACCAGAAAGCCGGCTGAGTGAAAGTTTCACAAATAAAAATAAAAATAGGACACTGTGATTCAGAGGAGCAGTGGAGGGCAGCGTTGAAAATACATGTGGAGTCAGAGGTTTGGAGCCATGCACACACAAGCGGAGAGTTCAGGTGGCTACAAACTTGGATGGTTTTTCTCTAACGGGGAGGGAGACAAAGGAGTCCCACTGCACTGATTCCCCAGTTCCGGGTGAGGTCTGGGAAGCCACACTCATGCAGAGTGAAACTGGACAGTAAGGAAGTACACTAAAATGTGGGTGCTGCAGAGGTCTGTGAGTTTGTGGAGAGGGTGCATACACTGGGGAACAACAGAAGTGTGCGAGCATGCAGAGAGGACTCGTGACTTGCTCTCTCGTTTGGGAAACCACTAGACTGCATTGTTTTACAACAGTGGGTGAGACTTTGGGTGTGCAGATTCATTTGGGGAAAGGCTGAATTGACCGGGTAGAGCTTGGCAGCAGCTTTCTCTCAGAGGAGTTTGCAGCCATTACCACCCAGCACAGAGACCCAGGTGCCTCATAGAGCAAAGCTGACGGAAATTAAGGCTGCCTGCTCAGCCCAGAGACTCCGCCCATCCAACCTGAGCACAGCTGACCCTCACAGCCAATTGGCCTGGAGGTCAAACCCTCCTAGTGCTAACAACAATAATCTAGGCTTAACTTCAACAAGACTGTGCAACCCATAAAGGGCTGTACCAAGAGTATCCACCTCAGGTACCTGGGGAGGCTGAGCTAATGTCCCTTAGAGGACATCTACCACACAAAGCTAATCGACCAACTCAGGAAAGCAGCCACAATGCAGAGACATGGAAAGAAAGCAGATGTGAAAGAAATGGAGGGAAAAAAAGTACTGAACATAGAGTTCAAAACCACAGTTATAAGGTTTTTCAAGAGTCTCCTAGAAAAGGCCGATGAACTTAATGAGACCTACAAGGAAATGAACAAGACCTATGAGGAAATAATGAGACCTACGGGGATATGAATGAGACCCTCAAGGATATGAACGAGACCCTCAAGGATATGGAAAAGGACCAACTAGAAATTAAGCATACTCTGACTGAAATAAAAAATATTATACAAAGATCTAAAAACAGTCTAGAGGACCACAAGAACCAAGTCAAAGATTTGAAATACAAAGAGGCAAATTCCACTCAGCTGGAAAAGCAAGAAACCAAAAGAATCCAAAAAATTGAAGATAGTGTAAGGGCCCTATGGGACAACCTTAAGCATACCAACATCCGAATTATAGGGGTGCCAGTAAAAGAGAGCAAGATAATGAAAACCTATTTGAAGAAATAGTGACCGAAAACTTCCCCCATCTGGTGAAAGAAATTGACCTAAAAGTTCAAGAAGTGCACAGAACCCCAAACTATGTGAATACAAAGAGGACCACATGAAGACACATCATAATTAAAATGCCAAGAGCAAAAGACAAAGAGAGAATATTAAAAGCAGCAAGAGAAAAACAGTTAGTTACCTATAAGGGAGCACCCATACGATTGTCAGCAGCTTTCTCAACAGAAACTATGCAGGCCAGACGGGAGTGGCAAGAAATATTCAAAGTGATGAATAGCAAGAATCTACAACCAAGATTACTCTATCCAGCAAAGCTATCATTCAGAATTGAAGGTCAAATAAATTGCTTTGCAGATAAGAAAAAGCTAAAGGAATTCATCACCACCAAACCAGTATTATATGAAATGCTGAAAGATATTCTTTAAAAAGAGGAAGAAGAAAAAGGTAAAAATAAAAATTATGAACGCCAAATACACATCTATCAACAAATGAATCTAAAAATCAAGTGAATTAAAAATCTGATGAACAGGATAAACTGGTGAATATAACAGATTCATGGACATAGAGAGGGAATGGACTGACAATTCTTGGGGAGAAAAGGGTTTGGGAGGTGCAGCAAGAGACTGGACAAAAATCATGCACCTATGGGAGAGGACAGTGGGGGCGAGGTGAGGGCAGAGGGTGGGATGGGTACCAAATGGAGGAGAGCTATAGGGGGAAAAGAGGGAGAACAATGTAATTAATAAACTGAACAATGAAGATTAAAGTATTAAAAAAAACTTTAACAATTGGCTCTCACTAGCACATACTCGAATGGAACCACCAACCTGGAACAGCTCTCTAGGGCCTACTTGGGGGAGAAGATTGAGGAGAAAGTGATTGCTTATTCTATACTTACTACATCCTAGTCACTATTTTTGGTCCTTGATATAAAATATTAGATTCGGTCATCATGACAAATCTTTGAGATTACTTCTTGTTATTTCCATTTTTTTTAGACAAGGAGATTGTAAAATCAAATTACTTCTCTGAGTCCCTCTCCTTTCAAATAAAAAAATGGAGTACCTGAATTTTTGGGGTGGTACCATAGCATTGGGGCCATTGTTGCAAGGCTAGGAGATGAAAGATGTGTGAAGCTAAAAGTAACCTGTAAAGGATAGAGGTGTACTTTAGACTGAGATGACTAAATTTTCTTCACCTGGAGTTTTGGAAGGCAGCCCCAGTGAGAAAACCTGTACAGAGAGTAGGTTAACCATGTGGGGCTGCAGCTCTCAGAGCTGATCACAGCCCATGGGCCAAATGCAGCTAGAGAATATGTTTCTTCCCTTAGTTACTGCCTGATAATCCAGGAGCTAGTAAATGCAGATCAAAGGAGACTGCAAAGCTCATATATTGAGAATTCTGGTGCCAGGTGCTAAACAACCTTCCTTTGCGGGCAAGTGAATTCTCTCAATTGATGGAACAGAAGTTGCTCCAGGCAAAGGCCCCACTTTTCCCCCTGCTTAATTGCCTCACTATCCTCATTCTGGATTGAGCTTCAATCACTTTACTTTCTAAGCTTGGAACCTCTGGGACAGGTTTCCACTGGCATGCTTTGTAAGCAATGGGGGCGATTATCCAGGCATCAAAATTGCTTTTCTCAGGTCTTTTCTAGCCAAGCCTAGTCTCTGTTCCTTCAAATTGCCTGGAACACTGCACTCTACTTCACCATCCTGTGCCAGTGGAGACCTGAATGTTACAGACCTTATGCTCACCCCAAAGTTCAAGGCAACGCAAAGCAAAGTCCAGTGAGATGAAAACCAAGTTGCATATTCTAAGCTGTCTTGATATCTTACTTTATTTAAAAATGTTTATTTTTCAATTACAGCTGACATACAATATTATATTCATTCTAGGTATATGACCCTGACATTATATATCTTACTATGTGATCATTCCAATAAATCTAGTACCCATCTGATACCATACATACTTGTTACAATAGATTTTCATACTTTTTTATTGGGCTATTAGATAAAGAGTTTCTGGACTCCTGCTGTTCCTGAGGCTTTCAGTGGGGCTTAGAGTAGCAGAGAAGTAACCCTGAAGGTCAGGAAGGGTTCCATCTCTTCCACAAATGGAAAAGCAAAGGAGACTTCATTTTTAAGAATCATTATTCATTCATTCATTCATTCATTCATTCAAATGCAATCAGAGCAAGTACAGGGCAATTAGAGGAGGGAGATATCACTCAGGGAACACTTCTTGGAAAGCTTTAGGAAAGATTTTTGGAGATGTAGTTATGAGATCATGGCATATGAAAGGAAGAGGGATAACCAAGGTGTTCATGTAACCAAAACACCCGAATGTCAGAATATTGTTATTGTTTTTTTTTTTACCTACCCTATAGGACAAAATCAACTTAAAGCCATCAAAAGCAGAGTTTTCCTAACTTGTTGCCCCATCTCAGGTCTTTCTTATACCCTAAAGGTAGATTAAGAAGTGTGCTGTCATTTCCCTTTCTCCCACTATATTTTCAGACCAATGAACAGAATGCAACAAAAATACTACTTCTCATCTGCAGGGTCACTTGAGTGGACCTTAAATATCATATAAAGAACTAAAATGTTTTACTATGATAAAACCTTAGCTTGAATGGTGGTCGTATGTTTCTAGGTAAGATGGCTAGTGATGCTGACCCTAGTCTTGCCCACCCAAGCCCTGGCAAAGAGAAATAGTGGTGGTGTGGTCCACAGAGTGAAAGAAACAAGATGCTGGGAGAAGCAGGCTAAATTTTTTTTCTCATTATCCCTTCTCTAGATATAGTGAGCAAAGGAAGGGAGATAGACTAGGATTGTTATCTCAGGAGACCCCCTCTACCTGGGACATTAGGAGTGAAGAAGAGGCAGTTAGCTCTACTGTCCTGCACTAGTCAGAAAAGGAAAAGGCAGCCAGGGGATGTGGCTATGTGGAATATCCTCAGCAGAGACAAGGTAAGTCTTCCACAAAACAGAAACATTAGGAAACATTTCCAGCAGGCATTTCTTCTTCTCCCTTGTATGAAGTGTTGAGATGGGGAAAAACTTACCTCACAGAAACTTTAGTCCCTGGCAGGCCACCCTCTGAGGGTTTCATTGACAGTCATTTCTGGCAGTCATGAATAAGAAGAGGTAAAAGAGTAAGCTCTTGGCTCAGAGAGACAGGGCTCTGGGCCTCTGAGGCTTTGGGAATAAAGCAGATTTTAACTTGCCTCCATCTCTCCAGGACGTTATTAAAAGAAGAAAGGATAATGGGGATTTTGTAGGGCAGGAGTAGAATAAGGCTGAGTTTGTACTCTCTTATGCATTCAAAAGAGAAAGAAGGAAAGGAGGACCAAATATGGAATTGGACTTCATTTCCAAAGCGTGAACCTTCATCACTTTCATCAGTAGCCATCTGGCACGCCGTGTTTTGTGGCATTTCTGTAAAATGACTGGCAACCTCCAACAGTTTCCTTGGCACTCCACTGAGAAGCCTTCGTTCTTAGCAATGTGCTAGAAATAGTCAAAGCTCAACCCGGGCAGGTAATGATACTTATATAATCAGCACCTTATTTAATCCCAATACAATGAAGCCCTCATTCCTGTGTGACACTTCCAGATGCATATTTAGAACTTCTTTGTTTTTGCCTGTCTCATGACACTTCTTGAAAGAGATGCCAGTAATGGGGGAAAATAACAGCATGCGCGCGCGCACACACACACACACACACACACACACACCCCCTCCCTTCCTTTGGATTCTACATCACTGTATTCACATACCCTTAGAGAACTTATTGTATGGTGCTATAACTATCTTTTATATATATTCCTATAGATTTTAATGCTTAGAGGAGATAAAAAACACCGTTATCATCCTTGTACCTCCATCATTGAGCACAGAAGATTTGGATGGATGAATGTTTCAACTTTATGCTCTGTATTCTTAGTACAATTGGTTCACAACAGGTTACCCAATCACTCCTTTTCAGAATATAAGTGAATTTTTTTCAAGATCATTTTGAAGAGGAATCCCTCCTCCCCATCTTCACCACTCTAGAAGTATGAGTCTTTCTCGAGGTGCTATGTGGGGAAACAAACCAACACCAAAAATGGGTCTGACCAATAACCCCAAGACACTTTCCACAAGCACAAGTGTTTTATTCTGGTGCTGCAACCAGTATTTAGAACTGGCAATTTGATTGGACTGACTTAATCCAAGAATTTATTCAGACTCTCAAGAGACTAAAATGAATCTTTTAGCATTTTGGAAGAGGAAAAAATGTACATTTGAACAAAATAGCACACACACACAAAATTTAAAATGTCCATAAAAGTTTATGATAATAATGTATAAGAAGTTTACTTTATGCTAGAGAGAAGAGGAAACATAGGACCGAGATTTGGACAGAACTAAGTTCTCCAAGAAAAGGAGCCTATAGAGTGACATGCCCCTGAGACATTCTATTAAAATTATATCTGATTGAGCAGATAATTTCCATTAATTTCATTTATATGTTCAAAGAGAGCTCTGTGTACTTATTATATGGTAGACCTGGTTTCTAAACCCTCCATGTATATACCTGTAGGTACACATGCATACCATCTACTCACTAATAGCCAGTGGTGTTGAATGCCATGCCAAACAAAATGAAAACATGTGTAGACCCCAGGTAATGGCTAAATTATATATAACCATGTATGATATAGCAAACTTCCTGAGCAAGTGAAGAACTTAAACTCTATTCTGGAGATTGTTATCATGGTTTGACTTGTAATGTTTTATTTTTTATTTTTTGTAAGAGTGTCAGAGTATTAATGCTGTGATGTAGATTAGCTTCTCTAATAGGCAGTGCTTCCTAACACTGTGTTGATTTTGATAATATTTGTTTGTGTTGACATTTGGATATCCTCCACCAGGATTCACCTTGCAGAAATTTCACTATTCAAATGCACATGTAAATACCAAAAAATCGGGAATATTTGTATAGAGCATGCATTTTCAGCATTATTGCTCCCAACAAGGATATTTGGTTTGTTAAACTAGCTAGATATCACCTTTGAAAATCAGTGATTTTTTTCCAAGCTTAAAAACATATAAATAAAATTAACTCTAGGACATAGGCTCCTTTTAAAAGCAAGAGCAGATTCTTCAATATTCCCTTGGAGGCACTTGGCACACTACTTCATTGACTTTGACTAAAAAAAATTGGAGTTTTTAACTCATAAAATTATCTTTAATAAGGGAATATCAAAGGCCCATGCTTCTTCTGAAAGAAGGCTATAGAGCAATCATTTGGTAGATTTTTACAATCATGGTTATGAAGGAAGTTGAGAACAAAGAGTAAAGCCATAAATGATTTCCGTTGAACTCTACCCTCCAAAAATCTGGATATTTTAAATCTCAATTAAATGATAAAAAAGAATTAATAGTTTCTCACTTTAAAGATCTAAAGATCAAAGAGAGTAAGCTTTTGCATTGTGTACAGACAGTTATTTTAAACCTCACTTTAAATATTGCAGCTCTTTCCTGAGTCTCAGGCCTGCCAGACTCCCCCATCAGATTTTGGACTCACCCATTCTCCACAACCCATGAGCCAATTCTTTTACATATGGGATCTAGTTGTTGTCATTGGATGGGAGTATGTGGCAGATTCAAACTTAAAATATCACAAAATAACCCAAAATAGAATTAATTTATTTAAGAGAAAAATACTAAGGAAATTTATAAAAATGCAAAAGAGAGTGGAAGGTAACCCTGAGGTTCATGGAGAAGAAACAGGTGTTTGAGAAGAACAGCAGGCAAAGATTGACTGTATCCAGGACCTGGTCTAGAAATGCACCAGCAGGAATCGATGAGACACACATATGCAGATTTTGGCTGTAGCCAATCCTTAATTCTCTCAAGGAGGGTGGAGGAAAGGAGGGGAAGGATGGACCATGTCTCTATTTTGTAATGCATAACATATGAGATATGTTTTTCATCAATACTCTGCCAAAAAGATTTTGACCCACCTGGTTGTTAAGATGAGTGGGTTTGTGAAACAATTAGCATATGGAATAGATTATGAAGAAGGTCATCTTAGCATCTGGCTTACAAAATTCCACATTTCCTATGACTCTGGGACATAAGAAGAGCAATTCTCATAACAGATTAAAGCCAATAACATTTGAAGAATGACTAATTTCTATCCAGGGTCACCCTTTTATTTATTAACATGCTATTGATTTCCTGTTTGCTTTTTTTCTGAGTCAACGTGAAAAATGATCTTGACTTTCTAAAAAAGTCATGAGGACAAGTGAATATTGATGAAAGAACCTAATTCTTCATATTCTTTTCAACTTTTCTGTGTGCTATTTATATGGGTTGATGAATTTTTTAGAGACAGAATCACTGGTTAAGTTCCAAGTGCTGACAAGTAGTAAAGTTTAGCTCAGAAGCCCCATTTTCTGCCCCTTTTATATACAGAAATTTTTCGAAAAAGGACACCATGCAAAATCCTTGGAAGTTTAGACTACATATGATATTTTTAAATCAAAGGGATTAGACTGACATATTTTACTGTTCATAAGAATATAGTCAAATTACTTAGCTTTTTTAGGCCTAGGGATCTGTCAATTAAGTGACTTATAAATTATAAATTTATTTTTTAAAACATTTGGAAGAGGAATATGAAAAAGCAATAAAAATTATAATTGCTATTGAACAAATAAATAATACTATCTTCCCAAACAAAATAACTATAGCTGACCCTTGAATAGTGCAAGTGTTAGGGGGCAACAAGCCCCCACACAGTCAAAAATTTGTGTATAATTTTTGACCCCCCTGAAATAATGCTCCTTGGTATCCATGGGGAATTGGTTTCATGAAATCTCATGGATACCAAAACTTGCTGATGCTCAAGTCCCTTATATGGGATAACATAGATCAATGCATACAGTTGGCTCTCTGTATCCATAGATTCCCAATCAGCTGATGGAAAACAGTATAACTATTTACCGTAAAAAAAATTAGCATGAACTCAAGCAGTTCAAATCTGTGTTGTTCAGGGGTAAACTACTAGTATAGTTGTAAAGCATGAAGGCATTTAAAATTTTATCTGGTTCATGAGACAAATGAAAAATAAAATGCAATTAATATATCAGTAAAGATGTTCTAATCCAGGGGTTGATAAAATATGGCCTGTAGGCCAAATCCGGTCCAGCATGGAGCTAAGATTTTTATATTCTGAAAAGGTTGTAAGACATATAATAAAGAATATGTAACAGAAGCCATATGTGGCCTGAAAAGCATAAAATAGTTATAATCATTCTCTTTTCAGAAAAAGTGTGCTTATTCCAATTAAATAAGAAAGGGTTCCATCATCTCTGTGACCCTGCATGTCTACTCTGAGCCGGCTCCTTTATCTGTGACTTTGGAATCCTTAAACCTGAAATCTCACAAATAACAAAAAAAGGGAAGTTTGAAAACCATCACCTATAACTAGGCATTGTTAGGAAGCGTCACCCAAAACTTGTACCCTTTTTCCATTGAAAAATATGCATTTTGATGGGACTGCTTTTAAATTGGAGGAGAGCGGGAAAGTGAACTCCTATTTTGTAGTGACTTTATTTTTGGGGGAAATTTTTAAATTGTTATCTTTGAGCACATATTGGACATTGCCATTAAATTAGACCCTACTTCTTCGAACCAAGTCTGAGCTCTGGCTTATCTTTGTTGGGCACTCAAAATCTACCTTCACAGGTTGTGTCAATCAGCATGAACAGAAAAGGACTATGTTTCTGAGTGTAGGAAGAGGAGATTATTTAAAATATCAGAAATCAAACTCCTTTTGAGACCCTCACTTTGGGAGTGTGGAGATGAAACAGGATCCTTTCAGTTGGGAAATTATAAAGCTGAGACACATGGGAAATGCCAGGGTCTGGAACAGGGAATCAGTAGCAATTAAGATCCACTTCCGGGAGAGAACCAAGATGGCGGGATAGGTAAACACCTGTTGTTCTGCCCCGTGCAATGATTTAAGAACTACAACATAACAGCAGAACAGACATCACCCAGAATCGCCAGAAAGCTGGCCTAGTGAAAACTCCACAAATAAGAGTAAAGGCGGGACACCAAGACTCAGAGGAGCAGCGGGAGTGCAGCCTTGAAGATGGAAACAGGTTAGGAGCTGTCCTGGTCGCGTGCACGGGCTGTAGGGCTGGAGCAGCAACCCTGGCTGGATTTTGCCAACAGGGAGGGCGGAGACGTCCCAATGCACAGATTCCCCAGTGCCAGGCAAGGTCCGAGGTCCGGGAGACGCACCCTGGAAGTGGGGTGCGGCAGAGGTCTCCTAGTCTGAGGAGAAACCTGGAAGCTGGGAAAAGAAGTTTAAGCGCAAGTGTCGCACAAACCCGCAACTTGCCCCCTGGAAACTTGTCTCCTGGTCCCAGAAACCATCTATTTTACAACCCTGGGCTAGACTTTGGGTGTGCAGACACATTTGGGGAGAGGCAGAGTTGTCTGGCAAGGGGAAGCGACTAGCGGCTTTCTCTTGGAGGTGTCTGCAGCCATCCCCATCCAACAGAGACCCGTGCGCATGAGCGCCGCATAGGACATAGTTGACACTGAGGCTGCCTGTGCAGCTCAGAGACTCTGCCCATCTAACCTGAACACAGTCTCCCTTCAAAGCCAATTGGCCTGGAGGTCAAACCCTCCTAGGGCTAACAACAACAAGCTGGGTTTAAATTCAAAAATACTGTACAACCCATAAAGGATTGCAGTAAGAGTACCCACCTCAGGTAACTGGGGAGGCTGAGCCACTGTCCCTTTGAGGATATCTACCACATAAAGCAGCCACCATGCAGAGATATGGAATGAAATCAGGTGTGAAAGAAATGGAGGAGAAAAGAGGACAAGACATAGAGTTCAAAACCACGGCTATAAGGCTTTTCAAGAGGCTCCTAGAAAAGGCCGATCAACTTAATGAGAATTCTGAGGAAATATACAATACCAACGAGGAAATGAATGAGAATTACAAGGAAATGAATGAGACCCTCAAGGAAATGAATGAGACCCTCAAGGAAATGAACAAGACCTCTGAGGATATGAACCAGACCCTCACGGATATGAAAAAGGACCAACTAGAAATCAAGCATACACAGACTGAAATAAAAAATATTACACAAAGTCCTAAAAGCAGTCCAGAGGGCCACAAGAACCAAGTCAAAGATTTGAAATAAAAAGAAGCAAAATCCACTTGGCTGGAAAAGCAAGAACAAAAAGAATGCAGATAATTGAAGATAGCATAAGGGGCCTCTGGGACAACCTCAAGCATGCCAATATCCGAATTATTGGGGTGCCAGAAAAAGAGAGAGAGCAAGTTAATGAAAACCTACTTGAAGAAATAGTGACTGAAAACTTTCTCCACCTGGTGAAAGAAACTGACTTAAAAGCCCAAGAAGTACACAGAACCCCAAAATATAGGAATCTAAAGAGGACCACACCAAGACATATCATAATTAAAATGCCAAGAGCAAAAGATAAAGAGAGAATATTAAAAGCTGCAAGAGAAAAACAGTTGGTTACCTACAGGGGAGCACCCATATGATTGTCAGCGGATTTCTCAACAGAAATGATGCAGGCCAGACACGAGTGGCAAGAAATATTCAAAGTGATGAACAGCAAGAATCTACAACCAAGATTACTCTATCCAGCAAAGCTATCATTCAGAATTGAAGGTCAGATGAAGTGCTTCGCAGGTAAGAAAAAGCTAAAGGAGTTCATCACCACCAAACCAATATTATATGAAATGCTGAAAGATATTCTTTAAGTAGAGGAAGAAGAAAAAGGTAAAAATATAAATTATGAACAACAAATACACATCTATCAACAAATGAACATAAAAATCAAGTGAATTGATAGGCTGATGAACAATGTAAACTGGTGAATATAACAGAATCATGGACATAGAGAGGGAATGGACTGACAATTCTTGGGGAGAAAAGGGTTGTGGGAAGTACAGCAAGAGATTGGACAAAAATCTTGCAACAATGGGAGAGGACAGTGGGGAGGGGGAGGTGAGGGTGGAGGGTGGGATAGGTACAGGGTGGAGGGGAGATATAGGGGGATAAAAAAGGGGAAACAATGTAATTAATAAACTGAACAATAAAGATAAAAAAGAATAATAATAATAAAAAAAGATCCACTTCCTTCTGAGAACTAAATGAGAGGAGACCCAAAGTCTAGGCATATATGTGGAGGGCATCTGTTGGCAGGAGGGAGTAAAGTGAGGCAATTAAATGGTCAATGAATCAAAATAATTAAAATGGTCATGTATTCAACAGTTAGCACACTTCAGATCTCGGCTAACCATATATGTACATAATCTCATTTAATCTCCTGAACCACATTATGAGAAGGATATAATTCTATAGGTCAAGAAATGAGCAAGGTTACAGAGAAGTTAAGTAACTTGTATAAGGTCAAGCCAGATAAGAGGAACCAGGAGAGTCTCAGGAAGAGATGAAACAGGGACAGAGCAGGCAGGTTAACAGATGATAACTGGCTAAAGTTTTGAAACCACAATCTTGATAATAAAACACCTGGATTTTATCATGTGGATTGCATCTGTCACCCTGGTGATACCCTAACCAAAGTGATTTAAACTAAGAACCCCACTGGTGGTTTAATAGTGAATTAGTTGGTAGGAAGAGGATGCAGAAGTTTAAAGTGCTTTTAAAAAAAATATAGAAGAATATGGGTTTTTGTTATTTTAATTGATTTTTGAGAGAGAGAGGAAGTGAGAGGGAGGGAGAGAAATATTGATTGATTGCCTCTCATATGCACCCCAATAGGGGATGTGTACTGGGAATGTGCCATGACCCCCTGACTAGGAATCGAACCCTCAACCTCTCAGTGTATGGGAAGATGCTCCAACCAGTTAAGCCACAATGGCCAGGGTAAGAGTGTTTTGTGTGTGTGTGTTTTAAACAATTGTCTCATGTGCAAATTAGTGAAATAATTAAAAAGTTTTCTTTACTTGATTAAAGTAGGTTCTTTAACCTAGTTTACTTGAAAGTAACAAAGCCTCACATATTTTACAATCTACTTTGTTGTGAATTCTGCCAATATAATTATCCACAGAAAATACTAATTTAAGTGAATCAAGAATGAGCCTGCTGTGCATGGCCTCAGAAGTAGAAGAGCACCTCTACCTCTATTCAGGAAGATCTCAGGCCTCCATTTCATAGTGTTTCATAGTGTAGGACATGGAAGAAATTTTAGGGAATACTTAGTTCAGCTTCCCTTACTATTTACAAAAGCAGAGAGGCCTTATGATTTGTTCAAGGTCAGACAGTGCATTTGGCAGTGCTGATGGAGTGGTGGCTTTGAACTGTGCACCCTCAGATGTAGCCCCTGCTGCCTCTCAGTGCTCTGTCTGCCAGAGAGCCAAATCTGAGCCTATATAGATATTCCATAAGGAGTCCAACTGGACACTTGGTGGTAAAGTAGCTACATTGGGCCTGTTTTGGAAGGTCTATTGGCTCATCCTTTCAGGCATAGATATCTACTCTGTGTACGTGTTTGTCTTTCCTGTCTCCAAACATCAGCCAGAGACTCACAAGATGCCTGACACACAGACATGGTACCAATCATGTCTCTGACTTTATAGAAAAGGAGGAGTGGGGTCGAGACCATAGGACCCACTGGTCTTATCACACACTGCACCACCACTACCCAGAAGGAGCTGACATCAAAAAATAGCCACCTGAAGGCATGGCTGTGCACTAGCTTGGAGGCAACCTTATAAAAGAGTAGAGTGCTATTGTTTGAGATGCAATATGTAGGCATTGAGTCAAGACATTTCTATGACACTGTGTCTGCATTAGAAAAAATACATGAATCTTGGAAATGAGGGGTGGATGCAGGAGTGGCTCCACTTACCCCCACTCCCAGTGATCCACTGGACATGCTGTCTCTAGGCTTGCAGGATTGAAGCAAATAACCTCCTGCCAGAGGATATAGTCAGGTCCCATTGAAGTCCATGTTACCCCTATTGCCAAAGCACTTTGAACAACGTGTGCTTTGAACAGTCATATTCTGGCAGGAAATGCTAACCAGGAGGGGTAGTAGGGCTGCATTTGCACAAAGTGGGAAGGGAGGAATGTGTGTGCAACCTTTCTGATCTGCTTTGGCATCTGCTGGCACTCCTTTACCTTATTAGAGCTGTGAACAGATATATGCAGGAACCTCAGAGTCAAAAGGGTGTGATTTCTCAGAAACAGTGGAAGTTTGAGTCACATTACCAGATAAACCACTCAAATCTGCCAACCTGGTAGCAGGGGGTGAGGGAATTTCAAATAGATGGTTTAAGAACTTGCTATAGTCCTCTGGCCAACTGACTTCCTTCAGTACAAGATGCCCCTCCCCCCACCCCTGCCAGCAACCATGGAGGGCCTGCTCCTAAGCCTGTATACAGAATAAGTCCATGTAGCTCAAGTGTAATGTGGTGGCCATGAACATGAACTCTCAGATCTCCTGCTGCAGAATCATAATTGATTGACGGCCCAGCTCTGTACTTCAGGATCCACTACCAGGTTCCCACTGCAGCCACACTTCCCACAGGCTCCTCTCAGTCAGTGACTGAGCACAGCGAGGGACTAATTCAGGCCCTTCCCTGTAATATGTGAGACCCTTCTGATGGGCAACTTTGGCTAGAGGACTTTCCATTGGTCTGGCCAAAACTTTCTTTGACTAGCACTGCAGTCTGGAATTCTTTCTGTCCCAAATCCTTCCATCCCTGTCTCTTCCACAGGACTCAGACCCACATCACAGTCTCAAGGTTCTCCCCTACCTTCTCTGGCTGCTATCCCTGTACCCTTCACAGGTATTTCCTCCACCAAATCTCCTATATATCCAGTCCTGTCTTGGTTTCTGCTTCTCAGAGGCCCTGAACTAACACAGTGGTGCTCATTACCTTCGTAATGGAGTCTCTGACTACTGATACTGGATGTGAGCTACCTTCTGTGTTGCATCTTCTTCCTCCCCCTCCCAACACCAATTCTCAATTCTCCTAACCCCAAATTTATTCCCCATGAAGTGGATACCTCCCAAAGGCCTTTTGGTTCCTCCTTCTGCTAAGTTTTTAATGTCTAAAGCCTGGAGTTAAAGTCCATAAACCCTCTTTAGTAGACTATATGCTACCCTCAGCCTCTATTCTTGAAGTGTCTTGCTCTAGAACTCTGCTTCCTAGTGAATCCCATCACTGAGGGACATTCCCAAAGGGTAGTGGCCAGGTCTGTCCTGCAGACATGTGCAGACCCAGACTTGTCCTGGTCTCGAACTGTCCCTCCTAAGTTCAGCACTCTTTCCAGGTATTCAATTAATCCTTACTACACTCTCTAATGTATGGATTCTTAGCCTCCTCTTTTATAGATGAGCAAATAAGGGACAGATAATTTAAATAACTTGCCCATGAACCTAAGAGCTAGTAAATTCTATGGAAGGGGGGATTGAACCAAGACAAACTGTGAAAGAGAGAAAAGAGTTGATAATTAGAGGAAGAGATTGGGTCAAAAGAAGGCCTGTTTTTGTTTTTTTTAATAAAAGAGTCTTGAGTTCCTCTGACCCCCCTCCCATTCTGGACTTTTTTTTTTTTTATCAGTAAAATACACATTAGACCAAACATTTTCTGTTTTTTTTTTTTTTTTTGTGTGTGTGTGTGTGTGTGTGTGTGTGTGTGTGTGTTTTGATTTTTTTCCTAGCTTGTTTGTTAGTGTGATAACAGCAAAATACCCCCTGAGCTGTAGAATTCTCTGTGACTCTCAGTCTTTCCTGCCTTGTCTACTTTCAGCTCTTCTTGGGTTGACACTTAGAGCACCATAGACATTCTTAGTTTGCATATATACCAGCCCCAAACTAAAACCCCTGATGTTTCAAAATATATGATTGCTTCCTCACTCTTATTACAGACCCTTCATAAATAATTCAAAGCTGGAATAGATGGATAATTTTCTCACCTGAGTTTTCGGACACCATGTGTGAGCCCTCTGATAATGTGTGCAGCGTAGGTATGGCGAGGGAGCTTTCTCTGTAAAGTCCCTTCATGCCACCAGCCGGGGGCACTCCTGACATCCAGCACCTTGCAGCAGAGTCAGAGGGAGCTTTGAGGATTTTGTGCAGGTGGAATAGAACAAAAGGACAGAAACAACTGATCGGCTTTTAATGTCTAAGCAGCTAAATCAGGATTAACCTTTTTCTGGCTTTTGTGCTGATAAGATTTAGAATCCTGCATGTCTCCCAGCTTAGAAGCAGACTTTTTGCTAAATAAGATTTGTACTGTTTCACAAATATTAGTCTAGCTACACATCACTAGTTAAAAAGTAATAATGCCCTTGGCTTGAAATCTATAGGTTAACTTCAAATTGTGTTTGAATTAATTGGATTGCTATTAGGAGGATACAAATCTTTGTCCATTTGTTTGAAGTCATACATTAATGGAAAAGGTAAAATGCCACAGACATTTTTTCCAACCCCCTTTTTTAATGTATGTATGGATGATGCCATCTTTCTTACCACACAATACTTAAGTACTTGATAGCACTTGTCTGTCCATTGTTTAACCTGCAGCAAGAGCTTGAATGTATATGTCAAGGATGAATCTCTGCAATCCTTCTAAAAGGCTAAGGATCTTCATCTTGGGGGAGGAGGTGGAGGTGGGAAGATTTGTAAAGTTATACTACACTGTAGGCACTTTATTTTCTATGTAAACCTATTTAATTCTTAAAATAGCCTGTCTTAAAATGAGGACTGCCATTCAAAGAGGCAGAGCCGCTTTAGACTCATTGTGACTTTGAATCCAATACTTTATTCCCCCAAGGTGTTAATGCGTTTACTCTAAAGCTTCCATAGAAGAGCTTGAAGGACCCTGGACTCCTGAGGCAGAAATATCTGCCATCAAAAGATGTCTCTGCAGCTCCTGTAGTTGCATGACCCTTGGAAGCCATTGACTCTTAGCCTCTATTTCCTTATCTGTAACATGGTGATACTGTTGAACACACAGTTGTTTTAGTGATGACATGAGGTAGTATAGGTAAAACATTTAGCATGTTGTCTGGTGCATAGTTAGCTCTCATTTGGTGATTCTGATTTCTAGGCGTTTTGTTTCCTGTTTTAAGACAGGCCAATTGGATGTACTTGGCAGAGTAGCTCATGGGGAATACATTTTAAAAAAATATTTTTTGAAGTATGTTTCAAACCTCCCTGATGTTATGTTTTCCCACACCTCCTTTTGTAACAGAGTTCTATTATGCACAAGAAAATTTTCACAAGAATAGAAATAAAGTGTCTGGGCTAGTTGTACGCTGATCACTACCCACTAATTGGAGGGCACTGGCACTTGGTTAATGGCCTTGTATTATACCACCAGCTGGGTTCACCTAGTCATTGCTCATTTATTTAAGGATTCTTTTTCCAGTTTTTCTGCAGACCAGACCAGGAGGCTTGCGTCAAATTTGGGAACCCTGTAGTGTTATAATTTGGACATTTGGAGAGTTAAGATGTGAGATGAGATCTGAAGGATAAGTTAAAAGGACTGACTCCACCTCTGAGGACACACTCTGTGCTGTCAGAGAGAATTGTGCCATCAGATAGGGTGTTAGGCCCTTCACTGAACCACACTCTAAATGGCACCCTATGTGGACCCATCAAATTCCTATCTGTAGGACAAAAGAATTAGAGTTAGTTGTCCCACATTAAGAAAGCCATCTACAGGAAGAGTTGATGAGTTTATAATTTGATGCAAACCCTGCCTTTTTGATTATTGTTAACATCATCCTTTATTTTCTTCAGTTTTATCTTATTTTGATGGTTCCAGCTACCTATTGTCCCTGGATGAGCTATAATGTTTATTTCCTACAAAACAGTTATTCCTTTTTACTTATATAATTTACTCTGTGGATGCAAAAATAATGTGCATTGATTATGTAGAGAAAACTTGTGACTATATAACAACCATTTCCTGGCTTTGTAACATTGACATTTGACTTTAAGGGGAAAGTGTGCTTTAATGTCCTTTGTCCTCTAAGTCAAGCCATATAATTTTCATCACTGTCAATATTGCTCAGTTACAGGTGGAGAAAGAAAAGACCACAATGTGCTGATTTTATTGCATAAATATTTGTTTCTGTTCATACTGTGTGCAGACTGTCATGTGAAATATATACAAAGGCTTAGGTCTTTATAGCCTGAGCATTTATTCCATGGATCCACTTGATTCATCTTTGTTTTACTGCTTGGAGGCTAGCATTTGTGCACAGATTGCTGTGAAACTGCCCACTAGCAGGGAGTCTGAGAAATGGCTTGGGAAGATGTAGGTAGATGATGCCAATTTGGGTTAACAGCCTCTGTATCAACGTCCACATTCTGGAGCTGAGAAAAAATAGGATTGTTCCACCACTCATAACTTATCAGTTATGGGAATATATATATATATGTAAGTAGAAAGATATAGACATATACACAGTCACCTTTAACATTGATTATCACAGGTGGTTAGGATGAAATATTAACTTTTAACATATTTTATTTTATATGGTCTGAACTGTTACATCGGACACATAGCACTTAAATGGTCCAATCAAATGCAACAAAAGGCAAATATATAATATAAAGAAAGAGTTGTGAACTAAATCACTGCTTAAAACTTAATGGCAAACAATGCACTTGTGGGTTTTCTTAAGCTGCATGTTCTGATCCACTAAGTCTGGGGTGAGCCTCTGTTGCTATTGTGCTAACAGATCCCATGTGATGCTAATGCCATGGATCACACCAGGAACCACAAGGAATTAAGACTAGAAATAGTTAGTAGGACTTGTTCTTCATTGGGAAAATCAAGAAGGAAATATTGCTGTTCTTGATTTTTATTTCAACATCAGTTCCTCCTACAAAACCGGGGAAGAGTCTAGTAATTTCCCAACTCTAAATAAAATTTAAAATACTTCTTCAAGCCAAACCAGGGGGACAGCTTAACAGGTGGTTGATTCCTACAGCACAGTTCTAGCATAGAGTAAGCATTCCATATAGACAGTTATATTTAAAGCAACCCAGCATGCATTTGGTCTAAAAGCATTTGCTTTAGAAGAATTAGATGCAGCATGTATCCTCAAAGAATTTATTTTCTTGTAGAAATGAGACCTAAAAATCATTTGTGCCCAGCAGAAAGTAGGTGTGGTTCATAGGAAAGTGGGAGACAGGACAACTTGGAGTCAAGTATAAGGAAAGTACAAGGGCATGCAAAGAGGGCTGGGTGATGAGGCAGGAGGCTGAACCTGGACTAAACTTACAGACCTAGAAGGGTTGGATGGTGTGAAGAGCATAGGTTACCTCTTAGATGAAGTCATTACTCCAGAGGGTAACTCTTGGGTGCCTAAAAGAAGCTTAGAGTTTTCCTAAGCTTCCCATTTCATGCAACCAAAGTGGGATTAGCTACTGATTAGCTAGGACTTGCTGACTAGGATCAGCTCTGTTCAGCAAAATCTCATTTTCCTCATCCCATCCTTATATTCAATTACTTTGGGTAAAATAAGTATTTGGGTTGTGAGTGCCAGATGGTCAGCTTTCATTTCTCTTGAAGAGCTGTTCATTAAAGTGGATTAGGGAGAAAAATACTTGGTAGGAAATGCATAAATAAGTGAATTACTTATTATACCTTTGCACTATGATTTGAAGATTCCATAAGGGAAATAGAAAAATGCAAAAATATTCCTTAACTCAAATTCCCGCTGCTCTCAAAGCAGATTAGGCAGACGGTGGGCCAGACGAGCTGCCTCTTTAGATGCAGCCCTGCAAGCAGGCATTGACTTGTTTGGACTGTGGACTTGTTAGTAATGTTTTGTGCCTTGTTATAATTCAAATGGGTAGTTTTTAATAAATATTATCATTCTCACATGATTTTACAACATGCATTTTGTTTGCACATGACTATTTCATTTAGAAATCCAATCACCTTATTTAATAAAAAGGGGATATGCTAATTGACCATCACTCCATCACAAAGATGGCTGCACTCACATCTGAGGCCAAGTTCCCATAAGGAGCCTTAACGAGCAATCAGCAGTGACCTGAGGCTATGCCCTCCCCCACCCCCATGGGGTTTGACAGGGGACCTTAGGACCCATCCCCCATTCGGCAGGGCTTACAGGGGACCTCAGGCCATGCCTCTTGCCCTGGCAAGAGGCTGGGGGAACTGAGGCCATGCCCCTTGTCTGGTGGGGCCTGACGGGGGACCTCAAAGTGCGCTTCCCATCCTGGTGCTGGTCTAGGGGACCTCAGGCTGCTCTCCCTCCCCCTGCCCCAGCACTGGGCCACGGGACCTGAGGCTGTGCCTCCCTGCCTGGATGGGCTTGACATTGGATCTCAGGCCATGCCCCCGACCCAATGGAACTTGACTGGGGGTGACCTCAAGGTGCACCCCCAGTGCTGGGTCAGGGGAACTCAGGCTGTGCCCCCCACCAGGTGAGGCTTGACAAGGAACTTCAGGCCGACCCTGGGCCAGTGGACCTGAGACTGTACCTCCCTGCCCAGCTGGGCTTTACAGGGGACCTGAGGCCATGCCCCCCACTCAGTGGGGCTTGACAGGGGATCCCAAGGTGCACCCCCAGTGCTGCATCAGGGGAACTCAAGCTGTGCTCCTCACCCAGTGGGGCTTGACAGGGGACTTCAGGCTGCCCCCTCCCACCCCAGCAACAGGCCAGGGGACCTCAGACCACATCCCCTGCCTAGCAGGTCTTGATGGGGGACCTCAGGATATGCCCCCACTCTAGTACTGGGTCAGGGGACATGAAGCTGCACCTCCTTGCCTGGCTGGATTTCACAGGGGACCTCAGGCTGTGCCCCCCACCCTGTGGGGCTTGACAGGGGCCCTCAAGGTGCACCCCCAGTGCTGGGTCGGGGGAACTCAGGCCATGCCCCCCTGCCAAGCAGGGCTTAATGGGGACCTGAGACTGCATCCCCCATCCCGGTGCTGGGCTGGGGGACCTGAGGCTCTGCCCCCCTGACTGGCAGGGCTTGATGGAACACCTCAGGCCATGTGCCCCACCCAGGGGGCTTGATGGGGGATATCAAGGCATTCCCCCTTCCCTGGTATGGGCTGGGGTACCTCAAGCCATGCCCATCATCCTGGCAGTGGGCCAGGGGACCTGAGGCTATGCCCCTTGCCCAACAGGGCTTGACAAGTGTGGGACTGGCCAGTTCTGGCTCTAGCCCAATGGGGGTGGGGCATCTGCCAGGTCTGGTTCTCATGTGATTTTTGAGGCACATGTGGGTGGGTGGGGATTTGACTCTGGGTCCCATGGAACACCCCAGACTATGACAGGAAGAAGGTTTTCATATATATTTTACTAATTTTCTTTTATCTCTGACACTTCTATTATAGAGAAAGGGCAAATAGTAATATTAAATTATTTCCTCTAATTAATCCCCTTTTAATGCACACAAATTTCGTGTACCAGGCCACTAGTCTACACTAATAAAAGAGAAAGATGCAAATTGACCATACCTTTGCAACACCCACCAGCCAATCAGGAGTGAGTATGCAAATTATCCCAATAAAGATGATGGGTTAATTTGCATTCGCAGGCACTGAGCAGCCAGGGCCAGGGTGGAATGCTTGCATTGTTGCCATGATGATGATGCAGATGTTCCCCACTGCCCTAGCAGCTCTGGACCTCTGGGCAACATGGGAAGGTGGAAAGGCGGCTCTGGGCCAGAGCCAAGGCAGAAAGGTGGCTCAGGCTGGAGCAAAGGTGGTGCCAGCAGCCAGGAGAAGGAAGGCCCATTCTTGCATAAATCTTAGTGCATGGGGCCTATAGTTTCTAATACAAGACAAAATGAAATTTGAATGAAATCTAGTGAGAAGAAAAAACTTCTATGATGGAAATTGATCATTTTCTGTGATTATTCATTGACTAAAAGGATCTCTGAGATTTTTCTGGACTTATAAGTTTCTCAACTCTAAATTTCCATGAAGGTGATAATTAATATAAGCAGCTTCTACATGTGCAACACAATGGAGAAAACTGTGTAATTTAGGCTACTAACACATTTTTATTTGAAAAATGTTTATTTAAATAGACTAAGAGCAGTTTTTGCTTATTTTTTCTTAGTTACTTAAATATTTTTAATTTACAATTGTACATTTAACTGTAAAGAGAAAAAGTGGACTCATGAAATATCTATTTTAAGCAAATATGTTAACTCAAGTAGAAATTATTCAGTCTGCCAAATGGTCTTTTAATGAAACCAGAGTAGGAATGCCTGAAATTAACTAATAGTATTTCTTAGTCAGAATGCAAACCATCCACTTTGAGGTAAAAAAATCATAATTTATTTGGCCTTTCTCTTTTCAGTGTGAAAAATTTTGGAAAATAGCACAGGTAACTTTTAAAATGTTTGCCTAGAAATATGACAATTGTACTTTGGATGAAAATAATACATTTTTGTTATGCCACAGTTATAAACTTAATTTAAAACACCATTTTATTTAATTGCAAATATATAGTGACAACAATAATGAAACAACAAGAAACTATCATTACTACCCCAAAATCAACCAACAAAAAATCCTGTTCCTTTCTTACCCTGATTTAGTTCTAATGTTTTCTAGAACATTTCCACTGGGAAAGGGAAGTCAATGCTGTCTTATTTTTTAGACAATATCATTTCTTTCCTCTATCCAACTCTTGTATGCACATAGATAGCACTCAATGAGAAAGGAACCTTTGGAAGACTATTGGTCATATGTCTACAAATATGATTCATTATTTTTGCACTATGTGGAAATTTTAACTACTTTTCTGGAGGATGTGTGAATCTCATGAGATTATAGACAGTGAATTCCTATGTCTGTATAGTGGATATCACACATGAGCTTTTATGTCATATAATTGAGCAAATCCTCAGGAAATCCAGGCTACCTTAGTGCCCTGAATTTACTTTCAAAAGAGAGGAATCATGTAGTAGAATCATTTTCTGTCCAAGAAACTGATGCCTGGGTTGTGCCTCAATTCCTCCCTGAAACAATTTTTACTAAAGTTATCAATAACTTCCCAAATTGCTAAATCTAATATACATTTTACTCATTTTATGTGACCTCTCAGTGGTTAACTCTTCACTCTCTTTGAAAAATTGTATTGGTTTTCATAGTACCACTTTTTCTTAATCCTTTCTTCTCTGATGGCTTTTCTCAGGCTCCTTTGAAGGTGCCTCCTTTCCTTATCAGTCAATAATTGTTGGAACTACAGGGCTCAGTTTGGGGTTCTTTTCTAGTCTTACTCAACATCCTTCCTTTGGGCATTTTCATCTACATAATGAAAATTGGGAGTTGGTCATATACTTGGCATTGAAACCAATGCCAAGTATATGACCAATTCCCAATTTTAATTTTGAGCTCACATAAAGACCAGAACCTACAAGGATGTTCTAAAATTCACTTCAGTACACCATTGAAATCTTGGTCTTCACTGATTTTCTTCTCCGTATACGACACTTCTATTAACCTACTTGCATGATCCAGAAACTGGACTTTTACCTCTCTTCACTCCCCACATCCCGATGACACTTTCTTGTAGCATATCTTGAATCTCTATTTCCTCATCTTTACCTTCCCCTCCCTGGATGAAGTAAAAACCACATTTCTCCTAGAAGTGCTTTCACAGCTTCCTGATTTGAGCTTCCTAATTGTTCCTTATAATTCTAATAGCTCTTCAAATCTTACATCTCTTCTTTTCCTAATGTCTGTATAAATATAGCAATTCTCTGATTGTGTACATCTCTTTTAAGCTGCCTGGTTAGTAAAATCATGTTGGTAGTGTGAAATCAGCCATGGTGAGAGTATTTACACCATAAAAAATAATAAATATTCTAAATCAGACACCTGTCTTCCCTGCTAATTGTTAAACATTTACTTCCAAACCACTATATACTTACTGACCCATTGTGTTAGGCACTTTGTTTGCTAATTGGTTTATGCTTTATCTCATTTGATATAATAATAATGTTTTAGATATATCCTCATTTCAAAAGTAAGAAAGTAACTTTGGAATTGCTGGGTTCTCATCACCTGTAGCACATATGTAGCTTAGTTGGCACTTACATATTTTTATTCAATAAAAATATCTTGGTGAAGACAGATCTGCAAAAGAAGTATTACCTTTTGTTAAGTTGTATGAATAAGTTACCTATAAATTGGGGAGATTAAACCCTTATCAGAGGTAACATTGGCAAATATGTTCTCCCATGCAGTGGGCTTTCTTGTTGTTTTGTTGATTTTTTTTTCTGTGCAGAAGCTTTTTATTTTGATGTAGTCCCATTTGTTTATTTTCTCCTTTGTTTTCATTGTCCTAGGAGCAGTATCAGTAAAGATATTGTTATGACATATGTCTGCTATGTTGCTGCCTATAGATTCTTCTAAGATTTTTATGATTTTAAGTCCTTTATCCATTTTGAGTTTATTTTTGTGTATGGTCTAAATTGCAATCCAATCAAAAAGTGGGCAAAGAACCCAAACAGACACTTTTTGAAAGAGGCCATACAGAAGGTCAAGAGACATATGAAAACATGCTCAAAGTCACTAATAATCTGAGAGATGCAAATCAAAACAGCAATGAAGTACCATCTCACACTGGTCAGAATGGCTATCATTAACAAATCAACAAATGACAAGTGCTGCAGAGGGTGTGGAGAAAAAGGAACCCTGTGCACTGCTGGTGGGAATGCAGACTGGTGCGCAGCCACTGTGGAAAACAGTATGGAGTTTCCTCAAAAAATTAAAAATGGAACTTCCATTTGACCCAGTGGTCCCACTTCTAGGATTAGATCCCAAAGAAAGAGAAATACCATTTAGAAAGGATATATGCACCTCTATGTTTATAGCAGCACAATTTACCATAGCTAAGATTTGGAAACAGCCTAAGTAACCATCAGCAGATGAATAGATTAGAAAACTGTGGTACATCTACACAATGAAATACTATGCTACTATAAAAAAGAAAGGATTTTTACCATTTGCAATAACATGGATGGAATTGGAGAGTATTATACTAAGCAAAATAAGCCAGGCAGGGAAAGATAAATATCACATGATCTCACTCATTTGTGGAATGTAATGAATAATGTAAACTGATGAACAAAAATAAAACCAGAGTCAAAGCAGCATTGAACAGACTGTTCAATGTATGAGGGAAGGCAGAGGGTAAGGGGGTAAGAGATCAACCAAAGGACTTGTATGCATGCATGTGAGTATAACCAGTGGGCACTAATGGGGGTAGGTGGGTGGGGGCATGTGCTGGGGGTAGAGGGCGGCCGGGAAGAGGTCAATGGGGGGAAAAGGAGACTTATGTAATACTTTAAACAATGAAGAATTTAAATTAAAAAAATAACAACAAAACACTGGTGAGGCATACCAAGGTATGTCCTTGGGAAGCAAATGATATGCTGTCCCCTTTTAGCCACCTTTGACTTATTATGCTAATTATAAAAGAAGCTGTAGGGATCAAAATTGATTACTTGAATTTTACTATAAGAATTAGTTTTGATTTGCTACAGAGAGGCACAGTATGGACTATTAAACCATTTCTGTATCTGTAATGGGTATCTATGCAAATAGAAGAGGAAAATCAGTTGGATGCTTATGGACTTGATCTAAGAGTGATTCCTTTTATCAAAATATTTTAGAAATAAGACATAAAACCAGTGTAAACTTTAATTATACTTGATATATATGTATTTAAATTTATCATTGTTGTTGAAAGTGTTACAAATATCTGCCATTTACCCCCAATTGCCTGTCTACTGCCCCCCCCCCCCAAGCCAGGCCTAGTACACTATGAAAGTAGTGTGCCAATACTTTAAAAAATATTGTCTTCATTAATTGATAAATGGTACAATGTATTTCATTTTGCTCCATCCCCCCACACCCCCGCCATATACTATTTTACATTTTCTCCAGTGCAACTGGCATGTAAAATTTTTCTTGGCAAGCAATAAAAAATATTAATTTATTTGAACTGATTAGATAAAAACTGAGTGCTGGTGTGAATTATCAGCATGTTCTGACCCATAAAAAAACAGGTAAAGAATTTTTTGAGTGCTAATGATCATGAAGAATGTGGCATTTTGGGGCTAGGATTGATTTTCTCTGATTATAATGTTTTTTAAAAATATATATTTTTATTTATTTCAGAGAGGAAAGAAGAGGGATAGAGAGATAGGAACATCAATGATGAGAAAGAATCATTGATCAGCTGCCTCCCACATGCCCCACACTGGGGATTGAGCCCGTAACTCAGGCATGTGCCATGACTGGGAATTGAACTGTGACCTCCTGGTCCATAGGTTGAGACTCAAACACTGAGCCACGCCAGCTGGGCTCATTGTAATGCTTTTAATTGTGGAGGTGCTTCTTGCCCCAATAACTACTAAATGATTTTACTTTTCAAGGGAAATTTGTTCTATAATATTCTTTAAAATTTTTTTATATAATTTATCAGGGTGACATATATAATAATAAAATAATAATATGCAAATCGACCAAACAGCTGAACAGCAGAATGACCGTCCGGGCTACCATGCAATGACACCCACTGGTGCCAGGACAGCCAAGGTGGGTGCAATTGATCTTGGAGTGCCACGATCAATCACCCCACAGAGGAAGGCTGAGACTACCTAGCTGGCAGGGCTGCAGCAGGTGGGTGGGGCCTCCCTCTGTGGGGTGATTGATTGTGAGGCTCCTGGATTATGAGAGGGCACAGGCTGGGCTAAGAGACCTCCCCTTCCCTCTATCCCCAGGTGCACAAAATTCATGCACCAGACCTCTAGTTGGTTAATAAAGTTATATAGGTTTCAAGTGTACAATTCCATAATACATCCCCTGTATGTTGTATTATATATTAACTATCCTAATTCAAATCTCCTTCCATCACAATTTATCCCCCCATTTATCCTTTTCTACCTCTCCCTACCCTCCTTTCCCTCTGGTAATCATGATGTTGTTGTATTTATGAGTTTGTTGTTGTTTTTATTTAATCCCTTCACTTTTTCCATCCAGCCCCCAAACCCCTCACCTGTCAGTCTGTTCTCTGTATCTATGAGTCTGTTTCTATTTTGTTAGTTTATTTTGTTCATTGGATTCCATATATGAATGAAATTATATTGTCTTGTCTTTCTCTGACTGGCTTATTTCACGTAGCATAATGCTCTAAATTAGAAGCTTCTGAAGTGATCATTATGGCCTTCTTTGTTGTTTTTTTTCCACTGCTTTTTATTATGAACTATATTAGTTGCATTGTTTACTAAAGAATCTTTTGTGGACTGTTATAGAGACCTAACTACTATCTTTAACAATTATTTTAAGGAGAAAATTTACCCAACTTTCAAGTTCAAGTTTACAGATAAAATTTGGAACATAAAACATTTAAAAACGGTGGATTGCAAAAAAGGTAGAGTTGTTTATTTAATTTATGCTGAGCACCTATTATTAGCAACATTTGTTCAGAGAAAACAAAATTCTTACCCTGGTAGGAATATATAATCTCTCATGGAACTTGTAATTTTGCAAAACCGTTAATAAGATTTAACTATGTCTGAGAATTAAATAGGTGGTATCAAATGTCATTGAAGGTCAGAATCTATAAAATGACTCAACTGAAAGAATGTATTACATTCTGTCCAGACAAGGCTGTATTTAAACTACTTGCATTGTTTAATAATTTCAGGAATTCGTAATTGCTAGAGAATTACAGGAAGATAGAGGTAGAGCCCAGCCAGTGTTGCTCAGTGATTGAGTGTCGACCCATGAAGCAGGAGGTCAAGGTTTGATTCTCAGATTGCAGGCTCGATCCCCAGGAGGCGTTGTGCAGGAAGCAGCTGATGGATGATTCTCTCTCATCATTGATGTTCATATCTCTCTCTCCCTTTCTCTTTCTCTCTTTAATATCAATAAAAACATATATATTTTTAAAAGACAGGGATAGAGAAAATGTAAGCAACTTTTTTCATGTTAAAAGCCAGTTAATAATTATTTTAGGCTTTGAGACCATATGATCCGTTGCACAACCACTCATGCCTCTTTTTGCAGTACAGAACCAGCCACAGACATACATACAGGAATGGCCCAGGCTTTGTTTCAATAAAACTTTATTTACAAAAAAAAGCAGTAGGCCAGATTTTGCCTGTGGGTTGTAGTTCCAAATCTTGAACTAGAACCCAGGTTATTATGTATTATGATCTGTGTCTATACACAGCACTTTGACATCAAACAAATGGGTGTTTTTCCTCACAACAACCAAATTCTCCAGCTCTTCAGACACCAACTACGTGTCCCAATTCAAGTCTGACACTACCTACCAGAAGTTCGCACAGACCACAGGTTATGGACTCAGTCCCATAAGACTGCTTCTCCTTCCATGTCATTCACAAGCCCAGACCATCAGCACTTCTGACTGACTGGCTATTATTCAGTGGGTTCCCACAATCCCCTCCCCAGGTTCAGTAATTTGCTAAAATGACTAATAGGATTCAGGAAAGTGCTTTACTTACTATTACAGATTTTCTGTGAAGGTTATGATTCAGGAACAGACAAATGGAAGAGGTATGAGGCCAAGGTATGAGGGGGAAATGTTCACAGAGCTTCCTTCCCTTTTCAGGCATGCCATCCTCCCAGCTCCTTGATGTATTCACCAACCCAGAAGCCCATCAAATCTCACTGTTCAAGAGCTTTTATAGCCGAATCGGTTTGGCTCAATGGATAGAGTGTCGGCCTGCGGACTGAGGGGTCCCAGGTTCGATTCCAGTCAAGGGCATGTACCTTGGCTGCGGGCACATCCCCAGTTGGAGGTGTGCAAGAGGCAGCTGTTCGATGTTTCTCTCCCATCGATGTTTCTATCCCTCTCCCTTCCTCTCTGTGAAGAATCAATAAAATATATTTTTAAAAAAGAGCTTTTATAGCACTTCATATTCAGTCCTCATCCTGCTCTTGAGGTTGGTAGGCTAATACTTCCAACCATCTTTCTAGTCACTTGGTCTTTCTGGTGACAGGTCCATCATGAGGCGATGGAGGGGCCCTCCTCTAAGTCACCGCATTAGTATAAACTCAGGTGTGATAGAAAGGGTCTCTTTATGAAAATAATATAAGATACTCTTGTCAGGAAATTTGAGAGGTTTTTGGAACTCTGTGCAGGGGCAAAGACCCAATAGATATCTTATTATATCACAGTATATGTCTAGAGATCCCCTATATTTGTATTTTGTTGTATGTGAGATAATAATTTTCCTTTTTTTTTGGTTACTCTTAGCTGAAAGTATTGTCAGACTCATGATCTTGGCCATTAGGATAAGGCCCATCCCTCTGCTCCTAAGAAGAAACTACATTATAAAAGAAGCCTTCTGAAAACAATAGCATTGCCTTTGTTTTTTAATGTACTCTTCTTTCTAATGACTCAAATCTTGAACAGAAGGAAGCAGAACTCTAGGTTGGTAGGAGGTTAGTTATCTGAGAGCAGAGAAGGCCTTATGGAGAATCATAAACACCATTGTGTTGAAAGCTGCCCACCTTGTCCATGGACCAGACAGAATGGATACTGCTGGTTATACACTCCAGTTACTGGTGTGATGACTGCTGACCATTCTGTTTTTTTCTCATAGTTATTATTTTTATTTGGCAAAGCATCTTATGAAATTTCCAGCACATCCAATAGGCCTAATTAGTTCCAAGTCTTCTCTTTTATAAGGAGATAGAACATATTCTTGAGGTATTCTAGTTGCCCATTAGAATAACTCCAAGTCATTTCTCATTTTAAAGTTTCTTAAAATTTAAACCTTGGAAAGCTTATCAAATAACCAAAAGACCATGGCATAAACTTTTGTAAACTCAGGTAAAACAAACATATATTCTATGGTATTAAACTCTAAAAGATGTCAATCAAACTTAAACAGGTTTTAACATCGAATATTTTGTTCAGACCACAGGATTCTGGTTAATCTATTTAATGTTTATGGGCCAATAAAATATTACACTCCAGAAAATTCACCACATATCATACATATTTGCACATCCTATATAATAAACAGGTAATATGCAAATTGACCTTCACACCCTTACACAAGATGGCTGCCACAGATGGCCAGCAGGGAAGGGCAGTTGGGGGCAATCAGACTAGCAGGGGAGGGCAGTTGGGGGCAACTGGGCTGGGAAGGGTGGGCAGTTGGGAGGCAATTGGGCTGGTAGGGGAGCAGTTAGGCATTGATCAGGTGGCCGATGAGTGATTATAGGATGATCAGGTTGGCAGGCAGAAGTGGTTAGGGGTAATCAGGCAGGCAGGCAGGCAGGCATGCAAGTGGTTTGGAATCAGCAGTCCTGGATTGTGAGAGGGATCCCAAATTTGAGAGGGTGCAGGTCGGGCTGAGGGATACTCCCCCCAAGTACACAAATTTCATGCACCAGGCCTCTAGTATTACCTAAAGACCATACATATAAAGACCATACACATGGTTTGAATTACAATTTTTGTAGAGAAGGCACAAGATTTTTTATTTGCTCTTGATAACTTTTAAGAAGGCTAGATAACAGGGGTGGAATCAGGCAGTGACAACTTTAGCTGCTTAAAGTTTAAAATGGCACTTTTTTTTTTCTTCAGCTAAACCAGCCTGGTTTACTTTCTGAATTATCTCGCTGGAAGGACTGTTGAGGCCCTCAATAAAAGCTTCTAGGGCTGTGAATGATCAGCAGCAATAAAGGAAGCCTCAGCTCCAATAGAAGGAATTAAGCATCAAGAGAGAGCCTAGGTCAGTGGTTGGCAAACTGTGGCTAGCAAGCCACATGCGGCTCTTTGGACCCTTGAGTGTGGCTCTTCCATAAAATACCACAGCCTGGACAAGTCTATTTTGAAGAAGTGGCATTAAAAGAAGTTTAAGTTTAAAAAATTTGGCTCTCAAAAGAAATTTCATTCATTGTACTATTGATATTTGACTCTGTTGACTAATGAGTTTGCTGACTATTGGCCTAGGTGAAGCTGCTTTGGCTCACTGAAAAGTCAGAAACCTGGTGGCATACTATTTGACATGACAAGAGTAGGGTTGTCAAAAATCAGTATAATGAATGCTCCAATAGAGGATGGGGAGTTATAGTATGAGTTGCCTGTAAACGTGTTTACCCCATGTTCTGAGGGTAGACTTACCAGTAATCAGGGTATTAGATGCCCGAGGATGGACTTGCCTTTCTCAGACAGGGGCTCAACTCCAAGCCAACAGAGAGAACTACAAAGACAAAATGTGTTCTTCCCATGGAAGTGTTTACCTCATGCCCTGAGGGTGATCTTAACAAAACCAGGGCAGTAGCCAGATGCCCTGGGGATAGGTTTTACCTTACGCAGGGGACTCAACTCCACATAGTCCAAACGAGGGTGAAGGAAGAGGTTCCTTCAGATGTCAGGGATGATTAGGTCCTGATACACCAAACCCCATCCTCTAGGTGTCACCTGGAGACGGTCTTGTGGGTGGGTGACTCCATGTCCAGAGGGCAGGTTTACCTTCCATCTGAGTGTTGATGGGCTGCATTTTGAAGGGTTTACTTGTAGCTGAAAGGTAGGTTTCCCCCTCACTGATGATAGCAAGAGAGAATGTAATGGAAACAATTCCAGGTTCCACTGTTACCGGAAAGAGGACCTGAAGGGGTCTGTCTAGGACTGGCTGGTAGTGTGTGGGTTCTTGACCTCCTTAAAACAGGGGATCCAGAATTCCAAGGGTACTCTCCCAGGTTCGCTGGAAGCAAACCGAGGAGCTGGTGGGGCACAGTGGACACCTGCTGGTACCTAGCAGAGCTCCAAATCTGTGAGGTGATCCTGAGTGTGCTTCTCTGGAATCCCGCTACTCTATGCCACAATAAGACAATCCATTTCACAGCAAGTGAGCCAGCTGGGTGGCATGGACTCTGGAAGGTCCCATTTTGGGTGCCAGAAGATGTTACCAGGCAGGGGACCTCTCCCTGAGTGGGTTTGTCCAGGATGACAGGCCAGCTGGTAGTGTGTAGGTTCTTGACTTCATGCAGGAAAGATTTCACAACCCAGGCCTGCTGACCATTCTTAATGTGGATGCTCCTATTACCTTCTGCCATGGAAGATCTGAATACGACAGCTTTACCATTCATTCCATTAGGGTCACTCACGAGCTTTCCAGCTTTTGTGAATGCTCCTCAGAAATGGTGAAGAAGGCTTCTATGAGAGAGGATGCAAGTGGTTCCCTGAGGGAGAAGTAATTAAGATGCTCTGTGATTAAGTCTTTCCCTTCTTGGTCACTTCTTGCTTCTAGCCATGGTGTTAATCTTCATAATGTAACTATGAGGTTTGTAATTAAATTATCCTGGCTATTTTGGAGTATACAGGAATGTTTTAATTACGTTTTATGGGATATTGTCATGTATTTCCTCAGGGGGATGTCTCCTTTGAGCAATTCCATTCTTTTGAATTATATGTTGCTATTCTTAAAATAGACTTATATTTCTCTCCCTCCCATATTATGTTTCAACTAAACTGAGTACAGAATCTCTTTGAGGATCATTGTGTAGGAGGTCCAAGCACTGTTAATTCTTTTGAAAAGTATGAAAGCTGGAAGTAAGGAAAGAAGACACACAAGAAAGACAACTTATTGCAAAAGGTAATAAAAGAAAGCTATTAAAGCTCTCGAAATTCAAAAGCCTGTTTGAATGAAAGATCCTATGAACATACGAAGACCTCAACCAACAAATCTTAAGAGACTTAAGGTTAGCTCACTCAGCACTTCTGTACTTGGGATTGGACCTTGCACTCCAATTGCCCTGATCTGCTTGTTTGATCTACCTTTGTACCCCAAGTATTCAGCTGAATTGTCTTTCTTGAATACAGTCTTTCTCAGTTGATTAAAAACAAAGTAAATGATGCTAGTATCTGTTTGTGTTGCACATCTCTATGATGATGATGCCATTTGCCATGCCGTCTCTTCTGTGGCCTCGAAATTGCAGTCAGCAGTTAGTTATTTCACACCATTCACAAGAGGAATTCTGTGAGAACCACTAGTTTATATTTTCATGAAAGGACGTCCTTGTGGAAGTCCGAAATATATCCTTAGCAGTGAAATTTAGAATTTTTTTCTGGACCATGTATCGGAAGTTTATTGTCTTCTCTGCTTGTACCCACCCTAGGAACAGGTAGATTTCTGAGCTGACCAGGTAGAAGTGATAGTTTGCAGTCTAGGATGTGAGTCACCAATACAGAAACAAAAGCAAATCTTCAAATGTTATCCAAAACTTGACTCCATCATTTTTTTTAAATCCTCACCAGAGAATATTTTTTCCATTGATATTTTTTTAGAGAAAATGGAAGACAGGGTGGGGGTGGAGTGGGGAGAGAGAGATTAACATCAATGTGAGGGAGACAGTGACTGGTTGCCTCCCACATGGGGTTCAAGCCTGCAACCAAAGTACACACTGACCGGGAACCAAACCGGTAACTCTTTGGTGCAAGGGCTGACACTCTAACCACTGAGAAAACTGGCCAGGGCTTGACACCATCGTCATATTTGTAGGGTAGTCTATTTGATGAATTAGAGCTGAGCTTAGTGAGTTTGAATTTGGTCTACAAATGGAAGGTGGGAAAACATAAAGGGTCAAGTTAAATATCAGAGAGTAAGAAGCAGCTTTGTCTGATTGCAAACTGTTTCCCTCCCAAAGACAAAGTATTGTTGAGATGCTGCACCACTTGTAAGATTATCCAAGAAAGGATCCTTCTGCTGTTGCTCTTTATTTTATGTTCTACTGGTTTCTGATGCTTCCAGGCCTAGGAGGTTTGAATTCATTATACGGAGCAAAGGATAAAGAGGTTTTGGCTCTCTGGATTTTTTTCTTAGAAATCAAAACATAAATTTTTGTCATTAGAGGCAGTGGTTATGTGAACAGTTTTGCTTTCTCTAAGCCCATGCAGCAGTGGAACTGGGGAGGGACAGGAAGGAAGTGGTGGTGGCCCAGCAGGTATCCTTTACCAGAAGGGACATAATCTCTCTCAGCTTGATCCACAAAGGACAGCTCTCAATTTCCCCTACCCATCTCCCCCCCCCCCCCTTCTTTTTTTTGGTAAGCACAGAGGAATTTGGAGTGGAAAGTTATTCTTTTTTATTATCTTAAGAAGAAGTATAATACTTTCCCCCTATTAATTAAAATCTTATTTTAGTGCCCTTTGATGAGAACTACAGAAATATTTGCCAGGATAAGGAGGCTTGTCTTCCAAAATTCCTTTCATTCCTTCATCTCCCAGTTTTCTGTTATGTCTCTCATCAAACATAGCAAAATCGAGGTACATTGTGTATCCTGAGAAGAGTTAGGGATGTATATTGTATGGCACTTGATAATCTGATGAAATAGTTCTTGTTTTGATCCAAGGCTGAGCTGAAATTGTAAGCACACATCTTGTCCATTCCTGGGAGAAGTAAATTTCTTGTTGTTGAAGATTTTCTCATCAGCCCTGATTGGAAAATTTAGATTAGAGTGTAAGATGATAAAAAGAGGAGTGAGCTCCTCAGAAAACTAAGCCTATTGCTCCTCCTTTAATAATGGTATTTTTAAAGGCTCCATTTCCTTACTTCTTTCTTAATCTAAGGAGACTCCCTGGGTATTCTTACCCAATCCCATAGCCTAAATTTTCTACTATCTATACTTACAATTCCAAAATCTATACCTTCAAGCAAGATTTCCCTCCTGAAATCAAGTGCTGTATACACAGTGATTTTTTCCCCCAATTTATAATTAGAGGTCCCATAGGACATGCTTAGAACTTAAATCATTACCTTTCTCTTTTAATCAGTTGTTCCTCCTATGTTCCTAAAAACTGTTGATAGTAACAACATACACTGGCTGCCCAATTGCCTGCTCTCCCTCAGAAGAACAGCTCACATCCATTTATTCTCTTCATTTCTGAAGTCACCTCTCTGGCTCTGGCCTTCATAATTTCTTCCTTCATCTATTATCATTAGTAGATTTACCCCTGCCTCTCTACATTGAACATCATTTTGTTTCCCAGGTTGACTGAGCTATAATTGATGTACAATATATTGCACACACTTAAAGTATGCAACTTGAGGAATTTTGAAACCATCACCATAATAGAGATAATGGACATAACCTGTGCTCCTGTGTAATCTGTCCCTGACTCCCCTCCCCATAAACCGTCTTCCATTCCCATGCAGTCATGGATTTTTATGCTATTATAGATCAGTTTGCATTTCCTAAAATGTGTAAGTGGGATGTTCCCTCTTTTTCTGACTTCTTTCATTCAGCACAGTTATGTTTTCCTGTCCTGCCCCAACCTCTTGTACTATTTTCTGCCTGTCACTGGTTTCGAACCAATTGGATTATGATAAAACTTAGGGTTATTACATGCACGCCTCTTGTACTTGGGTTTCATTTAACTCTTGAGTCTGTGGATTTGTAGTATGCGGTTTGGAAAACTTTTCTTTCAAAAATTATATTTTTCAAATATTTTTCTGTCCAACATCACTATATCTTTCTCTCAAGGACTGAATGCATATGTATCAGGAAACTTGAAGTTATCCCACAGCTCACTAACACTTATTTCCATTCTTGTTGAGATGAGAGGGCTTTTTTTTCTCTGTGAGTGTCATTTTAGATAGTTCCTATTACTATGTTTTCAGATGCACTGATGCTATTTTTCAGTAGTATCAATTTTTTGTTAATCCTATCCAGTTTATTTTTCATTGTAGACATTGCAGTATTATTTTTGTCTCTAGACGTTCAACTTAGATGTTTAAAAAAATATCCTCTCCTTAACATGCTCAAACATGACTATGACTTTTGCATATTTGGAATCTATATATATATATATATAAAAGCATAATACGTAAATCCATTGGACAGTGGAACAACCAGTTGCTATGATGCGCACTGCCCACGAAGGGGCAGATGCTCAATGCCGGAGCTACCCCAAGCTCCTGATGCATGATCGGGGCCTACTGGCCAACCTCTTGGTCCCTCTCCCTGGATAGCAGGCTCCCATAGTCTGATGGCAAATGGGGAACTGGGGATAGGTAGTGGTGGAGGCACATGGCACCAGACCAAGGCAAGTGGTAGTGAGTAGGGCCTCTATCACCCCACCAGTTGCCCCCCGCACACAGGGTGACCGGCGTTGGTGAAGCAGGATGGGGCAGGGCCGGCTGCTGGCAGGTGGAGAAGATTAGCTCTGATCATAGGCCAGGCCTAGGGACCAAACCTGTGCTCAAATTTCATGTGCTGGGCCTCTAGCAAAGTTATAACTTTTAATGTATTTGCCTACCAATTCTGAAATCTTTGTCACTTCTTAAAGTCTGCTTCTTTTGATTGATTTTTCTCCTTATTATGGGCTATATTATCCCCATCTGTGCTGAAGCCTACAACCTTTCTCCACATAGGAATCTGGGCAATTTATTTCCCCCTTCTCTCTGGAGTCATGGACACTACCTGTTGTCAATGTCTGAAAACCTTGTTTCATATATTGTGTCCAGGGTGTTTTGTTGTTGTTGTTGTTGTTTAATGTGTTTCAGGCAGAAGGTTAATCTGATTCCTATTATTTCATCTTGACCCCAACCAAAGTTTTTTTTATAGTTCAATTTTTTTGTACTGTTGTCTGAATTATTATTCAAAATCTCTAGTCTAATTTTGTCACACTACTACTTAAAAACCTTTGGTGATAACTTTTCATCTGGAAATCAAAGTCCTAACCGTTATTATAGTTTCTAAGGCTCTTCACATTATGGCTTTTTCTACACTCATCTTTGGCAAGTAACTCCCCCCTTCCTCATTCCACATCCTACACAAATAGGTACCCTAGGATCAAGCCACACGTGGTGGAACCACAATTCCTGGATTAAACCATCCTTGTGTTTTAGTCATTTTTTTTTATTTGTGCATCTTTGTATCCCTTCTCAGACTGATGTGATTTTACCTGCACTGTAAGTCTATATGTCCTAGTTCAAATACTGGTATAATGTCTTCTGTAAATCCTTCATGATTTTCTCCCTACTATTCTTGGCAAGATTAATCAATAGCCTGGAATTTCCTCACCAGAATATTTCCACATGGTGCTCTCACCATAGTGCTCACTGGTTTCCCCTACTAGACTGAAAGCTTCTTGGAGCAGGACTTAGCAAATTTGTTCTGTGGCGGGACTGTTAATATTTTAGAGTTTAAGGGCTCTACAGGTCTTTGTTGTATATTATTTTTCATGGGTTTTTCTTTGTAACCCTTTGAAATATGCAATTGATTCTTAGCTTTGGGGCCAAGCAAAAACATGCTGCTGCAGGCTGCAGTTTGCTGACCTTAGCCTTAGAAAAGAAAGATTATATTTCATTTTTTCACTCAGTAGATTGCCTGACTGTAAGAAGAAGCTCAATAAAAATTGTGCAGTTCTTTAATAATGAACATCAAGTAGCCTATAACGTTTGAATATGTCATATGTGACAGTAATTCTTCCAAGAACTTCGTGGGGGTTATTTCATTTGATTTGCACAAAATCAGGTCATATTGTCAGCACCATTTTATAGATGGAGCCCTCCCAGCATCCAGAAGCTGAGGGCCTTTGCCAGAGACCATGCAGCTGCCTGTCTTTAAGAAGTTAGAAAAGAAGTAGGACTGGGATGAGGCAATTGTTTATGTTTTTCCTCTGCTGGGTTAGGCTCCCAAAGAGGACAGGATGTTCCTGCAATTGATGTGTTCAGCATCTTTCTCTCTGAGGGAAAGTAAAGGTAGATCAGCATGGATCCATAGAGCCTTTAAACTAAGTATCGCAAAAGGTTCAGGGATAAATAACAGCATCTGTTCACTTTTAGGCATACTGTATAGTTTGGGTAAAATGAAAAAAATGGGTTTATAAGATAGGTATTAGTTTTTAAAACATAAGAAATACTGTATGTATTATACTCATCATATATTTTTAAATCTAGATAACTCCTCATCATCTTTAAATATGATAATATCCTTCAAACAAAATACTTTGCTCAAATTAGCTGTCTTCAAAGCATATCTGGTTGAGTTAGAAGCTGAGGAAACATATTATTTGAAACCACACACAAATTTTTTATTTTTTTTATTTGTTGACCAAAAAGGGAAAGATAATTGTTTTTGTGTTTTTAAAAAAATGTTACCACATGTCTGACAGTTGGCAACAGAGTGAACTAATATGAGCTGATATTAAGAATTACTATAATGCCTTTTGGAAATCCCAACAGACTAGACTCTTTAGCACAGAGGAATCAGAGCTGCAATAATCAATCAAACCAGCATCAAGAAGAGAAATACCCTTCGAACAGCTGCCAGTTACAATGAAGTGGTAATGATCTCTATAGGAAAAATTACAGTGGCATAAAAAGCACCTGCTGTCAAAATCAACTTTTCAAAAAGCAGAAGCTGTTTCACTGTCATACTTTTAAGTAATAATAATTATTAGGACAACTGAAAGAAAATTAGTAGATGATTTGTAATTAAATATACAATATTTTTACATGAAGAGAAGTATTGAGAAGACAGTTAATGAATGTTCCCCACTGGGAATTAATGTGCTTCATCAAATGGCCACTGTGTTCTTCTCTGTGCTGAATTCTGCCAGTTGGAAGACAGACACCAGAGGGCCACTGGTCACCAGAGGCACTGACCCGAGGGCTGTACCAAAGCAAGGGCCTCATCTTTATAATTATGTAACTGGAATTTATTTTAGTTTCTAAATATGACTATCTGGCTTTTCATCACTGACATATCACTTTCCTTCCAGCATTTTATGTCACTGATGTCACTGTATTCCTATATGTTGTTATTGACAGTCGAACCATCAAAAAGCAATAAAGAAAACAAAAAAAATGGTATGTTAGCAGCATAACACGGTCTACACATAGATTGTTATGGGGTGCTCACTGCCTATTCTCATAAATGTCAAGGTTACCTCCAAGAAGCAGGGCGAATTGGAGTTGTAAATGTGCTTCTACATTTCTTTATAATTGACTCCTGCCCTCTGTCCTTCTATGAGAACACATGATTCCTAATCACTGGTTCAGTTTAAGTTGGGTCTTGTGGCTGAAAGCTGAGAGGACCAGGGCTGAGTCAGCTTGACTGGCCAGGGGAGAGTTGGGCAGAGACAACTATTGAGTCCACATCCTTGGTTTACCTGGAATAAAGCCACACACCTCCTGTGGTAAAGTGAGCTGTCACACAGTGAGGACAGGGGTGGGAGTCTGTTTCCCTTACAGATTTAATAACAAACTTCTTCTATTTCATCTGGGGAGCAAGAGTGTATGAAATAGCAGGTGGGGCTGAGAGGTCATAGCATGTTTCTCTGGTAAGTGAGGTCATGGGATACTTATTTGATCAGTAGAGTTGGTTATTTAGTAATACATTTCTAAAGAACTAAGCACATGGTATAGATAAGTTGGGGGCTTTCATTTAGCTTATTACATATTTTGCTTACCTGCTTACTATTTTGCTTGTTACATATACAAGCAGAGATTCCCTGGAGGAATCAGAATCTAGGTAATGATTTGCTCATTTGTCCTTCATTAGCATGTGTTACATTCAATGAGAGACCAGATTTTCTCCATGCCCTTGATCATAGGGTGAGCCCTCATGGAAACAATACTGCTTCTCTGTGGCTAGGATGACATATCAAATTCACGTGTGGCTTTCTTGCATGGCTTTTCACCCTGCGCTCTCCTTCCGGATTCCACTGACATCTTCATTTTTGCCTCTTGGAGCTAGTTCTTAGTTGAATATTAAGGTAGTTCCACAGCATGTACTCTCCAATCTCATTCCCTTTTTTCCATGCACAGTCTTTGTTTTATAACCCTTTCTAGTTCTTATTCTTTTCCATTTCATTTTTCCACCAGGACCTGACCTCACGCTCCTCTCACCCACTCTGCCTGGGAAATGCTATGACACCAACCTTCACCCTAACAAGTCTGTGTCCTCAGCCCCAAACGCTTCCTCAAATACCTTTGTTCATGGGTTCCATTTCAAAGTAACAGGTCCTAAACTCATGATCTTTCTTCCAAACCTGCCCCACAATTTCCCTCCTCCATCCTTTGACAGTTGCCTCTGCATCCTCCTGGTAAACTGGGCTTGGAGTCTCAGCATCCACTTTGATTCATCCTTCATCCTTGCTTCTCATCATCAGTCAATGGCTATGTCATGCCAATCTTATTTCTGAGTGGTTAAGAAACAGGGTTCTGGAACCAGAGGTTACATCCCTTATTGGGAGACTTCAGGCACTTTTTAACCTTTCTATGCATCTATATAAAACTGAAAACTAGAACTTCTCTCATAGCACTACTGTGAGTATTAAATGATTTATTTACTTATTCTCTGGACAGTGCAGGGGACACACTGAACACTCAATAGATATATTATTATAATTGTTATTAGTTTTTACGTGTGCTCCCCTTTCTCTATGCCCATTTTAATGATGCTAGTCCAGGTACTTGTTAGTTGGCTATTAAGGTAGTTCCTCATATCCCCAGGATCCTTCTTATCCTTATCCCCAGAATCTTCTCGGTCCAATGCACTCTATATGTTGCTGCCAGATTTATTAAACAGATGGCCAAGCTTTTTATTCTCCTGATCAAAATGATTTAAATCAGAAAACAAAGTCTTTATCTCCACTGTTTGGCACTGAAGATTCTGTACTATTTTCCATTTTCCTTTACTTCTAGTCCTCTCCCAGGACCTTTCACTCCAGCCAGGGTGAGTGGTTTACTTTTCTCCATATATATTCTGCACCTGCCCACCTCCTTGTCTCGGCTCACAGTGGACCATCTACAGGATCACCTTCCTTTTCACACTCTTCTCTATGTGACCAGGATTTTCTTATTCTTGAGGGCCTGTTTGCATGGCTCTGTCCTTGGAGACAACTTTTACCAGTTTCATGGCTCCATAGAAAGTACTATACTCTTTCTCTGACCTCCCCTAGCAACTTACCTATATAATAGTTATTATTCTTTTTACTTTCTGTTGTATGTTTTAGTTACCAACGTGTCTTTATTATTTATAAGTTTACAGCAAACTTATACTTCATACAACTTTAGATTCCTACACAGTTTCTTACTTATAGCCAGTGGTCAGTAAATACAGGTTGAGTCAATGAAAGACCCTCCTTGGTCTCTGGGCCCTGCAAAGAGCTAACATCTCGTAGATGCCCAATATGTCTTAAAATATCCCAAGTGATTTAACAAAAGAAACAAAGAAAAATTTATTCTTTATCCCCAGCCAACATTATTTACTATTCATGGTAAAGCGTCTCTGACTCTTTCGAGTAAGAGTTGCACTTGAACTATTAGAAACCATAACATTTGGGAGTCAACAAAGATCTTAGAGGGACTGCCAACCTCCTGTCAGAAAAACTAAGGCCCAGAGGGAAGGAGTGACTAATCAAGATGCAGATCAAGCCTGGCCAGTGTTGCTCAGTGGTTGAGCATGGACTCATGAACAAGGAGGTCAGAGTTCACTTCCCCATTAAGCCACATGCCTGGGTTTTGGGCTTCATCACCAGTAGAGGGCATACAGGAGGCAGCCTATGAATGGTTCTCTCTCATCATTGATGTTTATATCTCTCTCTATGAAATCAATGAAAACGTATTTTTTAGGGAAAATATCTGGATATTTCTCAGTAGCTGAGACTGCTGATGAGTTCTGTACTGTTGCACTAGTATGTTTTCTTTTTTATCTAAAATAATCTTTTCTTGGTCTAGTAGCAGTAATCAGAGAGCTTGAATAACGTTTCTTCAAACTCTAAAATAATTTCCAAAGAGAAAAATTATTCATCATTTATAAAGAAGATATAATTAGCATAATGGTACATCTTAAAGAATGAGACCATTTAGACTGATGAATATTTGTGATACTCAACTGTAAGAAACATTAGGAACACTGGGAGCAATGGGAAAGGAAGACATTAGTGAACATAGGTTCTTCTTGGATGACAACAGCTGACACACACTTTTCATATGAGGACTGGTAATTTGCATGTTGCCCCCTTCCCTCTATCGCAAAGTCACTGTTTCTTCCCTCTTTCTCCCATAGAATGATGGTCCTCATCTGTAAAATGTTGATTGTAAAGTTAACCTCAATGGATCCATGAGAAGTTAATAGAGTAGACATGAAGCACCTAATACAAAGTAAGTACATAGTGACTATTAGTCCCCCTTTCTGCTTTGTCTTATAGCTAAAAGATGACAAATGCATAACATGTATGTTACCATTCCCTAATTTATTCCCAAATTAGAAATGTCAAAAATCTTTCTAATACTTTCTGGCTGAGCACAAGGAGAGCTTTCAAATCCCTTCAGAACAATACTCCAGGCAGCTGCTATCAATCAGGTGTTCACACATGAGATAAAACTTGTCAACTTGGTCCTGGATAAATGAGAAATGTTTTCCCATTTCTAGGTATAGTTCAGCTACATCTGTCTGCTTAGTCCTCCCCTTCCCCCGTCAGTCTAGCACTTGCCTTCACTTTGTTTTAGCTCAGGTCTTAGCCATGTTCTTGCATGATTATTTCTTTCTCATATTCTAAAATTGTTCCAAGAAGTCAAAGATATGATTTTCTAGGGTTTGGATATATAAAGTTATATTGTACTGAACTGATTATAGTAACTTTATTAGTTTGGTTATTCCTTTATTTTTTTTAAATGAAAAAGCATTTCCCTTTTAGCAAAAAAATATGAAAAATTCTAGTTCAAAGCACATTTTAAAAGTTTGAAGACAAAACGGAAAAACAGAAAAATTAGAATCCAAAATTACATAACACTTTTCTATAAATCATAGGAACCTTACTTTGATAATTTTGATGGTTTTGGAATTCCTTGATTGATTTCTAGTTCTAAACTGTATGATCTGTAAAACCAATATAAACATTTCTGCTTGTTATGAAGACTTACAGGAGATATTTCCTGAAGCATGTTTATTGAACTCAGAGTCTGTCCCTGAGTTAGGACTTAAACAATCACAGAAATTATTAATTTATTCAAGTGTAACCTTCAATGTAAAAAAATGAGAAAAATAATTCTGTAAAATGTTCATTGGGGAAAAATAGCATCTCATTTTCTTCTTCTGAAAGAATTCATAACCCTTGATAAAAATATAAAACTTAAGAAAATGTTGCTTAATGAGCTAGTTTGCCAGACTTAGAGATGTAATAAAAGGGTTTCTATATTTGAATCCTTTTTCTTTCTTTCTGTTTTAAAAATAAAATAATTACCTTCAGATAGTCTACAGAAAGCTAAGTCAATTTTTTGAAAAATAATTAACCCTAGTAAATGGTATAATGAAACTGATTGTAAAAGTTTTGGCTCAGTTAGCATTAGAAGTATACTTTAAATTTAAATTTATCTAAATGGAAGGATATATACTAAACTAAAACTTATGTACGGTTGATGGTATTGAGGATAGAATTATAAGTGAAGGTAAAGGTTTTCCTTAATTACATATTTTGTATTACTTGAAATATAGCAACAAGTATGTACTATTACTTTTGATAGTGAATTCTTAAAAGGCCATTAAAATTTTAATACCAGTCTCTTAGTTTTGGCCCTTGGTAAAATTTTGATGCAGCTGAAGTTTGTGGTCTGCCTCTTCATTCTGTAAGATTTGATTCTATTTCTCTCTCCCATTATTGCAACATTCATTTTATTTTTCTATCAAAATTTACTGCCCCAAATAGTGTAAGTCATAATTTCTTAAATATAATTTCTAATAGCATACACTTTTACCTTTCTAAAATATGTTTATTATTGAACAAAGATCAAACTAATAAGGTCATACGTTAAGATCCCCCTGCTCAAATTTTTATTATCTATCAGTAAGAGGAGGGGTTTTAAGTGAGAGTCTTTCTGGCTTCATAAATTCATTTTATTTAGATTTTACAAGTGGTTTGTTCTGCTTTGTGGATAAATCTGGACCTGAGTACTGGACCATATGGCAGGATAATTGATTGACTGATGCTGGTGGCTCTGCACCAGTATACAGGTGGGGCAAAAGTAGGTTTACAGATGTGAGTACATACAAAAACTTATTTTTGTATTATTATTTATTAGTAATTGCATTATTTTTCATACAAACAACTATAAACCTACTTTTGCCCCACCCTGTATAGAAATTATATACACCTTTATGAGGACTTTAATCCTCATCCTCCCCCCAGTAAAATGAAAAGCCATTGCAGCACTTGAAGAAGATCAGTGACAATATCTGCATTAGTTTTCAAATGGTTACTCTGGATGTCAGAAGTAAGGATTGATAGCAGAAATATCAGTTGGAGACTATTACAATACTCTAGTTGAGAGGTGATGGTAGCTTGAGTAGAGTAGGAACACTGGTGATAGTGAGAACTAGTCAGATTCTAGGTATATTTGAATGCAGAGCTAACAGGATTTCTTGGTGGATTGGCTGTAAGATGCAAGAGTCAGTGCAATTAGAAGGATAGAAGGATGTTTTTGGCCCAGGCAATTAGAAAGATAAACTGGTCATCATCTGTGATGCTAATTAGTATTTCATATCAATTCTCCTCAACCAGGTATGGGTGAAAATTTCATCTGAAAGGGGCTAAGGGAATGATTGGTCCTAGTCTTGATTGTCTCCTTGTTCACCCCCTACATTTGAAACAGCAGGCTTCCTGTTTCTCCCAATTTGTATCTGATTTGGGTCAAAGGAATAATCTTATATCAGAAGTAATAGACACTGAAGAGAGGGTTTTAAAAAAGTCATTCTCTTCAATTGCTGAAAGTTCAAATATAAGTTCAGAATCTTCATAAACTGTCTAACTAAAACTATTATGATTTATGTTCTGATTAGTATTCACATACCCATATAGTACTAGAATTAAGGAGATGCAGCTGTCTCATATCTGTACTGCACATACATGTCTGCTGTAGAACTCTGGAGATTTTAGGAGTACCTGTTTTTACCTCTGCAATGTGTCAGTACTGCTGTATTAAATGCTACCCTCAGCCCAAATGGCATTAGTATTAGGTTTATTTTCATGTGAATATCTCCTATCTCCTACCCATTTATGCATGGATTACATCAGACAAATCAAGCCACCCTGAGAACACTGCTAGTCATACATCATCATTTACTGATATTTCCCATACCAAGAATATACCTGTTTCTTGTCCATCTAATTAACAAAAAGACTAGAGAAGACATTCATTGCTCCTTTAAAAATGTTTTCTATCTGGCCATGACTGTAGGACAAATAAGGTTTCTGTTTTGTAAGAACATTGTTATGTACTTTTTCTTTGATACCCCAATGGCATGAGAACATTTTGTAATCATATTTTCTGAGAACAGTTAAAGAAATCAATAGAAACCAGGCTGACATGCTGCAAATGTTCTGGAACAACTGTTAAATAGAACCAAGGAACCAAAGAGGAGAGGACTGGGGATGCTTTATGCTACAGGGCTTTTTACAAAGGATATTGATAGAATATTTTTCAAGGACTAGGATAAATCTGTTCCCTTTAACAAACTATTTATTTTAGTCCTTGCATGGTCATTCCTTCTTTTCTTCTTTGTCTTATTAGTATCCCCACTAATCACAATGAGGAACACAATCCTATCTAATAAAAGAGTAATTTGCAGATTGACCATCATTCCAACACACAAGAGGGCTGCCGCCATGTGGTCAAAGATCCTGCCCCCATGTGGACACAAGATGGCTACCACATGATGGCCAGCAGGGGAGGGCCATTGGGAGGTTCCAGGCCCTGCAAGGGAGGGCAGTTGTGGGTGATCAGGCCAGCAGAGGAGGGCAGTTAGGGGTGACCAGGCCAGCAGAGGAGGGAAGTTGGGGGCAAACAGGCTGGCAGGGGAGCAGTTAGACATCCATTAGGCTGGCAGGGTAGTGGTTAGCAGGTGATCAGGCTGGCAGGCAGAAGCGGTTAGGTGCAATCAGGGAGGCAGGCAGGTGAGCAGTTTGGAGTCAGCAATCCTGGATTGTGAGAAGGATGTCCGACTGCCCGTTTAGGCCCAATCCTATTGGGATCGGGCCTAAACGGGCAGTCGGACATCCCTCGAGGGGTCCCAGATTGGAGAGGGTGCAGGGTGGGCTGAGGGCCATCCCCTGCCCCCTGTGCACAAATTTCATGCACCAGGCCTCCAGTCTTTAATAAAAAGATATATTCTTACTTTCATGCATCACAAAATGCCCTTAATGAAGACAATACAATAAACAATGTAATTAACCTGCATAGAATTTATGTACCATTTCTCCAACTTTCCACAGAAAAAGAGATGAAAGCAACTTAATGTGCCTATCAAGAATAATGGCAAAATGCATTTTCTCTTTGTATTTTCTCTCTCCCTCTCTTTATCCCCTCACACACATGCACAGCATATACACAATGGCAGTTCCTGCAGTTAGAGTGAAGTGGTCTTTCAAAACATGACAGGAAATGTACTAAAGGCAAGGAAAGTGAGAACTGGCCACTTGAGACTAGTAGATCTGTAAACTTCCACAGACCTCTGTTTCCTTTGAAAAAAGTAACGGACGTTGCCATTTCATACAGAGTGTAAGAGTTACAGTAGTGTTAGAACCACCTTCCTTTCTTATCTCCAGTTCCAGGCAGGAGACCATTCTGACTACCTCCTCATGAACATGATATAAACAGTGTGACCATGTGTCCCAGTCATGGAGTATGACTTTTGTCCTTGCCTATTTATTAAAACTGTCAGATTCCCAGTTTGAACAATAAATAATCATTCTAGCCACAAGAGAATCTGATCTCCAAAGAAGTTGCACTTTGACTCAATGAATGACCTAAATGTCACTTGAAAGGTTATCAAGTATGTAGATCTGATAATCATGACCAAGAACAAATTTAGACTTGTCAGCAACCCAGGTGACCAACTTCTGAAGTCACATGCCTTATGAAGCCACCTTTCCAAGATCTGGTTTAGTTTTATGCTTCTTCTAGTTTTCTTAAGAGAAACAAGAAATGTTGCCACCAATAAATACCTATTTTGGGGTTGAGAGGGTATAATTTAATCAAGATTAAAAGTGTGTAGGTTCCAAATTTCAGATATTGGAAAGTTTTAGATATTTAAGAGTTTCTGTTGGTGAGTGTGTGTGTGTGTGTGTGTGTGTGAGAGAGAGAGTGTTTTCCATCTACTTGGGAAAAGAAACCTCTAGAAATGGTCTTAGAGTTTCATCCATGACAGAAATTATTATCAAATTTATCTTTCATCCATAACAAATATAACATTGGATGAAACACTTGAAGCAGCTTTTTTTAGGCATTGGCAAACAGACAGCACGAGTCTGTGATCCTTGTAAGAAGAGAAATAAACAAGGTGAGCTCCACATTTACCCTGGCTCTCTGAGTTGGGGTACTTGCCAAGTTACAACACATGGAAAAAGAGCCCACACAGAGAACAGCTGTCTTGCTGGACAAAGAAAATATATTTCATAGTTTGTAAGGTGTTGAACCTTGCAAGATAGGGCATCAGAATGCAGGATAATGTACAGAGAAGGAATTTCAGAAGTCTGAATATAGGTTTCTCTGGGACTATAGCCGATTATGCACATGAGACTGCCAGTCCGAGCAAAAATAGTTACTCTTAGATGAATGAGGATTCTGAAAGTAGCATAAGATTTGGAGATGTTGGAATTTCTAACACTCAGAGGGGAGAGACCTCAATGAACATATTAAATGTTTGGTTGAGATGCCAGAGGCCATGCCTTAGGAGTGGGCTACTTTAGCCCTGCAATGAGGGTTAGCCCTGTCCTAGCAAAGCCTTTAGTTCTTTCATTCCTTTCATTGTATACCCAGGAGAAATGAAAGCACCTGCCCCTAAAAATATTTCTTAAGGTATATTTAAGGCATCTTTGTTATTAACAGCCTCTATCTGAAAACAACCCAAACATTCATCAGCAGGAAAATGGACAAACAATTGTGGTATAGTCATACAGTGTGATACTACTCAGCAGTAAAAGGGAGTGAAGTGCCAATACCCCTACTAACATGGATGGCTCTCAAAAACATGCTGAGGTAAAGAAACCAGACACACAAAAGAGTTTATATTAGAAGCCTCCATTTTTATGAAATTCTATTATAGCCAAAACTCTTTCATGGAGCCAGAAATCAGTAGTGTTGTTGCCTCTGTTGGGGATAGGCAGGAATTGACCAGCAGAGGGAAGGGCACTTCCTACATCTTGAGGCCTGGGAAGGGAGGGCTGAGGGAGTTTTCTGCTTCTCTACCTAGAAAATCAGCATGAAAGACACAAGCTCAATGAGATAGATGTCTTGGCCCTCAGTCACTCTAAGTTGGAGGGGGTATCGGCACTGAATGGAGGTGTTTTGGATCAGTTACAAGGTGACTCAGAGTTCATTTCCTTTCTGAATTATAGCTCATTTTCAAAAGTGTTGTCCAGAACTAGTTTGGAAATAGAATGGTGGATTAGGCACTGGGCCTTAAATCTAATTCTGTTTTTCCGAGTAAATGTATTTGTGTCAGATTCTTAAACACTATTGGTTTCAGCTATGGAATAATAAAAATTCTATTAGATGATACTTGTCAAGGATATTGAGAGAGAGGAATAAAAATGTGCTGAGGAAAATATTGGCTATTATTTTATAAGTATAAAATGTTCCCCCCCCCCTCTCTCTCCCAATGAAATTGGGCTAAAGTTTGCCAAAGTGACTGTGTAACTGTTGAAGCACTCATTATACTCTGACCCTCCTTCACATTTGTTCTTAGGATTTAGAGTTTTTCTTCCTTTTTGGAGAAGATGTACTTTTAATAGGCAATGCTTTTGTAGGCCTTGTAGTTCCGATTTAAGGATGGTTTTATTTAGGAAGAAACACTTAAAGTCAGTAGTCAATGCATTTTCAGACTCTTCCAAGACTCAGAATAAAAAGTCTTATTAAATTAATATGTCATAAAACTTGTAATTCAACCAGGCTCTAAACGTGCAAATTTCTTCATTATGCTCCCATAAACCTCTGGGCTTTTTCCTTCAGCTGTTATCTCTGCCTAGCAAGCCCAGTAATGGCTGTTGTCTTACTCTAAGACCCACCTTCATGGGGGCTGTAGTTAAGCTTTGGGTGCTGATCACTTCTTCTTTAGTGCTTTAATAGCTAGGTTGTAGACAGGGACTAGGTTGAGGGCAGGGACTATGCTTTATTTGTCTTTAACTGCAAGTGTTGTATAGCATGTCATGCCTAATGTGTGCTAAATATACAAAAAAATGCGAGAATAACTATTAATGAGTTTGTTTTTATATCTGGAATAAATGAATGACCAAGAATGGATATTAATTCTTTTGTTTATGTGACATAAAAGGACTCACTTTCTTTTATCACTTGCCATCATGAGGCTGTGTGCCAACTGAGTTTCTCAGCTACCCAATATAAGGCTATTTTCACCATCAAGTTTTGGGGCTTTGTATATAAAAAATATGATTACCTAGCTTTTGTGAAGAGGATTATCATGTCTAATTGAGTAACATTGTCTAGTAATTAATCTTAGGCTGCATTCTGGTTAGTTGAAGGACCAACATATGTTTGACTGCCCTAATTTTAATTCTCACTAGAGACTGGGTCCTTTGGAGATAAAAATCACTAATATTGTCTGTGATCCATGTAAGGATCTTTTGTATCATCGGTAGAAATTTTCACCTCACAGCCACTTTCCTGGGATTCCTGGCTGGGAAAGAGGAAGCACAAGGCTATCTTGTGGGGATGGAGAGGAGGAGGCAAGACTGTCTGGATATTGTAAAGTTTCAAGATCCAGCACATTGTTTTGGTGAATCTCAGTGTCCTTGCAATTACTTACGTAACATGTGCTTTCCTGAGGAGATGCTAAGCTCCATAGGGACTGGATTACTACGTGTTTTGTCACTCTGTATTCCCCACATCCATTCAATTTGGGAGCAAGTAATAAGTAACAGTGAAATGAAGGAATGAATTGGGATATGCAATGCAAATAAAATGCTACTGAAAAGTAATCTTCGATCCTGATACTAATAATGCTAAACACATAGTGTTTTATCTGGACAGTTCTTATGACACTTACTACTAGATTGTCAAATTTTGGTCCAGAGGAAATACTTCCAACTTATCTTTACATTTCCTAAATTGTCTATGCACATTCAGTAGTAAATCAGATCACTTTCTGAATGAGTGAATGAATCCTAAGAAACCCTGTGATGTGTACTGGTACCTTCCTGTTAATATTGAGAAAGTAAGGAATTTTGCCTCTATCTGTATGAAATCAATAAAACATTTAGCTAATGACCCCTGCTTTTTTTCCTGGGCATGAGACATGTGGGGGCTCTGGAGGGAGTCTTGTTTTAAGTAGGATACATTGTGAGCAAGTACATCCTTTAGTGAGTTCCTAATTCCATTATTCACAACTTCTAAAATTATATCACCCTTCTATTAGAAAAGTATACTGATTCTCATGGAGCACTGACAGGCCAAAGATGCTCTTAATTACATATCAATTTAGCTTATGACTGATCAGCCACAGGATTCTTATTAATGAATCACATTAAATGTGTGGCCCTTGAGCTGTGGTCCTTGAGTCCTTGGCATTTGGCCTATAATGATGGGAGTAAAAAGGTTCACTATTTTCTCCCATCTTGAGGAAGACTTTGACAGAGAGGTCTTTGAGCTTTCACTCACTCATTGGACAATCTCATTTATCCTGAGATTATATATATCTCAACCCAAAGTCAACCCACCATATCCCTGCCTTTTTGCAGAGTCCTTCCTGAGCTAAACTTTAAAAGCACCTTTTATTTTCAAGTAGGAACAAATGGTATATTTCTTAGATTCACTGGGGGTAACACACAGGTTTTGAAGCCTTTTTGTTTATTGGAGTGGGAAAATTAGCAAACCAGAATGAGGGACAGAGTTTAGCAGAACATTCTCTAATGAGAACCAGTGGGGAAAAAGTAGTATGCGGAGAAACAGGGAAGAGCCAGAACTTGTTATGCCTGAGAGGCCAAAGGCATGGAAAAGTTTTAAGAAGGGGAAAATAATAGGGTAAATGGCCATGTAGAGAATGCAGGCAACAGGGACTGAGTAAAGAAACAATTGGCTTGATAGGAAGAGGCTATTAGGGACTCTAAAGTGTGCCATTTCAGGAGAGTGGTAAGAAGGAAGGATAATTAAAAAGAGGAGGTGAAAAAACAAGTGATAAAAAAATAAAGCAATGACCATAACCTGCTTATTCTAGAAATGTATCCATGTTTTCTGGAAATCATTTTTCATGTCAGTTACCTTTACTTTTCCATTCTGTTGGCCCAGTTTGAGTTATAAAAGCCTTTCATTTGAGTTAGGGAGGGAAAAGAATTTCCTGTAGCTGGAGAATTGGGCAGAGCTGGCAAGATCACCTCTTTGGCCATCTTCACACTCAACTTCTTGTCTTTTAATAACATTGGATGATGATGAGTGGTTCTGTTTTGACATTAGAACTATCATGATTTCCACATGCAATAAAAAAATGAGATGTGAGTTACTACAGGGCGAATTTGTTGAAGTACTAAAGTGCCAGAGGGGAGAGGAGAGACAGGGAGAAGCTTGTGGAAGTTTGCAGAGAAGGCTAAGACTTGGGGGATGTGATGGTGGAGGCCAAGGGTAATGCATTTATTTTAGAAGCAGAGTTTAGGGGCAAAGTGGTTGGCCTTGGCCTTGAGTTAGATGGATGGGCTTGTTTGTTAATACTCTCATAATGAAAGTCAAGAGAAAAAATTATTATGTTAGTGGTTTTGCTCCTCTGAGTTCCTCTGGTTGTGTGTAGATCTGATTTAGCCTGGAATGGACCCAGGGGAGTTTTTGTAGAAACTAGTGTTATGTGAAGGAAGGCCTGTTTACCATTTGCCTCTTATATTGATTCAAGGGATGGAATAGGAAGAAGGTTACTGGATGATTTAGAAGGTCAGGAAGCCTGGGTTTTGGTAACCATTCTGTCTATTATTTCTATCATTTGCTTATGATCCTTGGCAAACAACCCAACATCTGTAAATCTTAGTTTTCTAGTCTATAAAATGGCTTTAATAATACCTGCCTATATTTTAGGGTGTTGTAAGCTCAGATGAAATATGTTAAAAATGCTTTGAAACCAACAAGTACATTATAAATAAAATGTAATATTATCAATCAAGAAAAGAAAATAAGTTGAAGACAATGAAGAACCAAGGCAGGAACAAACACCCTAACCCTTTCCAATTGCCCTCATCCCTATAAGAGTTGTTGTGAACCTGTTTCTTTTGTGGGCCCCATAATTCACCTGAACTTACTTTATCCAGAACCAGGAAGGGGTGAGCTCCGAAGTAAGCAATTAAAGTTCTGGGATCAGGTAAAAGCTTTAGTTTGTACAAAATGCCTTTCATTAGACCTAGCATATATTTAGCACACAGCAAATGTTTACATCATTCCATTTTCTGATTTCTTCTACTTCCAGCTATACTCTAGCCCAGTGGTTGACAAACATTAGTTAACAGAGCCAAATATCAACAGTACAACGATTGAAATTTCTTTTGAGAGCCAAATTTTTTAAAACTTAAATTTCTTCTAACACCACTTCTTCAAAACAGACTCACCCAGGTCGTGGTATTTTGTGGAAGAGCCACACTCAAGGGGCCAAAGAGCCACATGTGGCTTGCAAGTCACAGTTTGCCAACCACGGCGCTAGCCTTATTAATGCTACTTAGCAATAGGTCCAGATTTGTGGGGCCAAAAGCATATACAACATTGGCCCATATCTTTAAGCAGAAAATTACAGTATCTTCTTTCACTACCTTTATCAGAGCATGGTCTATTGAGAACATCACTAGCAACAACTGAAGGCTTTGAAGGGGATCTACACACGTCAAGTTTTTTGAAGCTTAAATATTAGTCGCTTCATACAGAATCTGGCTCAGATGGTGGTGAAATGCTCACTGCTATGTCCAGCAACTCCTGTTCATTTTATATGTGTGTGAGTGAATTCACACATGAACAGCCTCTTAAAGAACTGCATGATGTGCATATTTTTGACATTTAAAAAATTAAAGCAAGTTAAATATAATTTTGATTTGAGAATTTTATGGCATCTATTGAAATCACTTGGGAACCTTGAACATCTAAACTAATATGAGTGAGAATCTCTACCCAGGTCACTTTGTACTTAAAATTACCTGGAAATCCCAACTTATAAAATGTGTCATTTAGGTTACAAAGTATTTTGCTATTTTTTCTACTTACTGCGATAAAGCAGAAAATAAGTTCTTTCATGCAGCCCACTGCCTCCAGCAGAGCACGTAGACATCATCGCTGACGTGCAAGGACTATCCGAGAGAGGAGCACTCCTCATCTTGCTTTGAAAGCTACTCCGTTAGGACTTTTCACTTCTGACTAACCCACAATCCCCAGGATGTAACAACATTACATGAGCTGCCATTCAGAATGCACTGATTTATTAAAGCCAAGAAGATGTCTACTGTTTGCTAACATTGCTACATTGCTGACTGTTTAGGAAAACTCCTTGGAATTTCTCTAATCGTTTCTCCATTTTGTTTGTTTATTTTATTTTTAGTAAAATTGACAGATCCCTTCAGCCTATGTGAGACCATTGCCAGTTTCTAGTTAGTGAAATCATTGTCTATCTTCTACCATATACCACCTTTATGAGAAAGAGCCATAAAAAAGGCTGATTTCCTGGGAATTAATGGTAATGTTCTGTGTAATTGAAGAGAAAACTCAGTTTTTAGTTTAACTTTGATTGATTTCAGAGAGGAAGGGAGAGAGGGAGAGAGAGAGAGAGAGAGAGAGAGAGAGAGAGAGAGAGAGAGAGAGAGAGAGAGAGAGAGAGAGAAACATCCATCAATGATGAGAGAGAATCATCAATTGGCTGTCTCTGCACACCCCACACAGGGAATTGAGCCTGTAACCTGGCTTGTGCTCTGTCCGGGAACCTAGCTGTTAACCTCCTGGTTCATAGATGGATGCTCAGCCAGCCACTGAGTCACACTGCTGGGCAGTTTTTGATTTGGCTTTAAAGTATTTTTTTACTGTTATTATAACAATATACAGAAAAATTCAAAAGGAAATGAATGTAGAAAGAAAACAGAAATCATCAACAGTTTACAAATCAGATATAACAACTATTAATATTTTGATGTTTCTTCTATTTTCCTGTTTAAAGATATACAAAGATATTTGTAGCAGAGAGAATATTTTACCCTTCCTTTTCTCTGCTTAGTAATATATAGTGAACATCTCCCCATGTCACTAAAATTCATTCAAAAAACAGGAATTTTAATAGACAAATGGTGCTTCATCTTAAGAATGTGCTTTTGTTCTTTGCTATTTTTCTTCTACCTGGTTCTTATTTGTGTAGGGCTTATAGAACATTAATAATAGTTTTTATGTATTTTTTAAGTTAATCAAGTAATATACCAATGTATTTTCATTTTAAAAATCTCAAATAATTAAATTAAGTCCTTATCCTACCACCAGAGGTAACTGTTGTTATCAATTGTGCATGTACCTTTCCAGACATTTTTCTATGCATTTGCGATAATATGTATACATTTAGAAAATAGTTTTTCATGGTTTATGCTTCCTTATAATTTATTTAACAATCCCTTTACTATTTATTATTTCTAATTTTTATCATCTTAAATAATAACAAACTAGCTTTATATATATTGAAGGTATCTCTGTTTCTTTAAAATAAATTTATAGGATTAATGGGCCAAAGTGCATAGTTTTATGGATATTATTTTAAGAAAAGAGTATATACTGACATATGTCTTTCATTATTGCCAACATGGAAGTTTTTTGTAATGAATCAATGTACTCATCTGTTTAATAAACAAAAAGAAAAAAGAGGAAAAAGAGAAATTGAAAATGTAGAGAAAAGGTTATAGAATAAAACCAGAGCACTCCTAAAACATAGTGTTGTTCTGAGTTACTGATTGTGTGTAAGGCATTGATTGATGAAATTACCAAACTAAATCTTCATTGGGCAGGTAATTCAGGAGGAAGGATACAGACTGATAATCTGAATGCACAATTAATTTCTCTGAATTGATAATTGCTATAATCACTGCTAGGTTTGGCATCTCATATCACTTTTTCATTTTATATACTGTTTTGATTTTATCTTAGCATTCCATTATTACTTTTTTTTTGAAAACTCATCCTCTCAGTAAGCTTGTTCTGTGAATGTAAAATATAGAATGGGATATTTGTGGTTAATTTATGAGTTTAATTAGACCCCTACGTTTTATCACTGAGTTGACTAAATTTTAGTACTTTAAAATTGAAATAGATGCTTGTTAATGGAAGCATATTAAAATACACATAGAGACACATAATAAACCCAGTTCATAATATTTTACCTCATCTTTTTAATTTGGAAAATCCTCTTGAGAAATTATATTGCTTGCTACAAAGAAATGCTTACCAGATAGTCAGCAATTCCTGAAATTTAAAGACAGTTATATTGTTTTATTAGTTTCAAGGGAAACAGAATTAAATACTTTTATTTTAAAATCATGCATAATGTAATTTATTTCTTAAATTATTTTATCTGTCTGATATGCATTTAAAAAACCCTATACTCTAAAATGTTTGCCATATATTAAAGGGCTATTTCTGGGTAATAGAATTTTTTTTTTAAATCCTCACCTAAGGATATTTTTTATTGGGTTTTAGAGAGAGTGGAAGTGAAGGCGAGAGAGAGAGAAAAAGAGAGAGAGAGAGAGAGAGAGAGAGAGAGAGAGAGAGAGAGAGAGAGAGATTAACGAGAGAGATACCCAGGTATGTGCCCTTGACCTGAAATCTCTTTGACCCTTTTGTCAGCAGTCTGACTCTCTTACCACTGAGTAAAAGAGGCCAGAGCATGAATGATAGAATTTTAGATAACGATAACTTTTTGCATTCTTCTACTATCCTTATTTTTTTTGAATTTTAAATACCAAGCATGCATCATTTTTACAAAACTATTAAGTGGCTTTAAATGAAATATTGCATCAATTTATACCCTGAGTATCATTGTATGGGAGCATAGTTCTTAATATACTTACCCATATGCTTTTTATTTTTATTAAATATCTTGAAAATTGAAATAGATGCTTGTTAATGGAAGCATATTAAAATACACATAGAGCCACATAATAAACCCAATTCATAATATTTACCTCATCTTTTTAATTTGGAAAATCCTCTTGAGAAATTATATTGCTTTCTTTTTAAAGGAAGAGAGAAAGAGAGAGAGAGAGAGAGACTGAAAAAGAAACATTGATGTGAGAGAGAAACATTGATCAGTTGCCTCCCATACTCTCCTGACAGAGAATCAAAGCCACAACCTGGGTATGTGTCCTGACCAAGAATTGAACCTGCCACCTTTGGTGTATGGTATGATGCTTCATCTAACTGAGCCATGCCAGCTGGGGCTAATATTAACTCTTGACGGGTAAAAATGATGTTTAACCATCATTGCTCATATTTCTACAATTATTAGCTAAAACAATTTTTCATTGTTTTTTATTAACTATACCTCAGTGGTAAAAATGCTTTGTCAGGTTTTCTAGATTTGTCAGTATCAGTAACATGAAGAACGTCTTGAGTTCTTTTCATTAATCACTTTTCTAAAATTGAATTTTTATTTAAATAAGTTTAGATTCATATGCAGTTGTAAGAAAAAATACACATCAATCCCCTTACATTTTGCCAAGTTTCCCCCAGTGATAATATTTTGCAAACTACAGTAATATTACAACCAGGATATTGGCATTGATAGAATCCAGAAATCTTAATTCAGATTTTCCCAGTTTTACTCACACTCCTTGTGTGTGTATTAAGTTCAGTAAATTTTATCACCTGCGTAAGTTGGCATATTCATCACCATAATCAAAATACTCAACAATGCCAACCAACAACACAAGGATTCCTTTTGTTGCCTGTTTATAATCACAACCACCTGCTTCCTGCACTTCCCCCACAGGCCTTTTCAACCACTAATCTGTCCTTCATTTCTAAAATGTATCCTTTCAAAGATGTTATAAAAATAGAGTCTTATAGTATGTAACCTGAACATTTTGTAAAGTTGAAAAAAAACTTGAATGTCACGTGTCGGAATGGTTTTTCTTTTTTTCCCTCTCATAACTGAGAGCAATTACCCAGACTTCCTTGGCTTCACTTTTCTCTTCTAAAACTTTTGGCTTCTAGAACCCCATCGCTTTTCAAAGACTATCGTTCTCATTTCAAGTGATTTCTGGCTGTTAGAAATCGGTTTTGAAGAGTAGTAAGAGCACGAAATGGCTGTGACCAATGTTGAAAAGGAAATACAATAAAACCTTGTCTCAAGTTACAAGAGAGAGAAAATCCCCCAGAGAAGTGAGGGCTAAATGAGTATATCAAGACTGTCCTAATTCCTCTCCATCGTATGTGCCCACAGGGGACCTGTAGCCCAAGTCCAGAATTCTGCCAGAGGCTCATTTTCAATGGGACATGGCAGCATTGTCAGAAACATGACGGAAAGGAAAAGACTTCTTTTTCTCTGCTATCTTTCACCAAAGAAAGCCACACCAAGGACATGTAGATTTCCTCATTTTCCTAGTTTGCCACCATGTCCAGATATCAGGTATCCCTTGGGCTATCCAAGTTCTGCTCTGGACTGTTCCTGGAAAAAGGGTTCCCTGCCTGTACTGCCCACCCTTCTCACGGCTGTAGATGGTTTATTTCAATATGACTGTTAGATGTTGATAAATTAAGCTATTTTACCCTGCTGGAGTTGGAGCTTTTGAAATATAACCAAGCTTAAATAAATTCACAATACATATTTGCAAAATGCATTTCAAATATATGTTTATAAGAGAAAAATAGGTGGATATTAAACTGCTAGAGTAGATATTAACATTAGAGTATTATTATTATTATTATTATTATTATCATCATTATGAGTAGCATCTCATATTTCAACATTGTTCGGTGGGTGAAACACAGCTTATTTTTTCAAGTGATATCATTTATCATTGCAGCCCTTATGTCTCTGGGAAATAAAAATATATACTAACCAATTCAGGTCCTTCTATGCCCCATTTTCTCTTAGCTGAATCCAAGTTCCAGGTTTTATTTTGTGCCATGGGTATGTCAGTTCAGGTGTTTAGGGGAAGGGGTGAAGTTAAGCATTGATGAGACTTGATTAAGACCTTGAGACCTGATTGTGGAATATTAGAGGGAAGGCAGGGGTGGTTGGATATGTAGGAAGAGATCAACCAAAGAACTGGTATGCGTATGGACACATACAATAATGTGGTAAAGTCCTGGGGTGGAAAGGTTGGGTGAGCTAGAAAGGGTCAATGGGAAAAAGGGGGTCATTGTAATACTTTCAACAATAAATATTAAAAATAAAAAGACCTTAAGACCTGATCAACATTTCAAAAAGGTTTTTCTCTCCTCTTATAGAGTTATCAAGACTGATCTTCAGTCAGACTAAAGTCAGCAAAGCATATTTTGGAAACTGTGTAGTATACTTCCAACAGGACTCCCTTCTGCAGGAGTCAGGGGTGAAGTGTGGGAGAGACCCCCAATCCCCTAGCAGCTTTTAAAGACCATGCAGCTTGAAGAGGCACCCAACCTTATACCCAAACCCATGTTCTGCCTCTCCTTACCAATTTTTATTTCTTCCATCCCTCCAAATTCCTCCATTCCCTAATGTTTTAATTCAAATATCCATTAGGAAGAGAGAAAGGAAAGAAACTAACATGTAGAGAGTATCTACTCTATGGCAACATTAAACTCTGTTCTTCCTCATTAATTTCCTCCAACACGCCAGCAAATCCAGTCCCCTCAATCCAGCCTTTGCTCTTTGTCTCCCTGCTATCACCCTGGGACAACCCACCACCACCTTCCTCCTGGGCTATTGCTTTGGCCTCCTACGTGGACTCCCTGCTTCTGCCCTTGTCTTTATGGTTTAATCACAGCACAGGAGCCAGAGCGATCCTTTCACAACCTAAGCCAGACCATGATCTGCCTCTGCTTAGGATTTCCAGAGGCTCCTTTCTCATGCAGAATACAACTCAAAGCCCTTATACTGGCGACAGGGTGCTACGTGCTGTTTTCCCAGAGGATGTAAGTGGAAATACATCAGTGGAGCCTGGTGGCGTATAATTTGAATTTTTGTCTACTGTTTTAATGGCCCCCATGTGGCAAGTCTTCAGCCTGACATATTTGCCTATGTTTGGTCACTCAATTTGATTCTTTTCACTCATTTTCAAAGTGGACATTGAAAGATACATGAAAATCCAAAAGCAATTATTTTCAGAGTGGAACACATATCAATTTACATGCACATATACACACAGGGTTGTGGCTGCAGCCTTACAGAGACAGAACATTGTTATGTTTAGCTATGTATGTGGTATTTCAGTATAATATTGGCATAGGTATTTGTATGAGGTACAGAGAGTGTCAAAAGGCAAGCTGGAGGGAAATGTTTTACTTATTCTTTTGCTTCAAACTGCACTATGAATGAAGCTGTATGAATTTAGAAAGGTGTGAAGTCTGACCCAGGGTAAGAGTTCTGTAGAAGTAGTTGGGAGCTTGTTCAGTGTAGGATGTTATCTTTTCATACTAGTTAAATAAGAATGGTGAGAATACCCCCTGGAGCTGCAGTGTAGCCAGGTATCAAGAGGAATGAGGAAGATACACCAGCTTACTTCTGGTTCTTATAGTATCTTGGGTAGCTAATTTATATATATAAAAGCCTACGTGACCAGTAAACTGCTTGACAGAAGCTTCCCCCTGATGGTCAGTGTGCTCCCACAGTGGGAGCACTGCTTGGTTGACTGGGAAGATTGGTGTTCCCACAGCTGGCTGATCCCCACAGGTCACGCCCCCCACTAGAGCACAAAACCTGTGCCCTTGGCCTCTAGTTGACATATAAAGGCTGTCATATTGAAACTATTTAGACTGACAGATAATCTATATATATAAAAGCCTAAACAACTATTCCCAAACAAATCAATGACCAAATAGGCTGTGTGGGGTGACCAGGCCCACGGGGGGGGTGGCAGATGGGGGCAACCAAACGACTGAATAGCAGGCTGCATGGGGTGACCAGGCCGGCAGGGGGGGCAGTTGGAGGCAACCTGGCTGGTGGGGGAGGGGAGCAATAAGGACTGACCAGGTCAGCATGGGGGGCAGTTAGGGGCAACTAGGCCAGTGAGGGGGGTGGAGCAGTTGGGGGCAACCATGCTGGTGGGGGAGGGTATTTGGGGTTGACCAGGCTGGTAGGGAGGGCAGTTAGGGGTGATCAAGCAGGCAGGCAGGTGAGCAGTTAGGAGCCAGTGGTCCCGGATTTTCTTTTTAAATATATTTTATTGATTTTTTTATAGAGAGGAATAGAAAGAAATATCGATGAGAGAGAAACATTGATAAGCTGCCTCTTGCACAGTCCCTAGTGGGGATGTTCCCACAGCCAAGGTACATGCACTTGACCAGAATCGAACCCGGGACCTTTCAGTCCACAGGCTGACACTCTATCCACTGAGCCAAACTGGTTTTGGCAGTGGGCCTGGATTTTGAGAGGAATGTCCGACTACTAGTTTAGGCCCAATTTCTTAGGATTGGGCCTAAACTGGCAGTTGGACATCCATCAAGGGGTCCCAGATTAGAAAGGCTGCAGGCTGGGCTGAGGGGACGACACCCTCCCCCAATACACAAATTTCATGTACTGGGCCTCTAGTTCTATGTAATAAAAGGGTGATATGCAAATTGACCCTAACAGTGGAACAACCTGTCCCTATGATGCACACTGACTACCAGAGGACAGATGCTCAATGAAGGAGCTCCCACAGGGGGGGCGCCACTCAGCCACAAGTTGGGCTGATGGCTCTGAGTGCAGCAGCAATGGCAGAAGCCTCTCCCAACTTCTTGGCCGCACTAAGGCTGTCTGACTGTGGCTTATACTTGCTCCCTGTGGGGAGTAGACCTAAAGCATCAGTCAGACATCCCCCACAGGCTCTCAGCCTGCCAGAGGGATGTCTGACTACCAGAGTAGACCCAGGGGAATTGGGCCTAATCCAGCAGGTGGACATTTCCTGAGGGGTCTCGGACTGTGAGAGGGTACAGGACAGGCTGAGACAACCCCTCCTCCTGCCCCAAGTGCATAAATTTTCCTGCACCAGGCCTCTAGTTATTTTATAAAACTAATCTAATTATGAAAATTCTCATAAAAAATTCACTCTAGGAAACAACCAAGGAACATACAGTTTGTTGTTTTGATAACTGTAAATTACTAATCCCTCCCCTCTCAGTTGCTTGCCTAAAGATTTTCCATATAGAACTCTAAATTCAGTAGGTGTGTCTACAAACACCCTTCAGAAAGTGAAACAGGTAATTTATTCCATCATAGAAAAGATGACAAGGACAATAGTTCAAATTTCAACTCAATATATTCTACCACAGCCAATCAGTTAAAAAATGATGGTTACTCTATCCTGCAGTCAAAACCTTTTCCAGCAGTAAAAACATCATTGTAAAACTGAGAGATATGAAACCTCAGAACCTTCTCTCAATATAGTTATAAATCATTTCAAACCATTAGCTCTCTCAAGGTTTTGTTCCATCTGGCAGGAGAAGAGGGTAAGGGAAGCTAAGTTAGCACAGTACTCCACCACATGAGGAGGTGTAGGCAGAGTCAAATCCTACATTAAAATGAAAATAACATAGAGGAGCCTGAGTCTCAGTTAGAGAGAGAAAATATGTCCCAAAAAGTACCATCATGCTTTGGCAGTAACTTATCAGTCTAGGATCACCGAAGAACAGGTAGAAAAGGGATGTGCAGTTGCTCTGTATTAATCTCATCATTTTTTTCCTGCTGTTTCTTAATTTTCCTCTGTTATTCTCTATTCCATTCTCCTACCTTGGATTTCACTCACTATCCCCTAACTTTCTTGGGAGGCTTTCTTTTTGAGTTTTATAGAGCCTTTGTGGCCAAAGCCTCATCTTCAGCTGTTTCCCCTTCTGTGGATCATTTTGTTCCCTCTATCCTTTCGGAATCTCCTTTGCCAGCTGAACACCATCCTAAATGAAGAGATTTTAAACACGGCATGAACTTGAGTAGGAGGTAATGGACAGGTCCTGGGGTTGGCTTCTCCTGCTAATTGCTCTTTTCATCTCTGTTCACTTGCTTGTATCCTGAGGCCCCAAAGTCAAGCCCTGGCATTGACAGAGGAGAGTAGGTGCTGACACAGGAGATAGGAAACCAGACTGAAGAATGACAGGAAAAGTCATGTAACTAAATGGTGTGGTATTAAGGATTATTTAATTGTCATTAAATTTTTAAACTAATATTAATTTTAATTATTAAATTGAGTTAAAATAAATTATTTTTCTTTTGTACTTTTCTCAGAGCATGCATTTTAAAAATGGAAAAAAATTGTTTATGTTATACTGCTGAGTGAAAATGAAAATGCAGCATTATGTATATAAGCTAGTTATAAATATATAAAATTATGACAGAAAAATAAAAATAAAAGGATATACACCAGCCTATTAAAAGTGACTGTCTTAGATGGTGGGTCTAAGGCTTATTTTTATTATTGTTGTTTTTATGTGGTCCAATTTTATTCAAATGCATGTTTTACTTTTAGAATAGAAAATATAAAGCATAGTTACCTAAAATGCTATCCCTTCTTTTTTCTTTTTATTCATAACTTGAATTGCAAAAAAGCTAATGTAAATTACAAAGAGAGTTTATAAGTGACATTCCTTGATTCTTAGCTACTTTCGTTTGAAAACCATATATACACTTAATTAAAATATATATATTTAAAATGTAATTTCAGCTCTCTCTAAATACAAAGCACTATGGAGTACTGTAAAAACAGTGTTACTCCAGAGCAGGGCAATGGAAACCTCATTTGCACTTGTGGCCCCAATCTTCTCCGACTCAGGGGTCGGCAAACTCATTAGTCAACAGAGCCAAATATCAACAATACAACAATTGAACTTTCTTTTGAGAGCCAAATTCTTTAAACTTAAATTTCTTCTAACACCACTTCTTCAAAATAGACTCGCCCAGGCCAGGGTATTTTGTGGAGGAGCCACACTCAAGGGGCCAAAGAGCCACATGTGGCTCGTGAGCTGCAGTTTGCCACCACTGTTCTATGTGACACAGCCTTTTCTATGTGGACACAGCTTGCTCCCTGCTTCATTTGCTCACATGTGATACAGAAAAGACTGGGCCAGCTGGTGGCTCTGGTCCTTTCTGCTTCTAATATACTCACAGTGTCCTCTCTGCTTCTAAGGCTTTCTCTCTTCTCTAGTGTCTCCCCTGCCTCTCTCCTCTCTAATGATATAGACAGTGGTCCAAGATATTGTAGCCTCGGGATTTTAGCAGGCATGTGAGAAAAAAATTTTAACATAAGCAACACTACATCTGAGAGTTTTTGTGACATTTACGAGTCTGTGCTATGACTGTATTTTTGCTGATGCATGAACACCATTTTAGTTCTGTTTTTTCAACTCTAAGAGCCAAAGATTTTAAAGTTCAGAAATATATATGTGGGTTTTTTTAATCATTTTTAGGCTACTTATAAAGTGATTGGCCATGATCAGAAATGGTAGCATTTCCACATTTACTGTTGTTTCCTGGGGGACATGTGATGGGATTCTGTAGGAAGAGTCGTGGTGTTGGGGATGTGCTCTTAGCCAATAATCCAAATAGAGAATCTTCTAACTTGTTGAAAGAATGTCCTGGTACATCCTTGATGAGGTCCTTTTGTATTTTTGAGGCTTAGTCTCTTGGTTTTATTTGTTCAGCCAGTTTGCCTGGTGCTGATATACATGGAGTTCTGTTTGGCAATTATTTAGAAGTTGAAGTATCTGAAACACCAGCATATTTATTGATAGGGACAATGCCATAAAGAGAAGTTAAATTTCCAGGCAAATCCATAGTCTATTTAAGCCATGAGATAACTGGTAAATATGCTCACTGGCAATAAAATAAGAGAAAAAGAGTAATGCTGTCAAAATATTGGTAAAAAGAGAGGGTGCGATGTTATTATAACTTACTCTTAGATGACTGTGCTTGAGGGAAAGGAGGATGAGGAAGTAGATAGAAACTTTGGAGAAGTTTTTAGGTTTGTGAGTACTTTTAAAGGGCTTTGCAGATAAGTGTTTTATTATATCTAATATTTTAAAAAATATGTATTTTTTTTATTTCAGAGAGGAAGAGGGAGATAGTAACATCAATGATTGTAGGGAATCATTGATTGGCTGCCTCCTGCACATTGGACTAAGCTTGCAACTTAAGCATGTGCCCTTGACCAGAATTGAACCTGGGACCCTTCGGTTTGCAGGCCAATGCTCTAGCCACTTAGCCAAACCAGCTAGGGCTGTATCTGATTTTATTTAAAAGGTAAATGCTTCCCTTTTGTTTGATATGGGAGTGCCAATAATAGTTTTTATATATCCAGAACTCCAAAACAACATGAACATTTTTGTTGTTGTTTATGTATACAATCAAAATAAATGAGAGATTTTGCTGAAGAAATTAGGCAGGAATTAGAGCAAAAATGAGGAGAAAAAAAAGAAGAGGGAAATAAGCTATGAAAGGTATATATGTTTATTTTATAAATAGAGATCATTTGAACTATAATTACTTTAAAAATGGGGATATTAGTAGCATGTGAGAAAAAAAATTAAGATAAGCAACAGCCTTTCAAGTGGAAAAAATGATTCTGAGGAAAATATTTTGAATGAGAGATTTTCTTTTGCTAGTCATCAGTGGCACCATTAACTCAAACCAGACAGTGCATGGAAGAAGGGAGAAACCCTTCGACAAGCTACAAGCTGATGTGCCCGAAGAGCAGTGGGAATTTGACACCTGCTTTGTATTCCTCTGATGTAAAGTCTATTTTTTTTCAGGTGAAAATGGATTAGGCATGCTTTTGAGAAAATGACATTAGAATGCTTTTGCAGAACACAAAAGTGAATGCACCGTGTAATTACTATTATTTTGTTCACTATAGTGTTTCTCCTTTTCTGTAGTTTTCATGGCATTGCCAGTGTAACTCCACAGGGCCTCTTCTTTTAAGTCTAGTGATTCCTGAAATCTCATTATGAGGGATGTAAGGAGCATTGCAAGGGTGGTTTTAAATAATCCGCTGTTTATTGTGGCTCGGACAGCTTGCCCATTTATTTAGGTTCTGCCCTATTGCTGTTCCACCTTTCCTGTATTTTACTTCTTTGTTTCATGACACAGTTAGTCACTGGGGTAACATACATTTGTTAGCCACCATAACAGAAAGCTTGTTTCCTATTATCCATTGAGCTGGAATTTAAGTTCAACCTTGGCTGAAGTGAGGAGGAAGTCCTCGATTTGACACTGCTGAGGGACTTAGAAACACGAGTGTTTTCAAAATATGTCACCAGATCATTAATTAAACACTAAAGCACTTCCGTTTTGACTCATATAAAATACACATGATTTAAATCTTCTTGAAAACTTCTAAGGACTTCAATCTCAATAGTTAGAATAACAGAAAATAATATATATATTTTTCCAGTCTGTGAAAGTAGGAATAATAGACCTGAAAAAACTTTCATTGCCCAGCTAATGATACCGACATAATTGATTTAACATACACACTGATTTGAAGTGTTGACCATATAAAGCTTTGTAAGTCTTGCCTATGCGATTCCCTTTGAATCACATTAGATTTGTTCTTAGTGGATGTTGGAAGGAGCTCCAAAATATACATTTGTTCCCCTGAGGTGATAAAATCGGACTTGCTTAAAGTTCTTGGAGAAGTGAGAAATACCATGGCATCCTACTTACTTTTTACTTTCTACTTGGAACTGCAGCTCTGAAATACTTCAATGAAGTTGTTCCATTGCATCACCCAACTCAAGTTAGTGTATGCAAAGCTTTTTCTCCTTATTTCTGAATTTATGACTCCCAAGTGAACTGAAACTGGTGATTTCTTTCTGCCCAGTAGCAATTTGGAGAGGGCACTTGTGAAATTTTGTTCAAGTAAAATTTCAGAGATGCTCCTATGGTCTTTTTCTTGGGATATGACCAGCAGGATGGGAAAACATGGCTAGCATCCCTTTGTTGGATACACATTAAACTATCCTGATATTTCTGAATGTTTTTCTATTAGAACCTTGAAAGATATGATATATGCATACATTTCCTACCCCTTTTTAGTCTTGACACAGGATTAAACATGACCATGTCTTTAAAACTCACTAGTAAAGTATATTTTACTAGTAAAAATTAATAAAGGCAATTTTCTATTTTCTTTGTAACTTACCACCACCCACCCTAGTGGATATCGATATAGAACAGCAATTTGAAGTCACACAAAATAAAGCTTGTTTTTAAAATTCTCTTTAATAACAATTATTTAATTATACTCTTCTAATTTCCACTAACTATTCCATTAATACTTACTAGAGAAGCCACCTAAAGAGTAAGCTGTACTCTGCAGGGACCTTCATCATAGAATAAAAATGGTTCTGACGGCTAATGTGATTTTGCTTGTATAGGATCTATCTTGTTGCAGGTAATCTATATATTAAAGAGGCAGGGTCATAATGACCATTATGTTAGAAGGCTTGACCAGACCGGAAGTCAGTGCTGGGTTGTCCTAGCGAAGCAGCACTGACTAGGCCCTGCCAGTGCCCCGACCCAGCAATCACTGCCTAGGGGGCTGTGGATCAGGCCCAGAGAGAGGCCTGAAGAGAGAGAGGCAGAGTCTGATCTGCAGCCTCTGTGACAGCCATTTATCAGAACTTGCCTTTCTTTCACTCCTGGCCTGGCCAACAGTTGCACCTCCATTTCTCTCTAGGCCTCCAGAGGTTGCTGCTGATCAGCCCCAACTTTCTGATCAGGCTCTGTTGATAGGCCCAGATATGCTGGCTGGCATAGAAACTGACCAATCAGAACCAAATGTTGGTGAATGTAAAGAGACAATGGCTGCCTAGGAGGTGGAGCTTTTGACACTGACTGGAATAGAAACTGACCAATCAGAACCAAATTGCCCAGCAGAGGAGGGCAGTTGGGGGAAAGATCAGGCCAGCAGCGGGCAGGATAACACAGTTAGGGGTGATCAGGCAGGCAGGCAGAGGGGTTAGGGGCAATCAGGCAGGCAGGCAGGCAGGTGAGTGGTTAGGAGCCAGTGGCCCCAGATTGTGAGAGGGGTGTCTGACATCCCCCAAGGGGTCCCTGATTGGAGTAGGTGCAGGCTGAGCTGAGGGAACCCCCTCCATAGACGAATTTTGTGCACCAGGTCTCTAGTATGGATATATTTTGATGAGTGGCTCAGTGGAGAACCCATCTGGTTAGGAGCATCACATTAATTTTTTAAGGAAAAAATTAGAAACAACATAATGCAAGTATAAACTGGCAGAGATGGAAGTGTGCAGAGAAAAAAAAACTATAACTATCCACTTGGATTTAGAATGGTTCCCTAAGCATGTGGTATAGAAATGCCTGAATTATCCAACATATCTGAAGCTGTTGTTTCAACTATAAAATGCAGATTATAACCATTTGCTATAAAAATTGAATGAGGTATACTCTATAAAATGTTTGACAGAATATAAGATCCTGTGCAATTGCATTATGCCTAGCAACTACGTGACTTCTTAAACTTTGGTCAAACTGATACTTATTTCTTTAACAGACTTTATTTGATAAAAATTTGACTTCTAGCCCTGCTGGTATGACTCAGTGGTTGAGTGTCAGCCTATGAAGTTATAGTTTGATTTTTGGTCAGGGCACCAGGAATCTAGATTGTAGGCTCGGTCCACAGTATGGGATATGCAGGAGGCAACTGACCAATAATTCTCTCTCATCATTGATGTGTCTATCTCCCTTCCTCTCCAAATATATATATATTTGACTTTTAAATGGATAATTATAAGTTTTTAGAATTGAGGCCTAAAATGTTGGTCTACATTTGTAAGGATAACTAACAGATAGCAGTCGTGTTGACTTGTACTCCACCACTCTCTCTAGATGGAATTATTGAAGACAGACCCACAGAGATTAGGCCAAAGCTTCATTATGCCATTTATTATCTGTGTGATGTGAGGTTAATACTTGGACTTCTCTCTGAGGCGCTTTCTTTTTCCTGAATGGTCAACCACAGTTGACCATTGGTAACTAAAACAGCAGCAACTGAAATTCAGCTAAGGGGGAGCTACTATACATGGTTTTGGCAAACTTGCAAGTATAATCTACATGCAAGGATTTAGTCTCAAGAGAGTTCCAGATTTCATGTGATTACGCATTAAAGTGCCTAAAGAGCTGGGATATGAAATCCACATTTCATAATCCTTGAACTTGGCCAGTCATCTGAAATATCACCCCTTTAGGAGTACATAGGACTTTGACCACATTGCTTAACTGAGTGCCATGGGAGGTGTTGGTTCATCAAGCCAAATATTTCTATGAATCTGATAAGAGCTGACTTAGTTGACTTCTATGATCCCAATCCTGAGAATTTAGAATTCCAAAATTAAAACAAGAAAAGCTCTTCTGCAAATTAAATAAGCTTGAAAATAAAGTCTTCAAGATTATTTAGTATTAGCATTTTGTAGTACAGTATTTGCAAAGAAAGTCAAACACAATCACCATCAGTGTTCAGAGCAGGCTCCAATTTCCCACAGGAAATGGAGAACTCTTTTATATTTTAACCATAGGAATTGGAATTGTTTATTTCCTCAGTCATATGGTTTGTGTCTGGAAATATCCCAGGATCCTTAAGCTCAGCAGGTCATTCTTACCGTACCCTGTTATCCCCTTGAAGTTTACTCTCATCCTCCTCTTCTTTTTACCATATCTGCAGGCTCCTCTTAGTGTTTTTTCTCACATTCTCCCTGTCCTCATCTTCCAATACTCCCCCCCCCTTTCTCATTTGCTGAGTATTAATTATGCACATCCAAAGTACTGAGAAATAGGGTCAGTAACTCTATTTATTCCATATTATTTTCCATCAGCAAACAAATTTTACCTGGGAAATGTGGGGAAAGGGGCAGGGAGGGCATGATTCTGATGAAAACAGAGATCAACCATTTTGGATAGATTAAACAACTTTCTTTTTCAAACAGACTGCCTGCTCTTCATCTCTTTGGAAGCACCTATCATGCTTTGGGTTCCCTTCCCCCATACTTTCCAATCTGCCCACTGGCTATCCTTTAGCTGTCTTGCAGCCTCCCTTCCCTTTGAAGCATCAGTGCTGGCTGCATAGTTCTCCTTGTGCCTTCCCAAATGCTTCACACTTCTCTTACCAGTTTTTGGATGACTCATGATATTTGTATCCAAAAATATTAGTTCTAGAAAAAGATCTCCCTGGCTTCATTGTCTCATTTGTTTGAGGTGTTCATTATCCTAAATCATAGGATGGGTCAGGAGAAAAGTTAAGATTCTTGCTGGCCCTTCCCTTGCTTTATTCATGCTTTGCCACATTTGCTGAGGTTTCCAAACCTGATGTGAAAGTTTTGGTCTAAAATATAAATATTCCCTCTGGGTTACTCTATTCATTTTACATTCAAAATAAAGTAAATATGTAATATTGTTTATTTTACAGTGCTCCAGCTTTCAGCTAAAAATTGCATTAATGATATTTGAGGAATTAAAATTCTTCATTTGGCCTCATCAAATTATTTTGTGTCATTGTTTTCCTTCACTTTCCTTTGGGTAATATCATAGTAGATCTTGGTGTAGTTAGGAAAGTTTTCTGTTCTCAGATTAAAGTCTGCCTTTCTTCCCCTTTGCTAATGTCATTCTTAATTATGTCCCCTTCCCCCTTACTGAGACCACCCAGAATAATTCTCCCTCTTGAGTGTTTACAGCCTTCAAAATCCTGCACAACATAAGTGAAAAACTGCTGACTATTTGAACTTTGCAAGTACAATCATTAAAGAATAGTCAATACAGTGTATGGCTATGATGAATAAACCTGAGTTTTTGATATGACTGTTCTGGTAAAAGTAAGTGGTTCCTGAGTCATTAGTGCTGCAGCCAGAACTATCAGAAATCTCGTGAATGTTTCGCTACTGGTACAGATTGAATTCTCTCACATTCTCTGTAGAACTTCACTAATATCCGTGATAGTAACAATACCTGGAATCTTTTATTCAAATTTGTGATTTTTTTCCTCTGCTTGCTTTTTAGCAAATGGACAAGGTGCTTCTGTTGATGACATTGTATGGTAGGATTTGAAAGTTCTTATTTAAGCAAAGACCTTGGCAAACATATTTCACAGAACATCACAGTTTGTTCAGATGTATTACAAGGGATGTAGGATGTATAATTTTACTTCAATGAATAAAAATAGTAAAGACAAATTGGTGGAACTAGTGAATTATGTGACAGGATGAAAATAATAAAATCCGATGTTAACATAAAATGTAAATAAATTTGTGTACTTTGATATATATTATCATTAGTTATGTCAATAAACATTCCACATTTACTAGGTTTTATAAACATTTCTTAGTACCAGGGCTTCATGTGGGGAAAAATAATAAAGTTTACTGCATATCTGAAACTGTAGTAAAACACCTACACCTGTTATTTTATTCTCAGGACAATTCAGTACAGTAGATATTATTATTATCATTCTCATTTTATGTATTTGGGGCTCTGGTTAGAGAGACTAATAACTTGCTTAAGTTACACAGTGGATGAAAGCAGAGTTACAGACCCTGTGCTCAAGCGTATTGCTAATCTGAAGGAAAACTCACCCTTGAAGAAGCTGGGAGACTTCCATAGTGGGCACCGTGCTTACCTGTGGGAAGTGGGTTTCTCTTCCTGTCAAAGTTACGAACCTGGCTCCTTTTGGGGATGGATGAAATGTCCTTTATATCTATCTTGAATATCTCTTTTTCTTGAACAAACTGGAATTTTTTCATAGTCTTAAATGGTTTAATTGTTCTTGCTTTATATCCCAGTGAAACCCAATCAAATATGCTCCCTGGCTGAGAGTGAGAGTAAAAGATGGGCAGAGGGTCCCATTGGGTTAGCAGCCAGCGTGAGAGGAACAAAAGTGATGATGTAAATGTGGAGTGGTGAAGCTACAGTGCTGTGTCAACATTCTGTTTATGTCAACACTTGAGGCTTAAGGAAAGCCAAGATTTTGGTGGACCATTCTGCTTATGTTGCTTGCGGAGCAGCTCTATGTGTAATGAAATAATTCTAAAAAGCCAGACTTCTGTTCTATAAAATTTTGAAGATCATGTTCAGTTCTCACACGGAGTTTTGCAGGACTCCCTGGGTAAACTTTGGTGTCACTAGAGGAGAGCAGGGATCTTGAGGTAGCAGAGAATTACTGACGCCAGATCAACCAACTATTTTGGATTGATTCGGTTCAGGGCAGCAGTTATCCCTGTGATTGATTATAGCAACAAGACTCACATTAGGAGCATTTTTCTGATTAACTGCCTAATGTGATTTTATTTTATCCTCAGTAAACATGGTCTGGGATTACCTACACTGACAAAGAAAAGAGTTTTCACTTGCAAAGAAAAGAGTTTTCGTTTGGTAATTTACATATTTTCTGAACAGGACTAGTAATCATTTACTATGATTTGCAAAACCATGGGAAAATAAAATGGCGTTTTGTTACATTGTATGCTATATGCAAAAAAATAATTGTTACTTTACCATCTATTAATGTATCATCTAATACTTTCTAACACAGAAACAGTTGAAACCTACTGTTTCTTTTAAAAATACTCTTTGAATGAAGGGGATTAATGTAGCCACAAACTGTAAGCTCAAAGTGTTGGAAAAAAATGTCTTGCTAGTAAATGTCCTGCCCTCTGCCCCCTGTAAAAGGTAACATTTTCTTTGATCAGCAGCAACAGCATTAATAAATTCTGTTTGAGATTCACTTTTATTATTTAAATGTTGACCTAAGATGTGTTATACTTTCAGATATGTACAGAGGATTAGCCCACTCTTGGTGGTGTTTTATTTTTAATCTCAAGGTGATGAAGGGAGGCACCCCCAAACTGATGCAATCTGAACCTCATGGGACCAGGACATGGGGCCTGAGGTCTGGGGCATGTAGGTCTCATCCAAGCAGGTCTCAGGTGTGGGCTGCATGCAGAGTGAACTGATGTCCAAAGAGTTAAAGGGTCAGGAGTAGAGAAAAGGCACCTGTGAGCAGGGCCAGCCTCTCCAGATCCCTCCAGGCTGGTCCCATGTGCTTTGCTTCCCTGTGGTGCTTCTCAGCGCCCCTCTCTGCTTCAGCTCCAAACTTTAGCTGGGGTTTCATTCCACCCGTGGAGGCCTGACACCAGACTCACTCTCAGAACCAACCTGGGAACAAATACCCTTCAGTTTCACAAATTTGCCACTGGATGAGAAGGTCTTCTACACCTGCACCACTGCACCCCTGGGGGTCCTGGCTTAGCAGGCAGGAGAGATCAGAGTTATGGTTGGAAGCAGCCCAAACATTCAAAGGCTCTGGAACCATCTCCTCCTAAGGGTGCATTGCCTAATAATGAGCTGGAACACAGGACCTATCAGAGTAAGGAGCTGAAACTAATCCAGCCCCCACACTCTATTTTTAGATACCTAACATGGATGCTCTGATTCAGGGTGGGCCCTTATTTCAGAGTTGGAAAAAAACCCTGCCATGTGGGTGGTCTTGGGGGTTCTGCTTGAGGATGGAAAACTTGTCCATTTATGTTTCTGTTAGAAATGTCCTTTGTTTCTCACTCTCATTTGGTTAGAACTGCGACCTGCATTTTTCTCTGATATTTCAGGGGTAGCCAGTCCTGAGACCCCAGAGCCATCTGAGATGTGAACATGTGTTTACTACCATCTAGGATATACATAAAAAGGACAAAGCTCCCTTTACTAACCTTTTTGAAACATGCCTACCAAGAAGGCCAGGAATATCATGTCTGACAGCTCAGCTGGAGCCATAATCCAACACAAATGATTTCAGTTCCTATTTGGGGCACAGGGTGCATGTGATATTTTGCACGGTGCGTTTCAAATGTATGGGATTTATTTTCATGTTGCATGGGTGTAATCAAGTGAAACACATTTCAGTGGCATAGGGAAGGTGACCCAACAGCTATCTAAATTCATTCTCTCGCCTCCGTTTCCAACCTGCTGGGTGGTTTCACCATGATTGTAATGAGCTAACCAGTTTCTTGACTGACTGGCAAGAGAGTACCTAGTTATCAGAACTAGTAGCTTTAAAACCCTTTATTGGAAGTCAGCAGAGCCCTGTGGACATCCAAATAACTCTGAAATTGAGCAAACTCTCACACAAAGCTGTGTTCCTATAGAAAATTGCAAGAGTAATATAACAGAGCTGAGCCTTTTCTTTAAAGAATGAGGGTAATTAGGAACTTAATTGCGTATATTAAAATTGATCTAGTTGGAGTGTGAGCATGTGTCTCAGCTTATACTATTGTCCTGACATAATAATTTGAGGTTGTTCTTATGACTTTCAAAAGTGCCTGGGTTTGGACAATTAATAGTATGGTCACTATAATAATATGGTCACATGGGAATGTGGAGCTGGAGCACTGCCTATGTAATCATAATATGAATATTAGAGTCTACATGCAAGATGTAAACCTGGCAACACACATGACTTGCAGAATTATTAGCACTCTCATAAGTTCTGTACTAATAAATGTTCTCCCTCAGGTGTCTAGTATCTGAGTATTTAATTATGTCCTTTGTATAAGCTTGAATTATAGCTTAATGTTTATTATGTATGCCTATTCTCATTTTAAACAGAGTAGAGGTGTCTTCTATTAACAAAACTAAAAAGAAAGAAAAACAGAAAAATTGGTGAAAGAAATAAGATTAATAAAAGTAAGATGAAACCTGGGGCATAGTTATTATATGCTTTAAAGTCTTGTATGCACAAACCAAATTTTTGTTTTTGAGCTTCCTGGAAACCAGTGAAAAGAAACATGATCAGTTGCATGATTCATAGAATCCAAAGGGAAGAAAAAAGAATGGTATGGGTATGAGAGAGATTTATGCTATTCAATACTGATACTAAGTACAATGGACACTTAAAGGCACTTAGGAAACTCAGCCCAGTTCCCTTGTTGTTCCCCTTCCTTTGGCAGCCCTACCATGGCAATTCCCCTCAACTTGTTCCCCAAACTCCACTCCCACGATATTCTCTTGCACCATTGTCCCCGTGACCAAGTATACCAGAGTACAATGGAAAACTTCCTTGTATAAGCCTTAGCAGTCACTGACATAACTTATCAACCAGAGGTCCATCTGCTCCTAAATTAATCTGACTCAGTATATGTCATCCTTGGCCACTTCCCAAAACACCATCTTCTCCAGGAATCCATCTTATTACCAGAAGTCTTTTATTGCCTTGTATATTCTGCTCCTTATCCTTGTTTCCTACTGCCCTTTACCCCAATTCCTCATACTAGTCTTCCCTTCACCAACCTCTCCAATATCCTTTTTTCTGAATTTTCCTTCAGTGTATTGCCATAATAGAAACCTGGCTGGTCTCTGAAAACACCACTTTGTTTTATATTGTGATGCTCTCTCTTCCACATGCCACATACCATCAGTACATTCTACTTTCAGGTCAATATATACCTATTCCTGTAAAAACATAAAAACAAAAACAAATACTTATCCTTTGCAGTCTATACCATTGGGATCATCCTTTTTTTGACCCAACTCCTGCACACAAGTCACTCTCTTGCTCATCACTCCAGTGTCTAGATGACCCATACTCCTAGTGCCTTACCTCCACATTTCTTAATCTCCTAATTTATTTTGCCTCCACTTTAGCAATTTACTCCCCTGGCCACATTCCAAAAGAATTTATCTTCTGAAATCCTAGCTTTTATCTCATACTTTGGTGGTGATGTGGTGGTGGTGGGGGGACCCTATTCATCTATCAATTTTACCTCTTTGCCTCCCTCAACCTTCCCTTCCAGCTCACGGAGACTTCAGTGTTTTGAATCCTCTCTTATGTACAGGTCTATTACCACTTTAGAGTCTGTGTTTCTTCCTCCTGGCTTCACAATACCTTACTTTCTAATTATTTCACCTCCTGTTCTTTCTACTACATCCTACTCACAATTTCCAACCCAGGATCTATTTAAGCATCTACTTCTACACTTAGACTTCCAGTCACAGCTAAAGAAAAGCTCACTCAATTCAAGTGTTCATATAGATATTAGTGAAACTCAGCCTGGTTGAGGTGATCCTTTGATCTGCAACCAGTCAGCTTTTGCTCAAATCCTTCTGATAGCTTTTCTTAGGACTTTCTCCTGCTGTGCATTTGAGCACCTTAAATTCAATTTCTGGCCCTGGCTGGTACAATATAGTAAGTGTTGAACCAAGTGTTAAGTAAATGTTGTTGAATGAGTGAAACCTTCATGCTAATCTTATTTTTTTTTTATTTTCTCACCTCCTCCTCATTTACTGCCAACTGATAAACATGCCTCCTTTTTCATGGAGAAGATAGAAGCCCATCCTAAGATCTTACTCAACTTTCTGCACCTCTCCTTTCCTTTATTTCTAACTCAATGAAAAAGCCAACCACTTGTCCTGGAAAAATCTATTAAACTGTGTTCTGAACCCCTTTGTTGACTATACTCCCCAACTCCTCTGTACACACACTCATTCTGTGAACTCTATAAGTGGTTTCTCCTCATTTCTAGATCTTCAATTATTTCATTTTTAATGATCTTTCCTCTCAGCACATACCCTCTCTTTGTTCTCTTTTGAAACTACTCTTGCAAATATCTCCAAATTGTCAAATCTAGTGGCTAATCCTCCATATTATTCTCTCAGTCTTCTCTCTTGATTATTCCTCTTTTTTGACATTATCCTTTTGGTATATGACCCTTCACTGCTGTATATTATTGCCTCTTCTCAGATGCCATTATTTATAGATCTCTCCCCATTAATTTGTACTTCTAATGGACATATTTTCCAGAGTTCAGTTCTCTTTCCTATACTATACCTTCTCCTTCAGTGACTTCAGCTACATTTACAGTTTTGATCATAGACACTATGATGACCCCAAGACCACATCTCCAATTAGGATCTCCCTCTTGGGGTCTGATTACTCAGAAATTACTTATTTCTGGATGATCTATAGATATTTCACTATTAAACATGTCTACAACTAAACACATCACCCTCTAAATTCTTGTCATACTTGTTACTTGTTACTGATGCTCATTAAACCTGGAAATACCAAAGTCCCTCCTTTCTCTCTCCCTGCAGCACCCAGTTCATCTTTAAGTCCAGTTGATTCTACCTTCTCATAACCTGTCATTTTCATGCTCTTCCTTCTATTTACATTGTCATTGTCTTTGTTCAGGCTGTCATTATTTGTAACCTAAATCCCCATAACAGGTTCCTAACTGGTCTTATTGTCATTTAAATGTGTCTATCATATAACTAACTGGCAGTGAGTTTTCTGAAAGAAAAATCTGAACACATTATGCCTTTGCTTAAAATTCATCCACATCTCCTATACCACTTGAGATCAGGCTCAAACTTTCTGAGAGGATGCCCAAGGCCCATATTGATGTGACCACTCCCCGCTTTGTAGCAGCATCACTCAGACGTAGCCAAATGGTGTACTTAGCATTTTCCCCTGTGCTCTTACATTTTGACTTGGTATAAGCTGTTCATTTGTCCAACCTGCTCTGTTCCTACTTCTCCCCCTGGCTCAGATAACCTTTTTCAGAAAGCCTTTCCTAACTTTTCCAGAATATGCTATGCCCCATAGCATATATTTTCAGATGCTGCCACTTATCATCTGCTGTAAACTGTGGGTACCTCAATAGGAATTGTTTCTCTCCTATTATTTGTAAGCCAACCCTATCTCTTGCCTCTTATCAGAGTTTTCACAAATATGATTTTTTTACTCTGTGAATACATTTTAGAGATCAGTTTACATAGTATCCAGTGAAAGCACAATCTTAAGGCAATAGCCTGTCACTGTTGCTATGCATAAATATACTCAGTGAAGCCAAGAGAGTGAAAGGACCACATCCATGTAGCTTTTTGCCACCAATACATCATTAGAATACCTGTGGATTAATGACCTCTTGCTGTATCCATTTGCAGCAACAGATTAAAAACAACTTTGGGCATACTAAAAGTGCATACATTTAAAATTTCAATTATGCATTGCATACAGAAAGGTAAAATATAACGCTATGAATAGAGAGATACAGTGTCATACTTTATCACAAGATTTCATTATTTTAGAAAATGTTCTCTACAGAAGCTTTGCTTTGGTTAACTTTTCACACCATTACTGTACAACTTCTAGCAGTTTCATAATTCACCGTATCATTAAATTTTGTTCAATTTCTCACTTTCTAAATGCATTTTGGCTTGTATGAGATGATATTTCCAGTTCCTGAGTACTTCAGTACTTACTGGGCCTAGCTATCATGAAAAGATGTGACCCAGGCAGATTGAAATCTTATTTCTAGATCTGCAACAGGGCACCCCCACGCTGTTTAACTTTGGAATTATGACCTTCCCATCTGGGACTCCAGGACACCTGATTTGCATCAACTATATACAATGTCAAGCTCTTTGGAAGTCCAGACTCACATAATCTTGGGGAAAGGAAATTTAGCAATATGCTAATTTTTCATTGTGGATTGTACCTATAGTGCGTAGTGTGCTCTAGCTTTCTCTTTCCTTTCTTCCTTTATTTGAAAAATGTTTCCTGTTTATATGAACTAGGTTGATCCAGGGACCTCAACACACAATAAATCCTGCAGAGCAAAGGCAGACGAACATCGGAAAACATTTTCCCCCAGTGCAAGGAACCAGGCTGCTCTGGAGCCTGCAATATGGTATATATATATATATATATATATATATATATATATATATATATATATTATTGATTTTAGAGAGGAAGGAGGAGGGAGAGGTAGAAACATCAATGATGAGAGAGAATCATTGATTGGTTGCTTCCTGCACATCTCCCACTGTGGACGGAGCCCGCAACCCAGTACTTGCCCTTGGCTGGAATCAAACCTGGGACCCTTCAGTAATCAAGCTGACGCTTTCTCCCGTGAGCCAAACCAGCGAGGGCTGCACTATGGTTTTTATGTTTATGCATGTGTTATTGTTGTTTTTCAATTCCCTAGTGTGGGTTGTATACAAGGATGGACCAAAATCTGCTGACCATTTTTCTCCAATTCTCGAAAAAAGCTTTAGGAAGCAGATCAGAGGTTGTAGATAGGAACAGAATCAGACATGACTTAATGACAGCTTTAACTATGAAGAGAATCAAGGAAAAGTTATTTCTGCAGTTGATCTTTGCTTCCTATACTTGAATTTTCCAAGATAAACTATAAGAGATTGTTTGTTTGATCTATAAGATGAACTGCTTTTGGAGAAGTGATTTTTCTCTGTCTTTTGGATTATTTGCTTAATTTATTTGAATGGTCCAAATAATAGAATATTATTGTATTAGGCTTTCTAGTCAAAACTTGTGTTTTATAGATGAAGAAACTGAGGACGAGAGAGATAATAGATCGTCTTCTTTTAATATACTGTGGCTTTTTTCTTTCCCCACTGATCTCTATTTCTTTTAAAGATACATTCATACCCATTGCCTGCCACCCCACCTCACCATCTCCCCAAATATGCTTCCATGTAGCCCATCCTGATTTTAGCAAGAGAAGACTGAGTGTAATACTGAGGTTCCTGAAGAGCCCTCCAACAATGATTATGCAATGACAAGTCAAATCTCTTTCTCTGCAATCATTTCAGAAGAGAGTAAACCACACAGGCTCATGCTCCTCAAGCTCTTTCTAGAACAGAAGGAGAAATTTATAAGAAAGCACATCTTAAATATGTGAGACCATTCAGGATGCTCAATTCAGGGTATACAAAACCCAATTTCTAGAGAAAAGTCCAGGAATTTCTAAGAAGAGTTTGTTTTATAGCATGTAAAGGGGCAAGAGGAGATACAAAGATGGAGACAAGAAAAAGCAAGTGTCTACAGAGAAGGGTTAAAAGATAGGCAACTCCCTGAGGCGACCAGATGGCCCAGATCTGGGCAATAAATCTCTTGACAGTTTTTCAATGTCTAAGAAACCTGTTTATAAGTCACCAAAAACACCTGCTCAAGTTTCACTTTTAGGTTACTTAGGTTCTGTAGAATTTAGCTTGACTTTTAAAGGGTGATGAGTGACTAGTGAAGTTGACCCCAATCCCTACTAGATTTTTCAAATTAAATGAATTGTATTTTGCACAGATAATGTGTGTGGGTAAAGCATCTGGCATCAGCTTATTAGGGAAGGAATAAACGATAAGATGAACTCTTAATCTGTCCATTAGCTTTTTATTTTGAACTAGTTACAGACACACAATGAGTTGCCAAAAAAAATAATACATGAAGGTCCCATGTGCTCTTCACCCAGCTACCTTTCATCTCCCATTATGGTAACATTCTATAAAACTAGAATTCGTTATTAAAACCAGAAAATTGACATTGGCATAATGCAGTCACTTAGACTATGGATCTCACTCAAATTTCACCAGCTTTTACAAGTACTTATTTTGTATGTGCATAATAGTAAGAAATTTTATCCCATGTATAGACGCACGCATGGATCCACTTCTACAACAAGTTATAGACCATTCCATTCTGATACGACAAAAGGACCCTTCACACTGCTCCTCAGTAACTTTAACTGTTTATAGGACTGAATGAACCAGGATCCTTTTTTTCTTTATTGTTCTTCATGAGCCACTGAACATTTTTTTTTCTCCTAGAGAAAAAGATAAAAGTTGTTTTTTCTTTAAATAACATTGTAAAAAATTGAGATGAAACTTCCCATAAAATTATATGAAGTAGGTGATATAAACCATATGGTATATGGCATAGTTCAAACTCCTGATGTTATTCTTGAAATGCCAAAGAAACACTTTGACAGGTGTGAAGCCTCACTTTTCACAGGCGTGAGTGATAGCTTTGTAGAGTAAAATAGGTGCTGTGTCATATGTAGTGAAAGCTGCTCTCTCTGGTTCTCTTGAATGAGGATTTCGACCAAACCATGCAACCTTTTTATTCTGTTTATAGAGGTAAAATTGATGTCCCAAATTCTACCCTTTCTATTACATAACTTAGGTAGACTGAAGAGTGTCTTAAAGGTGTATACTTCCTTCAATACAGAAGGAAAATACATTTTTGGAAGTCCTTAATTTACAGGTTAAAAAGTTACAAAACAGATGGTCTTTAGTGTAAGTAGTGTAATATAATTTTTGTATTGAGTTGACATCAGAAATGTTTCTATAAACTCCCAAGAAGCAATAGAACAAGTCACTCTATCCTGATAATTAACTTACTTAACTTCTAGTTGGTGGGGTTTGTACTTATCTGAGACCACACATATTCTTATTATGTTTCCTGGGGAGAGCGGTTACAGGGATGGACTATAAATACAGCCAGTCCTCACTCTCTTCAAGATTAGGTTTGGTAGATGTGACTCTATTTACCACTGGGGACACCTCTCCACACTGTGCCACACTGTGTTGCAGAGGAAGGCTCCCCATTGCTCTGCCCAACATTCTGAGAGAAAATGTTGTATGAGGCAGAGTTGGGCCCACTGAGAACTTCTTCCTTCGAGAGGTTAAGAATGGCAAAGCCTGAATCACAGAAGTCCCTAAAATCAGAAGATGATCAATTATCATTCTAGAAGCAGTGGTTCTCAAGCTTATCATAGGTAATTATGGCTGGGATGCCTATTAAAAATGTCTCAAGCTAAATATTGCTGCCTTACAGATGTACTTGATCATAGGCCACGTTCAGGGAAATGTGCCCCATGACTGAGGAGTCTGCCATCCTCATTTTGATTGTAATGGAAACTAAAACAGAGAAGTGATTAGATGCCATCTAAAAATCACAAGTTGTGGAACTTGTCTCCTGCCTTCCAAATTAACTGGTATTGAAACGACAACCAAGAACCTCACTTTTTTAAAGAGAAGGGAGAGAAATGCATGATTATGGGCATAGGAAAATTTTCTCTTAAACGGAAAAAAGAAAAATTTGTCTGGAAACTGGGAAATTTTGGAGCAGCATGTTAGATATTAAACAGAAAAAGCTGCCTATGTGGAAAGAATGCAGAGGCAACATGGCACTGGGAGCCACATGATTCTGAGGACAGGATTCAGAATTCAAATGATAAACTGTGTTTACACAGTTTCCCAGGAGTTCAAAGCATTTGGTGGACTATATTTTTTTATTGTGAATAACCCCTACACTGAACTCATTATTATTGATTCTATCTTGCTGTCATGGAGACTAAAACACAAAGAGAAGTGTCTGGTTTGTGGCAATGAAGACTACAGTGCACACAGCGAAGTAGCTGGGTAACTACACCAACCTTTCCTGGGTGGATACCAACCCATAACTAGACAAACCCAATGCTTCTTCATGGATCCACTTGGCATCAGAGAAAAACTCAATGTGTTCTGAGCATACACCTCACCAATATAGGCTTGAGATTCAGACTTTTTAAAATGTTTATAACTTGTTTTATTGTTTATGGTAGCATGGTAGTCATTTGTGCATTTGCGCATTTGGTTACTACTATTAGAAAATAGTAGTAACTCCAATGGTGGGTTTACAAGGTGGACTGAAAAAGAATTGAGAAATTGGTGACAACGCGTATAGACCACTCTTCTGAGAAGTTTGGCAGTGTAGGGAAGGGGTAATCAGAAATAATCAGAGAGGTGAATGGATGGGAAACATAGTCCCAGAGAGAGTAGTTTTCATTGTGATTGATCTTCTGGTCATGGTTGTATTTATGGCAAAGAGCCAGATTATTTTAAAATGCTGCTAAGTTTCATGGACTGAAAGTTTCAAGATACAGGAGAGACAAGGAATGATCACCAGTAGGTGATTGTTTTAAGATATTGCTAAAATAATTTTAAAGGATAGCTGTGAACTCTCTGAAAATTCATGCTGATTGGCCATATCATAACAGTGCCCAGGGCTGGGAGTAATGAAAGTAGAGTAGAGACGGGGAAGTGAGTTAATTAACTTTTAACTTTATCTAATGCTTCTAGTGTGAAAAGTACAATGTGGCTAGTGTATAAAGTAGAACCATAGAAAAATGGTATTGGATACCTTATTTTCAGTAAACAAATTCTTTCCTCTTTTTGTGAATTCATTCTTAGGTTTAAATTGAGCCCTAAAATATGAACCTTACTTTTCTTTTAGTTTTTGGTAGTTGGAGCAATAATAACCCCCCCCCCAAAAAAAAAACCCTATATAGTACTATATAAGGCTAAAACAATCAATATGTTGCAGTACCCGAAAATAAGATGCATGCTTTGGCCAATGTGAGTTATAAATTTATTGGATTTGTTTACTAGTCTATAATCTTATAAGAAATTCTTACTATTACCCAATTATTTATTCAGCCATTATTTATTGAACACTTTGTGAATGTTACCACTATAGCCAAGGATCTAGGGAAATAACGGTGATATTGCTCAAAATGAATAAACTGCTTCCCTGTTTTTAACAAGATGTTTTATATGTTTACCTTTTCTATTTATATAAAATTAAGTATTGCTTTACCTTATAACTATTAAGCAAATAGTGGCATTAGAAGAATTGACTTGCCCAGCCAAATAGAAATTGTTTGGAGAGCTAAAGATGTGAACAATCTTTTTTTATTTTGCCATATATATATTTCTTTAGTCATGTGTTTTTATAATGCTGATCTTTAATAGTAGACTCAATTATCTCTCTAAGTGCAGGTTCTCTGCATAATTTTATTTCTGTCATATAAGCCATGAGATTTTCAATTCACTAGAAGGAAGTATAAAATAGAAAAAAAAGAAAATTATAAATTCTATTTTTCATTAAAATGGGAAGAATTAATGCCATATTTGCTTTTGTCTTCAGTCTTAATTTTTAATAGTGTCCATGGGGGAAAATTTGTGCAGCAATATTTCCATATTACATTATAAAGTTATTTTTCTTAAATGTACATAAAATATTTGTTTCATCAGAACAACTCTCTCTTCTTTCATTCCATCAAGTTGTTTGGTAATTTAGATAATTCAATTTAGAAATGGAGAAACTCAGGTATAGAAAAGATATAAAATGATATTCTCAAGTGAATACATTCAATTTGTGACTCAGATGTTACCAGAACAGGTGGTGTGTTTTTTGTCATCAAGTCACATAAGCATTTGACTTATGAAATACAGCATATTTACAATGCTGAAATGTTCTCTCAATTTTATAATAATGCATGAGATGTGTGAGGACTTTGCAAGTCATACCATATGGAGATGCTTCTTCCAGCAGACGATGAATATTTGTATGCATCTGAAATTAAGTAATAAGATATTACTTGCAGTGCTACATTTAAATCTATTCTGAATATCTATTTGCAGATTTAATGACTGAAAAATATTTATTTGTTTATTCCAACACCTGTTAAATCTGTCCATGACTTATTAAAATAGCACATCTAAGTACAAATGCTATTGTTACTTAGTGGTATCATTAAGTATCACCCTTGGGTTGGTGAGGCAAGTTTAATTGAGTAAAGTTTATGTTTGAAACATGTGACACTCACTATCTTTTTAGCTTTAATTCTACTCATTTCAATAACAGAGTTGTTTTGATAATAGCTATTGAGAATTTGGGTTGAATGCTACCTGAACTTCACCCCACATATGTGGATTAATATTGATATTAACTATTTCCATAAAACATTATTATTTTCAAAGAACTTTAACAGATGTTTTATAAACTGAGTGGACATATAATACTTTTTAGGAAGACAGTAAACACCAGGCATCCATATAGGGCTTAGCTACTCAACTTAAGCATATTTGAACAACTTTTTAAACCTAAGCCTTGATATTGTCCCTATTGGAGGCAGCTGGAAGATCTGGAGGTTTCCTTCATAAGCCTGTCCTCACCTTTTTCAGCTTATCTCAGTCCTATCACTTTTTTCAGGCTTCAATTCAAACCAACCTTGTAAAAATAAATATTCATAATTTTTCCAGTTTCTGGTTTCCCAAATTATTTATAGTCATCATCCCATTATTTTTTAATTTATCTTTATTGTTGAAAAATTACAGATGTCCTCTTTGTTTGTTTGTTTTCCTATTGACCTCATTCGGCCCTCACTTGCCCTTCCTAGGCCTTCACCACTCTATTGTCATTATGCATGGGTTATACATATATACATACTAGAGGTCCGGTGCATAAATTTTGGCATGGGGTGGGGGGAGGGGAGGTGTCCCTCAGCCCAGCCTGCACCTTCTCCAATCTGGGGCATCCCTCTCACAATCTAGGACTGCTGGCTCCCAAACCTCGCCTGCCTGCCTGATTGCCCCTAATCACTTCTGCCTGCCAGCCTGATTACCTCCTAACCACTCCCCTGCCAGCTAGATTGCCTCTAACTGCCCTCCCCTGCCAGCCTGGTCATCCCTAACTGCCCTCCCCTGTTGGCCTGGTGGCCCCTAAATGCCCTTTCCTGCTGGCCAGATCAACCATAACTGCCCTCCCTTGCCATCCTGGTCACCCCTAACTGCCCTATCCTCCTGACCTGGTTGCCAGCAACTGTTCTTCCCTACAGGCCTGGTTGCTCCTAACTGTCCTCCCCTGCAGGCCTTGTCACCCCCAACTTCCCCAACTTCCCTCCCCTACTGGCCTGATTGGCCCTAACTGCCCTCCCCTGCCAGCTCAGACACCCCTAACTTCTCTCCCTTGCCAGCTTGGTTGCCCCTAACTGCCCTCCCCTGCAGGCCTGGTTGCCCTCAACTGTACTCCTCTGCCAGCCATCTTATGGTGGCCATCTTGTGTCCACATGAGGGCAGGATCTTTGACCATGTGGGGGTGGCCATCTTGGATGTTGGAGTGACAGTCAATTTGCATATTACTCTTTTATTAGATAGGATAAGTTCTCCAGTTAATCACTCCCCACTCCTACCTTCCCTCTGAAATTTGTCTATTTCATACTTCTATGTCTCTGGATCTATTTTATTCATCAACTTATATGGTTCATTAGATTCTATAAGTGAGATCATGTGATACTTGCTTTTCTCTGACTGGCTTATTTATCTTAGCATAACACTCTCCAGGTTCCTGCATGCTGTCTCAAAGGGTAAGAGATCCTTCATTTTTATGGCTACATAGTATTCCACAGTGTAAATGTATCACAGCTTCTTTATCCACTCATCTACTGATGGGCACTTGGGCTGTTTCCAAATCTTAGCTATTGTAAATTGTGCTATGAACATAGGGGTATATAAATTCTTTCTGATTGGTATTTAGTGTTTCTTAGGATATATTTCTAAAAGTGGGATCATTAGGTCAAATGGCAGTTCCATATTTAATTTTTTGAGGTGACTCCGTACTGTTTTCCATAATGGCTGCAACAGTCTTCATTGCTATCAACAGTGTACTGGGATGCCTTTTTCTCCACATTCTCACCAGCCCTTGTCATTTGTTGCATTTTCCTATTCTTTTTTTTTTTTTTGAAGTGCTGATATATATTTTTTTAATTTTTTTTATCTTTATTGTTCAGTTTATTAATTACATTGTTTCCCCTTTTTATCCCCCTATAGCTTCCCTCCACCCTATACCTATCCCACCCTCCACCCTCACCTCCCCCTCCCCACTGTCCTCTCCCATTGTTGCTAGATTTTTGTCCAGTCTCTTGCTGCACTTCCCACAACCCTTTTCTCCCCAAGAATTGTCAGTCCATTCCCTCTCTATGTCCATGTCTCTGTTATATTCACCAGTCTATCCTGTTCAACAGCCTATCAATTTACTTGATTTTTATGTTCATTTGTTGATAGATGTGTATTTGTTGTTCATAATTTTCATCTTTACCTTTTTCTTCTTCCTCTTCTTAAAGAATACCTTTCAGCATTTCATACAATATTGGTTTGGCAGTGATAAACTCCTTTAGCTTTTTCTTATCTGCGAAGCACTTCATCTGACCTTCAATTCTGAATGATAGCTTTGCTGGATAGAGTAATCTTGGTTGTAGATTCTTGCTGTTCATCACTTTGAATATTTCTTGCCACTCCCGTCTGGCCTGCATCGTTTCTGTTGAGAAATCCGCTGACAGTCGTATGGGTGCTCCCTTATAGGTAACCAACTGTTTCTCTCTTGCTGCTTTTAATATTCTCTCTTTGTCTTTTGCTCTTGGCATTTTAATTATGATGTGCCTCGGTGTGGTCCTCTTAGGGTTCCTATATATTGGGGTTCAGTGCACTTCTTGGACTCCTAAGTCAATTTCTTTCACCAGGTGTGGGAAGTTTTCAGTCACTATTTCTTCAAATAGGTTTTCATTGTCTTGGCCTCTCGCTTTTTCTGGCACCCCTATAATTCGGATGTTGGTATGCTTGAGGTTGTCCCAGAGGCCCCTTACACTATCTTCAATTTTTTGGATTCTTTTGGTTTCTTGCTTTTTCAGCTGAGTGGATTTTACCTCTTTGTATTCTTATTTGTTGAATAATTTCTCTCATCTGCATTGTTTTAAATGCCTATTATCATATATTAAAATCTTATACATATTAGACCCTCATACATAACAATTGCTTCATTGTCTCTTTGTCAATGACCATCACATTACACATCCATACGCAGAAATATTCATCTAGAACAAGTATGTCAAACTCGTGGCCCATGGGCTGCATGTGGCCCACATTGAGTATTTTTGCAGCCCAGCCAGTATGATGGTATATAAGAAACATTTTAATAAAAATTTCATAACTTAATTTTTACAATAGCCTGTTATACATAATTATGAACAACAATGTTCACTAATGACTGATTACTATAATCGTTGTTGCATTAATTTCCCTTATGCACTTTACACACAGGTGCACCATTTTTCTCCACTAATACTAGCAGCGAATATTTTAGCAGCCAATTGCCAAGTCATTAGTCTTGTACCGACTTGTTTGGTGTATGCAACAGGAAATATTTCCCTTTCAGAGAAAAAGAAAAATAGGTTTATTTACATTACACTTATTAATTTGTGCAGTTTTTCAGTGTTTGGTAAGTTAATGTTCAATGAAAAATATTAAATTTTATTAAAATGTTCTATTATTTTATGTTAATGATTACTCTTTTGTTTCAGCCTTTTGTATTCAGCATGTCTCTATTGAAATAAACATAAGTTTCTATGAAAATTAAGGCTTTTGTTTTTTTGCAGCCCACATAAACTTAAACCATGTTTATTTGACCCATGTTAGCCTTTGAGTTTGACATGCTTGATCTAGGATAAGTGTGCTTCTGGTCATGGCAGTAATAAACTTTCTCTTCTCCTGTAAACAAATAAAAATCTGGAAAAAAATACAAAGCATCTCTGGTTTTAGACCATTGGTAAACAGGATTGTGTCTCAGGAGAGAAGGGAACAAAACAAGGTAAACTCTAACTCATCCTCTACCTGTAGGTGTTCACTGGACCCTGGTCCAGAGAGAGGCTCCAGCAGAGCATTGGTGGTTTCCTGAATTGAAGTGACAGAGACCAGAGTTCATATAAATGGAGGCAACTGATAGTGGTAGGGGAGAGTACCAGAAGAGAGGAAGCTTATCAGAGTCAGAGCCCCAGAACTCTGCAGGGGGACAGAGAGCCCTCTTAAGTATTCTAATGAAGACTAAACTGTATAGATATAAGGTGAGACTACAAGAGGACAAAGAGTGACCAAGAAGCTATAAGCCAAACAATTTCAAGAGATCATATTGGTCTGGGAGTCATTCTAGAATGGATAGACTTGAGACACACAGGCATTGGGTAGAGATTTTCAAAAGGTGAAATTCAGAATCCTGGCTAAATTAAACCTGCCCTCACAACATCTAGGAACAAAGCTTAAAAGGAAAAATCTGTTATTTTCCATTCAACTGCCCCAAATCAAAAGAGAATATACTTTAAAGGAAGATAGTACAGTTCAGATAGCAACATGGCATTCAGAAGGCAGCATCCAACCCCAAAACACTAGGAATCAAAAGAAGCAAAAACAGGAGGAACCAAGATGGCGGCATAGGTAAACACCTATTTTGCTGCCCCAAATAACAATTCCAAAACTACAACTTAACAACAAAACAACCATCATCCAGAATCACCAAAAAGCTGGCTGAGTGAAAATTCCACAGATAAAAGTAAAGACAGGACACTGTGACTCAGAGGAGCGGCAGAGTGCAGTGTTTAAGATACACGAGTAGAGAGGTTCGGAGCCTTGCATGCGTGAGTGGTGAGGAGTTGGTGGCAGCAAACCCGGCGGTTTTCTCCAACGGGGAGGGCGGAGACGTCCCACTGCACTGATTCCCCAGTTCCACGAGAGGTCCCAGGTCTGGGAAAGGCAAGCTAAAACCTGGGCGTGGCTGAGGTCTGCAGTGTGAGAGAGTGTGCGTAACTTGGAACAGCAGTTTGCACATAAAGTGCACAACCGCACAGAGAGGACGTGACTTGCTCCCTCGTTCGGGAGACCACCGGACTGCTTTGTTTTACAACCCTGGGTGAGACGTTGGATGTGCAGACTCATTTGGGGAGAGGCTGAATTGTCCGGCAGCGGGTAGAGCTTGGCGGCAGCTTTCTCGCAGAGGAGTTTGCAGCCATTACCACCCAGCACAGAGACGCAGGTGCCACATAGGGCGGAGCTGAAGCTAATGCTGATGCTGCCTGCTCAGCCCGGAGACTCTGCCCATCCAACCTGAATACAGTTTACCTTCACAGCCAATTGGCCTGGAGGTCAAACCCTCCTAGGGCTAACAACAAAAAGCTGGGCTTAACTTCAACAATACTGTCCAACCCATAAAGGATTGCAATAAGAGTATCCACCTCAGGTAACTCGGGAGGCTGAGCTACTGTCCCTTAGAAGACATCTACCACACACAGCTAATGAACCAACTCAGGAAAGCAGCCACAATGCAGAGAAGTGGAAAGAAATTAGGTGTGAAAGAAATGGAGGAAAAAAAGACAACTAGACATAGAATTCAAAACCACAGTAATAGGATTTTTCAAGAGGCTCCTAGAAAAGGCTGATGAACTTAATGAGAACTACGAGGAAATGAACAAGACCTACAAGGAAATGAACACCTACGATGATATGAAAAAGGAGCAACTAGAAATTAAGCATACACTGACTGAAACAAAAAATATTACACAAAGACCTAAAAGCAGTCCAGAGGACCACAAGAACCAAGTCAAAGATTTGAAATACAAAGAAGCAAAATCCACTCAGCCAGAAAAACAAGAAGCAAAAAAAATCCAAAAAATTGAAGATAGTATAAGGGGCCTCTGGGACAATCTCAAGCATACCAACATCAGAATTATTGGGGTGCCAGAAAAAGAGAGAGAGCAAGATAGTGAAAATCTACTTGAAGAAATAGTGACTGAAAACTTCCCACACTTGGTGAAAGAAATTGACTTAAAAACCCAAGAAGTGCATAGAACCCCAAAATATAGGAATCTAAAGAAGACCACACCAAGACACATAATTAAAATGCCAAGAGCAAAAGACAAAGAGAGAATATTAAAAGCAGCAAGTGAAAAACAGTTAGTTACCTATAAGGGAGCACCCATACTATTGTCAGCAGATTTCTCAACAGAAACAATGCAGGCCAGACGCGAGTGGCAAGAAATATTCAAAGTGATGAACAGCAAGAATCTACAACAAGATTACTCTACCCAGCAAAGCTATCATTCAGAATTGAAGGTCAGATAAAGTGCTTCACAGATAAGAGAAGCTAAAGGAGTTCATCACCACCAAACCAATATTATATGAAATGCTGAAAGATATTCTTTAAGAAGAGGAAGAAGACAAAGGTGAAAATATAAATTATGAACAACAAATACACATCTATCAACAAATGAATCTAAAAATCAAGGGAATTAATAATCTGATGAACAGGATAACCTGGTGAATATAACAGAATCATGGACATAGAGAGGGAATGGACTGACAATTCTTGGGGAGAAAGGGGATGTGGGAAGTGCAGCAAGAGAGTGGACAAAAAGCATGCAACTATGGGAGAGGACAGTGGGGGGAGGTGAGGGCAGAGGGGGGGATGGGTACCAGGTGGAGGGAAGCTATAGGGGGGAAAAAAGGGGGAATCATGTAATTAATAAACTGAACAATAAAGACTAAAAATAAAAAATAATAAAAGCAAAAACATCTGAACAACAATCAAAAGACAATTCAGGCATGAAAAATAGACCCAGAAATGATACAGATGATGAAATTAAATAAAAACCGCAATGTCTGCTATATTAATAATAAGCACCTAACAAATATGAAAGATGAGTTGAAAATAGCTCTTTTAAATATTGTATAATTTACAGTAAAATATAAACATATTGTGGTGAAAAATGGCACGTATAAACATGTGTAGCTTCCAGAGCTGAAAAAATAAGTATATGAGTTAAACATTTCACAAGATTGTTTTAATATCTTAGACAATGAAGAAAAAATAGATCAGTGAACTTGAAGGAGCAATAATAGCTACTATCCAGAATGAAGTACTTGTATCTAAAATATATAAATGAGTTTTATAATTCAGTGACAATAAGTTAAGCAAACCAATTGAAAATGGACAAAATTTGAACAGACATTTCACAAAAGAAGATCTATAAATGGCCAATTGGACATGCAATGATACTATCATTAGTCATCGGAAAAATGGAAATTGAAATGACAGTGAAATACCACTGTATATCATTAGAAAGGCTAAAACAAACTGACAGTGTGTCTGAGAATGTGCAGTAACTGAGATTCTCTATCATCGCTGATGGTAGTATAAAATGGAACAGACACTTGGGAAAATAATCTGCCAGTTTCTGAAAAAATTAAAATATACTTATTCGATGACTGAGATAAATGGCTTTTAAACCTTTGTTAAAGAGCTATTGAACGCTAAGAAAAACAAGACTCTCAGTTTTTACCACTGTAGATCTCCTGCTTTATTGAACTCCCATTCTCCCATTTCTTCCTGATTCTCCATCACAGAATTCTGTTCAATAAAAAACTAAGGAATACTTAAATATTTTTAAGGGTTTATTTGAGCTAAAATTTATTTGAATCGGGCAGCAACAAACAAAAAGTGATTAAAAGCCCTGTGCAGACAGGAGCTGGAGGAGAGATTTTTATGGGGCAAACACAGAAGCAAAGTAAGGAAATTAGTGATTGGCTAGAGCTCAAAGCCTAGATGGCTGATTGGGTTTGGTTCTCCTTGGGTTTTGATTTTGTGACCTTGAGGCTTTTAGGTTTGTGTTTGTTCAACAGGCCATTACCATATATGAGACACCCCCCTCTAATGGCCTCCTGGGTTAGGTTTGCCTCTCTGTTGACTAATGAGTTTCCTGAACACTGGCTTAGATGATGATTGCTTGTTCAGTTTGTCAGTTAGGATTAGTCTTGGCAGAATTCCCTCAACAGAAAACTAAAAGAACTGTGGCATTATGTAGACATCTATTTCCCTTTTCTCTCCTGTAAGAGGTAGAAAGTTCAGACCTAACAAATCAGGGTCATAGTTGTCAGGACCATAGTTGTCCTCTTTCTTCTGCTTCATCATCCTGTGCATCTTTCATTCATCTGCAGAATGGTCCATAGTGACTGCTGGAGCGTTACTGTCCATCACTTGTGTATCTCAGTCACAAAGAAGTGGTTATAGTGGGGGCAAGGGCTGCCTGGGGAATCAGGCGTCTTCAAAGAGCTCTCCTAGATATCCCACCCAATTGTTTCCACTTTAGTCTCACTGGGCACTACTAGGTTTAGAAAGAATAGGAAATACATCTTTTTTTCTGGGCAAATTGCCCTCCAAAATAAAATCAGATTCTGTAAGTAAGGGTGAGAGAGGGGAATGCAAACTGGGTGGTCAAACGACCATCTGTGCCAAGATCCATTTTTCTGAATCTCAGGTTAGTGGAGGCTAATGTGACTATTTCCAGCTAGGTGATTATGATATTTTTCATTGTTTCTAATTTACGTGTGTGAGGGAAATTGTTGATTCAGCTCTTAGGCATAGAAAATCCTTGACCTCCCAAACTGGCCACATCAAATAAGGACCCCTTTTTAATAAGACTGCCAAGTAAACAATGTTTTCCAAGAATGTGTCTCTTTGTAAAGTTTTTATGAATTTGATAATGTTCCGAATCATCTTTTGATTATATCAACTGATTCTCTTCCCGTGATAAAATATTCATAGCGGCAAACCCTATGTTCTTGAGGTTCTATGTATACTTCTGTATTGTTGCGATATTTTTCTTGGCACTTAGGAGAAAGAGCTTTCCTAAAGTATAAAGAAACATAATGAAACAGAGAAGCCTCCTTAATAAAGCATCCTAATGAAGATCTTATGGGTGATGCAAATGTACCTGATTACAAACCAGCCTCCAGGATCCTTATGCCGAATGATCAGTGCTGAAGGAGAGTTAAGAGTGCTTTGAAGTGCCCGGGAGAAGTGCCTATAAGTCAGATAAACCAGACTGGTCCTCTTCTCAAAAGTTAGAATGGGCCAAATCACCTACAAAACAAAAATAGACAAATGCTCTTTATTTAATTTAGAAGCCCTAGTTATACTAATGCCCAAATGACTAGAGATAATAATTAACATTAGCTGCCAAGCTCCCAGCAAAACTGAGGAAATTGAATTATTACTTTCTTCCTCTCTCAAATAAAATAATTGGCTATTTTTCTAGATTCTTTTGATCTGCAGCAGGAGAAATGTTGTTCCATTTGTAAGCACTGTTATTATCAACAATAATGGAAAGGACAGTAAATGGCACCCAGGCATCAGCTCTGTGGCAGGTGCTATGCTGAATGAAGTTTAAGTATGGTTTCTGCCCTGTGGCCTGGATCAATTTTGCAGCCATTATTCTGTTTCATGTAGTTTCAGGACTAAATGGGCAGTTGTATAGTTAGGTTCTTGCCAGTGCATTTGTCTACAGCAAAGCATCCACTTTTGTGATGATTCATAAGTACAAAATTGAATGGGAAGAGGAAAAATAAATGAATCACAAAGCCTGTTAGAGGCCCTTGAAAGTCCAGCCCAAGTGCTAGTAAATGTTAAAGGGGAACATATTTACTGTAGTAGAGATAGATTAAATGGACTAAATTGGTAGATAATTGAGAAAGGCATGTGGGAAAATTGAATGAGTGTAATGGGTAAATAGCATAGTACAAATGGACAAGTTTCTGATGTCTAAATTGGGTAAAGCTAAAGCCAGTGCTTACATCACCCAGATGAAGAGACTGCAGTTTGCTAGGGCCAAAATGTTTCTGCATGCCAGGTACATCTGGTTTAAAGCAACTTTAACTTTTTGATGCCTTTCAGAGAAATGCTTTAATTAGGTACCAAGATGGGGTGCATTGCCAGATAATGGGTCCATGAGATGTTTAGAGACCACAGTCTCATCTGCTCATCCCGGAGGGAAGGTACATGCCCTTAAAAGGAAACGGTGACATGCTGGCTCTAATTAGCATTTCGTTTTACTGCTTTTGTTCACAATAAGTCCTTGTTGCAGTAATTTCTTCATTAATTGATTTACTTAACAATTATTTAATAATTGCTGTCTACAAAATGATAGAAAATAAATCAGATTTTTTAAAAAGTCAGTATCACTGTCTGAAGGGTCAATAATTTATATTATATTTAGGAAGAAAAATATTTGGCACATTTATTATATAGGTCCTTCAAAAAAAATTGGGGTGTGAAATGAAAGGTCACTGGTAGTATTAGCTATTTGAGTCATTTTTTCCAGGAGGTTTTTAACATTTTCTTTGAGGACTGTAACAAGGCATAGGATATTAAGAGTAAGGATGGTGCTTGGCTGGCATGGCTCAGTAGTTGAGCATTGACCTATGAACCAGAAGGTCACAGTTCAATTCTCAGTCAGGGCACATGTCAGGGTTGTAGTTTGGTCCCCAGTGTGGAACATGCAGGAGGCAGCCAGATGGTCAATGATTCTCTCTCACCATTGCTGTTTTATCTCTCTCTATCTCTCCCTTTCTCTCTGAAATCAATAAAAATATATTTTAAAAAACCCAACGAATTGCAAGCAACCATCAGTCTACCTTCTTTGCAATTCATAGATACCAATTAATTTTTTCTAATTATGTGGCTGACAAAGTAATGTTAACTTCATTGTATATTCTTTATGGTTTAGCACTAGTGGATTTGCCTCATTTTGCAGAAGATTGTTTATCTCTAATGGACTGACTTTTAGTTAAGTGAATATTGTGATTAACTGAGCATTTTCATATATGGATTTGAATATAATACAATACAGCTAGCAATACACTATCCCAAAAATGATTGAATCTTATTTAAATACTACAGACCCAGTGCACAAATTTGTGTGCCAGTGGGGTCCCTGGGCCTCACTTGTGGGATTGGGCCGAAATGGGCTCTCTGACATCCCTTGAGGGGTCCCAGGCATAGGCCAGGCCAAGGGACCCCATTGGTGCACAATCGGGGCTGGGGAGAGACACAGGAGGTTGGCCAGTTGGAGCATCTGCCCTCTGATGGTCAGTACATGTCATAGCAACTGGTCGACTGGTTGACTGTCTGCCCCCTGTCATAGCAAGCAGTTGAACCACCTTAGCATACCATTAGCATATTACACTTTGATTGATTGAATGGCCGACCTGATGACTGGATACTTAGCATATTAGGCTTTTATTATATAGGATGTAGGTAACTCAAGAATTTTCAAACTGCATAAAGCACAAAAGCAAAAAACACTAGAATCAACCCAGAAATTATTATGCAGGATTACACATATGGGAAGTGGAGCTGTGCCTATACTAAACCCAGGGTATCCAATCTTACACAATTCTAATGTTTGCATGTAGAAACAATTGTTTCCAAAACTAAATGCCATTTAACAGAAAGGGAGGGATGATATAGAAATAAGGGAGAAAAATTCCTACTTAGTGAGCCCTGTCCCTCTTGAAATTTCCAGTATTTTGTTTCTAAACAACACTCAGTGATATTTTTCCACTCAAGACTTGGGCTGCTCTGGGGACGTCTCTCTAGGTTGATTCATGAAATCCCTTTAAAACTCTCTAATCTACACCAATAAGTGAGTATAGCAAGATTGCAAGATAAGGGGTCAATACAAAAATAAATGGTATGTCTATGTACAAGCAGTGAAAATTTGGAAACCAAAATTTAAATGTATTACCTTTAACAATAGAATTAAAACATTAAATACTTAAGTATAAATCTTATACAATTTATATAAAGTCTCTACTTTTAAAACTACAAAATATGGAGAAAAGAAATTTTCATAAAGACCTAATTAATGGAAAGGCATACCATGTTTATGGACTAGAAATCTTAACACAGTAGAGATGTCAACTATTCCCAAAATTATCTATAGATTTAATAAAAATTCTACTCAGTAGGATTTTATGTACATATACACAAGTTGATTCTAGAACTTAAAGAATAAAATAATTTATAATAACTAAAACCAGTTAGATGAAAAATTTGAAGCATAAGAAGCTAGTAACTTGCCCTTAGTCATTCAACAGAGCAGAAATTGAGCAGAAATTCAAGCCATCTGACTTCGGCGTTCATGATCTGACTCAAGCCATCAACATTTTTACCAACAAACCTTTCATGCTCTGTAAAAATATAGCACAGAAATGCTTACTCAAATAGCACAAAGTAGATATAAGAATGTCAGACATTGTGTAGGAGTTTAAAAGTTGTCATTATTAGTCTTCTAGAATCTTTAGATGCTTGTAATTATTTCTTCATTAAATTTTACCTCATGACAGCCTGGTCCTTAGAAAGAAGCTAGTAATTTCTACATACCATTCAGCTGCACTTTTGAGTGGAATGTTTATTGTCATTCTTTTCCCCTTTAATTTCCTCTTTGGCCAAGGTGTTATTCAGGAGAGCATTTTCTGTTTTCAAATATATTTATGAATTAACCTTTAATTATTGATTTCCATCTAAATTACATTGCCTAGTATAGTCTTTATTATACAGATTATGTGACACTTTGGAGACTTACTGGTTTATAGTCAACTTTTATAAAGTTTCCACATGAACTGAAAAAAAAATTATCTTTGTTGCATGATTGTTTAAACCTCATGTAGTTCAGGCATTTTCTTTGCCTGATAGAAGAGTGTTTAAAAATCCTTTTCTGGTATTCTGAATTGGTTAATTTCTCGTTATTATTCTATCTGTTTTTATTCCACTTATATTGAGACTCTCTCTGTTACTTATAGCAAAAATGTCATACTTGGTAGAATTCCTTGGTGGGGTAATTTTTTTTATTATAAGAAATTATTGATCCTTTGATCCTTATCTCTGGTAACAGTGAACAATTTTACCTTAAATTCTACATTGTCTGCATTATTTTTGCCATAGCAGCTATTTGCCCAGTAGAACTTTCCATGCCTTTTTTTCCCAGCATTTCTGAATGCATTTTTTTAAGAGAGAATTTAGCTTCATTTTAATATGCCTATGGCTAACTTTCTGTACCTTCTTGGCTGAAAGTCCTCCACTGGGCTTTTGTTGGGAGTTGGAAGTAAAGGTTGGAGTGCTGATATTCCATGTTACTGATCCCTGTGAACACTGGCAACCCTGTGGACTCATGGTGTGGTTGAATAGAAGGAAGATCGTCCTAACTCTTCTTAGCACTGGGTTAGTAGAGGGCTCTGTAAGTAGAGCCAGGACTCTCTTGAAGATTCAGGGGACTTCTTTTGTAAAGTGTGATTGAAAAAATATAGCCAGCAAATTTTCTTCTTAATAAATATAAGGAAAACCAGGGACCTATAGTGAAAGAAAAACCCTAGCTGAGTATGTCACAAAAAGTAGTTTTTTAATAATCAAGAATAATACAAACTGCAACAAGAAAGAGAGCAAATAGATTCTAGCCAGGAGTAACTTACCTCAGAAGACTATCTGAGATAATTTTAGGGACCTGTGCATTTTGTACTTTCCCTGGGAAGTACTGAAAGTAAATGTTAGTGGATTATCTAGGAGTTCTGCTTAATGGCTTGGCATTTTGGTAATTTATCCCAATGCCTGCTTGATAGAAGCTGTCCACACAGGTAATCATTTCTCCTCGCCCTGGTTTGCCATGATTACATTTTTAATACTTAAGAACATCTCCTTTCTAATTATACCCTTCTGGCTTGACTGATGCAAGAGTTGCAGCAGTAAATTATGTCAGCATGATAACTCAATCCCTAGCTTGTGAAGGACACAGAGTTCTGTCTCGTGTGCAAAGGGTATGTGAAATGGGGCAACCATTAATGAGCTAATTTTTTTAAAATTAAATATGAGTCTCATTTTAAATATGGAAACTGATCTGGGGGGATTAGGTGTCCAATATTAATATATTTTCTACATATTTGTATGAGAGTATTTTCTGGGTCAATTTAGTACATTCAGAGTAAGATAGACACTGTTTATGCTCTAAAGACCAGTGTAAATTCTGTTAATAAAACAGCAGTAAAGGCATAGCTCTATAATGGTCCTCAGTTGTCCAGACTGCTGATGTTTATTTCTCATTCTAATACCTTTTTCATCAAAATCTTCAGAGTAACAGAAAATCCACCCACACTGAACCTTCCTATCTCTGTGCTATTTTTTCTTCAGCAGAATTTTCCTTCATCCACACAGCTGCAGGGCAGGAGATACTAATTTTATTTTAATTCTTCTATCTCAGGGGAAAAGTATTTTTTAAGTCTTTACTGTTGTCCTAAGAATGACAAGATAAGCAGGAGAGATTTATTTTTTCTTCGGCGGGGGGTGAGGGGGGTGGAGGGGAGTGGAAGATGGTAGTCCTAACACCCTATAATTGTTTCCCTACAGATGATAATAAAATATTGATTAGACAAGTAACATTTGAAAGCACACTAGGGTATCACAAGCATAAATTTAAGGAACATTAGGATGACCTCAAAGCATGTTTACACACTAAATTGTCTGAGCCTAGCCTATGATTGCTTTATGCTTTTAATACAGAAGTTTTGCTAGGTACTGTATTAACTTCTAGGAGGCTCATTGCAGAAGCTCCAAACCTTTGGGAAATAGTCACTGCTTAAACTCGGGAACTAGAAATGTTTAGACATAGGCAGTTGATATCTGGATGATAAGAGATATCAATATGGTCATATTTGCTCTCTGCTTGCCTGTGCCATAGCTAGTTGTTTTTTATGGCTTTCACTGTTCCACAGTTAGAAATTAATGAAGCCAATGAAAACTCTTTAAGATTCTTGTATTTCATGTCAAAGTCATCTGAACTTGAACTTTGTGAGCAAGATTTCTTTCAGAGATACATTAAGAAGAACCTTCACACCATGAACTTGCTCATGCTCACCTCCATTGCCTAGTTGTCACCCCACGCTGAGCTGAGAGTAGCTGCAATGCCAGGAGAATAGGTTCAGCATCCCAGGAACCCTATAGTTAAATCCATGGGTTTGCATGCCAGGAGAGTTTGGGTTTAAATTCACTCAGAACAGAACCTAGGGGAACACAAGGCCATACAAGGCAGAGCGCCTTCCCCAATATCTATGGCCGAAACCCCAAAACATTTTACTCAGTTTACTTTTATAAACTTTCATTTTGGTCACTATGACTAATAAGATGTTCTAAATTGACATCTCTTTATTAATTCTAGGTAACGAGGCAGAGGCCAGTTATGGGAAGTCCTTTGGACTTGAGCAAGGAGAGCATAAAGCCTGGAGAGCATCCCACTAATGCCCAAAGTCAGCTCCCTCTGTTGGAAGTTCATTTAATCTGATGAATCTAGTAGGCTATTTGGGAAGGGTCTGACTCACAGGAATGTTGCACCTTTTGTTTAAAAAGCCCTGTTTTTGTTAAAAGGGGAGAGGGGCTCCTTTATAAAAGCAAATGATGTTTTGTTTCATAAAGTATTGAGAGATGGAGGTATTTATACCTACTCACATGCATATATAAGTCTACTCGATAGATTGGTGAGCAAGTCAGAAAATACATCTTATGAGCATAGACATTTAGGGCTTTCAAGTTTATGGAGGCTGATGAAAATAAAAGTAATCCCTAACTGAGATACTTTTCATAATTGATGGTTTTTAGACTTCAGAGACAAGAATCAACTCTCTGATCTTTTGGGTGTTCAGGGAGAACAGGAAAATCAGGCTCTGCTTTTATCTGTCATGTGATACATTCTTTATTTATAGCTTAGCCCAGAGCATTGGGGACCCCTTGTCTTCCCATATGTGCAAAGTATGTGCTCCTTGGAGGTTAAAATCAAAGATCTTGGCTTTATTTTAAGAACAGCATGTGCTAGGCTACTTGTTTTAATGTTTCAAATTTTCCATATTGTAGTAATCATAACAAGGGAGAGAGAGAGAGAGAGAGAGAGAGAGAGAGAGATCAATGTGAGAGTAAAACATCAATCAGTTGCCTCCTGCATCAGATCAAATCCGCAACCTGAGTGTACCCTGCCTGACCGGGAATCGAATCTGCAATCTTTCCTGCACAGGACAATGTTCCAGCCAACTGTGGCTTTGCTTTTAATGAATAATATGAAAGCTTAAAGTATGATGACTTAATTATCAAAGCTAATGTTCCTGTTAGAAAACTTATAAAAATGTTTTTATTAAATTTGGGATACTTTTTGCAAGACGACTGGGCTCGATAGAAGACAAAGTTCCTTAATAAACAGAAACTTGGACAAAGACTTTCTTCCCATGACTTCCTTGCATACTGTGATAAAGGAAGTATGCAATCCTGAGCAAGCAAATTAATTTTACAGAACACTTAGAAGCTGACTTTAAAGTATCAGTAGAAGCCATCGGAAAACTATGTTGAGTGCTTTTAGTGAAAATTCTACTTACTGCCCAGCTGTAACTAACAGATGTAGTGTTACAACTGGCAAGGAGTCAGATTGTTAAGAGGAGGACAGCTAACAGAGTGTAACATGATGAATCCAGGGCAAACATGATTCTCATGTCTTGATTCCAGATTGGGACTATCTGTTTGGATGTAAAGTACATTATCCAGATCCCCTCTCTTAGAAATTATTCAAAAAATTTGTCCAGAGATCATAATATATCCCACAAATCCAGAAGTTATTTTCTGAACACTTACGAGCATAATGACCACATAAGTTATTGGAGAAATTTTTGTTTAGGAAGAATGTGAAATCAAATGGAATGGTGGGACTCTCCTGGGCGCAATGAGAAGTATGCCCGCTGTACTTGTGAAGATTCACCTTGCCCAATGGGCTAGGTGTCTGAGACAGAGAGTGACTTGTGGTTCCTCTACCATCTCTCAGCACGAACAGAAAAAGTTGCTTATTGATAATATTTCCATTTCTCATTCCTTTTATACATTCCTGTCCAGCCAGAAGCAAGCTACTGTGGGCTAATCTTCTTAAAAGACAGAAATAACTAAACTCAGGTTTTTGCATTAATTTTTTTTAACTTTGCAGAGATTTGTTAAACTCTTTTAAAGCAGCATTAACCTCTAGAAGTGTCTAAATCAGTGGCTTTTCATATACTTGTTGTAACAGTTGTATGGTGTGTCAGAAGCAATAGGTGAGATACCAAAATTTGTAAAATAATATTTTTGTCTAAATTCAAGTGAATTCAGGGTTATTACTATGATATAACTTACAGTTATTTGTATTTCAAAATGTTTACTGTAGTAAGAGAACGAGTTAGAGTTTGAGAACCAGCCTATCTTATTTTAAACACCTGGTTGTGTTGAATAATGTCTCTTATGCTATTGTGTCTCTTACCTGTGTTTAGCCAGTGAAAAAATTTGAGGATCTGTATTCCACTTATTGATTGCTGTATAACAAATCAGTCCAAACATAATGGCTTACAATAAAAACATTTATTTTGCTCATGAATATGCAACTTATGCAGGACTCAGGGGGGCTAACTTTCTTTTGCTATCCTCAGAAAAGCTGGCTTGGCTCTAAGGCTAGAGGCTGGAAGCATCTGAAGTCTTGCTCACTCTTATCTCTAGGGAAGAAATGTGAATTGTTCTGGACAGAGGACTGTGGCACACTGTATTTTGCAAAAGTGGCTATAGCTATATTTCTGGTCCTACATTCTCTTCTAGAAATTTCACACTCACTCATCAATAAGTGGGAGTCTGTGTTCTTTTCCTTTGAGTCTGGGGAAGATGGTGAGTGCTCTTACTAATAAGAGTGTGGCAGACATCTTGCCAGCTTTGACTGTAGAGGCTGGGCTACAAAATATATATGTCTTTCCATCTGTTTCTCTCAGAATGCTCACCCTTAGAAGCCAGAGCTAAACAGAAAGAAGACATGGATAAGTCTTTGGCCAGCAATCCCAGCTAAATCCTCAACAACAACCATGTTCAGTCATGTGACATCTGAGTCATGAGCCTTCACTTGCTCTTTCCCAGGTTTCAAGCCATCCCAGCTGATACTTTGTGGGGTAGAGACAAACTATCACCCCATAGAGTCTTGTTCAGATTGCCATAAGATTTTATTGACATAAAATTTTGAAATAAATAAATAACAACAGATAGATAAGACATTAACGATGAAAGAAAGAAGGATGTGTTCAACATTTCCTGAGGATCCTAGAGTATTCTGAGACAAAAGTGGCTTTATTTATCATCCCTGCTGACATATTTTTCTTGTATGATTAGAAATGGACATGAGTCTCTTGCCAAATCATACCCTTACCCCAAAATGTATATATTCTGATTATTTTCTCTTTTCTAGAACATATTCTTGCTGTAGAATATAGACTCAACACAGCTAAATTGATAATTTGCAGACTTCAATTATTTTGGAGAATGTGTGCCACAAATTCTTCACCTCTATCCTCTAGCACAGTGGTTCTCAACCTTTTTTATGCCACGACCCTTTAATACAGTTCCTCATGTTCTTCCTCATCTGTGTTTTCTGATGGTCTTAGGCTCCACAGCAGTGGTTCTCAACCTCTGGGTCGCTAGCAGGGTCACCTAACATCATCCCAAAATACAGATATTTACATAACGATTCATTAACAGTAGCAAAATTACAGTTATGAAGTAGCAATGACAATAATTTTATGGTTGAGGCTCACCACAACATGAGGAACTGCACTAAAGGGTCGCAGCATTAGAAACCACTGCTCTAACATATTTCTGATTTGCTAAAAGAGATAATCTTAAACTGTATTTTTAGGATCTATAGAAATGATAGAATAATATTTTTATTTTATCAATGTTGGTGGGTTCTGAGATTTCAGAGCTTTGTTTTAGTCTAATGAACATAAGGATATTATACAACAACATGTAACCTAGGTTCTTTCAGTATCATCTGCTGTCTTCACCATATTCCATGTTAAATAGGAACACATTGACATATGAATTTGCTTCTAATATGTCACTATGTTGTTTATTCATCATAAGAATTCTGATGTCAGATTTTCACCTTTCAGAGATAATAAATGATAGTAATGCTGTACAAATTCAAAAAGATTCATCATGAAATAAAATTGTCTCTATAGATGGAGCCATAGTACTTTTATCTTCTCTAAATAGATTTTAAAGGACATGCACAAAAGACCATCTAGAGCAATCATTCTCCAACTGTGTATGAATCATTGGATTCATTAAGTGGCTTGTTCATAATTGATTATTGTGCCACAACACCTGAGTTTTTGATTCAGTAGTACAGTGAAGCCCAAGAATTTGCATTTCTAACAGTGCTGCTACTCCAGGGACTGTGCAGTGAATACTTGAAAACTACTCATCGAGAGAAACAAGATAAAGGCCTATTGTATGCAGAGCTTTTTCTAACCACCGCTTTGTGAAATACATTCTAAGTTTAAAACAGCTTTCAAGTCACCACCTGACAAATAGTTTTAATACATTCACAAGTTAGATATGCCATTTCTCTTAACCACATTTCTTCTCATATTGAGGTACAGTTAGAAAAAGAAACAAATTGGTTCTTTCAGTCTCAATGTCATCGAGTTCTAAATGGGTTCTAAAATTGAGGATGTGTCATGAGAAAGGTAGGCATTTTTCACTAGTACACAACCAGAAAATTTGGTTAGTTTGCCTATTTGGTTATAAAATAGCCAGAATATCTACATATATAAAGAGCTAGGGTCCGTAATATCCAAAACAACTGAAGGGTTGCGTGTGCAGCAGGTTCGGGTAGGTGGGGACTGGTGAGTGGGCTGAGCTCCTGACCTCTGAGAGAGATAGATGTGGCTGATCAGCAGTCACCCCAGGCTCTGCTGCTCTCAGCCTTTTCCTCTCTCTCTCTCCCTCTCCCTCTCCCTCTCTCTCTCTCTCTCTCTCTCTCTCTCTCTCTCTCTCTCTCTCTCTCTCTCCCTCCCTCCCTCCCTCCCTCCCTCCCTCCAGCAGCTAAGCCTCTCTTTCTCTCTGAGAGGTCAGCAATTCAGCCCACTCACCAGCAGCCTGGGGTGGCTGCTGATCAGCCCCACCTCTGTTCAGGCCCAGAGATAGGCCTGGAGATACTGACTAGCATAGAAACCAACCTATCAGAATCTCGTCTGGGTGAACTGAGAAGGGAGAACCTAAAGTGGGGGTTGAGGAGGGATTTTAAGGGCAACAGCTGTTTAGTGTAAAGTGTAAGAAAGTGATTCATTTTTTTTAATGACCGGTTTGGCAGTATAGTGCATATGGCTAGCTATCATCCCAGATATAGTGATTATGTATTTTTGTCTGCCAAGAGCATCTCCTCCTGCTGAAAAAGACTCTACCCTCCTCCGATTTAAGCAATCCTATCTTATATAATCTATCTATACTAATAAAAGGGTAATATGCTAATTAGACTAGGTCAACTGGCCATCTTCCGAATGCCCAACTTCCTTCTGGACAAAGCTATGGTGGTGGGGGCTAAGGCAGAGGCAGTTAGGAGCAACCAGGCTGGCAGGAAGGGCCATTGGGTGCGAGATAAGGCCTGCAGAGAAGGGCAGTTGGGGGTGAGATCAGTCCGGAAGGGAGAGCAGTTAGATGCCCTCCCCTGCTGGCCTGATCTCACCCCCAGTGGTGGACTTTCTATTAGTACTTCTCTAAATTTCTCATTTACTTTAGAAATTGTTCTATATTATTTAAAAAGATACACACACACACACACACACACACACACTTATTATAGGGAGACACTCAAAATGTTAAGGAAAATTAATATCCCAAATGTTATCATTGCAGTAAAAATTACAGATAATATTGTGATAATTTCCTTCATTTTCATTTTCTACATATATATTGTTACTTAAATATATTTATAATTTTTTAAAAATATAAGGGTCATATAGAGTTTTAAATAAATCAAATTGTTTTTAAAAATTAAACATGCAAATACTAAAAACTAAAGAACATTATAACTTACTCATAATGCCCATCCCAGGTATTTACTTTTCTGAAAATGGAATTTTCTTCACATAATGCTTTGCTATCTTTTTTTTACTCAATACATTTTTTATAGTAAACATTTATGCATATATTTATTTTTTCTTAGATATAGTCTTATAAATGGATTCATACATCAAAATTAACAATATTTTCAAAGCATTTGCAAATAAATATCTTTATACCAATTTATTCTTTCACCAACAACATGTGAAAGAACTTTATTCCCTCAGTTTTAAATTATTATCTCTTTAGAATCTGTAGCATTTTGATGAGGTAAAAATATTATGGTGTTATGTATTGTAATGCTTTCCTCTTTTAAATAAACACAATTTTCATAATTTGTTGGTCATTTGTATTTTTTTCCTAAATTTTCTGGCCATAGGTGATATTTCTCTATTATTATATTTATTTGTAGGAAAACCATTATATCTTAAGGATATCTGCAATTTTTGAAAAGCAGTGTATGATTTGCTTTGTCAATTATTCAGAGTATTTTTTCTATATAGAAGTTTAAATTTTTATGACATTTACTAAAATCTTTTTAATTTATGTTCTCTGAAGAGAAACAAGATTTATATTATTTTTATCTATGAATAACACAATATATTTTTTCATTGCTGATAGTCTTAATGAAACCATTCTCTTCCTTTTATTCATACATTTTTGTATTTAGATCAAGATATATACATTCCCAGCCTCTCCCAGAATAATTTCTATGCTTCCATTCAAGCACCTTCTCAATCCCAAAGGTAATCAGACTTTGATTTTTTTTATCGAAATAAACTAGTTGGCTTTTATTACTCCTTTTTTTGTTATTGACTCTTTTTTAAAAAAATATTTTTTTAATCAATTTCAGAGAGGAAGGGAGAGGGAGAGAGATAGAAACATCAAGGATGAGAGAGAATCATTGATTGGCTGCCTCCTGCACGTCCCACACTGGGACAGAGCCCGCAATCCAGGCATGTGCCCTGACTAGGAATTGAATGTGATCTCCTATGTCCTTTGTGTCCAATGTCTCAGATGTTCCTTTCTGCTCCTTTTACCCCCAACTGGCCCTCCCGCCTCCATTCTTCACCACACACTGTTGTCTGTGTCCAAAATAATAAAGTTAATTTCAACTTTATCAATAATTAGATTTTACATAAGTGGTCTAACATTCCAATTAAAAGAGGTTACCAGAATGGATTAAAACATACCTGTGTTCTCACATGCATTACCCAAATATGCACTACTAACAAGAGGCTCTTCAAATATAAAGAAAAGACATAGGTAGTTTGAAAGCAAAAGAATGGGGAAAAATAGATCATCAGACACTTCCTCTTGAGGGCTCTCATGACTACTGTAATTTCTTTACACAGGTGGGATTTTCTTATGAGGCTCAAAAAGGGAAAGGCAAACAGAAATTAAAGGAGAAAAGCAGAAGAGAAGAGATGGGAAAAAGAGCTAGAAAATAGTAGGAAGATAGGGAGAAAAGAAAATGGAAAATAGAGGATTTATAAATTTAAAGGAGAAAATAAAGAAAACAGGAAAGGGGGCAAAGTAGGAGGCAGAAAAGAACAACAGCAAAGGACACGATAAGATAGAGAAAGTTACTGCTATACCTTTCTTAGTAAATTCTCTTTGTACCTCAGATTCTGTAAGACCCACCTCTCAATTGCTGACCATCTCTTCTAGTATAGACCACTGCCCAACCTAAACCTTTTCATTTTTCTATATATTACTGAGGTGTTTTTTTTCAGGGCCTCATAAAATGGGCCTCTGCTGGGTCAGGAGATACAGCAAAATGCTTTCAATGTACAATTACCTGCATTATCTTTAGCCACTTGTTGGAAATGTTAAATACTTAATTCCAGAACACAGGGTAACACTCAATTTGCTGAGGGAGTGCTTTAATAGGTGATTTCACTAGAGGAATTTTGAAACCAATTTCATGAGCAGGTTTTATATTTTAAATGACTGAAACTAGAATCGCTGGCAGCAGGAAGTGCAAATACCTGTGATAAGATTGGAAGCACTAATCCAAGAACAAAGTAGCCTCAATATACAGCTTTAGGTAAGACATTTAAAAATACTTAAATTAGAATTTCTGTGGGAGGAGAGAGATTGCTTCAGATTGTTGTTCCAGGATTGGCCTCAAAATAGTGAAGCAATTTGTAGGATTAAAAAAAACATATTTTATTGATTTCTTTACAGAGAGGAAGGGAGAGGATAGAGAGTTAGAAACATCAACAAGAGAGAAACATCAATCAGCTGCCTCCTGCATACCCCCTACTGGAGATGTGCTGGCAACGGAGGTACATGCCCTTGACCAGAATCAAACCTGGGACCCTTCAGTCCGCAGGCTGACACTCTATCCACTGAGCCAAACCAGTTTAGGCATTTGTAGGGTTTTAAACGTATCCTCAAATGTAGTGAGTTGCAAAATGTTACCTATAGAATATTCAGTAATAGTGAACTCAAAAGAAATAAGCATTTTTTTTTTTTTACAATTAAACCATGTTGCAGCTCACTATCCACTCCCCCAAAAGTATGTAAATATCATCCACAGGTGTTAGAGTTGGGAAAGTAGATTCAAGCTTCATATTCCTGTATATTCTCATCCCCACACACAGCCAGCATTGATAACGGAGCATGGTACTTCTTTTTTTTCTAGTTTTTTGACTATTTCTTTATATATCACTTGGGCCATACCATCAATCATGTAGGCTTGGTATGTGATTTTTAGCTTGTATGTATGTTGTGTCTGTGCGCACATGAGCCAGTCTCTCTCAGCAGTCTGCAATGCCTGTGGACTCTTTCTTAGAATAATATTAATTTATTTTATTTTTTTGAAAAATATTTTAATGAATAAAGAAAATACATAGGATTAGTTTAACATATAATTATCAAAATATTTTTTAAATCTATAATATAGTAATAAATTTGCTTCTTTATAAATACATTGAAGTAATGTCAAACAGTGGATTTTTATAAAATTTACTAGATTTTAACACTGTGATGAGAATAAAATAATTCATCATATTAGCTATACCATGATATAAAAATGTATTTTATTTATATTGCTAACAAAGTCATGGATACCACTACTACTTTTCCCATCTAAGTGAACACCAAGTTAAGAATCTCAAGATGGTAATATGGTCATGAAAGTTTGGAACCTAGTGATTTTCAGCAACAATATACTAGATAGAAGCAAAGAGAATTCAGTGATTATTTTCTTTAGGACAAGAAGTTTTCTCAATAAAAAATTGGTAAAATATCTGAAGCTCAATATTAAAGGTCAGTATTAAACATTAATGTCTAGTTTTAGTCTCTGTTGCCTTTAATCATTTTTTACCTTGTCTTTCTCTCATAGTTTTATTAAAGGAGGCAGGCCTTTTCTTTCCAAAGTTGTGGTCGTTTTAGTAGTAGCCAAAATCTTACTATGGGACGAACTTTGGGATTCTGGGGTATCTGGGACGTGATAATAAAAAATGATCTATATTCTAGTAAATGTTGACATATAGTTCTATTTAAAAAAAATATTTCTCTTTCTGGTCCTGGAAAATGATTTCTATATTGGGATTTCTTTTTTTTTAAATATATTTTATTGATTTTTTACAGAGAGGAAGGGAGAGGGATACAAAGTCAGAAACATCGATGAGAGCGAGACATCGATCAGCTGCCTCTTGCACGCCCCCTACTGGAGATGTGCCCGCAGCCAAGGTACATGCCCTTGCCGGAATCAAACCTGGGACCCTTCAGTCCGCAGTCCGACGCTCTATCCACTGAGCCAAACCAGTCTCGGCTATATTGGGATTTCTATAGACTGACAAGGAGTTGGATGCAACAAGCCCTGTACTGGGAGATCTTACCTGCAGAGCATAAACAGTCAAGTCTGGAAGATGTATCTGTGGTTGTTGGATCTGCATCTGACCTGGTTCTTTTAAGAAACATCTGGGGAATGGAGCCCCAGACCAACAGGAAGAGCCTGGGTCAGACCTGCTCTGATATCATATTTCCTTTCCTTCTCTCATAAGGCAACACCTTCGGACTGTGAAACTGGCCTTTACGATCCATCATTCAGATGCAAAAATTAACACGTGGAGATGGAGGAGGCTGCGAAGCAAATTGAGAATATCTGACTATTAAGAAAGTTGTACCAAGCAGGGAAATAGTCCTTTAAGGAAAAATAAATTCAGAAGGAAGAAGTTTAGAAGAGGATATAATTCTGTATCCAAACAAGTCTTGTCAAGTTTAAAAAGTACAATTTAGAAAATTAATGGTTAGGAATTTAGTGCGGCATGTTCATCAGCAAAATGCTGTAACGTTTAAACAGTATCCGAGGCTGGAGCCAGGCAGGGGCCTATCATTCCTGGTCTAGAAGGGGATATTTTCTTAGCTATATTAATTCTCATAAAGCAAAAATAGTTCATTTTCCACTTTTGTTTTTATTTTCCCCATTGAAACTGAAAAGACAGTAAATGGAAAATGAGTGGATTAAGTCAACTTTATCTAGGAGAAAAGTCATTAGATATTATAGTTTATAGTCATAATAAATAGCATATGTGACATGAGGAATCTTATATAATTATTGGTATACCTCACTGTCTTCCAAGAGAACGCTGGCTCTTAAAATACAAAATATGTGCAGTTAATAAGCCATTGGGGGGAATTCTGCGGGAAGTATTTGCAGAGTTGACCAGAGTGACACTTACAGATCTGATTCATACACCACACAGGGGAGCCTTGCCAACTAAACCACAGTTGACCACACCAGGGACATCTGCACGAGCCTGTTCCCTCTGTGCCAGCTCCGTCAGTCCCCAGGGAGGCCCATTTGTAGATGGCCGCAGCTACCTCGGCACACAGACCCCCGGCTCACCATCGGCTTACAGGGTTCTGGAGCCAATGCAGCGTGATTCTCCGCAGACACACCAGCCAGTGACGCTGAGCATTCCGACACCGACAGCTGTCTCTAGTCAGTGACGCTGGAGAGTCAAGAGAAGAAAGGGGCATCCCGGGGACATGGGTTCTCCACTACAGGAGCAGCTGTCTCCACCTGCACACGTCCAAACCAGCTCCTCTTGCTCAAGCAGGTGCCAATGCACCCTTTATTTCCACAGTCACCGCCAGTCCCCACCCCCACCCCAAGGGGAGAGGGAGCATTTACTAAATTCTCTCACTTTCTACAGAGAATCTGAGACTTTCCCTATACCAGAAGAAGGAGAAATAGGGCTTTTGTCAGTTCTGGTTCAACCTTTGCCTCCAGTAACATCCACCACACAGATCTGGAAATCCCACCCCCCGCAAGCACTTCCCAGTTGACTTTGTTTTTTTGTCCCACTGCCCAAGGTTGAATGCCAGCTCTGAGTTCATTGCATCTGGGTCAGACACCTTGGCCTTGAACCTGTCCAGCTGACAAGGGGACGTAGGAGTGAAATTCAGTGTCATGACCCGCAGCGTATGCCTGTGATTTGTGAGTGAAAGGGACATGTGAAGCATGTATGTAGGCAGTTTAATGCGTCATCCTCTTCTATTGTGCTGGTTGGGCCTGTATTGCCCAGCACCATTAGAGCTTCTGTTGGTGGACCGCATTGCCTTCAGTTGAACCACAGGATGTGCCTAAGATCACTTACCCTAGCAACATGGCCTCTCTTCACTGAGGCAACCAAGCCTCCCACATTTCTGTAACTTTCTCTCTGCTGCAAGCCAAGTCTTCGGCAGGACCAGGGTCCTTAGAGCAGCGAGCCTCACAGCTCTGTGGGCTCGGTGGCTCTGTGAGACCATGGAGGGGACGAAAAGCATCGGGGTGGTATTGTTTCTGGCCTTGGCATAGGCCCTGGCTGTAATGTGGTAATCCCAGCAGGCCAGCCCTACAGAGGAGGCTGCCAGCATGCTGTGCTCAGGGACAAACTCCTGACCTCCTGACTTTTCTCCCTCCTCCCCCAAAGCGACTTTGTTTAAAATGCTAGTTCTGTCATAAATTATTCTTTAGTTAAGAGGTTTGGCTCCTGTGTGAGTTAATGTGGTTTGAAAAGAAATGGGGGGCGGAGAGAATCAGAACATATTGGGTTAGCCAAGACCCAATGCCTAACCAAGGAGAAGGGAAAAGAGGCTGGAGAAGGCCAAATACAGGGTTCGGTAGAAGAGTTTTACTCACACACCCTTTTTAGCTGCGTGGTGCATTATTTGTTGATAATACAGTGTTTTAGAAGTGTCTTTTTCTTTACCTGAATTTCTTCAGGGAGTGGACTAGGAAGAATATGCATTTTGATAATAGTTAGCACTATATTCTTTGGGTTTTCAAACTCATTTAGGAGACTCTTGAGAGCCCTGGTGATGCTTCTCTGACATCCCGCTGGCAATCCTGAATGCGTCTGCATGGCACAGGGCAATCCTGAAGGCGTCTCCATGGCACAGGGCAATCCTGAATGCGTCTGCATGGCACAGGGCAATCCTGAAGGCATCTCCATGGCACAGGGCAATCCTGAAGGTGTCTCCATGGCACAGGGCAATCCTGAATGAGTCTCCATGGCACAGGGCAATCCTGAAGGCGTCTCCATGGCACAGGGCAATCCTGAAGGTGTCTCCATGGCACAGGGCAATCCTGAATGTGTCTCCATGGCACAGGGCAATCCTGAATGTGTCTCCATGGCACAGGGCAATCCTGAATGCGTCTCCATGGCACAGGGCAATCCTGAAGGTGTCTCCATGGCACAGGGCAATCCTGAAGGTGTCTCCATGGCACAGGGCAATCCTGAAGGTGTCTCCATGGCACAGGGCAATCCTGAATGCGTCTGCATGGCACAGGGCAATCCTGAATGAGTCTCCATGGCACAGGGCAATCCTGAATGCGTCTTCATGGCACAGGGCAATCCTGAATGCGTCTGAATGGCACAGGGCAATCCTGAAGGCATCTCCATGGCACAGGGCAATCCTGAATGCGTCTTCATGGCACAGGGCAATCCTGAATGCGTCTGCATGGCACAGGGCAATCCTGAAGGCATCTCCATGGCACAGGGCAATCCTGAATGCGTCTACATGGCACAGGGCAATCCTGAATGCGTCTGCATGGCACAGGGCAATCCTGAAGGCATCTCCATGGCACAGGGCAATCCTGAAGGTGTCTGCATGGCACAGTAGCCACTGAATTTTAGTGTCTGATCCTAAGGATAAGCTTCAGATGCATCTCTGCTTCTGTCGTCAGTGTGAGGAGAGGTGTTCCTGTGCTCTGGGATAACTTCGGTAGTGTTTCATGGAAGTTTAAGACGAATGTAAAAATAAACGACCTGCCAATTTGTATACTTTGAAAGGGTGAATTATGTAAATAGCAATGTCATTTTTAAAAGAAAGAAAGGGACAAGCAATCATTCACATGCAGTATATATTTCTCCTTAAAACAACAGTCATATCACATAAGATTCTCTGAATCTTGATTTCCTTGCTGAACCATACACTAGAGAAAAACCTCCAAATTAATTGGTGCATCTCTAATGCATTCTTTTTAATACTTCCAAGTTCATTTTATGAATATAACAACATTTATTTAAGAATTCTTGCCTGGCTGGTGTGGATCAGTGGTTGAGCATTGACCTATGAACCAGAAGGTCATAGTTCATTTCCCAGTCAAGACACATGCTCAGGTTGTGGTGTTGATCTGCAGTGTGGGGCTTGCAGGAGGCAGCCAATCAATGATTCTCTCTCATCATTGATATTTCTATTTCTGTCTCCCTCTCCCTTTCTGAAATAAATAAAAATATATTAAAAAAATAAAAAAGAATTCTGCCCTAGCCAGTTTGGGTGAGTGGGTAGAGTGTCAGCCTGCAGACCAAAGGGTCCTGGGTTCGATTCTGGTCAAGGGCACGCACCTCGGTTGCAGGCTCCTCCCTGGCCCAGGCCCTGGTCGGGGCTTGTGCATAAGGCAACTAATCAATGTGTTTCTCTCACATTGACATTTCCCTCTGTCTTTCCCTCTCTTTTCTAGTCTCTCTGAAAATCGATGAAAAATATCCTCAGGTGAGGATCAAAATAATCTATAATAATAAAAGGGTAATATGCTAATTAGACTGGGAGACCTTCTGGATGTCCTTTCAGAAAAAGCCATGGTAGCGGGGCCGAGGCAGAGGTGGTTAGGGTCAATCAGGCCAGGAAAGGAGGGCAGTTGGGGTGCGCAGGCTGGCAAGGGAGGCAGCTGGGAACAAGCAGGCTGGCGGGGGGGTGGGGAGCATGTCGACATGCAGAGTGGTTAGGGGCGATTAGGCAGTCAGGCAGGTGAGCAGTTAGGAGCCAATGGTCACAGATTGCTAGAGGGATGTCTGACTACAGAATTGGGCCTAAACCGGCAGTCAGACATCCCCCAAGGAGTTCCAGATTGGAGAGGATTCAGACTGGGCTGAGGAACCCGCCCCCTCCATGCACAAATTTTGTAAATCAATCAATCAATCAATCAATAAATAAATAATAAAAAGAATTCCTCTTTTGATAAACATTCATTTTATTTATATTTCCTCCTCATTAAATAATTCTCCATTTAAATGCTTTATAAATTTATCCTTTTATGGATTAGTACTATTATTTCTATAAAATGAATAATAGGAGTTGAATTGTGTGGATTATGGTATACATATTTTCAATTTAATAAATATGTGGATTGCTTTTCACAAAAGACTTTAGAAATTCATGTTTATACAAACAATATAGTAGAGTTTTTCTTTAATCCTCCCTAATATGGATATTATAACTATTTTTTGACAATCTGATGGATATAAGTCATTCACTGTTGCTTCAATAGGTTTGAACTATTTTTATATTATGTTTTCAATTGACTATATTGCTCCGACATTATAGGGTTGTTGCATTTTTATTGTTAATTTGTAAGAGCTAATTTTGTGCTAAAGATATTAATCATTTACCTGTCATGTGTGTTGTAAATATTTTTATCAGTGTAGTCCCTTTTTCAAACAAAATTTTTAATTTTAAATTCTTATGTACATCTATATTTTCATTTTTGTGTGTCTGATCCACAGAATTGGTAAAACAGTCTCCCCTGTCCGTAGGATTGTACATATAGACATTTTAAAGTATTATATTATTTTAATTTTTACATATAAATCTTTAATTCATCTGAAATTTATTTTTGCATTTGGTGTGAATTAAGGGCTCAATTTCATTTTCCTCTAGATGGATACCAACTTGTTCTAGCTCCATTTATGAAGTAAACCATCTCTTCCCGCTGATTTAAAGATCACCTTCATCATGTATTAAATTTCAGTTTATATTAGGTTTTATTTCTTTGCACTTTCTTTTATTCCACTTACTAGTAGTTGTTAATTTCTATGCCAAGACCATAGTCTTTTCTTAGCAGTAGCTTTCTAGGATGATTTAACTTCTGATAATTCAAAATCTCCCTTCAATATTTCAATGGCCAGGAAGAAATATAGGAAAAATACCCACCAGCTTATTTACATTAGCTCAGGAGAGGCACCATTAGGAGGTATAAAGGGTAAAGATGGAGAGGGCAGAGGGAAGACAAGATAAAAAAAAAAAAGACTACAGGATAAAAGCTATTCATGGTAAAATAATAGGTAAAATAAAATCTCACCCACCTCATGTTTTTCCCTTCTTCTTCTTATAGGATGATGGTATGAATATCAGCAGTGAGTACATTGCCATCATCATGCTCATGTCCCAATGTGCATCACTGCTGTGGTTTGTAAGGGCCATGAGAAAATAACTAAAATCTCTGGCCTACTAGCTTGAAGTGAGTTTAAGCTCTGAATTCAGAGATGAATGTGGGTGGTAAAAAGTGGCCTTCTGAATGGAGAATCTTCTTTTCTCCAAAATAATCAAACATACTAAATTATTAACAGCAGACTTGGACATTGTTTTGGAAAGGTTGAATATGTTGGTAGACCCAACCTATTATTGCGCATTTGTATTGCACTCCTTATTAAAATAGTTATATGCACAATAAGAACACTGTTTGATGAAAAAGCTTAGATTTTCCCCTTGTGTGAAAGGATCCTTTTTGTCTCAGAAGCTTTTATTTACACCAGCTCTCCCAAGGGTATCTCCATCTGCTTGTTCTTTCTCATGATCTCAATCAGAAGTCTATGTTAAGAGTATAAATTTACATAATTGGCTATTCCTAATTGAAATGGATGAATTTTAACTCACTTTGGAAAGCATATAGTAAAACAAAACAACAAAACAAAAAACTCACACTGTATATTTTCAGTAGCCTTATTATTAATTCGTTCTTTCACATCCTCTCCTTTTTTTTCTATTCCCGAAGCTTCTTTAGTCTTTATGATTGTTTTTCTTGTTTAGTTAATTTGATTATATTCTCTAAGAACCCATTATGGATGTACCCTTTATGCTATTGTCAATGAGAATATACAATGAGAGCCTTCATTTGATGTGTAGATGTTGTGTTAAAAATGGATGGAAAAATTTAATGAAGTCATTTTAGTGGAACAATTAGTAATTGTATTATTGTATATGAATCTTAATATGGGAAATTGGGAGTGATTTATAAAAAATAAGAAGATGTAGAAAAATCCAAATGCCTACTTTCTTTTTCTTTATGCTTTACCTAATAATATATTTGCATTCCTCCTATTAGGGTGGCATATATATAATTCTCCTTGAACAAAAGTATATATCATAGACTGTATTTCTTTATAATGATTTTTTGAATGTTTAAGTCAGAATCATTGGGAAGATTTGCATGAACTGGAGCTCTGAACTGTTAATGTGAAAAAAAAAGTCATGAATGATAAATGAGATGAAAGTTTCAAATTATATATGTTCAGTTTTACGTGGTGCTGCCATTGCCCTCTGAAACTACACATCAAAAGAAATATTTCAAACCCCCTTGTCCAGCTCCTCTGAGGAGTTTTTACACAACAGACTCTTAATTGGCTGTCAGAGAGCAACACCTAGTTCTTTCTCATCCATTAGATGTGGGAGAAAAAAGAGAGGCATAAACTAAACAATATAATATTGTTGGAAATTGTCTTATAAATATAAGCTTTGATTCCACATCTGTAGACTTTATACTAAGGAGAAGATTCTCCTCCCCTTCCTCTCACCAGTTTTCTAAAGCTGGTTTCAATTCAAGATGAAAAGAAAGTTCTAAAATTTAAGATTATTTTAATATCAAAGGGAGACAATGAAAAATGCATTTTCATCAAAAGTGTAGGGTTAGGTTTTCTTTTAAAATGAAGCTTAAAAGCCCAACCCCCAAATTTTAGCACAGAAACTCAGAAAGGATAGGGCAATCTTTTTTTTTTTTAACTTAGGAAATTGTGCTGTGTTAACCTGACACTGTTATTATTCCATTAATATGCAATATTAAGATGCAAAAAGAATGCTACTATAAATGAAAAGAAGAAAATGTGTTTCTAAAAATCTTAAAAACAAATCAAAATAAAAAGTAACCTTTTGAATTTAGTTCGAAAATGTTTGAAGGTAAGACATAATGAGGAAGGGAAAAGACTATATAATAGGAACATATTTTTAAAATTGTTATCCAGTATTTTTCTCCAAATATTTTACATTTTATCTCCTGTCATTCAATTTGGTAACCAAAGCTTATGGTTTCCTAGATGCTTTTTGGATTGAAAATGTTAAAGTTCTAAGATATAAGAGAAACAGGTGGCATGGATTTGAGGAGAGTGGTGCTCTCTAGAAAACAGAAAGATTTCCTTGGTCTAAGAAAAAGAGAGGCTCTACATCCTGGACAGAGGGGCGCTGGACACTACTTCCCAGACAGTCCCATGAAGGTAATGAAACACTGGATGGACTTGGGTGACACTTGGTATCCATTATGGCAACATTTCAACAAGACTCTAGGCTGCTACCTCTGCACAGATGCACCAGGATGGTCCCTGAGTCCTAAAGTAGATATTCTTCAGAAGTAGTCAAGACAACTCAGTCCTAAAACAGCCAAGTAGAGAGCTGAGGGATGTCTAAAGTATTCCGGGGATCAAACTGATTATCAAACATGATAATGCATAGATTAGTACTTACTCGTGTGGACAGAAGAAGAATGTTGCTTACTCTGACATGCCTTCAGGCGTGGTCAGGCCCCTAGAACTTAGACTTGGAGATGAGAGGAAGCAAAGTCACAGTATGGTAATGGCAATTAGCTTCTGTCATGTGACATGATAGGGTTCAAAATAGAAATTTAGTTGAGTTATAGACTATTAAGTTATAATATTTTATTTACCTAAGTTTGTGGATTGAGATTTAAAATCACTATATTTGAAAAGAAATAGAGAATAAGTATTATACTATGAGTTGGCTTCTACTTTTTTACCTTTAGCTAAAGCTATAAAGGAGGGTTTTCTTTTCTTCAACAGGAATATAATGGCTGTTTTAAAGCATAATTCATATCAGTAGAATGGTAAGAATTAGAACGAGTCCTAATGGCTGTCTCCATGTTCTGCAGTGAGATACTCTGTAGCAGAAAGTTTCCCTTCACTGACACATCCACATTTTTTTCTTTCTTCTCCCTTTTTTTTGTTTTGTTTTGTTAATCCTCACCTGATGATATTTTTTCATTGATTTTTAGAGAGTGGAAGGGAGGGGAAGAGAGAGAGAGAGAGAGAGAGAGAGAGAGAGAGAGAGAGAGAGAGAGAGAGAGAGAGAGAGGGACATCAATGTGAGAGAGACACATCCATTGATTGGTTGCCTCCCACACACCCTGACTGGGCCAGGATGGAATTTGCATCCTAGGCACATGCCTTTGACTGGAATTGAACCTGTGACTCTTCAGTCTGTGAACCGAAGCTCTATCCACTGAGCCAAACTGTCTAGGGCTATATGTTTTTCCTTCTCTTTCACTTTATTTGTCCTGTTTGGTTATATATTAAGGCTGCCTTCTGTTTTATTGCAGAAAATAAGTAAATTTTAATATGTATCTTTGCTTTGATAGGCAAATACATTAAAACTTCTACTTTACCTGCTTCTCTAATTTTAAATTTATTTTCATCTCTTAATTTGTTTTATTCTCATTACATTAACACTATTGCCATTTAAATTTTTACTTACTTTTTTCTTTTTTAAATTTGTTTTTACTTTACCTGCAGCTGTTATCTTCTGTTGTAACCCCTTTTCCTTTCTGGTTTTGTGTTTTGAATATATTGTCATTCAAATATTTCCCCTTCAAGAAAGTGTTACTTATTTACTAACTATTGAACAACAAGCAGGATAGAAGGATGGTCATAGTGGAGAGAACCTACACTGAACAGAGAGGTTCAAGTTGAAGAAGGTGATACTGTCTGGCCTAGTACATGCTTGCTGATATTAACATCATATTTTTTTACAGGTTAAAATTATTTTAGCTTTGGCTTATGATTTAGAATTTTGAAAGTGCCCAGCTTTCTCTTTCTGAACTGGAGAGACCCTCAAATTGATTTCTGAGAAAAATCTTAGGCTTGCCCATGGGTTGACATTTGACTCATTTCCATTCTGCTACAGGGAGCACTGTGTACTTGTGGGGCTTTTCAACTCAGGGAAAAGTAGCTCAGCGAAGGATATACACCACTCTTACAACATCTTCAAAGAGCAATTTGAAAATTTATGGGGAATTAAAATACACACAGAGGAATTCCACATTGAAGAATGTTAAAAAATGTGGAAATACAAAAGTACGTAAGAATAGTATTAAACACTATAAGTCATAGCCATAAATTGAAAAGAGAACATTTAAATGCTCACTTGATAGGAATTTCATTTTCTTTAAGTACATACTAAAGTTTATTTTTATGAAGTAGGCATTGCATTAAAGGCTAAGACAAAATTATACCAGAAAAGAAAGAACAGATTAATCTTATTTATAAATATTGATACAAAGGTCTTTTAAAAAGTGAAATGTTTACCCTATCTAATAAAAGAGTAATATGCAAATTGATCATACTTTTGCTACACCCACAAGCTATGCCCACAAGCCACACCCACAAGCCAATCAGGAACCAACAAACCCCAACCAAGATGGCTGCGGCTACTGACAGCATGAGGGAGGCTTGGGTTTCCTCGGCAGTGGAGGAAGCCAAGCTTTCCACCTGCCCTTGCTGGCTTAGGCCTTCACTTAATGCTACAAAGTTTCAATTATAGAAGATACATAATCCCAACAGAAATGTTGGCAGCCACAGAGCTGGAGAGAGCAGAGGCTAGGGTTGCCCCAGCAATGGAGGAAGCCAAACTTCTTTAGCCCTAGAGCATAGGCATCCACTCTAGCCTACAAAGTTTCAATTATAGAATTTAAATAAACCCAAACAGAAATGGCTGTCGACATGGAGCAAGCAGAAGGCTTGGCTCCGCTCCAGGCTACAGAGTTTCAATTGTAGGACATAAATTAATCCCAGATCCCAGGGCCTCTGCTTAGGTCACTGGGGGGCATGGCCAGCCACAGCCCCTCCAATGGCCAGCCCCAACCCCAACCAGCACCCCCTTCCCAATCAGAGGCAAAGCCCATGGGCTAATCACCCTCAGCCCCTCCCCCAGTCAGCCTGGCCTGATCAGGCTGATTGGGGCCAGCGGGCTAGCCAATCTCTTGCCCTCTTCTCCTCCCAACAGGCCTGACCCTGATTGCCCATTTAGAGTTGTAGAAGAAGGGGAGGTTTAAGGTGAACAAATAAAAGATGATGAAAGTAGACTAAACATTTGCTGTGCTAACCAGACCATAGCGGTGCATGAATTCATGTACTGGGCTTCTAGTATACTTAATGATAAGCAGACTCCATTGGTTCATTACAAAAGAAACATATATAAGTGAAATTTATTTATTTTCTATAATTAAAACTTTGTAGCCTTGAGTAGAGGCCTGGGCCCACAAGGGAAGGCAGAGAGCTTGGCTTCCTCCATTGCTGGAGCAACCCAAGCCTTCTGCTCTCTCAGTGGCTGCAGCCATCTTGGTTGAGTTAATTTGCATACTTGCTCCTGATTGGCTGGTGGGCATGGCTTTGGGTGTAGTGGAGGTATGGTCAATTTGCATATTACTCTTTTATTAGATAGGAGGATAGCCATTCTAACATGAATGAGGTAGTATTTCTTTGTGGTTTTGATCTGCATTTTCCTCGTTGCTAGTGAAGTTGAGTGTCTTTTCATATGCCTGTTGTTTATCTATCTGTCTGTTAAGGTACTCTGCTCATTTTTAATTGGATTTTTATTGTCACTGAGTTGTGTGAGTTCTTTGTATATTTTGGATATTAGACCCTTCTCCCATTCAGTTGTTTGTCTATTTGTTTTTCTGGTTTCTTTTGCTGTGAAGAAGCTTTTTAGTTTGATAAGAGTCTCATTTATTAATTTTTGCTTTTGCTTCCTTTGCCTGTGGGATCAAGTTGACAAGAACTATATGATTCTGCTTATATGGGCAATGTGAAACAAAGCAACAAATGAGCAAAACAAATTCAGACACAGACAGCGGTATGTGATTAGCAGAGGGGAAGAGGGTTGTAGAAGGAGGGGGAGGATTAAGGTTAACAAATATAAGATGATGAAAGGAGACTAAACATTGGGTGGTAAGCACAGAATACTTATGTTCAAATGATGTATTATAGACGTGTACACTTGGAACTTATATGATGTTATTAATCAATGTTACCCCAGTAAATTTAATTTTTAAAAATCCACTTATACATTCACAGTACAATGTTTCTGGATAAATAAGCAATCTATGGGAGATAGACATCATCTTTTATACTAAACTTAATATATTACAGAAAACACTTGTTATTTTGTAACAAATCTTACCCAGGATTTATCTTATCTTTTTTACCAAACGTATAACAAAGTCGTATTTCTAGAAAAAATTTACCACATATAAATAATATTTAAAATATTGTAGCCTAACAATGTTGTTTATAAGCCACTAGGCAAAAATACCTAACTCTATTGATTAAATAAATAAATAAAATGAAATTAATTTATATTCCTTAATAAGGATAAAAATATTTATAACAAAGACCACTTTATGATCCAGGAATTCCACTCTAATAAAACTCTTGCACATTGGCAGAATTGTTTATAACACAAAGAGCTGGAAATAAGCAAAAGAATCTTCAATAGGTACTGCAATGTATTCATTCAATAGGCTAGCATACAATGGTTAATATGAATTAACTAGAACTAAATAGATTGGCTATGTACCTCTCTGTTAATTTCTATCTGTGAACTTGGCAAATCTATTTAATGTCCCTGGGCTATTGGTGTTCCTGTCTGTAAAGTGGAGGTAATAATAACTGCCCTGCAGTGTTGTAGTCAGAATTAGAGCTAATACAGGTGTAGAGTTCTTTGCACAGTGTGAAACATGGCAGGCACTCAAATGATGATTATCTCAGAAGTGCACTAACACTGCCAAGTTTACTTAAGTAGGTTATAGCACGTGAAAGAAATAGAGCTTTAGTAATAAGACAAGAGATACCAGATCCTTTTCATTATATTGCCCTCACTGAGGTCCACATCTCTTCTTATTTGAATTACAGCAACAATGTCCTATCTGATCTCCCTGATTCCAGTCTGTTTCTTCTTATCCAGGGTTTTTCAAACCATGGGTAATATCCTAATAGAGGGTTGTAAAATAAATTTAGTGGACCAAGACCAGAATTTTTTAAAAAGACACAGAATAGAAAGTATCAGTGTATCACATTTAGTATGTTATGTTGTTTTGTGAAGCTATTCTTAGTTCTACTTCTGTGTTTAAGTGTAGTAGGTTGCTATGTGAAACTATTCTTTAGTTCTATTTCTGGGTTTAAGTGCACCAGGTTGCTATGTCAGAGCATTTACAATGGGTGACAAAAGTTTGATGTATCTCTGCATATGGTTCATTCTCTACACTTCAGCCAGAGTCATCTGCTGTGATGCCAATTTAGTTGTGTCACTTTCCCATTTATTCTTTAACTAGAGGCTCAGTGCACAAAATTTGTGCATGGGGGAATGTCCCTCAGCCGGCACCTTCTCCTATCTAGGATCCCTTAGGGGATGTCCAACTGCTGGTTTAGGCCTGATCTTACAGGGATCCCATCTAAACTGGTAGTTAGACATCCCTCTCACAATCCAGGACTGCTGGCTCCTAACTGCTCACCTGCCTATCTGCCTGATTGCCCCTAACTGATTCTGCCTGCCAGCCTGATTGCCCCCGAACCACTCTCCTGCTGATCTGATTGACACCTAACTGCTTCCTGCCAACCTGATCACCCCCAACTGCCCTCTTTTGCTGACAGCCATCTTGTGGTGGCCATCATGTAATGACATTAGGTCAGCCATTTTGTGGCAGCCATCTTGTAATGATGTTGCATGAGGGTGTCACACCACCTAGCCTTTTTAAATTTAATTTTATTTTTTAAATATATTTTTTATTGATTTTTCACAGAGAGGAAAAGAGAGGGATAGAAAGTCAGAAACATCAATGAGAGAGAAACATCGATCAGCTGCCTCTTGCACAGCCTCTGCTAGGGATGTGCCCGCAGCCACGGTACATGTCCTTGACCGGAATCGAACCTGGGACCCTTCAGTCCACAGGCCGACGCTCTATCCACTGAGCCAAACCGGTTTCGGCTAGGCTTTTAAAATATAGGATGGTTCTCAATAGCTTTCATGAAAAATCCTAAATTCCTTACACCCAAGGCCCTTCAAGATGTTATCTTTAGGTATTTTTCATCCTATCTCATCTCTCTAGCCTCCAGGTTACCCAGTTAGCACCATAGTGATCTCTTTGCAGCTCCTGGGCAAGTTATTCTTCACAGCTTTGCACATGCAGTCCTCCTCTTGATTGCCTCTTTTCTCTTTCTGTGATTATATCTCCTATTTATGCCTTAAAACTCAGTTTATGACACTTCTTTTAGGAAGCTTCCATAATTTTCTGTCTCCTTTGGGCTCTGTCTCCACAAGTGCCAGATTATTAACTTTATAATACTTATTGCCACATACAACTACTCTAAAGTAGTAGGTGCCTCATGATTTTATTTTTTTTCATATTTCCTTTCATTTTATGTTGAGTGAAGCACAGCCACAGCAGTGCTGTTACCTTGATAAAGATTCTTGTTCTTCTGTCCCTCACCTCCTTCTCAACTGTTTCAGAATTCTTCATATCTTAACCAGAAGACCCAAGGAATATCAGAAATAAACTGGGAACTTCTAATTTGAGGGAAAGCTCTAGTGGAGCTCTCATCTTTTATTTTTGCACATGTGAAATAATAGAAAAGAGTAAAATCAAGAATAGAATGTGTTTTGCTTTTTCAGATCCACTTGGTACAAGTGTAGAAGTGTCTTCAGATGGAGGCTCACAGATGGAAGTCCCTGGATCATACAGCTGTTTCTTTGTTGGTATGAAAACCCAATTGTGGGAGGGAGCAATGGAGGAAGAGAGAATATTAGAATGCACTGGTGTTTTAATTATACCTACCATAATTCTAATGTTCTGTTCTGTGGTGAATTGTTTGGGGAGTTGTCTTGAAATCAGAATCCAATTTTGCAAACTTGAATCAATTAAAGTAGTACTGTTTGGAAATATACAGAGAAGCATGTTTGCAAAAGATTTTTTAGTAATCTTGCTTTGTGCTGTTTAGAGTTCCTCTGGTGACTCAAGGAGGAGGGGAGAAGACCAAGATTAAAAGTGCCCCATTTTTGTTCCCTAGGGTTGTCCACAACAGAATATCCTTAACTCCTTGAACTATTGAAACTGTCTCTAAATACTTTTTCCAGAAGCCAGGCTTGCCAGGCACGAATCCAAGTCACCTGAAAGAGGTAATGTAACTCTAAGCTCATGCTACCATTTCTACTTTCCGGGAATGGAAACTTGACAGCCAAGTAAGTATGCTACATACCAGCGCTCATACTGAATTTCACTTCACAAGTTATTATAAGCTTGCTGTATTCCAGGCACCGGAGTGAGTGAGAGAGAGAGAGACACTGTTTTGCCCTCCTAGAGCTTATGGTCTAGTAAAGGAAACATAGATTAAATGAATGAATTAAATATAGAGTGGTAAGTGTAATAAATGCAAAATAGTGATATAAGCATATAGAAGTGTAGCCAGAAATAGATTAGGGTATCAATAAGGGTTCTTCTGGGCAACCTAAGTTCTGCCTGCTGAACAGTGAAGTAGGTTAAGAAGGAGGGGAAAAGAGTTCTAATAGGGGGAACAGCATGTGTGAGATTCTGTGGCTGAAAGAGGAATGACTTGTTTGAGGAAATGAGAGAAAGTCAGTTAGAGTGGAACATAGAGACTGAGGCCAGGAGACCTGGAAATGAGCAAGAAATGGAAGGAAGAGGGCCTTATAAGCAATACTAATGATATTTCCCTTTATTCTAAGAGAAATGGGAAACTAGAGATTTTAAAGAAGGGAGTGGCATACTCCAATGTGATCATATTTAAAAACCCATATGGTAACTATGTGTTGGTTGATTTGGAAGGTGGCAAGTCTGGAAGCAGATTTAGTCAAGAGGTGCTGGTGCCAGGGGTGATAGAGAGAATCTCATAGAACCTACTGAGACTTAAGAATCACATCAGCAAGATTTGGTGACCAATTAGATATTAATTATTAAAGAGGAAGTGGACTAGATATGTTTGCCATAGGCATATATGTATAAAATGGGAGTTGATGGTGGGAAATGATGGGATTATTGGGAGTGAAGAAGTTTGATAACTATTATGAAGTAGTAGGTGCCTCATGATTTTATTTTTTTTATATTTTCTTTCATTTTATGTTGAGTGAAGCACAGCCACAGCAGTGCTGTTACCTTGATAAAAATTCTTGTTCTTCTGTCCCTCACCCCCTCCTCAACTGCTTCAGAATTCTCCACAATAGCATTAACCAGAAGACCCAAGGAATATAGGAAATAAACTGGGAACTTCTAATTTGAGGAAAAGCCCCAATCGAACTCTTAGCTTATAAAGTCAAGAGATCTAGTGACTGTTACTAACTCAACTTAGCATAACTCACTTTATAAAGCAAATGAAGTTATGAAAGACATCAAATGGGCTGTTTGATTGGATTCTTTTTCCTAGTAACTTAGAGTTGTGAGAAGTGGAAATTTTGGTCCTTCCATGTATATATCATTATACCAGTCCTTGAAGAATTAAGTATACATGATAGTTTTTGCTCTGTAAAATAAAGTTACCTTTTCATAATATTAATAAAAAAGAAGAAGTGGTATTAAGAATAAACCCATTTTCTGCCGAGACCGGTTTGGCTCAGTGGATAGAGCGTCGGACTGGGGACCTAAGGGTCCCGGGTTCGATTCCAGCAAGGGCATGTACCTTGGCTGCGGGCACATCCCCAGTAGGGGGCATGCAAGAGGCAGCTGATCGATGTCTCTCTCTCATCGATGTTTCTGACTTTCTATCCCTCTCCCTTCCACTCTGTAAAAAATCAATAAAAAAAAAATATATATATTTTTTAAAAGAATAAACCCATTTTCTCAATGAGGAAATGGTTATTGGGTTGTGTCTTTTGTTGACATTAAGACCCAAAAGAAGGGCCAGGCTTGCTGAGTGGGTACAAAGCAGGAAAATTGTGAGCTTAAGTTTGAACAGTTGAATTTAATGTGCCTCTGAGAGACACCCAGGTGAAAAGACAGAATGAAAATGGAAGAATGGAAGGGCTGAAGTGAGGTGAACCTGAATCTGTAATCCCTATTCTGCCACTTAAGATCCAGGAGATCTTGGACAAGTTCTTAAATCTGGTTATGCATCAATTTCCTCATCAGTAAAATGGAGAGGACAATAACAGTACCTGCACTAAGTTGTTGTGAAGATTAAGTGAGAACACACATCAAACTAGCAATAGACACTTGAGGGTGGGCAGAGATGAGGTCATATAGGAAGGGGAACAGTAGATAGCTTGAGATGACTCATCATCTTTTATCATTTAATTTTAAAAAGAATGTATATATATGGCAAAAACAAAAGAATTAAATATGAAAACATATGAAAGACCAAATTGAAAATATTCATGCACATCTCTTGGTACAGCATTTGCTGACTAGTCAATAAATATTAGCTGTCTATAGACATAGGGATGGGCCCTGGAGCTTGGAGAGAGTTCTATTCAAGATGTGCCTTTAGCAGCCCTTGCATTGTGATAGTAACAAAAGCTATAGAAGTGGATGAAATCACTTAGAGAGAGATTGTTGGGCAAAGGAAGGCTGAGGGTTGCACTTTGAGGAATTTCAACTGTTAGTAGAAGGAAAGGTCAGCAAAGGAGCCTTTGAAGGGTCAGTCAGCAAAGCAGGAGAGAAACTTCCCATCTGAGCAAGGTGAGCTTGCATTTGAAGGAAGAGATAAACATTATGGCATGTTGTTACAAGCTGTAATGAATAGAAAACTACAAAGTATACCTTGGATAAACTGAACTGGAGACTTGAGCAGGCTCTTTGGATAATCAGGCAATAAACTTTTTAGAGAAACGATCTGGTCCTTTAATTCAAATCAAATCTTGGCTTCTGTCCTGGAAACTGGGTCAGTCGGTTGGTCATCTGGAAGTTGGATCCATATTTCTTATGAGATTCTCTGTCTACAGAGAGGTGCTACTTAAAACTTAGTAAATTTATGTAAAATAAAAAAATTATCACTGATGTCAGAGAGAAATTTAAACAGGTACAAAAAAAAAGGAAATTTCATTCCATTTATTCATAGTTCTGGCCAATGTATAACCTTTAATTTTTTAGCAAAAATATATTTTATTTTCTTGAATCACAATTCCATGGACAAATATCTGTTATCCTAATTTTATTTTTTATATAAGCTGGCAATCCCCCCCCCTATATTTGGAAATAATGATTGTCCTACCTCATAAAAAAGAGATACATCTTCCTTATAAATTATATATGCATATATACTAGAGGGCCAGTGCACAAAATTCTTGCACTGGTGGTGGAGGGGAGAGTCCCTCAGTCCAGCCTGGGCTCTCTCACAGTTTGGGAGCCCTCTGGGATGTCCTGCTGCTGGTATAGGCCTGAGATAGTATTTTACTTTTTAAGGTATCAAAATTCTACTTTTATTGGGAAATAAAGTCATTAACCATAGATACACCATGGAGAGACTCAGAAATGAAAGAAGTAAATGGGTCGTGATGACTTTGTAGTTTCAGATTGTGTTCTAAAGGGCAAGAGACCTAGCTACACATTCTTCTTGGATTCTGAACCAAGGCTGTTGAGAAAATAAGAAGAGGATGCTTTAAAAAGCACTTCCTACTTTGCATCAGTTCTGCACATTCAGGGTGGTCAACAGAGCACCAAGCTCATGGTCCTGTATTTTGCATCTGTAACTTCCTACTAGCCTAGTTTTGAATTTCAGGGAGGTCATTTACTGCTATAAACACATCCCTTTCTGAATCTGGGAACTGGAGATAATAGCCCCACCATCCCTCTAAGGCTGTTAGGAGGAGTGGATAAGTTAATCCGGGCAAAGCACTTGGCATACTGGAAACTCTCATCTATAGCATGGCCAATGTTCTGAAACACAAGAATTCCCTCAGTAGCATTGTTAATTTGTTCAGTTTTACCTTTCCCAAATTTCTTTAGGAAATATTTTTCTCTTCTCCTTAATATGCTTTCCCCCAAACTTCAAATTATCTTTATAAATGTTACAGGCATGACCCTCAATCAGAAAACTGAGTTACGAAAAATAAATTTTCTACTTTTTAAAAACTCAACCTGATATTTGAGACTTTATTCTGCTAGAGAGAATAATAATAACAATGACCATCATTTTGAGGATATCTCTGTCTTCTCTCCCATCCTTTCCTGAGAGTTATATGTAAATGTGTGAAACATACATGATGCCAAAGCTTGGCAAGGAGGGACATTTGTTCTTTTTTTTTTCTTCAAAAATTTATATTGATTTTTTAGAGAGAAAGAAGAAGGGAGAGAAAGAGAGTGTGTGTGTGAGAGAGAGAAAATGAGAGAAAGACATCAATGTGAGACTGAACAATGCAAGAACTGACTGCAACATCCATTTTCTGCCTTGGTCCTGATCATCCAGCCTCACTAGTCCCACTGTGGTCCTGTGTGTGGTTCTATCTTATCTGATGTTTCCCCTAATTACCTGGGTGCCAGGACTTTGAAGGGAAGCTATGTCTTCTTCCCATGTTCTCCTTGGTATTTGGTCTGTATCTCAAGCCATTAATTGCTCTTGTGGGTTATTTCCACTCTCCCACTTGTCACATCCCTTATCTGTGGCAATGATCATAGCCAGTTACCTACTTGGTATGGAAAAAAGAAAGAAACCACTTGAGAGGAAGGAACCAAATGCCAGTATCACTAATGCTCTGCTCTGCCCCTCGAGTTTACAGATATATTATGCAAGGTAGTACTTTCAACCGTGGAGCACACTGTGATGATATGTAGAGAATGAAATGTCATGCAGAATTTATTGTGTATATTCCACTCAGCAGAAAGACATTTGAAAAGCACAAGTTGTGTTTTTCTTAGAATGGACCATGACTGTATATATTACTGACATTGAATTTTAAAATCTCTTATAAGTAATGCAAGAGAGCTCATTACACAACCTAGTGAAGGAACCTGAAGTCAAAATCATCAAACCCATATCAAACAGGCAGACAAGGCCTGAAACATTACACATGCTTTGAAAATAAATCCATTCTCTCTGATGTTTGTGTTTTGACTGAAAGCTGACTTCATGCTTTTAGCTCTTATGAGAATTTTACTTTTCCTGAGCCCAATAATTCTGTAGAATTTAGCATGCAGAGGAAAAATATCTACCTTCACCCACTATAGTCTATTAGTAAATGTGGCTTTCCTGTTGGCTATTTCCTACATTAACAGTATTTGCCAAGAAAATAATTCAAAATTTGGTTTTCAAAGGGGACAAAGAGCTTGGGAAGCATTATTTACCTACTAGACTGAAGCAGACCCGGGTCGCCATCTGGTGCACCATGTTTTTTGAGTAATTAGCATGCATCCACACTTTTATTTTGTTTCCTTTCTGAAGTGAATCTGGAAATGTGTGCTAACAGAATTTAATAAGGAGCCAATATTAAAAAATTATTACACTTTCCCCCTTGTGAAAGACAAGGGGGAGAAAAAAAACACAAAAAAAACCCCTTTGTTTTGCCACCAAAGACAAAGCTGCCTTGATTGCTGCCAAATACTCTGGGTCCCAGACGGAATTGCTTATTCTCTTTAGTCACCACATTTGGTGAACAATGTCGTAGGTCCAATATCCTCCCTTCCTTTCCATCAGGCTTGTCATTCAGAGCCTTTAGAGCATTTGCATGAGCCAACCTTCATGGCCACAGTGGTACAGCCCCATTTATGGACTGGATTTTGATTCTGGGAATAGTTCTGACTGGTTAACAGCTTGAGTTTGTTTTTGCAAATGAGTTTATCATAACTATAAATTCAAGTGCGTCAACTTATTGGATGGTGGCTCAGGGTGTCTGTGTGTTGGCAATATATATTCGATTTAATCTATAGGGAGAAGGAATTATTCTTCCTGGCATAAAGCCTTCCATGAGAATTCAACAAATAGGTCTCCTATGCAAGTCTAAACAATTTCTTTCCAGATGATTTTACTTTATGATGTTAGTGCAATTGCTTCATCCACAAAATATCTGGATGTATTTTAAGTCAACCTGAACAAATAGCTGAGAAAAGTCAGGCTCTCTTGATGAACATAAGTGAACACATGTAGTATATAAATAAAATGTGCAGCTGAAAAGAGTGGTTAAATTGGTGAGGGCGAGACTTAAATAAAATTTTATTGTAGCACATTAATCTCACAGCATGAAAATTTAAAACTAAATGGATTATTCTTAACAAATTTGTATTTAATATTTACTTTTTAAAAATGTAGAAACATTAGCTACTTTGTGTGAACATATTCTTTCTGGATTTAAGAGCAATTCTAATTTTAGATATTACATAGAATTATATTCACTGGATAAATATTCTAAAGGCATTATTACATTTCATTTTTACATATGAGAAAACTTAGGCTTAGAAACAAATTTATTGTCCATATTTACTTGGCTAGATAGATTTTAAACTTAAACGGACCCAAGATTCATTTAGTCCTTCTGACTCTTCCTTTCTCTTTGAATTCTTATGCCTGCCATGATTTTATCTGGGTACAAAAATGCATAAGGCATATGAAACCAAAGTAGCCAAACTAAAATGTTTTATTTAATGTAGAAAGAGTAATAAGACAATATGAGTCATAGAGGTGTGGATATGGGGATGCCAAGAGTAGAGTGTTCAAGTGTGTGTGTGTGTGTGTGTGTACACATGTGTACATGTGTGATGTATTGGAGGATGGAGGTCTAGGGAGTTCTAAAGAATCACAGGAATGGAGACTTTTATAAATCTTTTCCCCCAAAAAATAAAATGTAATGATTGCATTGTTGTTCTCCATGGGCCCTAAAGCCACAGTTGGGGCTAATTCTGAGATCAAGATGTCTGCGAATAAAACCAAGAGTAGACATGGGTGAGCAGGCTGTGATCATTCAGCCTGTGGTGGAGGGTGAGAGAGATTCTTCAGGTCTCCTGCCCTTCTTATTCCTTCTCTTTTCTCTAATCTTATACAGAAGAAGGAAGGAAGGAATGGGGTGGAGTGAAGGGAACTCTTTCAAAAGTTTTCTGGCAAGGAACCATTTGTGGGCAAGTTAAATTTTCTTAAACCAGTATGTTAATTTTTCTAGTTTCTTTCTTTCTAAATGCATTTACTATAATGGTGTAAAACAGCTTTCTTCTTTTCTGTAACTGCATAACTTGGTCTCATTAGGAAAAGAAAGAGCACAAGCTAAAGTGATCAGAGCTTCTGTGTCCTTTGGGTCCACTGGGCACCAAGATAGAAGAATTCAGGGTGTCATATATTGAGGGTAATGCTCATGAAAAATAAAATGAAGAAGCTAGAATAAATAAGAAAAAGCTTTAGAGCATGATGTAGCTATGCTATCTATAAAAGAGAAGATGGTAAAGAGTTGTAGAAAGCAAGTGCTTTGCAGGCCAGTCATTAGGTGCTGGGGCAGACAACTTGTCCATAGAGGCATTCCATATTGTCAAAAGTGATGCCCTAGTACCTCTGTTGGGCTAAGGCATTGGCTAGAAACTGCCCAGGAAGAGTGAAACCTTGGCTCAAACATTGCTAATCGCAGCAAAGGGGCAGGTTCTTTCTTGAAAGCAGATATGGACGGCACACCTCTTTGACTGCCACACAAGGCTGGGAGTAGAGTGAGGCTGACCCTGTGGCCACTCCCCCAGGACAGCCTGAATCCTGTTGTTATCCATAAAATGCCACTGAAGGGTGTTTAGTACTTCCAATACTATAAAAGTCCCATAGAGAGCTATCCTGTTATACAAACTATCAGAGAAAATAATTTTAGAATGTTTTTATTTTATTTTAAAGAGGTGATCATTTTACGTCTACATTTAGCACTGATGGTATGAGGACATTCTTCTGAAAGCTAATGTCTTAAATCTCTTGCTCTTCTCTGTTCAACCCATTTCATCTGGCTTGACTTAGTGGGGAAGAGACACAGCTGATTTTCCCCTTTCCTGTAATAAATGCTTCCTTTTGCTTGCTTTTCTTCATTGAGGTTGAAGTAGCCCAATTTTAACTTTATATAGTGACCTCATTTTTTACTATATATAATATATATATATATACATATATATAAACTATATAATAATATATAGTTATTAGTATATCTGTAATATAGAATATAGATATGTATTTATTAGTACACAAATATATTTATCTCCAGAGAATTTTTTTGGCTATGCTTTACTTTATTGCTAATGCATTGCTAATAGAACTAATTGCCATTAAAAAAAAATTCTGGAAGACATATTAGAAACTACAGATGAATGATTCTCAATGGTACATCCATTGAAAAACTAAGCTGTGAAAATAAATATACTGCTAAAAATCAATCCTGGGTTTTAAGCCAACTCTGCCATTAACTAGATGACCTTGGACATGTCATAAAGCCTTCTCTGTAAGATGCGGAGCTTAAGTGAGGTGAAATCCAAGGTTTTTCCTGCTCCAACAACCTCTAACAGTTGTTTCCAAACTGTTCATGCCTAGATTTCCAGGATTTCATAAAGGTGTAACTGAATTGAGAGAAAGATGTCCAAGGGAGAACTTTGAGGGAACCATGATCCAGGCCTCCCCGCCACCACTGCAAAAAGAGCCCCTAGATTTGATCTGTTTTCCTTTGTTGAATTTCAGCATAAAATTCCTATTTGCAGCAAAAACTTAAATATTGCAAATATCTCTCTCTGATAAGAGGCAAGGTTAACTAAATCACGAGTAGATGTCAGCTAATTAGGGAAAAACAATGTATGTGTTTACTGGCTCAGATATCTCTCTATATAAAAGAGTAATACGCAAATCAACTGAACAGCAGAACGACTGGAATGACCACTTGACCAGTTGCTATGAGGTGCACTGACCACTTCTTGGTCCCTCCCACATGGCTGGCAGGCTGTGATCCCCTGATGGTGAACCGAGAACCTGGGTTGGTCACAGGCCAGGCTTAGGGACCATACCTGCGCACAATTTTCATGTGCTAGGTCTCTAGTTTTTCTTATAATGTGATATTCAGAAAATTTCTTAATTAATTGTAGGTACATTTTAACATTTGTCTGTAAAGCAAACACCCATATAACTCTACCAAGTCATGAAATAGAACATTAAGGAATCACAGAATTTCTTGTACATTCTTTACTACTCTGTCATTACTATGTTATTATAAAGTAACTTAGGGTATTTAAGGCAACTCTGACCTTACTTTTCTATCTCTCATTTTTTCTTTAGGTTTTTATACTGGTATATGCATCCTTAAAAAATTAGATTAGTATGGCCTGTTCTCGAACTCTATGTAAATAGAAGAAGACTGAAATTACTATTTTATGATTTTCTTTTTCCTGGATACACATTTGTAAGTTTATATACATATCTGTAATTTATTCAAATCTATTTTAATGTAGTATCTCACTATAAGAATATGAAACATTTTATATATTCATTCTAATAGTAAGCACGTGGATTCTTGCAAAAAGTTTGTAATTATGAGAAATATTGTTATGAATGTTTTAAAATAATAATCTTGGTACACATAAGCAAATATGTCTTTAAGATACAATATGTATAGGAGTGGGATAGCTGGATTATTGTGATTGCATATATTTCATTTTACCAAATAATGACACACAATTTTCTTGCCATAAAAATATTCATTCCTACCAGTAGAGTAGTTTCTGATACTTACATAATTGCTTACATTAAGCAATTGTCAGGCTTCTATTTTTTCCCAATTTAATGGGTGAGTAGTGGCATCTCCTCATGACTGTACTTTTTATTTTTCCAACATACCACCGCTTTTCTTCGTGTGACTGGCTATTTGAGTTTCTTCTTTTGTGATGTGCCTATAAATTATTTGCTCATTTTTCTACTGACTTGCAAGACAGAGGATCAATATATAAAAATAAAGTTAACCTATTAATCAATCCTATCTAATAAAGAGGGAATATGCTAATTGACCATCATGACATCACAAAGATGGTGGTGCCCATAGACAATAAGGAGACAATATGCTAACTAACTGCTATGCCCTCAAAGATGGTAGCTCCCAGAGCCACAAGATGGTGGCACCCAATGCCCTCAGCCCTTCCATGGGGGGCAGATGTGCAACACAGCCAGGCCCGCCCTGAGGCAGGTCCAGTTGCTCCATGTGCCTGCCTCTAGAGTCCCCTAGTCCTCTCAGCCCCCACTCTCTCAGGACTGGCCTGAGGTGCAGGCACGCTTCAAATGTCAGCTGCCCAGCCAACACCCAAGGTGCACACAAGCCTCAGATATTAGCTGCCCAGCCGCCCAAGGCTGGGCCAAGAGGCTGTCAAGCCACCAATGCAGCTTCTCAGCCAACCGAGGCCATCCGAGGCTCAGATAATCAGGGCTGGCTGAGGGTTGCACTGCTGGTAGTGGCAGCAGCAGAGGTGTGATGGGGACATTGCCTTCCCCTGATTGCCTGATTGCTTTCTGCCCCTAAGGACTCCCAGACGGTGAGAGGTGGCAGGCTAGGCTGAGGAACCCTCCCCCACCCCCATTGCATGAATTTTCATGCACCAGGCTTCTAGTCTGAACATAAAATTAAGAAAATAATTCCACTCTCAATAGCATCAACTATAAAAGTAAAATGTTGAGTAATAGAATTTTAAAAAGGACAAGATATATAACAGCAAAACTTTATTTAAATAACTTAAGGAAGACATAAATAGAAAAATATTCCATGTACATGGATTGAAAGGCTTATTACTGTTAAGATGGCTATACTTTTCAAAATAATCTACATATTCAATATAATTCCTATCAATATCCAAGTTGCATTTTTAGCATTATTCTAAAATTGGTAAGCTTATTCTAAAATTCATATGGAGCCCTAGCCAGTTTAGCTCATTGGATAGAGCTTCAGCCTGCAGACTGAAGTGTCCTGAGTTCGATTCCAGGCAAGGGCACATGCCCAGGTTGTGGGCTCGATCCCCAGCAGGAGGCATGCAGGAGGCAGCCAACAAATGATTCTCTATCATCATTGATGTTTCTATCTCTCTCTCCCTCTCCCTTCCTCTCTGAAATCAATAAAAATATATTAAAATAAAAACATTCATATGGAATTTCAAGGAACCCAGAATAGCCAAACAATCTTGAGACAAAAGAACATAGGTGGAGGTCTCACACTTTCCAATTTCAAAAGTTGCTTCAAAGTTAAATAATTGAGATAATACAGTACTGCCATAAGAATAGGTACATTGATCACTGGAATAAAGTTGAGAATGCAGAAATAAATTCTTACATTTATGGTCAATTGATTTTAACTAGTGTGTCAAGACCAATAAATGGGGAAAGAACAGTCTTTTCAACAAATAGTGTCAGGAAATTAAATATCCACATTCAAAATAAATAACATTCAAAGGATGTTTAGGGAGGACACATTTTTATTTGTGTGTTTGTTTATTTTAATATGTTTTTTATTGATGTTAGGGAGAGAGGAGAGGAAATGGACAGAGAGAGAGATAGAAACATGGATAAAAAACATTAACATTGATCAGCTGCCTCCTGCACACTCCCTACTGGGGATAGAACCAGCAACCCAGGCATGTGCCCTGACTGGGAATCCATCCAACAAACTCTTGGTGCATGGGTCAGTGCTCAACCACTAAGCTACACTGGTTGGGCAAAGCCTGGCTTTTAATCTGATGAACTGTGGTGGAGAGGAAAGCAGTCAGAGAAGTCCTCAAAAACATCCAGGATTAGCTCAAGGGTTTGCATATTTAAATAGAAGAGATGGGAAACTACAATTTACCTCACTGAGTACTTACAATCGCTGAGACTTTCCCAAGCTTCTACTAGGTTTACCGGTTAATAATAGTGGACTTTGTAATCAAATAAAACACAATAATTTAAAGAGAATCATCAAAAGTGCTTTATTCAAAGTAATGTCTATTGCTAGCTACACATTTCCCCATCTTTCAGGAAATTTGTGGGTACCATCCCAATAGAACTTTTCTTGTTTTGAGGCAAATCATTCAGAGACCAAATTTCCACTTCTTCATATGTTGTGAAGTGCTGCTCAAAAAGTGCGTGTGCCATCGATTGCAACAAGTGATAATCTGACAGAGCAAGGTCTGGTGAATATGGTTGGTGGGTTAATACTTCCCAGGCAAGATCTTCTAATGTATCTTTAACTGGTTTTGAAGTGTGTGGTGGTGTGTCATCATGAAGCAAAATTACTTTGCTGTGTCTTCTGGCACATTCTGGTCATTTTACGATCAAAGCATAGTTCAAATTGATTATTTGCTGTTTGTAGTGATCAGTATTAATGGTTTCACTTGATTTTAAAAGCTCATAATATGCCACACCTTCCTGATCCCACGAAATGCAGAACATTGTCTTCTTTCTGAAGCGATTTGGACTTGCAATTGATGTTGATGGTTGACTTGGATCAACCCATGATTTTGTGCATTTAGGATTCTCAAAATAAATCCACTTTTCATCACCAGTTACAATTCGATGCAAAAAGATTTTCTTTCATGCCATTGAAGCAACATTTTACTGATGACCTTTCAGTTTTCCATTTGTCTTTCGTTCAGTTGATGTGGCACCCATTTTCCTGCCTTTAAAATCTTTCCCATTGCTTGTAAATGATCAGAAATTATTTTCTAAGCAATGTTTAATCTTTCTGCAAGTTTTTTTTGAGTTTGACACGCATCTTCATCCAATAATGCTTTTAATTGTTGGTCTTCAAACTTTTTTGGTTGACCTGGACGTTCTTTGTCTTTCACATTAAAATCTCACTTTAAAGCATTTAAACCAGTGTTCACAAGTATCTTGAGATGGGGCATGTTCATCATAAGCTTCCTGAAGTATTCAGCAGCATTTTTCTTCAAAATAAAGTAATGAGTTAGAACTTCTCTTAAATGCTTTTTTTTGGCACAAAATTTGACATTTTTAAGTGTAAAAATATCTATGATGTTAACACCTTTAGAAAATTTGACATATAAAGTTTTAAGGCTTGTTATCAACACAACAAAATAGCATACATATCAAATCACATATATATCAACATATGTGTAACTCCATCTATTGAAAAAAATCCACTTTATTAACTAATACATCTAATAATTCTCATCAAGTTAAGAATATGGTTCCATCTTTGGAAATTAATAATTCATTACTATTTATCTTAAGAATCCTATTAAAGCTACAATGGTTTTAGTAAAAAAAAAAAAGAAGGAATTTGTATTTCTACCTGAGACCATATACAAAAATGACTCAAGATAAATCATACTAGTAGTTCTAAGTGCAAGAGCGAAAGTTATAAAAGTCTCAGAAGAAAGCGTGCGAGTAAAAAATTTTAAACTTAGGTTAGGCAATGGTTTCTTAGATATAATACCAAAAGCACAAATGACACATACACAAAAAGATAAATTGTACTTCATAAAAATTAAAGACTTTTGTGCTTCAAAAAACACCATAATAAAAGTAGAAAGATAATACAGAGAATGAGAGAAAATCTTTGCAAATTGTGTATTTGACATGACACTTTCATCCAGATACATAAAAGACTCATACAAGTCAACAATAAAAAAAACCCAATTAAAAAAATACCAGCAAAGGATTTTAATAAAACAGTTGTCTAGAGAAGATATAATAAATGGCCATTAAGCACTTGAAAATACTGTCAACATCATTCGTCATTACAAAAATGCAAATCTAAACCATCTTGGGAAACCACTTCACAATCATGAAGATGCTAAAAAAATAAATGAAAAATACAGGCAATATTTAACAAGGGCTAAATGGTTTGTGGAGAAATTGAAAACTTCATATATTCCTGGTGGGAATGTAAAATGATATAGCCACTATGGAAAACAGTTTGTCAGTTCTTCCAAATGTTAAACATTGCATAGAAGTAGAGATGGCAGGCAACTTTGTCATATTCCTAACATCAAAAGGAAAATGCCCAACTTTTCACCATTATACATGACTAGAGACCCACTGCAGGAAGATTCCTGTAAGAATATGGCTTTCTGTGGCCTGAGCAAAGTTCCTTCCCTTCTCTGCTGCTTTGCTCACTCCCATCTCTGCTGCCTCGCTCCTTTCTCCTCTGCCTGGCTCCCTCCCTCACTCCTCCCCTCCTGCCAGCTTCCCTCCCTTCTCCACTGCTCCACTTGCTTGCTTCTCCACAGCTTTGGTCCCTTCTGCAGTGCTTGGCTTCCTTCTACGCAGTCTTCTGCACCAGGATATGCAAATTAACTGTCATCTTGGTTGGGTTAATTTGCATAGTCACTCTGATTGACTTGTGGGCATGGCTTGTGGGTATAGCGGATGTGCAGTCACTTTGCATATTACTCTTTTATTAGATAGGATACTAGAGGCCAGTGAATGAAATTTGTGCAATCGGTGAGTGGAGAGTCCCTCAGCCTGGCCTGCACCCTCTCACAGTTCAGAAGCTCTTGAGGGATGTCCAACTGACATCTTTAGTGCTGCCACAGAGGTGGGAGAGACTTCTGGCATTGCTGCTGAGCTCACTAGCTGTGAGCCTGGCTTCTGGCTGAGTGGCACTCCCTATGTGAGAACACACTGACCACCAGGGGGCAGCACCTGCATTGAGTGTCTGCCCTCCGTAGTCAGAGCATGTCGTTTCACTGTTTGGTTGATTTGCATATTAGCCTTTTATTAGATAGGATTGGCTTTCTATAGCTACATTTTAGGAGATAAAGGATGTTTCCCTCTGTGGCATATTGAATCATTGATTTTAATATTTCATTCTCTCTTTATTTTATACTCATACTTTAGATACTCTGTTATATAGGATAAATTTTAAATAACACACAGAGGACATAACAAAACGTAAAATTATTCCAGGTTCCTGATGTTTTCGGATAATGAAAAGTGGTGACACTGGGGTCTTGTACTCTATTTTTATTCCTGTCAGTGATATGCTCTACATTCCATTTTCTGACTCACCCTGAGCTATAATATTAAGGATTCCTCCTTTCCAGGACAGACTCTCTTTTCCATTGGGAATATAGTCCAGGCAGCAAAAGAACCATCCCATCCACTGTGATTCACTATGAGCATCCATTCGAACATTCTAAGGAAGTCTAGGTACCTGTCTAGCTTTTTTTTTAAAATTAAGTTGCTGGCAATGATAGCAATCAGATCCTTCCAGAAAAAAAATTGCTTAGGGCCACTGTGTAAGACAAAATACTGAGCTGAATAAATCTTGAGCCTCTCTGAGTAAGCTATTTCTTATTAGAATCTAGCCAGGTAATTCCCTCCACAGCTGTCACCTTCTTCAAATAAACACATCTCTTTCTCAGCACTGCTTGTCCTCCTGGCTGCATGGCTTGGCTTCCCCTTTTGGCTGTCTATTTGTACTTTTCCTTTTCACAAAGGGCTCCTATATGCTCATGACCTCTGCTTGACAGAGGCTTTTCTCATGTCTGTCCAGAGGCGGTTGTGATATTTGTGGTACATGGTTTAACATTAAGAAACAAGTAAACTAGTTTAATAAGCAGGACTCCTAATAGATTGTAGTACCTTGAGAATTTCCCCTTTCCTCCTCATCCCACAGTCATGCCTAGAGGCACCTCCAAATAGCGATGATTCTGACTGATGGCATGGCAGTGCTTCTGGGCCCATCCGTCACAGGCACTCATTTCCGTGCTGCTTGTCCTGTGCTAGATGTGGCCTCTGAGACTAGAGTTTGGCTGGGCTCCAGGTGCCCTTTCTAGCTTCCGTCCTGGGGATTTTATATATGATCTGCAGGTGTTGCTGATATAATTTGTCGGGGAGTTGTATGTCAAGTCATGCTTACTAACCTAGATTTTCCCGAGGTCAGTGTAGTACAAGAGAAAACTCTAGATGTGGAATTACTGGTGATTATATAAAGAAATAACAGCCTAGAAATAGCTTTATGTGCCTGTTACTGAGATGAGAGCATATGGTTATCTCTGATTTAGATTTGCTTTTGAAAATTAATTTCATTTGGAATGAGAGATTCAGGCCAACATTTAGAACCAAACATATGATTATAATTTTAGAATAATGAAGAGAGATGATTTGACCCCTTCTTTGGATTTTAGAGATAAATCTTTGAAAGGAGTGAGGGGGTGCCTTAGCTGTTTTGGCTCAGTGGATAGAGCGTTGGCTTGCAGATTGAAGTCCCAGGTTCGATTCCCATCCAGGGCACATTCCTGGATTTCGGGTTCAATCTCCAGTAGGGGGCATACAGGAGGCAGCTAATCAATGATTCTCATCATTGATGTTTCTCTCTCTCCCTCTCCCTTCCTCTCTGAAATTAATAAAAATATTAAAAACAAAAAACAAATGTAAGGAGGAGGTGACCTTGACTTGAGATGGTCTGGTAAGAGCAGATACTGGGACTGAAATTCAGGCTGAGTTTTAATTACACTGACTGAATGTACATTTTCCATGGCTATAGTGTTGACATGTGCAGTTCATTTCAAGCACTTGAACATCTGTTTCCACATTTTCTCCTAAAACCCACGAGGTGAATAGAATAGAATAAACCACATTTCAGTAAAGAAGAGTGATTTCTTCTTTAATATGACTATAAAATGACTTCATTTCAGGATTTTAATATATTTAGGTTTATAATAAAAGAATGCCAATGAAAAATAGCACAGCTTATTCTAATAATGTAGAGTATTTATTCATTTGTTCTCAGTAAACAAGAATGTCGCTATCTCAGTTCATTCAATAGCAATCCTTCCGAGGGTATTCTGTTATATGGTTGAGAAATTAAGAAACCAAAGTCCAGAGGATAGAGCGATGTGCCTAAGTTTACTTAACAGGAAGATATACAATTTGGACCTGAATGTAAATTATCTGGATCTTTATCCATCTTGCTTGCTATCAACCTTAGCATAGCCACAGGTTGGCAGGCAACATTAGATATTAATGCAATTTCTAAGTAGTAAATGTCACTGTTCCTTCCAAAGAGATCCAAACAGTGAAAAGTATTCCTTAACTGTTTCTTTGCAGTCAGGGGAATTTAAGTTTAATTTTTTGGCTCTAGTCAAAGAATCCCATTAATTGTCTATTCAAGAAAGTATTCTCCTAAAGGCTAAATTTCTATAGTAATGAATTAGCAAAGAAGCAAACAAGAACATAGAAGAATCCATGACACACACACACACACACACACACACACACACACACACACACACACACAAAAGATAAAAAGTCCTGGGATGCAGTAAACAAAACCTGGAATAAATGCCTTTGATTTTGAGAAAATAGATACTGAGAGAGATGGCATAACTACTCAGGCTGTAACTGCAATGATTGGTATTTTGTGTTGAATAACAGTGGTGTATGCAGTGAATGTGGTTCTACAGGATTCCCGCAGATGATCAGTACAGCCATAGATGTTTTATGAAGAATGAATATTTATTATATGCCCAGGATACTCTTAGTTTGATTATTGGTAATTGCGTGTAGGAAGATTGGGTGGAAGAAGAGAGAAAGAAAATGAACCGAGAGGAACTATGAATTGAAAAAGAGGAGAGCAAGATTTCTCAGAGGAGATTATATGCATTATTTGAGTTTACCTCCCATCCTTTTTCAACTTGCTGAAAATGCAAGGCCATTGTTAATGTACAGGCTGCCAAACTCAATCACCACTTTAATTTCTCTGGAGCTTTTTAAAAAAATAATATTTTTATTGATTTCAGAGAGGAAGGGAGAGAACAGGATAGACAAAAACATCAATGATGAGAGGGAAGAGAGAATCATGGATCACCTGCCTCCGCACAACCCCCACTGTGGGTTGAGCCCTCAATCTGGGCATGTACCCCAACCAGGAATCCAACTGTGACCTCCAGATTCAAAGGTTGAGCAACACTGGCTGGGTCTCTCTGGAGCTTCTTGAGCTTATTGATCATCTTTCATATTTTGATTAAATGCTTTTTCTTTGGTTCCTTCCTGTCCTATTCCTTCATTTGTAATCCCCTATTCAGGCTACTTTAATCTACATATTTCTTACCAGTAAATGTCCTAGTTTCCCCCAATTAAATCAGCAATATAAAACACCCCTGAATCTTCATGATATAATGTGTCCAAATGCTAATTGTCATAACAAATGTGAATGAAATATCCTATTAAAAGACAGATTCCCAATATAAAATATAACAAAAACATCCTATCTAATAAAAGAGTAAGTTGCAGATTGACCATCACTCCAACATACAAGAGGGCTGCCCCCACGTAGTCAAAGATCCTGCCCCCATGTGGACACAAGATGGCCACCACAAGATGACCAGCAGGGAAGGTCTGTTGGGAGGTTCCAGGCCTGCAAAGGAGGGCAGTTATGGGCGATCAGGCCAGCAGGGGAGGGCATTTGGGAGGGACCAGGCCTGCAAGGGAGGGCAGTTGGGGGAGATCAAGCCTGCAGGGGAGTTGTTAGGGAGTAATCAGGCTGGCAGGCAGAAGTGGTTAGGGGCAATCAGGGAGGCAGACAGGTAAGAAGTTTGGAGCCAGCAGTCCTGGATTATGAGAAGGATATCCAACTGCCCATTTAGGCCTGATCTTGGTAGGATCAGGCCTAAATGGGCAGTCAGACATCCCTCGAGGGGTCACAGATTGGAGAGGGTACAGGCTGGGCTGAGGGACATCCCCTGCCTTCTGTGCACAAATTTTGTGTACCAGGCCTCTAGTTAAAAATAAAGGGAATCCTGTCTAATAAAAGGGTAATATGCAAATTAACCATCGCTCCGTGACAAATATGGTGGCATCCATAGCCACAAAGATGGTAGCATTGGCTGGAGTCACGGAGCTGGTGGAGTAGGCAGGAGGCTTGGCTTCCTTCTTCGCTGGGTGATGAAGGAAGCCAAGCCTCCTGCACACCCAGGCTGGCCGCTGAGAGAGACATGCAGGGAGGAGACATGTGGGGAGTGAGCAAGGTTCCCTGTCTGGGGATTCCAAATCCGCCATTGGTTCCTTTCACCACTGATTCCCCTCATCACAGGTATCCTCCATGCAAAAGCCGTTCTGTGCAAATATGTCATGTCCTTATAGGTGAATCCTAAACCGAATGAGTGTCACATATGGCCAACCCAACTCCCGTTAGAAAAAGGATCTGGGAGAAGGGATTTAGGAATCACAAAGCCATCATGACCTGCTTGGTCTCCGGAACTGCTGTCAAACACAAGCAGTCTGAGACCCTCCAAAACACCACCTGAGCTAAAGCTGAGAATCAAGATATTTTCAAGGCCTAAAGTTGACGGGGGGGAGGGGAAGGTAAGGAGACAGGGAAGCAAAGCAAGCAGAACATCCAACTCAACCAAAGATGCAGGAGCCGAAGATAATGTAGAGAAGTGTCCTGGCCACTGATGCTCTCCTCCAGACATGGTGCCCACACCCAGCTGGAGGGAGAGGGTGTGTACTGCATAATTTAAGGCCACCAGCAGGGGGAAAGTCGAAGCATGCCTAAGAATTTTTTGTACATGTCCCACAGTTGAGAAGCAGAGTCAGAATCAAAAAGTGAAGTCTTACCTCAGCGCTGGGGTGTTTAAAAGTTTCTAAAAATAGCAGTTCCATCTACTGCAGCATTTCCATGTCCAAAGAGCTAGCCCCAGGAACCTTGGCCTATCAGAAGTTTGGAGCTACTGGAAGTTGCTGGCCCCGCCTTCTCCAGCAGGGTGGAGAAAGGCTGAGAGAGGAGAGGTGGATACTTGACTCCAGTGGTCCAAATCCTGTCGTTGTCTCTGTTACCTAGCCTCTGCACCCACCAGGACAGCCTCAGTACAAGTGCAGAGGAGACATTGGAGAGGGTAGTGGTGAGGAAAATGCTTCTGACTCTGGTTACCCAGTGAAACTGCTGTCAAGAGCCTTTGTAAGGATGGCAGGAAAACACAGCAATGAGGGAAGAATAATGTCTCAAAACCAAGAGGTTGGGTTTTTTTTTTTTTCGTTTTTTTTTTCCTCATTAGCAAAATGTAAATATTACCTAAAACACAGACTTTATGAGAATTAATTGAAATAAAATGCCAGAAATTGTATAATAGCCAGGCTGAAGTGGATAGGTTGGTTGAGCATGAGCATGGCCCTGTGCACTGAAAGGTTGCAGTTTGATTCCAGGTCAGGAAACATACCTGGGTTTCAAGTTGGATCCCTGATCAGGGCTCCTTAGGAAGGCAATTGAAGAGATGTTTCTTACATTGATGTTTCTCTCTCTCTATCCCTCTCCCTTCCACTCTTTAAAAATCAATGGAAAATGAATTAATGCCATATCTACAAATGTGGATAATCTAAAAAGAAAAAAAAGAGTGTGTATGGGGGAGGGGCTAACCAGTTTGGCTCAGTGGATAGAGCATCAGCCTGTGGACTGAAGGGTCCCAGGTTCAATTCTAGTAAAGGGCATGTAGCTTGGTTATGGGCACATCCTCAGTTGGAGATTTGCAGGAGGCAGCTGATTGATGTTTCTCTCTCATCAATGTTTCTAACTCTTTATTCCTCTCCCTTCCTCTCCATAAAAAAATCAATAAGATATATATTTTTAAAAAAGCATGGTAAAAGAGGTTGAATAAGTACAGTATAGTTTAAAGCATGTAAAACAATATAACCTTTTAAAATATATTTTATTGATTATTGATTTTTTTACAGAGAGGAAGGGAGAGAGAGAGTTAGAAACATTGATGAGAGATAAACTTTGATCAGCTGCCTCCTGAACACCCCCTACTGGGATGTGCCTGCAACCAAGGAACATGCCCTTGACTGAAATCTAACCTGGACCCTTCAGTCTGCAGGCTGATGCTCTATCCAAAGAGCCAAACTGGTTAGGGCATAGTATAACTTTTTAGGAGCATATATGTTATCTATACTAATAAAAGGATAATATGCTAATTAGACCAGATATCTTTCAGACATCATCCAGACAGCCTTCAGACAAAGCCACGGTGGTGGGGGCCAAGGCAATCAGTTCGGCAGGGGAGGGCACTTAGGGGTGACCAGGCTGCCAGGGGAGGGTACTTAGAGGCGGCCAGGTCATCAGGGGAGCAGTTAGGTGTAAATCAGACTGGCAGGGGAGTAGTTAGGAGATGATCAGGCTGGCAGGTAGGCAAAAGGTTGGGAACCAGCAGTCCCAGATTGTGAGAGGGATGTCCAAACAGCCAGTTTAGGATTGGGCCTAAACCAGCAGTTGGACATCTCTCAAGGGGTCCCAGATTGGAGAGGGTTCAGGTTGGGCTGAGAAACACCCCTCCCCCCATGCATGAATTTCATGCACTGGGCCTCTAGTAAAAGAAATAAAAGTAAATGTTAACAATTATAATTAGGAATTGCCATGCTAGCATTAACAAAAAAATATTTAAGTAGAAAGTATTATAAAAAACTAAAAAGATTATATTTTTATATTGGTGGATGATAAAATTTATGATGAAAATAAGCACTGCTGAAAAATACATTTTTGTGTATTTGTTTGCTTGTTTTCTTGACAAATTGGAATGTAACCTTCACAAAGACAGAAACATTGTAGAGATTAAGGTGAAGTTGCCAAATACAATGGAATGCAGCTATAGTAAAAGACTTTAACTCAGTCTTTGATTACATAGCCAAAAATCAAACAAAATAAAAAGAGATAAAGGATAAACTGATGACCAAAATAGATCCAAAAACATGTATGCATAGAACAGACTGACTGATCTCAGAGGACAGAAGTATGTGTGAGGTGGTAGGGGTAGGAGGGGAGATTACCAAAGAATTTATATGCATATATGCATAGCCCATGGACACATACCATAGTATGGTGAAGGTCTGGGGCAATGTTGGGGCTGGATGGAGGGGGAAAGGGGAAAAATGGGGGATATCTATAATACCGTCAATAATTAAAACTTTTATAAAGGAGATAGAAGAACTGAATGATATAATTAACAAGTTGGTTTATAGATGTATCCTGATTATGTCTCTAGCAACAGAAAATTAACTAATTTAATAAATGTTTAATTAGCCCCTGGTAGCACCAATGACTTTAACATCATCAGAGGTGTGGGTTGTGGAATATTAATGGCTGGTGGTCTTGATCCAGCATCTAGAAGGGTTCAGGAAACCTGGAGAAGGGGCCGTGTGTAAATTAAATAAGAGTCCATGCTGAGACCGGTTTGGCTCAGTGGATAGAATGTCGGACTGTGGACTGAAGGGTCCCGGGTTCAATTCTGGTCAAGGGCATGTACCTTGGCTGCGGGCACATCCCCAGTAGGGGGCGTGCAAGAGGCAGCTGATCGATGTTTCTCTCATCGATATTTCTGACTTTCTATCCCTCTCCCTTCCGCTCTGTAAAAAATCAATAAAAATATATTTTTAAAAAAATTAAATAAGAGTCCAGAGATGAAACATAATTTTGAAAGGCATATTGGGAAGGGGGGAAGCAGAGGAGCTTGGCTGAAGAAACCAAGTGATCCTAGTCTCAGGACCCCTTGCTTTTTATTAACACAGTTTGTCCTAAGGCAAGGTGGAAATATACACATAAAAGGGTAGGGTTTTATACAGAATTCATTGTCAGAATGGGGAATTGCCTTTGGTTGTTCAGGTGTTTGGCCAACAGGAGGCAATAACATGTAGATTAAGATGCTCTGAGCTGTCTGGTAGCAAGCAATCATCCTTTTCAGGTTTGGGGAAATTCCTTTAGCCATTTCCAATGGGCAATAAACATATGTGACTCAGTCCTTGTTGAGTCCCCAAGTTCCATCAACCTTTTGATGAAACTCTTGCAATTATGACATGCTAGAATTGGCTTCTGGCAGAATATAATGCAATGAAAGTATTTCCTTTCTTACCACTGGCTCAGACAACACACTCTCTTTTTTAAAAAAATAAAAATATATTTTTTATTGATTTCAGAGAGGAAGGGAGAGGGAAAGAGAGATAGAAACATCAATGATGAGAGAGAATCACTCACTTGCTGCCTCTTGCATACTATACACTGCAGTTCTAGCTGAGGTCGTAGTTGATGCTCAATCCACTGAGCCAAACCAGCTAGGGCAACACACACTCTCTTGAGGAGATTGAATATCTTAAAGTGTCCTCTGCTCCCAGTTATAACCAGTCACTGCCAGAAGTGAGTTCTGACCATAACATTAACTGGTCACTCACTTCAAATGTAAAAAAATGGTAAAAAATGAGTAAGCTTTGAAGTTTAGTGGCTGCATGCAGAAAATGTAAAAAAAAAAAAAAAATCACAGACTTTACAAAATCTTAGAAAGGAGGGAGTGAAAGAAAAATTTTAAGATCAAACATTTAAAGGTTATGGAAAAATGAGAAAACAGCATGAAAATTATAAACCATTCACAAGAGAATAATTTCAGTAATCACTTCAGCAGTTAACTGATTTGGCAACATCCATTTTTATAGAAATTTTAAGATTTTACATAATATGCACTTAAATATATTCAAAACTATGCCAAGAAAGAAATATTTGGCTTGTTGACTTGCATATTTTTGTAATGGCTGTAGGATGAGTAAAATAGTTTCTAAATTAATTTGATTCAGTTTCATAATAAAATGTAGAAAGAAGAGATAAGGCAAACATAAAGTAATAGTAAGCATTTGGTATAGACTTCAGTGATTCAAGTTAAACACTACTATGATAATAACCGATGAATTTTAGACCCCAGAATATCATTTTCATTGGCAATGTTAAGTACCAACACATTTGTTAGGTGATAAATACAATAAACATCATTCACAAAAGCAGTTCTGAAATTATACAGAAGAAAAATCCTTGACTCCGAAGAAACTATTTCACAGAGAAGGAACAATTTTACAAGAAATTCTTTAATTACCAAAAAATTGAGTTAGAAATTATTTCTTATCTAATAGAAAGTGAGTTCCTAATTTATAATTTGGTACACTAGTCCCTGATCTGACATGAAATTCATTCATTTCTTTTAGTTTTGCATTAAATCTCTATATATAACAATGCTTCAGGTAAGTTTAAATGCAATGTGAATTATCAATAACTGTTTCACTGTATGGTATATCTAAGGATCCTTAAAAATATGCCCCCCGTTTGGTCACTATTATTGTAAGAAATCTAAAATTATAGCCATAGAGCAAAATATTTTTTTTAAATAGCATATACCAAGGACCTAGTCTTTTAGATTTTACTTGAGAAAGTGACTTTTTAACATCAGATCTGAATGATGAGTTAGAGTTTAAATAAAAAGTGAGAAAATACTCTTTCACAAATGGGGAATAGTGTGTGCAAAGGCCCCAATATGAAAAGTAATTAAAGTATATTTTTCATAAATTTAGGAGAAAGATCAAGGATGCGTCTTTATATTATATAGTCAATACCAATTACCCTGTAGAAAGAGGTACTTTCATTTACTATCCTAACTAATGAAAAAGTAATATGCAAATTGACCATCACTCCATGACCACAATGGAGGTACCCATAGCCAATAAGGAGGAAATATGCAAATTAACGCATAAAAGATGGAAGCCTGCCCAGAGTAAAGGTGGGAGGCAGTGGCCAGAGTGAAGGCCTAGGTCCTGGGTGCCGGAGGGAAACCAATGCCAGCAGCCAGTGGAAGGAAGGCCTATTCTTACATGAATCTTCAAGCATCAGGCCTCTAGTTCTATATAATTATTTAAGTGGTAAGATTATGGTGCATTTAGGCATCATTCAAAGCAAAGGAAAACAAATTCTACTCAATACATATACACCTGTAAGAGTGAAGTTAATGAAAAATATCCATTTCAGAAGCCATAATCTAGAATGCTTCTCAAAAGTGGTTCTCCATATTTAGCAGACATGCAGATTTCCAGGAATTGTGTTAAGATGTAGATTCACAATCAGAAGGTCCAGACTGTGACTTTAATATTTGCACTTTGAACAAGCTCCCAACTGATGCCAATGCTCAGCATCTTTGAGGAGCAAAGTCTCAAATGATTAAAGTGGACAGCCAGAACTGCAAAAACACTGAGCTAGAGAGATCAGATGTTAGGGTCATCCTGCTCATCTTCCTTTGTTCCTCTTCTCCACCAGTCTCATCACTTCTCCAAGTCTCAGCCTAGGGAAGCCTTCCACAATCAGGTGTAGAGGTTCCTTCAATGTGTCCCAGTACCAGAGTTTCTCAAACTAGTATGCAAAAGAATACCCTGTGAGTGATTCAGATATGCAGCTTACTGAGCCCTACTTCAGAGGAGAAATGTCACCTTGGTATACAGTGGTTTCTGGAAATCCATGACTTCCCAGAAGATATAGGAGTTTTGGGGATCCAATTGGGAAATATGCTATAGCTCCTCTATCATCAAGCAGGGCACTCCCCAAATGTTAGGCATACAAATGAGTAAATGAGTGTAGGTTTCCTTCCTCCTTTTCATTTGTGATTATAAAAGTTATAAATGCTCAATTTAGAATATAAGGAGGTACTAAAAAATATAGAAAAATAGGAGAAAGTCATTATCATCCTGCCTCTGAAAGGCAAACATTTTTTACTTTTAGCATCTTTTTTTTTCTGATGCTTTTCCCCCATACATTTGCTTCATTGGGCTCAGAATATATTGGATATATTCTACCCTAAAAGGTTTTAGACTAAGAGAAGGTAAGAATGTGTTCCATGGCAGTCATTGTTCAATTGAATGCATTCTTTCAAAAGGTTGGGACAACCTTTCAAATGTTATCATATCTAATTACTGACTCATTAGATATGTTTTCATATCTAATTATTGACACATAAACTAGAGGCCTAGTGCACAAAATTCATGCATGAGGGCAGGGGGTGTCTCTCAGCCTAGCCTGCACTCTCTCCAATCTGGGACATCCCTCTCACAATCCAGGACTGCTGGCTCCCAGCTGTTCACCTGTCTGCCTTCCTGATTACCCCTAACACTTCTGCCTGCCAGCCTGATCACTCCTTAACCACTCCCCTGCCAATCTGATTGATGCCTAACTGCTCCCCTGCCAGCCTGTTTGCCCCTAACTGCCCTCCTCTGCCAGCCTGGTCACCTCTAACTATCTTCCCGTGTAGACTTGGTCACCCCTAACTGCCTTCCCTTGCAGACCTGGTTCCTCCCCTGCTGGTCATCTTGTGATGGCCATCTTGTGTCCACATGGGGGGAGCCATTTTGTGTGTTGGAGTGATGGTCAATTTGCATATTACTCTTTTATATACACATACATATATATATACATACAAAGAGTAATATGCAAATTGACCATACCTCCACTACACCCACAAGCCATGCCCATAAGCCAATCATGAGAGAATATGCAAATAAACCCAACCAAGATGACTGCTGGCCACAGAGAGCAGGAGGGAGGCTTGGGTTTCCCTGGCAATGGAAGAAGCCAAGCTTTCTGCCTGCCCTTGCCATCTCAGGCCTCCACTCAATGCTACAAAGTTTCAATTATAGAAGATAATGACAGCAACTATGGAGCTGGAGAGAGCATGAGGCTTGAGTTGCACCCAAAGATGGAGGAAGCCAAGCTTTCCACCTGCCCTGGCCAGCGCAGGCCTCTGCTTAAGGCTACAAAGTTTCAATTATAGAAGGTAAAAAATTCTAACAGAAATGGCTGCTGCCACGAAGTAAGCAGAAGCCTTGGCTCCACTTGAGACTAAAAAGTTTCAATTGTAGAAGAAAAATAAATCCCAGATACCAGGGCCTCTACTTGAGTCGACAGGGGGCATAGCCAGCCTGAAAACCACCACAGACTCCTCGCCCTGGCCACCCCAGACTTCAAAGGAACCCCCACCCTGATCTGGGACACCTTTCAGGCAAACCAGCTGACCCCCACCCATGCACCAGGTCACTATCCTATCTAATAAAAGAGTAATATGCAAATTGACCATCACTCCAACACACAAGATGACTGCCCCCATGTGGACACAGATGGCCACAACAAGATGGCCAGCAGGGGAGGGCAGTTGGGGGCGATCAAGCCTGCAGGGGAGGGCAGTGAGAGTCAAACAGGCTGGCAGGGGAGCAATTAGGCATTAATCAGGCTGGCAGGGGAGTGGTTAGGGGCTGATCAGACTGGCAGGCAGAAGCAGTTAGAGGCAATCAGGAAGACAGACAGGTGAACAGTTGGGAGCCAGCAATCCTGGATTGTGAGAAGGATGTCCAGTTGCCTGTTTAGTTGGACATCACTTGAGGGGTCCCAAATTGGAGAGGGTGCAGGGTGGGCTGAGGGACACCTCTCTCCTTGCCCCCATGAATGAATTTTGTACACCGGGCCTCTAGTGTATATATATATTTCAGAGAAGAAGAGAGAGATCGAAACATTAATGATGAGAGATAATTACTGATGGACTGACTCCTGCATGAACCATACTGGGAACCTGGGCACATGCCCTAACTGAGAATCAAACCATGAGTCACTGGTTCATAGGTCGATACTCAATCACTGAGCCACTTTGGCCTGGCCTGACTCATTCTTTGACAGCAGACTAATTTATCCCTCCCCACAAATTATTACCTGAATTTTGGGATTCTGTAATTCATATTTACAATTTATATTTCATCTCTTAAAAGACTAATCCAAATACAAAAATAATTTATTTCTCAGAAATTTGCAAATGAAGTGTTTCTAAAAGTGGGTACTTTATTCCTACAGTTAAATCATGATGATTTCTATATTTTAGTTCTATTCTTTTTTTATTTCTAGCCCAAACACTAGGACTTAATTATTAGCTTTTTAGTGACCTACCATTTATTGGAAGATGTTGACATTTGCACAGCAGTATTACAAGAAAGGGACTTACATGGTGAGCAACCTAGCTTACCTCTTGAAAATCCCAAGCAAAGGCATCATTTTACTTTTAGCTGTTCAAATCATATGGTCTTCTCTCACTTGGAAAAACAGAGAGGACAAGTGAGATGTGATTTTTGTGCCAGCTGTACTCTATTGATTCCTGTTGATTCTTTTCTAAACAGCATATTAGATAGATTATGTCTTTATTCCTCACAAATAAACATAATGTATTACTCTTCCTATTATATTCATAGATAGATTTAAAAGTATCAGTTTGTATTCTGTGTTGATGAACAAATGCTGCTAATTGATTGAAAATACAAATTGGTTTCCGAAGAGAAAATTTAACAATAATATAGCCCTATGCAGCTCAGAAGATTTATATCAATTTTTATTGCTCTGTATTTACTTCCAAGAAGTAATTTAGCCTTTAGAAGAAAAATTACTCAATGGAATATTAATATAACAAATAGAAAATACCTCTCCCCATTCTCAGGGAAATTGGTTCAACCTTGTAATCATAGGTATTTATTGTTTGTAAGCTTTGGTAAGAGTGAAGATGCATTATTCTGCACAAGGACATTTTGTAGAAAAAGGAATAATAAAAAGTAACATATATTTGGGTTTTGTACTGCTCAGTTAGAACTCTGAGTGCTCTGATATACTATAATTTGTACATGTTCACAATAGCATGGAATAATCAATAAGTACAAACAAGACCTTGTGTGTGGTCACTCTGGATGATTCATTCAGGTCCAGGTGGTAGAGAATGAGCATAAATAGTGTTTACTGAGATTTATTTATTTCTAGGTATCCCTGTGCTGGAGGACCTGAAATGACTTCTAACACTACCCTAACTCACCTCTTCACATAAGTCAGGCCTACTCAGAACTTCAATTTTCGTAACTTTATATGTCCAAACAAAGAAGAATGGAACATGATAATTCAAATCAGTTGTAAACTAAGGCACAGAACATTATAATTTGTTTACAATTGATCTGCTCATGCAGATGAGCATGTTTGAGATCATTAATTTATAATGTAGTGGCCAGATCAATCATCGCAATAATCATTTTAAAAAAACCATCATAAGTAGACAGATAGGTAATATGCCTAGATACTTCTAGTGACTCTCAAGACAAAAAGGAGTTAAACATTACTTTTCATAGTTAAACTTTACATTTTAGAATATTGCATTTTATAGACTTAGGACTGACTTTTCTCTAAGAGTTCAGGGCTTATAAATACATTCAATTCCGTAGCAAAAACTATATACTTCTCTAGCCTATGCATTGCCTAAGAAAGTGTTTTCAAAGACTAAATATACTCGTCAACCTTCTCAATGTTTAGAAAATACTAGCAGAGGAAATGTGTTTTTAATTTTTGTTGTTGTTTCTAAGAAGCAAAGACCCTTTGACTTCTCGTTTCCAATTCCTTAGAAGGAGAATTTGGAGTCAATTTCTTCCAGAAACCAATGATCTCTATTTTTAGCTTCTGCTGATTAAGACCATGTTATCTAAACAGGAAGAGTATATGTACACTGCGTGTAACTTTTATTCCTGCACAGCACTTGAGGGGTTTCCATGACACAGACAGGATATCATCCTGGCAAGATGCATGGATAGTAAATCACCCTTATTTGAGTTCATTGAGGAATATTATTGAATCCTTTTGAGTCAACTTTTCTTTGACTTGTGCTTTTATTTCATGCTTTTTAAGGAAAATATAGTTAAAGTCTAGTGTCATAAAGATTTCTTTTTGCTAGCATGGATCTTTAAATTTTATTTGGCTAGCAAGAGTGAGACAGAGATGGAAGTTCATTAAGGCTTTAAAAAGCCCCATGAAGTCATAACCTACATTGGTAGATATTGACATCATGACCTAAGAGATGGGATTCAGGGAGTGAGAAGTAATAAATATGGCAGGTGGATGCTGAAGAGAAAGACAGAAAGAAAGTAATGGTTAGACTCAAATCCAGAATTTTGTGAAAATAAGAAGCAAAAGAGATAGAAACAGAGGTACCTCTCCTTACAGGGAAGGGATCAAAAGCATAAATGTGCCAAGCATGAGAAATAAAGAAGTTACCATTAGTAAAATGTGTCATTATTTAGTAAGAGAGACTAGAAAGAATAAAGATTATCTGGTTGCAAATTCAGAGCTAGGTTTGGCAATTTATGCTTAAAACAGTAGAAGAGAAATAAAGGAGAAACAGCTGTTGTTGTGTAGAGTTAAATGACAAGATAGAATCACTGGGAATGAGAAGACCCCAGGCTTTTCACAGACAAGGCAAAGCAGACTGTCACTTTCTCTGCATGGAGGCAGGTGGTATTCAGGGAGAAAGAACACTTCAGGAGAGTGCAGCTGAGTCAGCAGGGGAAGTGCAGGGAAGAGCTGAAGCACTTGGAGGGGATGGTACCTGGATTTCCCACAGCTGTTGGTTATCTTAAATCTTATTTCTTCCTGAGACCCCAATGTTCTTCACTCTTTCTGCAGGTTCTTTAAAGAATGACGACTTTAAAAAACTCCAGATGGCTTTGAAAAAATTTGAAAGTCATCCAAGGTGCACTATATGCCTTTGTAGATACTCCATGTGAAGCCAATTGGAAAACTCTATAGTTTCTCTGTTTAGATTATGTCTTGGGGATGAGCTGCAGTTGCCAGCACACACATAAAATTTAAAAATTGAAAGGAAGCCAGCTCTAGCCCATGTGTGCTCAGAAGAAAGAAGTCAAAGTAAGTTCTTGAAGCCCCATTGGCCTTGGTGTGCATCACTTTACCCTGCCTGGCCTTATGGGCAGAAGGCAGAGGACATAGAGATCAGCAGAATAACCTATTCTCTGCTTCTCAGATATCCATTTATAACTTGTTTCTGCAGCAGGCTTACTGTGCCTGCATAGGAAAGTTAACCGAACATGGCCTCATTGGGAATATATTAGAAAGATTTATAGACTCAACCAAGTTTATCTAGCTTTTGGACAGTTACATAGAAAGTCAGTCTCAGGAGTGAACTATGTTGGAATGGCTTTAATGACAATCAACAAGTGTAGGCAGCTATGTACTTTTAGAGAATGGGAGATTGCGTAAAACTGAATTTTAAACTCTGTTTTTCAAGGAATAAAGCAATTAAGAATCAAAGAATAATGTGTGTATCATTTGTATCCCCTGGTTTCTTGGAAGGAAGTAATGCAAAATTTTAAATTATAATGCAAGAGCTTTGAAGGATAAGATACATTCACATGAGGATTTAGGTTGTGGAAAAAGCAAAGGGTATGTGTGTGTGTGTGTGTGTGAGAGAGAGAGAGAGAGAGAGAGAGAGAGAGAGAGAGAGAGAGAGAGAATGTAATGTTCTCTTGATATGCCGACTGATTTAAAACAAGATGATTTGTCCAGCCCTTCTGTCAGCAGACAGGTTGGCAGGGAAAAATATGTGGGTGACTGTGGAGGGAAAGGGGGTGAATAGAAAAGTTCAGGTGTTACATGAGTATTACTTTTGACCATGCTTAAACTTATGAGAAGATATTTTATTTTTAACACCATTGCCACATCAGCACATTCTGTATCCCAGCTTTGGACATGAGATATGAGGGATGGATGCATACTTAGAGAAACTGGTTTAGTTGGCACAGTTGATCCAGCTGAAATATCCTTCCTCTGGGGTGGATTTTTGTCTCCTTCCAGGATACTAATGACAGGTGTCAGGCTTTTTATAATAATTCTAGTCATTTGGTGAAAAATTGCAATATCATCCTCCACCTTGGAAGCTCTTTGCAGTCTAATTTCCAATGTTGACAGAAATACTTGCAGCAGTCATCGGGTAATCCGGGAGGTACAGTGTACTCATGATCATTTAGTTTTCCCACGGGCAAGAAGATTTCCAAGGGGTTAAAAGAAGCTTATGAATTGGAAGAGGACTGAAATCACACATTGGTTATTGATAGGACATTATTATCATTAGGAAAGTATTTAGACATGGGCAGAAATAGGGAGCTAAAAATCCCCAGGAACTGGCTTTTTGAGCTATCTAGTGATATGTAACTCTAAGAGCATGAGGGAAATTCAGAAATTTGCTGTCGGCTTTTTTGAGGCAAGAATAGTATTTTCCTAACTTCAATCAGTCATGTTCCATCTTCACAATTTGTGAAACATCTAAAAACACCTGGACTGCTACTTAATAAATATTTTATTTAAATCAACTCAGTTTTGCTTAAATACATTTGTTTGAAGCAATGTTAAATATAGTGAAAGTAAATCAATGTCATTAAGTTCTGGCTACATATTATTATTGTCTAGGGCTCTGCCTCAGTTCTGTGTTCTTCCTGTTTAAAAAAAAAGAAAACTAGTAGCATTAGATGAGAGTATCAGGGATTGTTGCTGAGACTTTCTCCTGGAAGGAATCAGAAAGATTAGGAGAAAATGAGAAAAAAATAATGTTATTTAAGGCACAAATTCTGAATCATCTGCAAGCATTTTCATGTCATCCACATCACCTCCCATACTTCTAGATTGGCCTTCCACTTTCAGGCAACTTTACAATGACAGGAGGGAGTGGGCATGTCACTCTAATCTCAAGATACATGTTCTACTTAACCCCTGTTGAAGGCAGGCAGGTGACTCTGCATAAACTATCCAACCTGGACAGATGTCACCACAGCAGAATGGATAAAGGTAGCTACTGGCATAAGGCTGCCACCCAAGACAGCCATCTTCCTCTGCTTTTCCAGCAGAGAACTTCAGGAAATTACACTTAGGATGAGATGATGATTAGAAGGTAAAGGAAACTTCTAGTTCTTTTATAAACATGTGATTGACACCTTTACTACCATTAGCATTTAGGATCATATATGTCTTACTACATATGTACACATAATAATAATAATAATTATTTATTTATTTATTTATTTATTCATTCATTTATTTATTTGTTGATTACTTGATTGTTTCTACTCCTTGCACCCAAGCCTTGCCTGTACTAGTAGGTATCTTGGTCCATTTTGTTCATAGTCATATAAAATATCTGGCATATACATGCGACAGAGGTAAGGGGAGGCTGGGAGAAGGTCAATGGGGAAAAAATAAAGGAAATATGTGTACTACTACATGTAATACTTTAAACAGGAAAAAAATAAAATATCTGGCATATAGTATGTGCTAAATAAATATTGTTTAGTGAATATAAATGAACAAAAGAACTTTCTTTCAGAAAGGAATTTGATCACCTATACACATTAATATTTGTAAGGGTAAATTAAATTATGTTTGATATATGATCCAATGTGAAAAATGTGCATTTGTTGCCTAAAAATAATTTATCATAGAGTTTGAGAAGATTTTTTTTTCAGGAATGGAAATATGGATCTGATGTTTTATTCTCCAATAAATCTGATGTTTTATTGGAGAAGCTTAGCAGCAAGTCTTATAATGTTGACTTTGTCATGTGTGACAGTAACAATACTCTGAACTCTTTACAATGAAGTGATGAAATCAAACCACCCCCCCAGCAATAGAGCTCTGCTTACCTGTGCCTATGCAGAGGCCCTTTATGGAAAGCTGAACTGAGGCAATGAGGTGGGCAGAAGATATTCCTTGGTGCAGGATTCCCAAGGTGCAATCCATTGAATGTAACTCTGGGGTAATAATAGGAATATAGAAAGAAGAATAAAGGAGAGGGGAAACTGGTCAAACTAGGTGGAGATAATATTGGGTTCAACAAAGTCAGGCAGTCTATTTACTGCGTTGACAGACTAATGTGCCCAAGTATATTTCATGACAGAATCCCACTCCACTACCCACTCACCCCAGGATCCACCTACAAGACTGATGATGTAACAAGGCTGACTGTGGAAGCCTTGGCTGTCGCTGTGGGCTGCCAGACAGCTTTCCTGGGATGAATAACAGACTCATGGCTCTTTCTGAGCAGAGGCATAGAGTCAAAGAGGGAAGTGAAGGCTATGTCACCCTTCTCTAACAGGCTCAGCTAACACTACCTCCCTGCAAGGGCAGACGTCCAGTGTAAGAAGTACAGTCTACTGCTGCTTGATACAGTGACTGAGGGAGTGGAAAGAAAAATGAACCATGTCCCAAATCCTGCCTTTCCATGACCTTCAGCAGATATTGATACTTTCTGGGCCCCAGGTTCCCTTTTTGTAAACAGAGGGAGTTAGATTAAGCCATCTTTGAAGTCCCTTCCCATCAACATTCAAAAGTTAAACGGCCTTTGGATGTCCGTGCCAGCCCTATGGTTGCTTTATTCTAAAGGACAAACAGATAAGACCCAGATGAGGGAAGAATAGCTAATGATTTGAAGCTTGCAAGTTCCTGGGCACATAATGATTTTCATACCTAGGATGCAAAGCCTTTACAAAGCCACCTTCCCTAATGAGTCTGTCAATAGACATCTGCAGACAACATTCAAACACTTAGGATGCTTGTGCCCAGCAGGTAAGAGCAGAGCACCATGCTACTTATTTATGTTTTATTTTTTGTGGTAATTTTTTTGGTTCTGTAGCAAGGACAAAAGTTATCTTTTAATGTTTCTCATGTTAATGTAGCTTGACATGACGTCCTTGATCTAGAGCCAAGACGATTCTTGAATTTTAAATTGAAGCTCCCAGTGACTCAAACTTTAATTTGACACACCTCTTGGCTGAGACTACTAATAATTAGTCCACTAAACATTAAGGAACTATATACCCTCAAGCCTTCAAAATAAATATTGCAATAGTGAAGATGTAATTTATTATGATAATTGCCGAAAGTTTCCCAAATACAGGAACAAGTTACAATGCTTTGCTCTCTGTCATCTGCTTGTGGCTTTTAACCTGAGTCTCACTATGATCCAAACTATAAAATTCCAAGAAAGTGAAGTGTCATGCAAGGTGGGATAATAAGCAAACTAGAGGTCAAATTAGAGTTGGTTTTTCTGACTCAAACTAAAATGGAATTTGGAGCTCCTGGTGCTAGTTCTGCATTTACCACTGATTACTGGATATAAATTGCCTGCACCTCAGCTTTCTGGTATAAGGAGTGTGTGGGGTGGGGATTTACCACAGAATTTATATGCATGTATGGATAACCCATGGACACAGACAATAGTGCAGTGAAGGCCTGGAGCAGGAGTGGGGTGTAGTGGGGTGTAGGAATTGGGGGGAAAGAAGGGACATCTAATACTTTCAACAATAAAGGTAAAATAATAAAGGTGTTAGGGATGAAAAATCAGATGCATTATTTCCTGTTTTGTTTTGTTTTTTAAGCATTTTTATGTTCAGAGTATGAGATTAGGATAGGAAGGGAAGAGTTGGTTAAATATTCATAGGAAAGCAGGGAGGGGAAGAATATGGGCTCAGCCCTTTAATGGTTATTTCTGAGCAGGAAGGCAAGGGCATGATCCTGGGAGCCGCTTTCCAGGTGATAGTAACTTTCTTCTTCAACCAGATAAAGGAGCAGTATTTGTTTTGTCATGATTTATAACTACTCCTATTTTACATATTCTTTTTATCTAGCCACTACTTAGTATTCAGTACACATTAAAACCAAAATAAAAATGTATAAATATAAATAATAAAACAGACTTCTTTTTCAAAAAATGAAGAATGCCTTACCTTTATGACTATATTTTCATTTTTTCAATAGCTTTTACCCCCATTATGACTTTTTCTTCCTGATCCCTTATGAAGTGGCTTCATGCCCCACCTCTCTTCCCCAGCAATCCTCATAGCAATATCAGATCCTCTGTAGGCTCTCACACTTTCTAACACACGTATTCCGCCTGGAGTGCCTCCTCCAGCCTGCTAAAAGCATTTCTACATAGTCTTTCCATGATTATCTCCAGGGTTTCTGTGAAGCTTTCTCATTCTCGCCCTAGCTGACTTAGGTGCTCCTTTGAGCCCATTGAATATGCATTGTGTGTCTGCACTGATGCAGTGTATATTGTTCTGATTTGCACACTTGGCTCCCGCTGTATTGTAAACCCCTTGAGAGCAGAGTTGGAATTTTTATTGTTCACAACCTGATTTTCCAACTATCCACCTTCAACTGTCCAATTATTTATCTAGTCTCTCTCTTCTTTCTTCATGTGTACTTCAGGTGTTTTTAAAACATGGCTGGGAACTAAAAGTAGTCATAAACATATAGACTGTATCTTCTTTAGGTCAAAGAACACGGATGGCATGAAGGAGCTGAGCAGTGGCTGGGAAGGGTGTTGAATAAACAGATGAAAGAAATTTTTATTTGTTTATTTTATTGATTTATTTGGGTGGCCTTGGTTAATAAAATTATAAAGGTTTTAAGTGTACAATTTTAAAATACAATATCTGTATATTGTATTGTGTGCTCACCACCCCAAGTCAAGTCTCCTTCCATCATCATTTGTCCCTCTTATCCCCTTCTTCTACCTCCCTGCATCACCTTTCCCTCTGGTAATCACACTATTGTTTGTGTCTATGAGGTGGTATGTGAGCTTTTTTTTTTTTTAATCCCTTCACCTTTTTCATCAGCCCTTCCCCTTGCAATCCCTCCTTTCTGAGAATATATATGTGTTCTCTATATCAAGAGTCTATTTCCACTTTGTTAGTTTATTTTATTTATTAGATTTCATATGTAAGTGAAATCATATAATATTTGTCTTTCTCTAACTGGCTTATTTTATTTAGTGTAGCATGGTACATCCAGACCATCACAAAAGGTAAGATTTCCTTCTTACCCTACAATGGATAGTATTCCATTGTGCAACTGTACCACAGCTTTTTTATCCACTTCCGTACTGATGGGCACTTGGGCTGCTTCCAGATCTTGGCCATTGTAAATAGCACTGCAATGAACAGATGGGTACATATATTCTTTTGAATTAGTGTTTCAAGTTCCTTCAAATATATTTCTAAAAGTGGAATCACTGAGTCATAAGGCAGTTCCATTTTTTAATTTTTGAAGAAACTCCAAACTGTTTTCCACAGTGAATGTATCAGTCTGCATTCCTGTTAACAATGCATGATAGTTCTCTTTTCTCCATATTCTCACCAACACTTGGTTGTTGATTTGTTGATGATAGCCATTTTGACAGGAGTGAGGTGATATTTCATTGTGGTTTTAATTTGTATCTCTCTGATGATTAGTGACTTGAACATCTTTTCATGTCTGTTAGCCGACTGCACAACCTCTTCAGAGAAATGTCTATTCAGTTTCTTTTAATTGGATTGTTGATTTTTTGTGTGTTGCATTATATATGGTATTCATAAATTTTGGATATTAACCCCTTATCAGATGTATCATTGATTAATATGTTCTCCTATTCAGTGGATTGTCTTTTCATTTTGTTGATGATTTTCTTTGCTGTACAAAAACTTTTTAGTTTCAGTTTTTTTCTTTTGTTTCCCTTGCCCACAGAGATAAATCATAAAAAAATATTGCTATGAGAAATGTTCAAGACTTTTAGCTTATTTTTTGTAGGATTTTCATGGTTTTGAGACTTACATTTAAGTCTTTAATCCATTTTGAGTTTATTTATGTGTGAGGTGTGAGAAGGTGATCTAGTTTCCTTTTTTTTTTTTTGCATGTATCTGTCCAGTTTTCCCAACAGAATTTATTGAATAGATTGTCTTTGACCCATTGTATGTTTTTGCCTCCTATGTCAAGATATTAATTAGCCATAAAGGCATGGATTTATTTCTGGGTGCTCTATTCTGCTCCACTGATCTTTGTGTCTGCTTTTATTTCAGTACTATAGTGTTTCGATTTCCATAGGCTTGTAATACAGTTTGATATTGAGTAGTGTGATTCCTCTAACTTTGTTTTTTTTTTCCTCAAGATTGCTATGGCTATAAGAGATTTTTTATGGTTCCAAATAAATTTTTGAATTATTTGTTGTAGTTCTGTGAAACATGGCATCGGTGTCTTGAAAGAAATTATGTTTTTTATAGATTGCTTTGTGTATTATGGATATTTTAATGATGTTAATTCTTCCTATCCTTGAACATAGTATATGCTTCCACTTATTTGTATCTTCTTCATTTTCCTTCTTCAGTGAAATTTCGTTAATTGGACCTGGGCTTAACATTAAAAATGTTATGGGGGATGGTGTGGGCAGCAAGCTTAGTCACCATCATTACTTGCTGATGTCTCAGGAAGTTGAGAAAATTTCTAGAAATTGTGATCTGGGCACTTGGGCTTTAACTCCCAACCTCCTTTGATGCAGGAGGTTACTTTTAAAAATATGTTTTATTGATATTTAGAGGGAGAGAAGAAGTGAGAGGATAGAAAGATAGAAACATTGATCAGAGAGAAATATCATTGATAGGCTGCCTCCTACATGCCCGCTATGAGGAGAACAAGCCTGTAACCTGGGCATGGGCCCTGACTGGGAATTGAACCAGTGACTTCTTGGTTCATGGGTCAATCCTAAACCATTGAGCCACACTGACTATGCTATTGTTACTTTTTCTTACACTAAGTCAAGTAAGTATGAGATTATTCATAAATAATATGTTTAAGTCTAAATTTATTAGTTACCATTTAAAGCATTTCAAGTTTCAGGGGAAATATCATGCACATATACACATATGCAGCAAACCCAAAATACACCTAATCTTTTATTGCCCAGAGGGACTTATTCCTATTTTCTTCCCACACTGTGTAAAATGCCTCTCTCTAATTACTTTTTACTGAGGTCTGACTTCTTGTCTTTATTGAGGGACCTTGTACTTCTCTGGCTCTTTCATCTGACTACACCCTGTTTTCTGGCTGGCTTCTCTTGGATTCTGCCTTTATGCCTCTGGATTAAATTTTGCTCAGTTAATCAAAACTGCAACCTTCTCATGTGGGTGGGAGCTGAAAATGGGTTTTCATCATAATGCATAAACTTGGATACCATAGCATTTCCCCCTCCTGTGATTTCTCAGGACCTGGGACACATGTCTACTATCATAATCTCTTTAGTACCTCTCTCATCAACAGACTAAAGTACAAAGGTGGTGTGTTTTTTTTATTCACCCAGCACCTTGCTCAGTGAGTATAAAATTTAGTTAAATTATTTGTGGTTAAGCTATTGTCAAATCTTTGAAATATTTACTTAGCTATTTCTGTTTAGCATTTTGCCCTTTAATCGCTTCATCTCCCTCTTGTGAATTATATTTAAAAATATTAAATATTGGCTCAGTGCCATGAATGAATTTTGGTGTGATTGTATCTCTACCCATGGACTGCTGTTGCTGATCTACATATAAAAACCGTGTTTTCATAAGTTTTATATGGGAACATGGTGTAACCATACTTTTTTCATTTAGCAAATTTGTTTCTATAAATAGACTTACAAAGATATGAAAATCAATTCAAATTTGGATTTTCAATTAATAAATCTTTACAGATAAACACAGATAATACCATACATATGTGTGTGTGTGTGTGTGTGTGTGTGTGTGTGTGTGTGTGTGTATGTGTGTGTGAGAGAGAGAGAGAGAGAGAGAGAGAGAGAGAGAGAGAGAGAGGTAATATGCAGATTAGGCCAGGACACCATAGTAGTCATGACCAGTTAGGAGGAGGCTGTGCACGCAGGTGAGGCCCAGAGTGGAGACAGAGACAAGGGGGCCTGCCTGAGCTGCCATGCTAGCTCAGGTGGTCCCAGAGCAGACACAGGCAGGGGTGTCTGTTCCAGCTGCAGCATACCAGCAGTCATGCCTCTGAGCTTGGGAACACCTTTACTGACTGCTCATTGGCTAAGCTCCTGGTACACCACTTGCAGTGTTCTTGGTAATTTGGGTAATAAGAATACAAGAAGGTGATCTAGGTTTTTCCACCTCACTCCTGGAGGAAAAAATGAAGGTCTGCTGCTGGAGGGCTAAGAAATGTCATACCCTGCCCTAGCTGGTTTGGCTCAGTGGATAGAGCCATGGCCTATGGACCGTAGTGTCCAGGTTCAATTCTGATCAAGGGCATTTACCTAAATTGTAGTCTCCTCCCTGGCTGGGGCTCAGGTCAGAGCTCATTCAGGAGGCAACCAATTGAAGTGTCTCTCTCACATTGATGTTTCTCTCTGCCTTTCCCTCTCTCTTCCATACTCTCTAGAAATCAATGAAAAAAATATCCACAGGTGAGGATAAAGAAAAGAAAGAAATGTCATAGCCTATGAAAGAGACATCTTGAAAATGCCTAAAGAAAGTTGTCATTTTTCGTGGTAAAGGGACTGGAGTTCATGTTGATGAAAATACACTGGTGGCTGGGGCAGCCAGCAATGGCACCAGCAGCTGGCTGATGGTGCTGGTGCCTTCCCCTGATCAGCAGGTGGCCTCCCACGGAGGGAGGCCAGACTGCAGGAAGTGGGCCTAAGCTGTCAGTAGGACATCCCCTGAGGGCTCCCAGACTGTGAGGTGGGGCAGGCTGGGCTGAGGGGTCCCCCTCCCCTCCGGTGCACGAATTTTGTGCACCAGGCCTCGAGTTGGTGTTATATCAGTAAAGATGGATACAATTATGCAGTGGCAATAAACAACAACAACAAAAAATTAGTGGTTTGAAACAATGGGATTTATTTCTCATTCATGTTACATGTATATTTGGGTTTCCAGAGCTCTGTCTCACATCATTTTACTTAGGTCTGCAGGATGATGGAACCTCTACCATCTAAAGCATCATGAATCTATACAGGGAGGCAATGGTGCAGCACTCTAGTTATTAAAGGCTTTTATCAGGAAATGCGAAACATTACTTCAGCTTATATTTTATTGCTCAAAGCAGGTCACATGGTTTTCTGAACTCCAAAGTGACATTGTAGTACAATTTATATGCCAAAAAAGAGAATAAATATTTGGTGAACAAGACTAATGGCTCACTGACCAAAAAAAGAGGAGATATATGTGCTGGTATTTGTAATACTTTAAACAATAAAATAAAATTTTTAAAGTCTAGAAAAAAGAAAAGAACTAATGCCTCCCTTGGTCTGTATTCTATGATCAAATATTTAGCTCATGTTTTGTCCCTTGGCCAGGTGGCATGGTAATACCAATTCCAGGGCAAGCAAGACTAGTCTTGGAAGTATTTATAATTTCACAAAACAGGCATGAAACATGATAAATTAGAAAAAACATTGATAAACTAGAGATCATGAATTTTTTTTTTAAATTTACTCTGCAAGATGCCCTGTTAAGAAAATGAGAAGACAAGCTACAGACAGGGGGAAAACATTTAAAACCCACAAATTCAACAAAATATTAGTATCTAGAATACATAAAGGACTCAAAGTTTAACAATAAAAAACAAAAATATAAATGGGAAAAAGACATGAAGAGGATATATAGATGGAAAATAAGCACAAGAAAAGGTATTTACAATAAATAAAAGATAATGACATCACCAAATGCTGAAAGAGGTGCAGAGAAACTGATCTCTCATACATTGCTGCAGGACTGGTACTGCAGTTCTGGAAAACAGATTGGCAGTTTCTTATAAAACTAATCAATGTGCATCAGTTTGCTAAGGCTGCCATAACAAATGACCACAGACTAGGTGGCTTAAACAACAGAAATGTACTTTCTAGTAGTCCTGGAGGCTAGAAATCCATGATCAAACCGTTAGCTGGCCTTATTTTGAGGCCTCTCTCCTTGGCTGGCAGATGGCTGCCTTCTCAATGTGTCTTCACATGGTGGCGTCTTGGTCTGTGAGTTTTTTGTATTTTAATCCCATCTTATTATATAGACAACAGCCATAGGGGATTAAGGCCTAATCATATAACCTCATTTTACTGTAGTTAGCTCCCTATTTCTGAAGTACTGGTGATTGAGGCTTCAAGACATGAATTTTGGGAAGACATAATTTAGTCCAAGGAACCATGCCATGACCATATAACCTAACAATTGCATATAAACATTCATCCTAGAAAAAGTAAGATTTTTCTTTAAAAATTATATACATAAATGTTCCAGTGTTTAGTTGTATTTCTACTAGCTAATCACTGGGAGCAACTCAGGTGTCCTTCAAAGAGCAAATGGTTAAACAAACTGGTATAACCCATATCATAAAATACTATCCTTTATAATAAAGAGGTAATATGTAAATTGACCATCACTCCAACACACAAGATAGCCACCACAAGATGGCCAGCAGGGGAAGGCAGTTGGGGGGACCAGGCCTGCAGGGGAGGGCACTTGGGCGGGGTGGACCAGGCCTACAGGGAAGGGTAGTTGGGGGGGTAACCAGGCCTATAGGGGAAGGCAGTTAGGGGTGACCAGGCGGGCAGGGGAGGGCAATTAGGGGCAATTGGGCTGGCAGGTGATCAGGCTTGCTGGGGATGGTTAGGGGGTGATTAGGCTGGCAGGCAGAAGCAGTTAGGGGCAATAAAGCAGTCAGGCAGGCAAGTAGTTAGGAGCCAGCAGTCCTAGATTGTGAGAGGGATAGGGCCTAAACGGGCAGTCAGATATCCCTTAAGGGGTCCCAGATTGGAGAGGTGCAGGCTGGGCTAAAGGACACATACCCCCACACCTCCCGGTACAAATTTTGTGCACCGAGCCTCTAGTTCAGCAATAAAAAGAAATGAATTATTTAGATACATGATAACTTGGATAAATCTTCAGGGAATTATATTGAGTGAAAAACCCAATAATAAAGATCACACAGTGATTTCTTGAAATAATACTATATATTATTCCTGAAAAGATAAAATAGAAGGAAGAACATATTAATTATCTCCAGGGATTAGGTTATAAGGAGAGGAGGATGGTTACACCTATGAAAGGGCAATAGAAGGGATACTTGTTCTATATCTTGACTCTATCAACATCAAACATTTTTTTCTAAGTGTTTCATTTTGCTCTGTTTTTCTTAATGCATCTTACTAGGTGTTTATTAATGTTTTTGATCTTTCAAAGAACCAATTTTCAGTTTTTTTATCTTTCTTTTCCCATTGATATCTGTTCTTTTTTATATCATTCTGTTGAAAGCCTGTCTCTGAAAGCAGACCCCGTGATGGAGTTGGGCACATAGTATATTTATTAATGACTAGCTTCCTGGAAGAGAGGAGGCTGAACCCTCATTGTTTAGAGGGAAAAAATGTGATTGAGCCTGAAAAGGCTCAGAGTTTGAGGGGCATTTAGGGCATGCACTGGTCTGAAATGTCTGGGACTATACACTTCTCATGCAATCACTCACTGCATATGAGCTGCCCAAGAAGAGCATGCCCTTGGGTGAGGAAGTTCTCTGCAACCAAGGCAAACCCTGGTGGAGCTGGACAGCCAGGGTCTATCCACTAGATAGCTGGGCAGAGGATCTTCTTTGAGATTGATGGAGCATCTGAGTGCACATCCCTGGATTCACCACCCTTTTCTTTCTAGTAGTCCCATTCCTCTATTTTGCATGGAATGTACTACTTTCAAGGAAGTCTCATGCAGTTAATGCATCTGACTTGAAGTTCACTGTCTCTGGTAGAAGGCGGTTTTCCATATCATGTCTTGATTTAGCTCCTCATGATCAATTAATAAGCTAAAAGAAAAAGTTTCACTTCCTCTGGCCTGCTGAGAGCAGGGGCACAGAAACAGAAGACTAAAAGAAGTTCAGACCAGTTGCCATGGGCAGTGTCCTAGGGAATTAATAAAAAATTAATAAGAACCAGTAGTTATATAGCTGCCCTAATCAACCTTAGAAATTCCTTTGATTAAAATACTCTTAGCTGGGAGCATATTTTATGTTAGCATAGGTGCTATTCTAAATTAGTTCTATATTTAAATATGCTTTAACAGAAAAATACAACTTTAATTTTCAAATTAGTCTCAATAGAGTTTAATGTTAGCTTGGTTCTGAAAAACCATTACTAATTCAGTCTCTCCCATCATGCAATTTACTGAAAACACCTTTCAAGTTCCAAAGGCAGACCATCTTTGCTTTTTGAAGGATGTAAGTTGGAAATGGTACACCATGGGTTCATAATAAATATTGTTTACCGATGGCCTTAATCACCTTAGTTGTATGAAACACAGAAATGATACAGAGTTAGATCCAAAGTACAAGAACATTGAAATGGCTGACTAATGACTAAAGCAATTCTTACATGCACAATTACTATGGGTTAGGGATGAGTCATATGGGTAGAATTATAGAGAAATGCACATGTTTTTACACCTGATCTGGAAAGCATAATGATGTCTTTCATTGCTTCATGGTTTTCAAACCAACACATTTTCAAATCCCCCACTCTTGCTCTCAAAGTAAATAACTTTTTTATATGCCCCAGGCATGAAACAGCTCTGGCCACCAACCCAGGCATCAAGCTAGGATGAATTAGGAACTGTACATCTGCTTCACCTCTCACTGATATAAGAGCAACACCACCAATCAGGAGTCTCCTGCCCATTGCCAGGGGGTGAAGTAAAAGTAAACAAACAGAAAACTCCTCAAATCTAAACAAGCTTAGTACTGTGGTGTGGGAGTGAATTAAGAAGCTATTTCTACAGAGCATGCTGTCCCTGCTCATCTAGCAATGTTGGGGAACTTGAAGGGAGCTTAAGAAGATCTGAAAACACATGAATCTGAATTGGAAGTAAAACTCATTCCATTTGAACCCCAGGGCCCCATTTTTTCCAGACTATAGTCATTGCTCACATTTATTTACCTAGTATTAAAATTAAATGAACATTGTTTTATTACAGCTGTTTAGGTTTTGATAAATAACAGCATTTTCCCCTTCCAAACAGTGAAAGACATCAAATTCAGATGTTGGGGGGGAGGGGGAAACAACAAAAAACAACAACAAAAACCCCCCATGAGATTGAGAGACTAACAGGAAGTGAGTTGATTCACTTCGGAATTGTATTTATAAACAGACCAAATCAGATGGACCCTAAGCCAGAGGGTGGCCACATCTTGCTCCTATAAACACAGACTCTAATCACCTTCAAATGACATCTTCCTGGCCTTTTTGTTTGGCTTTATGCAGAGTAAAGTCCATCAACTATTTATATTCCTGCCAGTTTAAAACGATGGGCCAGATTTGTGGGGCTTTTATTTTTAACAAAAATGTTGAAGTCAATTTATCTCACCTCGATCCTGCTGTCAAAAAACTGTAACTACTGCAATGGCTGAGCGACTGCCTTGTATTATTAGTGAGCCAATGGCTTTGCTGCCTAAAAGTACCAAAAAGAAAGAAAGAAAGAAAAAAAGAAAGAAAGAAAGAAAGAAAGAAAGGAAGGAAGGAAGGAAGGAAGGAAGGAAGGAAGGAAGGAAGGAAGGAAGGAAGGAAAGTATTTTAATTCCTTTATTAAAAGAAGTTTACATAAACACAAAATTTTTCAAAAAGTAAAGGCATAATAAAGTACCCAATCTTTTCATGTTTAAGCTATTTGATTTTTTTTTTGTTAAGAGAAACAAATACACTTATTTTATTTTATTTTTCATTAGTTACTGGAAATGATGGACACCTATTTTCTAGTCATGTGAGGATTGTCACACCTTCTAGAAATGCCTCTTCTTCATACTAGTGAGTCAGAAGGAGCCTCCATATTTTGACCTGTGTCCACTCCTCTGCACTAAGATCCTGAGGTTTGGGAAGTTAAATTCCCTACCCTTGTGCACCGATCTGAAATGGACAAACCAGAGACTTCTGGGTTTCTTTAGAGTGAGCGTAGATCAGCTCCTGTCAGGTGGTGGAGGTTGTCCACTGTACAGCTTGGGTGCAGTCAATGTCCCTGTCTCTAGCTCTTTGCAGAAAAGCAGGCTCTGGTAGGAGAGATTAAAGGCAACATGTGGTGACAGGTTGAGCCAATAGTTTATGTTTGGGACCAACTGTGTTTTAATGGTGCACAGACAAACCACATTATGTCCAAATTTGGGGGCTAATATCGTACAGTTATGGAGTGTCAGATCCCACAAGGGTATTTTAAAATCACTTCCACTTACTGTTATTGGAAAATGACTGTGAATCATTTATAGAGTCATAAGTATAGAAAACCTATAAAGGGTGTTATTGTTCCTTTGGCAAACATTTATTGACCCATTATTAGTATTCAGGCTTTGTGTGAGTAACAAACAATAAATAGGACAGTGTCATAGAACTTACAAACTCATGTCTACTACTTATCAGAGACTAATGAGATAAGAACAAAACAAAACTTTAAACCATTTAAATATGTGTATGTGATAACTGTTAATCTCTGATGGATAAAATGATACTTTATAAAGATCAAAGCATTAGGACTTTAAGCCTCCAGTCAAGATAGAATTATGAGTTCAGAGTATAAAACTCTGTTTTCCATTCATACGCTCACCCAGTGATAACTGCAGGCGCCCTACTCGACCGAGTAACCACAATGAAGTGGAGGCAATCGGGAGATGAGAAGCAGAACCCTCACTCAGGTCTATTTTACAGTAGACCTATTGAATCCATATATGTACCTGGTGGTAGGTCTCCCAAATGCATAATCAGGGTGGACACACCGAGCAACTTCACATTTATTATTTGACCTGTGGAAAAGAGTAGAAAAGACCATTTTCTTGGAAGCCCCTGAAAATGTTCCCCTTCCCAGCCAAGACTGTAAATTAAAAAATTTCCTATAAAGATGCATCCTTGGTGAAATAGCAGAAATTACTCTCCCTCTCTCTCTCTCTCTCTCTCTCTCTCTCTCTCTCTCTCTCTCTCTCTCTCTCCCTTTCCCTCCCTCCCTCTATCTCTCTATCTCTCTCATATGTATATAAATGAGTTATGTATAATCCTTCAAAATAAGTGGGATTAAGAGAAAAAGCAGTGTTTAAAGGGACATTTATAGAAATACTTGCATATTGAAAAAAGATTTAAAATCAATAATCTAAGCTTTTACCATAGGAAACTAGAAAAACAAGAGCAAATTAAATTTAACACAAGCAGTAGAAAAGAAACAGTAAAAAGTAGAGCAGCGCTTTGTTGGCGGAGCTCAATAGTTAGAGCATCAGTATGCAAACCAAAGTATTAGGGGTTCGATTCCTGGTTGAGAACATGTAACTGGGTTGTAGGTTTGAATCCGAGCTCTATTGGGAGCGTGTGTAGATGGCAACCAATCAATGTGTCTCTCTCACATTGATGTTTATCTTTCTCTCTCTCTTTCTGCCCCCCTCCTTCCTCCCTTCCACTCTCTCTAAAATTCAGTGGAGAAAATATCCTTGGGGTGAGGATTAACAACAACAATGGCTCAGTGGATAGAGCGTCGGCCTTCGGACTGAAAGGTCCCAGGTTCGATTCCGGTCAAGGGCATGTACCTTGGCTGTGGGCACATCCCCAGTAGGGGGTGTGCAAGAGGCAGCTAATTGATGTTTCTCTCCCATCGATGTTTCTGACTTTCTATCCCTCTCCCTTCCTCTCTGTAAAAAATCAATAAAATATATTTTTAAAATGCCCTCTTAATTTAAAACAACAAATAAAATACTCCCATAAAATTTTAAAAAATGAAAATGGAAAGGTCAATGTTATTAGACACTGCAAATTAAATACAGAATTTAAAACCACAATGACTATTATATATTTACCAGAATGGCTACATTTTAAAAAGCTAAAAATGCCTAGTGCTGACAAGGAGCTATCAAGACATAAATTATCTCAGACATTTGTACTTTGCTGGTGTGAGTGCAAAATGATATAGCTACTTTGAAAACCAGATTCTTATAAAAGTCAACATATACTACCATATGGTACAATAACATGACTTCTGTTTACCCAAGATAATTGAAAACATATGTACAAGAATGCTTATAGTAGTGTTGTTCATAATTGCCCCAAACTTGAAATAATCCAGATGTTCATCATCTAGTGAATGGATAAATTATAGTCTATCAATACAGTGGAATACTACTCAACAATAAACAGGAATGCAACAACTTGAAGGAACATTCAAAGCATTATACTACATGAAAGAAGTCTGATAAAACCCTATTAAATAGTCCAATTGAAATGTAAATGAATGGTGTGGCCACTTTGAAAAATTGTGTATCGGTTACTCAAGAAGGTAAAACATAGTTTCCATATGAGCCAGAAAGTCCACTTGTAGGTATAGAGACCCACAGAAATTTAAAACATATGTTCACACAAAAACTTTTACATGAACATTCATAGTAGCATTATGTCAAAAAGTAGAAACAGCTCAAATGTTCACCAGCTGATGAATAAACAAATTGAACATACTGTGGAATGTTACTCAGCCATAGTAAAGGAATGGAGTACTGATGTGTTACCACATGGAGAAACCTTGAAAACAATGTGCTAAGTGAAAGAAGCCAATACAAAAGGCCACACATTGTATGAGTCCTTGTACAAGAAATGTCCAGAATAGGCAAATGCACAGTGATACAAAGTAGATTAGTGTTTTCTGGGGTCTAGGAGTAATGGGGAATGAAAAGGGACTGTTAATGGGCATGGGTTTATTTTTTATTGTTCTATTTTTAAACAGGTGAATATTTTCTGGAGTCTGTCATTTGTAATAGTAGCACAATGTTCCATATGTACTAATTTCACCACTGAATTATACACTTAAAAGGGATGAATTTTAGGGTATGTGAATTAGATAGGTATTAATTTTTTTAAATGCTATACTCTATATGATTTTATTTATATGATGCTCTATAAAAAACAGAAATATTTTCATAGTAACAGAAATCAAATCCTAAGGCCTGAGAGTTGGAGGAAGGGATTAACTAAAAAGGGGCATGGAAAAATTAGAGTAATGACAAACTCTGTATTTTCATTGTGTTGTTGGTTGTATAACGAAATGAAAACAAGACAGAAAGAGAATGAAGAGATTGCCTAAGCCATATATCACAGATAAAGTAAACTTCTGGTTGTATTTTTTGAACCAGTAGAAAAAAACAGGAGTTTAGGCTTCCCATAGTCCTAAATGCATCTCCTAAGACCAATATTTTTAGATCTGTGACTTTGGTGCAGTTCTTAATCTCTATGAGCTTCAATGTCTTTATCTGTAAATTGCTAGAGATAGACATAAAAAAGTGATTAATGATGATGAGATGTCTACTACTTATCGGAGACTAAGCTGAACACTTTTTAGTAATATTTAATTCTAAAAATATCTATAGGTAGGGCAAAAAGAGGGCAGAACTTTTATAAAATGTGTAAGTTCAGAAAATGCAAGAATAGTTGGCATAGGTACTCTACCCAATCATTTGAAAGCATCATACAAAACATCTCAAAGGAGCCTGCTTGGGGTGGAGGATACTTAGTGACAAGTGTGGCTCCCAGAGAAACGTTTTTCTGATGGAAAGATGACTCTTGCTACCCTGTTTCTCCGAAAATAAGACAGTGTCTTATATTAATTTTTGCTCCCAAAAATGCGCTAGATCTTATGTTCGGGGGGATGCCTTATATTACAGTGAGTAGGTCTTATTTTCAGGGGATGTTTTACTTTTGGGGAAATAGGGTAGATTTCAGGAAGACTGTGAGTAGTTAAGGAGGCTGACATCTGCTTATTTTCTATTTTGAATGTGAAAGAGAAAACTCATGCCAGGTAGAACTGATAGCATCTTAACACCCAATATCTCCTCAATTAATGAGAGCTGAGCTCAATTAGCAGCAGCTCAGGGGAGTGACTGTGGGTTTGGGAGCTGACAGAGCATCCTGGATCAGCTTCCCGGGCTCGCAACCTGGATCTGCGCTCCGCACAACATGAGAACGAGGTAGATTTCTCCTTGGGCAGGAATAGGAGACTAGGATTTGATTAAGCAGCAACAGGTTGAAATTTTGGTCTGAAAAAAACCCTTGCTCTCCTCCTTTTATTGAAATCACAATGAGTTTTACAGGCTCCCCTGAGTCTCCTCTTCATTGCTGAAATTGAAGCAACTGCTCTGGCCTCTCGATTTTTTTCTGTCTGCCACATGGTTTTTCAGTTTATGAATACACTGTCTTGACTATAGTCTCTGATTCTTTTTATCCCAAGCTAATATTGTCTAGCAGGTGAAATGTATATTCCGAGGGCAGGAGGATATCATCATGTACTTGCTCTTTGTCCCTCTCGGCACCTGGCACGTTGGTATCTAAACTAACTTCTGGTGAATTGACAAGATTTATTTGAACTCTTGAAATATATAAACTAGTCTGACCTCAGATATCTTTCGCTAGAATTCTTACCAGGGCTGAAGTTATGACCCTTTTACCATTTTTGTTGAGACAAAACCTCTGACTAAAGAGATAGGTGGACTTTGGCCAGGCATAAATTCTCTGAGCCTCAGTTCCCCACTATAAAATGAGCTAAAACAGAGTTTTTTTCTTGTATTGCTGTGAAAAGTATTGATAATGTAGCACAGCACTGCGCAGTGGATGCTCAACAAATGGTAGCAATGATTAGCATTTTCTCTTCCAGATGTAATCATTCACAACTGTAACAAACAATAACACACACACACACACACACACACACACACACACACACACAACAAGGGAAGTAAGTGGAAGAGGGTAGAGTCCTCTTTTGTGAAAATGTTGCCATGAAAACTTTGCAGATGATTGTGGGGAATAGATTGAATGAAGCATTCTGCAGAAGTCTTATCAAAACAGTACTAATCCAGAGGAGTCATTGATGGAGTCAGGCCATGCAGTGAGATATAAAAGGAGAAAGACTCTCCTGTGTGTGCACCTAAATAGCTCATTATGTTTGGCATTTCTTTGTAAGCAATTGAAGTGTTTCTTCAAAATAAATTACAGAAATGAAGAAGCTACTAATTAAAGATTCCTATTTACAAAATTAGTTTAAATGTACAATCAGTTTTCAGAGTTCTCTTTGGTTCATGCATTACTTAATTTGCTCGTTTCAGGTTAGTATGGCCCTTAGAAGCAAAAACAGATGCTTTTCCTTCATGTCTGTGCCACCGAAGTGCTGGCATCGCAAAGCACAGGAGAAAACAATCGTAGCATTGTCTTCACACTCCTCACAGAGGATTTCAGAGAACCATAAGCTGGGAGTGAATTTCTGGAGGCAGGCGCAACACATGCAATTACTTTTCCATTCCTTCCCTTTTTGTTGGTTGAGAGTACTTGGAGATTAGTCACTGATTTTCCTGGCAGAGGCTTTTTGTGAGAAAGAAATATATGTACTAGTGCTATCAGAAAACAGCAATTAAACATTACTTGAGAGTTCTCTCATTGGAAGAGAGATAAATACAATGAAAAATAACAATCTCTCTAATTTAAAGAATTTCAAGTAGTTCTCATTAGAAGTTTTAAACAGTAACTGCATTCAATTTTACAGAGTTGCTGGATTACCAGGACTCATGATTCAGACTCAATATAGTTTTTCTCCAAGGAAATCTTGTTTCACTCCTGCAAGACCATCTTATTTATCTAAATCAGTGATGGGGAACCTTTCGAGCTTGGTGTGTGAAAATTCGCCAAAAAAACCAAGCATACCTCGGGTGGTATGTCACTTCGAGAAAAAACACCATAATTTTGCAATATTTATAGTTTAAATAACAAAAATGTATAATTGTAATATATAACTGTATTGAATAAACCAAAAACTAATTATTTAACCTACCTGCTTAGTGATTTCTTTATTCATCTGTCAGTCAGTTTCTTCTGTTGGTCTTGATATTATTTAACTTGTGTGGGGTGGGGTGTCGTGGACTAAGATAAGTGAGGGGGTAGAATTCTTTAACTAACCTGCCTGTTAGTGACTTTTTTGTTGCTAAATTTCATTGGCTAAACCTTCAATTGAAGATTGGTATTTTGTACACTTCAAGCCCAAGCAAGCACTACTAACTTCATCTGTCAATCTGTTTCTTTCGTTGGTTTTGATATTATTTTTAAATAAATCTTTATTGTTCATATTATTACAATTGTTTCTCTTCCCCATCCCCTACATAGTTCCCTCCACCCGGTTTCCACCCAACCCTCTGCCTTTATACTGCCCCCCAATGTCCTCATCCATAGGTGTACGATTTTTGTTCAGTCTCTTCCCGCACCCCCACTCTCCTTTCCCCCCTGAGAATTGTCAGTCCACTCCCTTTCTATGCCATGCAGTGAGATATAAAAGTTTATTCTGTTCATCAGATTTTTAATTCACTTGGTTTTTAGATTCACTTGTTGATAGATGTGTACTTGTTGTTCATAATTTTTATTTTTACATTTTTCTTCTTTTTCCTCTTCTTAAAGAACACCTTTCAGCATTTCTTATAATACTGGTTTGGTGTTGATAAACTCCTTTAGCTTTTGCTTATCTGCAAAGTACTTTATCTGACATTTACATCTGAATGATAGCTTTACTGGATAGAGTAATCTTGGTTGTAGGTTCTTGTGATTTATCACTTTGAATATTTCTTGCCACTCCCATCTGGCCTGCATAGTTTCTGTTGAGAAATCAGCTGACAATAGTATGGGTGCTCCTTTGTAGGTAACTAACTGTTTTTCTCTTGCTGCTTTTAATATTCTCTCTTTATCTTTTGCTCTTGGCATTTTAATTATGATGTGTCTTGGTGTGGTCCTCTTTGGATTCCTTTTGTTTGGAGTTCGGTGCGCTTCCTGGACTTTTAAGTCTATTTCTTTCACCAGATGGGGAAGTTTTTGGTCACTATTTCTACAAATAGATTTTCAGTATCTTGCTCTCTTTCTTTTTCTGGCACCCCCATAATTTGGATGTTGGTATGCTTGTGGTTGTCCCAGAGACTTTTTACACTATCTTCAATTTTTTGGAATCTTTTTGCTTCTTGCTTTTTGGGCTGAGTGATTTTTGCTTCTTTTTTTTTTTTTTTCAAATCTTTGACTTGATTTTTGCGGTCCTCTAGTCTGCTTTTGGGTCTCTGTATAATATTTTTTATTTCAGTCAGTGTATGCTTAATTTCTAGTTGGTTCTCTTTCATATCCTCCATAGTCTTGCTCATATCCTTGAAGGACTCGCTCATATCCTTGAGGGTCTCACTCATATCCTCAAGGGTCTTGTTAAATTTATCAGCCTTTTCTAGGAGCCTCTTGAAAAACCTTATAACCATGGTTTTGAACTCTATGTCCAGTTGTTGTTTTTCCTCCATTTCTTTCACATGTAATTTGTTACCTTTTCTTTGCATTTTGGCTGCTTTCCTGAGTTGGTTGAGTAGGTTTGTGTGGTAGGTGTCCTCTAGGGGACAGTGGCTCAGCCTTCCCAATTACCTGAGGTGGATACTCTTGTTACACCTCTTTATGGGCTGCACATTCTTGTTGTAGTTAAGCCTAAATTGTTGCTGGTATCACTGGGATTGACCCCTCCCAGTGATACCAGCAATTGGCTGTGAGGATCAGCTGTGTTTACACTGGGAGAGTGTCTATGCTCAGCCTGGGTGGGGCGGAGTCTCCGGGCTGAGCAGTCAGCCTTGGTTTCCAGTCAGCCCCACCTTAAAAGGCTCCCGGGTCTCTGTGTCCCATGGCACCGGCTGCACACACCTCTGAGAGAAAGCTGCCCAGAGCTCTGCCCACTGCCGGACAGTCTAGTTTCTCCCCAAATGAGTCTGAACACCCAAAGACTCATCCGGAATGGGAAAACAAAGCAGTCCGGCATTTTTTTGTTCTTGTTTTTCCTCCTGAACAATAGAGCCAGCCACAAGCCCTCTCCAATAGCTCGCCCACCTTTGCAGCGCCCAAGTATCAGTGTGCTTCCTCCTTACAGTCCAGTTTCACCCCATATTAGTCTGGGTTTCCGGAGACTTGCCCGGAACTGGGGCTCAGTGCAGTGGGACACCTTTTTCTCCCTCTCAGTTCAAGAAAACCAGCTGGGTTTGTAGCTGAGAGCCCTTTCCATTCGTGCATAGCTCCGAACCTCTGACTCTGCGCGTATCCGCAATTCTGTCCTCAGCAGCTCTGGAGTCTCATGTCCTATTATTTTTCCTTTTATTTGTGAAATGTCCACTCAGCCAGCCCTCTGGTGGTCCTGAATGATGTCCATTTTGTCCTTTAGTTATAGTTTTGAATTTGTTGTATGGGGCAGCAGTATGGGTGTTTACCTATGCCGCCATCTTGGTTCCTCCTCAGTTTTGATATTATTTAACACTGAGAATAAGGTCTCACAAAAGTACATAGAGGGAAAAATTGTAACTAAAGCCATTGCTTTATTTTTCAGGGTGCTAAAAGTTTCTGGTAATCTTTTCCAGGCACTATAAATTTCCTGTTTACTGTGGTACTCCTCTTGATTCTCTAAGCGGCATCTTTCCCGATTTTCAAGCTTTGACCTCAAGTCGACAAACACCTGAGCTCAGATGCTGTCTTGAAATTTTGCAAATTGCATTTCCAAATCATCAGTTTGCATCCATTGAAACCATTTAATTCCAAACTACTATAGACTACTACATCAGGATACTTAATTATTTTTATGGTTTGTTTGAGGCTTCTAAACTGATTAAATCTATCACTGAACTGGTCAAGTAACGAGTCTAAAACAGCCTGATACTTTATATGCAAGGATTCCATTTCATTTTGCACAGCTGCACTGGCCTTCTTAAGATACTTTGTTACTCGAAGAAAATATTTACAAGTTTTAGTTTCTACATCTCACTTGAAAATTTTAAGTTTACTTTCAAAAGCTTTTATGTATCCAAACATAATGTCAATACTTTTGCCAAAACCTTGTAACTTTAAGTTCAGTTCATTAATATGAGCAGAGATATTTGTAAAAAATGTCAGGGTGTTGACCCACTTATCATCATTGAGCTGAGAAAAGTTTCCCAAATCCTTATCCTCAAGAAATACCTTAATTTCTTCAATGCACTTCACAAAGTGCTCAAGAACTTTGCCTCAGCTCAGCCATCTTACATTATTATACATCAGCAGTCCTCTGTAGGTGGAATCAACCTCCAGTAAAAATGCAAAAAATTCTCGCTTGTGAATAAGGGAAGCAGCTATTAAATTAACTATTTTTGAAACAATTGACAGTAAGTCATTTAAGTCGGTGAATCCTGCCTTGGCACATAAAACCTCCTGCTGGATAATACAATGAAAAGGTACAATCAGATGTCCAATAGCTTCCATAAACAATTTGACAAATCAGACTTTTTCCCCCACCATGTTTGGTGCCCCATCTGTCGTCACTGACACAACTTTAGAGATATCAATGCTTAGGTCATGGAATATTTGTATAACAACCTTACATATTTTGCTTCTCGATGTACTTGTTGACACTGATATTAACTTTATCAACTCTCATTGTGAAACCATCAGAATATCAACCGATAATGGCCAACTGAGCATGTGATGTGACATCAATAGTTTCATCAAGAGAAATATAAAAATATTTACAATTACTTATGTCTTTTTTTAATTGATGTTGTGTGTTTGTGTTCAGTCTCATTATTCGGTCTTTTATGATATTTCTACTGAGTGGTAACTCAGATATTCTCTTAATAATTGCATCTTTATTCTGCATATTGTGAAATAGAACTGGTGCACATCTTAGGAGAGTTTCTTTAATAAATTCTCCCTCAATAAGTGCTTTTCCATGCTAAACTCTGGAGTGAGCAATGCTCAAACTTGCAGATGTTAAATTCGTAGAGCCTTTTATAATTTAAAGATGGAATTATATTGGCTCTTATAAAGGTGTAGCTGCCTGATTATATTCCTTCCTTTCATCCTCACTCTTTTTCAAGAGCTGGAAATGATTAGTTTCAAAATGTCTATTTATATTCTATGTTCTGCTTACTACCATTTCAGTACATAGAATGCAAAATGATCTGCCATTTTTTTCTATAATGCCATACATTTTGGTACATGTCTCTTGAAAGGGTTGGCTACTGCTACTACCACTTCCTTTATTTAACCTTGTTGTTTTTTTTTTTTGAGGTTCTCCATCAGGGGGCAGTGACAGAAGATAGAATTATAGATAGCCTGTTAGCCCTGCAGGAAATTAGGGGTTAACTAGCCTAACTGACCATAAGATGGCACATGTAACTGTCTTTTAGGAAAGGGCAGGGTTGATAAGCAGAAATAGGGGTTAATAAGGATGCACAACAGTAATAGTGGTGAATGGAGTCTGCACTATGCTGCAAAATGACATTCCTTATATAAATTAAGATGGCTGCCGCTATTTCTAATGGTGGGAAACGGCACCCATAGCACAGGCCCTGGCCTCTCCCAGCCTCCCCCTCACTTATCTCAGTAATGATGGTCAATTAGAAATCCATGACACCCCAGAATAGTAGATTGGATGATGGTTGTGTGGTTATGTGGTTGCTGGTAATGGCGATCACAGGGCCCCCAGAGATGCGTCCCTCACAGCATTCCACTGCCCCTTGCTTGACTGGCTGGAAGTGAGGTCAAAGATCCCCTAATGGCCTAACCAGAAGTCCTAGAACTAGATGCTCTTTGCTGGAGTTCTGTTGTTTTAGCCTACAGATCTCCAACACAGAGTGTCTACACTACACTACAGCACATGTTTCATCCTGGGGTACTGCACCTGGCCGTGCCGTAGCTGAGGATGAAACATCTTTTTGGGCATGTGGCCCCATACTTCTCTGTACATGACCACATGTGGCTGCGTGTCGTTCGAAAACGGCTACAGGTGTCAGTGCTGACACGGGTGTCATATGTTTGCCGTCACGGACCTAAACCTTAGTTGGCATTGCTTTGCTTTCATCTGCTCCCTATTCCATAGCCTTCCCATAGTCTCCCTAGATTCCAACTCCCTGGTTTAGACCTTCATGGACAAGAGTAGACTGAGTTTGAAGGGAAATACTGAGATAACCTTAGGACTTGAGAAACAGACTCTCCTTATTTCGTATGGTTGCAGTAGAGTGCACTTGTACAAAGGTAGAGATGGCTGCTTCTCAGGAGGTCTCCCAAACCTCTACCCTACCTCCTCCCCTCTGCCATCCATAACTACTTTTGCTTTAACATCTTGAAGAATTAAAGGATATTACTGTTTAATTATAACAGGCTGTATGTAGGAATGCTTTTCTTGTGGTCACAGAATTATGGATAAGGCCAAAAGTGGATCCCCAAATCACCAACAACCCAATTTATGAAGCCTAGAGAGCTGCCAGCATTTAGAAGTGTTCTCCCAGCCCCAAAGGTGTATCAAGAGGCCCCAAATCAGTTCTGTCAATCCAACCACATTCCTTCTCTCCACTTAATCATGATAGGAAGGAGAATGGGGTGGAGAGAGCCTGGCCACTCTTAGGAAGTAGAGTGTTCTTACAGAGAAGTTCTCTCTTACACATCGTGCCGGTGACCTGGGGGCTTTGGCTTCCCAAAGCCCATGCAGGAAGGTCTCCAGAAAATCACCAGTTAAACTGGGGATGCTTCCATTTCGCTAACGCTTTGGCAACTGCATAACTAGGGGAAGTGGAGAAAAAGAATTACAGAGTGACTGTGGGCCAAGAGGAGAGATAGAGAACAAGCAGCTTATACTCCTGCCTCATATCATGGCAAGAATGTGTAAACTGTTTTCAGATTGAGTGGACTGACAAAGGATAGGTTAGATGGAAAAAGGAGGTTCAACAAAGCAAATTTGGTGGACAGTTGTTTGAAGAAAAAGAAGATGTCACCTGTGGATATCCCAAGGAGTTGAGACTGTTAAAAAAAAACTGTTTACTTATTTTTATCAGCACACAATCATGTAATTGGCACAAGGTGGATCCCAGAAGGAGGAGGTTCCATTAGGAAGAATCGAATCAGTAAGGACAAGGTAGGGAATGGGGCAGTCAGGGAAGCAAGAGGACACAGGATCATTTCACGGTTTTCTCCCTAGGCTAATCTTGCCCTCATTGCTGAAAAACCAAGTCAGCTCTTAGGGAACGTCAAAGAAAATCCCCACCATTCATCCTTCATCCTGCAGTGACCTATTGAATACCACCTGTATACAAGATGCTAACTCTGATGGAGGCAAATACAACGGAGCTATGAAACTGCCCTGAGAGGGTCTGGTGGGAAAGATCTGCACATAAATTATAATGGCACAGTCTTGTATTTGCATAATGCTTTATAATTTACAAGGTGTTTTCACATGTTTGATTTCAGCACATTGCTCTTAGGTAGGCCATTCTTTTTTAGATGAGGAAATTCAAATTCAGCACAGTTAAGTAAAAAAGACTCACAGCTAGCAAGCAGAGATGTGAACCATGTCTTCTGAATTCCAAGTGTTATTTCCATGACATTTCATTGCATCCTAGCACTCAGAAAATGCAGTGTGTGATACATAGTGAATATACAATATCGTGCCAAGGATGGGGGGTTGTCAAAGTTTTTCTTAAAGGTCCAGATAGTATTTTAGGCTCTGCAGACTATAGGGTCTCTGTTGCAACTACTTAATTTTGTCACCATAATGAGAAGGAATCTGTCGATGACATGTCAAGGAATGAGTGTGGCTGTGTGGCAACAATATGAAAAACAGGCAGAAGTTCAGATTTTTCCCATACTTTGTCTAGCTTTGTTGGAGGATCATAGAAGGACAGTGTGTACTGGTAAATATTTACCAACTGGATCTCTGGGGGGATACAAACCTGATATATAATGTTTTCTAGTGTCTGTGATGTAAATATTCTCACCCATCAACACAGAATTATTTTCAAGCTACCAGTATGAAATCACTGAATGATGAGTTGGGAAAAGGTATGAATAAGCCATCCCCAACACATCACTGCCTAAGAGTGTCACTGAAGACTTTCAGGCTATGGGTAGGATATCAACAGGTGAAAATAGAATATGGGTGGAGGAGAAAGAACAAGAGCCACATAAAAAGACTGGAAAAGTGCCAAGCATGTTCTGAAATGATGGCCAGCTCAGTTGGTGTTAAGTACAGAGTGTGCATGGTAAGTAGATTGTTACACAGGTCTAGAATGCAGACAGCCTGAACTTCCAGCCAAGGAAGCTAGATTTGTTGAGTAGGTCCCTGTAGCCTGTGAAGCTTTTTAACCTGGCAACAGTTATGGTCAGAGCTGTATTTGTTAAGATGTCTCTAGCAGCCATCTGCAATTGGTGCCAGGGAAATTGGAGGGAGACTGATAGAAAGAATCTTTACTGAGATGCTATACAGGACAGTTAGAGATGATAAATTAAAACAATCAATCCAGTTTGGTCAGCAAACTAGGAGAAAGTAGAATAATTTCCCACCAAAGTAGTGCTGGTCTGGTTTGTTCTTTTTTAGGTTTCTCTCCTTTTGTCCAATCCTTCTTATTATTCTTCATAGATTAGCTACAGTCTAATGCAGTGGTTCCCAACCTTTTCAATGCTTCGACCCTTTAATACAGTTCCTCATGTTGTGGTGACCCCCACCCATAAAATTATTTTCAGTGCTATTTAACAACTGTAATTTTGCTACTGCTATGAATCGTAATGTAAATATCTGTGTTTTCTGATGGTCTTAGGCTCTACAACCTGTTGTGACCCACAGGTTGAGAACCATTAGCAGGGTCACCTAAGACCATCGGAAAACACAGATATTTACATTACAGTTCATAACAGTAGCAAAATTACAGTTACGAAGTAGCAATGAAAATAATTTTATGGTTGGGGGTCTACACAACATAAGGAACTGTATTAAGGTGTAGTGGCATTAGGAAGGTTGAGAACCACTGGTCTAGTGGACCTTCACTGTGGAGTGCATCAGAATCACCTGGAAGCCTTGGTTGAGTTGGGTGCTGTGACTCAAACCCACATCTTCTGAATCCCAAATGCTGTTATTTCTGTGACATGTCACTCCATCCCAGTGCTCATAAAAAGCAGTGTGTGATAAGTAATGAATTTTAAGTAGAATGCTAAGATGCAGAGTGGGGCCTCACTCTGAGAGTTACTACTTCAGTAGGCCTGAGATGGAGCCTGAAAATGTGAAGCTCTAACAAATTCCTCCATGATATTAAAACTGCTGTCTCTGTAACCATACTTTGAGAACCACCGTTATAACAAATGCTATGACTCTTTAATATTGGTACTTTAGTCATCTCTAAACCAAGTATGGAGCACTGACCTCATTATCGACTCGCTGCCAAACTCCCCTCTTTCCCCCCACTATAATGAGTGGAAGAATATTTCACCTACTTTTTCTAGCAAAAAGCCTCAAAGTCTTCCTTTTCTCTTTTCTTTCACTCTCCCTCCTGAGCTAGCTAAATCATCAGCCCTGTTGCTTCTATTTACTAAACCTCTCTTCAATCCATCTACCATTCTTCAGCCCTGCTGTTGCCACCTTCATTTAGGCACCATCACCTTCTGTACGGGGTCCTAGATTCTATTCCCACTTGTCTTTCTCAAACATTCTCTGCACCATGCACCAGGTGATTTTATAAAACAAATCTGATCATGTCTCTCCTCAGTGAGAAACACTTGTTTTCACTTGCCCTTGGAATAAAGCTCCAAATCTAATGTGGTCTGCAAGGCTATCATGGACTGTGTGTTTCTTTACACTCACTTCACAGCACACCTTTCACTGTCTATACTCCCATCACACTGATATCCTATCAGCTTTTTGAGAACATCATTCTTTCTCTGGAGGCAAGACCTTTGGCATGCAGCCTAGAACACTCTTCTTTACACTTTTCTGTACAAGTAGCCATCTCTCAAGTATCAACTTAGGTGTCCCTTCCTCAAGGAAGTGTTAACTTACCCTCTAGATTAGGTTACATGGGTTCTCTATACTTGGTGTATGGCAACTATGCTTCTAGTCATAATTCCCTTTTCAAAATAAGATAACTTCTCTGAATTATGAATTATATGCTAGAATTCAAGATCTCTGAAGAGAGAGGCTGTCTGCCTGTACACTGCTCTTTCCCTAGTACTTAGCTCTCTCCTCATTGCATTATAGGAACTCGGTATTTGTTGAATTATAGTCCTTCCTTCATTACTTCCTCCCTCTATGTTTTTTTTTCCCATCTCTTGAAGTCTACAGAAAACATTAGTAGTCTCTTATCCAATATTTATTTCCCAATTCTCTTCTTTGCTAATAAAGCCCTGATTTTGTTCAAGTTTATGCCTATAATGTGTCCAGAGACAGTAATACCCCTTTGAGAAGATTTGGTGAGGAGAACGTTATTTTACTTCTAGTTCTGATGTAGAATTAAAAACAAAACAAAAAGATACTAAAGTTAAAAGCAACAAAACTATTGACTCTCCAGTATGAAAAACTCATCCATTCACCTACTCACCCATCAACAAATATTACTCTATGTGAAACAGAGTACAAGGCCAATTAGATACCAATGATGAGCAAAACAGATACCTTCCCTTATGAATAAGTTGGAGTTGCCAGGTAGTGTGTATGTGTTGAGAGTGGTGCTCCAGACAGAGACAGCATCGTGTGTAAAGACTTGAAACTGAGAGTCTGAATGACTAGTTGGGGAAACTGAAAGCATTTGAGTTGGTTAGAGCGGAGAATGAGGCAGAAATGAGTTATGTGGCCTATCATGTATATACAGGCAAATTGTGAAGGGCTTTATTAACCCTTATTCTTAAAATAATGGGCAAGATTAGAAGGATTTGAACCAAGGCAGGGCATTTTATCAGGATCCACTTGGTAATTGTGTAGAGATTAACCTGAAATGGTGAGAGAGAAACAGGGAAAATAAAGGAAGCCATGGAAATTCATTAATCCAGTTGTCCAAAATTTATCCCCATTGTGAAACACATGAAAAAAAAATGAGGTGTTTTTTTTTTTACCTATTGTGTAAACTGGAGGGAATTTAAAGACCCTGATTAGGCTTCCAGCTGTTGGAGGGGACAGGCCTGGAGACCACTTCTTCCAGATCAGTAGGCTGCTCCAAGGACTGAAAAGAATCAATTGACAGACATTTCAGCATCACTGTATACCATTTTCTACACATCTGTTGGAAAGCTGTGATTTAATTCTATCTTTGGTACTTACATTTTCTCTTTTAAGAACATCAATGGGAAATCCAAATAACCTCAAAGATAAAGAGGGCTTTTGGCTGAATTTCCATGGAGCCTCCTCCTTTACAACTTCCTACTATCCCCCTTTCTCTGCCTGGTTCTCTCCTTGTGATTTCTAGATAACTCAAGGCTTCTAGGTAATTGGGGCTTCTAGATAGATACCTTTTCCCATCTCCTTTCTGCTTTACACAGCCACCCTCCCATGCACACTCTTTCAGGGCTCTACTCCAAGAACATTACAGTGAGTGCAACAGTGATAAAGCCAATGAGTTCAGGCACACTAATGGTTAAGTTAGCATGGGGTTATCCCAGAAGATTAACACAATGTGTCCAGAAGGTCATTAATGTGGAAATTACGCTAGTGGATTTTTCTGATGAGAGCACACTAAACTGACGGAGGTGAAAAAGTGGAGAGGACTTGGAAGGCAGTAGCAAGGACACCCACAGAGCCCAGGACTAAAGCTTGCTGCTGGCTCAGTAATTTGCCAGGTAGATTAAGGTGCTTAATTTGCATAAAAATGAGCAAGGCCTTGCTGAAGCCTGCAGTGCCTCCAGGCTGTACCTCCACATTAAACAATACTTGGTAATTAAAGAGATTTTGTTTCATCAAAAGGCTTCATGGAGAGCTTTAACAAGCATTTAGTAATTAAATTCAAAACACCTCTGTGAAGCAAGCAGTGCCCTATTTTTCTGCCTTTTTTCAGAAGGAAACCTAGTGAGATATGAACAGGGCAAATGAATTGTGACAATGGACATTTTGGGAAAGTGAGTGGATTTCCGATTTTGGTGATATCAGATATATCACCAGCCCTCTTTCTGTTTTTTTTTTCTTCTAAATTTTTATTTTTTATATATACTTATAGTTAGGGCACTAATACCTGGACATTCTCATTCAGGGTTAGGACTTACCTTTAAATAAGTGTTTCTGTGTGTGTCTTTATATAGACTGCATTTGTTCCCTAAGGCTGCCATACCAGAATCCCACAGACTGGGTGGCTTAAACAATAGAATTTTATTTTCCCACAGGTCTGGAGGCTTGAAGTCAGGGATCAAGGTGTTAGCAGGATTAGTTCCTTCTGAGGCTTCCTTCTCTTCTTGATTTGTTCATGGTCATGTTTTCCTTGTGTCTTTACATGGTCTTCTTTCTGTACTTGTCTGTATCCAGCATTCTTCTTTTTATAAGTACACCAGTCAGATTGGCTTAGGGTTCACCCTAGTAGCTTTATTTTCATTTAATCACATCTATAAAGACTCTGTTTCCAAATATGGTCATGTGCTGATGTATTGAGTGTTAGAACTTCAATAGGACTTTTCTTTGGGGAGGAACAGTGGCATAATTCAGTTTAAAACATAGACCAAAAGTTTTGTTCCACTGCTCTTAGACTGACTTACCAATTGTGGATATTAAAGACAAGATGTTTTTGCCCTTTGTCTTATGATGAAAGAAGCCTAGTGACCAACAACTTTTAGAAGTAGAGTGGTGGTCAGGACTGTTCTTTCTCATTACAATCCAGTAGGGCAGGAACATTCAGATCTTATTCATTGTCCATCCACAGAGCTGACAACAGTGCCAGGTGCTCAATCATCGTGGGTCAGATAAATGAATGAATAAATGAATGGGAGAATGAGTGAATCCAGGGTTGTTTCCCTTATGGGGGAAACAGTATCAGAAGTTATTTTCAAGTTGTGAGAAGGAGAATGCAGTAAGGATGCAGGAAATATACATGATCTTCCTGAGACTCAGTTTGGATAAGCCTGATGGAAGGTCAGAGGCATTGTCCCTCCATAAAAGTAGACAGGAAAACTTCTCTTGGCCAGAATCAACAGATGAGGGGAGTTTTTGCTCTTCTCAATTTTCTTAATATATGTTTACCAACTTATGCCACTGTCTTGATCAACAATGTATAATCAATCATATATCTACCTACACAACATCTATGGCTTTGTCCAGAGCCTGGGAAAGGTTCCTAATCCTATTTTACAGGAATGGGAAAAAGTAGATTTGCAGCTGTGATGTAAATAAATAACAAAATTATATATATGCCTAAGTGACTGGCCAACTGGCCTATCATTTGACCATTCTACCATCCGACTAGTAGCTATGATACACACTGACCCCCAGGGGGCAGAAACTTGATGCAGGAGCAGAAACCACAGGCATGGAAACATGGAACAAACAGACTGATGAATCTCAGAGAGAAGGCAGAGGGGAGAGGGTGGGAGGAGATTAAACAAAGATCTTATATGCATATTAGAGGCCCAGTGCACAGATTTGTGCACCAGTGGGTTCCCTCTGCCTGGCCTGAACCCTCTCACAATCCAGGACTCCTTGGGGGATGTCAGAGAACTGGTTTCGGCTTGATCCTTGCAGACCAGGCCAACGAACCCCATCAGTGCACAAATCCATGCACCAGGCCTCCAGTTAATAAATAAGATTAAAGAAAACTCTGTTTTGCATACTCACAACTGTAAATATACTTTTTTCCATCCCTGTATATATTATTGAGATGGGGAGACTATTTGTACCTTTGCTATTGAAGATGCCTAATACAGAAGATGTGAGTGCCTTGTAGTTCTGCCACCAATCATCATGCAGTGGGGGATAAGAGATTAGGGGTAATTTGTATCCCTAAGCTTCTACCTATAAATGGTAAACTTACTATTCTTAACAGTTTGATTCAGAAGCAAGAGATTCTGGAATCTCTATTTCATAGAATTTCCCTGGGAACAGGAGACTAACCAAACTTACCAATAGCCTGCCATATTTCCAGTGCCATTGGGGTTCTGAAGAGGCTATGAGGATCCACTGTCTGACAGGGTGGTCCCCCCTCTAATTTAATCTGGTGAAGTTTTAACAGGCAGTGGCTGCAATAATATATTATCAATATCTCACAAGGTTTTTAAACCTAACAAATAGGTATTTATAATATAAATATCTCATGGTTTTTAAACCTAATAAATAGATATATAATAAATATATAAACCTAACAAATAGATTATGTCATTTTTCCAAAAGCTGACATGTGTCAATTATAAAGGGAGAGAAATATCTCATAAGGTTTTTAAACCTAACAAATAGATATTTATAATATAAATATCTCAAGGTTTCTAAACCTAATAAATAAATATTTACAATATATTATAAATATGTCACAAGGTTTTTAAACCTAAAAAATAGATTATGTCATTTTTCCAAAAGCTGAGGTGTGTTAACTACAAAGGGAGAGATGTTTTCCTGGTGGGATATAGCCCATTCCCCATCTTTTATACCCCTGCCTCAGTATTTACACCTGTGTCCTGCACTCACACATTCCCATTCTCCCGTATGGACTCACCTACTTGAGGCCCTCTGGAATATGGGAGCAGCTTTGTTATCTTGGTGCCTTCCACCAGTCTCTCTAACCCAGTGGTTCTCAACCAAGGGAAATTTTGCCCCAGTCTTCCCAGAATATATATCAGTAATGTCTGGAGACCTTTTGGCTGTCACATCTGGAGGTTTGTACTGGCATCCAGTGGGAAGAGGTCAGGGTTGCTCCTAGACACCCTGCATAGGAACCACCATCCCCAACAGAGAATGACCTAGCCAACATGTTAACAGTGCTGAGGTTGAGAAGCCTTGCTATAAGCAATGACTGCTTCATTTCTTTGCCCCCAGTTCACAGTGTGGAATTCCATCATGCTGTTATTTACTTCAGCTCTTTAAAAAAAGAAGAGATCCCCTCACTCTCTACCTATCCCCTGAGCTCTTCCTTCTCCCTTCAGGTCTTTATTCCAGTACACATCTCCCTCACTCCATCCCATGTAACCCCTCTTTATCTTACATCCTTTATTGTTCCTCCCGTAATTTCTTCTTTGTCTATAAATAGGGCTCAGGTTTTCCTAACATAGTAGGCATCTCCAAAATAGATATGAAATGACTGATGACTCAAAACCTCTTCTATAAATGTTGAAATGCACATTTTTTTATTTTTACTGCAAAATTTCTCGTATGAGTAGAATTGTTTTCTTCCTGCTTTCCTTCCTCACCCAACTCTTTATTCTGGCTTCACTTTGACTTCAGGCTTCACTGGACATTCAGCATTTTTGGTGTTTTGCTTTTCCTAAGGCTCTCTTCTTCCTTGCCTACCAGGTATACAATCCCCTACCTCTGAAGCTGCTCTGCTGTCTCTCTTCAATAATTGTTAATTGATAACATTCAGAAGTTATTGTTTTCTTTCAACTGAATTTTCTTGCCACATGGTGTGGATAACACCTATCCCAGCATCTGATGTGTCAACAGTGAATTGGCAACAGGTTTGGGGCAGCAATGGAAATCTCTTTCAACAACATCTTTATAAATCACAAACTGCCATCTCTGCCTTTGAGCTCTGCCTCCAACAAGTACAGGTGAATGTTTACTGGGGTCTCCTCTCCGTTTTCAATACTCCTTCTCCCCATGTGATTGGCTCATCTTACACTACACCTCAGAGACTTCATTCACTAGCATGGGTTCAATTTTTACTTTTATGCACATAGATCTCTTATCATCTACATACCCAACAACATTTTCTTTTAGCAGCATAGAACACTCCTGTATTTTTCTCTGAACTTCTTGACATTACCTGGCCTACCTACACATGTGGTGCAACCTTTGGATTTTTGATGGCTTCTGCAGCAGGTGTGGCCAGAATGGTCTGCCCATTTGAACGAGGGCATGACTGGTTTGGTCTGACTATGAGGAGTCTTCTAATATACAAAGTCCACTCGCTGCCACTTTAATTTCCTGCCAACAAAGGCATCTCCACCCTTCTCTGAGCCTTTGCTCATGACCTTTGTGTCTCCTCATGGACAACAGAAGGATTTCTTGGGTTCCTTCACATCCCATGCAAAATGTAGTGGACTGAAGTGCTTGTGTGTCCTCCTTCCTCCCGCTGCTTTTCCCAACGTTATCACTTCTATATTACATTGGTCTTGCTGCAAATTGTGGGCATGGGTTCCTAAGGTGTTACAAGCTATTCTTCACGGTGACTAGGAGGCAAGCCAGTACCTCTCAATGTCACTCACCTAATGTTTCTAAAGTTTCTTTCCCCCTACCTTCCTGTCACCTCCTCTCTCCCCACAAGATTAGGGCACAGACTGAAGACAGAAAGGATGAATCCAGGTGTGGGTTCCATTTCTAATCTCACTCTCTCCTTTGCCCCACTACCTCAGATCAGAAGAACTGAGCTTTAGGGTTTATGTGTGTGTGTTTCTGTCTGTTCTGAGCCTGATGTGGAGTAATTACTACTATAATAACCTCCACACTCATTTTGGAGATTGGGTTGGCAGAGGCAAATCCAGTCCGTGGCTATTGAATCCTCTTTTCTAAATGCCTGTACCACTTTTAGTCTATAACCCTCAAAGATGATGCATTATTGTATTGTTCATTATATTATTATGTTTATGTCTTACCTCCACAACTTGATTGCATGACTCTCCAGGACTGTAGACCCCTGCATGTGATTTCATAGAAAGATATTTGGTCTTTGTTCCCAGAGAACTTTTTAAAACTTTGGTAAAGAACTTTTAAAAACGTTGGGATTTTGTAAGTGATAAGGCTGATGGGAGCATCTTTATTTTCTAAGGAGGTGACTCTTGGTAAACCTGTAGATAGTTTCAGGATGTGAACTGGATACCAGAAAAACAAAGCCTTGAGTTTTAATTGAAGCTTGTAATTTTCAGCACCACTGTCCAACCTACAGGGAGGAGAAAGGAGCTAGAGTTCAAGTTAATCACCAATGGTCAATACTTTCATTAATCTTGCCTATACAGGAAACCTCTAAAAAACCACTAAATTATTGAGGGAACTGCTAGGTTAGTGAATACATTGATGTGCTGGAGGGTGGCACACCTGCCGATGCCTTCTCCTGTACCTCTGTCCCATGTGGTGGTTCCTGAGTTGTGTTCTTTATAATAAACTGGCCAATGTAATTAAAGTGTATTCCTGAGTTCTGTTAAACTTTTTTCTCACAGGGTATTTAATTTTTTTTTTAATTTGATTTTAGAGAGAGAGGGAGAGAAACAGCAACATGGTTGCCTCCCACACTCACTCCAACCACAGCCTGACTGGGAATCAAACCCACAACCTTATGATGTACAGAATGATGCTCCAACTAACTGAGCTATACCAGGCTTTCATTTTTAAATCTATGAATGGAGAGCATTACATTTTGTTTAAGTTCAGGTGCTTAGCTATTTCAATTCCTTCATAAATAGAAGTCATGGAGCCTCAGATCGTGATAGTATTCTCAGGTTCATTTGAGTTATTTAGTAACCATTAGTGACATACAAGATCTCCATTTTGGGAGCCCAGGACCCCATGAATATGGAGTAGAAGTAGTACAAATGGGGAGATAGGATGTATCCTAATAAAGTATAAGTAATGATCCCAAACCAATATTTTGAGTGAAGCTCAATCTGATTGTTAAATTAAAATGGAACAGTTTGTTCAAAGACTATTATTGCCTTACACCAATTTTATTTGCCTCACTTATGATAAAAGTCTTCCTGAAAGTTGTTGGCTGCTGATACATTCAGGAACCCTCTTCTCCACCCCAACCCCACACACACTAAAGTAAGTTGTGGTAAAGACACAATAATGTCTGATGTGTGTCTAATGAACTAACAATAAACTGAATGTCATTTGAAATCTTTCCTATGGAAACCACAGATTGCTTACCTCTGCCATTCATCTAATATTCAGATATTTTCCCTTAATTTTCCAAAGAGTAAAGTGTGCAGATAAATAGTTCTGTTCATTAACTGAGATACAAAAAACTAACATTCTACCTTCCCTTCTTGCTCTGCCATCCAGCTACATGCTCCTGTGAGGTCGCCCCAGGGAACTCCTCAGTAATTCCACGCATGGAAAGAAGATGGACAAAGGTAACTAGATTTGGTATAAGTAATTGCATTTCACTTTCTCCTCTGAGTCCAACTCTGTTGTTGGATCCAAATGGAATAGAACTCTTTGAATTCATTAGAAATGCCACATGGTGACCATCTGTTGCAGATATAGCTGTTGGCTCACTCATCTTCTTTCCAACCCCCTTGAAGCATGCTTTGCATCAGTGGTGCTGTGGTCTCCAGAACAGCAGTTTCAGTATCACCTCAGAACTTGTTAGAAATTTAAATTCCCAGGCCCCACTCCAGAGCTACTGAATCAGAAACTTCAGAGGCGGGCCTTAGCAATCAGTGTTTAACAAGCCCTCCAGGTGACTCTGATGCATACTAACATTTGAGAACCATTGCACAACATCTCTGCTACTTAAAGCTTCATCTGCATCTGCATCAGCACCACCTGAGAGCTTATGACAACTGCAGAATCTTGCACCCCTACTCAGACAAACTGAATACCAGATTTTTCAAATATACAGTGAAGTTTGAGAAACCATGCCTTGTGTTTGACTTCATATTGTAATCATCTGTGGTGTGAGGAAGAAGAGGAATAATAATAATAATAATAATAATAATAATAATAAGGAGGAGGAGGAGGAGGAGGAGGAGGAGGAGGAGGAGGGAGGAGGAGGAGGAGGGAGGAGGAGGAGGAGGGAGGAGGAGGAGGGAGGAGGAGGAGGAGGAGGAGGAGGAGGGAGGAGGAGGAGGGAGGAGGAGGAGGAGGAAGGTATGCTGAGGGCTGAGGAATTCACAAGTTCACATTTGTGACTTCAATTATATGTGGATTTTTGAGTTCAGAGTAGTTGGCACCCTAACCCCATATTCCTCAAGGTAAATGTATCTGAGGATGATTTGCAAGGCATACACGATGATTATAAAATCTTGTGTTCTGACACTTGCCCCATTCAAGTTCTAAAAACCCTTCTCATTTGGAAAGGCAAGACTGATTTTTTACACTTAACTAAGAAACATGAAATGATATTTTTTCACTTACTTCAGTAGTCAAAACAAAACATGGGTTTTATTCTATAAATTCATATATTTGCTTATATCTTGCTACCAAAGAAATAGAACCAAATTTAGTAAGAAACATGGTTTGATTTTTTAAATAATGTTTGTGATGACTACAGTCTTTTACATTAGGCATTTTTGATTTTTCAAAAGCATTTTCTGCACAAAAAGGGTAACAATGGATTTTGGTGTCTTGTAAATTGATGATCAAGCCAGAGGATGAATGAGAAGAGAGAAAACAGGAAAAGGGGAGGGTGACAGGGAGACTGAAGAAGAGGAAATGCCCCACATCACCAAGTAACCACGGATTCCTTGTATGCATGAGACAGAAGATGGCTGTAGGCTCCCACTCTGCATTTTAAATAAAATCTTTAATTTCACATGTGTTTTTGAATGTCCCCTTCCATGTTGGTGATTAGAAGTTCTTAAAGTTTTCTCCTAGAGCTGTTTAGATGGAATCTCCTGTATATGGGTGAGTGGCCATTCTGTACAGGATTTTCACACAGTGACCATCTTCTAAAGAAAGAGAGTGGCCAGAGCCAATGGACCATCTTTTACAAGACCATCCCAAAAGCTTCTTGTAGATTGTCTCATTGCCCTTCCCAAACTGAGCTGTGTTTACCAGCAAAGAAGGCAGGGCAGGTGATTGAAGACAATTTCTTATTTGGGCTCTCCCAATTAAGGAGATGCCCCTCCCCATTCCCTTTGATCTTTCTTTGAAATCATCTAAAAAAAGTAGCCTCCTCCCCACCTTGTGCAACAGATTTATTCCCAGATGGAGCTGAGAGTATGGGCAGTTAGACTTGAATTTATATCAGAGGTGGAAGGAGTGGAAGGAGAGACCTACCACCTACATTGGACGGAGACAATGTAGCCAAACCTCACTCATTTCTGAAGTCAGGTTCTCCAAATACATGAGCATTAAATTGTCTTTATCTACAGTGAGTCAGAGGTAAATCCCACATGGAGGTTGACATGGACTTGGAAACACAAGTTTTACTTACACTCCCATACTGCATGTGTGTTTACCATATTTAATTTGTTGTTGGTTTTATGCATTTTTATTTCACTAGCTGTGGAGGTTTGTGGCTTGCCTTTTAACTTTGGTACAAAGGAAATTTTAGAATACCAAAACATTTTCCAGATAATTTCAAAATGAACTGGGTCCCCAACTAATTTGATTTGTAGGGAATAAAGAACAAAGGCTTGTTAACAGAGGGCTTTAAATATAATTACTCACACGTGCAAACATGTTTTCAGTGTGGGCTCTCAATGAAGGCATACCATGCAATACTTTCATGCTCTCACTGTTGCCCATTTAAAAAAAAAACCTGTGCCATATGCAGGTGTGATTATACAGTCAACTGCCAATTCTGACTGGCTCAAGGATCCTTTTAAAAATGTCCAGATGGATATGAATGTCAAATTTGGCAGTTAAATTATAGAGCCCAATATATCGCTTTTAAGTGCTAAGGCACTGAAGCAGAATATTGATGTTTCTTCTCCCCCCACCCACGCCCCTGAATAGATTTCAAAAGGACAGTTTGGTTTTTAAGCTGGGAATTGTATTTCCCAATTTCTTTTGAATCTCGGGATAAACTTTGTTCTGATTTTTATCTCTTATCTTCAGTCCAAATGTCTTATAAACCACATCAAAAAAATGTTTTTGGTGGATAAGCAAATTTAAGTCAGAAATTGGCTTTGGGAGTGACATGGTATCTTTGAACAACTGAAATGGAGAGCAGTGGCATCTTAGCTTGTCTGGGTAGTCAGCCAGAGCCTGCCATCTGCCCTCCAGAGACATGGTTTACAGGAGAAGGACATTAAAACAGAACAGAGGGACAGAGAGGAATCTCCTTGATTCTTGATGTTAGGATCACATACACACACATCTGTGCCCTTCAGAGAACAAGGCTCAGAGGCAACTTACTATCAGCACGGTTGTGGGAAAACACCATGAATATCACCGTTCCTATTTCCTGTTGCCCAGATTTCAAGTTCTCTGAGGTAGTCAGGAAACTCCAGATGATCGGTCAACTTTTCCAACCACATGCATGACTGAAAGAACATGGGTTTGCCTTATCTAATATGTGATGCAGGGCTTTTTAGGTCTGACAGATAGAAGCATCTGCAACACATCCCTAGAGCAATGCCCAGGGATTGCTCTCAACAAGATTGCTGAAGTGGAACCCTGTCCCTGATAGACCTGACATAGCATATGTAGGTCCTTCAGGTATGGGGAGGGGTAGAAGAAAGGAAATGTTTTAAAATAGTGCCTGGCATAGTCCCAGTGAAAGGCAACCATGTGCTGGTATTTGTAATGATGCCATGGGGGTGAGCTGTCAAGTGGTCAAAGATTCTCATTGTCCTTGAGTCAGATGATAGCCAACCCTCACTCATGCACCTCTCATATTAAGAAATAAGGTCAGAATAAACATTTTGATGAAATGTAATAGGAATAGTAGAAAGAAAAATCTCTGAGTCCTGTGACTTCATATAATTTTAAATATTTTTAAGGGTGAACAGTGACAGCAGAGGGAGGAAGCAGGTTGTAGGGATGAGATTAAAGCAGTGACCTTACATTTTCTGGCTTGAAGGTGAATCCTCTGGAGGCAGATGCTCTCTGAACCTTAGCATATCTGCTTCTTCCTTCCACAGGTACAGCTTAAGAACTCGTCCAGATAATACATTTTATTTTATATGAGCAACACAAAAATGAGTAGACATGATGAATAGACATCTCAAGTGTAACATGCCTCAAATTGAAATCTTGATTTGGCCCAAAGCCTATGTTCTGTCTTGCTGAGAACAAGTCCAGCCTTCTTATTACTCAGACCTCAACACCATCCTGATTCTTCCCTTTCTCCTACGTCCCATCTGCCCCAAATCCTCCTGCTTCTATCTCCAAAATACTTTTCATCATTTCTACAATTACTGCCCAACTCTGAATTAGTATCATCCACCCCTGAATTATTATAATAACCTTCCTACTGACAACTTTGTGACCCCAGAGTTTGTTCTCAGCCAGAGGAGCCTTTCAAACATAAATTGGATCAAGTCACTTCTCTATGCCAAACCCTCCAAGGGCTTCCCATTTCATTCAGAGTAAAAGACCAAGTCCATTGTCAGGGGTGCCTTATCAGGGCCCATGACCTTACCCCTTGCAAGTCTTTTTACTCCAACGAACTCTTTGTTACTCTTTATGCACTCTCAGCATGCTGCTGCCTGACTACCTTGCATTGTTGTTCCCTTTGCCTAGAATGATCTTCCCTCCTATGTGACTGCCTTGCTCTCTCACTCTTTGCTTACATGTTACCTTCTCAATGAGACCTGCCCTGACCACCACATTTATTATGATAATTGAGCCCCTTCAGCACTCCTAACCGCTCCCCCCTTTAATAGCTTACTTGCTCTATTTCTTTTCTCCTGAATATGTATCACTTTAAATTATATTGTACTATTTACTCATTTATTATGTCCACTATCCATCACCCCCAATAGGCTATAGGCACCATGAAGGCAGGGGTTTCACTGGTTTGTTCGCCTAAGGTAAACTAAGTGCCTGGAACAGTGTTGGCACATAGTAGGTGCTCAACATATATTTGTTGAGTGAAGTCACCTCAGCCATAATGACATCAGATTATATTTTCATATTCAGGCCTATTTATAAGGGGTTTGCACATTTGTGTGGCATAATTTAAGCCATACAAAACTCTGTGTGTCATGCATGATAATCATTCCAATTTAAAGAATGAGAAAGGTTGTAAAGAACCTACTTTAACATAACCAGGAAGTGGTAGGGCCAGAATTAAAGCCCCTATCTGCTGCTGCAGAGCTCAGGTGCCTCACCCCTGCTCTGCATCTCACTTACATGAATCTTCTAAACATGAGGCCTCCTACCTGCCACTTCCTCTCTTCTTTCCTTCCCCTCTGACTCCAGATGTTCCATGTTCTTTCCCACTGCTCGGTCAGACTCTTTAGTTGCTGTATGGTTTTGAAAAAGTCTTATATGAACCTAAAATAAAAACTTCTGACTTCTGCTCGAGTGTTCTGTGGTACCAGGCAAACTTGTTTACATCAATACAGACTAATGATGTTGGAGTTTGCATACAAAAAGATGCATACCATAAACTTCCTGTAAGGAGCATGAGGCTTTGCCTAAGTTTTGAGAACAGGTGTGATTTAGTTCCAATCAGAATTATTTTTAACTTTAACTCAAGTTGTTTTTCATGGGGTACAATCATACAAAACACTGAGAAAAACAAATCAGTAATCAAGCTATGTTGCCTAAGAAATAAGTTCATGCTGGACCTGGAGTTTGTCTATATTTGCTGTGCTTTTACTTCTTGCTGATGTCCAAAGATTAGGTCAGGTCCCAGCAACTAAGAATTTGAGGCATATTTTAATTCTCACTGGTAGGTAAAACATGATTACTGTGAGTGACAAAATGTAGTCTTTAAAATTGTGATGCAGGGATGTATTGAAAGGACAAATCCATGAGCAGCAGAGGGATTGGATTGTGTTCGTTTCCTCCAGCTTGCCTACACTGGTACTCAGGTGTGGACATTGCAAATGCTCCTTATTTATATCAAATTCCCCCAAAGACTGGAAGGATACTTAGCCTTGCCATAGCATTTGCTTATATCTTGCTCTCACCTGCTGGTTATTCCCTTTCCCTATAGTCCCCTACCTCTTAACTCTCTTGTTATTTTTTTAAAATTTTCAATTAAGTTTATATTCAATATTATTTTGCATTAGTTTAGGTGTATAGCATAGAGGTTAGACAAACATATGCTTTACAAAGTGATCCCCCAAATACTTTAAGTACCCACCTGATGACATACATAGTTATTACAATATTAAAAAACACCTAAGTAAATATTTTTCATGCTGTACTTCACATACCTATGACTATTTTGTAACTATCAATTCTTAATCTCTTTAACTTTTTTCACCCAGTCCTCCCAAACCCCCACCTCTCTGGAAACCATCACCCATCTTAACCCTTTACTTGAATGATACTGTCCACTTCTTACATTACTTACATTTATCTTCTTTCTTTTTTAAAAAAATGCTTTTTAAATGATCTGTAGGTGTAACACCAGAAAGACGTTATGAACATCTGCTCTCACCATTCTATTCAACATTGTACTGAAGGCAGTGCAATGAGACCAATAATGAATGGATGAATATATGTAAATATATATATATATATATATATATATATATATATATATATATATATGGTTAAATGGATGAATGAGTGAATGAATGAAAAAAAAGGAATCTAAACTGAAAAGGATAAAGCAAAACTGTCATTATTCGACAGACAACATAATAAACTATGTATAAAATCTGATAGAATCCATAAGAAAAACTACTATAACAAGTAAATTTAGAAAGTTTACAGGATACAAAAATCAATATAAAATATTCTATTGTATTTCTATATACCAGCATACAACAAGAAAAAAATGAAATAGATAATATCTAAAATATTACATACTTAGGAATAAATCAGACAAAAGATGAGAAAAATTTGTACATTAAAAACTATAATACTATGCTGAGAGAAATTAAAGAACGCCTAAGTAAATGAAGAGATATGTCACATTCATGAACAAACAATTCAGTGTTGTTGAGCTAGCACTTTTTTTCAAAATTGACCTATAGATTCAATGCAATTCCTATTAAACTTTCAGCAATTAGCAAGCTAACTTCAAAATTCATACATGAATGCAAAGGATGTAATATAGCTGAAATAACTGACAAATGAAACAAAGTTGGAGGATTAACACAATCTATACACTATTATGAAGCTAAGTAATCAAGACACTATGGAATTGATATAAAATTAACAAATAGATCAATGGAATAGCATAGAGAGCATGGAACTAGACCCACATAAACAGGGGTGATATGTAAAATAATCAATAAAGAATAATATAAGAATAAACTGTATTTCACAACTGTAAACCCACTTTTGCCTTTTGCCCCACCCCATATGTGAAAAACTGATTTTTGATAAAGTATAATGGCAATGTAGTATAAGAAAAATAGTCTTTCAACAATTGAATGTTTATTCACAAGCAAAAAAAATTCAATTTACAACTCATAACCAAATATAAACTCAAAATGGATTACAGATTTAACTATAAAACCTGAAATTTTTAAACTTCTAAAAGAAAACATAAGTGAAAACCTTCATGACTTTGGATTAGTCAAAGATTTTTAGCTAGGACACCAAAACATTCCATATAAAAAGAAATTGATAAGTTGGATTTCATTAAGATGAAAAAGTTGTGCCCTTGTAAGACTATATTGAAAGAATGAAAAACAAGCCACAGACTAGGGAAAAACATGTGCAAATCTTTATCTGATGGAGGACTAACATGCAGAATATTTAAAAAACACAAGACTATGAAGAGAAAACAACCTAGGTAAACAATGGACAAAAAATAAGAGCAACGTTTATAGGTCAAGTAAGTGCAAGAAAATATATTTAGTATGTCATTGGGAAAACATAAATTAAAAATATAAGACCCTTCTACTCTACAGCTATTAGAATGATTGAAATTAAAAAGTCTAACCATATCAAGTGTTGGCAAGGATATGGAGCAACTGGAATCCTCACATACCACTAGTGAGAATGTTAAATGGTACGACTACTTTAGAAAGATGTAATGGTTTCTTTAAAATTTAAGCAAATATGTGTCATATGCTCCACTGTTTACCTAAGAGAAATAAAATCATATTTTCTACAAAGATTTGAGTGTGAGGAGTCATAACCCAAAACTGAATATGATAGAAATCCACACATGGATAAATGAATGGTATATCTATGCAATGAAATATTGTTCATCAATAGAAAGATATGGAACTAAAGTATGAGTTATAATGTGGATGCATCTCAAAATAATTATGCTGAGTGAAAGAAGCCAGACAAAAACTGTATGTTCCATTTATAGGAAATTCTACAAAGTGCAAATTAGCACATATGGTGGTAGAGTGGTTGCATAGGTTGGGAGTAGAGAATATCTGGAGGGAGGGATTACAGAGAGGCATGAATAGACTTTCGGTGGTGATGATTATGTTCATCATCTTGATTGCAGTGATAGTTTTATAGGTGAATACATCTGTCAGAACTTATCAAACTATATACTTTACATATGTAAGTTTTATGGTATGTCAATTATGCTTCAATAAAACTGTTTAAAGGAAACTGCTGTTGAGGGGAAACCTCTTTCCACTTTCAGTCTCTTACTAACTCTTCTTAATGTATGTTTAGAATGGCAACTGGGGATCTTACTTTTCCTGTATGATAATCACTTCCTCTGAGGAATCTCCTTTATGATTTTATAGTCTTCCAATTACTTTACCATTCTTACTTCTACTACATGTTTTAATCTCCATCCTTTGTTTCCTTGGTAAGGATATTACTTTCTGCTCAATATGTTCATTCTGCTGGCTCCTTTCAGAAAGACAGTTGAATTTCCATGTCATTTTATAAACATTAGGGGAATTGCCTTTTCACAAACTCAAGACATTTTTCTTGGGGAGTCACAGGAAGAAACAAAATGAATCAGATCCCGCTTGGCACTGAGCATGCCAAGGACAGATCCTCTAGGTTTTCCCTTCTCCACAGAACTACTGGATTCAACATGTTTTTTTTTTTAACAGAATAACCTCTCTTTGAGGTTACATTCTCCTGGAACTGGGGAAGGAGACTTCCCACAAGCAGTCTAAGTGCATGTAATGTAAAGCCAGTTAATTATGTATGCTATGAGGCAAAAAACAAAAAACAAACAAAACAAAAAAACAAAAAACAAAAACCAGGCCCTAAGACAGCAATAAATGATAGTATATGCCAGAAACAGAAAGAAAGCCAGTGCAACTGAACTATATTGAGGAAGAGGAGAGACAATCAGGCAGATGTTTAGTCAAGAACAGATTGCGAAGGGTCTTCAGGCCGCGGCTTTTATTCTTTAATTTAAATCATTTTTTATTTTTCAATTATAGTTGACATACTTATATTAGTTTCAGGGGTACACCTGCAGTGATTGACATTACATAATTATATTATTAAATTATGATCCTGATAAATCTCATACCCCCCTGGCACTGTACATAGTTATTAGAATATTATTAACTTACGAGTAGCCATGTGCACAAATCCATGTGCCAGTAGGTCACTGCTGCCCTCCTATAGCTCTCTGCCCGCTGCCCCACTCCCCACCCCCCTCATAGCTTGCTGCCCTGCCCCTGAACTACAAGTCCTGCCACTAGCTTGTAGTTCACTGCCCCACCCTCCTGCAGGTCCATGATCCGGTCGTTACACGACCAGTCATTAAGTCATTATGCCTCACAGCGTAATGGATAATTAGTATATTCCTCTCTTATTATATAGGATTAGAAGTCCAGTGCATGACATTTTTACACTGGCAGGGGGTCCCTCAGCCTTGCCTGCTACCTCTCATAGTCTGGGACCCCTCAGGGGCCTAAGCCTGCAAATGGACATACTGGAGGAGTCCTTAGTGTTGCCACAGCAGGAGGAGAGGCTTCTGCCACCGCCACTGCATGTGAGCCTGGCTTCTGGCTGAGCAGTGCTCCCTCTGTGGAAGCATACTGACCACCAGGGGGCAGCTCCTGCGTTGAGCGTCTGCCCTCTGGTGATCAGTGTGTGTCATAGTGACTGGTCATTCTGCCATTCGGTCAATTTGCATATTAGGGTTTCATTATATAGGATTTTTCCTATGCTGTATTTATATCCCCATGACAATTTTGTAATAACTAATTTGTACTTTGCTTGTGAGTGTCACTCGCACAGAGGGGGGACTGGTTTGGCTGAGGACCCTCATTCCAAGTGAGAAATTTTCCACTTATGAAATCTATTCTTGTTCTGCTGAAGAGAAAATCCACTTACATCTCTCTGTAGCAACTTTCATTGTTTACCTCTGTGTGACAGGAAGATTAAACCGGATATGAAGATTAGCAAAATTACTTCAAAGGAAATTTCAGTCGATTGAATCTTTTCTCTCATTGATTAAACTATGAAGTAAAATGAAGCTTCAAACATTCCTTTGACATTTTTACTCTTAAATGTTCATCAGTATTAGTGTATTGGAGTCCTGATTTCACGTGGGAAGAGTGAAGGAAATTTTGGTAGGAACTTTTCTAAATATTTTCAGAACTTGGATGGCTATAGTTCTAAGCTCTGCCCAGTTTCTTGTGGAAATGACTAAAGAGAGTCTCAAGGAAAAAAATCAGTTACTAGAAGTATTTTAAACTTGATCTTATTTGAAATATTATCTCTTCTAGTAGAAAGTTTACCCTGGCTTTTTTCTCTCTCTCTCTCAAAATAAAACAGCTTAAATATTACTATTGGCTGGAAGAATGAAAGAAATAAAAAGTGGCATTTGCCTGTTGGGTAACTTTGGCAAATTAATTGATTTCTCTGTGCCTTGGTTTTCTCATCTTTAAATCAGAGATAAATGGTTTCTTGAAAAATTGTTTCACATAGAAGACATTTGTACTCCATATCCGAGTTTTCAGTTCTTGTACTGTGGAACAATAGATATCAAAGCTTCTACATATAAAACTCATTCAAAACAAAATGGATTTTAGATGTTATATAATACTAGAGGCCCAATGCACAAAATTTGTGCATGGGGGAGGGGGGTGTTCTTCAGCCCAGCCTGTACCCTCTCCAATCTGGAACCCCTTGGGGGATGTCTGACTGCTGGTTTGGTTTAGGCCTAAACTGGCAGTTGGAAATCGCTCTTACAATCTTGGGCTGCTGGCTCCCAACCACTCGCCTGCCTACTGCCCGATTGCCCCTAACCACTTCCCTACAAGCCTGATCAATGCCTAACTGCTCCCCTGCCAGCCCAACCACTCCCAACTGCCCTCCCCTGCTGTCCTGGTCTCCCCCAACTGCTCTCCCCTGCCAGCCATCTTGTGACCAAATAGGGGTGGCCATTGTGTGTGAGGATGTGATGGTCAATTTGCATATCATCTCTTTATTATATAGGATTTGACTGATAGAAAAAAGTACATAACATATGCGTACATCAGAACCATAACAAAAATTGACCAGCAATGAACCTACCACTATCTGTCAAAGTTGTACTTGTGCTCCCCAATCCCATCATCCTGCCTATCCCACTGCCAAGACGTAACTGCTGTCCCAAGTTTGGGGCTTTCAGTCTGTATTTTTCCCCAATAATTTTACTCCATGTGTAAGCTGACTAACACCTCCTTGTGCCTTCCTGCTCTTTGCACTTTTGGGCATGAAATGTTTATTTACTCTGTGGTGATAGCTCCCTATCCATGTTTTCCCTGGTAGCTAGAGGCCAGTGAGCATCATGTGTCTCACACTTGGCTTCTAGATTAAGATGCTACCTGCACATATTCCTGCCCGTTATTTCTTTTGTTTTTGCTTAAACTTTTCATTTATTCTGATAATGTAGATACTTGTTATGTTTTGTGATTCTTTGAACAATAGTTTTACTAATATCAAATTTAACCCGTTTATTTTACATTTTATTTTTTAATGTATCTTTGTTATTGAAAGTATTACAGATGTCCCCTTCTTTTTCCCCCATCGACCCTCTCTACCCTGCTACCACCCGCTCCCCAGACCTTCACCACACTATTGTCTGTGTCCATGGGCTATGCATATATGCATATAAATTCTTCGGGTTAATCTCTTCACAGCCCCTCCCCCCTCCAATAGTTCCGTGTGAAAGATGTCACTCTGTTGCAGGCTTCAGTGTCTCTGGATCTATTTTGTTCATCAGTTTATTCTGAATTTAGTTTTAATAATTAATTTTAATTTATATTTAACTTAATATTTGTTTTTATGAAATAACCCATAACCACATTTTCTGATTAGCCATAAACAAAGACTTCTTGAATGTTTACATGTGCTGGGTGCTGAAATGGATGCTGTTGCTACAAAGATAAACACAGCGATTAGTGGACAGATAATAACCAGGTGCCTCCTTTGTGGCATGATGCGCTCTGTGTAGAGATGTGAGGAAACACAGGTGAGAAAGGAATGATCTCTGGTTGGAAGAATCAAGAAAAGGGCCACAGAGGTGTGGTAATGACTCAGCTACATTTCAACAGATGAATTTGCCAGCTGGAGAAATGGAAGAAAGGCAGATAAGGAGAGCTGCTAATCCCAGATGTGTTTTGGTGGGAATGTACTGGGCTGCAGGAACATCCCCCTCTGGAGCCACAAGTCACCTGGTAGGCTGTATAGAGGTATAATGGGTTTGAGAAAAATCTCATTGATCCCCTACTCCCCCCATCTCCGTCTCTCTCTCTCTCTCTTTCCCTCCGTCTCTCTCTTTTCCTCCGTCTCTCTCTCTCTTTCCCTCCGTCTCTCTCTCTCTCTCTCTCTCTCTCTCTCTCTCTCTCTCTCTCTCTCTCTCTCTCTCTCTCATGACACGCTCTTCTACTTGTTTCAGACAAGGAGGAATGTCCTACCCAGGAGACACAAAAGCTGATTTGGCAGAAATTGTCTGGTGCTGTGGGTTGTCCTGACCTTGTGATTATAGACTATGCCCCAACTGAATCAGTGTGTCCTGCTAGATAGATCCCTTGCCCTTGGCTTTCTCATCCCCAGTGAGGCATGAGCTGAGATCAGAGGTTGTTCTCCTCTGGGCCTCTGGGGCATGTGACTGCCAGCCCTGTTCTGCAGTGTTAACAGACAATTTGCATGTGTAGGAAATGGAAACACCCAAGCGAGGCTCTCGCCAGTACTTTCACTGCCATCACCAGGAAACAATGAGCACTTTCACCAACTTGAGCTGATTGGTTGGAATTTTTCCCCTTCCATTTTCCATAGGGGAAAGGACAGGTGAAATCAGCAAGAAAAGGAACAAGTTCCTTTCCTGATTGTCAGGGAGTGGTGCTGCTCCCAGATTAGATTTGTGGAATGAAGGCTTTTATTTCTGCTTCATATATTTGTCTGGTAGGTTCACCACTTTGCTACTGATTCAACTTCTTCTCTTTGGGTTCTGAACCAAAGGTAAGAGGTCTCAAATGCATGGAAGCCTTTACTTTCAATGCCTTGAATTCTCTCTTGTCTCAAGAGCAAAAAACAAATTGGTGGTCTTCCATTTTGCCCCCCCCCCCACCCTTACCTAGCCTTGCTCTGGCTGACAAAACAGCTAGACTGTCTAGAAAGACATGTCTTGGGAACATGTGACTTCTCTCCATGGTTGCCCCTCCTGTGAATTGAACCAGATTGTCACCCTTTTCTGGTCTCTGTTCTTAAGGCCTGTATCTTTATGGGTGAGGTAGTGTGACCAGGTGAGAATTAGCGATTTCTCCCATAGCAGAAACCTGCAACACGTCTCTGCAAAGTCCCCTGCCACAGCTCACTGAGCAGTTAAGTAGTTAATTAAAAGAGGTTTTGAAAGAGAAACTGACATTTAAAACAAAAGCTATGCTAAAGATGAAGACTAGATTAGTCTTTTATTTTAAGCTCACATTTTCCTTCCCTTCCCTAGCTAGACTGGGAAAAAGCTCACCAGTTTACACAGGTGGTACCATATCACACTAAGGAAACACATCAAATATTTCAAAGACTGCTTTAATGTGAGAGCTATATAATAACACCAAATGTCAATTTTGCATATAAAATTTTTACTAGTTTTTTTTTCAAATGGTTTTGTTTTATTTATTTTTTTGCTCTAGAATTAAATTATGAAGGTGTGTATGTGGGGGTGGCAAATAGCTTAGAATGGAGTATTCTTATAAAGCTTAATGAACCCAACAGTTATTATGTCTCAGAATGTGTTAAAAATAGTAGCACCATTTTTCACATCTCATCTTAGCTTGAAATGTGCTGTGCCTCATGCATGACATCCTTTGGAGGAAGTTGGGGTCTTACTCTTTAAATTCTGATTTGGAGAACTATAAAAAACATGGGCTATAATGTAAGATACACACATAATATATCTTGACACATAATTGTAAGTAGCTGAGTGACATTGAGATATTCTTGAGTGTCCTCAATCCTCATTTTCCTCATAGGTATCAAGCAAACCAGGAATTGGAAAATGTTTTCTGCATGGGTCCAAGCAATAAACAGTTTAGGCTTTGTAGGAAAAGTGGTCTCTGCTCAGTGACTCACTTCTGCAATTATAGAAGGAACGCAGCTCTAGAAAAACAAACGAACGTGGCTGTGTCCCAATACAATTCTATTAAAAAAAAAAACACAAGCTATAGGCTGCATCTGGTCCATGGATTGTAGTTTGCTGACCCCTGTTATAAATAATGATGCCTTCCTCCAAGAGGGGTTCTGAGGACGGCATGCTATATGTCCAGTGAGTAGGACAGTGCCTGGCATGACAACAGTTCCCTTATCCCGTGCCTCCGATTCCCTTCACTGCCCCTTCTGACCCAAGTTAGAATGTCCTTAGGTAATAGGATGTGTTTGTCAGCAGGGCATCAGACTGTTCTGGAGAGAACATCTCTTTGCATTCTTCTTAAGTGTGAAAGTACTTTTAAAGCTCCTAGAAGAGTATGAATGCCAATTGTTATATTTTTCCTTCCTGGTATCAGGGCAAGGAGAGGGAAAAGCACTCCCAAAGGAAATGACCCCTTGGCCCAAGGCAGGCTTTTTATTAAATCTTGCTGCAAAGCTTGGAGAAAAAGCAGAGCTGATTGTCCTTTTCCCCCTTCTGGATAAGTTTTCTAATTTTGTGATAAAGAAGGTCAGGGTGCAATGTAAAGATTTCAGCTTGAGAAAAATGTGACATGGCTGAACAATTTCTGTTTCTAGGAAAATATCTGTTGCTGTTGAATCAATATAAAAAATATTGATTCCCTATCACTGGGATAGGGAATAACTCTAAAATAATGTTTATTAGGAGTCTTTTATATCTAGAAAGTAATACAGTGCTACTCCAGAAAATTTGGAACGTGAAGGAAATTCCCCCTCTCCATGAAAGCAAAAACAAAATCCATAAATTTTAACTCTCCCTCTCTAATGTGGATAATAGGTCTTTTACCTTCTTGCATTTTATGCTAGATGGCGGCTCCCTCTATCTTTTTGTCTACAAAATTGGAATTTCTCCCTATATTCAAAAGGTTACATTAGTAAGCTGTTCTTTTCACAATAATAGAGAGTGAACAAACACATCCCATGTCTTTCCCAAAACCTTTCACGGCAACAGTTTTAATGGTTGCAGAGGTCTGTAAAGGTTGAGATAGCACACTTTGTCTTAATTTAAAAAAGGAGAGAGAGAGAGAGAGAGAGAGAGAGAGAGAGAGAGAGAGAGAGAGAGAGAGAGAGAGAGAGAGAGAGAGAGATGGGGAGAGAGATGGGAGAGAGAGATTGAGAGGTTGATTAAGACTTCAATCTGTTTGTCTCCTTTTTAAAGTGGTGAAAGGTTTGATGCTGGAGAAGCATAAGATTGTCCTTTCCAGCTGGGTCAGGCTGAAGCTGAGACAACTGAGCCCGAGTTCGATGTGGCAATAGGAAAACAGGGTGCTCACCCTGGCAACCAGCCTGTTCTAGCCGGGCCATTGCCTCCAAGGCTGCATGGTGACAGTTCAGGGGTTGACGACATCTGCTCATGTTGCATAGTCAACACATGCATGCCCTATCTTGATTAATTAGGTTGTTTCATCTTAGGCATTCTCCTGCCACAGAACATTCCGTGCTTGTTACACCAGGGATAACCTCTGCAGGACTAGTAAATCTGTAACTCTTAAAGTACTGAATACTTCAGTCCCTCTCTAAAGACACAAAGCCATGTATTATTAACATGTAATAGTATAACATTTGTGTTTGGATAGGCATGAAACATTTTAGGTTAGCAATTAGTCATTTTTTGCAGCATTAATGAATAGGATTAGGGTTGGATTTAAGGATTTATGAAATGACAAAGTCCAGTGACCTTAATTACTCTAATCTTATCTGACCTAGATGAGTGAAATCTATTTCCAACACATAAAACGTTAAGCATTGTTACCTTATAATGTGTAAACTGCTGGTCAGATCTTTGATGTTTAAAAAAAAACGAAAAATAATAAAATATAGACTAATTTATGTGTAAATCTCCAAAAGCAAAATTAAGGGTGCCTCGAGCCTGGGCACATAACATCTTCCTCCAAGCCTTTTCTAATTTTGAAATAACAGGCACTTTCTTGTCCCTAATTATAAAAGTTTTACCTACCCATTGTGAAAACAACAGGTAATAAAAACAAAACCTAGAAAGAGAAAGTTTAACCATACAAATATATGCAATGTTCATCTTTTGACTTATATCCTTCCAGGGAATTTTTTTCTATGCATATATACATAGAAATATATACTTATTTTCCTAGCATGTAGGAATAGGATCAAGCTACACATACTACTTAATAGCATTCCTTTTTCATGATAAAATAAATATGTCTTGGGCTGATATTGTCCTTCTTCCTCCCTTCAGACCATAAGGACTTAATTGCTTTTGATCTTCTCCCGAGCGGCCGTTACCTCCCCCAACTTCCTGAGGTCTCTCCCCAAGATAGGAGATAATGCAGCCTCCCCCAGATACTGCTTTCCTCACCATTACCAGCCCATGTACAGACCACTGTTAAGGATTTCACTGCTAATTGAGGAGGAAAACAGATGATACAAAAATAACCACTGTGGCAGATTCTAAAGATTTGACATAGTGGGACCTTCCTGGTTGCCTGGCTGTGTGGTCCCTGTACTGCCGGTCATTTTTAATCACGGGTAGAAAGCTCATCAAACTCCCCCTCTCATAGGCCTTTTCCTACCTGCAGTCTCAGAAGCTCAGTGATTCCCAAGCTATGTGTGGGCAAGATCTAGTTTTAAGTAATCTTCTTTTTGTGGTAAAATATATATAATGCAAAATTCACCATTTTTACCATTTGTAAGTATACACAGTTCAGAGGGATTAAGTGTGTTCACATTATTGCACAACTATCATCACTGTCCATCTCCTGAACTCGGTTCATTTTTCAAACTCTGTATCCACTAAACAGTAACTCCCCATTTTCCTCTTCTTCCACCGCCAGACAGCTACCATTCTATTTTTGTTCTTATTTCTTTTATTTGTTTTTATTAAATTAAGGCATTAGTCTTCCAGTAGCTTTCTTTTTTTTCTTAATCTCCATCAAATGATATATTCATTGATTTTAAAGAGATAGGGAGGAAGAGAAACAGGAATAGAGAAAAAACATTGATGTGATAAAGAAACATTGATCAGTTACCTTCCATATGTGCCCCAACCATGACTCAACCCTGCAACTTAGGTATATGCCCTGACCAGAAATTCAACTCATAACCTTTTTGGCGTATGGGATGCTCCCACTAACTGAGCCACCTGGCCAGGGCACCATTATTCTACAGTTTGACTCTTTCAATTTCATTATTATAGGTACCACACGACAGTGAAATCATACTATATTTGTCTTTTTGTGACTATTGGCTTATTTTAGTTACATAAAATCTTCAAGGTTCATTCATGCTGTAACATGTCAGAATTTCCTTTCTTTTTAAGGCTGAATAATATTCCATTGTATAAAATACAACTTTTAAAAAATCCATTCATTTGTCAATAGGCAGTTGAGTTGCTTCCACCTTTTGGCTATTGTGAATAGAACTGCTATGAATATCAGTGTACAAATGTCTGAGTCTTTGATTTCAATTATATTTAGTATACAGTAGGTCCTCGGGTTATGTCGGAAATCTGTTCCTACTGTGCAATGTAATGCGATTTTTGCTGTAAGTCGGAACCCACCTACATATGCACCTACATCATTCACATAGAACACATACATAGAAGTAATGAAGTGAAACAGTAAAAAAAATTTTTAAAGAAAGATAATTCCTGACCCTTACTTGTGGTAAATAAATAATAAAAAACATAAAGCACATACATACATATATACGTCAAAATGAGGGAACTTTTTTTCTTTATAAATAAATGAGAGATGGTGACTTAACCACAAAACAACGTACGTCAAGTCTGATGTAACCCAAGGACTGCTGTATATTCAGAAGTGAAATTGATGGGATGTAAGATAATTCTGTTGTTAATTTTTTGAGGAACCACCATACTGTTTTCTAGAGAGGCTGAACCACTTTATATTCCCATTAGAGGCTCAGTGCATGAAATTTGTGCACGGGGGCACGAGGCGAGGGCAGTGGGCCTCAGCCTGGCCTGTGCCCTCTCACAGTCTGGGTGCCTCTTGATCAATCACCTCAAAGAGGTAGGCTCTACCCACCTGGCCAGGGCTCTGTGTTGGATCACCCCCACCAAGGGAGGCCCTGCCCACCCACCACAGCCCACAGGTTGGTGGCCTAAGCCTCCTTCTTTGGGGCAATAGTGGAGCCCCCCAACTGATTGCCCCACCGGGTGATCATGGGGCGATGGCTGGGTCCCCTACCAATTGCATCGCACCCACCTTGGCTGGCCTGGCACCAGTGAGTGTCATAGCGTGCTCGTCCAGAAGGTTGTCCGGATGGTCATTCTGCTGTTCAGTCTTTTGGTCAATTTGCATATTACGCTTTGGTTATTATACATTAGTGATACACAAAGGTTCCATTTTCTTCCTCACCAGAACTTATTTTCCGAGGCTGTTGTTGTGTCTAATAGCCATTCTAATGAGTATGAGGTGGCATCTTATTTTGGTTTTGATTTGCATTTCCCAAATGATTAGCTATTTAGAGCATGTTTTTCTGTGCTTATTAGTCATTTATATATTCTCTTTATTTAAGTCATTTGCTTATTTTCTAAATGAGTTTTTTGGTTTTTTGTTACCATTTTGCTTTTTTATAAAAACTCTTATTCTATTGTAGATTGATCCTTTTATAAAATATAGTAAATTATTAACATTTGCTGGATGTTAAGATGAAGTCCTCGGAAATCCGTTTCTAGCCAAAATAAAATAAAGGAGATTGATTCACTCTTCCACATTAAGCAATTAAGAAACCAGAAAAATGCGTGATACGATGGTTTTTAGACATTGGACAAAAGTCCTTCTAGGAGATTAATCCCTTTAGAGAAGGGAAACAAACAAAGTAGGTCCTACTATTGCCTTAGCTTACTGCTTGGAAGCAGCCTAAACACACACCTTGAGAGGATCATACTGATCCCTGGTAACGGAACTGTGTGCCAGAACAAAGCCCTCAGTCATGTGAAGAAACAAGCAACATTCAGTACCCAATAGTGAGAATGTACACTCTCCAAAATCCAATAAAAAAATTACCAAGTATGAAAAGAACAAAAAGAAGGGTGGGGGGATGAACTGTTAGAAGATAAATTATAATAAAAATGAAACAGGAAACAAAAAGACAAAATATAAGACTTATTTAAAAATTATCAGATTTAGCCCTGGCAAGCTTTTCTCAGTGGTTAGAGCATCGGTCTATGGACCAAAGGGGGTTGCAGGTTCAATCCCTGGCCCAGTCAGGGCTACAGCAGGAGGCAACCAATCGATGTGTGTCTCTCTCTCATTGATATTTCTCTCTCTTTTTTTTCCTCTCTCTCCCCCTATCCCTAATCTATTTTATTACCTTCCCTTCCACTCTGGCTGAAAATCGATAGAAAAAATATCTTCAGATGAGGATAAAAAAATGTATCAGATTTAATTTACATAGAAATATTATTATTTCAAATTGCTATAAAAGTTTCTAAATGCTCACTTATGATCTCTGTACTTACCACTGCATGAACTGGTAACAACTCACAGGCCATGGCCTGGTCTGTAGATCACAGTTGGTGTAGCCCTGCTTATACTTCTTCTATTAACCCCAGAAGATTGACTTCAATATGTGGTTAGGGAAAAAAAAAACACATTGGAATGTATGGCCATACAAGAGCCCTGTGTCCCTAAGTGAATTATGTATTTCTAGGAATTTTGCACTGAGTGACTTCCACCTCAGGGGCATTTCAGTGGCATGCCAGAACCTGAGTGAAGACTGGAGCGCTCAGAGTGAAATGTGGCGGTGGGATTCATGAGAAGCCTAATTGGCACAGTCACTTTCGACAAGCAGATACAGAAGGTTTTAGGTAAAACCCTTCTGAGCTTAATAATTTCCTCTTTAGCCCAGACTTCAAGAGAAACTGCACTAAATCATTTTGGAAATAGGTCCTCAGTCACAGGATGCTGAGAACTACTCACTTAATGCACTGAATTAGATAGATATTGTAACTGCGAAGTATGAAGACATGATTGAAAGAGCCACCACAGAGCTATTTACCAGCTAGCTACCTATTTGAGGCCAGGGTCCATGGACACAGGTTCCAGAGAGAATGGAGAGTGTTATGTCCTGTTCATCAGCAGCAGCTTTCCCTTGCAGTCCTGAAGATCGCTGCTCAGCCATCCAAGTCAAAACTGTGTTGTGTGATGAAACTGGGAGAAGAAAGGAAAGAAAAACAAAATAAATTAATATAATCTGGTTGCTATGCAGGTATCATTAAATATATTTGTATACGTGGGGCCCAGTGCATAAATTTATGCCCCTTGAAATAAATTATGGGCTGCGAGGCTGCAGTGGGCACAGGGACGGGTCTCAGCCCATCCTCTGGGCTCCCGCCTGGCCTCTCCTGCCATGACCCCTGGTCCTCTCGCTGCCTGCAGCCCCGCTCTTGCTGCCGCTGCTCCCACAAGCTGATGGCGCCCGCCCCAATAGCTTCGTGCTTTCAGTGGATGCGAGCAGTGGCTGCTGCTCTGATGGCCCCTCAAGGAGCAGGGGGAGGTGGAGAAGCCCTCAAGGGCAATTGGCACTCACTGATGGTGCCAAGCAATTGAGGCTCGCACGGGCAGCAGGTGTGAGCTGCAGCTCGGCACTGGCAGCGGATAGCGCTGGATAGGACTGCGGCACATGGAAGCAAAGAATTTCCAGTCACCACCAGAGCCTCACCCCAAATGACAGCAAGCAGCGCCCTGCCTTGGTCTGACACCCCCACTCACTTGTTCACCATCCCGCCATGTTCCATCCTCTGCCACCTGCTGCTGATGTCCACCATGTTCTGCACGTGCCCCCTGGTGGTCAGTGCATGCCATAGCGACCAGTTGTTCAGTGGTTCGGTTGTTCAGCTGTTCAGTCTATTCGCATATTAGGGTTTTACAGAGAGAGATATTGGCACATGGTAAGTACTCAATCAATGTTAATTATATCAAGGTCTGTGCAGCTATACGTGTTTACTTATCCTTTCAGTCCTTCACATCGGCTCCAAAAATATATAGTGTCCTAGCAATCACTTTAAAATTCCACAATTGAGCTTTTTACATTATAAGTTCTAATATAATCTTATAGAATGTAGCAGTATTGAATTCATGTTAGACAAGTTTCATCATTTTGTGTGTTTGTGTGTGTGTGTGTGTGTGTGTGTGTGCATGGAAAAAGCCTATCTCCCCAAGAGCCAGGAGTTGAGTCCTTGGGGGTGGATGCTAGAATCAATCTGCAAGGTCAGGTTGCCTGACATCTACCTCATAATCTGCAGAGGCCCATCATGCCCTTTGGTCCCCCGACAGAATCCATGTCCTGTGACTGGGTAGCTTTGGTCTCTTGATGAAAAAGAACAAAACAAAACTATTATATGGCAGAGTACTAAGCAATGCCTGCCTTGGTGGGTTGTTGCCACATGGACCTAGAGTGCTCTGAAGAATGACAGTGGTGATGCATTAACGATATGAGGTTGACTGCAACATATGGCAAATCATCTTTTCCTATTTTAATTGCAAGTCCACATCCCTTTATCTGCTGTGCAAAATAGAATCTGAGGATTATTATAATAAAGTTCTGGAGGATATCCTGCCAAGACATGTGAAGAGGCACCCCTGTCTTGGGCATTCATATCTGAAACTCTTGGTGAGCTCCTGGCCTGGTTACAGACAACTGTAGCCAGTCTAGGAAATAGCACCTTTCCTGTTTTCAGTGGGAGACTGACCTGTTGGTGGCTGAGTGACTGTATGAATTTCAGTGAGTACACCCTGTATGAATGTGGAAACTTCTCATAAGGTAACAAGTGGCCACTAGGGATGAATGCTTTAATTACTTTTGGTGACAGTAAGTAAAATTATTTTGAAATAGATCAGAGGTCTTGTCCATAAAAAAAGAACTCTTTTCATTATCCTTATACTTGGCCAAATTGGTTTTCTAAAATCCCATTTAATAAAAGAGTAATATGCAAATTGACAGCATACCCACTACACCCACAAGCCATGCCCACCAGCCAATCAGGAGCAAGTATGCAAATTAACTCAACCAAGATGGCTGCAGCCACTGAGAGAGCAGAAGGCTTGGGTTGCCCCCGGCAATGGAGGAAGCCAAGTTTCCTGCCTGCCTTGGAAAGCCTAAGCCTCTGCTCAAGGCTACAAAGTTTCAATTGTAGAAGATAAATAAATCCCAACAAAAATGGCTGCAGCCATGGAGCGAGCAGGAGGCTTGACTCTGCTCAAGGCTACAAAGTTTTAATTATAGAAGATAAATAAATCCCAAATACTAGGGCCTCTGCTTGAGTTGCCGGGGGCATGGCTGGCCTAGAAACCATCGCAGGCCCCTTGCCCAGGCCACCCCACATCCCAAGAGAACCCCTCCCCTGATCCAGGACAACCTTTGGGGCAAACCAGATGGCCCCTACCTGTGTATCAGGCCTCTAGCCTATCTAATCCTATCTAATCAAAGGATAATGTGCAAATTGACCATCACTCCAACACAGAATTGCTGCCCCCATGTGGTCAAAGATGACTGCTCCCATGTCGATACAAGATGGCCACTAAAAGATGGCCAGCAGGGGAAGGCAGTTGGGAGGGAACAGGTCTGCAAGGGAGGGCAGTTGATGGTGATCAAGCCTGCAGTGGAGGGCAGTTAGGGTTGACCAGGCTGGCAGAGAAGGGAAGTTGGGAGCAACTAGGCCTCCAGGGAATGGCAGTTGGGGGTGACCAGACCTGCAGGGGAGGGCAGTTAGTGGAAAACAGGCTGGCAGGGGAGTGGTTAGGGAGTTATCAGGCTGACAGGCAAAAGCAGTTAGAGGCAATCAGGAAGTTAGGCAGGTGAGCAGTTGGAAGCCAGCAGTCCTGGACTGTGAGAGGGATGTCCCAGTTTGGAGAGGGTGCAGGTTGGGCCCCTAGTAAAAACACAATACTCCTGAGAGACTGGTTATTCATATTGAATTATTTTCACTTAAACATAATTATTTAAGATTAGAGATGAGGTTTTGTGCTACACTAGGAGAAATAAAAAATAGGTAATAAATTTAATTTTTGTTTTTTTTTGCTTCCTAACTTACTTCCTTGACATTCCCTACATTTCTATTTTTGATCACTTTTATTGTGGTCTCCATGTCCTCTTTTGACACCCTCCAGCCAGTATCTTGGTTTGAAATATCACCACTTTTTTGTAGAAAACAATAGCCATGGAATTTTTGTGTGAGATAATCTCTGTCATCTAAGCCATTTTGGTTTAATATCCTCTTGCTTGCATCTTGACTCTCCCCTCTAAACAATAAAAAATGAATCATTTTAAAGCCAAGTCATGATCCTGTTATTCCCATGTTAGAAATCTTCAGTAGTTTCCTACTGCCTACCAAAGAACTAATTAGTGACGCTTGTTTTCATTTAAGACTTTTCTAAATGTTGTCCCAACTTACCTTTTCAAGCTTTTTTTTTCAAGAGCTTCATTTACCCAGTCCCTTCCAGGGATTAAAACATTTAAAAGCTGAAGCAAGGAAAGGGAAGATGGGGAGGTACCACCCAGCCCAGCAACTGGCTGGTCCTGGACCAAACCCTGCCCTGATTTCCCTGTCCCAGGAGAAGGTACACTTGTTCATCCCAACAAACCACCTCAAAATTCAGCATTTGCAAGGCTGGAGGCCTGAGGGATCCCAATTCCACGGTGTTGGAAAATGCCAGGCCTTCAGTGTTTATGGATGCAGAAGTGCAGGAGGTCAGATCCGAGTTGGATCTGTTTTCTAGTCTCCATCTGAGAAGCCCAGCCAAACACTGAAACAGTTCCCATAAGGGGAAGTCACAGGCCATATAAGCCTTGGGTTCCCAGACAAACCAACCCCCAGAATGGCATTAGCATTGCCTGGCATTGGAAGTCCTGGTTCAGGGGACTTCCAAGTACAAGTCCATACTCTTCAACCCAATGAGATCACTGGATTCTCTCAAGCAAGAGCAAAGTATTAATGATATACACTAGATGGGAGAGGGGGAGAAGTTACAGGGACTAAGTTCAGCATAGGGTAAAGATAACAAGGAGATCTTTTTAAAAAATAAAAATGAAGTTTATGACATTTGCTTTTCTAGTTTAACTGTTCCTCAACTCTGTCTGTCTATACAAATCCATCTCTCTTACTCTTCATCATCTCCTTTATTTACTGTTTCCTTTCCCCATGTCCCTGCCCTCTCAGGCCTTGTTTCCCTCCCCTCATTTCCCCTCAGCTGTATTTTAGAGATAGAAATCTAGGGGACCTTCAGCTTTCCTTCTGAGTGTCCTCCTGGTTTGGGGAGGGTGAGTGAGGTCTGCCCTGTGGCTGTTTTTCTTCACCAATATGCCCTCCTTCCCATCTCCCCATTTCTGTTTTCTGTCCTTTTATTCAGAATTACCAGGTGAATTTTATTACTTGGGAAGTGGAACAAATGCTAAAAGTTATCTAGGATTTTGTTTCTTTTTCTTTTATTTTTTATTTGTGGTTACTTCTCTTTTTCTTCCCACACAAATGGAGTTCTGTGGAAATTCCATTAAATTTGGTACAAAACCACAAGAAAATGAAATTGATTTTCTTACAAATTTTTAAAAGAATACTTTAAAGCTTAACCCAAAAATGACTTCCATGAGACTCTTCCTGATCCCCAAGAAGACCAAATGTCATATTCCTTGGAACTTGCTACTGACCCCTAGCACTTTCTTCTTATAAGATAATTTTTTAATGTTTTGTGTTTCCTTCACATTGAATCTACGTGAAAGTTGGGTCTAAGTCTGATTCAATGTTGAATGCTCGCTCCACAGTGTTTTGCAAATAGATATTCAATGAATGAATGTTAGGCAGATGCATACGTTTTTTTGTTTTTTTGGTTTCCTCTCTCTCTCTCTCTCTCTCTCTCTCTCTCTCTCTCTCTCTCTCTCTCTCTCTCTCTCTCTCTCTCTCTCTCTCTCTCTCCTCTCCACTTCAAATGATCCCTAACATGGGGAATGGTGAAGAAGCAATGAAAACAAGCTTCACAAGTTGGGATCTGCCATTCAATTTATTAAATTAGGAAAAAAGTACACTCAAGGAGGACACAACCAAAGCTATAAATAGCTTCAAAGAAACTCAGCAACAGATGACAACGGGATTTGTGAACTTACAAGGTGCAAAAGGTAAAATGCTGCGGTCCCTAAAAAAGAAAGGGAAGTTTATAAAGCTTGCTCCTCAGCAGCAGAGTCAGTCAATGTCAGGGCTTATTCTGTCTTAGTTCAGGCTGCTATAAAAAAAATGTCAGAATAGACTGAGTGGCTTGACCAACAAAAATTTATTTCTCACAGTGCTGGAGGTTGGAAGTCCAAACACCAAGGCTCCAGAAGATTTATTTGGTATCAGGTGAGGACCCTCACTTGTCCTCACATGGTGGACCCCCACAAGGCTCTCTGAGGTCTCTTATAGGGGCACTAATCCCATTCATGAGGGCTCCACCCTCATGATCTAATCACTCCCTAAAGCCTTGCCTCCAAATACCATCACACAGGAGAAGAAATGTCAACATGTGAATTGTGGAGAGACATAATCAGTTATTTCACTGAGTTCCGCACTGGCTCCGGCCCCCTCCCCTGTCAGATAAGTGAAAGGCTGTGCTAGTGACAGCTGGGCACTGCCAGCAGTGCCTCTCGAAGCCATGGAAACTGGGCATCTTAATGGAAATCTTCTTCACAGTGGCCCTCAGGGAATGTTGGAAGTTAAAATGACCAGATTAGAGCCATTATAAACTAACTTTTATGTGGCATCCCCAAATAAGTTTCTTATTTTAGCCAGTCCCTTCATAATTAAATGAGGATTAGAAGTACAGAGTGAGTGTGGAGGAGAGAAAAGGGGTCCTATGTCTTTCCATTTCAGAAAATATTTTGAATATATGTCAACATCTTAATTTTTTGCAGCCATTCTTTTTTTAAAAAAAATTTTTTTTATTGATTTCAGAGAGGAAGGGAAAGGGAGAGATAGAAACATAAATGATGAGAGAATCATTGATCAGCTGCCTCCTGATACCCCCTACTAGAGGGGAGAACCTCCACCCGGGCATGTGCCCTGACCAGGAATCAAACCAAGACCTCCTAGTTCATAGGAAGATGAGATGCTCATCCATTGAACCATGCCATCAGTCAGGCCAGCCATTCTTTTTTTTTTTAAGTTACTATTTGCTACCCTTTATTTATATTCAAGAATGAGTCTTCTGAAGACTTTATTTTAAAATGGTTTCTGTGAAACCTGCTCAGGTGTCATGATGCTGGCAACCTGGAAGCAGTCAGACAGACTGGGACAATGAATGTGGGCTTTTAAGAAATGTCATTTCTGAGACTCTTGGCTTCTTAATGCAGTGACAAGGAAAAACCCCATGGCATTGCTGTTGTGGGCACCCCCAAGCCCCAGCCAGTCCACCTGGAATTTTGTCACTCTGAAAGCGCACTGTTTACTCACAGGCCTACTCACTTTAAAGGAACAAACTGGGAAAGGAACGGATTCTTTGCTATGCCAAAACCTAAAAGAATAAGCTAGGTTAGTACATTTTTGTTGCTGTTAATCCTCACCCCAGGATATTTTTTCATTGATTTTCAGAGAGAGTGGAAGGGAGGAGGAGAGAGAGAAACATTGATTGGTTGGCTCTTACACACGCCCCACCTGGGCCAGGGATGGAACCTGCAACCTAGGTACTTGCCCTTGATCTGAATCTAACTCATGACCCTTCAGTCCTCAGGCCTGAATGTTTAGAAACATTTATTTCCCAGAGCTCTGGTTTTCAGGAAATATGATGCACATATGTTCTCTTCATTGTTCTAGCACAGACTCTGATAACTTCTGAAGCCATTGTGAAGCAAGGTAAAGAGCTAATGGTCTGTGTGATGTACTGTGTGGCTCATGAGCCTAGAATAAGAGACCAAAGAACAAAATAACTATCTAGCATTGCTTTGCTATGAACCTCAAAATAATAATTTTATTTTGCTCACAGGGCAATTGTATTAAGCAGCCTACTCCATGGAAAATAGTTTGGGTTTCTGCGAAGAAAGAAATTATTGTTTGGTTTGACAGAAGAGCATATTACATAGGGAGAACATCAGATCATGAGAGAATATTGAAGCTTAACTGGTCCTTGGCATTCTCTTAATCAGTCCAAATCCTTCATACTGTAGAAGCAAAAAGTATAGCAAGGCACCTTAATTATACCTGCCCAGCATTTCTTCTCCTCTACCCAAGTGAACCTTGAAAATGGGATTGCTTCCAACTAAGAGTTCCAGAGGGGATGGCTTCATTAGTGCAGGCCTCCCAGGTGGCTCCTCTGAGGGTTCCCAGCCTAGGTCACCTTAGCTGCATGCGATTTTCTATGTATGGTGGGTGCTAGGGAAAAGCAGTTTACCTCTTAATAGAAAGAATGTCCCACATTTATTATTGTCACCAAATAAAGCAGGTTTGGGAGCATTTTTGGTTTGGGTTTTTTGTTTTGTTTTTGTGTGGGGTTTGTTTATTTATTTATTTATTTATTTATTTATTTATTTGGATTGGGTTTGGTTTGGTTTAGTTCTTTTCTTTTGTTTTAGCCTTGATAAAGTAGAACAGAGAATGGAATTCAAAATTATGAAGCATAATCATGCAGTCACAGACACACAGATTTAAATATAGTTTTGAATTTTAATTCATCTGCATAGTGTCTAAACCACGCAGTTCTTCTATCTGTAGTGTAACCTGAAATATAAAGGGTGAAATGTCTCTGGGCTGAGCCCTCATCCTCTACCCTGTTTTGTGCTCTAATCAGTAGCATGTTATAGAAACGTGTTCTGTCTTGGAAATACGTGAGATACTTTTGTTAAAAATAGATACAGAGATTAGTGGTAGATAAATCCATTAAGTTTTGGAATCTGGGTTGCCTTCATAGGAGTGTTTTAGGAGTTCTGAAGATTAATCACAGATTATAGAACCATTTAAAGTTTTAAAAAGCCATCAAATCCAGGAAAAAATATGGCCTTTAAGGACTTTCCCTCTAACCCTCCCCCGCCCCAATCCCAAATACAAATATATATCTCATAAGGGCTCAGGCTACTCCTAATTTCTTCCATCAAATCTAAGAACAGAGTCAGCCTCCCTGAGGACATTAGAATAGTGAATAATATAAAATCTGGAGACCTGCTAGGTGGTGCAGGTAAAATAGCTTCAATTACAGAATAGATGTAAGATTTGTATGGTATAGCTGAACTTTAAATTTTCAATGACATAGCTTCTTAATTTCTTTAGGAGAAAAGGCTTTTCACTTATCTTTTGCTCAGATATCTCACAAGTTCTTATCCATAGGCACATATTTATAGAACTCTGAAAGAAAGCTAAAAACCATCACATCTTAGTTCCTATAAACAGAATATATGGGCATTGTTGTTGGTTGTCCCTTGTCCATTTTAGATTATTATATAACTAGATACCTGGTGCACAAAAATTCATGCACTGGGGAAGAGGGGGTCCCTCAGTTCAGCCTCCCACAGTCCAGGAGCCCCCAGGGGATGTTCAACTGACAGCTTAGGCCCGCTGCAGCTGCCATCATCACCACTGGTGGCCTACCTCTGCAGGAGGCCATGTGCGGGCCCATCAGGGGATGGCAACAGCCGGCAAGTGGCCAGCCCTGCTTCCTCCTGATTACCCCTCCACCACTACTGGTCATCACTGCCCCCCTATCTCCGTCCCCTCCCTCTGCCCACCGGCACACACCTTGGCTGGCCTGGCACTGCCAGCTGGCCATCCCCACCCCCCACCAACCTGTCATTCTGCCGTTCAATTGACTTGCATATTATGTTTTTATTATGTAGGACTAGAGGCCTGGTGTATGAAATTTGTGCACAGGTAGGGTCCCTGGCAGCTGCCAGCTGCTGGACAGGGCCTTCCTTCCCCTGGCTGCTGGCTGCCAGCTGGGGCCTCCCTTTATTCCGCACCACCCCTGGTGGTCAGCACATGTCATAGCAAGCAGTCAAATTCCCAGTCAGTCAAACTTCTGAGAAGACAATTTGCATATTAGCCTTTTTTTATATAGAATCATCTTCAGACACAGAATGGATTGTCAGTAAAAAATGGTAGTTTGGATTCAAGCAGATAGAAGCTCATATCCTAGTTTAAGTACTTGCTAGATTTCTAGATTTCGGACCTTAAGAATATTGCTTAGGCTTTTAAAACCAAGCTTTTTCTTTTAGAATCAAGTATTTTGATTTGTGCATAATTATTTGTGCTATCCTTTTTTCCCTTTTAAAAATTTTTACCCATTCACCTCTGTTTGGCAACCATCAGCTTTTTTCTGTGTTGTTTTGTGTTATATATATATATATATATATATATATATATATATATATATATAAAATTGATTTTTTTTCCAGAGAGGAAGAAAAAGAGATAGAGAGTTAGAAACATTGATCAGCTGCTTCCTACACAACTCCTACTGGGGATGTGCCAGCAACCAAGGTACATGCCCTTGACCGGAATCGAACCTGGGATCCTTCAGTCCGCAGGCCAATGCTCAAATTGGTTAGGGCTTATTTGTTTTTTTAGATTCCACATATAAGTGAAATCATATGGTATTTGTCTTTCTCTGTCTGACTCATTTCACTTGGTATAATACCCTCTAGGTCCATCCATGTCGCAAATGGCAGATTTCATTATTTTTTATTGCTGAGTAATATTTCATTGTATAAATGTACCACATTTTCCTTGAACTATAGTTGTTTTTAATTTGTAAAATGGAAATAATATCTAATGAGTTTTTGTGATCATGAGAATGTTATGAAATTTTACATACACACATACACAAACAGTATTTAGTGTAATATCTGACATAAATAATCCACAAATGATCTTTAAAAAAAATTGAACAGTGTGAGGTGACCTCTTTTCACCTATTACCCTCATGGATGTGATATTGAGAAACTGCTCACTGACGCTGTCCTTTTCCACCTCCTTATTGACACATTCATTAACATCAAACTCTAAAGCAAAAACTTACAAAGTAAGAGTCACCCTTTGCAAGTTATCCAAAATGAATGGAAGTGAAAGCAAGAATGAGAGTAACAAGAATAAATACTTATAAGTCTTTACGGCTATAAAAGGCTTCCAAAGACAAGCTATTCACTCTTTGATAATAAGGGTATGGCCTTAATATTATTCATCCTCCTTATTTTACAGATAAAAAAAATATGACTCAGATGGGTTGAGTGATTTTTGGCTAAAACCATACAGCTTATCCATGTCAAAGCCGGAAGTCATGTCTCTGATTACAAGTCCCTGGGGCTACAGAGTTGCCGAGACCCAAGAAATCTATGCAAGACTGGAAAAAACTTCCAAGTGATTAACCACGTTGGTTGCATTATGGACCTCTCTCCTCATTTGTGTATTTTATTTTCTCACCAAGGATTATTAAAGAAAGTCACCTAGACTCTTCACAAAGCTTAAAAATTCCTAGTTATGTGACAGATGATGAAGTCCACAAGGCTTTCTTTTGAATGGATTCCAAAGGTCTGAAACTTAAACAGCTGTGATGGAGAGCAAGGCTCTGTGTTCTAAGCTCATGTGAACACTTGTCTGGATCTCTGTCCCTGCAGAGATCCACTTGTCTTGTCTACTGCATCTTTGCATCCCAGGGCTCGGCACAGAGCCTGGCACACAGGGAGCACCAGTTGGGGTTTAAGCATGAGGGCTGAGCACAGTTAACATCAGGTCCGCTTTTGTGGCAGTGAGTAGACCAGATAGCCACTGTCACGAGAAAACATATCACATGGCAATTTTTCAATTTTTACTTCTCAACCCAAGCCACTAACCCAGATAATGAGATGACAGAACCCTCCAGCCTCTATATTTCCCATCAGTTTTTTTAATTCTTCATTCCCTTCTGGTTCTTTTGCAGGAAGAGTTGTTTTTGTAGATGCCCATGCCTGAGCTAGGGCTGCAGGCCTTGTTTGTCTCATCAGGGAAAAGAATTTTAAAACGACATTAAATCACCTTCTACTTTGAGTCACTTGAATAACAATGCTGACTCAGAGCTTCACCATTTAGAAGACTGGCACTGACCAGCAGAGTGGTGAGGTGGCCTTGACACCAGCTTGGGAAGGAGCGGCACTAGGTTGAAATCTCTGCACTGTCACATAAACAGCGATGAATTTACTGACCGGTTAGCATGTTGACCACTTTCCACACATTTAACTTCTAATGGGGGGCTCCTATTATTACTCTCATTTTCCAGTTGAGGGACTAGGAGCATACTCAAGGTCACAGGGAGCAAAGGGCCGATCTGCAGTGAAACAAAACAACTGGACTTCACAGAATGTGTTCTTAACTAAACTACCCGACCTTGGGCAAGTGAAAGGCTCCATCAGTTACCTCCATTTCTTCATCAGGGAAAATGCATGAACAACTCCTTCCTTAGATGGTTTGGAATAGATATTGAGATAATACACGAACAACACCTGACACTTAGTAGGTGTTTAGGATATATTAGTTCTCTCCCTTCCCTCACATAATCTGAGATTGAAGAGCATCACCTCTTGAGCAATCCTTTAAAAATACAAAGCTCAAATTACTCCAAACCACACCAGAGCCAATGACAATAAAGATGATTTGTTCAAACTTATTATCTTGTTTCAATAAAAGACACGTCTCCAGTTTCCTCAGCAGACCCACAGAGCCAACCCTAACTGAAAACACACGCAGCAATTGCAAGGCACATTGAGAACCAGGAAATACCTTCCCGAAATGACTTGCTTCTTAGCCAAAGCAGACATGGTTGAACAATACAGCAGTGCAGCTGTGGCCTGCAGGGCACACAGTGGGGCTTCATGCTTCGGGAGCAAATGGAAACACTAGGCCTCGCTTGCCAGCTGGCATCCACACTCCAGGGACAAGATATGCATGGCCTTGCCTTCCAAGTTGAGAGCAGTTGCTGGCAGTACACTGTGAGCTTGTCAAGTTAAGGGAATATTTTCTTTAAAGGCCCATCTCTGTTTTTCTTTAAATGGTAGCCACCGAAAAGTTATGCAAACATTTCAGCTGTGGAATATTTAATCTGACATTTGGCATGGCTCCCTTGTTGATCCAAGACATGAAGTATGCAGTATATGCCTCACAGTTTTTTCATTGCTTACTCTAAAAAGATAAACCAGATACAACAATTTAATTTTTCTTCTCCTTAATTTTAACTGGGCTTTTACCTGTACCCATTCTTGATTCCCACATAATGGGATGACAGTTATGAGTCACAAGGCCATAAGCTGGCTCATTTAAGAGGGGGAGGTTGATCCTTGTGGGGGCCTCATGAAAGCTTTCGGAGTCCCTGTGATTGTGGTTTTCTCAAGTGTTCTGCAGTTCTCCTTGGGCCTGGGTTTCATGTGTTCTCATGGAAACATTGCCAGCACTGTCCTCTCCTCTTCTTGGTCACTGGGTTTTAGCAAGAGGAGAACAAGCCCCTGCCGGGGACTCCCACCCATTCACATTGGACATGCAAGCTGCACATGCTCTTTGCTGTCTCTAAAACTTTGTTCACCCTGGTCCTCCTTTTTTAACCATCTCACTCAGATGTGTTTTCCTAAAAGGGAAATCTCCTGTGGATTCTCTTTGAATATCAATCACATGGTTTTTCATCCTCAACAGGTAAAGTACATTGCCACTCCTCAAAAAACATCAAGGTTAAAAGGCAGAGGCAGTGGGCAGTTCCCATTTCTTACCCTGTGGAGAAAGGATGCAGTCTTGGCCAACATCCCAAAGAGAAGGAGAACCTCAAAAATGTTCCTTCACCGAATAGTTAGGCCAGTTGCTTAATGTAAATAGACTTCATTCCTAACATCCCATCATTTCTGCAGGTGGGCCAGGAAGGCTAAAAAGCACTAGAAATCATAGTGAGATGCAGACTATTTTTTCATCCTCCTCCTTCAATGCTCATTGTTATGACAACAGTGATTCAAACATAAGGTCACTTGGCTCCAGGCAAGGGCATAATTCTGCTTTATAGAAATACTGAAAGTGTTCATCCTTTAAAAAGTGGTGGGTGGTAGAGAGAAGATAATCCAATGAACATATTAAGAACAGAACCAAAGAAAAATGACCAAGCCCCCCCCCCCAAAAAAAAACACACAACAACCCTGAAACTGCTAAAGTAATCTTGAGACTGACAAATCTAGACATTTTCTTAGCTCTGATTCAAGTTCCTTAGCTCTGATTCTAATGAAACAAATCATTTATTTCTTTCTAATGGAAAACTCAAAGGACACAAACCTGAGCATTAAAAGCCATGTCCCAGTTTGTTCTTTTATGGCTTTTTAGAGCTAGAAGGATTCAGGTAGGTGAGAAATAATTTCAACCTCATAAAACTTTAGCCAACAGATGAAAATGTGCTTGAGGTCAGGGAAATTCTGTAAGCATGAGCTTTTCTAGCAGGAATAAAACTGGATCTGTTCCTATTGTTAATTTGTATTAAAAATACCTATTGATACTATTAATAGCAGTTTTTCACAGATAATGGGGTAACAGGGAACTTTTACTTTCTCTTTCTAGTTCTCAACCTCCTCTTCTTCTTTTATAGTTTTTGACATGAATATTTCTTATATAAATGGAAAATAAAGGTGCATTCTCCAGCCAAGGATCTAGTCATGCGTGTTCACTGTCCTCAAATGAGGTCACTCTGATGGGCCTTCCTGGAATGTGGGCTCCAGGTCAGGAGACTTCTGTGGAAAGTTGCCAGCAGGCCTTCTACCTGGGGGCACCATTCCTGAGTTCTTTACCCATTCTTTCCAAGTGTAGGAAGGAATTAATCTCTTGTCCTCATCATGGACCAGATATGAGTAAAATCAGAGCTACACTAAATCATAGGCCAAGACTATCTAATAGAAATTGCTTCCCCAACTTTTCTCAAAGGGTTTTCAGTTGTGAATTGTCTTCAAGGAAGAGGCAGGGTATTTCTCAGTAAATGAATAATGAGTGGTACTAGTATAAGATGTTACATGTTTCCTTAGATTCTGTAAACTGAAACCTACTATGGAGATTGAGTAACACTTTAGGATTTAGGTTGGCAGAGTAGTGGCATCTTAGTTGACCCTAGTTGACTTGGGGCAGTTTCTGGAATGCTTTGTGGAGAAGGAGTGGGCTCAGTGATAATGCTTGGACACAATGAGCAATATCTGCCCAGTGTGTAAGGCACCAGTACTAGGTACAATTGGTTTTACATTGTCAAGCTTAGTCTAGCATTCAACCAAGGGAGTTTCCAGTGATTTGTGTAGTGATCAAAATATCTTTCCCACAATATTTGGTTGAACAAATTCTAAGCATATTCTAGGAATGGAACTATTTCTACCTCTCTGCCCACTTGACTGCTTCTGTGCATGTCCAGGAGCCCCAGGGTCACTGGCCAAGGCCATGTGAGGATTTCACAATCTGTGCTGAAGACTGTGATGTCTCAGTTATGGTTTTGGTGCACATTGTTCCTTCCTTTAGAAAACCAGAATCGTGAGCCTCCATTCACAATTGATCTTAAAATAAAGTGAAAGGGGATGGAAACAAGAGGTTTATAGATCATAAGAATGCTACTTTTAATAATTTTCCTTTATATTTGCATTTTCTCCAGCTTCATAACACTCTACCACATCAAAGAGAGTTTTAAATCAGGATAATTGTATGAGAGTATCGTTAAAATATCTACATCATCTTTTGCCATTAGAGTTCAAAAGCTTTCTTATTTATATATAGATTGTGGTGTATTTAATACTTGGAGTGGAAACCTTAGAGAAATGAACTGAAATTATATTCCTATGGAAAAAATACTTTTACTTCTGCCATATTGCTGCAACAGAAATTTCGCTGGCAAAGAAAATCGCAATATTGCTCCCAGCAGAAGAATTCTGCATATGTGAAAAAGAGTATAACTGCCTTGTTCAAAATCAAAAGAGAAAAAGAAAAAAGAGAGCAAATTAGAAAGAGTGTTGCCATAACCACAGTTAAACTCCATATGTATGAAACCTTACTTATGAAAAGTCACATTTTTTAAACAAATGAAGAAAATAGTGAACTGTCTCAAGGTATTATACCCTACCTATAAGAGTTAGGTCCATACAGGACTCACTAAAAAAGTAAATAAACAAAAAATAATAATGATATCCAGAACTTCTAACATTAAAATTACAGGGATTTAGGAGGACTACAGGTAGGGAAGAATATATAAGAAAATCATACCAGCACTTAATCTTTGCAATAGTGTCAATATGGCACTATAAAATTTCTGACATTTTCTATTAAAAAACAACAACAACAACACACAAACCTTTCATTGAAAGTGAAGACAGATTCAGTGAGCTATCATACAACTGAGAGAATACTACTGGGGCAGCATGAGTTGTGACAAGAAGAAAACATTATGGAAAATTCCTCTAAATATCCCTCAGTTTAAAAGAACTGGAAGATTTGAAAGACTGCGGGGAAAACCACTACAATTAGGACTGGCCTCTGTGCTGCATTTATATGTCATAGACCCCCATATATTCTTTGTCTCTGAAAGTGATTAACAATGGTAATATGGAAAAGCAATGTCTAGATCATTGAAGAGATGGGACACAACTCACTTGGAACTATTTTGGTGGCTACATGTTACAATCACAGGCTCATGGTAATATGGTGATATATGAAGGGGAAAAGCTGGTGATGGAGAAAAAATATGTATTTTCCTTTACCAAACAGAAAGGACATAATAGTGGGAATCTCTTGATGTTGAATTTGTACTAGTATGGCTGAGTAAAACAATGTACTCCCAAGTCAGTGAAACTAAGACTTGGTGAAGTAATTTCACAAATGTATAGAAAAACCTTTCATTCATAAAATTATTTAATAATTAAGGCTCATAATCTTCAGCTATCTCCTCCACCAAAAGCTGCTGAGTGACCTTAAATGGGTGACCAGATGTCATTGGCTTGTCCAGCCAAATATTCAGCGTGATTCAAAGAGGAGACAGGAAACTTACCCAAGTACATTAGGAAATGCAAGAAGAATCCATTTAGGCTATTTATTGTTTGTTTGTTTATTTTGAAATGATAAAGATAGCCTTCTTTTTAACTGAAAAAGGGAAGAAATGTGACTTGTGAAAAAAATCTGTAATAAAAAAGGAAAATAAATACTACATTTCAAAATAAACCATCATTTTTGAAAATATGTATTCTGGGAAACAAAAAAAACTAGGTAATAAATTATTGCCTTTTAAAGGGCTATCAGTAAAAAGAGAGAAATTTGGACTTGAACAAAAAGGAGATAAAAGATGAGATGATAAGTAAATAGACTAAAATTTAAAAGTATCAGCTTAGCTATAAAAAGGAGTTATTTCAAAAATTTGAATGGCATTACAAGTCAAAAGAGAACAGATAGAAGGAAATCAACAATGCACAAAGACAAACCAGTAACATGAAGGATGAGCCAGAGGAAATTCTAAGCAACAGAAGAAAAGACAGAAAGCTAGAAATAATTAGAAAGAAGGTAATACATACAAAATGCTAAAACAGATCCTGCATATGGATATAACTTTGATACCAAAATCATATGAGAAAAGTATAAGTAAAAACATCGAGTCCAATTACTCGATGATGGTAGACTTGAAATACTAAAAACTTTAGGTAATTGAATCCAGTATGTGCATGTGAGCACGTGAACGTTGTGGTTTGTCTAACAGGATCTATTTACTAAAGTATCGGAATACTTCTAAAAGGTACAAGGTGTCTATTATGTTGACACTAAAGCCATCTGTCTAAGCAAGATACTGCCTCGTATAAGAGTCTTCCCAATCTTGGAATACACTTTTCCAGCATTCTCTCTACCCATGAGTTTCTTGTCGTAAGGGGAAGAGAATTAATGCTACAAGATAAAATTATAAATATAATGTGTCTACTTTACTTCTAATGTAACCACTTTGAGAAAAGTGGAAAAAGAGGCATTTGGCCAAAAGAAAGCAGAGGCAGGATATGATCACCTTCAGTAGGAGGGAAGATTGGAAATGGGGTCTGTCCAGTTGATTGTTTGCCAGAAAACACATCAGCACTTTGAGGTGATGACTGCGCTTCATGGTATAACTTCACATTTCATTAAATTACAAAATGTAATTCAATATGACTGAGGTAATGAGGCTTAATGTGTTGGCTTGGTACAAGTTAAGAGATGCAAATCGCTAGTGGTGCTTAACCCAGCATTCTGGTCAGAGTCTACGTGACTGGGAAACCTTTTTGTTCTCATCTAAATTCCGAGATAGTGATTTTATTTCTTTAGACACATCATAAATTTCCAACTCTATATTTGTTGTGATAACTTATAGTCATAAAAATAGCCAACTGTTCTTCATTATTCAGTCTTTTTTTAAATCTTTATCAGATAGCTTGGTAGTTAAGAATGTGGTCTTGGGAACCCTAACAGCAGGATTCAAATTTTGTCCTTGCCATTTTAAGCTGTATGACTGACCTTGGGCAAAGCAATTACTTTTTGGGTGAGCGTTATTTTCCTCAACTATAACATTTTCTCATTGAACTAATTTATGTGAAATACATAGATCAATATCTGGATTTGTTAGCTCTTACTAAGTATTTCATTCCTTTGGTAGCAGTCTCTGGAACAATCCTGTCTAGGGGCCAGGTCCCCTCAAAAAAATACAACTTCATCTATAATAATAAAAGGGTAATATGATAATTAGACTGGATGTCTTATGGATGTCCTTCCTGACAAAGCTGGGGCTGGAGGGAAGCCGGTGCTGGCAGCCAGGGGAAGGAAGGCCTACTCTTGTATGAATTTTTGTGCATCAGGCCTCTAGTTTCTAAATAAATGGAAATAAGTAGGCTTCAGGGAGGAACCAAGATGGCGGCATAGGTAAATACCTATTGAGCTGCCCCGTGCAACAATTCCAAAACTACAACATAACAACAAAACAAACATCATCCAGAAACACCGGAAAGCTGGCCTAGTGAAAATTCCACAAATAAAAGTAAAGGTGGGACACTGAGACTCAGAAGAGATGCAGAGTGCAGCCTTGAAGATACACCCGGAGAGAGGTTCGGAGCCATGGTCGCACGTGGGCTGTAGGGCTGGCAGCAGCAATCCCAGCTGGATTTCTCCAATGTGGAGGGCGGAGATGTCCCACTGCACAGATTCCCCAGTGCCAGGAGAGGTCCGAGGTCCAGGGTAGACACCCTAAAAGCCAGGTGCAGCAGAGGTCTCCGAGTTTGAGGAGAGTGCGAGTAAACAGCAGTTTGTGCATAAAGTGGGCGACAGCACGGCAGCACAGGGAGGACGCATGACTTGCACCCTCATTCGGGAAACCACCGGACAGCTTTGTTTTACAACCCTGGGCGAGACTTTGGGTGTACAGACACATTTGGGGAGAGGCAGAGTTGTCTGGCAATGGGTGGAGACCAGTAGCGGCTTTCTCTTGGAGGTGCGTAGCCGTTACCACCCAAAACAGACACCAGTGCGTCGCATAGGGCTGAGGCTGCCTGCTCAGCTTAGAGACTCCACCCATCCAACCTGAACACAGTTTCCCTTCACAGCCAATTGGCCTGGAGGTCAAACCCTCCTGGGGATAACAACAACAAGCTGGGCTTAACTTCAAAAATACTGTACAAACCATAAAGGATTGCAGTAAGAGTATCCACCTCACGTAACTGGAGAGGCTGAGCCACTGTCCCTCAGAGGACATGTGCCACACAAAGCTAATGGACCAACTCAGGAAAGCAGCCACAATGCAGAGAAATGGAAAGAAATCAGGTGTGAAAGAAATGGAGGAAAAAAGACGACTAGACATAGAGTTCAAAACCACAGTAATAAGGTTTATCAAGAGGCTCCTAGAAAAGGCCGATGAACTTAATGAGAACTACGAGGAAATGAACAAGACCAATGAGGAAATGAACAAGACCTACCAGGAAATGAATTAGACCTACAAGGAAATGAATAAGACCTATGAGGATATGAAGGAGACCCTCAAGGATATGAAAAAGGACCAACTAGAAATTAAGCATACACTGACTGAAATAAAAAATATTACACAAAGTCCTAAAAGCAGTCCAGAGGACCACAAGAACCAAGTCAAAGATTTGAAATACAAAGAAGCAAAATCCACTCGGCTGGAAAAGCAAGAAACAAAAAGAATCCAGATAACTGAAGATAGTGTAAGGGGCCTCTGGGACAACCTCAAGCATGCCAACATCCGAATTATGGGGGTGCCAGAAAAATAGAGAGAGCAAGATAATGAAAACCTACTTGAAGAAATACTGACTGAAAACTTTCCCCACCTGGTGAAAGAAACTGACTTAAAAGCCCAAGAAGTACACAGAACCCCAAAATATAAGAATCTAAAGAGGACCACACCAAGACACATCATAATTAAAATGCCAAGAGCAAAAGATAAAGAGAGAATATTAAAAGCAGCAAGAGAAAAACAGTTAGTTACCTATAAGGGAGCACCCATACGATTGTCAGCAGATTTCTCAACAGAAACGATGCAGGCCTGATGGGAGTGGCAAGAAATATTCAAAGTGATGAATAGCAAGAATCTATAACCAAGATTACTCTATCCAGCAAAGCTATCATTCAGAATTGAAGGTCAGATAAAGTGCTTCACAGATAAGAAAAAGCTAAAGGCCTTCATCACCACTAAACCAATACTATATGAAATGCTGAAGGATATTCTTTAAGAAGAGGGAGAAGAAAAAGGTAAAAATATAAATTATGAACAACAAATACACATCTATGAACAAATGAATCTAAAAATCAAGTGAATTAATAATCTGATGAACAGGATAAACTGGTAAATATAACAGAATCATGGACATATAGAGGGAATGGACTGACAATTCTTGGGGAGAAAAGGGATGTGGAAAGTGCAGCAAGATACTGGACAAAAATCATGCAACAATGGGAGAGGACAATGGCGGGGGAGGTGAGGGCAGAGGGTGGAATGGGTTCAGGGTCGAGGGGAGCTATTGGGGCATAAAAAAGGAGGAACAATGTAATTAATAAACTGAACAATAAATATAAAAATAAGTAAGCTTTAAATATAAGCTGGTTGACAAAGTCAATAATAATATAGGAGTTTAAATGTAGCTTCTAACATTTTTGTTAAAGTATAAAACTGGAAAATCTTTTAGCATTACTTTTTAATAATTGACAGGTAGCATGCATTAACAACTAAGTGTGTGGATAGTTGACCTGAATGGTGCAACTGTGGTTGGGCTTGCTGAGACCTGCCTGCCCGGGGAATCACAGCTTCTTCCTGGACTGGACACAATAGACCTTATGTCCTTGGGACCACATAGGCTGACAAAAGAGCTCCATCCACCTCTTCAGCAAGCTCAGCAGCCCCATGCTGGCCTGAGGGGTGAAAGGCTCTGTGGGTGAACACTTGGCCATAGAGAAAAAAGAATTGTGGGAACCAGAAACTCATGTTAATTGAGCTGTTATATCATATGGATTTATTCAGATATATATTAAATATTTTATTACCGGACACAGTGTTAGATTTTAAGTTAAATGACGGGCAGTACATGATAGTGTTTCAAAGATACATAAGATCGCCAAGACTGGTTTGGCTCAGTGGTAGAGCATCGGACTGTGGACTGAAGGGTCCCGGGTTCGATTCCGGTCGAGGGCATGTACCTTGGCTGCGGGCACATCCCCAGTAGGGGGCGTGCAAGAGGCGGCTGATCGATGTTTCTCTCTCATCGATGTTTCTGACTTTCTATCCCTCTCCCTTCTGCTCTGTAAAAAATCAATAAAATATATTAAAAAAAAAAACAAAACCAAAGATACATAAGATTAAGTTCTGAACTATAAAGAAGTTTTATTATTTATTCCCAGTTTTATTGCCATATAATTGACCCTGTTTAAGATGTACAACTGGTTGATTTGATACATTTATAAACTGCAAAATGATTACCATTATAGCTTAGCTAACACCTCCATCATGTTGCATAATTACTATTTCTCTTTTGTGTTAAGAGCAGTTAAGATGTACTCTTTTAGCCACTTTCAAGTATATAATACAAAGTATTGTTAACTGCCATCACCATGCTATACCTTAGATCCCCAGAACTTATTCTAAAAAGAATTTTTAATTAAAAAAGGGAATAAGAGCTTTCCATTATAATTATCATATAAAGATCTTTTAATTCAGCAAATTCATGAACTGTTAATGAAGTTTTATATTATGTAATATACTTTTTCATTAAATATAGCTCTATATCTATATATAGTTTCTACCATTATAATGTATCTTCAATCCTTTGCTAAGGAAAAATGGTATCTCATTTCCTTTTGCATTCTTTGATTACCAGTGACAGTGAATATTTCATTGTTTATTTGTGTGGTCTTTTTGTTTGTTGTTTGTTTTTGTTGTTATTCATTTGTATTTCTTCTTTTGTTGAGAGTATCACAGATGTCCTTTTACCCGCCATTGTCCCTCTGTACCTGGTTCCTGCCTAGCCCTAGGCCTTCATAACTCTATTGTCTGTGTTCATAGGTAATGCTTTATGCATATAAGTTATTTGGTTAATCTCTTCCCCCCCGCCCTTCTCTCTGAGATTCATCAGTCTGTTCTATGTTTCCATGTCTCTAGTTCTATTTTATTCATCAGTTTATTTTGTTCATTAGATTCCTTGTTCGTTTATCTTGATTTTTAGGTTCAATTGTTGATAGATATGTATTTATTGCCATTTATTGTTCATATTTTTATCCTTTATTTTTCTTCTACTTCCTCTTTTTTTTTTCTTCTTCCTCTTCTTAAACAATACCCTTCAACATTTCACATAATACTGGCTTGGTACATCATGAATTCCTTAAGCCTTTTCTTGATTGTGAAGCTCTTTATCTGACCTTCAATTCTAATTGATAGCTTTGCTGGGTAGAGTAATCTTGGTTGTAGGTCCTTACTATTTATCACTTTGAACATTTCTTGCTATTCCCTCTGGCCTGAAAAATCCCTGTTGATAAATCAGCTGTGCATTTCTTGTTTATGGTTTTGCCCATTGGTATTGGCATCTCTTTTTTTAAGTTAAAAAACAAACAAACTTCTGCATTTTATGTTATATTTTATTGATATATCTTTTGTTTTCTTTTTGCCTTTTCTTGATGCTAATGTTGTTTTATATATAAAAATATATTTTATGTTGACTAATTTATTATTTTTCCTTTTATGGCTCTGCCTTTGATGTAAGGCTTATTAATACTTCTCTTATCTAGTACATAATAAGCAAGTGTTGGTTATTTTCTTTGACTCTACTTTTAGGATTTTTTTAAACATATGCTTTTAATCTAAAATATATTTTGAGATATGATAGCTTGGAGAGAAAATCATTATTTTTTTAATTAGCCAGTCAATTCCACACTATATATGGAATAATATAACATTACATGAATTATATAAACTAAAAGTAGTTATTTTAACTTTTTAAATAAGATAATCTGATACTTATATGTAAATTAAAAAGAATATAAAGAAGTAGTAGAAATTTTAAAAACTATTAAACTTCAGTCAAATTTTCTTTAAAATTAGAGCTGTTAGATACTAAAAGTTCATCATCCTGAGTTAAAAGACATTATGAAAATTATTAAGATACTAGTGGCCTGGTGCACGAAGTTTGTGCATGCAGGGAGTGGGGTGGGGTTGTCTCTCAGTCCGGCCTGCATCCTCTCCAACCTGAGACCTCTGTGGGATCGGGCGTTAACTGGCACTTGGACAACCCCCTCTCAATCTGCTCCTAACCACTCACCTGCCTGACTGCTTGATCACCCCTAACCACTCTGCTTGCTGGCCTGATTGCCCCAACTGGTCCCCTCTGCTGGCCTGCTCAGCCCCAACTGCCCCCCACCACCAGCCTGATCACCCTCAACTGCCCTGCCCTCCTAGCCTGATCACCCCCAACTGCCTTCCCCTCTTGGCCTGATCACCCCTAACAGCCTCTGCCTTGGCCCTGACACCAAGGCTTTGTCCTCTGGGGCTGGGCTGTGATCAGGGACCCCTAGCACCTGCGGCTAATCACCCACAAGACCAGCCTTCGCCACGGGGGCGGGGGGGGGGGGGGGGGAAATGCCTGCTAGAACTGGGGCTGGGCTATGATCTGGGACCCCAGTGCTTGCAGCAAAACACCACCGGGCTGGGGCTGGAGGGGACCCACTCGCCATCTTGCTTGGGGTTAATTTGCATATCGCTCCTATTGGCTGGTAGCGTAGCAAAGGTATGTCAAGTTGCATGTTTCTCTTTTATTAGATAGGATTGGTGTTATTTTATTTTTAAGCTACATATTTCTTACATGAAAATAAGTTTACATTTCCCAAAGGTAAAATTTGATCAGTTGTCTCTAAAAGAAGTGTAGAAGAAAATGTCAGAAAATAACTTTTATGTAAACCCTCTTATTTTTATAAAAGAAAAACAATTTTTAAGATGCAAACACATTTTAGATGATTTTTAAATAAATAATTAAAAGGAAAAGACTGTTCTGTTAACAAATATGTTATCAAAGTGTCAAATTACTGTCAGGAAAAGTACAAACCCATCACAAGGAAATGATTCCATTTTCTGTTATTGACCCAAAGCCATTCCGTATGCATTCTGAGTGACTGTTGATTGTTTGCTCTCTCAATCAGCAGAGGTGTAGCTTTGTGATTCAAGCAGTACTTTTCCTTAGACATTATTTGCTAATGATCATGCTATATTTGGGTAATGGTTTTTGTATGTACTTTTTCTAATGACCTTTCTTTGTTCTTACTTAACAGAAGAGATATATGCCTTCATTTTACCAGTATCACATTATGCTTCTAAATCACATGGTTTGTGTAATGATACCTATTTTCTTACTAAAGATATTCTTTCTGTTGCCCTGTTCATTCTAATACGTGCCAACGTTGGTCAGCCTCCTGTGTAACTGCCACAATGGACTTCTTGCATCACTTCTTGTTTGCATTGTACATTCTATCTCATAGTTTGATTCTTTGCCTCTCTTTTATCATGTTTTATAGTGGTTTCATTGAGACATAATTCACAAACCATGCAAATCCCCCACTCAGTGATTTTTAGTATAGTCAGAGAGATTGTAACCATTGCTATAATAATTTTAAAACACTTTCATCACCCCAAAAGAAACTACATACTCATTAGCATTCATTCCCCATTTCTTCTCACCTACTACCCACCCAGCCCTAGGCAACCACTTTCTATCTCTATATGGTTGCCTGTTCTGGACATTTTATTTGAACAGTCATATATGTGGTCTTTTGCATCTGGCAACTTTCACTTAATGTCTTCAAGTTTCAGCCACACAGAAGCATGTATCAATACTTCACTCATTTTTATTGCTGAACAAGACAGTAATGCATCACTTAATGATAGGGATACCTCTGAGAAAGGCATCATTAGGTGATTGCATCATTGTGAGAACATCATAGAATGCACTTACACAAACCTGGGTGATAGGATTTGTCTAGTGCACACCTAGGCTATTTTGTATAGCCTATTGCTCCTAGACTACAAGCCTTATATCACATTACTAGACAAAACAACATGAGATGGAATTAAGAAAAAAGTAAATAATGGAATTAAGACATGTGTTACACATGAGATGCATGAGGCTGCTGCCAGTGTAATACAGCATACTGTTTTTGTTTTATAAATATATTTTATGGATTTTAGAGAGAAAAGAAGGGAGAGAGAGAGAGAGAGATAAACATTGATGTAGGAAACATTGATCAGCCACCTCATGGACACTTCCTACTGAGAAGCATGCCTGTAACCCAGGCATGTGCCTTGACCAGGAATCTAACCAGCAACATTTTGGTGCATGGGACAATGTTCAGCCAACTGAGCCACACCATCCAGAACATGACATACTGTTTTATAGCAAACATTTTGTATAAGTAGAAGGAGTACATTCTAAAATAATGATTAAAAGTATAGTATGTACATAAGCCAGAAACATAGTTGCTTATCATTACCAAATATGATGTACTGTACATAACTGTGTGTGCCATACTTTTCTGTGACTGGCCGTGCAGTAGGTTGTTTACAAAAGCATCATTTTAAAACCTCACCAACAGTGTATGAGGGTTCCAGTTTCTCTGCTTCCTTACCAACACTTATTATAATCATCCTGGTGGGTATAAAGTGATATTTCATTGTCATTTTGATTTGCATTTCTGTTACTTTTTAATTTTGCTAGAGTAGATCCCAAACTAATTTGTTTTTAAGAAAAATACTTGCATGTCTAAAATGCCATTTGGGGGAGGTTATATTTTCTATTTATTCTTATCAAAGTCATATATTTAAGCCATTTTAGACATCTCTTCTTAATTACTTAACATACTTCCTGCAGAGTATTTTTTATCTGTTGTTTGCTCTTTTTTTTTTTTTTTTGGTCTCTCTATATAGTTGTAATCACAAAGAAAATATTTGATGGGTTTAGAGGGAAAGGATGGAGTGCATAAAACTGGCAGTACATCACAAATTTATTTTTTCTGAAATTTTTAATTGTAATATTTTGGCAAAGAGGAAGACATGTTTACCAAAAAAAATGTGATTGAAGAAACACATGTAGATCCTGGAATATTCTATAAGCAGATGAATAGAAACCGAAAATAACAACCCAAAAACACTTAGTGGTTTAGTTTTATATAATGATTTTATTATGAGCTATATCAAAAAATATAGAATTTATAACTGAAAAAGAATTTAAGCACATTACGGACCCAGGCTTTTCCTGTTTGTAGTCATTAAGGAGTGGTTCTTTCTAACACACTCAGTGTATCAAAGTCTGGGTGCACATGGAGGTCTTATTTATGTTTCTGAGCTACTCACAGGCATGTTAGAGCAAGAAAAATGAAGAGGATCTGATCTAGCTTGACCCCTTATTTTATAGGTGAGGAAATCAAGGTCTAGAAAGACAAGTCTAAAAACATGTTAGCAAAAGGAAGCTAAAGGAGGGTCTCATAAGTCTTCATTCAGGACCCTGAACTATCCAATGTTTCTGGAGCTAGTGAAACACTTCACTTTTAATATAGCCACACACAGGCATCCATATAGTTCCACAAAATCTTCCCTGAAATGCTCAGTCCCAGTAATTGGCCCCAAGCTAGAACATCCTCCTCATTGTCTCATCTCACCCTACTGAGAGTCCTGTGATGCAGAGCAATAGAAGATCTTAGTGGCACTAAATGTTACTTTATCATCTCATTTTTTCTTCTAGTTATGCTATTTTAAAAACTAGCTCAAATCAGAAAAATATGTATGTGGGGTGGGGGGCGGGAAGAGGGATTGCCTCGCTGAATGTTTCAAACAGCTTTGTATCTGATTGGAGACAGCCACCATTGTCTGTTATTTCCCAAATAATACATCTCTGTTAGGACCCTTATTCTCTTCCTAACACCCTGGCAGGCACTCTTCTGGGTGGACGCTCTCTGCGAAGGGTTAACAGCAAAGTATCGATTTTGTGCTTGCTCACAGGTTCATTCTCATGCTGTTTCCCTCTCCTCCTTTTCTTTGTCTTTCAATATTAGGAATAACCCTAACCCTAACCCTAACCCTAACCCTAACCCTAACCCTAACCAGACCTCTGCCCACCCAATGAAACCATTCACTGCTGCCCAAGGACCCACATCGGCTTTTCCTTCCACCACTTCTCCTTCCACACAAAGTGGATACCCAGATGCATCCTGTTAAGCTTTGCCTGTCAGCAGGGTTTTTCCTCAGTACCCTTTTTCTGGACCTTCCCTGAGTATGACTGTAGTAGAGTAACAGACCATCTTCAGCTTGTATCCACACTCAAATGGACTCATCTAGGAACAACCTCAGTCTTTTAATTTCTCCTTTAGCTGGTCTGATGGACTCCATAGATGTAATCTGAGGGAAAGAAGTCAGTGACAAGGTGGTTGATGATGACATGTAGCCTGGGCCTCTTGGTTTCTTGTATAACCAGCTTACTTGTGTCTCTCGCCTCGATCATTTTTTATCCTGGATGCACCATTTCTGCTTAGGATGGGTTACTATTGAGAATGCATGGCCATGGCCTGGTGGGCAGAACCCAGTTATAACAGACAGCTGTGGCTTCATAGTGACCTCATAGGCAGAAGCTCAATCTCTCTCAGGGCTCAGTAGCATAGCAGTAATTGCATTTTAAATGCTGTATGTGATTCTGGAGTTCAGATGGCCTGCTTGCTCCAGATCTGCAGCAGTCTACATTGTGATGTTCCTGTAAGAGCTGGCTAGACTAGAACCTGCATTGAATGTCTCTTTTTGCTACAGGCACCTCTAGTACCCTAGCATTAGCTGGATTTATGGTCTACCATACAGGGCCGATGTTTCCATGGCCTGCATTTGCTACACTGAGTTCCACTCAAAGCTCTCAGCCTTCGTGTTACTTAGCAAAAGGAGCAGAGCAATAGTCCCAAGTTTGAAATGTAATACATCTGGAATCTGTGCTTCCCTCTCTCAGTGGCAGGAGGGACATGATGCAATCATCTGTCCCACTTTAGAGGAATGTCTAAGCATGTCTAGTCCTCTGGATTATTCAGAGCTTCACCAGTGTGGAAGAAACTCAAATCTTCATAGAGTTTATCTCCCACCATCAGAGGCAAAAGCATTTTACAATGGCCTTCCAATCCGATAAAGATGTCTTCAGAACAGTGACCCAATGTGATGTTCTGTGGAATGTCCAGATAGTTCTGGTCCCTTTACAATGCATGTTGACACAGGTTTAGAGAACTGACAGAGCCCAGAGGCAAGATCTTAAATATTATCTTTTCTGCGTGCATCGAATAGCTTCTGAGACTCCTTCTTGATAGGAATGGAAAGAAGGCATTTGCCAGATTATGTTCCTGAGACCATGACCATCTGCTTGGGAGGAAATACCACATCTGGTACAGCATCTACAATTGATTCTGGTGCTTGGTTGAGTTAGTGGTAGTCCACTCTCATCTATCAGAATCCATGTAAGTTTTGTAGGGGCCAGACTTGTGAATTAACTGGAGATAAGAAAGCGACTACCACCTTAGGTTTTAATGTAACACTAACCACTGACATTCTTCTCAGGATGTCAAAATCTTTTTTTATTTTCTCTCTTGGACAGTGGAAGGGGCAATTTAATAAACTTTAGCTTTGCCTTACCCACTATAATAGCTATTTTACTACAGGCTGAGAAACTAATGTAGGGTTCCTGGCAACTCCTAAGCCTGACCCTTCAAAATGTACATTTGCCACATGGGAAAATGACCAACTAGACCCTCGTGGACCCAGAATTGGGACATGACTCCATTTATTACCTGGCATTCAGATGATCACAATTCTAACAAGGGCAATAATGATGCTTTAAGTCATCGATGTTAACATGAAACCTTTGCCAAAAGTCCTCAAGATGTCTGGTTATGTATGGCTCTGTATCTAGTACACAGTTATCTAAGGAAGTGGATGTTGTTCCATGCTGATTGGGAACCCAATCCTGTACACTCTCTCTGCAGTGTAGCAGAGTTCTTTCTGATCAGAACATGCCTGTCTTTCTGTCAGTGAGTTCAGATCTGCTGAACTCAGTGAGTTCAGGCTCAAGTTTAGAAGTTTAGAAACCTTTGTGAAGCAGACTGGTTGGGGTTGAGAATTCAACCTTCTTTTCATCTCTACTCCCCTTACAGTTAAATTTTTCTGGTTCTCAAATTTTTCTGCCCTTCAGTTGCTCAACACTCTCTCTCTCTCTCTCTCTCTCTCTCTCTCTCTCTCTCTCTCTCTCTCTCTCTCTCTCTCTCTCTCTCTCCTAGTAAACCCATCTAACTTTCACATTGTGTCTCATGTTGGGCATTAATCTTCCTCAGCATTTTGCTGTCTATCCTATATCAGTAGCACCAGAGTAGCCATCCAATTTCATAACCACTATGATTCCTGCTTTCCCCATACTGCTCAAATTCTCCTCAGATAGTGCACCAGCCAATGTGTTCTTTTTAGCTATTATCACATGCCAGTTCATCACTGGTAATATCATGACAATTACATCAATGCAGCACACCAGGGGCTGTTAGTTCTCTACTTACCACTAGTGACTGTGTTCTCATGGCCACCTCGCTGCATATCATTGAGTTCAACAATTCCATTTTAGAGTCTGCCTCCTAGGACCACTCTTGGTATTAACTCTCTTCTGTCAGTTCCCCAGAAAATAATCTCTGGGGTAGAGATCTGTGTGCAGAAAGCTTGTGGGGGAAGCAAGAGAATTATGCTGTGAGATGGAGAAGTTTAACTACAGCGTGGAAGCAACAGGTCTTAGCTGGTCTCATTGGGATCCATGGTACCACAATGATGCTCCTTATAAAGGTTACTGGAGAGCGCTAGAGCTTCTTCAGGGAACTGTGTACTCACTGTTCTCTGGCAGAAGTTCCAACTGTATTTGTCAAAATCGGAAACACTAGTACCACTGAACTTGCCAATGTGGAGCATGGATTCACCATTTCCTTTCAGCCCTTTGCCACAAGCCATTCCATTCCATTGGGGAATTCCTATTTTCAAGCTTAGGGGGAAAATATCAACATGGCTAACAAGGCAATTAGTAAATAAAGGTTACAAGAGATTAAGCGTGAACTAGGCTGTTGTTTTCTTAACCCTAAGGATGTGACCAAGAAAAATAAATAACAACCTTGTTGTACAAGACCTCTTATGTAAAGCAATTAATTTGACTAATCACCCAAACATGTGGTTAATAAGTTAAACAATATATCAGCTAAAGAGAGACAATGCCCTCCAGATACCCAAGTCGTAGGAGCCGCCACTTAATGACAAGTACTCTGTAGAACAAGCTGTAGAAGAAAACATAACTGGAGTTTTTTTTTTTTTTTCCAAGTAAAGAAAATAAGACAAAACACTCACAAATAATTATAAACAAGTTCCTCTAAATTGTGAGATTATTAGCGGGGGCCTATTCACCACAGGGAACTTAGTAATTTACACTTAGCAACAGTCACTTAGTAATTTATACTAGGAACACTTTTTTTTAACTTAAAACCAATTCCCAGAACTAGTAATAAGAACAAGCATGGTTAACATAAAACCAGAAGGCGATACTTAGGAGGATGAACTCAGGAAACGCAAGCTCTGTTGGATGGTGGAGACTTCGGAGAATTTGTGGTATCAGAACATTCCCAGTAGTTTCTTTTGAAGGCCTGAGTGCAGCTAAGCCGCTGGTGTTGTGTGTTGCAGACGTAGTGTCAGGTCCCTTTCAGGCTGGACTGGAATGAAGAAAACGATTACCTTGAGACATTTGTCACACAATATGGCAGGTGGAGATTCCCCAGGATGCCATCCAACTTCTCCTCAGCACGGGAACTCTTCTAGTGAGAGTCACTTGATACAGGCAGCTTGTGAAGGAATTCAAATTCTCATAGATGACTTTATTATCCCGATCAAAATACTGCAACCTGAGCACTTCGCAAGAGCCACACCAAGAAAAAAAAAGTGCTATCTACAGTAAGGATAAACTAGAAATTTTATGCCCAACAAGAATCATAGAAACAATAGCCAATGGGTTGATATTTACTGGCTAAAATGTAGGATCCAGGTTAGATTGGTATTGAATATTACTTCTGTCTCTATTGTTATTTTCACCATAATAAGAACAAAATGTTAATTGTGTTACCATTATAATGTGCTTATATGCCAGGCACTATGTCTTCTGCTTTTCCTGCTTTAGGATGTATAATGAACATTTGCTGAGTGAAGGGATGAATTAATTCTCCCAACCACCCTGCAAGGATTACAGATGAGTAGTTAAGCATCTTGCTCAAGTTGCCACTGCCAATAGGCAAAAGAACTAAAAATCAATTATATATCTGCCTCATTAAAATCCCATGAATTTACACTCTGATGGTTTGCCTACGAAGCTGAAGCAAGAGTTAAGTTATAAGCCACCAGTAACCACTCCAACAATAGTATTGAAGTGGAATAAGAGAGAGAGTAGCTGAGAGGAGTTCACCAAGGAGAGTCTGAACAGTGGCTAGAGACATGGAAATGACAGGAGAGGGCAGGCAGACAGACGGAAGCTCAGTAAGATGGATGTGCTGAACTTGACTTAGGTGCTCACTCTCTGACCTTAGACATCACAAATATGCCTGTCAGGAGGCATGCATGGTCTCCCCTAGGATGCTGGCTTTGTATCTCTGGCTACTGTTCTCTGTAGGATATTCTATTTCTAAGGTTTAGAAGGTTTGAGAATGGATAAGAGGCTTGTGTGGTATGGCTGTGGTCCTGGGTACAGGTCTTCCTTGACTCTGAATGCCCATGTGGTAGTGTTTTGCAAAAGGTCTTCTCTCACTTTATGCAAAAAAAAGGAGTGGTCTAAGCATCCAGCACCTTTTACCTCTATGGACTTTCAATTATATCCCATTGTGGGAATAATGAGCTTGGCAAATGATGACCCTTTTGGCATTATGCCTACAACTCACCACCCCTAACCCCTTGCTTGAAGAATAATAATGCAGCAAATATTTATTCTCCAGGAGTGGGAGCTCTTCTGATTCCAGCCAGATAGCATCTTGTTTCACCCCATGCCAGTAGACATCACTGCAGAGCTTATAAATTATATCAAGCAGCCGAAACCGGTTTGGCTCAGTGGATAGAGTGCTGGCCTGTGGACTGAAAGGTCCCAGGTTCGATTCCGGTCAAGGGCATGTACCTTGGCTGCGGGCACATCCCCAGTTGGAGGTGTGCAAGAGGCAGCTGATCGATGTTTCTCTCCCATCGATGTTTCTGACTTTCTATCCCTCTCCCTTCCTCTCTGTGAAAAATCAATTTTATATATATATATATATATATATATATATATATATATATATATATATTAAGTTATATCAAGCAGCTGTTCCATTAGGATATTAGGGTACAAGAATTAATCTTTTACCAATGCCGTCTTCTTGTTGCCATCCAGTGTCGCACATGTGAAGAAGATTTTGAAGCTTAGCCAATGGACTTTGCTTTACAAACGCAGCTTATTCTCAATTATCCTGCCTAATGAGGCATAGAAGCTGCCTGAGAACAATGATAGGTAAGTCTCAAGCTGCCTTCAGCAAAGCATGTCGCCTACAGGAGGGTTATAACAAGAGTATGTGTCTCTGGATATAAATGGACACCTAGATTGGATTTTGAATGTACATTTCCAAATTAATGTTAAACACATTGTAGCAAAAGCAGATGGACTTAACTCCCAGAAAGCCAAGGAGAGCTGCCAGAGAGCCCAAGCTAACAGATTGCCATAGCCATATAAGTAGGTGAAGTAGGACCTCATGCACGCATCTGGGAAAGTGCTGAGATTTTATTACATAGTTTCACCAATCTCCAATTCCACACTAGTGTTGCTAGGGTTGTAGAGTAACAGTATGCTTTGACTCTAGAACACCAGAAAAGGAAGAGGCAGCATGTTAAAACAATTCTGGGTAAAATTCCAACCTTGGGCACATTTCATGTACTTCATCATGGAAATCTGTTGAAATTATCACCAAGATCAAGTGTCTTCTATTAAGTCTGTTCCAGAGAAACATGCATTGTTTCCAAATTACCATGGCTTCCTCCAGTCTTGTAACGTACTATAATTTTTTCCACAAGGGTTATTAAGTAATTTTGTTTGTCTAAAGCTGCCCAGCAAGTGTCCCTTCCAAATATTATCCTTTTATATATTTGTGTTTAGAGCAGAGGGTGTTGAATGATGCCTCATTGTTGGGCCAGCTTTCTTAATCCCATGAAATAATGCAATAATAGGGGTTGGTTGGGGTAGGGGTGGCCAGACCTATAAAAAAGGTTTCCAGATATTCATAGTGGAAGTGGACCATTATGGCCTCTCCCAGAGAGGCAGGATCACATGCTGATTTTTGCCTTGGCACTGCCCAAAGTGACTCTTGATAGGCATCTGGGGTGTGTCACAAATTCTTTGACTCTAGACTTCAGACTCACCTCACTCATGTCATCATTCATGCCTTAGCCTCTACTCCAGCCCCCAAGGATGCTCATACTGGTCCAAGTTCCATTTCAGATCCTTAATACTTAACCCCTCAGATGCCATAGAAAAACTTTATTGAGGAGAGCCTGCTGGCCCAAAGCCCCAGTCAAGTCTCTCATTCTGTGATTCTTCCCCTCCGCCCAGATCTTTCATTGTTCTCATTTTATTATCCTCAACTTGCAATATAAAGGTGAGAGTTCTCTAAATCCAACCCAAAGGGCCTTCTGAAAGGTGATGTGCAATTGAGCAGGGTAATTGGTCTCGCTGTTGCTTATTATTTTCTATGATGTGGCTTTCTCGATGTCAACGTAGTAAAGTATACGAGGAGCTGGCCCTGGGATAAGAATTATAGTAAGTTAAACCTCAGTGTTTGGGAGGTGGGGTGGAAGAAAGATGTCTCTTTGTTCTGTATGATGAGTGATTATTATTTAGTACACAATGAAAAACTGGCCTAGCTTAGCCTTTTTTCTGTGTTCCAAAACTATAAATTTTTCCTTAAAATTATAGTCTATAGACAATTATTGTCTCATGAAATAAAATTAACTTATTGGACCATGACCAGAGTTTTAAAATAATGAAATAGATCTGTAGTAAGCATGTATTATTTCACATACACATCTAGGAAATGAGTCTGTACTGAATCAAGATGTAGAATACATTTCTTAACTTAGATTGAGTTAAACAAAACAAAACAAAATGTAACATAAAAACAAGAGCCAATGTTCTACATCAATATTCACATACTCAGAGACCTACAGGGAACAAGCAAGTAACATAAATTTTTGCTCAGGCTAGGGACCAGTCAGAATAAAGCTGTGAGCATTATAGATTACTGGGGAGTGCATGCCACATCTAAAGGCAAGAACCATGAAATATTTTAAAACACAAAGTCCACTGTGCAGTTCTAAAAGAACACATCAGTATAGCAGCCCCTTATGTCCTATAGGGATCTGTTTAGATGGCATTTTGTCAGGGAAACCTTCCACAACTAGATGAGGATCCCCAGTTACTCGCTATTCTAACACCATATACTTTCCATTGAACCAGTCATTACAATTTTATCCCTGAGACTATGTGTTTCATGATTGATCATCTATAAAATCAGAGCCTGTGTCTGCCCAGGTCACTTCTGTGGCCCCAGTGCCCTATGCATGGTCTGGCACATAATAGGCACATAAAAAATATGTGTGGGATATCTGAATAAACTCTTTAGGAGGAATATTAAAGAGTACATGTTTAGTATTGCAGAGTAAAATTGTTATTCTTACAAAGCATTTTTTTAAATTCATTTACTTGGCAAACACATATTGGACATCTACCAGTTTCTAAGTCTTGCACTATATGTTAAAGATTTAAAAAAATAGGTAATGTGGTAGCCACTAGCCTCATGGAGATTCACAATCTAATCAGTCAGTATTTTTTTTAAAAAATATTTTAAGCATTAAATATTACTGGGTATTTAAATAATTATAATATTTTAACATGTAAGCTTTCCAACAAATTTGTAAAATGCAGCATCTAGTTTGTTCTGAGTCTGTTTATCATATTTACACACACTACTATCATTAACATGTTATTTTTCATTGGCACAATCCCTTCTTCCCTTTGATGGGTTCATATAGAAAAAAATAAAAACACAATCAGAACCATGCTGGTGCAGTACCTGTCAAATCAAAAGCAAAAAAGGGACTAATTTAGGATTATGAAAATAGCAATGTATTTGCATTACATGTAACAGATTTGAATCTTTTTTTACCTATCAGTAAGTTCACTTGGGAAGGAGCCAATAAGCTTGTTGTCCAATTATATGATGTAGTTAGCTTCTGGAATAGGAAAAAAAGGTAAAAGCGGAAATGGAAAATGAGAGTTTATGGCTGCCAAGAATAGTCTGTCACTCTTGATGGGTGCTATGGTATTTCAGAAGCAAGGAAAGATTAGGGGAAACCAGGGTCTCTGAGGGACCATTTTTCCTTGGCCTTAGGGGAAGATGGTAAAATAAGTTTTAGTCTTAATTCCAATGTTTCTTCATTTTCTATTGATTTGGACAACTTACTTAAATAATTCAAAACTCAATTTACTCATTTGCAACTTGGGAATATTAATACTTATTTTGTACTGAAGTTTACAGATAACATATTTTAAATACACAATATATTGCATAGACTATAGTATCGAGGACTGTTATTCAATGATCTCCACAAAAGTGACATAATCTCAGCTATTTTTTGCATTAAAATTTTTTTCAATTACAGTTACTATACAATTATATTAGTTTCAATTGTACAACATTTATATACCTTTTGAAGTGATCAACCCAATAAACCTAGTACCAAGCTGACAAAGCTGTACCAGCTGTACCAAGCTGTACCAGTTATTACAATATTGTTGGCTATATTCCCTCTGCTGTGCTTTACATCCCATAACTGTTTTTATAATTTCAGCTAATTTTAATGATTCATCAAATAAATTTTAAAAGGGAATAACAAAATATATTTTATTGTTAGCTTGGTTTTCTACAATCTTTTGAATATTTTAAACAATTACATTATGGAAAGATATGTACTCATTTGAGAGAACTATTAGATAATAACTATCCTGATATTGGGGAGAACCTGCTCCTACATATAAAGAGAGTAATGTGTACAAAGCTATATTATTTTTGTCTAACTCTGAGCCAGTCACTACCGTTTTTTTCTCATGTAACATATGTAAATATAATAAAAATTGACTTTCAAAATATTTCTAAAAATTGCATGTAAAGCCTCAACAAATTTTTAAAAACTGAAATCAGGCAAAATATCCCCCATCCCAACCACAATAAAATAAAAAGAAATCAAAACAAGGAAATTTGGAAAATTCATAAATATGTGGAAATTAAACAATATACTCCTAAATAATCAATTGAATCAGTAAGGAAATCATAAAGATTAATATAAAACACACTGAGATGAATGAAAATTGAGACACAAAACACAAAAACCTGTAAGATGCAGATAAAGCAGTATTAGAGGAAAATTTATAGTTATGAAGACATATATTAAAAAAGAGGAAATAAATCAATAACCAAAACATCCACCTAGTGACACTAGAAAAATAAGAGCAAAGTAAACACAAAACAGATGGAAGGAAGAAAATTCTAAGGATTAGAGTGAAAATTAATGAAATAAAGGATATAGGAAAAATAGAGAAAATCAACAGTGTTCTAAAATTTATTTTGGTAATGACTACAACTCTGAATATATGAAAACTATTTAATTTTATACTTTAATGGGTGAATTAAATCTCAAAGAATCTGTGACCAAAGAAAATTGTAAAAATCTGCATTTGTTTTTCTATTCCAAAATCTGGATATCTATCCTATAGAAACACATATGTTCACTCTTGAGTGAGGAAAAAGAAATTCATTAAAAATAATTTTAATTTCACCAACAGGAAGGATAATTGGTGGTAAATCCATACTATGAAATACTACACTGTCATTTAAGAATGAGATAGATATTTCTGTATTAATCTAGGTAAATCTACATTAAGTCAGAAAAGCAATTTGTCAAAAAACATGTAAAGTATGATCCCATTCATGAACAAAACTTTCATATACACATTATGTATGTAAACATACGAAGGACTGATAAATGTATATCAAACTATTAAAGTAGTTTTTCCTGAAGTAAGGGGATTAGTAGGCAGATGGGATGTGGAGCAGGGAAGCTGGATGCAAAGGTGCACTGGCCACTGTAAGGAGAGGTATCTTCAGACAGAAAGGTGAAGTAGAAAACTCCATAGAATATAACATAATTTATTGCCGGGTTATTTACTTATAGATTGGGTCATAGCAGAAGAGTTTCACTTACTTACTTATCTAATTTCCATCTCCTCTCACTACAAGTTAAGTCTATGAAGATAGGAATGTTTGTCAAATGTTTTACGACTGCTACCCTGAATCTAGAATGATTTCTGGTACATAGCACTCAATAAATTTTTGTAGAACTAATGAAAGAATGCTTTAATAATGGATTTGAATCAAGCTACTGGCTTAGCTAGAACTGAAAAGAGTTCTCTCTCTGAATTTTCATAATCAAATCTTAACTATTGAGTGAAATAGTTTAAAAATTAGACATAAGGGAACAAGAAGACTTCCAAGTTTTCTACAATTAGCCAAAACCATTTACCCTCATTTACTCACTATTCATCACTGAGACTCACAAGGAGGAGAATCATGAGAGCAGAAGTGGCATTTCCTTTTCTCCCTACTAGTAGTCAAGCTGAACCAAAAATGAAATCACAAGTAAATCTATAATTTAATTGGGAACATGAGAATTCAGGGATTTCAAAGCTTAACTTCTAGCTCATTAGAGCATTGATTGTCCATCTGAGTTTGGACTTCAGATTAACATGGTATTATCTCTATACTGTAATAATGTATTTTTAATTTTTACTTCTTTGTCCACAAGAGAACTACCTGAAAGGCCAAACAGAACAAAGAGGCACCTAAAGAGGATTAGTAGCAAAAACAGTTAAAGGAAGAGCACTGTTAGGTAGGATATGAGATATTGATTGGTTAGGAGTTGGAAAAACTACCCTTGCTATGTCGCTCAGTGGTTTGAGCATCTGCCCATACACAGAGAGTCTTGGGATCAATTCTAGTCAAGGACATGTACCTGGGTTGCAGGCTTGATCCTGCCTGTGGGAGGCAACCTATCAATATATCTCACATTAATGTTTCTCTCCCATTCTCTCTCTGCTCCTCCCCGCTTCCACTCTCTCTGAAAATCAATTTAAAAAAATATCCTCAGGTGAGGCTTAACAACAACAACAAAAACTTAATTAAAAAAAGAGTTGATGCCAAAACCGGTTTGGCTCAGTGAAGAGAGTTCCGGTCTGTGGACTGAAAGGTCCCGGGTTTGATTCTGGTCAAGGGCATGTACCTTGTTTTGGGCACATCCCCAGTAGGGGGTGTGCAAGAGGCAGCTGATCGGTGTTTCTCTCTCATCCATGTTTCTGACTTTCTATCCCTTTCTTCCTCTCTGTAAAAAGTCAATAAAATATATTTTTTTAAAAAGAGTTGTAAAAACTAATTTCATCTTCATAAATCCAGATGGATTTCATAACAGGCAGGAACATAGACTTCTAGTCCTAAATCCACGAGGCACTGTTTAGATTTATGCACTTTAATGCCTTCCAAGGTGCACTGAAGTTGAGTATTACAAGATGAGTGGAAGATAATTCTAATTTGCCATTGTTTAATACTCCCCAAGGAGATGCTGAATTCAGGGAGACTAAGCATTGCTATCATTTCAGAGCCCTAAACTCTAATCTCATCCACATCTTTCTTGCTTCCATTTAAATGTAATGCCTCCTTCCTGGCGCTCTGAGGAAAGCTGCCCCCCAGCTCTGCACTGGTTCGCAGCAGGGCCTCCCAGTGTGCTTTACCATCAGGTGCAAAACACAGCGTTCTGTAAACACTTCTAAGAACTATTATAAAGTACTAAGGCTGCCCTGCCCATCAGATCCTAGACGAGCCGAACACTCCTCGCCCTATCATGACAGCATACACGTTGCCCGAGGGTGTAGCTGTTAAAAAGACAGAACGATGCTCATAAGCAGGGTGGGTGGTACGCATGGGCCCATGACTCACCCATACATGAGTTCTGACAGACAGGTTTGGGAAAGGTGCTGGTGAGGCTCCGGCTAGGTGGACACCACGTGCTGCTCTGTCCTGTCTGAGCTGCTCAGAAGCAGTCTTAAGCCCTGTGTGTCTGGCTGACATGGAGGGGGGCGGATGAAGAACGTGGGGTCAGAATAGGGGTAGCGATTTCTAAAGTCCTTGTGTGGAACTGGATATCTCATTCGGTGCACATAGTCTGAAGTCAAACTACCAGATCAAGTTTGGGAAGGTTACCTATTGTTTGGGCTGGGGTTTTTTTTGTTTTTGGTTTTTTTTTCCCTTTGGGTTTTATACAAATTTGAAAGCAACAAATAAGAAACCAGCATTTTTCTTTCACAGACTATCTCTTCCCATTCCTGATGTCCGTAGATACCACTGTGTCAACTGGATGAAATAAATATACTATCTGTCCATGTCCCGGCTTTCCATAGCACATGTTTTTTAAAATATATTTTTATTATTGATAATATTCTCCCCCACATTTATCTCCCTCTTCCCAAGCCCTAAGCATGTATTTTTACTTATCTTGCAAGGTAGTAATTATCCCAATAAAACAATGATGAAATATTAATACAGATGAAACTGACACTCCCGAGGGCAATATAAAGGTTATTTTTTCTGTTCCTGAAGCGGTTTGCATTAGGTTTCCAAAGCCTCATGGATAATTAAAATTCTTTCACTACACAAGTGTCCCATGAAATGTGTTAATGAGATTGTTTTCTGAAATGCCGAGGTGTCCTGCCATGGTGTTTAAATGCATGCTGCTCGCCCCCAACCAATTATCATACAACATGCCACTGTTTCTCTTTGTCACACAGCACCTGAAGAGACAACATTAGACTCAACCACATAATTCAGGTTTCATTTTCATGTCTTCTACTATAGTAATGTTATGAGGCATTGACTCAGCAACGAGGGTAAACGTTTGTTTTAAATGTGCTTTCTTTCCTGCGGCCCTTTTGAAATATACCTAAATTAAGAAGCGCTCCATCGGTCTCTTCGGGAGAGCGAGCATGTGTTTGCACACACACTTTGGCTTGTTTCCTCTTCCTCCCTGTGGTGATGTTGATGAGGTGAGGGTTTGTGCTGGCAGAATGCTGAAGTGTGGACAAATTGTGCTGCACTTTCATCAATGCAACATGGTAAACGTGACTGGACTATTGAGAGAATGTGATTTATGTCTGTTCAAGCTTTGTGTTGGTGTGCTAGGGCTGCTATAACAAAGCACCACCAATTGGGTGGCTCAAACAACAGAAGTTCACTGTCTTGCAGTTCTGGAGGCTGGAAGTCTGAGATCAAGGTGTTGGCAGGGCTGGCTCCTGCTGAGGGCTGGGAAGAAAAACCTGTTCCAGGCTTCTACTCTCGCTTCAGCTGCTTTGCTGATAAGCTTGGGTGTACCTTGGTTTGTAGGTGTCTGCCTTATCTTTACAGAGCTTTCTCCGTGTGTGTGTGTGTGTGTGTGTGTGTGTGTGTGTGTCCAAATATCCCCTTTAAGACATCAGTCATTTTGAATTAGGAGCCCACCCTACTCCAGTATGACCACCTCATCTTAACTCATTTCATCTGCAATGGTATTTCCAGATAAGGCCCCAATCTGAAATACCATACATATGAATTCTGGAGGAACACAATTCAACCCACAGAGTGACAAATAAATAATAAAGTATGTAACTAAATGCATATATACAGAATTATAAGCTCAAAATAATAGAGGAGTTGATTTTTTAAAGAGTAGTGTGATTGTTTGTTGTTGTTGTTTTTTAATTCCTAGTAACTCCTCCAAGACTCTTGTGTCTTCCTAGGAAAAAGAGTTATAACTAGCAGCAAAGGCTTTTCTGCTCACCAAACTTCGGTTCAATATTTCCTGGTACGCTATATTTAAAAAGGACTCTGATTGTCAAGTTCTCTTCACTCCAGTCACTGTTTTCTTCACCTCTTCTGTTAATTTGATAAACATATGAGACCATGTGCTTCATAGAAGAGCACAGCCTTTATTGGTTATCTGACCTGGGTCAGTCACAAGGTATCTATTAAAATGAGCCCAGGGACTTATTCAAATTTGTATAATGCATCGAGTCAGAGATTTAAAGCTCAGAACATGTAAGCTGTCTTTTTTCTGCCAAGGGCCATTTGGATATTTATAACATTATTTGTGGGCCACACACAAATATCAACTTAAAAATTAGCCTGCTATACTTGATCAAACATTGAATTAACTCAGCCCTAATGCCCTGGCAGGGCCAGATCAAATGATTTTGTGGGTCTTATACGGACCGCTGGCCAGACATTCCCCAATCCTGTCTAGACCCTAAAGAATGTTGTAAAGAATAAAGGATGGTAAGATGGAATTTTTGTAGTAAATGTCATATTGAAAAGCATGCTGACCGGAACTTCATTAATTATTGCAAGATGCATAGCTTAGAGAAATCAGGGATTAAGACTAGAAATGCATAAGAGATGACAGGAAAGGAATGCATTTATTTATAGGTGTTAGAGAGAGATTCAGTGTAGGAGGCAGAATAGAATATCGGAAAGGCCAGGCAGTAGGTAGCAGGTGGCATGCCAGGCTGGCACAGCACTGAGGAGGTCCAACTTGAAGTCACAGGGTTGGGTGGTGAAAATTAGCCTGAGGGCATCCAGGAGCAGGTGGTGTACAGAATCTTAGGCAAGCAGTTAAAATTGAGAAGTCAGACCCAAGCCACAATGCTTCTGGTAGGATTTTGCTCCCAAACATGATGGAAATTGACACTTTAACTTTTCACTCCTTCGTCTCTCTCTGGTGGAGTCCTGTCACTGTGGTATTGCTCTAATACCCCCAATTCTGCAGTTTGCTGTTTCTTTATTAAAACACACTTGCCTTGTGTTTCAAGAAAAGAATGGTGCTCATACAGGGGCAGATTCAGTAGAGCAGTGGAGCTAGAGGTCTGATGGGAGTGGGCTCAGGAGAAAATGGGAATAAGAACTAGGGAATCTGAGAGAAGACAGATACATGAGTTATCCCTAGAAGGGGACTGGGCCATCCTCTGGGCTCTAACTCTGTCACCCCCCTCGCTCTGGAAGTCCACTCACCTAAATCCTTCCTTTCAATAGCATCCATACACCAATGACTCCTCAGGTGGTATCTTCTAGCCCAGTGGTTGGCAAACTCATTAGTCAACAGAGTGGCAAACCATGGCTCGCAAGCCAAGTCGAAGTTTGCTGACCACTGTTCTAGCCTGACTCACTCCTAAGCTTCAGGCTCATATTTGCAACTGTTCATGATCTCTCCATGTGTCGGTCTCAAACAGAATCAATCCTCTACACATTTGCTAGTAGGATTTTCTAAAACTGTAAAGCAAACCATGCCAATCCCTTATTTAAAGGCTTCCAATGGCTTTGTAAACTAGTTGGAGTAAAATCCAAATTCCTTATGATGGACTGCAAGGTCCTACTAGTACATAATCTTCCTCCATAATCTCACTGCCTACCACTTTCCCCTTCTCACTCTGTATTCCCGTCATACTGCTGGACTTACCGTCTGTGTGTTGAGCAAGCTCCAAAATTATGAACTTGCTATTCTTCCTATCTGGAATAATCACTCACCAGATCTGCACTTGGCAGCCTCCTTCTCATCATTTGCATCCAAACAGATAGGTTCATTCTTCCTCAGAGTGGCCTTTCCCAGACACACAATCTAAAGTAGCAGAGTCCACCCAGGCACTCTCACAGTACACTGGTTAACTTGTTTTGTAGTATGTATGCCTCTCAGAAATTAATCTTGCTTATTTGTCTACAACTATATTGCCTGATTCTACCCCCACCCTCCCACCTCAAATTTTATCGTAACTCAAGAATAGAGACCAGGGTGGTTTGGTCTTTTTTTCTGGGGGAGAGGGGCTTAGTTTGGTTTTGATTCTTTGGGAGGCTCAGAATGGCATGTCCTGTATTCAAGATAGGACCATATTTAGTAAACATTTGTTGAATAAGTGACTGAAAATATGTCCAGCATCCAACCAATTCTTATCACCTCCCTGCTTCTGCTCTGGTATAAGCTACCAACTTCTGTTGCCCAGTGACTGAAAGAGCCTTCTAATTTGTTTCCCTTCTTCTGATTTTGCCTCCCTCCATCTAGTCTAAACACAGCAGTCAGAATGAACTCATTAAAAATGAAATACAAACTTCTCTGTTCAAAATACTCCAATGACTTCTCATCTCAGAACAAAAGGCAAAATACTTACTGTAGTTTGATCCTTTGCTACCTCAAATTACATCACCTATTACTCTTTCCTTTCCTTAGTGCATTTCATTTATAGTGACCTCCTCGATGTTCCCCAAGGGCACCCAGCATGTTTCTGTTTCAGAAATGTTGCACTTGCTTTTTTTCAGAATGGAAAGTTCCTTTCCCAGGTACTCACATGGCTTGCTCTTTCACGTCCTTCAAGTCTTACCTAAAATGTCACTTTATCATTAAGACTAGAGGCCTGTGGCATGAAATTCTTGCACGTGAATGAGGAGAGTCCCTCAGCCCAGCCTGTGCTGTATTGAAGTTGAGGAGCCCTGGGGAGATTTTGACTGATAATGGGGAGTGGGCCTAAGCTATCAGTCAGACATCATTAGCAGTGCTGCAGAGGCAGGAGAGGCTCCTGCCACCACCTCTGTGCTCCAACGTGAGCCCAGCTTCTGTCTGAGCGGTGCTCCCCCTTTAGGGCAGCTCCTGCATTGAATGGCTCTCCAACATCTCCTAAGGGGTCCCAGATTGGGAAAGGGTGCAAACCAGGCTGAAGAACCCAACTGGTGCACAATCAGGGCCAGAGAGGGACTCAGGAGGTTGGCCAGCTGTGGAGGAACTGCAGGAGGGCTCCAGGGTATGTCCGGCCTGTCTTGCTTAGTCCCCCATGGGCCGGACCCCAGCAGTAAGCTAAGCTACCAGTAGGAGTGTCTGCCCCCTGGTGGTCATTGCACATCACAGCGAGTGGTTGAGCAACCTTAGCATATCATTAGCATATTACACTTTGATTGGTTGAATGGATGACTGGATACTTAGCGTATTAGGTTTTTATTATATAGGATATGTAAAGGCTGCCATAACATAAAAATGCAAAACCAGCCCCATCTTTAAAAAATATAGTATCGGTCAAGATTCAAATATTTAGCTCAATTTGATCTTTATCAGAAATTCTGATATTGTTTACTTTGCATTAAATATTATGCTATTTTAGCCCTAGCTGATTTGGCTCAGTGGATAGAGTATTGGCTTGTGGACCAAAGTGTTTCAGGTTCAATTCCAATCAAGGACACATGCCTAAGTTGCAGGCTGAATCCCCAGTAGCGGGTATGCAGGAGGCAGCCAATCAATGATTCTTCCTCATCATTGATGCTTCTCTCTCTCTCCCTCTCCCTTCCTCTCTGAAATTGATAAAAATGTATATATTTTTAAATTATGTTATTTCAGCCCACAAGTAATGAGTCCAGTCTATTCAAGATATTGATTACAGTCTGAGATATATCTCCTGTTCTTTTTATAAAATTATATTTTTATTGATTTGTTAGACACAAAGATAATGTTATTCCACTGTACAGGTGCTTCATGACTCCCACGGATATAGTGCCTCCCAAGTTGAGCTTTCATAAGTAAATGATGCAACATGGGTGAGAAACTAATGACACACAGATAGCAACATTAGAAAAATCAATATTTTCACATTATAGCATATTCTAATAGAGAATATAAAATTGTGTTCAAATAATTAGGTAATGAATCAAATCCATAAGAAATACACAAGAAACAAATAAATAAAATCCAAGCAGATTAAAACAAGTTAAATAGAACTATTAAGGTTAAGCAATAAACATTATCTTATGGGTTATGTTAGAAAAAGCTAAAATAAAAATATTGAACTAGAAGATAGATGTGAGGAAATTAAGTAAAATGCAATTAAGGAAGATAAAAAATAATAAAAAACATGAGAGTTAGAGACATGAAGGAGAGAATGAGAAAGGTGAACACATGGCTACTAAAAGTTCAAAAGTATAAAGAATAATAATGATGAAGAGTCAAATATTAACAAGATGATGGCTAAGAATATTATAAAACTGATGAAAAACATAAATCCTTAGATCCAAGAATAAAAAGTTTTAAATAAGACAAATTAAGGAAACATTATTGACAATAGACTTCTCATGGTAACAATAGAGGCCATGGTAAAATTAAATTATATCTTCAAATTGCTGAGAGAATATAACTGTCAACCAAGAATTATAAACTTGACAAACTATCAATCAAGAATGAAAACATAATAAGAACAATTTTATTCAAAAGGGACATAGAGACTTTACCACCCATGTATCCTTGCTAAAGCAATTATTAAAGGATTTATCCCAGAAAGAAGAAAATTGAACCCAGAAGGAAGGAGAGGGTTTCCAAAATCAATAGTGAGCAAAACAATTGGCAAACATAGGGTAAACAAAATGCATGTTAGCAATATACAAAATGAAATTAATTATGAACAATATGAGGTTCATATAAAGAAAGTTGAAGTAAAAATCTAAAAAAAAAGACATTAAAGTTAAGAGTGGGTAATCAGAGTTAAAATTTCTAAAGTCCTTGAACTGTTTGGGAATATGGTAACATTGTGGATTCAATTTTGACTTTGTTCAGACAGGCATGCATGTTCTAAATTAAAGGATAAACCATAAAGATTAAATGTATAATTCCTTAACCAACGAAAGAAAGAATCAAGGAAAATAAATCAATAGAATATTTGTTCTGAAAGGAGAAAAAGAAAAATATGTGATTTAGGAAGCATAAAATAAAGTGTTAGCAATGAATACTATCGGGAATACAATAACTTTCAATAAACTAACCTCAACAGTTAAAAGACAAGGATTGTTAGATTGGATTAAGAAAAATTCTATTTGACATTTACAAAAGTTATACTTAGTCTTATATTTAGTCTTAAGTATTTTTAATACTTAATTATCTTACCAGTTCACCTGGCTGTCAGGGATCTTATTATTTTAGGGACAAAACTTCCTCCCAGATACCACTTTGTGTGTGCTGGTAAAATTCAGGATGCTTCCCATCTGTTTATCAATCACCAAAGACAAGCACTTTGAACTAATGGTACTAGTTGTCTATCCTTATCAGTTCCTTCCTGGTGGTAGGCTAAAATTTTATGTCATTTTTGCTTGTTGCAACATTTAGCATGATACTCAGTCCCTTGGATTTGCTGTGTGTGTGTGTGTCTGTGTGTGTATATATATATAAAAGTTATAAAAGATTGTTTTATTGTGGGTGGGAATGGGCTTGGTAATTTAGAAAAACAATTAGAAAAGCTGGACTAACAATTTTAAATATTTGAAGGCATCACAGAAAAGAAGCCAGTGAAAAATACTGAGGCTGTATTCTAAGAGAAGAAGGAAGCTGAGACATTTTGGTTTCCTTTGCTCATAAGGGCATCTGCAGATTCTGAAAAGAACCTAAGCAGTGTACCCTGTAGCCTCACGCATGCTCCCTCTGTGATAATTCTTTAAGTGATATAAGGTCAGAATTTGTGTAATTTCAGAAAGCATGTTATACATTAATGAAAGGAAGTATGTCTGAAATAAATGAAACTATATAGAAAATAATATAACAAACACCTATGAACCCAAGATGAAAAGAATTCTATTATTTAAAAAATTACTTTGTATTTCTCTATTTTTATAAGAAATAAAATATTTTAGAGGTAGTCGGAGATCTACCCGATCTGTGTTCCCTCCATTCTTGGAGCATAGAGCATCTTAAAGTTGGTGAACCGCTCCTATTCATATATTTATACTTTTACTATATTTATAGTAAACATTTGTAAAAAATTTGGTCTAATATTTTGGGTTTTAAATTTCCTATAGAATACCACTTTTGCAATTTGCATGTATCACTACATATTTTCTTAGATCTCTCCATGTTGAACTGTATAGATGAAATTTATTTCTTTAGACTCCTACATATAGCTTCAGTATGTGAACAGCCAATACAGTAAATATTCTCCTACTGCAGGACAGGTAAATGCTCTCTACAATTTTTACTATTAAAAACATTACTGCAGAGAATGTCACTGTACCTCTTTGTTCTCATGTTTGAGACTCCCCTATAGTAGAAATTCAAAAAGGAAAAGACAGACAGTGGGGCAAACACATCTTCAACTTGACTATATATTGCCAAATTATTTACTCCACAGTTGGTTGCCATAGTGAAACTCCCACAAGCAATGTGAAAGAGTACCCATTTCTTCACATTCTTGCCAGGAGTTGGTATTATCAAGGTAGTTTCATTTTATATGTTAGGAGTGGTTAAAGTGGCACATCAATGCTGCTTTATTTTGTGTTTGCCTGAATACCAGGGGGAGTGAACAGATTTTCCATATGTTCACTGTGCATTATTTTTTCCCCTTTGTGATTTGCATGATAAACATTGACCATTTTTCCATTGGTTTGATTGCATTTTCCTTACTGATTTTCAGGTTTTAAAATGTACTCTAGAACTGTATTCTTTTTCTGATAAATAAGTTACAAATATTTTCCCCCAATGTGTGACAAGTATTTCGGTCACAAAGAAGCTTTTATTATAATTAAAAGAGTTCTTATTTATTATCAATGATAATGTAGTTCAAGTTGTCATTCTTTACATTTTGGGTTGTTTTTCTCTATCTTAATTGAGAAATCATTCCTTTATAATTTATAATGCTATTACCTTTTCTTCTAATCCATTTAAAGTTTTGCTTTTCAAGTAAGGATTTTCAACTCATCTCTTTTGCAGAGCAGTAGGTTTCACATTTTAATTATGTTTTACTGAATTTCATTTTTGGGTGATATTTTCCAAACCCAAGTTCACAGGGTTTCCCCCCATGTTTCTTCTAGAAGCTTTGTAATTTTTATTTGACATTTAGCTCTATGGCCCATTTTGAATGAATTTTTGTGCCAGAAGTAACGTCTGTACCTAGATTCATTTTGTGTGTATGGTTATCCAGTTATTGACATCCAGCACTATCTGCTAAAAAGACTAGCCTTTCTCCACTGAATTGCTTTTTCATTTTGGTCAAAGATCAATTGGTTATACTTGTGTGGGTCTCTTTCTGGGTTCTCTATTTTGTTTCAATAATCTGTTTGCTTATTGTTTCACCAATGCCACATTGCCTTGATTACTATAACTTTACAGTAATTCTTAAACTTAGTTATTAAAAGTCCTCTAACTATGTTCTTTGTCTTTAGTGCTTTACTTCTTTTCCCCGCTAACCCTCCTGCTTACACTACCAAATAAAGTGTCTGCATTGAAATCCTTGCCTTGTATTCTGTTTTCTGGAAGACCAATATTATGTACTGAATATTTGTGCCCCCCTTCATATGTTAAAGCCTAACCCCACAATGTGCCTGTATTTAGAGATGGGTGTTTAAGAAAATAACTAAGTTTAAATGAGGTCATAAGTGTGAGGCCTTGATCCAATAAAATTAGTGTCATTTTAAGAAGAGACATTAGAAATTTTCCTCTCCTTCTCTGCCTGTCTTTCCTCCTTTATGTCTCTGTGTATTTACTGGTGAAAGCCATATGAACATATAGTAGGAAATTGAGACTCACCAGAAACTGACCCTGACAGCATCTTAATTTTGAACTCTAGCCTCCAAATTTGTGAGAAAATACATTCCTGTTGGTTAAGCCACCAAGTCTGGCATTTTGTTATGGTAGCCCAAGCAGACTGGTCTATTATTAGACCCACCAAGATTTATCATGGGCATATAGCTTTCAGTTTAAAGACTACATTTCCAGCCTCCCTTGCAGGGTATGGTCATGTGACCAAGCTCAGCCCAAATGCATGTGAAGCAAAGTGATGTGTAAAGATTCTGAAACCTGAAACCAGCCCTTAGAGAAAAGGGATAGGCCCTTTCTCACATGAAGGCTGAGCTGCAGTAGCTATTATAGAGGACAAATGAAAGATAAGCATTGAGATTGGCAGATCAAAAACCTGAGAGTCTGGGTCCCTGTCACCCTCGCCACAATTATATAAAAGAGAAATTCATTCTGTTGAGCCATCGTTATTTTTGGATCTTTGCTACAGAAGCCAAGCTTGTAAGCTAACTCTTAACATCATCCAAAACACGATTCCCAAATGTCTTTTAGAGTCAATATCCATTAGACCTACTCCTTTCACACTGATGCTCTGAGGACCCTGTTCCTGTCCAGTGCTTATTTTCACTGCTGGTATAATTATTTCCACATCAATGAAGACACTGGAAACCTATTCCCAGTGTTTTCATTTTTTACAGTCTATCTCTTTCCCGCCCCCGCCCCCCCCGTCTCATCTGTAATACAATGAAGAAACTACAATCTATTTTTGCCCCAAGGTACTGGATATTATGATTTTGCTTTGTATCAGTTTAATGATACTTTCCCCCCCAGATATGTCTTTAAATATTAATCAGAAAAATTATTACAGTGATTTTTTTCAGTGTGTATAAAAATAAGAAATCCTTTCTGCAGAAAGTTATCTGTAGCTGTCCTTATGATTCAGAGGCTGAATAGTGGTCTCATTAACTATAATTTGCAAATGCCATGGTCTGTCATTGGCCCCTGTTTTTCATTTGTCAGTTTATCCAAGTTGACCAAAAGCTAATCATGAAATTTTGCTAATAGTCTTGGATTACTTCAGCCACTTGTCTGACAAGTTGAGGATATGGAAAATACTATGCATTTAAAATCTGGCTAGACTACCCCATGGGGAAAAGAATCAAAAGGTCAGTCTGCCCTGGCTGGGTGACTCAATTGATTGGAGCATGTCTGGTGTACCAAATGGTTGCAGAGTTCTCTTTCAGGTCAGGGCATACACCCAGGTTTCAGGTTCCATTCCTAGTCTTGCTGCCTATGGGAGACAACCAATCAATGTTTCTGCATCCTCCCCCCTCCCCCTGCCTCCATCCCTCCAACATTCCTTCCTTTCCTTTCCTTCTCTCTAAAGTCAATAAAAACATATCCTTGGGTAAAGATTTAAAAGAAAAATGAAAGAAAGAAAGAAAGAAAGAAATGGTCATCTTAGCATAAGGAACACTTATTGTCATGAATGATGTTTTCCACTTAGTTGAATGCATTCCCATTCAATATCCAGCACCTAGAAATTATCTGGACATTAGGAGAGTCAAGATATTTGTAACCTAAACTCATCTGGGTTGAGATGACATCACCAAATGTATGAAGTTTTTCATGCTAAGATATTTTTACAAAATGATACTTCCCTCTAATATGTATATTCAAGCCAAGAACTATATTATTCTTATAAACAAGTGAAAAGAAATGATTAGAAATTTGAGAAAATATTCATGTTTAAAAGCTACTGCCATTAAAAAAAATAAAATAAAAGCTACTGCCATTTAAATGACATGATTCCTCTTTTAATCTTTATTGAAGCATATGTCTAAACATCCTCAGTTGGAATGGTGCTTAACAACTCTAATGACTTTATAATTGTATGGAAACCATTAAAAAAACATACATGTGTTTGCTTTACCAGGGAAGAACACCAAAGTTCAAGAATATAAAATTCTGAGATGAGGGTTTTGTGGTAAAAGGAAGCTGTGCTTGGGTTATGTATTACACAAACCCTAGTCATTTCATTCCCAACCAGCACTGCTAGAACTTGGGGGAAAGAATCAAAGCTTTATTCTCTCATTAGTACAGCCTTTACGGTCAAATTATGCCTTCTTTTATTTATTTTTTCATTATTTTTTACTCTCAACCAAGGATATGTTTCTATTGATTTTCAAAGAGAGAGGAGGGGAGAGAGACAGACAGAGAGACAGAGACACAGAGAAACATCAATATGAGAGAGAAACATTCATCAATTGCTTCCTGGACCCTTCCCAACCAGGGATTGAACCCTTAACCTAAAAGTGTGCCCTGACTAGGAATCAAATCTGCAACCTTTTGGTGTATGTGGCAATGTTCCAATGAACATTGGAACATTTTCTTATTTTTCACTTCTTTTTGTTAAATGATTCTCTAATTTACTGGAGTAGCATGAAATCCCATCCTTGTTTAATTGTTCTGTATTAAAGGTTGGTGTATAAGAAAAATTACTTCCCCTGATTTGAGTTGTGCTGCCAGTATTGTTTGAGCATTTATATTTTCATTGCTAAAATGAGACAAATAGTGTCGCAAAAAAAATATTCTTTCCTTCAGTTGCTTGTAAAAAAAATATTTTTTTGCAAAAGCAAGCTATGACATGAGACAAAGTTTTGAAAGGGAAAATAACATTCAAGACCCCAACCATTCCAAAATTGTACTTTTCCTTTAGTCAAAAGCAACATTTCAGAACAAACAGAAACATATCCTCCCTTTAGATGCAATTAACCATTTTTTAGACTTTAATTTTCATTGCTATCCTGACAGAGGATGGGAGGACATGTGTTTGCAGTTATACACTTTTTCTTTTATTGTCCACAGAACAATGAAACCACAACATAAGACCAAGAGAGTCTTCCTTTTAATTAGGAAAGATATATTTGCCACAGAATTATCCACAGAAAAGAACATTAGTGTCTCTAAAATAACCCTAGTGTCTTTAAAATCAATCAAGTTATCAGTGGGAATTTACTACGTGCCTCAAGCCACGCTCATCGCTGTAGAGGAAAACACACAATTCTTTGTTCATGAAGGAAGTGAGGAGGAAATAGGACACATATTAAAAAATAAGAGAATAATGACAAGTCAAAGAGTCAAAGAGCTGTGGACCCAGAGAGCATTGTTTTGATCCAAATTACTTTCTTTGAGTTAGATTCTGGAATGATGCCATCGGAGTGCTTTGACAGATTTCTAAAAAACAACCTGAATGAAACGCACTACAGTATTTATTGAAAGTTGTTGAGACTGTTCCATGCCTTAAATAGACCAATAAGCTAAAATTGTTGAAATAACAAGGAGGTGTGACTTAGAGGTAGAAGTGTTAAAGGGATTAGAGAAAAACAGGGATATTCAGGAGCATCCTCTTGGAGGAGGTAAAACCTGAACGGGGCCTTGAAAATATAGCTGAGTTATAAATCTGAAAAGGGCACTAGAAGGGTCAAGGCTGGAATATCACTCATTAACCCAATAGATATTTCATACACATGCCATACCATGGACCAAACTTTGAAAAGACCACAACAAAATCAGGCAAGTTTCTGCTTTTGGAGAGCTTATATTCTAGTGAAGAAATGGCCAGGTAAGGCCATTAAATATTTAATTTGGACATTCCTTTTTTCTCCTGCATTTCCTGATCATAACAACATCGGGCAGAACATTAACAGAAACCTAGTTCTGTTGTGGCATGGAGAGAAGAAAATAAACAGAAAAGATTCCCTGTGTTGTTTTCTTTGTGTGTGTTTTTTTTCTTCCCAAAACAGGAAAATCAGGAGAGGTCCTGAGGGGAGGAGTACAGGAGCTTATGACATGAACAATGTACACTGTACACACACACACACATACACACACACACACACACACACACACACACACACACACACACTAATAGAATATAAATGAGGTATATCTGTGCTATAAAGAGAAAGATAGGTAGTGAGGTGGTACCTTGGAAGAGGTAGTCAGGAAATTGGGGGAGTCAAGGAGAGAGGAAGCTTTAACAAAAACAGAATGCCAGTAACTGCTCTGCAGTGGTCAGAAGCAGGGACATGTGGAAGCTGAGCCAGTGCCCACATAACTGTGGCCTTGCCTGTTGGCTCTTCAGAGGAGGCACCTGCTCTTATCATAGTGCCTAAAGGTCACCCCTCTGGCAGCTGCTCAAACAACTAAAGTATGCCTGCCTCTCACTTAAAAAGTAGCTGAGACTCTGTGAACTGCTCAGGACACTTGAACTTCTTGCCACACACAAAAGAAGGTGTGAATTCTGGAACCCTGGAGGAGTGGTGGTGATAAGGAAGGGAAGAGCCATCACTAGTTCTTGGGTTGGCTGAATAGTAGGGAACCTCTCCTTGTCACATGCTCCTACATATACATGATCATGGGCACACGCACATGTGCAAGTACATACAGTTGCAGAAAGGATTGTTCAGGTAAAATAAAATATATGTGAGAATTCTTTAATACTGTAAAACCTAGGAGTGTATATGGGATAAAGGATGGCTACCCTCAGTGTTTTCCAAACTTATCTACTTATGAAAATCATCTGAAGCCATTGTTGAAATGCCAGTTTCCAGGCACCTGTCCTTGCAGGTTCTGTAGCCTTGCCCTAGATCTGGGAATCTGTGGTTTGGGCCAGAGTCCCCTGTGAGGCATACGTTTGGGAAGCACTGCTTCATCCAGTGTAGCCAACAGGCTACACACTCTCCCCAGTCTAGCACTCACCCGGGACCTCACTAGTTGATCTTGGGGTTCCCTCCGGTTGAACCTTCATTCTCTGCAACAGTGTTCAAGGCAGTCACTACTAAGCTCTCATAGTTAATATATGAGAGAGGACAGAAACAATCTAGTATTCCTTTGTAATGAATGGGTGAAAGGCTCCCGATGTGAAATTCACTTTTTTTTTTAACTGATCGTGGAAAGCATTCAGTGAGTTATTGCATGTCTGGTGCTGTGGGAAAAGACACACACTTGCTGGTACAGACTCTAGTTGTCAAGATCTAGTGGGCCTCTGCCATTGACCTTATACGTTCCCTGATGAAAATGTTGGAAATAACAGTTTAAGATATGATGTGTCTGAGGCTATAAACACAGTTTTACAATATGCTTGCCTACAAGACCACAGGGAGCATGTCTATAGAGCTAGGAGCTCCACCTGACTCCTTAGTGAAACCACATTGTTTAGAAAGGGGATTTATTAGCTAGCTAGCCAGCCTTGTAGCTAAAGAGGGTAATTAGCTAGGACCCCACTGGATTTAAGCTGCCATAGTTTGTATTCCCTTTCCAGGAAGAGTTTTCACATAAGTGGGTGCTGCTTGTCCAGTTAGTCTGGCAAATTGGTTATGATGGCTCAGCTTGGAAGTCACACAGATTTACATTCAATCCCATTCAACTGGTTTGCATCTCAGTGACCTTGGGCAAGTGTCTTAACCTCCAGCCTCCTATTTTCCTTTCCGCAAAGTTGGGATAAAGATAGTACCTAGCTCATGGATTGTATGTTAGAACCTAACCAGATGATGAATATAGAGTGTCTAATCTGGTTCCTATATATTGTGTCACCATACAGAAATTTCTATCATTATTCCTAGTCATAAACTTTCCCTTGCTATCAAAACCTGAGTGTGTGTGTGTGTGTGTGTGTGTGTGTGTGTGTGAGAGAGAGAGAGAGAGAGAGAGAGAGAGAGAGAGAGAGAGAGAGAGAGAGACTGACTTGCTTATCCGGGCTGTTGGTATTTTACTGTGATGCCTATATAAAGATTGGACTGTAGAATATTCCCTAGTTTACCCAATCTGAATATTATCTCCTTTCTTCTGATTCAATATTTAAAGGCTTTTCATAGGTTTTTTCTGACTTTGGGAATTACTTCAGGATACCTGAAAGTTTGTAAATTGCTTTTACCTAGCAAAAACACTAACAACTACAATGTGGTTTTTCTTCATGTGGCCAGGAAACCAAATTGCTACATGTTGAGTCATTTCCTTTGAAAAACATTTGTTGAACATAAGACTAAGTCAAGTCCTTCTAATAAATGGTCTCATAACATTTTTTTCAAAGTATTTATAGTTGTAATGTTCTATTCATTTGTGTGAATGTTGGCTTATGAGTCTTCTTTTTTTTTAACCCCATTTTAAACTTAACTGGAATGGGCAATAGATCTACTTGCCACCAACGTATCCCCAGCAGTGGGCACTGCCCGGCACAGAGCAGGTGCCCAATGAATGTTGAGAGCCAGAACACTGCTGGTGCTGGCCACATGCCCTAAGGTCCATTTACGGTTTCTGTCTGTCCCTTCCCTGCTTCTGTGAGTTTTTGATTTTTTTGGTTTTCGTTTTAGTCTTTATTGTTGAGAATATTACAAATGTTTTCCCTTTTTCCCCCTTGTCCTTCACCACTGGGTTCCCACCACCACCCTATTGTCTGTGTTCATGGGCAATGCAAATACACATAAAGTTCTTTAGTTAATCGCTTCCTGGCCACCTTCCCCCTTCCCTCTGAGATTCGTCAGTCTGTTCCATGTTTCCATGCCTCTGGTTCTATTTTATTTATCAGTTTATTGTGTTCATTAGATTCCACATATAAGTGATAATTGTCTTCCTCTGATTAGCTTATTTCACTCAGCATAATCATCTCCAGGTACCTGCATGCTGTCTCAAAGGGTAATAGCTGCATGGTATTCCATTGTGTAAATGTACTGCTTTTTTATCCATTCATCTACTGACGGGCATTTGGGCTGTCTCCAGATATTAGCTATTACAAATTATGCTGCTGTGAACATAAGGGTGCATATATTCTTTTTGATTGATGTTTCATGATTCTTAGGTTAGATTCTTAGAAGTACGATCACTGTTGACCCAGCTTTTGCTTTTAATGGCCTGCACTTTGATTTGCTTTGAAGTACTTCTTGACAGAGCCTCATTGACAGAATATTTAGAGAGCTGGAAGTGCCTAGGGTTTTATATCTTCCCAACCCATCCTTAGCTAATGGCCCAGCCCCTAACCTCAAAGGAGAAAAACTTTGAGGTGTAAGTCATGCTCCCAGGTTTTGTACAAAATGAGCTTGAAGCTTTCATGAAACTTTGCCTGGAGTCATACCCCTCTCTTACTCTGCTGTCTGAAACCCCTTGTGATTTTCTCCTGCATATTATCAATAAATCACTTGTGTACAAATCCTCAACTCATATTTTGCTTGTGAAGATCCCAATTTAAGACGTTAAGTAAACTCTTTTTTTAATAACAAACTGTCCCTGAAAAGTAGGAAGTTTTTTATTCACTTACTATGTTGTTCCAGGGCTTGTAAAGAATACTGGTACAGAGGGGAGGTTTGCATTGTGTATGTTCTATGAGACACCAGATATGCATCAGAGATTCATCAATGGGATGGGGAAGCTGGAATAGCTCTCTCTACAGGTAACAAATAACTATGGGCAACAAGGCCAGAAGAAAGTGGAATGCTGATATGGGCTTTTGAGTCTCTATCAAGAGCATCTTTGCTTTGCTGATTCATGGCACACTTTAAGAGCATTGTTTTCTTGGTAAATGGGGATTTAAAAACTTTGGTTATTAGCCAAGTCATGAAAAGAAATGCATATTTTTCTTAGGTATGTCTAAGCCATTTTTAAAAATCCTTTGAAAAGCTGAGCTATATAAACATGGAAGGAAATAGCCAAGGAAATTTCAGCTTTGTAACTGTGAAGGCCGCATGAAAAGGCAATAGAGATTTTTGCAAGCTGTCAGAAAAGACCTGGGGTGTGCATGAGTGTGATTACAAGTGTGAATGTTTGCAGGGGATTGTGCTCATGTTAGAGCAGTTTATTTTTGACAGCAAAGAAAAAAAAGGATTCTTTAATGTGATGACATTTCAAATAAGATCATGGAATATTTCAGAGACATAAAGCATAAACTAAATCATAATAGTAATATTATCATTACCAAAACCAGAATAAACAATAAGATGCCCACATATTCATTTATACATGGATAGGTATATACACATTCATTTATTAAAAATTCCAAATGTAACCCACTCCCTTAAGCATAACTAAAAGTACTCACTTTAACCTTTGAATTAGAAAACAAATGATTCTGGCTTAAAACACTTCTTTACCTATCTTAAAAAGTCTGGCACCACTCCAAATTTTAGTCAACCAATAAGATATTCTATGAGAATGTAACTTTCCGGATTGTCATGTCAAGATTGGTTTGATGCTAGCCCAGCTGTGGAATTAAGAAAGTTTGACTATAATATAACCTCCTGTGATTTTGAGGATTTGTATTCTTCTCTAGACTTAGTGCCATATAAATGAGAGTGTGATCATCTGCCGTGCAGATAAACTTTTATTTAGTTACATAATTTTGTTTTTTAATGCGATAAAATATATAAATAACTTTGAAACACTGGGGAGGGAGAGGGATGCGGATGAAATAAAGACAAATATTCAGTTGGTGTCACCCTGTCATGACTAGTGAAGTCTTATAATAATTTTAAAAGTAAGTAGTGTTATTCTCCAACTTTGTCCTTCTTTTTCAGAATCATTTTAGCTACAATAGGTTCTTTGCATTTCCATATGAATTCTAGTATCAGCTTGTCAATTTCTATTAAAAAAGCCTAAAAATATTTGGGCCTTATTTTTATGTTCAATCTAACAATTACAATCTTGTAATTAGAGTGTGCTAGTGGTTAGAGCATTCCCATTTAATGTGAATATTGATGTGATTAGGTTTAATTCTATTATCCTGTCATTTATTTTATAGGTACTCCATTTATTCTTTATTCTTTTCCTTTTTCTATTCTTTTCTTGGATCAACTGAATATTTCCTAGTTCCATTTTATCTCCTTTGTTGGCTAATCAGCTCTAAATCTTCATATTGTTTTTTTAGAGGTTGCTTTAGGATTTATAGTATACATTGCTAACTTATCACACTCTATATTTAAGTGATATTATGCCACTTCATATATATTTTAAGAAGTTTATAATAGTATACTTCAAATTTCCCAGACTTAACTTAGGTACCATTGGTGTTTTTCAATATTGTTTATCTATTATAAACCACATACTACATTGTTACTTTTGTTGAAATAGCCAATTATCTATTAAAATATTTAAATAACAAGAAAACAATATTATTTACTTACTCATATTATTCCCATTCTGGTGCTCTGCATACCTTTTGTAGATCCATAGCCCGGTGATAATATTGTTTTTTCTGCTTTGAGAATTTCCCTCCATATTTCTTGTAGTGTGTTTCTGTTGGTGATGAAGTCTTCAGCTCTTGTATGATTGAATATGTCTTTTTTCCCTTTGTGTTTGAAAAATATTTAACTGGGGAATAGAATTTTAGGTTGACATTCTTTTCTTTTGAATGTCAGTCACTATGTTTTTGCAGTTTCTTATTAAAAAAGAAAATCTACTGTATTCTTTGTCTTTATTTCTCTGTATGTAGCACACCTATTTTCTGGTTGTTGCTTTTTAATATTTTCTTTTATCACTGTTTTTGAGAAATTTTATGATGTGCCTTAGTATAATCTTTTTTATCATGTTTTTGTGGGTATATGTGTACATATATATTTTATGTAGCATCTTGGTCCTATGGATTTATAGTTTTACCAAATTTTGGGGAAAATACAGTTATTTCTTCAAATGTTTTTCTATCACCCCCTGTCTTTCAGAGATTCCAATTACACATCTATTAATCCACTTGAAATTCTTCCACAAGTCACTAACATTCATTTTGCTTTTGGAGATTATTTTATCTCTTTGTGCTAAATGTTGAATAGTTTCCATGGCTATACCTTTAAGTCCACTATTCTCCACTTCTGTCATGTCTAATCTGAAGTTTATTTTTTCAATCTGAAGATATTGTAATTTTCCTCTTTAAAATTTAGATCTGAGCTTTTTTAATGTTTTCAGTCTCAACTTCTTGAATATATGGAATACAGTTATAATAACTGTTTGAAATCTTTGCTAATTCTAACATCTTTGTGAATTGTGGATCAGTTATGATTAAGTTTTCTTCTCATTATGAGTCATATTTTCCTTCCTTTTTTAATACCTGGTAATATTTCATTCTGGGACACACTTATTTGGAGACCTTTTGATTTTTTCAAGTCTTCCTTTAAAGTTCCGTTCTGCAACATCAGAGCCATGTTCAGTTTAAATGTAATTATTCTCTGCTCCTGAGGCAGACCCTTCTCAGTACTCTCCCAATTTCATGTGACTTACAATGTTTTCCACTCCAGTTGTTAGGAACAGGAACTTTCTGACTCTATGAGCGGCAGATTCTGTTTCTTCCAACCCTGTGGATGAATTTTCCCCAGTCTCATTTACTATCATCACATGTGTGTGCTATCAATTCTCTGCTGAACTTGAGGGGGACCCTCTGCAGTTCTTGAAGTTCTCTCTCTATGTGACTCTTTTTTCTCTGTACTTTGTCTTATGAACTCCAGCTGCCTCAGTGTCCCCAGACACTTAGCCTTATCTCTTCAGTTCAGGGATTTTCTTGACCTTCCCTGTTTCCCCTCTCTGTTCCAAGACCAAAAACCTTTCTCCAGCCAGTAAGCTGGAGCAGTCAGAGAACCCACCACATTCACTACTCATACCCCAGCAATCACCATCCATTGTCTAATATCTAGTATTTTAGAAGCCAATACTTTATATATTTTATATTTTTATTTGTGTGGGACAAGAGAGAAAACTCTATTTTGGCCTGAAGTGGCAGTCCTGGCATGACATTTAATCCAGTTTTACCTTCATGTCCCAGTTATAAGAATTCAGGCGTGGTGAGGGTAGATGACATAATCAACATCACACATTTTATAAGGGCGGTGGCCAGCACATGGAATCAGGTTGTTACTTTATCCTAATTCATGAAGATTTTAAATCTAGGCATGATGTGGAGATCACAATGAAAACTTCACTGCAACATATTTTAACCAGAGGATGTAATTCTCTAACCATTCCAGCTAACAGAGTACTTACTACAGCTATTTGAGTGACTTTTTAGAACTGAGCCCCCTGCAGAGTTCATGACTTTAACTCATTTTCATATGTATCCTCTACAATGCATGATATGCTTTCCTAACTGACCTTTCAAAAGTAAATAATACACTATTCCTGTTATAAAAGCATTTTTATCAAATCATTCCAAACTTCTCATTGCTTTTCCATTGTACAGTGCATGAATGTGGCCAGAGGAAATTGTCCATCTACAGCATAACATATGGTTCCTTTCTCCACAATGATTGGGGGGCCACGACTCTATCTCCAGATTTTAGAGAAAACAATGCTTCAGTGCAGACATTGAGAACCATGTGCACAAGAGTACTTGTTGCAAAATAGTATTGGTCCCTCAGCCTCTGCCAGCAAAGGCAGAAGCAAAGTTTCACCAGTCTCACTTTTTTCAAACCCTAGGGTTTTATTGAAATTCACAAAAGTTTATTTTTTCCCCTGAAAATCCTAGCATTGTATTTAACTCAGATTAATTCAAAAGTGTGAATACCTTTAGGAGTATTTCTGATAGATACTTTATATAAATTATCTGCTAATTACATAGCTGAATTAAAATGAAGCAGCGAGTGAGCCAGTGGTCTTTATATTGTTGATTAGTCCAGTTGGCAGGCTTGAGTGTCTATGAGAAATGAGCAAGACTTAGGAGAAGTGCAGCTGGGGAACACAGAGGCTGTACATAGCGAATAGAGTTGTGAGCTGTCAGCATATTTATGAGGTTACCCTAGACGTGGCTGCTTTTAAAAAGGCAGCATTGAAAGATTTTCTTATTCATATGAAAAGAGTTAGATATGTATTTCACATTTCTTAGAGAAGGAACTAAATCCCTCTTTGGAAAATGACTGGATGAGGCTCCTTTCTTTCCATTGAGTTCTTAAACATCTTTATACTATCTAATGAAGAGGGAATATGCAAATTGCCACACCATAACAAGATGGCTACACCCGCAGCAGAGGCCATAACCAGCCTTAATGAACAATCAGCAGGGACCTGAGGCTGCATGGCACTGGACTGGGTCAGGGGACCTGAGGCTGCAGCCCCCCCGCCCCCGCGCCTGGTGGGGCTAGACAGGGGACCTCAGGCTGCATCCCCCACCCAGCAGGGCTTGATGGGGGACCCCAAACCACATCCCCCGTCCTGGTGCTGGGCCAAAGGATCTGAGGCTCTGCCCCTGCCCCAGTGTCAGGCCAGGGGGCCTCAGGCTGTGCCCCTCATCCTTCACCAGGCCAGGTGACCTGAGACCACACACCCCACCCAGCAGGGCTTTACGGGGGTGGGGCCAGCCAGGTCTGTATCTAACCCAATGGGGGTGGGGCCAGCCAGGTCTGTATCTAACCCAATGGGGGTGGGGCCAGCCAGGTCTGGGTCTTGAGTAATTTCAAGGCACATGTGAGTGAGTGGAGATGTGACTCTGGTTCCTGTGGCACACCTCAGACTCTGACAGGAGGAAGATTTTCATATACATTTTACTAATTTTCATCTCTGATACTTCTATTATAGTGAAAGAGCAAATAGCAATATTAAAATATATCCTCTAATTAATTCCCTTTTAATGTGCATGAATTTCATGCACTGGGTCACTAATTTATATATGCAAAGGGTTTGGAGGCTTGCTGTTTGGGGAATATACCTGTGAAGCTGTTTATCTCATTGACAAGCTGAGAAATTTCTACTTGGTTTGGCTTAATTGTGTGTTCTTTTATTTTATACATTATCCTCATTTTGAAAGACACTGAGCTACTCATGAATGCATTGATTGGGAGGATTCATTTTCATTGCTTTTTAAAAGAGAAATGCATGTACCTGCTAGATTTTCTGGGACAGGGAAGATAATTCAATTTGAAATTCACTGAAGTAGACCCGGTAGTGCCCATCAATACCCAGTATCTTCTTATAAAGCATACTGCATATCACTTGGAATTGTTCTGTATACTGAATTAATATCAGGGACTTAACTGCGTAGGTCAGTGAACACGTAGAAAGCTCTTCTGGTTCAAAAAATAATCTGGTGTTATAAATTTAAAAAGATAAACCCACATTCCTAATGGAGTTTACAATCCAGCTGGGGAAACAAAACAAAAATATAGAGATCAATTAAGTGCCGAACTGTATGATGCTCATTTTATAGGCAATAAGAAATTAAGAGGAAAATCTATATTGTCTAGAGTAGTGGAAGGAACTTTTATGTAGGAGAGAAAAAATGCCGGGTAGACTAAGAAGGGAGAAGTTCTTAAAAATGATGAAAAGCAGCAGAGGCAAGGGAAGAAGTTGGAAATAAGAGCAGAATGTATGAAAGGAAGTGAGTAGTTAAGAAATCCTGGTGGGGAGTGCTGGGGAAATACAATTGCTATCATATGATGAATGGCTAAGAAAGCCAAACAAATTTATAACTAATGCCAAAGATAACAGGAAGCCACTGTAGATTTTTGAACAGATGACACTATAAGTACAGTTTTATGAAGATTAGCCTGGCAGTGATGTGCAAGGTGAATGAGGGAGAAGTTGGGCCAAAGGATCTGAGGCTCTGCCCCTGCCCCAGTGTCAGGCCAGGGGGCCTCAGGCTGTGCCCCTATAAGTACAGTTTGAGAGAGACCAACTTAAGGCTAACTGGAGTTACTCAAGTTGGAAGGACTACATCAGGGATTTGAGAAAAGACACGAGAGGTGGAAAGGACCAGTTAATACTCTGAAGGAATAAACAGTCTGAACGGAGGCTTGAGTCCAGCCAGTGTGGCTCAGTGGCTGGACACTGACCTATGAACCAGGAATTCATGGTTCAATTCATGGTCAGGGCACATTGCCCGGGCTCAATTCCCAGTGTGGGGCGTGCAGGAGGCAGCTGATCAATAGTCTCTCTCATCGTTGATATTTCTAACTCTCTCTCCCTTCTCTGAAATCAATAAAAAAAAATTGTTTTAAAAGGAAGCTTGAATGTTCCACCTTTCATTGTTCTCCATAACCCTAAATGGAGGTTTCAGAAGTAGGGCAGGGAGTGCCCAGTTCTCTCAGATCATCTTATGTAGATGTTTGGCTACTCACTGTTGTTGGGTGCCATCTCTGTGATTAACTGATGTTTCTCCCAAAAGTGATAGAGTCTGCCATGCTCTTTTAATTCATGAGGATTAGAACACTGATCATTTTTTTCCTTTTATTCTGAGACTAGAATAAAAATTTTAAAAGGTATAAATGAGAAACTAGAAACAATAAAGACAAAATAAAGGAAAAAGAATTTTCAGGAAGTGAAAGAAAGCAATGGGGACTCACAGAGGAAATAAAGGAAAATTTAAAAAAAGAAAAGAGAGGACAAAAAGCAGATTAGCCAGCTCTTGGAAGTATGCATCACCTTGGCTGAGATGTAGTCCCCAAGTAACATCGGGGTTCTGCCAGAAGAATAATAGCATTCTAGAGCTCAGAAGTCTCTCCTTTTCCTTCCTGATTCTTGAAAAAAACCACAAACACATCTAAACACACATTTTTAACATCTAAGTATCTAAAAACATATAAAATTAATAAAGCAAAATATTTTTTAAAACCAAAAATATTCCTTCTTAATGATTATTATCCTCAATATTTAAAGTACTTCTAAGATATATATATATATCATTCTTACAGAATTTGATACTGAATACTATAAAATATTCATTCTTCATAAGTTAATTCATAAGTTTAATAAAATATACACATAAAATATATAATTCCAGAAGAATTTTTTAACTTAATAAAATGATACTACAGTTCATCTGTAAACTCATGTGGGATTGTGAATGATTTTGTCATTTAGGAGTTTTATTTTCTAAATTTTATCAAATGAGCATATATCACATCTGAAAAATACTCAATAATACTATAAATGCTTAATGCCTGTTTAATAAGTGCAGAATACAGTGTTTAGAATATTAGTTATCTTTTGTATATGTGGCTGTTTTGATGAGGAAGATATCAGAGGTATAAAACAAGTGTCACAGATCTCAAAGAAAGAGATTCCTCTAACAGGGTTGGGAATCAGGACAGTCGCTGTCATCCATATGTGAAGTTCCACCTCAGTAACTTACTACAATCAGGATTATAATATGTTCACTTGAAATTAAGATGGTGTGCCTCCTGCCTTTTGGGAGACATTTAGCATTATTTATTATTAGAAGCTAATTAGAAACACCCCAAATTCATTGAGGCTTCATAGATTCCACTCTTCGGGAAACTGTTGCCTTTAGTGTCTAGCTTTGCACTCAGGGAAACTGCTGATTTCAGCTTTGGGAGGCTTAAAAATAAAATGCTGGGTAATAAATAATGAGAGTGGTTCCCAATCATGAGGGTGGTGACAGTGCCTTAGGATTCCTGTCTAGATTCATTTGTTTTTTTTCTAGAATAAACATTGAAACCAAATGTAAGTGTTGTAATAGAGAAAACCTTGTGTACAGGAAACAGCATGAGATTTGGAATCCAAAGACCTGGTTTGAGCCGAAACTGGTTTGGCTCAGTGGATTGAGCGTCGGACTGCGGACTGAAAGGTCCCAGGTTCGATTCCGGTCAAGGGCATGTACCTTGGCTGTGGGCACATCCCCAGTAGGGGGTGTGCAAGAGGCAGCTGATCGATGTTTCTGACTTTCTATCCCTCTCCCTTCTTCTCTGTAAAAAAAAATCAATTATATATATATATACCTGGTTTGAGTCACACATCCCCCTCTACCAAATGGAGTGATGTAGAGTGAGTCAGTTTATTACATACTAGAGGCCTGGTGCACGAATTTCCCTGAGCCTGGCCTGCACCCTCTTGTAGTCCAGAAGCCCTCAGGAGGTATCCTACTAACGGCTTAGGCCTGCTCCCCATGGATATCCTTAGCTCTGCCACTAAGCCAGTAGTTGGACCTGGCTTCTGGCTGAGCAGCACTTCCCCTGTGGGAGTGCACTGACCACCAGGGAATAGCTCCTTCATGTAGCATATTCCCCCTGGTGGTCAGTGCGCACTATAGTGACTAGTCATTTCTCTGTTTGGTCGATTTGCATATTAGCCTTTTATATTTAGGATGTTCCTCTTATTGTTCACTCATTCAGTCAGTCAGCCAATATTTATTGCTTTCCTACTATGTATTAAGCACTGTCTCCACATTAGAAATCAGTAAAGAAGAGAGAAAAAGCCCATGTTTATATAAATCTTACATTTTAGTTATAACACAGACAGCAACATCAAAACAGTCAAATAAGGGTTAATATAATTTTAAAGTAGTTAAAATTTCTTGCAGAAAGATAAGGCAGGATAAGTGTATAGGGAAGGAGGGGAGTAGATTAGAGGTTTGATAAGATGGTTGGAGAAAGAAAGTCTTTCAGAGGTTGGAATGGTTAAGCAGCATGAATGCAGGGAGTCAGCCCTGCAAAGGTGAAGAGGAGATATTTGAGGCAGGAAGTTATTGCAAAGACCCAGGGCTGTGGAAAGGACATCAAAAAGGCCAGTGTAGCTAGTGTGAATGAGCAAAGGGAGAAGGTGCTAGGAGTTGAGTAACACCAACCCCACCACCAGAGAGCTATCATGGAGATGAAATGAGGTGTGAGGACAGCCACAGGGTCCCTAACATCTCTCTACAAATGTTAGGGGATAGCAAGGAAATGGCCCCTGGTGTCCTTGTTCTTGTCTGTAGCCATCTGTTTCACGCAAGCAGTAGATGTTTTGTGTTTGGATAGAGGGAATTTGACAGCTGAGATTTTCCTTTGGAGATTTTACCAGCACCAGTCCACTTGGGGCTCAGCAGAGGCCACATTGTGTTCTATGCAAGGTGTTTATTTCCCGTGTAGAGCCCATCTAAGTCAGCAGCTGGCCAACACCAACAGCTGGTTTCTTTATGCATTAGGCATTTGGCACATAAATATGCACTTCTGCCATTCACACTTGGAGTGTTATGTACAAGAACAAGAAATTCTTCTGGTAACACAATAAATTATTAGCAACTCTTTCATAATGCATGGCGTGGTATAAGGACGATGTCTGCAAGGAAAGTTTCATTTCCAAATACATGCAGTTATGCCAGGGCAACACTTACCATTTTACCTTTATCATGCCCTTTCCATCTGGGCTCAACTGCATGTGTAATCTTTCATCTGCTTACCATTCGGAGAGGTATGATCACTAGAGAATGGTGTGGGAAACCAGGCTCCCATCATAATCACCCTTTCCCACAGACTAAAAGGGAGTAACACTCACTTGGTTTAGCATTTGACAACATAATGCAGGGTTGTCAGACTTGCGTCTCTTTCCAGATCATCACCTCCCTCCTGCTACTCTGCTATTAGCCTTGATCTCTTTACTCTTTTTCCTGTCACAGTTACCCTGCCTACCTCTTCTGCCATCCCAGCTCACACTGTGCTTTTCTGAGACCAGGAGTGTGGGAAAAGGCAGGAGAAACTGCTGTGCTCATTTTCCAGGGTGTCCGTTGTCTCAATGTCTTGGTGTGGAAATACCTGCCTGTCCTCAGGCCTCTAAGAAAGCAACACAGTTCAAAAGCAGTCTCTCTCATAAATCTTGGGCTCACAGAGCACATATGAAACCCACCCAAGTTCAAATTGGCATGAGAGCTTTTCAAATATGCTTTCTTGTTGTTAATCTGCACATTCATCTGCACATCTGGTTCGGAAAATCTCAAACTACCAGATCAGCTCTTCTTAGACTGACTAGTTTGCCACTGTAATAAAGCCAAGTGCAAATATGGGAGAAGAGGCTCTAAGGGGCAACTCCCCTTTCCATTCACTGCCCTCTGGACAGGAGTTCTTTGTTCTGGGGGTTTGTTGAGTTTCAGTTACTTAGATAATATTGAAAGTGGTACCTCGGGAAAGTGATGAGATAAAATGTTAGGCACAATCCCTAGTCACTTTAAGCGCGCACTGCCTAGTGTGTGTAACTGAACTTAAAAAGAAAGCCAACTTTGCCATTAGCCACTCATCTAGGCAAAGACTTTGGTGCTAAGCCAGAAACTAAGACTGCCAATTTGATCTTCCAGGTCCCATTGATCTTCCCAGATAGAAATTGACAGCTATCACACGGCGGGCCACAGGCATGGGTTGCCAATTGGGAATGTCATCAGAACACTTTCTTAAAAGGGTCATTGAGTAAGTCATTTGGATGTTGCTTGCAACTCCGTCTGTTCTTCATCCTGAGAGTTGATGTGTTGGCTTTCTGAGGGCTGGCCCTTAAATCTACCAGATCTTGAACATATGAACATAATCAGATTTGTTTGAATTTTGGAAAATTATACTTCTAAGCCCACAGTTGTTTTTATACAGGTGAAATCTGATAAAACAAAATTTTAAGGGTAGAATGAAATGTCCAGAGATGGAAAATATTCTAACAAGCCTACTGCTTCCTCTGGGATAGGAGCAGAAGGGTAAAGGGCCCAGATTTCAACCTGATAATGTGGCTTCCCCAAGTTTTCACTGATTATGTAAGTCCCTCCCTTGAGGATTATTATTTATTTTATTTTTTGGGTCCACAGCTTGTGACTACTTTCTCCTCTTACTCTCTTCCAGCCACTATGTTATTTTATTACTTTCTTTCCATTTCAATCCCCTGGTTAACAGCAAGAGCACCAGAAGTCTAAGTTCTGACTTTAAAGTTATAGAGGTTCCATCCCCAATCCCTTATACACTTCCCCTTGATGAATTCCAATAAATATTTATCAAAAGTCAGTTTAATATTAGCAGTTCGATTACAAAGATGTGTATGTTCTGGTTCCCACTTTAGTCTTAGAATCTAGCAGAAGAGACAGACATTGAGCAGATAATTTTAATAATGTCAGCATAACATAAATTTCTAGTGCTGAACTAGAAATTTACCTCCTGTGCTATGGGAATGCGGAATACAGTGCCCCATGTAGCTCAGCCTAAAAGCCCAGGAAAGACTTTCAATGAGAGATAACAACTAAATTGGGACTTAAAGGGAGGGTGATAATAAGAGAGATGGGAAAGGTGTTCCAGATGGAGGGATGAGTATAAACAAAGGCAGAAAGTCATAAAACAGCATAGTGTCTACATAAAACAGTTGATATTATTTAATCATAAAGTGTGAGTCATGAAGTAGCAAGCAATGGCATTGTAGAGGTTGGCGGATAGGTGCTAGGCCTTTGGGCCAGGCACAAGAAGCTCAATTCTATAGGTGATGTATAGTTCTTGAATGTATTTAAATGGGGAGTAATGTGGTATGATTTAAATTTTAGATAGATAGTTTTTGAAAGGTTTGAAGTATGAATTCCAAAAGAATAATACTGAAGACTGGGAGAGATGAGTTATGGGGCAATTGGGATTAATATAGAGATGATGAATGGGGATAGAAAGAAAGGATAAAACTGAGAGGTTCTGTATATGGTGATTGATTGGTTGTTGGGGAGGTAAGGAAGAATGATAAGTTAAAGTTAATTCACATTCACGTTTCTACATCGTGTTGGGGTGAATAATGAAGCTCTCAATTAGATTAAGCACTATAAGTAAATGTGAATGCCATGTGAGAAACAGAGAAGCACAGGGCATCTAAGTGCCAGAAGTTACCGATACCACATCCAGTAGTGGTATCTCTTAGAGATGTTGTGTGTAAAGTTTTCTAAGAAAAGCAGCTCATACTGGAGCTCTGCTAAGTCTTCTTAAAAAAATGAAAATATCCAAAGACAAATCTCTGACTTGGAAATGTTGTGATTGGTATTCTCTCTCTGATGCTCACTCTCCCACCCCCCAAACTTTGACATCCTGTAATTACCATATCATTAGGAATGTGTTTCCTTAAGTCCAAAGTTCCATTGACAGTACCATGAAAATTTATTCTTGAAGCATCCCTCTCCCATTTCTAATTATTCCCATACAGCGTAATGGAAACCAGGTCAGAATGAAATTTCCCTCCCACCTTTGTTATAAATTTCACATCTTTAAATTTCTCTGTGACTTTATATATATAATGCAATAATTATAACTTAAGAATTTTGAGACTGCAGTAAGAAGCAGTTGCATTTGCTTGTTCATGGAGGAAGCTCATTTGTGATAGCCTTTTGTCTCTTGGCTTCTCTTCCTTCCTGACCCCAATTTCCTTTTGAATATGTCAGTAATTCTATTTGAAAACAAAAAGTATGTTTGACAAAGAAGTATTAAAGTTTACTGCCAAAGGTGTGATTAAACAGGTGGGTGAGCTACAATAGTTTGATTTAAGTAAAAACTGCCCTTTGGACCAGCACTATCAAATGAAAATACAATGGGAACTATAATATTTAATCTTAAATTTTCTAGTAGTCCCATTAAAAAGTAAAAAGAAAGAGATGAAATTAATTTTAACAATATATTTTATTCAACCCAATATATTCACAATATTATCATTTTCATATTTAACCAATGCAAATATACAGTAGTAAAGGCTGTTTTTTCCTCCCTGTGAAATGTTAAGAATCTGGTGTTTTATGCTTAGAGCACATTTCAATTCAGATAATAAGTTTTCATCAGAAATCCTTGATCTGTATTTAGAGTTAATAAAATTAAAGTTTAAGTAGTATATACCCAAATTGTTCCAGACATACTTAAAATTCCCTTTGTCACACTGACTGCATTTTAATTGCTCATAGCCACCTGTAGCATCGTGTTGGCCAGAGCAGCTCTAGGCCTTTTATCTTTCCTCTCTCCAACTCTCTCAATCCTGTAAATAAACTTGAGGCAAGTGAATATCTGGAAGATATTTATGAACATTTTGCCAATCACCCCAGCCTTTGAGATCTCACCTGTAAGCTCTTGTTAATGGAGATAGCAAAGGAGCTCAATCAAGTTCCCGAGGATCTTTGAAGAAAAGAGGAAAGGTCTTGAGATGGTGAAATAACAGAAAACAAAAACACTTGATTAAGACAAGCAAAGGTATGTGGTAGGTCTCCTGTAAAATGAGTTTGTATTAACTTTAAAACATTGATTGTGTTGTGAAACCTTTTTATAATGTGAAAGAAGCCTCAAAGGTAAGTTTTTGCTATTGTTGCTTGGTTGTTTGTTGATTGTTTTACCTTGTATTCAACTATATAATCTTATAAATTTTACAACTTCCCATTTGAACTAAGAAAAATGCTCCAGTGTAAACCTAGTTACTCTAAGAAGTTAACAATTCTTATTAGTACGATGAATCTGGCTTCCACTACCTGCGTAAGTGTTTAGACCATAGTGTATGCTATTCCTGGATTTAGTAATCAGAAAGATTGTTTCTTTGCATCAAATATTTTTAATTCCTGACAGTGGTGAAGGAGTGAGTGGTGAAGAAGCAGGGAGTCATTCTTTCCTTCTCATTCAGTGAACTCCATTGGGATGAGTCTGACAAGAGTTTAGCCTGTCCCCTCACTGCCCTGTAAGTCAGCGTACAGGGTGTGGAATGGGAGCAAAGGAGGAGAAGATTATGGGTGGGACAGTTCCAAGTTCTAACAGGCACCTCCTGGTCTACTTCTCTTTCTTCTATGTCTTTTGTGGCAAGATTCACCCCCTCTTAGTGATTATTTAATAAAGCTCTTGTCATAGGACTCTTATGACATGTTCAAGAAACACTGGCCTTTCATTTGTTCTCCTCTTGAAATGTTTTGGACCAGTTCTCACGAATCTGCTATCTGTTGTCCTCTCTCTCCTCCTCTAACTCATCATTTTAATCCCCTTTTTTTGAGAGTTTGAGCTTACATTGTGTTTACCATTCACATTTAGACAAAGAAAAACATTTCAGCTTTTTTACTATGATTTTTCAGGTTCTGAGTGCCAGTCCGTTAAACTCAGTAATCATTTATAGAACACCTGCTCTGTGCTAGGGGCCTTGCTGGCACTTTGATTTCAAATATGCTATATATCACTCAGGCAGGGAGAAAACAAAAATACTGGGCTTTCTTCCATGCCCAAAGCAGAGTCACATGAATCCTGAATTGGCCAGGTAACCCTAAAAGACAAATTGGTTGTAGTATATATCAATATGCCTTTGTTCTCAAAAGTTACGTTGGTGATCTGATTATTTGTACTCTGATCCTGTGGCACACAAAGTGGACATTTTATGAGAACAAAGTCAAGAATGAATGGAAGTCACAAAAATGTCTTGCTGGCTTTGGACCTTTGACTGCTTAGTCTTATCATGACAGCTTGGGTGAAGGCTTCATTTAAAAGCATTTTATTAAATGAATTCACTTATTTCTATCCATTTGGAAACATGGATCCTGGGGTTTAATATATCTTACTCCTAGAGAGTATTTTTCCATTAAATACCTAGAAAAAAACCTAAGTAGGGAAAATGGGATGCATTGAAAATGCTACTATGTATGGTGGGTATAGAATTATCAGGGTTATCACTTCAAAAATTTTATAATTGTCTGAACACTTTGCTATACACCTGAAACTAATATAAAATAATATTGAATGCTGCCTTAGCCAGTATTGCTCAGTGGCTAGAGCATTGACCTGTGGACTCAAGGGTCCCAGGTTCGGTTCCGGTCAAGGGCATGTACCTTGGTTGCAGACACATTGCAGGCAGCTGATTGATGTTTCTCTCATCAGTATTTCCAAGTCTCTCTCCCTCTACCTTCCTCTCTATAAAAAATCAATAAATATTTAAAATAATAATAATAATATTGAATGTCAACTATCATGAAAAAATTTTAAAATAAACATATAAGAAGAAAATGTAACTTGAGAGTGATTTCACATTAAATCAGAGATGGATTTTGGTAGGTAGGTTGGGAAGTGGGAAATAGCTGACTAAAGCCTCAGGAAGAAAAGGGGAGAAGGAGAAAGAAGAAGGCCCACCTGATGGAGAAATAAATCCTAGAGAGGAAATAGCCTCTAGACAGATACACATCCATTTCACCAGCCTCTGTTCCTGGCATCTCTACTGTTCTGTTCTAAATTCTCCTCTCCCAAATACTCACGCCTACTTCTGGTGTGAGACTTCTGTGAGAGCGTTATTTTTACCTTCCTATTTTTACCCTCTGTGAGAACATTGTTTTACCTTGAGTGTCTCACACAACAGTTGTCAATCCTTTGAAGGGAAAAGAGATCTTCCATGGCAACATAAGAGCCCATCACTTCTAGCCATAGTCCTTTCCTGACCAAAAAATAATCACTGAGAGCTAACAAAGCAATCAGGGTAGGAATCAAACAAAAGTACACATGAATTGGAGACAGTGGAGAGGGTGGGAATGACTTGTAAGACTTAAAGATAAGAAAAGGGAGAGAATCTTCTGTGATGGAGAATAGACATCGGCTGGATTTCATCAGGACCTGCCTTGTCTTGAGAGCAACGTGCAGCAGATGAAGAAAAAGTTACTTATGTAATGGTGGGAATCAGCCCTGCACATCAGCATTGAGAGAAGGAAAAGAATTGCAGCTGCATTGCAAGAAAATAAGAGATTCCAAAACAGGAGCACAGGTCTTACTGCAACCCCTTTCCTAGAAGGATGATCCTGGGAACAATGCTGAGCTCTCTGAGCTTTGCTGTCTTTGTGCATAAAATATTCTCAGAGTTGACATGACCTGTTAGGTTTTTTCAACTTTAAAACGTTTCTCTGTTCTTACCTAAAATTATGATCTTAAATTTTAAAAATAAGAGTTAGAAAATTATCCACTAAAACCTAAAAGAAAAGGCTTGGATTTCACCATTTATCTGTTTGGGGTGGACAAAAGGGAGGTGAGTCTATGGAATTAGTTTTGTTGGTGTGGGGGCAACCTATCTGGATCTTCACCAACAGTCATATTGCCTTGCATTTATATTCCATGTTGTGCTTTACAAAATCATTGTGAATCTACTGCCTTGTTTGATATTTATTGTAGTTGGGAGAAATAGACAGGAAATTATAAACCTGTTACCATGTTTGATATTTACAGCAATTAGTAGAAATGGGCAAGAAAGTTATTTTTACCAGCAACATTAAACTCAGAGAGCTTAAATGATTTTCTGAGTCACGGGGCTGGTTAATGATAAGGCTGCGACTAGATTTCATGGCTCCAGACCCTCGACAGGCACTGGCCTGTGTTTTTTGTGAGGTCTTCCCAGCAGTATGCTGCAACATGGAGAAACTGAGTTGTCACATCCCTGAATGATGTTAAAAGGAGGGTACAGCTTCTTACATAGGAATTCACTTTTCTCTGGTCAACTTACAGCTGTCCTTTACATGGGAACCTCCAGAATAGGGGGCAAACACCCTAAAGAGTGTACAAGATGATGCATTAGGGTGTAAGGGGAACTATTAAGAAAAATTCTACTTATTTTGCATCACTCTTCTAATTTCTATTTTTATATGTTTTTAAGGAACATGATATGTTAGCACAAAATGTCAACATAAGTAGTACAAGAATCCTATATAATAAAAGCCCAATATGCTAACTGTCTGACTGTTCTTTGAAATGTTTGACCAGTCGCTATGATGTGCAATGACCACCAGGGGGAAGACATTCCCACCAGTAGGTTAGCTTGCTGCTGAGGTCTGGCTGATCAGGACTGGGCGAGAGGGCTGGACATATCTGGAGCTCTCCCATAATCCCTCCTGGCCCTGATTATGCTGTGCACTGGTGGGGTCCCTCAGCCTGGCCTGCACCCTCTCACAATCTGAGACCCCCCCCCCAGGGGATGTCAGAAAGCTAGTTTCAGCTTGATCCCCACAGGTCAGGCCAAGGGCCCCACCATTGCATGAATACATGCACTGGGCCTCTAGTATAATTTATAAGCAGGACCATATGCTTTACTGACTAAATCCATGATCAAAAATTTTGGACACAATGTTTTATAAAAGTGCTGGAAAAGCCTAGTGCAGTGGTTGGCAAACTCATTAGTCAACAGAGTGGCAAACCGCGGCTTGAGAGCCGCATGTGGCTTGCTAACCACAGTTTGCCAACCACTGGTAGAAGACGAAATAATCCATACTGCTATTCATAGGGGTTCCTTCTTTTCTTATCTTTCACAATTACTGGGGGAAAGTAGGAAATGTGGTGGAAAAGACCAAGTTCAATCAGCCTCTTGAAGAAAATTCAGAAAAGTAGATTCACAAATGCTCTGGCCGACCTGGAGCAGCTGGTCACATGCTTCCCAGCAACACAAAGGTCTCTCTGTTTCTCCCTCACACACTGCAGCTCATTGTCCATCATAATCAACAATGCCATTCAGCTGTTCTTGCCGCCACTTTCTCCTGTATTTCTAGTCCAGTAGGCAATAAATATAAGATAAAAATTCACAACACTTTAAAATATAAGATTGAAAGAGAAAAATATGTTTTGATAAATGAACTTATAGGTTCTTTCTAATAGAAAAAAAGAAGTCCAGGCTACCCAATAACTGGGTAATTTTTATATTATTCATAACTTATAACATAATTGCCAACTGATTGTTATTGTTTTTTAAAGATCCTTATACTATATGGAAAACATTTATAAAATAGGCAAGGAATGTGCTTAGGAGGAGGACAATTATTGCCTCTCTCCTTTGGGCTCCAGGAAGGTAATGCACCCAGAATTATTGAATTACTAACACAGAAACTAAAAAGGAGTGGCCTGTGGTATTAAATAAATAAATACACTTATAATGGCAAGTTGAGGGTCATCTTTAAGGGTCCACATGTTGGACTATTTCAAGGAAAAAGAGCTATAGAAGGGGTGAAATGTTTCTTTTACATTCTACAATAGTGCAGCACAAAGGGAGTCCACTGAGGGATCATGGTCACAGAACACTGTGTCATTAAACTGCTTTCTTCCCCTGTAATTATTGGTAGGTATTAAAGACACCAGATCATTATTATGGTATTTTATAGTCAGCAGAGGCCATAGATATTGTCTTGTCCCAGCCTTGTTGGTATAACACGGCCTTGCCAAGAAAGCACTTGAGTATGTCTGCTGTGTAGTTAGAGGGTGTGGTGCTTTGGGTGTGGGAGGGCAATGTCTTTGGTATCTCCTTCTGCTTCTGTGTCTAAATTCCTTGTATAGACTTCTTAATTTCGCTCTATAGACAAAATGTATTGTCCCCTTTAGCACTTACTAATTAAGCAAACATTATTTTATTTACTAGATGCCACACTACTTTAAGTGCTAGAGATCTAAGATTAATAAAATATTATCTCTCAAAGTGTGAGAGAGATAATATTTTATTAATTAAGATGGGACACATAGAGTTAATGTTAATTATTAGTATTAATCAACGTATGAACTAAGACAAATGAGTGGTAACTTCAATAAGAGCTATTATGTTCTTTGGAGGGAAAGAAAAAGCTCTCTTGTCTTGCCAATAAATAAACAAACCAACAAAGGCCTTATGGTTTCTCTGTGGTATCCACATCTATTTCCTTTGATCTGGATGTCCTCTGAGTGTGGACTATGACCCAGGAAGTCATTGTTTAATTCCCGGTCAGGGCACATACCCAGGTTGCAGGAACTATCCCCTGTAGGGGGTGTGAAGGAGGCAGCCAATCAATGATTCTCTTGTGGATGTTTCTACCTCTCTTCCTCTCCCTTCCTCTCTGAAATCAATAAAAATATATTAAAAAAAAACAATGAGATAGAATACACAGCTTAAAAGCACAGAGTTGTGACTTTCGTGTGTCTTCCCATCTTAGAACTTGCAGCTGTGCATTCATTAGTGTACCTATAGAATCACACAGAGAGAGGCTGAGATGCAGAGAACAAGGGTAAACAAAAAAATTGGGAAAATGTGTTGTTGGCAAATCAAAGCAAATACTGACGGTGACAAATGATAACCACGTGGGTATGTGTTGTTTAAATGGAAATGTGTTGTTTGTTTGGTTTAAACAAAACTGAAACTCTATACCATTAAATAACAACTCCCCATTTCCTCTACTGCAGCCCCTAGCAACCACCATCCTACTTACTGTCTCTATGATTTTGACTACTATAGGTAACTTATATAACTGGAATCATAAAAGTATTTGTCTGTGACTGACTTATTTCACTTAATATAATATTCTCAAGTGTTTTTTGTTTGTTTATTAATTTAATTTTATTGTTTTAAAGTATTACAAATAGTAGTACATATGTCTCCTTTATTTCCGCATTGACAGTCCCCCAACCTACCCCTGGGCACATGCCCTTACCAATCCTCTCCCCCATTCCAGGGTCTTGTGTCTATTGGTTATACTTATATGCATGCATACAAGCCCTTCAGTTGATCTCTTACCTCCCCATCCCAACCTTCCCAGCCTTCGTTCTGTAATTTGACAGTCTGATGCTTCTCTGCCTCTGTATCTATTTTTTTTTGTTCATCTGGTTATAATGTTCTTTATTATCCATAAATGAGTGAGATCACGGGGCATTTTTCTTTCACTGACTGGCTTATTTCAATTAGCATAATGCTCTCCAGTTTCATCCATGCTGCTGCAAATGCTAAAAATTCCTCTTTTTTATAGCAGCATAGTATTCCACTGTGTAGATGTACCATAGTTTTCTAATCCACTCATCTGCTGATGGGCATTTAGGCTGTTTCCAAATCTTAGCTATGGTGAATTGTGCTGCTATGAACATAGGAATGCATATATCCTTTCTGACTGGTGTTTCTATTTTCTTGGGATATATTCCTAGAAGTGGTATTACAGGGTCAAATGGCAGTTCCATTTTTACATTTTTGAGGAAACACCATACTATTTTCCACAATGACTTCACCAGTCTGCATTCCCACCAACAGTGAAGAAGGGTTCCTTTTTCTCCACATCCTCACCAGCACTTGTTTGTTGATTTGTTGATGATAGCCATTCTGACAGGTGTGAGGTGATACCTCATTGTTGTTTTGATTTGCATCTCTCTGATGATTAGGGACTTGGAGCATGTTTTCATATGTCTCCTGGGTTTCTGGATGTCCTCTTTCAAAAAGTGTCTATTTAGGTCCTTTGCCCATTTTTTATTGGATTATCTTCCTTTTGTTAAGTTGTATGAGTTCCCTGTCAATTTTGAAGATTAAACCCTTGTCAGAGATAACATTGGCAAATATGTTCTCCCATGCAGTGGACTTTCTTGTTGTTTTGTTGATGGTTTCTTTTGCTGTGCAGAAGCTTTTTATTTTGATGTAGTCCCATTTGTTTATTTTCTCCTTAGTCTCTCTTGCCCTAGAATCTGTGTCTGTAAAGATACTGCTATGACATATGTCTGCAATTTTGCTGCCTGTGTAGGATTTTTATGGTTTCCTGTCTTACATTCAAGTCCTTTAGCCATTTTGAGTTTGTTTTGTGTATGGTGTAAGTGGTGGTCTAGTTTCATTTTTTTGCATGTATCTGACCAAATTTTCCAGTACCATTTATTAAAGAGATTCTTTTGACTCAATTGTATGCTCTTGCCTCCTTTGTCAAATGTTAATTGAGGATAATGGCTTGGGTCAATTCCTGGGTTCTCTATTCTGTTCCATTGCTGTATATATCTGTTCTTATTCCAGTACCAGGCAGTTTTGATAACCATATAGCTTGATATATGATATTGTGATCCCTCCAACATTGTTCTTCTTTCTCAGGATAGCTGTGACTATTTGGGATCTTTTTTTTATTCCAGATGAATTTTTGAAGAGTTTGTTCTAGATCTTTGAATTATGCCATTGATATTTTAATAGGTATTGCATTGACTCTGTAGATGAATTTAGAGTATGGACATTTTAATGATATTGATTCTACCAATCCATGAACTTGGTATGTTCTTCCATTTGTTTATGTCTCCTTCTATCTCTTTTTTCAATGTCCTGTAGTTTTCTGAATAGAAGTCCTTTATGTCCTCAGTTAAGTTGAATCCTAGGTATCTTAATTTTTTGGTGCAATGGTAAATGGGATTGTTTTTGCATTTCTTTTTCTGTGAGTTCATTATTGGTGTATAAAAAGGCCATAGATTTTCTGGGTGTTAATTTTGTATTCTGCTACATTGACAAATTCATTTATTGGGTCGAGTAGTTTTTTGATGGAGTCTTTGGGATTTTCTATATATAGTATCATGACATCTGTGAATAAGGACAGTTTTACTTCTGCTTTTCCAATTTGGATGACTTTTACTTCTTCTTCTTGTCTGATCACTGTGGCTAGTACTTCTAGTATTATGTCAAACAGGAGTGGTGAAAGTGGGCATCCTTGTCTTGTTTCTGTTATTAGGGGAAATTAGTTTAGTTTTTGCCCATTTAGTATGATGTTGGCTGTAGGTTTGTCTTATAGGGCTTTTATTATGTTGAGGTATGATCCCTTTTTTCCCACTTTGCTGAGAGTTTTTATTAAGAAAGGGTGTTGGATTTTGTCAGATGCTTTTTCTATATTAATTGATATGATTTTGTGATTTTTGTCTCTTAGTTTGTTTATGTGATGTATCACATTTATTGATTTGTGGATATTGTACCATCCTTGCATGCCCCGAAACATATCCAACTTTATTATGGTGTATTGTATTGCTGAATCCAATTTGCTAAAATTTTGTTGATGATTTTAGCATCTGTTCATCAAAGATACTGGCCTGTAGTTCTCTTTTTTTGTGGTGTCTTTATCTGGTGTTGGGATTAGGATAATGCTGGCTTCATAAAAAGAGCTTGTAAGTGTGCCTTCCTCTTGAATTTTTTGGAATAGTCTGAGGAGGATAGGTTTTAGTTCTTTGAATGCCTGGTAGAACTCCCTTATAAAGCCATCCAAACCAGGGCTTTTGTTTGCTGGAATTTTTTTTATCACTGCTTCAATTTCTTTGGTAGTTATTGGATTATTCAGGTTTTTTATTATTATTGATTGAGTTTTGGGAGCTTGTGTTTTTCTAATAATATATCCATTTTGTCTAGGTTGTCCATTTTTTTGGAATAGCACTGTTCATAGTATTTTTTCATAATTCTTTGTATGTCTGTGGGATCGGTTGTTACTTTACCTCTTTCTGTTTTGATTTTGTTTATTTGAGTCCTCTCTCTTTGCTTCTTGGTGAGCCTGGCTAGAGGTTCATCAATCTTGTTTACCCTTTCAAAGAACCAGCTCTTGGTTTTGTTGATATTTTGTATTTTTTTTCTCTATGTTGATAATCTCTTCTCTGATCTTTATTATTTCCTTTCTTCTGCTTATGCTGGGCTTTTCTTGTTGCTCTCTTTCTAACTCTTTGAGTGTAAGGTTAAATAATTTACCTTTTTTTTCTTGTTTTTTGAGGTAGGCCTGTAGACCTGTGAATTTCCCTCTCAAGACTGCTTTCACTGTGTTCCATAGGTTTTGGATTGTTGCCATGATGCTTTTTATTTATTCTTTGATCTCTTTGGTCACCCAATCATTGTTTAATAGCATACTATTTAGCCTCTGGGTGTTTTATTTTTTTTCATTGTTTTTTGTTGTTGTTGATGATGTCTAATTTTATGCCATTGTAATATGAGAAGATGCTTGATATGTTTCTATCCTCTTGAATTTTAAGAGACTTTTCCTGTGCCCTAATACATGGTCTGCCTTTGATAATTATCCATGTCATTTGAGAATAATGTATATTCTGTGGCTTTGGGGGTGAAATGTTTTGAAGATGTCAATTAATTTCATCTGATCTAGTGAGTCTTTTAAGATTGCTGTTTCTTTGCTGATTTTTTGTTTAGAGGTTTTGTCCAGTGTTGTTAGTGGGGTATTAAAGTCCCTTACTATGAGTGTTTGCTGTCATTTTCTCCCTTGATATCCTTTAGAAGTTTTTTATATATTTGGGTGCTCCTGTATTGGGTGCATATATGTTTACCAGAGTTATATCTTCTGGTTGAATTGCTCCCTTTAGTATTATGAAGTAGCCTTCCTTATCTCTTGTTATGGCCTTCACTTTGATGTCTTATTTGTTGCCCCAGATTTTTCTTATTGTCATTCACCTGAAAAACCTTTTTCCCTTCCTTTACCATATGTCTGTGTAAGTCCTTTGTTCTAAGGTGTGTCTCCTATAGACAGCAGATACATGGGTCATGTTCTCTTATCCACTAAGCTACCCTATGTCTTTTTATTGGGGCATTTAATCTATTTACATTTGAAGTTATTATTAATAGGTACTTGTTTGTCACCATTTTTATTCTTTATGGCTGTGTTCTTTCTTCCTTTCCTATTTCTTCTTTTTACAGCAGATCCTTTAGGATTTCTTGCATTGCTGGTTTGGTGGTAATTAACTCCCGTAGTCCTTTTTTGTCTGTGAAGCTCCTGATTTCACTCTCAATTTTGATTGATAGCCTTGCTGAGTACAGTATTCTTGAATTCAGACCCTTCCTTTGCATGACTTTGTATATTTCATTCCATTCCCTTCTGGCCTGATGTGTTTTTGTTGAAAAATCAGTCACTAGTCTGATGGAAATCCTTTCTAGGTAACTTTCTGTCTCTTTTTGGCCACTTTTAAGATTCTTACTTTGTTGGTGGTATTTGCCAATTTAATTATAATGTGCCTTGGCATTGGTATTTTGGGGTTCATTTTGTTTGGGACTCTGTGAGCTTTGGGGATGTGTGTGGGGTTTTTCTTTCTTATATCAGGTAGGTTTTCTGTCATTATTTCTTCAAACAGGTTTTCTATTCCTTGCTCAGTTTCCTCTTCTTCTGGCACCCCTATCATGTGGATGTTGTTTCCTTTCGTGTTGTCTCAAAGTTCCCTTAGGCTCTCCTGTTCTTTAAGGTTTTTTTTTTCTAGATACTGCTCTGCTTGGGTATTTTTTCCTACCTTGACTTCTAGCTCACTGATGAGGTCCTCTGCTTCTTCTAGTCTATTGTTGATGCTTTCAATTGAGTTCTTTATTGCAGAGATGTCATTTTTCATTTCTTCTTGGTTCTTCATTTCCTCTTGGTTCTTATACATATTGTTGAATTTGTCTTCCAACCTTTTCAGTGACCTTATGACCATTTCTCTTAATTATTTCTCTGACATATTGCTTGCCTCCATTTTGTTTACTTCCTTTTCTGGTGATGCCTGCTTTTCTTTTATATGCAGGCCGTTTCTTTGTCTCCCCATGATCGCTCCTATCAGCGTGTCTGGTTATGTAGCTCTCTCTCTCTCCTGTGTTGACTTTCTCTAGGTGATATTTGACCTTTCCATGAGAAGGTGCAGGGCTCATCCACATCTGCATCCATGTATTTGTGCTGTTTGAGACTCAGTGTTCATGGGTTCGCAGCTGGTCCCTGGGTGTTGTGATTATAGGGTCCTGGGAGATATCTGAGTTCTTCCCAGTTGAAGGTAAGACTAGGCTTCTGTTACCTAAATAATTTTAATAGTATATCCAATATCTTTATTCTCCTTTCCCAAAAGGAAGAGATATATCTTACATCTCCAACAGGGAGAGGAAGAAAAATATTCTCAAGTTTTACCTATGTTGTGGCACATGTCAGGATTTCCTTTAAATGGTGGAATATTATTCCATTGTATGTATATATCACATTTTGTTTAGCCATTGGACACTTAGATTGCTTCCACATTTTAGATATTATAAATAACTACAGGCCAGGTGCACGAAATTCATGCACGAGGTGGGGGATGTCCCTCAGCCCAGCTTACACCCTCCCCAATCTGGGACCCTTCAAGGGATGTCCAACTGCTCATTTAGGATCCTGGTAGGATTGCTAGCTCCAAACTGCTTACCTGCCTGCCTCCCAAATTGCTCCTAACTGCTTCTGCCTGCCAGCCTGATCACCCCCTAACCACTCCCCTGCCAGCCTAATTGATATCTAACTGCTCCCCTGCCAATCTGTTTGCCCCCAACTTCCCTCCTCTACTGGCCTGGTCACCCCTAACTGCCTTCCCCTGCAGGCTTGATAGTCCCCAAGTGCCCTCCCTTGCAGGCATGCTCCCTCCTATCTCCCTCCACTGCTGGCCATCTTGTGGTGGCCATCTTGTGTCCACATAGGGGCAGGATTTTTGACCACATGGGGGCAGCCCTCTTGTGTGTTGGAGTGATGGTCAATCTTTAAATTACTCTTTTATTAGATAGGACTAGTGGCCCGGTGCACAAAATTCATGCACATTAAAAGGGTATTAATTAGAGGAAATAATTTAATATTGCTATTTGCTCTTTCTCTATAATAGAAGTATCAGAGACTAAAGAAAATTAGTAAAATGTATATGAAAATCGTCCTACTGTCAGCATCTGGGGCGCAACACAGGACCCAGAGTCAAGTCCCCACTCACTCACATGTGCCACAAAATCACGTGAGAACCAGACCCAGCCCCCACCCCCCTACATTGGGGTAGATCCAGACCCAGCCAGTCCCACCTTTGTCAAGCCCTGCAGGATGGGGGGCATGGCCTAAGTTCCCCATCAAGTCCCACCAGGAGGGAGACATGACCTGAGATCCCCTGTCAAGCCCTGCTGGGTAGAGGGCATGGACTGAAGTCCCCCATTTAGCCCCACCAGACAGAGGAACACAGCCTAAGGTCCCCCAGCCCAGCACCGGGAGGAAGCCACAGCCTCTGGTCCCCCGTCAATCTGCACTGGCACAGGGATGCCAGCTCAGGTTCCCTGTGAAGCCTGGCTAGGTGGGGGGCACAGCCTGAGGTCTCCTGTCAAGCCCAACCAAGCAGGAGGGGCACAGCTTCAGGCCTGGTGCTGGCGCAGAAGGTATGGTCTGAGGTCCCCCAGCCTGGTGCCGGGGTAGGGGTGCAGCTTGAGGTCCCCTGTCAAGCCCTGCCAGGTCGGAGTGCAGCCTGAGGTCCCTTGTCAAGCCCTGCAGATGGAGAGAACAGTCTGAGGTCCCCTAACCCAGCACCAGGATGGGAAGCGTACCTTGAGGTCCCCTGTCAAGCCCTGCTGGGTTGGGAGTGTGGCCTGCAGTCCCCTGTCAAGCCACACCAGGTGGGAGGCACAGCCTGAGGCACCCCAGCCTGGAGCTGGGGTGGGGGGAGCAGCCTGAGATTCCCTAGCCCAGCATCAGGACAGGAAGTACACCTTGAGGTCCCCCGTCAAATCCCACTGGGTGTAGGGCATGGCCTCAGGTCCCCTGGCCTGGTGCTGGGGTAGGGGTCAAGGCCTGAGGTCGCTTGTCAAGCCCCTCTGGATTGGGGGAGGGTGTAGCCTCAGTCCCTGCTGATTGCTCTTTCAGCCTCCTGCATGCTGCACTCAGCCTCGCCCCATGCACCGCACTTAGCTCCGCCCCTCTGGAACCTGGGACCCAGGCCTTCCCTCTGGCTATTGCCTTTTGTTTTTTTGCTTTGGCCGGCTGGAAGCTTCAGTCCAGCCAGAGCCTTCAGTCTTCTCTGCTCTGGCCAGAGTGCCACAACGCCACCGCTTCGTCTCCACCCCTGGGGGCGAGTGCTTACGCCACTTGACCCTACCCCCCACTCCTGATTGGCTGGTAGCATAGTGAAGGTACTGTCAAATATGCATGTTTCTCTTTTATTATATAGGACAGAGGCCTGGTGCATGGGTAGGGGCCAGCTGGTTTGCCCTGAAGAGTGTCCCGGATCAAGGTGGGGTTACCTGTAGTATGGGGCAGCCTGGGTGAAAGGTTTGTGGTGGTTTACAGGCCAGCCATGCCCCCCAGTGACCCAAGTGGAGGCCCTGGTATCTCGGATTAATTTATGTTCTACAATTGAAACTTTGTGGCCTGGAGCAGAGCCAAGCCTTTTGCTCACCCTGTGGTGACAGCCATTTCTGTTTGGGTTTATTTAAATTCTATAATTAAAACTTTGTAGCCTAGACTAGAGGCCTAGGTGCTAGGGCTGCAGAAGCTTGGCTTCCTCCATCGCCTGGGTAACCTTAGCCTCTGCTCTCTCCAACTCCATAGCTGCCGCCATTTATGTTGGGATATATCTTGTATAATTGAAACTTTGTAGCTTTGAGTGGAGGTCTAGGCTGACAAGGGCAGGTGGAAAGCTTGGCTTCCTCCATTGCCAGGGAAACCCAAGCCTCCCTCCTGCTCTCAGTTGCCACAGCCATCTTGGTTGGGGTCTATTTGCTCCTGATTGGCTGGTGGCTGTGGCTTGATCAGAGGTACAGTCAATTTGCATATTACTCTTTCATTAGATATGATGCTATGAACATAAATATAGAATATCTCTTTGAAACTTTAAAAAATATTTTAAGTACATACAAAATGTTAATTCTATTTTTTATTATTTTCTGAAACTACTGTTCTATTCTTTATAGAAACAATACCATTTTACATTCCCACTGAGAGTGGGAAGGATTCCCCTGGAAGTTGAAAGCCTTCAACAGACTCCAGATTTTGAATAGTTGAATAGACAACTTAAGCCAGTATATTTGTTGTCTAGGTAGGGAGACAGATTTATGTTGCTTCCTAATCTACCATCTTCCCCGAACCCTCCTTTTCCATTGCTTTTTAACCTTCCTTTCTTCTAATTATCATATTCTCTATCTGGTAGTTTATATTAATTTTTTTCTTTAAAAAAAAATATATATATATATATTGATTGATTTCAGACAGGGAGAGAGCAAAAGAAACATCAATGATGAGAGAGAATCATTGATCGGCTGCCTCCTCACTGCCCTTCCCCCCGACTGGGGATGGAGCTAGCAACCCGGACATGTACCTTGACTGGGATTGAACTGTGATCTACTGGTTCATAGGACAACAGTCAACAACTCACCCATACTGGCCAGGCTTATTTTTTTAAAAAAAAACTTGATGTATAAAATAATTTAATTTCTAAGTCTGGATTTGTTTATTTGACTAAGTGCTGTGTGTGTACTTTAAATCTGAAAAAGCAAGTATTTCTTTAATTCTGGACCATACATTTTGCCATTCTTCCTTCAGATAGTGCTCTTATCTCATTTCCCCTATTTTCCTTTCCTGGTTGCCTTTGTTGGAAATATTTTGTCCCCCATCTTTATCAATTGTTATTTTATATTTTAAAATCTATTTTTCTCTTTGTACTGTGTTTTTGGATCAATTCCTTAGAATTGTCTTTCAGTATACTAATTCTCTGCTTAATTAATTTTATTTAGTATTTTAAGGAGGAGGTGTTCTTTCTTTCTTTAGCACCTGGAGTATCCTCAAAACACTAATTTTAAACTAGTGTTCAGATTACTATATTGTTTCTGTCTTTGGGTTAAACTCATCTCCAATTTGCTGATTTTATTGGTGCTTGTATTTCTCTTCTGTGTGGAACTTTTATTTGAAAGTTTATCTTGAGTAGCAGTGTTGTTTTTTTCTTCTTCTCTTTTGAAAACCAATTACCAGCTCTGTCTACCAATTTTATGGTTGCTTCCATCCTTTTCCGCAGGACTGATAATTCAGACTCAGGCCTTCTATTGGATATTAAGGGTATCTGTGCTGAAGAATATTGAAAATACTGTACAATCAAATCCTAAGATAATAAACAGCTTGGCTAAACTGTCATTGAGACGATATTTCTCCCTCTTGTCTCCCAATCCACATAGCTTTACAGAAACTGTAGCCCAAGGTAATGGAAGCAAATAGTTTTGTTCCAGCTTCTTTTAGAGGGTAGGTCAACCCATCCCACCTCCTGATTTTAGGAAGTAAGCCAGTATCTAGGCTTGTGTCCCTCAGCCTTACAACAGGCAGTTTTAGTCCCTGTTATTCCACAGGCATCAACATCCTCAGCATCCTCTGCCAGACCTAGAGCCCCCAACATCAATAGCTCTCAACGTCAGCCTATGTTTTTGCTATACAATTTATATTCCTCTCTGGTCTATCTTATGTTTTATCATATCTGTATTTTTTCCTATTTTTAAAATATATCCTTGTTATATGTTTGTAACATCTGGAATGTCTAAAATTACGAATTTACAATGCTATTCTTATTAAGAATACAAGTTTATCTTTAATGCTCTGTTTTAATGCATTATGTAACACCAAAGATAATACAAGTAAATATCCAAGCAAAAGAGAAGAGATGAAGGTCATGGAAGCAGTCTAAAGGCCCACATCTCAGTTATTTTTATTCTATCTATACTGTCTCATAATAGCTGAAGGAGAAAAGAATTGTACAGCATTCTTTAGTTGACTATAGAATTCATCTGTCATACTAAATGCCCAGAAGAGTCTAGCGACATAATGAGAGTCTATGTCTAACTGGTTTTCCTTCAGGGGAGTATTCTCTTGGGTACTAAGTACTTTCTTGTATTCTAAATGCTTTTAATCCCTAGACTCTATTTAGGGATTTTCTAAATCCTTCCTGTTACCAATTATATAAGTGAAATAGAAAAAAAATGGCAGAGACTGCGTAAATTCTTTAGGTACTAATAGGCTTAGTTTTCTCAATGTAAGAGATACTAAATATTTAGATTTCTTCTCTATTTTTTCTAAACTATACATTTTTTGCTCAGTATAAAAATGAGTTTCTGTGTGTGTTTTTTCTATTTTTTAAGCAATAGATGAATGCGATTTTTAAAAATCAGACAGCAAAAATAGCTTGTAGATTGAAAAGCAAGTGTCTCTCCCACCTCAGACAGCTATTTCTCTCCTTGGAGGTCACTTTTCCCCCCACATAAATAAGTGTATGGCATCCATATTTCTACACATTACTTTTCCATTTAATATATTTGGAGATTTTTTCAATATTAACATCAATAAATTGGCTTTCTTTTTAAAAGCTGCAGAGCATTCTGTTTTAAGGGTATCTATAATTTGTATAATCTGTCTCTTAATTCTAGGTATTTAAGTTATTTCTAGACTCTTGCTACTATAAACCAGTATACAGTGAAAATCCTTATAAATACAATTTTGTTCACATAAACATGTGTCTTATGTCCCATGGACTCTACTATGGTAGAAAATAGAATAGTAAAGACAGAGTTCATTCCTGAAAATTTAGGAGAATTCCCATAATTAAGATAACTTGAGTTCTTGTAACAGCCTCTACTTCCCCCTATTGTACTTTACTGACTTAATTGTGCATTGCCTCATCTTCCATGTCCTATGAGAACTACATGAAAACAAGGCCTTAGTGCATTTTGTTCAGCATGTTTACAGGTATTTGCTGTGTTGAATGAGTGAGTTAGTGAATCAATGAATAAATGAATGAATAAAACCTGAGGATCTGGCCCTTAATTGGTTCTTTCCTTGAACAGGTTCTCTAGCCTCAACCTGTCTTAATAACAAAACAAAACAAACAAAAAAAAAAAACACACAATTTTTTAGGCTGTTAGTTCTACATCTGATTTCCTGCATATTTTATCACTAATCTGAGCTTCTTTTATTTAATAACTCTACTCTTTTCTGACTACACCGATAGTCGTCCATGTAGGATAGACATCCACATGGGATTGTTTGCGAAAATCCAGTGTTAAAGACAGTAGACAGTTTTCTCTGAGGAACTTTCCAGGGTAAATTCTATTGTCATTTATGTATTGGGAAGAGGGAAGGTATCACTCTACTTGTAATGCTATAAAAGGCTTTATAGAGTCATCCATCTGCTTCATGGTTGATATGAAACCATCATGTCCTATCTATTTGGGGACCAGATATCATATTTAAAAATGCTTCCCACAGAGCAATTCAGAGAAAAGTACACTGTACCATTGAAGTGCTAAATGTTGACGATTTCTATAATGAAAAAGTACAGGGAGTTCCATTTATGTTTATCCTTTTATTGCAAATTACCCCAACCTGGTCAAAAAATTCTCTCTGTGGTGGCAGAATATCTGCCAGAAAGTGAGCCTGTTGAAAGGGCCACACCAAATCCAACATCGTGGGCCAGCCCTGACCACAGCCGGGTAGTGTGAAGAGGGCTGACAGCTACACGGTCACCACCCAGGCGGGAGAGGAAGGCAGTGTGAGGTGCTAACGGAAAAAACCAACTTCCCTCTCTTCCAAAGATGATGAGCAAAACCAAAACAGATTTTCCCTGGTAAGTTTTAAATAACTCTCATTTACAGAATGGAACGATTTACTAGGCTTTTGCATCTTTGTGTCTTTTTTACATATTTCTTTTTGTACAAATAAAACCCTTTTAGAAGGCTCGTGTTTGCTTAGTAATAATGACTTGATTCTATTGTTTTATGTGAGGGGCTTAGTTAGTGCTGTGTTAGTTTCCTATGGCTGCTATAATAATAGACCACACACTTCATGGCTCAAACGACAGATATCTATTGTCTCACAGTTCTAGAGGCTAGAAATCTGAGATCAAGGTATTTGCAGAGTCGGTTCCTTCGGAGGACAGTGAGGGAGAGTCTGTTCCATGCTCTTGCCCAGCTTCTGGTGGTTTGCTGATGATTGTTGGTGTTGCTTGGATTGTAGAAGCATAAACCTGATCTCTGCCTTCATCTTCATATGGCATTTTCCTTGTACTTGTCTTTTGGTCTTAATTTCCCCTATTTATCAGGACACCAGTCATATTGAATTAGGACTCACCCTAAAGACCTCATCTTAACTAATGACATCTACATTGACACTATTTTCAAATAAGATCACATTAAAAGGTACTGAGGGCTAATACTTCAACACAATAATGTGGATGAAACATAGTTTGACCCTAACAGTCATTCTGAAGGGCTGGATCTGTGTCATATAATTCCTGGGGTCATGCATAGAGAATGCATTGAACTTAGTAAGCATTCATTAAATTATGGCAGAATCCTTAGAATTATCCCATAGAATCCCTCAACAGAGAACCCTGTGACCTAGAGCCAAAAAATACTGTGAGGGTCAGTACTATGGGGAATATTTGTTGCAAATAAATTTTCTTTTTGAAGCCAAAGCCTTCTACTCATGCAACTCTTGGTTGATTTGGAAGTTCTTAGATTCCAAATAAGTCTTTGTTTTCTTGTAGAAATAAAGTAAGACCAAATAACTCCAAAGTAAAATGTAGGGGGAAGGAGATGAGGAACAGGAAAAAGTAGGTCAGTATCTGCAAGGAAGATCTTTTGGAGCTTATGGGCACCTAAGACATCTCTACTTCATGCCAGCTTTAACTTGACACAAAACAGTCATGAGAAATTGGTAGAAGAAATGAAAAGGAAAATTAAGATAGGCAAAATGGATAAGCCAAACAAAGTCAGCTTTGTTAATGGGAAAACAGTTGGCAACTATTAGGGATGTCCAGTAAGAATCAACTGGAAATTATGCCTTGACTTAAAGTCAAGACATTGTCTCTTAATCTTCCTTTGCACAGGGGGTGGCTGATGCTGCTGAGCAGAATCCATTAAGATGGGAATTGCAGACTCACTTTTGCCAGATCAACAACTGGAAAAAAGAGTCTGAGAGCTTGGCCACTGAGCTGCACATGACTTTCAAGAACCTTAGATCTTCTGTCTGTGTAGGCACTTTCCTCTAAAACAGTGGTTCTCAACATTTCTAATGCCATGACCCTATAATACAGTTCTTCATGTTGTAGTGACCCCCAACCATAAAATTATTTTCGTTGCTACTTCATAACTGTGTTTTGCTACTGTTAATAGTAATGTAATTATCTATGTGTTCTGATGGTCTTATGTGACCCTGCTAGCTGTTTTCAACCTGTGGGTCATGACAACAGTTGCAAAATTACAGTTATGAAGTAGCAACATAATAATTTTATCATTGCGGGTCATCACAACATGAGGAACTCTATTAAGGGGTTGTGGCATTAGAAAGGTTGAGAACCACTGCTCTAAACAAACACAAAAATCGAGAATTATATTGATTGATAGTGTAGGTATAAAGATTAATAGTAATAATAATATAATAAAATTTATATATTAAAACATTATTTTTTACCTAAGTATTTTTCTTCTTCTGATTTTAAAAGCATTTAGAATATTTTTGTGGGTCCCTAAGAATGTTTTGAGCCAGAAGCACTGTGCCTAATAAATGAGCCAATCCTGCCTGCCCAGAGAAGGCCTGCCTCTGGCCTTGGACTTCAACCCAGGTATATGATTTATATGGTGGCAGAAAATAGAATGTCCATGACCTTTCATACCCACTTCCATGAGATGGTCAGAGAAGACATAGGAATCATCTATGTCTTGCTTATGTCCACTTCTGTTGAATTCAGGCTGCATCCTTCTTCCCCCTAATCTGTTCTCTTCACTCCTACCCACCACATATACACATCAAGCAAAGATGCAACAGAGGTAGCCTGAGTAGGTCAGATGGATTTCAGAAGCAGGGAGAAGCAAATCAGTGGAAAAGGATAGGTTTAGAGGGAGATTTTCCTAGGATCCTTCAAAAGAAAGTCTCAGTTGGAGAATAGAAAGTGAAAGAGAAGAGGAATTATGTCTTTGAAGGGGGTAAGTCTCTACTGAGCATTTTGCTACAGATTTTCCATTTATCACGTTTAATTCTATGAACAATATGGTTCAGAACATCATCACTTTCTCCCAGAGATGAAGGAGAGGGTGCTGTTAAGAGGCAGAGTCCAGATCAAGGTTGACTTTTGTAGCTCTCACAAAGAGATGTGGGATTTTACTCTAACTTAGTTGCCAGTTCAGTTTTTAAAAATTGTGAAGAATGCAAGACTGTGAAAAGAAGTGAAAAAATATTTCCAAGCAAGGGAAATTTGCCTTTGCAGAGAGAGCCTTAGAAGATTCAACTATTATTCTATGTATCTCTGCGGGTTCATTTTACCCACAGGCTGTCATTGATGTCTCATAGAAATCCAAAACCTCGGGTCAATCTGGTGATTATCATAACTTTTTCTGCACTAAATTACTGAATTAAAGAAAATCCCTGTTTTTCCACCACTGAACCATGGTTCTCCTTAAGTTTTTTATTTATATTTAAATAACTTTACTTCAAAAAATCTTATTTGATACTTAATTTAACTTTTATAGTAACAATTTAACTTTTATAGTTACTTTTAAAGTAACATAAACATTTTGCCTGGCTTTATGAATTAAATTAAGGACTCCTGAGTGCATTACTGCCTTTTTTAAAACAAAGCAAAATCACTTGATAAGCCCCCTTTTCTCCAATATTCCATTTGTCTGCTATTGAGACCTCAGAAAACTTAGTCCGAGGCAGGCTCCTCCAGATGCTGTGATTAACTAGTCATTAAGCACAGAGTTACTGCTTGTAATTTAGTCAACTTTTCATAATTTTTTTTTTTTGCTATGGAAATGGCTTTACTACTTTTAAAGAATTTCTTACTAACTCCTTTTCCTCCTTTAAAACGTATCTTTGGCCCTGGCCAGTGTGGTTCAGTGGGTGTCCTCTTGTATACCAAAAGGTTTCAAGTTCAAACCCTGGGCACCCAATGCTATTCTTTCTCACATTGATGTTTCTCCCTCTCTCTTTCCCCCCTCTCTCTAAAATCAATGAGCCTATCATTGGGTGAGGATTAAAAAAGAAAATCAAACATGAGTTTGATGATTCACCTTAATGTAAGCTGTGGGTTGCAGACACCTTCCTTTATCATAAAATACAATATACTTACTCTATGTTAGCAGTGAAAATACTCATAAGAGTTTTGTAAAGGTTTATAGTTTCCTAAAAGTGAGACACTTCATGAGTAGAAGATACTTGCAAACATCGGCCACAACAGGAAAGATTTTTGAAAAATTAACCTATGAAACAGGTCTAGGGAGACTACATAGAAGAGAGAGAATTATTGTAGCATTACACAGTGTGTTTTCTTCCTTCTGGCTTTCGGGAACCATCATGTGCACCACTGGGTCTCAGTAGATGCTTGTACCTTAAAAGCCCAATTCAGCTGTATAGATATTTCTGTGAGTATGGTTAACAGCTATCCATTAAATTGTGGTACTTTATATCATTTTGCCTTAAAAGATTATTTTTAGTGTGAATAAACAAAGAACTTAATTGCATATATTCATGACCCATGGACATACACTGAGTGGCCAGATTATCATCTCTGAACACATAATAATCTGGCCACTCAGTGTGTGTGTGTGTGTATGTTAGAGGCCTAGTGTTCATGCATGGGTGGGATCTGGCCAGCCTGACCAGGGGGAGGGGACATAGGCAGTTGGCTGGCCTGCCTGCTGGTTGAACTCCTGGTCAAGGGGACAATTTGCATATTAGCCTTTTATTATATAGGATAATAATCTGAGTGGCCAGATTATTTTGCGTTCAGGGATCATAATAATCTGGCCACTCAGTGTAGATAACAGTGCAGTGAAGGCCTGGGGGCTTGTGGGATAGGGAGTGGAGAAGGTCATTGGGGTAAAGGAGGAATAATCTGTAATACATTCAACAATAACAATAACAATAATTTTTTAAAAAATAAAATGGATATTAAATGTATAATATTAACATAGTATAACATTGTGATATTGTAATGTATAATAAATATATATTTGACCTTCATCCTATTTCTAGCACAGAGCTCCTAAAACTCTTATAATTTCCTAAGCATAAGAGTAATGGGAGTGATTTGGATGTAATACTTTGTCTTTTGTCCTCAGTTCCAGAAATCAGTTCAGACCATAAAGGTGAAAGAAGTATCTTGTTATTCATAACAAGCCACTTCAACCACATCTGAATTTATGTTAATGAGGTGACCCTAAGAATGGGGACTGCTTGCCAGAGGAACAAACCATGAGTAGAGGGTTGTTACTTACCCACCGTTCAGCCTCCAGGGAGAGGAGGACTGGAGATTGAATCAAACAGTGGCAATGATTTAATCAATCATGCCTGTATAATGCAGGCCCCCCTAAATCCAGAAGGACAGAGTTGGAAGAGCTTCTGCATTGGTGGACACATGGAGGTCCTGGGAGAATAGTAGGCTCGGAGAGGGCATGGAAGCTCTGCACCCCTTCCCACATACCTTGCCCTATAGATCCCTTCCATCTGCCTGCTCCCGAGTTATATTCTTTTATAATAATGAATATATGACACACCCACTAAATCCATAAATATTCTCAATTACTATCTGGATTAACTTTGGTCTTTCTCTATTGACTAGCCCTAAGTTGCCTGGGCATTCTTGGGACTTTGGGCCAAGTTGGAACAAAGCTGATCACCCAAGCCTCCATGGCCAATTCACCATTATCATTCTAGTCACATATGAAGGTTTTGAAAATAGCATTCATATATATATATATATATATATATATATATATATATACCTGGCTAGTTATATTAATCCTATTTAAAGTCTTGTAATTCAACCTATTTTGATTTGACTTTTTGACACTATCTTGACCCCTCCCCTTCACCTCTTACAATATATGGTAGAACCTCTTTTATTGAAATGAATTAAAATTGTGTCTTGAGAATGTCATGAATTATTACTTAAGGTCATTAATAGTCTATTGCATTTTTCTAACTCTCAGAGTCTTCATCAGTGTCAATCTGGTATTCACCTATGGTAACAGCAGTGTATGAAAACTTATGTTAGCTCAAAGGATGACTCATCAATACATCTAAATGGTTAGTTAGAACTTGTTGATCTGCAGAAAGTCAGAGCTGAGTACTAGATTTGTACCACTACTCACATATGGAGTACACCTGCTTCCTCTCATGCCACCCTCCTCAGCTCCACCCCTGGGGCTTTCTATTGCACATGGAAAGGAGGATGTGTTGTGTCTACGAGCTCATGGTCCCAACATTCTAGTGGATCACCTACTCTAACCAATCCCTTCCATCTCCTCACTGTTTTTTTCCTCACCCTTTTTAGAAGGAGTCCCTAATTGGTTAATCATTATTGTAGGTATGTAGATTTCTTGAAAGTATTTTGTGTTTGGAATGTAGATGAACATATATAGAGAAAATATATCTTTAAAATCAGGCAAACCTGAAACATTGAAGAAAAAACCACCTGTGTTATCTGAATCCCAATTGAGAACCTTGAGCACAAGAAAAGAGAGTTAGTTATTTGCGTATGGCAAAAGAAGGACTGAATTTTCCAAAAGACAATGATTTTTATGAAAAGCAGGCCTTGCAGAAAATGATGGGTGACTCCTGATTTCCATTTAGTCCTGATCTTTTTGTTCTGTTATGCCTGGACATTTAGATTTAAATTGTTACCATGACTAAATTAATAGCTATTTAAACACTTTAAGTTGATTCTCTTCAGAGATTATTTACTCTCACAGCCTGTTTACATGTGGTAAGTCATTACTTCATTGTGTTCTTTTAATTTTTGAGGGCTGTGTTTTGACTAGGGATACTTTTTTTAAACAAAGAAACAAAATAAAATTTTTGAGCTTCTTTAGAAAAGAGCAGTGTAAATGAGGGCCTCCTCGAATTAAAGGTGGTGGTATGAGTTTAAATGTTAGGCTCTCTGTCAATGTCAAAGATGGAACATTTATGCTATCTGGGCATCATGATAAGATGGCATCTCACTTGGGATCCTCTCTACCAAGAGAGCATTGAAGTGTAGTTAACAAGAAGCAAACAAATGGAAAACAGAATTTTGGTGTTCCTGGAATATGTAGAAAAATGTGGAATCTAAAAAAAATATTTCTCCCACCAAGAGAGCACTGAGGAAAATTATTATTTTCCATCTGCCTATTTCTTAGCCTCAGTTTAAAGTGAAAGCAAAGTTTTATAGTCTTTTCTTCACTACAAAATAAATACATTTCAGAAAACCCCTTGTAGAAAATAAAGCAATTAAGAACTATCTGACTGTGAGGATCTGGCCCCACTCAACTTTAAAGCAACAACTTCCTTACTTTGCATCAAGATATGCATGAGAATCAGACTCTGATCAGCCAACTTGCTGAGTGACTTGACATTTTAAAAAATAAATATATAAATATTTAAGCCAGCATAAAATATCCTTTGTAATTATAAACACGGGAAACTGTATGAAATGAAAGTGAGTGTTAAATGGTTCTGCAAAGAATGGCTTGAGCAGTTGGTATGCTTTGAAATTGGGAGACCTTAGGAAAATCAATTCTACTAAAACATCATAACCAGTTTTTCAAAGGCCTGGTATTTCTTAAAGTTTCTTCAGCTTGCTGGTTTAGAAATACAGAAGCATGAATTCATTGTATACATGCTGTGTAGGCTATCATCTAATATTATGGCAACATTAAAAAAGTTTCTGAGTAAAAATAACTGATTAGAAAGTTTTACTTTAAAAGGATATGTGAGAGTTCTTGATGCCTATGTTAATGTGTGACACACAAGAAATTACTAATCACTAATTAGTTTACTTTAACTAATTAGATATGTACTCACCGGCTATAGTGCCTAGTACCAGGCTATGGAATATTAGAAAAGTTAACACTGGGAAGAAAGATTTTGGAAATAATTTGTTATGAAAACACTTTTTTTAAAGCATTAGACAGCATGTATTGAAGCTTCAAATTAATTTTTATCAAATTCTAAATGTGATAAAGATTAAGCAATAGAGATAGTTAGAAATCAAGATGTTCATGATGTATATATATAGGCAATATAGATGATTTAAGAATATTTATAGACCTTCTCAAAATTGGTAGAATTTTGGCAGGTAAAGAAAGATAGCTAAAGCAGAGAGAGTTCATAGAAGAGAAGAACCACAAGTGAATTCATGAATTATATCCCTGGTTATTCTTTTTAAAAGTACAGTTAATATTTCTCAATGATTTGTAAACAGCAAAACATTTTACATGTGTGTCTTATCCCAGTTGTTGGTTTGTTCAGTAAGCGGCTGTTTTTCTTGCTGAGAACTCTTAGCATATACAGGTGATATTAGATGCTATTTCTTTACACTAGCTCTGTCTGTATTTTGGACAGGATTAGCTACATAATTTGCAGGGTGCAGTGCAAAATGAAAATGAGGTCTTCCTGTTCAAAAATTGTGAAGAGTTTCAAGATGAGAACAGCAGAGCACTAAACTAAACATGAGGCCTTTTAAGGAAGGGGCCCTGTACAACTGTGCAAGCCTCACATCCATGAAGCTAGTATGTATGTGACTTCACACACACACACACATACACACACTAGCAACCTGGCGCATGAAATTTGTGCACTGGGTGTTTGGGGGAGGGTGTCCCTCAGCCTAGCCTGTAACCTCTCCAATCTTGGATCCCTCTCATAATCTGGGACTACTAGCTCCTAACCACTTGCCTGACTGGCTGCCTGATTGTCCCTAACCACTCTGACTACCAGCCTGATAGCCTCCTGGCTGCTCCCCTGCTGGCCTGATTGACACTTACCCAGTCCCCTGCCAGCCTGATAACATCCAACTGCCCTCCCCTGCAAGCCATCTTGTAACAATGGGGGGGTAGCCATCTTGTGATGATGTGGGGGCAGCCATCTTGTGTCAATGTGGGGCGGCCATCTTGTGATGACATTGGGGTGGCCATCTTGTGGTGGCCATCTTGTGAAGACAGAGGGTGGCCATCTTGTGATGACATGGGGGCAGTCATCTTGTGACAATATGAGGTGGCCATCTTGTGGTGGCCATCTTGTGAAGACAGAGGGTGGCCATCTTGTGATGACATGGGGGCAGTCATCTTGTAACAATATGGGGTGGCCATCTTGTGATGTGAGGGCATGAGGGTCAATTTGCATATTACCTCTTTATTATATAGGATAACTCATGGGGTCAACCTAAAGAAAAATTGCAAGCTCATGCCATATCAGCAGCATCAAAAGCTAAACTGAAGCATGTGTCTACTAAAGCCTAAGGACTTTGAGATGGCAGTGGACTAGGTCATGCAGAAGATAGTAAGAAAAACATGTTTAAGAAGAAGTTAGGAAGTGAGCTGGATATCCCTCATGTGAATCCCTCAAATAAGTTCTGCAGGACAAGCCAAAAATAACTTAATATATACATTTGTACTATAGGCCCAATGCACAAATATTTGTGAAAAAATCAGCCTTCTTCCCCTAGGTGCCGGCACCACCTCTGCTCCAACCTGGAGCCACATTTCCCCTTCCTTCACTCTAGCGTGGAGCTACCTTTTTGCCTTCACTCAGGCCAGAGCCACCTTCCGCCTCTCACCTTGTTGTATCAATTTGCATATTTTCTCCTTATTGGCTATGAGCACTGCCATCTTTGTCACGGAGTTACAGTCAATTTGCATATTCTGTCTTTATTAGATAGAATGTATATTTATAAAGTTATAACATATGTATAAATTTATACAATATTTATCCAACATAATTGCACAGACACATATATGACTCAATATGTGAAATAGAATTCTGAAAACTTTTGGAATGAGAGTCTTGGGCAAATTAACAGGTAAAAGGACAGTTGCCACTAGCCATAAATTATATTATACATCATATCATATGCACCATTCAACATATATTCCCTGAGCATCTAGGCCATGCTAAATATAGAGTCCCTGTTCTCAGAGAGCTTTTGTGCTATTGAATTTCTGAAATCTTCACTAATTTGCTTAGCCTTCACTTTGTTGTTGTTTCTTTTTTTTTTTTTCTTTCATGTTGAAACCCCTGGCTCAGAAGCAAAACTTTGTATTCTTGACACTATTTAGAACTGAGTAGAACCAGGACTCTCTGGAAAAGCATGTGCTGAAAGTCTGTCCTGCAGAAGTTTCCAAGCTGAAGACAGTCCTTGGAGCACTTTCCATGAGGTCAAATGGCTCCTTCCCTTACAGAGTTTAATGGGGAAAGAAGTCAGCTCCCTTATCTTTGGTCAAAGGACAACTACCACAATCCTAAGGGACACAAATTTGCCCTAAAAGTCAACAGCATCCATTTTACAAAAATTAACAACCTTGCTTTTCACGCTCCCAAAGAATGTACTGATCTGGTTTGGCCTTTCCGTGCTGCATTCCATTCCAGAACCCCAGTTAAAATGTTCTCAAGGGCGGACCAGATTCCTCCTCCTTTCTCCGGGCTGGTACAACTTGACCGCTGCTTGACATCAAGGTCAACTGGAGACTGGGAACAGTTATGTAAGTGTGTTGTAAATTGAATTAGAGCTGTACATGAGCCCAGACCAAGTAACCAGGGCAGCTCCAGGCCAGAGCAGCAACGTGTCCCCAGGAGACAGCATTGGAGGAACCGTTACTGGTGAAAGGAAATAATGTATCACAGACGAAGAAAAACACAACCCATCTCTCTCCAGTCCCTCCAAAGTCTAGGCTTTTGTCTACCCTGTCCTGTGTAGAGGAAGGAAGAGGCATGCAGAGAGAGATGGTGTCAGTGTGGCAAGTTGGCATCAAAGAAATAGCAGCATGCATAGTATATGCACACAGAGAATGAGAAAAATAAAGTATTTTTAAAATCAGAAAGACACCACCCATAGAAGAGAAATAAGAAGGCTTACTCCTAGGAAAAGCACTCCTCTGGTAGTCTTCTGGGCATTGGAGGATGGGCAAGATAGTTCACTGAAAGACCATGCCTTCTCCAAGGACCAGTTGTTCTGGAGAGAATACATGTACACAGGTCTTAAAGGGGAGGTGCAGAGGAGGAGCTGAAACATCTTTTGACACCTCTGATGACCCAGGACATTCTTTACCAAAGTAACATGCTATGCTAGAGAGAGAGGGAAAATGAAATGTGGATTTTATTCACAGGCAAATAAAGACAGAGGTAACTTTTGAATAGAAAAAAAAAGTAACAAGACCATATCATGACCTTGGTCTATGCTGACATGACCATCTTTTTATTTATTTATTTTTCAATCACATAACATGACCATCCTTAGAAGCAGATGAGAGGCAGAATAATGTAAAGCTGAAAGCTTAGACTCTGTGGTCCACTGAGACCTAACCATAGCTCCATCTCTTATTAAGTGCTTGACATGTGACCAGATTCTTAAACCCGTTCTAAGCTCTAGCTTTCTCATCTGCCAAAGAGGATAATTATAGTAACTACCTGAAAGGGCTCTTATGAGATTCAGTGAAGTCAATGGAAATAGTGTTTGAAAATTAGATACATAAAGATTTGCAAATACTAGTGCTAACAGTTATTGGAGTTCAGACACTGGTCATGCACCCAATGAAAAAGATGAACCTAATTCACCTATGAACAGCCTGAGCTGTTCTTCTGGCAAACTCAATTTAAAGGTATTTATACATCATTCTCAACCTCTCCTCTTTCTGCTCCTTTTCAAATCAGACTACAGTGCTGACCACTAGACATGATATAACAAGGAGAGCTCAGAGCTGGAGATTAGGAGATTCAGGCTTTTGTACATGGCCTTCACAAATGACAAAAATTCCAGGTTGTGTTATTTCACCCAGAGCAGCTTATAACCTAACTAGAGACCTGTTGCAGGAAGATTCCTACAAGAATAGAGCTCCCTGTGGCCTGAGCAAAGCTCCCTCCCTTCTCCACTGCCTTGCTTCCTTTTCTGCTGCCTCTCTTCCTCTCGTCTCCTCTGCCTTGCTCCCTCCCTTCTCCCTTACCCTGCTTGCTTACTTCTCCAAAGCTTTGCTCCCTTCTGCAGTGCTTGGCTTTCTTCTGCATGTGGATATGCAAATTAACTGCCATCTTGGTTGGGTTAATTTGCATACTTGCTCTGATTGGCTTGTGGATGCAGCGAAGGTGTGGTCAATTTGCATATCACTCTTTTATTAGATAGGATATTTTTTTTTTTAATTTGGAGGCCTTTTGAAGCCAGCTCCCTCAGTTTTGGGCTGTCCAGAGGCAAATAGCAGTCCAATGGGTCACATCATGCTCAGAGCTGGTTTTCTTATCTGTGAACTCATCAGATCCTCAACTGAACTACATCAATGCATTAATAATCATTTCTTACAGTACTGCCTCCCCTTCTACTCCTGGTTTGGTCTTTTTCCAAGTCTGTAGGACCTTCCTGGTTACAGACCGACAACCTTCTCTAAACCCCAGGAACCCTCCAATATCCTGTCTAAAGTTTACAGATTTCTGAAGCCAAATAGGAAAAGCCAGGGAGACATGTTAAAAATTGCACTGCCACTTGAGGCCTTTGTTGTTTGTTGTTGTTGTTGTTGTTATTGTTGTTATAAACTTTCAAAAGGAATTAAATGCACACTCAGGGCTTGATTGGACAATGTTTTTTCCCTGAAGGATCTTGCCAGTGCTTTGAGCAATGAGAAAGCAGGTGATTGCTGGGTTTGTGCAGTGCATTCAGGGGAATGGGAAAAGGGGAAAAAAGGTCAACACTTGTAAGGTGTGATTTAATTTTTAAAATGCTTATGCTATTCTTTATAAAAATATCTATTCAGTTGGGCTGCTTTCTTGCTGACAAAAGAAGCAATTGCTTCATATGAAATAAATCAGATTAAAATGCTCTCTCTTTGTTCCTGTCAAGGTAAAGGATGCAGACCCCAGGAACAGCACACATTTTGATTCCTAGTGTGTGCAAATGATTGTTTATATGCTATCTGGTGCCAAGACCCACAGAAAGCTCTTGCACTGCCCTGTAAAAGCAGAGAGAATGGAAAGCTTTTCCGAAGGCATAAAAAGTTATTTTTTTATTTCTTTATTCTCTTTCACAGTGGTAGCTATTACATTGTAATTTTCTTGACATTTTGTTGGCAGCCAAAACTGACAGAAATAATATCCCTTGCTTACAGTGTGCAGTTCCGATTCATTTTGTTTAGCTCAAGTCGCCTTGTGTAATAAAGGCAGCAGCTGCTAGACCTTATGCAGAGATATAAACTTGCAAGTTTCTTTAAGCAAGTCCTTAATCATAAAGGTAGAACAAGTTCAAACCCTTCCCTTTCCTTTTTCCTAGGAGGGTTTCTTTGCACAGCGAATAGCAAGAAATGAACACAGCTTTAATAATAATTATCATTGACATATTGTCTCTTCAGTGTCCAATTGAGTAAACAACCTCCTTTGGGCCAGTCAAGTACTGTTATCTGGACAGGGGATCATGAGTCCTAAACACAGGTCAAGGTATGGGGCCTGAGATGTCCACATACCTGAGAGTGGATGGTCTGCCACGATCTGGGGTGGGTGTGAGAAGCTGCCAGGAGTCAGGGACCATCAAGTCAATGCATAAAGTCAGAAAGCTAGGCAGGCACACTGAGGTCTGGGCATGTGTGGACCCCAGTCTTCAGGAGAAGTGGTCACCTTGAAACCCCAACAGATAATGTGGCTCAGGTTGCTATATGTCTGAATAGATGGACAGGAATCAGGAGGCATGTTACAGCCAAAAGAAAGAGCACAAGAAAGGCAAGGTAAGGGGGCTTGGTTCCTGTATCAGAAGCCACTTCCCTGTAACAGACTTGCATATTCTGCTCCTGTTAAAGCAAAGAAACAGCAGCCTTGGGTAGCTTGCTTTGAGCCCTCAGACACAGACAAGCAAGCTGAATCACTGATGTGGGACATGCATTGGGTGGGGAATGCCTTCCAAAATGCAAAGCAGTAATTCATGCCCTCTTTGTGTAAAGTAGTTAATGATAACTAAATTGTGGAGAAGACTAAATCCTAAAATACTGTGGCTTGCTTTGAATGTGGCCATTTCTTCAGGTGAGAAAACTGAGACCCAGATAAATGCACTGACTTACCTGAGGGAGCAAAGACAAGAACAGACACTCAGGCACGGTGTCCCTTTGTTTGCCACGACTGAATTCGTGAGCCAGCCAGGCTGATCCTGTTAACCCAGATTCCTTTAGGACTGGTATTTAAAGTGCCAAACACCTCTGCTCCAAGAGATTTGCCTTTTTCTATGAAAAGTTCATTTTTCACTTGGCATGAAGCCAGAGTGGGCGATTCCAATCATTACCAATGCCCTCATTCCTACAAATCCGAGCATCTTATAAATACTCAGAAGCCTGGTAAAAAACCTGGCCTGCCCGGAGGGTCCAAGAGTTGTGCTCAAGCCAGTTGGAGCTGCAGATGTCAGGGGTGCTCCAGTAGTAGAGAGAGTGGTAGAAATCTCCCCAGACACAGCGTGTGCTGTCTGGACAACAGATAGGAATAGCAGATAAAGTTCCTTAATTAGGCTCAGGGATTATGATTTTGCAAGACAGGCAGTTATAACATCTAAAGTACATTAGAGATCATTTGTGAGGGATATTGAATGATAAAATAATATTAATAGTGATGATGATATCATGATTATAAGAGTGGTCATTTTAATTAGAGAAAAGAGAACAAGGAGGCATGCAGTAGCTCATTTATTTGTAATGGGCTCAATGAGCTCAAATTCATTTTGGCATAGAAATGGATTCATTCATGAGGCAGAGGCTACGTCTCTCTTTTTCCTTACTTCATGCTCAGTGTGTTGTACTGCCCCCTAACCTTAGATGTGCTATTAACATGACAGAATTGACTGAACTAGTGACTTTGACCCATGACCATGCCAGGGATGATGTGGATCAGTGTAAAGTATGTCTCATTGGGTGACAACATCCATAGTGCAGACTTGAGATAAATGGTAGTTTGGCCCTCGTCCATTCATACCTCGTGTGTTTTTTTTTTGTTTTTTTTTTTTTGAGGCAGGCCATTTTGCCTCATTGATTTTCACTGTTCATCGAGTTCCATTAGCCTATTCATTAGTGATGGCTTCATTCCCTTTCCATATCGTCTGCCTCCTGAATGACACTTCTTTGTGTCATTAGCGCTGACCATGATTGCTGGTTATCAGCAAAATTTGGCATTACCGACAGGGCCTGCTGGCTGGCAAGTAGCCCCTCTCTGTCACATTGGCATCCACAGTAAGGAAACAGAAATTTCAATTACAAAGAACTAAGAGTATGGGATTATCTCACTGACATTATAGCATTATAGTTCTAGTCTCTCTCTCTCTCTCTCTCTCTCTCTCTCTCTCTCTCTCTCTCTCTCTCTCTCTCTTTCTTATTATAGGATGGCACCTTTGAGTTACCTCAGGTATGTCAAACTCAGTTGCCTAAATATGAACAAATTAGTATAACCCCGAATCTATTCTTGCTTCTGACTTCATTTTCCCACTGGAGCCACTTTCAACCATCAGCCCAAGTAAAATCATCTTGGACTCTTTTTGGGCCAGTCGGAGGCCAGTGGTGTAGCCCTGCCCCTGATCAGAGTTGGGGGGGGGGGCGATTGGGGGCAGAACTGGCTATGGGGCGGGGCCCTGGGCTGATCAGGGTGGTGGGGGCCCATCAGGGGCCAGGTTGGCAGGGGGTGGGGGGCACTGCAGGCAGTGGGCCAGAGGGCCATGGTCCAGATCGGCGTGGGGGGCTGATCTGGTGTGGGGCTGGGTTGGAGGAGGGGCTGCAGAAGGTTGGCAGGCCAGTCCTGCCTCCTATTGGGGTAAGGTGGCAATCAGGGGCAGGGCTGGCCAGAGAGGGGATGCAGGAGGTTGGCCAGCCAGTCCTGCCACTGATCAGGATGTGGGGCCAATCTGGAGTGGGACTGAGTGAGAGGAGGGGCTGTAGGAGCCAAATTTTTTAAACTTAAACTCTTCTAACACCACTTCTTCAAAATAGATTCGCTCAGGCCGTGGTGTTTTGTGGAAGAGCCACACTCAAGGGCCAAAGAGCTGCATGTGGCTCGTGAGCTGCAGTTTGCTGACCACAGCTCTAGACCAGAAGTTCCGAATCTCCTGGTAAGCTTGTTAAAACACTGCTATCACTCTCTCTTCCCCCAGTTTCTGACTTAGTAAGTCTACTGTGAGGTGAGAATTTGCATTTCTCACAAGTTCCCAGGAGATGCTGCTGTCCCTGACCCAGGGGCCATGGCTCCAGGTACCATTTGTTTCCATCACTTTCTCCTTAGACACAGTGCACCTATTTCAGAATGGAGACATAGATTCAGACTGGTTTCAAATCCTGCATCTGCCACTCACTTGCTCTGTGTGTGTGGGCAATAAGATTTAACCCCACTAAACTTCAGTCTCTGATTCCATAAAATGGAGATGTTTGAGGACTCGAAATCATGTATATAAAGCTTTAGGCTTTCCAACTGCCAAAAAGTAGAACTTAATAAATACCCATTGTTTACAAGTATCTGAAATGACTTAGTTTATTTATGCCTTTTTGCTGTTTCTCTCCTCCCCCCCCCCCCCCACCGCCCCCAACACTATCTTAATTACTTTGCACTCAGTTATTTTTAGATTTGAACTGTTGTTTTTCATATCTTTGACAACTCACTCCTTACCACTCAGGTTTCAATTGAAATCAACCACCTCAGAGGGGCTTGAAGTCTAGAGGTGGGAGCCCCTAGGCACAAGAGCATTAAGTACTGATCTAGTCTATGGACCTATTAGAGATCTATTCAAGTTTTCCCCAGCTTTGTCAAGAAAGATGTCTGGACATCATAAAGGTCCGTTAAACTGTCCAGTCTAATTACCATATTACCCTTTTGTTGATTTTTTTTTTTTGGCTTAAAACAATCATATTTATTCTCTTACAATTCTGAAGGCCAAATATCTGAAATCCTCTGGACCAAAATCAATGTGCCAGCTGTCCTTTCAGAATCTTTTTTTAAAATTATTTTTTTTCTTTTTTTTATCTTTATTGTTCAGTTTATTAATTACATTGTTTCCCCTTTTTATCCCCCTATAGCTTCCCTCCACCCTGTACCTATCCCACCCTCCACCCTCACCTCCCCCTCCCCACTGTCCTCTCCCATTGTTGCTAGATTTTTGTCCAGTCTCTTGCTGCACTTCCCACAACCCTTTTCTCCCCAAGAATTGTCAGTCCATTCCCTCTCTATGTCCATGTCCCTGTTATATTCACCAGTCTATCCTGTTCAACAGCCTATCAATTCACTTGATTTTTATGTTCATTTGTTGATAGATGTGTATTTGTTGTTCATAATTTTCATCTTTACCTTTTTCTTCTTCCTCTTCTTAAAGAATATCTTTCAGCATTTCATATAATGTTGGTTTGGTGGTGATGAACTCCTTTAGCTTTTTCTTATCTGCGAAGCACTTCATCTGACCTTCAATTCTGAATGATAGCTTTGCTGGATAGAGTAATCTTGGTTGTAGATTCTTGCTGTTCATCACTTTGAATATTTCTTGCCACTCCCGTCTGGCCTGCATCGTTTCTGTTGAGAAATTCGCTGACAATCGTATGGGTGCTCCCTTATAGGTAACCAACTGTTTCTCTCTTGCTGCTTTTAATATTCTCTCTTTGTCTTTTGCTCTTGGCATTTTAATTATGATGTGCCTCGGTGTGGTCCTCTTAGGGTTCCTATATATTGGGGTTCGGTGCACTTCTTGGACTCCTAAGTCAATTTCTTTCACCAGTTGTGGGAAGTTTTCAGTCACTATTTCTTCAAATAGGTTTTCAATGTCTTGGCCTCTTGCTTTTTCTGGCACCCCTATAATTCGGATGTTGGTATGCTTGAGGTTGTCCCAGAGGCCCCTTACACTATCTTCAATTTTTTGGATTCTTTTGGTTTCTTGCTTTTTCAGCTGAGTGGATTTTCCCTCTTTGTATTTCAAATCTTTAACTTGGTTCTTGGGGTGCTCCAGGGCACTTTCAGGTCTTTGTATAATATTTTTTGTTTCAGTCAGTGTATGCTTAATTTCTGGTTGGTCCTTTTTCATATCCTTGAGAGTCTGCTTTATATCCTTGAGGGTTTCTTTCATTTCCACATTGGTCTTGATCATTTCTTTGCAGGTCTCGTTTATATCCTGGAGGGTGTTATTCATTTTCTTGTAGGACTCATTCATTTCCTTTGTGGTCTTGCTTATTTCCTTATAGGCCTCGATCTTTTGTTGGAGCCTCTTAAAAAACCCTATAACCGTGGTTCTGTCCAGTCGTTTTTTTTTCCTCCATTTCTTTCACATCTGATTTCTTTCCATGTCGCTGCATGGTGGCTGCTTCCCTGAGTTGGTCAATTAGCTTTGTGTGGTAGACTTCCTACTAGGGATAGTGGCTCAGCCTCCCCGGTTACCTGAGGTGGATATGGGCTGCACAGTCTTGTTGAAGTTAAGCTCAGTTAATCGTTGCTAGCACTTGGAGGGTTGACCTCCAGGCCAATTGTCTGTGAAGCTCAGCTGTGCTCAGGTTGGGTGGGCGGAGTCTCCGGGCCAAGCAGACAGCATTAGCTCCACCTTATGCAGCCCCAGGGACTCTGTGCCGGGGGCAATGGCCGCCAGCACCTCTGAGAGAGAGCCGCTGCGGATCTCCACCGGCTGCCGGTTGCCGGGGAATTCAGACTTTCCCAAAATGAGTCTGCATGCACAATGGCTCACCCAGGGTCGTAAAACAAAGCAGTCTGACGGTTTTCCGAATGAGAGGCAAGTCGCGGTGCGCTCTCTGTGCCGTCACGCAGCCGAGCTGTTCTTGCAAGCTGCCTTCTCCACAAGCCGGGAGACCCGGCAGCCCCCGAGCTTCGGCGTGCCCTCCCACTGTCCAGTTTTCACCCCGTGTGATAGTGGGTTCTCTGGACTTCGCCCAGAGCTGGAGAAACAGTCCAGTGGGACGCCTTTGTCTCCCCGTTCGAGAAAACTGGCTGGTTTCCAGCCGCCCGCCCTCTCCGCAGCGCGCACTCCAAACCTCTCTCCGTGCGAATCTTTCAACGCTGTCCGCCACCGCTCCTCCAAGTCCCAGTGTCTTATCTTTACTTTTATTTGTGGAATTTTCACTCGGCGAGCTTTCTGGTGATTCTGGAAGGTGTTTCTTCTTTCGTTAAGTTGTAGTATTAAAATTGCTGATTATGACGGCAAGATAGGTGTTTTGCCTTTGCCGCCATCTTAGTTCTCCCTTTTGTTGATTTTTAATCTTCAGCTATTAGTATGATATCCCTTCAATCTAATACTTTTTATAACATCTCTTTTTTTTGTTGTTGATCATTCTTGCCGAGATGTATCTAATTAGTTCTTTAAAAAGCAACTTTCTGGTAATATCTTTGTTTTTTCATTGATTCGTATGATTTATTTCATTTCTTCTTTCCTTGCTTCTTTCCTTCTCCCCCTAACTCCTTAAGTTGGATGCTCACATCTTTATTCATGTTTTTTTCCCCTTCATTTCTTCTAAAAATATTTAAAGCTGTACACATCCCTCTTGTGGTTGTGGGTTTCTATATGTCTCCCAATACTGTGGAGTGATTTGAGCACCTAAATCTGTGGGAATTCAGGGGGCCTGTTTCACACTCAGCTGAGAGCTTTCTTTGGTTTTGGCCTGGCGCCCAGGGCACTAGACATTGTGTGTTAATTTCTCTATTTTAAATTTCCCAGGTCACACTGATGGGATAGATTTAAACCTCAAACCCACATAAGGGCAGGACTGTGACATGAATTCTCTCAAGAGACCCTTGTTTGCTTCCTCCTGGACATAAGACAGAAGTTCTCTGTGGCCCCCTTCTGAGGGTAGGTGGAAGTCTTTTTATCTCACCCTTCCACTTAGTGGGGAGCAGTTTAGAATCCCAGAATTTGTGGGGCTTTTCAGTACTCATGCTCCTCCCTGCAAGGGCTCTGCCATCTTTGTCTCCTCTACCTTGTAAAGCCATGAAAGCACCATATTGGGTTATGTCCTCAGGGAGATGCTGGGCTCAGAAGGATTCTAAATGATGGTGTACTTCATGTATTTGCTCTCTAGAAGTTTTCTTCGCACTCTTGCTAGTTCAGCTATGCATTCAAAAAGAAAAAAATATATATAGGTATCCTTTCCAAACTATGTACCATATGTGTGTTGGGATATAAAAGAGAAGCTGTTTTTGGATCAGCTTAACATATCCCCAGAAATTGAAGTAGTTCTTTAGGAGATCATTGCCTTTTATCTCCTCCATATTACTCATCAGTAGCTAAATTTACTTTATTTGCCTATGTGTTTATTTTCTGTTCCTCATCTACAAGTTAAATGCAACAAATTTGATGACAAGGACTTTGTTTTGTCCTCTGGCCTGTGTCAGTGTGAGAGCAGTTGCTGCAGGTGTCAGGTGGCAGAGTTCTCTAAGGCGCCAGACACAGCCCTCACTTCCTTGTATAAAACAGCTGCTGGCATTGAGTAAGACCCAATCAAAATTTCTTGATTGATTGACCTGCAAGTAAGTTTTGTATTAAAAATGTGTAAATATGTATAAGTTTAAGTATTCACATAGTGGACTATAGTCCATGCAAACTTTTCATCTGATTATTTGTATACATAGTCATTAATATGAAAAATATCTATGAAATATTAAGATAGAAAATTAGATTGTAAAACAGCATGTGTACTCCCATTATAAAATACACACACACACATGTTTATTGCATGTGTGTGTGAAAGAGGTACACACAAAAATTAACTGTTCCTCACCAGTTAGTAGAAGTTTATGTAAATGTTCTTTTATTCTAATTCATTAAACTGAGCACATCTATAATAATAAAAGCATAATATGCTAATTAGACCAGATGTCCTTCTGAACGTCCTTCCGGACCACCTTCCAGACGAAGCTGGGGCTGCGAGAGAAGCCTGGGTCCTAGGTACCAGAGGGAAGCTGGTGCGGGCAGCCAGGGTAAGGAAGGCCTACTCTTGCACAAATTTTGTGCATCAGGCCTCTAGTATTTTTATAATAAGAGGGGTATAAAAAACACTCATTAGTGTTTAGGGCATTTGTTTCCTTATTTTGAGGTGCATATTACAGAAAAAGTTTTATTTTTTCCTTTCTTCCTAGGGGCTCTGCTTTATATTACACGCATTTATATAAATGCTTTATATTGCATTTATTTCTCCTTTTCTTCAATGCAAAAATAAGCCATTTTCAGGCTTCATCCCTATAATTAGTCTGCTCAGTATGTTTTCTTTAACAACATGAGCATCTTTTAACTTAGCACTGCACAAACAAGATTTATGTAAAGATCTGCTGAAACTCAGCTCAAGTCGGTTCTAGATTTGGTACTTGATCAACTTTAATTTTGTTACCCTTGTTTTGTGGGAAGACAGGACAGCACAATTTGTTCCAATTGACCTCACAGGAGGAAAGTGATACCATCAACCCTTTTTCTACTCCACCACTACAGTTTTGGTCAGCATAAATGTTCACTCTATTATGTTGTTATGCTGGGTATTACCTATCTTTATGAGTAGCCAGAAATACTGTCAAGAATCCTCTTCTTTCTCAACTGCCTACCATGCACATCTCTGATATAGTCAGGAGCTGGGGGCATGAAGTGAGTAAAAATCAGTTCCTGCCCTTTCCACCCATAGAGATGTTAAAAATACACTAACAACATGGTGTCACCCATACTATGTGTGAAATACTTTAGGAATTTATAGAAGGTGCATGTTAGATGGATGAAGGTGAAGCAATAATCTGCCTACTGTTTATATTTCATCCTTATTCACCACCATTACCACTTTTACTTTAGCGACATTCTATTACTTATAGATTTTCACAGACATTAGGCCATGTTTTATGTTATTATTAATACTGTACCCTCTGCATGGAGTCTCTTTTTTTCTGTTTTTTAGTCAAATTCCTACTTATCCTTTATAGTTTTCCTTCAGAAAATTTTCCTAAGCACCCATCCCCAGGCACATTGGTTCTATACATTCATTCAATAAACATTTATTGAGCACCTACTATATGCCAGTCGCTGTGCTGGATCTAGAGAAACAATGGTGAAAATAAATGCTGTGTCTTGTCCTCGGCATTCTTATATCCAAATGAGGGAGACAGATGGTAGACAAAAGCAAACAAGTCAACGAAAGAGACACTTTGTCATCATTGGTATGAAGAAAATAAGTGTGAGAGAACACGTGATACCGGAGGTAGAGGAAAGCACAGTCATGCAAGTGTCTTCTTGTGGGAGGGAGAAGTCTACGCAAAGTCCTCTTCTTGCTCTTGTAGTACCCAATACTTACCTAGTTTTTCCTTTATCTGTGGTATTGTAAGTATTGGCTTATAGGTCTCTCCTCTCAAACTGGACTCTGTAGTCCCTATGGAGAGAAGACATCATTCATCTTTGCATCTCTATTGCTTGGGGCCTGACATATTGTCATGCTCAGTAAATACTCACTGAATGAAGTGCCAGGTGGATAAGTGGATGGATGAAGAAGATGCAAAACATTGAGAAGATATTTAAGTGGCTTCATAGGTCAAGTGACATTTAAATTGTTTCTTGAGGGAGAAAATGGATTGTTTTCTTCCAGAATGGCTAAGCTGAGGAAAGGCACCCCAGGTAGAGGCAAAAATAAAAATTTAAAAAAATTTTACAAAGGTTAAACAATTTTAAAATAGATATTGAGTTTAGGAAACAACAAATACTTGCTTAAAGAAGCAGAAGTATAAGTGGTAGGAGAGAGTTAAAGACAGGTTGGACGCACAATGAATGACTAGTGTAATTTTTATGGCAGATAATGCTGAACCACCCAGGTACTGAAAAAAAAAATTATGTGAATTATTGTATAAGTTACAGTGACCCAACCTGCTAAACCCTCAACATCTTAGTGGCTTAAGACAATTTAAGTTCATTTCTGGCTGATGGATACATGTATTTAGAAGACAGTCTTTAAGTTACATGAAGAGCCACTCTCCTTCCATCTTGTGGCTCCTCCAATCCACATGAATTCCATCCAGCCAACTGGGAAAGAGAGAAAGAGAAGAGGTATATTTGGGCCAATCCTGAATGTGGTCTGCGTCATTGAATGTGGTCTGCATGAATTCAGTCACAAGGTCACACCTTGCTGCAAGGAAGTCTGGGATATATGTAGTCTAGCTATGTGCCCAGGAGAAAGAGGAAATGGGTTTGATGAATGTCTTGTCAGTCTCTACTACATTCGTCAAAGGCAAAATATGTAAACGTGGACCCACATGTAAGACATAAAGTAAGTCTTAGGGCACATGGGAGGCTTTCTAGCAACAATTATATGTGACTAATGCCTCAGCTTTCTCCTCTTCAGCCCACTGCTGAAGGATAGTTATGTCATTTAAGAAATCAGCTCCCGTTTGACATATATTTCCTTAGGGAAGATTCAGGTATTTAATTTGATATTTTCACTCCTACAATTGTGCTTTCTTTGTGTATATGACTACATGATTCCACTAACACCAACAGGGAGTTGGGAGTATAAACTCTGAAGTACTGGCAATCACTATAATCCTTATTATAATAATACTAGTGGCCCAGTGCACAGATTTGTGCACCAGTGGGGTCCCTCAACCTGGACTGTGCCCTCTCACAATCTCGACCCCTTGGGGGATGTAGGACTGCTGGTTTCGGCCCAATGCCTGCAGGCCAGGCCGAAGGACCCCACCAGTGCATGAATCCATGCACCAGACCTCTATTATGCATATAAGATCTTTGGTTAATCTCTTCCCACCCTAGCCCTTCCCCCCTTTTCTTTGAGATTCATCATTCTGTTCCTTGTTTCTATGCCTGTGCATTGAGTGTCTGCCCCATGGTGGTTGTGCATGTCATTGCTACTGGTTGAGTGGTTGCATGGTTGCTTGGGTTTTTCTGTATATACTAGAGACCCGGTGCACAAAATTAGTGCACGGGGTGGGGGTGTCTGTCAGCTCAGCCTGCACCCTCTCCAATCTGGGACCCCTCAAGGGATATCCAACTGCCAGTTTAGGCCCGATCCTGGTAGAATCAGGCCTAAACAGGCAGTTGGACATCCCTCTCACAACCCAGGACTGTTGGCTCCCAACTGCTCACCTGCCTGCCTTCCTGATTGCCCCTAACCACTTCTGCCTGCCAGCCTGATAACCCTAACCATTCCCCTGCCAGCCCTATTGATGCCTAACTGCTCCCCTGCCAGCCTGTTTGCCCCTAACTGCCTTTCCCTGCAAGCCTGGTCCCCCCCCCCCCCCCAACTGCCTTTCCCTGCAGGCCAGTCACCCCCAACTTCACTCCTCTCCTGGCCTGGTCACCCCTAACTGCCCTCCCCTGCAGACTTGATTGCCCCCAACTGCCCTCCCTTGCAGGCCTGGTCCCTCCCAACTACCCTCCCCTGGTGACCATCTGTGGTGGCCATCTTGTGTCCATATGGGGGCAGTATTTTTGACCACATGGGGGCAGCCATTTTGTGTGTTGGAGTGATGGTCAATCTGCATATTACTCTCTTATTAGATAGGATAGAGGCCTGGTGCATGGGTGGAGGCCAACTGGTTTGCCCTGAAGGGTGTCCTAGATCAGGGTGGGGATTCCTTGGGGCATGGAACAACCTGGGCGAGGGGCCTGTGGTGGTTTTCAGGCCAGCCACACACCCCTGGTGACCCAAGCAGAGGCCCTGGTATCTGGGATTTATTTATCTTCTACAATTGAAACTTTGTAGCCTTAAGCAGAGGCCTGGGCCCACCAAGGTGTGTGGAAAGCTTGGCTTCCTCCATCACTGGGGAAACCCAAGCCTCCCTCCTGCTCCCTCTGTGGCTGCAGCCTTCTTGGCTGGAGTTAATTTGCCTAGTCACTCCTGGTTGGCTGTTGGGCATAACTGGTGTGCCTGGTTTGTGGGTGTAGCAGCATGATGGTTAATTTGCATATTGCTCTTTTATTAGATAGGATAGATATAATTATAGCAATGTCAATAATTCTTAAGTGTATGTGCTTCTTTCTAACACATTTTACCACATAGGAAGAAAGAAGTACATATTTCATCAAATAACTATGACGTTATATTTATTTTGTTATTATTTTTAATTTTAACTAGATTTTAGTGGAACTATAACTTCTATTAGGAATCAGAGAGCCAATATAAGAGAAAACATGTATGAAAATACTAGATGGTGATAATATTCCTGGACTCATGATTTCTCATTGCAAAACCAAGTTTTCACTACATCATAATTTTATTCATCTGATATTGTGTGGAGCCTCCCCTTTGTGTAATAAAATTTCCTAGCAAGGTAGAAATTTTTGTTTGTGTCATGTTCATGTAACAACTTCATACCCACAACCATACCCATATGGTCTCCCTTCTCTACCATTTCTTCTGCTACAATCTCATCTTCTAGCTCCACCATAAAATAAAAACAATTAAATGGGTGAGGGGAAAGAATAAATAAAATAAGAACACCAATTTTGCCCTGGCCAGTATGGTTCAGTTGGTTGAGTGTCATCCTCTGCACCAAGAGGTCACCAATTCAATTCCTGGTCAGGGCATATGCTCAGGTTGCAGGTTTTGTCCCCAGTCAGGGTGCATATAGAAATTGGTGTTTTTCTCTCCCTCTTTCTTTCTCTCTAAGATTAATTTTAAAAAAAAGAAAACCAATTTTATTGTGGCTGTTGTTTCTCAACTCTACCTTCAACCCTTTGTGAATATTCATCTCTTTGTAAACTCTTCCTGAGCAGGACTATGTTATTCTCACTAGTGCTATGGATGCTGAGCATGGTCCTTGACTGGAACTCTGTGACATAGGAGGGCAGAAAAATGACAAGCAGGAAAGGAAATATTGAAAGGTCACATAGTGCAGTAGGCCTAAATTGGCATTGACTTCTAGATCTTAGAAAGGTAAATCTCTAAGAAAACTAATAAAGTGTAGAAGTTAGGATATTTTATATTTGATATTAAAACCCCTTCTGCTGCATTATATACAGCTTGGACCTTCTTTTAATAAAATATGTATAAATGCATTATTCTATGTAATTATATGCAAGTATAGAGAAATATTTAAAATAGTATATAAACTAAATGTTAACAATGGTTTCATTTGGGTGATGGATTTAAGGCTGATATGCATTCTGTTCTTTATAATTTTCTACGTCTTCAAAAGGGATTTTACAATGAATATTTTCATGGTCAGTATAAAAATGTAAATGTCACTAAGGAAAGAAATAGGAAATAAGTAAAAATAAAGGAATTCTCCTTCAAGTCTTTTTCAACTCTTTTTAAAACATAATCCTGATTTCTCGCTCCATAGCTGAAGTAGAAGCAGCACTAACTCAACCCAGCCGACAATGTGTCTACCACGCCCATCTCAAGCTCTTTTTGGACCAACAAACTGGGTCCTTCCTTGGAACCCTGACTTTCTCTCATACGTATTCTTTTCGAACTGGGGTATATATTCCAGAGTTTATCAGTAGAATCTAAATTACCTGACATTTCTCAGTCATAATTAGCATACTTAATAATTTAACACCATTTTGGGGGCTTGCTCTAAACTCTACAGGTCATTTCATTGAGTTCTGGCAAGCTTCTCTGCATAGAGATAGACATTAACCTGGATCTTAAAGTGACAGGGTTGGGTGAGAGTGAGGTGTCCAGCTGGCATCCCACATTCCTGTTTGCATAACTGAATCGACAGTGTTGTCCTTCACTGAAATGTGGAACTCTGGAAGAAGACTTATTTTAAGCAGTATTGCTGGAGTTGGAGGTCATTAGTCCAAGTTTACGCATATTAAAGTTGAAATGGCTCTGGGAATTGGAGAGAGGATGTATAGATGAGCTGAATAGACAGATGGATAGATGAGCTGAAGTATCTAGCCTGGATATACAAATTTGTGCTTCTTTTTCTAATGGGGATAACTGAAGTTAGAGGAAGAAAATATTTAAGAATAGTGGATGAACTGATACCAACCCAGAGTACTCCAATGTTTAATGGCAGGTTAGTAGGAAATAAGTCAGCAAAGGATTCTGAAAAGAAGCACCTCAAGAAGTAGGACAAAAAAAAAAAAAAAAACTATGAGAGCATTAGGTCCCTGGAACCAATGTGAGAAAAATATATCAAGGGGTGTGTTGTTAAAACTTCAGAAGCCACTGACAGGTCAGATAAGATAAGGAGTAAAAAATAGTCTTTGGTTCTAGAAACAAGTAGTCACTGGTAACCAGAGCAAAACAAGAAAAAAAAAGACAGAAAAATGATGTGGCCAGAATTTATATTGGAGTGGATTGAAATAAATAGAGGGGGAGGAAAGAGAATCAATAAGAAACTAGACAACTTACTTTGGCTGTGAAAGGGAGTGAGAGATGTGGGGAAGAAATGGATAGAGGAGAGGAATTCAATAAGCAAAAAAATACTTTTGATGGTCAGAGGGTTGTTGTGAGAGACTCAAGATTTTGTCTGAGATATTATTCAGTGTTTGAAAAGGCTGTAACTGAGTATACTTTCAATAGCATGCTGGCTGTACTTTTTTTATTTTTTTTTTCAATTTACAGTTCTGTAGTGGCAGAGGTTAACATGGAGATTTTATCTAGTAAAGATGCAAATATTACTGCCTGGAGTGAGTAGATTATCAATGGGAGCCAGGTTTATGGAGCCAAAGGACATTAACTACTATTGTATCTGACCCAGAAGTCCTAAACTAATATTTCTTTGTTAAATTTACTCTATAGAAACATTTCAAGTGCTCTTTGAATTGCTTTAATATACTATTTGCTCCTCCATTAGTTGCTGAGTTAAATAGAATTATTGTTAGGTGTTTGTTTTACATGTGCTGGAGAATCATGATCTTCACCTTTTTGAAAATTATACTTTAACAATTGTCAAGCCAATTAAAAGAGGAAAATTGAGAGCAGATCCAGCACCCGCTTTGTGAAGACAGAGTTGTAGATACAGGAGAGTGCAGGCAGCAGAGCCGTCTGAAGGAGGGAGAAATCTGTACAATCATAGCTGAGAAAAATCCTAGGAGGTATGTGAACTTCCCAAACACAAAGCCATAACTACTTAGGGTTTTCCGTGTGAAGCATATGGAATTTGCATTATGAATTCATGAAGAAAGGTTGGGCAATACTTATTTTAACTGCTAGAGTGAAAAAGAAAGAGAGCAAAGATTGAGGAAAGTAAGGGGCATTAGAACATACGTGTTAATGGGAATCCAAATGCCATAGATTGCTTTAACTAAGAAAATCTTTAAATTTTCAAATTGATCTATTGATTTCTGGGCAGAGTTCAGCAAGCTTCATTGGAGCCTCTTGCTAAGTTCAGAGCCTCGCCACCTCCTAATGACCCAGCACTAATGTAGGCCATGTTCCACGCAGCCCAGGAATGAAGTGGTCATTGTGGAAATAGAGCAGATGTGGTTAAAGGCAGCAGCACAGCATACCCCGAGCTCCCAAAATAAACTTCCTTACATAACATGTGAAAACCTCCCGATCACTCCCTCGGCTTCTTTTGGCAGAACTGCTGATTTCCACTAGGAGGAAATATTCCACTCTCTGAGATAAGGGGCTCACTCACTAACATTTCTGTCCCCCCTACAATACTTCCCTTTATGAACTTCCATCATGAAGGTGTATTTTGGCCCCTTCTGCTACATGGAGATGGTAATTGCGGGGGTCAAATTAGTCAGCAAAACTACTCGGCTAACTCCCTGGCCTACCTTTTCCCACCCAGGGTCTCATTATCTTGCACTGTTCCTTCTAAGAAGTCATTGTAAGGCTGCTTCTTGGGAATACGGTTTATGCAGACCTGCCTACCTCTTGCTGTGATCTTTATGTTGTAAATTTATTCAAGGCAGGGATCTGACCATAGATTTTTTTTTTCTACTGCAGTGCTCTTTCAAACAGAAAGCAAAATTGTTTTTGGATAACATGACTAATAATGATGATAAAGACAAGAAGGCACATAAATATGAAGGGAATGTCCTGCCGCCGCCCAGGGGAGGAAGGCTGTAGACAATCCTGGCTAATGGCCTGACACCCTGTGGAAGCAGCACCAGATATAGAGAGTGGATTTGGGGTCTGCTAACACCAGAAGACAGGCTCTTCCGGTCTCCGAATTTCTATGCATTGCAAATGCCTAGTTAGGCTAGACATCTGGTTACAATGTCTGACTCACTTTTATTTAAAAGAGCACACTTTCTTATTGGCCTTTCTCTTTCTCTGTGTAAAATCCAGATTCTCTATCATACTTGATCACTTGTTCTTATTATTTGCAGTAACGATAAGGAGGTCAAACAGTTGCATGTGTTGCTACATAGTACCAAGTTGGGGGAAGGGGGCCCTGATGAACACCTTTAGCTGCAGCCGAATTAGACAGTTACCCAAGATGCACAGCTCAGTGAGAGGGGGGAGGAAACACATTAGTGGGAAGCCCAAATATTTTTACTTGCTGCAGAGGAAATGGATCATCCTCAGGCCATCATCTTTTGTGAAGCAGAGGAGGGAACATAGGGAAAGGAGGTAAAGAGGTGGCTGGAGAGCCCATTCTCACACATCCCACTACCCTTGGTGATAATAACAATAACCACCATGTATAAACAATCCTGGTGTGCCAGCCTCGAGCTAAGTGTCTTCTTGTGCTTGACTGTCTAATTTGATCAGCCCCTTCTGAGATAGATCTCAGTAACTTATTTTTTTAAATCATTTATTGGTTGATTTTGTCTCTGCAAAGCACATTAGTCATTCATTATTTAAATATTTGACTCCATTAGTACCATTTTTACACTTTTCCTCCCTCTTGCAATAAAAATATAATAAGTAATTTGGAGGAAAAAACAACAATGAACAAGCATTCTGGTTTCCTCTCATTTGGTTAATATATGTACCTCGGTGGTAGCAGTTTATAAATCCATAGATTCCCTGGCCAGCATGGTTTAGTGGATAAGCACTGACCTATGAACTAGGAAGTCCTGGTTCAATTCCTGGTCAGGGCACATGCCAGGTTGTGGGCTATATCCCCATTCTGGGGCCTGTCAGAGGCAGCTGGTCAATGATTCTCTATCATCATTGATGTCTCTATCTCTTTTTCTCCCTTTTCATTTCTCTCTGAAATAGATAAAAAATATTTTTTAAAACATTATAAAATCCATAGACAGTAGGCCAAAGACTGAGTTTCAGTGGGTCTTCCATTTAAAAGTGCAAATAAGCTATGGAACCTACTCTCTCTATACCTCTCCTTTCTATGTCCTAACCTATATGTAAAACTTTCTACTGATTAGAAACTGAGATTAAGAGAAGTTATGAAACTTGCCTCAAATCACCCAGCTGGCAGGAAGTGGAGTCCAAATGCAAATCCCAGGCCTGTCTGACTTCATCACCTTACCCTTAATCATTAGGTTATTAGTGTCATAGAAAATTGACAGTTATTCAGCCTCCTTTAGTCCAACTTGTGGCAGAAGCATAAATCCCCTTGATAACCCCACACATACAGGGCCACCTGAGACTATAACCTCCAGGAAGGGAGAGCCCCACTGGGTAGTTTTGTATTTCTCAAACCGGACACCTGTGCCCAGAGCATGTTCATTCCTAACAACCATGTGTTTCCAAAAGATAGTCAACACCCTCACCTAAACATGACCCTCTTCCAGACAATTATACTTAAAGGGTTGGAAATTATATTTTTATATTAAAGTAAATAAATATAGTATAAGGTTAATTGCAGCATTGTCATTCATTTTTAAGGTAAAGCAAAAGAACTTATTTTTTAAAATATATTTTGTTAATTTTTACAGAAAGGGAGAGGGATAGAGAGAAACACTGATCAGCTGCCTCCTGCACACCCCCTACTGGGGATGTGCCCTCAACCAAGGTACATGCCCTTGATCAGACTCAAACCTGGGACCCTTCAGTCTTCAGGCCAATGCTCTATCCACTGAGCCAAACTGGTTAGGGTGCACAAGACCTTATTAATTAGCACTTGCATCTCACAGCTTTATGCTGCAACACCATCCCTTGTCACAACTGCCTTCACCACCAGGGTCCTGTCCTTAGAAGGACATCAAAGCAAAAGGGTAAGAAGAGCTGGTTTAGCAGACTGTGCATATTCTTTGGAACTTGAGTTCAAGGCTTATTCCCTATTGCTACTATTAATCTGTGATCAGTCCCATCTCGAGCAAGTTACATAGCCTCTCTACATGTCATTTTCTTTCCATAATATAAGATAAGGCCAGCTTCTCAGTTGTGAAGAGGATGAAATGAAATAAATGTCCCACACAGTTCCTGACATCATAGTCAGTACACTTTCCTTTCCACCTTCCCTGAAACCCTTCTCCGTAAGTAGAAGCAATCTCCTGGCATCACAAAGAGGCCCCCACTTGGTACTGAAGCTACTTGAACCTCCACTGACGGTGCCCTTAACAGGACTCATTAATGCACCTTTCTAGAGAACAGCGAGTGGGAGTTTCAGCTGTTTCCTCCACGCCTCTCTGTCCCCACCCAGGTTTGCTCCTGGAGAGCTAGAATTCCTCCCACCTGTGAAACCTGCCTATTGGTGGTGCACTACAAACGGCTTATCTGCTCACTCAGTCCATCTCATAGTCTGTAGGAATCCCAAAGCAAAAGGCCTCTTAGGTGCCTCAGGAGGAACACAGGAGACCCAAAGTGCCAGGGGATTGGGGTTTCTCTAGGAAGGGGACCTTACCATCTTAGTGGTCATTTGTAAATGTGTTCCAGTTGAAAGGAAGGAGTAGCTCCTGGATCCTAGAAACACTACCTTTATTTGGGGCTGTCGCAATTGATCACTGATTTAGGGTAGGGGCAATCCATTGGTCAATGTCAGAGATAGGCAACTGAGGTTTGCAAACAGGGAGCCATGCCTCATCAGCAGGTGCCTCCGATGGAAACTGCATCCGGATGCTGTGCGCGCTCCTTGCACGGGCGGAAGTGGCAAAGGAAACAAAGGGCCCAGGTGGACCCCAGGCTGCAGCCCTGTCACACAGCTGACAGCTCATGTCTCTGAATCCCAGGGGTGGCCAGTTGGAGTGGAGTTACCGGGTTGGTGAGTTTAAAAAAAAAGAAGAAGATTTTATTATGATAACAGAATGTTAAAAAAAAAAAAAAAGAGGTTAATGGCAGGTGCCCCTCGGAAGCCACTTGACTGCATTGTTAGAGAAAGCACGTCCTTTTTGCTCAAGAAACAGCCAGCTCCCCAGGTGGTGCCTGGGTAAGGTTTCCCAGCCGGCAACTCTTTGACCTGCTGAGGAAGTCAGAACAATGTAGGTCTCTTTGTTTCTTTTAACAACCACAAGCTCACACCCGATCCAACAACCTCCCCTGGTGCCTTTCTCTGGAGTGCAGGGTCAGCACCCTTTGGACTCAGCTTCCTAGACTACAAGGAGGAGGCCCAGCCAGGCTGCCATGGGATGTCCTAGCCTGCTGCAGGCTCTGTCTCTTTGAGGATGAGTGCAGAGAGATAGTGAGCTGTGTGCCTGGGGGGAGGGTGGGGTCAGGGGAACAGTTCCTCGTCCCTCAGTGTCACCACAGTTTGATAAACTGTACGCCCGTTATGTCTCTCTCCTCCAAACCAGAAGTGAAGCAGAAAGTCCTTGCATAAGCCGCAGAATGAGGTCACTAATAAAACCCTATCTCTTTATAACAAGGTTGGTAGTTCCTTCAGTCAGTGGATGGTTTGTAAAACTCATTTGGAGGGTAAAAGTCCTTGATATACACAGGTGGAGTTCATATGCCTTTAAAATTGTCTTATATGTGGGTTTCACTCTTCGGCACATTATCTATATACTATATAAAAGCCTAAGTGACCGAATGACTAAATGACCCAACGACCGGTTGTTATGACATGCACTGACCACTAGGGGGTAGATGCTCAACACAGAAGCTGCCCGTAGTGGTCAGTTTGTTCCCACAGCGGGAGCACGGCTCAGCTGACTGACCTGTCTTGGCAGCCCACCAGCTGGGCAGCAGGCACTCACTCCCTCAGTAGTCCTGCAGGTCCAATCTTTGGAGAACAGACTAGTCACTGACAGACCATTGCCATCCACAAATCCCAACAGCTGCTGGCCTCCTGGAAGTCGGCCTTGGACACCACCATTGCTTCCCCTCCCTAGACACTCCGCAATGAAGAACCAATATAAAAGTGGCTTCCAGGTGGCTTCCTATACCCAGCAGGAACGATGGCGGGAACAAATCCTACTACCTGCCTGTTTGCCTGCCTGAAGGGTCAATCGAGTCCTGGCTTCACCCCAACCCCCTTGGGCAGGCACCAGATGCATGGCTCACAGCTGGTGAGGACAGCTACAGTGGTGCAAGCCTCTCCTGGTCATGACTGAGTGGGTGCGAGCCTGCAGCTGGTATAGCAGGACCCAGGTGAGCAGGAGCAGCAGGCAATGTTGGACTGCCAATTTCAGCCCGATCCCTGCAGGCCATCTTAGGGACCCCACCCATGCACGAATTCGTGCACTGGGCCTCTAATAGTGGGATAAACTCTTTAAAAACTATGCATAAGTCTATGAATGGTGGGAAACAAAGGAAGGGATCTGCTGCTGGCCAAGGCTGTTGTTATATGGTTGGTGCTTCCGAAATACTCTTTCCTCTGATTAATGATCAAAAGCTCTAAATAACCCTGTGGAAGGCAGTGATGCAACAGTGGTCATTAGCTTCATTTTATCCATACAGTGTCAAGAGATAAAGCAATGTGCTGAAATTCCTGGGGCCTCTGCTTAGACATGGGCCTTGAACCTTTAAACCTCCAAACAGGAGGATGGGTCTATCCCCCTAAGCTTTGACCTCTAACCCAGATACTCATCTGCTGAAGTGGGTTCTTCTCTTGATTATATCTGCCCACGTTAACCATCTCTAATTTACAGCCCTGTTTATTAAATTCTGTTTTAGGAGAGATGAGATGCAGAGAGAACTTAAGGGGAGAAAATATTCATACCATCAGTCATTATGTCCTCACCAGCTGGAATGAAAATAAAGAAACATTTAGAAGTTCTTTCTTGCTCAGATGAGTTGAAGGAATGTCTCTATGTGGCTTGAATGGGCAGAGAAGGAAAATATTCCTCTTTCAATGGGTACTTCCTCCACTTTAAGCTGGCACGAAATGCTTCAATAACAGGTTGTACCAAATGTCACTTCAAAGACCTGGAGTTGGCACACTGGATACTCTTGCCACAACTGTATCCAAAAATGATTTAACTTCCCCAGTTAGTGATGTGTACAAATGGCACACACACCACTAACCACACATACACACAATGTATGAACTCCCACATTCCTGACTTCTTAGTCCAGCCAGAGACAGTTATGTTTTTTTTTCAGAGCTAAAGAGATATTAATCAAGTTTGCAAAAGGGTATGTGTAAAAATGCCAAAGGAAAAATGAGAATCAGATGCTTTTAAAGTCAGGGCCTGGAGTACTTTACTGAGATGGTCTGTGTTCTTCCAGGCCTTCTCTCATTAGAAGTGACCAGGAAGTGGCCATCCAGTCCTGTAGACTGAGGGTGCATAGAATGTGGTAGGAGGAGAAGAGTTGCTGGCAATTCTTGAGAATGATTATGAAATCATTAAATCTTTCGAAGGAAAGGCATTCCGGGCTACTTCTTATGGGTGTAGCATCTAAGCAGCACAAAATATTATTCTGTATCATCACTCTTCACTTCTCACCAGTGAGATTCTTGAAAAAAGAAGTCATTCCCCACCCAAATGAATCCCCTGTTAGTATGACTGCGCACAGGGGGAAATATATATCTTTTCAGCCTAGTGCATTAATAGACTTACAAAAAGATTTACTGGGGACATGGAGTGGTGGGAAGGTAATATTTTGCATCGTGGGTTTTTTTTTTGATAGATGCCTGATGTGAATTTCTGTGTTCCGAGCCATCTTCTCAACAGCAGAGTTACCACGCTCTCTGCTGTTGCTGTCACAATGCAGTATTGATCACCATGTAGAGCAAACTCAGCTGCCTTCTCTGGAAATCACTGCAGAGGGGCAACGTGGATCCACTGACATGATAACCAGGCTTTAGGAATATTCTGTCGATGTTGACTCGGCATGTTTTATATGTGCCATTGTTTACAAGTTCACATATTGGGTAAGATTTTGAAAATCTATAATGAACTACTGGGATATTAAAAACCTGGACCAAGCATTCATCAGAAGCATAATTTATTAATGATTTGTACATTATAGAGGCCTTATACTTTTCTTTAAACTTTATTTGAATGCTAAATATTTAACTAGGACCACGTGGACTATTGTCATTTTTTTTATTTGAATGGGGCATTGTGATTATTCAAGGGAGAAACAGTTTTGAATAGTACCGTGGAGTGGAAATGTGGTAAGTAGCTAGAGAAATATGTAAGCCACATAGGTACACAGTACTCCCCATCTTGTCTAAGGAATGGCAGCGTTGACCGGTATTAAGCCATGCTCTTTCCATGATATGCATGGCAATAATCTCTGCTTGACTGTGATTAATTAAAGCAGAAATCACGACTTAGATTAATATGGGAACACAGGATTAAAAACACCTGATACCACACAAAAGGCTATCACTCCTTTCCTGGTGTGCCCAGAATCACAATACGAAATGTTGACAAGTCTAATCCTGGTCAATAAAATACTCTTGTAGTGTGATTTCTGAAAGAAATATTGGATTTGCAATACATCATCGCTTTCAGTTATTTCAAATTGTTCTTAGAACTGCCTTTACCCACCATTATTCTTTAAAAAAAAAAAGAATACTGAGGACTCCTAAAGCAACCATTGCCCTCCCTGCTTTTTAAACAATTCCTTTCCCATCACATCTGGCATGAGAGAGCAGAACATAGCCCACTCTGACGTTGGACATTGTAAACCGTGTTAGGAAGAACAGTGTAATGGTTAGTCCTGGTGTAGACAAATGAGAAATATGAATCATCAGTATTGGGCCAAACATGAAAATTTTTTATAAAGAAATGTTAACTGTTTATGTTTTTTAGTAATGTCTAACTCCTTGCCATTCAGCTTGAGATTGAAGAAGTCACAAGAGGTCCCTTGTGGTCTTTAGAGAGTTGCTTGTAATGTCTTGGTTTTGCAGATGAGAGCTCAACTTCCAAGGAGTGACTTGCTCAAGGAGTTGTAGAGGAGAGCTGGTCTCCTTTCTAGAGTCTTAACTCTCTGCTCCTTGGTCTATCCCTTTCTGACATCTGGCCTGAGTTTTTTTTGCCATCATCCTTTTATTGTCTAGGGAATTCTCATTAAGTGGGAGATGGAAAGCAGGATGTCTAACATACATTTTTCTGTAGAAGTTGGGTAAACAAGTATACAAAACATACACATTATCTACAAACTAAAACTGCTTTACAAGGCCATAACATATAAGGCGTTATAATCATCACATATCTTCATTTTCAAGATGCCATCAAATACAGAACACATCGCTGATTAAATAACTTTTCAGGGTGGGGGAAAGAAATTCTATAATAAAAGCACATATCCATTCTCAAATGCATTCCACTGTAAGAAATGTGGAACTATGAAGCTTATATATGTTGGAATAAAAGAAAAAAGAAATCACCATTATATTTCCTCTACTAAAACATGTATTCTTTTCAAGATATTCCATTTTCAGAGCAAAGTATAACCTACAGCAGATAATTCATAATGTCTATGTCTAGCATCATAGCATTTCTGAAAAAGCTTTTGAAAATAAATTGAAATGAAATATAAGGGGTGATGTGTCTGGGATTTAGAGCCCCTCAGAAGTGGTGCCTTCCCTGCCTCTAAAAGTATGAATGCAAAATTGGGTTCATCACCTTTCAGCATGAAATCAGAGAGAAATTATGATTTCTTCCAACTCAAAAACTCTATTTTTTAATTAAAATTAAGAAGAAAGTGAAAATGCTCCAATTGGCATAACTCCTCAATAGTAGTAACAATAAAGCTCTCATGGACCATGACTCTTCCTCAAGAAATAAAGAAATGCACTCAATAATCAAGTGAAAAGAGTCTGGGAGAGAGGAGTGGATAGTAACTAAATCACGTTTATAAGGTTTGAGGCGTGGGAGATGAAAGACTGGAAGACAGAGACATTTTAAAGGGGGGGGGGGTATTATGCAGGAGGTAGAGAAACCAGGATTAGAGGGGGAGAAAAGAAGAAAGGGCCCAGCTGGACTGGCCCCCAGACCAGGAGAGCAGTCTGGGAGCAGCAATGCCAAGCAGCGCACTGAAGAAACCTTTTAAGGGCAGGAACAGGAAGGGGTTGGGTCCAAGAGAATGGTAAGGGGTGCACTAATTGGTGGTTCAATGTCTCTGAGATGTCTCTGTGACAGATGCTGGTTACATCATAACTCCACCCACCAGTAGGGGGGAGGGAGTATCTATCAGGTATGCAGGTGCATCGGCTGGGCTCTGGACTCCCCCGCCTGCAAGGACCTAACAACTTTCTCCTGACTCATTATATTTAGTTCAATCACATTATGTAACCAACAGACTTTTTTTAAGGGCTTGCCTCGAATTGACAGAAGTCAAATGATTAGCCACCAATGATCAGTTCTATGATAGAGTCATTTTGGCCTTGAAGCTACCAGTATTTTATTCATGTAAATTGCCTTTGTAAAATCAGATCGAAGCTTAACAAAGAGACAAAAATAACAACAACAATAATTATTATAATAATAAAAATGGACACTAGAAAGCAGATAAGTTGCTGAACTAGGAGAGCAATCTGGAGATGAACTTGTGGAAGAATTCAACATCCCTCTCACCTGAAAGGCTTCAGCATGGAAATGAGGGAAGCATGCTTACTGCAGGCCTGTGAGGGAAAAAAAATAATGTGCTCCTCTCCCCTCTGGCGAGGGTGGTGGGAGGGGGAATGCTCAGGCCTCCTGAAATGACAAATTCTTTGCTTGCTGTGGAGATGTTAATTCTGACCTCACAATACCAGTCTGGGGCTCTGGCTTAATATTGGCCATGTTTCCTGGATAAAAATGAAAGAATTATTTGCTTTTGGTTTGGAGCTTAATAGCATGCTGAAAAGATCAGATCATGTTAGCTATTGAGGAAGATTCTTATAGATGGACCGGAGAGAAGTGAAAAGAGAAAGAAAGAAGGCTACTCTGCCCCATCCCGTGCTTATCTGATCTGTAACTCTATGCCAGGAGCCCTCACACTGGGGTGCTGAAAGGATGTTCTCATTACCTAATGTGGAAGACCCTGCCATTGTCCTTGCTTCTGTAGCTGAAGCTTCCAGGTGCAAGTCCCAGAGCTGTCAGGTAGCAAGAGTGCCTTGTGGAACAGCGGAAGGCACTATGGAAATGAAGGTAACCTGGGCCTGTCAACTCAAATGACAGAGAGCACACAAAAAAGTCACATCACATGGTGTGTTTCCTTGCCGCTGCCGAGTACTCCCAGCATATGGAAAGCTTTGAGTTCTCACTAGCCAGAAAAGAAAAAGAAAAATGTGCTCCCATCAGAATCAACTTGATCTTCTCAGAGGAATAGTGGAAAATGCCCCCACCCACCTTCTTTTCCCTCCCCCCCCCAAAAAAAAAAGTTGTTAAAGAGAACCTGGGGCATCTTTGTTAATACAAGCCAGAGAAATCTTGTTCAAAATAGATTGGTAGCTTTTGGATTAAAATGTTTGGGAAAATCTCGGTATTACCAGAACTTCAGAGCCATTTCGTGATGAGACTGATGGGGGGATGTAGAAGTTTGTCTTGTGCTGATTCATCTCTTACTCACAGGGAACTGTGGACAATTTGCTTAATCTTCTCAGGCCTGTGTTTGTATTTTTCCTGTTTAATTACTTGCAGCGGCTCCTAGAAAGGAAAAGAAGGGGTGAATTCAATACATGCAACCAGGCTCGTATTGACTCCAACTGCAGATTTGGTTCATTTTGAGTGAAATAGATATAGAAGGGAAATAACTGGTATTATAATTAGTATTAGGAGTCCTGAAGTCCTTCTCATTTCTGTCATGGCCTTTATGCACCTGACTGACTGACACTTTCTGAGCCTCCATCCATCATAAGACACATGAGGGATCAGAAATCACAACATTTAAGCTTATTTGTTGTTCTAGTAAGTCTCTGACTCTTTGATTTATCAGCCCTCACCCTAATTGCCTCCTTGCTGACATCTTTACTTTCTTTTGTAGACTATTGTATTGCGTTTTCCCCACCTCCTCTAGCACTGTACTCCAAATTCTCCTGCCTGTCTTCCCAAAACCATTTTTCTCTTTCAATGACTTTCTCTGCTCTTCTCTGCACTTGCCCAGTTCCATCCCAGGGTAGAGAACAACACTGCAGAGGGGGCTCACATGAAAGCGTGTCGGTGCTGAGGAGGGAGAAGCACCCAGGGCATCCATCTCCATGTTGGACAAATCCAAGCATTGGACACCAGGTGTAGCTGACTGCCTAAGGGAGGGAGCCTAGCCTGACTGGGCCAGGACATCGGGGTTCAGTGCCTTTGCTCCAGCAATGTCCTTCAGCTCAGCACCTTCTAGCTAAGAAAAAAGGACTGTATCCACTGACTGAGTGCTCTGCCAGCTACAGGATAAATTCTTTTGTGAGGATCACATCCTTTAGGGCCCTGGTTCTTGCTTCAGGCCAATCTGACTGCATTTCACACTTAGGCAGTTAGTTTTCATTTCATCCATTCATACAATACAAAGAAGCCTCTCCCTTCAGAGTCCATCTGAGGGGCCCTGCTTCATTTAAAGGTATTTAACTCTGTATTTAAGTCTGACTCTACCCTGGGGAGCCACTAGCATCCAGTTAGCTTGTCAGGCTCCCTCTTCCATTAGCAGATCATTAATAGACCAGTTAATAAGTAACATCAGGCTAACACTAAATTCAATATGTACAGCCAGGCTCATATTGACTCATTGGTAAGTGCAGATTTGGTTTATTTTGAGTAAAATAGATTTGAGTAAAATATGATTGTGTGGTGAGAATTGGCCAGATTGAATCAGTGAAAAATCTGAATGAAGAATGGTTTTCCAATATTGATTTTTATTTCATGGATTAATAATTATTGTAATTATTATTTTTGAGTATCTGTTCTGTGTCAGACACTATTCTAAGTTTTCTCATATATATAATAAGTCATTTAATTTAATAGTGGATAAGTGAGAACAGGTGGTAAAAAAAAAATACGAAATGGGAGGACTCCGTAACTATATTTCAATAAACAGATGGATTCTGTGACATCTCCTGGAATACTTAGTCTTTGACAGGGATTAAAAGCTCACAGGCCTCCAGGATCAGGGCCATTCCCATATGTGAGTGAAGAGAGGTGATGGGTGTGAGGCAATGGTGAGTGAAAGTGAATGTGGCGAACTGGAGAGTGTACACTCCAGTTGGTGGTTATCTTGCTGAAATGTGGCTGTTTCACCCGATTTTCTGATGTTTTCTTCAGAAATGTCAATAGGCATGTGATATCGCCTATTGTTTCTGAAACACTGGACAGGCCAAACAAGAAACATCTGAGAAATAGATATGTCTTCCTGGTCTCTAGTTCATGACCTTTGCCCTCTACTATTTATTTGTATACATCACATACTACCAAATTATCACAGGTAATCTCCTAGACTGTATTCAGGGAGTCCCCAGCTTTAGAGCTCATGATATCTCTTCTTAACAAGGGACTCATTTCCCTTCTGTGTGACTCTTCTTCTTCATGTCACCAGAACCTTCCATTAGCAAGCATTCAGCTCTTCCATCTTCCCTGAGATGGTTTCCCTCCCTTATATTTTTCTCATATTGCCCATGACCATAATGACAGAGGTTTGACTGGCTGTTCTTGAAGCTGCAGGTCCTTCATCCCTGGTTGAAAATGGAATAATGTAATGCATAGTCTTTTAAGTCTGGCTTATTTTACCTGCATAATATTTTTGAGGTTCATTTATGGTGTAGCAGGTATCAGTTTTATTTCTTTTTGTTCATGAAGAGTGTTATATTGTTTCCACATTTTGTTTATTGATTTGGATTGTTTCCAGTTTGGGCTACTATAATAAAGCTCTGATAAACATTTATGCACAAGTTGCACAAGTTTTTAGGTGGACACATGATTTTATGTAGATACCTTGCTGGGTTGTATGGTTTTTAAGAAACTGATTTTTAGCCTTAACTGGTTTGGCTCAGTGGACAGAGCGTCAGCCTGCAGACTGAAGGATCGAGGGCATGTGCCTTGGTTGCAGGCATATCCCCACTAGGAGGTGTACAGGAGGCAGCTGATTTCTTTCTCTTCGATGTTTCTAACTATCCCTCTTCCTTTCTCTCTGTAAAAAATCAATAAAATATATTTTTTAAAAGAAACTGATTTTTAAAAAGTGGCTTTGTGCCTGGTGCATGGATTCCTGCACCGATGGAGTCTCTTGGCCTGCCCTGTGCCCTCTCACAATCTGGGACCCCCTCAGGGGATGTTGGACTGCCAGTTTCAGTCTAATTCCCACAGGCCAGGCTGAGAGACCCCACCAGTGCACGGATGGGCCTCTATTGTGCATATAAGATCTTTGGTTAATCTCTTCCCCCTACCCTCTGAGATTCATCAGTCTGTTGCATGTTTTCATGTCTGTGTGTCTGTCCCCTGGTGTTCAGTGTGCATCATCACTACTGGTCAAACAGTCAGACAGTTGCTTAGGCATATATATATATATATATATATATACACACACACACACAGATAGCATAATGTTTGCATATAACCTATATTTGCACAGGAGGGTATACCTATACATCACTTCATTTACATGGATTTAACAGAGTTTTTGGTGTGTGGCAAATTCAGGTTTTGCTTTTTGGAATTTTATGCAATTCAATTTTTTTCCTAATATTTTAAAACCACAGTTGGTTAAATCCTTTGGAAACAAAACTGCAGATGAGGAAGATCAACTTTACAAGTGTTTCTGTTACTTCTTATTGTCTCCCACACTTGGTATTGTCTGTTTTTTATTATACCTATTCCAATAAATATACATTGGTCTTTAGTTTAAATTTTAATTAGCATTTTCTTCTATTGCTGAAAAGACTGTTCTTTCCCTATTGAATGGTCTTAGATCCTTTTATGAAAATCAATTGACCATAAATGTTAGGTTTTATTTCTACACTTCCAATTGTGTTTCATCAATCTACATATTTATTCTTACCCCAATACTATACTGTTGTGATTGTGGTCAGTGTAATTTTATCCAAACTTTTGAAATCAGTGAATGACATCCAAATTTGTTTCTTTTTCCAATTTGTTTGGTTATTCTAGATTCTTTACATTTTTCATATAAATTTTAGGAACATCTTATCAATTTCTTTAAAAAAAAAACCCACAATGACAACAGTGGAAATCTTTAATGGTGTAGATCAATTTGGAGAGAATTGCCATCTTAATATGAGTCTTTCAACTCAATCACTTTGCATGTCCCTTCACTTATTTATGATTTAATTTTTTTTTCTTAAACAGGCTAGAATCTTTGATACATGGTTGATTTGAGGTGGTAAGAGTGGATAGGCTTACCGCTATAATCTTAGGAAGAAAGTATTCATTATTTTACCATTAAGTATGATATTTTTAATTTCTTGAGAGTTTTTATCATGAATATCTATTTTGATTGGTTCAAGTGCTTTTTCTACCTTACTTAAGTGATAATGTGGTTTCTTTAGTCTATTAAAATGGTATATTACATTATATAATTTTCATTTGTTATACACACTTTTCTTGAGATAAATCCATTTGGTCATGGCATAAAATACTTTTAATATGTTTTTGGATTTGGTTTGTTAACATTTCATTAAGGATTTTTACATTTATGTTCATCAAAGATGTTGATGTATTGTTTCCTTTTAAAAAAATGTTTGTAATATTTCTTTTTTAAATACTTAGTAAAATTTACCACTGAAGACATTTAGTCCTAGAGTTTTATTGTGGGAAAATTTATTTTCCATTACTAATTACATTTCTTTACCTCACATGGGTCTATTGAAATTGTTTCCTCTTGAGTCAGGTTTGGTTATTTAGGTCTTTCAATGAATTTATTCATTTAATATAAGTTGATTCATTTCTTGGTGTAACTGAAATGCAGGTTCCACTGCCTGACACAAAGAAAGCCAAACAGGAGAGGCCAGTGCTGGGACAAAAGGAAAGAGGGTAATTCAGGTGCCCCAAAAAGAAAAACAGTGGACTGGGGTCTCAAAGACCACCCCCATTCCTGCTCAAGTCCTTGGTTCTGATAAGGATAAGGAGGGGAGGGATTTCTTTTCTAACCGGTGATCATGCTACCTCTCCGTGTTCACGATGAATGGACAATTCATCTTTCTAGCTTTTGGCTCTAGGGCCCTGTCTTTCCAGCCTTTGGCACTCAGTGTAAGAACCTCCTCCATATAGGCCACTGGGGAGACTCCCTGGTGCTCCCTGTCTAGTGTCAGGTTCAGCGGGAGCAGGGGGCTGGCTGCAGGGCCCACCATCAGGAAGCCTGGAGATGTTGCAGCTCTCTGCCTGTCTGCCCAGTCTGGAGATGGTGCTTGCACATCCAGGAGGGCCAGTTTGAGCCTGCAAGGCACGCCTGAGTCCCTGCACCTGTGCCCTCAGTGCCTCCGAAGTGGTTAGCCCAAGTGCTAACCCAGCTACCGGCTGCCCTCCCTCTCACTGACCAAGGTCAATTGAAATAAAGTTTTCATAATATTTCTTTACAAGCTAGGTAAAGAAATGTTTATTATTTATTTCTTTTGGGTCAGCATTGTAGTTTTTTGGTTTTTTTTCTCACATTATTGATTTTGACAATTTGTGTTTTTTCTCATAAGTTTTTGGTGAGTCTAGCTAATGATGTATCAATTTTGTTGAGTTTTTTCCCCAAAGAATCAACTTTAGGCTTAATTGGCTTTTTTTCCCTACTGCCTTTTATTTTCTATTCCATTGATTACTGTTATGATTTTTACTATTTTCTTTATTCTGTTTGCTATGAGTTTCATGTTTGCTCTCCTTTCACTAGTTTCTTAAGGTAGAAATGTAGGTTTTTTAATTTGAAACCTTTCTTTTTTTTTTCTAGTATAGTATTTAACACTAGAAGTTTCTCTCTAAGCACTGCTTTAGTTGAACTCCATAAATTCTGTCTTCTTTTCTATTTTATTCAATTCAAGCTTCATTTCTTCTTAATCCATGGATTGTTTAGAAATGTAATATCCAAATATTTTATTTGGATTTCCAAAATTTCCCTTGTTGATATTTAAATCTATTGTAGTTGAAGTATGTTATTTCAACCCCCCTAAATTTATTGAGACTTGTTTTGCTGCCTACCATATGGCCTATTCTTGAATATGCTGTATTCAGACATATTCTGTGTATGCTTTAAAAGAATAAATAATCTGCTGTTATTGGGAAGAATGTTCTATAAATGTCAATTAACAAAATTAGTTAATAGTGTTGTTTAAGTCCTCTATCTCCTTATTGATTTTCTGCCTCATTGCTTTATCAGTTGTTGAGAGAATATACTAATATAATTAACTATAATATTTAAATGTACATTTCTTCTTTACATTTTGTCCATTTTTATGTATGTTAGAGCTCTATTTATAGATCCATAGATATTCATCATTGTTATATCTTTTTCTGTTTTGATATTCTTACTAGGAAACCCCTTTTTTCCCAGTAATATTTATGATCTTAAAGATTCTTTTGGCTGACATTAATATAGCTAACTCCAATTGTATTATGGTCATTATTTGTAAAATATATCTGTTCTCAACCTTTTACTTTCAACCTATCTGTATTTTTTAATCTACAGTGTAGACAGCATATAGTTGGATCTGCTTGGCAATCTGCCTTTTGACTGCTTGTTTAGTCCATTCACATTTAATGGAGCTGTTGATCATGTTGGATTTACATCAGCTATTCTGCTATACATTTTTTATATTCTCATGTAGTTTTATAACTCTGTTCCTCCTGTACTGCCTTCTTTTGTGTTAAAAATACTTTTTAGAGTACCTCTGTTGACTTTTAACCATATACATTTAAATTAATTTCTTAGTGGTTTCTCTAGGGATTAAAATATGCTTCTTAATTTATCACAGTTGTTGACCTAAATAAATAGGCAAACTGAGGCAAGCTCAGAATGATCAAAAAGATTAACTTATTTGAGAATAATACAGGAATTGCATTTTGGGACTTGCAATTTTTAAAAAAAAAAAAAAAAAAAAACTACAGGTGAGTCTGTTGAGGGTTTGAGGTATACTGTATTCATGAGAAGGGAATGTAAAGAGAGGAGAGTTCAGTTAGAGTGTGTTAAAATAAAAAAACAAGAGGAAAACAGCTTTGGGAACTCCTTAAGCAGACAAACCATTCTAGTCATAGTAAGTTCAATTCAGCTTATTTCGCCAGACTAACCCTCCCAGGGTCATTTCATGAGCATGCCTCTGAAAACCATAAGCAGATCCTGCAAAGGTAGACCTGAGGCAATCCCTGACCACCAAAAATGAAAATCTGTAGCAACAAAATGCCTTGTAGAATAATGTCCATATCAGCTTTTATTCACAATAGCAAAAACCTGAAACTACTAAGTGTCCATTTAAAAAGAATATAAATATATTAAGATATATTCATTCAATGGAATACTGCTCAAACATAAAAATACTGCTCAAGTAGAAAAACAACTAGAAAAGAGTCACCATAGAACTAGAACATAGGAAAAGGGATTCCTTATCTATGTGATATATTTTCATAATGAATTTACTCATTTCTCTGATTATAAAATAATGCATGATAAATGTAGAATATTCTGGAAACACAGAAAAATTTCATTTAAAGAAAAAAAACAACAGCCATGATCTGACCATTTAACTTAAACCATGTTAATATTTGTTATATGTTGTTCTGAACTTTTCCTATAACATATGAATGAGTATATTTATAGATTACTTTTTCAAGTTAATAAGTTGCATCTATATTATAATGACTCGCTATTATTAATTTTTATATATATACCACAAAATATATAGCAAATAACCAATTGCTAGATATTTAGATGCATGTACCCACTTAAAAATTAATTCTAGAGTAAGCTTCTAGAATTTCAATTAATGAATGAAGATGCTTGCACAAAGACTTTACCTCCAGTAATGGTGGCATGATGCTGTTAGATGATTCTTCTCTGAGAAAATCAGAGGAAAATGTGACAAGATAATCCAAGACAAACATAATAGGGCACTGAAAAATGACCAAAGGTAGATAAGAAATGTTTATTTCTGTGAAACTACAACCACATTGCTTAAGAATGGCAATTAGTGGTCTTTTCTGGGGGAATTTTCATCTCCCCTCATGTCAGCTTGGATGTCCAGCTCAGGAAGGCAGATTCAGGACAGGCGATAGAGAACTAGAAGATTTGGAAGAGAAGACGGACACAGAGAAGGACTGAGGAATTAATGCTTCATACATTCTTGGATGTCTGTTACACTATGTATATACAGGAGAAGATCTCAGAGATTCCAGAAAAATTGAAAGCCTTGGGAAATATGTGAACTTCTGCCTTTTATTGCATTCCTCAATCCACACAGTTTGGGCAGCCGAGAATGGAAGCCTTATAAGCTGGAGGTGTCTGGACATAACCTCTGCCCACATAATTGGCTGATTGCTGATTTATAAAGATGCAGAGAAGATGAGTCAATAAACAGCTTATGAAAATCTATGGGGGGGTGGGTTGTAGCAGACATTCTAAACTAAAATGTGCACTTTTAAAACTTTAAAAATTTACTCACTTGGTTAAATAGTAGATTTGAAATTGAAGATAGAATGTTATATTTTACTAGAGGTCTGGTACACATGTAGGTCCCTAGGCCAGCCAGTGATCAGGGCTAATCTATGGGGCAACTGGCAGGGCAATGTGGCGGGGGGGACTCCCACAAAGAACCTCCCCTCACCACTCCCCCACTAGCACCTGCTTTGGTCAGCCTGGAACCCCCTCTCCTTGGCCCCACCCCCTGCCATTACCACCAGCATCAGATGCCTCCCTCTGTGGGGTGACCAGAGGGGCAATCACTGTCCCCCCCACCAACTGGCAGCTGCCTTGGTTGGCCTGGGGCCTGTGGGCTGGGGGCAGCTCTTCTGTTCAGAGTCTGCCCCCTGGTGGTCAGTGCACATATTAGCAACTGGTCATTACACAGTCAATTTGCATATTATGCTTTTATTATATAGGATTAGTCATACAGACCAACTCTGATACAGCATGGAAAAGGACCACACAGGGTGTGAGTACATGAGATAGAGATTGTTGAGAGCCATCTTAAAGGATAGCTACCTTAGCTTAGCATAAACTTAACAAAATACTTACTAAATTCACTTCATAGTCGTTAGCAGGCTATTTTTGTTTCTTTTGTATATTCCTTAGGATTTCTACCTGTACAACCATATTTTCTATGATAAAACATTTCATTTCTTTACTAGTCTTTACTAATGCAGGTGGGTTTGTTTTTTTTTTTCTTGTGTTATGGACTTTTCACAACTTTCACTACAATGATGAATACAAATAATGGGAGACTTTATTACTGTCTTATTCCCAATCTTAGGGAGAAAATCTAAGTATGCGTTAAGATACTTTTGTGGATTACTTTATTGTAATTTTTTTCTATATGTAGTTTACTGACTTAACATATATAAATGAATACTGAATTAAGATCTATTGAGATTATCACATTTTATTCTTTTTCTTTAAAATTGTTGAGTGGGCCCAGCTGGCATGGCTCAGTAGTTGAGCATTGACCTATGAACCAGGAGGTCATGGTTTGATTCACGATAGGCCACATTCATTCATCTTTTCTTCAGGTGTGCTCAATCTGTTGTTATACCCATTAAGGAAATTTTTCATTTCAGTTTTTATATTTTTTATAATTGTACTTTTTATTTAATTCTTTTCTATACTTTCCTTTCATTGGCTGAGATTTTTCAATCTGAATAAATGTTTAAAAACCTTTGTACCAGAGGAGAACCAAGATGGCGGCATAGGTAAAACACCTATCTTGCCGTCATACTCAACAATTTTAATACCACAACTTAACGAAAGAACAAACACCTTCCAGAATCACAGAAAAGCTCGCTGAGTGAAAATTCCACAAATAAAAGTGAAGATAAGACACTGTGACTCGGAGGAGCGGCGGCGGACAGCATTGAAACATTCGTACAGAGAAAGGTTTGGAGTGCGCGCCAGCGGAGAGGGCGGGCGGCTGAAAGCCGGCCAGTTTTCTCGAACGGGGAGACACAGACGTCCCACTGGACTGATTCTCCAGCTCTGGGCCAAGTCCAGGGAATCCACTATCATACGGGGTGAAAACTGGACAGTGAGAGGGCACGCCGAAGCTCGGGCGCTGCAGGGGTCTCCCGGCTGTGGAGAAGGCAGCTTGTGCGAACAGCTTGGCTGCATGATGGCGCAGAGAGCGATCTGCGACTTGCTATCTCATTCGGAAAACCGTCAGACTGCTTTGTTTTACGACCCTGGGTGAGACATTGGGCGTGCAGAGTCATTTGGAGAGAGTCTGAATTCCCCGGCAGCTGGTGGAGCTCGGCAGTGGCTCTCTCTCAGAGGTGCTGACAGCCATTGCCCCCAGCACAGAGAGTCCCTGGGGCCGCATAGGGCAGAGCTAACGCTGTCTGCTTGGCCCGGAGACTCCGCCCATCCAACCTGAGCACAGCTGAGCTTCACAGACAATTGGCCTGGAGGTCAACCCCTCCAAGTGCTAACAACGATTAAGCTGAGCTTAACTGCAGCAAGACTGTGCAACCCATATCCACCTCAGGTAACTGGGGAGGTTGAGCCACTGTCCCTAGTAGGAAGTCTACCACACAAAGCTAATTGACCAACTCAGGGAAGCAGCCACCATGCAGAGACATGGAAAGAAATCAGATGTGAAAGAAATGGAGGAAAAAAAACGACTGGACATGGAATTCAAAACCACGATTATCGGGTTTTTCAAGAGGCTCCAAAAAACGTCGAGGCCTATAAGGAAATAAGCCAGACCACAAAGGAAATGAATGAGTCCTACAAGGAAATGAACGAGACCCTCAAGGATATGAACGAGACCTGCAAGGAAATGATCAAGACCAACGTGGAAATGAAGAAGACTCTCAAGGATATAAAGGAGACTCTCAAGGATATGAAAAAGGACCAACCAGAAATTAAGCATACACTGACTGAATTAAAAAATATTATACAAAGACCTAAAAGTGCTCTGGAGCACCCCAAGAACCAAGTTAAAGATTTGAAATACAAAGAGGGAAAATCCACTCAGCTGAAAAAGCAAGTAACCAAAAAAAATCCAAAAAATTGAAGATAGTGTAAGGGGCCTCTGGGACAACCTCAAGCATACCAACATCCAAATTATAGGGGTGCCAGAAAAAGAGAGAGAGCAAGACAATGAAAACCTATTTGAAGAAATAGTGACTGAAAACTTCCCACACCTGGTGAGAGAAATTGACTTAGGAGTCCAAGAAGCGCACCGAACCCCAATATATAGGAACCCTAAGAGGACCACACCAAGGCACATCATAATTAAAATGCCAAGAGCAAAAGACAAAGAGAGAATATTAAAAGCAGCAAGAGAGAAACAGTTGGTTACCCATAGTGGAGCACCCATACGATTGTCAGCGGATTTCTCAACAGAAATGATGCAGGCCAGACGGGAGTGGCAAGAAATATTCAAAGTGATGAACAGCAAGAATCTACAACCAAGATTACTCTACCCAGCAAAGCTATCATGCAGAATTGAAGGTCAGATGAAGTGCTTCGCATATAAGAAAAAGCTAAAGGAGTTCATCACCACCAAACCAATATTATATGAAATGCTGAAAGGTATTCTTTAAGAAGAGGAAAAATAAAAAGATAAAAGTGTAAATTAGGAACAACAAATACACATCTATCAACAAATGAATCTGAAAATCAAGTGAATTAATAATCTGATGAACAGGATAAACTGGTGAATGTAACAGAATCACGGACACGGAGAGGGAATGGACTGACAACTCTTGGGGAGAAAGGGGATGTGGGAAGTGCAGCAAGAGACTGGACAGAAACCATGCAACAATGGGAGAGGACAGTGAGGGGGGTGAGGTTGGAGGGTGGGATGGGTACCAGGTGGAGGGGAACTTTAGGGGGGAAAAAAGGGAACAATGTAATTAATATACTGAACAATAAAGATTAAAAAAAAAACCTTTGTACCAGTTTCAACATCTGTGTTATAACTGAGTCTGTTTCTATTCATTGCTTTTTAACCTGGTTATGGTGACATTTTCCTGCTCTTATTTATGCTTAGTAACTTCTTGATTGCATGCTGGACATTGTGAGTGCCATTGTTAAGAGTCTAAATTTTGTTGTTTCTCTAAAGAATTTTCCTGGAAGGCAGCTAGTTTTTCACTGGATATTACTGAGGCGTGTTTTTAAGGCTATCTTGGGCTGAGTCTAGTTAGCCTTATTTCTGAGGCAACATTGTTTTGTGATTACAACTGAATGACCAGCATATTTAGTGAGGTCTCCACATTGACTGAAATTCCAGTCTTACCCAGGCTAATGTGATCTTTTGTGTCTGTTCAACTAACAGTTCCCCAGTAGCTTCCTTCTTAGGACTCATAGAACCTCATCCTGTGCATACCTGCATTAGTATTCATCCAAAAACCCAGGCATCTCTATGGGCAGATTGTTTCTCTGTGTAGCTCTCTCATGTACAATATCTGGCCCCAGAAATTGTAGGTATCTTGTCTGTTACAAATGTTAATTTCTGTGTGGTGTTTTTTTGTGTTGTTTTGTGTTTTGACTGATGATCTGAAGCTAAATGAGATCATTGTTTTGTTCAAGCCCCACTTCCTTGTGTCACAGTTTGAAAAGGACCTTCAGATGAGAAGCCCAAGTAAACATTTAGGTTATCTTTTGTGTTTCCCTTCTCTCAGTATTACAGCTCTGTACCATGTGTTAACCAATGCCTGAAAATAGTTGCTATTTTAAACCAGTTTTATAATTCTTTACAATTGAAGGGTAACATTAATACATATTGTACCCTATCATGGTTGAAACTAAAGGTTTTACATTTCTTTCTGTTTGTTGTTTTTCATTTTTGTCATGAACTTTCTATATGCCCTCTTAATATTTTTCTCTTAAGATTTTCATAGTTTTCCTAATATGATATTAACCAGTAATAATTTTAATGAAATAACATTTTATAGTTTGCTATTGTCTTTTTAATTTTGTTTATTTGACAAGACATGGCTTTTAAATGTTTATGGGGTCAAATCTATCAATCTTTTCTTCTATGGTTCTTGCTTGGAGTTATGTTAAAAAGTCCTTTGTCAGCCGCAAATTATTTAAACTCCTTTATTTCTCACAGTGCCTAGTTAACCTTTAAAATCTTTAAATATTTAATTCAGCTGGAATTTATATGGGCAAAAAGTATGAGGTAAGGATTTAACTTGATTTTTGTTCACAAAGAGTTAGGTAACTTTTCTAACAATTTGTAAACTAATCTATCCTTTCTATCATTGATTTCAGCTGTCAACTTTCCTACAGGTTATTTTTTTTTAATATGAAGTATCTATTTCTACTCTGTCTATTCCATTCTATTAATCTGTCTGCTTATTTTTACACTACTATCACTGTAAATATAGTTGCATCATGGTATAATTCCTCCTCATATTTTTGCTTATATTTACCTATCTGTATATATTTTACTAAATTTGAATTGTACTGTTTAGGTAAGGTGTTACCCTTCATTTCTTTTTAAGAACTCATATTTCCAAAAATTAAATTATTTACACACATGAATTTAAGTGATTGAATATTCCATTATATATGTTCTATATTTTAGCCAATTCTTTATTTCTTTTACATCTCCTTAAGATATTTTAAAGATTCTTGAAATGTACATTCTGATTGCTTTCTAAAAGGTCTGTTTTATTTTAAAATATTACCAAATATAATGAGGATGGTTAAAAGATTAGAGTTGGGGAATTGAGTTCATTTTATTGAATTACTTAAACATCTATGTGCTTAGGTTTGGGTTCAGATGTAAAATAAATGTATGACAGACATAGTTGTTGCTTTTAAAAGACTTTTAAGGAAATAAAGTATGATTCTAACTAAGCCATTTGTGTAGGTAAGCAAAGCCTTGCGACAGTCTCCATCCCAACATCTGCTTTCTTGAGATAACAGAAACAGGGAACAAAGACTAAAACAAAAGTTTTAAAAGTGTTATTGTTCTCAGAAATCACTTCACTTTACAAAAGTGCTTGCCAAAAAATCATTTCAGAATATTTTTGCTTTCAAGTAAATATTTTATATCTTATGCTATTGCTTAATGTAGTAATAGTGTGCTTAAAAATCCACGATACAATGTATTACCAGTAATACATTATTAAAATACACAAATGCTAATCTCTCTCTCTCTCTTTCTCTCTCTCTCCTCTCTTTACATTTATATATATAAAATAGGGAAATATGCTAATTAACCAGGACTCCATAACAGGTCTACTGGACAGGAGGAGGTTGTGTGTGCAGTGTCAGGGCAGGGCGGCAGGGGCCGTCAAGTGCCTGCGCTGGGGGAGGGCCTGATCTGCAGTGGCTGCGGTTGCTTCAAGGGCCAGAGAGGGATGCAGGGTCAGACTGGTGACTTGAGGGGTGGGCGGTGCCATGCAATTTCAAATCATGCACTTGGCTGCTAGTATACTCATAAAGTATAATTATAGATATGTTAGAATGCAATTTATTTTAATAATATAATTATTAAATTTAATAAGCAATATTCTAACATGTAAATATCATTTAATAAATTACTATCATGAAACCTGAGAAAGAAGACACCTACTAACAAAAGCCCCTGGTGGCTAGCAGGGTTAAAACATTTTAAAAGCAGAACCTAGCAGTCATTTCTACAACACATAGGCCTATCATGCACACTGAACTTCTGGGAGAGACATGCATTAAGCTGCCTTCCTCTGCAGTGAACTGCCTGCCTTCACTATTTCTGCTCTTTGAGCCAGTCCTTAGGGAGTTCCTATTTCAACCAGTAAGACTGAGACTCTCCCTGTCTAATGCAGTTCCAAACAATCAGAATGGTTCTATTTTGACCAATCAGACAGTACCTTTTGTACCAATCAAATTGTGAGGACTGAGTCTTCATTTGCATGAGGATGGACCAGTTAAGGGCTAGGGAACTTCTGTCCACATGAGCCAGCTCTCCTCTGGCTTGAAGAGTCTATTTTCCCTTTCCACTAGAGGCTGAAGACTGTCCCTCTGGCTGAGCTGAAACATTGAAAATATCTTAGCAGAACAGAACAGACCATTGAGGACCAAATTAGAGCTGTAGAGGTGGAAAGGGGCCTAGCCCCAGAACTGTTCTATAGCTGAGCTGTTTTTATAGCCATGTTGTATCACAATTGAGCTGTTTTGCACTAAATAGAGTTTCCTTCTTCTTTGTACTCTAATTTGTGGATTCCTGTTGGCATTGAATTGGTTAACAATATATAACACAATTAAATAATATTCAATAAAATGTATATTAAAATATGGACATATAAGTTATCAAATATTTGATACCATTATATCAACCTATGTCTTGTTAGGTTTTCAATATGACGGTTATTTGAAACACTGACTTAGGTTGAATATTATTATCTAATTAGGTTAAGAAAATTATGTCAGGTGATCTTTGAAAAACAAGTCCTGGCAAAATAAATAAATACAATTTCCTGTTTACACTGATTATTTAGTTTTTGCTATAAATTATCCTAGTCAGTTCATATTTTTAACAGCTTTATTGTGATATAATTTGCATATCACACATTTAACCCATTTGAAATGTACAATTCAGTTGTTTTCAGAATATTTCAGAGTTTTGCAACCACAATTCAATCATCAGCACAATCTAGAACATTTCATCACCCCTTTCACCAAATCCTATATCCATTAGCACAAATTCCTCACATGGTTGCTCTCTCCTGCCCTTGGTCCCAGCCCTAAGCATACATTTATCCACTTACTGTCTCCATAAAATTACCTATTCTGAATATATTAAGTAGTATAGTACAATATGTGGTCTTTTTTTATATATATTTGTTTCTTTCACTTAGTATAGTTTCATCTATGTTGTAGCATATATCAGAACTTCATTTATTTTTATTGCTGAGTAACATTTTATTTTTCTAGCTAATAATAGACAAACATGTAAATTGACTGTACTGCCACTACACCACCAGACAATCAGGAGTTATATGCAAATTAACCCAACAAAGATGGTAGTTAATTTGCATACACAGGCACTGAGTGAAGCGGCAGGCGGGACACTTGCTTCATCACCATTGCGATGGCCCAGGTGTTCTACCCCACATCCATTCTCTCAGGGCCTCTGTGCAGTGTGAGTAGGTGGGGCTGGAGCAGAAAGAGGCGACTCCCGAGTGGAAAGATGTGGCTCCAGGAGCGGAAAGAGCTGGCCCTAGGGCCTGAGCAGAAAGGTGCCGGGGCAGAGTAGAAAGGTGGTGCCAGCAGCCAAGGAAAGGAAAGCCCATTCTAGCACTAATCTTCTTGCATCAGGCTTCTAGTTGATATGTAATATTTTATTTATTCATTCATCAATTGGTGGTCTAATGATCTTTTTCCAAAACATAGTAAAGGGGTCACTCCAATAAAAATTACAGTGCAGTGGACAACTGACACATTTGAACATGTTATATGTTTGGGAGAATTTCTGTACTTTTCTGTACTTGTATCCATATGTGTAAAATCAGGCAAATTGCCTTGGAATCACTATTGTCACACTCTGAAATGTCTATTTGTAAGCCAGTGGCCCTGAAGAAGCAAGAGCCACAGAAAGACATTTGGCAATTGTACCAGACCCAGTTTATGTGCTCTCCCCAGATTTATTCAGCTGTGCTGTGATATACTTAATCTATATTTGGTCTTTGCCCTGGAAGACACATGAATACTCCAGAGGGTTCAGTTTTTTGGCCTAGATCTTCAAAAACCCTTGGAATTTCCTGAGTGATAAAATGTACTTTTTTGTTCATAATGAACCCTTTTGGACACAACTGAGTTTATACTAACAAGGTGACTCATGGCAGACTGGCCGTGAGATATGTTCAGGATGGGGGCTAGTTTCCTGAAAAATGAATGACATGATTAGAGGGTTGGAATTTCAGCCCTGTTTCCTACCTCCCAGAGAGGGAAGGATGACTAGAAATTAAGTTCAATCTTATGAACTCAGTGAAGGAATCAGGCATGCCTACATAATGAACCCTAGATTAAAAATTGAACAACATATGTGGGGAAATTCCTGGCTAGTGAATATATTAAAGTACTGGGAGGGTGACATACCCTGATGCCCCAGGGACAATACTTCTCTCAAACCTTGGGTTATGTGCCTCTTCTGTTTGGCTGCTCTGTTTGGTTGTTCTTAAGGTATATCCTCGGTAGTGAAACTATTAATTGTAAGTATGAAACTTTCAGTGAGTCCTCCTAGAGAATTATCCAATCTCAAGGGGAATCATGGAGCACTCAATTTATAGATTGATGGTTAGAGTGTTGGGTGGGACCTGGATCGTCTGTCTGATGTCTCTATTGAGGACAGTCTTGTAGGTCTGAGCCTCTTACCCTGCGGAATATGATGCTAATTCCCTCGTGGATAGTGTTAGAATTGATAATTTGCCCTTAACCTGTGGGATTTGTGCTAACTCTAGGTACCTAGTGTCAGACAGGAATTGAGCTGTGGCATACCCAGTTGGGGTTAGTGAATTGCTCTTGGAAAGTACATGCTTCCTCTAGGGTTCAGATTCTCGCCTTGCTTCCTGGCTGGAGCAGCACTAGTGAAGACATATTGTTCCTGCTTTATCCACTAATGCTGCTCGCTATATCTGCCATTCCCAGTGGAGGATGGGCTCCAGCATGGCCTATATTACCCGCACTTGGGTGAGGCTATAGCAGCTCTGGGACCCAGGTCCAACCTACCAGACCCATGAAAACCTTGATTTCCTTAGTGGCTGCCTGAAAGATCCAGATAGCACCAACCTAATGTCCCATAGGATGACTTTTCACCAGAGAAGAAAAAGCAAATCAGTTACCCATATTCCCTGCCACCAAGGAATTTTGCAAGACATGGTATTGTTTACAATCTTTCCAGAGATATCCCACATGCCTGAATAGCCACTGAGTTTTGTTTGTGTGTGTTTTTTGGTGAATTGTAGCCATCTCACTAATGCACTAATTTTCTGTTTTGTGTTGCCTTAGGGTCTGTTTTCTAGGGAACCTGGAATAGAACGGAAGTGTAGTTAGCAAAATCTTGTTGCTAAAGGCATCTGTGGCTGATGGTTCAGTGGCAGCATCACATGTTTCTTGTATACAATGTAAACTGAAATACCTGTGCTGAACTCAGCGGCAGGATGACTTCTGATGGAGTATATTTGGGCACTGTCCCCTGTTCTATAATCCACAAAGATATTTTTAGTCCCCTCCTAGAGATGTATTTGTAGCTAAAACCCCTGTCTTAAATAGAAAAATAAAAAAAATTAAAAGCATGATTAGCAATCAAAACCTTCCTATTCTAGAGGTATTGTTATCTTTCCTTCTACTAATAATAGTGATTGTTGATGACCAGTATGTTTGTTTTTAAAAATGTCTTCATTTGTCTAGCTGGTGTTGCTCAGTGGTTGAGTGTCAACCAATGAACCAGAGAGAACAGTTTGATACTCATTCAGGTCACATGCCCAGGTGGTGGACTTGATCTTCAGTGGGGGAGGCAGCCAATCAATGGTTCTCTCTTCTCATTGATGTTTCTATCTCTTTCTCCCTCTCCCTTCCTCTCTGAAATCAATAAAAATACCTGTTTTTAAATGTCTTTATTTGGCAAAGTAAAAATTACCTCAGTGTTCTAAAATAAAACAAAATAAACAAACAAAAGCAAAAATAAAAGATATTTTTATGAAATTTAAAACTCTTGGAACCACTGGGATTTCCCCACCAGAGGTTAGGATCCAAGCTATCCATTCTGTGGCTATTATTTGACCCAGATATAAGACCTATTGAGGCTGTTCTTTTCTATGACTATGGCAAGAAGTAATTAATTGGGGGCTCAGGGACTATTGGTGAGCCAGGGAGGTGAACAGGTTTCTCTCGTTAGATGCTCATCCATGATACAACAGGAATATTGCTCACTAGATTGAGACTCTGAAAAAAATTATAGATACCATTTCTCTCACATAGTTTTGATCTCTTTTCCGTGTAGAAATCACTCACACTGCAATACATCAGGCAATCAGGTCATCTGTGTCTAGTGTGAGTAGGACAGTACATCACTGAATCCATATCCTCTGCTAACTGGGACTATAATTGCTATGTGTGTGTGTTTTTTTAAGGAATTATTGGGAATCCAAATCAGATATGATAGACTTAGGGCTATAGTAAAATTAAGATATAAGCTAATACTCTAACCCACTGAAAGCATTAATCTGAACAAAATTTTCAAAAAGACAATCATTTCAGTCATCTGGAAATTGACCAAAGCATCAACCTATGAAACAAGAGGTCACTGGATGGGTTCCCCTGTAGGGGGTGTGTTTTTCTCATTGATGTTTTCATATTTCTCTCCCCTTCCCTTCCTCCCTCTCTCTCTCTCACTCAAATCAATAAAAACACATTTAAAAAATAGAGTAGGAGCAAAAGAATGAGGAGGAGGAATAACATTTATTGAGAATTCACCAAGACTTTTATAAAATTTAAAATGGAAAGATACACTGGAAAATGTCAATTATATTTTTAATGTCATCAGTTTCAAAATGTTTAAATATGAAATAAAAGCTAACATTGAAATAGTAAACATGGTACATGTCATATGTTCTTCAGAGTGATTTGAATTAGTTAACCCATTTAATCTTTTTCACTACCTTATGAGGAATTTTGGTATTCAACGGCAGAAGAACTACTAAATTTGAGTCCTTGGTTTATACCAGATTATGATGTCCTTGATAAGCCAAATCCCCCAGGTATAATAATGACCCTTTGGTAATCCTGGTAGAAAACTGTTTCTGAAATGGCATAAGGGTAGAGCTGATTAAAAGGACTTAAGAGGCGGAGAACCAAGATGGTGGAATAGGTAAACACCTATCTTGCTGCCATACACGGCAATTTCAAAACTGCAACTTAACGAAACAACAAACACCATCCAGAATCACTAGAAAGCTGGATGAGTGAAAATTCCACAAATAAAAGTGAAGATAAGACACTGTGTCTTGGTGGAGCGGTGGCAGACAGCTTTGAAGATACGCGCGCGAAGTCAGAGGTTTGGAGGAATGAGCGCGCCAGCAGATAGGGCGGGCAGCTGAAAACTGGCCAGTTTTCTTGAACGGGGGAGACAAAGATGTCCCACTGGACTGATTCTCCAGCTCTGGGCAAAGTCCAGGGAACCCACTATCATACAGGGTAAAAACTGGACAGTGGGAAGGCACACCAAAGCTCGGGTGCTGCAGGGGTCTGCCGGCTTGTGGACAAGGAGTGCGCATGAACTTGGAAAGAGCGCAGCTGCCTAACCTCGCAGAGAGCCCTCATGACTTGCTCTTTCATTCAGGAAACCATCAGACTGCATTGTTTTTGTGACCCTAGGTGGGACATTGGGTGTGCAGACTCATTTGGGGAGAATCTGAATTCTCCAGCAGCTGGTGGAGGTCGGCAGCAGCTCTCTCTCAAAGACCCTGGGGCCGCATAGGGTGGAGCTAACACTGTCTGCTTGGCCTGGAGACTCCGCCCATCCAACCTGAACACAGCTGAACTTCACAGACAATTGGCCTGGAGATCAAACCCTCCAAGTGCTAACAACGATTAACCTGAGCTTAACTTCAACAAGACTGTGCAACCCATATCCACCTCAGGTAACTGGGGAGGATGAGCCACTGTCCCTTGTAGGACATCTACCATACAAAGCTAATTGACCAACTCAGGGAAGCAGAGACATGGAAAGAAATCAGATGTGAAAGAAATGGAGGGAAAAAAAAAAACAACTGGACATGGAATTCAAAACCACGGTTATAGGGCTTTTCAAGAGGCTCCTAGGAAAGGCCGAGACCTATAAGGAAATAAACAAGACCTATGAGGAAATGAATAAGACCTGCGAGTAAATGAACAAGACCTACAAGGAAATGAACGAGACCTACAAGGAAATGAACAAGACCTACAAGAATATGAACGAGACCCTCGAGGATATGAAAAAGGACCAACCAGAAATTAAGCATACACTGACTGAAATAAAAAATATTATACAAAGACCTAAGAATACTCCAGAGCACCCCAAGAACCAAGTTAAAGATTTGAAATACAAAGAGGTAAAATCCACTCAGCTGAAAAAGCAAGAAACCAAAAGAATCCAAAAAATTGAAGATAGTGTAAGGGGCCTCTGGGACAACCTCAAGCATACCAACATCTGAATTATAGGGGTGCCAGAAAAAGAGAGAGAGCAAGACAATGAAAACCTATTTGAAGAAATAGTGACCGAAAACTTCCCACACCTGGTGAAAGAAATTGACTTAGGAGTCAATTGAAGCACACCGAACTCCAATATACAGGAACCTTAAGAGGACCACACCAAGGCACATCATAATTAAAATGCCAAGAGCAAAAGACAAAGAGAGAATATTAAAATCAGCAAGAGAAAAACAGTTAGTTACCTATAAGGGAGCACCCATACGATTGTCAGCAGATTTCTCAACAGAAACGATGCAGGCCAGACGGGAGTGGCAAGAAATATTCAAAGTGATGAATAGCAATAATCTACAACCAAGATTACTCTATCCAGCAAAGCTATCATTCAGAATTGAAGGTCAGATAAAGTGCTTTGCAGATAAGAAAAAGCTAAAGGAGTTCATCACTACCAAACCAATATTATATGAAATGCTGAAAGGTATTCTTTAAGAAGAGGAAGAAGACAAAAATAAAAGTGTAAATTATGAACAACAAATACACATCTATCAACAAATGAATCTAAAATCAATGAATTCATAATCTGATGAACAGGATAAACTGGTGAATGTAACAGAATCACGGACATAGAGAAGGAATGGACTGACAATCCTTGGGGAGAGAAGGGGTGTGGGAAGTGCAGCAAGAGACTGGACAAAAATCATGCAACTATGGGAAAGGACAGTGGGGAGGGGAGTGAGGGTGGAGGGTGGGATGGGTACCGGGTGGAGGGAAGCTATAGGGGAAAAAAGGGGAACAATGTAATTAATAAACTGAACAATAGAGATTTAAAAAGTAAAAAATAAAATACAATAAAAATAAAAAAATAAAACGACTTAAGAAAGAATAAGTGGTCATGAGTCTAAAGACCATATTCTAAATGGGGGGAAATAAGTATGTGGATGTCTCATTCATAAGTATTTCACAATGTTAATATAACCCACAAATTGTGAGGCAGGAAACAAACATTTTAAAGTTTTAAATTTTAAAGTTTTAAATTTTAAAGTTTTAAATTTTAAATTTAAAATCACACCAAGTGTGGCTCAGTGGTTGAACACTGACATATGAACCAGGAAGTCACGGTTCAATTCCAGGTCAGGGCACATGCCCAGGTTGTGAGCTCAATTCCCTGTGTGGGGTGTGGAGGAGACAGCCGGACAATGATTCTCTTTCATCATTGATATCTCTGTTTTTCTTCCTGTCCCTTCCTCTCTGAAATCAATAAAAATATTTTTTAATCATTTTAAGGTATAGAAAAAGCCTTTTGCACCAGGAGAGTGCTTTGAATGTGTGCCATACTGTTTGAACATTAAGCAAGACCACTTTCCCTTTGCTCTATAGCTGTGCACAGGGGAGAGGGCATTTCTATGGGGAGGTGAGAGAGGGGGAGAAGCATGGATTCTTTGATTTTCAATTCCACATTTTACAGAAAGAGTTTGTTGTTTCTGAGAGGACAAACATCTCAGCATGCTAGAAGTCTTTCCTTCCTTCCCCACCTCCACCCTCCCCCAAGAGAGCTTAGAAACTGCATGTCAAAAGGGGAGTGAAAATGACAAAGAAGATTGTGGAGATCCAAGAGAGAAAGAAGACTAGGGCTGTGTGCCATCTGAATGAGGAAACTGAGTGGGTTGATTGTAAGTGTGGACTCTGCAACATGGCAGCTTGCATTTGGCTTAATCAGTTCACCAGTTATAACTTGGGCTGCTACTTTGCCTCTCCAAGCCTCTGTCTTCTGATCTCCGAAACATGGATGATATTACTATCTACTTTATTGGGATTGTAAGGATTGTTAACCTAGTGAATGGCACAAAGTGCAAGGTAAGCATAAGTTATAATTATTCTGAGACTTAAAAAATGACCTTGCTTCTCGAAAGCTAGCTAGATAGATATTAGTACATAATTTTATATATATAAAATTTGGTGTGTGGCTGAGCCACTAGTGCTCCATATAATCAAAGAAGGAAGATAGGTAGCTAGGCACAAGAGAAAATTTGAATAGGAAGTTTATTGGCATATGACAAAGAAGCAAGAAAAAGTCCCCTCATTCAAAGTTTTCATCCCTATGACAACTTTGGCATGGCATGGATAGCAAGGGGCAGAATTACAACTGGCTCCTCCCATAATTGCTTGTAAACTGCAACGAGTGGCTATTACTAACAGGAATGCACTGCAAATACAAACATTATTCTTCAGTGTGTACCAACCAACAGAATTAGACCAAACTAAATTATAATCTCTGGGAGATGCAGGCACCCATGTTCTTATGGTCACCCAGGACTGGAAACTATTGCCTGAAAGCACTGATTTTTTAACTGAACTGTGTGTTACAATCATGAGAGCCTATTGAAATATAGTTTGCTAGGAAACACACCTTCTCGAGTTTGTGAATCAGTAGATCTGAGATGGGGCCAGTGTCAATGTCCTTCAGCCAAAGACCACCAAGAATGCACCTGAAGTTGAACAAGTTGGTTTATTATTCGCTGCAATGAGGGAGAGCAACCACCTTGAGGAACCCTGAATGTGTCAGCATGTTAGAAACATCCTACTAAGGGCTTTGGTTGAGTGATTTGAAAGAAGGTTGAAGCAAGTAGAAGTTTGCTTGGTATTTGATGCTGCCAAAGAAGGGGAGCAAGTCTATGATTGGATATCTTAATATATTTTATCTTTCAGAAGGGGAGACCAGCAAGAAGATAAGCTGTAACTGGTAGAGAAGTAGCAGCGACTCATTTTGGCCAAGACGGGGTGTGTTCAGGAATCTGTGGGCTGCACGATGACCTTGTTTTTGTCTGTGTTTAGATAAAATATGAAGTGGCCTTGTTTTGTCTTATTTTATCATGGTCTCAGAATAACCTTGCGTGGGATTGGTGTTCTCTGGAACTATTTATGTTTAGTAGGAGAAAAACATGGCCAACTGTGAATGCCATGCCAGCTTTCAAATGTCAGGTATTGCCCCCTACCCTATTTTTCCCTTCTCACCAACTCCAGGTGATGCTGATAACACTAGTACAGAGACCACCAGACTTTGAGAACCACTGTCTAAGATGACGAAGAGACCTGAGACCTATATTTGGAACAGGGACAATAGAAAGCATATATAAATACAGCCTTGGAAAGCAAGGGCACGTAGCTTTAAGGAGAAAAAACACAGAGAGACATTAAGATTAGCATAGCCTGGCAGATAATGTAGCTTGAGGAATTGAGTCCAGCACTGATTAATGCAATACAGCAGCTGTGAAGAGCCTTCATGTCCACCATTTCCTTTACTTGGTAACTGGCCCATTTCTCACCTCATTCTTACTTAGTCTTTATGTATCCTCTTAAAATGTCCCTTCTTCAGAGATGCCTTCTTAGACAACCCCCCACCCCCAATAAGTTCACTTCCCTCTTCAACTCTCTTACCACCTTCTTCTTTTTCTTCAATATGCCAGTCATTATTTATAATCAGATATTTTTTACTCTTAGATTTTTATTTTTCTGTCTCTCTCTCTAAACTGTGCATTGCCTGTGAGTAGAGACTATGCCTAACTTGTCCATTGTCTCTTTCACATCTGGAAGAGTACTAGAAGGAAAGGACCCCCTTCCTTCCCCAGCATGCACCGAAACCCAGATGAGTCCCTATTTCCCTGTATCCAGTCCAATCCATACTGTAGCTTTAAAAAATATTTATTGCTTTGGCTTGACAATGACACTCTTCTCTGTTTTTCATTGCTTATATAGATCCCATAAAACACTTCGTATTTTTATATAGTTACTTCAATGAACAATATAAAGTGTTTGATGGAATATGCATGAGCGAAGAAATTTGAGCTTTACATCCAAACAAATCATGATCTGTTATCACACTCGCCCTGTCTTGATTCAGTCTGATGGTTACTCTTTCAGTGTCCATTTTATAAGACCTATCAGAGACTAACTTTAAAATACAATTTTTTGGATGTTTTATTTGTTTGAGACATTCCTTGGGTTTGTTGTTTCAGTTAGATGTTCTGACACACTTCCTTTAAACTTTCTTCTGGGGCTGGGCTTGCTACAGCAGCTTCTTGGCTGTGGATCTGGCCAGGCAGAAGAGACTTTGCCAAGAATGAGATCCAGCAGAGCCTCAAGAGTTTTACATTTCAAGCCAAACTGGGTCCTGTTCAGATCTGGTTTAGCTGGCTCCTGGATTCCGAATGCAAACACTTCACAATGCTTATAAAATGGTAACAGAAGACTGTGGACATCACATGGCACTTACTGAACACCACTTTAATGAGTTAAATGTAAATGAAACAGGAACATATGGATTCCATTGTCCTAAAAATACACAGGGGTTTAAAATAAAGGCAAATAAAGAAGTTCCTTGGTGACATGTGTTTTGGGGTTTGCTAAACCAAAGATGTTGGAAAGTTCTTCAAGACATTTATCAAATCTAAAATGCATCTGGCTTCGCCCACTCCCTCATGTGTGGTCAATGGCTTTGGTATGCCCATTCTTCCCTTGTGCTCTCAAAGCCATTTGCTCTTCTCCTCCGATGGAGCCAAGCTCACTCTCATTAGTACACACACATGTGAACAAAGCTCCATGCTCCCCGAGCCTCAGGGAACATGTGTTCCCTAAGCAGAGTGAGGAGAGGCACTTCCTTTTCTTTCTGCCCCAGTCCATCCCTCCTTCTTTTGTCCTACATGTTCTTTTAGAGCCTTGCCTTATCCCTCTTCAGGAGCCATCCAGTGCTGGCCTGCAAGTCTCAAAAACATGAACTGGGTTGATTGTGCTGATTCCTACTTGTCACAGTAGAATACAGACCCCTAAGTGTTCCTTAACTCTAAACCCTTACAGCCAACTATGCACACTACTGGGGCCTCCCCTCCCCTCTCCAGGACCCAGACTTGCAAATGAGAGAAGGGCTTCCTTCTATAATCACTCATGGGCTCAGAGGCTTCCTGAGTGGGAGAAGTAGCTACAATATCATTTTGTCTTTAACTCTGCTTTTCTTTCAAACTGCTTGTGTCAGCATGGGCTTTGTTTTCCTGTGGTATGTAAGAAATACACTTTACCACAACAATAAAAAACGGCTCTGCTGCCTTGGTCTCAGACACTTTGTCCATATTCTGTGGGCAGTAAAAATCACTGGCCTCCAAGGACCTTCAGGAAAACCATAGCCACCTCTTTTTAAAAGCTAAAGTGGACATCTGGGTATGCCTAAAGGCTTCTAAGAACCTGGTTCCTCATGACTTTTCAGCTCCTCCCAACTCCAGCAAACACCTGAGCACAGTGTGGCCCCATAAAAGCCTCAGGGCAGAGGGTCACCTGTTTGCTTTCTTCCAGGTGAATGACCCAGACAAACCAGGGAGCTTTCCTTACTTCAGTGAAGTGACTGTGTTGAGGCAATTAATGTGCATTGGGATGTCACGTACAATTTGTTTTGCTTCCAGGAATGGATGGCTCATCTGATGTGAAAGAAGTGGCTTAAAATCTTGTTTTGTTTGATTCTGGCTCTTCCTGTTCGAATTGTTTCTCCTTCTGCTCAACTATTTCTTGTTTCCCAGTGCTTTGTGGCTTGTTTTAAGAAACCTGTCAGGATTTTCTTGGGTCCAGGTAATGCAGGCGTGGAGGAAAGAATATCAAAGTGTGGGATAAGCAATAAAATGTCAGTTTATATGGACAAGAAAAAGCAAGTTTCCACTCAAGGGAAAGTCAAGAATGAATTGTTGCTGCTAGAGTCCTGACCAGCCAGTGGAATGAGACTCTTGTTCTGGTCTTGTCAGAAGGATTATAAAATGGATCAAGAATGCATAAAACTCAGAATATGTTTTCCTTACTGTTCCCTGGAGCTTCCTTGTAGCAGTGTCAGTTCTTGTTCAGCAAGTAGGAGGGATTTGAATGCTGGGCGTAAAAGGGAATCCTGCTCTTGACTATCTGATATATTGGAAGAAAGAATCAAGGAGATTTTCCTTGATAGAATATGATTTCTATCCGGCTCCTAGTCAGAAAGATGGGGTAATATCTCCTGGTTCAAAGCCCTACCACATGCATAACTGTGTCCAGAGGCTCCGTCCATCATTTCCATTCTTTCTGAGTTTTCTGAAGATTTCAGAGAACCGTTTGCATTATCTACACCTTCTTGCTATTTGCAGTCATTTGCTGATGTGTACAACCACAGCAATTCCCTCCCTTCCCCTCTCATCTCTAGTTGTGTATTATGCTCATGACCATTACCAAATTCAATTATTGTGAAAAATAAAAAAACCTGAAATTTAATTAATCCAGGCAAATTATTGAATTTAACTACTACAAAAAACAGGCAACCTGTGCACAGCCCTGTGTACAATCTGAGAAAATTCTAAAATATCATTTTTATTCCTATTCAAAGAATGACCAGACAAGATTTGCCAAGGAACATTTAGGGGAGAGTCCTTTCCTGGTTGGCAGAGGGAAGAGAGAATGTAAATTTCTTCTATGACTGATTTTTTTATATTTCTGTAGGAGAACATTGACTGTGTAGGCTTTGCCTCATGGTAAGATGGTATTCTTTGTGGGGAAATTCTTTACATAACCATATAGCCTGGTGACTTAGTTGATTCAGCCAGGCTGTATACTTGTTGAGTGAAAAAGAAAACACATTTTCTCACAGTTCCCTTCACAATGCTTCTCTTTGCCTTAGCCCAGCAATTGCAGAAAGTAGGATAGAAGGGTAGTCTTTATCTTTTTGTTTCTCATTGCCACCTTCCCCCTTTCCCTTCCCTAGATAAGATGAACAAACTAGGTTTCACCAGCTGAAATCTATGAAAACACTGAGTCTGCTCCTAGCACCCTGTTACAACATTGACTATCTTCCCTAGTGTTTTTGGTGCCTAGCATCAACATGTGTGTGGCAAGAACATAAATCTCCTATTCAAAGAATACTGTTCTAAAACAGGAATGTTACTGCTTCACCTTGATGCACCTGCCATCAAATCTTATCAAGCACTTCCTATAATTTTCTCTACCTAGTTTATTCCTAGATGACCATTATTTCTTCTTGTCTACTTTGTTTATCTTTTGTAAGTCCTCTTATCTTATTTCTCTGCAGTAAATGCCTAGATTTGTCTGACCAACCTAACCTATTCTGATTTTGGGGAACTGCTGTGGCTTCTCCAAAAGTCATTCTCACAACAGGTGCAACTGGTCCATGACCTCTCTCCATCCTCTACTCCCACTAGTAGACACTGCTGATTGGTCAGCGGTGGGTGCCTGATTCAATCTAAGCCCAGCAAAAACTCTCTCCTAAGAATTTACATTCCACCCTCTATCATGCTGGTCTCCTAGACAAAGAAGATATGGCATTGCAAAACATTGGCTATTGAGTTTTGCAGGGAGGAATAGAATTTTCCACTGCAATGGGAAGAAAACAAAGCTGATCTGGGAATAAAAATTAAGCAGATAGAATGGGATAAACATAAATAAGATAAAAGTTGGAGATTTTCAAGGTCTCAGCTCTGGTTCCAGTGCCTTTCGCAGCCTACCTGTATAAATGCCTTCAGGTCAAATGAGTTAATCTTGTATTATAATAATAATTTTCCCTTTTCTGATTTAATTTCCTGGGGTTAGTTTCCATTATTGACAGCCCAAAGAATTCTAACCAATCCAATTTCAAGTAGCCTCTTATAGCTTACATCAAGCTGCTTGAGCTAACCTGCCATTGCTCTGTCTGCAATGCTCACCTACCCTTCTCTGATGAGATATGATCATTTTCCTCTATAGATGCAGATGTTATTTGATGAACTTGGTAGCTCCTTGACTGTGGTCACTGTGTCTCATCCCTGAGACCTGCCACAGCAGGATTTTGCTATAAGAGCACAATAAAATGTTGATTGGGTAGAATTATTCTATGGTCAATGCTGCTGCTTGATTTTCAACTGCTGATCCATCCTCCTTTTGTGTGATTCTCCTGTGTTTCTTCCAGTTCAAGCACAGTCACTTTCCCAAAGCTAAAAAGAATCTATTTTAAAAACATGTGGCTTTCATTAGTCATTGCACTTCCTTCTGCTCCTCCCTCTCTTTTTAACATCAGGTGAGCTCACTTCCAGTTAGCTTCTACCAGTCATTCATTTTTGGTTCTCTGAACAATCCTGTGCTAATCTTCTCACTATATTGAGGCACTCCTGTGCGTGGAGTTGCAGCTCAGAAAGAAAGAACACACACACTGCTTGTGGACTGCCTAAACAGACAGGGGTATGCAGGATGCAAATAAATGTCCCTGCACACAAAAAAATTGATTTTCAGCATTGAGACTCTGAGAGTTCGCTTACAGTATCTTTCATTGGGTGCAAGTCATAGTTAATCAGTTTTTGTGACAAACCTGTCAGGGAATTCTTACTAATTTTGAAGAAAAGTCTTAATTGTCTTTGTGATTATTAATGGATTGTAAAATTGAATGGCAAGGTAAAATGAAGCCTGAAAACCTTACTTCTCCATGCTAGTGCAAAACACAAAAACCACCCTGTCCCATACCATGCTTCATGGCTTAATCCATGGTTTTAGGATCTGTACACTTTAGGAACCTGGTTTGTGAGGGGCCACCTTTCTCATCAGAAGGCTAAGCACTTACCATAAAAATGGAAATGCTCAGTGATTAAAAAGAGACAAAAAACACGCAGAATATACTCATATTTCTGAGGTTGTACGAGGCTGTGAGGATGTAATTTCTAAACACAGCTTCTCATTTTCTCTGGCTACACAGTGCCATTCAGTGTGTGAGAGTTCCATTCTCAGGGGTGAGTTCGTCTTTTATTGCCTTTTATCAGTGCAAAATTATGGTGCACCAGGTACTTACTTCTCTATAACAGGAGGGGTCAAGTAGATAATTAATGAGAATTAATCTGTAAAAAGGAATACAATGCCCAATTCAAATCCTGGTTTATGATTTGGTTTATTATGCAAGTGTGAAACTTCAAAGGGAGCTAACGCAACATAGCACTTTAATTACATTTATTATATTTAAGAGCTTTATGGAACTTTTGCTTGCTGCCAAGAACTGCTTCTTGGGAACACTCTCCTCCTCAGCAGGCTGCTGGGCCCCTGCTTCCACAGCACCTATCCCAAGGAGCTGTTTGCACTTCGTTCATATCTGAGAAGGAAGGTGTCAGCAGCTGCAGTGGAACACTGGCTTGGGGAGTGGCCAGGGATATTTTCCCCAAAAGAGGGTAAAAGCACAGTGTCCAACAATATCCCCTTTGATGTCTCTGAATCCACACATTCCCAAGGGCAAACTGGAAAGCTTGTGTTTAGGGACTGGCTTTTGAGGGACCCAAACCACAAGGTGTCTATTCTGTGGTAACCTCAACAATGGTCACTTCCACTACTTGGAAAACAAAACAAAACAGAACATATGCATATATCTCCTTTTGTTGTAACTTCATTCAGAACTTTTTAAATTGTGCCAGGTTTGGCAGTAAGGATGGAGACCCTTTTTTAAATAACTGTATTGTTTTCCCACACTCTTATCTCCCTCAAAGCATGAAACTAAGGAAAAAGGATTCTTAGGTTAACCTGACCTCGTGTCTGAATCCAGGGCTGATGGCCAGGGTTCCTCCCATCTGATTTGAGCTCTGGTACCAACTTGTTCTATGGCCTTGGGCAAAGTTCCTCAGCCTCTGTGCTGGGTCTGCTGGCTCCTTTAATGACAATGATGATGCCATCACACTGACCTCATTGGGACATTGTGAGGACAAGTTAAAAGCTTTCTTTCTTTCTTTCTTTCCTTCTTTCTTTCTTTCTTTCTTTCTTTCTTTCTTTCTTTCTTTCTTCCTTCCTTCCTTCCTTCCTTCCTTCCTTCCTTCCTTCCTTCCTTCCTTCCTTTCTTTTGTGTGTGTGGTGTAAAAAAGTTTTTGTGTTTCTGATGAAACAGGCTGAAGGAATGCTTAAAAAAGGGAAAAGTTAGAAAATGGGTTTATTTATCTGGCATTGTAAGGGACAGAACAATATGTCCAAAGGTGTTCCTGCAAAATGAAATGAAAGTAGTGATATTTAAAAGTTACTTTGTTAGGAAAGGAAATTGCCCTCCAGCTTGAATAGTTTGCCCTTTTCTTTTACCCTTACCAATGGATTAGCACCATCTTTTTATAAGTGGTAAAATCTAGAGGTCATTGGACTGAGTTTACTTCACTTGGAATAAAGGGAAGAAAAAAATACTATGCCATTTCCTCAAGGGTATAGTCAGCATTGTGGAAAACAATAAAATATGGAGATTTAGATAAGACTTGGAATTTGAGGGACTATTATAATTTTCTAAGAGTTATTAAAAATTTTATTTATAGCATTGAAATTTGAGAAGGGAGAATCAACCTCATATCTAGTGCTGTGAGAGAATGGTAAGCATTGTTGCCCATTTAATAATTCAATAAACATGCATTGAACATGTTTATTGGAACATAGTTCTTGCCTTCAAAGAGCTTAGAGTTTATGAGAAAACATAAACACACAAAATTGTTGCAAAGTAAATAATTTTGATGAGCACCACCATAGAAACATGTAATGGTACTATATGGGATAAGTAAGAGGGACATGTAAAAAACTCTTTGGAAGTCAGAATATGTGGTGTCTATTGAGTGATGAAACAATCATAGTATGCTTCTCAGATAAAGAGATGTGTAACAGTTTCCTCCTGAAATTCAGAGGAGATTCAGAGAGGAAAAGTAGAGGGACCCACATTTCCAAAAGTATCAGGCATGAAGCTGTAATAAATTCAGAAAGTGGTGCCATGGAGATGGAATTTCAGATACAACAAAGGTGATAACACCAGAAAAGTCGGCAAGCAGCCACCAGGGAGGGAGAATAACTCTAATCAGCCTTACAACATCACTCAGGGCACTCAGGTGCAAGTTCTTCAGTTACTTCATAAGTCAAAGGGGAATGATAAGAGTACCTACATAACAGGGTGTTGTGAGAACTAAATGAGATAATCTATAATAATAAAAGGGTAATATGCTAATTAGACCAGATGTCATTCTGGACATCCTTCTGGACAAAGCTGGGCCAGAGGGAAGCCCAGGTCCCATGTGCCAGAGGGAAGCTGGTACCAGCAGCCAGGGGAAGGAAGGCCTACTCGTGCACAAATTTCATGCATCAGGCCTCTAGTAAATAAATAAGTAACCACAGAATGTATGGTATAGTATTTGATGGTAAGGTCCAAGCAAAATTTGGCTAATACATATTGTAATTATAATCAAGTATGCTTATCCAATTTTAAAAGTAATTAAAAACCCAGAATCAGTAAAATAAAAAGACTATACATTTATCCATATTGATTTTTAAAAATTCAGCATGAAAGCAAACACCATAATAAGTAAAGTCAAAACTTGGAAAAGTATTTACAATTTGTGTCACAGATAAGGAGTTGATCTCTCTAGTTATAAAAAGAGTATCTGGAAATCAAGGTAAAAAATTTCAGTGATAAAAATAAATGGGCATGAATAGCTCGTACACATATAATAAAAATATAAATTAAAACGTATCATTTTGCACTTATAAATTTAGGGGAAAATACCCCAAATAGTACATTGTATCTGTGAGACTATTAAGAAATAAGCATTCTAATGCATTGCAGATGAAAGTACAAAATTGAAATAACCTTGAAGATGGAAGATTTATCACAATTACAGATGCTGTTTTTTATTTCAGAAAACTCACTAATAACCTTGCCCACAGATACCCTTTAGAAGTGAAAAATGACAAATAGAGAGAGTTATTCATTGTGACATTGTTTGTAATAGCAAAGGGTTCCTATTACAAGACCAAGTGACAGTATTAGGATATTTGGTTGAGTAAAATATGGTAGTAACATGAAACCAATAAAAAGGAAAAAAGAAGGAAACAGATAAGGTTGCTATAATCTAAGATGGAGTAGTATGCCATAGGATGTTAAAAATACAAGTGACAGAAGGGTTATGTAGCTTGCTACTGTTTGTGTAAGAAAGTGTGATGATCAGAATATATACATGTAATTGCTTATAATTACAAAAAATATCTTAGAATACAGCCCTCTCTGGTTGAATCTTTTATACTATGGGAGTACAAATACCTAGTAAAAATCATTACTTATGGGGAGAAGTGGAATAAAATGGGATAAAGGGTATATTTTTAATAGGATGTACACTGAGTGGCCAAATTATTGTTATCTCTGAATGCATAATAATCTGGCCACTCAGTGTATATCCTAAATAATAAAAGGCTAATATGCAAATTGTCCCCTTGACCAGGAGATCATAATAATCTGGTCACTCAGTGTATTCTATATACAAAGAGTACAAATGAATTTTCAACTACATTCAGTAGTTTTATAATTTATTTTACATTTTTAGTAATAATACTGGTATTGCTATTTTGAAATTATTGTCTTTATATAAAGCAAATAATAACTTATTTTAATGTTAAAAGTAAAATTTTCTAGTGGGAAAGAAAATTTCAGTTATATAACCAAAGTTAAATAAAAACAATATAATATTTAAAATGGATTTGAAATATCAGTAATTTAAAAAGCATGTTATTTATTATCTTGCACTGAAACTGCCTAGCAAGAAGGTCACCTTGGGATCATCCACAGCCCTCATGCCCAGAGTGTAGTTTTTTTACCATTGCCCTCTAAGGGAGCCAGAATTCTTTAAGAAATATCTAGCTTCTGGTTTAGAACAGGAAGGGCACAAAATGATGAATCAAAAAGCTTTCACACATTGATGTGATTCTATCAAATAGCATATAATCCAGCTTGTTAGAATCCAACTGGCTAAAAATATCAATTTGAGCATCAGAAAGAACATTGTTTATAACTGATATTGAATCTCTAAAAACCTGTAAGTCTATGAGAAGGCTCAAAGAGAAAAAACACAATGGTCACAATTTGAGAGGTATGCTGAATCAAATCAATTTTAACAATTGGTCATTTAAAAAGAGGAAAAGACGCATATATTCTGTCTCTCTGGGAGAATTTGTATTTTGGGTTTGCCAAATAATTTCAGTTGATAAGAGAGAGCAATTGATGTATATGAAAAGAACAATAGATTTAGAAAGTCATCATTGTGCAACCACAAATTATTTTTTTATCCAGGCAGAGCAATAATTGCTAGTTAAGTAGGATAGGTTCTCTCCCTTATCGCCACGTCCTAAAGGTCTTGAGGTTGAGATCATCAGGTAAATGGCTGACGAGAACTATACAGTAGTATGGTGCCCCAAAATGCCACTATTACTCAGGGGAGAGAACCTCGCAATGAAAGGATGAGGCAGATCCTCAATTTTGTATTACTCGTAGGGCAATCTATTTGGAGTGCTATATGAAGTAAATTATGTCACATAGAATGTACTGTGTCCTCAAATGTTTAATTTTAATCTATTAAAGCTCTTCCTGTTTATAGGAAATAAGGGAGATAGAATGACAAACTAAATGTCTTCAGAAAGTGGTCAAACAAGTCATGGGAAGGAATGACAACTGGTCAGATGGGAGCAAAGATAGAGCGGAGTCATTCCCTCTTTTTTTTTTCATACAGCCATGTAAATTACCTACTAAAAATGGGAGAACTAAATCAATTACTTAATAAAGAGTGATTAGATATTTTTGTTATGTCTGCCACTTATGAAAAGAGGTTTGCTAATGAGTCAGAATGTGGTTTTTCCACTGTATCTCAAAGTCATGTTTACATAATTCAGATCTAGCACTGGCCTGCTAAGAGTGACCTATTGCATAAAAACCTAACCGTGCCAGATAGTCAGGCACAAGAGAAAGGAGAATAAGAAATTCCATTCTGGATGCCTAAGAAGAACATCAGCATGAGCATAGGGATTGGATACTGATACTTCAGTTTCAATTTCTCATAAGGATCCATAGCTCTTCTCCGCAGTTTAGGTTGGCCTGACCTGCTCTTGAAGCAGCAGAGGCCTGATAGATCTGCTTTCTCTTTTCTGCTTACTGATATTGGACAATACTCATTAAGAAGGCCCTTAGGAAGGTAGATTATCCAAATACAGAATTTAGGGCAAGTTGCAAAGGGAAGATGCACATGCATATCAGATGGCTCTGCCCTTTTCAAAGGGGCTTGGGCTCTGACTGGCAATTCTCAGTGTTTCTGCTTCTGTGCACATGTCAGGGGAATTAGAGAAACTCAACCATCTGGTTGCCTACTTCTTGCACACGGCACAGATTTAATTTTTAAATCATTAAATAGAAGTGACTACCTCCCCCTCTGGCCTGGGATCCTAGTGATGGTCTGAGAAGACTTTTTCCAGAGAAACTAGTTTGAAATTCTTCCATCTCTTTGTCTGTCTCTGCATTATTCCTGTGGTCATTATTAGTCTTTATTTGGTTTACAAGAATCATTACAAAGAAAATTCACTCACTGCCTTTTCCCCAGGATTTTAAGGCTGAGAGAACAGAAATTGCTGGTATTTGCAGGGGTCTGAATTTTTTAAAAATTAAATTCAAAGTCTGATATTTGATCTGAACAAATACAAAAGGAAAGGCAGGAAGCCAGGGAACATTTGGGTAAAGAGCTTTAAAGAAACCCCAAGTGAAATGTTCACAGACATGAACAGTAGCGAAGAAAAGAGTTTGATGTTGAAAGACAGTATATGGGGAGATTCTCAAGAGTGTCAAGGCAACATCAGGGTAAACAATTTCATGAGAAGCCTCATGAAGCCATTCATTCAACAAGTGCTTTAATACCTTCTAAGTGTTAGGCACCATGCTAGTGCTAGGAATGCATGGTGAGATAAAGCAGACATAATCATGGAACTACTGGAGGAAAAGTGTATGCATCACATAATAGCCCAAACATCAGGATTACAAGTGTGCTAATTGTTACAGAGGAGAGTTGTTTAGTGTTCTAAGCGTGTTGTATAATAAGAAGAGTTGTCAGAAAGGTCAGTGAAGGTTTCTCCAGTAAGTGACATTCAAACTGAATCTTGAAGTGAAGGTGGAATGAAATTCAAGGCAGCAGGAAAGGCATATGCAAAACTCCAGAGGTGAGAAGACTATGGCTCAAGGTACAGAAAGAAGGCTAGAGTGTGAGAGGACCTGGTACAAGATAAAAGTGATCATTCCCCATTCTTTGTTAGACATTGATGCTGTGTTCCAAACATTTTCTCCCTTTATGTTAATTCAGGGACTATATTACAGTGACTGTATGCCAGCTCAGTATGTTCGTGGTCCAGAGCTAACAAATCAGGTATGTGCTTGTCAGTCATTCAACAAAGATTAACTTACTTTGTGCTAGGTTCTGAGCTAAGAGCTAGTGCTTTAAGCTACTTATATTCCTTTGAGTCTCAAAGTTTTGATTGGTAATATTAGTGAAATATACCATTTGCTGTACATTCTGATACCTTACTGTTGAGATGGAAACCACCAGAAAAAGGATTATCATGAGTTGTGGAATACAGTTATAGCAAGATATTTTTCAATTTGTTGAGATTCCTCGACATACTCTCATAGTAAAGTACAACTCTACTGAAAAATAGACCTAGCTTCTTCCTCCTCATATTACTCATCCATTCATCTGTAGGACAGTCCTTTAACTCTCAAGCCCAGCTTATTTTCCCACAAATAGTAAACACTGGACCTTTAAATCTAGAACCCCAAGATTTTCAGGTGAAAATACTCCCCAATTGAAGAGAGTTGTCTCATCCTTTTGAGATATTATTAAGAACAAGGTACTTCAGCCCTAGCTGGTTTGGCTCAGTGGATAGAGTGTCAGCCTGCAGATAGAAAGGTTCCAGGTTCCATTTCTGTCAAGGGCATGTACCTAGGTTGCAGGCCCAATCCCTGGCCCTGGTCAAAGGGAGAGTGAAAGGCAACTAATCAATGTGTATTTCTCTTACATCGAAGTTTCTCTCCCTCTGTCTCTCCCCATCCCTTCCACTCTACCTAAAAAATCAATAGAAAAATATCCTCAGGTGAGGATTAACAAAAATAAATAAATAAATAAATAAATAAATAAATAAATAAATAAATAAATAAATAAATTAGTGAGGAAGAATTTTTTAAAAAATAGAAATGTCTTCCAGTGGTTTTTTTTTTTTTTTTTTTTTTTTTTTTTTTTGGCCTCTCATCAGTCTTTTCTTTCCAGACAGAAAAGAGTTTGGGTCCCAAAATGTTCAATCTTGAGATAAATTTCAACTTGGTAATGGATTATCAATATCACAAATAGTACCATAATGAGTAAACAGGTTTATGACAGATGCAATTTCAATTCTAAAGTGGTAAACCATGATTGTGCCCTGTTTCTATTTCACTTTTAATTGGTTAATTTTTTTTAATAAATTGGATTGGTACTGCTACCTGCCTTCACAAATCAGAAGACAAACATCCTTAGGTAGTTTGGCTTTTCTAAGCAGTTATACTCCTGCCTGCCAGCCTCCCATTTGCCTATATCCATAGGATATTAATATAGAGTTTCTACAAAATCCTGTAGTCTTTAGACCCTCCTTGTAAATCATTTAAAGGTGATCTAGTTGTTTGCATGGTAAAATCAGCCTACTTTTTCCCTCTACTTTATCTTGGGCTATATCTTGTCAAATTGTTGTCTGACATTAGTTTATAGACTGCATATTAATGGTGGTTCCCTCTTAGTTTGCCTGCATTGATCTGGTATGTTAACCTGGTGTATTAATACCACCAACACTTGATTTCTAATTGTACAGTCTAATTCAACAAGGACTGGGAGCACCATTTTGTTCTAAGTCTCTAAAAGAGACAGAATATGATATAAAAAAAGACCTATTCAAGCATTTAAAGTCTGTTAAAGAAAATTAATGCACACAAACCAATTAGAGGACTGCACTTATGTTGTTTAGGACCTTCCTGTTCTTAAAGGTTTTCACTGTACTTGCCTTGAGGCTACCAAATTAACATTCTTTCCTTATCCTTGTCTGTCTCTGCATTCCTCCAGCTTTGGTTGATTCTGTCCCAGCACTATCACCAGGCATAAAGTATGCCCCTCTAGAGTTCAAAATTGAATCACATCTCTGGAGTTTAGTAACTTCCCAGAAAATTTCAGGAATCATGGAGTAGTGGCACCATTTCATCTTCATGTTTTGACCTCATACTGCTACCCCCTCCTTCCTTTCCCCTTCCTTCCTCTTCTGTCTTTTCACCTCAGCCTCTGGAGTAACCAGTGTATTCTTTCCCCTTTCACACAAAATGTATTCTTTCCCCTTTCACACTGAACACTACTAATTTTCTAGAAGAAAAAGTCATGGAGGTGGAGTCTGTCACTTCAGGAAAGCAGGTGCTAGGATTTAACTTGCCTTGGACCCCACCCCACTTCCCTCCAGAAGACCCTGAGTAAAGAACTATCCTTTATAATAAAAGAGAAACATGCAAATGTGACCGTACCTTAGCTCCTGATTGGCTATGCTACCAGCCAATCAGGAGCAGGGGCGGGGCCAAGTGGCATGAGCGCTGGCCCTGGGGGTGGAGATGAAATGGCATTGGCAGCAAGTGCCAAGCCCACGGATGCTGTGAGGGGAAGCGACGGCAACAGCAGTGGTGGTGGCGGTGGCAGGGCGTACCCGGCCCCTGGGTGCTGTGAGCAGAAGTGGTGGCGAGCGCTCAGCCCCCAGGGCCAGGTGGTCACAGACAGCCAGGGCTGAGCTGAGCAGGGTGATGGCTGGGTTCCCAAGGCCTAAAGCCTCACCAAGTGAGCCATCAGTTGGACATCTTCTGAGGGCCCCCAATATGTGAGAGTGGGCAGGTTGGGTTAAGAGACCACCCACCTCCAGTGCACGAATTTCATGCATCAGGCCCCTAATTTCTTTATAATCTCAGGAAATTGGATAAAAGAATGAGAAAGTGCAATAAGAAAGGGAAGGAAAGCAACCAGTGCTCAGAGTGCTGGGGAGCTCTGGGTAAGCAGGGAATTGAAGAAAATGCTTCTAAAAGCAGAATCATGCCTCTCGTGCAAACATAAAATAAGCACATGGCAAAGCCTTTTTTTTTTTTTTTTTTTTAGCTTGTCAATTATAAGGAAACCAGTAAGATGTTACAACAATGTCAAATGAAAATTTGACTTATTCTCTACTGGGCAAAATCCATTGACTTTGTTATGAGCTGAAAACATTTACTTTGCCTCTCATGCTCTATAACTTAGGTTCTCCCCTTACAGAATATCTAGTCAAAGACAATCAAAGTTGTACCTTTTTATAGAATAGATTATTCCTCAAGAGTTGCCAGACCAGACCTAGCATTCGTTTGAAAGAACAGCCAACTATCTCTATGGCCCATTCCAAAATATTTCACAATTTTTTATTTTTATTTTTATTTTGGACAGCAATGCAAAGCCTCCCTCAGAGCTGTCCCACCTGAATGGTCAGGAAGCTGGAGAATTTATGCACTGATTCCAATCTGTTATTGAGGAGCCCTTCCAGTTGGCTCTGTGCATGGGCCAGCAATGGTCTCCTGACCATGAAAAAAAGCCCTCAGGCAGTCACAGTGTTGGCAGGAAACTGTTCTCTGTGTGTAGAGGTGACTACCAAGGGGAACTGGGGGGCAGGGGAGGGGAAAAAAGGAACGCCAATAGGCCAGTTGCAGTCTTTTTCATTTATTGGTTTTGTTTGTTTTACATTTTCTCTCAGAATGTAAGTTCTCTGAGGACCAGAAATTTTCTGTTTTATTTTTCCCTGTCTCCCCAACACTTAGTCTGATGTCCAGCCATGGTAGGTGACCAATAATTATTTGATGAAGGTTGTTGAATACATATAGGCCTCAAACTAGGCCTTGAAAGCAGGTTGGAGTTCAGCCTTAGAGGAAGGGAGGATCTCTAAGAGGCTCATAAAGTCGGGGTTTGTGTAGTGTCCTTGGAACCGGTTACTTGCTCCATAGCCAGCCTCCACCCCACCCCAAGTCTTGTTCACATTAAGAACAGTGGAACACAAAGTACAGACTCTGCTTTCAACATACTTGAAAATGACCAGGAACACAATATTATACCTTCCACCCCACTGTTAATTACTATGCACTTGATATGTTTATGCTCCTACACACTAAGGCCCTTATATACACTTTCTAAGCCTCAGAGCAAGAAAAAGTATAAAATAGCAGAGGGACACTTTCTGTAGAGCACACAATGTGCGTGTCAGGGCAGATAAAAGTCTGTGAATAAGCTAAACTGCATGTAGGCATCACTGAACAGACCCAAGGGATGTACTGGTTTATTAAGTAGCCAGATGGCCTTCCAGAGTAGCCAGAAGAGCAGACAGGCCCCAGATGACAAACGATGAAGGACCCTCCCTATGGGCACTTTTTGGAGACAACTGTTGACATTAGGTATGGAATAAATCCATAACCTGTACTGTTCATGAAAATTCTTAAGAAAAGCAGGTGCTATTCACTGACCTTACCCAAATGAAATTTTGCCAGAGAAAATAGCCTAACTCTCTTTTAAATTCAATAGTAGACTTCTCTCCCCCGAAAAAAAATAACCACTTCAAAACAAAATTCCAAATGAAAAACAAAGTGGCAGAAAAAAATAACTTGAAAATTGCCCTCCATTTGAAATGGTTGACAGATGTCTTACAGAAATTTGGAGTATTGTCTGGCTGCTGCTTATAATCTACTTGTTTTAAATGGAGTGTTCATGAAAACATCACCATTTTCAAATTGTAAGATATCATTTTATAAAGAACTATTAAATGATATGTTGACTTTAAATAAATAGCCAGATATTTCTCTAGCAAAATGGCATTGTTTGGAAACAGTAAAGAATTGTTCAGGAATAAGAGCTCCAATGACAAACCATATTTAAGTCCAGAGAAATTAAAGAAAGATAGCTCTTTTATTAACTTGAAATTTGTTGAATGGGATGAGTTGCTTGAAGAAGACTGAAAGTTGGAAGTATGGTGACTTTTCATTGGCTGAATTATGGCAGTCTCCCATTGGCTGATCTGTTACTGATCTAAAAGGAATCTTTTCTTCATCCTGCTGAGGTAGTAACATAGCACCTCTTCATGTAGGAAATGTAAGGTACATCTCTTTCTCTTGGGGTCAATAATGTGCATTGAGTGTCCCGAGCATGAAAGTTCTCTCTTCTAGCCTCCCTACTACTCCATCTGAAATGTGGTTTCTGTTCAATAATTTTCACAGATACATGAATTTGTCTTGCTGTCAATCCTATGTATCATTGACATGAAATAGTCTGGAAATTCAGAGAGAACACTGTAGATCACATAGTATTTATTTCACAGAAGAAGTTCTAGAGTGTGTCCCTGATGATGTTAATGTTCTTCGTGTGTGTGCGTGTGCGTGTGCGTGTGCGTGTGTGTGTGTGTGTGTGTGTGTGTGTGTGTTGGGTTTTAATAAACATATCTGGGTTCTTCAGGGAGAAATGGCTTTGAGAACCTGAAAACTCTTTCTCCAGCCAAGTAACACTTAGAAGGCCACCAAAGTCCCACAGAAAAAGTGGCAATGATTAGTAGGCTGTTCAATCTCCTCTTACAGGTCAAGAGTACACTTTGGGATTGCTTAGAAATTATCCAATCATTCACTCAGAAGAATTTTTTTAATTACTACTGTGTAACAGGCACTGATAATTTTTTAAAGAAGTATATTGTTTGTTTGTTTGTTTGTTTTCATGTAACTTACCTATTTACTGTAGAAAATAGTAGCCAGTGCAATAAAGACATATTTTACAAAACTCTTAAGCAATGAATATACAAAATTTTGGGGCAAATTTTTACTGGCATATATGCTAAGAAAATAGAGAAATATATGAAGTAACTATGAAAGTAGAATATGGGAACTTAGTGAAAGAGATTTTTAAAAATTATAGGAACTTGGTGAAGGGGATTGAAAAAAATTGTGGGAATTTCAAAGAAGCCAGCAATCCACTACTTGTCAACAAGATCTTCTGGGGCATTTTCAGTGCTCAGGAAAAGAAAGAAGTTTTAAGTATAATTTTCCCCTAGTGGTACCCCAGATTAAAGTAAGGATGTAATCCTGCAGAGGTATCAGAATTAGTGAACTCATATGAGTAACGAAGAAGAGAAAAGCTCGAATAGAGTAGGATGGTTTCCTAGAAAAGAAGTGTACCTAAGGGAATCTGGAATAGAAAGCAGGAAGCTCAGTTTCACTCTGGCTTCTTCTACCCAAGAGGTCATTCCGATGCCTAGCCAGATCAGATTGCTTTAAGTCCTTGCCTGCTGTAAAAATCAAGCTTCTTTACCACTATGAGTGATTGCGGTGGGAATAATACTGTGCGTAGCAGCGTCCAGCATTGTATGTGAAAATAGGGATGTTCGTGGCAAATAGAAAGTGGTGTCAAAATGTTCTACAATGATCAATTTCAGGAGGAGAAGCAGGAAATTGAGATTCTATCACCATACCCTCTCTCTGAGTTATCACTGACTGTCAGCAGATGTGAGAAATCTCTTCCTTAAAGTCCCACTTAGCAGACTGTTTTATTCCCTCCTGTTTACACTTGACGTCATGACAAGCTCACCAGCTGCATCTGTTCAGGACCCAAATGTCCAGGAAGTGGATATTTTCTTTTTCTTCCGGTCCAGGTCAGCAAAAGCCTGATCTGGCAACTTGAGAACAAGGCCCGCTCCACAATTATTCTCATTTGGGGGGCATCTACATTGACAGAAATGACCCTGGGCCCGTGGTAAATGTGAAGCACATGCAGAATCCAGATAGTATGCACAGGGTTGGGGAGACATGGCAGATACACTGCAAGCCTTCCTGGGACCAAAGGAATCCAATACAGAAGAATTAGTGCCTGTTAATGTGCAGTTTCCAGGCTCGACAGTTGCAGAATCATGAGGAGCTTATGTAAAGGACAGACTCTGTGTCATCCAGGAGCCAGGGAATGGCAGTATGGAAACGAGTGGCCAACACCTGGCTTCTATTTCTGACTCTGCCACAGACATCCTGGCAGTTTCTCCAGAAACTTTCAAGCTGCGGGTTTTAAATTGTTGGGGAAAGTTAGCATTGTGGCTTTCTTTGCCCGTGGGAACAGAAAGATAGTTTCTCTACTTTTTTCCCCTTCTTTCCGAAATTCTCATCACCGTCTTCTCTTCTTCTTTAGAATTTGACCAGATGCTTTTGGGACAATCTGGAACTTAGTAAAGAGGACTCTCACTTTGAGGTTGTGACACCAAGCTCCTCCATCTGTGCTCAAAATCAGGTTGGACCAATGGCTACAAAGCACAGTGCTATGGCTAAAGATTTCATGAGTTTTTTCTGCTTGGGGTGTGGACACTTGTCTAACAGAAAATGTCCCCTTTGAGAACATACATCCTCTCCAACAATAATAGGAGAATTTAATTCTATAGAGAATTAATAGGATTCTAGAAATGTAGATGATTCATAATGAATGTACCAAGTATCGGTCATTCAAGATACCAGTATGTGGATACACAGAAAAGAATTCCAGCATAAGTAAAAATATTACAGTATAAGACTCTGTTTAGCATATATATATTTTAAAATATAATACAGATGGGGAGTAAGCCCGACCAATTTTTTTAAAGTTCACTACCTATGTAAATAAGCTGGCCAGGCTCTATGAGACTTCACAGAGGCTCTCTGGCACAGACTTCTCTAGATAAACTGCCCGGAGAAAAATGAGAACAGGCAGAAAGGCTAGCTTACAGAAATTAACTCTTTCTGGGCTCATTCATGATGTTTTCAAAGGGAATAATGGATTAGGTTTGGAGGGCAGCTCAGTAGAGAGGAAGAAGCAAGAGACTATGAGAAAGAGGTCCTGGTTCCAATTTACTTAAACCCTTAGAGACTCATTTTCCTCATCTGTAAATGGGGTGACTAATATTCCTGCTTGCACATCTCCCAGGGCCACTGTGTAATAAGTACTAGTGAGGTCAAGAACTTCCATGCTTTGAAAGACATTATGTCTAAATATATAACATTGTTATTGAGGTGGAAAAGAAAGACTGTGGAAGAATTGGTTATTAGAGTCGGGTAGAAGCTTGAAGATCCAGGAAAAGAATACCAGCATTACCACAGGACAAAGTACAGTTAAAGATATTTCAGTGCAAGAATCCAGGATCTGCCCTGGCTGTTCTCAACCTTGTGCAAATATTCAGTGGTGACACTCAGAGTTCTTGGCACAGCAACCCCATGACAAAGATTAGCCAGGTGCTGGCTTTGCCTATCCACTGTGTCCAGCAACCCTGTTTACTACAAGGTCACCATATACACTGTTGAACCTCTCTTTTCCTCTCCTGCCACTCCTGAGCTGAAGGCGGCAAATGAGACTAAAATGTCACCGTTGCTATCCCATGCAGATAGTTGGGCCAACAGAGCATCCGCCTGCCACTGCTGAGCCGACTCCTGACTTTGTTCCAATTATAGCTTCTCTGTGGTCCCCTGTGTGTATAGAAGGCATGAGGAGGAGCAGCTCACAAGGGGGAGATCCTGAGGAAGGCCTGGACTGTGCTGGTTGTACAGCTTCATTTCTCAGCTTCCTGAGGCTATGGCTCCTCAAACCATGGGCAGTCCTCTTTTGCCACCTGGCTCCATGTTAGACTCTGCTGGTAAGGGTCTGGAAGAAGGCTGCAAGGCTTGGAGAGAGTGAAGGGACCTGCTCTTTCTGCTTTGTTACTATTCTTGTCTGTGTCTTTGCAGCATCTATTCTTCCTCCAGTAGCAGCAGTTGAATTAGATGCATGGCCACTATTCAGAAGACTGAGTTCAGTTGCCATGGGCTCCTCTTTGAAGTCTCTAAGCTTATTTTATTTTTTAAAGCTACTTAGGTATTTACTAGAAGCCTGGTGCATAGATTTGTGCACCGGTGGGTCCCTCTGTCTGGCCTGTGGGGATTGGGCCAAAACCAATCTCCAACATCCCCTGAGGGGTCCTGGATTGTGAGAGGACACAGACTAGGCCAAGGGACCCCACTGGTGCACAATTGGGGCCAGGGAGGGACTGCAGCAGGGTGCCAGAGCATATCAGGCTCATCTCATCCAGTCCCGATCTGCTAGATCCCAACAGCAAGCTAACCTACTGGTCAGAGCACCTGCCCCCTGGTGGTCTGTGTGCATCATAGAAACTGGCTGAATGGTCATATGAATGGTCACTTAGCATAATACCTTTTCACTATATAAAATTTATTTGTTTGTTTATTTATTTGTTTGTTTATAGAGGGAGCTGTAATGTAAGAGCAAAACATTGATCGGCTGCCCTCTGGCATGTTCCCTGACTGGGAATCAAACTGCTGACCTCTCAGTGCATTGAACAATGCCCAAACAACTGAGCCTCACCAGTCAGGGCTAAACTTTAAAAGTACCAAAATATCCCTTTATTCCTCACCCCTAGATGTAATAATTTCCCCTGAAGTTACTATGTGATATCCCAATACCCAATTCTGCCTCTTCTAACACAGGCAGAACTTGATTTGCACAGTTTCAACATGCATGAATTTGTTACCACAATTTACTTAAATAACACCAGTTCCCCCACAACACAGTCAAATTTTAGTTACCATGGTAGCTCATCTATGAGTATAATTGCATAAAGCTCAAACTTTGTTGCTAGCTCTTTAGTCCTCATTGGTGACCAATCACATCCTTTCTTGTTAAATCCAGCTCATTGGTTACTGTGCATCAGTTGTTCAATTCAGACATACAAACAAAGCATGTGGTTGCATTTTCTCCTTGTCTTTCAGTGCTAAACACACAAGTAATTGAGAGAGGAAATTGGCCAGTAAAGATGAAAATGCAGCAAAGAAATGAAAAGTGATCCACTAGAAGTTAAATTCAAATTGAACATAAATGGAGTTTTAGAAGAAAAAGCTGAGCAGGAGAACATTAATATTTTGTTATGGTTTGAGAAATTGGATATCCAAAGGAAGTTACTGGGATGGGAGTGGGGATAGGGGTGGGAAGAGCACAAACTTATCAGCATTAATGGCTTAAAGGGTAAAAATGTCCCAGAGGAAGGAACACTAGCAAGACTTCACATTAAAGAAACTCTAGATGTTTTATGGCACTGAGAGCATGACAAATAAAATGTTAGAAACAAGTATGACAATTTTCCAAGTCACAGAAAAGATGCTTCCTCGGTTTGGTATATTATAAGACAAGACAAGAAGAAGACAAGTCCTATTCAAATAACTATTGAAAGATTTTTTATGAAAACATAAAATACTTTATTAGTAAATCTCCATGTTTTTAATGTTTTAGTTTATAGTGTACTAAATAAATGTTAGTTTATTATTTCCTTATAGTAAAAAAAATGTTAGTTTTTCATTTCCTATACATTCATAACTGACAGAAGAGACTTTTTAAAGTTTTTACAAAAAAATGTTGTAGCTTATAGAACAATTATAGTTTTTGTCATTGACTATCAAGCTTGCTTTGTGTGGTTACAGCTTATGCAATCATTTTTTTAAATATATTTTTATTGATTTCAGAGAGTAAGAGAAAAGGAGAGAGAGAGAAACATCAATGATGAAAATCATTCATTAGTTGCCTCCTGCATGCTACCATTGTTCAAGCCTGCCACCTGGCATGTGCCTGACCAGGAATTGAACTGTTACCTCCTGGTTCATAGGTAGACACTCAACCACTGTGCCATACTGGCCAGGCCACAATCATTTTTACAGTCCTATATTACCAGGCAAAGCAAAGACTGCCTATATCTGTTTAATAATTATGTATAGTAATCCTCTCTGTTTAAGATATGGATTCTGTTTCTGGTCTGGACCTGGATTGATATGCCAGTGTATTTGGAATCCCTGCTTCTCATAACATTTTCCTGGCTTTTTGCTGTTAGTAGGAAAGAGCAGTGAATGTAGAGGTGATGATACACTTATATTGGAATCTAAGTTCTAGTAATTTCCTGAACATATATCACTTAACCTCTCTAAGTTCCTATTTCATCACATAAAAATGCGGTTTGTAATAAAATCAGCTACTGTAAAAGTTACTCAGGGTCATATACATGTGAAAGACACATGTATCAGTAAGGTACTAGGGTAGGCTGGATAATGGCCTCCAAAGAAATTCGCATCCTAATTCCAAGAACCTGTGACTATTACCCTATATGGCAAAGGGGACTTCGCAGATGAAATTAAGCTAAAGATATCAATATGGCAATATTATCCGGATTATCTAGGTGAGTCCTAAATATATATATGTATGTGTATATATATAATTTTAATTTGGGGGTGAGTCCTAAATATAAGTCACAAGTATCTTTATAAGAGTAAGCTTGAGGGATATTTGACTACAGAAGAAGAGAAGATGAGGTAGTAAAGGAAACAGACACAGAATGATGTGCTTTGAATGGAGGAAGTACCCACAAACCAACAAATACAAATGGCCATTAGAGACTGAAAAAAGCAAGGAAATGGATTCCCCCCTTCCCGCTCTCCCAGCCCCCGCCACCTCCCCTACCCTGGGCTCCAGGAGGAACCAGCCCTGCGGACACCTTAGCTTTAGCTCAATAAAACTGATTTTGGAATTATGACCTCTAGAACTGTAAGATAATATATCTCGTTTTAAGCAACTGAATGTGAGATAATTTGTTACTGCAGCAATGGGAAACTAATACAGCTACGAAGTACAGATATTACTACTACAATCGATGAAAGTGCTAATGCAGCCCTTTCTCATTTGTCTTTTCCTTGGATCCATCTTACTCAAAATTCAGACTTTTAGGAAGCACTGGAAATGCTAACTTGGAGGAAGACAGACAGCTGTGTATGTTTACCATTTGTCAAGGAGAACTAAGGAGGGTAAAACCCCATCTTCTGTTGCACACATTCACATGACCTGAAAATCATACTTTGTCCTAGTGCAGTGGTCAGCAAACTGCGGCTCTGTTGACTAATGAGTTTGCTGAGCACTGTCCTAGTGAATTCTCTCCAATGGAGTGAAATCTTCTGTTCTTTATATCTTTTGCCAAGAAGATAGAAGTAAACCAGTTGAATCTTTCCTCTCAGCTTTCATTTCAATGTATTGTGCATAGTGAGAAAAACCTCTCTAGGCCTGTTCTCCTGAGTAACATTATTGGAACTGTCTCCAGAGGAAAGAGTGTTCTGGCAAAAGTTTATGCAGGCTGAGCTTTGATGCCCATAAAACAAGCTTCTAGAACTCCCAGCTAAGAAGTTGGAATGGCATGTTTGCATCACTGGGTTATATGTGTGCCTAGGTGGCCCAGAAAATGTCAACTCCAACTGTTGCCTATAGTTTTCATCTCTGCCATTTAGTCATCTGGCTGCTTTAATTGTTGATTGACGTATAAATGTTTTGAAAGAACAAAAACAAATAGTAGTAACACTACAGTGGGTATGTCATTACCCACATAGTCATGTCCAAAAAGGGCGCCTGCCATCTTTACGGGAAGAATCTAATATTATAGGGATGTTTTAACATGTGCCATTTGCTGGATAGATCAGCTCAATCTGTCATTATGTACAAACTGGTGGCTTCAAAGGGCAGTTTCTCCAGCATCACCCCAACTGATCATTCCTTGTGGCCTCAACTGTTCCCCAGTGCTGTCAATTGGCTATGGCTCAGTGGAGAGCTATAGAAGGGGATTGTGCTAAAAGGAATGGACAAAAGTGTTAGTTCTAATGCTCCCTAGAGTATTCTCTAAGATAGCTCAGCAAAATCCAATCTTACACTTATCACAGTTGCTAAGGGAGACACAACCTGACATTTGGTGCCACTCATATGTAGCAGTGAATCATACCCAATACCACCTTGCATCATTTTTTTCTAGACATGTTGAAAAGTAGTGTGATTATAATAGGTTAATCAAGTATACAGACTGTGGGAAACTATACAGCAGCTCCTGGACTCTTCAAAAAAAGTTAATATCATGAAGGAAAAAAAAAGCAGGAGTAGACGGGAATTTTCTAAGTTAAAAGGAAATAAAAAAAATAACAACCGAATATAGTTTAATAACTTGATTGGATTATAGGTTTTTAAAACTCCTTTAAAATATATCTAGAGGAAGATTGGGAAAATTTAAATGTGGCCAGCACATTAGAAATACAAAATAAATGTTAATTTCCCCTGGGTGAGATAATATTGAGCTAGAAAAATGTCCATATTCTTAAGAGATATATGCCGAAATATTTAGAAATGAGGTGTCATGATAACAGCCGTCTGCTTTCATTTATCTCAGTAATAAATAAATATCAGTAAAAGAGAGCCAGAGAGAGAGAGAGCACAAATGTGGTAAAATGTTAATTGCAGAATCCTGGTAAAGAGTAAATGGTGTTCATTGTACTGTTTTTCAACTTTTCTATAGATGTGATATTTTTTCAAAATAATTAATTAGGAGATTTAAAATATTTTTATAAAAAGTATTCAGAAGACTATAGTAAATTATTCTTTCATTCTGAAAGCATATAGACACAACCTTTACACAAAGGTCTTCATTACAGATGAAAACAAGTTGCCTGGCAAGTCCAGTTCTCTCCCCATCTCTAAACTTGGCATTGGTGATACCTGGCTTTCTTATACAAGCAGCCATCTACCATGGAAGCTCAGCCCTGGCTCAGTAAAGATCTGTGAGATCAACCAAAGGACTTGTATGCATGCATATAAGTCTAACCAATGAACACAGACAATAGACGAGGGCATGAGTGCGGGGAGGGGAAGGAGGAGGTAATGGGGGAATAAGGACACATATATAACACTTTAATCAATAAAAACATTTTATTTAAAAAAAATATCTGACTGTCCTGATTTAGCTCTGCTCAATAAGAACTATGAGTTCTTATTCTCAGATAATGTATGAATTATATTTTATGGGAAGTGGGCAACACTTTATCTGCTCAAATGAGACTATTCTCCCAAACTAATTAAATCAGCAAAAAGTACGCAGAGTAGGTACTACATTAATTGCAAAGTTGATTTTTTTTGTTGTTATATGCCATTGAGTCAGCTCTGACTTTTGATGTACTTATGAATGAGTTGATGGTCAATGTCCTGTCTTCAACAGCCCTGCTCAGCTCCTGTAGACTCATACCTATGACTTCTTTTTTATAGTCAGTCAATCTCATATTTGGTCATTCTCTTTTCCTGCTTTCTTCTATTTCTCTCAGCACTATTATCTTTTCCAAAGAACCCTGCCTTCTCATGTGCCCAAAGTAGGACAGCTTGTTTTGTTATTTTTACTTCCAATGATTTTTCAGGCTTAATTTGCTCTAGGACTCACTTGTTTCTTTTGAATGGTCCAGTGTATTTGTAGACTTCTCCTCCAAAGCCATATTTCAAATGAATCGAATCTTTTCCTGTCAGCCATTTTTACTAGTCAGCTATTTCATCCATACATAGTAATTGGGAATAAGGTTGTGGAACATCATAGCCTTTGTCTCTAATAATACATCTTTGTTCTTGATGATTTTCCCTAATTCCTCTATTGCTGCCCTTCCGAATCTTAGCCTTCTCTTGATTTTTTTTTACCTCAGTCTCCATTTGAATTGATGATTGAACCAAGGTAAACAAAGTCTTTAACAATTCAGATGTCTTCTTTGTCTTCATTAAAGTTATGTGTCTCTCTGTGAATTTCTAGGAACTGGAAAAGAATAGAACTTAAAAAAAAGGATTAAGCTCTTTTAAAGACCTTTTTAATTTTATAATTGAAAAATTAAAGATCCTAATTACAGAACTATGAAATCCTACAGTGTATAGAACTTCTTTAAAGTCAGAGAGAATTTCACCAGATTTTTCCCAATATTTGCAGAGTTTGGAGACACATAAATGAAGGTTAGGGACAAGGAATGTCATAGTTGAGAATGGTGATTAGAGTCATGGCTTATTGGCAGCAGACTTGATGTAATACATGCACAATAGGGGGATTGTTTTAACATGGAACAAAAAAAAAATTAGAAAACACTCAGTCTTCAAGCTTGCCATCAAAGGCTTGTGTTAATCTGTGTGAAGAAATTCTATCTAGTGTACATACTGATGCAAAAAAAAAAAAGCAGTTCACTAAACTGTTAATTAGGTAATAATTATCCAAGTCAAAATGTAGAATCCATAAAATACTCCAGAGACCTGTAGGTCAGCCCAAGAGTCTGATAACTCCAAAAAGTAAATGGTAATGGTAGACTCTGACCTGAGATCTAAAATAATGGCATCATATATGGTATGGTGTTAGAACAAGGACACTAATCACTCTAACATTTCTGCAGGAACTTATTACCACCCCGGGAATTTCCCACTTTCCCAATAAAGTGGACAGACCCGCTGACCCTTAGAGAAAGCCTTGGCTGGGCAGCCCAGGCTTCAGCCTCCAGAAAAGTCTGGCAGTTTTTCTTATGACAGGAACCTGAGAAGGCTGGTCAAATATTAATCAGTAATATTTATTGAGCACTTACTTCCTATGCACCAGGCCCTCCTCTAACACTGACAACAAACCAATGGTATGGGTGCTATTATTTTATTTATTTTGCAAGAGGAAGCTGAGTATTCAAAAACTCAGGCCACTTGCTCAAGTTCACACAGAGAGAGCAAGTAGCAAAGCCAGGGCTGGAACCTACTTCATCTGCTTCGAAGGCTTTTACATATTCATGTTTACTCTTTTAAGCAGGGATACAGTACAGTAATTCTGTAAATTATAATAACCCCCTTTGTATAGCTCTTCAGAGTTTATAAAAGTCATTGAAAATAGCATTTTGAACGACCATCACAGGAATACAGTGGAATTGTCTGCATCTATAAAAAGAAGAACCTCACTGTGTGCAGGACTATCTGAGTAACATGCAGGACCAGGCTACCCAAGGTCACTGTCCCCCGTGGCCCGCTGCAGTTGGCGCCAGCTCTTGCACAATTCTCACAAGTGCTCCGTTTTCTCCTTAGGCCTGTTCCTCAGGAAGACAAATAAAAATGCAGGGCTGGCCATCTCTTATGAAGTTGCCTCATTTGCCATCTGTCTCCAACCTGACACTGCCCTAAAGCTCTTTGCCACACTGTTTTTCTGATCATCTTCCCTCTTTCTATTGATGCTCTTGGTGATTTCAGTTCAGTGGGATCATTGGTTCTTTGATTTCAGGAAATCTCTCTCCCCTTTAGCATTTATCAGCCCCCTTCCCTAATTAGGACAGTGTAGGCAGCAAAACATCCACAAAGCCTGTAGTGCAATACAAATGATCTGTGGCTTCTGAATGCTTATTTTACTAATTATCTGCCAAAAAGGGATTTCTTTTGTTGCCTGGCGGAAGGTTGATTTTTGTTGTTGTTGTTGTTGTTGTTGTTGTTTTGAATATATTTTATTGATATTTTTACAGAGAGGAAGGGAGAGGGATAGAGAGTTAGAAACATCAATTAGCTGCAACCAAGATACATGCCCTTGACCAGAATCAAACCTGGGACCCTTCAGTCCTCAGGCCAATGCTTTATCCACTGAGCCAAACTGGTTAGGGCTGGTGGAAGGTTTTTTAATCCGCTTTGGCAGACAAAGTTGCTTGGTAAGGTTAATCGATGTCAACAGGATTAGGGAGACTGGCCTTTTCTAAAACTTCATGGTCTTCTAGCAGGTATAGCAGAAGTCAAGCAAAAGGCTAAAGAGGAGGGGACTCAATGAGGACTTGTGCAGTGAAAAGAGAGTGGGATTTTATGACAGGGCTCAGCAGCTACAGACACAGTCCAAAAAACATCATAATTCACTACAGAATGAACTGCCATGGACAAGGTGATAATTGGATTGTGTTTATAGGTTACAGGAATGACTGAATGGGTGAGTGAACAAATTCAGAGACAAATATTAACAATGATGAGTGCTTTTTCATGTATATAAATTCTACCCATGGCTCTGTGAGGTGATAACTGTTATTTCAGTTTCATAGAAAAGGAATCTCAGGCTCAATGGTTGAGATACTTGCCTAAGATGATCTGGCCAGAAACTAGAGACTTCTGAATACAAATTTCTCTTACTTTGGGTTGTTTAAAAATATGCCTGTGATTGTTTTTATTCATTTACTAGAGGCCCGGTGCACAAAAATTCGTGCACTTGGATGGTGGAGGGGTGGTCCCTCAGCTTGGCCTGCACCCTCTCATAGTCCGGGAGCCCTCAAGGATGTCTGACTGCTGGCCCCATCCCCCATTGCCCACCACTGCCAGTTGTCACCACCATCCCCTCACCCCCGATGGCCATCACCTCCCTCTGCCTGCTGGTACCCACCTTGGCTAGTCTGGTGCTGCCCACTTGCCAGTCCTGCCCCCTGCTGGCCAGTCATTCTGCTGTTCAGTCAATTTGCATATTAGGCTTTTATTATATAGGATGGGGAGGCCAACAGATCAGGAGACAACTGCCATTGGAAAGATAGTTTGTTACTCAGCATTTTCAAGAGGAAGGTGCATGCCAAATCTCACAGGGCCCCGTGAAGAAGCACTAAAGTAGGTCAGGAGGCAGAAGGAGAAAGCTCGGGCATACACTTCATTGTGGATGTTGCAGGAAGGAATGGGCAAGAAAGGTAAGCAGCGGAACAAGCTTAGGACTGGATAGCTAGAATTTTGGGGGCAGGCTCTAGACTACTGGGGTGGTATCTCATTGTCCTATACCTGACCCTGGGGTGATGCAATCCCAGGTCTTTCTGGTATCCATGCTAATGCTTTTTACGATTAGTTATACTGCCTTTTCAATCATCAATGTACATTTTTCTGTGAGGGCAAGCTACCAGTTGTTTATAACTGACATTGGTGACTCAGCAAATCCCCAAACCAAATGTTCTCTTTATTGAAGGGGTAGAATTCAGAGATAGAGCCTGAGGCTCTATGAATGAAAAGGGAGGAAATCTGAAGTGGGGGGGGGGGGGGAGAGAAAGTGAGATGATAGCCTTGGAGGAGCTAGAATATCTAGCAGAGAGGATCTGAGTTCATCATGGAAATAGCAAACAAGGACTCAGTTTCTGAAAGTGAGAGGCAGGGTGGAGCTTGATATTAGAACAAAGGAAACGGCCAGTATTGGAAACCAGAATAAGGCCAGAGCAGGGTCAGGTGCTAGACCAGCGGGATTGCAGAGCATGGGAGCTCCTCAGGTGCAGTGTCTTCTATTGGCTCATAAATCCAAAATGTTTCTGGATCCTGGTTAAATCTATACCTCTGGGCAAGACCTAAGTATTCCACCCTTAAAAGTATATGCAGAGGCCTAGCATCAGGGAAAACTCCAGAACATGCATTACAAACATTTGGTCACTAGACTTCCCATTCTATCATTAGGTCACCATTGATATCAGAGCACCAACACCAAGGCTTAGCCCTGTGTGTTGAAGTAGGAGGAGGCTACCTGTGTATGTGCTTTGCAGAGTGAATACTAAAAAAAGATCCCATACACATACACACATATTCTTAAATTAACACTCTGCTTTGCCTGGATGCCCCTCCATTACAGGCATTTCTTTGAATAAAGACACCATTTTTCTGAAGGTTCTAGATAAAATATTATGCTTACTGGGGTAGAATAAGAAATTAATCCATTCACAGCCATTTTTATGAACTGTGAGGGTATAAGTGGAGATTTTTTGGTTGGCCTACCTGCCAGAGATAGGGATCTAAGGACACAATTAAATCACAGTGAAGATACATTTTAATTTCAAAGTACATCTAAATAAGGCCCAGGAAGCTGCTGTTAGGCAAGACCTCGTTAGCTGAGGAGAGTCGAGGAGAGTGAGGGTAAGAAATGACTACCCATTGTGAGTCTTTCATATACTAGTCATGTTACATACTCCATATCTTAACACAAAAGAAATTGCAAAGCATTTATCACAATTCCATATGTTAACTCTGAAGAAATTGAGGTTTAGGGGGTTAAAATAATTGCCCAAGATCCCTCAGCTAATTAATGGTAGAGCTAGAGTGAAAATCCAGATTGGCCTAACTCCAAAGCCGATGCTCTGTTCCTGTGCCACTGTACAGGAAATGCCAAAGATAAATCCGTCTTCCCTCGTTTTCCCCAGAGTCACCCTAATGATAAACAGAATCGATGCACATCTGCAAAGTGGGTCTTTTAACATTTGCCATGTCCACGGACTCTGACTCCCAGTCCCTGTGGACCGAGGGTATTTGATAATGTTCCACAAGGCCAACACTCAGGGTCACTGTTTTGGAATGCTAAATGCTTTCCTTCATTTTCAAATTGCTTTTCTGTTTAAGAAGCAACATGAAAAGCTTTTGAAGTCTCAAAAGTGACCACAGGGAGACTTGTACATGGCATTTTGAACTGTGACTGTTGAGAAACAAATGTCTGTTTTTATTTTTGAATGTTCTACAATTCATGAAGACATTTAAGAAACAAGAATGGGGCTTTTTAAAACATCCCACTTATCCCTGGAGTGATCTGTTCTCTAAAGAGCAAGAGCCAAAGGATAGGCAAAGAGCTGCTTAGACTGGGTTCCATGGCCCTTCGAGGGATCTCAGGATTAGGAGGTACTTCTCAGGGTCCGCCTTTGGCATGAATCTACTGAGACCTTCATATGGAGAGTGCTGGCCTCAGGACTAGCCCAGGTAATAAGTCCACATTATTATAGCCATGTATTGAGGGGTTACATTTAGTCCCATTCTCCTCACCCCAACTTTAGGTATTAGAAAGTAGTTCTGGTTAGGTCTAGACTTTGAGACAATATTGTGTTCACTTTTCATCTGTTTTATATGGGAGCCGCTGGAGAAATTATGACAGATGAATTTAAGAGACAGTGAAAGATGCAAAGTAGGATTATAAGTTTGAAGATGACAACATTGTGCAAGGATTGAATAAGAAAACTGTTTGCGATCTGAACACTGCTTCTTAAGTCAGGAAGAGTTCTGAGTCATGAAGGATTCTAAGTGAAGCTTTTAAGCCAGTCGTTAACAAATATTTGGTAAACCTAATGGGTTAGCCGTTTTTGTTTTGTTTCACAGCTTGAGTGAAATCCTTTCAGCCACTTTTGAGCCCCAAGATATTGGGGGGATAAGATTTTCTTTGTTTACCATTAGGGCAAATAAGAAGTCATGTTTCCTGTACAGTGTAACTGTGGAAAATGAAACTTCAGTCCTGACGTATTAACAAAAAGTACATTTTTTAAAAAATTATGAGATTAAAGTTTAAAAGAAGAGTTGACTACTTCAAAAAAACACAGAGGTTAAAATGACAAGAATCAGTTTTTATAGCCTCAGATGCATCCAGGCTGCCACACTCAAGCTGCCTGCCACTTTCATTTGTGTTTCACTAGGTGACCTTGAACACATCAGTGCCTCTATTTTTCTTTCTGCAAATATTTGTAAAAAGCTAAACTTCAGATTGAGGGACTTGACTATTTTAACCATACTGTTACAGGACAAATCCCTCAAGTGAAAGATGTCAATAGAACAGAAAATTAGAAAACAAATAACAAAAACCATGGTAGTCTGGATATATATATATTTTTTTTTGCTATCTCACTCTTTTCTCCATTTAACTATTTAACTTATTCTGCTCTGCTTGCCTCTTGCAACCTCAGGGATAGTGTCACAGGCAGGAGGGGATAGATTAGCTTAGTCGCACAAAAGGGAGGAAAAAGGGGGAGCCAGTGAACCCAGTTACAAAATGTCTTGTACTTTCAGCTAATAAAGAATGTTCTTGTGGGACAGATGAATGGCAAACACAGACAGAAGTGAATGAAGCACTGAGGACTAGTGTGGCAAATAATACTGCATACCCTATTCAGTTGGTAGAGCTGCCCACAACTGTACCTTGAGATGGATTCTTTCTCTGCTCTTTTCTCCCTGTGAAAGTGTGCTGTGATGAATTAGATGCCTGACACAGACACGGACAGGAGAGATGTTTCAAAAGAACTCCCTTAATAAAATATTATTCTCAAAACAACCCTCCAAGATAGATTCTATTAATCCCATTTTGTAGAAGATGAAACTGAGATTTCAATAATTTAAGGAGATTTTCTAAGGAAATAACTGATGAGCGACAGGGCTGGGATTTGAACTTCACTGTCTTTCTGTAAAGCTCATGTATCTCGAACAGATTGAGATGACAGTCCCAGCATTGGCTACCTCACAAGGTTATAATAAGAAGGCTTTTGTGAGATGTTGTCTGGTAATGTTCACAAAATCTTATACTACAAAGAGATCTTACATGGCACCCATATTAATGTAAGGCTGATCATCTTTCCACATCTTGTCTCATGGGAATACTGCTGTCTGCCGATGACTCATTTTGGAACAAAGGCCAAGTTTCTATAAGTCAATCAGTTCTGAGTATCTGCCTCCAAAGAGTTCAGTAAAATCACTTTTATAAAATTCCTCCTATTGAATGCTTCCCTCAGTTAAGTCTGTGAGAGAGCAATCGTTCTCCATCAGCAGCTCTATAAAGTGCTGGAGTGGCCCGCTGGAACTAATGTTCCTCTAGGGGCCTTAATAGATTGCTGAAATTCTGAACTTTAATACTGCAATAACATTGGTTTTTGCCTTAATATGGTGTAAAAGAAGTTTCATAAAAATAAGCAACATTTCTATGCATACTTTCACATCCACAGCATATGTAGTTTTCTGTGAGCATTTTTCCATCCTTGAAATCATAAAAATGCAAAAATATGGAACTAATTTCATTGGAGACCATTACTAGCAAGGTCTGGATTCCCACATTTGTCAATTAAATATGTTTTCAGAAGCTCCTGTGGACTGAATTGTGAAGGCTATTAACTCAAAGGAAATTGCTGAATGGCAGGTCATGAAAATATTATCATTTCCCCCCCCTACCTTCTACTTCTGTATTATATCTTAACTTTTTTCAAAACTATACCTAGGCTGAGGACAGAGGTTTATAAATAACAGTAAATTTCTATTTTTTTACAGTTGAAGTATATCAATTTAATATTCAAATTTTATTCTCAAAGTTGAAAATATAAATATAACAAAAACCTAAATTTTATGCTATAAAAATACCACTGATTCACACCCATTAGGATGGCTATTATTAAAAACACAAAATAACTAGTGCAGAATTTGGAACCCTTATATATTGCTGCTGTGGAAACAGTTTGGTATTTCCTTAAAAAGTTAACAGATTACCTTATGATATAGTTATTCCACTTCAGGGATTTGTCCAAAAGAATTGAAAGCAGGGAATCAAAGATTTGTACACCAGTCTTCATAGCAGCATTATTCACAATAGCCAAAAGGTGGAGACAGCCCAAATAACTATTAATAGATGAACAGAGCCCAGTTGGCATGGCTCAGTGGATGAGTGTCACCCTATGACCCAACAGGTGAGGTTCGATTTCCATTAAGTACACATGCCCAGGTTGCAGGCTCCCTAGTAGGGGGTGTGCAGAAGGCCAATCAATGATTCTCTCTCATCATTGATGTTTCTATCCCTCTCCCTGCCTCTCCGAAATCAATAAAAATATATTTTAAAAAAATAGATAGGCAAAAGTGTGGTATGCCCATACAATGGAATATTATTCAGTCTTAAAAAGGAATGAAATTCTGATACATGCTATAACATGTATGAATCTTGAAAACATTATGCTAAGTGAAATAAGGCATTTACAAACTTTATACGAGGTACTAGGATAGGCACATTCATAGAAATAACAAGAAAAAAGAGAGGTTGCTGGGGGGGGGGGGCGCACAGGAGAGAATGGAGAGTTATTGTTTAATGGGCACAGCATTTCTATTTGGGATGATGAAAAAGTTTTGGAAATGGATATGGTTGCACAGTTTCGTAAAGATATTTCATATCACTGAATTGTGTACTCAAAATAGTTAAGATGGTAAATTTCGTGTTATATGTATTTGACCACAACAACAACAAAAAAAATGAAGATTAATGATTTGTGAAGGTAGACAGTATACCAGGCAGCACTTAATAAGTGAAATTTGCAATGATCATCAACACAATTTCTAAAATAACATCAAAATTACAAGCCAAAATAAACATGTTATTAAAAAAAATTTTTAGCCGGGACTGGTTTGGCTCAGTGGATAGAATGTCGGACTGCGGACTGAAGGGTCCCGGGTTCGATTCCGGCAAGGGCATGTACCTTGGCTGCGGGCACATCCCCGGTAGTAAACCAATATATTTTATTGGTTTTTTACAGAGTGGAAGGGAGAGGGATAGAAAGACAGAAACATCGATGAGAGAGAGACATCGATCAGCTGCCTCTTGCACGCCCCCTACCGGGGATGTGCCCGCAGCCAAGGTACATGCCCTTGCCGGAATCGAACCCGGGACCCCACAGTCCGCAGTCCGACGCTCTATCCACTGAGCCAAACCGGTCTCGGCAATAAAATATATTTTTAAAAAATTTTTTTTCGTGGCCCTAATTCCAGTCTCTTTTCAGTGCTCCTGATGTAAAATATCAAGTGTTGATTTTGCAACAAACAGACTGGTGCTAGGGACACAAAAGTGACTAAGAGATAGTACATAAAGGTAATTATAAGGAACACAGTAGCAGGGAACACAGGCATACAAATCTATCATCTCAATATATTATAAACATGTTGATATCATCATTTATGTAGAATTAAGTGCCAAAATGAATGATCCGAATTTGGGGTGAGTCTGAGAAGACTTCCCAGAAGTAGTGATATTCTTTCTTACCTGAAGGACAAATAAAGAGTTTTGCAAGAGAAGGGAGTTCTGGAGAAAATGTCCTGGGCAGAAAGGATGCATTAGCTGGGAAAACTGCAGTGCTGGTGCAGAAGGCACAAGGTTATGGCAGGTAAACCTGAACACATAAGCAAGTGCCAGATCACAGTAGTTTATTAAAGGATAAAGACTTTCTCCTGGACTGCTGGCATCCTTTAAAACATTTGAAAAGGAAAGGACTGCCATCAAGATTTGTTTTAGAAAGATTGTCTTCAGAGTGGAAGGTACATTGTATGTAAGTAAGATAAGAGGCAGGGAGAGTGATTAGATAATTTTGCAAGTCTAATCCATCATTTCACTAAATACTTATTGCATGTCTATGATGTGTCTGGCACTATTTCTAGCCTCTGATAATATGGTAGTGAACAGAACAGAAAACAAATCTCTTCCCTTATAGAACTAGTAGAGAAATAGAGAAAATAAAATTAATCTAATGAGACTATTAGACTTTTCTTTTAATTGGCTTGTACTGCTTCCCAGATGATGACATTTATTGCTCCTTTTCATCTGAATTTCCTCTTCCTCGTGCATGTCTTTTCTCACACGGTGAAACACCAGAAGCTTTTCCTGTTCTTAGATTTCAAACTGATTTCCTTTAGAGCTCTTGGAAAGTCCCACCTTTGCTAGAAGTTGTCCTGACTAAAAGGATCTGAGTGAAGGACCCCTCATCTGCATTCCAAGCAAACCCGTTGCCTTTTCTCCTCCTCAGAATGTGTGTGTTTAATCATGAAATGATGCGTATAGAACTCTCATTTCTATAAATCGACTAGTTAGGCTGATTGATGCCAATACACAATCCTGTGTATTGCTCATCCCTTTTCCTGCCTTTAATCAGCTTCTTCTCAGGCTCACCTCTATGACTTCTTTCCTCAAAACAATCTGGGTCTGGATTTTTTTGGGTTGGAGATAGAGTTTTATAAAATTAATAATGCCATGTATTTTAAAAAATTATTTATTTGTAAACTATTCTAATTTTGGATAATTTTATATTTTTCTACTAAACGATTTTATGTGCTTTCAAATGTACTAGTATAAAATTATTTATTTTATTCACTTACCACTTTAATTTTTAATTTCTTATTATTATACATATGAATATTTTTACTTCTAGCATATTGTGTGATTCTTTTTATTTCATGATCAGTTTGCTAGAGGTTTATCTATTTTATTTTTTCCAGATCTTTAATCAGTTTTTATTGGCATACTCTTGTTTTTTTAAGTTAAGGAATAATTGACCTTTAATAAGTTGCACATGTTTAAAATATAAAATTTGATAAGTTTTATCATATGCATACACCCAGGAAGTCATTACCACAATCAACATAATGAAATGATCTATCACTTCTGGACATTTCACATTACCAGGAAATGATTGGAACTAATATATATTTGTTGTTACATGGAATATTGAAGGTTACTTTAGATTTATCCACATTTGATTTAGTGGAGTGTGTAGGGAATATCCATGATTAGAGCTTATAAGTGTAAGATATTTAAAGAGAAGAAACCAATATAGATTTTGGAACTACCACACCTGCCCGTTAAATGTCACTAACATAAATGAGAGGTGGAGGGGAGGTCAATGGGAGGACACATCATACAGAATTGCCTTCCAACTTCTATGTCATTAGCATCAGAGCTTTGCCATGAACTAGGTTGAGAAATGCTACTTCTAAAATACTGAATAACCTCACTCTGGGCACCTAAAAAGGGACCCACACACCGCCTTGGCTGGTTTTGCGTAGGTGTTAGAGTGCCAGTTCACACACCAAAGAGTGTTAGGTTTCATTCAAGAGCACATATCTGGGTTGTAGGTTTGAGCCCCAGCCCTGTCAGGCAGTGCGAAGCGAGCAACCAGTCAATGTATCTCTCTCATTGATGTTTCTCTTTCTCTCTCTCTCTCTCTTTCTCTCTCCATCTCTCTCCCCAATCCCTCCTTACCTCCCTTCTACTCTCTCTAAAAATCAATGGGAAACAATATCCTAGGGTGAGAATTAACAAAAAGAATAACAAATAAAAAGGTACAAACACACACAAATGCTCACACGTTCACACACATGCCCACATACTCATGCCACTTGCCACCCTGGCTTCTGATTAAGGGAACCCTATTAATTTTACTCCAAATGAGAATGAGAATTGGAGATTCACAATTATACTGCTATTGTGATTACTCAAAGTATCTTTATTCAGGGCCACCCAGAAGAAACCTGACCCAGTTGTTCTCATATGTTCTGGTGGTGGATTATATGGCTCCTATAATTTTTCATCACCTCAGATTTTAGGATTAGGTAGCTTTGAAACAAATCTCAGAACACACATATATTTGCACACATGCTAAGGCCCTGAGGCTCATACTGGAGGGGAATGTGTGGGACTGGCACAGAATAGGACAGATGTCAAGAAGCATGCTCAACCAAAATGATCGCTGCTCAAAGGGAAGTTGGCAACTCTTCAAGGACTGTCACCAGAGTCCTTAGCCAACATTGGACCAGGATCATCAAGTTATGGAATATAGGCATAGAAAGGATTGTATAGAGAGCCTCTAAAGCCAACCCTCTCATTTTATGTTGAAGAGACTGAAGCCTGAGTAATATGACTTATCCCAAATCTCCCAGTTGTTTGGCACTAGAGCCACGACAAGAACTCGGGTCTATGACCAACAACCAAATGCTCTTCCTACAGCACCTTATTCTTTCCTATAATTATTTCATATCTTCCACTACCTGCCCAATCACTATCTTATTGAATATTAAAGTAAGTGAGGAAAAAACTTGAGTTGACCTAAATTTCCTGAATAATTGTGATTGCTTATCCAGGAATGGTCCCATATAACATCTGAGGGAGTCAACACATTTTCAAGATACTAGTACTTTCAAATCATAAATCCATGTGCAAGTGAGTAGTGAATACCAAACAAAATACTTTCCTCCTTAGGACCCTCACATGCCTCCCTGTACCTACTATCACTGCAGTGCTGAGCTTACCATGTCATGAGTAAGCACATTCTCTATTTGTAAAAGAAAATTCGATGTATAGGTTAGTGATCTCTGGCCCAGGTTCTTGGGTTCACACTATAAAGTAACCAATAGCCAGCTCCATAAAATCAGAAGCATCAATCTGGGCTATTGAGTCAGAAAAGTGTGTGCTAAGAGCCAACTTTGTTGTTGTTGTTGTTGTTGCTGTTGCTCTGTCACTTACAGCAAATTGCTAACCCTCGATTTCCTTGCTCAAAGAAAGGAAATAGTAACATCTTCCTCTCAGGACTCTTTAAATAAAGCTAAAATGTGCAATGTTTCTGTATTTTAAGATATTTAATAAACACAAGTAGCTTTCTTTTCCCTGTCTCCTACTCCCCTGCCCAAAGAAGGGTTTAATGTTTTTGCAAAGATTATTCTTCAGATAAGATCCTATTTACTCTGGCCAGTTAGCAAAGAGCTTGCCTTCATCAGAACTATTTCCTAACTTAAGCTCAGCATCCGGCCACTGATGGCTTTGGTAATTAACATCAAGAGAAGTTCCATACCTCTGAGGACATGAGACAAATCTAGGCTGTTAGGTCAAGATAGGAAACTTTCAAGCAGGAGATAGCCATCTGCTCCCACTGCCGAACTTGTCGAGGGCATTCCCGCAGCGAGAAATTGGAAAGACCCATTCTCATGGCTTCCTTACACACTATAAACTAAGCAACATGAATGCTAGTGAACATACAAACCACACGAGTAGCAAGGTAAATAGCCAACTGACACAAGTAAAGCAACAAATCATCATCATGTTGGTGCTCATGTTCTCTCATTGAACACTAAGAAAAAAAAATAGTGATAGCTAGAACAAGAATCTAAAATGTCTGCCTTCATCCTATGACTTCTCAGTTTATGCCCCAGTAATATTCACAACCTGGTGAGCACTAATCACAGCAAGACGCTGTATAAAACATTATGTGTGCATTATCTCACTTTATCATCATATCAGACTCTGTTCAGGAAATATTATCTCCAGTTTACTGATGAAGAGAATGATGATCAGCCAGGTTAAGGAACTTGTCCAAGGTTACACAACTAGCAGTTGACACAGCTGAGATTTAAAAACAAAAACAAAACAAAAAACAAAAACAAAAACAAAACAAAAAAACAGGCTGGATGAACCAAGATGGCAGCATAGGTAAACACCTATCTTGCTGCCCCACAAAACAATTTCAAAACTACAACTTAATGACAGAAAGAACATCATCCAGAATCACCAGAAAGCTGGCTGAGTGGATATTCCACAAATAAAAGTAAAGATAGGACACTGTGATTCAGAGGAGCAGTGGAGGGCAGAGTTGAGGATACGCGCGGAGTCAGAGGTTCAGAGCCGTGCGTGCACGAGTGAGTGAATAGGGTGGGTGACTGGATACGCGGCTGGTTTTCTCAAATGAGGAGGGAAACAAAGGCATCCCACTGCACTGATTCCCCAGTTCCAGGTGATCCAGGGAACCCACACTCATACGGGGTGAAACTGGACAGTAAGGAGGAAGCACGCTGAAACTTGGGTGCTGCAGAGGTCTGTGAGCTTGCGGAGAGGGCGCAAAAACTTGGGAACTGCGGAAGCATGTGAGGGTGCAGAGAGGACGGACTTGTGACTTGCTCTCTCATTCGGGAGGAAAAAAAAGAAAGAAGGGAAACCACCAGACTGCATTGTTTTACAACCCTGGGTGAGACTTTGGGTGTGCAGACTCATTTGGGGAGAGGCTGAATTGCCCAGCAGCAGGTAGAGCTCGGCAGCAGCTTTCTCTCAGAGATGCACGCAGCCATTACCACCAGGCACAGAGACCCGGGTGCCACATAGGACAGAGCTGATGGGAAATCAAGGCTGCCTGCTCAGCCCAGAGACTCCGCCCATCCAACCTGAGCACAGCTGATCCTCCCAGCCAATTAGGAGGTCAAACCCTCCTAATGCTAACAGCAATAATCTAGGCTTAACTTCAACAAGACAGTGCAACCCATAAAGGGCTGCACCAAGAGTATCCACCTCAGGTAACTGGGGAGGCTGAGCCAACTCAGGGAAGCAGCCAAAATGCAGAGACATGGAAAGAAATTACATGTGAAAGAAATGGAGGGGAAAAAAACCACTGAACATAGAGTTCAAAACTACGGTTATAAGGTTTTTCAAGAGGCTCCTAGAAAAGACCGATGAACTTAATGAGACCTTCGAGGATATGAACAAGACCCTTGAGGATATGAACAAGACCTTCAAGGATATGAAAAAAGACCAACTGGAAATGAAGCATACACTGAGTGAAATAAAAAAAAAATATTATACAAAGACCTAAAAGCAATCTAAAGGACTGCAAGAATCAAGTCAAAGATTTGAAATACAAAGAGGCAAAATCCACTCAGCTGAAAAAGCAAGAAGCAAAAAGAATCCAAAAAATTGAAGATAGTGTAAAGAGCCTCTGGGACAACCTCAAGCAAACCAACATCCAAATTATAGGGATGCCAGAAAAAGAGAGAGAGCAAGATAATGAAAACCTATTTGAAGAAATGTGACCGGAAACTTCCCCCACCTAGTGAAAGAAATTGACTTAAAAGTCCAAGAAGCACACAGAACCCAAAAACTATAGGAATCCAAAGAGGACCACATCATAATTAAAATGCCAAGAGCAAAAGATAAAGAGAGAATATTAAAAGCAGCAAGAGAAAAACAGTTAGTTACCTGTAAGTGAGAACCCATAAAATTGTCAGCGGATTTCTCAATAGAAACTATGCAGGCCAGATGGGAGTGACAAGAAATATTCAGGAGGAGAACCAAGATGGCAGCATAGGTAAACACCTATCTTGCTGCCATACACAGCAATTTCAATGTAATTAATAAACTGAACAATAAAGATAAAAAATAAAGTGATCTTACATTTCCATCTTGAGCATATTGTCTATTTCTCAAAATTGATTGTAATGGATGTTCTTAGAGATGGGAGCATAAACCTCTATTTTCATTGAACCCTACCTACTACTCCCAGTGGGATTTCAGTAATGTTCAGGAAGTTATTTATGAACTGAATGACAGAAAATGGAATCTAAGATATATGGAGGCTTAGAAAACTTTGATCGAACCAGGAGTTCAAGCCTTGATTTTGCTATAACTGACAGTGTGAGCTAGAGCTTACCAGTGAATCCTCCCAGAACTGGATTTCTTCTCCATAAAATGAAGCAGTTAGTAAAGACCAGTGACTTTCAAACTATGCAAGGCCAAGAACTGCTTCTTTCTCCTCCTTCCAATAATTACAATATATAGTTCAATTGGATTTAAGCTGGAGGTTAAGGGAGGTGAAGATTCCCTCTATGTACCCTGTGAAATCTCTCAAGCTGTTCATGGGACTGTGTGCTTCCCAAGGACACAATTTGAAAGCTTCTGTTCTAGATAATATCTGAGGTACCTTCTTGCATTAATGTATGCTCTGGGGGTCGTGGAACTATGTGGTTCCCAAGGTCTGATATAGGCATGTGTTAGCCTGTATTTCCCAAAAATTTGAGACAGACGCTCCTATGCTAGTGGTACCTATAGAGCAGAGGTGCATGATATAGGAGTAAAACATGAAAGGGAGGAAAACCTGTGCAAAAATATGTTGTAAAGTTGGCTTCTGCTATAGGCAACTAGTGGTCCACTCTGCTGGGACCTTCTGAGGAATCTTGTAAAATATGTCAAAGTACTGATCACATAGGGCAGCCAGGAAAGCATGTATGCTCCCATCTCCCAATGCTGAAGAATGGCCCCAGGCATAATCACCCTTCTGCTTCTGGTTATGAATGTATAAGTGAGTCTCCAACAATTCTGCAGAGTAGAGAAGAAGCAAGAGGTATCTGACTGGGACAGAGACAAATTTCTTGGAGGTTCTAACCCCTGAGAAGTGTGCTGATCTGATCAAAGTCTGAAGGGAACAAATCACCCACTGCAGCAGTGGCCAGAGTAAAGATCAAGACCAAGAGGATTCTGGAGAGGAATGCTACAGGTATCCAGTAGAATATTCTTGTGAATTGAAAATAAACATGTGTTGGATAAAACCATTTTTCACAGAGATATAATATCTGTGACAGGGGATAGGGAACATAGTTAAGGAAATATCAGAAGGAGCGGGAGAGAAAGTATTGCAAATATTATTCTAAGTCAACTATATCTGCTAATATTTGCTAATATATTAGCAGAAATAGTTTACTTGGAATAATAATATATATTTTAATCCTCACCCAAGGATTATTTATTTTTATTGATTTTAAAGAAAGAGGAAAGGAGAGAGAGAAAAGAATCAATGTGAGAAACATTGATCAGTTGCCTCCCATACATAGCACAATTGAATCCACAACCTAGGTATGTGCCCTGACCAGAAATTAAAGCCATCAAAACTGCAACCTTTTGGCTATGGGACGATGCCCCAACCAACTGAGCCGCTTAGCCAGGGCTATCCATTTACATATTTTTTAAAGTCTCAGAATTCTTCAAATACAATCAATAATATCTGAAATTCCAGACAGAATATAGAATGATCTAGTTTTCATTCTAATATGAGCTTAATATTATTGCATTATTGCATTATTCTGGAATTAATCTGATTTTCACAATATGGACAATAGCCAATCACTGCTTAGACATCATCTGTACTTAATAAACAACGCATTTCCACCACTTATGTTTGAGATAATTTTGTAAAGTCATTTATTCAGAGCTGGAAGGGGCTTTCGAAAATGATGTGTCAAACCAATGCCACTAAGTGATATAAGACTTCCCTCAAGAGCCTTCACTAGAAATAGTCATTCAACATGTGCTGTCACCAGAGAATCAAGATGAAATACCTGGCTTAGTTTTGAGCATCTCTTTTTGCCAGAGTGCTTACAGTTGTCATAAAGTTAGGCTGCTAATTTGCCCTCCACCCAGTAAATGCTATCTAAGGCAAAACACACTTTAGCCTAAAAATTGTTAAGTTCAAGAATGCTAGGTTTGAAAAAATACTTTTTACCAATTATCTACTACAAAAATCATATGATCCTGACTTAGTACCCTACGGTAGCAGATAAATCATTGTCAAAGTGAGCTTTACTATGCTTTGAAGTATTTGTGATGGCTATAAAAAGAATTCTGTTTATGAATACTGCACACATTATGGGTTCTCATTTTCTTTATACATCAAAGGCTGATGCCTATTAACTGAATAAAAATACTCATGCACCAGGACACAAATGATTAATCTAAAATTATGTACAGACTCTGATAGTCATCTAACATGCCAAGACAATTTTGCGTTCTAACCCAATTTCTCTTCTCTACACTCTCCCTACAGGGAAAAGATAATTGGTACTTGGAAAGAAATTAAGTTTATCTACACAATAAAGGGCTGAGAGAAATCTGTGGAGGAGGAGAAGGAGGGAAAGGCTCTTTGGGTTTGTGCTGGGAATTATGGATGAAGATCAGGAGAGTCTGCCTTGTTGGGATAAGTAAAGGAAATGAAGAGATGGGACAGATTTCAACATTTTTGTGGACTGGGGAGTAATATTCTTAAATATTCTTTGTAGGAAATTATAGAGAAAGAAATTTATTTATAATTTATGTTGCCCGTTGAACTGTTCTTGTTCATTGATATGTGGTTTTTTGTGTCTATAGCGGTTACTCTACTCTCCTCCAAGTAAAACCCAAATTCAATAAGATCCAGCACTCATTTATGATTTTTTAAAAATCTCAGCAAAGTGGGAATAAGGGAAATCAAATCTCAACATAATAAAGGCCATATCTGAAAAACCCACAGCCAACATCATATTCAATGAGGCAAAAACTGAAAGTGTTTCCCTTAAGATTAGGGACAAGGCACTAATCACCACCCTTACTCAGCATAGTACTGGAAGTCCTAGCCACAGCAATCAGACAAGAAGAAGAAATAAAAGGCATCCAAATTGGAAAGAAGGAAATTAAACTGTCATTATTTGTCGATGATATGGAATTGTATTTAGATAACCCTATAGACCCCACTAAAAAACTACTAGATCTTATATTTTGTATTTTGATTTGGCAAAGAGCAGGATATAAAATTAGTATTCATAAAATTAGTATTCAGAAATCAGTTGCATTTTTATATAATAATGAATTATCAGAAAGAGATATTAAGAAAACAATCTTATTTACTATTATAACAACAACAAATATAAGATACCCATGAATATATTTAACCAGAGTGGTAAAAGACCTGTACTTAGAAAATTATAAGACACTGAAGAAAAAAATTGAGGAAGATACAAATAAATAGAAGCACATATCATGTTCATAGAAAGGAAAATTTAACATCATTAAAATGTCCCAAAGCAATCTATAGATTCAATGCAATTCCTATTAAAATACCAATGGCATACATCACAGATCTAGAAAAATATTCCAAAAATTTACATAGAACCAAAAAATACCCTGAATAACCATAGCAATCTGGAGGAAGAAGAACAAAGTTGGAGATATCACACTAGCTGATAGCAAACTATACTACAAGCTCATAGTAATCAACACAGCATAGTATTGGTACAAAAACAGGTATACAGATCAGTGAGACAGAATATAGAGCACAAAAATAAATACCTTTATAGTCAATTAAATTTGACAAAGTAAGCAAGAGCATTCAATGGGGTAAAGACAGTCTCTTCAATAAATAGTGTTGGGAAAATTGGACAAATACATGCAGAAAAGTGAAACTAGGCCACCAACTTAAACCATACATAAGAATAAACTCAAAATGTATAAAAGACTTAAATATAAGTCCTGAAACCATAAAATTCTTTAGTAGACAACATAGGTAGTAATGTCTTTGCTGATATATCTTCTGAGGCAAGGGAAACAAAGGGAAAAATAAACATATGGGGCTATATCAAACTAAAAAGCTTTTGCACAGCAAGAGAAGTCATCACAAATGAAAAATGAGCCCACTGAAAGGAAGAACATATTTGCCAATGATACATCTGATAAGAGGTTAATTTCCAAAATATATAAAGAACTCATGCAACTCAACAACAAGAAGACAAAAAAAAAAAAACAATTCAAAAATGGGCAAAGGACCTGAATAGACACTTCTTCAAAGGGAACATAGAAATGGCCAATAGACATATGAAAAATAAATGTTCAATGTCACTAATCCTCAGAGAGACACAAATTAAAACTACAATGAAATATCACCTCACACCTGTCAACAAATAAGTGTTGGCAAGGATGTGGAGCAAAGGGAATCCTCCTGCACTGCTGGTGGGAATGCAGACTGGTGTAGCCACGGTGGAAAACAGTATGGAGTTTCCTCAAATAATTAAAAATAGAATGCCATTTGACCCAGCAGTCCTACTTCTGGGAATAGACATATGAAAAAACCTGAAACACTATTTCAAAAGAATATATGCACCCCTATGTTCATTGAGGATTATTTGTAATAGCAACAATCTGGAAACAATCCAAGTGCCCATCAGTAGATGAGTAGATAAAAAAAAAAAGCTGTGGTACATTTATACAATGTACCAACATGGATAGGCCTGGATATTTTTATGCTAAGTGAAATAAGCCTTAGCATAAAAAGAGAAAGACAAATACCATATGATCTCACTTACATGTGGAGCCTAATGAGAAAAATAAGCTGATGAACAAAATAGAAACAGGCGTGGATACATGGAGCAGACTGACAACTGTCAGAGGGGAGCAGTGTTGAGGGAGCTGGATGAAAGAAGGTGAAAGGATTAAGAAAAAAAAACACGGATTAAGAAAAAAAATACATATGTATAACATACAGACACAGACAACAGTGTGGTGATAGCCAGAAGGGAAAGAGGTGGGGGTAGGTAGAAGTGGGCAAAGGGGGGATTTGAAAAAAGATATTGCCTGGCTGTTGTGACTCAGTGGTTGATTGTTGACCTATGAACCAGGAGGTCATGGTTCATTTCCAGGTCAGGGCACATGCCCAGGCTCCATCTCCAGTGGTGGGTGTGCAAGAGGCAGCCAATCAATGATTCTCTCTAATCACTGATTTTCCTTTCTTTTTCTCCTTCTCCCTTTCTCTCTGAAATCAATTAAAATACATATATTTTCAAAACAAAAAGATACTAACCAGCTATGTGAAAATAGCCCAGTTGCTGATTTATTTGGCTTTATTTCTTGGTTTTTATATTTGTATTAGCTTCTCTTTTTTTTACCATTACATATTTAAAACTCTTTGTTGGCTTTGCTTTTGAAATACTTCTTCTGAGTGTAACAACCATTGTGGTTAAGTTTCCACTGCATTGTTAGTCATTTCATTTCACTCACCAGACACATATTGAGTGCCAACCGTATGGCAGGGTCAACACTGAGAAACAGGTTGGAGATGAGCAATGATCAGGTCTGGCTCTGAAAGCTCAAGAGCTGCCAGTGGTGGTCCTGGCATCTTCTTCAGGGCGTCTGAGCAGGAGTGTTTACAGATCCACATGCATCAACATTGGCATTCACAGTATTACAGGCCATGGTCTTAGGAAGCTTATTATGCCTTTGATTGCCAATTTAGGGCACCCACCAAGATAACTTCAACTTTGGATATATACTAGGGTGGGTGAAAAGTGAAAAATATAATCATTCATCCAGATACATTGCCAATATCTGGAAATTTCTGGGCAACTGTCTAATTTTCTTCACTTTCATCTTGATGTTTAGCCTCATAAAGCCATATGCTGAGTGTAAGCACTTGCAGAAATGCATATCCTTGGCTTCAAGGGCATTTTCATTTGATTGGAGATGATAACACAACTGGAATTGAGTCGTGGCATTGGACATATTCCTCCCATTCCAGTAAAAATGGTTGGAGGATGTTCAACACCTGAAAGTAGCCAGAACTTCAAGTCAGACATTTCAGCAATAAATTTATCACTTCAGAACCTGAATATTGTTGACATGTAAACTTTTTAAAAATGAATTCTTCAACCTGGGAAGGTGCCCAGCATATTAAGCCTTGAACCATACAAAAAGAATCATAATGTAAATGGAAATAGGTTCTTTAATATGAACTGGGCGACCATTCAATCACTAAGCCTGGCTTTGCAGTATCCTATTTAATCCACTGAGTGTTCTGTTCTTTTCCATTCATCTAACTTGAGCCATAAATATGTTGCTTCTCATTTTGCTCTCTGAGGATATTTCTTTTCCTTATCATAACTTAGAGGCAGCCAGAAGAATAGTATTCATGCCTGGAAATGAATTATGAATCATTCAGTAGTTTCAGAATCCAAAGGGATAAGAAAAGCAATAATCTCAAATATTTCAATCATCTTGTTTTACTCCCAACACCCCCCCCCTTTTTTTTTCAAGAAAATGCTATAATTTGAAAGCTTGCTACAAAATTTTCTTATTAAAGTCATGAACAGACATCCTGGAGAGACTAGGTAAAAATAAAAATAAAAAGTGAGGCAGGTGAACAAGAAAACCTGTTTAAATACACCCTTAACAGATAAAATTTTGATGATCAATATATGGGCCAGGATGGGAAGACAGGAAAGAATGGATTGTAGCTTTGTCTTCAAGCTGTAGCTTTCTGCTTTCCACCAAATAGGAAGGCAAAGTGTCTCTTTTCTGTTTTGAGTCAGGCCTAGCCAGAATGTCTGAAGGCCCATTCAAGAATAAAGGCTGGTCCAGTTGGAAGTGACCTTGTGATCTGACAGAAAAGAGCATCTGTATTTGGGAAGCTCAGCCTGTGCCAAAAATAAAACTAGTGGAACCTGGGAGCTGCCCTCATATTCCAAGATAAACTAAATGAGTTAAATAAGTAGTAAGTCTGAATTAACATTCAAAATCTTTGATAGCTAAAAAGAAATCATTTACAAAGGGACATGGTCACACCTTGGGTCAGACTTAAAGAGGAGTATCTGACTTGATATATATAAATAACAATGTGGTTGAGATTTTTTTAACCTACAGAGTTATAAAAGCAATATACAAAGGTCTTTTTTTATGGTCAGTATCTTCCTCTTATATATGCCAAAAATCATGTAAAGTATCTACAGTCTCATTAACAAATACTAGAGGTTATGTATTTTATGTGATGGTTCCACACATAGACTTTATTATTAAAGATTTATTGATATAGATTTATTAAAAAGATAGTAAAGATTATCTCAGGAGGCCTTGTTCCCAGTTTTCCTATCTCCTGTCTCAAAGCCTATTTTTTGATCCCATAGCTATGTAACATTTAATTGCATCAGGTCCTTTCCAGTAGCTGTGCCAGAAACCATTGTTTATCTGCCAGTATCCATTTGCTTCTTCCTTTTTCTATAACTGTGATTTATTCCTAGGGTTGCCAGATTTGGCAAACAAAAATACACATTGCCAAGATAAGCTTGACTTTTAGAAAAACAACAAATTTTTAATATGTCCCAAATATTGTACACTTATACAAAAAAAATGTTTATATAAATATCTAATTTAACTGGCTATTCTTTTTTTAAGGACACATACATGTCCTCATCAGCCATTATCCTTTCCAATCCCCCTACCCCTGTCACCACTTATGCCTCACCTCCCCCTGGAGTCCGTGTCTATTGATTAGGCTTATATGCATGCATAAAAGTCCTTTGGTTGATCTCTTTCCCTTAGCATCACCCTCCCCTACCATACCTCTGAGGTTTGACAGTCAATGCTTTTCTGTCTCTGGAACTGTTTTTGTTCATCAGTTTATGTTGTTCATTGTATTCCATAAATAAGTGAGTTCATGTGATACTTATCTTTCTTTGACTGGCTTATTTCACTTAGCATAATGTTTTCCAGTTCCATCCATGCTCTAGTTTGAAGCAGACACCTTTTTCTCCTATTTTTCTTCTTAAAGAATACCTTTCAGCATTTCATATAATACTGGTTTAGTGGTGATGAACTCCTTTAGATTATTCTTATCTGTGTAGCTCTTTATCTGACCTTCAATTCTGAATGATAGTTTTGCTGGGTAGAGTAATCTTGGTTGTAGATTCTTGCTATTCATCACTTTGAATATTTCTTACCACTCCCATCTGGCCTGCATAGTTTCTGTTGAGAAATCAGCTGACAATCATATGGGTGCTATCTTGTAGGTAATTGTTTTTCTCTTGCTGCTTTTAATATTATCTCTTTGTCCTTTGCTCTTGGCATTTTAATTATGATGTGTCTTGGTATGGTCTCTTTGGATTCCTTTTGCTTGGGGTTCTGTGCACTTCCTGGACCTGTAAGTCTATCTCTTTCACCAGGTGGGGGAAGTTTTCAGTCATTATTTCTTCAAATATGTTTTCAATATCTTGCTCTCTCACTCTTCTTCTGTAACCCCCATAATTCTGATGTTGGTATGTTTGAAGTTGTCCCAGAGGCTTCTTACACTATCCTCAAATTTTTGGATTCTTTTTTCTTTTTCTGGTTGAGTGTTTTTGGCCTCTTGGTATTTCAAATCTTTGACTTGATTCTTGCATTCCTCTAGTCTGCTGTTGGGTTTCTGTAAAATATTTTTTATTTCAGTCAGTGTATGTTTAGTTTCTAGTTGGTCCTTTTTCATATCCACGAGGGTCTCGTTCATCTCCTCAAGGGTCTTGCTCATATCCTCGAGCTTCTCGCTAAGCTTATTGGCCTTTTCTAGGAGCCTCTTGAAATACCTTATAACTGTGGTTTTGAACTCTATATCCAGTCATTTGTTTTCCTCCATTTCTTTTGTTTGCGATCTGTTTCTTTCTCTCCCCATTTTCGCTACTTCCCTGAGTTGGTAGGGTAGCTATGTGTGTTAGGTGTCTTGGCCTCCCCTGTTACCTGAGGTGTACACTCTTGGTGCACCCCTTTGTGACTGTGTATACAGCCTTGTTGTAGATACGTCTTGTTTGTTGTTGGTATCACTGCGAGGAATTGACCTCCAGGCCAAATGGTTATGAGGATCAGCTATGTCTACTCTAGGAGACAGCCTTATGAACCAGGACTTGTCAAAGTCTCTGTGCTCAGTTTGGATGGGGCGGAGTTTCTGGGAGGGGCAGAGTTTCAAGGTGGAGCCGACAGCCTTGGCTTCCATCAGCCCCGGCCCACTAGGTCACTGGGTCCTAGCGTCTGCAAGGCAATCACCTCTGTGAGAAAGGTGCCCTCGAGTTTCGCCTGCCACCAGACCATCCAGTCCTCAAAGAATCCGGAATCTCAGATTTTCACCTGGCACCTGGATTCAGTGCAGTCAGAACTCCTTTTCCCTTCCGCCAGATGCCAGCCACACAGTCAACAGATCGCCCTCACCGTGAGCACTCATGTGTGTCCCCAGAGCTCCACCTCTGGCCAAAGCTCCTTTCTCCTGCCAGACACCGCCAGTGGCCCAGTTCGTCCTCTCTGCACGCACTCGCAAGCACACCTCCAGAGCTCTGCCTCCAGCTCTTCCCCTGGGACTCCGCCCGCAATCCAGATTCCCCCCATAAGGGCCTGGCTCCCCCAGGTTTTGAGTGAAAACTGAACTGGGTTCAGTGCAGCCTGGAGTTTTTGTCTCCTTTCCGCCAGAGCACCCTGACCAAGCCTTCAGACACCCCGTCCTCTCACGCGAGCGAGTCTCCCACCTTACTTGGGCTTGCAGGGGCTCTGATTATCCATGTGCATTTCTATGTCCCTCCAGTTTCAGATCTTTCAGTCACCCAGCCTCCCCATGGTTCTGGACAGATTCCATTCTTGTCTTCAGTTGTATTCTCGAAATTGTTGTGTAGGGCAAAAGCCTAGGTGTTTACCTATGTCGCCATCTTGGTTTCTCCCTAACTAGCTATTCTTTATTTTATCATACATCTTGACTAACTACTTATATTTCTGCCCAGATAAGACCACATTTCCAAGGCTCAGACTATGATGTGACCATGTGACAAAGTTACAGTAATGAGGTAGAAGCTTATGTTGAGTGTTGGTCCTACCATCTCCTTAAAAGAAAGAGCCATATTCTTCTCCTCCCTCCACCACCCTCCATACTGCTGTCTGAGGAACATAAGCTAGAAGAAGGGGAGAAGGGCAGTCTTGGCTACATCATAGCTCTAGTAGAGATGGAAGGAGTCATGGCCCCCAGCAACATCTTGTGGCTGACATGCCAGCCCTAAGCTGCCTTTCTGCAAATGTTCCTTAAGAGACAGGGAAGGGGAATGAAGAGAGCAAGATCAGCTTCTGCCCTATTTAAACCACCATTATTTGGGGTTTTCTGTTATATACCTTTGAATTCAATCCTAACTGATTTAAAGATTTGCCTCCTTAGAGATTTGGGGACACACCCAAACCAAAATCTGTGGAAAATAGCATATTTGAAAGGCTCTAAATGCTCACAGTCACACAGATATCATTCTCTCTCTGACTTTCTCTTACACACATAGAGATTCACTTTCTTTTCTGAAGTCCTGGGACTTCTAACTTCTGCCTCTCTCTTGTTCTTGACAGTACTCCAAATCAATTCTAAGAATCTAGAAAAAAAGAGTGCCCATGCCTAAAGAACTTGAATTTAAAGCTAAACTGTATTTGGGAATTGCATGTAAGAGATTGCATGGCCATTTTGACAGAAATAGTTTGCTGATAGTTTTTAGTATGCTGCCAGGTAGCAGGGAGAGAAATAATTGATTAAAATAATTGAATATTTGGGGGTATCTTTGGCTTTCAGATATGTAAAAATGAATTCCTGACAATAATGATACCTTGTATAAGAGGAAGAGACCAATATATCACTCCTTGATGTTTTCCCAGGTCAAAATACTTATATATAAATTGGTAGTACAAATTGGCAATGTTGATATTTTTAATTCAGGGCTTGAAATTTGCCAATTTCAACATTTTTCTTGGTGCCATGAAAAATGTTGCCACTGGCAGGCATTCCACAGCAAGTAGGAAGGCAAAAATAGTGTCAAATGATGGAAGTAGGAGAACAGGAGTCTCTACATTTTCATTAATGGATCATTCAGTATCCTTCATTAAGAGACTAATTTTTCATACCTTAAAGGGGATTTGGAAATGAGAAGAACCAATGAAATATGACCTTCAAATGAAACAAATAAAAGTAGAAGCATGGCAAGGATAAGATATTTAAAAAATTGTATACACTTGGCTTGTTGTAATAAAATACAACTGCCACTGGTAGACTTTTGAAAGGCTGAGTGTTTCTGAAACTGGTTAGAAAGTTAATGTTATCTGTGGTGAGAATGAATTGCATTCTCCCAAAACTCATGCCCACCCCGACCCTCAGAATGTGACCTATTTAGAAATAGTATCTTTGCAGAAATAATTAGTCAAGTTGAGGCCATACTGAATTAAATGGGCTCTAAATTTAGTGACTGATGTCTTTATAAGAAGAGAAGAGGTCATACAGAGGGAGACACAGGAAAGGCCATGTGACACAGAGGCAGATGGTGGAGTGATGCAGCAATAAGCTAAGGAATGCCAAGGGCTGCTGGCAGTCACCAGAAGCTGAGAGAGCGTATGAATCAGATTCTCCCTAAGAGACTTCAGAAGGAATCAGTCCTGTTGACACCTTGATTTTGAACTTTTTACCTCCAGAACAGTGAGAGAATAAATGTTTGTTATATGAAGCCACCCAACTTATGGTACTTTATTAGGGTAGCCCTAAGAAACTAATATATCATCGAGTGCCCCCATCTTTGAAGGCAAGATACTATACATATCTTTAAAAGATATCACTGGACCATGGGGCAATCAGAAAATTCCAATGCTTATTTTTCCATTTCTCTGGACATTGACCAATGGATGCTATTGAACACCAATGTTTGCAGGCTCTTTGTTTGTTTGAAGAGCTTTTATTCTTTCTGCCAAGTTGGAAGGAGTCTTAAATTATGTCTTTTGTTGAAAGTCCAGTTGCTTTTGTTTGCATTTTGTGGTTCCATTGCCTGTTGTTTTAGTTTTAAAGGAAAGGAAAGCAAAATGTTAAAAAATGAAGCAAAGCAAAGTTTCATCAGCATTTCAAGGTCTCTGAGACTCTCCAAACATAATAGCATAATGAGTGTGTCTTACATCCTAAGTATGTGGGATCAGATGTACATTATTAAGAGATGAAGTATAAAATGTTAGAGAAGATATTAAATATTGATCACATGAGCTCTGAGTAATTGTTTTTTAAAATGTTGAAAGTATCCTGGTGGAGTCATTATTTTATTATAATTATATAAATATTATTTTATTATAATTTAGATATTGTATACATGTTCTTAAACGTGTGTTTACATTTTTTTACATTAAGAATTACGTTAGTGTGGCTCAGTTGGTAGGGCATCATTCTGTGCTCCAGGAGGTCGCTGGTTTGACTCCCAGTCAGGGCACATGCTTGGGCTATGGGCTTGATCCCTAGTAGGCAGCAGACTGATGTTGTGCTCTCACATCAATGTTTCTCTCTCCCTCTCTTTTCCTCTCTCTCAAAAACCATAAACTATTCTAAAAAAATAATTACTTTAAAACAGTATTTTGAGAGGGAATTCTAGGAAGTTGGTGGCAACAGCAGGTAATTTTTTAAAAATCTTCTGAATCCCCACATAAAAACAGGTTTACTAGATCACAAAACCAATAACTTGTGGTTGACCTTTACAGCAAAACTATGTGATAAGGAGTCACCATAAACTCCCAAATATAAGCAGGCAAGACAATACAAACTGATAGAAGACCAGCATGGTCTCCATACCAGGGCAGGAGACAGCAGAAGGGACAATGGTATGGCTGCAAGACTTGAGAACTGGAGTGTTCCAAATGTTCTGTTTACCACACCACCACCTCTAGCAGCCGTGCCACTGTGTGCTACAGAGCCCACGTTACAGATTTAACCCTCCTACTGAGTGCTGCCAAAGGAATGGTCTTGTGTTTGATCAAACCTCTGGATCCAACTGCCAATTTGCAGGAAATTTAGAGAATAGAGGAACATGTTGTACAAAACCAAAAATATATAGTCAACAAAATCTTGAGAGTGGAAAACTTAAAAATCAAATGCCCTAGTCACAGAAAAACTGAAGGATAAGAAAAAGAGGGACAGAGGGTATGTAGATTTAAATATTTAAAAAACATGCCTTTTTTAAAAAAAAAAAAAAAGGCACAAGAAAAGCTTTATGTCAATATATGGCAAAACCTTAAGAGAAAAGAAAGCATTAATGGTCCTATAGCCATTTGACAATAGTTCAAAATTTAAACAACAGTTTAAAATTTTCCTAATAAGAAAAAGAAATCAGGTTTAGATAGTTTTATCAGAAAGATCTGTCAACTTGTGGATAAAAGTTTATCCCAACCTTATACAAGCTGGTCTACATAACTCAGCCTCCTTTGCTGTAGGTGTGGTCACATGACTCAGTTTTTGAGAGTAGAATGTGGGTGGTTGTGATATGCTGTGCCATTGCCAGGCAGCTCTGCACCTTGGAAAGTTCCCATGTAATCCATGGCACTGTCTCTTGCCATTTCTGGCAGCTGGATGCAGATTAAGTAGCAGAAGACTTCAAGACATTAAAGTATGGTAGAGAGATAAAAAGGAGTTTGTTCCCAAAATGACCATATGACATGCTGTCTGTGAATAAAGGAAAACTGATTAGACTTGCAAAAGGGAGAAATACATTTTATTATTTTCAGCCACTATGTTACAGAAGATAGTGTTACTTATTGTAGCTTGTATAATACCAAACTTAACAAGCATGAGATTATAGAAAATTACATGCTAATCTCACTCAGGATCATAAGTACGAAAGACTGAAATAAAAAAAGCAATCAACTGTTTTAGAATTTATTTGATTCCTTAGTTCAGCTATCTGAGTTTATATAGACAGTTTAAATACTATGTTATCTATATCTATTAGATGTGTTTCAAATAGAAGAAGTTTAGAGTAAGTACACAAAAAATGACTATGAGAATTCACAGACAAATGATTAATATGATAAGTCAATAAAACCATTGGTATAAAAGTTAATTGCACTTTTAATCAATAATATTCATTTAGTGAATATAATTTAAGTATATATAATATATCATTGATATTATAATGTGATAGGTATCCCCCTCCCAACTGGTGGGCGGAGTTATGATGTAATTGAGATCTGCCTCAGAGACATTGAGCCACCAATCAATCACATACCAGAGTGCCCTGTGTCCCACCCCTTCCCATTCCTCCCTGGGCCCAACCCCTGCCTTAAAAAGGGTGTCTCGGTGCGCCACGTGGCACCTTTTCTCCCAGACTGTTCTCCCAGGCAGTCCGGGAGGCGGTCCGGCTGGGTCCCTTCTCCCCTCCCCTGGTTTCTCTGCCTTTACCCCGCACGTGAGCTCTTTCTCCCTTGGGAAGGGTCGCCTCAATAAAGTCTGTGTCCTGGTACCCTGCTCTCTCTCTCTCTCTCTCTCTGCTCCTTCTGTTTCATCTTTCATAATGTTCCTAGAACAAGGAAATTTTTAAAATATGCATGAATTTCATATTTCAGCAAATATGCACTCTCTTCTCCCTGTCCATGAGAAGGGTATACTTTTTTGTATCATTTATGTTGGGCATGACAATGTGACTTGTGTCAGTTCTTAGCACACAAACAGAAATTGCTGATATCCTTATGAGGGTTCCCTGGTAAATAACAAGCTTCTGTTCTGTTGCTTTCAAGATTTTCTCTTTGTCTTTATTTTTTGACAGTTTCATTATAATGTGTCTTAGAGAACATCTCTTTGGGTTGAATTTGTTTGGAGAGCTATGAGCTTCATTAACTCGGATCTTCAAATTTCCCCTCAGATTTGAAAAGTCTCAACCATTATTTCTTTAAACAAGCTTCCTGTCCCCTTCTTTCTCTCCCATAATGTGTAGATTGTCTCTTTTAATGGTATCCCATATGCCCTGTAGGTGTTTCTTTAATTCCTTTTTATTCTTTTTGCTACTCTGACTTGATAATTTTAAATGATCTATTTTTGAGCCACTGATTCTTTCTGCTTGGTTGAGTGTGCTGCTAAAACTCTCTATTGTTTTACTTTAGTCATTGTATTCTTCAGCTCCAAAATGTGTTATATTCTTCTTTATGTTTCTATTTCTTTGTTGAATTTTTCATTTTGTTCTTGCATTGTTTTACCTGATTTCAATAAATTGTTTATCTGTGTTCTCTTATAATTCTCTCTGAGCATTTTAAGAACACTTATTTTAAATTCTTTGTCAGCAATTCATGGATCTCAATTTTTTTAAATCAGTTATTGAAAGTTTACTGTATTCCCTTGGTAGTGTCCTTTTTTCCCGATTCTTCATGATTCCTGTAACCTTGCATAGGTGTCTGGTCACATGATGAAGCAATAATTTCTTCCAGACTTTCTGGACTGACTTTAGGAAAGAAAGACTTTCAGTTATGATGAGGGCACACTGCTGTATGCTGTGACTCTGGTCTAGTGGTGTGGGGCACCACATGTAGGGGCATGTGGAGACTTTGGGTCCTGGGGCTTTGATGTTGTGTCAACTTAAGCAGCTGGGTCCATGACTTCAACAACTTCTGTGGTCCTTGGTGAGAACAGTGGGTGGAGGCATCCACAGTGGCTGCAGGAGCAGAGGTCCTGGCATGCACAGGAGCAGAGGTCCTGGCTATCTTCAGGTGCTTGCATGACAGCAGGAGCTAGCCACAGTTGTGTGCACAGCAATGGAGGCTGCTAATGGGAGTTGGGGCTGGTGGCATGCAGAAGCAAAGCTATTGGGCGAGCTGCAAACCTGCATGGCAGTGCAGGCCAGTGGCAGGAGTCATGGCTGGATCCAGGCCTACAAGCAGCTCTAAGGACCTTGACTGCTGGTGTGCATATTTACAGCTGCAGGGGCTCACCATGTGCATGTGTATAGCAGTGGAGATCAATGCAGGATGCAGAGCCAGTGCTGTGCAGGTGCACAGCTGCAGGGGCTACCTGCATGGGTTCTCTGACGAGCAGGCCAATGCTGCCACTCATGTTCGTGACTGATACCAGTGTCCTCTGCCCTTGTTCCTTGTTCTTAGCCATCTCTACACTTAGTGGCCAGATTATTATGATCTCTGAATGGTTAATAATCTGCCTACTCAGTGGCTATCCTATATAATAAAAGGCTAATATGCAAATTGTCCCCTCGACCAGGAGTTTGACCAGCAGACAGACCGACCAATCGTCCATGTCCCCTACTCCTGGCCAGGCTGGCCAGACCCCACCCATGCATGAATTCATGCACTGGGCCTCTAATACATACATACATAAATACACACACACACACACACACACACACACACACACACACTGAGTGGTCAGATTATTATGCGTTCAGAGATCATAATAATCTGGCCACTCAGTGTGTACATCTAAGCTTTGCCATTCTTTGGGTGGGGTAAAACTGAGATGGTTTCAGCATGTAGTGCCCTGAAATATTGGGGAAGCTGGTTGCTCATAATGCTCTCCTTTTCCCAGAAGAGGAAGTCTCTTGGGCTGGGAGTTCCCTCTTGGCACTGGGCAGTGGCGGCCTGGGCAATGGAATGATGCATGGAAAATGAAATTCTTCCCCCTACCCTCTTCGTGGGAGTTTTCTCAGGTTTTTTGCTCTACTGTGATCCTGAAGCTTCTTAAGTGGAGTTCTGAGCTCTCCCAGAACTATATCCAGTTGTGGATAGCCACCTAATTGTTTTTTGGGTGGAGATAAAGGCTAGGGTCTCCTCCTCCACCATCTTGGCATGATCACTTTATTTCTTTAAAAAAAAGTGACAAAGAGCTCCTATTTGGCTATTTTCATCTGTACAAATCCTGAAAGGCCTAAGCTGAGGTGCATTCCTCCACAGAAGATTTGTGTTGTTTTTTTCAGGCAACCTGTACTATCCCTGATCCAGAAGTAATTTAATTTATTGAATTGAACTTCCCTGGACCATGCAAATGATATCAATTCAAATCCTTAATCTGTGTGTGGGCAGGCTTATGGTGACGACTTTCCTGAGGGCAGTTTTGTGTGTGTGTTCTCCCAAGCCAGTACCTTAAACAGACAAGTTTTCAGAAATAGGGTCTCAGCCCACCCTATCATTAGGCTGTGACCCTTCATAAATACAGGGTCTCAGTTCCTTCTCCACATTTTATGTGGGTGGGACAAAGCCTTTGTCTCTCATTCTTCCACATGGATGCTAAACCCAGATCCTGAGTGCCTAGTGTTGATGGATCCCTTCAGTGTAGCCCTTGTCTCTATTCTCTAGTTCACACTTACCACTCTGGTTTGGGTCTCTCTCCCTCTCTCTCTCTCTTTCTCCCTCTCTCTCTCTTTCTCCCTCTCTCTCTCTCTTTCTCCCTCTCTCTCTCTCTCTCTCTCTCTCTCTCTCTCTCTCTCTCTCTCTCATCCCCCCACCCTACCACCTATATTTATGAAAGGCTATCAGTAACCATTAAGCAGCATTACTAGATGTTTACTAGGTGTTTGTAATAAAAAAAGGCTTTCCAGAATTCTTATTCATAATATTGCTGAAGTGGTAATAGCATTGAAAGCTATGGAACATTTAAAAGCTATTTGAATATGATAATGCTTATATTAGTTATTATGCATCAAAACACATAATAACAATATTCCAGGTGCACTATTATAGTACATTTTAGGGTAGTGCTATTCCAGTTTCAGTAACATCTGCCCTTATATCAATTTTACAACCCGCCAATGTAGATCAACAGAGTGTTCAGATTTTTGTCAAAAAATACTTAAGTCTCAACTGTGAAGAACTGGAGGCAAAGAATGGCATGAGAAATTTTAAAGGAATTAAATCAGGCATTTGGATTCTTGGGTTTCTAAAGCTGTCTGTGAGGTCACTGTCTTATTTCTATCACTAGCCACAGATCTCAAACCTGTTGACAATTTTTATCTTCTACAAAGAAAACTTTTCTTGAATCCAGAAGTTTGTGTGTCAAAATGACATAGATTTTTAACTCTTAGCTCCAGGGGCAAAGGGGCTTGGAATTCATAGTCTCCCAGATCCTCCCTCTGCCACCAGGAAGGGACAGTCATGTGGATTCTCTTAGAATCTGTGTTCAAATTGCACGAGCCCGAGAGCTTCAAGCACCCACCTTCTGAAACAGCAGAGCCACAAGCTTTCTGTGAACCCCACAGCACCTCTGGCTTTGGGTTCAAATTGTGATATTCTTCCCCTCCCTCCCCACCTGGCTCTCCTATGTGTGCCAGAAGCAAGTAGGAGCCTCAGACTGTGGTGTACTAGTAAGAGCAGCGTGAACTTCCCACCCCATGACCCCCAGACTTCAAGCCTCTCTCTGCTTGGGGACAAGATTGGGAGCAGAGGATGGATTTCCCTTTTAGGCTCTTGACCTCAGCACGCACTCATGTGCCTAGCGGGCAGTAATGCTGCCCTAGTCACAAGCTGACTGCATGTGGGGCAGAGGAGCTCTGCTCTTTCTTGCTCTGTAGAAGTGGCAAGCACACAGCTACCAAGTGGCACCTCTGTGGAGCCTCTCAGTTGGCAGCCCTGACTTATCTTCACCCTCCTATGTCCTAGCCAGGAAGCTTTCTAGGCTGGTGCACCTGTTGACAGAGGGGCTATGCCCATAGTCCTGGCCCACTCAGCATCCCTGCCACAGGAATATGAGCGTTGTTAAACCCCTTATGCCCAAATCTCCCTGGGTGGGGCAGAAGGAGGCAGAGGAGCTTCTAGAAACATGTGAATGCCCCCTGTAAATGAACATCATGCCCGTTAAGGCTTTCTACATGGGAAGGCAAAGAACTGTAAAGACTTCCTTTCTCCCTCAGAACATGTAACCCACTGCACTGAAATTTGTTTAGCCAGACAGCTGGTCAGGGAAACAGGTGTCAGGCTTATAGCAAACTCTCAAAGTCTGGTCATGGTCTTCCCTTCTCTTCCCTTGGGTGTCTCTATTCTGAGGTTTTATTTTGAACATTCATTTCAAGAAAAAGAAAGTAGATGTTTCTTATCTAAAAGTATATACATTATCTAGATATATGCCCTCTAACATTATAAAATAATATAGATACATGCCTCCTGTAATTTCAAATTTCAGCTTATAGTTCACAGTGATTCCAGCTTTTAAAAGCTTTTAAGTAATACTATGCATTAAATTGGCCATGGTCATTGACATCCTCAGTGAACAACTAAATTCCACAACAAACAAACTAATTCAGTCATTAACAAACATTGGTGAGCACTTACTGCAGCCAGGCACTGGGCTGGGTGTCAGGTATACAAGAGTGGAAACATCAGACAAGATCCCTCTCCATACAGAATATATATATATATATATATATATATATATATATATATATATATATATATTTATATTTATATTTATATTTATATTTATATTGATTTTTGGTAGGGGGAGAGGGAAAAAGCAGAAAGAGAGAAAAACATGGATTTGTTGATCCACTTATATATGCATTTATTGGTTGTTCCACTTATTTATGCATTTATTAGTGCCCTGACTAGAGATTGAACCCAAAACCTTAGCATATCAGAATGATATTCTAAACAACTGAGTTGCCCAGCCAGAGCTTAGAGATTATATTTTAATTAGAGAGACAGAGAAAGTAGCTACACATATAAATTAACTATGAACTGGGGCAGGGGCCATGAAAGAAACATACAAGGGGTGAGCTGGAGACCAATCTGTTTCTCATCACATTTATCATCACTGTCTGCTTGTCCTGTGTTCTCATTGGGCTACAAGAGCCTACACTTGGTATAAAATACAAAAAGTGCCAAGTACCATCTACTCTCTGTTTTCTTACTTACGTTTTACATTTATTATTCAAGTTCTACGTTTTCATCCTAAATTCATAAGCAAGCATGTGTAGGTTTGCTAGCTGAACACACAATCCAGCTTTTCTAATTCTCTTCAGGTCAGACACAGAGAAGCATAGCACTGGAGGAGTAAGTTAAGTGTGTAATCAGGGCTGGAAGGAAACATGAGCTGGTCTGAGGTGCCTCTGGAAGCTTGAGTGGTAATTAAGTTCCCTGTTCTCAGGTTTCCTGTCACCTTCCTCCTAGCTGCCCGCACAGCGTGTGTTGGTCCCCACCTGCTGAAGGGCTAAATGAGCAGCTGTGTTCTGTCCCTGTCCCTTCCCCCAGGCCCTGCCCATCTCCAATCCCTTCCTTGGATTTCCTTGTCACATTGCAACTTGCCCAGAGCTGGTATCTCTAAGCCCATCTCACAGTCTCCATGTGACATTGGTCCCACAAGACTGTGAGGCTCTTGACTTCAGGAAAATAGGTAGGCTGGACAGAACCTGGGAAAATGAGTTTGCCCAATTCTAGATTATGCTTTTTGGGGGAAACTGAAATGAGAGTGGTGATTGTCTTCCACTGACTGGCTTTGCAAATGGAGAGGCTGAGACCAGAACACCTGAGGCAGGTGGGAATAGCAGCCCAGGACTGGAACCAGGCCACCTGCCAATAGATGCAGTGTCCTGCCTCCTCCTCAAACACCTTCACAGCACCTTTTCTCCAAACCACATTGTAGCACTGAACAGACAAAACCTTGCAAGTGAGAATAGGAAGTTCATTTTTCCTGGGTCACAATCAAAATTGTACAAATATAAACTGGAGCACTTTCAAAGCATAGATGCTATTTCCACAATCAATGAAAGACAGGGCTCCTGCCCTGGAAATTCTCACAGTGTAGTGGGGAAGCTATTGTAAAATTGTAAAGCAAGGATGCTATTATTCAACAGAGGAAAAAAGAATGATACAGGAGGGAACATGATTTACGCCCATTGAATAGCTAATTGGAAGAAGAGCTAAGACTAAAAGCCATGTGTCCTGACTCCCAGGTTGGTGTGTGTTCCATAGTATCCAACTGGTGCTCTGTAACTACAATTGCAACAAGGAGAGACCGACTATAGGGAAACATGGGTAGAGCTTTGTGATGCTCCACCTCTGCTATCCCTGAAAGAAAAAAGGATCTAAAATACGGCAAGCATCAATGCAGATCCAGATCCAGGAGGAGGTGAGTCCTGAGCAAGGATTTATAGGTAGGTTATATTCGAGGGGGGAGCAGGGATGGGGGGGGGGAGAGAGAGAGAGAGAGAGAGAGAGAACAAAAAGAACTTAAGGGGGCTGCTAAGGAGACTCACATACCAGAAGTGGAAAAGCTTTGGAAGAGCAGAGAAGTTGCCAAGAACTGTTGAGATCATCTCAGTAGTTCAACATGCACAAATGGACATCCACTGTCAGGCATTGTGCTAGTCATAATGCAGTATTCTTCCCACTCTGGCCACTAGATTCTTGATTCTTTCTTGGCCTTTCTTGATTCTTTCTTGGCCTTTCACTCAGTTGTTTAGAACATTTGATTTTAGAAACCAAATAAAAGTTGTCATATCTATCCATAGAAATAAAACCCAATGAGAACTTTAACTTAGAATTTTATGAAGACAAGAGGATGTGAGGAAAATAGCTGAAACCAAACTTTGTTTTAAAAAATGAGGTAGCCGAAACCAGTTTGGCTCAGTGGATAGAGCATCAGCCTTTGGACTGACAGGTCTCAGGTTTGATTCTGGTCAAGGGCATGTACCTTGGCTGTGTGCACATCCCCAGTGGAGGGTGTGCAGGAGGCAACTGATTGATGTTTCTCTCTCATTGATGTTTCTGACTTTCTATTCCTCTCCCTTCCTCTCTGTAAAAAATCAATAAAATATATATTTTAAAAAATAAAAATAAAAAATGAGATAGTTCTTGATCCATACATGGGAACATTAACTTCTAAAATATGTACACTGATGCTGATGTTAGGTGCTGGTTCCTCCTAACCTAAGAGGAGGCAATCATCCTTAGCCCATGGAATTCAGGGAACATCAGAGCTAGCCATAACCAGCCTCTGTTCTGGGTCCCCTTGGCTCTGATTAGACCTGAGTGGAGATATTTGCTTTTTGTTTCAGAAACATTATTTCTAAGAGTTATTTTGCCATTTAAAAATATGCATAACCCATGGACACAGACAATAATGTACTAAAGGCTTGGGGTGGTGAGTATGGGATAGATAGGATCAATGGGGGGAAAAGGGACATCTATAATTCTTTCCACAATAAAGATACAAATTTTTTAAATGCATTTAAATGTTTATCAGTTGAATCTCTTCTCCCCAGATAGTCTGAAAACTCTGGTTGTGTGTGTGGTATTGTAGTCATCCAACAGTATGACTATGTTCCTTCCATAAGATACATCTTTTGCTCTGGCTGCCAGGTCCTTTGTGAGAGTCTTGTGACTCTGCTTCCTGGTAGGGGGATTTTTGTTTATTGATATTCTCTTTTAAATTTTAAATTCCTACCAGAGGATGGATGAAAATGAATGCCCTAGTAGCCTTTTGCATCACCATTTAGCACCACTCATGCCCAATAATATGTGGCTGACATTAGAAAACTCTGTTGAACTTGATCATTTGTTGAGTATGAGTCAGGGATTGAAGTGATGGAAGAACTCAAAGTGTATCTCCTGCTAGGGGAAGCATGCTTTAAAATGTTTTACAAGTAAGGATAGTACATCAAAAATGTTTGGAGATACTTCTGTTACTGATAGTCACAAGCCACTCTTAGGAATAATAATGAGAATTAATATGGATTAATGCTTACCTGCTTCAGGCACAATGCTAATGGCTACCCTATAAGAAATTTCCACAAGGCCCATATTATACACTCTTCCTGTAATAACCATAACTGGAGTAGAAAATCTAAACTAATGAGGTTTAAGAAAATCACACCTTTGATCCTACCTCAAAAAAACAAAGGATCTTTCTAAAAACAAGAATTAAACCTTCCCAATGTATTTTTTAAATTTATGTTTATGTAGCATCTATTTTAAATCAGTGCATATGCCCTTCCTTGGGGAAGTTGATATACTTTTTTAGAAATGTTTTATCATCTATAATTGAAGAAGTTAGAGGTCTGTGGTCTCTAATATTCCTTCTAGCCCAGACATTTTATGAGCACTTTCTATGAGGCTATAAATTGCTGAAGTCAAAAATACAATCCAATACATCGTTTATATTATGTCTGTTTTTATAGCTAGAGGGACACACGTTCAGCACACTGTTATCTTTATCACAATCATCAACATTTATCGAGGACCTCTGCTCTGTGACAAATGACATGGAGCATTACAAGAAATGAAAATGAAGGAGGCCCACATTTTGAAGATTCCATTCATAACTCCATGACAATCTGAGATCTCAGACAGTCTGCCAGTGCCTGATCATGTCACTGTCCTTCTGTCACCCTCTCCCCTTAGGACATATCGCCTTGGTGTCTGGGAGCTGGCACCCAGCTCAGCTGGCCGCAGGGATACTTGTAGCCTTGCGGAGATGGGCGGGTGGAATTCCTTTCAGGAAAGTGATAGGCACGTCACATGCTGGTGTTCAGGCTCTGACATGCCACAGATTAGCAGGCATGCCTCTGTTAAAACGCATGTGGCTGGCCTTTCACTCCGTGTCCTCAAACCTTCAGATCCTCTCCTACATTCTGTACAAGTCGTTTCCACACTGTTAGAGCCTATCCAGCTATTTTTTTAAAGGTTCAAGTGCAGAAGAATGAAACAGCAGTGAGTATGGCTCACTTACTTTTATTTCTCACTGTGTTTCCACTTCTCTGTCTGGAAAAACGAAGCTACAGGGACTAGGAACCCTTAAGAAAATGATAGAGTTCAACATGCTCACCTTAGAGGATACTAGAGTATAGTGATTTTTTTTTAATGGGCTTTGATATCAGACAGACATGACTTTATTCTCTCATTTCTACCACCCACTGGCCATATGACATAGAGCAAGCTTATTTATCATAAAATTAGATAAATACTTATGTTATAGAGATAATGACAGAATAATACATGTAAGTTGCTTAGGAGAGTATCTGGTATCTAGTAATACTAAAGAATTAGAATCAATCACTACTTTGTTTATAATATCTTTACTGAGTTATAAAGCTAAAGAGCCCCCTGAGTTTTTCAGTCCAGTTCATCTTAAAAACTAATTGATATAGCCTAACCGGTGTAGTTCAGTTGGTTGAGCGTCATCCCAGGCACCAAGAGATCACGGGTTGATTCCCACTCAGATCAGATGCCTGGGTTACAGGCTCAATCTCCTAGTAGGGGGCATGCAGGAGACCCCCAATCTGTCATCAATGTTTCTATCTCTCCCCATCTCCCTTCCTTTCTCTCTAAAAAAAGTCAATTAAAAAAAAAAGCTTTTTTAAAAAACTAATTGATATGATCAAGAATTGCAGATTGAAGGGTTGGGTGCCAGATGCCTATGGCTTGTCCTCTTCAACTCTGAAGATGTCAGCAAAAAAGAACCACATTACCTACGCAAGTTAGAGGGACAATTTCTGAAGTTCCTATCCATATCATTGAACTATATATTCCACAGAAATTTAATTAATTGGTATGATAACTCATTTAATATGTGATTCTTGTGGATCACTTGTAAATACTGTAATTATAACTTATCACTCCAATACAAGAAAAACTAGTTACCTACCCTTTTAATGTGACAACATTTTGATTTTGTGAAGTTCACCATTTTCTGTGTGTGTGTGTGTGTGTTTTACCATGGCTTCCTTGGAGTTTCTCTTCAGGATAAATCCTACAGCATTTCTTACTTTATCTGCTACTATCATCATAAGATACTCCATTTTTAATCTTATGACTAAAGACTGGTTCTCTAACTAGAATATGATCTAGTTATCACCATCTTGTATATATAAACAAATTCAATTTTTATTCTGTACTTTAAAGGAAGTATGAATGAAAGTAGTTATGCATCATATGAGGTCACTGCATAGTCATGGAACAATGAAAATCACCAGCCTTTGTCTTTGACAAATATTTCCTCATTCTGAGCCTTTCCCTTGCCACATTCCTCTTGCTCTCACATACTACTTCCAATCTCATCTTAAATATCACTTATTCATAGAGCTAATAGGTTCTCTGCTCTATGTTCTCTTTATGTCTAATAGTTTTTAATTATATAATTATTAGCTTAATGTTGATCTCTTTTACTAGATTTTAAGCTCTATGATGATGGTGACCATATTTGCTTTGTTCATTCCAGTATCCATGGTTCCTAACCTAGGACCTAGCACATATTAAAAGCTCCTTAAATCTTGATGGACTAAACAACAGTTGTTGGTATCTCCAACAAAACAGGTTGTATAACATCAAGTTATAAGCTTGATTTAAAGTCAGAATGCCTAGGTCTAACTCTATCCATACCATGTATTACCTGTATGGCATTGGGCACAAAAATAAACTTGCCAGTGCCTCAGTTTACTTATATATAACATGGGGAGAGCAGCATCTATAGCATAAGCTTTTGCAAGTATTAAAGATATAATGTAGTCACAAGAACTCAATGAATGTCAACTTTACCATGATTGCCATTGGAGAGGAAGGTGCTTGAAAGAAAATAAAGATAAGTCATTGAAAATGTTAAAAATCTTTTTTATTGTTCAGTTCATTAATTACATTGCTCCCTCTTTCTTATCCCTCTATAGCTCCCCTACACCCTGTACCCATCCCACTCTCTGCCCTCACCTCCCTACCCCACTGTCTTCTCCCATTGTTGCAAGATTTTTGTCCAGTCTCTTGCTGCACTTCCCATACCCCTTTTCTCCCTAAGAATTGTCAGTCCATTCCCTCTCTATGTCCATGATTCTGCTATATTCACCAGTTTATCCTGTTCATCAGATTATTAATTCATTTGATTTTTAGATTCATTTGTTGATAGATGTGTATTTGTTGTTCATAATTTATATTTTTACCTTTTTCTTCTTCCTCTTCTTAAAGAACATCTTTCAGCATTTCATATAATATTGGTTTGGTGGTGATGAACTCCTTTAGCTTTTTCTTATCTGCGAAGCACTTTATCTGACTTTCAATTCTGAATGATAGCTTTGCTGGATAGAGTAATCTTGGTTGTAGATTCTTGCTATTCATCACTTTGAAAATTTCTTGCCACTCCCGTCTGGCCTGCATCGTTTCTGTTGAGAAATCCACTAACAATCGTATGGGTGCTCCCTTATAGGTAACTAACTGTTTTTCTCTTGCTGCTTTTAATATTCTCTCTTTATCTTTTGCTCTTGGCATTGTAATTATGATGTGTCTTGGTGTGGTCCTCTTTAGATTCCTATATTTTGGGGTTCTGTGTACTTCTTGGGCTTTTAAATCAGTTTATTTCACCAGGTGGGGGAAGTTTTCGGTCACTATTTCTTCAAGTAGGTTTTCATTACCTGCTCTTTCTCTTTTTCTGGAACCCCCATAATTCGGATGTTGGCATGCTTGAGGTTGTCCCAGAGACCCCTTACACTATCTTCAATTATCTGGATTCTTTTTGTTTCTTGCTTTTCCAGCCGAGTGGATTTTGCTTCTTTGTATTTCAAATCTTTGACTTAGTTCTTGCGGCCCTCTGGATTGCTTTTAGGACTTTGTGTAATATTTTTTATTTCAGTCAGTGTATGCTTGATTTCTGGTTGGTTCTTTTTCATATCCTTGAGGGTCTCATTCATATCCTTGTAAGTCTTGTTCATTTCCTTGTAGATCTCATTCATTTCCTTGTAGGTCTTGTTCATTTCCTCGCAGGTCTTGTTCATTTCCTTGTAGGTCTTGTTCATTTCCTCATAGGTCTTGTTTATTTCCTTGTAGTTCTCAGCCTTTTCTAGGAGCCTCTTGAAAAGCCTTATAACCATGGTTTTGAATTCTATGTTCAATCGTTTTTTTTCCTCCATTTCTTTCACATCTGATTTCTTTCCATGTCTCCGCATGTTGGCTACTTTCATGAGTTGGTCCATTAGCTTTGTGTGGTAGATGTCCTCTAAGGGACAGTGGCTCAGCCTCCCCAGTTACCTGAGGTGGATACTCTTACTGCAATCCTTTATGGGTTGTACAGTATTGTTGAAGTTAAGCCCAGCTAATTGTTGTAACACTAGGAGAGTTTGACCTCCAGGCCAATGGGGTGTGGAGGTGAGCTGTGTTCAGGTTGGATGGGTGGAATCTCTGAGCTGAGCAGTCAGTGTCAGCGTCAGCCAAGTCCTATGTGGTGCTTGGGTCTCTGTGTTGGGTGTAATGGCTGCAGGTACCTCTAAGAGAAAGCCGCCGCTGGTCTCCACCCTTTGCCAGACAACGCTGCCACTCCCCAAATGAGTCTGCACACCCAAGTCTCGCCCAGGATTGTAAAACAAAGCTGTCCGGTGGTCTCCCATACGAGGGAGCACGTCGCGCATCTGTGCTGTCGCGCACTTTACGTGCACAAGCTGCTGTTCTAAGCTACACGTACTCTACTCAAACTTGGAGACCTCTGCCACACCCGGCTTTTAGCGTGCATACCCCGGACCTCGAACCTCGCCTGGCACTGGGGAATCTGTGTAGTGGGATGTCTCCAGCCCTCCCCATTGGAGAAATCCAGCTGGGGTTGCTGCTGCCAGCCCTACAGCCTGCGCGCACGCTCAAGGCTCCTAACCTCTGATTCTCGCGTATCTTCAAGGCTGCGCTCCGCCGCTCTTTTGAGTCTCAGTGTCCCACCTTTACTTTTATTTGTGGAATTTTCACTCAGCCAGCTTTCCGGTGATTCTGGATGATGTTTGTTTTGTTGTTATGTTGTAGTTTTGGAATTGTTGTGCAGGGCAGCACAATAGGTGTTTACCTATGCCGCCATCTTGCTTCCTCCTCGAAAATGTTAAAAATCTTACTTCCCATAAAGTTCTTTCTTAGATTCTTTTAAGTGAATACAAAAAAAAATTTTTTTAACTCTAAACAACAACAACAAAAAAACTTGAAAAAAAATCATGTTTGGCAACAATTCCTAATAGCATCAACTCTCCAGAAGATAAGAAGTAGACACACACCCCCCTTCCTTTTAAATACATGAACTGTTTATTCCTTTAGTTAAAAGTGCTTCCATTGAGAAAAAATTGCACAATCACAAATGAATTTCTAACAATGCCAGCAAACTTTCTGACATAGCAGCTCATTTCTGGCAAAGAATCATAGGTAGGATAAGTAGGAAAATGGTGGGGGTAGAGGGGACAGTGGCTAACAAGTGCCTTACATTTGCATACAAATCACAGGCTAGCAATGGCAGTCACCAGCCCTGACTCCACACCAAATGCCAGGACCTGAGAAGTACCATCATCTTTGTCACCATCATCAGCACCTTTACCACTTATAGTTAACAGTAGTTGAGTGCCTGCCAGTTTAAACCTCACAATGAGTTTATCCCTTGACTTGTGAGCTGTTCTCTACCTGAAGATATGCCTAATTGATATACCTGTGCTTGATACTGCAGTATTTATGTGGGGGAAAAAACTAACCAAAAACACACTCTTCAACCATTACAGGAGATGAACACCAGGATAAGCAACATTTAGTTTAAAACAAACAAACAAACAAACAAACAAACAAAAAACCTACCTCTTCTTTCATTTACCCTTTCATGACATCAAAATTCTTCAAAAAATAAAAATAAAAATAAAAATAAAAATCCCTTCCTATATGCCTTAGAAGTCCTATCTCTCCATTGCCCTCAAGATACTTCCAGAAGCCTGACCTGATCCTGAGAGGAAGTCAGAGTGACTCTAACCCAGCACATATTCAGGAGACCCAGTGTTCCGTGTTGGCCTCGGTGCGTTATGCATTTCTTATAATCAACAGCTTCTGCATTCTAAAGTACAGGCAGCCAAGCCCCAAGCATCATTCTGCAACCAGGAAGAGCATTACAGCAGGCATAGCTACAAATGCAGCACCACAGAAGTGGGGGGAGAGAGGGGCAGGCATTAGAAGAAGCTCCTAGCAAAACAGAAAGCTTCTTTAGAATAACAAGGACCCTGCCTTTGCTTAAAAGCAGGGAAAGCAATTGGAATCATACTGCAGCCAGGGAAAAGGAAGCAGGGTTGTATTATCTCCCTGCTGTTGAATTATCTTTTTTTTTTTTTTTTTTTTGCATTTGGATTTGGATTTTAGCAGAATTCAGAATGGCTGGTGGCAAGGCTGAGGAGGCCTCTAGATCAAGACAAAGGTGGTTTCTAGTTTAGGGAGCTTCTTTAAGTTCCCCCAGATGAAGTACTCTGGAAACCAGACTTGATGAAAGGGGGTAAATGTCTCTCTAAAAGGCAGTCATCCAGAGGCACCTCAAAGCCTGTTCTTGAACTGGCAGCAACCACTTCTATATACATCAGGTGACAAGCATCAGCTTTCTCACTTGCAACCTGCTATTCCTGGAGATACTGATTTAGAGTCTCTCTAAAGCAACAATTGCTGCCAATGGAATAAGATGGTGTAAATCCACATATCAACAGTTCTCTGGTGAAGAAAAAAGAACATAAAAAACTCTGATGCCTGGATTTTTAGTTACCTCAGAATTCTAAATATTTGAATGACTATTTAGTATCAATGATTTTAGTGAATTGCTTCATTATGAAAAAAAACACAATTTTTACCTTTCTTTAATTTTATCAAAGCGAGTTAGAGGTTGAATAACCTTTTTTACAAACCAATTTCTGCAGGTGGTGTTAATAGGTGTCACTGCACCTTTGAAGAAGCTAGTGATTGATTCTGAAGTAGTGGGTTTTCATTGAATTGAGTGTTTTGCGTTATGCAAAAGTTGTACTTACAGACATGTAGCTTTTACAGATTTATTTTCACTTTAGTGGATAGCAAGCTCACATCCAAAACTTAGAGGAGGACGAAAGGGAAGCGAAGGCAGAAAAGAGGAAGGGAGATCAGCGACAAAGGGGAGTCATTTGAGAACAAGCTCATGGGCACCCCTTTCAGAAGGTAGGTGAAGGAAGTAATATTGTTGAGAAGGACAGAAACAATCCCAGGCAAGCTGGTAAGGACCAGCTTGGAAGAGGAGTGGGTGGATTGATATGCATCTACTCCAAAAATTAGAGCGAGCATTTCTTTGGTTGTCTGTGGGCAGAGGAGCTGGTGAAGACCAAAGTGTGATGAAAAGCCCCAGCCAATAGCAGTCCTAGTCAAGATGGTGATGTCTCTGGGCAAGAAGCTTTGCTCAATGTACCAAAACATCACCAGCACTCACTAAATGTTAAAGAACACAAATACTGGAATCACTTTTAAAACGTTTATCTAGCTGTTTCTCTTCAAATTTGGGTTGGATGTCCTTTCGCAATATGAACTATGTTTCTGCCAGTTTTAAAGCTTGCGGCTCCAGCTGTTGGGGAGTTATATAAGAGCAAAAGTGATAGAGAGTGGAAAATGCATTTTCCCTTTGGTTGCATAACTCCCTGAATGGAATGGACGATGGGGTTGAAATATTATCTGCCCACTCCTCCTGCCCCATGCTGCTACCGCTATAAGCAAAAGGAATTTTTAAAAGGACATGAGAATGTTGTTGGACTCAAATTTAGTATACCAAGGCATTTTTCAAAAGAAAGTTGCAAGTCACTAAAATAGGTTAAAGTAGAAAACAAATTCCCCTTAACTCAGGGGTTTTTCCTAAAAAAAAGATAAACTCAGTACATTAAAAATATTGCTCATGCCGAAACCGGTTTGGCTCAGTGGATAGAGCGTCAGCCTGCAGACTGGAAGGTCCCAGGTTTGATTCTGGTGAAGGGCTATACCTTTGCTGCGGGCACAATCCCGGTAGGGAGTGTACAAGAGGCAGCTGATCGATGTTTCTCTCACATCAATGTTTCTGACTTTCTATCCCTCTCCCTTCCTCTCTGTAAAAAATCAATAAAATATATTTTTAAAAAATATTGCTCATTATGGCTAGCATGATATTCTAATCTCATAATATTCTGAGTATCTCTCTTCCTATTGGTCTTTAGTCCTTTTAGTATAAAAAAATTTTATCTTTTTGTCTTATTTTTCCCCACAGCAGGCATACAATAAAATCCAACAGACATTAAAAGCATGAATAAGGATTATAGAAAATGCAACTTTAGCTAGATATCTGCAGAAGCCTAGACATGATGCAATGACGACTTTGGAGAGTAAGAGTCAGAGGCTTGATAAAGACCAAACAGGTGTCATTTTTCCCAATTTCTCCTTTTCCTGATGACTCCAATTTCAAAAAGAATAGTAATAAAAACTAGGCAAAATCAGGCGACAGAAGTAGCAAAGGTATCAGTCTCAGTGAGCCCTTAGCAACAACTTCAGAATGGCTTTGGGGTTTCAGATGCCAGTAGCCTTCCCTATCCATTTCTAGAAATGACAGCTACCAGGCTGTATTAACCCCTCCCTAGAGTGCCCCAGTGGCAATTACTGTGGTGAGCCTGAGCCCGAATGACCCCACATTCACCTAAGAATGGCCCCATCACCACTTGACAAAGTATATTCTCAGATCTAGGATATAGTCAGTGGACAGTATGCTGTATCTATTTCAGAAATCTAATAAAAATATTCACCCTCGTGTAATAGATTCTACTCCAGTGGGAGGAAGGGAAGCTAGAGAGAAATTCCAAAGAGTTAGCAAAGGGTGTTGGGAAGAGATCAAGATGAGAGAGCAAGGATAGTCTTTGCTAAGTTTAAAAAGGCACTTGTCTCTTCTTTGTGGTGAGACTAGCACTCATGGATTCTTGGAGTTTCCTCTCCACCATCCCCATGTGGCCCTTCCATTTTTTCTGGTCTTCAACATCTATCAAAGAGAGTAAAGGAGGATTCGTGCACTGAAAAAAATGTTGAATTAAAGGACTGCTAAGGTCCTTTTAGCCCTCTGGCTCTCTAGTCTATATATCCTATCTAATAAAAGAGTAATATGCAAATTGACTATACCTCCAATCAAGCCATGCCCACAGTCCACATCCACAAGCCAATCAGGAGCAAACAAACCCCCAACCAAGATGGCTGCAGCCACTGAGAGCAGGAGGGAAGCTTGGATTTCCCCAGCAATGGAGGAAGCCAAGCTTTCCATCTGCTTTTGCCAGCTCAGGCCTCCACTCAATGCTACGAAGTTTTAATGATAGAAGATAAATAAATCCCAATAAAAATGACAGCAGCCACAGAGCTGGAGAGAGCAGGAGGCTTGAGTTGCACCCAGAGATGGAGAAAGCCAAGCTTTGCACCTGCCCTTGCCGGCGTAGGCCTCCACTCAATGCTACAAAGTTTCAATTATAGAAGATATATCCCAACAGAAATGGCAGCAACCACAGGGCTGGAGAGAGCAAAGGTTAGGGTTACCTGGGTGATGGAGGAAGCCAAGATTCTGCAGCCTTAGCACCTAGGCCTCCACTCTACGCTACAAAGTTTCAAGTATAGAATTTAAATAAACCAAACAGAAATGACTGTTGCCATGGAGAAGGCTTGCAAGCAGAAGGCTTGGCTCTGCTCCAGGCTACAGTTTAAATTGTAGAACATAATCCCAGATCCCAGGGCCTCCGCTTGGGTCACTGGGGGGGCATAGCCAGCTTGCAAACCCACCACAGGCCCCTTGCCCAGGCGGCCCCATACCCCAAGAGAACCCCCATCCTGATCTGGGACACTCTTCAAGGCAAACCAGCTGGCCCCTACCCATGCACTAGGCCTCTATCCTATCTAATAAAAGAGTAATTTGCAGATTGACCATCACTCCAACACACAAGAGGGCTGCCCCCATGTGGTCAAAGATCCTGCCCCCATGTGTGGACACAAGATGGCCAGCAGGGGAGGGCCATTGGGAAGTTCCAGGCCTGCAAAGGAGGGCAGTTGTGGGCGATCAGGCCAGCAGGGGAGGGCAGTTAGAAGTGACCAGGCTGGCAGAGGAAGGAAGTTGGGGGCAAACAGGCTGGCAGGGCAGCAGTTAAACATCAGTTAGGCTGGCAGGGTCTTGGTTAGGGGGTGATCAGGCTGGCAGGACTGAGCCTGACTTTCATCACCTTTCCAACTGTGGTCTAAACCTTCCTCTTCTGCCTCATCTGTTCTCTTTCCTGGAAATTCTGTCCTCTTCTAAATCTGTCCCATTTTTGACATCCAATCAACATACTTTTTATCTAATTTCTGCAGGCCATGGTAATGCCTCAGTCCTCTAAAGTCCTGAAAAATATAAGGAAGATCATGTACTCTTAGCTTTCCAAACCTTGCCAGAAGCACGGGTTAATTATGTGTAGTACAGAGTAGCTCCTACATGTCATAGAACTTGAAGGGAGCTCTGTGGCAAGAAGAATACTGAGATAGAGTCAAAGGCCCATGGGTGAAGGCCAGTGTGGCCAGTTGATGGCTCTGTGGTCTTGCCCAAGTGATTAACAACCTGGTATGGGAAGGGGTGGGAATACAACTCAGTAAGACATGGCAAAATCCTGGGATTACAAATTGTTTTAACCATATATTCAATATTACAACTTTATGTTTTGGGACACAAATTATTTTTGTAACAAAAATTATAGAAAGTAAGGTTTAACCAAATCTTGAATAAAGAATGCCCATCAAAATTAATTCTATTTTATTAAGTATTGAATATTCTTTTTTTTTAATCCTCACTAAGGATATGTTTTTATTTTATTTATTTATTTATTTATTTATTTATTTATTTATTTATTTTTAGAGAGAGAAGCATTATTTGCTTCCTGTACACACCCTGACTGGGGATCAAACCCATAATCTGTAAGTACAGGATAATGCTCCAACCAACCAAGCCACCCAACCAGGACATGTATTGATGATTCTTAATTGAAGATGAAAGGTTGCCCGCCTCTCTCTCTCTCTCTCTCTCTCTCTCTCTCTCTCTCTCTCTCTCTCTCTCTCTCTGTCTCGCGCGCGCACACACACACACATAGGGAATATAGTAGGCTAAAATTTCTGAGAGGCAAACCTGTTGACAGAATCTTGTTCTCCTCTAAGTACACCACATGCAAGATGATCCTTCCTGGCCCCAAGACTTTCTCCTCTTTGTATTTTTCTTTCCCTTTGACTATGCCCTTGCTTCAGATCTTAGTCCATATAAGGACTTTTATTAAATGAACAAATAAAAACTGGCACCTACCCAGTATTGAACAATTTTGTATCAAAGGCCTTATGCATATTATGATCAAGATTCTCACATCAGGGAGACCCAAGGGATCTATAAAACTATAAGATAAACATAGTTAATCATCTCTTGATAAAATATGACTAAAATATGTGGAGAGAAGAATCACAATTTTTAGTAGAATACAAACTAGCCATACATTTTTAGAAAACTTGAGTTTTCTAAATAACTTTACTTTTGCAGAAGGCCTTGAGGTGATGTCTATAGTAAGCACCCTGACGCCCTTGCTTCATGTGCTCCCCACTTCAGTGGACAATTTTAGAACGCTCTCCATCATGTTGCGACATCCTCTCAACAACTCTAGGACACATGAATTATTATCTTTGTTTTGCAAATGAAGAACTGAGCTATAGAGAAGCTATGAGGGAAAGCTTGCAAACCTGTTGACAGAATCTTGTTCTCCTCTAAGTACACCACATGCAAGATGATCCTTCCTGGCCCCATGACTTTCTCCTCTTTGTACTTTTCTTTCCCTTTGACTATGCCCTTGCTTCAGATCTTAGTCCATATAAGGACTCATTACCTAGATTCCTAGGGGAAAGCTCTCTAAGGATTTGTCTTTACATTTCAGGATTCAAATGGGGTTAGGTAATTCAGAGCAGTTGGATGTAAAAAGAGAACTGCTTAGGGGAGAGCAATGCTTACCCAGAGAACTAAATTGCTCCTAGAGGAATTTCCCATCTGTCTCAGACCAATTAAAACGATACATTGGATGTCAATGCCTTTTCCTGTGCTCCTCAAATGATACTAAATGAGCCATTTCAGACATGCCAGGCCAGTTCTTTGTTAGGGGAAGTGGCCAAAAGATTTCCATGAAGTGTTGTCACAGCTTATCTTCCCAGTGTTCCAGGTAGGAGAGATAGGTGGGGAGTGATGACAGGTGAGGTGTCTTCTAGCAGCACAGAGAGTGAATCTTGTCTCCTGCCTTATTCGATTAACAAATCTTGATGCCCACTGGACAACAAACAAACACTCCTTTAACCAGAGTGAAAAAGGGTGAAAATGCAAAAAGATGAAGGATATTCTTAAATAGCTCTAGGGAAGATCTTAGCACTGAGGCGGAACTGAGATCCATTTCAGGAACTGATGGTGGTCTGTTGTCACAGTGTCCTACAAAACTAAAAATAGAGTTCTGCTCAGCATCTCTGCAGCACAGAAAATGAAGCCATTACCTTAAGATGTTGGTCTGTCTGTTAACGTTTTAGAAGAATCTTTTGGCTCCTCAAAAGCACAGGAATGTATGGGTTGAAAACAGTCTTAGAACCTTCAGGATTGGCCCAGCACTCCAACTTGTGGATAAACCACAACAGGACATAATATTCTGTCCTGTGAAGCTCCTATATAATTCTGGTTTGAATATGTCCATGCTTGTGGTTTCCATCTCTGCCCTAGTTTTACTTCCTAACCTTCAGAAAATTTCTCTCTCTCTCTCTCTCTCTCTCTCTCTCTCTCTCTCTCTCTCTCTCTCCCCCTCCCTCCCTCCCTCCCCCCCCTCTCTCTCTCTTTCTCTCTTTCTCTCTCTTCCCCCTCCCCTCATTCTTTCCCACATTATATTTTTGTATTAGGATTTCTTTTTACATGACAATTAGAGAATTGCCAGAACTAGAGCCCAGAGGGCTAGAGGCCTTACCTAGTTAACCAGAGCCAGCTAAGGAAAATATGATGGAATTTTGTTATCAGGATGGAGTTTGTCAAGATAATGGGATGTGCAGGGACCTAGACAGAGGCTAGCTATTAGATGAAGAACAAATTACAGTTTGTAAAGAGGAACTGTGAGGAGAGGGCAAATTGATCAACAGCAATCATTTATGAGGTTCTGACTAGATGATAGGCAAATTTAGATAATCCTCCCAACAAGCTCATTGCATGTGGAACTATTATCTTCCCCGTTGTAAAAAGTGAAAAAGTTGGGGTCTGCCGGTCCCAACGTACCTCCAAGCGCCCTCAGCCGGCTCTCCAGAACCCGGCCTCCTCCCTTGCTGTTTCCCATGGCTGCCGGGCTGCTCCCTGCCCTTGCTCTTTTGCCTTTGGTCCACCAGTGGCGACTTGACAGTCGTTTCCGGTGTATTTTTTACCCGCTCATGAACTCCCGTCCTGTCTGTCCAGCGCCATTAAAGTTCTCCCGGGAACTGGACTTGTGCCACCCCCTCGCTCACGAAGCTCCTAGGGGCAGTGTCCCCACCGGCACCGGGGCGTCCATGGCCTCTCCCTGTTGTGGGATTCTGGCGACCCCACCCCGGTCCGGAGACCCCTCCCGAGGCCCCCATCGTGTCCCTAGGCGCCTCAGGCCTTATTTTTGTAGTCGCCGCTTGACCCCGACTGACCTGTGACCTGAAGGTCTCACTGTCTCTCATGGAACCTGCTGATCTTTGGGAGCAAAGAAGAAGAGGCCTGGGCTGTGAAGGGACAGGAGGCATCTACCCAGGCACGCATCTCCTAAATTCTAAAGGACCCCGCAAGACTTCCAAGCCAGGGGAGCAACAGGCAGCCACAGTTCATCCCAGGCTAATACGGTGCACCAGCCTGTAAGGCCCTCTTTCCTAACTTCTCAGTGAGCCAACTGATGATGTACGATTTTAAAAATTCTTCTATTAATAAATTTTACATAATTTGGAGGTCATTAAAGAACGTACCTAAATATTACTTGTTACAAAAAAAATATCACTAAAACATGATATACACACAAAAAAAATGAAAAAGTTGAGACACAGAGACGTTAAGTAATTTGACTAACACACAGCTAATTAATGTAGAGGCAGAATTTGTACCCAGACATTTAGGCTGCCAAGTTTATGTTACGCACTGCTCTACAGGGCTGCCCTTCTAGTAACTGGTGAGACTTTTATTGACTCATCTAGCCTAAACCTCCAATTCTATCTTATTTTTCCTTTTCCCCTAATTCTTTTTTTTTCTTTCTCTCTATACCCCTACATGACACTAGTCCTTTTTAAAAGTATTTGCCATGCTTAAGATAACTTTGCAAATTGTATCTCATTCATTCAGCAGATAAGAGAACAGTTCCATTGAAGATACTTGAAAGTAGAAATAGGAATTGCTTACTTAAAGCATACACAAAAGTATTTCTTTTTCTTCATGTGTCTCAAAAGGGAATTTTTCTCTGGATGATTAATTACAACATCCCTGTTTTGCTTTTACCCTCTGAGTTGCAACAACACCCTTAAGATTTGGTCGTTATCAGTCTTCTTTAACATTTTAAGGGCTTAAGTCCAATTCATATACATTGGTTTATGCTTATACTCAATCCAGGAGAAATTCTACAACCCACATATCATCCACTGAACTAAAGCCATAGCTGGTCCTTAATCTTCTGACCTGTAGTTATTTCTATGTTAATTTGCTTATTTCCATGATATGGTTTTTTGATATTACTTTTTAGTTTCTCATCAAACCAAAAACAGATTTATTATTTCCATCCTAATCCATTTTGTTCTTTTAAGGTGAAAGTCAGCTATGAGATGAGGCTATTTTCTATCCCTTAGTAGACTATTAGCTGTCGGGAGGAATGCTGGAACCAATGAGAGCATCTTTGCCTCCTGGTGCCTAACAATGCTGGCATGTATTAGGTGCTTAGTAAATGAATGAAACAATGAATACAGGAATCCTTTTTCTATGATGTCCATCTTCCTATTTCAAATTTACTTAATTGCCCTCTAATTTTTGAAAAAATATATTTTTATTGATTTTAGAGAGGGGGAGAAACATCAAGGATGAGAGAGAATAATTGATTGGCTGCTTCCTGCAGGCTCCACATTGGGGATCGAGCCCACAACCTGGGCATATGCCCTGACTGTGGCCTCATGGTTCATAGGTCAACACTCAACCACTGAGCCAGGACAACAGGGCTACCCTCTAATTTTGTCAAGACTTATTTTCCAAAATATATTCCATTATTAAATTAGAAAAATCCTGAGCTGGATAGCTGCTGTAAGCCAAGCAACTTTCTTATACTTTAATATATCCTCCGACAAACTATTAGGTCAAAACCCTGTCCTAAGATGTTGCTAACTGCTAAAGTTGGTGATGGGTACATAGGGGTATTTTACATTATTTTCTCACTTCCTGTATGTTTGAAATTTTTCATAACTTTTAAAAATCTGATTACATAAAATATTATGGTTAAATTAGGATAATAGTGATTTTTTAAAGAAGTGGTTAGTCTGAGGGAGTCCACTCATTTTCTATGTATGATTGGCAAAGAAGCTATTTACATTTCTTTCATTAATATTGGAATACTGATTTAAGAGCACTTTACTTAAAGGCAGCTTATGGAAGCATTTTAATTTGAAGCTGGATGACTTCTTTGGAAACAGTACTTACTCTTTATCTCTCTTTCTTATGGATTGCTTGTCTGGGAGACTCTTACCGCAGAGTGATCTATCAGTTTCAAGATGCTAAAGGAATTTAGGTTGTAATGATGATGTTGTCTGAGGACGTAAATAGCAAATGATACCAGTGAGACAATAAAGTGGACACTTTAAACATATACGATAATTCTCTGAGTGTGCATCTTCTATATATATAAAAGGCTAATATGCAAAATTTCCCCTCGGGTTTCAACTGGGAGATTGGGAGTTCATTCGCCCACTATGACATACAATGACCACCAGGGGACAGCGTGGAATATGACAGGTGACCAGTGGTGGGGGAAGGGTGCTGGGGAGCCAGGAAAGGAGGAGGCAAGGAAGTGGAGGGGTGGGACTGCACAGTGTTGGTGCAGATGGCGAGGAAAAGAGGAGGCCGAGGCTGGGAGACAGGGAGGCAGGGAGGCAGGGAACCTGATCAGCCCTGATTGCCAGCTAGGCCTAGGGACTCTACCTATGCATGAATTTTGTGCACTGGGCCTCTAGTATGTTAGATAAATATTTAGAGTAAGAGATCTTTCCACCTAATAGAAAAATGTTGGCTATAGCCACTAAATGTTCAGAAATGTTGAGAGAGCAGGTTCCTGTGTCCAGCCCTGCAATTAGACTTTTCTACTATACAATTGTGTTAATTGAATGAAAGCATTAAGATATTCTTATCTATGCTAATAAGTTCACTTTAAACAAACTGGACAATGACTTTTTATGGTAGCATTCATCTTTAGATTTATTGAAATTTAAAAAAAATTTTAAATAACTTATATAAAGAAAAAAAAACAAACTTAAGCTAAAGTTATTTGGTGTTTGTGATTTTTAGAGGAAAGTGGGATCCATGGTACATACACTGTGTTAGAACCTGTCTCCGTTTATACTACTTGCTCCTGTGGTACACACTTTTGAAGTTCTCTGATGTCTCAGTTTCCCACTCAGTTTAATGTACAGAGATCATTAAATTTAATATCAAAACCCATGAATTTATAATTATAACAATTGTTCTTATATTTTCCTTTGGGGCTTTTCTTCAACTATGCACTATCTGAAGAAATTGGTTCATATCCCTTGAGAAAAACAACAATAATACTTATTCCTACTTCAAATGTAATTTCTTCTCTTTTGTTAAGAAGGCTGGTCTGTGTTTGATAGCTTTCTGTTGCCATATGGATTTCTTGAGTATTGTGAAGGTTTCAGAGCTCCTGGAATTCAGTATTAGCAGGATGCATGTAAACCTACATAAATAGAAAAACAGTGACATCAGAGGAAGTGAAATGGCAGAGTCTCAGTACGGTAATGGCCGGCAGGAATGCTGGTAAGATCAGCAACCACTGCATGTAGCATCCATCCCTAACAGAGCATGCACATGAGGAGTCCACGGCCATCTTAAAGGACAAAGAACTTTAATCCTTTCCAGAATGGAGATCTGCAGGGTCTTGGACTAGGCATCTGGCTATTTGAACAGCTTATTTTCAGACACCGTACACATCTTATCTGATTTGAATCAATTCAGTATGGTTTCTCCAGAAGAATTTAAAACTGAATAAATATTAAGCTGATCTCGCTGCGTGAGCCAAACCCAATTAATTTTGGTCAGTATAACCCTAACAAACTAAGATGCTGTAAATGGAACATTCTGGAGTCCACTGCCACACTTCAAATGACAGCGTATGCAACTGGAGCCAATGCGTGACTAGTCGGGCACAGTGAGAATTATTTGTTTTAACGTTACTTTACTACTTGTCTCCATGTAAGCCTATGCCCGGCTGTCTTTGGTCAACCATTCTGAAGCTGTAATTCGCTCAAGTACAGAGCATTCAACTATTAGCCCTTGGAGAAGTACAACCTTTGATCACAAATCCCTCTGGCCAACCACTCTCTGTTACCAGATCAAAAATAGGGATATTTATTTCCTTTGGCACGGATCAGAAAATTAAATCAACACATCACCCAGCACCACGTCCAGAAGATGGGGCTCAGACATGGATCCTCATGCAATCCCAGAGAAACAACTTTTATGGCACATAAAGTTTTTATTATGCATAAACCCTGAATTTATTTTTAAATTTTTTCAAGGCTGTCAGTGGGAGGATTGCTGGGCTCTAGCAAATTGCAGATTGTAAAAATCTTTCCACCATGAGGCAACATCTTTTTCCACAGGGACTGCAGTCCAGGTTCTCACAGCAGAATTCTTACCACACCGGGTCACGGCCCCGGTACCCTGGAGGTTAGACAAATACATCTAGCGGAGGCATTCCTCAATGATAACTGTGTCACAATGTCCTTACCCATCTCCTTCCTGGGCCCCACACCATTGGCTCCTTTGCCACTGGGCCGGTGCGCTCCCTTCCCTTCTGCTCCACTTTCGTGCACAATGGCCAGCTTTCTGCGCTGCACTCGGCCCATGGTTTGGCCCATGCTCCCAGGGCCTTGGAATGGATGTAGCAATGAGGCTCTCATAACTCAAACTTCCTGTGCAGACTTCAAACACACACACCAGCCCCAGGACCAGCTTTCATGGAGAGAAAACAACACAAAATACACAAGCCCTGTCCTCAAACCTGCCAGCAGTCTCCTAATAAATCCTCCCTGTTGCTCGGGGTGGAAGAAACACCTAAGGGATCACTTCTGTCCCTGTGGGATGAAGAATTCTCCAAACCCCAAAAAATGTAGCCTCGATTCTTTGTACACAGCCTCTTTAGTAGCTCCAGATAGTTTCTGAATTAAAAGGTCGATTTCTAAAGAGATTAACAAAATTCATTTTTTTAAAAACTCTCAGAGCTAGTTCTCCTCAGATTTGTTTGCTTTCTGCAAAAGCTTGTACTGTGGTAGAGGAAATATCCATAACACAAATAACCACACTGAGGAAACACGTCGTTATATTGCACTTCACTTGAGTGTTGCATTTTTTTTTTTCACAAACAGAAGGCAAATGCCTCCACCCGCAAAAAGATTATAACTCACTTTGTTGCAATGCTCACCTTATTATGATGGTCTGGAACTAAACCTCGATATCTGTGAGGTTTGTCTATGTAAGACTTCTACACATTCGATAATGAATAAATAGGACTCAGCTCTCTTCCAGCAAAGAGTTTGAGCAATTGCAACTGGATTTTCTGCTCGAGGGATGGAAAAGCTTTCCTGGAGGAAGTGACATTTAAATTCAACCCGAAAAGGGTAGATTCAGCCAGGATTGTTTCAGGAAAGCTCTTCCTCTTCCCTCTCAAACCTCCCCAGGGGAAAGGATGAACTTTGCAGAAATTGTAGGAATCTGTAGCTGAAAGTCAGCCACTGGAGGAGGAGGGAAAACTCAGATCAGCAGACTTTGTAAAGCTAGTGCTTGACTAAGATTTGACTGTGCTCACTCACCTCTCTTCTTCCCCACATACTTTTCAGCACCAGCTCTGAATTCTTTAACAGAAGCTCTGGTGAGTAGACTTAGACCAGGCTTCAGGCAAGGGAGGCCAAACATAAGTCTTCGTTTTCAGTTGTCCTACTCATGATTATGTTCATGGTGACTGGTATGTCATGTCAAAGTAAATGTTATATGATTTTCCTTTGGCCCCTAAGGTCAAAAGATTCCTTCACTTTGTCCTTGGGTAGCAGGACCTCAAAACAGCACAGTATGCCACAGGCCATCATGAGATATATTTTCCAATAAAAAGTTCTTACAACTCAGTCTGTAAGGTAATTGGACAAAGATCACACAGAGCCAGACAATTAGAAGAGCGCTGGCTCCCAGACACCAAGGATAACTGTAATAAGATGAATGCGTTTGAGCAAGTTTCTTAGCAGTAGGCTGACCCAAGCACAGCTAGCACCTGGTTGGTGCCTTTAAGGCAATACAGAGTGTGTGTGTGTGTGTGTGTGTGTGTGTGTGTGTGTGTGTGTGTGTGTGTCTTGCTCAGGCCCAGAGGTCTCTCAGCAGTCTTCTTAGGTAGTATGATTTGGGAAGACCTAATAAAAAGTCCTTTAGTGCTTTTACCAAGATGGATGAAATTCATGCCATCAGAGATTATTTGGGGGTTAGGATTTAGGTTATCCATCCTTCTTTTTAAAATAAATGCAAATAGTCCCAGAAGACAGTATGAGATTAACATTAACAACCAATTGAAATGGCAAACCAGGAACTTCCCTAGGAAGCAAAGGAATGAGTCAGAGGTTATACATTTAAACGGAAGATTGTTTTGCACTGTGTAAGGTCAGATGGAGAGGAATCCTGGATAACCCAAATTTTAATATCAAGTAATAAATCACTAATGGCATGATTTCTTTTTTCCCTAAATTTCTAATACCAAGGACTCAGATCTCCTCCACAGAGACTTTAGGTAATTTTAATTAGATTTTTTAAATTGCATATTATATACATGTTTTCATGACATGCAAGCCTGTAGTCTTCCCCTTAAAGAGGGTGTTTCCATCCTAGGACATCTGCCAGCTGTGCTGGAGGCACCTCAGACATTATAGGCCTGTTTACAACAACTGCCCCAAACTCTTCATTTCACTGCTTCATTTCACTGAGCTCCTATTCCTGGTTTATTCCAGTTATGCTCTCCCCTAATCCTCTGGCCATGTGATACTTTGCCTCTGGATTTTAAAAGCGAATTTTCTTTTTCTGACTATATTTCAGACCTGGCTTAAGCTCACCTTTTGACAATTTTGCTTCTTGAGCACTGGGTGAAATCTCCACGAAATGCAATTATCTCCCGTTGCCCTGTGGGAGGGGGAGTGTATGTGAAGCATTCTTAGGAGGCAGATTTCAGGAGTCCAGATTTAGATGCCCTGCATTGTATACTCTCCCCGAAAAAGAATGATAAAAATTTTGGCTCTTGGCTACTGTGAGCCCTAAGAAGCTTAGAGGATTTTATAGCAAAGGAGGCTATAATAACGTTGTAATGGCATTTATTTGTCTTTCTTTACCCTAACTACAAAAGTAACATTTTTTGTGGGAAATTTGGAGGGAAATCTAAGCAAAAAAGAATTTTAAATTATCCATAATTCTGTGACCCATTCATAATCTGTGCTAACATTTTGGCTTATAATCTTCTAATAATATCACTTATATAGTACACATTTACATAGCAAAATTAGAGTCACTCTAGTCATTCTATTTTCTTCACCTAATTTCCTTTAATGTATATATAATGAACATTTTCTATGTATTTAACTGATTATATTAAATTTGAAAAATCTTTAATAAAGACAAAATCCATGAATTCAATATAATGGGAATGGCTTATTATGACAGACATAAATAAAGAAGTGGGTCTGCTAGAGATAATTATAAAGTACAGTCTAAGCATGACTAACAAGTCCAGCCTTACTCTTTTTGACACAGTATCACTTAGGGTTAGTGATCCTCAACAGACTAACTCAGACCATCAGATAGACAGAACTTTATGTTAGAGCATTGGACTTGGAGTCAAATACCCTAATTCAAGATGAAATCAATGGGACATTCTTCAACTTATCTCTTGGCCTTTCTTAGACTGTTTCCCAAACCATAAAACAAAATTCATAATCATTACTATCTGGGGCTGTTATGAAGATAAATGAGATAATTCTTTGTGAATTGGAAAGTACTAAGCAAGTAAAATGTTGTGGAATGCAAGGCTGGCTATAAGTGCTGTCAATTTGTTTCCATTATGTTCACCCCATTGCTTTATGGGGCTGGAGAAGTTTCCCAAGAAAATCTCCAGGACTCTGAATTTTTTGTTTCTAATATTAGTATGTAAACTTTTTCCTAGCCTTGCTTTCCCTTCCTCAAGGACACACTTCTAAGAAAAATGAAAATAAAAACAAAACAAACTCCCTAATTGAAAATTTTATGTGGATTTTAAATATAAAACTCTCTACCTGAAAACCTAAAATAAATTTTATTGCAAGGCAGACTTTAGAAAATAACCTACAAGTCAATGTTCCCTCCCCCATTAATGTCAAACACTAGCCTCTTAATTGCCAGTTTATGTGTATTGGAAGAAGGGTATAAGAAATATTCAAAAATAAAAGAGCTGTGACACTCCACTCAACCCAAGAGATCATAAAACAAATCTAAATGGGACTTTAATAGTAGTACATATGTTTTCCTCCCCCCCCCCAATATCCTCCCCCCAGCCTCCCCTACCCCCCAGCACATGTCCCCACCTGCCTCCCTCCCCACCCCAGAGTCTTTCATTCATTGGTTATGCTCATATGCATGCATACAAGTTCTTCGGTTGATCTCCCCCAGCATCTGCCTCCCCTCCACTCCAGCCTTCCCCCTGTAGCTTGACAGCCTGTTCAAGGCCATCCTGCCTCTATATCAATCACTCTCCCCTGTTTCTTTTCTTCAAAAATATCTTGCCTCTGCATACTGAAAACAAACGTATAAGAGCAAAAAAAGTTTGAGTGTCAGTTTCAATGTCCAACTGTTCTGAGTCCCAGTGTACTACTATTAAATATAAATTATATTGTAAATAAAATTTAAAAAAATAAATAAATAAATGTCCTTTGAGAAAAAAAAAAAAGAAAAAAAAAAGGATTTCCTGCACCCAGGGCGGCACGGCCGTGCGTGTTAGGTCTCCGCACAGTGTCCCGAGACCATCCTGCCAGTTTTCAATAAATCTTTGCCTGCTTATTACCAAAAAAATAAAAAATAAAAAATAAAAAAAATAAAAATAAATGGGACTTTAGACTGTATCTCATAAACTAAAATGAATGCATTTACAATGATCAATTTCCTGAGGTCTAGGGCTTTTCTCAGTTTCATGTGCTAATTTTACTCAGATTCTCAACTAGGTGATAAGTCTAGTGAGGACAGAGTATACTTGGTACACTCTGTCACCCCAAGACTTGTCACCGCAGAAGGAGCTCCTTAAAACTTACTGATACAAAATATACCAAGATTTTTTAAATCAACAGCATAAGAACAACCCAATTAAAAAGTGAGCAAGTGTTTGAGTGGGAAATGGCCTAGCAGGTGCCTAAGTCCGTGCTGTTTGTGTGTTTGGGTAACATCTGTCGTTCACTCATTTCAGAGGTAGTTTTTAGAAAACTTGTAACTGATTCAAATGTTTCAGATAAGTGGGCCATTGACAGCGCCCTGAGTGAACATGGGCTGGTCACCAGTTCCAAGAGCTGTGAGCTGCCTAAGAAATCATGACATTGACACAATCCACAAGCAAGACGGGTTGTTACAGAAGACTTTGCCACATCTGATTATATACTGTATATGGATGAAAGCAACCTGAGAGAGATGACTAGAAAAAGTAATCAAGTTAAGAACAACAAAGCTAAAGTTGAACTACTGGGGAGCTGTGATCCCCGGAGACAGCTTATTATTAAAGAACCTACTATGGGAATGAGACCAACTTTGAGGCTGTGGACCATCCATGTGAGGTGCTGCAGGGCCTTCCAGGAGAGGGTAGGTTAGTCGTTTCTGTCAGCTGTGGCTCAGCTGGTACCTGACTCTGTGTCCCAGCCAATTGTCATGTTCATAGGGCAAGGCCAGTGCTGGTACTTCCTTTCACCTACTATTTCTTATCTTAAAAAATGATTGCAGATGGAAATCAGTGGTTAGCAAAAGAATAAATAAATAGGAATAAATAAAAGCACATCTCTGCCTTTCCCTTTCCCCTCTCCCCTCTCCCCAAGCCCAGGCTCGTTACCATTAACTTCCCCACTCCCAAGCTCCAAGGGCCCTTCCTTTATCTTCATAACTTTTCTCTGAAGCCCATTTCTTCTAGGATTTATTTTTTCTAAAGAAGAAGAAGAAGAAGAAGAAGAAGAAGAAGAAGAAGAAGAAGAAGAAGAAGAAGAAGAAGAAGAAGAAGAAGAAGGAGGAGGAGGAGGAGGAGGAGGAGGAGGAGGATGAGGAGGAGGATGAGGAGTAGGAGGAGGAGGAGGAGGAGGAGAGGAGGAGGAGGAGGAGGAGGAGGAGGAGGAGGAAAGGGGAGAGGACAAGGAAGAGGACATGGAGGAGGAGGAGGAGGAAAAGAAGAAGAGGAGGAAGTGGAGGAGAAAAGTAGGAGGAGGAGGAGGAGAAGGAGAAGGAAGATAAAGGAGAAGAAGAAGGAGAAATACATATGTTTGATTCAGACAAAAAGATGGGCAAAAAATCTGAACAAAGACTTCACCAGAAAGATAAACAGATGTCAAATAAGTACATGAAGAGATGCTCAATATAATACATCATTAGGGCATTACATATTAAGACAACAATGAGATACCACTGCACACCTACTAGAATTACTTAAATCCAAACCCCTGACTACAGCAAAAGCTGGTGAGAGTATGGAATAACAAGTACTCTTATTCATTGCTGGTGGGGATGTAAAATGAAGCAACCACTTTAGAAAATTGTTTGGCTCATCCTTACAAAGTCAAACATATCTTTGCCATATTATCCAATGATTGCACTCCTTGCTATTTACTCAAATAAGTGAAAAACTTAGGTCTACCCAAAAACCAGCACACAAATGTTTATAGAAGCTCTATTCATAATTGCCAGAACTTGGAAGCAAACAAGATGTCCTTCAGTAGGTGAATGGATGAAGAAACTGGTACATCCACAATGAAACATTATTTGGGTATAAAAAACAATGATCTAGCAAGATACAAAAGGCCTGGATGAATTTGAATGCATACAAATAAGTGAAAGAAGCCAGTCTAAAAGATTATGTGCTATATACTTTCAACTGTATAACATTCTGAAAAAGGCAAGTCTATAGAGAAAGTAAAAAGGTCAGAGGTTGCCAGGTTGGGACATTAGGGAGGGAAAGAAGAGAGAATAGAATAATAGCACAGGAGATATTTAGGGCAGTAAAACTATTCTGTATGATGCTGGAATAGTGGATACACTTATTATACATTTGTTAAAACCCATAGAGCTGTACAACAACAAGAGTGAATCCTAATTTAAATCATGAACATTAGTAATATATTAATATTCATTATCTATAATAAAAGTATAATATGCTAATTAGTTCAGACAGCCAAATGACCTTCCAGATTTCATTCCAGATGTCCTTCTGGATGAAGCTGTCTCAGCAGGGGCCAACGCAGGGGCAGTTAGGGGCAATCAGGCAGGCAGGTGAGCAATTAGGGGTGATCAGGCAGGCAGGCAAGTGAGTGGTTAAGAGTCAGAGATCCCGGATTATGAGAGGTATGTCTGATTGGCAGTCAGACACACCTCTCGCAATCCGGTATTTCTCATGCACAAACTTTGTGCACTGGTCTTCTAGTTTAATTGTAAGAAATATATGGCACTACTGCAAGATATTAATAACTAGAGGCCTAGTGCACAAAATTTGTGCATGAGGGGGTTTCCCTCAGCCCAGCCTCCACCTTCTCCAATCTGGGACCTCTGGAGGGATGTCCAACTGCCCCTTTAGGCCTGATCCTATCTGGTTGCCTCTACCTGCTTCTGCCTGCCAGCCTGATCACTCCCTAACCACTCCCCTGCCAGCCTGATTGATGTCTAACTGCTCCTCTGCCAGCCTCTTTATCCCTAACTGCCCTCCCCTGCAGACCTGTTCACCCCTAAATGCCCTCCCATGCTGGCCCTCTTGTGGTGGCCATCTTGTCTCCACATGGGGGCAGTCATCTTTGACCACATGGGGGCAGCCATCTTGTATTTTGGAGTGATGGTCAATTTGCATATTATTCTTTTATTAGATAAGATTAGATAGGATAGAGGCCTGGTGCACAGGTGGGGGCCAGCTGGTTTGCCCTGAAGGATGTCCCATATCAGGGTGAGGATTCCCTTGGGGCATGGGGCCTGGACAAGGTGCCTGTGGTGGTTTGCAGGCCAGCCACAACCCCCAGCAACCCAAGTGGAGGCCCTGGTATCTGGGATTTATTTACCTTCTCTAATTGAAACTTTGTAGCCTAGAGCGGAGCCAAGCCTCCTGCTCGCTCCATGGCTGCAGCCATTTTTGTTAGGATTAGTTATCTTCTATAATTGAAACTTCATAGCCCTGAGTGGAGGCCTGGGCCAGCTAGAGTGTGTGGAAAGCTTGGCTTCCTCCATTGGTGGGGAAACCCAAGCCTCCTATTCTCTCCATGGCTGCTGCCATCTTGGTTGGGTTAATTTGCATATCCAATCCTGTTTGGCTGGTACGAATGGCTTGTGGGTGTGACAGAGGTATAGTCAATTTGAACATTACTCTTTTATTAGATAGGATAGAAAAATGGAGAGAGGATAAGGAGAGAATATACAGAGCTCTCTATACTTTCTGCTCAATCTTTCCATAAACTTAAAACTGCTCTAAATATTAGTCTACTAATTAATGATTTTTAAGACCCCTATTGATTGATTGGTCTCTGTTGATGGTGAGAAATGAATTCTCTAAGGATCTAGCTACTTTTTTCCTAACAGGAAATGCTACTGACAGAACTGTGAAGAGTCTTCCCACTGAATACTAAGTGCAGAGACAATACGGAATATGAATTTATGGGGCTGTCTGCCAATCGAGCCTCTTTCTTCTTTAGAGCCTTGATCTTTTCTAAAATAAAGTCTGCTAGAAATTTCACACGCTATGAAAGCACAATGGCTCCTCCCACAATCTCACGAGGGAAGTGCCCTTATGGCCTTGAGCATAAACCCAGACAGGGAAAGGCAGATGAAATGGATCCCTTTCTCTTCTCCTGGGAGTCTGAGCTGCACAGAATTCTGAGTAACTTCCCAGCAAGCTGAAAGGCTTTTCTACTAAGCTAAGGCTATTTTAATGTATTTGCTTTATTAATCTTTGAATCCTCATTAAATGATAAAGAATAATATACTGGGCTATAATGAGAGAGAGAGAGGAAAGAGAGAGAGAGAGAGAGAGAGAGAGAGAGAGAGAGAGAGAGAGAGAATAACAATATTTTCCCCAAAATTTTAAGTCATAATTGTTTAAATGTATCCACATGACTTGAACTCTGAGTTTGCATGTGGGCATATAGGGTCCTCTGCTTACATGTAAAAAGACAATTCATGAAAAGAACTGGTGTGTTATCCCATTGTCTCATACCCACTATCTTGAGTTTGCTCTTTTTCTAGCATCTCCTCTAAACTGGTACACTTTCTAATACTTTTCCCTGTAATCTCTGTAAATGTGTCTAATTAATTAGGAACCACCTTCCCTCCCCTGAACCCTTTCTCAGCGCTCACATTTTCCATAAAACCTTTCCAAAGAAGGACATATTTCTATTTGATTTATTGTGACATTCAAGGTATCCTGATAGTATAGCTAGGTGGTACTGGACATCCAAAGAAGACACAGAAAATCAAAAATAAACAAAAGCATTAAGACTGGGAGGGAATTTAAAGCTTCCTCTGTGTCACATGGTGGCAGATTTAGGATGAGGACCCAAGTTTCTCAGAATCTTATGTGTTCTCTTATGTTTATGGACGTTTCCTTAAACTGAGTAACAGATTTGTTTCAACCTTTTCCTAGTTTAAAAAAAACACATTATTTTATTACAAAGCAGTACTTATTTATTCATTCATTTATTCACTCTATAAATATGTTTGAAGGCACATTCTGTCTCAGCACTGGACTGACAGAAATCAGTGAGACAGACAGGAATGCTGTGCTATCTAACAGACAACATCTTCATTAAAAAAATAAATGAGTATGGGGGAGGGCAGTGGAAAAAAACATGAATTACACTCACAGTTCTTGTTTTCACAGGATTCAAGTCAATCAGAGAGTACATAAAGAGTGCTGAGGAAAGAAAATGAAAGGTGGGAAAGAGGGGTTAGAACCATACACTGAGAGCCTTCATTGCTCCATTTACAAAGGGTGGGTTTTATTCTGTCCCATAACAAGGAATCACTTCTTGGCATAAGGATCTGAAGCCAGACAGGCAAAGGGACTTTCCCAAGGTCTTGGCCCAGGTGTTCAAGTTATGCACGAGTTGTTCAAGTTGATGGGCAGCCTGTTCAGAGTTCATTCCTCTGTGTAACCAGGCTCCCACACACATGTTCTGACTTCCTTTTCCTTGATTTATTTGACTTCATTTTGAAAAATAAAATAATATTAGTCTTCAAAGCACTGAAGAAGCACATCCTGATAGCAGCCCAAACCAATTAGCAAATGGTCTGTCTGAGGGCTTTGAAGAACAATTTGGTAATACAAAGTGAAGCTGAAACTGCTCCTCTGCAGATGTGCTCAGGGAAGTTCTTACACAGGTACACAAGGGAACATGCACAAAGTGTTTACAGCAGCATTATTTGTTATAAGTTTAAATGAAATGTTTACCAGACAGGTATATAACTAAATAAATTATAAGATATCTATACTATGAAATTCTATATGACAATTAAAATGAATACATTAGAGCTATCACATAGCTACCAGAATCGTAGTATGGGTAAGTCTCAAAATTATAAATTTAAGATCAAGAAGCAAGCTTCAGACTGATATAAACAGTTTTACACTATTTGTGTAAATTTTAAAACACGTTTGCTGATGGATACATCTGCAGGTAGTTCGAGCATGTACAGGAAATAGTTACCTCTAAGGAGGGAGTAAGAAAACTGTAATACTTTTTATTTTTTAAAACTCTGAAACAGATACTACAAAATGTTAATAATTGTTAATTTTGGATAATAAGTCCCTGAAGTTTTGCTATATTCAAATGTTCTATATTCAATAAATTTGAAAATTTTCAAAATAAAATTTTAATTAAATATAATACATGAACTTGGCCCTCTAGGAAATCATATCAACATGTGTGTGCTGATAGCTGCAAAGTGGGGTAGGGTGCATTACAAATATAGCCTAGAGGAGTTCAAGGCTGCAGTAGGCATCCCACACTCACTGGCCAGGAACAGTGGAATCAGCCTCTGGTTTATCTGTCTACCCTCACATCCTGATAATGAGCAGATAGAGGCCACCAAGGGCAATAGACTGCTAGTTTATGATTGAGTGGAAACCTGAGTCACATTAAATTAATTAAACTAGGAGGCCATAACTGAGGTGCCTAAATGCCTCAAGGTTACAAAATTGAAATCTAAGGACAGCCAATCCCAAACAGCCAACTAGACATTAAGCTATAACCAATCAATAATTCCTTTGCTTTGTTTCGTCCTTTTCTCTATAAGTCTATCCCAGAGCTCCTGCTGATAGTCCATTCCTATCACTTCTCATTTGGCTCTCTCCCCCACCATTCTAATCTACTTTTGCTCAGAAGACTTAACATTTTTAATGTGACTCAGTTTAGCTTTTAACAGTCATATAATTGTGTGCCTCTTCTCATAATCAAAATCAGGGAAGGAAAAACTTAGTGCTTGCCTAGTGAAAGCTCCTAGTGTGTTCCTCTTTTCTCCTTATAAATATTATATTACTAGAGGCCCAATGCATGAAATTCATGCATAAGTAGGTCTTTCTTCCCTGGGCTACTGGCACGGGCTTCCCTCTGGGACCTGGGCTTCCCTTGCAGAGGGAGGCCCTGCCCACCCACTGCAGTCCATCAGTTGGTGGCCTGGGCCTCCCTCAGCAGGGCGATCATGGGGCGATGGCTGGGCCCCCACCAATCGTGGTCCCAGATGGTCATTCCACTGTTCAACCATTCAGTCAATTTGCATATTATGCTTTTATTATATAGGATTGTTTATTTATTACTTTGTAATATTTGTAGAAAAAAAAAAAAGATGGGCAGGAATACATTGAAATGAAACATTATTCCTGTCACCTGAAAGGGAAAAGAAGAAATTGTTATTTTTCATAAAGCACTTCTGAACTGAATAGCAAATCCCAATTCCCAAATCACCTTTCCCGTATGTTTCTTTCTAACTGAGTGTGAAGGGAGGAAATGGTTTGTAAAGCAACTAGGCCACTAAAAGGCATTTTTCATTATTTTTCTTATTGGTTTTCGTATGCCAAAGTGTTAGGCCAACATTCCCAGTTTTTACTCCACCACACATAGGTAAGCCACACCTGAGAGGACCAGGGTTACAGCCACAACTGTGACCATCCCCTTCCACCCCAATATCTGCTCTGTGGACTCTTCTCCATGCATTGCTTCCTACTGGCTGCTATTGTTTCTCTCCCACCCCCTCTGTGTCCACATCTTAATTACCATCACAAAAAGTGGGATTCTTTCCCAGCATGTTACTGGAAGAGAGGCAGCCAAAGTCAACTGCTGGTAGTAATCATTGCCCCATCTGAGAGTGACCCAGAAGGCCATACAGAAAGTTTTCATGGGAGGGATGCTGTGAGTCATGCTGGATCTTGGAAGAAAGCCAAGAAATGTGGCCCTCTAGGTGAGGAGGTCAGTGTACAATGGAGATTGTCAACATCTGATGTGATCAGGTTGAGTGATGGCTGGGGAGTTGGTCAGAGATGGAAGGAGCAGTGCCGTGAGTCTCGATGGTCCATCCACTTTGAAGCGGAACACCAGCCAGTGGCTGAAATATTGGGGAAGTCTAGCCTCTCAGTGAATGAAAGAGTAGATGAAAAAGCTCATCGGGTGCCAAGCTGGCTTGGATTCACAACACTACTAAACCTTAAGAAGAAAAAGAGTGGTTACATCAGGAAACCAAGGCAGCTATATGTACTAGGACATGGCTTGCACTGAGAAGGTACATTACTGAGTGATGGCTGTGGGGTGCCCCTGGCACATGGACTCTGGGCTCAGGGAAGCCAGACTATGTACGGAGTCCAACAATGAAAAGACGGAGGGAACTGATAATCTGCCACCTGGGTCAGGAACTGCTCAGCCACTGAGCAGGGCTGCACTTCCAGAACAAAGCTTTCCGGAGCGGCAACCTGAGAGCTGAGGAAGGGGGGCCATTATGGTCTAAGCATGAAAGACTGGGCTTCCTCCATAGAATTGAAAAACAAACCTATCCTACCATGGAAGTAAAACTGGATATGACTATTGTAAATAAATATAAAACAACCCCAAACACCTTATTTTATGAAAGGTAGAAAGGACAGCCTGCTGCCACAATAATTTTTAGATGCACCTATGAAACTGCCATGTTTGTGTGTAAGAAATGTGCCATGTATCTGCAATTTCACATGATGCAACCTTAGTCAACATCTTCCCGGTCTTGCACAATGTGAACTCGTTTCATGGGAAACATGGTGACCTTTCAGTTGTCACTGAGTGAACTTTCCTGGCTGACTCATTTCCTTCACTTTACAGTGGAGATAGTGATCCACACTGCTCAGCCTTAAGCAGAATCGCTTTAAAACATAATCATCAGCATTGTCATTATCATCAATCACTGAAAGATGATACTGGAATCCAGTTCTTCTTGCATTAATATTACACGTCACATACTGTAACACTTGTGGGTGTCATCATGGTTGATATTAGTGTTAATGGAGGCAAGCCACCATAGCCATGTCACTCCACCCCTTTCCCCAAATGTTCACCACCCAAGAAGCCAGGTGCCTCCCTACCAGGCACAGGCCAACCACTTTTAGACAGAGGTTATTCAGAGCCCAACTCTCTTCCTGGGGCCTTCTTTGTGTCCTGTGTCCAGCCATCCTGGGCACTTGGCAGCCTTATGTTAAATTTCTTATCAAGAGGACGTGGGTATCAAAGAGAGAGTGAGATTTTAAAAGAAACCCTTTGAGCTTATCAGGCCTAGAAAGAATCTCCCTTCCATAAAGGGGGAACTCCTGTCCTTGTCTGCTTCATTCCCTGCTTAGGATTCTCTAGGATCCAGGAAAGCCTTAATCTGTGACCCTGTGAGGGTTATTATCCCCAGTTACATTATCTGTCTTTCAGGGGAGAAAGAGCAAGCAGGACAGCAGACAGTCTCTTCACTGCCCTTGTCTTTTCCGCTTTCCATGGGAAAACCAGTGACTGTTAGGGCTGCTATAAGCTTTCAGTTAAGTGGCAGCTCCATTAAAATAACAAAACTACATTATTCAAATGCAGATTCATCATTAGGTATCTCCTCAGGAATAGTGGTGTTTCAGACACAGACCCACCTGGAGTCCCCCTGGCAGCGACCCAGCACATCCTGGGCAGCCCTTCCCCATCCTCTCCCAGAGTCACTGCCACATACAGGAGCAGGATCTCAGCCCATGCTGGTAGGAAAGGTAGAGGTTCAGGCCAGAGGAGCAGGAAGACATTTTGATAAAGAGGAGGACTAGGCAATGCAACATCCCACACACCCCATTAACACAGACTCACAGTCATACGTACACTTGTCATCTGCCCTCATTTCAGGGCAATTAAAGACATCCCCAGATTCGAAAGAGAAAGTCCTGCAAGGAATTGGGATTAATCTGGAACAAAAAGAATTCCCAAACTGTATTCCCAACATCTATAAAGAAATCCAAATTCCCCAAACCAGCACCAAGCTTCTTTTCCCTATATCCCTGCTCCATTTTCCCATTTTAATAACCTCCTCTGGCCAGCTGCATAGGGCTTAAAATATATCAGCTCCATTTCTTTCTCCCAACTTGTACTTTACCATTTCTCTCAACCTTCTAGAAAATATTCATCCTCCCTCTCCAAATTTATTCAATATCATTTTAGAAGTGCTAGCCACAATAATTAGGCAAGAAAAAAATAGAGGCTTTCAAATTGAAAGGAAGAAGTAAAATAATCACTCTTTGCCAATGGAATGACATTATGTATAGAAAACCCTAAAGCGTCTACCAAAAAACTATTGGAAGTAAAAAAAGTTAATACAGTGAAGTCACAGGATACAAAATTAACATACAGAAATCAGTTGCATTTGTGTATACTAACAAGCTTTCAGAAAGAAAAATAAACAATCCCATTTATAACTGCATTAGAAAGAATAAAATACCTAAGAATAAATTTAACCAAGGAAGTAAAAAACCTATACACTGAAACTGTGGAATAGTGATGAAAGAAATTGATGATGACATAAATAAATGGAAAAATAAATCATGATTATTGATTGGAAGGATTATTATTATGAAAATGTCTGTATTACCCAAAGGAATCTATAGACAAACAAACAGCTCAATTTAAAAAATGGGCAGAGGACTTGAACAGTCTTTTTTCCAAAAAGACATACAGATGGCCAATAAGCACATGAAAATATGCTTGATATCACTAATAATCAGAGAACTGTAAATCAAACCACAATTCATACCTGTCAGAATGGTTATTATCAAAAAGACAACAAAAAACAAATATTGGCAGGATGTGTAGAAAAGGGTACCCTTGTACACTGTTGGAAGGAATGCAAAATGGTGCACCCATAAGGAAAACAGTGTAGAGGTACCTCAAAAAATTAAAAATAGAACTACCAAATGATCCAACAAGTCCACTTCAGGGTACAAGCATACATCAGAAATACTGTGGGTTCTGACTACCACAATAAAGCAGATATTGTAATAAACTGAGTCACACAAACTTTCTGGTTTCCCATTACAAATAAAATTTATGTTTATACTACACTATATTTATTAAGCATGCAAAATAATTACAAACAATGTACATACCTTAATTAAAAAACACTTTATTACTAAAAAATGCTAACCACTACCTGAACCGTCAGCCTTTTGCTGGCGAGAGTCTGGCCTTGATGTTGATAAAACACAATATCTGTGCAGTGCAATAAAGCAAGGCACAGTAAAAAAAAGATATGCTTACATTTATCTGAAAAGAAACAAAAACACTAATTCAAAGAGATATATAAACCCTTATTTATATGCATTGCAGCCTTATAATAGTTAAGATATGGAAGCAACTTAAGTGTCTATCCTAGCTAATAAAGAGGGAATGTGCTAATTGACCCTCACACGATCTCAAAGACGGGTGCACCCACAGCCAATAAAGAGGGCATATGCTAATTGACTGTCACTCCCTCAAAAAGATGGCAGCACCCAAGCCAATAAGGAGGGCATATGCTAATTGACTGCCATGCCCTCAAAGATGGCAGCGCCCAGTCCCCTCAGCCCTGCCGGAGTACCTGCCTCTGGGGTCGCCCAGTCACCCAAGGCCAGCTCAGGGCACAGGCAAGCCTCAGATGGCAGCTGCCCAGATGCCAAGTGTCACCCGAGGCTCAGGTAACCAGGGCTGGCTGAGGCTTGTGCTGCTGGCAGTGGCAGCAGCGGAGGTGTGATGGGAGCGTTGCCTTACCCAGATTGTCAGGTCACCTCCAACCCTTTAAGGCACCCAAACTGTAAGAGAGGGTACACCGGGCTGAGGGACTACCCCCATCCAGTGACTGAATTTTCATGCACTGGGCCTCTAGTTGATACATAAATGGTTAAAGAAGATATAGCATATTGGCTATATATAGACATAATACATACACAGTGAAATATTACTCAATCATAGAAAGAATGAAATGTTGCCATTTCAGATAATATCTATAGACAGACCTAGCGGATATTATGCTAAATAATGTAAGTCAGACAGAGAAAGTCAGATACTGTCTGATTTCAATTATGTGCTATCTAAAAAACAAAACAAATGAGCAAACAAAATAAAACAGAAACAGACTCATAGATACAGGAAAAAAAACTTGTGGTTATTAGAGCAAGGAAAAATTGGAGAGCAGACAAAATAGGTGAAGGAGATTAAGAGGTATAACTTGTAGTTATAAAGTAAATAGGTCATGAGGGTATAAAGCACAGCATAGGGAATATAGTCAATAATTCTGAATAACCATACCATAACTGATATTGGTAATTAGACTTACTATGGGGATCATTTCATAATGTACATAAATATCGAATCACTATGGTGTACCCCTAAAACTAGTAGAATATTATATGTCAATTACACTTTTTTTTTCTTAGAAAAAGGAAAACCAGTTGATTTCTCTGTTGGAATGAACAGACTTATCTTTAATTGAACATTTATTTGCATGTGTACCTTCTATTTGATTTTGTAGTTTGGCATTTCTATTAGTGATATTGATTTTTAAAATGTTTAAGGTTATGCCAGTTCTATTATTTTTGACTGAATAAAACTTAGGAATATACCAAAAATAAAATAAAATAAAAATCTGGGGGAGCATAGTGCAAAAGGAAATATATAATGAGATAATTAAAATGGAGGTCTTATTTCTTATTTTACTACTAGAGACCCATTGCAGGAAGATTGCTGCATGAATAGAGCTTCCTGCAACCCAAGCAAAACTCCTTCCCTTCTCTGCTGCCTCACTCCCATCTCCTCTGCCTTGCTTCCTCCCTTCTCCCATGCCCTGCTTGCTTACTTCTCCATAGCTTTGCTCCCTTCTGCAGTGCTTGGCTTCCTTCTACCCATCTTCTGCACGTGGATATGCAAATTAACCGCCATCATGGTTGGGTTAACTCGCATGCTTACTCTGATTGGCTTGTGGGTGTGGCTTGTGGGTGTAGCAATGGTATGGTCAATTTGCATATTACTCTTTTATTAGATAGGATCTAAGGCCTAACCCAGTTTCTCAGTCTTCATACTATTAATATTTGAGGCCTAATAATTCTTTATTAAATGGTGATTTCTTAAGCATTATTACAGAATGTTTATCAGCATCCATAGACTCTACCTCTTAGATGCTAAAAGCACCCCTACCACAGTTGTGACAGTAAAAAAATATCTTCAAACATTGCCAAATGTCCCTTGAGGGTCGGGGTGAGGAGGTGGGAACAAAATGAAGCACTGGCTAACAAACCTCATGAAATGTCTTGAACTTGTTGTTGCTCCATCATTAAATCCATAGTACATGTGATATTGATATTAAAACAGGTACAAATTTAGTTTCATGTGGGACATATTTTCCCAAGTCACTAAAAAGTGATTGAGTAAAATCTCAGTGCAATAAAGCCAATCCCCAGGTCTAAGAGTGAGGAAGGCAGAACCCAAAGGGCGGAATTTGCTCTCAGAGTCTATTTTATATCCTTGGAGAATTTGTTTAAAATTCAACAGCTATAAACCAATAAAGCCCTCAAGACAACCCACAGGGATAGTTGGTGCCTGCTTATCTAACTAAGGGTAGCTGGAATTCATGGTCAAATTCCCAATGTCCACATCCTCCTTGCAGTTCATAGTTCCCAATTCCTATTTCCGTGTGACTGCAGTATTGTAGCCTCCTCTCCAGGTAGACTAGGACCCAGAAGTCAAAGAAATTTCACCTTTTCCTTTCTTGTGTGTGTGCCAGAGAGCAACATCCCAGAGCAGGCTGAGGTTGAATAATCAGCCTCTGACAATGGCCTATGGAATGTGCCTTAAGAATCATTCCTAGCCCAGCTTGACCCAGTGGTTGAGTATTGACCTGTGAGCCAGGAGGTCAGGGCTCAATTCACAGTCAGGGCACATGCCTGGGTTGCAGGATCAATCCCCAGAGTGGGGTGAGTAGGAGATAGCCAATCAATGATTTTCTCTCATCATTGATGTTTCTATCTATCTATCTATCTATCTATCTATCTATCTATATCTATCTCTGTCTCTCTTTCTCTCTGAAATCAATAAAAATGCATTTTTAATTAAATTAAGCTGAAACTGGTTTGGCTTAGTGGATAAAGTGTCGGCCTGCGGACTGAGGGGTCTCAGGTTCGATTCCGGTCAAGGGCATGTACCTTGGCTGTGGAAACATCCCCAGTGAGGGGTGTGCAAGAGGCAGCTGATCGATGTTTCTCTTTCATCGTATGCTTCTGACTTTCTAACCCTTTTCCTTCCTCTCTGTGGAAAATCAATAAAATATATTTTTTTAAATTAAATTAAAATCTAATAGTACAGAGCATATCTGTCCCTGGCATCCATCGTGTTGTAGAAACAATGACTTCCTTCTGGATTTTTTTTTTTTAAGTGAGAATGAAATAACAGTTAACTTGGATCTAGAAACATATACTTACCATTCTATTAGGAAGTGCTTGGGTTCATGAGGAAGCATAGATGGAAGACTTGGTTGTAAGCTCCCTGAAGGCAAGGAGCCACCAAATGCAGCCCTTTAAATATCTCCACCACTTGCACAATGGTTAGCATGTAGATGCCATGTGCAATAAATATCTGCTGATTAGTAACTTCAATAAAATATTTTTCCTTGATTTTTGGTTCAATTTTGAGGTGGGATATAATAAAAATAAATTTATATTATAATTTAGAAATTATAATGTATTTTATAATATAAAATTGTATATTTATATTATAATTTTAATTTATATAATAAAATGTTCATAAATTAAATTTTTATTTAATTATATAATATATACTAATAAAAGTGTACTGTGCTAATTAGACTGGGAGACCTTTCAGGAGACCTTCCAGATGTCCTTCTGGACAAGCCATGGTGGTGGGGCCAAGGCAGAGGCAGTTAGGGGTGATCAGGCCACAGGGTAGAGCAATTAGAGGGATCAGGCCAGCGCGGGGGGAGGGGGGGAGAACAATTTAGGAATGATCAGACTGGAAGGGGGGACAGCTGCGGATGATTAAGCTGGCAAACAGAGTGGTGAGGAGTGATCAGGCAGGCAGGCAGGTGAGAGGTTAGGAGCCAGTAGTCCCGGATTGCAAGTGAGATGTCCTAATGCTGGTTTAGGCCCAATTCCACAGGGATCGGGCCTAAACCGGCAGTCAGACATCCTGTTAGGGGTCCCAGATTGGAGAGGGTGCAGGACGGGCTGAGGGACACCCCCTCTCATACACTGGGCCACTACTTTAATATAAAGGGAAGAAATCAACATCGAGCGTCCCTATATGTCAAGCACTCTACTAAGTTCTTTCTCTTATTTTATATAGTTTATATAGTTCTGTATATGTTCCCTATTAAATCCTGAAGATGTATAAGGATAGCTATTGTTTATACTAAAAGAGCAGCACCGTGAGTCAAAAAATCAGAGATCTGTTTATTCAGTCTCTATTCTTTAATTTATTCATTTAAAAATTTATTTGACAATCAAATGCTTATCCAACAGGTACTTTCTATCAACCTTTTTTTTAAGATCTAGGAATACAATAAAAAATAAGAAGCTTGTAGTCTAGTGTAAAAGATAGAAACCTTAGCAGATTGTTAGAATACGACATGGTAAGCGACATGGATCTGTACAAAGTGTTACAGATGGCTAAAGCAAGGAACAGGAGAGATGATGGTCAGGGCAGGTTAATGGTAAGGAAACTGAGTTGAATCGTTACAGTACAAAGAAAATTAACCAAAGAAAGGGAATGAGGGTGAGGAGAGTGTATGGCTTTCAGGCTGATGTGACTGCTAAATATAAAACCATGGACTCTGAAGTAGAGGGGAGGGGTGAGGGAGGTGGAAAGAGATTAACCAAAGAACTGATATATGTATATTCATAGTCCTTCGTAAAGCCTGAAGTGGGGCAGAGGCTGGATAGAAGGGGACAAAGGTGGGGGGAAATGAGGGACATCTATGATATTGTTAACAATTTTTTAAAAAGTAAAAATAAATAAATAAATAAAACCTTAAAGTCATGGACTCAAAAAAATATGTGCAGGAAATTGCAAAAAGTTTGGAACTTCTCTGGCATTAGGTATTAATCAAGATATGGTGAAAGGTGAAATGGAGAAGTGGAGATAAGGCACAGACCCTGGGGGCATCTGGACTTGATCCTCTGAGTGGAGGAGAAGCTTGGGAGGGACAGGCTAGGTTTGTGTTTCCCAGTTCACTTTGGCTGCAGTGTGGAAGCGAAGGATCAGGCCTACCTAGGACAGAAGATCCATGAGGAGGCTGGGGTGAGAGTCAAGTAGGAGGTGAGGAAGCCTATAAACAGGCAGGTTTGGTAGGGATGGGGAGGAAGCTGTGGAGTCACAGAGATACTTGACATCAGGGTTATCCTAGTCCATAAAGGCCCAAGAAATTGCTTCTAGGAATCCATGAACCCCCTAACGTTGAAGCATGTGTGTGTTTTTTCCAGGAAAGGAGACCGTCACTTCAACAGAGTCTCAGGATTTTGATTTCTAAGCAGAATCTGGAACATGATTTGACCTCTGATACAAAGCTCCTGATTCTAGTCATCAAAATAGCATCTTCATTCTGACAAGCCACCCATGTCTGCTGATAGGTAGTGTGTAAGATTCTGCCAAGGAAAATAGCACTCTTCAGTGATACAGCAAGGCCTGGTAATTAATGTTAGGATTAGTGAACCAAAAATGGTCACTGCTCCTGGGCTCATTTCTCCTGTCTTAATAATGAGCAGACATGATTTTCATCAGAGAAAAAATTCTGGGCACATATGCCACCAATGCCACCTGCATTGTCAGATCCAGATTAGAAACGTTGTCTGTTTGTTCTTGTGGTCTTTCAACCAGATACCCCATATCTAGTGACAAATGGTCATCTGTTTATTTTGAATTATTTCAGTGAGTCTAGTCAGTTAACAGTTACTTACATGGCCTAATCCATTAGTGCTACCTTTTGTGGATGTTCATAGCAGATACAGATAGAGGCAGTGAGGAGTATTAAAAGGTGCTTTTGGGGAAAAAATATTAGGGTATAACGTTTGACTGGCCTGGCAAGAATAATCTAATGAATCTGATTTCTGCTCTAAAGGAATGCATATTTTTTCACCTGTTTTCCATGAATGTGTCCTATTCCACTTACATTAATGAATGCTGTGCTGTGCTGCGCCAGCGCGGGGAAGGGTGAACCTGAGTGGGCACAGTGAAGGACTGAGAAAAGACGGATAAGAGAATGAAAGCTGGATCTCAGTGGGACGCTGGTTTGCCAGATTTCCATGAGGCAAAGTAAGGGCATGGTCAAGGTGTTTACAACATTCTCCTGAGTTTTGATCCTACTCAATTACATGCACCTGATCAAACTTCGTTTACTTGCATCCTATATCACTTAGGCACGTGGGGCCACAAGTTTGGACCATAGGTTTAAGCTTACAACTATAACTGTTGGCTATCATTGTGTTGGGAGGGCTCTGCCTGGGACTTGCATGTGGCCATGCAAGGACTGTGCCCTCTCATTAGTCTGAGGCTTGAACCTGTCCAAATATTGTAGCCACTCTCCACAGAATGCCAAACTGGGATAATGCACCCAGATCAATAAACACACAGCTGTATAGCACCAATTCATTCTAATGGAGAGAGCCCACCAACCCTTGACAAAGCCCTCTGCTAACTGAGGCATAGCATTCCTCTGCACCATCTGGAAGAGAGAGAGACTCGAAAGGCAAACGGTGCTCCAGTCCATGTCCAGGAACAACATGATACATAAGTAAGTCCCTTTTATTTGTTTTTAGTAATAAATATATACATCCCAGGCAAGTATATCTACATGAAAATCAAAGGTTATAAAATTCAGACTGAAGGGATTTTGCTGTTTCCTATATAATCTCCGGTAAACTGTTGTATGTCACAGGAAGGAAATATGAGCCAGCACCAAGAGCCAAGGATACAGTTTGTTATTGCCACCACGTCATGCTGCATGACCTTTGGCAGGGGGTATGACGAGTGTGGAAAAATTTGTTTAGAAAGTAACTCTATAACCTTCTTTATACCCGGGGCCTGCGTTATGCTGTATTCAGTCTTACCCTAAGTGCTTTCTCAGGTTATGCCATACTGGGCTTTCCCAGTTGACATCAACCACAAAGTAATGGGAGATGACCACGTACAACCTGATGTTTTCTGCACCTGATAACAAATGTCCTACAAACCATGAATGTCTTACAAATCCCAAGTGTGGAGACAGAGAGAGATTCTGTGGGCAATTTTCAATGTTTTGTACAATCATCTTTAATGTATCACAACTTTTGTAATGACTCCACTTCCAGGTTCAGAGTATTGTGAAAATATTTTTAGAATAGTTATTGCATATAGTTATTATTTCATATCATACTGAGAATGTACGTGCATATATATTTACAATATAAGTACCTCTCTGCAAAATGCCTAAGATAGCAGAGTAAAGCATTAATTAACACTGTATGCATAAATTGGGACCTCAGAGGATAACGGGAAGATACACACACACACACACACACACAGCAAACACACATATATATACATACATAACTAATATGTAATATTAATTGTATGCTCTAGGTACCCTCACATTTCCCAACTCATGTTTATATTAATATTAAAAACATAATATGTAAGTGTTATATGCATATTAAAACACATTATTTATATCTATATTATAGTAATATAGAGGGTATCCCAAAAATTTATATATACACTTTGAATCATTATAAAGGCAGTGTTCATTAAAATACTAGAGCCCTAGTGCAGCTGTTCTCTTTTCTTTCTGAACCCTCACCAGAATTACCTTTAACATCCTTGTTTCTAAAAATCATTTCTTTGAGGCAACCTAGGTATTTTCTAGCATGCACCTCGAAACTCAACCTCTACCCATTACCCAGTTCTAAAGCCACTTATACATGTACTAGTGGCCCAGTACATGAAATCCGTGCACATTAAAAGGATATTAATTAGAGGAAATAATTTAATATTGCTATTTGCTCTTTCTCTATAATAGAAGTATCAGAGACTAAAGAAAATTAGTAAAATGTATATGAAAACCTTCCTCCTGCCAGAGTCTGGGGCGCACCTTGGGACCTAGAGTCAAGTCCCCACTCACCCACATGTGCCACAAAATCACATGAGATCCAGACCCAGCTTCCCCCTCGAATTAGGGTAGATCCAGACCTGGCCAGTCTCACCCTTGTCAAGTCCCGCAGGGCAGGGGGTGTCCTCGGGTCCCCTGACCCAGCACCAGGATGGGGGGGTGTGGCCTGAGGTCCCGCATCAAGTCCCACCAGGTGGGAGACATGACCTGAGATCCCCCTATCAAGCCCCCCTGGGTAGGGGGCATGGCCTGAGGTCCCCCATCAAGCCCCACCAGGCAGAGGAGCACAGCATCAGGTTCCCCGGCCCAGCACCGGGAGGGAGGCGCAGCCTCAGGTCCCCCGTCAATCCCCACTGGCACGGGGGTTCAGGTTCAGGTCCCCTATGAAGCCCCGCTGGGTGGAGGGCACAGCCTGAGGTCCCCTGTCAAGCCCAGCCAGGCAGAAGAGGCACAGCCTCAAGTCCCCTGGCCTGGTGCTGGGGTGAAGGGTGTGGTCTGAGGTCCCCTAGCCTGGTGCTGGGAAGGGGTAGAGCTTGAAATGGGGGTGCAACCTGAGATCCCCTGTCAAGCCCTGCCGGGTGGAGAGAACAGTCTGAGGTCCCCTAACCCAGCACCAGGATGGGAAGTGCACCTTAAGGTCCCCTGTCAAGCCCTGCCTGGTTGGGAGTTTGGCCTGCAGTCCCCTGTCAAGCTGCACCAGGTGGGAGGCATGGCCTGAGGTCCCCCAGCCTCAAGTTGGAGCAGGGGGAGCAGCTGGAGGTCCTCTAGCCCAGCACCAGGATAAGAAGTACATCTTGAGGTCCCCTGTCAAGCCCCACTGGGTGAAAGGCATGGCCTCAGGTCCCCTGGCCTGGTGCTGGGGCAGGGGTCGAGGCCTGAGGTCCCTTGTCAAGCCCCTCTGGATTGGGGGAGGGTATAGCCTCAAGTCCCTGCTGATTGCTCTTTCAGCCTCCTGGGCGCTGCACTCGGCCCCACTCCCTGTTCCTGATCGGCTGGTAGCATAATGAAGGTACAGTCAAATTTGCATATTACTCTTTATTAAATAGGATAGGTATTTGTTACTGTAGCACCCCACTTCACCTTACTAAAATCTGTATTAGTTGCTTAGGGTGCTAACCAAATGCCACAGACAAGATAGTTTATAAACAGCAGAAATAGTTTATAAACAGATCTATAGGTGATAAGTCCAATATCAAGGCATCCCCAGGGTTGGTTTCTGATGAGGCCTTTCTTCCTGACAGGTGGACGCCTGCCTCCTCACTGCATCTTCTTTTGCTCTCTTCTCTCTCCAGGTACTGAGAGAGAGCTCTGTGTCTATTTCTCTTATAAAGTCACCAGTCATATCTGATTAAGGCCTCATCCTTATGACTTCATTGACCTTTAATTATCTCTTTAAATAAGAGCTTTGCTTATGTATAGAAAGAAAAATGAAGGATTGGCTACAAGTAGGACTAGAATCACAACTTCCTGGATCTACAGAGAATCTCAGGAAGTATACCTTAGAACTTGGCTTCAGGAAGTGAAGGTAACCCAAAAGATATTATTTTCTATTCTATTCTCAATATCTCTGAGTGTAAAGACTCTGCAATCATATTATATAGCCTTTCTAAGTTAAGAACTTTTTGATGCTAAACAAAATCTTTCTCTTTTTTTCCCTCCACAATTATCCATAACTAGAGTCTCGGTGCATAAAAATTCATGTACTTGAGGGGAGGATATCCCTGAGCCCAGCCTGCCCCCTCTCACAGTAGGGGAGCCCTCATGGGCAACAGGGCAATTCGAAGAAGGTGACACCCCATCTCACTTCTGCTGTTGCCACTGCAGGCAGTGCAAGCCTCAGCCAGCCCTGGTTACCTGAGCCTCAGGTGGTCCTGGGCGGCTGGGCAGCCGCCATCTAAGGCTTGCCTGAACCTTGGACCGGCCCTGGACGGCTGGGTAGACACCATGTGAAGCTTGCCTGTGCCTCAGGCCAGCCCTGGGCAGCTGGGTAGCCAACATCTGAGGCTTGCCTGCACTTCAGGCTGGCTCTAGGCAGCTGGGGGGCTGAGAGAACTGGGGGATTCCAGAGCCAGGCACACAGAGCGGCAGGGCCTGCCTGGGGGCAGGCCCAGCCTTGTCACACCTGCCGCCCCAGCAGGGCTAAGGGGACTGGGCACTACCATCTTGTGGCTATGGGCACTACCATCTTTGAGGGCATGGCAGTCAATTAGCATATTCCCTCCTTATTAGCTATGGGCGCCACCATCTTTGCAACCACTTGAGGGTCAATTAGCATATGCCGCTTTATTAGATAGGATGATCTGTACATCACACACTCAACAGGAGTTAATCTCTCTTGGTTCACATAGTGGAGGATGACTTAGAAGGGAAATTCCACTTTCCTTCTCTAAGAAACCAGGGCAGTAGTTGAGGGAATGGAAGTAGTCACACAGATCAATTCATCCAGAGACCTCTGTCATCAATTCCTGCCTTCTGCCTCAGTGGAAACTGCATTAGATTGGAAGTCAGGAGACCTGGGCCCTTGTCCCAGTTCAACCACTACTGAGTCATGTGCATGTGATGGATTTGACCTCCAATCCCTCCATTTCCTTATATGTAAAATGATGGTGGTAGGAATAAGTGTGGCTATAGAATTCAAAAGTCACTACATAACCTTCAGCTCTTCCTTTTTAATATTTCACAATTGTCTATTTAATATTTTTTAAATTTCCCTGATATAGCCTTATAAGCTCAATGAAACACCTCAATTATTTTTGTGTTTCATGTTACCATAAAGTACAGTAGCCAGTATGAGAAAGTGTATTTTCATAAAGCTTTGGCTAATTCTGAATATAGCAATATATATATATTTTCCTGGGCCTTGACTATCATTCTTCTTTTATGATTTCTCAATATCATGTCTCGCTTTTTCCACAATGGAAGTTTGGCTGAGAATTTTGTAACCCAAAATAAAGTTGAATATATGCCATAAAAGCAGGCAGAAACTTGTAGAGGTCTAAGTAATGTTTCCACCAGTCCATAAATAAAAATATTTATTTCTACATAATGCAAATTAACTGAATAATTAACAACAACCCTGTCTATGGAGGCAATATTTTATTTACAAGGGATTAGATACTTTACTGAGTTGGGGGGAGAAATGAGACACAGTGTAATTTATGACCATGATAATGATCTTAATCTTTTTTTCTATTGACTCTGGGTGCCAAACCCAGCTCAAGTGGGAAGGCCTGTCATTTAGAGTGTAACCTTTCAGAGTGACTTGTGCATTCCTACATGTCTGAGAGTAAACCTGTTTGACATGGTACCTGGACCCGTAGCGCCTTAAAACTTAACTCTAAAGTTTGCATACTAAATGATACTATTTTTTTATGGTAGGGATTGTCTTTGTTTAAAAATAGTAGTTTTCTATTAGATCTTCAGATGATGTCATTGCCATATATTGCACTGCAATTTGAGAGGATCAGGTTAAAGTCTCAAATTCTCAGACGCTGTGTAAGGAGAGGCTAAGAATGTGACAGAAATGATAAGCTTGGTCTGCCCATGTTACTTTTCAGCACCTTTTGTTGGTGGATTTTATTCCCTTAATATCAGAATCAAAAAAGCTATCTACCTCTCAAAGACTGAGGGTGGTAAATAAAAAGGGAATCCTAAGTATCTGAAAATGGTAATTGGCTGATCCATAAATACTATTGCACAATCCATTTTGAGGAGGAAGTGTGCATTTATTCTCTTTGCATAGGATATGTGCAGGGGGAACTGAGTGGGATGGTAAGAGGATTCAGTAGTTAAGTACTTCAAATCTTGGTGAAATGGATATTGTTCTGAAGCACAATATTTCAGCACTGATTAGATGGTAGGAAAATAAAGTGTGACAGAGAGGGCAAGAGATTCAAGAAGAATACTTTGGAAAGCTTGACAGGAGAAGCCACCAATTTCTTATTTTTATCTTTATGAAGCAGAATTTCTCACAGGGGCTCCACATTCCTCAGGCTCAGACACGATTAAACACCATACCTTTTAAAATGTTTTACTATTCCAAGATGAGGAATATATAAATAACCCCTTTCCAGCTACCACTCCTCAGCCTGGAATTTAAGCCGAGTGCCTTCTGGGCTTCAGTCTGCTTTGACCGGACTCCACAAAAAAACAACAACAAATAAAGCTGCCTCCCTCGTGAGCAGACTGGGAGTCTGGATGTAGAAGAAATGAAGTAGACATTGAACAGCAATGCAGGTGCTGGGGAGCAGTCAGCAAAATGCTGTCCATGCTGTTTCTTGCCTTGGCTGTTTCAAGAAGCAATGATGAAGCTATAGCCATGTGGTGACCTAACAGAAGTTTGAACCTACTCAGATCTAGGACAAAAGTTCTAAAAGCCCTCCGAGTACTGAGGAAGAAGGATCTGGGGCTTTCTAAGCAAGCAGATAGGAGCCCTTGTATGTTTGCTAAGTTGGAATGATTCAGAATTAACATCAGTGATAAGCGCCACCCAAACCGTGATCCATATGGAGAAGTTCATATGCCAAGGTGTTCTGATTGGGAGTCTGGGCTTGGACATGGTTTGCGTGAACTAGCCCCAAACTGCCTCTCTATCTTGCATCTCACTATATATATATTATGGCATCTAGATTCCTACCTCTATTTTCTTGCAGTAAAAGTGCACACTTGTGCTACCATTCTCTCTTTCCTTCTCTCTCTCTTCTCCCTCTCTCAATCTCTCTCTCTCTCATTTAAGTATTGCTCTCCTCTCAAATCCCAGTTCAAGTGTCACTCCCTTCCAAAACCATTTTCCTGTAAACCATGGACCAATATTTTTTAAACTACAGTCTTAAAACTGTCTGCCTCCGAATAAAATACCAACTTCTGAGCCCCCACCCCAGACTCATAGAATAAGAATTTAGGGTGATGGAGCTGGAAACCTGAATTTCAACAAGGTCCCTAGGTGAGTCAAAAGTTTGAGAACCTCTTCCACAGCCACATGGCACACCACTGTAGCAGACACAGTCAATATATCAATAGTATCTTACAGCAATGGGCAAGTCTCGGTGCTTTTTGAACTATAGTGTGTTACCAGAGGTGTTGGAGATAGTGATGATCCTGTTTGATTCACTTTATGTCCTTAGGCTTCTGGGATTTTAATACTCTTTTGGGGCCAGCTTCATGGGTAAGCATCCTGGGCAGTATCACAGAGCCCCATGAATTTGGTTTCATGCTCTCCTGTCCCATAACTGAACTTTTTACTAATTTTTGGACAATAGACTCACATTTTCGTTTTTCACTATGCCTAGCAAATTAGGTAGCCGGTCTGGTCTTACAGATTCACTCATTTCAGATGTGTCCTTTTCTCTATATTTGCCAGCATCCACTCTGACCCCAAATATTGTTATATCAGACTCAGGCAACTGCATCATTCTTTGCCTTTCCTCTAACTGTTCCTCTCTACAATGTGCTCAGCATCTCAACTAGTTGCCCTGAAACAAGTGATTAATTTTCATGTGCTACAAAAAGTAATAGAGGACATGTGTCGTGGGACTGTATAAATCAAGACAGCCTCTCCCTCTATGCAGACAACTGGCAATTTGTGTAAAATTTTTAAATTCATATATTGTTATGGACTAAATGTTTGCATGCTCCCAAAATTTATATGCTGAAACGCCAGGCCCCAATGCAGTGGTGTTAGGAGGTGAGGCCTTTGGGAAATCATTAGAATTATAGGAGGTTGTGGGAGTGTAGCTTAAATGAATGGGATTAATGCCTTTATAAGAGTTACAGGAGAGCTTGCCTCCTGTCTCTGCTCTCTGCCATGAGAGAATACAACAGGAGGCCAGCAGTCTATAACCTGGAAAAGGCTCCTCACCAGAATTGGACCAGGCTGGCACCCTGATCTCAGACTGTCAGCCTCCAGAACTATAAGAAATACATTTCTGTTGTTTATAGGCAACATAATCCAGACTAAGAATTCATCTTGTAAAATCAAATTGCTTAAAGATGTGCATGCAAACATATTCCTTTCATTGTCTATAATAGCACAAGAATACAAGCAAATTAAATGTCCATAAATTTAAAATTAGTTACATACATACTTGTAAATATGCTCTTGATATACATAGAACATTTCTAGAATGTCTATAATTCTGTTCACAATAGTCCCAAATTGGAAATTATCCAAATACCCATTAATAATAGAATGGATAAATATATTGGGGTGAATCCACACAAAGGAATACTATATACCAATGACAATGAATTCTCTACTACCGAACTGCACAAATATCTATTAACTTTTATTTTATCTCCTTTGGCAGTGTTTAAATTTTTCAATTTATTTTGCCTTATATATTACTTTTTTAATCACAAAATTAAATTATTTTTTAAAGATATAGTAGGCCTTGATTGTTTTCAGAAACATGAAAGAAGTCAAACTTAAAAGAATATATACCATGTGATTCCATTTATATAAAAGGTAAAATAAGAGCCAAATCTATATGCTGTTAAAAGAATAAATAGCTATTACCCTGGAGAGGAGAGAGTAGCTTGAGGAAATATGAAGGGAATTCCAGCAGAGATAGTATTGGCTTGTTCCTTTGTCTGGATACTGATTAGAGACGTGTATTCAATATGTGAAAATTCAGACTGTACACTTATATGTGTAATTCTCTGTACATACTACATTAAATTTTTGAAAGACCCAAGATTAAAGACACAAGTATGTGCATGTAAGAATGTGTGTGTTTCATCAGTGGTAGAGCGTCAACCTATGAACCTGGAAGTCATGGTTAGATTCCCGGTCAGAGCACATGCTTAGGTTGTAGGCTCGATCCCAGTAGGAGATGTACAGGAGACAGCCAATCAATGATTCTCTCTCATCATCAATGTTTCAATCTCTATCTCTCTCCCTTCCTCTCTCTGGAAAAAAGAAAATAAAAACATTTTTTAAAAGTCTGTGTGTTCCTATATACCACACAAGCACAGAACACTGTTCTTATGGAAGGCTTTATAAGCTTTCAGCAAAAACATTTTAAAGCTGAGCACTGAAATTCCTGTGTCCCTTGTGCTGACTTGCCCTTTCTCTTATAATTTTATTTGAAGTCGCACAAAGTTTGGTATTTAGGCATTTCAGCAGATTCTCTTCTCCCAGTGAAGGGAAAGATGGAAATGTCACATGACTTTCATACTTCAGATGCAGTTCTGCAAAATGTTCTTAATCATTCCATTTTCATCTCTAAGCCAGTCTTTTTGGACTTAGAGGACTTATTTTTAGATAGCTGTGCAGTTGATAGTTTAGAATCCAGCCACTCCACCCACCTCCTCCCCAAAGGCCTCACCTCCTTTCTCTGCCAAACCCTGTTCATTTGAAAATTTACATTTGCAGTGGTCCCAGAGGATTATAATGATGTTGGGAATGAGCCCATGTGGAAAGCATAGCCATAGAATTGGACAAAAACTGGTGTTTGCGATGGAACATTGAAAAACTAATGGCCATTTAATTTAAAACTGAGGCATCAAGAATTAGAAATGAGCTATGAAACTTTTATGCCCAGATCACTGGGTCAAAATATAATTCTAACCCCTAAAAGATATTAGCCCCAAAAGTAAAGAAATGGAGCAAGAATGGAATGTGCAGAACAGAAGTTGAACCAGCAACTCAAACACCATCTGGATACTCTCTGTCCATCTCTTGTCTCTGCTTCTGTTTTTGTTAGCAGTGCATCCCCTCCCCTCAATCTCTCTCAACTTTTTTAGTGAGTTCTCATTCATGAATCTATCTCCATTCTGCTGCATTTCATTTTTGCTTGGGGCTGTATCACCACCACTATCATTGTCTTGAGAAGTTGATAGTCCACTTTAAACTCCTGGTTAAGCTCAGACAAAACCTTTAAAAAAGACGAGACAGGCGAGAAGTGCCAACCTATTGGAGAACAACATGAAAATAAGTAAAATTAGCAGAAATAGTATTGATTCTCAGGCTCATCAAGTGTTCTCTTCCTATTTGTGGGACCCTAAAAAAAAAGCCACCTATGCTCTTTTAGCCTCTTTATCCACTTCTAGAAAATGAAATTGACAATACCTATATCATAGGCTTATACTGGGGGTTAAATAAGATTTATTAACTCAACAAGTATCTTCTGAATGCTTATTAGGTGTCAGTCACTGTTTTAAATAAAACAGTGACAGACACACAAAATCATACCCTCACAGAACTTACATTTTAGTAGGAAAAGACAAACAATAAGCAAGTCAAAAAGAAGATATGGGCTGTATACATTACATAAAATGAGATAATATGTGTGTAGCCAAGTCTAAAAAGGGAAAAAATAAATAAAATTACCATCTGAAAGCTACCTATAGTTTGTACCTGTTGCTCAGGAATGTACTTGTAGAAGAAGTTGGTTCTTCTGTCTTGAAACAGTATTTCAAGGGGACATTTAGCTCTCCAAAGGAAAAGCCAAATCTCATTTTACAATTAATTCTGAAGACTAAACAGCTCCAGAGAAATAGGAGCTAGACATCTATGCATGATAATATGAAAGGCCAGTCTGGACAATGAGACAGGTTGAAAGAAACTAAGGTGAGTGAATATAGAGTCAGAGGGGAAGGTGTGGGCCTCAGAAGGGAACAACCAAACAGCTAGTTTCTGTGAAGAAGCTCAGGTCACAGTTTCCAGGAGTAGAAAGATCTGGTATAAGGTCTGAATTTTCCACTGTGGTATTGCAATTGCCTTCTATTATTTTCAAGCCATTTGTAAAGTTTTGTCCTATACTAAAACTAGGTGGTAGTTGTGCTTTCTGGACAAGAGAGAATAGCCCTGTGACACTTGGAGAGAGGACAACAGGGGCTGACAAAAGGCAAGAAGCATGTAGAAAAATGCCTGAAGAACAGGCCAGGGTGAGGAGTGATGAAAGTCAGATTAGAGGCTGGAGGGTGCACTCTGGCACGTCTCAGAATTATTAAGAAAGAAGAAACTCATGAAGATTAGATCATTAGGGATACAGTCTCAGGTTACATTTGTTGAGCATTCAAGGGTAGCCTCCAAGGCAGGAGGATGTGGAAGTTGTTGTAATATTCTGGACACATAGTAGACACTTTACATGTCCTTTTGTTGTTGTTGTTGTTTCTTTCCATAATAAAATAATAGGAAAAAATAAAAATAAATGTGAAAACCTACTCACCCAACAAGGAATATTTTATGGTGCTTCCAGAGTTAATTTGCCAACCAGGCAATATTGTTCCAAAATGCTTATAAAACATTCCAAAGCTCCTTGCTTCCTGTTTTCTGACCTGTTGCCACATGGAGATCCCATATTGGTACCCAAATCACCTGTTTGCATTCCTATTGAGGCTTAAGGGACTTTTTACTGGACAACCACTTTAAGACCCAAGTCAGTCCTGATTCCTGGTTATAAGTGTATCCTACCATCCCTCCTATAATTGAGGGAAGTGTTATATTTGATGACATGCATAGTCTCATCTCTAAAAACAGTCTTATTCTCCAAATACGGGGTGGCCTGGCCATATGCCTTCATCCAAAGAACACTTCAGTAGACACACCATATAGCTAAGTTACCAAAAACACTGTGTTGTTCTATTTTTAGTGTAGTGATAATTATATTTCCTTTCCTGGTGCCTCTCTTTGCTCTTTATTCCTAGTTTAAATGCTTCTCATTAAAGCAGCATGTAGTTTGTTTTTCTCTCTCCTCCAGTATTTCTTTTTCTGATCCCTTTGCTTGAGAGTTACTGTTTACAGGTAAGCTTGGAAAGAGAGTTTGGTTATAGCTACATAATTTCATCTGTTTAGCCTCCTCCTGAGTCATGCTGGAAAGATCTTAAGGCTGGTGAACCTTTTGTAGGCTAGTAAATATCTTGTGGGCACTTTAATTTACTTTATAGCTTTTTTCCAAGGCTGGTCTGCAGTGGAAAAGTCAGCTCTTCCCTTAAGTGACAGAAGAAAGCCATTTTTAAGGAGAAGGAATAGATATTTAAATTTATGATAGCTGAGCTTGGCTGCAACATCCACATTCTTGTTCTACTTGGAGCTTGGCAGGCCATTCTAATATTTCTGCTTGGTCTGTAAATGTGAGAGCTCTTTTATTTTCATTTGTTGGGATCTTCAAAAGCTCAAGAATATATTTTTCATTTGAGACTTTTATAAAATATACAACAATAATGTGAATAGTGAAGCTTTGTTCAGACTAACGAACCACTAGCTGGTGCATTACCAGCATGTTTTCATTTCACTGCCGTGTACTGCAATGTGTGGCTGGCCCCTTTCTTTCTGCAGAGGTGAACTTCCCATCAGATACTCATAGCATAGCATTCTATTCTCAGCTACCTGTTCAATTTAGCAGCATCTCTAAGTCTCAGTTCTCATATCTGTGAAGTGGGAAAATAATAAGACCTACCCCACAGGTAATTGTCACAGTCAATGATCAAAAGTAAAGTGCCTAATACAAACCTAGCACAAGGTAGCATAATAATAACTGCTAATTTTTATTTTTAGTATTATAAATCATAAGTGGATCCCAGGTTATTAAACGCTTTTAGGAAATGGGAACTTTTAAATAGCTGATTTAAACCCCTTGGTATTTTCCCCAGAAAAAATACACATAAACAAAATGTTTGCATCTAACTTTAGAGGAACCACGGAAGCCCTGTAGTCCTTCCATCTCAGGTTAAAATGCCCCAGGAGAGCAAGTGTCTCAGCCTGCAAAGAGTAGATGAGCTTTTTGAGGGACAAAATCATGTCTTCCAGTTTCTCTATGCCCCATAACACTTACAATGGTGCCTATGACTTGGAAGAACTCCATACATATTTGAAGATTTATTGATGCCAAATTTTAATTCTCCATTAAATGTTGAAATTAAGTGCTAAAATTTTGGATTAATTCTCTTTTTTAATGGAGGAAAAAGTGAATTTTGCTTTCATGCTTTTCAGAGGACTTGATGAAAGTACTACTTTTGCCCAAATTGGACTCTCAGTTTCCAAAGTTCTGTGGTCAGTTTGAAGGACAGACATTCATGCCCCTAAGCCAAGTCATACTAGCTGGGAAGAGAGCGTGTTCTCAGCCAGCACCTGCACCGAAAGTTCCTCACATCTGTGCTGACAACCAGATGTCATGGTGGCCTGTTGCAGTGGCTCCCATTAGGTCAAGTTTGCAGCACATCAATTTAGAGCAAGCCTAACTTTTGTTAAATGGTCTAGACATTGAGCCAAAACTTTAATAATAAACTCTGACAATAATTAACTCATATTACTGAACACCTTTGTTAATGTTGGCATACTGTAAACACATGTTCCTTTATCCAAAAGAATTGATAAAAGTGGTATTTGTCAAGGTGCAAAAGCACAGGATATGACCTACCCTTTATGTTCCTCCTTCCCTCTTGCCCGTCCTTTCAGGATTTGGTTGTTTCTCTTCCCCTTTGCTCACCTCCTCAGACTAGATGTAGCACATTTAAGGGAAAGAAGATACTGACTACAAATAGCCTGTCATTTTTAGTTCTGTTATTGAAATCGGTTTCTACATTTCTTATAGTCATATATTACTTGTGCATTCTAACACTTAATAATACTGCTAATTAAAAATGCAGTAATGTAACACTTAAAGAACATAAAAGAAAAAGTGAAGTATTTCTATAGATCCTGTCAGAATGAAAGCTCAGACTTGAACATTCTTTTTCCCTTTTGTTTTCCCAAGACATGTGACAGATCCTAAGTAGGTTCTGTTTTTCTAGCCTTTGTGTTCCTCAAACTAAATGACTCTGGCACCCTGCATGCAAGAATGTACAGCAAGCTAGTGAGCAAGTGCTGACTTGTTTCAAAATTACTGAGCACATTAGGAGCGGTGAGATGAGGAGTTATGAGCAGACTTTGCTAATTTTGATGTTCTGTTCTGCACGATCTTCGAGCTTAGGGGGAAAGAAGTACAAAATCATGTTTTATGGCTTTGCATGGCAAGGGGGAAAATAACTAGCTAGTAGACTTTCAGCATAGACTCCTTACAATGACCTTAAAACACAGAAATTAATACAAATCAAGTTTTCCACAGGGCATCATGTATACAGGCACTGTCACACACACACAGGCAAACACACATGTGCAGGTATGCACATATGCACAGATGCACACATAAACTTCAGTATATGAATTAAAGCTCTACATATACAGTGTATATAAAAACATACTTAATTTTTAAATTCTTGAGCCCCAATGCTTGGTTTCTGCACTCCCACCTGTAGGCTAATTCCCTCTGTCTTAGCTCCTTAGGGCTCTTATCTGTGAGCATAAATCAAGAAGCCCCCTCAGGATTCCAGCTTCCTCTGAACACCAGGAGTGTTCAGGCTAGCCATTCAGCTGCCCTGAGTCTTTCTTCCCAGGCCCCTGTGCATGCCCTTCCTCCTTGAGTGCTAGCAAGAACACCAGTGCTTCCTCCAGGTGGTTCTTTCCTCCTGACTTGTAGTGACCCCTGAGACTTGCTCTGCCTTCTTATCCAGCCTCACCCCTTAATAATCTTGCTAACATATAATTTATCTTTGGAGAGAGCGATAAGAAGACCCAATCAGTAAAAACTTGTGTTTAGAACAAAGCTTTGACTTAACTACAACCAGGAGCATGTTAGATGAAGTGAGAATTTGGCTTAGACCAAAGTCTGGAGCCATTATTGGGGCAAAGTGGGTGGGTTTAATATGGTGGAGTCGGGGTGGGTGTATGGAGGAAATCAACCCTGACCTCACTCCCATTGGGAGAGTTGGACTCTCCACTGTGCATTCATTGAATAGCACTAACAAGCAGCCTGAAGCTTGGCCAGAGGCTTCAAGACCTGGAGCACTCACTCAGCAAATCAATGTACCATTTTTTTCCTGGTTCACAGTATCTCCGTGCTTCTAAATATAAACTTCCCTTCTTCAAAACCATGGGAATCAAATTATCTAATTCAGTGGGTCAAATATTGAATACTTTAACAGGCCTGGGTAGTTTTGGTTTTTGATATCCCCAATGATGCTACTTTTTTGCCCTTTGGAGGTGGATTTGGTTTTAAAGGCAACCAAAAGTCATTGTGATTCAAATCTGAAGATTACCCTTGATCATCAAGTTGGTTATCTATAGGCAGCCAAGTGGCCCCTGGTAATCCCTGTCTCCTGGTATTCACATCTAATGTAAAAGGTGAACTCATTTTTAAGAACTAGAATATAGCTCACTTCCAAGATTAGGTTACAGGAAGTCTTTGACTTGCATTTTACTCACACTGCCTTCCTATCTATTACCATTTGTTCGCTTTCTGAGAGAAGCTTTGCCATGCTCAGAGCTGCCCTCTGACAGGCAGGAAACTGATGTGTTCATCCAACAGCCAGAAATTACCAAAAGACACTAACAGCCACTGATTGAGCTTAAAATAAAATAAAATAAAATAAAATCTGAGGTGCCCCTAAAGCAAAGCGTTTCCTTTCTTCCTGGCCCCAGAGAATGCATGGTTCTTTCTAGTGAAAATTAGGGATGTTGTGTCTACGTGTTTCTCTCCCCGTGGTGATGACAAATTCTAAATGGAAATGAAACTTCTCTGATATCATCCTCATCTCTCTCTCTCTCTTTTTTTTTTTTTTTTGTCATTCTGAATCAGCAATCCCATGCCTATAAGAGGAAATCATGTATTTAAGATTTGTTTTGAATGTATGAATTTGTGAAGAGGAGATAGATTTTGAGAACTCATTGTAGTATTGGAGGGTTGCTCGGGTATCTGCCTGGGGCATACTTATCAGCCTAATAGCAAGGTGTAGGAATGGCATGGTTGGAAGCCAGCATCAGGCCCAGAGAGAGATTTAATGGCAAAGATCCTTCAAACTCCATCACCTTTCTACTTCTAACCCCGTTAGCAGCACTTCCCATCTGGTTATCTGAGGTAGCACAGGCTGAGTGACACTTACATAATCCCTGTCTTGGATACTCAGGGCACCCACAAGCAAAGGTTCTATGCTGTGATTCCCTTCCTCAAGAAAGCATTGTGTTGGTGAGTTAGGATGATGTTATTAAGAGGTTGACATTAAATCTACTACTATATATTCTATATAATAAAAGCCTAATATACAAATAGACCAAACAGCAGAACAGCCATTCTCAATGACACACACTAACCACCAGGGGGCAGATTCTCAAAACAAGAGCTGCCCCCTGGTGATCAGTGCACTCCCATAGGGGGAGCATCGCTCAGCCAGAAGCTGGACTCATGGCTGGCAAATGCAGCAGTGGTGGCAGGAGCCTCTCCCACCTCCGCAGCACTAAGGAGGAGCAAGTCAATCAATAAGGAACATCAATCAGATGGACAGTAAGGAGCAAGAGCTTCCAGACTGCGAGAGGTATGTCTGACTGAAAGCTTAGGCCTGCTCCCATGGACATTCCCCAAGAAGTCCCGGGCTGTGAGAGAGCATAGGCTGGGCTGAGGGATACCCTCCTCCCATGTGCATGAAATTCATATAACATATATATATATATATATATATATATATATATATATATATATATATATATATACTAGAGGCCTGGGTGCATGAAATTCATGCACAGGAAGGGGGTCGCCTCAGCTTGACCTATGCTCTCTCCATTCTGGTACCTCTGGCTCCTAACCACTCGCCTGCCAGCCTAATCCCCCTAACTGCTCTCCCCTGGTAGCCTATTTTCCCTAACTGCTCTCCCCTGCTGGCCTAGTCCCCCTAACTGCCCTCCCCTGCCTGCCTGATTGCCTCTAACCTCCTCTGCCTTAGCCCCACCAACATAGCTTTGTTGGGAAGGATGTCCAGAAGGACATCCAGAAGGTGGTGCAAAAGATGTTCAGTCTAATTAGCATATTACCGTTTTATTAGTATAGAGGCCACCTTGTCCTAATTCCCAGGTTTTTCTATTGTGGAAGGGGAGCCTGCAATAGCATCCTAGGTTCTGAGCAAGGCTTATCACTTGTGCTTTATCTCAGTAGATGTGATTCCTAGAAGAAGACTCTTGGATATACCTTGAACATGTCTATCGAATTTGCCAAATCATCCTCCAAAAATGTTGAACCACTTTAAACTCCCACCAGCAACCATGCATGTGCCCTCCATCCCACTTTTATGCCAATATCATTGATTTCTCCCTAGAAGCTTCCCTCCTATCAGCTGGGACTGCTTGGTACTTGAGCCAACCTCATTGTTCAGCTGGGGACTTGATTTCCCGAGATAGAATTATGGAGGAGGAAAAATAGCTTTCCTCTGAGTTCTTAGTGGAGGCCCTTGTAATGAAAGACAGATCACCAAGAGAAAAGCAAGAGTTCATTAACATGTGTACCTTGTGTATATGTGGGAGATCCCAGGGAAAAATGAGTAACTCCCCAAGGTGACTTAGAATGCAGATTTAAATACCTTTTTCCTAGGGAAAGGGGACAGGAGATATAGGCCTCTAGAGGAGAGTAAATGATATTTAGGAAAGATGAATGGGGTGGGGGGAAATAGTATGTAACAAAGTTTGGATGTGATGTCAACTTCTACTCTCCTTTCCTATGACAGGAATCAGTCTTCACTGCCTGATGACACTTCTCCCATCAAGACATTTAAGCTCCTTTAGGGGGGTCTGATTTTAGGGAGATCAGGAGAGTTCAGTGAAATCCTCCACATGCATTTGCTGTTTTTCAAGCATCTACAGCTCAAGATAATCAATATGACAACACAGCATATGTTGGGGTGGCATGTTCTCTGACCTTCAGAATAAACCCAACAAAAGCTTGTTTCCTCTCTTAGATGATGTGCCACAGAAGCATTTTTTCCTGGAGACAGTATTCTGACCAGACCTTCCTGGGAGTGATCATAACATTACCCTGTGTTTGTAGAAAGGTGTTGGCCACAGCACTAAGTAATCCAGGGGCAGTTTTCTCATCTTGTGGAAAGGGAGATGATAAATTATGATAGTTTATCTCTCTTTCCACAGGTTTCTTATGGGTTTGTGTCTCTGCTGCCCCAACGCACACCCCCTCAGCAACCCAAGTGCCTCTGCCTCAGGTCTTGGGGCTGCTGGGTGCTAAGCTTGCAGGTTTGTGTCTTCAATCCACCCCCACACACACACCCCTAGTCCCAGGCTTGCCAGAGCCGGGCTTCGGGGAAGAGGTGGGGGTCCAGACCCCCTGCTGGACCTGAGGCTGAGATTGGGACCACCACCGAAGCCTGAGGAGACCACCAGGGCTGGGCTTCGGTGGCGGCCACCGCCATCTTGCTTGAAGGTTAATTTGCATATTGCTCCTATTGGCTGGTAGTGTAACAAAGGTACAGTCAATTTACATGTTTCTTTTTTATTAGATAGAAGATATATATATATTTTTTTCCTCACCCAAGGATATTTTCCCATTGATTTTAGAGAGAGTAGAAAGTGGGGAGAGAAAGAGAAACATTGATGTGAAAGAAACACATTGATTGGTTGCCTCCTGCACAGGTTTCAGGAATCAAACTTACAACCAGCTACATACCCTTGACCGTTGGGTGCATGGGCAGAGACTCTAACCACTGAGAAGGGCTATCACTTATATTTAAAAAAACATTTAAACATTTTATTTACTTAAAAAGTAAAATATATAAACTATGTACATATGTCAGTATTTCCAAATGCTCGTAGCCACTTGCTTCCACATCTCTCATTAGATGATGGATAAGGTATCACAGTGAGCAGGTGGGCTCTGGGTCGCCATCCTTTATTGCATAGCTTGATTAAGTTGCTTGTCCTCTAAACCTTGGCATCATTGAAAAAATAAGGATGATAATAATTCACAGTTCATGAGGCTATAAAATGCTCTAAATACATATAAAGCTTTTAGCATAATGTTAACTATTAGTGGCCCAATGCATGAAATTTGTGCAAGGGGAGAGGGGTGTCCTTCAGCCCCGCCTGTACCTTCTTCAATCTGGGACCCTACAAGGGATGTCTGACCACCCATTTAGGCCCAATCCTACTAGTTAGGATTGGGCCTAAATGGGCGGTTGGACATCCTTCTCACAATACTGGACAGCTGGCTCCCAACTGCTCACCTGTCTGCCTTCCTGAATGCCCCTAACCGCTTTTGCAGCATGATCAATCCCTAACCACTCCCCTGCCAGCCTGATTGATGCCTAACTGCTCCCCTGCCAGTCTGTTTGCCCCTACTGCCCTCTCCTGCAGGCCTGGTCCTCCACAACTGTTCTCCCTTGCAGGCCTGGGTTCGCCCCCCCAACTGTGCTTCCCTGCAGGCCTGGTCACCCCCAACTTCCCTTTTCTGCTGGCGTGGTCACCCCTAACTGTCCTCCCCTTCAGGCTTGGTCCCCCCAACTGGCCTCCCTCACAGGCCTGATCCCTCCCAACTGTCTTCCCCTGCTGACCATCTTGTGGTGGCCATCTTGTGTCCATATGGGGGCAGTCATCTTTGACCACATGGGGACAGCCCTCTCGTGTCTTGGAGTAATGGTCAATTTCCATATTACTCTTTATTAGATAGGATAAAGACCTGGTACATGGGGGCGGGGGGCAGCTGGTTTGCCCCAAAAGGTTTCCAGGATCAGGGTAGGGGTTCCCTTGGGGTGTGGGGTGGCCTGGGAAAGGGTCCTATGTTGGTTTGCAGGCCAGCCACACCTCTTGGCAATCCAAACAGAGGTGCTGGTATCTGGGATTTATTTATCTTCTATAATTGAAACTTTGTAGTCTTGAGCAGAGGAAGCTTGGCTTCCTCCATCAACAGGGGCAACTCAAGCCTCCTGCTCTCTCCAGCTCTGTGGATGCCACTATTTTTGTTGGGATTTATTTATCTTTATAATTGAAACTTTGTAGCCTTGAGTGGAGGCCTAGGCTGGCCAGGGTGTGCTAAAAGCTTGGCTTCCTCCATTACCAGGGAAACCTAAGCCTCCTGCTCTCTCTGTGGCTGCAGCCATCTTGGTTGGGTTAATTTGCATACTCACTCCTGAGTGGCTGGTGCATGTGGCTTGTGGGTGTAGTGGATTGTGGTTGATTTGCATATTACTCTTTTATTAGATAGGATTAGAAAAGTAGTAGTATGAATAGTTCAACTGTGGCAAAAATTGTGAATGTGTTCCATGCATGACTAAGGGCTGTAGACTATTGCCCACCACATCTGTCTATCTCTTAGACAATCTCCCTGTAAACTAAGATTAAGCACATGTGCCTAGCTCAGGGATTGACAAACTATAGCCCATGGGCCAAATTCAACCCACCTGTCTTTGCAAATAAAGTCTACAGAACTCACTACCTTACGTTTTATCTCTAACTGCTTTCAAGCTACAGCAGCACAGTTGAGTACTCATGGAAAGAGACTGTATGCTCTGCAAAACCCTAAAATACTCTTTAGTCCTTTGCTGGGGAAGTTTGCCAACTGTTGGTCTAGTGCCGTGGTCGGCAAATCATGGCTCGAGAGCCACATGTGGCTCTTTGGGCCCTTGAGTGTGGCTCTCCACAAAATACCATGGCCTGGGCAAGTCGATTTTGAAGAAGTGGCATTAGAAGAAGTTTAAGTTTAAAAAAATCTGGCTCTCAAAAGAAATTTCAATCGTTGTTGTACTGTTGATATTTGGCTCTGTTGACTAATGAGTTTGCCGACCCCTGGTCTAGTGTGCTGTGAGACACTAATGATATCCCAGCAGAGCTTGTATGAATACAGCTTTTATCAACTACATAATCTGTGGGGCCCATTGCAAACTGAAAATGCAGTCCACCCTGTTCCAACATGATTAAGGAATTCCAGAGAATGACAGCACACCAGTAAATGAACCACAGCGGCCCAGTGTGGAGCCCTGTGACTGCAGAGGTGGCATACCACGAAGGCAGCCCTGCCTTCCTTTCTCAGGACTTCTAGTCTAAACCCCTTTCATTTTCATCCCCGAAGGACTTCTGAAGCAAAGTCTAGAACAAGACAGGGAAACATTACCAAAGTTATGTCATAAATAGTTCCAGATAAATGGGGTTTAAAGTTATCTATTAAAGGCATAACTATTCATTTGAAACCTCCTTCCTTTACATGGCACAACACTTTTCTTCTCTGTTCTTTGTATTAAATTATTAGCCTGGATTTGCCCTAGTTTTTTAATGTTATTTAATTAACCATGATACTATTACTCTATCAATCTTGGTTAGCTGTCCCAAGGAGATGTGTCATATTTGATGTTTGGAGTCTGAAAAGGACTAATGCATTGTTCCTTGAACAAAAAACAACTAGAAAATGTGTAATAAAGGCCAGAGTAGCAGCTATGAGCTCGTTAGACACCAAAAAAACTCAAAACAGAGTAAAAATATTCAAGTTGTCTTTTTATCATCTTTTCTATAAAATATTACCTTCCCAGTTTGCTAATTTACAATCCTTTTAAAATAAAAAATACCCAGCCAGTATGGCTCAGTAGTTCAGCATCGACGTATGAGCCAGGAGGTCATGGTTGGATTCCTGGTCAGGGCACATGCCCAGGTTGCAGGTTTGACCCCCCAGTGGCATAATATTAACTACTGATAGTTAATATTAACTACTAAAGGGTATTAATTAGAGGAAATAATTTAATATTGCTATTTGCTCTTTCTCTATAATAGAAGTATCAGAGACTAAATTCGTGCACAGTGGAGGGTTCTCTCAGCCCAGCCTGCCCTCTCTCACAGACTGGGAGCCCTCAGGAGATGTCCTACTGATGGCTGAGGCCCATTCCCCATCAGTCTGGCCACCCTCTATGGGAGGTGACTGGGCTGATCAAGGGAAAGCGCCAGCCCCATTACCCTGCTGGTGCAGCCACTGACAGCCACTGCAGCCGCCAAGGTGTTTTCATCAACATGGACTCTAGTCCCTTCACTGTGAAAAAATGACAACTTTCTTTAGGTATTTTCAAGATGTCTTTCATAGAATATGACATTTCTTTCTTTTTTTTATCCTCACCTGAGGATATGTTTCCATTAATTTTTATAGAGTGTGGAAGAGAGAGGGCGAGACAGAGAGAATCATCAACGTGAGAGGGACACTTTGATTGGTTGCCTCCTGCATGAGCCCTGACCTGGGCCCCTGTCAGGGAGGATCCTGTAACCTAGGTACATGCTCTTGATCAGAATCGAACCCAGACCCTGTGGTCAGCAGGCTGAGGCTCTATCCACTGAGGCAAAGCAGCTAGGGCAGGATTTGACACTTCTTAGCCCCTCCAGCAGTGGACCTTTGTTTTTCCTCCAGGAGTGTGGTGGAAAAACCTAGATCACCTTCTTGGATTCTTATAACCCAAGTTACCAAGAACACTGCGAGTGGCGGCATTCAGGAGCTTAGCCAATGAGTGGTCAGAAAAAGGTGTTTACGCTGGAACTGGTTTGGCTCAGTGGATAAACCGTGGGCCTGCAGACTAAAGGGTCCCAGGATTGATTCCTGTTAAGGGCATATACCTTGGTTGGAGGCACATCTCCAGTGGGGAGTGTACGGAAGCAGCTGATTGATGTTGCACATGCTAGAGGCTGGGGTTGGGGCAGGAACATCCCTGTCTCTGAAGGCTAGCAGTCAGTCCTGTCATGCGTGCTGGGCTGGGGGGCATGCAGGGACCCCTGAGCCACACAAGGCAGTGGACACCAGGGTCTCTGCATGCTCCAGAGGGCAGCAGCCAGCCCTATTGTGGGTGCTGGGCTAGGGGCGTGGACATGAAGCACCGCTTGCAAGTGGCTGGGGTCAGGGCGGGAACATCCCTGTCTCCAGAGGCCAGCAGCCAACCCTGTCGTGGGCACTGGGCTGGGGGCATGGACCCAAACTGCTGCTTGGCTTCAGAGCTCAAGACCCAGCGCCTGGGCCTGACAACTCACAGCCCCGCCTCACACTCATTACCCAAGGTGCCCTGGGCACTCATTTGCATGTCCCATGTGACAGGTAAACCCCGCAGCTCAGTCGCAGCCTAACTATCAGAGCAACCAACATGCGAGCCTCATGAGGGGATTCCGTGGCATCAAATTCCCCTAACCGTCCTGAAGTCACCATGAAAGAACGTGACTCAGTCATAGTAACTGTAAAGGAGGGATCTTGCTGGCCCTTAAATACCGTGCGGGCAGAGGTTATAGCATGCTTGGCCCCTGCACAAGGATGAGACACAAATTTCTGAAGCAGTACATACTTTGCACCTAGCTCCCCACCAGCCTCCCATCCAGTGTCTGGTGTACCTCAGTCATGCCCCTCCTCCCCCCTGATTGGCTGGTAGTGATCACATTTCCTTATTTCTCCTTTATTATATACAATTAGAAAAGTTGTAGTATGAGAAAAGAAGCAGCTACTCAATTATTCTCTCTCATAATTGTTGTTTTTACCTATCTTTCCCTCTTCTCCCTCCTTTCTGAAATCAATAAAAATATGTTTTTAAAAAATAATGAAAATTTTATAGGTTTCTAAAAAATGTTTGTATGTAAAATATTTAAAGATTTCTGTTCCATCAAAGTCAAGATTGAAGAAGGATCAGTGATTCAGGATCAACTAGGAAATAATCTTGTCTCCTTTCCTTGTTGGTCATACTGTTGGTCATAGGGATGTTGGTCATCCCTCTTCTTTGTGTCATTTATACTATAACATGGGAGATAAGACACAGGAGAACAAAAAAAAATAAAGTTGGACAGACCCTCATTATAGCAGCATCCTTTCTAGACTCATGTTTTGTCTCTGGGATAAGCAGAGATAACAAAACCAATGGTGGAGCAAAGAGTAGATTTCTTTTGGGGGCAATCCTTCCTTTGTCATAAGTTTTCCAAGGCCAAAAACAGGAACAAGGTTATCTGAATATTAACTAAGAGACAAGACCTATTCTCAGCTCCTTCTCTGTTTTGTATCTCTCTAGACTCCCACTCTTAAATTTTAGGTTGTTTTCAGCCCTTTGAAGTCAGGGAATCCTATGTGAATTTACCAAAATCAGTCAAGCTTTTAAATTATCATCTCCACATCTCAGCATGACCCTCAAGTTTCCATAGATAAATGGCCTATTCTCAGCAAATCAGATCATCAGACCTTTTAAAGACAGTGGTCTTAAGATGCAGAAGGAGTAATACACATGAGACCAGCAGGGTCCTGGCCATAGTGGCATCTGTAAGACATTCTCCTGCAGCCCTATCTTGAAGGCATCTTTGCTCTGGCCTCATGGAGTCCAGCTCATTTCTCCTTTTTCTCTAGCCTTTCCATCCATTTCAAGAGATCCCTGGCAGCTTCAGTTTACCAGAATTGGCTTCTGTGTTTTGTAACCAGGAGTTCTGACTGGTACAATTGCTTTTTAAGAAGCTGGGTGGTGAGGAAAGTGATATCCCAATAGTTTAAATGGGGTCACACCCCTAATGGAGTTAGAGGCATTTGTGCTGGCTTGGCATCTCATCCCATTACCTGCTTCCCTGGCCTGTAGAGGGTCCAGGGCTCAGTGCTATGAGGCAAACGGGCCTGTCCCCTCCTTCTATCAGGCTCTCAGGCCTAATAGGCAGGAATCAGCTGTCTTAAACTAGAGATCAGAGTGAAGGAGGGTTTATGATGGAGGGGAGTTGTCCAGTCACACCCTACTGAGTCTTCACACAGTTTCTCCCTCCCCTTCCCACAGTAGTCACTACCACACGCAAAACAAATTCAGAATTAGGAAGAAAACGTTTCTGGGGTTAAAATAATCATTTCTTTTCATCTTTCCTTCTTCTGGGTAGGAATCTGTAGTAGTTACAAAGAAGGCTTTAAAGGTACATGGCCTGGGTTCAAAGCCCAGCTCCATTATTCACTGTCCTGTGATTCTCCCCAAGCTCCATTTCCTCACCAGTGAAGTAAGAGTAAAAATGGCACCTACTTCCTATGTGTTGTGGGAATGCAAAGCGCTCCATGTAAAGCATTCAGAGAAATGACTGGTACATAGTGACTGCCCATCAAATGCTAGTTGTTGTTATTATTGGTATTATTATATGATTTCAGTCTCAGCACAGTGTTTGCTACTTAGCATTTTCCTTTTGGGGTGGGTTACATGAGAGGGGAAAAGCAACAGGTGATTCTTTTAATATGCAGATAAAACATACTTTTAATACAATAACAGGATTTCACTTTGCTCAGAAGCCCCAACTAGAACATAACCAACTGTTCTGGAAAGTGGTGTGGGTAATTTTAACTGCCTCATCAGCAACATGAATCAAGGCCTTGGTTTAAATGGGCTCACTGGGCATGTCATATGCTGCTGTGGCCTCCTTGGTCCAAATGCAGTTTAATCTGCCATGTGGGGATCAAATAGAGATGGCTGACTTATCCAAATAGGGATAATCTTGGTTTTAAACAGATTTTAGTGCTTTTTTTGTGTGTGTGAAAACAAGGGCGGTTTTAGGGACATGTGTTTTCTGGGAGCGAGGTGGACAATTTCTAGAAATGCTGGTTTTGAGACTGAAATCTGTTGAGAAATCACATGACCGCAGTCAGGGGAACTCTATGACCCCTGCAAGCAGAAGTGGCTTAGAAATGAAGTTTTGTTCTAAGAAGAAATGTAGATTACCTGGCTCTTTATGTCATATGAACAATCCTATATCACATGATGACCCCAACATTCTGGAAGTGAGGTTTTCCTCTTTGGAAAATATAGGCTTGGGGGTCACAGCCCTGTGGTCAGGGAAGCATGTGGCCCTGTGTGTGCCCTGGGAAATGTACAGGGTTTTCTGGCAGATTTCCCCTGTTAACAAAAGCAGAAATCTACCCAGAGGGCAAGGAAGTTAGATTCATGGCCTGCATGGAGAAGACTGACCCTGAGATATGTACATGTGAAAAGGATGATGTCACACAAGTGGAAAGAAAGGTCAGATGCAGGAGAGGCCATTGTCAAGGGTGAGATGGGACCATGAGGTTAGACTGCCAGGGTTTGAATCCTGGCCTCAATATTTATAAGATGGTGACCTCAAGCAAATTAGTTGAATTATCTCTGCTCTATTTACCTCAATTACAAAATGTGAATGAAAATAATAGTAACTATCTCATAAGGACGTGCATGGATTAAAGTTTAATCATTAAATAGTTAATATATGTAAAGTGCTTATAAAAATGTCTAAGCACTTTACATACATGTAATTCTATATGTGTTAGCTATGATAATTAGGACTTGCTGTTATTACCATGTTGAAATGCTTTGCCATGTATGAAGCAATATACAAATGTAAGGCATTGTGCAGCATTGATTCATGTATTAGTTTTCTAGGTCTACCATAACAAAGTACCACAGAGTGGGTGGCTTAAATGACTAAAATGTGTTTTCTCACAGTTCTAAAAGCTAGAAGTCTGGTATCAAAGTGTTGACAAGGTAGATTTCTTCTGGGATCTCTCTCCATGGCTTGTAGAAGGCTATCTTCTCCTCCCTTCACATGGTCTTTCCTCTGTGCCTGTCTGCATCCTAATCTCTTCTTCTCATACAAATACCAGTTACCTTGGATTGAGTCCAACCTAGTGACTTCATTTAACTTTGATTACTTCTTTGAAGACACTGACTGACATTCTCAGGTATTGTGGTCTAGGCCTTCAACATACAAATTTGTTGGGGGAAGGGTGACAGACACAATTCAGTCCATAATAACCAGTTGTCAATTGGGTTAAGTTGGAGGACAGGATAGTTAATAGAAGTAACAGACAGATGCAGAGATGCCACTGAGACCCAGCTTATCCTGGCTCTCCTCTGCTCCCCAACTTTTTCCAGATCACTGGTCCTACAGACCAACAATGAGTCCAAGCCATACCAGGCACAAGGCTGAAGACCCACAGGCTTTGCCCATTCCCTTCATGACATTACTTCAGTGGTTGAACATGCTTGGCTTTGAGACTGACTAGCTGGTAAATCCTCTGATCTTTCACAATTGTGTAAAATCTAATTACAAAGTAAATCTTTTTTCCTATTACACTAGTAGTGGCCCTGCTTGCATTTCTGAACCAGAAACAATAATAATAATAATGTTATTTTTATGATTTCTTCTGGACATACTGTCACTACATATGAAAAGAGCTTATGTCTCACTCATTAGCATGCATTTGAAATTCTAATAATCTCAAGCCTGAGCTCACTCAAAAGTCCGCCAAATTAGTCTTCTCACTTCCATCTCTGCTGGCTCCAATATGTCCACAAAAGGTTGCCAGATAAAATTTCTTGACCTACATTTATGTCAAGTGACAGTCAGAGGAAGTCCCCAGATGACAGTTGAGTAGCAGGGCTTGAGAACAACAGGTTCAGATTAGAGCAAAAGGATAGACATTTCCCAGAGGGAGGCCTCCAGGGGGAAAAAATGGAATGGATGCAAAGTGTGGGAAATATTAAGAGGGCAGTTTACAATACCATTGGGTCAGTGGGACAAAAATAGTAATGGGGCACAGAAAATAAAGCAAATTTAAGAAATTAATTATTAATTCCAGAACATACAGAAAATCTTACAAGAAAAATAAATACTCCAAGTACACTACTATATTCAAGGGAGGAAACTTTGTAGGCACCATAATGTAATATAAGTATATGTACTATCATGATGATTGGTATAACATTAGGTTGTGAAGTAAGCATATGGAAAGAATAAGAAAGAAAAGACATGGTGGGTCAGGAGCCACACTGGAGCATGTTGAAGGGTGTGCCAAGATCAATCCTTACAGAGCTCAGCCTGTGATGGTGAGCTGAGAAATGGAGCTGGAACTAATAGGAGTATATAGGGCAAAGAAAGAATTTGGGAAGATGCAAGAGGATATTTGTATGCTTTGGGGCTGACCCAGGAGAAAAGAGAGATTATAGCAGAAGAGGAGATAACAGAGAATATTTGAGAGGTGAAAAGGGATGGATTCAGAGCCTAGATGGAGGAGATCTGGACTTTGCAAAGAGCAAGGACACACCCTTCATTGTTTCAGGTGGGAAGAAGACCCATTCTGATGCAAGAGGGTTTGTATACCTGGGTCAAGAAGATGAGAATGTCTTCTTTCTTTTGCCCTCTCTCCACCTTCACTTCCTCAGGTGTGGTGTCTCAGTGCACTTTCCTAAAGCTGCCTTCTGTCCCTGCATATTGAGAGAAAGTTGCCCAGAGAGGAGGGGATTGTAACCCAAGATAGAGATGAGCAAACTTGTTGGAGTTACACAGCTAATTAGTGAGAAAGCCATGGCTAGAATCAAACTGGCTCCTAGCCTAGTTCTCTTTCACTACCAAATTACCATGTAATACTGAACATATGGAAGTGATTACGGCTTAGGACCATTATAAAGACTAACAAACCTAGAGTTACATGAAATAAGGAACCCAGTAGATATACAGTGGAGGGAATGAAGCCTCACTTCACAGGAAGGGGTAATTTTACCCACTGTGAGCCCATGATTGAAGTAAATTGTAAACTTTTAAAAAGTACTGCTTTCAGCAATCTCTAACCCAACTGGGCTGGAAGAAGCCCTGGCTCTGTGAGGTGGACTCAGCAAAAGGACTGAGATAAATGTCAGCCAATACTATTTGTCAGCTTGGACCCAAATTAGCTCTTTAAATTATACTGATCCTCTAACAATCTTTGCTCTAATCCATTCAGAAGCACTTGTTAAATATGCTGAAAGGTAGAAAGTGCTAAAAATATCTATATAACAGATATGGGGGCCCTGGCATTCATAAATTCAATTATAAGAGATTCTCTCTCAAAATATTCTCTCCTAAACTTCTTCGTCCATTCATGTGGCACTTGTTCCATTTGCATCAAATGCCTTTGTTGTTCTGCATTTAAATTTCCAACCCATCTTGAACCCTGGTGTTTTGTTTTTTTATTGACATTGGGTTATCTGTCATGCCAGTATTATTCTGCTTTCAACATCACTTAATGTGATGAATGTTGAATTATGAATGCTGGCATTGGTCAGGCAAGTTGATCTTGCTATGACATAATTCTATATGTGCCAATGCCCACTTTGACAAGTCACCATCAAATTATGCTAACTCATAGACCCCTTTGTAATTAAAGTTCTTCTGATTTGATAGAGTTTCGAATCAATAGTGATTCCTAAGAATGCCATCAATATCTTCTATTTCCTCTAATATTGACCCCCAGTGCTCTGAACTCCAGCCCAGTGCTCTTTTATGACCCAAGCCCAAGGTTGAACTCTTGGTCAAAGGGAGACCTGAAAGAATTCTATGAGTTGCCAGATTGCCACAGGCAGCAGATATATATATTTCCTATTAAAACTCCAAGTGCCAGGAACTATGCCTGATTCAGGGTAGGTCCTAAATAAATACTAATTGGATGGATGGATGATGGATAGATGGATGGATGGTTGGATGGATGAATGGATGGGTGGATGAAAAGCAACATGCTCTCTTCCCTAGGGACTCTGGACTTCCTGGTGCTCCTCAATTATACCAAGTATGCTCCCACAACCTGAGCACCTGCTGCTCTGCTGCCTTGGTGCTTTTCCCCCAGATCTCCAGGTGGCCTGCTCCCTCATCTCTTTCAGGGCTTTACTGAAATTTTGTTTTCTAAAAAAGGCCCTCTCTGACCACTTTATTTTAAATCATACCATCTCCTCTTCCAGCATTTCCCATTCCTCTCCACTGCTCTAATTTTTTCTTCACAGCACTTATTACCATCTATTTTTATTTTTAGTTCTATTTACTGTCTTCCCACATTACTGTGCAAACTCCATTAGGACAGGAAGTTTTGTCTCAACTGTTTATTTCCAGCATCTAAAACAATGTCTTACCACATGGCAGGCAACCAATGAATATTCGCTGACTCAGAGAAAAAGCCACCCTGCACCAATTTGTTAATGATTTCTAGTATCCTAATAAGAGCAGCCTAGACTCACCTCATTCTCCCAAACACAGTTGTCTAAGACAAAGGAATAACTCTAATGGAGATTTATCAGAGTACCTTGTGTTACCCCTCAAATTATTCTGCATTGTGGACTGCTGTATTAAAATAACCTGGAAGTAATAGGCCACATACTGCATATGAGTCACACAAAAGATGCAATTGTTGACTTCATTGGTGAATATGTTTTAATGGTATCATAGTCCCATTGTTTTCTGATCTAGTCAGATCACATTGGAAATGTTGGGAGTTATTTTTCAATAGGTATTTTGTTCAGAGAAAATCAGTCATGCCGAAAGCGGTTTGACTCAGTTGATAGAGTGTTGGACTGCGGATTGAAAGGTCCTATGTTCAATTCTGGTCAAGGGCATGTACCTTGGTTGTGGGCACATCACCAGTAAGGGGTGTGCAAGAGGCAACTGATGGATGTTTCTCTCTCAATGATGTTTCTAATTTTCTATCCCTCTCCCTTCCTCTCTGTAAAAAATCAATTAAATGTAAAAAAGAGAGAGAAAGAGAAAATCAGCCAAGATAATGAAGTATCTCACGTGGTATATACAAACAATTGAAGGGACCAAGAATGCTCAATAATTACATTATATTTAAGGACAAATTCTAACAATGTGCATCGTCTTATTAGAAATCAATCATGATTCTGTTTCCAACAGCATTCGCTACCTCATAGCCCTTGAAGCAGCCACAAGCTAATCTATATTACTTATTCTGACTGTATAGAAGGTATGATTTTTTCTCTGAGAAATATTTGAAGATCTGTGATATGAAAAACAAAAACAGAACTAACTACACTAGTCCCATCTACTTCCAGAGGATAAAACTAGAATCTATGAGCAATAAAAACTCAGGGTAGAGAAGAACATTCTAATGGTAATAATTATCCAAACGTGAGGTCTTGGAAGGTAGAGTCTGAAGGACCACCTGCCAAGGGGTAGTGGAGGCAATCTCCTAGTTGGGTAGAAATTAGACTGAATAACTTCTAACCTACATCAATCCCTAAAGTTCCCAGCCTTTTTCTATTTGGCTCTGCAAGGCAGGGCCAGGCAGGGAGGTTGGTAAAGAAAATTTGCAAAGCAAAACCATTCACCTTTAAATTGAAGTCATTTCAATGAGGAAAAATAACAGAAAAGAGAACCAAAATAAAAAGGCAATAGGTTAAGCACACAGAAATAAAATAATTATTTCTAAGCTTAATAATAATGGCAAAAAATATTTTTTAAAAACTTTTGGAGACTCTCCAACTTCCATTTATCTTAGTTGTTCTTGTTTCCCACATACTTTAACCCTATCTTTTTGCTTAGAAGCCAATTAACTTTGTTAAAAACAGTTGATGCCAGAAGCGACCCTTACTATGTTCCAAGACTTGGAAATTCCTCCCCTAATGACATAGTAGAAACTCTGTCGCCACAGTAAGAGCAGGCTAGAGACAATTACTATATTTAAGTCATGCTTTGCAGGTTATCATACCCACATCTGCAAACTATTCCCTTTTGTAGAGCATTTGGAGTTATTTGCCACACAAAAAAAGAAAAAAAACAAACCCTCATTTGAAAGTGCCAGCAACTGTATGAGGGAGGACCTATGACTGAGATGATTCCACATGGCACCAACAAATAGACACATAACTTTCTTTTCAACAGCTCTACGCCCACCCATTGGAGCCAGGCTCTTCTTATCAAGACAGGAAATCTATACTTTGGGTGAATGAAGGGTTGGTAAGGAACAAATCTTCCAGCAGCCACCCACCCACTGGCCTGTGAAAAGAGAGGGGCCAATCCAGAGAGTCGGTCAGCCTGAGTGCTACCCTCTGAGCAATCTCCCTGGCATTTATAAGGGGAAGAAAATGAAAGGGTAGGACTTCTGCACAGGATGGTACTTTCTAACAGAAATCAGAAACATTCTGGGTCCCACTGAATACTGGACGCCTGGCATCTGTGGCCTTGAGCAAGTGACAACTACTCTGAGCCTTGACTCATTCACCCATAAAATAGGGGCAACAGTACCTAACTTTCATGCCCTGGGGACTGGAAAAGTTAAAGTAAATAGTACATAAGAAAGGCTTCGCAAAGAGTTTTTAAGCATTATCCTAATGTCAGGATTATTATTGATGATAATTACCTATAAGATTTCCTACAGTGATGATTATCCTCACTCTTAAATGAAATTAAGACTAGTGTGGTTCTAATGTCCTGGCATGGGACCTTTCATTGAGTCCATCTTTTCTGGGTTCATTCCTTTCTGAGTTTATCCAGAATGTTTAGCCCTTGAGTTGAGCCTTGAGCGCTTTCAATTGTCGCCGAAAATCTGAGAGTCGGTTATTGTTTGAAGGCCTCTGCCAGGCATATGGTCTGGGAGCTCATGCACAATCCTCTTAGAAAAATCACACTTTTGTCTGCTGGCCAGGGGGCACCAACTTAAAATTCTGCCCCATGTCTCATCGCACTTACCCCAGCTTGCCTCCCTAGTAATTTGGACTTAATTGGATCTATCCATGTCCTGTCACTGCTACCAAACACATACATTTGCAAGATATATAGACACCTCTCTTTTTTTATGGACTAATTATACTGGTAGTTCATTTTATCTTTTTTAAATATATTTTTATTGATTTCAGAGAGGAAGGGAGAGGGAGAGAGACATAGAAACATCAGTGAGAGAGAATCATTGACTGGTTGCCTCCTCCACACTCTGCACTAGTAATCAAGCCCGCAACCCAGGCATGTGCCGTGATCTGGAATCAAACCATAACTTCCAGATTCATAGGTCAATGCTCAACCACTGAGCCACGCTGGCTGGGTTCAATTTTTCTTTATAATCCATGTCCTTTACATGTCATTTCCTTCTATCGGGCTGACTTAAAATTTTATCCCAAAGGCAGAACCAAGAAAGAGAGAGAAAGAGAAAGAGAGAGAGAAGAAGAGGAAGAAGAAGAGGAAGAAGAGGAGGAGGAGGAGGAGGCAGAGGAGTGGGGGGAGCAAAAGGGGGGAGGAAGAAATTAGCTTTCTTAAAAACTAACAACTACTTAGAAAAAAATAGGGGGCTGGTATGTAGGGAAGGGAAAATGAGTGAGTAGGTAGGATTGCATCACTGGTTAAAATGAGGTTTGCAGATACCCTTTTGTGTAGTATTGGTGTCTCTAGTTACTACTCAAGTGCTGCCTAAATCTGTGGCAAAGCAACTATTCTCAGAGATTTTCCAAGACTTACCAATAAGAGTACTTAACTAATTTAGAGCATTATTGGTGTGATGCCTATAAGATAGAGGCCTGTAATATTTGTTAAGCATCAAGTCCTGTCTATGTTATACTCACCATGTTCATGAACTTCTAAGAAAGACCAAATAAAACAAATTGCCAGCACATTTATTAAATTAGTTTAACAACTAACAAGTGACAAAATGTGGCATTATCTTCAGTCACATAGCTAACTCTATTTCCACTCTCTAGAACCAAGTATAATATATAATTCCAATCTGTGTTGATTGAATGTATCATAAGAATATATATATACGAATATATTTTATTACAATAAGTCAGAAGAGAAAAACTTGAATCAGATCCAGCTAGTAGACAAATGAATTCACCACATCTAATCTAAATGTCACTTTAAACCTACTTTTACTTCCCTTTGCAAATATGGTTGGTGTGTATTTTGCTTTGACAATGTAAGGTTATGATAAATGTATCTTTGTGCCTTCACATTGATTACTCTTTGCAGCAAGTAAATCACACAACATTAACCCAGAAGAAATAAAACCTTAGGAGGTACAGAATAAGATGCATATGTATTAAAGAATTATGACTTTAGCAACCACTCAATAAATACCCATGATTTCTTTTTTATGTTCTTGCTTACCCCTTCTGATCCCTCATGCAGGAGCTTAAAACTTAAGGGAATTCTATAAATAGTTAGTCTCAGGTCCATTGATATCCATAAATGTGGTAATAGAGACACATAAACTATTTTTAATATTTCAAAAATCCTAAAAGATGTCATTCATTTATTGTGCTAAATAAAATGTCAATTTCCTTTCTGTTGGTTATGATTAGCTTAATTTGGTTAGCCTATGATGATTAGATCTAAGTGGCAATTGTACATGTCTTTTGTGAATAAAATATGTGAAACAAGCAATTACTTCTCAGGAAATGCAGTTAGATAAATGTATGAAAAGATAGAGTCTGTATACATGAAAATGCAATAGCAAAGGGAAATATTCCTAAAACAGTTTTGGCTTGGTGGTAAAAATTTTGGACATCCACAAATAGTAATTTCTTAGGAGTAGGTTGTGGAACAGAGAAGATACAAAAATTATTTCAGGCTGATATGACCTCTTGATATGACAAGGAATTCCTATTTTCCTGATAAGGTTATTAATGTACTTCCTTAAGTCTTTCTTATTCCCATCCAGGAGCACACTCAATAGTAGTAACCATTATAAATAAAATTATAGTCTCCACATAAAAAAGCATACACACAAGCTATAAATTTCAGGGGAAATCTAAAGAATGTGGAAATGAGACTAATCATATCTTGCCTGATATGAAAAATGAGCCTTTGGTATGTGGTATACAGAACAGACTAAAAATCTTAGCAATAAACCACTACTGAAGTGATGATTTCAAAGAGCAGGACCTTGAAGAGCTCTGTTAAAAGTTATGTACCCCTTATCCTTTGAAGGAGCCAGGATGTTCTTTGCAAAGGAAAAATAGCAGGCCAAGGTAGCTGAAAGAAAAGAGAGAACCAGGCCCTAAAAGCAAACCAAAGAAGTTACCAGTTCAGACTTCTAACTGAGGCCCAGACAAATTCACTTCATGGATATTGACACCCATTTCTGGTGCTAATAGCCTACCCTTATTTTCTTCATTTACTTAATCATTTATCCACTTATTTTCTTTTTTATATAATACTAGAGGCCTGGTGCATGAAATTCATGCACAAGGGGACAGAGGAGGGGGTCCCACAGCTCAGCCTACACCCTCTCCAATCTGGGACCCCTCGAGGGATGTCTGACTGCCTGTTTAGGCTGGATCTAGGATCGGGCCTACACGGGCAGTCGGACATCCTTCTCACAATTTAGGACTGCTAGCTCCAAACTGCTCACCTGCCTGCCTCCCTGATTGCCCATAACCGCTTCTGCCTGCCAGCCTGATCACCCCCTAACCACTACTCTGCCAGCCTAATTGATGTCTAACTGCTCCCCTGCCAGTCTGTTTGCCCCTAACTTCCCTCCTCTGCCAGCCTGGTTACTCCTAACTGCTCTCCCCTGCAGGCTTGATCACCCCCAACTGCCCTCCCTTGGAGGCCTGGTCCCTCCCAGCTGCCCTCTCCTGCTGGCCTAATGGCCCACAACTGCACTCCCTTGCAGATCTGGAATCTTCCACTGTCTTCCCCTGCTGGCCATCTTGTGGTGGCCATCTTGTGTCCATATGAGGGCAGGATCTTGGACCACATAGGGGCAGCCCTCTTGCGTGTTGGAGTGATGATCAATCTGCAAATTACTCTTTTATTAGATAAGATAGAGGCCTGGTACATGAGTGGGGACCAGCAGGTTTGCCCTGAAGGGTGTCCTGGATCAGGGTTGGAGTTCCGTTGGGGTGTGGGGCAGCCTGGGTGAAGGGCCTATGGTGGTTTGCAGGCTGGCCATGGCCCCCAGTGACACAAGTGGGAGCCCTGGGATCTGGGATTAATTTATGTTCTACAATTGAAACTTTGCAGCCCGGAGCAGAGCCAAGCCTTCAACTCTCTCTGTGGCAACAGCCATTTCTGTTTGAAACTTTGTAACCTACAGTGAAGGCCTAGGCTAGGGCTACATTGCCCCAGCAACCCTAGCCTCTTCTCTCTCCAGCTCCATGGCTGCAGCCATTTCTGTTGGGATTATGTATCTTCTATAATTGAAACTTTGTAGCATTAAGTGGAGGCCTAGGCCAGCAACAGCAGGTAGAAAGCTTAGCTTCCTCCATTGCTGGGGAAACCCAAGCTTCCTTCTGCTCTCAGTGGCGGCAGCCATCTTGATTGGGGTTTAATTGCATAATTTGCTCCTGGTTGGCTGGTGGGCATGGCTGTGGGCATGGCTTGATTGGAGGTATGGTCAATTTGCATATTACTCTTTTATTAGATAGGACTAGAAGCCCGGTGTACAAAATTCATGCACTGGTGGTGGGTGATACCTCAGCCCAACCTGCCTCCTCTCACATATTGGGAGCCCGCAAGGATGTCCTACTGACCACTCACCCCCAGCCTGCACAAGGCCTACAATGGGGCTGATGGCTGGCTCCATCCCAGCCACGCTCCCACCATCCCCCGGCCCAGGCCTTCTCCCTGGCCAGCACACACTGGCCGCCTCGACACTACCCCCCAGGGCCCTGGCTGCCTTGGCCCCACCTCCCATGGCTCAGACCACTTTGGCCCCAACCCCGCAGCCGTGCTGCCTGGGGTCCCACCCCCCAAGGCCTGTGCTGCCTCGGCCCTGCCCTCCATTGCCGGCGCCACGCTCTCACTGGCTGGCTCCACCCCAGCTTCTTATTGGCTGGTGGGCATGCCTGGTGGGCATGGCTGGTAGGTGTAGCAAAGATACAGTCAATTTGCATATTACTCTTTTATTAAATAGGGTATTAGAGGCCCAGTGTATGAAATTCATGCATGGGGGTGGAAGGGGTTGTTCCTCAGCCCAGCCTGCATCCCTCGCTAATCTGGGACTACTCAAGGGATGTCCAACTGACCATTTAAGCCTGATCCAACCTAAAAGGGCATCCCTCTCACAATCCAGGACTGCTGGCTCCCAACTGCTCACCTGCCTGCCTTCCTGATTGTCCCTAACTGCTTCTGCCTGCCAGCCTGATCACCCCCTAACCACTCCCCTGCCAGCCTGATTGATGTCTAACTGCTCCCCTGCCAGTCTCTTTGCCCCCAATTCCCTTCCTCTGCTGGCCTGGTCACCCCTAACTGCCCTCCCCTGCAGGCTTTACCACCCCAACTGCCCTCCCTTACAGGCCTGGTCTCTCCCAACTGCTCTCCCCTGTAGGCCTGGTCCCCCCCAAAGCCCTCCTCTGCAGGCCTGGTCACCCCAAACTGCCCTTCCCTGCAAGCTTGATCACCCCCAACTGCCCTTCCTTGCAGGCCTGGTTCCTCCCAACAGCCCTCTCCTGCTGGCCATCTTGTGGTGGCCATCTTGTGTCCACATGGGGGCAGGATCTTGTGTCCACATGGGGGTGGCCCTCTTGTGTGTTGGAGTGATGGTCAATCTGCTTATTGCTCTTTTATTAGATAGGATAGAGGCCTGGTGTGTGGGTGGGGACCAGCTGGTTGCCCTGCAGGGTGTCCTGGATCAGGGTGGGGTTTCCCTTGGGGCATGGGACTGCCTGGGTGAGGGGCCTGTGGTGATTTGCAGGCTGGCCATGCCCCCCAGCAACCCAAGCGGAGGCCTGGGGATCTGGGATTAATTATGTTCTACAATTGAAACTTTGTAGCCTGGAGCGGAGCCAAGCCTTCTGCTCATTCAGTGGCAGCAGCCATTTCTGTTGAAATTTATTTGCCTTCTATAATTGAAACTTTGTAGCCTGGGAGTTGAGGCCTAGGGAAGCCAGGGCTGCAGAAGCTTGGCTTCCTCCATTGCCAGGGCAACCCTAGCCTCTGCTCTCTTCAGCTCCATGGCTGCCACCATTTCTATAGTATTTATGTATCTTCTATAATTGAAACTTTGTAGCATTGAGTGGAGGCCTACAAGGGCAAGCAGAAAGGTTGGCTTCCTCCATTGCTGGGGAAACCCAAGTCTCCCTCCTGCTCTTAGTGGCCGCATATTTGCATATTTGCTCCTGATTGATTGGTGGGCATGGCTTGTGATATAGCTTGTGGGAGGTGCAGTTAATTTGCATATTACTCTTTTATTAGAGAGGATAGCAAGTATTTTTGAGCATCAAATCATGTTCTAACAGTTGTAGAACTATAAAGATGAATAGGATGTAGTCCATATAGCCAAAGAGCTTTCAGTGTGACAGAGGATTCAGTAAAATAAATATGGTTGACCAACAAACTATTCTGGGTGCTGGCACACAGCAGGTCAAAGGAGATGCAAACAGAAGCTCTGGTGCAGCTTGTCTTATGGTCTGGAAATTGCTATGGTAAAGATATGCCCAGGGTGCCATGAGAATAAAAGGTTCAGTAAACCAAGCCAAGTTTGGAGCCTGGCACTAGAATAGATAGATTTTGTGATATCCGTTGCTCCTAAAGCACAATGCTACCCCAGCATAAAGCTCCAACCTGTATAAACACCATAGAGACTTTTAGAAAAGTAGTGATGGTAAATAACATTTATGTGTTGTGAATATTACAATATACGTTGAAGTAATTGATAACATTAGGTCAAGAAATTATTATTTACCTTTGTTACCTCAGCAGATATTATTTCATCCACCCAATCAAAGTAATCTTTTCCCTAGTTTCTAGAAAACCAAGATATGAAAATTCATCAATTCTCACCAATCTCATCTTCCTGGAGGAGAAAGATTATCTCAGATGTGTCAATAAACCATAATTTCCTATAAAATTAGAGCTATTGGAAAGATGATTGCTTGATTCTTTCAAGGTCATACATCTTCACCTGTTGTTCAAGGACTGTGATGTTTAAGTTAGATTTCAAAGGGCATATAACAAAATCTGTTTATAAATTCAAAAATTTATGTGTGCATTGTTATATACATATTCATATAAATTAATTAAATTATATACATATTCATGTAAATTAATTAAATATGGTTGGGGAGATACATATATGATATCAATAGCAGTGGTTGGCTCGAAATATGGAAGTAAGATTAGGAGAGGCAGGAGAGAGACATTCTATAATGTTTAAATTTGAAAATAATTACATCGTTATGTTATTTGTATAATTTTTAAACATATAATATGAACTTGAAGGGAATTGTCTCTGTAATAATAATAATACCAGCCAGTAGTTAATTTCTTTACACAAACCTCTAAATTTTGGTTTAATTATTTAATGTCCTTTTTATTTTCAACTGAGAAAAATGTGCCATCTATTATCATTTACTCAGAGATTTTCCTGAGAAAATACAAAAACATTTCTAGGAGCTTTGGCTCTAAGTTTTGTTAGAGATAGTGAAGGTGGAAGCGGGGAGAGTAGGGAGGGTTCAATCATTCAAGTTTGCTCTGAATTTTCTCATTTGAATAGTCATATACAAAGGACATCATGAAAAATATTTTTAAAAATTAAAATTGTAGAGCTAGAAGAAACTTCAGCGGTATTTTTTTTTTTAATCTCCAAGGAAAATGAGGCCTAAAAATATTAAGTGACTTATGTGTCCGCCATTGTTTGACTAAGCGATAGGGTGACATTGAAAGCCAGGTCTTTTTTGTGACATGTTCTTTCTACTGAACTTTTTTGTCTTTTAATAGCCAAGAGCCCCTTGAAGTCTAATTTAAACAGCTTCAAAATGCAAGGTTTACTAAACATAACTGCAGCTTCTTACAATTTGGACACCAAGTCATGAGATGGTCTGCCCATCATCACTAATATTTCACCTCAGATTCAAACACAAAAATAGCTTTTTTAACATTTCTCTGGAGGTCCAGGTAACATTTCAACTCCAAATCCATGTAATTCTCTTTTCTGAAGAGCCCACTTTAGTGTGTCATTGTCTGTCTTTCAGTCCTACTCAACTTGAGGACAGCCAGATCTACCTGCATACCTTCCTGCCACAGTGGCTTTGGCCTGAAGAAGTCAATGCTCTCCTCTCTTTACCTTTCTTCTTCTACCTTCTCTCCAAAATGCAGAAGGGACAAACAGAAAACTTTAATCCTGTGGCCTTAGAGAACTATTTTAGATTACTTTGACCCTTAACCCAATTATTTAAGGGTTGAAATCTACAACTGTGCTCCAAAAGTGAGATCTAGAGACAAAAACATGTAGTAAATTAAATTCAGAAGTAACAACAGAAAGGAGACCAAGTATTATTATAGAAGATGTTTGTCAGTATAGGGAGTGGTAGAAGAGACTAGGATTATTCAAGATATTTTGTAACAGGCCTGCTTTGGGGAACAGACACTTAGTAATAAATTTGGTGTTATAAAGATGCACCCAGTTTTCATCAGGCCCTCTGGCTCTGCACTGCACATATTTTCTTCTTTTTTTTTCCTTTTTTTTTTTTTCACTGTTCAAGGTTTATTTGGCATTTTAGTTGGTATGACACTTGGATAGTTGGCTGTATTATTTATATGTAGACTTTTTCTTTTTACATTATATAGCAATGTATACTAATCTGATACATACAGTACACAGAATAAGATCCTGTAGAACAGTTTTGCACAAAACATGCAATATTGGATTTACATAGTGTGAAATAGTTCCACCTCCTTAAATGCACATATTTTCTAATGTCCTTTGTCAGAGCCGTTAAAGCTGATGCTGTTAACAGCAGGAGAGTCTCTGAGTCACAGCATGGGTCTGCAGCAGAATGCCATGTACCTTACAAGCTACACAGACCTAATTGAACTGAAATTCAGAAGCTACACATTGACCTCTGAAGCTAGTTCATTGGTTGTCTTTTTAGAGTTGACTCTCAGTTAACAAAGATATGAATCTGGACTAATTCATATGCTCATTTCTTTGAGTTCACTCAAGCAAAGACTTTTTTTTTTAATGGTCATGAACAACACCCATTGAGGAACATCCTGAGATCAGCTGGGAGGCCTGAGGGGCTATTTTCTGAAGTCCTCTTCAGTATCATTCTTTATAGCTAGTAAACATAATTTTCCAGAGCCCTCTGGAGATCTTGGGGTTGATACTTAATTGTTTGCCATACTAGCATCCTGCAGATGGTTGCAAGATGGAAGATCTGGAAACATCTATTCCCAAAATGGAATTTATTTTAATACCAAGTGTAAACATTTAAAAACTGAAGAAGGCTGCAAAAATGACATATTCAGTAATCTAAAATAGTTCTCTAAGGCCACAGGATTAAAGTTATACCATGCTCCGAGAGGTATTTCATACTTAGAGCTTTTGTCTATACATCCGTAATGAAGTGAGTACTAGTTATATGGAGAAGCTAATACTTACTATCTAAAGCTTCATCTGCTCAAAAATGAACAGAGTCTAAACACAAGGAATTTATCTACAGTACAATGGTCACATTTAGTTTTCTATTTCATTCTCTTTAACAGTTTTGTAAATCTATATAAATGGCAAGATCTCCAAATTTCAGGTTAAGAAATATTTATGCTGCATACTATTTTTGCTGCATACTATTGTGGTCACAATAATGCTGGAAAAAAATAGCCTACATTATCTTCTAGTTACATTAAATTTGCCTAGGAGTTTAAAGCTAGCGAGGATTTAAAATAAACTTAGATCAGAAAGGGGTATTACCTTTGTTAATCCAGAGCTTTAGTAGAACCAGCTAAATCTGGATGCCAGATCCAACAATGTTTTTCACGAAGATGTTTGGGTCAATATAGCCTCTATAACTATGTTCTGGCTATTATTTGGAAATTGGAAACCTGTTGCATTCTCATTCTAGAATTCAGAAATACCCTTGAAATCATTAAAATCTCATTGCACCTATTCATTCACAGAGGTGAAAATATCTTCCTGTGCAGTGTAAATCCAATCTGCCTTCCCAAGTGTAACCCACTAGGACATGGGAATAAATTAAATGGTGAACAGTCAATGGAGCATTTTGGTTCTCCCCAATAGACACTGATATTTTCTAGGGTGCTCATTAGCTTAGTCTCCCTATTCTAATGTTATTTTTGCTTTAATTTTCAACTCTCCACAGTGCTAATTATTTTCAGTTTATGTTCCTGGTAAAGCTGCCAATCAACTTCCATTTTCTGTTTTTCTTTTTCAACATTTTGTAAGAAGTGGATCAAAATGGAAAGCTTTTGAAGTTCCAAAATTCTGGCTTTCATTCTATCCTGTGGTACATCAGGCACATGCCTTTGAAAACTTAATATGGCACTAATACATTTCCCTTGAGGCTCTCTGAGATAACTGTCCTTTAGCTTCACTTTCCCTGGCTCACATGGTTGGTTCTGATGTTAATATAGAGCTCCATCTGCTCTGTAGCAATAAAAAAGGAGGTAGTATGAATGAGCATGTGTTTGTCCACACACATTCTTCTCCAGAGATCTTTTCTTCAGAAGACAGTTGAACCAAAAATTTTTAAGATATGATGTAACAGAACCAAATATTTGGATTTTTTAAAATGAATACTAAAATTGTGACTTAATATGGTACCACTAGCCAAGATGACAGAAGGTGACTAGTATGACTACAACTCATGATACAAACAACTTCTGATACTATGAAACTTCTTTTCACTAAAGAACATTCAAAATATGGTTCATGTGCACTCTTTAGAAAAATCCTCATTAACTAAAGAGTGAGACTATATTTTTATACTTACAGACCCATGCCCTCATTTATCCTCCAAAATTTTCAGTTAACTACACAGATGGATTTATAACAACTGCTAATGGGTGTAACTTAAGATGGAACAGATGACTCTACCAGTGGATTAATCAACTTCTTCCAAACTGCAAATTAAAAAAGAAACAAATCAAATATTGCATTTTCCTTGCAGATGTGAAGCAAAACATATTCAGTCTAACTCCCATAATTATAGCATTAGGAGATATTTGCCAACATCAAAGTAAATAAAAACATACCAAATAAAACCTGATGAAAAAGTAACAAGAGACTGAATGATAATTTTTTAAAATCTCATAGCCATAGAATCTCTTATTGATTTCAATAATATATTCATTACTTCCAAATGGAGAGGCCTGGAGTTAGAATTAAACAGCTCTTAGGGCCTCAACTATGTTCTAACCACATAGTAGCCAACTAAATTTATCTCCATCATCTGTGGTTGATTTTTTTAAATAAAAAATATTTTTTGTTTTGATTGAACTTCATGTAAGCTATTTTAGCACCAAATATATATATATATATATATATATATATATATATATATATATATATCCATGGGGATGCCGGGAATCTGAAATTTTCAAAGCAAATGTTACAATTCGGCCTTCACCATAAGCATTGTATTGAGTTCCAACAGCACATTTTCACAAGTGATTTCTTATCAGTGACACTCCTACAGGTCTTCCTGGAACAAATAAGGGTCAAAGAGGACTAATCTCTCAACAGATTTATTAGCAAAGGTCCCATTCCTCCATCTCCTAATGGCTATGTGCCTTTACCACACTAAGTCATGGCAGTATTGCCTACACACTGACCTAAATAAGACATTGCTTGTGCTTCTTCAGTCTCTAAACAGCAGTCAATCAATGTGCCTTGATATCACTGCTCCTAGACTCAGTAGGATAGAATGATAGAGCAGCATAAATCAAAACTCTAACTACAGCTCCCTCCAGTCTGTCTCCACTCAAAGTGTCCATTTAGTGGGGAAGCAAGTAAAATTTATAGCCTGGACTTTTATTGCGGGGTGCTCTAACATTGCAAAGAATCCTGCATTCATGTCTGAAATCTTGTAAGGGCAGACCCTCAATTTGTTTTAACCTATAGGCAAGTTCAGTAGCCTATGCTGCAGAAGGCTTGAAATTAATCATTTTGACATTTACAAATCTCTTCAACTATTACTTTGCATTTTACTTCTGAAAATGCCATAGGTTTAAAAAAAATTATTATGGTAACAATCCCATTTTTTACTCATTTCCTTTTTGTACAGCACATTTGTCAAGAATTCTAGATAATGAATGTTGTTTGGTGAACACTTTTAGAATGTCAATGTATCTTTCTCTCTCTATCTCTCTCTTTTAATTTTCTGAGTACAATATTTTGTTGACCCAGCTGATGACAAGACCCATGAAAAAATTCTAACTTCTCTTTACTCAGACTCTCAGGAATCCTGCCCTGGCACACCATATAAAATGTCAGTTAACCCCATCCCTAACCCCTAAAAACACACATATTCATCATAGACTCTACTTCCCTGATTTATTTTTTCTCCTTAGCAATTATCACTATCCAACACATACATCTACACACACACACACACACACACACACACACACACACACACACACACACATTTCACTTATTTATTTAGCTGTGGACTGTGTTACTCAATGAAATATAAGCTGCATGAGGACAGGGACTCTTTTGTTCATGGCTGTATCTCTAGCACCTAGAGCAGGACCTGGAACATAGTAGGTGTTCAGTGAATAGGTGCTCAATGAATACATGTTAAATGACTGCATTGCCATCATCCTAAATTATTGATGTCAAGCAATGATTACTCTAGGCCAGTGGTCGGCAAACTCATTAGTCAACAGAGCCAAATATCAACAGTACAACAATTGAAATTTCTTTTGAGAGCCCAATTTTTTAAACTTAAACTTCTTCTAATGCCACTTCTTCAAAATAGACTCCATCACACTCAAGGGGCCAAAGAGCCGCATGTGGCTTGCGAGCCGCAGTTTGCAGTCCACTGTTCTAGTTCATCTCTTCACTCTTAATTGGGTTTGCTTCTCAGACTCTCAGACTCTTAAAACATCAAACCCAGCCTAGACCTTTGTCATTATTCCTGCCCCCATTCCACTCATCAGATCTCACCTAAATTAGTCCTGTAGCTAATTTGATCAATAAAACTGCAGGAAAAAAAAATTGAAAGTGTTAGTCAATACAATAAACAATAGCTTCGTGACTTTAAAGCCTTAACCTCAAGTGGCCAATCAAATCATAAGGGCCCTTCCATTATCCAGCCTCCACCAAGAAAACAATGGAGGGAGGGTCAGTCAAGATAGAAGGGGTTATCTTAGACTTCTAATTCAATCTGAAAAAGTCATCCATTGGTGATAGTCAGAAGGCAGTATTGCCCTTGTATAGGCAGGGGTCAGCAAACTTTTTCCAAAAAAATAAAAGGATCAGAAAGTAAATATTTTAGGCTTTGCTGGCCATATTCAAATCTGCTGTTATATGAAAGTAACCATACACACTAGAATCTTGTCTGTGTTCAATCACACTATTCACAAAAACAGGCTGTGGTCAGCTTTTATCCTTGGCTATACAGTCAAACCTCTTGTTTCTAGAACATCCCCCATCTGGAACAATTCCCTGCTCCACCAAGTGACACACACACACACACACACACACACACACACACACACACACACACAAAAGAGAATGCTTTTGTTGCTGGCTATGTCAATGATTAACACAATTTTAAAACATAAAGAGGCCATCAAGAGTGCTAATGTTGCTAAGGGTGTGAAAAAAACAAGGATCACAGGCAATTGAAGAGGTAGAAAAACTGTTGTTGATTGGGATGAATGGGAAAACATCCAGTGACAGCATTTCCAAGGCAGTAATATATGAACAAGTGGAAGATGCTGCATACTGAGAGACATCTGCCTGGACTGCATGAAATATGTAATTCTTTTAAGGGTAGTAGGGGTGGTCCAATAAATATGAAAATATGAGGAAATAGGACTAGAGAAAGGACTAGGAGGAGGACAGAAGGAGGAGAAGATAAGAAGGAGGAGACTAAAGTGCAATGCAAAACCAATTAAAAGATAAGATTGTTCAAGGCCCTTGTAATTAATTAATCATTGCAATTGATTACTAACTTCTAAGCTTACTGACCATCTGTGGTTTAGAGGAAAGCCTACAATTCAGATGAGGCAAACTCTCTGTGGTCCCACAGCTCTGAGATTCCATTCAAGAGAAGTATAGCCAAGTCATTTAATCAACCTGGGACTAGTCTCCGTATCTCAAAAAAAAAAAAAAAAAAAAAAAAAACGGTTTTGTATCCCATGAATCCTCGGGTCCCCATCACAGCTACATTCTGTGATTAAGTAAGGCCCAGAAAAACAAGCCAGTTCCCCAGGGTTTATCAACTCTTTCTCCTCCTTGCATTCCTATAACCAATAGGAGTCTTTACAGGCCAGTCCTGGAACTGGATTGTCTACTTCCTCCCATGTACTACTGCCCAGAATTCAATAATATCCTCCCCTCATCTGCCAGAGTTCAGCTGTGTACCCAAGAAGAGAGAAACAATTTGGTGAGCACCCAGCCAGTCTCTAGCAACCCTACTTTTTTAAGACTTTGCTTCAACATCTAGCAAGGAAAACTAGCCATTCTCTCCTTTGAGCCTCCATTGCTTCATTCATATTTCTGTCATTATGCGCCTACTAAGAGATTGCACTTACCTGACTCTTATCTGTCTCCTCTTATTGACTATAAGAACCTGGAAGATCAAGTTCATTACTTAATTTATATATAAGCCCCCAGTGTATAGCACAGAGCCTAGTACATAGTACTTATTCAATAAATATTGGTTTTAAAGTAAATAAATTGGAGAATTTTCAAAGTAACAGCAAATGTACTTCTTCACTAAAAAAAAATCTTCAATAGCTCCTATTGCCCAGATGAGTAAATGCGAATTCCTCATTATGACATTTAAGATAATCCTTTCTTACCTCCCCAATCTTAAATCCCATTACTCAACTTCAGCAAACTGCTCACCAGTCATTTTTCTCTTGCCTTCACTTCTCTTTTTTCTTTCTCTCCCTCCCTCTTCTTCCCCTCTTCTCCTTTCCCTTGTTTTGTTTTCTTATTTGTATCCATTGAGCTAACACTTGAGCATCACTATATATCAGGGACCTGGCCCAGGTATAGGAGCTAGCAGATGGACTGCACTCCAGTCTGCTGTAGGAGATAGACTGGTAAAGGGGCAGTTGCAGTAGAGGATGAAAGTGCCTGGTATTTAGCAGCTCATAGCGGGGAGGGGAGGGAGGGAGAGGGAGGATTCTACACAGACTGGGACAAAGAAGGAGTTACTCAGGCACAGAAAGATAGGAATGAAATTTCCAGCAGAGAGAAGTATGTGTCCAGGTAAAAAGGCATGAGAGAACACAGCATGTGTGAAAACATCAAGTATCTCCCTCTCTGCAGAATGAAAGCAAATTTTGAGAGGCAGGGCTGTTCAGGAAGGAGGCTACGCTGAGAATTTTTTAGTTCAGCCCAAAGGTGCATGCAGATTTCTGCTTTAGAAGCATCAGTGATGGCAGTGACAAGGCCAGGTCAATGAGAGGCAAGGAGGCCAGTCCAGAAGGAAGAAGACCACAGAGGCAAGATATAGATAGGCCCGCCCTTTGATGGGGCTCTAGGAAAGAAGCAGCAGGGAAGGGGACAGACCCAAAAGATACTTAGAAGTAAAACTGGCCAGATTTTGTGACAAATTGTGTGTGAGAGACAGATTATGGAAGGAAGAAAGGAAAGGAGGCAAAGAGGGTAGGTTAGCTCCAGGGCTTTGCCCTTGGATGGTCATGTGGACAATGGCTCTCTCACAGGACAGAGGATACAGGAAGAAGGGTGAACTGTAGAAGCAAAATGGTGAGGTCAGTCCTGGATCTCATGAGACTGAGCTCCAGGGAGGACATCTAAGTGGAGATGTCTGGTAGATTTTCAGAAGTGCTCTTCTGTCAAACATGGGAATGTATGGCCTAAAGGGTTACATGAACCAGTCAAGGAGTCAAGGCCCAGGTGCACCAATTCCTAGTTCAAAGCTTTTTCCACTGCACTTTCTGCCTTCGAACTTTGTAGCAACAAGACAAGGTCTCTCTCATTCACCCACTAGTCCATTGCTCATTAGTTTCTGTGGTTATTATTTAAACACTAGAGACCCATTGCAGGAAGATTCCTACAAGAATAGAGCTTCCTGTGGCCTGAGCAAAGCTCCCTCCCTTCCCTGCTGCCTCACTCCCTTCTCTACTACCTCGCTCTCTCCCATCTCCACTGCTTCGCTTACTTCTCTGCTGCCTCCCTTCCTCTCGTCTCCTCTGCCTCGCTCCCTCCTCTCTTCTCTGCCTTGCTCCCTCCCTTCCCTCCAGCCCCACTTGCTTACTTCTCCGCAGCTTTGCTCCCTTCTGCAGTGCTTGGCTTTCTTCTATACCATCTTCTGGGTGTGAATATGCAAATTAACCACCATCTTGGCTGGGTTAATTTGCATACTCGCTCTGATCGGCTGGTGGGCATGGTTGTGGGTGTAGCTTTGGATGTAGTGAAGGTACAGTCAATTTGCATATTACTCTTTTATTAGATAGGACATGGGGAGGATAAGCCTCCACAAACCTCATTAGAAAGTCAAAATTTATTTTAGATGGTGGGCATTTAACTAATTTTAATGGATTTAGATCAATGTTCAGTAATTGGATAGACAGATTTCTTCCATTTGAAGTATGCAGACTCAAGTTTATTTAGAAAATGCTTGTACTAACTTTTCAATGTCTGAGTTTATTGAAAATATCCTCAGTGTGACTCAAAATACCAACTTCAAAAAGATGTGATAGTAAGAAAATGTTAGCATAGCTTTTCCTAAAGATCCTCCTTTTCTCCATCCCTAGTTCAATCCCGAGTTCAAAACACACATGGATGGATAACCTCCTCCAGAGAGAGGTTCTTGCTTGCTCTGACCTCGGGAAATTTGACATTTGGGGTGTTGTCAGGTTTCACTTTATCGGAATTTATTGATCCTCAGATTTTCCTCATGGTTAAGGCAGAGACAGCAGATGTCATAAAAGTAGTCACATTTTCCAGTGTTTTCTCACTATGTCCTGCTCAGTAACCATCCTCATAAAATGACTTTCTCTCTGGACTCCTCGAGCATGGTGCCCTATGTGTGAACTTTTAGAGTAGTCGCTTCGTCAAATATGATTTTCTTTTCCAGTCTACATTTTCCAGAGCTAGCTCTGAGATCATCACTCATTAAATGGTTAAATAGCAATGAAAACTGTAAGAAGGACACTTGCAAAAATTTCTCAACCTACCTTGCAAAAGGCCAAATTTGCAGGACATTCTCCCCATGCCTTTTCTTTTCTTTTCTTTTAAGTGTTCTTTCTGGAGAGCTGTCTAGAGAAACAGAAGCATTATGACCTTCACCAAGGATTAAAAACTCAGGAGGAGGGGGAAAAACACTCTCCCAACCCTTTGCTGAGAAGAGCCTGAAAAAGCTGCAGGAGGAGTTTACACTTCGAGTAGAAAGTTTTAGCAAATACTGAAAATAATTTGCTGTGTGTGGACCTTAATAAAAAAGACAGCCTAATATTTACACAGCTTCTTCCACTCAGAGAACTCCAAACATGACCTCCCCTTTCAGCAGGCAACCTTGGATTCATTGACTCATCCCTTTCCTGCCCAGGAAGGGGCGGGTGTCGGTCCAGGGCTTCAGTCACTGCTGGTCTCCTGACTTCCTCTTCCCCTCAGAAGTGCACAGAAGTGGCACCAAGGTTGAGAGTTCATTCCCGCAGAACTGGTCCTCAGTCAACTGCTTTACAAACTCTCCTCGAGACAATCTCCATACCATCCATCAAGAATCCAATTAATTCTCCACAAGCTCCCTAAAGCTCTTCTCTCTTAACTGTGTTCAACTTAAACCCCTATAGTCTGAATTTCATCCTACTTTTATTTTTTTCTATTACATGAGCTGGAGAATAGCCAGTCACCCATGTCTTATAATCTCCTTTTGCAGAGCAATTAATAGAAATAATTCTGATTCTTTCATTTTACCCCTCCAAGCAAAATAATTGTTTTTTTAATCCCTTTCATACTCTTATTTGATGCCATTTCTTACCATTTTTGCCAAGCTTTGCAGTCCCTCCTCACTTGAATCTTGTTGTTCGCTGAATGTAGTCATCTCCAAAGGTTCTGACCATTACCAATATGTCAGAAGTTGCCCTCCTGGCTGCCTCACTTACTTATGCTCCAGCCTTGAACTGGCCTTTTAGAAATCACTTTTGGTTTCTGACTCATGTTTAACTTTGGATACCCAATTCCTTGAACACATACAAAACCAATATTGCACTCGGTCAGTCACTTTTTCTTCTTGCTCTGCTGCCACCCTAACCTTCCTCCATTTGTTTGGTTTCCTTACCAGTTTGGAAAATTGGATTTGATATATAATGAACGCTACCCTTCTCTGGTTTGAGGATATGAATCTGGTTACAAAGAAACTCTGCCATGAAGTCCACATAATTATCTGGCTTTTCTCTGTGTCAGCAGCATCCTTTAGCTACCAATATTGTCCACTTCCCCACAGCTTACTCAGAAATTTGGAGAAATACAGAGGACTATATAATCAAGACCAGTTTCCCAAACCTTAGGAATGGGCATTGTTTCCGGAAAAAATTTAAGTATCTAATTGAAATGTTACCTAAATGTGGGGGGTGCCCGCAAGCAAGACACCTTGAACATTCTCACCTGGCAAAACCCAGTCTTGGAAAAACACATTCACCAATGAGGCTGGATATGTTATTAACTTGGCCTTAACTTTGCCTCAGGTGTCAGGGAGAGGGCCTTGAAATGTAAATGCAGTCTTGCCCCAGGAATGGGAATGAATAGGGCCTGGGCCCACCGACTCTGATCCTAATGTTGGAGAAACCCCTTTGTATTGTGGAATATAAATAAACTGCTGCTGTTTGGGTTTGTATGTATTCCTGTCTCTCCATCAGAGAGAACAGAGACTCCACCCGGCCCCAGCTATTTCTATATTTCTGCGTCTTCTCTTCTATTCTTCATTTTTCTTAATCCCAGTTCCTCTACTCAGAAACTGAACCCCGTCTCTCTCCACGCTGAATGTGGAAAAGAAAGAAAAACACCTATACTTTAATATCTACAAGTATAAATCCAGCTATAAACTCCTTATATCCATAGCTCTTCCATAACTATTAAATAAAAATGAAATTATAAAGTAAGAATAAACCAAAAAGATACATTAAAATTAAAATAAAGTAATTTAATATAGACAATGAGGTTGCTTGTTGGAATAAAATTATCTCAACGTGGAAAGAATACAAACTGCAATGGCAAAGGTCCTCTTGAGCTCTGCACACCTATGTTATTGTTTGCGATGTGCTGACTCTACTTTCCAATGCATTTATCCACCCAAATTTCTGCAAAGCCTTTGACCATGGAATGTCTTTGGCCTTCACTTGGCCAGAACTCATTATGTAGGGTTTAAATTTACCTCTCTTCTTTCTACCAGCCCTCTGTGGCAATATGTCATTTCCATGATGTCCCATCAAATTATTAATGCATTAGTTCACTTAAAAGATTAAAGCCTTACTTTGTGATAATGTCTTTTAGTTGAAAATTATTGATATAAAAGTGAAATTTTGTCATTAATTCAGATGAAATAATTCAACATGAATTCCGTGGTAGACACATTGGTGATCAGTTTGAAAACAGAACAAACCATCATAGGTAGCTAAGAAAAGCTTTCTAAAATTTTTTAAGTGCTTGGAATTTTGGTAGGTATCAAAAACCAACCTAGATGGACATTTGCAAATATAAAAATAAATGCAGGTGATAAAAACTGCTGGCATGAGTGCATTATCCAAATTATTTTTAAAAATCTGCTTGTTTTTTCTTGTCATCAAAATGGAAATATGGAAGTTAGAGTTTTTCATTCGGAATTCACAGACACAGAGACTAAGCCTTTGGAATCAGAGAAACTTATCTTGAAAAATAACAAAGAAAGGAGCCCTTGAAAATGTCTGTGGGAACTAGATCATCTTGTTTAATCCCCTCTACTTAGACCTAAGGAAGTTAAATTGTTGATTAGTGAAGGATTCAGGTCTCCAGATTGCAATTTCAAACTGACATCTATCAAGTTGTTTTACATTTTATGATGCCACATCCCATTGATAACTTGTACATTCAAAGCCTCCTAACTCTCAAAAAATGTTTTTATAAGCCAATACATATATCCTTGACAACAAATCCTATAAAATGTTAGCACTTCAATCCACTTAAGTGATCCTATATAATAAAGAGGTAACAGGCAAATGGTTACTACATCATGATGCATAATGATCAAACAGCAGGAGAGTGGGGCAATGAGCTACCTGTGGCAGAGATACAAACAGGCCAGGTGGCCCCCTGAGGCAAGCGACAGCGAGCTATTCACGCATGGATTCATGCACTGGGCTACTAGTTCTTTAATAAATGTCTTATTTATGGAAACTTCCCTCTTAAAGCTCTGCCATGGCTTTTCCAGTGTTTCTCTCTCTTTCGTCTGTCTGCTCTTCTGATTGCACTTGCTTTGTATTCCCTGATTTTTCCCCCCAACTTTAAAAATATTAACAGTCCTTAGGATTTTATCATTGTTCTTGTTCTTTCCTTGCAATACATAATGATGATTTCATGTGGATCTGGGTGCAAACAATGTCCAAATATGTCTCTGTAAGCCATCTCTTTTCCGGGGTCCAGATAAGTATTTCTGGGAAACTTTAACATTTGAGAGATAAACATACAAAAAGCCAGAGGTGTAATAATAATATTTTTATATAGGAGGAAAAGAAAAAGGAAATAAAAAAGGAGAGTTTGAGAAGGGAGTAAACAGCTGGGTCAGATGCCATGGTAGTGTCAAATGAAATAAGAACAGAAGTATTCTTTAGACTTAGCAGTTGGAGGTCACTGGAACCTTGGCAAGAGCAGTTTGGGATCATATGAAGACTGAAATGTGTTGATGAGAGAGTTAAAGGAAGAAATGCAGCTTGTCAATGTAAAGAAAGCTCTAGCCTCAAGTTGGCGAATCTATGACACGTGTGTCAGCACTGACATGCTTAGCCATTTTTGATGACACATAGCCGGATGCAGTTGCATACAGAGAAGTATGGAGCCCCATACCAAGAAGGACTTTTCATCCTCAGCTACTGCATGGCTAGGTGCAGTAGCTGAGGATAAAACATTTGCTGTAGTAGTGTAGACACTCTGTGCTGGAGGTCTATAGGCCAAAACAACAAGAACTCCGGCACAGAGAGTCTAGTTCTGGGACTTCCAGTTAGGCCATTAGGGAATCTTTGACCTTGCTTCCGGCCAGTGGAACAGGGAGCAGTGGAATGCTGTGGGAGACACATCTCTGGGGCACTGTGATCGCCATTACCAGCAACCACATAACCACACAACCATCATCCAATCTACTGTTCTGGGGTGTCGTGGATTTCTAAATGACCATCATTACTGAGATAAGTGAGGGGGAGGCTGGGAGAGGCAAGGGCCTGTGCTATGGATGCCATTTCCTGCCATTAGAAATAGTGGCAGCCATCTTAATTTATATAAGGAATGCCATTTTGCAGCATAGTGTAGACTCCATTTCACCACTATTACTGTTGTGCATCCTTATTAGCCCCTATTTCTGCTTATTAATCCTGACCTTTCATAAAAGACAGTTACATGTGCCATCTTGTGGTCAGTTAGTCTAGTTAACCCCTAATTGCCTGCAGGGCTAACTTGTTGTCAGTTAGTCTAGTTAACCCCTAATTGCCTGCAGGGCTAACAGGCTAGCTATAATTCTGTCTTCTGTCTCTGCCCCCCTGATGGAGAACCCAAAAAATAAAAAACCAAGGTTAAGTAAAGGAAGTGGTGGTAGGAGTATCCGACCCTTTCAAGAGACATGGACCGAAATGTATGGCATTATAGAAAAAAAATGGCAGATCATTTTACATTCTATGTACTGAAATGGTAGTAAGCAGAACGTGGAATATAAATAGACATTTTGAAACTAATCATTCCTAGCTCTTGGAAAAAAGTGAGGATGAAAGGAATACTTTCCCAGGCAGCTACACCTTTATAAGTGCCAATCTAATTCCATCATTAAATTTATAAAAGGCTCTACAAATTTAACATTTGCAAGTTTGAGCATTGCTCACTCCAGAGATCAGCATGGAAAAGCACTCAGTGAGGGAGAATTTATTAAAGAAACTCTCCTAAGATGTGCACAAGTTCTATTTCATGATATACAAAATAAAGATGCAATTATTAAGAGAATATCTGAGTTACCACTCAGTAGAAATATCATAAAAGACCAAATAATGAGACTGAACACAAACGTACAACATCAATTAAGGAGAGACATAAGTAATTGTAAATATTTTTGTATCTCTCTTGATGAAACTACTGATGTCACATCACATGCTCAATTGGCCATTATTGGTCGATATTCTGATGGTCTCACAATGAGAGAAGAATTGATAAAGTTAGTATCAGTGCCAACGAGTACATTAGGAAGCGAAATATGTAAGATTGTTATACAAACATTCTGTGACCTAAGTATTGATATCTCTAAAGTTGTGTCAGTGACGACAGATGGGGCACCAAACATGGTGGGGGGAAAAGTCTGATTTGTCAAATTGTTTACAGAAGCTATTGGACATCTGATTGTGCCTTTTCATTGTATTATCCAGCAGGAGGTTTTATGTGCCAAGGCAGGATTCACCGACTTAAATGACTTAATGTCAGTTGTTACAAAAATAGTTAATTTAATAGCTGCTTGCCCCCTTCACAAGCGAGAATTTTCTGCACTTTTACTGGAGGTTGATTCCACTTACAGTGGACGGCTAATGTACAATAATGTAAGATGGCTGAGCCGAAGCAAATTCTTGAGTGCTTTGTGGAGTGCTTTGAAGAAATTAAGGTATTTCTTGAGGATAAAGATCTGGGAAACTTTTCTCAGTTCAATAATGATAAGTGGGTCAACACCCTAATATTTTTTACAGATCTCTCTGTTCATATCAATGAACTGAACTTAAAGTTACAAGGTTTTGGCAAAAGTATTGATGTTATGTTTGGATACATAAAAGCTTTTGAAAGTAAACTTAAAATTTTCAAGTGAGATGTAGAGACTAAAACTTATAAGTATTTTCCTCGAGTAACAAAGTATTTTGAGAAGACCAGTGCAGCTGTACAAAATGAAATGGAACCCTTGCATATAAAGTACCAGGATGTTTTAGACTCATTACTTGACCAGTTCAGTGTTAGATTTAATCAATTTAGAAGCTAGAACAGACCATAAAAATCATTAAGTATCCTGATGTAGTCGTCTACAGTAGTTTGGAATTAAATGGTTTCCAATGGATGCAAATTGATGATTTGGAGATGCAACTTGCAGAATTTCAAGACAGCATCTAAGATCAGGTGTTTGTCAACTTGAGGTCAAAGTTTGAGAATCTGGAAAGGTGCTGCTTGGAGAATCAAGAGAAGTGCCACTATGAACAGGAAATTTGGAGTGCCTGGCACTTTTAGCATCCTGAAAAATATAGCAATGGCTTTACTCACAATTTTTCCTTCTACTTACTTTTGTGAGATCTTATTCTAGTGTTAAATAATATCAAAACCTACAAAAGAAACATATTGACAGATGAAGTTAGTAGCACTTGCTTGGGCTTGAAGTGTACAAAATACCAATCTTCAATTGAAGGTTTAGCCAATGAAATTCAGCAACAGAGAAGTCACTAATAGGCAGGTTAGTTAAAGAATTCCCCCTCCCCCTCACTTATCTTAGTTCACGGCACCACACACAAGCTAAATAATATCAAGACCAACAAAAGAAACTAACTGACAGATGAACAAAGAAGTCACTAAGCAAGTAAGTTAAATAATTAGTTTTTGGTTTATTAAATACAGTTATATATTACAATTGTACATTTTTATTATTTAAACTATAAATATTGTGATATTATGGTTTTTTTCTTAAAGTGACACACCACCCGCGTTATGCTCAGTTTTTTGGCAAATTTTGACACACCAAGCTCAAAAGGTTGCCCATCACTGCTCTAGCCATTTAACTCTAGAAAAAAAGAGAGAGAGAAAAGTGACTAAAAAGGAATCTGGGGTCTGAATAAGGGCAAGATTTATTATCAAAGAAGGACAAGTCAAGATGGAGAAGGGGTAAAAGATACAATAGAGAGGAAGCCACATGCCCAACCAAATATGGTAGGCTAACAAGCTTTAGGCAGGAGAAGAGCTGCCCCGTGCATTCACCAGGACCCATGGATGTGATGGTGGTTGTGGTATAGTTCCTGTTGAACTCTACGGGTGGGACAAAAGTGAGTTTACAATTGTTCGTATGGATAATAATATAATAAATAATAAATAATGAAACCAGAATGAACTAACTGTGCTTTGCTTACAACTGTAAACTTAAATTTGCCCCTCCCTGTATATTGACAAGTCGCTTACAAAGAAATGGCTGGGATCATTAGACAGGACTTTTTTAAATCAAAAAGGAAAAGTCGTGCTTTCTCCTTTCCAGGTGGTCCTCGCACATCACCGTTTGGCACTCATTCTAGCACGGCTCCTGCTTTCTATATTTGGGCTGCTGAAGAGGAGAGTCCTTGTTATCTGTTTAATTTGAAGTCATGATTTTTCTGTGAACTGTTCTAATCTTGGCTTTACCAGCAGATGGGTTTTCACCTAAAATAAGACTGGCTTCACACCTACTAGGTTTCCATTTAAATTCTATTTTATAAGAAGATGAAAGGCTATGGGTTAGATTTTTCACTTTTTTTTTTGTGATTACTTGTTGCAGACGTTTCCAGACTTGAAATATGCATCTGCAAAATACCTAACTGCAAAGGCTGCAGCACCCAACACTGCTCTCTATGTCTTGCCAAGCCCTGGCAATGTTTGCATAGGGCCTGGGGGTCTCAGGCACCCTGTATCTCTCATAGCACCTGCTCGTGATGGTTCTAAACACCATTTTTAAAAGGGGGAATAATAGCTCTGCAATCAAGCCCTCTCTTTTTGACTATCCATGTTTTTCAGGTCCTTTACACATTCTCCTTTCCTCCTAAGACCACTTTTCAGCAACGAGGTAACTATTCTTATATGAAAATTCCCTCCTTACCGAACAAGAGTACATTTGGAAAACCAGTATTTGTTGGAAGGAGAAAATGAGAGTCCAAGACTCATGTCAGAGTCATAGACAATCACGAGGGAGGGTGGGTCCAGGCAGCCGCAAAATTGTTTCTTCCCTGAAGCAGACATGCAGCTTTCGGGTTGAACTGAATTTCTCAGGAAAATGCAAAAGAAGTTGAGAGCTGCGGTGTTCTCAGCTCTCTCCAGGCCTTTCTTCTAAATAAATGTTGATCAAATATTTTAATAGCTCTGCTTGAAGAGATGCCAAATGAGTATCCTATCCAGAAAACCCAGTGTCTTGGTTCCCTTGTTCCATGGTGACAGATAGCTCAGAATTCATCACCTCCTAAAACTAGCTTGTATTGCTTTTTCTCTAACGCATTTCCTTTTCGTTGCCAGCATTCAGACTCATCAGTCACTCCTCTGATGACATGTATCCTCCCAAGGTCTTCCTGAATTTTCCCTCTTTTGACCTGGCATTCTACTTGTGAGAAATATTTCATTGTAAACTCTCTCTTCCAAAATATAACTGAGCTGTACACCTTTTTGGGGTCTCTATGTCACGCCCCCGCTCCCCATTCAGAGAAGGGCCAGTTTTCTTTGGGCAGAGGGTTGTAAACATATGGAATTCGTTACCAGAGAGTTGGTTCAGGCTGTTTCCGATCCCTCCGCCAGTTCCCTAACCATGACAAAACATTCCCCACAATCTCATCATGACTCATTTTTATTTTTAAATAACCCCTGGTGTAGAATTTTGTCAAGGATTTCCAAAAGGTTAAAGCAATTATGTTCGCATGCTTATTGACCCCCTCAGTAAGTGAAGTTTTAAACAGAATTTTAGTAGATTAAGCACATTTTCTCCTAACAGAAATCCCTGGCTATCTTCGCTGAATAACTCACAACTGCCCTGTAATGTACGAATATGAATTTATCTAAATCTTAATGTGGACTCATCATGGTATTCAGTCCTATGATGGGATAGAAAGAAGTAGAAAGGCATAGTTTTTGGTATTAAACAGCTGAAAATCAAGTTAGAGAAACTAAAGGAAGTTGCAAAATCATTAGAGAGCAACAAGATATGCAAGTGTGGTAGTGACTACATTATAAAAGGAGATCAGAAAATAAAGAAACAAGTCTGTTTGAAGGAAGATAGAAAATTTTCAGAGAGCAGAGCCCTTGGCTTTGGTCTCGAAAGCTGATTAGGCTTGATAAAGATGGGGAACGAGGGTTATGTGGGGCTTCAGGCATTCCAGAAACAAAAGACAGGGAAACATCGAGCAGACACTTCCAGGTAAGATCCTGGTTAGAGTGAAGGAAACACGTGAAAGAATCTGATAAGTTGGGAGAAACCGTGTTAAGAAAGGCCTGGAACAACCAGCTATAAGAGTTAATGCCTGATAAAATAGGTGATAGTTATTAAAGTCTTTGGAGCATATTTGAGAGTTTAATGTTACCAAGAAAGGAAACAGAAACAGTTTAACGAAAGGCTATCAGAGCAAGCCAAAACTGAGAATTCTTTTTTAAAAAGTATATGCCAAAATAGGGCACGTAAATAGGAATGAAGATAGAAATGAAAGAGCTCAAGAAGAATGGGGGATGCAAGGAATAGTAATAAAGGACATGAATTTCTAAAGGAATTTCTCCTCGCACCAAAATCTGTTTCCTAGGGCTGTCATAGCCAAGTACCGAGAAATGGTGGCTTAAAAGAACAGAAATTTATTTTCTTGCAGTTCTGGAGGCTGCAAACCCCAAATAAAGGTGTTGGCAGGCCCATACTTCCTCCAAAGGCTCTCAGGAGAATCCTTCCTGCCTCCTTCTTCACATGGGCTGGGTGCCTGTGTCTCCACGTGGTCTCTCCTTATAAGGACATCATTGGATTTAGGGGCCACTTGAATCTAGTATGACTTCATCTTAACTAATTACATCTGTAAAAACCCTGTTTACAAATAAAATTGCATTCTAAGTGGACATGAATTTGGGGCAATGCAGTGCACAGAGTGAAATCCAGGAAGCACATGGAGGGGTTAAACTTACAGCACCCAGGAGAGGAGAGTGCAGGAGAGGAAATACTTCTTTCTACCTTAGATCTGTGGCAGGACCTAAGAATTAAACTGACAAAAAAAACAGATCAAGAGGAGAAAATCATACAGATTTTATTCAATATTTCCATATGTATGCAGTTGTCTTCAAAAGGAAAATGAATACCTAAAGATGTCATTAGGCCCAAAGTCTTAACCACTAATTATTATTTTATGTAAATTACTCTTGCCTCTTCCAGCAGTAAGAAGGAAAATCCTCATTCTTTGAAATCACCAATCCAGTCCAACCTCTTATTTGGACAGTAAGGAGATGGGGACAGAGAGGTAAAGTACCTGCCCAAGAATACTTTTTAAAAATATTTTTTAAATCCTTACCCAAATATATATTTATTGATTGGAGAGAGTGAGGGAGGGAGAGAGAGAGAGTGAGAGAGAGAGCGAGAAATCTACTGGGTCCCTATTGTACACACTTTGAATGGGGATCAAACTTGCAGCCTAGGTATGTGCCCTGACTGGAATCCAACCTGCAACCTTTGTTGTGTAACAAACAAATTAGTTCTGTGATTTCAGGCAAGTCATTTCATCTCTGTGGGAATTAATCTCCTTGATCATGAAAGGATGGTCTTCAAATAGCTTGGTAATTTTTAATCACATTGGTGAACTAGACCCATGAATGGATCTAGTGATATTACCTCCAGTCCAGAAACACATAATTAACATTCAATTTCAAAAAGTTCCTGACCCTCCTTGATGCCTGCCTGTGAACTGTGCGTGGACCACAGGTGAAGAATCCTTGGGCTAGATAAGGCTCTCTATTTTACTATTTTGAAATTCTGAACCACACATACTCTGCTTGGTGCTCAAAAAAATAATAAGATTGAAGTCTCTTCCTAGATAATATGTCATTCCACATCTCCAGATAATTCATCTTCCACCACTTTCTCTAAAGGTAGTTTTTACCCCAAAATATGTATTTCCCTGAGGAATATAATGTCTCAGAGAAAATATTTGCAATCAAAACTCTTGTGTGATCTTGAGTAATCACCTAACTTTTAATTCCATAGAAAACTAATTAAGAAACTTCCAGAGGCACCACACCTTCCCAGTGATTACGCACAAGGAGAAATTATGCTCATATGTTTGCGCCTCCAGTATTTAGACCCAACTATTTCCCCCCACATACTTCTTCTGGTGTAAATAGCTAATATGAAGAAAAAGTGAAAGGCTTCAACCCAGTTAAAAATAGCAGAGGAGCCGAACCGGTTTGGCTCGGTGGATAGAGCATCGGCCTGCGGACTGAAAGGTCCCAGGTTCGATTCTAGTCAAGGGCATGTACCTTGGCTGCGGGCACATCCCCAGTTGGAGGTGTGCAGGAGGCAGCTGATCGATGTTTCTCTCCCATCGATGTTTCTGACTTTCTATCCCTTTCCCTTCTGCTCTGTGAAAAATCAATAAAAATATATTTAAAAAAAAATAACAGAGGATGCCCAGCCTGTGTGGCTCGGTGGCTGAGTGTCAACCCATGAACCAAGAGTCACTGGTTTGACTCCTGGTCAGGGCACATGCCCAGGTTCCGTACTCAATCCTCAGTGAGGGATGTGCAGGAAGCAGCCAATTGGTGTTTTTATCTATCATCTCTTCCTCGCTCTTTAAAGTCAATAAAAACATTTTTAAATAAAAATAGCAAAAGATTAAAACATATTTTTCTCCAAAGATAACATGAATAGCTAGTAAGAACATTAAAAGATGCTCAACATCTTAGCCGTCAGGAATAATTACTTTAAAATTACAATAAAATACCACTAAAACTTTAAAAGATCGAGAATACCAAGTGTCGGTGAGGGGAGCAAACAGGACTCTTATATTGCTGATAAGAATGTAAAATGTTATCACTCTGGAAAATTTTATATTCCTTACAATATTAATGTACACTTACTCTATGACCAGCAATTCTAGATATTCACTCAAGAGAAATAAAAACATGTCCCAAAATACATATATATATAAAAAGAAAAAGTGAAAGGCTTGCTAATCACTAAATATTTTAAAGTAGGAAAGAAAGGAACAGAAGCTGTTCTTTGGGGGAATCACTTCATGGGTTATATAAATGTCCAACTACTATGCTGTATGCCTGAAACTAATACAATACTGAATTTCAACTGTAACTGGCAAATAATTTTTTAATATTTAAAAAAAAATTTAATTCTTGCCAACATTCATGATTTAAGTGTTACCACTATCTTCTGATGAGGAAACTGAGGTGCATAAACCTTAGTTCACTCACCAAACGTCAGTTAGCAAATGGCATGGCCAGATTATCAACCCAGACAATAAAGAAGGAACAGAAGCTGCCCAAGAGAACAGACAACAAAGTGTATTCATATTCTTTGCTATTGCAGATGATCCCTGTGTCATGAACTAATCCAACTGACCTTACAGGTCAGAATAACACACACATGCACGTACGCACGCATGCACGCACGATTAACAATACCTGAGCTCAAGCCAAAGCCCTAGAGTCAGGAAATGTCATAGACAGAATCCTAAAATGGTCACAATGACCCTTACCCTTGTATAATCTCATACTCTTGAGAGTGGGCAGAATCTGAATATAATGAGATATTGCTGCCATGATTATGCTATATTAAGATGGCAAACAGCACATGTAAATTCCCTATCAGTTGACCTTAAGAGAGTAAGATTATCTAGGTAGGCCTCACCTTATCACATAAATCCCTTAAATCTGGGTCCAGAGATCAGAGGTAAAGTCAGAAATCTGAGACACTAGAAGATTCCATGGGCCATTGCTGGCTTCAGGATGAATGGGCCCACATGGCAAGGATTGTGAGAGGATCCCCTCACCAGCTGTCAGCAAAAAAAAAAAAAAGAGGGAAGCAAGGAATTGAATTCTGCCAATAATGAGAATGAACGTGGCTGTGAATTTTCCCCCATTCTCCAGATTAGAACTCAGTTTGAACAATACCTTGATATGCTGAGAAGAACTGCTAACCCACCATGAGCTGATGAATGCGTATTATTTTAAGTTGCTAAACTTGTTACTGTTCATTACACAGCAGTAGAAAACCAATGCAGGAAAGAAAAAAAATGCTTGTATTTTGATTCTTCATAGGCAGGCACATGGAAAAGATTACTTCTTCCATCTTTCAAAAAACCAAATTCATACATCCTCAGGCTGTGCTTGATTTGCAAAACGAGTCAAATGGGTTATTTTATACTTTCAACAAATATTTTTTGATCTTTAGGTGATATTGTTTGAACTGTGTATAAAGGTATGAGTAAAATTATTAGGCTTTGAAATTTTAATATTTTAAGCCTGTTTAGACGATTTGAGAAGTAGAGTGAAGTATTTCAAGTGACTTGTTTTAACACTGCTAGCACTATCACATTGTACATCTGGCTACATTTTAATATACACACACATAAATCTAATTTATTTTTATAGCAATTTTTATAAATTATTGGCAGTGTGTGTTTGCTAACTCATCTGATAACATAGCATCTCACAAAAAAATTATGATGACTTTTCAAGTGATTTTCTGACATGATACATTGAATTTTGTACCTAATCTTGAGATTGTTTGGGGTGAATATATTCATTTTTTCACCAAATAATTGTTGAATATTTACTCTTTTCAGTTTTAAGTATATAAAATAGTCCTGGCAGGGTAGCTCAGTTGGTTAGGATAATCCAGATCCACCAAGGTTGCTGGTTCAATCTTTGGTCAGGGCACATACAAGATACAACCAATGAGTAAATATGTAGAACAACATATGGATGTTCCTCTCTCTCTCTCAAATTAATAAATAAAAATAAAATAAATGTGACTTTATGAGCTTATAGTAGTCTATGGAGAGACCAACATAAAACAAACAATTTTACATGTATCATTATTATACATCTATATATGCATATGTAGTTATACAATATGCATGTATGTTTATATATGTACTAGAGGCCCAGTGCATGAAATTCGTACTGGGGAAGGGGGTCCTTCAGCCCAGCCTGCACCCTCTTCAATCTGGGACACTTCAAAGGATGTCTGACTGCTTGTTTAGGGCTGATCCCAGTGGGCAGTTGGACATCTCTCACAATTGACAATTGCTGGCTCCCAACTGCTCACCTGCCTGCCTTCCTGATTGCCCCTAACTACTCCTTCCTGCCAGCCTGATCACCCACTAACCACTCCCCTGCCAGCCTGATTGGTGCCTCACTGCTCCCCTGCAGGTCTGGGACCCCCACAACTGCCCTTCCCTACAGGCCTGGTCACCCCCAACTTCCCTCCTCTGCTGGCCTGGTCACCCTTAACTGTCCTCTCCTGCAGGCTTGATCGCCCCCAACTGCCCTCCCTTGCAGGGCCTGGAACCTCCAACAGCCCTCCCCTGCTGGCCTTCTTGTGGTGGCCATCTTGTGTCCTCATGGGGGCAGGATCCTTGACCACATGAGGGCAGCCCTCTTGTGTGTTGTTGTGATGTTCAATCTGCAAATCACTCTTTTATTAGATAGGATAGAGGCCTGGTGCATGGGTGGGGGCCAGCTGGTTTGCCCTGAAGAGTGTCCCAGATCAGGGCGGGAGTTCCCTTGGGATGTGGGGCGGCCACAGCCAGGGGCCTGTGGAGGTTTGCAGGCCAGCCATGCACCCCAGCAACCCAAGTGGAGGCCCTGGGATCTGGGATTAATTTATGTCTACAATTGAAACTTTGTAGCCTGGAGCAGAGCCAAGCCTTCTGCTTGCTCAGGGGCAGTAGCCATTTCTGTTTGAAACTTTGTAGCTTAGAGTGGAAGCGTAGGCTGGCAACGGCAGGCTGAAAGCTTGGCTTCTTCTGTTGCCAGGGAAACCCAAGTCTCTGTTCTCTCCAGCTCAATGGCTGCCGCTGTATCTTTTATCATTGAAACACTGAAACATTGAGTGGAGGCCTAGGCCCACAGCTGCAGGTGGAAAGCTTGGCTTCCTCTGTTGCCGGGGAAACCCAAGCCTTCCTCTTGCGCTCAGTGGCGGCAGCCATCTTGGTTGGGGTTTATTTGTATAAAATTCTCCTGATTGGCTGGTGGGTGTGACTGGTGGGTGTGGCTTGGGGTGTGGTGAAGGTACAGTCAAATTGGCATATTACTCTTTTATTAGATAGGATTAGATAGGATAGAGGCCTGGTACATGTGTGGGGGCCAGCTGGTTTGCCCTGAAGGGTGTCCCAGATCAGAGTGGGGATTCCCTTGGGGTGTGGGGTGACCTGGGCGAGGGGCCTGTTGTGGTTTGCAAGCCGACCATGCTCCCTGGTGACCCAAGTGGAGGCCCTGGTATCAGGGATTTATGTATCTTCTACAGTTGAAACTTTGTAACCTGGAACAGAGCCAAGCCTTCTGCTTGCTCGTGGCTGCTGCCATTTCTGTTTGGATTCTATAATTGAAACATTGTAGCCCTGAGTGGAGGCCTGGGCTGGCCTGGGTGTGTGGAAAGCTGGGCTTCCTCCATTGCCAGGGAAACCCATGCCTCCCTCTTGCTCTCTGTGGCTGCACCCATCTTGGTTGGATTTATTTGCATATTCGCTCCTGATTGGCTGGTGGGTGTGGCTTGTGGGCGTGGCTTGTATTTGTAGCAGAGGTCTGGTCGATTTGCATATTAATCTCTTATTGGATAGGATATATATGACTGTAAGCCTCTCTATATATGTGAATGTCTTTTTCCCTACAAACACAAACTCTATGCCCTTTACAGTAGTGCTATTGCATCACAAATAATATTTAAAGACAATTAACAGAATTTATAGTACCTATGATTTGAGCCTGGATTCACTATTCTCAATCCTAAGCCCACTGGGGGATCTTCCAAGTAGCCCTGGCAACAGCCAATCACAGCCAGTCTGCTGCCTGTGTTCCAGCCAATAGCTGACTTCCCCACCAGCTCCTTGCACCCTGGCCATTGGAGGAACATTTGCATCACGTGGTTGGAAACAGAGACTCTGTGCACAGGAAAGCAGGCAGCTCCCGGGTAGAAAACAGCGTCCTGGGTGGGAGCTGCCTCGGCGCCCTGCCCTAGGGCCTTCGTAGGCCGGTGGAGTGGTGTGGGGAGGCCTGAACAGACCACCGTGAGCTGGGCTACCCTGCTGCTGACAGGTATGATGTTCCTGTTTACTAGACATATTTTTAGTTAAAAGAAATAACTTCTCTTGTTTAAACTCGGTTGATTGGATTGTGAGGTTTGCCCCCGCATCTCCCTGGCGAGGAAGCGCGGACGCTTTGGGCCCGGAGGGTGGGGGATGTGCGCCTTCGGGAACGGGGGACACCGCAGTGGGAGGGGCAGGGCACAGGCCCGTGGTTCACAGACTCGCATGAGTAGAAATTCATGTGCAGAGGTGGGGAGGGGAGCGAAGGTTTTTATTTATTTATTTTTACTGAGAGGAAAAAAAAAATCAGCACAATTACGGCGCCAAGATGAGAGTAACTTGTGGGATTTACCAAAACTCGATTCTCAGTGTTGCCAATTAACTAAATGAACAATTTGCCAATCTTTTGGTTCATGAAAAACTTACTTAAATTAACTTTCTCCAAATATTATAGCAAATCAGTTCCCATAAATGATTGCAACAGCCTTTAAGGGTGTTTCTCACTAGTTAGTGGTTTTTTGTGTATTTTAATTGAGGCAATTTGAAATTCACAAGAATTATTCCTTTCCCAAATCATAAATTCCAAGTACCTACAGTAGAGAAACTTTGGCTGGTCACTGAAAATAAAGTTAAATTAGTGAGATTAAACTAACTGGAAACTAAAGGAAAACTGTGCTTATAGATGATTTTGAAAAACAATTGTTTAAAAACACCTTACTGTTCTGTTTAAAAATATTTGTTTCTAGTAATCTCTCAAGTGCTACCAATGATACTTCTCACTCATATGTGAATCTCCTTTCAATGGGACGTTTCTAATGAGGTCAACCTGCCTCCAACTAACAAAGCTAAAAATACCAACTGCAGAATTCTCTAGCCTCCCTGGCAGCTAGGGCAGGGCGACATGATTTGGTATAAAATACTATAACCATTACTTTTATTACTTTTTTATCTTTATTGTTCAGTTTATTAATTACATTGTTCCCTTTTTTTCCCCCTATAGCTCCCCTCCACCTGGTATCCATCCCACCCTCCGCCCTCACCCCCTCCACTGTCCTCTCCCATAGTTGCATGATTTTTGTCTAGTCTCTTGCTGCACTTCCCACACCCCTTTTCTCCCCAAGAATTATCAGTCCATTCCCTCTCTATGTCCGTGATTCTGTTACATTCACCTGTTTATCCTGTTCATCAGCTTATTAATTCACTTGATTTTAGATTCATTTGTTGATAGATGTGTATTTGTTGTTCACAATTTACACTTTTATCTTTGTCTTCTTCATCTTCTTAAAGAATATCTTTCAGCATTTCATATAATATTGGTTTGGTGGTGATGAACTCCTTTAGCTTTTTCTTATCTGCGAAGCACTTTATCTGACCTTCAATTCTGAATGATAGCTTTGCTGGATAGAGTAATCTTGGTTGTAGATTCTTGCTTTTCATCACTTTGAATATTTCTTGCCACTCCCATCTGGCCTGCATCGTTTCTATTGAGAAATCCACTGACAATCATAAGGGTGCTCCCTTATAGGTAACTAACTGTTTTTCTCTTACTGCTTTTAATATTCTCTCTTTGTCTTTTGCCCTTGGCATTTTAATTATGATGTGCCTTGGTGTGGTCCTCTTAGGGTTCCTATTTATTGGGGTTCGGTTCGCTTCTTGAACTCCTAAGTCAATTTCTTTCACCAGGTGTGGGAAGTTTATGGTCACTATTTCTTCAAATAGGTTTTCATTGTCTTGCTCTCTCTCTTTTTCTGGCACCCCTATAATTCAGATGTTGGTATGTTTGAGGTTGTCCCAGTGGCCCCTTACACTATCTTCAATTTTTTGGATTCTTTTGGTTTCTTGCTTTTTCAGCTGAGTGGGTTTTACCTCTTTGTATTTCAAATCTTTAACTTGGTTCTTGGGGTGCTCTAGAGTACTTTTAGGTCTTTGTATAATATTTTTTATTTCAGTCAGTGTATGCTTAATTTCTGGTTGGTCCTTTTTCATATCCTTGAGGGTCTCATTCATATCCTCGTAGGTCTGGTTCATTTCCTTGTAGGACTCATTCATTTCCACGTTGGTCTTGATAATTTCTTTGCAGGTCTCATTCATACCCTTGAGGGTCTCATTCATTTCCTTGTAGGTCTTGTTTATTTCCTTATAGGTCTCAACCTTTTCTAGGAGCCTTTTGAGAAGTCCTATAACCGTGGTTTTGAATTCCATGTCCAGTCGTTTTTTCCCTCCATTTCTTTCACATCTGATTTCTTTCCATGTCTCTGCATGGTGGCTGCTTCCCTGAATTGGTCAATTAGCTTTGTGTGGTAGACGTCCTACAAGGGACAGTGGCTCAGCCTCCCCAGTTACCTGAGGTGGATATGGGTTGCACAGTCTTGCTGAAATTAAGCTCAGGTTAATCGTTGTTAGCATGTGGAGGGGTTGACCTCCAGGCCAATTGTCTGTCATGTTCAGCTGTGCTCAGGTTGGATGGGCAGAGTCTCCGGGCCAAGCAGACAGCATCAGCTCCGCCCTATGCGGCCCCAGGGACTCTGTGCTGGGGGCAATGGCTGCCAGCACCTCTGAGAGAGAGCCGCTGCCGAGCTCCACCAGCTGCCAGAGAATTCACACTCTCCCCAAATTAGTTTGCACACCCAACGTCTCACCCAAGGTCGTAAAACAAAGCAGTCTGACGGTTTCCCGAATGAGAGAACAAGTCACGAGTGCTCTCTGCGTGGTCAGGCAGCTGCACTGTTCCCAAGCTCACGCGCACTCCGCACAAGCTCGCCTTCTCCACAAGCCCGCAGACCCCTGCAGTACCCGAGCTTTGGCATCCCTTCCCACTGTCCAGTTTTTTTCCCCATATGATAGTGGGTTCCCTGGACTTCGCCCAGAGCTGGAGAATCAGTCCGGTGGAACGTCTTAGTCTCCCCCGTTCAAGAAAACTGGCTGGTTTTCAGCCACTGCTCTATCCACTGGCGCACGCTCCGAACCTCTCTCCACACGTATCTTCAACACTGTCCACCGCCGCTCCTTTGAGTCACAGTGTCTTATCCTCACTTTCATTTGTGGAATTTTCACTCAGCCAGCTTTCCGGTGATTCTGGATGGTGTTTGTTCTTTCGTTAAGTTGTAGTTTTAAAATTGCTGTGTTGGTGGCAAGATAGGTGTTTTACCTATGCCGCCATCTTGTTTCACCATATATATCTAACCATTACTTTTAATGAAACTTTATATTTTGTTATCAGAGTTTAGGATGCTCTTCCCCTCAGTCTTTTCATGGCCACCGCCTCCTGTTATTCAGATCTCAGAGTTGCTTTCCGTGATCCTCCACACACACACCTGCAAGAAAAAGTTGCTTCTGTCCAGCCCTGTGCCACAGTGTTAAACGAATGAATTAATTAATAGTAATTGTGATGCTAAATTTCAATTCCTTAAAATGCTTCTATGAGAACAATAAACTGAAAACCCCAGTCAACCAAAGCATGGCAGAAATAATCAGAAGTTTAAAAATCCCATCCAATATAAACTGCCATAAATATTAGAGTTGTTTTTTGTTTTTTTTTTTTTTAATTAGTATTTTGGATATCTTTGGAATATCTTTTCAGGTTAAATTTGCTTCCAGTGAATCGATTTTCTATGACTTGACATAGGACTAAACGAGAGCATGAGGTGGCAGGTAGAACAGTGCAGAGGAATCAGGTCATGACCCCTCTCTCAGCTGGGCTAAGGAGTCCGGACTTGATCCTAAGAGCATCGGGTAATCCTTAAAGGAAATTTACTGGGGCAGATTGCATTTTAGAAGATCTATGCAGCCAGATAACCTTAGTGGTTTATATGACGTAAGGGACAGAGGAAGTATTGGCAAATAATATTCTAAATTCTTTTTTATCTGCTTGTTTATTTTACTTCTCTAGTTTTCCAACAGTGGTCATGAAGGGGGAGAGAAGGAGAGAGAACAGTAAAACAAAAGGTGCCTCAAGTTTTCTGTGGGTTTTGTAATACCTAGAAGTGACACTCACTAGATGGTAATTTGTATGTTTTTATACTTATTTCCTTTCTAGAGGCCTGGTGCAAAAATTAATGCATGGATAGAGTCCCAAGGCCTGGCCAGTGATCAGGGCCAATCAGGGCCTTCCGGCTGCCAGCCAGGGGCTCCTCCCTTTCTCAGCTGCCAGGTGTGGGCTGGGGCCTTTCTTCCCTCCACATTGCCCCCCTGGTTGTCAATGCACATCATAGTGAGTGATTGAACTCTCAGTCTCCTCATCAAACTCCCAAGGGGATACTTGGCATATTAGATGCTCTTGATCTATCTCCAGCAATTAATGCTAAAACTAATATTGCACTATCAGAAAGAGTTTTTGGCATACTTCTGGTAATGATAATGTTGCTCTCAGCTACTATAATACTCCCTTCTAATAACCAGATGACCACTCAATTATTAGCTCTCTGTGGCTAGATTCTGGTTAGCTGCTATACCAGTGTTCCTCAATGTGTGTTTCTTTGGCTGACCAGAAGTAGTTTGCACCTAAGATGCTGGTTAAAATGCAAATTCCTGGGCCTCCAGCCATCCCTACTAAATCTCAATCTTTGGGGTTGCAGCTTCAGTGTCTGCATTTGAATGCTCCCTCTATGACTCTTCAAGATGCTACAGTTAGAGAGCCACTGCCCTGGTATTGCTTCCCCAGCAACATTGCCTTGGAAACATCTGTGGGGTTCATTGAACATACAGCCCTGGATGACTCTGAAGATTCTGTTCATGTAGATCTGACCTGACCTTGGGATTCGTAAGTGTCCAAGTGAATCGAATGGGAATCAGTGGCTTCCCCTTGTGCACATGGTACGTTCATGCAGGTGATCCAGAAGAAATGACAGCACCTTCCCCAGCTGTCTGCACAGGACAGAGTGAACCTGAGGTTGTCTTACCCTTTAATTATTCACCAGTACAGGGAGCTTTGGTGTGAATCCAGTCTTTGTTCAAATTTCAATTGAATATTTCAGTGTATGTGATAAACATGCAAGGTAGTGATAGAGAAGCTAGGGTAAGTCCTAGCAACTAAAGTTTACCAAAATCCTGGTGGGATCTCTCCTTTTTCACAGATAATCTGAAGTGCATTTAATATTCTTGAAGGCTGCAGCCTAAAATGGATTCTTCACTTAAGAAAGAAAAAACAAACAAACAAACAAACAGTTATTCCTTTTTTCCTAAATGACAGCAAAGTCAGTTACAGCTGAAATAGGACTAAAACATAGGTTTTCCAAATGTGTCAAGATCCTGGTTAACCTAATGGTATTTCAGAGCTAGAAGTGGGAGAGGTGGTCTTCATAGCATTAAAGTGAAATTTTAGGGAAATTATTATTAACTGTCATGAAAAAATAGATGAAATTCTGTATGGCAGATGAGTGCAAAAGTTTGGGAGGGTCTGTAAATTATGGAGAGCTTGGTATCAGCTAAAGATAATTAATTCTCTTAGAGGCTAATAAATAAAGATAACAATATGTTGTATTATGCTTAGCATGTCTGGTACTTCAAAACCGAGAATCAAAGAAAAACTGAAATTTGAGTCAGCCATCCTAACTGAAAAAGTCACCTCCGAGGTGACTATGAACGGCTTTTCCAGGAAATCAAGCGCCACGCTAGACATAATCACTGGCCTTGAGCTCAGGACAATGCAGTAATCGCTAGTGGTGAAAGGGAGTATATCAGCTTTCAGGCAGCTCAAGAGTCCCTGGCACCAGTATTGTAAAATGCTTCAATATTTGGACAACCAATTTTCTCTCTCCCCTCTCAGTCTTTAAATGGGAGAGGGCCGCAGAGAAAGGCAGCAACTGGATTGCAAGTTAAGAACAGCAAAAAAGAACAAGAGCATAAGTATGAGTCACAAAGTTGTTGTCATGAAGGCAAGCTTCAGTTATTAAAACCAGAATTTTAGCATTGGATGGGCCAACTAAAATTCACTCAGTCCCACCTGCTTATTTGGAGACATAACAACAAATGATGAGCTGAAATGAAAGTATCATTTGAGTGAATACAGTACTAATTTCTTAATGTAGGTTCTATTGGAGTGATCCCACAATTTTCAGGTGTGTTTTTTTTATGGACATTCTTTTATACACACACACAATATTACAGACGCCCTCTATTTCCCCCACCCTTTGCCTCCCTCCACACAGCCTCTGCCCCACTTCAGGCCTTCATCAAACTACTCTTTGTCTCTGTGGACTATGCATATATGTATGTAAATTATTTGGTTAATCTATTCTCATCCATTACCACCTCCCCCCTGAGATCTGTCAGTCTGTTTTATGCATCCATGCCTCTGGACCTTTTTTGCTTATCATTTTACTTTGTTCATTAGATTCCACATATAAGTGAGAACATGTGATATTTGTTTTTCTTTGACTAGCTTATTTCGCTTAGCATAATACTCTTCAGGTCCCTCCATGCTGTCTCAAGAGTAAGATATCCTTTTTTTTAATAGTTGCACTAGAGGCCCGGTGTTATGCTAGAAGTGTACAAATGTTGTATAAAGAATCGGAAGTGAAATATCTTGAAAGAGTAGGAATTTGTATAATTTGGAAGAATTAGTGGCTACATTTCTAAAGAGAGGTATTAATAAACCATCTCCATGGCAGTTATTATCCAACTCCAGAAAACAAACTGGCTGCTATACATGGTGAAAAGCAGGAGAGAGAACAATCAAGAAGTTTTCATTTCACAGACTGTAGTTTCTAGGTTGAATTATTTAAAAAGAAAATACCTCCTGGTAGAGAGAATATATGTAGAGCAAAGCACTTAATTCTGGTCAGCAGGAGCGATACTGGCTGCTGGAAACACAAAGCCAGTAAGCTGTGTCTCTGACTAGCTCAGGCTTGAGGGAGGATGACACAGGTAAATAGCAAACTATCCTATCTAATAAAAGAGTAATATGCAAATTTGACCAAATCTTTGCTACACCCACAAGCCACGCCCACCAGCCACGCCCACCAGCCAATCAGGAGCAGATTATGCAGATAAACCCCAACCAAGATGGCTGCCACCACTGAGATCAGAAGGAAGGCTTGGGTTTCCCCAAGGAAGCCAAGCTTTCTGCCTGCCATTGTTGGCGCAGGCCTCCACTCAATGCTACAAAGTTTCAATTATAAAAAAATACAGAAATGGCGGCAGCCACTGAGCTGGAGAGAACAGAGGCTTGGGTTTCCCTGGCAACAGAGGAAGCCAAGCTTTCCGCCTGCCATTGCCAGCCTAGCCCTCCACTCTAAACTGCAGTTTCAAACGGAAATGGCTGCCACCACAGCAAGCAGAAGGCATGGCTCTGCTCCAGGCTACAAAGTTTCAATTATAGACATAAATTAATCCCAGGGTCTCCACTTGGGTCCCTGGGGGGCGTGACCAGCCTGCAAACCTCCACAGGCCCCTCGCCCAGACTGCCCTTGCCCCAAGGGAACCCCCACCCTGATCTGGGACACTCTTCAGGGCAAACCAGCCGGCCCCCACCATTGCACTAGGCTTCTATTCTATCTAACAAAAGAGTAATATGCAGATTGACCATCACTGCAACAACAAGATGGCTGTACCATGTGGTCAAAGATCCTGCCCCCATGTGGACACAAGATGGCCACCACAAGATGGCCAGCCAGGGAGGGCCGTTGGGAGGTTCCAAGCCCTGCAAGGAGAGCAGTTGTGGGCGATCAAAACAGCAGGGGAGGGTAGTTGGGAGGGACCAGGCCGGCAGAGGAAGGAAGTTGGGGGTAAACAGGCTGGCAGGGGAGCAGTTAGACATCAATTAGGCTGGCAGGGTAGTGGCTAGCGAGTGGTCAGGCTGGCAGGCAGAAGCGGTTATGGGCAATCAGGGAGACAGGCAGGTGAGCAGTTTGGAGCCAGCAATCCTGGATTGTGAGAAGGATGTCCGACTGCCTGTTTAGGCCTGATCCTACCGGGATTGGGCCTCAATGGGCAGTCAGACATCCCTCGAGGGATCCCAGATTGGAGAGGGTGCAGGCTGGGCTAAGGGACATCCCCTGCCCCCATGCACAAATTTGGTGCACCCAGCCTCTAGTAATATATAAGTGCTACAATACCTACAGCACAGAGGGCTGTTTTTTCTTGAATCTATATTGGCTAGCGGAGAGAAACCTCCTTGGAGAATACAAAACACACACACACACGTACAGCCATAATTAGGAGCAGAAACCCAAACCCTGGAAAAAGGAAGAAGAATAGAAGACATCTTTTCATGCCTACTCTGAGTTGGCACAGGTGTGGGTTTGCACACAAGTACCCACTTCAAGTAGGCACAGGTCAGCACCTGCAGCCACAGACACAGATGGCTTGTACAGCATTTCTGAAAATTTAGCTACTAAATTACAGTCTCCTGTTCCTACCCTATGCTAATCTAGTCTTATTTTCTATGCTCCTGAAAGAGAATCAGGAATTTAAAGCCATTCAGGGGCCAGTGCAACCCAAATAAAGCTAACCCCCTGCTCCAGGCGTTCTCCAACCCTGATCATGGATTGTTAAAATCCAGAATCTGGGACCATCCCACATCTGTTGAATTAAACCCACTGGGGATGAGGCCTGGGGATCTGTATTTCTTTCCAGAAATATCAAGAGGCTCTGATAGAGGCAGTTTATAAACCTTGCTTGTGTAACATTGTGTTAGATTACATGAACATGTGCATGCTCGTCAGATAAAATCATGTATTTTGGTCCAAGAGTAAGATGACAAAATGTCTCAGCCATGTTTTTATTGAAGTAATTAAAATCATTATTGTTTTAAGTTATGCAATTATATGGCCCTTCATTATTGTTATACAAATTCAAATAGAGAATTAATATAGAGTAAATAGTGCCCTTTCCCTTTCATTCCCCCCACACCAACCAACCCATTTAGTCATGGGGCACAGATCCTTCTTGTCTGTGTACAATTACATATCTACATGTATAATATAATGGAGTTGTACTTTGATTTAATTATGCAGAAACTACAAATATTTTCACTTAACAATGTACAGAGATTTTTTTCCAAGTTAGAATTTAAAAACACATTTCATTATTTGATCTGTTCCTTAGTTTCCCCCTCTTTTGCTACCACAGAAAGTGTTTCAGTGAAACATCTTTACAGATACCTCTTGTGCAGATGTGCAAGAATTTCTAAGTTTTATTTGCCTTGAGACACATCTTTTTTGCCACCACCTGATCAAAACTGAAATATTATCCTTTGTTATTTTCTTTTGTTAAAGTATAGTTGATATACAATATTATGTTCATTTCAGGTATATACCATAGTGATTCAACATTTATATACCTGATGAAGTGACCACCACAATCAGTGTAGTAACCATCTGTCACCATATAATGTTATTACAATATTAACTATATTCCTATGCTGTATATTATATCCCTGCTTATTTTATAAATAGATTTGTATCTTTTAATTCCTTTAGCCTTTTTTTACCCACTTCCTTCCCATCTCCATCCCCTCTATTCTAGTTTCTTTCTTTTTTTTTTAACCAATCTGATGGGTGAAACTTGCTCCTATGTCATTAGAAAAACAGAGGTTACCCAGCACAAACTCCCCCATTTTCATTACCTTCCACCTTCACTTCTTCATCTGCACCCATCCTTCCAGATCTGGTCAGTCTGGTTCTAGGAACTTGACATCACGTGCTTGGAGCTGATGGCCAGGTTCCAGTCTCATACAGGCAAAGAATGTGAACTTGCATAGCAAAACCAGAATATGAGTGCCAAGTCTGAGCCACAAACACCCACAAGGAGATTACTTATTTTTTTAGTGATGAGTGTATTTTCAGTGTTCTACTGGGCATCACAACCAAGATGCTCTGTTGGAAACCTAAACCCCAGCATGCCCCACACAGAACTCAATAATACCCTTCCTTCTCAAAGCTGCTTCTTTGCCTGAATCCTGTGTGTCAGTTACTGGTACCACTGACCAGCAGCCATTATCTATGTAATTCTCAAAAAATTTCAATCTACTAATGAGATCGTCTGTGCGATTGCTATGAGTTGCCTATTCATATTTTTTTGCCCACTTTTTATATTTGTGGTTTTTCCTGTTAATTTATATGCATTTTAAATAGTCTGGGTGGTGATTCTTATTTGTAAAATAATGAGAAAAGAAGACAACCAATAATCATATTATTAATATGATTGGGACTATAAATATGAAATCAATATAATAAACAGTATTTAACTTGGTCTGCCATTACCTTTTTATTTTAGTTGTGATACCTATTGCCATACAGAGCTGTTTTCTGTTTTTATCTGGTCAGATATGACCATCATCATCTCTATGGATTCTGTATCTACTTACTATCTCTATTGCTTCTGGGTGTGCATTGCGGGGGGGGGGGGGGGGTTAGTTGCTGGAATGAAGGAGGGCAAGCAGAGTAAAAATTGATCAGTGTTTAAATTTGGTGGCTGGTAGAAGGGAATTATAGAGAGAGAAAAAAGTAATCTCCTTATGGGTGTTTGCAGCCTAAGCCTGGCACTCACATTCTGGTTTGCTATGCAAGTTCACATTCTTTGCTTATATGAGACTGGAACCTGGCCATCAGCTCCAAGCACATGATGTCAAGTTCCTAGAACCAGATAGACCAGATCCTTGTGGGAAGAACCCACTATCAGAGTCCTTGTACTCTGACTGAAATAAATATTGCTTTTTTTTTTTTTACAATAACCCCTTTGAGGCAAAAATTATTCCCAAATTATTTTCAAGGGTTACTACCTATTTGCCCTAATTTGCACAATTTCTAAACAACTGGATAAATAGTTGGCACTGATGTTGCAGCAGCTTTCTGTGTGGGGACTTTTTACATTTTATGAACTGGACAGTTCGTAGCCGTTTATAGGATATATTGTCAACATCTGTTATTGACTTACCAGCCTGATATTTATACAAACTTTCCCATAACCTTGCAGATAGTACACTTAGACACTAGGACTGGGAGAACTTGTCTCGCCCGACATCTCAGAGCTAGTAAGCGGAAATACCAGGATTTAAACCAAGTCTGCCTGGAGCAAGAAGGAGTGATGTTTATACAGAATAGTGTTTAAGCCTAGGGCTCAGGAGAGGGGTCTGGGCTGGAAATTGGACCTGGAAGAATCTCTAGACTTGGAGTTCTGGAGTTGAATATGTGTCCAGCTTCATGGACATGCAACAGGTACAGTCAGAAAGGGCCCATGCTTGGTCTCAAGCTCTGGCTGCTTGTCATCTTGAAATTTATAATAGTTGTTAATAAAAGAACCTGCATTTTCATTTTGCACTAGGCCCCACAAGTTATGTAGCAGTCCTGGGTAAATGAGATTACTCAAGGGATGTGAGTAAACTAAGTACAATACAAAGGCAAGAGGCAAAGTCCTAGCAAACTCAACCTAGAAGTATTGGCAGAGGTAGACTTTTCCATGAAGAGGGCTATGAAACACAATTAAAAAGTAGAAAGAAAACCAAAGGGGAGGGATGATGGAGGTGATGGAGGACCCTTAAGGGAGAAAGGTGGATCTGCAGTGTCCAGCTGTAGATGGGTCCAAGTGACTGAAAACCAAGAGGAGACCTTTGTCTCTTGAGGAGTCAAAAACTGGCAAATGATGCTGATGGAGCTCAGATGCAACTCAAGTATGTGGAGAAGGTCAAGAAGTAGAGCTGGCTTGTGTAGACTATTCCTAGTAGCATTTTGGTCCTGATAAAGAGGGGAGCAATTTGAAGGCGATGCAATGTCAAGGGACGACACCTTTATATTGAGAGAAATCAGAAAATGGCCAGTAAGTAGATTGAAAGCAAGTTATGGTTCCAGAGAACTTAGTATCTTGAGTTCTGAGGTCACATATGAAAGAATGAATGGTGAGCATGCAGTGGAGGAGTCAGCCATGTGGAGAAGAAAGGATGGGTGCAGATGAAGAGGTGAAGGTGGAAGGTAAGGAAACTGGGGGAGTTTGTGCTAAATGACTTCTGTTTTTACTGAAGATATAGGAGCAACTTTCTAAGTATAGAGGTAGGAGGAGGATGGATGAAAGTCTTTTCAATTGGAAAGGGAGCCAACCAGGTATGAGTAACAGAAAAGTCATGCTTTTGGACCACTGGCTCCCTGAAGTTCTTGTCAAACCATTTCTAGCATTTCCTTCCATGGCTACTATGAATTTGAAGATGAGAGACTCTGATGCTCTTATTCCTATACATTTTTTTCTGACTGTTCATAATTGGGTAGAAAATAAGTCTCTTGATTGTTCTATATTTACTGTGGTCTAGATCTGAACATGACTAGAAAGATAAGGCAGAAAGAACTAAATTTTCTGCTTTTGGCAAAATGGGGCTTCCAGGAATTTTTAATATTTTAAAATTTCGAATTATACTAACTCTTGGTTTTGTGTCATTTCTGTGCGAATTTACTAGGCTCAGTGCATATGAAATGGCCCAATCTCATTTAATCCCTACAAAACTTATATATCATTATCTATAACTAGCAGCAGAAAGTTGTTGGAATACTTCACAGTAGTGCCCAAGAAAACACCTTGTATGTTCAGGTTGCCTCCCTGACACCTTTTGTGTAACAATACAGATGATTGAAACCCCAAGAATAAGTTGTTCAGTTTCATAGCTAATACCAGAGTCAGGATTCAAACCAAGCCTGCCACTTTTGTGATCATTGCCCCTCCTCGACCATATGCTTTAACACAAACTCAGTAGTTTTGTCTACAATGTCCCACAAATCTTCACAAATAACCCTAAGAGGTAGGCAGCATCCGCATTTTGCAGATAAAGGAAACTGAGGTTCAGTGTAACTTGCCTGAAGTTACCCAGTTAATAAATGAATTCAGCCCTTTAAACTTAAAAGCCCACAACTTTTCTAGCATTCTTCCCAGTGATTTGTGTCAGCTTTGGGTACAGTCACTGAGATGATGATGATGATGATGGTGATGATACTATCTGAGGAGGCACAGCCTGGAGGTGATTTCTTGAAAGGGGAGAAGTTGCAGGTTAATTGGAATTGGTAGCTTCTTTACAAAGAAGGTAGGGTGTGAAGTTAAAGAACCAGGGGTGTGGGGGAAATGTGGCAGTTGTTATCTGTGAAGAATTGCCTGAGATTATAGCCTGCCCTAGGTATTCAGAAAGGAGAAGAGGAGAGTAAGACAAAGTTTTCCCTTGAGATCTATGGTTAATCAAGGAGACCTTTCACTCTGAGACTGCAGGGAACCCCAGGGGCAGAGAGAAAAAGAACATGATCCTCTGAGGACCCCTGCCTTGGTTTGGACTAACAATTGAGTGAGCCTGAGAAGTCAAGTCCAGAGGAAGAGCCAGCCCCTGGAGGAAAACAAAGCAGGGAGACCTGCCAAGAAACAAGTTACTAATTGAAACCCGTGCTAAGCTATGACTTAACAAATCTCTATGTAGCATGGATCCCCTGAAGTGTCTTAGAGTCATAGTTTGATTTAATATGCTCTAATCCTATTTAATGAAGAGGGAATATACTAATTGACCATCACTCCATCACAAAGATGGCTACACCCACAGCTGAGGCCAGCTTCCCATAAGGAGCCTTAATGAGCAATCAGCAGGGACCTGAGGCTACACCCTCCCCTGCCCCTGTGGGGCTTGACAGGGGACCTCAAGTCAGGCTCCCCCACCCTGGCATCAGGCTGGGAGACCTCAAACCATGCCACCCACCCAACAGGGCTTGACAGGGACCTCTGGCCTCATCCTTTGCCCCAGTGCCAGGCTGGGGGACCTCAGGCCACGCCCCCCACCAGGTGGGACTTGACAGTGTACTTCAAGCCACGCCCCCCGCCGCCCCAGGACCAGGCCAGGGGATCTCAGGCTGCACCCTTGACCCTGGAACCTGCCCAGGGGACCTGAGGCTGTGCCCCCCTGCCTGGCAGGGCTTGCAGGGGACCTCGAGGTGCACCCCCAGTGCTGGGTCAGAGGAACTCAGGCTGTGCTCCCCGCCCAGTGAAGCTAGACAGGGGACCTGAGGCTGCACCCGCCCCCTCCTGGTGGGGCTTGATGGGGGACCTGAGGCCATGCCCCCCACCCAGCAGGGCTTGACAGGGGATCTCAGTCCAAGTCCCACACCTGGCGAGGCTTGATGGGGGACCTCAAAGCATGTCCCTTACCCTGGTCTGGGCTGGGGGACCTCAAGCCACAGCCCCCATCTTGGCACTGGGCCAGAGGACCTGAGGCTATGTTCCCTGCCCACAGGGCTTGACAAGGGTGGGACTGGCTGGATCTGGATCTAGCCCAATGGGGGTGGGGGATGGCCAGGTCTGGGTCTCATGTGATTTTGAGGTGCATATGGGTGGGCAGGGACTTGACTCTGGGTCCCATGTTGTGGCCCAGACTCTGACAGGAGAAAGGTTTTCATATGCATTTTTTCTAATTTTATTTCATCTCTCACACTTCTATTATAGAGAAAGGGTAAATAGCAATATTAAATTATTTCCTCTAATTAATCCCCTTTTAATGTGCACAAATTTTGTGCACCGGGCCACTAGTTCATTATATACTGTTGGGCCAGGAATGCAGCAGAATTAAATGGAGAAAGTCAGTAACTCCTCAAAGTGCCATCTTTAGAGGAGAATCTCTTCTAAGTTCGAATGAGTGGCGATAGCAGGAGAAAACTGTTGGAATAATTACCAGCTGTGCCCAGGAATCACCTTCTATGTGCAGGTTGCCTCCCTGGCACCTTTTGTACTTCATCATGATCTGACCCCATCCCCCACTGATAGTGGTTACAATGTGAGCTCTTATCTTTCCCTGCAGTTTCTGGTCAGAGTTCACCTGGCTTCTCCCACCAATCCACACTGACCTCCTGTTCATTTTAGTTCTGGCTGTGGAATCTTGCTAAGTCAATGCCATAGTTTCTCACTAAGTTTAGTAGCTTACAAGTGAGAGGTTGCTCAGATTTTCATAGTACAGGCTGAATCATAACTACGACCTGTATTCTTAGCGGAGCAAGAGAAGATGTCTACGTTAACATTTGTAACTCTATGTGTCAATATTTGCATGCATGTATATACATGCATGCAAATATTCTCACACACACAGTGGCTTATTTGAAATTGATTTCTCAAAGGAGTAATGAAAATTGGAAGCTTCATCAAAATAAGATGACAGGAGTAGTGCATGTTGCCAGTATCATTAAGATAAATGAGATAGTTATGCTGCTGGCAAGGGGCCACCCGCTGAGGCTGCAGCACTGTCACAGCCCTGCTGGTTAATCAGCAGCCCTCCAAGGACAGCTGCAATTTGGTCGTGAGTGCATTTCTGTTTGGCACGTGTCCTCACGTTGTTGAATACTCAGAGTGTGTTGTTTAGCAAAGCAGATGCAGAGGATTATATTCCTAGGACTTAACAGAAGACATAGCAGACTAGACATCATTTTCTTTAGAAACCATATCTTGTGTGTCATTCACAGTATTTAACCCAGTTTATTTTCTGTTCACATAACTTACCACAAAAGTGGATATTTGAAATGTTTTAATATTCAGAGCGCTATACCACTTTGAATAAACAATTTGTTCCTTAGAAAGTTGAATATACACCTGCCAGGCTAACTCAGCCATTCTTCCTATATGTACCCAAGAGAAACAAAAGCATTATGTCCATACAAAGTCATACAAGAATGTTTTCAGCACCTTTATTTATGATAGCAAACATCTGAAAAACAAACCAAATGCCCATCAGCAGGTGCATGGATAAGCAAATAGTGGTATATCTATTCAGTGGAATAGTGCTCAGCAATAATACAATGAAGCAGCATGAATAAATCTCAAAAAATAATTGTGCAGAATGAAAGAAGCCAAGCAAAAGAAAAGTACATATTATTTCATTTATATAAAAGTATAGAAAGTTTGAACTGGTCTAAAGGGACAAAAAAAAGTGCAGATGTCTGGGTGCACAAAGAAACAAGTTCATTAACTGGATTGCAGTGATGGTTTTACAAGTGTATACGTATGTCAGAACTTAAATTATATACCGTTAATAGGTGCTGTTTATTGTATTTTAATTAAATCTCAATAGATTTGTAAAATGTTTGGAGAGTATTTGGGAGAATGTGGACACAGTGAACAAAATTGGCAAGGTTATCCCTGCTTGATAAGAACTGATAGATTCAGAAGATACTACATGACTCACATTATAGAAGATTGTCTTGAAAAAATCACAGTATATGCTTAATTTGCATTAGTTATTTGTGTCTCTCTACTACATTAACATCTTCTCACCTCCTGCCCCCCACTGCATTGATGAATTAAAAAGTGTTATTATTCACTAGCAATACTTTGGTTCATTGTTAGGAATTTCAGCTTCTGTTAATACTTTTCTTCTTCTTTAGTGTGGAAATTCTGATACTATGGGGGTAAAAAAAAATGAAGAAGAAAATTTGAAGATGAAGTTGAGAGAAAGTAATTAATGGAGAAGTTGGTAGTATGCAGAAATTTGATCTTGGATTGGGAAGTTCACCTTGAAAAATGGAAAGGACTTTTTTCTTCTCTTTTTTTTAAGAAAAATGGAACTAAGGGAATAGGGGAAGGGTTGGAAAAACGGTTGGATCACCACTTATCAAATGATCTTCTCTTGGTTTTTAGTAGTTAGTCTTGAAATGAAGAAAGGGGATATGAGGGAGCAGCTGGGATTTGAAAAGAATGAAGAATTTGGTAACAGTCTCTCTCGTAAGAGGTCATTAGGAAGCTGACAAGAGGTAAGCAGGCAGCTTAGCTAAATACCAGAAGAGTAGGGTCTGAGCTCACCTAGCATGAATTTCTGTGGAGCCCACCCAGCATGTTTTGTGAACTCTTCAACAGTCTGGTGTTCAATTAGAGGTATGGTCTAATTAACCTTTTTAATGATGAAAATTTACATTTAAATTGTTCAGCTGGACTCAACTTAGATGATCCCAGTTTTGTTGGCAACATCCAAAGCATCATAGTCAAGAGCCAGTGGAACATTGGTCTCCATCAGGTCTGATCAGGGTGCTGACCTTGGTCGCATCAATGTCCTAGAGTTTCTTTACAGCCTATTTGATGTGGGGCTCATTGGCCTTGACATGCATAATGAACAGAAGTGTGCTGTTGTCATCTCTGCGGCTGACTTGATGGTCAGAGAGGACTTGGTCAGAGTGGTCAAGTTTGTTTCTCCTGGTGGCACTCTTTTGAGGATATTTGGGCCGCTGTCAGCACAGCAGTGTCAGAGTGTGGGAGACCTGTGGGTGAGTTTTTTGTTTGGTTTGTGTGTTTCTTTCTGGCTGTGGACACTGTGCAGTGCTTCCTTCTTAGCCTTCGGAGCTGTTGGTTTGGCTTTAGCTTTGGAAGTGGCGGCGGCTCCTCACAGCCAACCTTCTGTCTTCACTTTCAGCATCATCTTTGTGAAAGGGCTCAGCCTTCATTTTTAGATGGGGGGGGGGGGGGGGGCGGGTGGTGGAATGTGTTCTCATCTAAAAGAAAGAAATTTGGTCTGTTCTCAGACAGGTAAACCAGTTCATTAAAAATAATTGAGTTGTGCTTTTAAAAATTGTTTGTTCACAAACTTTCAAATACCTTCAGTGTATTGTGCCTTTCAAACATGCACTTTATTAGTAACTGAGTATTTTTACAACTATTGTAAATCTACCGTAATCATGTTTGCTAGTGTTATGTATTTACTAACTGGCAGGCGTGTTGATCTGTTAACTTATTTAATGCTCATAAGAACACAGTTACATGCTTACAAAGGAGAACACTGAGCACAGAAAAGCTAGGTGCCCGGTATCTAACCTCTGAATACTGTGCCTCTCATGTTATGTCAAGTCACAGTGACACCAAACAATTACGGATCCTGGGTTGGATTCAGAAAGCAACTTCCATTTTGTTTCCTTTCATGTTATATTCAGTAGGTCTCACTCTTTCCCTATCCCTGCATGAAATTTAGGACAAACTCATGACTTTTAGTCATTCTTAGTAATATGCACCTCCAGTTCAGCATAACAACTAAAATGGAAACTTCATTACATACTCTTTCTTTTTCCTGAAGGAGTCCTGATATAGGTTAGCAACCTATACAGGTGGTGGTGGAAGAGGAATTTAACCTTTCTCCCTCTTCCCAACCTTGCATTTTACCCCTCCTCCCTTATCTTATTAGCTGTGGTTTCTGACCTCTGCACTCCAGGGCCAAAAGGGGAAAGAAGAACTGAAGTGGCAGGAAATGTCTCACGTAACTATCAACAACGTGACGTGAGTTTTCTTCTGCTTTGGGTTTAAGGCTATCTCTCAAAGGCACTTTTGTGGTTTTTTGACAACACTCCCTAATTATCGGAAATTTCTCACTTCTAATTCTCACAAGTAAGGAAAGTCCAACTGACCATTAGGTCCTTACTCACTCTCAGGATGTCTGACAATTTGTTCCTGTTGGAGTCTTTCACCCATTGAGGCAGTTCACTTGAACAAGTCTGTGATGACCCCGCACAAGTGCTCTCTCCTATTGAACCCAAGAAACATCCTGGCATCATTTGCCCTGAGGAACTCTAATGGTCCAGGCCAACAATACAGCCCCCTCTCCTCTGCCCAGCCGTCCCCTAGACATTTCCCGCAGGAAGTCAGGAGTACCAGTCCACCTAGAAATGTAAACTGCAGAGGACACATTTCATTAGGCTTTTTAAATATCTTATATCTTGACGAGATAAAGGAGAAAATAGTCCCCACTCCTCCCCTTTACATTGGGTGAAAATGCAGTAAGAATCCGTCTGGCTGGGTAGCTCAGTTAATTTAGAGCATCAATCCAATTTGCCAAGGTTGTGAGTTGCATCTCTGTTCAGGTCACATACAAGAAGCAACAAATGAATGCATAAATAAGTGAAACAACAAGTCAATCTCTCTCTCTCTCTCTCTCTCTCTCTCTCTCTCTCTCTCTCTCTCTCCCTCCCTCTCCTCTCCTCTCTCTCTCTTTTCCATCTTCTCTCTGTCTCTCTAAAAATCAAGAATCCAATGAAAAAAACTATAATAAAATGTTTGCTAACTAATCCAAAATATATACACAAAATTAAATTTAGAAATACCGAGTGCGATGACCTGGCTGAACAACTGTCAAGGGGAGAGGCAGGAGTTTCTCACTATGGCTGGAACTAAGACACTTCTGATGCTGGAAAACTTCATAGGTAGAAAATTTTTACCTTTTAACTCATATATAGATTCTTACGATCCATCCACGGGGGAGGTGTACTGCAGAGTACCAGACAGTGGAAAAGAAGAGGTAGAGGCTGCAGTGGAGGCTGCCAGGGCCGCCTTCCCCAACTGGTTGGCCAGGAGCCCGTAGGAGCGCTCGCAGGTGCTGCACTGCCTGTCGGACCTGCTGGAACAGGCCCTGGAGGAGCTGGCTCAGGCCGAATCCAAGGACCAAGGGAAAACCATAACCCTGGCAAGAACCGTGGATATTCCCCGGTCTGTACAGAACTTCCGGTTCTTTGCCTCCTCCATCCTGCACCACACGGCAGAGTGCACCCAGATGGACCACATGGGCCGTCTGCACTACACCGTGCGGGCCCCTGTGGGGATCGCTGGTCTGATCAGTCCCTGGAATTTGCCACTCTACTTGCTGACCTGGAAGATTGCTCCGGCGATTGCTGCAGGCAACACTGTGATCGCCAAGCCCAGTGAGCTGACTTCAGTAACTGCGTGGATGATGTGCAAACTCCTGGAGAAAGCAGGTATTCCACCAGGCGTGGTAAATATTGTGTTCAGCGCAGGGCCCAGGGTAGGCGAGGCCCTGGTGTCCCATCCAGAGGTGCCCCTCATCTCCTTCACCGGGAGCCAGCCCACAGCTGAGCGGATCACACTGCTGAGTGCTCCCCACTGCAAGAGGCTCTCCCTGCAGCTGGGGGGCAAGAACCCTGCCATCATCTTTGAGGATGCCAACCTGGAGGAGTGTATTCCAACCACTGTCAGGTCCAGCTTTGCCAACCAGGGTGAAATCTGCCTCTGTACCAGCAGGATTTTTGTCCAGAAGAGCATCTATGGTGAATTTTTTAAAAGGTTTCTAGAAGCTACCAGACTGTGGAAAGTAGGCGTTCCCTCTGATCCATCGGCCAGCATGGGAGCTCTGATAAGTAAAGCTCATTTGGAGAAAGTCCGAAGTTACATCAAGAAAGCTCGTGCTGAAGGGGCCCAGATTCTGTGTGGTGAGGGAGTGGACAAGTTGAGTCTTCCCCCCAGGAATCAGGGAGGCTATTTCATGCTTCACACCATGATAACAGACATTAAGGACAGTCCTGGTGCATAAAGGAAGAGATATTTGGTCCTGTGACATGTGTTGTCCCCTTTGATAGCAAAGAGGAAGTGATTAAAAGAGCCAATAGTGTGAAATATGGGCTGGCAGCGACCGTGTGGTCTAGCAATGTGGGGCGTGTCCACCGGCTGGCTAAGAAATTGCAGTCGGGCTTGGTCTGGACCAATTGCTAGCTCATCAGGGAGCTGATCCTTCCTTTCGGGGGAATGAAGAGTTCTGGAGTAGGTAGAGAAGGAGCCAAAGACTCTTACAATTTCTTCACTGAAGTCAAAACCATCACCATTAAACACTGACCTTGGCCAGTGGGGAAGTTGTTATGGTCAATGCCTGGCTACAGACAATCAGTGGTGCAATGTGCTGAATGGAAATAGTGACAGAAATTCCAGCCAGGGCTTGACTCAGCTGAAGGTTATCTCTAGCTTATCTTCAGTAGTTAGTATTTGTACCTGCTTGGTGAAGAGATTTTGTCTATGTTAAAGGTGAAGAAAAACAATGTAATACTTCTGCTTGGGAAGACACAAAAAGGAAGCCAAAAAGTTGTCCTTCTATGTTGTGTGTTCATAGGTTTTAAAATAAATTGTTTTAATCAGAAAAAAAATTTAGAAATACCAAATAATTATAAAGACAAGAATGGAAGGCTTTACATACGAATTGCAAGAACTGAAGTTATAGTTAAGTAAAAGCAAAATATTAGTACAGGAATAGACGGATAAACTAAGGGATAGTACATGAATCAAAAACAGATTCAAGCATATATGAGAACTTTTTATGAAATGTGGCATTAAACATCAATTGGAAAAGGACAAATCACTCAATAAGCTGAAATAAGTGGATAAATAAAAATAGATGCCAGCCTCAAAACAGTAACAAGCATAAATTCCTTAAGGATTAAAGTGCGTTAAAAACAAAACTTCTGAAATAAAATATCAGAATATCAGAAACTCTCTTGTGATATTGGGGAAAGTGGAGATTTCTTATAAGATACAAAAAGCTCAGAGCAAAGAGAAAATAAGGTGGAGACTTGTGACTGTGTTAAATTGCAAAATATCTGTCAAAAGATACCATAATAAAATTAAAGCAAACTACATAGTGGGCAAAGGTTTTTATGTGTATTACAAAGACTAATATTCAGGTTATACAATGCTACCACATAATAGAAATAAAAGAATAGAAAAAAATCAACAAAGTATCTGAACAACAATATAAAGAACAGAAAATCTGGATGGCCGATACATCTATAAAAAAAGATGTTCAAGTTCACTAGTCTTTGAAGGGATGAATATTGAAAAAATCTATTTTTTACATTGTGCTGGAAATAACTAAAAAGTCAAATAGTACTAAGCATGGGAGAGGAAGAAGGAAAACAGGCACTTCGACTTATGGCTAGTGGGCATACCGAGTGATACACAGCAGATTCAATTGTCGCTTTATAATGTTTTGCCATAAAAATATGTGAAGTAAATAAGACAAAATGTTGACCCATTATATTGGGCGGTAGAGTGGAAAGTACAAGAATTTTCATTATATTGTATCTAAATTTTAAATTGCTCAATATTTTTGATGTTTTATTTTGAAATGGTTTTAGACATTCAAAAGTTGTAAAAATAGCACAAAGAATTTCTGCATCCCTTTACCACATTCCACACATAACCACAGTACAGCGATCAAAATTGGGCAGTTATCATTGATATACCACTATTACCCAATCTACAGACCTTATACAAATATGTGTAAATTTTTAAATGTCAAGAGATCTTATGATCTTGTGGTTCATGCCATTTGAAATGCATACTGGGAGTTCACTTAAAGGGTGACTCAGCCAAGTTGCTCTCAGTGAGGAGAGAATGTGTTCCTGAGCACGAAGGCTGCCTCTTACATATGCTGCACAAGCGATAAGAAATATTTCTTCTTTCCTGAAGATAGGCGTAGGCAGTGAGGGTCAGATAGTTGATAAGAAGACTCAAAAGAACATTTTTTTATTCTAAAGATTGTATCTCTAAATGCACCAGACAGAAAATTGGTTTTTAGATAATATACCTTGTATCTCTTTATTATGGAAATTTTAGAACATATACAAGGATAACACTTATTTTCTTTAAATAACAATAAAACTTTAAATCTAAAAGCAGATGCTTAGTTTTGGAAGTCAAGCCTGAGCAGACAGTCATTTTTAAAAAATAACTACAGCATTTATTCATCCTCTCTCTGTCCTCAACAAGTATTTGATTATCCTTCCCTTCCTCCCAGCCAGCTGCTAGAAACTTTTCACTGTTGGTACAAAATTGCCTTGGTACTTAAGTAAGAGAGCTCCTGGGATTTGGAATTTTTCTCTATAGAGTTTTAGGTGAGGATTAAGGAAATTTACTTCTCAAATGGTCTTAATGCCTGGAGGGTAGATTGGGGCTTAGACGCTTGATCACGGACCTCTGGCTCTGTGGTCAGAGCTGTGGCTCGACATCAGGAAAGCACATGCACTCACACACACCCCACCTCCGTTTGCAAGAACCCAATATCAGAGTACAATGGGTGCTCCCGGGAAGACTAGCACAGTGTTTTTCAAATTTACCAGATCACAGAATCACCTGGGTGTGTAAAAAAGCCAGACGTCTGGGCTTTACCTCGGAATCTCCAAGGAAGGAGCCCCAGAATCTCCCAGTTGAGTCTTATAAGCAGAGAAATTTGGGAAACAGGAAAGGAAGCCACAGCTGGCAGGTTGCTGGCACCTGACTTGAGCTCAGGACACAACCTCAGCCAATGTGTGCTGTCATATTGGCAGAACCTTGTGGACAGCCAATAGGGCATCTGTGTACTGTGCAGGGGGAGGGAGGCCAGGAAAGGGACTAAGGGAGGAGGTCTGTGAAGGCCACAGAACTGCCCTTACATTCACTAAGTTGCCCCCACTTTATCCTTTTTTCAGTGCTTCTGGGCACCAGGAAGCCTCTCCACCCCTTTCCCAGACCTCAAACTACCCACCGGGCTGGAAGCTTCCTATCCAGGTAGTAGGCGAGAGAAAGAAGTGCCTACCTGGGCATGCTGTCTGTGCCAGAGCCAAAGCTGCTCTGTGTTCTCTCCTTTTAGAAAAGTGCTGTGAAAGGATTCTTCGTGTAACAACTGAGTGCAGTTACTAGCCTCAGGGACAGCGATTTGTGTTGGAGAGATGCCGTAAGTCTGAAAATTGCTCACATCATGGGCCTTCAAATCCCACGGGGGAGAGGGGGGGGGAGAGAGAGAGGTAGAGAGAGAGAGGGAGAAAGGGAGAGAAAAAGGAAAATAAAGTAAAATCACACAGATGGGCTGAGAGGCTGTTAATTTATCAATCTGCAAATCTGGGGCCAGGCCAAACTCAGTAACTGTCAAATCAAGTATGTACCCACATTTTAATTTTCCATCTAGTAATGATTTGTAAGAGGGCTGTTCTAGGAGTTCAGCTTATAAGCATTCATGGATACAGAAGCATAAAAGGGCCCAAGCAAGCATTTTTATGCTACAATTGGGATGAGGAGTGTGTGTGTGGGGGGTGGGGGGTGGGGGGGGGCAGGGAGGAGAGGGTCAGTGTATCTAATTATATTTCATATGGCTCTTATATATGCATTATAAAGTAAATTATTTTAGAAATTGGAGACATTTGGGAACTTTTTTAAAAATATATTTTATTGATTTTTTACAGAGCAGAAGGGAGAGGGATAGAAAGTCAGAAACATCGATGAGAGAGAAACATCGATCAGCTGCCTTTTGCGTGCCCCCTACTGGGGATGTGCCCGCAGCCAAGGTACATGCCCTTGACCGGAATCGAACCCGGGACCCTTCAGTCCTCAGTCCCACGCTCTATCCACGGAGCCAAACCGGTCTTGGCCATTTGGGAACTATTGTTAAAACTGGGAAAATATAATTAGGAATATAATAATAATTACCAGGGAATCACTGACCCCAGGCTAATCACAATAATCATGATATGTTTGCTGCCTTGAATAACAAGAACAACCTCAAGAGATAGTGACTATTTTATGCCCATTTAACTATGAGGAAACTGGTGGTTGGAGATGTTCAATTATTTCCCCAGGCAGACTTCTTTTTAGGGTTCAAATAGTCTACCATTGGAAGGAAGACAGGATTGGAGGGGAGGGGTAAGAAGAGTGAGTGGGTAGGAGATAATCAACCAAAGACTTTGTATGCATATATTCATAACCCATGGACACAGACAATGGGGTGGTGAAGGCCTGGGGTGGGAAATGGGGGTGGGCTAGAGGGGGTCAATGGGGAAAAAAGAGGGGTTATGGAATACTTTCAACAGTAAAGTTTTAATTAAAAAATAATAATAACCACTGCACTCTTCAGCAAATCCTGTTTCTTCATTGCTGTTTCTTGGACTTGTATTCCATTTCTTTAAGATGCTTTCTTCGTTTCTGTTTACTGTATTGATGTTTCACACTTTCACCCACCCAGCTCATCCTGACAGTCACTGTTTGTGACATTCCTTTTGGTCTGTAGTCTCTCTCTAACATTGCTATTTAAATGTTTCCCTGTTGGTGAGTTTCACTACCTTACCTAGACCCCAAGTTATCTGGGGCTGAGATCATGTGATATTAATTTCTCCTCCTCTTCCCTAAGCTCTCTACAGTAACAAGTATTTATTTGACAGTTATTAAATACATGTTATGTCAATGGAGGTCATAGTACTTAAATTATTGCAGCTTAAAGACAAAAAAATGACTAATACAGACATCTAAAATACTAATTGACTTACTTTGAGATTTAATTCTGTGGAGACAGTTTTTAAAAATAAGAGCTTATGATTCAAGACTATTTATTATTAGGAGAAATGAATGAAAAAGTAACTACAAGCTTTATGGCCCATATGTAATGAGATATACATTTTGTACAACATTACATTGTCAATCTCCGCTTGGTCAACCTTGCCTTGCCAATGGTTGATGGCCATGTCTATTTTCTCTATAAAGAAGCAACAATTTGAAAAATGAAGATTGATTGAGCTGCAGTATCCTCTGATATAGCTATTTATCATTACTAATTACCCTTCTGACTATAACTCTTTCAAAGTAATTTATAGGAATGAAATTCATTATTCACAAAAACCAGTGACGGATGTCAAGGATGGAGGGTTACAGCCAACAGGTCTCACTAATCAACATTTCCCCTTCTTCAGCCTGCTGCTCACTTTTTGCCATTTATCCATGATCTTTGATAAGCCTTATTCACAGTAAGTCTTAGAGATTGGTGACAATCCTCTACCATGCAGCTTTTTCAAATTTAAAATAAAATAAAATAAAACATAAGTTTGTCTTTAGTTAATTTCTTCCAAAGTGTTTTCAATGGGCAGGTTGCTCTGTTGAATTACCTAAGTGGGCAGCTAACTTTCTTATTTTATCATTAATGAAGTATACAGTGAGGTTTCCCTTTTAAGAGATGCTATTTAATCATTCTGAAAGTGATTATCTCTTCCTGTGTCTTAAATACTGAAAAGACATTATTTTCATTGGCATATGAAAGCCGGTGTCTTTTAAATAAATTGTGATTCAGTCTGTTGTCATTCACATTCCTATTTTCTGTGGAATTAACTTTGGTTGATGTTTTTTAAAGTGATGGCTTCATGTACACCCTGAGTGTTCAATTTGCCACTTAACAAGTCATTTCACCTAGATTCTCTCTGCTAAATTAAGTCAATTTGGTATTCACCGTTAATGAAGACAGATGTCATAGTTTTGACCCACTAGAAAGTCTGACTCTCCCTGTGTATGTAAACTTTTTTAAAAAAGAACCTTGAATTTATAGTATTGGAATGTATTTAAAGGAGCACAGAACAGATGAAGGAATTTTGATACTGTTCATGAGAATATTACACATGATTATATATCTCCCTATAACAGAAATCACACCATTTTAAAAACTGAGAATGGCATAGGGAATTTGTACAAGAACAGTTAATCCTAGAGAAAACATCTCTTAGGAACACTAGCTAGGTCAGTGTTTCCTTAATTATTCACTGCCACTGTTAGTCTAATTGCAAATAATAAATTAGTCTTACATGGTGAAGGCTCATGTACATTTCTATGTTTCAACACTATTCCTAATTCTTTATGATCTTGAATCAAGAGGAGAAGCAAAAGCAGTAGGTATCTATAAAGCCACTCCTGCTGAAAAAATAATTTTCTTTTTACTCTCCCCCCTGAGCGTCCCTAGAAAAAGGTGCTGGGTAATGAAATGCTAGGAGATTTAGGTCAGCTGAACTCTGTGGATGTAAGCTCAACCAACACATTTATTTTACCAGGAAAATATTCAGCATGTTACATAAAGAGTATTGTAAAACAGATAAGACATTTGATCCACAAAACAATAAGCAAATAATCTGGAGTTAAGTTGGTCCTGAAAATTTAAGATTATAAATCGTGTTTACACAAGGCTGGGCCTCAAATAAGTTAAGCTATTAAAATGTAGGATCTGTCTCACAGCACCAGGGTTGATCTTGGCTGCCAATGGCTCATTATCCTTGTCTACACAAACTCTTTGACATCCATTTTCAGAGTTTAGCTCCATGGTTAGAATGAATCAGGGTCATTGCTTGAATTTCTGCCTGTGTGGTTCTGCCCTTAATAACATGTCAGTGGACCAGAGAATGCCAACTCAGAAACTCAGGAGCCAAGCAAGTAATTCCAACGAGTAATGGAGGACTGCAGTAAACAGCAGGGAGTGGTGCCGACTGTGGCAGGGAGAGGTCAGGCCCCATCTACAGGAGCAGCTGCTATCCAGGTTGGAGGCTTGTTATTGAGAAGAAATATGGGCCCAGTGTTCTTAGATCTGACTTTAATAATAAAAGCCAGAAGCCTGGGACTTTTATGTAAAAATGTTCCAATTTTTCATATAGTCAACTAACTTAAACCTGTTAAAGCTGAGTGGAGGGCAGTCAGAACACATCTTTTGGCTTGAGAGGCTATTTTGCCCACCATTTTGCAATCCCACTTTCACCTCTAATTTAGGCTCCTTCGAGTGCAAATTATTACCTTGACATTCAGAGTGGAGGAGGCAGGACCTGTAGGTGCATCCCTATAAATTCATCACCACTCCTGGGAAAGCCCCTCTGCTACCTGCAGGCTTTCCTAATCATAGGTCACCTAGTGGGTTCAAGGTAGTCCCCAAAAGGACATGTCCACAGTCTATTCCCCGGAACCTGTGATCTTATTTTTTAAAAAGGGTCTTTGCAGATGTAATTAAATTAGGGACTGTAAAATGAGGTCATCTGGATTATCCAGGTGAACCCTGAATCCAATGACACGTGTCCTTATAAGAGATAAACGGAGAATAGATATGAAGAAAAAGCCTGGTAAAGTGGAGGCAGGCACAGCTTTGAATAGCCAAAGCCACCAGAAGTTGGAAGGGACAATGAATGGAATCTCCCCTAGAGTTCTCAGAGAGAGAATGTGGCTCTGTTGGCAACTAGATTTGTACTTATAGCTTCCAGAGCTCTGAGAAAAACTTTCTGCTATTTTAAGTCACCAGGTTTGTGGTAATTTATATGGCAGCCATAAAGAACGAATGCAGGTTAGTAACATCATCTTTCTAAATAGGACATCTATAAGTATCACCTCCCACCTTTTGACATCCAAAGGTACCTCTTAGGATGGCTGCTTTATCAAGAATTTGTGCCAAAAATTAAAAATCAACTCTTGCACTTAAACTCTAGGTTTAATGACATCAAATGTAAAATAGGATGCTCATATGACCCTCAGAGAAAATTAAACTTCAGAGAAAAATGTAACTCAGGAGAGAGGTACACTGATAATCAAACATATTGGGACCACTCGCTTTCTGTACCTAAGAAGACATTACAGAGCTGAGTATAATCATATTTTAATTCTGACAAAAAATAATTGCTCTTGATTCTTTTCCTCTAAGTTAAATATGAGAGCTGTAACCAAGACATTCTGATAGACCTGAAAGCTACTGAGGCAACAGGCGTTTTGTAAATCTTAAATAATTAAGCTTAAAAACCAGATCCAACACAGCAAATTATACCAAGAGAAAAAAGAGATTTATTAGAGACCACTGAGCATTAGGATTACTCAATCCATCTATTACCTTTCCTAGGTAAGTATGTTGGATCACCTATGTCGTCTCCAATGTGGTTTCCCCTAAAGCCCACTAGAACAATTAGTGTACTTTATGCTTTCCCAAAATTCCTTTATACCCAGGAAAAAAAGGGCAAGACTATCAGTCAGACAGGTACATGTGTCATATTTCTGGACCACATCTTCCCAAGTATCTGATTTATTATGTACTTTTTTATAAACAAGATGGAAGCAGTTCTAATTTAAATTCCTGTGGGTTTTGTTCCCTTACTTTAAGGCTTTGTTTTGTTCATTCATTCAACATCTGTTGTGCACTTCCGTTTGTTAGTCGGTGGGCTAAATCTTCTCTCAAGGAGCTTATTATCTAATGGAAGAAACAGGCATGGAACAGGCACAGAGCCAGAGGGTGAGCGTCATAATTGAGATGTGCACACAGAACTATGGAAGCAAAGAGGAAAGAAGGTCAAACTGAGCTAGAAATAATGTCATAGAGGACTCACCTCCTGAAGTTGGTCTCAAAGTATCATTAAATGAGAGGCAGCTGAAGATGTTCTGTACAAAGATATAGAGACATGGCATGTTCTGGAACTGGTGAGAATTTGAGATAGCTTTAGAGGCAGGTGCAGAGGGTGGGGTAGCTGTCTACTTCCTCTTTATTTCTGCATCAATCTTCTCGATCCAATTCCTGCCTTGGATAAGGCCTTCATTATCATGTGGAGAACCCCACCAAGCCTCAGGTCAAGCTTTGTCCAATGGTAGTTGGACCATATGACTCTGCCATTGAAAACTGGTCCATTCCTGGTTTCTCTCAAATCAAGGCCCATTTGATCCAACTCTACCTACTCCTCTGGGCTTATATTAGTTTTCAGGGCTGCTTAACAAAGCACCACAGCCTGCATGGCTTTACCAGCAGAAGTTTATTGTCCTACAGTCTGGAAGCTACAAGTCCAAAATCCAGGTGTCCCAGGATTGGCTTCTTTTGAGAGCCCAGAGGGTAAGGGGTGGGGAGGGAGTTGTTCTGGGCCTCTCTTCTTGGCTGGTCTATTGCCATCTTGTATGTTCTAATCTCTTCTTCTTACAAAGATACCATTCATATTGGAATGGGGTCTATCCTGATGACCTCATTTTGACTTAATTTCTTCTTTAAAGACCCTTACTGCAAATACAGTTATCTTCTTAGATACTAAGGAGTAGGACTTCAATATATGAGTGTTTAAAGGGACACAATTCAGACTATAACAAGACTCCTCTCTTGTCATTGCCCACACTCACTTCACACCAAATGCCATGCCTTTATTTGGTCTATTTTCTCTACCTGGAATGCCCTTATCACTCTCTGTAGAGTGTAATGGTTAACAGCACTCACTCTAGAACAAACTCTAGTTTTGAATCCTGGCTCTGCCATTCCGTTATTGTGTGACTTGAACTTAATCACTTCACCTTCCTAATCTCAGTTTTCTCATTTGAACAATGGGGGCTATACTGCCTTCTACCAAAAAGTGTAAAGATAAAACTAGTAAATATGTGCAAAGCACTTAGAACAGTGACTAGCATGTAATAAACGCTGTTTAAAGAGTTGGTTGTAATCATTGTGCCCTGGTGAACTCTATCATGGAACGGTCAAGCATCATTTCTCCTGAGAAGAGTTCACTGACCTCATACCTGGCTTCATGTTCCCACAGGAATGTTGTACCAATTAGTATATATATAGTTAATTATTGGTTGCCTTTTCCACTAACCTGTGATCCCCAAAGCCCAGATACCTCTCTTCATAGAGAGTAAAAGCTCAGTCTCTAGAGTTAGACAGCCCAGGTTGATACCCCAGCACCAATAATTATTAGCTGTGTGTTTCAGCAATTTTATCTAATATCTGTAATCCTTGGTTTACTCCTCTGTTGAATAGATATAATTGTAACACTTACAATTAGGATGGTGTGAAGATTAATATTAGACATGAATAGAATATATCTGGTACCAAGTAATGACTAATGATTATTAGCTATTATCTATTTTTATAAGCTTTGTATATCTTGCATCTAGCACTCCTCTGTGTGCATAATAGATGTGCAATAATATTTAGTTTTAATGTTATTGAAAAGACTTGTATTGAATTTAAACAAGTTGAAAGCCAGAGTGGTTAGTCCTAGAAATGGTTCAAGGAAAAAAATGAGGACCCTCACCAAGGCAGTGGAGGCAAGGATGGGAGACAGGAGAAAATAATAGTGAAATTTGCAAATTTGGTTGTAATTGGACATGGAGAATAAAAGAAGAGGGAGTCGGATATGACCAGTGACTCATGACTGGGTGGATGGATGATAATGTCATTGCCCAAAACAGGAAACGAGGGAGGGTGAGTAGATCTGTATGGACAGATAGGGAACTTAGTTTTGGTTTTCTGGAGTTTGAGATGCCAGTGAGATAACAAAGTGTAGATGTCCATTGGGGTTCAATGTATAGCTGTGGAAAGCAAAGGCCATGCTTTTGCAGGGGGAATAGTACTGAAGTCTTACAAAGATCGCCTTCAGATGAAGGCCCGAAGATGAGAAGTGCAGTGAAACCTTTGGCTTCCTGTGATTTCCAGCATGTTTTTTGGCTCTTCATTGCTAGCCCAGAACCTTTTAATTCCCAGAGTCAGGGATCCTATACCACCCAACAGCACACACAGATGTGAAAATTCTATTTCTCTTCATAGGTACACCTACCTATTCCTCTACTTTCCTATAAGAGATCTTCCATGCCTTGCAAAGTTAAAACCTTGCCAAAATATTACCTGGGAAACTCAGGAGACTCATGGCCCCAAATTCACTGTCAGGATAATAGTGACTTTACTTGTGTGGGCAGTACATCAAAAAAATAAAATAAGTTTCTTTCTTAGGTGACCCTTATCTAGTCTCTTTTTCAGGATATGACCTAAAATCTACCATCTCTAATCAGCTAGGTTCTGGGAAACCATGTGAACACAGAACTTGACAATGACAAGAGTAGAGAGATGAAAAGAGAGGTCAAACCAAAATACTCTTGGTTTTACTTTAATAAAGCACACATAAAAAGCAGCAGCAGCAACAACAACAACAACAACACACACACACACACACACACACACACACACACACACACAACCCACAGAGAGTATATAGAACATAAACTTAAAATTCCATGGATGAAAACTGAGTAGAGAATTTATGAGCAGTTTCCTTAAACCTCCAGCCCACAGCCTCTCCCAGTTTCTTTCTCATTAATGTCTTTTTTTCAAAATTAATATCCTATTATTGTCTTATTATAAATGCAGTACATACATATCAGAAAAATAGATCAATAAATAAATAAATAACATTTCTTAACATCCATAACCCCACACACCGAGAGATAACCAATGTAAACACATTGGTGAATAAACCTTGTTTGTATTCCTTATAGATATAGACCGAGATACAGATGATAGGTCTAGATCTAGATGATAGGTTGTAGCTGTAGATGTGTTTACAGATATAGTGAGGTTTATAAGTACATGTTGAAATGTTTACAGATACAGATATCTGTCCACTGGCAGGGCTACCACATACATCTGAGTTTGTTCAGGATATTGGTATTCTCCCGGGGGAAGGGGCATATTTTGATTCATATAAATTAAAGCACACTTTAAAATTAAAGCACACTTTCTTTAATCCAAAATCCTTTCCTTCCTAAAGATTGAGATTGGGTTGTTCCTCATTAGTCCAAGTCTAGCTTTGGTCTCCCCAGCTACAGTCTATCTCTAGCATGGCCTCTCCTGTGAGCCCAGCTCCTTTGTGGGTAGTTGGGGCCAGGGAGTCCTCAGATTTTCCTACCACAAGGAACTGGCTGCTCATGTTAGGTCTTGGCTAAAATGACTAGGCCTGTTAATTTCAAGTCACTATATTCAACCAGCAGCTACAGTTTCCGTTTATGCTCTCACACTTGGACATGACCTTTGATTATGTTTCGCAATGACAAAGATTCTTTCTAAAATTTGGGCTGGGTAGGATCTTTGATGTAATAACAACAATAATAATTATAGATAACACTTACTATTTATAATGCCAGGGACTTTATAACTAACCCGTGAAATGCTCTTTAAGTTTATTGATGGGAAAACCAAGATTTAAAGAAGTATCTTACCTAAAATTTGAGTCAAACCCAGGATTGCCTGACTCCTTAGCCTAAATCACACTACACTACTGTCTGTGAGAGTTTCTTGCAGGGGATTTAGCAAACACCCAAGACTAGTTATTAAATTTCTCCTTCCCAAGATTTCAGTTGTTTCTGGCTGAGAAAGAGCTATCAACAGATATACAGGAGGAGTTTACTCAAGGGAAGGAAATCCACTGCTGAGCAATTATGCATCCATCACAAAACCTGGTGGCATGGGTTTAGTGAGCTTAGAATTATATCCATTTCCTGGAGGTGCTCATGGTTTAGAAGTTTGACTTAGTTTGGTAATACTTTGTGTAGATTCTCTGAATCTAACTCTATCTTCAGAGTGCTGAATGGGAGGCGTGGAAGTGGGCTGGCTGGGGCTTTATCTAAAGACTAGTTTGACTTGGAGCACTGTTTTCCCGAAGACCACTCCTTTAGGTAAAACTTAGCAATCACACTGAACAACTCCTGACCAGTCCCATTTATAAATATAATGTAACTGTTAAGATTGCTTGATTTGGAGTGAACATCTTCCTATATCAAGAGATCATTTTCTTTTGTTGAGGATCCCGTGAAGTTCCATTTTATTAACTTACATGAGTGCCTTCTCTCCCCCTTTGCTATCAACTTACTGTTGACAGACTTGAAATTGGTACTAATTGTCCCATGTGTGGGTAAATATAGACCTTGTTCTGTTAAACTCTGGTTTGATAACAACTATCAGGAAAGGAAAAAAGAAGATAAATAAAAAGTATAAACCTTGGGTAAGTTAGCGATGCAGTATTCAAAATAGAATATGGAATCGGATATTCAAGAACTTGGCACATTTGTATCCCCCCAAATTTGAAAATAATAAGTTCTTGAAGGAGTTCCTGTATGTAATTGTGAGATCCAATTATAAGAATATATATATTGGGACATAGTTCCCCAAGCACTGGTCTAAGAGAGGGAAGTTATAGAAGCACAGATTCCAGCTGATTTATGGAAACCTCATTTCTCCCCACATTATAATCTTATAAAAGCTTCTCCAGCAACATAGAGGAATAAAATTGTTCAGATACCTCTTCCAGGATGCAGCAAAAAAAAAGGAAGTATGGGGTGAGGAGTCTTTGGGTTTGAGGGATGTCATACATGATGACCTTCATTTTACCTATGAAGTAAAGGAACAGAAGAAATGGGGAGGGTATCCTGAAGAGAGTAATGAAAGTGGAGGATGAGAGAGGAGTCTGAGAAGGGAAATTTTAAAGAACAGAGGACCCCAAGAAACTGGTAAGTTGGAGACCCTGAATGTATAGGGTAGAAATGGGCAATCAAGTGACAGATTAAAATAGGAGACAGCAGGTAATTCAGTTCATCTAAATTTGGGGATTGGGGAAGCAGAAAGACAGTGGTGAAAGTGATGCATTTTGTGTCTAGTTTGTATAAGGAACAAGTAGAACCAAGAGTGAAGATAATGGGAAGAGAAAGGAACATTGAAGAACTGGCATATTGAAAGAAAAGATGAGGTTGAATAAGTATAATGAGAATATGGGAGGAAGAGAGCATAAAGGATAGAAGGTTTGGTCAGTGATTGACAAGTTAAGATGTTATAGTTGGTAGGGGGCTAGGACCCCAGGGTGGATTTGTCAATAGGAATCGGTGATGAAATGAAAGGAATATGAAGTGTTAAAGATGCAAGAATCTTGAGGCTACTTTGTTGAAAGAGTGGACCAGCAGGATTTGAAGACATTTTGATGACAACATTGCTTTTTTTTCTAATAATATTGTATCATTATTTTCTTATATGCCTTCTTGTTATAAGCTACTTTCAATTCTTGCAGAACAGGGAGAAAACAAACTAGGGAGAGAGCCAGAAGAAAGGATAACATATAAAAGTCATCATTGGATATAAGAACTAGTCAAAATTACATGGATCAGGTAGTTCAGAGATCTTAATTTCTTTCTCATCTTATGGGACTGTGTACGTTTTTTATCTGTTTTACTACGCTATAAATTCCTTGAAAGTATGTCTGTGGCTTATCATCAGTTCATCCTGTTACAGTTCTTAGCACACAAAGTAGTTGTTCACTGAGTTTGTTGCATTAATAATTTGCACATGGTTCCAATAAATCTTTTAATACTATTTGTAAAAATATACTATTTTTTCACTATTTTGCAAATAGTTGTATGTATGCTCAAATGTTCACGTATGTTTTCTATATGTGCAGCATTGGTCCAGCTGCATAAGCTGGTGTTCAGGATGGTGGTATCCAGACCTGAGAGTAGGGGTAAGATCTCCTATAGCTTCTAGGCTTCCTGCCTGTAGTTCAGGGGCCCGTACTTAATAAATGCCAGTGAGTTCCAGATTGGAAAGATGACTCCCCACCTTATAAAGAATCTACTTCTGACCAACTAGACATTGAGAGGCAGCAAGTGTCAATATTACCAGGAGCACAGTATATCCAACCATTTTAAGCACTTTCAGCAGACTCAGGTTTGTCCAGTGCTTTTTGGCCGTAAGATGAATGTACCATGTATTATTTTAATGAGGGCAGGTACTTGAATTATTTTTTTTAAAGATAAATATAATCCCAGTTGGGAAGAATTTACTAGATTGTAAGATAATGTGTTCTGAGTGTTGGTGGTTTCAAGTCCAGAAATGAGGAGGAGTGTGGTTTTGATCACATTCCACTAACTGTTCTTAGCCAATCTCTGAAACTTTGGAGGGTTGGGAATGCTTCAATTTAGCGAGGGGACTTCGTGACAAAAAGGTAGACTTCTTATAAACACTGGAAGGACAGACCTAGGCTGGGCCATCTTTCTCCTTGGTAAGCTCTATGTTTAGAACCAGAGAAATCAGAGGAGCAGGGCTGGGGTGAGCCCTGGAGCAGTGTGTCAAGATCTATGGTTTGACAATGCATATTTTTTGGTGACCATCTGGGAATTGAATTAACATATTTAAAGTTCAAAAGGGAATAGAAATTCATTACTAGAATGGGAGAGGTCATTTTTTTCCTGGATCACTCCCAAACAGAAAATTGAGAACAGGATTTGATGCAGGAAAAACCCAAAGGGATTGGTGTGTGTGTTTTGCTTTTTTTTTTTTTTTCCTTCAAAGAAGCCAGCATATGTTTTCATTCTTTTTAGAGCCAAATCTCAGTTAATCAGCACTTGGATATTCAGTTTTTCAGTTACTCAGTTTTGCTTTTCTTTTTCATGTCACCAGACATGAAAAGAGGCTCATTCTAGTCAGTATTTGAGAGAGTCTACTGTTTGTTAGAATATCTACTACCAGTCAGATAGAACAAAAATACAAATAAAGATCATAACATTTATTTTCTGATTCATCATCAATCTGTCTTCCTTTATTCTTACTTTCTTATTTTTCCTGTGTGTATTATACACTCACCCCATTTCCTTTATGCCAGCATGTGGACAAGTCCTTAGAGCTGCATCCCCGCCTTCCCTCATGACTTTGCAGCCATTCCCCCTTCATGTGGTGTTAACAGGACAGTTTGACATTCAGAGCAGGGCACAGAATTTTTTAAAATGCTGAATAACATGGCAGGGAATAATTTCTGCTGGCCTTATTCACTGAAGTATATTATTTTTCTCAATTTTAATATTTTTAAATGTAGCATCAAAGATAGCATTGCCATTCAGTTATAGTACTAGGTCAAAAACTCAGGGTTACAACATCGTGGTCCACTGGAATGGACATGTCCTGTCATCTATGCCTCCCATATAAGAGAAAAGGAATGTATACTGTGCCAAGGCTTTTACATTATGATTTCATTCAGTATTCCCAGCATTGCGCTAGGCTACCAGTAGCCCCATTATATAGACAAAGAAATTAAAGTTTAAAGAGATTAAGTAACTAGCCCTAGGTAATTCAGTTTGTTTGGCATCAGAACATCTGTTTGTACTGTACCTTTATTTCCTAATGCAAGAGAGGACATTAATGATACTACCTAATAAAATAGTAATATGCAAATTAACCATCACTCTGCTACACTCACAAGCCACTCTCACCAGCCAATCAGGAGCAAGTATGCAAATTAACCCAACCAAGATGGCTACAGCCCCAGAGTGAACAGGCCTGGGTTGCCCCCAGCGATGGAGGAAGCCAAGCTTTATGCATACCCTGGCCAGGCCAGGCCTCCACTCAAGGCTACAAAGTTTCAATTATAGAAGATAAATAAATCCCAGATACCAGGGCCTCTGCTTGGGTTGCTTGGGGGTGTGGCCAGCCTGCCAACTGCTACAGGCCCTTCGCCCAGGCTGCCCCATGCCCCAAGGGAACCCCCACTTTGATTCGGGATATCCTTTAGGGCAAACCAGCTGGCCCCTACCCATGCACCAAGCCTTTATTCCATGTAATAAAAGAGTAATATGCAAATTGGCCATCACTCCAACACACAAGATGGCTGCCCCCATGTGGACATAAGATGGCCATCACAAGGTGACCAGCAGGGGAGGGCAGTTGGGAAGGACCAAGCCTGCAAAGGAAGGCAGTTGTGGGTGATCAAGCCTGCAGGGGAGGGCAGTTAGGGGCAAACAGGCTGGCAAGGGAGCTGGTAGGCATCAATCAAGCTGGCAGGGGAGTGGTTAGGGGTGATCAGGCTGGCAGGCAGAAGTGGTTAGGGGCAATCAGGAAGGCAGGCAGGTGAGCAATTGGGAGCCAGCAGTCTTGGATTGTAAGAGGGATGTCTGACTGCCTGTTTAGGCCTGATCCTGGGATTTGGCTTAAACAGGCAGTCGGACATCCCTTGAGGGGTCCCAGTTTAGAGAGGGTGCAGGCTGGGCTGAGGGACACACACGTGCACAAATTTCATGCACTGGGCCTCTAGTTTTATGTACAATTTACCCTTACTTGTTTGGAAGTGTATTCTCTCTCTTTTTTTAGAGAGTGTGGATTGTAAGGGTTATCCAGTAGGCCATTTAGGGCATATGACATCAGTGGTATCAAGTCAAAAGGAAATTTGGAATAAATACAGAAGAATAAAACAGGTTTGAGCATGTTTATATTTTACTCTCTGAGCAATGTGGATATTATACTACATCCAAGAGTGGAAGAGCAGCAATATTTTTGATGATCTGGAACATGGATAATTAGGATTACAGATGTTGGGCTACTAATCATAATGACCTCATGGAAAATTAGAGATGGAAGGGAGGTTAAAAACCAACTCCTTGACCTGTCGTTGTGCCTGTGGGGGTACTGAGGACCAGAGATGCTGTGACTTGTGATATTTATTGGGACAACTTCTGAATAGTTAAGAGTCAAATTGAATGAGAAAGCTGCAGACCAGGAGAGTTAAATGAATTTCCCATAACTACAAACTTCAGCCTAGACCAGAACTTCTTTTTTTCTTTTCATCTTTATTGTTGAAAGTATTATAATCTTGCTCATTTATTCCTTCCTTTTCCTGCTTACTTGTTTAGGAGACTATTTGTTAGGTGCTTGCTCTGCGTCGGGCATTCTTTTATTACTCCAGTTAATCATCACCATGACTCTTTGAATTAGGCTATATTTATTAAATATATATTTTATTGATTATTTTACAGAGAGGAAGGGAGAGGGATAGAGAGTCAGAAACATCGATGAGAGAGAAACATTGATTAGCTGCCTATTGCACACCCCCTACTGGGGATGGGCCCACAACCAAGGTTCATGCCCTTGACCGGAATCAAACCTGGGACCCTCCAGTCTGCAAGCCGACTCTCTATCCACTGAGCCAAACCAGCTAGGATTGAATCAGGCAATATTTTATTAAAACTTTACGTTGGAGAATTTTAAGTCTTAAATGGATTAAGTAATTAGCCCAAAGTCAAATTAAAGGGCAGGAGTCAGAGGCAATTCCAGAAAAGTCATGGAACTGCTATCAATCATTTTCCCCCAGAAGAATTGAGACCTAGTGGTATCAGTGATCTCTTGATCTCACAGAAAGTGAGAAAGCCAAAACGAGATCCAGGGTCTTGCAGCCTCCGCCCAGGGTCCCACAGCCTGCCTCTCGAGGTCCTTTCATCACGCCTTGTGGTAGAGGTCCACATTTTTACATTAAGATCTCAGAAGTGTAGCCACGAATAATATCCTTCTACTGACAACCTCTGCTTTCACCCCTCGCACAACTTGAAATCAATTCAGCCATTTGATAAGTCCATCTAAAAGATCCAACTTCACACCACAACAATGAAAAGTAGGTATGTTACTGAAGACTTGAGCAGAGCCAGGCACTGCCCACTAGAGTAGAACTGTATCACAACCATCAGTAAACATCTGGGTTCTTCACTTAAAGGTTTCTCTTGCTTCATTATGTCTGTTTTCTGTCTCCTTCACGTTATCCCACAGTGGCTTCCAGTGGAGCCCTCCAGCTCTAGCCCTCTGCCCTCATAGCCCACTCGGCAAAAGGAAAGCCTAATGAAGTAGCGAAACAGGACTGAGCCTGTCGCGTGGGAGGCGTCTTGGTCCCTGCCGCACAGAACTTGCCTGGCTGACCGCTCAATCCATGTAACTGCAGAGTATGAAGTGTTTGCCTAAGTGTGACATAAAACCCAGAAACAATTTTTTAAAATTAAGAAATTAGAACATAATTTTCCATATAAAAATTAAGTGTGTGCAAATATTTTTAAAGCGCAGGAGACAACAGATATCCTTAATGTCTAAGTAAGCTTCTATAAATCAGTTTTTAAAATTCAAATTCGCATTAGGAAAAAAAAAGCAAAGCTGGTTCTAAAAGAGAAAATACAATGATTCTCAGTCTCACTCAGAATAAGAAAAATGCACATTTAAATTACATGTTATTCTCCACCTATTAGATTAATTTGATAACACACATGTTGGTGACTATGAGGGGAAATGAGCATTGTGTCATATTTTTTAGTGGAATGTAAATTACTGCAACCTCGTTTGATGGCAATTCATTAGTAATTAGCAAAATTTTAAATGATTGTCTTTTAACCCACATACTCCATTTCTAGATCATATTCAAATGTGTGTGAAATTGATATTAACAGTTGCTTGTAATAGGAAAATACTAGGAACAACCTAGATAGCCATCATTAGGTAACTAGTTAAATAAAGCAAGGCCCATCCAACTATGAAATACCATGTAACATTAAAAAAGAATGAGGCAGTTCTATCCAAAGTAGAATGAATAAGCTCCAAAGTTATTGTTGCATGAAAAAAGTAAAGCGGAGTTGGATGTGTGGTATACTACACTTTTATAGGCTTATTTTTAACCCACAAATATAAAGTGAGCATACTGAAAGAGCATGACTCATGACTCACAAAGCAACTTTATTGTGTGTTCTACTGACTGACCCATTAAAATGTATTCAATGGGGAAGGTCTCCCACGCTGGATGTAAATTCAGTTCCATGACTTCTCTGATTCCTTGTGCATTATACAAAGTTTTATATCAACGTAGAGGACCAATTCAGTCTACATTAAGAAATTAAAATGCCCAGTTCCCTGTCATAATCGAAGCTGCCAACTCAACGTTACCTTTCTCCCAAATGAGGCTGCTTTTCTCTTGCTTAACTCTGCTGCTGCTTATGGGCTGATGGTCCTGACCAAGCCAGGCTGTGGCGAGGAGAGCTCAGGAAAGCATGAAAGTAGGAAATGGACTCCCTTTAAGACACCTTTACACTCTCTAGGTCTGGCATATGCCTGAAATGGACATTTTTACTCAGAGGTAGGGTGACCAACTTGTCCCAGGTTGCCAGGAATTCCCCAGTTTTAAAATGAAAGTTCATGTCTTTGAAATTCCTTCAGTGTAGGTCAGGTGGGATGGTTGGTCACCCTACTCAGGGGACCAATGTTGTGGCTTGTTAGCGACACACATGCACACACTGTCCCTCTCGGTCTCTGTCTATTATCTCTTGTGCGGTCCGCTCCTGGTGTATGAGAATCCTTTGTCTTGACCAACTCTGAGCTTGCAGACCCAACAAATGTGATTTCTGTCTCTACCATTGATAGGGAGCCCATCCCTTGCCTCGGGGCCTCTCCGGTGAGAGTGAAACACTGTCCCTGTTCACAGTATCTGTCACTTGGTGGAGCCATGTATCAAACTCTCGAAGGAGTCCCTTGGAAGGTTCTCGTTTGGCCGGAAGTGGGTCAGAAATGGGATGCACTGCACTGCTCTCTCCAAAGAAATTATCTTCACAATCACAGCTTTTCTCACTTTCCTTTTTTCACCAACAGCCCACCATTTTATATACTCAGTGTGGGTATGAAGTTAAAGGGTCATGAGCCTGGTTTCTGTGTGTTTCCATTGAATGTTTATATTTTGGTATGATAATCACATTGGTGTCTGGCAATATATCTGTCACCTTGGGGTCTTCACTGAAAGTGCCATGTTAACATCCTATTTCTATGCTTATAGACGCATAGACTGGTACTGAAAGGGTACATAAGCAATAGCAATTGGCTCCAGGGTGGAAAAGTAGCTAGCAGAGAGGGAAAGAGAAGGAAACTTACTTTTCACCATTTATATTTTGTACCATTTTATTTTTATTATTATTATTATTATTATTATTATTTCTAATTCTTTATTGTTGAAAGTATTGCATACTTTCCGTATTCTCCCCCATTGACTCCCTCCAGCCTGCCCTGCCCAACCTTTCCCTTCCCCCTTCAATCCCTATTGTCTGTGTCCATGGGTTATACATATATGCATGCAAGGTTTTTCCTTTATTATCTCCCACCCACCCATCTTCCCTCTGAGATTCCACACTCTGTTTCCATGCTTCCATATCTCTGGATCCACTCCAGTTCATGAAACTATTTTATTACTTAGATTCCATATATGAGTGTGATCATGTGATACTTGTCTTTGACTGACTTATTTCACTTTGCATGATACTCTCCAGGTCCCTCCATGCTGTCTTAAAGGGTAAGAAATTCTTCTTTTTTACTACTGTAGGGTATTCCATGGTATAAATGTACCACAGCTTTTTTATGCATTTATCTACTGATGGGCACTTGGGCTGTTTCCAGATCTTAGCTATTGCATTTTGTACCATTTAACTGTATACACTGTGCATATATATATTACTTATGAAAACTCTGCTGAACTCCGGCTATCCAGGAGGTTTTAGCAGAATCTGGAGCAGTTTGAACTCTGTGACCTTAGGACAAGAGCCATATTTTCCTTGCACACCCAACCAGTGCAGAGCATCCCATTCACATGGCCAAATCTTGGTCTGTTTTGGCCTGATAATGGCTGGCCTAACTATGATGACTCCCTGTCACCCCACCCCAATATAAAGGTCTGCAGGCAAGTGGTAGGTGACAGCCAGTCTTGGTATATCCTAGAACTTTTGCTGAGTGGCCTCAGACCCAGCACTGGCACTGAGTTTGAACCAGTATCAGGCTGGTGAGCACCACTCATACCTATCTGATGACTCACTGAGAACCTACCTCACACAACCCAGGTACTGCCAAAGGCTCTTTCAGTGACTAAGCCTAACAGGCAGCCAGTAGGCAGAGGAGGAACATGGGGTGCCTTGAGCCTTTGCTGATCTGCAACCTTGCTCAGTACTGGTGGGAAATGGCCTTGGTGCTCAGCTTGGTCCTTCCTGGGTGCACCTAGGCCCAGCAGAGCAGCCACAAACTTGAATCCTAAATGTTAACAGCATTTTTAACCCTCCTCCAAGAAGTGAGGATATTGTTTTCATTTATTTTTAAAGAGAGTGCAAGGGATGGGAGGAGAGAGTGAAACATCAACCTGAGAGAGACATATCAATTGGTTGCTTCCCACTCACCCTCCTGGCCAGACCAGGGATTGAACCTGGTGCCCTTGAATGGGAATGGAACCTATGACCCTTAAGTTGAAGGGCCAATGCTCTAACCACTGAACAAAATCAGCAAGGGTTGGATTTTGTTTTTATGGTAGTGTTATATGGATAATTATAATTTTTCTTTTTTTCTTATTTCTCAGGGTTTTTTAAAAATTAACATACATTACATAGTAACAAAACTACTGTAGATTACATTAAAATAGTGTGTGATGTGTCATTACAGTGAAGACTCCCTGTTGAAATACCATTTTCCAGTACAACATAGACTAAATGTGTTTATTCAGGTGAAGAAAATGATTCCCTAGCAGGTAGTTTATTCCAGTGGTCCTATTCCTAGACTTGCTTTTCCTCACCATGAAAAGGGCTGAAACCTGAATACTTCATTGCTCTTACTTACCTTGAGCTGATGTTAACAGAACACTGTTCACAATGACATTTGAGACAGGCTCTATTGACGAACATGAAATTGGAAGCCTTGGCATAAGCAACTCCCAACAGAATGCTATTGTAAGGTGGGAATGTGTTTGAATTGATTTATCCTTCACACCCAGTTTAATTTTTCTAATTCCTGCTTTAGAGAAGAGGGCAAGGCAGATATTTTTAGCCAGAAAGTTCACAGAAGAAGAAATTATGGTTTCTGTACTTTAAAAAGTCAACATTTTTACTGTTCAGAAGTTGTGAGAAATACTTATTCTACCACAGAAAAAAAAAACCACTATGTGATAAAGTACTAATAAGGCCTGCAGAAGAGACATGAAGATAATACATTAATAGTAGTGATAGTGGCATTTATCAAATGTCTACCATGTACCGGGCACTGTGCTCTATACTTTATTACATTATCTCTAGCCAGAAACAGCTTATTTAAAAACAAGCTTATTTATTAATTACTTTTCAAAAAAGATAATTGCATAAAAATTAGATTTTTTGAAATTTCTTTAGCTCAGCACATTATCCTGAAAATTATTGCTGTTGAGTACAGGTATAAATATTTTTCCAGTGTCTGTGAAGTTTTATTTTCTTTAAATTTTATTGTTTAAGGTATTACAAATAGTAGTACATCTCTCTCTTTTTTTCCTACTGACCTCCCCGAGGCCTCTCCTACTCCCCTCACTTGCCTTCATCCCCCCCCCCCCATCAGTGTCTTGCGTCTGTTGGTTGTGCTTATATGCATGCATACAACTCCTTCAGTTGATCTCTTACACCCACCACCCTCCCCTACCTTCCCACTGTAGTTTGACAGTCTGTTTGATGCTTCTTTGTCTCTAGACAGAGGCAGACATAAATATTAATGAATAAAAATCCTAATATCTATTAGAATTTTCCTAAGGAAGGTGTAGGATACAAATAAAGATCTTTGAATGTCCCAGAGTGAAAGCAAGATTTTATAGTAGGGTCAGACCCAGATTCCCACAAGAGGCTGGGAGATGACAATAATTAATATTTAATGAGCCCTTACTATATGTCAAACAGTATTCCAAGTGCTTTACATGTATGAATTAATTTTGATCTACCCAACAACTCTTTGAGGAGTTTCAAGTGCCCTCTGTTTTAAGAAAATGAAACTAAAGCAAAAAAAAAAAATTAAAAACGTCTCTAAGACACCGCTAGTGAGTAATGACGCCCATAATTAAACCCAGACAGCCTGATTCTAGAGCTCTTACACAATACACTGTGTCTTGGAGTCTGGCCTTTCTAACGCAGATCCTTTGGGGGTGAGATGGGTTATGGGATCAAGTTACCAGGCTATGGATATAGGTCTGAATCCTTTTAGTAGCACATCAAAATGAAAAACTGAACATTTTTTTGACAAAACCAGTCCCGCACTCTAATATGAAATTTTAAAAAAATGGGGGAAGGGATGCTAAAGGTACAGAGCAACTGTCTTTGGATTTATCCTCTGCCCCAGGACACCTTTCTAGAAGGCCACAGTCCCTTGGATACCAGCTCCCTCTGTTACTAAAGGAACAGATTTTCATTTTGTATCGTCGCTCTTCCTTAGTTTGCCTTTTATCTAAACCAGTGAGGCACTGGAATGACAGCATTGTAAAATGTAGAATATACATCCTATTATAGATAGTAAAAACATGAATTTCTACTCCATAGCTCATGTGGTGTCTCCAGAAGCACAGTTAAGTCCATGTAACAGAGTGACTTTGCAAGTTAGAACTGGTTTCAAATGCTGGCCCCCCAACTTATTAGCTCTTAGACCTTGGGAAAGTATTGTAGCCTCCATAAAGCCTCAGTTTTCTCATCCTCACAATGGAGATAACGCATACACATTGCAGAGTTGGGAGAGGGCTGAATGAGATCCCATGTCTGGTACAGTGACTGGTGCGTAGTAAACCACTCCATGATTGCTAGTTGTGACTGTTTTCATCATTGCCTTCAACATCAGCATAATTAGCTGAAGCCTGCTCTTGTTGTCATCATTCTTCAGCATGAAGAGTGATTTTCAATGCGGCTGTCATCCTGCTTTGAATTTTTAACTACAGACAATGGGATGTTGAGACACAAAACAAAGTATCCAGTTAGACTATTGAATATTCCATCTAAAGCATCTTGTAAATTTGAACCAATAGCAAGGAAGGACAAGACAAGATGATAATGAGGGAAGCCCACCCCACTGAAGATCCATGTGGTCCAAGCTCTTGTAAGAAATGCAAAGCACATGAGATGGAATGTCCCCTTATGTCACAGCTGAAAACTGTAACATAAATATTTTTGTCAGTTGGCTTTACCCTACAGATGTTTCTGAGGATTTATTATTGAAACAGCCAATCCACTCCTGAATTAAAAAAAACTTTTGGCAGTATTCAAAGTGTCAACTAATTAGATCCAAATTGCAGCTGAACATTTTGAAATATATGCATCACCCATTGAATACTGAGTGAATTTATTATAAATGGAATTTCAATTGCTGTGAAAGAAGGACACTTAATGGCACAGAAGTAAACTAATTTGCAAGCATTCATTAAACACCTTATTAAGATCTCCCCTTACAAGGGACCTTATACAGTGGATTAAATGATGGGTATTCCAATAGTGTATTCAAGGAATGCACTCTGCATGGAGTCAGAAAAAAACACTCCCAAGTTGTGCATGAAGAACTGGATTCTAATCCCATTTCTGCCTCTAACTGTGGAAAGATGAAAAGTCACTTAAACCTTTTTATGTAAATTGAGTCCCCCATACCATGTGGGCCTAATTCCCTGTACAAATTTGAAAAAAACTGAACTGGAATGACTTGACATGATGCCACCCATTCTCATTTGCAGGACCCACAGCTCCTGCAGGTGGGCAACTTCACACATTTGTGCTGCTGCCTACTCTAAAGATGCTGAGTAGATGGGGTCTTGGTTTAGCTTATGTTAAAAAGTTAAACCAAGGCCCCATCTGCCTTTGGATGAGATGTACTCTCAATGACCCATTTGCCAAAATATATCATCCTATCTAATTAAAGAGTAATATGCAAATTTGACTGTACCTTTGCTACACCCACAAGCCATGCCCACCAGCCAATCAGGAGCAGATTATGCAAATAAACCCAACCAAGATGTTTGTGCCATTGAGAGCAGGAGGGAGGCTTGGGTTTCCCCAGCAACAGAGGAAGCCAAGCTTGCTGGCCTAGGCCTCCACTCTAGGCTACAATGTTTCAAACAGAAATGGCTGCCGCCCCCTAGCAAGCAGAAGGCTTGGCTCCGCTCCAGGCTTCAAAGTTTCAATTGTAGACATAATCCCAGATACCAGGGCCTCCACTTGGGTTGCTGCGGGGCGTGGCCGGCCTGCAAACCTCCACAGGCCCCTCACCCAGGCCATCCCTTGCCCCAAGGAAACCCCCACCCTGATCTGGGACACCCTTCAGGGCAAACCAGCTGGCCCCCACCCGTGCACCAGTCCTCTATCTTATCTAGTAAAAGAGTAATTTGTAGATTGACCATCACTCCAACACACAAGAGGGCTGCCCCCATGTGGTCAAAGATCCTGCCCCCATGTGGACACAAGATGGCTACCACAAGATGGCCAGCAGGGGAGGGCCATTGGGAGGGACCAGGCCTGCAAGGGAGGGCAATTAGGGGTGACCAGGCCGGCAGAGGAGGGAAGTTGGAGGCAAATAGGCTGGTAGGGGAGCAGTTAGACATCAATTAGGCTGGCAGGGTAGTGGTTAGCAGGTGATCAGGCTGGCAGGCAGAAGCACTTAGGGACAATCAGGGAGGCAGGCAGGTGAGCAGTTTGGAGCCAGCAGTCCTGGGTTGTGAGAAGGATGTCCAACTGCCCATTTAGGCCCAATCCTACCGGGCCTTGAGGGGTCCCAGATTGGAGAGGTGCAGGCTGGGCTAAGAGACATCCCCCACCCCCCGGCTCATGCACCGGGCCTCTAGTGATATATATTATAGATGAGTGAATTCTAGACTGGTGGCTGATAAAAATAAAACAACTCAAGCAGCCAGGTAGAAAAATGTGTCTGTTCATTATATAAAGAAGAACATTCTAGCTTTTAGAACCATCCAGCAATGATCTACCTGTTCTGTTAGGTAGTGAGTGCCCATCACTGAGCCTTCTCAGGCCAGTGCCAGAAAACAACCTACAAGAAGTTTGAAGGAAGGGACTTTGGTAGAGATTGATAGGTGTATCAGTCTTTAGGTATATCTCATCTTCAGGCTGCTTAAAATGACAGAACCTTATTGCCTGCACCTTCTCTCAACATGGGACCCCTTGGGGGATGTCAGACTGCCGCTTTCATCCTGCCTGTGGGGATTGGGCTGAAACCAGCAGTTCAACATCCCCCAAGGGATGTAGTAGCAGGCGAAGCGGGAGGCAGCTGGGGAGGAGCCTGAGCCAAGGCTAGACTCCACGCCACTCCCGCTCATCCTAGCCCCGCTGCACCTGCTGACACGAGGCAGTGCTGCTGCAGAGATGGGAGAGGCTAGCGCCATCGCAGCTGCCCTTGCCAGCCATGAGCCAGCGTCTGGCACCTGTCAGTCAGCCGCATTCCTGCTGTGGGAGTGCACTTATCACCAGGGGGCAGCTCCTGCATTGAGTGTGGTCGCTCTCAATGTGCATCAGAGCAACTGGTCAACCCGTCACTTGGTTATTTGGTCGCTTAGGCTTTTATATATATAGCTCATTCTAGAAGTTGGAAATTAAGGCATTGGTGGGCTATGTTTCCTTTGAAGGCTCTAGGGAAAATCATTTTTTAAAATATTGATGATTCTTTTTTTAAAAAAATCCTTGTCCAAGGATATATTTGTATTGATTTTTTTTTTAGATGGAGGGAGAGGGGGAGAAGGGAGAGAGATAAATATTGATGAGAGAGAACCTTTGATTGATCAGTTGCTTCTTGTACTCCCTGCACCAGGATCGAGCTTACAGCCTGGGCATGTGCCCTGACTGGGAATCAAACCAGCAACTTCTCAGTGCATGGGATGACCCTCCATCAATTGAGCCACACTGACCAGGGCAATATTGAGTTCATTTTTAATGAGTTCTGATGTTTCATAAATACATACTAAAATATTTATGGATAAAAATATCTGAGATTTGCTTCAAAATAATAGACGGAGCAATGAGTGGGGATGTGGATAAAACAGAGAGTGGTCATGAATTGATAATTGCCACAAATAAGTGATGGGTAGATGGGGCTCATCAGACTATTCTCCTCTTTTTTATATATTTACATTTTTGCTGCCCTAGCTTGTTTGGCTCATTGGATAGCTCATTAGCTCATTGACTGAAGATTCCTGGGTTTGATTCTGGTCAAGGGTACGCATTTTGATTTCAGGCTCTATCCCAATCAGTGTGTCCATTCCCTCTAAAAATCAATGGAAAAATATCCTTGGGTGAAGATTAACAACAAAAAAAATTTTTTTCTCTAATGGAAGTTTTTTAAGAGACTATCATTAAGTGAGAAAATATATCACACAGTAGCAGGTATGCCTAATGACTCAGTAAGGGTTGCTGGTAGCCAGCTGCATTGGAGCCCTAGTGATTGGAGTGTCCTATTTATTTTTATTAGCTCAGTTAAGTGGTCAGGAACAAAAGCCGAGATCAAGGAAATGGATTCATTAACTGATACACGGGGAAAGGTATCGCTTTTTTATTATTATTATTTTGGTTTAGTTCTGTTAATGAAGATCTCAACTTCCTGATATTTGGGGAAACACCATCTAACCCTCCCACCCTCATTACAGAAGTCTGCAGGTTCTGGTAGGTAACACTGACAGCTCTCGGCCACTAAACCAGACCCTGAAAAACAGTAAGTAGGGATCTCTCTCCACTGTTAAAAGTCAGTACCCATTTTACATTCATTTTGAGCTTCACTTCTCAGCTTCATTTAAACAGTATCAACATGGCAGGTAGCTTTTATTTATATAAAGGTACCTTTACAATCATATACCTTGTTTTTAGTCATTTAACCTTGAAGTGAATTTCAGTTATTGAATTTCAGTCTTAAAGAAGTCATTAGTATTGGAGGAGTGGGGATTTGGCAATACTGCCTTAAAAAAAGTTTCCCCCTTAACTTGTCTCCATGGAAATGGGGTGGATAGCCAGCAGCTGAGAATGAGAATTCTCACTTAGAGATTTCAACTGAAAACTATAAACTCCTTTACAAAGACCAGCTGAGTCTTTGGCCACTAGTTTGTAGCTTTAACAACTGATAAGTATGGTGGCTTTTTTTTTTTTTTCTATGTAAAGGATGGAGGGATGGATGATATTAAGTAAAAAGCATTTTTTTTTTGCATTTATACTTGAACCTCTACTATGCAATAAATTAAGTATAGATAAGTTCCTTAAGAAATTATTTTCAACTTAAAATTTTCAAATAATAGTGTACATTTGGAACTGAGCAATTATTTCTAGTTTGACATCTGTCCTTTCATGCTTATGACATTCCTGGATATTTGAAGAAAAACCTGTGAATTAATTTATTGTATGTTGTTAGTTATAAATGATTCTGTGTAATGACATATCACCATAGCACTATTCAAAATCATTTGAATAAAAATTTAAAAATCTCAGGATTTATGAGTAGTTAATGCTATTTCACAAAATGTTTTCATTAAAGTATAACTTAATTTACTCCTATTTTTTTTTTGAACTGTTAACTCCTATTTTTTTTTCTATATCCTCATTTGAAAACATCTGAAAAGGCTGGATAATCTGCCCTAGTTGGTTTGGCACAGTGGATGGAGTGCCAGCCTGCGGACTGAGGAGTCCCAGGTTTGATTCCAGTCAAGGGCTCTTACCTCGGTTGCAGGCTCCTTCCCAGCCTGGGCCCTGGTCGGGGTGCGTGCAGGAGGCAACCAATCAGTGTGTTTCTCTCACATCGATATTTCTCTGTCTTTCCCTCTCTGTTTCACTCTCTAAAATTCAATGGAAAAATATCCTCAGGTGAGGATTAAAATCCTACCTAATAAGGAGTGAATATACTAATTGATCCTCACACCATCACAAAGATGATGGTGCCCACAGCCAATAAGCAGAGAATATGCTAATTGACTACCCACCCTCAAAGATGGCAGCGCCAGCAGCCAATAAGGAGGAAATATGCTAATTAACTGCCATACCCTCAAAGATGGCAGCACCCAGTCCCCTCAGCCCTGCTGGTATGCCTGCCTCCAGAGTCCCCCAGTCCCCTCAGCCCCCCAGCAGCCCAGGGCCAGCCTGAGGCTCAGGTAGCCAGGGCTGGGGGACTCCAGTAGCAGCAGTAGAGATGTGATGGGGGCATCGCCTTCCCCTGATCACCAGGTCGCCTCCCACCTCTGAAGGCTTCTGGACTGTGAGAAGCGGCAGGCTGGGCTGAGGCCCCCCCCCTTCCTTCCCCACAGTGCATGAATTTTCATGTACGAAGCCTCTAGTAAATAGATAAAATAAAAAATGTTCCTTTAACAAAAAAGGCTGGATATTCAAATATGCCAAATATTATACATTTTATCTATTAGCTCAGTGATTATTGAAATAATATGAAATGTAAAGTTAAATTTCAAAAAGCCCTACCAGATTCTTATTAAATTTGGAGCTTGAAAAGTCTGTGTTTTAAGTGATTTCTTCTTTTTTTTTTCTTTTTCTCTTCATGGTTCAAAGTTTAAATCTCATTATTAATTCTGATTACTTTTGCAAAATTTCAACAGCACTCTTACATAAAACATTCATTTATTATCTTTAATCATCAGTCACACAACTGCTTTGAATTTTCCAGAATTTAGTTTCAGTAAACATCAGGACTATAACACCTCTCTTGGGGCTTTAATGTTTGTTTGTTTGTTTGTTTTTTCCCTCACTCTCTCTTTTTCTCTCTCAATTTTGTGCTCTGCAGCCTACTCATGTTGCTTTGCATTTCCTTGTCTCTTGGCCGTAGTGTGTTCTGTGCTGAGCGCTCCCTGTCCCGGGTTGAGCCCTGCTTCCACTTTCCTTGCTCTCACAGTGAGCCAGAACATCGTGTTCTGAAGCTGCACACATGCTTCTTGACACTGCCAAGTTTGCAGCTGACCAATTGGCCTACTTTAGAGGACTTGCATTTATAAAATTTACAACCCTTTATTTCCACCACCACTTCACCCCCTTCCCCGAAAAAGAGTGCCAAATGTACTGATAAATCAGGAGCTGTTTGGTTTTCTTGCAACAAAATGGACAGTTCTCTTCCCTTCATTGGCTCTCAGCCTTGCGTTCCTTCCTGAGTAGATGGAAAGGAGCAGTTGATATGTTGAAGACATCTGATAGTGGCCGCCTCTGTAGTAATAACTAATTTTTTTTTAATGTACTAATGAAATTATATGGTCTTGAATTTTTGGAACTCTATATTTCCAAAGTAATTCCTTTCCAAAAAAAAAACCAAAAAACAAAAAACAAAAAACACCAGTCCAGGCAAATTTGTCTTCTTCCAAATTAGGAAGACAGAGTTGTGTCCTTACTTTTTCAGTAAGATCAGGTCAGGCATGTCTTTAGATATATTTTTTTTAATTTTTAAAAATATATTTTCATTGATTTCAGAGAGGAAGGGATAGGGAGAGAGAGATAGAAATATCAATGATGAGAGAGAATCAGTGACCGGCGGCCTCCCGCACTCCTCACACTGGGGATCGAGCCTGCAACACGGGGATGTACCCTAATTGGGAATCGAACCTCAACCTCCTGGTTCATAGATTGACACTCAACCACTTGGCCACACCAGCCACGCTGTATTTAGGTATTTTAAACACTCCTTATTGGCATTTGAATATTCTCAGCTTTTTAAATAGAATTCAAGAACAAGTATGAAAGGGTGGTGATTTAACGGGGTAAGGAAAAGCTGGGAATTGGTTTCTCATGCTCTTAATGATTGGCTGTCTTCTTTCTTCTGTCCACACCTCCGGGAAAGAGTGCTCTGTCAGGGTAGATCCAGATTTTCATAAGGTCTGAAACTTATCAGATATGGAACTCTCCTTATGAAAGAGACTATGTAATTAGGTGCAAGAGTGTATACCTATTTCAAATGAAAAAAAGAAACCCCAAATTACAAGTCTTAAAAGGCATCCAGAAAAATAGCATTATCGTCATTAGTTTTAATTAACAATTATTATTACTACTAGAGGCCCATGAATAATATTCATGCACTGGGAGGGAGAGGGCATCCCTCCGCCCAGGCCTGCGCCCTCTGCCGTTGTGCTCACCAGCCGTGAGCCCGGCTTGTGGCTGAGCAGTGTTCCCCCTGTGGGAGCACACTGACCACCAGGGGACAGCTCCTGCTTTGCACATCTGCCCCCTGGTGGTCAGTACATGTCATAGCAACAGGTTGTTCAGCCATTTGGTTGATTTGCATATTACCCTTTTATTATATAGGATTAGAGGCCCTGTGCACAAGATTCATGTACAGGGGCAGGGAGAGTCCCATAAACCCAGCCTGCACGTCTCCAATCCTGGACCTCGGGTGATGGGCCTAAAGTGGCACTTGGACATCCCTCTCACAATCCAGGACTGCTGGCTCCTAACTGCTCACCTGCTTTCCTACCTGATTTCCCTTAACTGCCTCCCACCCCCGCCAGCCTGATCACCACTAACCACCTCTGCTTGACGGCCTGGTCGACCCCAACTGTCCCCCCTGCTGGCCTGATTGCCCTTCATTGCCTCCCTCTGCCACCCTGGTCACTCCTCACTTGCCCCCCCACCCCACCCCCACCAGCCTAGTTGGCCCCACGCAGCCTGCTGTTTGGTCATTTGGTCGCCCCTCACTGCCCCCTGCTGCCAACCTGGTCACCCCAGACAGCTGCTGTTCAGTCGTTTGGTCCTTCCTCACTAACAGCCCTGCCAGCCTTATCACCCCACCCAGCCTACTGTTCAGTCCTTTGGTCATCCCTCACTAACCCCCCTGCTGGCCTGGATGCCACACACAGCCTGTTGTTCAGTTGTTTAGTTGTCCCTCATTAACTCCCCTGCTAGCCTGGTCTCGCCCCTAACAGCCCTCCCCTGCTAGACTGATCTCACTCCCAACTGCTCTCCCCTGCCAGCCTGATTGGCCCTAACTGCCTCTGCCTGCCTGATCACGCCTAACTGCTCTCCCCTGCCAGTCTGATTGTCCCTAACGGCCTCTGCCTTGGCCCCCACCACCATGGCTTTGTCTGGAAGGAAGTCAGATGTTCGGAAAATGGTTAATTGACCCTGTCTAATTAGCATATTACCCTTTTAGTAGTATGGATAGTTTATATAGGATGGGATTGCTTAAATGGGGGGGGGGGGCTTTTTCATCAGGAGGAGATGCTCTTGGCACACAAAAATACATAATCCCTATATCTGAACTGATAGCCAGCCATATGCACTATACTGCCAAACTAGTCATTAAAAAATTGAGCTGCTTTCTTACACTTTATACCAAACAGCTATTGCCCTTAAAACCCCTCCTAAGCCCCCACCTTAGGTTCTACCTTCACAGTTCACCCAGATTAGGTTCTGATTGGTTGGTTTCTATGCCAGTCAACATCAAAAGCTCTGCCTCCTAGGCAGCCATTGGCTCTTTGCACTTCACTCGGATTTGGTTCTGATTGGGCAGTTTCTGTGCCAGTCAGTATCTCCGGGCCTATATCCAGGCCTGATCAGTGAGGTGGGGCTGATCAGCAGCACCCCAGGAGGCCTAGAGAGAAACAGAGTTGTGGCTGCTGGCGAATCCCAGAGAGAAAGAGAGAGGCAATGGCTGCCACAGAGGCTGTGGATCAGACCCTAACTCTCTCTTCAGGTCTCTCTCTGGGCCTAATCTGCAGCCCGCTTGGCAGTCAGTGCTGGGTCGCCATGGCCACTCAGCACTGACTGCAGAACTGACTTCTGGTCAGTTGAGCCTTGGGTTGTTTTGGACGTTATGGACCGTGGGTTTTTATATATTACTAGAGGCCTGGTGCACAAAAGTCCTGCATGTGAAATGGGGATTTCCTTCAGCCCAGCTTGCACCCTCTCCAATCTGGGACCCCTCGAGGGATGTCCAACTGCCTGTTTAGGCCCGACCCCAATAGGATCGGGCCTAAACGGGCTGTCAGACATCCTTCTCACAATCCAGGACTGCTGGATCCAAACTGCTCACCTGCCTGCCTCCCTGATTGCCCCTAACCACTTCTGCCTGCCAGACTGATCACCCCCTAACCACTACCCTGCCAGCCTAATTGATGTCTAACAGCTCCCCTGCCAGCCTGTTTGCCCCCAACATTCCTCCACTGCCGGCCTGGTCACCCCTAACTGCCCTCTCCTGCAGGATTGTTCGCCCCCAACTGCCCTCCCTTGCAGGCCTGGTCCCTCCCAACTGCCCTCCCCTGCTGGCCTGATCGCCCATAACTGTCCTCCCTTGCAGGGCCTGGAACCTCCAACAGCCTTCCCCTGCTGGCCATCTTGTGGTGGCCATCTTGTGTTCACATGGGGGCAGGATCTTGGACCACATGGGAGCAGCCCTCTTGTGTGTTGGAGTGATGGTCAATCTGCAAATTACTCTTTTATTAGATAGGATAGAGGCCTGGTGCATGGGTGGGGGCCAGCTGGTTTGCCCTGACGAGTTTCCCAGATCAGGGTGGTGGTTCCCTTGGGGTGAGGGGCAGCCTGGGTGAGGGGCCTGTGGAGATTTGCAGGCTGGCCACGCCCCCCAGCTACTCAAGTGGAGGCCCTGGGATCTGGGATTAATCTATGTCTACAATTGAAACTTTGAAGCCTGGAGTGGAGCCAAGTCTTCTCGCTCCAGGGCGGCAGCCATTTCTGTTTGAAACATTGTAGCCTAGAGTGGAGGCCTAGGGCAGCAATGGCAGACTGAAAGCTTGGCTTCCTCCATTGCTAGGGAAACCCAAGCCTCTGTTCTCTCCAGCTCAGTGGCTGCCGCCATTTCTGTATCCTTTATAATTGAAACTTTGTAACATGGAGTGGTGGCCTAGGAAGGTGGAAAGCTTGGCTTCCTCTGTTGCCAGGGAAACCCTAGCCTTCCTCCTGCTCTCAGTGGTGGCAGCCATCTTGGTTGGGGTTTATCTGCATAATTTGCTCCTGATTGGCTGGTGGGCATGGCTGTGGCCTTGGCTTGTGGGTGTGGTGAAGGTATGGTCAAATTTGCATATTACTCTTTTATTAGATAGGATTAGATAGGATAGAGGCCTGGTGCATGGGTGAGGGCCAGCTGATTTGCCCTGAAGAGTGTTTCAGATCAGGGTGGGGGTTCTCTTGGGGCATGAGGCGGCCTGGGCAAGGGGCCTGTTGTGGTTTGCAGGCCTATCACACCCCCCAGTGACCTAAACAGCCCTGGACCTGGGATTAATTTATGTCTACAGTTGAAACTTTGTAGCCTGGAGTGGAGCCAAGCCTTCTGCTTGCTCCGTGGCGACAGCCATTTCTGTTTGGGTTTATTTTAATTCTATAATTGAAACATCGTAGTCTAGAGTGGAAGCCTAGGCACTAGGGCTGCAGAAACTTGGCTTCCTCCATTGCCTGGGCAACGGTTGCCTCTGCTCTCTTCAGCTCTGTGGCTGCTGCCATTTCTGTTGGGACATATCTTCTATAATTGAAACTTTGTACCATTGAGTGGAGGCCTAGGCCGGCAAGGACAGGTGGAAAGCTTGGCTTCCTCCATTCCGGGGAAACCCAAGCCTTCCTCCTGCTCTCAGTTGCTGCAGGCATCTTGGTTGGGGTTTATTTTCATAATTTGCTCCTGATTGGCTGATGGGTGTGGCTGTGGGCATGGCTTGATTGGAGGTATGGTCAATTTGCATATTACCTTTTATTAAATAGGTTAATGATAGATGTTTTTGCGAATATTTTCTCCCATTTCATTTTCATTTTGTTGATGGTTTCCTCTGCTGTACAGAAGCTTTTTAGTAGTTTCATGTAGTTGTTTGTTTTTGCTTTTGGTTTTAAATGAAAAAAAATCATCAAAACCTATGTCAAAGAGCTTATGACTATGTTTTCTTCTAGGAGTTTAATACTTTCAGGTCTTAGGATCAAGTCTTTAATTCATTTTGAGTTTATGTTTGTATGTAGTATAAGATATTGGTCCAGTTTCATTCCTTTGCATTTGGCTGTCCAATTTTCCCAACACCATTTACTTCATCTATTTTTTGTTAATCCTCACCCGATGATAATTTTTTTCCCATTGATTTTTTTAGAATGAAAGGGAGGAGTAGAGATAGAGAGAGAAACATCAATGTGAGAGAGACACATTGAGTGGTTGCCTCACTGCATGCTGCCCAACCAGGGCTGGGATTCCAGCCTTTAACTGAAGGATGTGCCCTTGACTGGGAATCGAACCCGTGACTCTCCAGTATGCAGGCCATTGCTCTAACGACCAAGGCACACTGGCCAAGGGCCAGCACCGTTTATTAAACAGACTGTCCTTTTTCCAGTATTTTTTCTTGGCTCCTTGTCATAAATTAATTGATCATATATCCATGGATTTTTTTCTGGGTTCTTTATTCTGTTCCATTTATCTATGGGTCTGTTTTTATGTTAATACAATACTGTTTTTATTACTGTAGTTTTTATAATTTGAACTCAGGAAGCGTGATGCTTCATTTTACTTTTGTTTCTCAAGATAGTCTTGGCTATTCAGGGACTTTTGTGGTTTCATACAAATTTTAGGATTATTTGAATTTTGTGAAAAGTGCCTTTGGAATTTATAAGGGGGATCACAATGGGTAATATAGACATTTTAACAATACTAATGCTTCCAATCCATGACCACAGAATATCTTTCCATTTATTTGTGTCTTCAATTTCTTTTATTAATGTTTTATAGTTTTTAATATACAGGTCCTCACCTCTTTGGTTAAATTTATTCCTAGATATTTTATTCTTTTTGATGCAATTGTAAATGGAATTATTTTCTTAGTTGCTCTTTCTCATAGTTTATTCTCAGTGTATAGAAATACAACTGATTTTTGTATATTTATTTTGTATCTTGCAACTTTGTTGAATTTGTTTATTAGTGCTAACAGTTTTGGGTGGCATTTTTAGTTTTTTTATGAATAATTTCATGTCATCTGTAAATAATAACAGTTTCATATCTTCCTTTTCAATTTGGATGCCTATTTTGATTTTTTTTTAATGCCTAATTGCTCTGGGTAGGACTTCCAGGATTATGTTGGAAAAGTGGTAAGATTGAGCACTCTTATCTTGTTTTCTGATCTTAGAGGAAAAGCTCTCTGATTTTCACTGTTGACTATAATGTTAGCTATTGACTTGTCATGGATGGCCTTTATTATGTTGAGGTGTGTTTTTTCTATACCCAGTCTGTTGAAGGTCTTAATCATATATGGATGTTGAATTTTGTCAAATTGTTTTTATCTATTGAGATAATCATGACTTTTCTCTTTTAATTATTAATGTGATGTATCATATTGATTTAGTTGCAAATATTGAACAATCCTTGCATCCCTAAAATAAACCCTACTCAATCATGTATGAGCCTTGTATTGTCTTATTGAGTTCAGTTTGGTAATATTTTGTTGAGGGTTTTTGCATCAGTGTTTATCAGGAATATTGACATGTAATTTCTTTTCTCCTAGTGTCCTTTTCTGATTTTAGTATGAAGGTAATGCTGAACTTGTAAAATAAGTTTGGAAGTGTCTCCTTCTCTTTTACTTTTTTGAAGAGTTTGAGAAGTATTGGTGTTAGTTCTCCTTTAAGTGTTTGCTAGACTTCACCAGAGAAGCTATATGGTCCTGAACTTTTGTTTGTTGAGAAGTTTTTGATTACTGATCCAATCTCCTTACTGCCTACTGGATTTTTAGACTTTTTATTTATTTAAGACTGAAGTCCTGGTGCATGAAATTTGTACATAGGGATGGATGGGGTGCCCTCAGCCTAGCCTGCACCCTCTCCAATCTGAGACCCCTCAAGGGATGTCTGACTGCCCTCTCACAATCCAGGACTGTTGGCTCCCAACTGCTCACCTACCTACCTGCCTGCCTGCCACCCTGATCCACTTCCTAAGCACTCCACTGACAGCCTTCAGGCCCGTAACTGCCCTCCCCTACAGGCCTGGTCACCCCTAATTATCCTCCCCTGCAGGCCTAGTAACCCCTAACTGCCCTCCCCTGAAGGCCTGGTACCCCCCAACTGCTCTCCTCTGCAGGCCTGGGTCCCCTCCAAGTGCCCTTCTCTGCAGGTCAGGTCACCCTCACCTTCCCTCCTCTGCTAGCCTGGTCACCCCTAAATACCCTTCCCTGCAGGCTTGATCGCCCCAAATTGCCCTCCCTTGCAGGCCTGGTCCCTCCCAACTGCCCTCCCCTGCTGGCCTGATCATCCACAACTGCCTTCCCTTGAAGGCCTGGTCCCTCCTAACTGCCCTTCCCTTTTGGCCATCTTGTGTCCACATGGGGGCAGGATCTTTGACCACATGGGGGCAGCCATCTTGTGAGTTGGAGTAATGGTCAATCTGCATATTACTCTTTTATTAGATAGGATAGAGGCCTGGTGCATGGGTGGGGGCCATCTGGTTTGCCCTGAAGGGTGTCCCAGATCAGGGTAGGGGTTTCCTTGGAGTGTGGGGCAGACCAGGCAAGGGGCCTGTGGTGGTTTGCAGGCCGGCCACACCTCCTAGCAACCCAAGCAGAGGCCCTAGTATCTGGGATTTATTTATCTCCTACAATTGAATCTTTGTAAGCTGGAACAGAGCCAAGCCTTCTGCTTGGTCAGTGGCAGCAGCCATTTCTGTTGGGATGTATTTATTTTCTATAATTGAAACTTTGTAGCCTTAAGCCAAGGCTAAGGCAGGCAAGGGCTGCAGAAGCTGGCTTCCTCTGTTGCCAGGGACAACTCTAGCCTCCTGGTCTCTTCAACTCAATGGCTGCCACCATTTCTGTTGGGATTTATAATTGAAACTTTGTAGCCTGGTGTGGAGGCCTGAGCCAGCAAGGGCAGGCAGAAAGCTTGGCTTCCTCTATGGCCAGGGAAACCCAAGCCTCCCTCCTGCTCTCTGTGGCTACAGCCATCTTGGTTGAGTTTATTTGCATATTTGCTACTGATTGGCTGGTGGATGTGGCTTGTGGGGTTGGCTTGTGGGTGTAGCAGAGGTATGGTCAATTTGCATATTACTCTTTTATTAGATAGCATTCGATCTTGGTGGGTTGTATATTTCTAGGAAATTATCCATTTCTTCTAATTTGTTCATTTTTTCTGGTGTACAATTACAGTTCCCTTACATGATCCTCCATTTTTCTGTGCTATCAGTGTAATTCCTCCTCTTTCATTTCTGAATTGGACTTATTGAATCCTCTCTCTGTTTTTCTTGGTGAATCTATCTAAAGGTGTATCTATTTATCTTTTAAAAAACCTCTTTTGTTCATTTTTTTTGTATTGTCTATTTTATTTCCACTCTGATCTGTTATTTTCTTCCTTCCAGTAACTTTGAGCTTAGTTCTCATTTTTCTAGTTTGTTTGAGGTATAAAGTTAGGCTGTCTATTTGATAACTGTCTTCTTAATGTAGGTGTTTATCATTATGAATTGCCCTCTTACAACTGCTTTGGCTATATCTCAGAAGTTTTAGTATGCTTTAATTTTATTTTCATGTATCTTAAGATTTTTTAAATTTATTTTTTAGTTTCTTCTTTGACCCATTGGTTGTTTAATCCCCATATATTTGTGCATTTTTTCAGTTTTTCCTCTTGCTCTTGAATTCTAGTTTCACTCTACTGTGGTAAAAAAAAAATACTTGATATGATTTCATTCCTTTTATATTTATTAAGACTTATTTTGTGGCATAATATATGATCTGTCCTGAAATGTTTCATGTACACTTGAAAAGGATGTATATTCTGTTGTTTTTGGAATGTTCTATATATGTCTGTTAAGTTCATCTTGTTTAACAAGTTATTTGAGATCAGTGTTTCCATATTGATTTTTCATCTGGATGATCTATTTATTTGACAAAAGTATTAAAGTTTCCTATTATTCTATTGCTGTCGGTTTCTCACTTTTGGTCTATTCATATTGCTTTGTATATTTTGATACTCCTATGTTGGGTGCAAAATATTTAGAATTATTATATTCTCTTGTTGGATTAACCACTTTATCATTATATAATGACCTTCTTTGCCACTTGCTCCAGTCTTTGTCTTAAAATCTATTTTTTCTGATAGAAGTATAGCTACTCCAGCTTTTTTCTGGTTCCCATTTGCATGGAAAATCTCTTTTCATCACTTCTCTTTCATTCTCTATGTTCTTACATCTAAAGTGGGTCTCTTGTAGGTAACATATATGGGTCTTTTTGTCTTTTTTTTTTTTTAATCCATTCAGCCATGTCTTTTGATTGAAGAATTTATTTTACATTTAAAGTAATTGCTGATAGGTTGGACTTATTGCTATTCTGGTATTTGTCTTCTAGCTGTTTTATAATGGTTTTGTTTCTTTTTCTTGAGCTCTTTTCTTATGTAATTTGATGATTTTCTTTTTTCTGTGGCTTTTTAAAAAATTGACAGAATGCAGCAGAAATGATATTGTAACAGTTTGGGTCCCAAACTTTAAGGAAGCATTTTCATTCGGGAGCCCTGAGACACCATGTATTCAGTACTATACCTCAGATACTGGAGTAAGCCTCGCCTAAAGCTTACACTCTGTTGGACCAGATGGACTTCACAGATATAGACAATAAATTTCCTTTATTACTTAAAAATCTTTGTAAGTTGTGTTTTCTGTTAGTTACATCTGAAATCAACTGTGTATCAGGGTCCATCCCACAGAAGAGAGAATTGTTATGAGCCAGGTAAATACATCAAGAGGTGTCTACAAAAGGGGAAGGACCTCCCTTCCACCTAGATGAAGAGGTATCTTGGAAGCATGGAAGTCTGGGATGGCAGAAGGGGATGTGATGTCACCTGGAACCCTAGTGACATTACAACTCTGGATTTGCATGTCCCCTGTAATTACAGAAAGAGTACCGTATTTTCCGGCATATCAGACAACTTTTTAACCCAGAAAAATCTTCTCAAAAGTCTGGGGTGGTCTTATATGCCGGGTGTAAAAATGATGGGCATTGCTAACTCGCCAGGGACTTGTCCGGCACTTGCTCTCTCTCTCTCTCTTGTTTGTTATCTTTCTACTATCATCATCAGTTCCAGTCTTATAGCTGGATAACTGGAACTAAACCTTAATGAGCATTTACTTCATGTTAGGTGCTGGCCCCTTGTATTTAATATCTTACTGAATCTCCACAGAAACACCTTTGATTAGTTACTATTAACATGCAGATGTAGAAGCTGAGGTACAGAGAAGATAACTAACTTGGCCAATGTCATTGCTAAAGGTCAAGCAAGTTTTCCATCTGACTTCAAAGCTCTTCCAACACACAGTAAAGCACCTCTGATATCAGTTCTGTTATCATCACATCAGGCATGATTAACAGTAAGGATAAGGAAGGTAAAAAATAAATAAATAAACAACTCTGGGCACACAGATCTCTGGGGAAGGGGCAATGGAGGGTACAAGATTTATTCTCCACCTCTATTAGTCCACAGGCTGTCAAGTCCCATGGCAATATGTGTTCAATGTACAATCACTGAGTGCTGGAGCAGTGAGAGAACCTTGTGTCATTTGCTCTGATTTTTCCTTTTACATTTGATGGAAATGAAGCCAGAGAGCTGAAATGACGTGCCCTAAAGTCACACAACAATCCTAAAACTGGTTTGGCTCAGTGGATAGAGCGTCAGCCTGTGGACTGAAAGGTCCCAGGTTCAATTCCGGTCAAGGGCATATACCTTTCGTTGCGGGCACATCCTCAGTGGGGGGGTGTGCAAGAGGCAGCTGATGGATGTTTCTAACTTTCTATCACTCTCTCTTCCTCTCTGTAAAAAGTCAATAAAATATACTTTAAAAATATATAGTTACACAACAAGAGGCAGTGCTTGAACTAGAACCAGAGTGTGCTCTGGCTCTCCACTCTGGTCCAAAGCACAGTGTCATTTTAAAGATCTGGCTTTGGAGCCATTCTGCCTGGGCTCTGTGTTTGGCTCTGCCACTTACTGAGTGGGTTGGGAAACTTATTTAATCTTCCCTGGCCTTGATTTACTCGCCTGTTAAACAGGGCATGATAATAGCACCTCTCTCTCTCTCTCTCTCTCTCTCTCTCTCTCTCTCTCTCTCTCTCTCTCTTCCATTCCTCAGAACTGATTTTATTAGCCAATGGACACCAAAGATGTTAGGACTGTAGCTTTCCAGTCTTTGCTTAAGCCTTGCCAGCCGTGTGCTGCTGCAACACCAGAGACACAGCTTTGCAATCTGTCACCTCTTCCAGCAGGCAGCCATCCTGGTCTCGCAGAGTAGGGTCTGCGCCAGACTGGAGCAGCAGTTCCACCATGTCCAGAAACTCACAGGCAGCAGCATAATGTCCTCGATCACATGCCCAATGGAGTAGAGCTCTGCCCTCTTCATCTTTCATATTCACATCCACATTTTTTTATTTGATGACTTTGGATATATGATCAATGTTGTTTTCTCTGCAGTAATCAAATATGTTTTTGCCTTCTTCCCTGATGATTTCCTCATGATACAGAGAACTAACAACTGGTCCGCCAAAACCAGTATTTGCTTCTTTTCCTTTCTTCTCTGGTCACTGAGCATTCTAACCTGGATCTAATTTTTTAACTGCTGCAATATACTCCTGCATTGCTTGACTTGGAATCACCAAGTGCTTTCCATGCTTCCCACTTTTGCTTTCCTTCAAAATCAAAGAAGCCTGGTTTCGGAGTATTGCAATTTCCAACGTTGACCTGCTTGTACCTGGCGTACAGGTACGGAGCTGCTCCCGGCTGGCCACGTGAACCAGGCTCTGCAGGTGCGCAGCCGCCTTCTCAAACAGCTCGGCCAGGCTCCACTGTCACCGGAGTCGTCCCCCGAGCTCAGCTCTCCACCGCTGTCGCCCGTGGTAGTCCCCGCGGACAGGAAGGAAGAGGCCATGTATCCGCTCGGTCCTCTCTAGGTTGGGAGTCACGCCGGCTGGGGGGGCCTGGCCGCCCTGTCCGAAACCGGAGCCCGCGCTGGCGTCGGACCCCAGCTCACTTCCTCGGCGTTCCCTCCCCTCACTCTGCCTCCTTCCCCTTCTCTCATAGCGCCTATCTCTTAGCTATAAATCATATGAAACAGCATCAGGAGCACAGTGGGTACTCTGTTGCCTACATGGACCAGACCACAATTCACAGCCTCCATTGCACTGACTTTTCCCCATCCTGGCCCCATTTTAAGCACCTCTCAGGAGTCTTGTTAAACTTTGGTTACCTCCAGAATGAATTAACCCTTTGTAAGCCGGACTCATTTTGGGCACATGTGCAGTTAACTGGCTAAATTACATCTATCAATTATCTGCCTATATCTGCTCTAGAAAAAAAAAATTGGTTACTACACTGTGAAGCAAGAAAGACAATAGGTTAAGAACCCTAATTTTAATTTTAATCTGTCTAATATTTTTAATTATATTTTTAATCCTTATTCAAGGATATTTTTCTATTGCCTTTTAGAGGGAGTGGAAGAGAGACGGAAAGACAGGGAGAAACATGGATGTGAGAGATACACGTTGATTGATTGCCTTCTGAACACATGCCAACCAGGTCTGTGGAGGAGCCTGCAACTGAGGTACTTGCCTTTGACTGGCATTGAACCTGGGACCCTTCAGTCCGTAGACTGTCCACTGACTCAAACCAACCCGGGCTGTCTAATCTTTAGTGTTCCATTTTTGCTTTTCCCGACGGTTGGTGGAAGTAAAAGGAGAAAGGTTCAGCATTCTTCTCTTTCCACTTTCTGATAAGCTCATTTAGTGATGACTTACTGATAAGGCTTAACCAGTGACCTCTGTTTTGGCAGTGCATTTAGCAGTTTTACCAAAGGTTAAAACCAAAGAATCTCGAACTTAGGGTTTTGGTATCAGTCAAGATTTGCATTTGGATTTGCATTTTAGCTTTGTTTTGCTAGTGGTGGAGAAGGAAAGGCAGGAAACCCCTGTTTTATCCAGGCTGGAAGTGAGCTAACCAGGAGGGTAGAAAATCAGAATTGCATCAAGGATTCAAGGGGTAAGGGTAGAAGGCAGATCCACTGGAAACAAGGCCTGGCCTGACTGGGTGGCCCAGTTGATTGGAGCATGGTCCCATACACCTAATTGTTGCAGGTTAACAGATGCACGTTTCCACACATGTGTGCCATGAGTTTTTCAAATGTATATGGAGCTACAATGTGGTTATGTTATTCATATCATCCCCAATTTTATAATTCTTTATTCTCTCAATGAATAGATAGTAAAATACAACTACTGTCATACGGGGACCCATGAAATTATTTTGACTTTCAAAAGAGATTCCCTTTCTTGAAAAAGTTGAAAACATTGGGCTACTTAGTTGCATTTTCATCACCACTGCCATGTGCTTCAGTCATAGTCTTATGAATGTGATCCCTTTGCCCACCATGAGATTTCAAGATCCCCAAAGACCAGCAGGGAGCCGAGTCCGATGCAAAAGTAAAAAGCCTTTATTATAAGCTGGCTTTGCTCTCTCCTCCACCAATGCAGCGGCAGGATGCAAAAAGAGAGCAAGTTTCAAAAGCACGATGATTTTATAGGGCTAGGGGTCGGGAGGTGAGGCATATTCCGATTGGTTGGGTGAGGGCTGGGGCTAGTGATGCACATAATCCCTGATGCACGTGACCTGTCCTTTGCTCTTGATTGGAGCTCAGGCGCACTGTCTTTCGTGATTGGCTAATTCAAAGGGAGGGGTTGGTCTTTGTGATTTTAAGATGGCAGCCCCCAGGTAAGTTTACACATCATGTGGCCAACATGGTGGCTGCCAAATCACACAGTCCAAAATGCAGCTGTCTAAATTGTTCTTTACAGTCCCACTCTGCCCTTTCACCTTCACCACCAGAGAGTAACTATTTGGTGTCCTCTTCTGAACATTGGATCAAATAAACATGTCTGTTAAAAACTTCCTTTAAAATACTCTTCAATGTATTTCCATTTAGCTGTTCCCTTGGGACAAATAGTTCCTTATTTAGACTTGGGGCAGATTCTTCTGGGGAAAATTAACTCTGCTTTCCAAATCTTCCCACTCACAAAAACATTTAGACAAATGTGACTTATACACAAGATATACCTAAGTAATCTGGGACCTTGACAATATGTTAAAAAGCGTGCTACTCATTTTGCTAGTCAAGTAACAGTTCAAGGTTCAAAGTTCACTGCTAACTGTTCACTTTCCTCTCCACTGAAGTAAGTTGACTGTCAGACAATTTCAGATTTCTCACATAACTTTTAATTTTTTCAAAATCTTAAAACTTACAAAAATATATTGTAAAACATTTAAAGAGAATAAAAGTGTATTTTTTAAAAGTACCCTTGTTAGTGCATAGATAAAGGTGATTAAAATTGAAATGTTCAGGCAGTAATAGTTGTGCTTACAGAAGATATTATTTTAGTGTTACTATTTCTTTTCTCGTATAAATACTGTAGACGTCCAAAAAATGCTCATGTATGTAACGCTAAAGAAATGGTACTACCTCCATCTCAGACTTCTAGTTTTCTCCATCATCTTTGTCTCCTCATCGTCAAAGGATCCGCTGCCTTTGTGTTTTGTTGGGAGATCTGTGTTCACAGCAGATGTCTGTTCCTATCTGTAGCAGACTTTCTTTCACTGAGTTGAGATACTACATTTATAAACTGGAACAACTCTCTTCACCTCTCCAACTCTTCTGTAAAGAATGAGAGATATTTATAGTTGACACTAAAAACACCATGCCACATTTTTATATTATTCAAAAGAAAAATAATACTAGTCCCTAAAGTAAATATCAGGATTCCCAACAAATTTCTGACTATCCCATGATGAGTACTTCCTTCCTTCTGGGAAATATTAAATTCTTTCAATATGTGTATGTAGTTTTGATTCATCAGGCTATCATATAATCCTATCCTAAAATGTCCAGGTGCAATTTACACTCCCTTCATGCTCTGAAAGTTTATGATTTGGTAGTTACGATTTATAAAGTAGAAGTAGAGGTGAAGAGATTAATAAATATAAATGGTATCAAATCTGGCTAAATAAGAAGAAATCACTTTGAAAGAATGGTAGAAATGAATAAGACTATTATAAAAGGTGATGAGCACCCCACTAAGGTTTGAGCTATGCACAGTAACTTCCCAAGTGCACAGTATGGAAAGTTGCGGGGCAGAGTGGGTAACTTTCCAGTGGAGAAACCTGATAAACACTACTTCAGCAGGTGATCAAGATCAACATCAGCAGTCATAAAATATGTTGATAGTATATATATACCCTTGATACCATGTGATGAAAATGCACTTTACCTCTGAGATCCTCTACTCAGAACCCATTAGTCTAATCGTGAGTATAACCTCAGATTTCAAAAGGGGGGCATCCTCTTATCTCCTACAAAATTATTGGTACATCTCCAAACTGTCAAGATCATCAAAATTAAGAAACTATCATAGTCAAGAAATGCATGATTAAACTATGGACTTCAGCTATATTAATTCACTAATTATAACAAATGTATAATATCTATATCTATCTATCTATCTATCAATAGATAGATAGATAGATAGCTAAGTGACCAATGGTACATCCATTTAACTGACCAATCAGCTGGCTGGTATATATGACACACACTGGCAACTTAAAACTAAATGTTGACTTACGCATGCACGATACATATAAAGCTCTCCCTAGCACCAATCTCACGCATGTTTTAATTTTATAATATTATATATACTATTTTGACATGTCATTTTTTGCAGTAACATAATTACTGCACAAATCTTTTTTCTAATTAATTTTCTTTCAATGTGCACAGGCCACTAGTATGATGGTAATAGGAGAAGCAGGGTATAGGGTATATGGGAACTCTCTACTGTGTTCTCAGTTTTTTCAGCAAATCTTAAACTATTCTAATCAGTGAAGTCCATTTTTTTAAAAAAGTTAATGAGCAATTATTTATATAAGAACAATGGTCAATGGCATTAAACATTTTTTTGACAGGTTCACCAAGCCGGGACTGGCAAGGGTGGGGGAAGGGGGTGGATGGAGGGGGAGGTTCTGAAAGTGTTGAGAAGTAATCCTCCTACAATTCTGCCTCTCCTGAATTTTCCTGGAATTCTCTGTGATGAAGAGTAGGTGTTGTTGTATACATAAGTGATTGACTTACTCTGTATTCTGATAGCCAGCTCTCCTGCTTTAGGCTACAGCCACCTGGCACCTTGAATATAAAACTTACTAGGTATAAGCTATGTGTTTCCCTAAGAAAGAGTGAAAGTTATTTTATAGTCATGAACCATTTATAAGCTGCATAATAACTATTGAACAAATTACTTAACCTTTCTGAAACCTAATTGTATACTTTGTGAGAGAGAACAAAACCTTGCAGGTTTGAGACGAACAAGAAAATAAGCATAAAGTGCCTAATTCAGTACCTAACACTGTCAAGTTCCTAATAAATGATAGTTAATAATAAACAGGGCCATCCAAGTCAAGAGCAGATAACGCCCTTTGGTAGTGCTGAAATGTAACTTAGAGCTCTCCAATCCCCTTCCACTCTAATAGGTCACACTGCACCCGCCATTAAGAGGCCTCTCTGCCAACTGCCATGCTGGCTGTTATCTCAGGGAGTCTTGGTCAGTCAGCCAAGTCAGGGTCTTTGTTACGGTTCTCATCACCACTGGCCCAAGGGTACATCTCTGCCTGCCAACATCCCGTATTCCTGAAACAAAAATGCAATAAAAAAGGCAGTCAGTGTGTAACCCTGAGCTGGGCTTAGGAGTGGATGGGGAGGAAGTCCTCCTCCTTGTTCCTCAGTTTCCTCAGCACCTGTCACTGATCCAGGAAAACCCCTGCTGGGGCAGTCCTGCTTCCTCCTCTTCTCCCACCAACTCCTGGGCCGCTCCAGACCTTCCGCTCCCAGCAGCCAGCGCAGCCCACTCTGGGACTAGAAAGCACCCATTGAGGGCTTGCAGCTGCCCATGCCGCTTGCCCAGATACTAAATAAAGCCTCAACTTCAGTTCCAGTGAAGAAGTCACTACTGTGTTCTTCCTAAGCCCAGTCACGGCTATCAAACATTCAAAGCAAATTGTCGAGGGTTAAACACTGCATGTGTTTACACCCTGCATCTTGAATCACAATGGGATGGCTTGAGCTGCCAAGGCCCAGCCATGCCTGGCTTCATCCTGGACGCTGGAGTCTGTTCTCTAATCCAGAGGACAGGAGTAGAGTTGAGTAAATACCATATCACTTTGCTTTTGATAGATGTTTGCTCTCAGAGACTTCATTAAGATTCGTCCGGGGTTGGGGTTGAAGGGCACATACTTGCAGAATCAAGATGCTGCCTCACATTAGTGGGCGTTCAGAAGCTTTGAGGCTTTGTAAACAATCCAACAAGAGAAAGCCCGAGCTATGTAAAATAAAATATATCCAGACAAATTAAAGGATAACTCCGATCCGTTAAAAACATATTACTGCTTTGAAGAAGTGGGGAGGGAAAGGGGGATGAAAGAAGGATGGCAGTGTGGTTAATGGGTTAAGATGAATAACAAGTCCCTGGGACCTTGCTTACTGTTCTCTTGAGAATTTAGAAGTTGTATTCATTTAAAAAAGGACTACCATAAAAACCCACTTTGTTCTCCCCCTTTTCCAGGCAACAATGCAAAACATATATTTTCTTATAAATACCCTACTCTATTCTGTCTTTTTAGCTTTTTCAGGTTCTTTTTTTTATTTAAATAACATGCCAGGATTCTATTTTTTTCTAGTTATAAAAAAAGTACATTATCATCATGGTAAATTGAGTGATGCAGTAAAGAAGCATAATGGAGAAAATATAAGTCTCATGTCTTTGAATTCACACTTGTCAGTATTTTATATCTTCCCTTTGAATGTTTAGACAGACACAAGAGGAAGAAAAGGAAAAAAAATGTAACCTATCTAAATGGAACCCAGTTCTATCTAGCTGTTACACCATACTTACCATGCTTTTTATTTCACCTCTGGTGACCATACCCCCTGCCATTAGATAGTCTTAAAACAATGACTTATCAGGACTTGGAATATTTTCACCCTGTGTTTCTCAGTGCCAGAAAAAGTTCAGAACAGAGTTTTACTTACACCAATTAGATACTTGGGGGAAAAAAAAAAGATGTTTATAGAAAAAAAGAAAATTTATTTTTGCACTAGATATGTACCACTTCAGAATAATTTAAGAATTGCAATTGGATTCAGCATAGTATTTGGCAATTACAGATATAGTAGTAAGGTGAAGTTTCCACCTTCCGATGTGCTCCAAAAGGGAAAATGAAGAGGAATGAAAATAGAACACATACACCTACTTCTGCAGGCCTGGCATTAGCTGACTTGGTCTGTCTCTTCATTAAGAACTTTAAAATCAAAACTCAAAAGGATGCAGTGGAAATCACAAAGATTAAGAGGAAAAAACACATTACCTATAGAGTGCAAAGGAAACAAAGCAGTGCTAGCAGATCCCAAGCAGGCATCCAGCTCTGACTGAGCACTTCTGCTCACAGGCTGTTCCTGGGATCATGAAGGTGAATGAATGAACCGCAGTCCTGGGCCTGGTGGCCCTCACAGTCTAATGGAGGAGACACGATAATAAGCAGGTTATCTCAGTTCCTCATTGGCATTGCATGTACAGAGAAATGAATAGAGCCCAGCACAAGAGAAACCAGGATTCACAAAAGTTCTCCGAGAAGAAGCACCTTATAGCCACAGCTAGAAGAATGAGATCTCACAAATGTAGGGGAAAGAAGAAATAATCGAGAACATTTCACACTTGGGTTAGCAAAGAAAAACTATATTTTAAAATGCATTGGAACCTAATGTTATTTGATGGACACTTGCCCTTTTCTTTCTGTAATAGAAGTATTCCTGAAGAGTTTTGCACAGGATGAACTTTGATATTTTTAAGGCTAATTCCAAATAAATAAGGGAACTTGCCATTTAAAGAACCCCTATCATGAATTTATCTAAATAACCCCTTATTCATCTGTTTATTTTTTTTTTCATATGGGACTTTGTCTATCACCTATAGTTAGTGCAATCATGGAAACAGATGTCTTCCTACTTGTTCCATTCCTTAGTTCCAAACACAAAAGGACCTTTAGTGAGTTTCATGTTTATTTACTGACACCCTCCCCACATCCCCTCTGTCCCCTGCCACCCCTCCTACCACACACATACACATTCACTCTGCTTATTTAGTGAGTATTAGCATTCAGATTACAAAAGGCAGGCAACAGCACAGGTAGATGTGGCCAGGATAAATGTAAATTTTAAAGATTAACCATTAAAAAAAAGAAAAGAAATTCAGTTGATTTTGCAAACTACATATTTGCAAAGCTGATTTAGTATTTTCTCAGGTTATCTTTTTTTCAAACCAGTTCGCAGCCTCCCCCAACGGACACAGTGACTATTATTTAGGTAGGTCAGGACTATAATTTCAACTTTGCAAATAGAGAAAACTAAAAGAGGCAAGGTTAGCTGCCCGGCCTCTCCTCTCCCCCCCCCCCCCTTCACCCCCACCCCGTAGGCCTTGAATTGTCACCTGTTAATAAAATGGAAATATTGTCTGCAGTGACCGGAGGCTGCATCCTCACACAAGCTCTTGGTCCATCAAGTCTGAAAGCCATCATTCTTAAGGGACAGGGGGACAGGTCATGGTCCACTCTCCGATTGAATTAGAGTGCTTGATGATGTCGAAAATATCTATGAATTTATGGTGGGAAGGATCGTGTTCCACACAGGTCAGCTGAAGGGGTGGAGGCAGGAGCTCATTCTTGCCTTCCTGTATTTTTCCTCCAAGCGCTAAGCCAGAGTGGGTTTCACTTCGGTTAGAGTAAACAAAGGCTCAGGATGACCTCTCCCCGCCTCCCCACCCCCAACCAAAAACAAGAAATTCAGTTGTCCTGAAGAACACTGATAATGTGAACTAGGACAACTGTAGCTGTTATTTAAAGGGTCATGTTGGTTTCATTTCCCACACATTGCATTTTTGCTTTTCAGAATATAGTGTTCCATGGATATGTTTCTAGTTTGAGTAAACAAATTACTTTTCAAGGCTATACTTTAAAAATATAAGACATCTAAGGAAATTGCATGAAGCTTTCAGGTCGCTCAGTCCACACCTTTCTCTCCTGGAACACGGAGTGCATACCCATTGGGAAAACAATTGTAGTAATATTAATGTTTTCATGATTTTGATTCTGGATTAGTTTAAGAATAATTTTGGTGAAGATACCATTCTGGTTACTATTGCTGTATAACAAACCAGGCCCAAACTAGTAGCTTCAAAACCACCATTTTCTTTTGTTCGGTTTTGTGAGTTGAGAATTCAGGAAGAGCTCAGCCTGGGCAGGTCACGCTTGGGTTCCTCGTGCCCTTCCAGTCAGATGCTGGCTGGGGCTCCCCTCATCTAAGGTCCCCTGTGCTCTCTCACAGGCCCACAGCTGAGGGGGTCCCCTGGGAGCTCAGCAGAGGCCGTTAACAAGCCTACACCAGCTTGGAAGCCTCAGGGCAGTCAGACTTCCTGCCTGGTGGCTGGTGAGTGCCCCAAGAGAACAGGCAGACAGCACACTGCATCATTGTCAACAGACTCGGTTGGTTATAACCTAGTCACTAAGATTGGCCCCCTTTTGTTGGGAGGCCATACAAGTGTTTTTGTGTTTTTCTTTAAAAAGCACAGCTTAGTGTATATTATCGTGTGTGTGTGTGTGTGTGTGTGTGTGTGTGTGTGTGTGTGTGTGTGTTATCTGAAACTAGCAACTGGGATCCTCCCTAAGACCCCACAAGACTGTGAGTGTACTTTGTACTTAGAGATCCTAGCACAGGGTAGGGTCCAGGTTGTAGAAAATGCTCCAAAATTTTTATAAAACTAAACAGAGAACTGAGAAACTAAGAACCTTGCCATCCAAATGAAGGAGAAGAAACTGTGTAGCTGCCAAATTTTTACCCTTGATAAGTTGAGAGGCTTGTCATGCTGATTAAACCATTCTGTAGACAGATAACAAGAAAGCTTGGATTTTTAAAGGTAAACGTGTCTCAGAAGTCCTGTGGTCCCATCCTTCTCCTCCCAGCTCTCCTCACCCCACCCGGCTTTGCCAGGGAAGTTGAGTGACATAACTAAGTAATGGAGGTAGTCTCTAACTGTAAATTCTCTTCCGTTTCATTGTTGTGTCAGTCACTGTTTGGGGTTTGTACCTTATTTAAAACCGCAGAGTCATTGAGTATTTAGAGGAGGACTCAAGCCGATCTGTTGATCTCAGCTGGAGTCCTCTCCCTCCTGGACTCTCTATGCCTTGCATCTGGCAGATAAAGAAAAGTCCCAGAAAGCGCTCGCCAGGAGGCCACGGGATTCTAAACTGCCCTGCTAAGGTATAGGTCAGAAATACAAACTTCCTGACGCTTCTCACCTCTTGCAGTTAAACTTTAAGTTTCTACATCTGGGGCAGTACTGAATCTGGAAGGCTTCCTGCGACCTGCTAAAAGCCTGTGAGGAAATGGAGATGTCCCCGAGCCTGCCTAAACCTGCAAGAATGACCTATGGTACTTCTAGGTGGTGACCACACACACCTCTGGCGTGAAATGTAGTCCTCCCTGTTGTGGGTCAGGAAGGCAGAATGTCTAGCCACCTATTTGCATCACAATGATGCAGTTTTGTCAGGAAGATTAGTAAGTTGAAAGTGACCACCCAGGTAATTAACATAAGGAAAGGAACCACACCTTCTCCTTTGAAGTTTCCACAGCTTCCCTTAGCAAGTGGAGGCTCTTGCCTTAGCCTGTGTCAGGGCTAAATTGGAGGCTTTTTCAATTTAGTAAATTATGTGCTTATTGGGTAAGGAAAATGATAGAACTAGTGTCTGGGACTTGCTCTTAAACTAATTCCTTAGGTTAGTCAATATTCCTTAAACTCATTAAGCTGATGTTTGTGAAAGTGACTGGTTTAAAGAGAGCACTCAGTATATATTCCTTCTCCTTTTGTTGCCCACAGCACTATATAGTGAGTGTCATGTTCATTCATGTTCAGTATTTCTCTAAAATCCTCTGAGTCTTTGTTATAAGGAAAAAGTCCATAACTTTTGATCTCCTGAATTTACTAAGGCAGATTATTCTCCTAAGTCCCCTGTATTAGTCAGGGCTCTCCAGAGACCTACTAGAATACATATATCTGGAATGAGATTATAAAGCATTGATCACATAATCCTGGGCCTGCCAAGTCCCAAGATGTGCAAACGACAAGCTGGAAAGCCCTAGAACCAGTGGAATCAGTGGTGTATTTGTCTGCATAGGCTTAAGATGCAGGAAGAACCAACAATGTTCAATTTGAGTCCAAAGGGCAGGAAAACTCACACAGTGTTCCAGCTCAAGGCAGTCAGGAGGATCAAGTGGGAGGGCCAGCCTTTTTGTTCTGTTTAGGTTCTCAATTGATTGGATGGGACCCACCCACATTGGGAAAGATAATCTCTTTACTCCGTCTACCAAATGCAAATGTTTATGTCCAGAAGTGCCCTCACAGACACACCCAGACTAGTATTTGACCAAATGTCTTGATACCCCATGTCCCAGTCCTGTTAACACATGAAATGAACCACCACACTCCTCTTCCAGGGAGTGCTAGTCAAATTGAAACGTCAGGTGACATTTGCATGGTTGTAACAGAAAGGACTTTCTGGTTAAAGGGGATCTTTTATCAAGGGTGTGTCATGTGCCCAATTCTCTGTTACTATGCGCTCAGAACATGTTGTTTCAGGGCATGTGAATTAATGGGATGCCCCCTATCCCCATCCCTGGGAATGCATCGCAGTGTTAATGCGGGGCAGAGGAAGGAGGATGTTCTCTGTCGCATGGTCACCTCTGTGACCATCCCAGGAAGGGATGCTGGTGCAAGCTCTCCATCTTCACTCCCGAAAGTGACAGACTTGATTTTAGAGGTGTCACAGGGCACGGAGACTACAGCCCTGCTTCACAGACATTCTCAGACAGTGATGACCTATTAGTTGGAAAGCACATCACCTGTACAATTATGATCCATGGTGTCATTCAGGGGCCAGGAGCCTATTTTCATTCCGTGGTAGGAGTTTGGCCTACACAGTGGAGGCCACGTGCTGCAGTGGTTAAGAACATGCAACTACCAGGGCTCCAACTGCAGGTCTACCAACACAGAAGCAAAAATGGGAACCTTGTAGAGTTCTTAGCGTAGGAATAAATTATTAAAAGAATGGCTGAAGAAGGCCAAGTTAACTAGAAACCATTATATCTGTAATAACCATGCTGAAGAGATTATATCTGTATAATTCTATACACCTGCTGTGAGGTCGGTATTCTTGTCCCCATGCTGCAGTCAGGAAACAGAAGCATGGAGAACATCAGTAACTGACCCTAAGGTCACAGCACAGGCAAGTAGCAAGCTCCCTGTGGCGATCTGAAACTAGAGAGCCTGGCCCGAAGTCTAACCACCAAACTAGATACTTCTTAGTTGGGTGAGCCCTCTCTCTGCGACCCAAACAAAGCCACAGTCTGTCCCAGTGACTCACAGGGCTGCTGCCTTGCACTGCCAAGTCCCATGGGGATTACTGGGCAAAGGTTCTCTTTTTCTACTTTCAAGCTGTGCTGCTAAACCACAGGTGGAGGTTTATGGGGAAGAAATGAAAGACTAGACCTGCTGAGGTCAGAGCTCTCTCCTCCAGACCTCTCCCTACCCTAAGCTTTTTTATACCTGACTCCCTCCATCCTCCATCCCACCGTCAATTACATGCCTCTTAGAGAACTATACGGTCCATTCCAGTCAAGACTTGGGTTCCCTTTAAAGTTTTTGTTTCTTTTATAACAAAATTTTAGTTTGCACAGCCAGTAGTGCTGCTCTCAGTAAATATCACCTTCTCATTGGTTCTCATCATATATAAGGAGGGCCTCCTCTTCCAGACACAGGCTGGGAACTGGAGATTGGCTGGTGAACAAAGCAAGCAGAATCCCTCCCTGCCCACACAGAGTTTGTAGTCTAGTGAGGAAGATAAACATGTTCAAAGACTTAGATGTAAATGTAAAGCTATCCTGTGACAAGTGCTGCAAAGGAAGGATGCAGAGTCGGGTGAGCCAGAATGGACAGTTGACCTACTCAGAGAGGTCAAGGAAGTCTTCCCTGAGGAGGTGGTACAAAGTGCAGATCCGGAGACAAAGGAGAGTGTGTCGCAGGAAGAACCTGCTTAGAGCCCTGTACCCAGGCAGGAAGGAGTGTGGTGATTTTGAGGAACTGAGAGAAGGCCAGTGGCTGGAAAACAGAAGACGGGGATGCGGTCTGTGATGAGGGAAGAGACGGAAGCAGGGGCAAGACTGTACAGCCAGTGTGAAAGACTTGAAAAATACTTATAAGAAGATCTTACTCTAGAACAATTAAGTCCACATTTGAAAAATACTTATAAGAAGATCTTATTCTAGAACAATTAAGTCCGCATTTCTGGAAATGAGACCCCAGGCATAGTGTTGTTCGGTTTTGTTTGTTTGTTTTTTATTCTTCCAGGTGATTTTATTGTGAAACCTGGGGTGAGACTCATTGCCATACACCAATGGGAAACCATAAATGTTTAAAAGAGAGTATGTCACTGCACGTGTTTAGTGAGAAACGGATGTCATACTCAGATTTACATTTCAAAAAGCATCCTTTGGAGTTTGGAATTAAGATGTTTCAGAAAGAAGACCAAATTAATTGACTATTGAATGATGCAAGGATGGATGGTGTAGCAGCCATGGAGATTAAAAAACAAAAGGATAAATATGAAAGATTTCTTGTTGGTAAAAACCACTGGAACTGGTGGGATGATGAAATGATGGACTCAGTGTAGAGAAGAGAGGGGATGATTACCAGGATTCTGTTTACACAACAGGTTGGATAATTGTGCTATTTGTTGAGATGAGGACAAAGATTACATCCAGACAGGGTTAGAGTGGGGTTGAGACTTTAATTTTGACAGGTGTAGTATACTTTTATTCCATCACTAGAGGCCAGGTGCATGAAATTTGTGTATGGGGGGAGGTGTACCTCAGCTCAGCCTGCACCCTCTCCAATCTGGGACCCCTCGAGGGATATCTGACTGCCCGTTTAGGCCCAATACTGGTCAGGATGTCTGACAGGCAGTCAGACATCACTCTCACAATGTAGGACTGCTGGCTCCCAACTGCTTGCCTGCCTGCCTGCCTCCCTGTTTGCCCCTAACTGCTTCTGCCTGCCAGCCTGATCACCCCGTAACCACTCCCCTGTCAGCCTGATTGATGATTAATTGCTCCCCTGCCAGCCTGGTTACCCGTAACTGCCCTCCCCTGCAAGCCTGGGTCCCCCCCAACTGCCCTTTCTTACAGGCCGGTCAGTCTTAACTTCCTTCCTCTGCCAGCCTGGTCACTCTTAACTGCCCTCACCTGCTGGCCTGATCGCCCACAACTGCCCTCCCTTGCAGGCCTGGTCCCTCCCAAATGCCCTGTCCTGCTGGCTAGCTTGTGGTGGCCACCTGGTGTCCACACGGGGGCAGCCATCTTATGTGTTGGAGTGATGGTCAATTTACATATTACTCATATTAGATAGGATAAAGGCCTGGTGCACGGGCAGGGGCTAGCTGGTTTTCCCTGAAGGGTGTCCTGGATCAGGGTGGGGATTCCCTTGGGGTGTGGGTCAGCCTAAGCGAGAGGCATATGATGGTTTTCAGGCTAGCCAACTTCCCCCTGGCGTCCCATGCAGAAGCCTTGGTATTTAGGATTTATTTATCTTCTATAATTGAAACTTTGTAGCCTTGAGTGGAGGCCTAGGCTGGTCAGGATGTGCTGAAAGCTTGAGTTCCTCCATTATCAGGGAAACCCAAGCTATCTTGGTTGGGTTAATTTGCATACTTGCTCCTGATTGGTTGGTGGGCATGGCTTGTGGGTGTGGCAGAGTGATGGTTAATTTGCATATTGCTTTTTTAATAGATAGGATGTTGCTTTTTACTTCTATTTTCTCTAGAACATCTATATGTCCCTCACCAAGCCTTGCTATTTATTATTCACTAAAACAAGCAAATGACCATAAACTATTGACCACTTGCTAAATTCAAGACATTGGCCTATTAATCTTTGAGTATAATTTGTAGAAGCTTACTGATGAGTAAATAAACTTTCCTAATACATACACATGTTTTCTTAGGAAAATGGTTTCTGTTTCATCTTTTCCATAACTTTTTTATGTTGTGTATTTCTTAGGATGTTTAGTGCCAAGGGGAGAAACCCTCTCCAACAAGTGTAAACAAAGCTCATTTTATTGTAAAGATATAAAGGTATCTCATGGAATACAAAGATGAATCTGCAGCTAGGTTTCAGGAAAAACTAAAATCATGAACTTCATGGCATCTCTCCTTAGTGCTTCCTCTCTACACATCTGCTTTGCTCCTTTCTCTCCGCACAACCCAGCTTCCATTATTTGTCAAGATAAAAGAAAGCATGGCAGTTCACACTTCTGAGGTTTAAGGCTTAGAGCTCAGATATTAGGAGGCTGCCCTGCCTCAGCACAAAATCCAAACCCTGAGGAAGGAACTCACAGGCTCACTTGAATCAGGTGTCCTTCTCTGGACCAATCAACTGTGGCCAGGAAGTAAGACCAGAGGAAAAGGTTATGGTATTCTGAATTGATACACTGAACTGTGACTGAAATGGATGCCTCTGTGATAGTCTACTAGGATTGCGTTGGGACTGAGGTTGCAATTCCTAGAAAAAAAGGACTGGGTGAATTGTGAGTTTGTTCTTACATCCCAATTGAGTAAATTACTATAGAATCTAACTGAAAACAATTCCAAGCAGGTTGAGAATTTTATAAAATATTGTACTTCTCTGGACTGGTATTATAATGGTATCTAAAGTTTTCACATTCATAAAAATTTTTGATAGTGATGGATGCAAATAGATTTGGACTATGAAGTTTTAAATTGATTCAACAAAGCATTAGTTCTAAAATGATTCTAATTCTAAATATTATTTGCATTTGTGTAGATGGGAAATTATATAATAAAATCTACTATTTTGATTCTCATCAGCATTTAATTAACACTAAGACTCTCCAAACCCCTAACCAAAGTAGCAGGAGTTGAGATTTCAGTTGCATTTGGGAAAATATGTACCTTGTTCCTGTAGAAATATACTTCTAAATGACAAGTCATGAAGAAGTTGGTTTTGACAGTGTATTCTTTTGAAACTCTAAGATGAAATGAGGGTTTTGCAAATTACTGGTGATGAAAACGACCATAAATAAAGATTTCTTATAAACTTTCTCATGGAAATACTAAGAAAGAACCAGGTCAGTACTTCTATTCTGACTTCCCAGGGAGTGGCCCTCTTTGCAGACTCTACACCTCACGTGCATTCATGACCTTTGGAATTTTCCTCAAGGAATGAACAATCCAGTTAGGATTAAACAAACACATGATTAATGATGTTTATAAAATAATCTATCATTGGATACCCAGTAGACAGCCTACAGTAGTTTAAAGGGAACTGAGAGCCTGGAAGTCCAAGCAGGCTTGAGTGGCCGGGCCAGGACTGGCCCTCGACAAAGCTGTGAACTAGTGCAGTTTGTCTTGGGGGCCTTGAACCCTTGTCCAGCACAGACTGTGTCTTCTCCCTTTTAGCCTCTCTGTCAGTATCTTTACCTCTCTTTTCCATCTGCTAGATGGTACCTACAGTTGTTCCAGCCTTGCTCTCAACCCATTTCAACTAATCCTTGCTAAGATGCTAATTGAAAATTGAAGTGTTATTTCAAACACAGCAGAACTGTGGGCTTAGAAATTTGGATTATAGACCTGGCTCTGCTGTTATTACTCAGTATCACATAGGGGCAATTATTTTTGTCCTCAGACTTTAGTTTCCTCATGTTTAACATTATTGGGAGGGAATTAGGTAGATGTTAAAATGTCTTCCAGATTTGTAAACCATTAGTCTATATAACAACAGCCTTCATTGTTTGTATTTTTTAAAGCTATCAGACAGTCCCTGTTCTTCCCCAGCATAATTTAGAGCAAGGCTCAGCAACTTAAAAAAAAAAAAAAGCCAGATAGTATTTAGTATTTTAGGCCTTGAGGGCCTCTAATCCCAGTGGAGGTTACAACTACTAACTCTGCTGTGGAAGCATGAAAACAGCCACAGACAACGAGTTTATTTATAAATATAGGTGGTGGGCCAGAGTGGGCCTAGGGTATAGTTTGCAGACCCCTGGTTTAGAATATGCTGTGTGGAGCCAAGTTGTTGGGGTTCAAAGCTAAGCTCTACCAGCTAGCTAACCTCTTTGTGCCACAGTTTTCTTATCTGTAAAATGTTAGTAATTGTACTCTGCCCACCTCGTAAGGTGGCAGTGGGGGACTAAATGAATTTATGTGTACAAAGCCCTTGGCCAGTAGTTAATATGTGCTATTAAGTACTGTTATTATTCTCCCTTTTTTTCAGCTTCCTTCGGTGTGTTTTTCCTAAGGGAGTCCTAGGGTAAGAGTCTGCCAGGTGGGAAAACACCTCCCCCTCTAAGGTCAACTTCCTACTGGGGAGCAGTCTTCAATACATTCAAAGCAGCATTCTAGAGCAAAAGCACTTTCCCTGGGACTGCCTCAAATTAATGGCTCTAGTGTTCATCTGTATGGCATTACTTTGAGTCTAAAGACAAATGGTCATGCAGTCTTCTGCAAGGTGGCCAGTTGGTAAGCCGAGAAGTTTCTGAACCTCTTTCCCAGAAAGAAGGAATAAGGAAAAGCTTAGCAAAGCCACCTCACATTAGGAAGAATAGTAGGCTTTTTGTATTACACAGAGATTGGTGAGGGAAGGTTCCCTGAATGATGGGAATATTAGGATACAGTTTTAGTGGGGTCCAACATGGACCGCGGAAAGGAGATGGTGTTTGTGGATCTGGGAGTGTGTGCCAATATCCATGGTCAGGTAAATGGCTTGGGAATGGACACATTTTTTTTTGCCTCTTCGAATTCAGTGACTAAAAAAAATAGCAGGAATTGGCAGCTCCTTTGCCATGGAATTGTATGGTCGAGTATTTTATAGCATTTCAGGTTTAAAGAAGTTGGGCCTTAGATTGCATCATCAGCCTGCATAGCTCCTCCTGTTTCTCATGTGGCACAGTGCCTAAATTATGTACAAGATTATTAATCTTTTACAAGGGCATTGTTGACAGGCCTGTAGTCGTGTAGAAGAGTCATAAATCTTTGCTTCAATAAGTCAACGGTGCCTGTTATATTTGGCAAGTATTTACCAGGTACTAGTTAAGCCGGAATGATAGCAGTGAGGCCACGGGCTAGAACAGGGAGTCCTGTGCCTGGATTCGTGGAACTTAGGTTCTTGTTATGATTCTGACACTAATTAACTGTGTGACTTAGAGCCTCAACTAACTTTGAAACATGTGGATAGTAATCTAAGTTCTTTGGGACTAAGTTTCCTTATCTGAAAAACTAGAGAGTGAAACTAGATACTTGAGGCACTTGCTAACTCTTTAATTCAGGATTACCCAAAGAAAAAAAGAGATGAGGTGATTCCAGAGCTCTGAAATTCTGGGTTGATCAGCCTGTATCCTTTTGGGCCTTTTCAAAGTTCCTCCTCGATTTGTGGTGGTGATAGATCAGTTAGTAATCAAGGTGGTTAGATGGAAAGTTGCCCAGAAATGGCATAATACAGGTGTAAAATGCAGAGCACCGCTGACCCGAAGGCAGGTACCACTGAGCAGTGAGGCAGCATGTGTTGCAGTCCTGGAGTCAGAGACCCAAGTAGAGATTTGGTTCTGTTACTGACCATCTGTGAGGCCCGGGCCAGATGCCACAGCCTTCCCGAGTCTGTGACTCCATCTGTAAAATGGAAATCATGACACATGTTCTGCCTACAACCCAGGGCTGGTCCATTAAAGAAGACGATTCCTGTAAATCCCCCCTTTAAACATGAAAACTCAATACAAAAGCCGCCATAAGGACGGCTCCCTTCTTAGACCAGAAAACACGAAATAAATGCTTTTCAAACATTTTAGTGGTAAAAGAAACAAATAACCTCCCAAACACCCTAAATTATCAGTAGTCATTCCTTCAAAAGTGCATTTTATTCAGAACCGGAGAAAGGAAATCCTTGTTAACATTGTGATATAGCCACCCAACACGGATTTAGAGTGTTAAAATGAAAGATTCTAACCACTTTTAGAAAAACTGGTACTGTCACAATATAGCCTGACCTTTTCTGAAGCAATTTTCTGTGTGCACACAGCTTGGCAAGACCTAGAGAAAAGGCTGTGTGATAGGCGCTCGATTGTGGGGGCTGATGGTAATGTGTTTCTTTATTCTGCAAAGCTGGCTGGATACTCACTCAGGGCTAGGCTCTATCAGAGCATTGACACTTCTGGATCCCCTCCAGTGGCGGGAACAAAGGCTGGTGTTTCTTTTGAAAAATTCTTTCTGAGCAGTGAGATTGTCCAACAGAGTTTCCTTGATAAAGGGCTCATTATCTATCGGTGTGACTTTGCCCTTAATTTTTATGCTGGCAGTGCCAACATGGGCATATTTAACCAAATCCTTTTACCCAGACAGCTGTAACAGCACCCTAACAATTGTGCTAGGGTGAGGTTTATAATCAATTATGGGCTAAATTTCCAATTAATCAGTTGAGTCACTAACAAATACAGTTTGTTGGTTTGCTTTCTTTCCATTGTATTTACAGTTCTTGTCATGTTTCAAAGGCAAGCTCCCTTAAAAAAAAAAAAAAAAAAAGATAGAATGGTTCAGAAATGCTCCTTTAATTCAAATGACACATCTTCATGGACCAAAAAAATCTATGGTTGCTTTTGTTGGAATAAAGTGGCTTCAGAACTTTTGGGAAAAGGTGACCTCTGAGAAAGCAATTGATAGAATTAATGTGATGAATAAATCTGAGAGAATCTGTAAATAGTGACAGAGAACATCATGTGTTACCCCATCTAAAAAGCTGATTAAGTTTTAGTCTCTGAGGCAGGGTGGGGATGTTATGTTAGCTCAGGAAGCTGAAAGCTAGCTAAGTGTGCTGTAGGCTTTGTAAACATTTTTAATCATAGTGAGTTAGATTCATGGAGTCTACAAAAAGAGATGTCATAGGGCAGTGGTCGGCAAACTGCTGCTCTGTTGACTGAGTTTGCCGACCACTGTCATAGGGTAAGAGTAATTCCATATTCATCAGACATACCAGGGGGAAAGTTTCTGAGATGTGGAATACACACATTCTGCTCAAACATGTCACTAAGGTTTTCCAAAACCAGAATGAAATATCCCTCCAGCCTCTTCGCCACCATTTACCCTGAAGGTTTTCAGGGCTCATCCATGTTGTAGTATGTATCATAACTCCATTCATTTTCAAGGCCGAGTAATATTCCATTGTGTGCATATAACATATTTGGCTTATTCATCTGTGATGATGAACATTTGGGTTGTTTCCAGCTTTTGGTTATTGTGAGTAATGCTGCTATGAACATTGGCATGTAAGTAACTTCTCATTTAAGTCCCTTCTCATTGTGATTTTAATTTGCATTTCCCTAGTAACTAAAGATGTTGAACTTCTATACATGAGCTTATTTGCCACGTAGTTATCTTATTGGTAAAATGTTTAAATATTTTGTATATTTTAAAAAATTTTGTTCTTTGCTTTTTTATTATTGTGTTGTGAGAATTCCTAATGTATATCTAGCAAATACTTTCTGTGGCTTTTTACTCCCATAACAGTGTTTCTTGAGGAATAAAACTTTTCAATATTGATGAAGTCCAACTCATTGATTTTTTTTCTTTTTATAATTCATGCTTATGGTGTGTAACATTTAAGAAATATAGGGTGTCCCCAAAACTGTGTACATACATTTTGAATTATTATAAAGGCAGTGCTTATTAAAATATATTTCCTTTTCAAAATTGAGTTATCAGTTGTTAAAGTATATATACATTTTTTGGGATACCCTGAATATATATATTTAGGCTTCTAATTGCATGACGTACAGCATCATAAAACCATAAATTGGTGGTCATCACACTTATACAACCTAACCCAGGTTTCAAAGGATGTTGAATTAATTGCCAGCATTTCTTAATTGAAAAATTGCCTATAAAAATCTAGATTTTTAAACTTTTCATTGAAAATTGAAAAGTCTGACAAATCTGGGCTTACATCCCTGTGCAACAATCAGCTAAGCCAGTGGTCGGCAAACTGTGGCTCGCGAGCCACATGTGGTGTTTCTTTTGAAAAATTCTTTCTGAGCAGTGAGATTGTCCAACAGACTAATGAGTTTGCTGGCCACTGAGCTAAACTCTAGTACCAGCTGCTTCCTGAAGGACCAGCCATTTGGGCTGCGGTCTCTCCCCAGCTGGCTCTCCTGATGCACCACCTTTCCTACCTGGTTCCTCCAAGGCAGTGGTCCTTTTAACCTAGCTTCCCATTGCAATCATGCTGCTGGGCCTGTGTCCCGCCCCGAGAGGTTTTGATATAACCCACCTGTGGTGCAGACCAGGCGATTCCAAATGTGTGGCCCCAATTGGAGATGCCTGTCCAAGACAGAGCACCTGAAAGTTTAACTTGCATATCAATCACCTGGGGATCTTGTCAAAATGCAGATTCCGATTCAGTAGGTCTGGGATAGGGCCTGGGATTTTTGCCTATATAATAAGCTCCTAGATGGTGCCAATGCTACTGGTCTGTGCTCCTCTCTTTGAGAAGGCCCTAAAGCAGTGATTCTCTCTCTTTTTTAAGGTAATGTAGAAGTGGTTTATTTAAAAAAATTTTTTTATTGTTTAAAGTATTACAAATGGTAGTACATATGTTTCCTTTTTTTTCCCCCCATTGACCTCCCCCGGCCTCCCCTACCCCCCAGCAGTTGCCCTCACCTGCTCCCCCCTCCCCCCACTCCATTGGTTATGCTTATATACATGCATACAAGTTAAGGTGGTGATTCTCAACCTTTCTAATGCCTCCACCCTTTAATACAGTTCCTTTTGTTGTGATGACCCCCTACCATAAAATTGCTTTTGTTGCTACTTCATAACTGTAATTTTGCTACTGTTATGAATCATAATGTAAATATCTATGTTTTCCAATGGTCTTAGGAGACCCTGCTAGTGGTTTTCCACCCCACAGGTTGGGAACCGCTGCTGTAGAGTCTAAGACCGTCGGAAAACACAGATATTTACATTACGATTCATAACAGTAGCAAAATTACAGTTATGAAGTAGCAACGAAAGTAATTTTATGGTTGGGGGTCACCACGACATGAGGAACTGTATTAAAGGTTAGCGGCATTAGAAAGGTTGAGAACCACTGCTCTAAGGCACTTGTATTTGTTTAACTTTGTTTTTCTGAACCCTAAACTACATACGTAGGTTTTAAGTCTGGTACTGACATTGAGGTAGCTGGAGTGATGATGGCAAATGGGAGTATCCTCCTGGTCCTTATTGAGGACACTTCTCGGCTTGCTGTGGCCACTGAAAGCCTATCAAGGTATGGGGCCGGGGGAGGCCTTGACTCCCTTAGGTCTGACTCCCAAAATGCCTTCACTGTCTCCAGTTGTACATGTCAGTCTCCTTTTGGTAAACTGCAAAGTCCTCTGACATTTTGAGCTCCTTGATGGCGGCACCACTTGTCAGCCAGCAGTTTGGTTTCTACTGATTGAACTGTGGTGTTGGTGTGCTTATTTGAGCGTTTTATTACAGTCGTTTTTAGTCTGTGTTCCCAGATACCATATCCCAGTGGTTGGCAAACTCATTAGTCAACAGAGCCAAATATCAGCAGTACAACGATTGAAATTTCTTTTGAGAGCCAAATTTTTAAAACTTAAACTTCCTCTAATGCCACTTCTTCAAAGTAGACTTGCCCAGGCTGTGGTATTTTGTGGAAGAGCCACACTCAAGGGGCCAAAGAGCTGAATGTAGCTCGAGAGCCGCAGTTTGCTGACCACAGTCCTAGGCCTAGAGCAATGGTTCTCAAACTCCAGCAGGCACCAGACCATTTGGAAGGTTTACTTAAACAGATTACTAGGCTCCATCCTCCCACCCCCCATATTTCTGACTCAGTGAGGACAGAGAATTTTCATTTCCAACAAATTCCCAGGAGATAAAGATGTGGCTGCTCCAAAGACCTATCAGCTCTTGTGGCCTTGCCACATGGCTTCTTATAACAGTTCCATTCGGAGAGTCCAGATAAGATTTTATTAAAGAAAATTGTGCTTTTTTAAGTTTGAATACAGCTGTTTTGTTGCCTTTGTTTTATTTTTTCATAGAAACCAATGGAAATGAGTGTAAATAAAAATGTTAATATCAGTAATATGGCAAAGGTATCAATTTAATACAGATGACACAAAGACTGAAATTATTCAGTTTATGAAAAAAGAGGTCTATTGTCCTTCCATGGACAAGTCTTTGGACTTATGCTGTGTTCCAATATGATGGTAAAAAATGTTTTTAAGTACAACATATACTGGAAATAAATTACTGAAGACTATCTTTAAAAGGAAACTCAATTAAGGCTTTCGTGCTATTTTTAAGTTTGAGGGGGAGAGAACCCCAGTTCTCAAGCAGTCTCTTTCCAGGAACTCATCATGTACAAAAGGAGGAGATTGCTGGTAAGCTTTCTTCAGACCCAACCAAGCCTAAAGGAAGTACTGTAAACATCACAGCAGTTACATCTCAGCTTATTGCATTGGATCAAAGCAATTCTACCACAGGATGAGGCACCTCACTTTATTTACAAAGCTCAGACAACACATGAGGGCCTTCATGTTACATAGTAGGTGGGAAGGGTGTAGCTTGATAAACTTCCTATTTACTTTTAAATAGAGTGGACTCTTAAACAGGTAGGTAGCTGTCTGCTTCTGCATTTCCACTTCAACAAACATACTGGAATAATAGAAATGCTAGTTCCTGAGTAACCCAAAGTAGAACTTTTCCGTTAGTAGGTGAGTCACCTTTAAAAAATGGTATTTTCGTCCTAGCTGGTTTGGCTCAGTGGATAGAGTGCCGGCCTGCGGACTGAAGGGTCCCGGGTTTGATTGCGATCAAGGGCATATGCTGGAGTTGTGCCTCCATCTCCAGTGGAGGGCCTGCAGGAGGCAGTCAATCAATGATTCTCATCATTGATGTTTCTATCCCTCCTCCCTCTCTCTCTGAAATCAATAAAATTATATATTTTTAGAATGGTATTTTCTAAGGACAATCAATAAATTTCAGAATGTTCTTTCCTCTACTTCCAATAAACCACTGGAATAAACCACCAAATTCAAAGTTTGACAAATAAGTGCATGATGAAAAAAGTGTAATATTCTTGCAAGGAAGTTGGGAAAGAGCAGTTAAGAGGCTTTTTGGGGCAAGCAGGCTTGGCCGGTGAAGAGGAAGAATCTGGAAAGGGCTCTATAAAAAGCGATTCTTGGGCGTTTTCATGGAAAACAGCAGAACACCAGGTACTGGCATGCCATCTTATCCAACACCAGGTTTGGGGGTGGCAACTTAAGGAATGCTTATTTGAAGAATCTGCTTTTGAAAGCTAACACATGTATGAGACAATATAATTCGGGTGAGCTTCCTTCAACTGACACCGTGAACGAACAAGGAGAGAGAGGGCCGTGATCTGCCTGGGCGACCTACATTTGCTCGGTCATCTCAGGACTGCAAGGGATCAGCCAGCGTGCGCTCTCGTAAAACTCTTCCCTTCTCACCGGCCCGCCTGGCTCCCGGGGGCGGCGGTGCCAGGCTCTTGGATTTCGCGGCAGATGCGGGCGCCCATCCCTCCGGTTCACCCTTTCACCCTTCCTTCACCCCCAGGCCCACGCGGAGTGGCGTGGTTTTTCCGCCCACTGCCGAGGCTGTGCCGGCGAGGCTGGGGATTGCAGGGCCTCCCGGCTTTGGCGAGCCCCTGAATTCCGAGTCCTTCCCGCCCAGCCAGCCACTCCGCCGGGGCTAAGGGCTCGAATCAAGGCTGGGGTTTGTTTCGGATGAAAGATGCAGCCTCTAAGTCAGTCTAAACTTGTCCCAGACCTCCCCCAGCCCAGCTGCCTCTAGTCTGGGCGCCGCCCAGCAGCCGGCTTTGCAGCGGCGGGCGGGCTGCAGCCAGGCCACCTCGGAGGACGCAGCCCCAGAGCGCTCCACAGCGGAGGCAGCGCGAGTCCCCGAGCGCCCCGGGCATCCCGGCGGCGGGAGCGGAAGGCGAGCGGGGCGACCGGCGAACCGGCGACGGGAAGGGTCCTCGGGTCAGAGCTCCGCCCCCCTGGCCGCCCGGCTGGGGAGGCGGGCCCGGCGAGGGGCAGCGGCGGAGGGCGCGGCGCCAGCGGAGGGGGGCGGAGACGCGGGCGCCGGTTGGCGCGGGCTCGGGGCGGGGCGCACGGGGCTGGCCCGAAGGCGGAGCCGGCGCCGGGCCGCTGGAGCTGCGGGGCGCGCGGAGAGGAGTCGCGAGCAGCTGGAGTGGAGTTGGAGGAGGAAGCGGCTGCCGTGGCGAGGCTGGCGGGCGAGCGAGCGGCTTGGAGACGGCGAGCTCGGGGTGGGGACGCCGGTGGGTCGGAGCCGGAGCCGGAGCCGTGCGTGCTTGAGGCCGCCGCTGCAGCCGGGGCTCGGCAGGGGAAGGAAGCCGGCCCGCGGGAGAGGTAGGCGGTGGCAGCGGGTCGGGGTGTGTGTGTGCTCGCGAGGGGGAGGCGGTGCGTGCGCGCGGCTGTCGCCGCTCTCTTCCTGTCACCGGCGGCGGCGGCTTGAGCGGAGCCCGGCCTGGGGAGAGCGGTCGGCCCGCTGGTCCTCCTCGCCGCCGGCATCTCGCGCCTGGCCCGGGGCCCCGTTCGCAGCCAGCGTCCTGCCTCCCGCTGCCCGGCCTCCCGGGAGCCGATCCTGCACGCCGCCGGGCGCATCCGTCCCCGAGCTGCAGGCGGCGACCCCCGGCTCTCCCTCACCCCTCCGGCCACTCCGGAGGGTCCCCAGTGCCGCCTGGCTGCAGCTCTCCGGAGTCCCTCCCCGGAGGAGAGCGCCCTGACCGCTCGCCGTCTTTGCGTTAGCGGGAAGGAGCGATGCCTTCCTCCGTGCCCTCCAGCTGCAACCGGGTCGCTGCCTGGCCATCCCTGCGGGCGGGAGGGCGGGCCGGGCGGCGGTGGTCCCGAGAGCCCATTGCCTGCCCCCTTCCCCCCCCCCCCCCCGCCCCTGCGAAGTTTGTCTCCCTCCTCTTCCGGGGTGGAGGAAGCGCGCCCCGGGCCAGCCGGTCGCCGGGGCCCCAGCTCGGTGTCTACTGCCGGCCGGGCCTGGGCAGGTTGTTGGAGACGCGCTCCATGGGGTCTAGGAAGAGCCCGGAAATCCAGCTTTTTTGCAACGTGGGTGGAGACTGGAGGGGACTTGCCCAGCAATATGGAGCCGGTTAGGGAGGGCAGGAGGGCGTGCAAGCCCGAGCCGAAGTAGCTTGAGGGATTGTCTGGAACCCGCGGGTCCAACCCTCACTTCCCAAGGGCAGACCCGGCCCCGACGACTACCAGACAAAGAGGACGGAGAAGCCCGGACCAGCCACTCCAGTCCAGAAATGCACTTCGGGAACTAAAATTGGAGGGTGTGAACGGAATGGCCGTTACATGTTCAATGCTCCATGTGTGTGAACTGTTTAGGGGAAATTCTTAGGCTTCTCCGGGCGCTGCCGGTACCGGAATCCTGGTGGCCGCTGCAGCGCTGCTGGCAGCTGGAGTCTGAGTCTGCTCTCATTTGGGGTGGGGGTGGGGTGAGGGGAGCGAGGACTTTAGAAGCGATAGGATTTCTTTCTTTTTTCTTTCTTTTTTTTTCCCTGTCCTCTTCCTCCCTGTCGGTGCAAAGTAGGAATGGGTAAAGTAGTTCCGGGTTTTGAAGGCAGCGTGAGATTGTCATTTCAGTGGGATGAGGTTCAAGTTTTAGTTGCTAGGCAGGACATTCACCAAGCCTATTGACCCAAGTTCACATGGAATTGTATGTTAATATTTCATTAGGTAGTATTGCGTTTTGGCCGCTTTAAAGACGGTGAGGTATTAGCTAGGAAAGGTTGGATTAGGTAAGCAGGCTCATTTCTCAGGCAGGCTATCAGAGTAATGCATCTTCAAGGAGTAAAAATCATTGGGAATTTGGTGACTTCTGCTCAGAAGTCCACAACCATCTTTTATGGTTGAAAAAGAAAATAAAAAGCACACTCCCCTGTATACTTTTTTGACTGATCACACTGTTTTTGAAATAAATGGTGTAAAAGCAATAGATTATGGTTTTTTTTTTTTTAGGAACAAAAGTTGCTTAAACTTTTGGAAGCAAATGTTTTGGTCACTACAAAGAAAATAGCCCCTTTCATTGATATTTTTTTTTCGGGGGGGGGGGAGGGTGGAAGTGTCCCCCTAAAGTTTGGGAAGGTGTATTTAGTAGGGAATCAAGTTTTAAACTGGAAAGGGCCATGGAGGAGGCTGCCTGGCTTGCAGAAGTGTTGGGCTCTGCCACTGCTGGCCGCCTCAGCTTTTATATGCCAGTTGCAGATAGTAGAGTCATACCTTTTCCTGTAGAAATGTGTAGATTTCTATGACTGGAAGAAAGTTTTAAGTGTCTGATACTGGCTTATAAAGTGTTAGGGGCATTTGCTTTCTTTAACTTTCATCCTGACATGGGGCCTGTTCTTGCCAGTTGCCTCACAGAACACTGCAATGTACACACTGTTATCTGCTGTTATATCTGCTTTTGTGAAATGATATCACTGTTTTTTACATCTGATGTTAAATAAATGTCATCACATGAGAGCCAACGTGAAGAAGCATTTCACTTCCCATTGATTCATTATATTGTCTTCATTAGTTATTTCTTGAAATTGAAATGTATGCAGATCAGGAAACCCCCACAGCATAAGGTTGGTTTGGGGAAACAAGAAATGCAGTGAGTTACAGGTAATGCATGTGGTTATGGACAGTGGTGGTGGACTATGCATTTACTCCTGGGACTGTGTTAGGAGAGTTTTGTATCTCAAAAGCAAACCTTTTGCACTTGTCAGAGTTTGTGTCATTAAAAGTGATGGCCAAACCTTTAATTAAATTTTCCTATGAATGCCATGTAACTTTTATATTAGTATGTTGGTTGAAATTTTTTTTCCTAGGTAGTTTAGAGGACTGTTCTAAAAAGACATACTCTGAGAGATTGTTCATTAAAACAGAAACAATTCTAGTTCAGCTTTTATTATGATTGCAATTTGTAATTTTCCAAATTGTCTTATTGAATAAAGAGGTCGTACATAAATACATTGGGGAAAAAATGTTATGGTCAGGTAGACTAGAGAAAGCTGAGATGATGTCTGCATTTGGGGTTTTCCTTTTAACCCTCACAGCTGAGGCATGCACAATGCAGAGAAAATGGGAAGTGCTTTTTTCAGTATGTTACACATTTGGGACAGGCTCCCCACGCGGCACCTCCTGTGGCAGGCACAGGGATTTGGCCGGTAAAGGCCGGAGAATGGAGCGTCTCAGGGAAGCTTGAAAAGGTGAGCAAGTTACTCATCAATGGAAGGAAGACATTGCCAGTTAGTTTTACCTTAGAAGGCATAATGTAATTATATGACATTTTTAAAATAAAAACTTCGGTTGTAATTAAATTTAAATATTCTTATTATATTTATTGTTTTCCCCCCCATCTCCTTCACCCCAATGCGATTACTTGTCATGATTTTGCCAACACTTTTATTGAAATTACTTGCCAAAAGAGTGGTGATTAAAAGTTATTTTATGCATATTATGCCAAAAGAGCTGAAAAATTGTGTCATCTTCTATAAACTTGTCTGTTTTGCTTATGTTATTTTATTTTTTTGTAAAGGGTAGAATGAGAATAGTATAGATTTTGCTAAAAAACAGAAATCTAGTATGAAGACATCTCTGGAAAGTTTATCTTCCCAGCATTGTTTTTCTTAAAGTAAATCAAATGCATATCCACAGGCACCTGTAGGCAAAATAGTTTTCAGGTTAATGAACACCCCTTCCCGACACCCTTCAGATTAGTTAAACCACAGGAGTCTGGCAAAATGTAAGGAGAGAATCCACCAGTGGGTGGAGTACTTTAATAAAGTGAGGTGTCTGGGCCATTGTGCCAGGCCCCTGCCCTCCTCACTGGACCCCCAGTGGTCCAGACTCAGGGCTCAGCCCAAAGAGCTGGGGCTGTCCCATGCAAGCTGTCAGTTCTGTGGGATTGCGTTAGTGCCTCCATCTCTCTCTTTGAGGGCACCTAGGGAGCGGATATTGTCCTCCCTGACATATGCTCTCACACACCCTGAGACTCATGAGGCAGCCTTTGCCCTGACCTTTGCAAAGCCACCCTCTACCTCAGGTAGGGAGAGAATTAGATGGGCAAAGTCTGCATGCAGCCTTTATCCGTCTATATATTCCGGAAGGGAGTTAAGGGGACAGCAGAGTTTTTTTTTATGTTGGCAGGCTTCACAATTCATTTAGAACAGTTTGCAGTATTTAGAGGCAATACAAAAGAAAGTTCCTGGCAAATTGTTCCTGTTTTAAACATGAGTTGCATAAATGGCAGTGTCATTCAATACTACTAATAACAGTGGCAACAATATTAACAAAACCATGGTTGCAATTTAGTAGCCATGTAGCTTCTGGTACATCAATCCGCTTTTCTCATCTATGAAATGGGGATAATAATTGTATCTAGGGTGGCTGTAAGGATTAAATGGGTTGATACATGCAAAACTCTTAAGAACTAAGCCTGGCCCATCATAAGCACTGTGTTGGTGTTAATTGTTAAGCTCTAATGATCAATCATGGAGCTCAGTGCTTTATACATGCCATTTAATTTAGTCCTCATAACCCTTTGAGCTGTCTGTTTGCTTTTTTGTATTTTTCTCACAGATGCTAAACTTGTGACACGCAGAGGTTTAAGTAACTTGCCCAAGTTTAAAATCTAGGCACTGATGGGGACAGCTGCTGAGTCTGAAGCTTAGTGCTTATACTAACCTTCTTGTTAAGAGTTTTACAAAACAGCATTGTATTTTAACAAGAGGAGGGGCTTTGGATTGTCTGCTTCAGCCCTGTCATCCCAGGGCGTCTCCTCAGGGCTTCTCTTGAGTGATGATGCAGAGAAGCAGAATGCTCAGCCTATGCCCATTTCTGTCTCAGGGCCAAGAAAGCATTGGTGTGCGTGCCTGCGTCATCCTTTCTCCTTGACCCCAGGTGATGACCTCTGAGCCTGGGAATTGCCTCCAGCTGAGCCTGGTCTGTCTCTCTCCTCTTCCCCTCCTGCAGTGCTTTCTGGAGAATCCTGCTTCCTGCCTCCTTGTCCTTCCTTATAGTTTCCCCTGGGCTTTTCTGCACAACCCCCTCCCCCCCCCCCCCCCAAGGGTTTGCAGGCAGGAGTCCTGCCCTAGACACTCTGCTTTCCCATATACAAACTCAGCCCTGAGCGTGGCAGCAGGCAGTACATTCTGGGTGGTTTGAAAATGAATGGAGATATTTGATGACTGCAATGCCAAGATTAATTTGACCCCATCATTTTTATTTTGTTTTAGTTGAGATAACATTTATCCTGAGTGCCTTATTTTAAGTTGAACTTCATTGTGTTTATTAGGAAATTTTAACTTTTGTTCAATTCGATTTTCATGATTTCCCGAACATACTTAACATACTTGAAAAGTGAAAAGATTTTTAAACAATGATTTTTTTTTTTAAGACTGCGAATTTAGGTGGGGAGTTTGCCCTAGACTCAGAGTGAGCACACTGAGGATGGAGAGATGGAATGTAGGGAGGTACCGGCTGGGGCCCAGGAACCCCTCCACAGCCCTTGCATCTGGATTGCAGACCCATTTTGTGCTTGTGCATAAAGCCAGATTGCTAATTTTATCACAGGATAGAATCATGTGATCAGGATATAGTCTTGATTTATTTAAAGTGACTTAAAAATATCCTTTACCTCTCACCAAGGTTGCTAAATCCCTGTCCTTTGTAAAAGGAGAGTAAGTCAACAAAGTCAGAGGACTTGTCAAAGAATAGGTTGTTGTTTTTTTCTTGCCAAAATGCCCGCAGGTTAGAGGGTTAAATTGAAATTTTACTGTCAAACAGTTGTACATTAAGAAGTCATGGCTGCTTGTCAGGCATCAGAAACAACGTTTATTTTGAGGAAGAGAATGCGAATTGCGGAGAGAGGAAATATACTTCCAACTAACACTATCTTGGGTCATCTTTAAAATGGTTGAACGAATGGAGCAAAATCATTCCCTTTAAGAAATTTTGGAGCTGTTTATATGATATTATATAAGTGAGTTAATTTGTTATTCATAGGATTCCTTTATACCGTTTGTTACTGCAATATTAGTAACTAATTTGGAGACTAGATATCCTAACACCCTTGGTTATTTGAAAACATTAAGTGAATGGGTGGTGGATATTATCCACATATAAAAATCTTCACTCCGTGCTGGGTAGAAATAGCTCAGTGGACAAGTGTGTGTAGCCAGACACTGGAAGCAAACTCTTGTGAATCTGGGCAGCATAGAGCCTGTGGATCTGAATAGTTTGGGCTCCACTGATATCAGGAGGTTTAGACAGACACTGCCAGTGAGTGCCTCAGGCTTCCGAGTTTTCTGCATTCCTGCTGAGAATTGGAGGGTGAGAGAAAAGAGAACTTGTCAATCCTCTCGATGTGATGGCCCTTGTGACTGGATTAATACTTCCCCTCTCCCTCAGGAGGAGCTGAGTTTTCACACATTGTGCAATGAGGAGCCTGGGGTAGCCACGGCAGGGGGTATGGGGGAGAGGGGCATAGATGCCAAGAGAGATACAGGTGGCAGAAGCTTCAGCTCATAGAGCAGAAGTGGGCAGCCTTCCAGAAGGGATGTGTCCAGTATTCTTTTGTTCACTAGTTATGGACTTCTTTGGCAAGGATGCATTTTAGTGAAGTCTCTTCGGAAGGAAATTTGCATGTTCCTGGATGCCTGGTCTTGGACTTGACTTGACGGAACTGCTCTGAGTTAGAATGGCTTCTTTTTGTGCTGGTGTGTTTGTGAAAGAGCCACGAACACTCAGTAAGCTGCTGTTACAGAGAGTACAAAGCGGAGGTCAGAACGGGTGGGCAGGAATCTGCATCGGTCACCCCATGGCCATATCTCAGGCATCAAAGGAAGTTGAGTTTGGGCAGTAGGTTCTAGTGGGGTAAAAAGTGGTAGCTCTGGCAGACTGCCTGGATCTGAATCCTGCTTCCACCTTTCCATGGCTCGGTGTTATCATGGCCAAGATACTAAATTTTTTGCACCTCAGTTTCTCCCGTGTAAAGTGAGAATTATTGATAGTACCTGCCTTATGATTATCTTGCTTTGAATGTGCTAATTGTGTGTATTGAATGCGTTAGTGCACATATAACTCCCAACAAATATCAGGTGTTGACAGAACAGCTCCCGGAAGTGTTAAGTTAGGAGGAGGAGGAGGAAGAAGATTGAATCGGTCAGAGTACTCAGTAGCTTCCAGTAAGCGTCATGTGATGACCGGGTTGACCAGAACGACAGTGACAGTCATTAAAATGGGCCTGGCTGCTGCCACCTGAATAATGGCACGGTTCTTTCATTAGCAACAAATAACCTCCAATGGGTTAAGCCATGGAGGGGAAAACATAGCCTGCATCTTTTGAGCCAAGGGTGCTGTGTACCTCACACTAGGACACAAGCCAGTTGTCACCCACATGACCAGTCAGGTCGCCCTCTTCTCTTGCAACATTGTTCTCCAACCACTTAATTGGCATGGAATCATGGCTGATTGCAAATTGTTCTGATTGATTTTGCTGGCTTTGATGATGGGGTTCCAGAAGATAGGAATGGTGTATTCTAATACAATGGTGTACTTTCAATCCTAGAGTCCTAGAAGATCTGGGGTTCTTTTTCTCCGACAAGGGCCCAGAGTGCTGTACAGGATTTATCTTACACAGTCAGTAAGCTTCTTTTTGCAAATGGTGAGAGACCAGGAATTAATAGAAACACAGGTTTCTGGCACACATGGCAGAGATTGCTACTCTAGCGTCTGGCATCAGTCAAGCCAGCAAGTTTTTCGGGTTTGTGATACCTTGAGTAGACATGGAGCCTTTCTGACTAGTGTGCCCTGGCGAGGCACTTGCATAGATAGCTACATAGGTTTGTGGTGAGCAGGGGCTCCCCATTCTGTTAAGAATCTCAGCAAACTGGCCCACTGAGTTGTTGAAATAGAGGAAGCCATAAGCAGCAGCTGGAGGAAAGATCTACCAGCCTACTGGTTCAGGAATTTTCCCCCCAAAAAAGACATACATTACCTGGAAAAGCTAACAAAAACTGCAAGGCAGATTTGGAGGGGAGAGGGGTAACATTATTCTTAGGCATATTGCCTGGTTCCCAGGCATTTAGGGACATGTAAATTTTTTCATGTGCTCTAGAGTTCTGTGTCTCATTTGTACAGAGTGCATTAGTACTAAAAATGAGATTTGCTAGTTCTACATTTTTGTGTGAATTTATACAGTGAGTATTTAATTTGATTCTGGATCTAGCAAAAGGAGAGGCTGTCTTCAAACATAATATAGTTTATTTTCTCATCCTCTCTGCTGGTTGCTTTCTTTCTTTCTTTTTTTTTTTTTCCTATGACAACTGAATTACAAAGTAGAATAATGCTAACCAAAATTCATATTCTTGCTACACCAAGATTTCCAGTGTTTGTTTTTGCTTCTTTTAATCTGTAACTCTCCTAAGAGTGTTGTTATATTACAGCTAAGAGGCTTTAGCCATGTAAAGTTGAATACTTTACACTTCTGAATCCCAACATAACAATTACTCAGCAATCAGATTTGTCTTCTTAAAATGCTTACACTGAAGAGTGCCTATAATATTAAACTTCCAAAGTGTTCCACACTGTAAAATTTGTACAAGCTCTCTTTGATATAGCACGCCGAAATTGTGTGGCTCTTGTTTTTATTGCTTTATTGTGCAGGCAGCTTAACGGAAACCTTTATAATAAAGTACCTTTGACTTTATAATAAAGGCAACAAAGCGAAATGATTGGAGCGCTAAGTGTGCACTGTTCTTTTGACAATCCAGCGCTAACTTACTAACTTAGAGAATCTTTGGCTTTCTCACTTCTCTGCCTCCACTATGTTAAAAAAATTTTTTTTCATTTCCCATTTCTCCCTCCACTAAGCTCTCTTCATAGAATAATTTGCAGGAACTGTCTCTACTTCCTCTTTAGTTCCTTAACTCCTTAAATTCTACTTGCTATCCTCAAATACTGCTATCCTGGAGCCTGCTTTCTCAAAAGTCAGCGATGCTCCCTCTTCGCCTCCAGGCGGATTGGGCTCACTGTTCTGGCTCTTTCCAGAATATGATACTTGCTTAGTCACATTTGTACCTTAGGCTGTGCCACACATTTCATTCTGCCTTAAGATTCCCACAGTTAGATGTTATCTCTCCCTCATTTGAACTCTGTCGTGTTTAGTCGCTGCTGTCTTTTGGCATTTACCTCGTGTTATTGTGTACCAGTTCCTTGTGTACCAGTCTTATCTCTGAGACATTGCCACATGCCAACACCCCTTCCAGCCCTGCCTGGTGCTCTTAGAAGGCAGGGAGTGTCTCAGTGTCTTTGTTGTGGATAGCATGTCCAGCAATAGCACGCTGCCCATGTGCATCTGCCAAGTTGATTAAGTACTTGTTGAATGGAAGTAGAAATTCAAATTCACACAGATGGCAAAGTGTGGTGTTCAACCTTAAGTCTTGTTTTTCTTTCGCTAGGTGAAGCTTGCGTGTGGAGCGCAACAGTAAAATCAGACGACAGATGGACAGTGTGACAAGAGTGTCAGAAAGGATTGGGCCTCGCTGTGAGAGTCAGCCTGCAGTCCAAGTGTTGACAAGTTGCTGAAAAGGAAGCCAGTGGGAGAACTGTGGCCGGCAGAGGAAGTGGAGCCCTGTCTTCAGTCACACCGTTGATGGAGGACAGATGGACAATCACCTCTCCTCTTAAACCTTTGGAGAGCTGTCCTTTGTCCTCTGCTGGACACACATTCGGAATCTTCACACACTCTCTGAGCTCACGTTCCACAGAAACATAAAATCAGACGGCAGTGTAACCAGACTCGCCTGTTGCATGGTCACGGATTTGCAAACATGAGTGCGGAGGGGTACCAGTACAGAGCACTCTATGATTATAAAAAGGAACGAGAAGAAGATATTGACTTGCACTTGGATGACATATTGACTGTGAATAAAGGGTCCTTAGTAGCTCTTGGATTTAGTGATGGACAGGAAGCCAGGCCTGAAGAAATTGGCTGGTTAAACGGCTATAATGAAACCACGGGGGAGAGAGGGGACTTTCCAGGAACGTATGTAGAATATATTGGGAGGAAAAAAATCTCACCTCCCACCCCAAAGCCCCGGCCACCTCGACCCCTTCCTGTTGCACCAGGTTCTTCGAAAACTGAAGCAGAAACTGAGCAGCAAGGTCAGTATTAATGAGTGATTTTTAAATACTCTTTTTATCTTTTTTTTTTTTTTTAAAGGAAAGTTTCACATTGGGTTGAGTTGAAATGCTCTGGGAGGAAGTTGTTTCGACAACTTTACCTGAATTTAGATATGATGCGTAAAAGCGTGCTCAATCACTACACGACTAGACATTTGTGTTTGTGGGGTGGAGGGTTTAGTTATAAAATGGAAGATGGTATCTGAGAACCTGTTTAGTGAATGTTTTTAAGAACTACTTTTGTAGTTGTTATTGAATTAAACACTTTTTACTTCCTTGTTCTTACAATTGGTATTATATCTCTAAATCATTTTAAGAAAGAAGAGGGTAAGTCTAACGTAAGTATGTTTAACATTAATGTGATTTGTGTGGAAAAAATGTAGAGAGTAATAAAATGAACACAGAACTCTGGGGAGAAGAAACCATTGTTTTCATAACCCGGTGTCTACCTCCTGGTTTCCTCTCCAGGAACACTGTGCCTGCAGCTGAAACCCAATCCTGCCGGTAGCCTAGATGTGGAGGGAGTTCTCTTCCTCTGTGGGCAATGTATGTGTAGCATTAGTGCCTATAATGAATGCGCTTGGCCTTCATGAGAAAAAAAGAAAAAAAAAAGATCACTAAATGCTTTTCCTAATGGAAACCATCTTGACTCAAAAACCACTCATTGTTTGTTGGAGGCGGTCCTTGTTTGAGCTTTGTTTGTTTGTTTCTGCTCAGTTTCACACAGAGAGGAGCCTTTGACTCAGCTTTGCTGTTATCAGCTTTGTCAGTTCATTTCCTCACTAGTAAATTTCAAGCATTTTTTTTTCCTCCTGCTTGTGTAATCTTTCTTTCCCTTCCAAGACTGGGATAGGTATGGAAAGGTATGCTTACATTGGGTGGACTCGGTGGCTGTGGTTATAGCATGGCAATGTATTTCTGGAAGAGATTTTGATACTGTTATGCTTTCTTTGTTGTTGGCTTGTTCTAGCAAAAAATGAATGAGGTAATGAGAATAAAGAAGCAGAATGTAAGGGTAAATAGCTGCCTTTTAGTATAGAATAATAATAGGATTGGGGATATTCTGTAAAAGTCAAAGAACTTACTAAGGATACCTTTTCCTTCTCCCACCTGACCCAGAAGAGGTACTTGTTTCATGAACATGACAGCAAAGCTGTCATATTTATTGTAAAATATGTCCAGATATGTTTTACTGTACATTTCAAAAGCCAAGACTTTTTCAGGTGAATCAAAATCTAGACACACATACATTTTGTTAGCTGTGGTGTTGACAAAAGGTGTTGAACCACCTTGATTCAGAAACTTCTCATTGATTGTTGGAGATGGTCCACATTTGAGCTTTGTGCACAGCTGCACATTTAAGGGTTTGTTTGTTTTTCGTTTATTTGTTTGATTAATTGTTTCTGTTCAACAGTTTCACACAGAGGCAAGTCTTTTACTCAGCTTTGTGCTGTTATCAGCTTTGTCGATTTCAAGCAGTTTTTTCTTTGTGTAATCTTTTTTCTCCAAGACTATGGCAAAAATCATACATAACTTTTTTTCCACCAAATTACTTATTTTTGTTTTTAATTTATTTTAAAATATATTTTATTGAGTTTTTACAGAGAAGAAGGGAGAGGGGTAGAAAGTCAGAAACATCAATGAGAGAGAAACATCGATCAGCTGCCTCCTGCACACCCCCTGCTGGGGATGTGCCCGCAACCAAGGTACATGCCCTTGACCGGAATCGAACCCAGGACCCCTCAGTCCACAGGCCAACGCTCTATCCAGAGCCAAACCGGTTTTGGCCAAATTACTTATTTTAATTTGAATTTTTGTTTCATTAGTTAGAAACAGGTCCTTATAAGTAGGCTCATACAAGAGGGAAAATAATTTACCATTACTTTATCCCAGAATACAAAAGATTACAGGACTGCCCAGCTGCTGTACCAGGCTCAGTGTTTGAGTGCCAACCTATAAACCAGGAGGTCACATGCCCAGCCTGATCCCCTGTGAGGGGTGTGTGCAGGAGGCAGCTGACCAGTGATTAATTCATCCCCCCCCCCCCCCCCCCGTCACTCTCACTCTCACTCTCACTCTCTCTCTCCCCTCTCCCTCCCTCTCCCTTCCTTTCTGAAATCAATAAAAATATATATTAAAAAAATTACAGAACCCTAAAAATACCTGAGCTGGATTAGAAAAGAATATTTAAAAGGTGGAAAGGGGTATTTTGTCAATATTAATGACAAAAAGATTTTGTAAAAGTAATTTATAAGCAAAATTGCACTTGATAATTACTGTCAGGTATAACTTTATTTGAATATAGTATACAGAAAAGCAAATCTTTTAAAATAAAATGTTTTTCTCTTTTTAGGTCCTAAGCTCTTTTATAATGCTTTCTCATGTAATATGATGACAATTGAAAATTTTAACAGCTTCTTTATTTTTTTTTTAAGTCATAGAAATGTAGAGCAAAGTGGAAATTTTTAGTAGAATTTTAAAACGAGGCCCATGATAATGTGCATTTAAATGTTAGAACAGGCCTGAATACAAATGAGAAATTGAGAATAATGGAGAGATCGAAAAGGCAGTGTTTGGGGGGTTGGGCAGGGAATGTAGGACTTAAACATTCAATTTTCTAGACTGTTAATCTTGTATTCTCTCATAACTATGGTTCCTGCCCTGGCTGAAGACCCCTTTGGTTAGAGTGAGCCTGGTATGCCAAGGGGGCGGGTTAGGTCCCCCATCGGAGCACACCCAAGAATCCACCAATGAATGCCTAAGGAAGTGGAACAGCTAATTGGTTTCTCACTGTCTCTCTCCCCCTGACCCTTCTCTCTCCCTCTCTCTTCTTTTTCTCTCTAAAAATCCGTACATAAACATTTAAGTAAATAAATGTAGTGTTTATAAAATGAGAATTCAGTAACTCCTACTAGTTGCATGTCCAGTTGACATGGAAAGTAGTTATAAGGACACAGTTAGACATTGAAAGCTATGGGACTCTGATTTATTTCCTAAGCGTGTATTTATTTGAAAACCTTTTGCAGTGACAATGTTCTGTGAAGGTGGAAAGGATAGTTCTTATTGTAACTGAATTCTTGAGTCCTTTTTTTCCTTTTTCTTCCCCCGATGTAACTTAACCTGTTTTTCGTGTTTGACTGCCTTTATGTTATTAGAATTGACCCCTGAGGTCTCAGGTCTCCATGCAGGTCCTTCTTGTTGAGAGAGTGTCCTGTGGGCAGTTTGCCCACGCCCATGATGGGCGGGGGGAAATAGGGTGCTCCGACGTGCCTGCCTGCTGACCACATGCTCCTCGGACCCTGTGCTTGCCACCTACTGTGTTTAAAAAACAGTTGCCATCAGACTCTGGCCAAAAGTAGACTCTTTGTGAAGGATTCCTCCTTATATAATAGAACCAGCTTTTCCACTTTCCTTGTATGTTCCCGGAAACAAAGCTGTGATACGTAACTTTTAGAGGGGAAAAGAGTAAAAAAAGTCCTTTTGAAAATCTGATGTTCAACTCCTCTCAGGGAAATGTATGTCCCACCAAGACCGGTTTGGCTCAATGGATAGAGCGTTGGACTGCGGACTGAAGAGTCCCGGGTTCGATTCCGGCAAGGGCATGTACCTTGGCTGCAGACACATCCCCAGTAGGGGGCGTGCAAGAGGCAGCTGGTCGATGTCTCTCTCATCGATATTTCTGACTTTCTATCCCTCTCCCTTCCGCTCTGTAAAAAATCAATAAAATATATTTTAAAAAAAAGAAATGTATGTCCCAACCAATACATTTTGTGTACAGTTTTCTTACAAAGCTCTAGCCTGTAGTTTGGATTAAATTTGTGTGTATTGAGTAATCTTGTATTTATTGGAATTTAAATAATTCAATACACATGAACTATATCCCTATATTTTACTATGAAGCATGGATGAAAGATGAAATCAAGACTCAAGAGAGGCAGTTTGCCCTCTGATGCTCTCTCCTTCCCTGCCCTTCCCACCTCAGGGCTGTGTTTTGTCCTCTCTGCTTGGACACTGTTCCTTAGACATCCCTTGACCCAGTCCACTCTTCCACTTGCTCAAATCCTACTCGTGGAGGCTGCGGACCAAAGGGTCCTCTGCTTTTGCAAAGCATTTATTATCTAAACTCTTAATTTACTTACATGTTGATTGTGTCTTGTCTGTTCCCTGTGGTAGATTATAAGCTCCATGAGGGCAGGGACCTCAGTCTGTCCATCATCCCAACTGTCTAAATACAGTAGGTTCTCTGCAAGTGGATAAAATGCTTGTTATTAAGCTCATGACCTATTTCATGACCATGTGATTTGAAATTAGCCACGTGTGTTGTATGTCATGTGCAGGCACATGGGCCTGTGACAGCCCATTCCTGTTTTTGAAATCACAGTTTATTTGTTCTTTGCAGCATTCACATCTGAGGTATCTTGCAGCCTTGGCTTTGACCATTGCCTGCTGTGTCTCCAGAACTTTTCCTGTCTCCTCACCGGAGGATATTTTTTCTTCTTCTTTTTTTTTTTTTAGGGAGAGTGTAAGAGAGGGAAAGACAGAGAAACAGATCGATTGGTTGCTTCCTGCACAAGCCTTGACCGGGGCTGGGGAAGAGCCTGCAACTAAGGTACATGCCCTTGACTGGGGGAATCCAACCTGGGACCCTGAATCAGCGAGGGCCAGAACTGTTATTTTCTATGCCATGGTCAGTACAGGTAGCTCTGTAGATGGGAAAGTGTGTTAAGCCGATGGTGCTTTCTGTCTGCCACCTAAAGTGAGTAGAACATGTGTCAGGGTCAGAGAGTGTCCCCAGGCCCTCTCTCCCCTCCTTTTATCTCCCTTTGCATGAGGATCACATTTCATTTTCCCACAACCTAGTGAAAGCCCCATTTTGCTGCCTTTAGAGAGAACCTCTTCCATGTTTTGTGCAGGTGGAGCATGTTGATGGGTATTTCCTGCCCCTTAGGAGAGGCATCCTATTCAGATAAATATTCCAGCCCTTTCTGCATTAGACTGCTCAGACAGTGGCATTTTATTTCCGTGCACACAACCCCATTCAGCCCTGGCTCCATATTTCCTCTCACACACAAGGAAGTGAGTTAAAGGAGGTTGGGGGTTCAGAGATCGCGGAATGAAAATGTATTTCTTCCTTTCATAAGTAAGCTGTCCAGTGGGGTACTCCTTAAGACGGCATTTTGAGATGCTTTAACTAACGCTATGTGAAGGCAGAATATTTAGACGGGTGAGATTCTGTGGCCAAAACATGGAAATCGGCTAACTTGAGAGGTCCCTTACAAATCTGGGTTCATAATCCATTTCTGTCCCCCACCCACACACTCCTCCCAGGCTCCCACTTCTGACTCTGACGGTGGCTCCTGGGTTTCACACATAAAATATAAAGCCTAAATTTTGATCAAAATTCTTTCTAAACAATGAAAGAGAAGAGCCTCCCATTTATGTTTGCTTTTCCTGGCGTCCCCAGCCATGCTCTTTTTACATTTTCACACTCAGCATCTGAGTGACCCTCCATGGTTGTCATGCCCCATCCAGGAAGCAAGGCCGCGATAAATCACATCAGTTGAAGACACTGCACGGAGGTCACAGAGGACGGCGGCCGATCCCGAATCACACACCTTTGCCGGCCCTGCGGTCGGGACGCGTCACTGTCCTTCACAGAAATAGTCTCTGTGAAAGTGATTTGCTTTGCCTCACAAACTCCTGCCTTTACGGACTCTGTTTAGTTCAGAATATGCCTTGTCGTAGCTTTCCTCACCTTTTCTCCCACTTATGGGAGACTGCTGAGAAGGAGGATTGCGTTGGGAAAGCCCCCAGCGATGGGGTAAGACAGCTGGCTGGTGCCCGCTGCCCCTTCTGGACTGACCGCTGTGCTTCTGGGAGAAAGCACGGCTGTTGGGGGGCGGGGGGGCTTTGAGCCCTGCCTCCAGAAAAGGGGACCAGAAGGCAACGTTCTTTCACCCAGGTGTAAAACAAAAAGTGTTTTCCCTCTTTTCGCACAGAATGCAGTACCTTTCCAAAAGACGAAACAATGTAATTGATTAAAGAGCAAGTCCATCTGGAGAAAGCAAAGGTGATAATCAGCTTTGCTAAAATCAGAGGAGCCTGGTCCCTTCTCTGATGAGCACAGAATGGATTCCTAGTGTATTAAGTTACATGTTATGACGCAGTTCTTCTCATGAGAATGAGCATTTCTTTCTTTTTTACTAAGTTCTTGACTTTTACGACATCGTTCTGTTAATTTTAGGTTTAGTTATTTTGTTTTCACAGAAATGTGAAAGAGACAGGGATGTAACCTTCATGAACAATTTACCTGTCCAGGTGGGTTGTTTGAAACAGAAATTGACAAGCAGAGAAAGTCTCTCTTTGGCTGCTTTGTAGCAGGACTGTTCTGCCCTGAGCACTTAGAAATTTGCAAGCAGCCCCACATGGGTGGGGAGTGTCCCTTGGTCCTCCCTCTGACCTCCTGGGAAGGACCTGGCTTTCTCTTTCCTGGAGTCGTGGTAACAATTAAGTCCAGGGTTATAGATGAGACATGATTTGATTAAAAAAAAAAAAAAACTTTCTGCCGGCCCACCATGACCTGTATCATTTAGAATCACAGCCTGTGATATGAAAATTATGTATTTTTTTATTTAAGTGAGACATATCTTCAGACACTCTCATTAAAGCTTCTGGCTTTAGGATTTTATTCTGTTCTCTTTCCAAAACGAGTAAAGGGTCCAATATCCACATCTGTACAACCTAAGTAGAGCCCTCACACCTCCAGTTCAACAGGAGCTGTGTAAGTGGTGTGTCTCTTGTTTACCTACAGCCACACTAGTGTTGATACGCTAATAAAATTGTCTTTTTGTAAAAGTAGGACTCTATATGCTAAAAGTATTTTCTTTTTAGCTTAGTTTCAATAAATTCTTTGATAACTTTGATGTGAGTCTTTTCTGATTTCTAAGTGAATGCATCTTTGTCTAAAGCAGGAGAAATCCTGATTAATAAGCACTTTTCCAGTAAGTCCGAGTTTAAGAAAATAAACATTTGAAATTCTGAAATTCAACAACAAATGGTGCTTACATCTGCTAAGTAACATCCAAAAGGGGAGAATCGTGTACCTCTGTCAAGTAAGAATAAGTATAGGAGGCCATTTACATATCCATGTTTTTCTTACTGAAAGAAAACAGATGTCAGCAGTACAGCTGGCTGTCCCTTATGTGTGTCTTTGTTGCTAACAAATTTCCATGAGGAAAGACATAAAGTTGGTTTGAAGGCTGAAATAGGAGAAAATAACTTGGTGTGATAGCTAGAAATGAGAAGCATAATTACATGATGGATTATATCTAAAATAGAGACCCGATGCACAGAATTGTGTGGTGGGCGGTGGATGTTGCCAACCTGCATCCTCTCACAATCAGAGCCTTCAGGGGATGTCCAATTGATGGCTTAGGCTTACTCTCTGCAGGGAGCGGGCCTGAACTGACAGTCAGACATCTGTAGCGCTGCCTCGGAGGTGGGAGAGGCTCTTCACACTGCTGCTGCACTCGCCAGCTGGGAGCCCGGCTTCTGGCTGAGCAGGGCTCCCCCTGTGGGAGCACACTGACCACCAGGGGGCAGCTCCTGCATTGGGCATCTGCCCCCTGGTGGTCAGTGTGCATTATAGCGACCAGTTGTTCCACCTTTCAGTCGATTGCATATTAGCCTTTTATTATATAGATAGGATGTTTTGAGGTCTTGATTGAGTTTATAGCATTCAATATCAAAAACAGTTCTTAGACTTTCAATTATACTAATCTAAATGGAGGAGGTCAAAGGGAACTTAGACATTGGCTTTATTTGAATTACTTGGGTACAATTTCCCTAAAGTGTCAAAGTTTAACAAAATATTGTCAGAGTACTTTATAAATGTGTTATTCCTACTTACTAATTTATGTAAAGGACCATGGTATTTTATTTCTACCATGATAATTTCATACAGTATACATTGTTAAAATGTTGTGAGAAAATACAACTTTGTGTTTACAACAAACAAGCAGCAGATCTTTCTGTTAACTGCATGCAGAATTTTCTCCCCATGTTTTTATGCCACCTAAAGTATGGCTGTCATTTTCAGGAATATCTTCTCTGGACTCTTTCTTGCTTGGAGGTGTGTGTGCTCATCTATTAATCGATTCTCAGCAGCATGTATTATGCAATGCCAGTAGGTTTTTCTGTCCTATCATACTCTGAGGCATTTTGAAGTTTCAAGTGTGAATTTATTAAACTGTATTGTAGGAGACTGTAATGTGATCAAATCTGATATCCAAGATAGTAAAGATGTGTAGGCATTTGTGAAATATAAATCTCTGGGATATATTATTTGAGTCAGAAATTTCACTCTGCTTTGCCTCTTAAAGAGTTAAATTCCTTAACTCTTCTAATCCCAATGTCCTCTAATTGTAAAGTAAGTAGCTACTGCCTCTTGTTGAATTTTGGCTATATTTTTGCTTTAGCCTTTTACACATGATCAACAAAAGTTTCTCCATTTCTACTCATAGAATTCTTAGAGAAACAAACCCCAGAAAATTTTAAGTTCTCACTAATAGTGTTTTCCCAATAATGCAACTCTGAAGCCAGAGAGAGGGGCTTTATGGAGAGAAACAAGCTGGTATGGTTGGGCAGATGCTCTCACGTGACTTCATTACAAGATCTGATTGGCGATTGGTCCATGAGATTATTGCTGATGAAAGTGCCAGATTGGTGCCAACTCTTTTGCAAATATACACACTGTATGACTTTATGATATATTTCACCACTGTGAGAATTTATGCTCTGCCTCTTATTATTGGGCTCTCAGCAGCTCCTGACATCTAGGTTCACACATTGCATTGCAGTCCATGAGCAAATTAAAGATATTCATGGAATGTTTTCTTCATACTGCACCTGTGTGGTATAACTAAATTTGTTGGCAAGATATGCTCTCAGAGTTCCTAAGTATTTATCTAGTGGGGTGGTTGTTGTTTTTCTCTTAAGTTTTCCAAGGCAGGTAGGGGGTGATGGTTGTAACATGTGTCTACTCAGGTTGTAGTTTTGTTTTTCACACCTCTTCAAGTACCTGCGATAAAGTATTAAAATAACATATTAGTCTAGGCATTAGGCAAGTTTACATTGTAAAGCCAGGAGGACTGTGAGGTGGTCATTGTCATCCTGAAAGCTTTACCCTAAGGAGGCAAACCACCACAGTGCCCTCAGACTCAGCACATGGTACCATGTGATTGATAGCATTGGTTCCAGCCTGTGGCTGGGTTTCAGAAAATGCAGTTTTTAGAATTGCTTAAGGTTATTAATGAGATAATCTGTGAACCTGCATTAAACACTTTATCCTATTTTTAAAAATAATGTTCAATATTTAAGAATGTTGTTTCTTTACTGGTAAACATATTACTTGAAATATATCTTTCTATCTCTGTGTCCTAACTATAGAAACATAGTTGAATATCTGCAATTTTGTAATATTACACAGCATTGTTAACTTAAGTCTTACCATGTTTTTTTCCAGGTTATAAAAGGGACATATTCCATTTTGAAGGAGAGAGATTCCAAGAGGGTAGAATGACTTTATTGCTAAATAATACTGGATACTGCCCTAACTGGTTTGGCTCCGTGGATAGAGCATCGGCCTGCGGACTTCAGGGTCCCAGGTTTGATTCCGGTCAAGGGCATGTATCTTGGTTGCGGGGACATCTCCCGTAGGGAGTGTGCAGGAGGCAGCTGGTCGATGTTTCTCATTGATGTTTCTAACTCTGTCACTCTCCCTCCGTCTCTGTAAAAAATCAATAAAATATATTTTAAATAAATAAACAATCTGGATACCTATTAAGTACCAAGGAATGGTTAGAACATATCAAAGTATATATTATAGTCATTGTCCTGCAGTTCCCCATGGGTCTGTTTAAATGTTAAAAAGGCCTTTTTCAAAATGCACCTTAAAAATTTGCAGGCTTACTGCTTGCCAAGCATTCTGCTAGACATTTTAGATATTTCTCTTTTGATCCTCAGCCATTCTGCAAAGGTGGCATTATTATAACAGTTTTCCAGATTAAGACAGATTAAGATCAAATGATTATGTAAACATTTAAAAAGAAGGGAGTGCATCCAGAGGGTTCAAGAACCCTCCAGCAGATTGCTGTGCAGTTTTTGTTAGGCAGCTCTTTCTGAAGTTAGCAGAAACAGTTATTTCTGCTCTTTGGGTTGTCTTTAATTATGCCTGTTGTTTCGGAGTTTCTTTGGATGTTGTCTTCATACAAACACACAACACGTTCCCTCTGCTTTATGTATGACTTACATTTTCTTATGTCTGCTAAATTTATTAAAGGGTTGAGCTATAAAGAGACTGGTAAAGGCCATGAAACTTAAGACAGAGTTTGGGTGTATGTGAGTATATGCAGCTTTTCTTGGGAAGAAATATACCTTGTTTAGATATTCCAAGATTACATATCATTGATAAATGATTTTTCCTCCACTTCTGTTATTTTTGAAGAAGTTAAATATCTGCTTCAAATCTTTCCGAGTTTCAGATTTTCTTATTTCTGACTCATAATCATATCATTTTGATTAAAACCGAACACAGGATGGTTATTTCCGGCTTAAAAGCCCAAAAGCTGGAGGTATCCAGCATAAGAATTATGTGTTTTGGCATGTGGATAGCGGTTTCTTGAAATCTGTAAGTACAAGAAATCTCAAGTTGGCTCAAATGAATGGGAAGGCTTATACCTGAGTTCTGTCAAAGTTAGCAGTAAACGCCATTTTAAAAAGACTAGCAAAATGGCTAAATTCCTTTGAATGTCAAACTTCGTTTTTCAGAACAGTCAGTCACTGCCAAGTTTATAACATAAACATTGTGTTTCTGTTACCTGAATTCCAAGGACAAGAGGGTGGATGATGGCAAGCAGAAAGCACAGGTGAATTTTATTTCTAGGCGTTTAAAGGGACAGTGTGGCATTGCACAGAGATGGTCTTCCAAAGGCAAAACTTCTTGGATGCTTTTATTTTTGCTTATGTTTTTTTTTTCCCCCCAGTTGAAAAAGAAACTTATATTTCCTGATTGTAAAAGGTCTCTGCCCGGTAGTCCTGACATGATCCCTTGAGACTTCTCACCAGAAGGGAGAGGAAAGCTTTACTCTAAACCAGCGGTCGCGATCGCAGCCAGTGGTTTGTAGACCCTGGTCAACCATGAGGTCTGAAAGGTTGGCAACCGCTGCTCTGAACAGTTACCGTGAACTCCAGGAGCCCGGTTGAAAAACACAGAACAAGTTGTGATCACCTAAAAACAGTTAGGCAAAGCCAAAGCCATCTGCTCCTCAGCTCTCTGCCTTTAACTTCGAAAACCTAGGCAGCTGTCCTCAGAAAGCTCTTGCATTCCTCTTTGTCATCCCTCTCAGTAATGCCTTTTTATTTGGTTAAAGGATATAACTCAGAATAGCCAGGCAGAGCCGGGAGGGTGGGATAGGGGTTGTTACTATTACACCCTGAGGACCTTACTCTACAAAAGTAGTATTGTAGATGGAGAGTAGTTCAGAGCAAGCACTAGGTCTGGGTAGATCTCTCCTAGTTTAGTGATCAATAAACAGGAGAACTAAAGCCCAGCCTACTGTAAATTGTTGTTCTAGAAAGGAAATGAGAGGCCATATTGAAGATTTGGAGGAAGAGCAGATCTCCAACAATGACCCATTACTAAAAAAGATGTGGCCCTAACTGAAGAGGGACAGAAAGCAGGTAGATGATTGTGAGCTGAGAAGACAATACGTTGGGATGAAACCATAAGAAGAATGATTATAAAGATTGAAAATGTAATATCACATTAAAATACATATGAGAGGCAGCCAAGGGTAGAATTAACACAGCTGAAAAATAAAAAATTAGTGTTGTAAAGGAGAAATGCAAATAAAGCTCTGCCAGAATCCAAAGAAAAAGAGATAAAAACAAGGGGGAAAATGGTAGCTATATAGAAGTTTTAACGTGATTTTAAAGTGTTGATAAACAGGAAGTCATATCAAGTGGAAAAGAACAACATAAAAATTAGCTTGCATACACGTGTACAGATTTGAAAGTGTTCTCCAGGTTGTTTGATTGAAGTCAATTGAGAGGTCACCTCTAGGTATGTTTTGGCAATTAAAAAAAAAAACACACTATAAGAATACTATTAAAACATTCAGTCAAAAATATCTGGTTAACTGCCAAGGAACAAAATTCAGGCTCCCTTCTCCTTTGTAGTAAATGCAAAAGTAGTAGATGGCTTTAGTAGAGTTTTATGGTAAAAGATGGTGACTCAGAAGCTTTATATTTCCTATGGAAAGCCATTGGGAGACATTCCCTGATAAGGCCCCAGAAAGGCACGTTCATCTTCTCGTGTCATCTGGGAAGATTTAGAAGTTGTCTTTTCATTCCTAAACTTTCTAATTAGATTAGAAAAGCATAGATTAAAAAATAACTTATTTTTAATAACTTAAAGAATAATTAGCAAAAGAATAAAACTATGTAAGGCATATAATTTTGCAAATACTTAGAAATACACTGCGTATTCAAAAAAAGCAAGAGGAAGTGTAAAAATAGTATTGACATGGGAATATGCACACTGCATATGAAAACTTTAAAGAAATATAAGTATATGAATATATATTTTACATATGTATATGCATACATAAATATAGAACTGGATTTTTACCTACCTAAGACGGTGTGGTGTGTTCAATAACTATTAGTTCTGTGTCAGATTCAGTGGTAATATTTTACTGCACTAACGTGTAACTTTTCATAAGAATTCTGTGACATTGGCCTCATTATTATACCTATTGTAAAAACCAAGAGTTAAAGCTTAATTAAATAATGGCCTACGCTCACCCAGCTGGTGGAGGAGTTGGGGTTTGTCCCCAAACCACCTGACTCTGGACACAGTGTGCTTGAGCAACAGGGCCACACTGTGTGCAAAAGGGCCCTCGGCGGCGGTGTGTGACCGGCTTTTTCCTGGACAGCCGACCAGCCAGGAGGGCATGCCTAAGCCAAAGGCAGATGATCCCTGGTTTGCCAGGGACTTGTGATGCAGCCTGATGTTGAAAATGAGTTAAACAGTAAGATTTACCCACTCTCAGGAAGCAGACCCCAGAAATAACTTAAGGAGAATGAAGCAGGTTACTCTTCCTTCCAGCAAAAGAACCTTATCGAAGCAACAGGCTGGGAAGAGATGATTACTTTAAAGGCATGTTGGAACCTAAGGGGCTTACATGGTTCAAGTTTGCCCTTGTCTAGCTCTCTCTCTCTCTCTCTCTCTCTCTCTCTCTCTCTCTCTCTCTCTCTCTCGTTTCTAATATTATATATAATGTTATATATGAACAAATCTGATGGTCCAGCACATAAGGCAATATAGAAAAGTCATTGTTGAGTTAATTATCCCACTGAACCTTTATAATTGAATGTGCTATTGCACTAAGATCAGTTTTAAAGGATTGAGAGCTAGTTCTAACTCGATACTTTACCAGCCGTCATTGTTTGTAGTTACATGTAGTTACATTGTAACTGTCATTTGTGGTCTAATCTTCCCTTTAAGGGAAACTTGAGAAACCTGGTCAGCTTGAACATTTAGAGGAAGTTTAAACATTGGAGAAAAATAGTCACAGTTGTTTAGGTTAAGACGCCAGGTTCTTGTCAGACCATCTCTCTCCAGCTCTTCCGGGCCTGGAACGGTCCAACCTGGGCCGTGTGCAGGAAAGGTTTCACACGGTGCGGAGTGCCGGCCCGTTTCCTTTGCCCGGTCCCCGAGCCCGCGCCGCGGCTCCCAGCCCCTGCCTGTCTGGTGGCAGTGTGACCACATAAGTGAATTGTCCCCGTTAACCAGCTTTATTCCCCTGACTGCTTTTGGTGAATTGCAGCCTAGCTGATACATCCTTCTATTAATATTTTGAGTAATTTATATTCTTTAACTCTAAGGGTGAAAATATTTGTTTTGGTTTTGTGGGTGGGGGGGGAGGGTTAATTTTAGTCTAGTTGTGAGACTAGCTGCCTTTCATACATTCGAGAAAGGAAGCATGGGGTCAGTTTCACAATGATATATTCCCAAAGTATAAAAAATCCTGTCCTCCCACCTCTCAGGCCACTCCCACTCAATCCATTTTCTAGAACACATTTAAAAAACTGCTGAGGCATTTGCCTGCGAGGCTCTTGATTCAGAGGATCCCTTGGGACCATGCTTTTGCCAGTGTCAATATGCTCTGTTTAGTGCACATTTTGAGATGTTTTAAATCTCATATCCCAGCAAATGTAGTCAGTAATCTTCAGCTTATGTTGTCTCACATTCATGTATAATTTTCAAAAGAAGGAAATGGAGAGGGTGGGGTTAATAGTTGCAGTCATTAAAGCTTCTTAAAATGAAGGAGGGAAGTCTTTTGTGTATAGGAGTTGGAAAGAAGAAACCACTACTGATTGGTTTTAGCCATTTCCCAGAAATCCACCTCACAGAATTCATATTTAATGCTTTCGGCAAAGGCAGGACAGGTTTTGATGAGTTTTGTTATCTTACTCTGGACCTCTCAGGTATGGGCTTGTGGCTGGGTGATGGCATGATTTTTTGATTTGCTAAAAGGTTGTACCTGCAGTGACTTTCTGTTTTTAGTTCCTTGCTTCCGGATGCTATCTTTTTCTTAAGTACATAGAAGATGAAATGATTTACCTCTTCAACAGGATTCTTTACTAATATGTTTGCTGGCTTGCTTTGAGCATTTGCTTTGTGCCGGGCACCATGCTGCGTGCTCTACCTGCATTACCTCACTTTGTCCTGTTTCCAGGATGAGGCAGAGAGAGGACAAGAAACCTGCTTTGAGGCAAATGCTGGTGGCCGGTGGACTGCGGGGACCTGCACGCAGACCACGCTGCATCACCTCAGTGCAGTGGAGGGTGCGAGGAAATTGGCAGGATGAGCTTCTCCAGAGGTCATGTGCTAAAGCCTTCACAGATTCTGAAAGCCGGTATTCAATAAATATTAGGAGTAGTGGCCTATAAACTGTAGACTTTTAAATACAGTCTCACGTATTGGTAATCTTTGCCCTTATTTCAGTTACCCTCAAACTAGTTTAAAAGTCTTAAAGATAGAGATATTAAAAATATTTGAGTGACCAATACTTTGTTAAAAATTGTGAACTGGAATATACAAGGTATAGGCATTTGTATGAAATTATCAGCTTCTTTTAAACATTTTGATAGAGAAGAATATGAAATATAAGTTAAAATAAAGGCCTCATTCTGTCAGAGTAACATGCTCTTAGAACATTATCAGTGTTTGAACCTAGATTGGACTACTTCATAGCTGGGAGAAGATTGTTTTGATTAAGTAAAATTTAATCTGTACTTAGATAAGAGAGCAGTTGAGACTAGAACACAGATCGGGGTCTGCACTTGTCCCTGTGGCCTCAGGTTGAGTCTTGCTCGGAGAACACAGCAGTCAAACTTTGCTTCTGGCCACAGTCATGAGGTGTGAGGCCAAAAGAAAAGTCTTAGGTGCTGGAAGGTTGTCCTAAACCATTAAGACAGGTTTAATGATTTTAGTGAGCCAGGGTGGCGGAGCCCAGCAAGCAAGGTATTGCATGGATAGATTGGCCCTCATGTCCTTTTCTAATATCAACTACTGTGGTCTGACCTCACCCTAAGACAGATAGTTCTCCCCTTCTTAGGAGTTAGGGTCCCCTCTGTAGCCAGGATGGGGGAAATCATTCCTGTGAAACGTGAGGCATGTTGGGTTGATGGCCCAACGAGAACCCAAGGCTGAGCCGGAGCCAAAGATTTCTCGTTTTGGGAAGCCTCTTTTTTTTTTTTTTAAGATACATTTTATTGATTTTTTTTACAGAGCGGAAGGGAGAGGGATAGAAAGTCAGAAACATCCATGAGAGAGAAACATCGATCAGCTGCCTCTTGCATGCCCCCCTCCTACTGGGGATGTGCCCACAGCCAAGGTACATGCCCTTGACCGATATCGAACCTGGGACCTTTCAATCCGCAGGCCGACGCTCTGTCCACTGAGCCAAACCGGTTTCGGGGAAAGCCTCTTTCTTGAGTTTCCTTTCTTTCAAATTTAAACCTCAGTTTCTGGGTACGTTTGAGTATATTTGTAGGGAAAGCCCCTGGTTTGAGTTTAGCCAAGTTGCCAGAGAAAACTGGACCTAGGCAGGAATAAAAATCGCTGACCCCGGTCTCAGAGGTTACATTTTCATTTATGTTTTACATGAGTCATTTTAAATTACAGTGCTCTACCGATAGAGAAAGAAGCCTTCCTCTTCCCACCCTCCCCTAGGCACCACATAATGGAAAAAGCAAGAATTTTCTGCATAAGCAAGCACACACACAAAAAGCCAATCTCTGGTGGGACTTTTTTTCCCTGCCAGAATTCCCACTGGTCGACTGTCGCAATTTTTACAAAAGGCCACACGGAAGAGGAAGGCCCCTTCTGAGGTCTTTGCCTCTGTGTTATGTGAGGCGTTTCTTGTATTTCTGTTCTTGATATCAGGAGAATTATTTCTGAACCTCTCTGGTTGGCATGTAAAACCTACTAAGCTCTGTAACTGTTAAAATAATACTCTTGATTAAGAAAAGATTTTTTTCTGTTAGGCACACAAAACTTTGAAAGGTTTTGATGTTCTGTTTCCTGTGTGTGTGTGTGTGTGTGTGTGTGTGTGTGTGTGTGTGTGTTTAATGTGTCCTTATGAACTTTGACTAGATGAAAGGATTTTCCTCAGAGAAAGTTAGCTCTGGGAAGAGCATTCCATGGAGGTCATAACCTAGAACATTTTTGAAGGGAAATTTCAGTGAATTAAAAGAGGGCGGAGTTAGGAAGCTGCAAGTTCTGTTCTGCTGTAGCTGTAGCTGAATAAACGATTTCACCTCAATAGTTTCATAATTTGTAGCAAATATGTTTACAGAAGTCACCAATATTAATTCATAGTGGAGGAGAGGGAGGTAACCTGCAGCCCCTTGAGAAATTTGTACTAATAGTTGTACCTTTTCTTCCTCACAGAGAACATACATGTAAACCAGCTGTGATAAACACACGTGTCCCATGTTGCAGCCTTTCTTTTGCTTTAGAGGCAGTTTGGTTTGCTAACCAAGAAGAAGCTTTGTCAAGATTCGCTCCCAGCCCAGGTCTCTAGCATAAAGCAAGTGCTCAGTTAACTTTGGTGCCTGGGGATCCAGATTCTGAAAAGTTTGTCCTTGAACAGTCACATGTACCAGAGTGACAGGCTACTTAATTGAAACTACATAAAATGGTTCCTTAAGTTTCATGGACAATTGAGTAACTTCAGTTTCCTCTCTTTACTCTTGTTTACTTCCTACTCTTCTAGAATCAAGCATTAGGTATTCTGGCTTCTTACAATGAGAAAATGAAACAGCTGTAGTTTAAATTGTAGCATTAATTTAGAGTGTTCTGTGGCTGCATTAATTAATTATATCTTCACTAACATTACATTCCTGTGGATTTGACAGATGCAGTAAGCAATGGTATGGCTTATCCAGGGCAAACCAAACTCTGTTAACCACCGATCCTTGTTGATCTTTTATTAATGCATGAGAAGCTTTTATAATTGAAATTATTTGACTGGGTTGTTTTTTTTTTTTTTTTTCCTAGTGAGGTAGAAGGAAGATAAAGGAATCAGCGTGAAATACAGTTGTGAGGAGTGTATTTGGGGTTTTGTTCTTTCATTCAGTGGGACTTAGGAGAAAGCATGTGTTAAAAGTTTCTTACCTAAATGGGTTATAATTAAAGAAATAAATAAGGCTTATTTCTTTTAATTAGAACATTAAACTCATTCGATAGTCCTTGTGAAAACTTTTCTTCTAACTGCATATTTTATATCTAGTAATAATAAATTTCTGTGGTACAATGAAGAGTTTGTGACCGTTCATTGAATAATTGGCTGGTCAGATCCATTGTTGATTTTAAGTTTTCCTCCTTTGTTTTCTAAGAATACTTTTATAATAAGCCAATGTATGTTTTAGAAAAATGCACTTGCTTGAACTTACTAGATCTAATGTGGAGACAAGTGGGACTAGAGGTAAGAAATAATAGCTTTTCCCGAACATCATTGGAAATTCTATAATAATTTTGTTGCAAAACCTATCCTATGGTTTTATAGACAATTTTTAAGATATCCAAAGTAGTGTGCAGTATTATTGACCTCTTTCCATCCCTGTGGCACAAGGAATTGTTTTTGTTATGGAGGGGACAAAACAGGGGCGAAGTGACTCATAGTTAATTGCCGGGTTAAATCAGGCATCCAAGTCCCTCTGCTTTGGGTCGATTCTCTGAGACTCAGCTGCTGTCCTCAAAAGGAAGAAATCATTTCGGATCCGAAAAGAACATAGCGTGCAATATATAATGGGTCTTATTAACCATCACCTGTTCTCTAATCAGAAGAAGCCCTGATTGGAGGGAAATTTTGAACTACTTTAGTATATCAACAATTCTGATTAATGTGCTTTCTTTCCTTTATCATTTTCAGTGAGTTGAGTTTTGAGTATGTTAAATTTGAGTCCTTGTGGATGTGGGGAAGATACATAGGTGAATGAGTCTGTGACTGATGTTAGAGGAACACTAGAGCAACCACTGCACTTCCTTTCAACACCATGTCTTTTTTTTTCATTGTTTTTGCTTACGTGGAGGGCTGTGCACAGGCTGGGCATCTCAGGGATTTGAACAATGCCCTGGGCCAACCGTTAGTCCTAATTGCTGGGACTAATTTGTTGGTGACCTAAAGTCATTCACATAATTAACATTGGTGTTCCCGTGTGTAAGATAGAATTGATGACTCCTCCAAGCCAAGGATTTCCATGGGGAATCATGTCACAGCCAAGTCCTTAAAAAACTCATTAGGATATTAAAAATCAGATTATTTGGTGCAAATCAAATATTTATTGATACCATTTAAAAGTTTTTAAATAAGGAGACACCTGATTGGTGGTGTTTGCTCTTATATCAATCAGGGGCAAAGCAGAGGTACAGTCCTCAGTTCATCCTAGCTTGATGCCTGTGTCGCGGCCAGAGCTGTTTCATGGCTGAGGCACATATAAAAAAAATAAAAAGTTTTTAGATGTTTGGCATATACATGCCACACACATACAAACTGTTTTGTATACTTACCTAGTATGTTTAGATCTGAAGGAAATGAAAGGGAATTGAAATTGGTTAGCCACAGGAAATAAAAATGTAGGGCTGATTTTAAACAGGTAAAAGTTATATGAAGCGATGTTCTCAGTGTTCTATGGAGAGTAGTAATGAACTCTTTCAGCTTCTTTTGAGGCTATCCACAGGTTAAATGGGGTTAAATTACAGCAGAATGGCATAAATCAGACAGCAGTGGTTATAAATATTGTCCCCGGAACATGTTGTCTAGTCAAGTCCTGTATTCTTTTTACATTATAGGTCTTCGTTGCGTGTACTGTTGGTTGGGAGCCATTGCAGGGTCTTTAATATGCCACGTGGATATATTCTATACTTCATCTATGCCTTACTTGGTAATAATACTGTCAAAACCATACTGAGGGCCTGGGGGGAGAGGGAGGTTCCTTTTTCTCTTTATTTGGAATGCATTTAGAGATTTTAGATTTAATATTCTCAGGTCTTCTTTTTCCCTCACAAGGCCAAAATGACAACTATTTCACTTTTATAACAGGATGGAGGAAAACTTTCTAAACTGAATCCTTTTGCCTAAATTGTCTTAGCAATAAAGATTGCCACCTACTGGTTAAAAGAAGAAGTAAAACTCAGAAACATTTGCCAGTCTGACAATTATTTTGAAGGTGCTCTTGGTTGAGGTATTTGAACATGCACAAGTTAATGAGGAGTCTTTGTGCTTTGAATTTCTCAGCCAATCTCATCAAATCATAGCAGATATTTAGGGAGAGGACAGCTCTCATAGTCCCCCTTTTAAAAGCGTATTTTAAAAGAATTTTATTTGAATGGAATATTAGGTGGATTTTTAAGCGGACAAATGCTGGAGGCTTTATTTTGAAAAAAATTTGTTTAAGTCTTGTGTGTTTGTGCTTTCCTTCAGTCTAAGTTTCAAAAAACCCAGAATTTTCTGTCCAATTGACATGGGGCAGGCTTGGCTACATTAGCTTTTTGTGCCGCTTGATAACAGGATTTGTTTTTCCTTGTCATGCCCACTACATAGAGAACACTGCCCTAAGTGACTCCTCCCGAGTCATGGGACACCCATCTTTGAGGAGCATTCGATATTAAAAAAAATACCTAGTTTTTTTAATTGTTGAAAAGTCTGAAGTGGTTACAGACTGGGAAGATTTTCTTTTTAATAATTCTTTCCCCAATATTTGGATAGATACATAAATTCAATTATAAAGAACTAGAGGCACGGTGCACAAAATTCATTCCCTGGGGGGTGTTTCCTCCAGCGCCCTCTCGAGGTCCAGGACAGGGAGTAAGCCTAAGCTGGCAGTAGAATATCCCTCTTGCAGTCTGGGACCACTGCTCCTTACCACCTGCCTGCTTGCTTCTTAGCGCTGCCACGGAGGTGGGAGAGGCTCCTGCCACCGCTGCTGCACTTGCCAGCTGTGAACCGAAACCGGGCTTCTGGCCGAGCGGCGCTCCCCCTGTGGGAGCACACTGACCACCAGGGTGCAGCTCCTGCATTGAATGTCTGCCCCCTTGTGGTCAGTGCACATCATAGTGACTAGTCATTCTGGTGCTTCTGCTGTAATAGTCGCTTAGGCTTTTATTATATAGGTACTTAAATATAAAACAATTTTTTATTGATAATACTGTATCATCTTAAATCCACATCCCCTCTGTGTCCCCTGTATCTAAACACCCTTTAATTTTTAAGAAAATGAAAGTTTACATAGGTTATAGTTTTATCTATGATTATATGTATATATGTGTATGTGTTGGCATGTGTCCTAACAAATAGGAATAAAACAACCATTGTTCCTATTTTAAGCTTTTTTTTTTATGTAAGGCACTTCCCAAATAACTATTTGATAACTTTTCTTGGCATTACATATTTAGTTAATTTGGCAAAGTTTATTTATCCCCCTCCCCATGCATACATGCATACACACACACACACACACACACACACACACACACACACACACAGTTTGGGAACTAAGTACTCTTAACAGCTAAAGAAAGTGACACAGGGGAAATTGGGAGAACCATATGTTAATTTGGTTTAATTTTTACATAGTGCACCTATATATGTGTGAAAATGTATGTAAACTGTTATAAAGCAACATATTGATGAATTGAAATGAGCAGGCACAATAAAAACAAAAACAAAATAAAAGAGTTGTTGGAGGTGAGGTCATAATAAATCAAGGAATGTTTTCTGAGGCAGGTAAAACATTTCTACATTCTAGCAGGTCCCTGTGCACGTCAGCAGTAGGCTTATCCCTGGTGTTGCTGTTTCATTTGAAATGCTGAGGTAGAGAGGAGGTGATTGTGAGCATTGTCAATGAATTTAAGAGTTGAGCATTTTATGTTGGAAAGTTAGCATGCATTGTTACAATCAGTCTGTGTAACTTCCTTCTGTAAAGACCTGCCCTTTTACCAGTAATGATACCTTCTTTTGCTTCTATTTTTGTCCCTTCCTTTAGGAAAAGGAATGTGTGCTTACTCATTATTTAAAATTCAGAGTCATTTTCCTGTTCTAGTTGGTTATGTTCCTACCATTAAAAGAAGAATAGATTTAGGTACACACGAAACTTTTATCCCTTTTAAATTTCGGCTTTTTCTAACTATCCAACTTTTATCCCTTTTAAAATTTTACTCTTTCAACTGTCAAGCCTAAATGGAGGTATTCCCCCCTTTGGCCTTTTTGTACTGTGTTTCCATGAAAGCAGATACACTAGTCCAGGGCTTTCCCACTGCTGCCTTGGCCCTCGCTGGTCCTGCCACGAAACCTAGTACTCAAACACACGTGACTGAACCCTGCAAATGCAGATTCATTTTCAAAGAACATTGTTTTGGGCATTTGGACTTTGTAACTAGTTTCTTTCTCCCAGTGTCACCGGTTCAGTTCAACAGGCCATTCTAGGAATTCTGTTACCCCAGGAACTCCTGTTACTACACTAATGATTTAACCTCCCATAAAGCTGCATTTTAGTAGGTGTTTATAGGCATCACTTACCAAGCATTTCAAGTGTTCTTTGAATGAAACTACTGGGGAAAAAGTTAGCACCCTTTCTCAATCTGGCCACCAGTTGCACATTCCACAAAGAAGGCAGCTGATAGACTGTGGGTGAGTAAATAAGTGGATGACCGAATAGCTGTTTCAAGCCAGTGACCCTCAGTTGTTCCTCCGGAGAAGTGGAGGTGGCTCCCGGGTCCCCCCTTACACGGTCGTTTATTAACGTGTTCACTGTGTGCCAAGCACCGGGCTGGATGCTGGGGTCACTGTAATGAGCCAGGCCTCTTCCCTGCCTCCCTGAAGCTCCTCACCTGGAGGAGGGAAGCAGCATGCGAGCCACCACTCTGCAGAGTCCCTTGGAAACGGAAGGAGGCACCAGCCTTCACCCTTACCGCTGTGCTGCTCCCATGTCACTGCCCTTGCTTCTCTCCGAGGTCTAGATTCCATCGGCCCTGGATCTCAGTGACGGGCCCAGCAGGCAAGGGAAGGCAAGGCAGTGGGAACCCGCGTGTTGCCCTCTGGTACGGCCAGATCTCCTCTGGCCCCTGTATCCCCCAGCCCCCCGGCTCTTCACCACCCCTGTCTCTGACAGCATTTGCGGTTTGGTTTTGACATACTTGGATGTAGAGTTTATCATAAGTGAGTTAGGTTTCCATATTTATTTACTAAAATCTGTATTACCCACCATGTCGCTCAAATATGCCCATTTAGTCATCACCAGTGAAGTTATTTTAAGTAACTTGAGTGAAATAGACTTTGGTGGTCTAATGTGGGGGACCTCCAAACTCTGTAACACTTCTGAGAGAAAACTGTTCCTGGATTTGCACAACCAGTGTACAAATAAGCTTTGGAAACACAATCCATGTGTAAGTTTGAGACTTCCTGTGGAGACCTGCAGCCATTCTAGGAGAGCCCAGCTCTGTGTCCCCGTCCGACCTGCTGTTCTAAAGCCAGTGCTGCTGGGGGATTTTGAATCGACTCTTCAAGCTCTTAAGGTTGGTTGGGTGATTTCAAAACATACTTACCAGTGCTCCTGAGCTAAGGGAAACCTAATGCACGTCCTGAAAGGTCCTTTTAAGTCAAGACTGTGTGTGTGGACCTGTTATGCATGTGTTGAAATCAACCTGATACAGCTTGTTGCCCTGAGACTCTCCAAGGGAGAAGGGGAAGTAAGAGAGAGAGGATTCATTTTCTGACACCATCAACTTTTAGATACTAAAGATTTGCCTTCAAAACCATCAGCATTCAGTGGGTTACTGGTATTCTTTTCAGATAAGGATCCCATTTTGTTCTCTTGGCCACTTACCTTGATTCCTTAAGATAGGTGATACAGTGGATCTGTTGGCTAAGGTTGCCTTTGTCATTGTGGAAGTAAAAGTTCCTGAATCCTTGATTTGATTTTAAAATACTGTAAAATTCTAGATTTAATAAGCATGCTGGAAGTGTGTACTCTTGGTAAAACCTTTGCAGCAGGTAGTCTCACTGAGCATGAGGTCACTCAGGGCAGAAGATGGAAGGTGTAAAGGTGTTTGCTAAGTTGGTTTTTCAATGTAATTTGTTAATTCAAAAGAAAAAAAAAGTAGTTTTTAAAATGAGTTTGTTCGAGCCCTAATGGTCCTCAAGGGCTTCACTTGTTTGGCAGAAGTGAGGGGGCTGGACATTTGTGAGCCATTGACTAACAGGAAATGAATAAAAGGGTGGGTGAAGTCAGCCTCCAGGTTGAGGCTGCGGTCTGTGGAGAGCTTGGTTCCTGTAGACCTGGATTAATCAGCCACTGATTTCTGATGGTTAACCCAGCTGCAAACTGTGGGAAGCTTTTCTAATGGGCCAGGATTACAGATCCTTTTCTTTCTTTCAAATCTTCCGGCCTTTTTATGAGTCCAGTTTTCAGATTGCAAATTTTTAAAGTTTTTCTGTACTCTAGAGGAAAGCACACAGTTGACAGCACTGGGAGAGGGGAAGAGAGCAAACTGCTTACCGTCCAGGGAGGGACTGGATCAGGAGTTGTGCAGGGTCCCGCCCTGTTGGGGGTTGGTGGAACCTTGGCTCTGTGCACAGGAATGGGTGATCTTGGAGATGTTCTGGTTGGATCATGAGTTTGAGCTTGGAAAGCACTGCCTCCAGTTCACCAGCAGGAATGAGGCAGAATTCACAATTTGGTGTCTTAAGACTTTAATGTTTGCCAAATGTTTGAGCAATCCCTCACATCCTATTGAACTGAAGAGCTTCTGACTTGTTTCACAGTAAGTCCAGCAGAGATTAAAAAAACAGGTCAGCCCCTTGCATCTCTCTTCTGCTGTTCAGACGAAGACCTAAACCACCCTAAACCCCTCTTGGCACACTGTCCCGAACCAAGGATCAGCAGAATTACAGGCTCAATTGCAGGCGGACTTGAGGAGTTTGTGACTGATGACGGGCAAGTACCTACATGTGTCTTTCATTATTCTATTGCCTTAGGTTAGGAGATGCTGTTTAAGTTGGCAGATAGGCTTATTGAAAGCAAAGCTTGTCACTGGTAAGATTACTAATTTCACACACACAAAAAAATCAAATGCCAAAGGAGATAGGGAAGGGAGTGTGTAGGATTTAAAAAAAAGTAGAATTAAATGTGGTTTTCAATTGTTGTACTGGGTTTGGGATGATAATGGTTCAGTACTAAACTATAGGATGTGTATGTTTTCTGAATTTCAGAATCCTAGAAGTTATTTAGAAGTTTTAATTTGTTTTATCCCCAAGTCATATTCTAGTTGTAAATTTGAATTTTTTAAGAGACTTACTGGTGATCAGAGCAGAGGTTTATAATTCCTAAGCCAGAGGCCCAAGGCCTTTTTGTGGACTTTTTATTTCCTTGGGCGGAGTGTGTGTGGGGAGTGTTGAATGATCCATCCTAACTTTCTAAGCAACTCACCGATGTGATGCCCGCTGCCTTTCAGCGGCAGCTGCCTGTGCCGTGTAGTGGTTATAAAACCTGCCTTGTTCTGCTTCTCTCCATCAGCGTCCTAGTTTGGTTGTTTTGTCTGTTTTGTTTTTCACATAATACCCGATGCAGTAGTTGGTGGGGGAAAAATTGTAAATTAAGTAATTCAGGATGAATTTATTTTTACCTTGTCTCTTTTTTCTAGCAATACTAATTATATCTGCATTGCTGGTTTTCTCCCCAAATTAGTACTGATATACATACTTTTTTCCTTGAATGTTTTTGCTTCCTTGGCTTCTTTGTTTCCATGAACGAATTAGTGGTTGGTGGTATTTCTGATTGCCACGTTTTCGATTTAAAGTGGGTCTTCACTCACATCTTTCCTTTTATGCATTGAGCTGTGGCTTCCCAGTGTCCAAGGCTGTTTCATGACACTTATCCTACATTTCAGACAAGGACTTAGTGTCCCATAAGACTCGAATTGCACTTGGAGAGAGAGCAACTAGCAAATGGAATAACTCTTTCTTGTGAAAGGTTCCAGCCCTTTTAAACGAGACTCAGAGAAATAGAAAACAAATATTCTTGGGAAGAAACTGGGTTTGTTCGTACTTGGCTAGAAATTTTAGGAAAGAACATTTCCTCTGGCCTCAGGAGCACATTCAATGTGAAATATCACTGTTTTCAAAAGAAGTCGACTTAAATTTATCTCTGGGTCATTTATTTGACTTGAAAATAAATGAATCTAATCCTCATAAAATAAAGGGTTCAAAGTCCTATTTTAAGTAAACTGGAGTCCAGTAAGTTAGGCAAGATGCTCCCAGCTTGATGCATCAGCTATCAACTAAAAACAGCTGGAACTTATAGAGGTGTTTGCAAATACCTACCATGAGCTGGGGGATTGGCGAAATGTGGTACAAGTTAGTTCCAGCTGCACACATTTATTTGCCTTATTAGAGTTCTTTACGGTAAATGAAATGCTTGCTTCATTTTGGTGTAGTCATTTCTCTCAGCACTTGACTAAGCAGGTGGCAAGTTTATTTAGTTGAAGGGATGACTGCAAACAATGAACTATAAACCGATCTGTATCAGTTCCAAGAAAGAGCTATGAAATGTCTTCCTTTTATTTTCCCATGAGTCCCCATTTTGTTTCCTTTTGTATTTTTATAATCTTTCCAAAATCTTGAGTGATTTTTAAATGTTTGCCATTGGATCATAAATGCAGCACGTAAACGTTATATAAGTCAGCTGACCAAACTTTTTGTTTGAGCAAACCTCTGGTGATCTCTCTGTGACCTCCTATTCTTCTGGGACTGTCATTAAATATAAGGCCAGACCAGGAGAAAGCTGTTCCTGACAGTGATTCTGCATTCTAAATCCAAACATAGCTGCTCAGAGGTTTTGTTGTTTGGCATGGTCAAGTCCCTTCCCTTATTCTGCCCCTCTTCAATTAGGATGGAAAATTGAAAGTTTGCTGAAAATAATTTTGAGTAGTATTTTATTTTTTAAGTTTTAAAAAATATATTTTATTGATTTTTTTTACAGAGAAGAAGGGAGAGGGACAGAAAGTCAGAAACATCGATGAGAGAGAAACATCAATGAGAGAGAAACATCGATCACCTGCCTCCTGCACACCCCCCACTGGGGATGTGCCTGCAACCAGACTACATGCCCTTGACCGGAATCGAACCCAGGACTTTTCGGTCCGCAGGCCCACGCTCTATCCACTGAGCTAAACTGGTTTGGGCTAGAGTAGCATTTTAGATTTGAAAAGGAGCAGAGGGATTATTTAGTCCAACTTGCAAAAGAAAGAGAGAGAGAAAGGGAAGGAAGGAAGGAAGGGAAAGAAAGGAAGGAAGGAAGGAAGGAAGGAAGGAAGGAAGGAAGGAAGGAAGGAAGGAAGGAAGGAAGGAAGGGAAAGAAAGAAATAGAGGATGAATGGTGTAGTCTTGGGACACTGGAATCTTTTTATAAAGCAGAAGTCATCTTACGGTATTTTCATCTAAAACTTTTATTCAAAGGGGCATCTTTAAAACGTTATTTTAGTGAAGACTTCAACTAAAAATATGAGCCTGGTTCTGCCTGGTGGCTCAGTCGGTTAGAGCGTTGTCCCATACACCAAAAGTTTGTGGGTTGGGGCCCATAGAATCAGTGTTTCTCTCTCTCAAACCAGTTAACATATCCTCAGTTGAGGAGAGAAACTTATTTTTGACTTTGAAAAATGACTCTGTGTCAGGAATTCTAAGAACAGGGTTATGGTACGTATCTGAAACACTGGTTTAATATAATATTTAGGTCAGCTTTACATTGGAGCTGGCCCGATTGGACTAAGTATTGAGTTAGTTACCATTGGTAACTTACTTTTTACAACTTTGGTGCGATTTAAGGGAAGGCACCCGGGGAAGTGCTTAGTTCTGGCTCATAAGCATAATCATGTTTCTTTTAGGTCTTAACACTTTATATAATATAGGAGAGTAGATTGCATAAGTACAGTCCCCCCCCCCCCCCTTTTTTTTTAAGTGAGGCAAATGAAGCAATATCTTAAGTCAGGGTTTCCTGAGGTTCCGGAATCTTATTCCTAAATTTTCCCCTGAGTAACCTCCAAATCCTTCTCTTGCATTTGTCCCCGGTTGACACAAGTCGGGCCACATTTTGTACCATGAATGGATGCAGTGCTGCCCTGAGCTGCCCTTGCTGTGCAAGCCATCCTTCGAGGGAAATAAATCTGGAGTGGCCCGGAACACTCGTCACTGGATGGCTCCAGGAGCTTTTTAGAGCTTGACTTGTAAGGTTTCTAAATGGATGATGAAATTTAGCAGCATCTAATTTTCTAAAAATTTCCAAAGGAGAATTGTTTCAGCCGCTGATTTTCGAGGTACTCACTTTGCAGTCCTCTCGAGGTTTTGTCAGATACAGGTTTTCCATGCCACGGATGTGGAAGGGACAGCCCCCTCGCACTGGTGAAGGGAGGTTAGTGTTGCGCAGGAACAAATGGTGAATTCAGGGCTTCTACCCAGTCTTTGGAAGTATTCATTCTCCACCAAGCTGCATGCGAATGGTATCTGTATCTGGGTCAGCCTCTGGCTCAGCCTTATCAGCTCCTTCAGCAGGGGGTTAGACAAATGTCACTTGTCAGCTGCTTATTCATGACCCTTATGGACCAAGCATTAATTTGAAGCTAGGCTCCATGAGGGAAATGGGTCCGTGAATTTATAATGAGCTGTATCTTAATTTTGAGTACTTTCATGGTACAGTATTCTTTCAGGACCCCACCCTGACTGTTCCCACGGCTCTTCTTGTCACGTGGAAGGGACTCAGAGGGCAAAAGTGAAGCACATTGTCAGTGTGAAGCAGCTACTTCCTTCAGTATTAGTAACTGTTGTCATTACCCACCTCTGTAATGGAGAGATTATAATATGCACATTCATGAATGTTCTTATGTTGTTTGGAACATTATTTATACTTTTGCAAAATTCCTGAGAAGTGATGATTGTTTAGGACTTTGGTCTGCAAGACGGTTCACATTAAAATGCTGATAACATCTTCAAAAAGCCTCAGAGACGTGGGCTTTGCAGGCCTGGTGAAGGAGTGCCTTTGTGGTTTTATTCTTTTCTCTGAAACACCCAGTTGCAAGTATGGACACTGAATTCATAGGGCATATTCACAGAAATCTTTAAAACCCAGTAAGTATCCGTTTATTTAAAACAGCACCTCATTCAAAGCAACTTGGATTACCCCAACTAGGTGTTTTTCTATTCTTGAATGAAAGTAGCCTAACTTACTACTTATTTATTTACCTATTGCCTTTCTCTACCTTGGCCTCCAATCCCTGCTTTTCTCTTTAACTTGTCTTTATCCCTCCCTCCCTCCCTCCCTCCCTCCCTCCCTCCCCCCTCCTTTCATCTCCCTCCCTCCCTCCCTCCCTCCCTCCCTCCCTCCCTCTTCCTCCCTCCCTCTTCCTCCCTCCCTCCATCTCACTTTCTCCCTCCCTCCCTTCCTCCCTCCCTCCGTCTCTTCCTTCCCTTCATTCCTTTCTTCTCTCTCTCTCTCTCTCTCTCTCTCTCTCTCTCTCTCTCTCTGTGTGTGTGTTTTAAGGGTTAAAAAAGGTATAAAAGCATTTTGTAATCTTTTAAATGCTACAGAAATTTAAGGTGTTATTGTCGCAGTGCTTACTTTGCCATTGTGGTCTGAAGCTGATGGCTGAGAGCAGGGCTGGGTGGCCCACATGCTCATCTGGTCTCGGCTGGCTGAGCCCATTGACCGGAGTGTCTTAATGATCTTACGTAGACACATTCCAATGACTCATCCATAGCAAAGTACTGAAGAGTCATACATGTGCATGTGTGTTTTCAGAGAAGAATTTGCCTGAAATTCTGCAATTAGGAAAATTTGGCTGGAGACCCTGTTAACATCTCCCAGGTCCGTCTGATGTGGTAACATGAGAAGCTTAGTTGGTCGTTTCCATTGCAGGGTGACTGTTGGTCAGACTCGGAGCAGGGGAGACAGAGGGCCCACGAGGCGCTGAGCAGTTCGTGGATTGAAAAGGAGGATTAGCAAGAGAATGAAACAATGGAGGCAGAAAAATATTGCCAATTTGGGAAAGGAAAACAGAAATGCTCAGGAAGGCCGTCTGTTTTTCATTTTGTAGGCTGTTACCTATTGAAGATGGTCAGTGTATTCACCTAGCCTATTGTGGCTCCGTAACCTATAAGCTGCGTGTGTGTGCGCGCGCGCGCACGCGCGGAGAGTTGGCGGGGGCGGGAGTGGGGTGGTCAGGGGAGAGTGGGAAGCAGTGAGGCACTAGTGTTTGTCCTGTGGGAGAGAATGTCCTCCTCAGGGTGTGGCCACCAGGGAAAAGCCGGCAGGCTACCACTGTGATGGTGGTACCGCCAGGGATGTAGGATGCTGTGTGGCCCACAGTCTGTGGTAGGAGCAGCAGACACGTGAGAGCTACGTGGCTCAACTTGGTCCAGCTTACCTTCACATCTGGTTGTTTTCACAACTCAGCAAGTATAAAGGGATTCATAACCCAGTGAAATGTGGACAGATGGACAGTAAAAATTGCCTCTTTGTTAGGAAGCGCTATGACGTTTCCTCGACCCACAAATTTCAACCCCTCCTATTTACCAAAGATCCTGCTGAAATACAAACATAACCCTGGAGGAGAAACCTCTGTTTAACATAGGGCCAACCTTTAATAATTTAATGTTGATCCCATTTATGCCTTTGGCTTGCTGCCTGTAAAAAGACCCCAAAGGGGAGTAGTATAGGCAGTGGAAGTCAGTTAGGGTTGGGAAAATGGACATACTACATTATGAGGTTAATATGTTCTGCTCATACTTTTTCTTGTGTTCTGCAAAATGGTCTTTTCCTTCCTATGTTCAGACAACTTTTCCAGAACAGATTAACATTTTCAGATAGTCACTTTATGTGACAAATATCGGGGTTTTTTTGGTTGTTTGTTTTTCCTAACACCATACCATTTTTTTCTATTGTTCATCAATAATTTCTGAATTATTCATATACTCTCTTCAAGTACTGAGTGAGGAAAGGACTAATACTTATAGGTGTTAAAATCCCGATATTACATTATTTCAGGGTTTATGTTCAGTATTGGTCGCAGAAATAAATAAGTGTTCAATTCTTTTCCAGCATCAAGTTCATATTTATAGAGAACTTGAAAGGATCTTAAAAATGATAACGCGATCCATATAACTTACATCTAAGGAATCTGAGGTTCAGAAAGATTCTACTTAGAGGAGTCGAACCAGTGTTCACTAAAAACTTCCTTGTGTCAGGCCCCCGACACAGCATAGGATACGAGATTAACGTCCCTGCCCGGGGTCCCTGCTCTGGAGACACTACCACTAAGAGTGAAAGCAGCAGAGGGGTCATTTAAACCCAGGTCAAACAAATTCTAAAGTGATTTTTCTCTCATTTACATTAAGTAAATTACCTAAGGTTTCTTAGTTGAGAATCTCAGATGGATCCTAGCCAATCATACTAGTAGTTTCACCTTCAAATTGTCCTCTTTGAACAAGAGTTTTTGAACATTTGGGAAGAGGACCTCCTTAGAGATGGGTATAAACAGACACTCTTTGATCACATGCTCCGTGTGCTGGTCTGATGATTGTGGGATAGATTCTATGAGTGAGTTCCCAGAGCTTACATTCTCTTGGTGATCTTGAACCACCTTCTTTATTATTTTTTTAAATTTCTTTATTGATTAAGGTATTATATATGTGTCCTCATCTCCATTACCTTCCCAACCCTTTTACCCTCCACTCATGCCTGTTGTCTGTGTCCATTGGTTAGGCTTATGTGCGTGCATGCAAGTCCTTTGGTTGATCTCTCCCCCTTACCTTACCTACCTTCCCTCTGAGGTTTGACAGTCTGATTAATGCTTCCCTGTCTCTGAATCTGGTTTTGTTCATCAGTTGATGTTCATTATTTTCTATAGATGAATGGGATCATGTGATATTTATCTTTCTCTGACTGACTTATTTCACTTAGCATAATGCTCTCCAGTTCCATCGATGCTATTGCAAATGGCAAAAGTTCCTTCTTTTTTACTGCAGCATAGTATTTCATTGTTTAGGTGTACCACAGTTTTTTAATCCACTCATCTGCTGATGGGCACTTAGACTGTTTCCAAATCTTAGCTAAGGTAAACTGTGTTGCCATGAGCAGAAGGGTGCATATATCCTTTCTGATTGGTGTTTCTAGCTTCTTGGGATATATTCCTGGAAGTGGGATCACTGGGTCAAATGCAAGTTCCATTTTTAGTTTTTTGAGGAAACTCCATATTGTTCTCCATAGTGGCTGCACCAGTCTGCATTCTCACCAGCAGTGCACGAGGATTCCTTTTTCTCCACATCCTCTCCAGCACTTGCTGTTTGTTGATTCGTTGATGATAGCCATTCTGACAGGTGTGAGATGGTACCGCATTGTCATTTTGATTTGCATCTCATGGATAATTAGTGACTTTGAGCATATTTTCATATGTCTCTTGGCCTAAAAGTTTCTATTTAGGTCCGTTGCCCATTTTTTATTGGATTATCTTCCGTTTGTTAAGTTGTATGATTGAACCACCTTCTTTAAAGGTTGATTTACATCTGAAATTAATCTTTTCAAGCTGTTTAGTGCAGGTGGTATGGTATGGACACAACTTTACAGACCGCACACTTCCTCCTGAGAGTCAGTTTCCTGGGTAGCATCATAAAGTAGCACATGCTCCTGGGGTTTGACCTGCATAGCCAAGCCCTAAAACCATAAATTCACACCTTGAAAGCCTTGCTGACTTGATAAATCCCTATGTCAACTGTCTCTTAAGGTGGGCTCCTCAAATCCCTCCTTAGAAATTCAGACACAGGCATACCACTGCCTTCAGACTCAGAGCCCTGAGGAAAGCACACTCACTGCCATTCTGTTCTTTTCTTGTTGCCTTTCCTGAAGAGTAATTTTTGATTCAGGACTTTTTAGCGATTTATAACGTTGTCGTATAATCTGAGTTGGGAGCTGCTTGCCGCTTCCAGTTTCTGGCACCCAGAAAGTACTTTGCATTTGGATAAAACAATAGCTGCTTGACTTTTTGAAGGAAGAGTTTCTCTTCTGGGTTCAAACTGGAAGCAGGTATTTGAGCTGTGGTGCTCATTTTTTTTTTCTTAGAAGTGTCGGTTAGGAGCTGGGCTTAAGCTTCATGTTCCATGTACTTGGAAAGAATAAGGCTTTAGGCCTGAGAGTAAACCACATGGGCACCTGCTACAAGGGAGACAGCCTTTGGCAGCACAAGCTAAGTTCCTCCCTCCTTGTCCATGGTCCCATGTCATGCTGCCTTTTTAGCAGGAGTTTGAAGCCCAGGATGCACTTAGTATTGTGACCAACACAGTTGAAATTGTGCTTCTATATAGAGGGTGTGTTAAGTAGCGACTTTGAATTTGAAGGTACTGGGCTATAAAATACAGGCCAGTGGACCATCTTATCAGAGGAAAGACAGCTCCCCGAGGCACCTGCCTCTGCCTCCAATACGAGATATGCATTTCTGCCTCCTCGCCCTTTAGTATTAACTTCTGTTCATTTATCTTGTAGCCAATATCAGACACGTTAATGATCACTAATTTCATAAATGAAATGATTGCAGCTCAAGCTGTCAAGATGTGAACCTCAGCAGACTAGGCTTTCCTACTTAATAGGTAGACTATGGCAGCCTTGCCCTGAAAATGGGACCTGTGTCAGCTTACGGTGTCTAGCAGGAGGTACCAGAGACACTTCATACTCATTCTAAGGGTAGCCAGTAGCAGACAGAGAGCCATCAGATGAAACAGCTTTACTGATCACGGCATATCTGAAGAATCAACTTACAGGTCTGCCTAATGTCCCCACCCCGCACTGGGCATTGTGACAGACACCAGGACACCTGCTTCCTGGTGTTCTTAGTGTTGACGGTAATGAACACTGCAGATGCCCCAGCTCCCTCCCATCCACCCGGACTAAATGCCTCTACGTAGCGTTAAGTTAACCTTACGGTGCTGAGAGTCAAGAGCACAGACCTCTTATTTGACCCTCTCAGGATATAAGGAAGTTGATTCTTTGTAATTTTTTTTTAGTTTTTAGTTTTATTTCAAAGCTCACACATGAGAAAATGAAGACTGTCTTCTAGAGCCATGCTGCCCAGTGCAGGGTCCACCACCATGTGTCACAGTCGCACTGAGCCATTGATTGTGGCCGGGTCAAGCTGAGCTAAGAGTGTAGAAGAACAAAAGAAGAACGTGATTATTTCTCATTAATAGCTTTTATATTGATTATACAGGTGTGGGCAAAAGTAGGTTTGCAGTTGTGAGTAGATGAAACAGTTTATTCTTGTATTATTTCTCTGTAATACAACTGTAAACCTACTTTTGCCCACCCCTGCATGCTGAAATAATAATATTTTGGATATATAGGGTTAAATAAAAGATTTTAACTTGTTTATTTTCACTGGTAATGTGGCTACTAGAAAATTTTAAATCACATATAGGGTTCATAATTGGACCCCTTCATTACAGATTAGTGAAAACCATTTTTTTCTCTGAATTTCTGGCATAAATTCTGCTTAGTGCTGATTTTTATATTCCATTGGATTTCTTTTCTTTTAAAAAAAAACTATCAGTTTCTAACTTTTTAAATTTATTAGGGTGACATTGGTTAATTCTATGGGATTCAAATGTGCAGTTTTATGATACTGATATTCTGGACTTATTTTCATGTATACCAATGTCTTATCTTCCAAAGTGATCAGTTGGTAGAGAGTGGGCCATGGAAATGGTTGGCCTCATACTGCGATTTTCAAGGATGAAGAGAATTGGTTGTCATCATGAATGGGAAGTTCTCTCATATAGTGGGTATAGATCACATGTGCTCAACATCCAGTAGAATATCATAGCATTTTCTTGCCTCCTCACCTCCCTTAGCCTGACTTTTCATGTTTCATGATCTCCATCCCCTACCCCACCCCCCCAATTCATGATGTATAGAAACCAAGTTAAAGTGACAGTCTCTGATTTGTGGTAGTCTTGACTTTAAGAACATGTAGTTACTTAGTTGTCTTCTCTTAAATCTACAAATAGACATTGGAAAAATGTTTTAGTCCTTTTGAATTTGTTCATTCTGACAGACTGAAATTTATATCTCACTTGGAAATACTACTTCAAAAAAGCGCCCCCCCTTTGTTAGAAATTTTAAATTAAAGTAGCCCAATGAAATATAATTAAATCATGTCATTTTAAATTTATTTAATGTCATTACCTCCCCTATCCCCCCATATTTGAAGTAATTTTTTACTTGGTACCAACTTCATTCATCCTCCAGGTGATTTTTGCCAGATTGGCAACAAAGCACTGCTGAAAGAGAAAAAAGTTGTTTTGAGAGTAACTCATGACTAAATGTAATTTAGTAATTTTATGTTGGTCATGTGATCATTTTGATTTTATCTTCCAATCATGGAATCAAAGGACTAGAAATTACGTTACAACTCCTTAGCTAAACCTTCCCACTTCCCTGATGTGGAAGTGAAGGCCTAGAGCTATTCAGTTGGTTTCCCCGTGTGATTGACATATCTGGAACTCATGTCCTCACCTGTTGTCTAATATTTTTTTCACAATGGCTTTTCATAATGCTATAGTAACCATGCATAGGTAAGGAGTTTTTTTTGTTGTTGTTTTTTTTTACATGAAAGTCACAGAAAGGATGCAACGTGTTATAAATTAAATCCCTTTCTATTTTCTCCAACAGGTTACATTAAATGGCCCCCCCAAAGTATTTTCTGGCCTAATATGAATACGTGCCTTGAAATAGATAATGCAAAAAGTGACCAACAGGGGGAAACCTTATATAGCCTTTTAAATTAATTTGCTTAACTTCTAGCCCCTTTTAAAAAATTACCCAAGCTCCCATGGACGCCAGCAAAAAACATCTGTTGTTTTATTTATAGCCACAATTTCTAAGAAGCATATTCTATAGCAGATGAAAAAGAAGTTGACAGCTCATAATTCATAAAGTTACTGAGGCCTAATCTGATAGAACAAAATGTACAACATTCCCTCCCTCCCATGGCTCAGGCCTTATCACTTCCCTTTCAACTGAAGAGCAAGTGGTGCAATGGAGAAGTGGGGCATAGGTGGTTAAGAAAGAGGCGACTCTGAGTCGAGAATGCAGAAAGGAACACCCTGCAGTGATCAGTGATTGCTGCCACCCCTGGGCCGCCCCTCCACCTCCAGCCTGTAGCACCGAGTACTTTTAATTAACAACATTACAGGTATTGTCATTATAGCAAACCAATGTTTTCCTTACCATTCCCATTTATCACTGGGAAGTTTTAGTGACGTGCTATCTACAAATTGTTACCAATATACTTTCTAGCAAGAAACCCGTGTTGGTTAAAATTACTGATTGAGTAGCTTCTTCTCTGGTTCCAGTTACTTTTTTTACCTCACTCCTTTCCTTTCACCACTTAGCTAAAGTTTATTTGACATAGCTACATTTTTTTCTGCTGACTTTTAAGCAATTATAAAAATACCCAATTCTCATCGATCACCTATCTATATATACTTCTTTTGCTTATTTCTGAGACTCTTGGGGCACACAGGCAGTATTTTTTCTGTAATCAGCATATGTTTTATTTTTTATTTTTTAAAATTTCTTTATTGACTAAGGTATTACATATGTGTCCTTGTCCCTCTACAGCATATGTTTTATATGTTGCTTCTGTTCTATCTGTAGGGTCTCCTGTATATCAGTATTGTTGTGTTGTTATTTTTTAAAAAAGGTCAGGTTGGTCCAGCACAAATAAGTGTCTAGCATTGTATGCTTTCTTATCCTAAGCCTGAGAATTTAATAATGTGATGCAACTGCTGCCCAGATTGGTACATCTGAAATCATTGTACTTAAAAAGAAAATCACAAACAGAACAAGCCATGGGTTTTTTTTTTTAGCTGAGATCACAGTACATGAGATATATGAGAATTTATCAGCCCACCAGAACTAATCTCATTTGTTTGAGATAATGAAAGTATATCGCTCGTTAAAAAAACAACACACCACAACAACTCTGATTCCTCACACCATTGTTTAGGGTTGTGATTTCTAGTACTTTTACCTCAAAGTTGTACCCTTTATTATACATGGAGAGCTTACTTTTGTATCAGTGATTTAAAAAGAGCTGTTAATTAAAAAAAAAAAAAAACCCTGACTAAATACTGTATCTTATTTCCTTATGTAATTTTTATGTATTAGCTGGTAGGGAATTTTCTATTCAATATTTTCTGGCCTCTTGTCTTTTTTTTTTCCCTCCCAATCCCACACACAGATCACCTTTTTTCTCTTCTCTCCCTCTCTCATCATGAGTGCTGTAACTCCCTTCATATACTTATTGAGCATATCTTAGTAAGATTTCATTTTGGAATCCTTTGGAATAAAAGTTACAAAATATATGTGCTTCTAGTTATTTGCTGGGCTCCTTCTCCATCCAACGATTATCTGGAATAGTCCATTTGTACCTTGCTGAAAGTATTCCAGGCATATTCAGCTGAATAAAACCCATTACGTCCTTGGGGAAGAATGTGCTTAGTTTAGCCTTATGAGAAAATATTTAATAAATGCTGTCCTGAAAATATTTAGCTTAACTGAGTGGGCTGGCAAGGGTTCAATCCTGATAAAACCGAGGTGCTGGCGAGAAAATGGCCCACCAGTCCAAGCTCAAGTTGAACAAACATACCTCTGGTCACTAAAGATTGTACTTGTGTGTGCCTCCTGTTGCCAAGTGCTTTTCCATCCACATCCTGCAAAGCTTTTTCAAGCTCTCCCTGGCTTTGTAACCACCAGAATGTTGTCACGAGGTAAGTCTGCGCAATGAGGGAACTGAGATTCAGAGTGGCTATGGCTGGCTTTGAAGTTGACCAATTCTTCTAAATCCTACTTTTACCACTTATTGCTGGCATGACTCTGGGCAATGTGCATAACTTTTCCTAGCCTCAGTTTCCTCGTCTGCACAGTGGAGATGGTCCACGGTACTTACTTCCAGGGTTATAAAGATGAAATGAGACAAAGACACACAGCACTGAACACAGTTGTCAGTACCAGGGGTTCAGTGCACAAGAACTACCAGTAGCAGCAATTGTAGTAATGGTTAGATCAGCCTTTCTAGCATTTCTGGTTACTCTCCTCCTCCTCTCCCCCAACCACATCACAACTTAAATGAGTCCTCAAATGTGGCAGGAGGTGGAAAAAATTCTGGTGTGGGCATCAGAACTGGGTGCTAGTCTTTGGCCTGAACTTACTGTGGCAAGTTGGCAAGTTGTGGCCACATGACCCCTTTCCACAAGGGATACACAAATGCATAGAGCAGCAGCACCTCTATCGCTAGTCTCTCTCTTTTGGTATCTAATTAGGTATCTAATATCAGATCTAATTAGAGTTTTTGGCTAGACCCTCTACTTCAGTCAGCATCATCTGCGCAACACAGGTTCAGAAGTTGGACTACTGGGTTCTGGGGTGTTTAGGCAATAAGTGTGAAGTATGATAGTTGTTAGGATCCCGTCTCCCACTGTGATCTAGATTTTCTCTCTGTGACTGATGGACTCATCCTAAATCCTTGCTACTGTAAGTATGGTCCATGGATCAGCAGCCTGGACATCATCTGGGAGCTTGTTGGAAATGCAGAACCCTAAACCCCACCCTAACCTACTGAAGCAGGTTTTTGCTATGCATATTGAGTTTAGGAAGCACTGCCTTGGGAATGTTTGCTAAATACTTATAGAATTGGTACTTGACTTTTCCCCCCTTTGACTAAAGGTTTCTTTCCTGTCTGTGGGTGTAGTATATTGATGTATTAGGCAGCCTGGCCTGCTTTGATGAAATTCCATAGACTGGGTAGCTTCGACAACAGAAATTTTTTTCTCACAGTTCAGGTGACTAGAAGTCCGGGTGCCTGTATGGTTGGGTTCTAGGGAGGGCTCTTCCCTAGCTTGCAAGCAGTTGTCTTTTCTCTGTGTTCTCACATAGCAAAGAGGAAAAGAGGAAAGTCTCTGGCATCTTCTTTTCTTATAAGGGCACTAATCCCATAATGATGGCTCTACCCTTGTGAGCTCATCTAAACATAATTACTTCCTAAAGGTTCCATGTTGAAATGCTGTCATATTGGGAGTTGAGGCTTCAACATATGGATGGATTTGGTGGGGGAGAGGGTTACATTTCAGTCTATAGTAATTGATTTCTGTAACTTACTTTGAAATGTATAAAAAAGTAAGAGATTGCTATATAGATATGTGATAAAACAGTAAGATATTACGTTTGGAGTCTAGGATGAGGATATATGGGGAATTCACTACAGTTCTCTGTACTTTTTGGTATTATATTTTAAACAATCAGAGAGAAAACTCTGTTCTCTCTGTAGTTATTAAAATGGATTCTAGTGGTTCTTTTCTCTGATTTCTGTCCAGGCTTTCTTCAAACTGCCTGTTCCACCTAGCTGGACCGATTTTCCACGTTGGCAGTCGCCCCCTCCTTTTGCTCTCTTTCCTTGGTCAGCGTCTTGCTTCCGTGCAGTTAGTGAGGTTCCTACCTAGATCAGAACACTTCTTTCTGGTCTTCAGTTTCACCAGTAACATCTTTCCATCCAGTTCCTCTCTGCCCTCTCATGATCAAAGGATCTTTAGTTCTTACGGGGTTGGGCTTCTCAAGTTATACTGGAAGATCTTGCTTAATTATTTGTAAGCATTTCTAGCATTGCATTTTACACCTTCAACTGTGAAATCTATTACCAGATACAAATGGGAGAGAAGTGGGTGCTCCCACAGGTTCACCCTGAACCACGAGGGAGACAGCAAGGCTTACCTGGAGCCCCCAACTCCCTGTTGTTAAAGGCGATCCCATTGCTTTCTCTTTGTAGGGTTAATTACTTGCATTTCAGAATGTTTTATAGTGAGGGAGAATTATACAAATTGCACCAACTTACTTATTTTGTGGGAGTAAAACTGTGAGTATTATGGCTGCTCATGGGATCAAGCATCAGATACCTGGTTACCCTTTAAATTAGGGAGACAGCAGGCAGTTTTTGGGAAACTCATGAAAGCTGTCTTTTCTGAATGGAGCTTGTAGACTCTGGTGGAGAGAAAGAGGTCCAAGCTGAACTTAGGGTTATTACTTATGAGCTTTGCTAACTTGACCAAATGACTTAATTTCTCTAGTTCTTAATCTCCTAAGCTTGAGATTGGGGATAATAAGGATGTCATTGAACTGCTATAGATAATAAATGAAATAATGTCTGTAGAATACTACTGGGGTGTGGCTCCTAATTGATGTTCAGTAATAGTCACTTATTTATTCTACAAATGGTCCAGTATCCATTGTTTGTGTCACCTGATTTTTCCTCCTTTCTTTCCTTCCGGGGTGCTCTTAGACATACTTCCTCTGGAATCTTTCTAGGCCAACAGATCAACTTTCCTTATAAATCTTTAACCTAAATCCCACAGATTTAGGTTATAAATTATAACTATATAAATTATTTTCCTGATGAAGAGAGAGGTGAGTCCCTTTCTTCTCCATTTACCTCCTGCTCAGCATTTTAATTTGCTATGCACTGTAAATGGTAATCTTTAAATCAGACTCCAATTTAGGTGATAAGAATCACAATTAATTAGGCTAGCCTGTCAAAGAATAAGTAATCTTGTGTTTCAATTACCTTAATTCTGAGGCTTTAGCTGAGGCCATCAGAAGCAAAGCTGTAATGTGTTTTTATGTTTAATAAGATCTTTGCCTGCTACTTGTTTCCTATACTGGTTTGCTGTCTAGAAATAAAGCTAAATAGGTAGAGGAGTTCAGATTCCCTTCATTTGTTTTTAAGCTGTGGAGCAGAGGAGATCAGTGGGAGAAGATGAAACAAAGATATTGAAGACTAATTAGTTCAGGGTATCTGAAAAGATTTGCAAACTTTGTTTAAATCTGTTGACAATTCTTTTAATTCCTTTCAACTAGTTATCTCTGGATATGATGTAGCTATGGCTGAAGATGTATTTTCACATCTACTCTTTTTACTTCTATTTTTAGTTGTCCATATTCCTTCCTCTCCCAAAAAAGTTCCTTTCTACCAAATTCAGTATCATTCCAACATCATTTTTTTAATATTTGAAAAACTGGAGAATAATAATTCAAATAGCTTTAGTATAAATGGTCCTTATAGGGAAAAAGTGACATATAGTAAAAATAATGTGATATTTTAAATATGACTTCTGTAAAAATATTGAGTATGTTTATACATAAAATAAAAATGCAGGTGTCTACCTTCTCATATGCTTCCTGTTTGCCACCTTTAAAAAGTATCGAGAATTCTTTCTGTCTTAATAATATTTTCTGGTTTTAAAATGTACCATTGCATTTAGGTATTTTAAAAATCTATTAACAATAATAATGAAAAAGATTACATGAATAATTCTAAATTAATCATAGCTACCCATTAGTTTGTGCTTTCTACATACTGGGCACTATGCCCACCATGTTGATTTATAGTATTCATTGAGTCACTATTATACTAATAATTATTCCCATTTTACAGATTAAGAAACTGGGGTTCAAATTAATTAACATGCCCAAGATTACACTCAATAAGTGACAAAACCAGGACTAAAACCAAGGTCTCTTTGGCTTTAAACCTGTGCTTTTAATAATTTACTGCTGATGAAACAGGTATGCTCCTCCACATTAAGGAACCCATAATGTGTTTTTGGTTTTTTTTTGCTTCGCTTAGTTTTTTAAGCTGCATTGTTTTAGCTAGCATTTTTTATGGCTTTGCCCATAGAGCTTAAGAAGTTTAAACATTCAAGGTTATTAACCATTATAGGCATAAAGTGAGAGTGTGCTTATAAGGTCTATTTAAGAAAAGTATCAGAATATGTTGGATTCTTGCATACCAGAATGTACATTTTTTAAATTTGAAATAATAAGATTATTTCAGACAAAAAGTAAGTTTTGATTCAGCAACAAAGATTAGACAAACATCTTGGCTTAATATTGATCCACACTTTGCATAGACACACTCTCTTCCGCGTATTTATATTAGATTTTAAAAGGTAAGGGGCGTTTTTCATGTACTTCCAAGCTGCTTTCATCAGTAATGAAATACTTGGCTTGGGCAGTCTGTGGAGCCCCAGAATTTCAGCTTAAACTTTCCATTCGTCCCTGCCAGGCACTAAGTCTAAAATATCTTTTTTTATGGAGACCGCCTCCAAAAGGTGTGGCTGTGTGCTGGTTTCATCTTGCACTTTGTAGCGGTGTTGGCACCGTGCAGTGCGAGGAATGCCACTGTCTCCCACACACCGCCGGTGCCCGAGGACTGTTCAGGCCTGTCCATGTAGGTGGTTTGGGACGGGCCTGAGTTTGGAGAGAAGGCTCTCTTCTGTCTACGTGATTGGTTGTCACTAGGGTAAAGGGGGGAAAATAGAACTAGTGGAAAATGCAGAATCTGATGTGTCATCAAAAATTCTTTCTGTAGTTTGGAGCACCTATTCAGTGTTGAAGACCAATTCCTCTTAGGAAACAATACGTCTTGGCGTCGCCTCTTTTAGACCCTCCTGCTGTTTGTTTTTTTTTACTTCTTTCTCCTTGTGCAATATTGCTTTCTTCTGATGAAAAAAACGATTCAGCTAAGAATCATGCGTTCATCAGATTCTTGAGAGTGGACTTGCCTCCCCCAGACTTACATACTGGCTACCACAGGATTCACAGATAAAAAGCATTCCTCATTCAGGTATAAAAATATGTCTGGAAGATGAAATTTAATGAGAATTTATGTGCAGACTTTATGAGGAGCATGCTAATTTCTGTTTTGTTTGATAGCCACCATAGATGATCTATATATATTTTTAGGTCCATTACATTTTGGTTTATTGAACTGTTTGATGTGGGGCTTATCAAGGACTTTTGAAAGAACAACTTACCAAATTTGGTATTTCCTAGCAATTGCCATTTCCTGTTTTTTTTTGTTGTTTTTTTAATGAGATCTCATGGAATATAATTAAAGGAATCGTTGATTTTGGGATTGTTGAAATAATGAATATTTTTGCTTTAGAATGCTTTTAGACTTTTGATGTGGATCCTGTTGCCTGAAGTAAAAGATGTGAACTTCAAATGTTCTGGGTAGGACTTCCACATTCCTTGTTTAAATATTTTAAAGGGGAAAAATGGATTGAATCACAGATATTGTACTAGAGAATAGGAAATCCCTGCATTGTTACTTTAAAAAATCGTCTCCTTGTAAGTTTACCTTTTGAAACTCCCATTGTAAAACCTTGATCAGCTGTGACGATTCATACATTTAGGTAATAAAGCTTTTTTCAGTATTAAAAATTCAGTAGGAAATTCAGTATATTTCCTGTACTTCCTATCACATACTTGCATCTGATTTCTTTCTTTTTGCAGTATTCTGGTGTGTGTTCTGAGTAACGTTCCAGATACCTGATAGTTATCGCAATGCATTTTAGAAACTTCATATAACCTGTGAGTGAAACGAATGGTATTTTATAACTCAGGATACTGAAACTAAACTACCTTTTTTTTTTTTTTTTTTTTGGCCAAGGAAACATTGAAAGACCTGGGGAAAGAGGGATTTGCTTTTTTTCCCCTTCAAGCTGAAGTGAAGAAATAGAAAGATAGCCAATTCAGTAATACAACAGCTGTTGTGTATAGATTCCAATTCACAATTAGGTGAAATCTTTAACATTTAATTTAACTTTCATATTTGCCTGCAGAAATGATTGTTTTGATATGATTCTGAAAGGAGATAAACCTTTATTAAGTAATTCCATTTTCAGTTGCCAACTTTAAAGATTTGCTTTTTAATTTAAAAAGCATAATGCTTAAATGCTTATGTAATTTATGAGAGAAGAAAAAGTAAAATTGGGCATGTTAATTGGATGAGTGTTGGATGGATATGTGGGTTCGTGGATTTACGATTTAATTGTTAGCTTTCTGCATCTTGGCATGTGCTAATAAGTAAGACCTGTAAGTTTGAGAGGGCTGAGAACGACAGTAAATTCTAATTAATAACATTTCTGCACATCATTTCTCTACCTTTATGTTTTCCTTCTGTTACATATGCTGATGATATTTCATTTTGTTCAGTAGAGAAGGCATTTATGGGGGAGGATATTTTTATGAGCTTATAGTCTTTGAAAGGCAAGGGAAAATAGCTTATATAGTTAATTCGAGGAAATTAAATGGTGTGCTCTTTCATTTTATAGTTTTTCTTTTTCAAAGCTTTAAGTTAAAGAAGTCTATATGAGACTTTTAAGGCATTTGTATTTTAAGTGCTTTTCAGGTATGCTCACATTTTAACATTTAGAGACTTGGGGTGGCATTGCTGGATTTTTTCAGGGAGTCACCCACATGACCTTGTTTATCGTAACAGCACATCCTAAAACTTATTACTAATCCAAAACCGATCACTAACTCCATCCTGAGTATTCCAATTCCAGAGCCCTGTGGTGGTACTCGGATTTCCTAGCAAATTCTCAAGTGGCCCATAGGCCCAGGCAGCTAAAGGAAATGCAGGAGAAGTAAAGTTCCCACTCAACTGTCTGCATAGTGACTGTCTGGAAAGTCAGTGGCATATCTGTCCTGCCTTCAGGAAGTCAAAAAGAGGTTCCAGTAATGTGACAGTAGCCCACAGTCACCCAGTGAACAGCTTTGTATGCCCAGAGTTCAGATGTGGATCAGCCCTATGTCCAGGCGCCCTGTCCTCAGGGATGACCTTAGGATGACTTTATAATGGGAGTCTCCAGAGCACAAAGCCAGCTCTGGAATCTTTCATCTGCTGGGACTGTGCTCTCCAATACTGGGGTCACTAGCCACATAGAGCAGCTATTTTAATTTAAATCAATACAAATTAAAAATTCAGTTTCTCAGCCCCAGCAGCTACATTTCAAGTACTCAGTAGCTACCTGTGGCTAGTCATTGCTTTATTGACTAGCACAGCTATTAGAACATTTTCATTATCACAAAAAGTTCCACTAGACCAGAGGTCGCCAACCAGTGGTCCATGAGGTCCGAAAGGTGGGTGACTGCTGCACTAGACAGTGCTGCTGAGGATTTTCTCCCATAATTTAGCTCTTTTGTCCTAGATGGCTGCAATGGCTAATAGAGATGGGTGGCAAAATCAGGTGTTGTCTATCATAGGACAAGCTGCAATCTAAAAAGATCTTAGACTATAGTGTATCAGGTTTTACAAAATGATATAAGGCCATTGATTCTCTGAGGTCAAAATTTGTTAACACAATTTTGTTTATTTTTGTGTCGTAAATCTGTTGTTGTCTTATACAAACTCATAGTATTAGAAAGAGGACTGCTTATTAGAAATTTGCTTAACCTGATATGTGGCTTATAATAATTACACACCTAAGATTTCATTGAAAAAAAATTGTAAATATTTAGCCTGTCTTATATAAACTATTACTAGATTGAAGTACATGCTAATGAACATTACTGTCTAAAAAGTTATTAATCAATGGCCAATAAGCAGGTTGCACATGTAGATATTTTCCTAAAGATTATTATTTTACCTATATTTTGCAGTTTGAGAAATTTGAGGTGGATATCTGTAGCTCCCTCTTCTGGTTTACTATGATAAAATTTTTTATTTATAATGTTTCATATGATTGTGGAGTGAGAGTACAGTTATCATTGTAATGTTGAAGGACATTTGTGTCATCATTGCGATTTTTTTCTTTTGAATCATTATAGTCAGTAAAACATGTAAATAGAGCATGGAAAAATGGGTTCATGAAAGTATCACATTTCTTAAGATATTAATTGACCAAAACAGTGTAAGCAAATAAAGGCTCCGGTGCAAGTACAGAGGGACTTAACCTGAGTGCTGAGTGGCCAGTGATTGTGTCTGTTGGCTTCAGAATCTGATATTGGCCCAACCTGACATTTGTGGGGCTTTGGACAAGAGTACAAAAGGAAACCTGTGTACTACCCCTGTGTCTGAATATTTTAAAGTTATACATTATATTAACAAACGGATAAAATCTGTTCTGTCCTCCTGCCTGTTCAGTTACTTATTCATGATGACCAGAAGGCCACATTTCAGGGCCACATCCAAACTCGATTCCATCTGAGCCCAAGGGTAGGGAGGCCTACCCTGGGGAGGATGGATCTGGGAAAGAGGCCAAGAGAAGCCTCCAGGGCAAGGAATTTGGGTATTCCAAGTGAATATTCTGTGTGTCCTTGGAGAGAAGGCCGTGTGTCTTGGCCCCCAAACTCATAACAATGTGGGAGGAGGCACAACTGGAGGAGGCCCAGCATAACGCTCTCTCGTGCTCAGGACTGAGTTTACTACTGTCAAATAGAACTAAATTATTTTGCAATTAAATTTTCGTCATTGTTTCTTGATGTATTCATTGTCCCGAATTAAATATAATCATAGGATTTTGTTTATTTGCAGCTTTGACCCTTCCGGATCTTGCAGAACAGTTTGCCCCTCCTGACATCGCTCCGCCTCTTCTTATCAAGCTAGTAGAAGCCATTGAAAAGAAAGGTAATTTGACGGGTAGAGGGAATCAGCTGACTTGTCATATCCTTGTTTCTTGGACGTTACAACTTATGTTTGACTCCTGGGCATTCATCGAATCCTGTGCTAGATACCCAAGCCATGTGTTGCTGTGTACTGGGGACATAATCTTGGTCCGATTTCTTGCTTCATATGAACATATAGTTTACTCTATGAAAACTATTAAGTTCTCCGTAATTTAAAAAATATAATTAACTTGCTCCTTAGTGGACAGAAAATTTTGCCACAGTTATTGACATGCCAGATAGGATTAATCGTAGGCGTTGACTTCCAAGAATATTTGGTACACATCTAGAATAGATATTGGATGGAAGCTGGAATGTCTTTCTGGCAGCAGGCTCGCAGGTTCTCCAGAGAGCTGTGTTTCGCATGCTCACTCTGTTTTGTGTCCTAGGTTTGGAATGTTCAACTCTATACAGAACACTGAGCTCCAGCAACCCAGCAGAATTACGACAGCTTCTTGATTGTGGTGAGTGCCATGGAGCTACAGATACAAATGGCAAAGACAGTGCTTACCTTTCTGTTTTGGATAAAGCACAAAACACTTGCACTTGATCATGCTACCTTCTGAGTTTGAAGGGAGCCCAGAAATCAAGCATAGTTCCCTCTGGCCTATTATGGTAACAGTGCAGACCTTTGATGTTTGTCTCCTTTGTTGGTGTGTGTGCACGGCTGCTGGTAGACATGTTGGCCCATCATCACAGCCACGGCCTCTAGAGTTGCAGAGGAGAGAAACAGCCTCTTGGGGTTTCTCTGGCTCTGCCTGTCTACCATCTTTCTCTGACCTTGAAGGTGGCTACATCTAACTCATCTGGATCAGTTTAAAAAATACTTATGTGTCATTTAACAAATGTCTCTTCTGACCTTTTCCTTTTCTCTCTCTTTTTCCTTTCCTTTTCTCTTTCCTATTCCCTTTCCTTTCTTTCTGTCTTGTTTGCTTGCTTTTTCATGCCATATTTACATTAAGTAACGTCACAATATTGTTATAGTCCGTGGTGTACTAACTCTGAAAGAGGAAAAAAGCCCTGGAAGCCCAGTTGGTTGCATTTGCCCATTTCTGTGATGTAAATATTCTAACCATGCTCACTCTCCAACTCTCATGTTCTCACTGCACTCCAACTTGGGCAGAATTGAGCACAGTTACAGTGGCCCTTGTGAGTGAATACAACCCAGCTTCTGCACACAAATTAATGCTATCAATTCAACCAAGTAGTGGTTCCGTTATTTGTCCCTTCCTTCTTTTGCCAGACAGAATAAAACTTTTCAAATTTGAATAAATTTACTTGCCATCACTTTTATATCAACTCTCAAATCCTTCATTTCTTTCCAACACCTTTCCTTTTTAGAAAAATAATTTTCCTCTGCACATTATTTTAATTTGTGGATATTTGAGAGAGAAAAAAGAGTGAGCCTGTTTTAGAAGCAGCTTTTTCAGACGTGCAAAGAATGCCCAGATGATAGTTAGCAAATGAAAATTTGAAGTGTGAGGCAGCTTCAAAATTTTTAGAAGAGATGTTTCAGGTGATAAAGGAGATTAGATCTTTATCAGTAAATAGTTTCACTTGAAATGCACCACCTGAATGTTTGAAGCTTAAAAATTTTTTTTCTTTACTCCTCCCCCCGCCCCCCCCCCCCCCCCCCCGCCTTTGGACATGGAAATCAGTTTTACTGTGCAGCACGTGTCCTCTGTACTGCCGTGTCTCCTGTCTTGCTCACAGAGTAGGTCATTAGAAGTTGAAAAGCATAAAGCTCTAGGTGATAGACCTGTTTTTCTTTATTTTTAACAGCTTTATTACGGTGTTAAGGAAACTGAATTTTTTTTTTCCTGAGCCAGTTGAAATTGTGATACATGTTTTGGTCAGAAAATCGGTCAAGTTGAACATGTTAAAAGTCACAGGAAATGTTTAGACATCAGAGACCAATGCAATGGGAGTTATTTGGTAAATAGTGGTTAAGTTTTTAAATGTGACCAAACACAAATGATGCAGGTTAGTTTTTTTAAAAAAATCCTCACACCACTTGTGAGGGGGAATAAATAACCAAAATGCACGTCAACAATATATTTTGACAGATTTCCTTCCCCCTTTGAGATCAAAACACACACGTAGAACACTGGTTTCATTTGGCATTTGGATTCTGTACTATAAAAGTGAATTTTGTGGCAAACAAAAAAAAAAGTAAGCAATATCTAAATTTAGGAGTTAATTCTTCAGGGCTGTTTCCAGCTTGAGGATTTTCAATTCATAAAAATATTGTAGTATTCTGGAAGAAGCTCAGAGATAGGTCATTTACCCTAAATAGAAACATATCTTTTAACCAACACTGAGTTGCCAGTGTCTGAAAAGGACAAACTGGAAGACTACAGTTCACTTTTATTATCAACTACTGAGTTCTCTTATTTCACCCACATTTCACCCACTTGTGATTTAAGCATCAGTTATTGCTGATTGAAAGCTCTAACTTGCACCCAAATTGTTCTGACTCCAAAAGTCCTTATACTTATGTTCCTACTATATTGCCCTAAAATGAATTATTTGTTCTTATGTGATTTTTTTCCCCTATTTTGGTTTTTCTTAACCTGAATTAGGTTTTTTCTTTAAAAGTTCTCATCACAACGATTTTTGTTAAGTAGGCTACTGTGGTCATCATTTCACAATATATACAAATAGAAATTATTTAAAACTAATATAATATCTCAGTTTTTTTAAAAGTTAAGCCTTTTAAACCTCAGTACTGTAATTACATTTTAGAATAAACAGTTCTTTGATGTCCTATGCGAGATAGAATGGTTAGCAGCCTCTACCCACTGGATTCCCTCCTCCTCTAGTTGTGACAAAAAAATGTTTCCAGACATTGCAAGTTCTCTGGTAGGGGGTGCAGTGGGGCAAAAAACTGGGAGCCACAAACAAAGAGGTCAGTTGAGGAGGGGATGCCATTCCAATTGGAGGGGCACTGAAGCGGTGGAGAGTTCACTGGTTATCTGTCTTGAGTAGAATTGGGTGAAAAGTGATGTGAACTCCCTCAACCCACATCTAAAGATTGTACAGCTCTTACCTAGGTAGCTTCCGAAGTCATGGATATGGCTCTTGGAAGTGCTTTAATGCAAAAAAAGAAGACATAGGACAGAGGTCAGAAACCCCAAGAAACATTAGAAGTTATATGAAAAAAATAAACAGAACATACTATGTCATGAATTTTAGTGGAGCTGATGCAAGGATTTGCCAAAGACTTAAAATAAGGCTATTTCATTCAAAGATGGTTAAGGCTCTTTGGGATACAACTCTGATGTTAGAATAATGTTCATTTACCAAAGTCCTACTCCAAGAACTTTTTATATAGTTTAGTCCACAAACATTGAACAGGCACATTCTATGTGCTGGTCTGGGCACTGGGAGAGGCAAGAGGAGAAGGTAAGAGCCATAGTCTGTACCCTTGAGGTACTTTCAGTCCAGCAGGGAGACAGCCATTAGCATCTGGTCTGGGACGTGTCGTGATAGAGATGTGCTCATCATCACTGCTCTGGCAGTAGCCAGCAGGAACCCTGCCTGGGGAGGGATATGTGGAATATTTAGTGTCTTGATGTTTATACCACATCACCCAATGGTTTATCACATTTTTTAGGATGAACAAATTAAATAATAATTTACTGACAAAGAGACTTAATAAATGAAGCATATGGGATGGAGTGTGAGGGGGTAGGCAGCAGCTTGCCCAATAGTCAGTGGCTATGGAATGTTCCCGTAGTGATTCACACACAGTTTTGCTTGGTAGTCCACTAGTAAGTAGTTGCATTACTTTCGAGGTGGGTGGATCCTTTATCCGAAGACCGAGTATCGCCTTTCCCACGGTTGGGAACATATCTAATGTGATATCTCTTGTTAGTTCTTTGCAGGACATTTAAGTAATTTAATCCTTTGACTCTCTACCTATTAAATTTAATAATTCTTTTAGTCAAACCTGCCAACATTTTCCATGAAATGAACTTTTTGAGCTTTATGATGTGTGATTATCTTTTGTAAAATTTGCCTATTTTGTTGGTCAAGTTTGGATTATGATAAGGATGTGTAGCTTCAGGCTCAACCTGGAGTGATTTATATCATCACACTGGGTTCACAGAATCCAGAATACCACCCTTCACTCATGCTCAAACATCTTCTTGCTCATCCTCTTCAGGCTCCAGCCTCATCCAGTCAGTCACATGTTACATTAGTTCTGAGTAATGTCTCACACATTTCTAGCTGTATTAGAATTCAGATTTTCACTTCCAACAGCTCTGCTTTCCAACTTATTTTTAACACCGTAATTAATAGATCAGTTTAAAGATGTAGCATTTCATGCATCAGCTCACCTTTTTTCCATTGAGTCTTCAGATAATTTCCTTCAAGTTACCCTTCATGTCACGAATCGTCTTTCACCAGCAGCCAAACGCCCCTTGTTTCTGGGTGGCCATTCCTGTTCCAGGACACTGTGCCGATTTCTCTCTCAAGCACTCAGAGTGGCTTTGATTCATATCATCCCATTCTTGAATTGCCTGACCTCTTTTCCAGCTGAAGGATTTGTTGGACAGATAGGCTTATGGTACTATTCTTCTGAGATGGTTCAGAGCCCACTGGTTAGATTAGTAATCCCCTGATCATAGTACCCTGACAGAATTAGGGGGACATGTGTTAAAGATGCCAGGTTATTTTTATGGGTATTCTTGAGATTGCTAAAATTCTATAATTATCTTACTGTGTCAATCAGTCACTCTGTTGGGTTAAACTTATATTAATTCTGAGATGCCGTATTTAGCAACTCAAATTTTAGGAAGTCTAAGAATTTGCATTGTACATTTTCCTCCCTTCCCCCCAGCATTTACTGTATGATTAGACATCTCTAGGCAAAACCCCTCTCAATCAGGGCAAAACCGCCCTCTGGAAGTGTTTTGGGGACTAAATTAGTTTGTTAGAGCTGCCATAAGCAAAATTCTACAGGCTGGATTACTTAAAAAAAAAAAAAAAGAAGAAGAAAATAGAAGCCTGTTTTTCACAGTTCTTGAGGCTGGAAGTACCAGATGAAGGCAGGTTTGGTTTCTTCTGAGACCCCTCTCTGGTTTACAGATGACCACCTTCTCCCTGTGTCTTCACATGGCGCTTCCTCTATGCATGCACTTCTGGTGTCTTTTTGTGTCTAAAGTTCCTCTTCCTATAAGGATACCAGTTAGATTGGATTAGGGCCTATCCTAATGGCCTCATTTTAACTTAAAACCTCTTTAAAGGCCTTATCTCCAAATATAGACACATTCTGAGATATGGGAGTTAGGGCTTCAGCATATGAATGAAGAGACACAACAATCTTTTATTGCCCCAAAGTCTGGGAGTGTGTTCCCAGTATCATGGCCAAGGGCCATCATGCTAAGTGCTCACTGTGTTGGAGATAGACTGACACAAAGAAAAACTGTTTAAAATGCCAGGGGCAGCCCCTGTGAGAAACTCCTATAACTCCTTACTGCTTCCTTTCATATGTCACATTTAAGTCAGAAAATTGGCCCAATCATTCTATAAAATGTCTGAATTTTTTTTTTAATGTTTTTATCATAGATGCCGCCTCCGTGGACTTGGAAACAGTTGATGTTCAAGTTTTAGCAGACGCTTTCAAACGCTATCTCTCGGACCTACCCAATCCTGTCATTCCAGTAGCTGTTTACAATGAAATGATTTCTTTAGCCCAAGGTTTGTTTTCTCTTGGAGAACCTCATTGAACATGTATTGAGAAGTGGATATCCTTGTATAGTCTGCATATGAAGAGATGATTTTTTAGAAAATATTAGTAGGAATCTTGCCTCCTCCTCCTTTCCCCTCAACTCTTGACCCCACATCACCACCCTACTCTCCACTCCAATTAGTACAACTTCCCTTCATTAACATCCAGTAGAAGACCCAGCTCCTTGTTTGCTTAGGAAAACTGTCCACATGTTGAAGTGGCTAATTGTTCACCTTTATCAGTATTAATAGAGTTCACTGCATCAATGAAGGCTACCATGTTTCAGGTACCATCATTGGGTCCAGGGAACCAGGACTGGGCCCCTGTGGCTGGGGATGTTCTTACCATTGCCTTCAAGGGGCCATTAAAAAAGTGTCGCGGGAAGAGGACACAGTTTTCAGAGCTAAGGCTCAGTTAAAGTGCTTTGGGGACAGGAAATTGTGGTTTGTAACCTTCAAGGTTAAAACCTGTGATACTTATCTGATGCTCCTCCAAATTAGCCAATCACACTTGCAGCTGCTCAGTAGAGGGCAGATTTCTGCCAGCACACCCTGAACCTTTGTGGGTGTTTTTTTTTTTTTTTTTTTACACCAAAAACTTATTACATTTCCATTTGACTTGAGATTTCTACTTTCTCACAATGTCTTTTCTAATGAGAAGGACAAATGGACTGTCTGCTGCTTCTAATGACTTTGTTTTAAATGGCTCCTTCTCCCATAGCCAGAAGGACAGGGATTTTTTAGGTGTTTATTCACTGGTACCTAGAAATATCTTTTATTCTTTTCTCATTTCCTTTTGTTGCTGCTGTTAACTTGTAGAAGTGCAAAGCTCCGAAGACTGTGTCCAGCTGCTGAAGAAGCTCATTCGGTCACCTAACATACCTCATCAGTACTGGCTTACGCTTCAGTATTTGCTCAAACATTTCTTCAAGCTCTCGCAAAGCTCCAGCAAGAACCTCTTGACTGCAGGAGTGCTCGCGGAACTTTTCAGTCCTCTGCTTTTCAGATTCCCAGCAGCCAGGTGAGTGACAGAAGAGAGACATGCTTTTTGGGATGAGGAGGGTAGTCCTAGGCTGACTCACTTTCACACTTACTCTAAAGATATTAGTTCCCAGACCTACGTGCACGTTTACATTGGAATGTGTATAAATGAAGATGAATCTGTCGTATAAGGAGAAGGTTTCTAATGGAACTCTCTTTTTTTTTTCTGTAGCTCTGAGAATTCGGAACCCCTCCGAAAAGTTATAGAAATTTTAATCTCAACGGAATGGAGTGAGCGACAGCCAGCACCAGGTAGTGCCCTTTGAACTTTCCAGATTCACTCCTTGTTTGGTTTTTTAAGCCTGATAAAGTGGTGGCTTTAGACTTCATCTGAAATAGCATAAGTTTCTATAATAATGTGTTCTTGTGATTAAAGACCCACTAGCTGAACGGTAGTGTGTATGGTCAGTGTCATCCATGTTTCAGTGTGTGTGGTTTTGAAATGATCTTGGTTTTCGATGAGCTTGTTGGGAGAGCTCTCTGTTCCTCTCCACTTTTATACTTCTTGTTTTGCGTAAATTATGGAGTTCATTTTAGTTGTTGACATTTTAGTTTGTCTTTCTAATATGTAGAAAGTAGGGGATTTATAATTACTATATAATTTAAAGTATTTGGGAATGTGTTTTTTGGAAGCAGGTATGCTGAGAAATGTCTGTCAAAATAAACATTTTCAGGAACGCAAGCAGCATGAAACCAGGGAGTTCACTGCAGCACATTAGAGCAAGCCAGGCCCTTCTTTGAAAGCAGGCTGGCATTCAGTTAGCCTTTTGACAAAGCAGGACATGTAGACTGTATTAGCAGTGGGTTTAATTTAAACTTTCTTCTACTGTGGAAAGTCTAAGCAACCATACTTTGCAGTATATACTGGTTAAAAGCTGGCCATTTAAAATAGTGATTAAGGTCTTGTAAGTGAAGTTTCAGGACCAGTAAAAGGTGTTGCTTGTATTCTTAATTTATGCTTAGAATTTAAATAAAACCTCAGAGGTAGCTAATGAGAGTGCCCATATTTACCTCTGGGTGGGCAGACATGGGAACCCAGTTTCACTGTCAGGCAGCTGTGCTCATTTAGGTGTTGCATGGTCAGGCTTGGTTATTTCCACTTGGGTGGAGCAGACTGAGAGAGGTGAGGGCCTGTGCTTACAACGCACCTGTAGGGGTGGGATAAAACCAGGTGGGTATTGGGCAGGGCTTCTGTGGACAGGCCCAAAATATGGTCTCTAGAGGTGAGGGAGGCAGCAGAAGTGGTACTTAAAGCAGGTTTGGTGTGTTCTAGATTACAGCAAGCAAGATGTCCCATGGGGGGGGGGGGGGGATGATGAGGGTGCTCGAATTATAGGTAAACTGCAGACACAGCTGTCAACAAGGATGGCCTAGAGGTGGTACAAAGATTTCATCTGTGATGCGTGGGTCATTTGTTAATGGGTCTTGGAGCTCTGTGTCGATGCTCAGAGGTTGCCTTCGGGCTCAGCAGGAAAGAATGCAGTGATGTGTTGGAAGGACCCTGTGAGAAGAGGTCAGCACAGGTTTGGAACATGGCACTTTAGTCATTCATTGACGGCCTTCCCTAAACTGATCACACGAGTGGAAGAAAGCAGATTGCTGGGCCAAAGCCTGGGCTCTGATCTTTCACTTCCTCCTGACTAGAGTGGCGCTCTGTCCAGACCCTAGGAAGAAGCGGGGCCTGCTGCAGGGAAGGGCTAGGTGGTACCGCCGTCCTGGTCTTCTCAGTGGCTCCCCCTCTGGAGAGGGGAGGTATGGAAGCTAAACGCCAGCCAGAGTGTGACAGACACCCACAAATGAATTTATCACATGGAGTTTTTGAGAATTTCTATATGGGTGTAGTAGGATCAGTGGTGGAGTTTAATGAGTGATTGGTGTAAACTGATTAAACGTCTTTATTGGTTTCTGCTGAATTCTGCCAAAGAAAAGATTCATCTGCAACCATTTTCATAATACACACTTAAAAGTGCTTGATAGGCCCAGCTGGATGGTTCGTTTGGTTGGAGCATTATCCCATACACCAAAAAGGTTGCAGATTCAATACCCAGTCAGGGGCACGGCATGTACCTAGATTGCAGACTTGATCCCTGATTGGGGCGCATATGGGAGGCAACCGGTTGATATTTCTCACATAATGTTTGAATGCCCCTTTCCCTCTCCCTAGAAATCAATTTAAAAGTACCCTCGGGTAAGGATTAAATACAAAAACAAAACTGCTCGATATATCGTAGACCCTACCTATATTTTATTTATAAGAAAGTTGGTGTGCCAATTTCAAAGGTGGATTATTTCTACCAGCTCTGTTGAATAAAGATAAAGCCTTGAACATTTACTAGTCGAGCCCAGAATTCATACAGCCTCTTCAAAAAAATGCACCCAAGTCATTTTAAACCCTGGTGTGAGCCGTTTTTACCTTTGCGTGATATCTTCTAGCTGTTCTGGAAACTGGATAGGCCCTTTGGAATCAAGCAGAAGTATTGGTGTCTCTCACCTGTGAAAATACATGACAATCCCAGGGAAAACGCCCCCTCCTGCACACCTTTGCTCAGGAATGGCTCCAGTGCAGGTGATGGGCAGGAGGCCCTGGGTCAGAGAAATGACCTGGTGGGAATCTGACATTTCCAGTCCCCTCATTGCCCCAGCCCAGGGCATGGTTTTACCAGAGGGCTTTGGAAGCACAGGACCCAGGCGTTTCCATAAGCGGTTATAAATCATTCATTTGCAACAACTTTATTATTGTGGCTAGAAATGAGCATGTGAATGATATTTGTGGGGAGGGGTAACAAGACTATTAGGGGACAAAGACATCTTTGATAGTTTTTACCAGGGAGAACTTGAATGAACAGGCAGGCAAAACTGATGATGTGTGAGGCAGTGTGTCAGTTCGAATAGGACCCATTAGCACATCGTGTCTAGTTAAGCACTAGACCGAAGGGCTTGTATTGGAAGTACAACAATAATTTTAGGGATGTGATTGGTACCTTGTTAAGGGTAATTGAGTCGACAGAAAAAGCTCATGGGAAAAATAAGACTTGAAATGGGCTTTGAATAAAAGGAGCAGTTTGAATAGGGGAAGGAGAAATAACATTTCAGTTCAAGGAGTTTCAAAGATTTATTGAAGATAAATTGCCAAGTACAGAAATAATGAAATGGCTTGACAAAATTAATCAGAAAAAGCTAACAACCATATGGTTTCACTCATAGGTGGAATAGAAAACTGAAACAGACAACAGGATGGTGATTACTAGAGGGAAGTGGGTGTGGGGTATGTGTAAAGGGGGCCCTCGTATATGGTGACAGAAGATGATTTGAGTTTGGGTTAAAAAAGAAAAAGAGGTTTGATATTTTTTATCAGATTTTAAAGAGCAGGAGATATTTCAGTGACAGTATCGTAAAAGCATCACTTGGTTTGAAAGTATTGCCCAGCTCTTTGTGTGCAGATGAAAAAAGGGAAGCCAGCAGAGGTTAAGGGTCTGTGGAGGGCTGTTCTTTGCTGCTCTGCTGCCGGGCCTGTGGGACCTCCGTGAGCAGTGGTCCAGGCGGAAGTCCTCTGAGTCTCCAGCAAGTAATCAACTAAAAGTACATGAAATTTGCTCCTCTGGGTCACAGATAGTAAAAAGCCACAGGCAGTTTTTACAACTGTTGTCATAAGGCTCCGTCCCAATCACTCCCTCTGTCGGCTTGCAGTGGAAAGAACCATGGGAGTCAAGTAGAACTGGGTTTGAATTTCAACTCTTGCTACTTACTTGCCAAGTTCGTTATCAAGTAACTCGGCCTTTCCAAACTGTTTTCCGGTCGCTGACATTGGAATAATGTTTCTGGCCTGGGGTGGTTGTGAGAACTGCGAGGTGGTAGTACTGAAGCTCACGACCTTACAGTAGGTCTCTGCTATCTGTTGTGTCAGCTCTGGTTTTTAAGGCCCTGCTGGAGCTTGCCTCACTCTCAGCTCTGATCCCCCTTGTTCCCCATTCCTGGTGAGCGCTGTCTCACCCGTCTCCCTGTGAGGCTGTTCCCCCCTCAAACCCCCTTTCCTAGCTCCTAGCCAGCAGGGATAAGCCCCCAGGCCAGGGAGCCTGAGGAGCGCTTTAATGCAAATGTGAGAGGGACACTCTCTGGGCAGCTGCTGCCTGGGGAGTGGGTGTATGCTGAGGGAGGAAGGTGCCCTTGTAGGATGCCCTTTCCTCTGCGTGGCATGGCGAGTGGGAGGGCCTACATTTTAGTGCCAGTTCCTCCTGCCATTCTGCCCAGGTGCCTTCACACCGTGCACACAATGGACACCTGACCTGTGTACAGCAGCCTCGGACAGTGCCGTCCACTGCATCCGCCCTGAAGCCCCTTGTCCTCTTACACGCAAGCGTTCTCATCTGCTCAACCACATTCCTCTGCTTCTGCTTTTGAGCTCTTCCCAGCATAGAACGGCACAGAATGATAATCATCCACACGAACTGTCTTTTAACCTCTGATAAACATCCCAACTTTCAAAGCACTTGCACACACCACCTCTGTTAATGTGCCCAGCAAACCTGCAATGCAAGGCTTTTCCCCTCCTGGAGGGAAACTAAGGTTTGAGGGGTTAAGCATCACCTAAGTGCTGTGCCCTTTGTGACTAAAGATCTTAAACACATTTTAAGCTCAAACAGCATTGTGTGATGTTTACCTTACTAATCCTTAGGTAGCTAAAGCAGATCACTATAGGGCAACTAAAGTAAAAACAGGACCAGTTAACATGGGCTGCCTTTGAATGGAACCCATTCTGAGTGTATTTACACATTTCAGATTTCGGGGATACATTCAGAAATACTAATGTAGCATAATTGAAGTCTGATATGGCACCTCAAGTCCAGAGAAGAAAATAAATGACTCTTTCTCCCTCTGCCCTTTTACACCTGTCAGAGTTAATTTTTAACCACTGGAGGATTGCAAAACATTCGTCCTAAAGAGCCTGATTCATAAATCTTGTTTTAAATTCTCTGGGCTTGCTTTTCAAACCAGGACTAAAGCAAGCACTAAGGTAGAGTGAAATGACATTCAAAGAATTTTACTTTCCTCTGATTTATTTTTTATTGAATTTAAAATGTGGTCTGCCATTAGAGGTTGTTTTAAACCTGAGAAATGAAACCTTGAAAAAAAAATGCGTGCATACATTTAGATGGGGTTGGAGTACACAGAGGCAGGCCATCAGGGTTACGTCTTGAAAAATAGGAAATTTTACTTGTACTCTGAAAAAGAAACATTTCAGGGTGTGTATGTTGGCACACGGCTCAGTTTTACTTCTGATTTCACAGTGCAGCCTTCTGTTTTTAGGGACAGTGGCTGAGGGGGAAATGACAGGGCAGGAGTTCCTTAACTCCACTACGCAGTGGGTGCACCTTTGCGGATATTTGGTAGAATGTCATTTTTGCGCATATGTAAACCTGAGTTTATTTAGAAATTCAAATGGATAGTCTTCTCCATTCGGGGTCATTAGGAGAGCCCTGAGTTTGCATCATCCTGAAAAGTCCCTTTGTCCTAAATTGTTTTTAGTTAAATTATAAAGGGAGGCATTCATTTAACCCTTAAAGGACGATGTGGGTTCATGTATTTTTTTTAAGTGGTCTTTTGTTCAGAACTGTAGCCCACCAAACCCGGTGAGAAGTTGTGCAGGGCGAATTGTGAGGTGGCAGCACTGTGGCTGTGAGAGTCACGGTGTGACGGTGATTTGCGCGTGTGAACACCGTGTTCGGCCTGCAACTGTCAGAGATAGTTCTAGTGATTACGGGACCTGCTGAGAAGCGAAATATGAACTATTTTTGTCTCGGAAATGAGTTTTACCAAACCTTGGGGAAAGGAGAATTGGTAAGACATATTGTCTTGAAGAATTTGGAGGGCCAGTTTATTTTTAATTATGTGTGTAAGTTCTCCAGGGAGGCTCAGTCTTCGAGTCTCAGCTAAATGCTGAAATTAACATGCATGTTTTCTTCCAAGAGCGTAGCAGCCAAGTGAAAAATATTTCCTATGTTGTTATGACATATGTGCATTTGATGTATTAGTTATTTGTTAATCATGATTAAGTGACATTTGGACACCTATGTTTATTATGTGTGAAATTTTGGACATAGTATGAGATGAATGAAAAGTACCGAAACTTGCCTGGTTCTTCCCAAGCAGAAGTCACCGACTCTGTTCTACCAGCAGAGGGCTCCCCTTTTAAGCTAATAAAGAGCATGTCCTGCAGATCACGTTTCCACCACTAAAACTGAAGAGGAAAAGACCAAGCTCACACTTTAAGTAATATAATAGAACCTCTATGGTAGATGATGGTGCATATTGTGAAACATTCAAAGCAAAGTTTACTAATCTATTTTAAGACTTTTCTGTAAGTAGAGGGTGCACTGCTTTCCATTGGATCATTTTCTTCTGAAACAGAAAATATATTGTTGGACTAGAAAGCATTTTAATCTTAGAAGGTTTTGGCATGAATCATCATGTGCCTCCAGACAGGTATGCTTAAGAGACTGATGTTTCCAAGTTTTCTAGCTTTAGAACGGCTTTTTAAAATAGAGCAAGACGACGCTGCTCAAGATGCAAGGTTAGCCCCTGAGCTAACCACGCGTCCCTGTCACCAGCAGGCAGGAGCTGGAAGAGATGCACTCACACAGTTTTTGTTTTCATTAGAAATGGAGATCTTTCTATTACACCAACGGAAAGTTTGTAAAGTCACTTTCACTATGAGTGCCGCAGCACTTCCCAGATGTTGCAAGTAATCCCGAAGCCGGCTCCCCGGTTCCCGCCCGTGTCGACTTTATGTCAGCACCTCAGTCTGTATCCCTGCCTGTGACCCTTGGGCCACCTTCCCATACAGAATCTGATCGTGTTAGAGACCAAACCCATATTTCTTCAAACAGAATCTGAAGGTAGCTTTTTAAACATTTACATAAGCTAAAAATAGAAAACAAAAAGTTTTGTTGCAAGTGTGAAATTTTCTGCGTGTGGCTTAGAAGAAATTAGCTTCAGTTTCACTTGTTCATTTTTACTTTCTCTGGCAGAGGGAAGTAAGAGCAGGGCCAGTGGGTGGAAGAAGAGGTGTTCTGGTCCTCCTGCTGTAATCTTGTGCAAACCTCTCTACCCCTCTGGTCAGAACTGTGTGTGTGTGTCTGTGTGTGTGTGTGTGTGTATGTGTGTTATGAGGGAAATGCTTGAAGTCATCTCTAAACTACTTTCTGGTTTTAAAGGTATGATTCTGCGATTTTTACATTGTGTTTTGGTTCTCGGAGTGATCGTAAAGCTGGTACCAGTGAAAATTTTAGTTAAGTCTGGCTCATTGCACCTTTCTCAAATAGAGGACAAACATCTTCCAGAAAGGTGTTCCATTCTGCTTGCCCTCCCATCCTTTGCTCCAGGAGGCCATCCCATGAACCTGATGCAGACAGCCCTCCTAATTATTACAGAACCCTGTGGCTATTTCAGCCCAAGTTGAAATGAACTATAAAAATAGCTGCCATGGGGGTTTTTCTTCCCCCGTCTTCATGTGGCTGTGGAGCATAGCATCCATGCAGAGTTAGAGTAATCTTCCCTAGGACTTAACCATATTTTTTAGACCCGTCTCCTGCCCAGTTGCTGCCTCGGGCTTTCCTGTTACACCTGCGGGCTGCCTGTGCTTGTATGTGGGAGGAGGTGGACTGAGCAAGGCATGGTGTCCTGGGCCATGCCGAGGGCTCAGGCCTTTACAAGCAGGGCTTTGATTCTATTTTCTGCTGAACTAGCTCAGCCACTTCCTGTGTTTGGCTGCGCATAGTGCCTCGCTTCACTGTGGCCACTTGAGCCCGGCGAGCCAGCGAGCGCTGCCGCAGCCAGTCAGAGAGCCTATTTTAGGTCCCCGCACAATGGCCTTCTCATTTCCTCGGTGAAAATGAGCGAGTTGGGCTGGCATTGGCCACTTGTTAGCAGATGACAACTTTGACTTTGACTCGGGCTCTCCTCCCCTCCCCGAAATCCTTGGCTCAGCAAATATTTGAACCTGCCCAAGTTAATCATGAAGCCGCGATCTTTATCTGAGAGAGCCATGCGAGCGCCGGTGCCTTTTCCCGCCCCGGTCCCGGCCCCGCGGCCAGCCGCTCTCTCCGCGGGGAGCCGGTGAGGGTGCAGCAGGCGCGAGCCTCCTTCGGTCCGGTCCCGGGTCCTGCGCGCTGCCAGCCAGCACCGCCTGCCTGAGAGCCGCGGGGGGAGCCGCGGGGGCTGGTCCCGCTGGCTGGAAGAATAGCTTTTTTGGATTTTTTTTTTCATTGTCGGATACAGGCATTCAAAGAGAAACCGTTGAAATGCATAACCTGCAAAGTAAGTTGCTTTTAATTTGTGCACTTCTCTGCCACTTTGCTGTTGCATTAGGTTTTTTTTGTTTGTTTTGGGGGGTGTTTGTTTTTTGTAGTTCTGTGGAAGGTTCCTGTGCGAGTGAGTGAGAGAGAGAGGAAGCGCTCCCTGGGGAGGGCAGATGGCAGATTAGGGAGGTCCTCCTTTCCTGGAGGGGCACAGTGTGAGGGAAAGGTGGGGTGTAGGTTGGAACTGGGGAAGGATGTAATTGCACAGTGCTGGGCTGGAAGTTGGTGCCAGGCCAGGCCTGGGAGAGACGTGGAAAATCACCTGTCTCCCTGCTCCCCGTGCCACACCAGCTCCGTTCCCAGCTCTGGTTTGCACCCAGGGCTTCCAAAGGCATGTGGCCCTCTGTTAGAGGCTAGAACTTGTCTCTTTTCCGGGGGGAGGGGGGCAATCAAAATTTTTATTAAACTGAGAGATTTCTTTCTGAATCTTATTTGAGGGCACCCCCACCCCCACTTTTTACTTAAGTTTAGGTTTACTTAACCTCTTAGGCAAATAGGAAAGTGAGTGGCAGGGTTTAGGCTGAGTCTGCCTTCCTGGCTAATGAGAAGATGAGTTAAACTAGAGAGGGGATTCTAGTGAATAGTGCTCAGAGGATGACCTGCCTTTGCGCTGCTCTTCTGCATTTAAGATTCCAAAGTTGACAGAATGTCTAAGAGGAAATTTTTAGAGGTTCTGTGCTCTTCAGTCATCACACAAATACTGTGTAGATCACAAAGCCCACTGCAGTTTTTTGAAATCAGCCACATTTACATGGTGTGGGGGCTTCCCCCGCCCTCCCTTCCCTCTCATCTTACTGCCAAGAGGGACCATTTCTTAAGGGGAATGCACCCCAGGCTCCAGTAAGAGCAGCAGGATTATATAGGGAACAGCTTTAAAGAAAAAAAAAAGATTAATAATTAGGCTTATAGGGGAATTGATTTCTATACATATTAAGTGCTGCTAAGAAAGAATAGTAATATTCCTCCCAGGTGTGAGGCATTTGAGATAGAGGCGATAAAAGCTCCCCTCCCCCCAAAAGTGATTACATCATCCCTACCCCCACCTGAGCAGTGTTAACACAGCGAATCCCAGGACAGGTTCACCGGGAGAAATGCTTTGCCAAGACAGCTCTCCCCCTTTGCATTTTGATATCTATGGCCTCTTTCTATCCGGAAGGCAGCTTGACCAGTCTTGTTAGGCAGTAACATTAAAATTCTCATTAATGATATTGACAGTTTTGTTGGTTACTTCTGCCAGTAGACCTCTTCATTCCTGTTAAGAATTTCCAATACTAGTCCATAAAGTATAGTTTTGACTTTGCAATGTTTGGTCGAGGAGGAGAGTTTGCCTATGTGTTTTCTAATGTGGTACACTTGTGACAGTTTTTAATTTAAGACTGAAATACCCAGAGTCCTTTTACTATATATGGGAGGTATTTAAGGACTGTAAAATATACCTTAAATATACTATTTTCATGCATTTGTAAAATTTTTAAACTAAGGAATGATCGGGCTATCTAAAAACCCAGATGCACTAGGGGAAAAAAGCTACGTGCTGCAGCATATCAGCTTTTGTCAGCCTGCCAAGAGCGGAGCGTACCAAGCTGCAAGCAGTAATAAAAAGGGAATTAGAAAACTCACTGCTGGAGGAGAACAGTCGAATGAAACAGCTTTTGGAAATGATGAGCACGTATACGTTGCACTTCTGTTAAATGTAGCTTAGTGAGATTGGGGCTGTGCTAAGACTGATACAGAAGAGAAATGATGAAGCAGGAGTGGTCTGGTGACATTTTTCTGACTTGATTGGCTGGGCTGTGTGATGTCATAGGTTACAGTGCAGCCCCTTATAGGTTTTAAAATGAATTCCAAGGCACCATTACAAAGAAAGCCGGGCTCTCTTCTTATAACTGAGCTCAGCCAAGGAAACTCTCGCACAAATGTACAACACTGTTTGGAACATGGAAGACCTGGATTTAGAATATGCTAAGACAGATATAAACTGTGGCACAGACTTGATGTTTTATATAGAAATGGATCCACCAGGTAATACTGCAGTAGTCTTGTATTAAGCTAGTTAATTTTGTGACTTTTTTTGTGTGTGACAACTCCTATAACAGAGCCTCTTTAGATTTCTATTCTATTTTTATTGATTTGTTCTAATTTCATAAGAATTCATTTGACCATAGCCCGTGGAAGCAGGCAGATCAGATTGTATGTGGCAAATGCTTATTCTGACTTGAATGGATATGAATGGAATGCCCGTTTTTCACTGGTGTCTTTTGTTAAGATCTTTTGCTAGTTGGGTTGTATTGTTGTATAGCGTTCCTGTAATTGAATTGATGTCTTCTTTGTGCTGCTTTTCTCTGTTGCCAATGGAGGGGGACAGTGTGGCACTTTGTGGGGATAGCACTTGGTGCTGTAGAAAGCATGTAAAATGTAGCAATGATTGCAACTCAGTTCTAGGTGACCGGAAACTATTCTAAATCAAATTTTGAGATATTGCCTCCTGTCTCTTACATTAGGATACTGTAAAGAGAAAAGAAGTTGGCTCTCCATTCCTTAGTCCTAGTCTTTATCACATAGTCTTGATAGACTCCTGAAATAATTTTACATAAATTAAAATAGTAACTGTGCTTTAAAACTTATGACTTAGAATTTAGTTAAAAATCCTGGATTCATTCTGCTTTCTAAATTACTTTATCCCTATGTTATTAGCCCATTTCCCAGTTAAGAAATTTCAGAAAAACCACAGCCTTTCATTTGTCACCGATTGGTATATGAATACTGATTTGACATTGAGAAAGGAATATAGGTTTTAATCAGTCGGCATATAGAGCATAATTTATCCAATAGAATATTAACACTGAAGAGATTTAGGTCACAGATGGGTTTCTTAAAGTGGCTATTGGCAGAACAGTGCCTGAAATACTAAGATGAGAAATACTAATTCTCCTCTGGAAACATATTGCTGTAGGTGAGTCTCCTCACCACACCAGCGTTTGTGGAGGGCAGAAGCCGAATTTGTCTCTCATAATTTAAAGAGGAGGAAAGTAAAGCCAGCCCCTGTGATTCCTCCTGCGCACTGTACATGGTTTCTGACTTCAGCTGGGTTTGACCAGGCGTGAAACTTTAATATAATTAGAACCTAGCTAGAAGCAGAAAATGGCACAACTCTGGATTTACTCTGAAATTCACATTTATTAATCACCAAGCTGTTTTCTTTAGTTTCTTTTCTCTTTGAGCTGTACTCTGAAAAGTTTCTGATTTTTTTTTTTTTTGGAAGAAAACTATCTTGCATGTTTAGTGGAATTCTAAATTATTGCTGTATGTCACACACTACTTTCATCTAAAGAAATTAGGTCTATTTAAAAATATTTAATGGTAGTTTGGGGTTGCAAACAACTTTTTCCTTTCTCCTTAATCTACAGCACTGCCTCCTAAACCACCAAAACCTACTACTGTGGCCAACAACGGTATGAATAACAATATGTCCTTACAAGATGCTGAGTGGTACTGGGGAGATATCTCGAGGTAAGCCCACAGAAATGCTTAGTTTTCACTAGAGATAGAGGGGTGTAGGTTAAGAGAAAGAAAAGCACCAGCTTGCTAAGTTTCATTTTTAGGATGCCGTCCAATATAAGCATTGAAGCATACTGGATTCCCTTCCCAAGGCTGCCAGAGAAGTCTCTGAGCCGCCGGAGAGCTGTGGGTGCTGGTGTCCCCGGAAATGACACACCGAGAAGTGGGATTATTGGCAGATGTCAGGGAGGCACTGGGACAAGTGGCGCTGCCCTAGGCGGTGAGCGTGCAGGCATGCCTGCCACACAGAGCTCTTAAGAACGATACGATTATCTCACACACAATGACATAAAGTGGCATTTTTATCCTTAGCTTTTTTTAAAGGGGGGGCCATGGTGGGGAGGAAACCTTTTTGGGATCATGACTTCCTTGCTGTTTTGTTAGTGTCTTTGGTTAAAAAATAAAAACGTGTACCAAAGTTATATGGATAGTGAAAGTAGGTATTTTTTTTTTTAACTCCCATGCACCTGTTTATAATAAGATGGAGTTTGTAACATTTTTTATGTAAACAAAGAATTGTTAATCTTTGAAAATGGTAATTAATAAGTATAAATCTATAGGGGCAGGGTGTTAGAGGCTTTTTCTATACTTTCTGCTCAATTTTTCTGTGAACATAAAATTGCTCTAAAAATTAAGTCTATTTAGATAATCACTAAATCCTCGAGGTAAGCACTTTCTGTGTTCTTTTCACGTCAGGGAGGAAGTGAATGAAAAACTTCGAGATACAGCTGACGGGACCTTTTTGGTACGAGATGCATCTACTAAAATGCATGGAGATTATACTCTTACACTAAGGTGAGTCTAAGAATGGAGTTAAAGCTGGGGTGGTTCAAGTTGACATTAAAACACATTTCTTTTTAAAGGAAACTGTATGCCATTATATTTATATTGTATTTACAGGAAAGGAGGAAATAACAAATTAATCAAAATATTTCACCGAGATGGGAAATACGGCTTCTCAGACCCATTAACCTTCAACTCTGTGGTTGAATTAATAAACCACTACCGGAATGAATCTCTAGCTCAGTACAATCCCAAGCTGGATGTGAAGTTACTTTACCCAGTATCCAAATACCAACAGGTAATCAAATGCTCACATTGTAAATGTTATTTAAATAAGGTACTTTCAATGCTTAGAAACACTTTGAAGCAGATGAATTGCATGTAATGAAAGTTGAAAAGCTTTGTACTTGTAATCACAAAATTACAGTTTCAGAGTAGTTCAATAAAATGCTCCAAGGATTTTTCCATGTCAGATATTTGGTTAAATAGTTCTTATAAATTGATTACACACTTTATCAATTGAATTGCCTTTTCTTCTGCTCTCAAATCCTTCTAGGATCAAGTTGTCAAAGAAGATAATATCGAAGCTGTAGGAAAGAAATTACATGAATATAACACTCAATATCAAGAAAAAAGTCGGGAATATGATAGATTATATGAGGACTATACCCGTACTTCCCAGGTGAGTTTTCTGCGAAAATCACATTAAAATTTTAGAAGTGTTAGTTATTAAAACCTAACACCTATTAGCTTCAAAAACAGAATAAAAAGGTTGAGTTTTTCCAGTACAGTGAGGTTGAGAGCTCATATGTTTGTGAATCGTTGTTGATTATCCTAGTAATTTATTACTATATCTCTACTTGTAAATGAAGCCTGTAAGTATCAGAGTACTAAGTCTACAAGAGAAAGGAAGAGGGTACTGTGAGTTTTAAGTTAATTTGACATAATTCTTGATTGAAGAATTCTTTTTAGGTGGGAAGTTCCACAGACTTGGCTAATATCAGAAATAGGGATTTAACCATTATATTCTCTGCATGAAGAACAGAGGCATTGCCACTGGAATGTTTTCCTAGAGCCTTAATCTTCTCTAGGCCATCATGCATCGATCGGGACCGGCAGGGGGAGTAGAGGGCAACATGGATGTCATGAATTGCTAATATAGTGGCATGACTTTAACCAAGACGATAGCTTAGGAAAATGTCAGATAGTCATCTTCCGTAGACTGGAGTAATTCCCAAAGGAAGTGTGTGCTTTTGTGATAGTGTTTTACTGGGTTCTATGAGTTAGAGTCCCACCTTGCTAATAAGAAAGCACTTAACGTTCTAGGTAATCATAATGGGAGTCTCTCTCAATAAGAAATCACCTGTTCTACGAAAGGTTTGACATGGTCTTACTAATATTGTGTTGCAGGAAATCCAAATGAAAAGAACAGCTATTGAAGCATTTAATGAAACTATAAAAATATTTGAAGAACAGTGCCAAACACAGGAGCGCTACAGTAAAGAGTACATAGAAAAGTTTAAACGTGAAGGCAATGAGAAAGAAATACAAAGGTTGGTCAGAAGAGTATTCCTTTGTTCTGCTAAAGAGAACCAGAATATTCTTAAACTGCTTAAAAATGATCTTGCTTTCTGTGCTGTGCATATTTAAAAAAACACAGGAAGAGAAAGCATTCCTTGCCTGGGGAAAATGACTGGGGCTTCATAGGGAGCCTTTTCATAAACTGGGGGGAACGAACCTTCATGAAGAACTCGTGTGATCACAGGTGCGTTTCTCTTGCCTGCAGGATTATGCATAATTATGAAAAGTTAAAGTCTCGGATCAGTGAAATTGTGGACAGCAGAAGAAGACTGGAGGAAGACTTGAAGAAGCAGGCAGCTGAGTATCGGGAGATTGACAAGCGCATGAACAGCATTAAGCCTGACCTCATCCAACTGAGAAAGACAAGAGACCAGTACTTGATGTAAGTGGTGGGCATGGAACCCGAAAGGGGATGACTGCCAGTGGCTAAAGTTAAGGCTAAGTTCTGAATGCGTTTTCCCTTTGACACTCTCTTTCAGGTGGTTGACTCAGAAAGGCGTTCGGCAGAAGAAGTTGAACGAGTGGTTGGGCAATGAAAACGCTGAAGAGTAAGTCGTTGCCACAGATGGAGGCAGCAGGGAGTTTTTCATTTTAGGAAAATGCATGACTTGCCTTATTTAGAGAACAAGTGAGGAATTTTACTGAGTTTGGAACATCTTGTAGGAGAAAATGTATAAATCCAGTCTCCTTATCCAGAATTCTTTAAAGGGAAAGTTTAGGGAGGGAAGATACAGATCTCCCCCCCCCTCCCCCCCCCCCCGAATCCTCCCATCATTCCAATAATGTGTCCACAGTGATGTCCCAACATATTTTTGGGACAATTTTTTTTAAAAGAACAGAATTATGCTTAGTATGTTTTTGAAGCTTAAGCATATGTTTTGTTTGTATTATCTGATAGCTGGCAATCCTCCTAGACCATCAATTTCCTGATCTAAACTGGAGAAACAGGATTGTTTAATACCTTTCTCTCTGCCCAGGTGCCTGAGCTCAAGGCTGACTCTTTGTCCAGCGAAGTTGCCTAGAAGGCTCCCCTCCCTGGATAAGAGGGAGGGCTGGTTGAGTCAGACCCGTGATCACTGGTCTGGCCTGCTTGTAGGAGGGGCAGAACCAAGGTAGAAGAGGTGAGGGTAGGCTTGTGGCTCCATGAACCTCACTTAGAAACCTCCTCCCTTCCCTCCTCAGCCAATATTCGCTGGTAGAGGATGACGAGGATCTGCCCCACCATGACGAGAAGACCTGGAATGTCGGAAGTAGCAACCGAAACAAGGCTGAGAACCTACTACGAGGGAAGCGAGACGGCACTTTCCTGGTCCGGGAAAGCAGTAAACAGGGCTGCTACGCCTGCTCTGTAGTGTATGTATCTCCCGCCCGCTGCTGTCCTGGCGCACATCCCCGGACTCCTGGAGGGAGGTCCGTTCTGCCAGCCACACCAGCCTGAGAAGTTTTAGCCTGGAAGAACCACACAGTAGAGAAGGGAAGAAAGTAGGCATAACATTTAAAGTCTGTCTGTCTGTCAGTAGAGTCTCGGAGAAAGAAACCTGCTTTGTTCGGGTACCAATTCAGGAACTATAAGTTTTTTTCAAAAAGGTAAATGGCAATGTTTGCCTCGAGGCTAGTGTAGAGCCTAAGGTAACTCCCATAAGAGCACCGTACACAGGTGAGAAGTCCCCATCAGGAACTGTCCTTGAGGTAATTACACCCAGAAGGCCTGTTTCCCCTGGCGTATTTTCTTTCTGTTGATTTCCTAATAGTCCAGGGAGCACTTTGAATGGACAGTGAGTTTTTTTGGTCACTGGCATCATTTCAGAGTGCGAGTCTCTAAAACAAGCATGTCAAACTCGTGGACCTCGGGCTACATGCCTTGTTTATTTGGCCCGTGTTAGAGTTTGACATGCTTGCTCTAAAAGCACATCCTACTCTGCAAGCTCTCTCCTTTACAGAGAAGTCCTATAGGAAGGAGGTGTGAGAAGAGCTCTGAGTAAGTGCCAAGATGGAGAGACATGTAGACACTTGAAAGCCATCCTGAGAGAAGGGATCCTATTAATAACTAGTCACACCTCTGGTCACACAGCGGCGCTCATGGCTGGCGGCTCCCACTTGTTGCGTGCTCACTGCATTCCAGGCATTCTACCAAGCACGTCATGCACATCATCTCGTTTCTCAAAGCCACCCAGTGGCACATACTACTATCATGTCCCTCTTCAACCATTTTAAAGATGAGAATACAGCGGCTCAGTGAAGCTGGGTTCCGTACCCGAGTCACTCAGCCAGTGAGTATCTGGCAGAGCCACGAGTTTGGCAGTTCACCTGGGACTGTTGCCCACGTGGGGCCTGGCCTGTGTCAAGTGTACTTTTTGATGATGATTTTGTTAAAAATGCCTAGGAGTTGGTCCTGGTCAAGGTCACAATGCATTTGTTCTCTCTCCTCTCCAGGGTGGACGGCGAGGTGAAGCATTGTGTCATAAACAAAACGGCATCCGGCTATGGCTTCGCCGAGCCCTATAACCTGTACAGCTCCCTCAAAGAACTGGTGCTACATTACCAACACACCTCCCTCGTGCAGCACAACGACTCCCTCAACGTCACACTAGCCTACCCGGTATATGCACAGCAGAGGCGATGAAGCGTGCCCTCCGGTCCTCCTCCTGATGTTCAACCGCCCTGAGGCCTCTGGGAAGCACAGGGCTCCTCTCCAGCCTGACCTGTGAATTGAGCTGCGGAGACGGCGTCTTCAGATGGGACTGGAGCTTTCGACAAAAAGAAAGCAGTAGGGGAAGACGTGCGGCCAGCACTGCGCGATGACCAGACGTTGCTAATCTGGAGTGCTTATCCTTCCTCCCCCCCCCCCCCCTTTTTAATTTTTGGTTTAATTTAAAGCCACCACAACACAGAGAAAAATAAATGCAAAAATCTCTGCGTGCAGGGACAAAGAGGCCTTCACCATGGTGCTCGTTAATGCTTTCTGAAGCTTTACCAGCTCAAAGTTGGGACCTTGGAGACCGAGGATGCAGGGGCTGTGGAGCCCTGGCCTGGGAGCGCTCGGCCCGGCCTGGTTTAGCTGGTGTTGCTGTGCACGGTGGACCCAGACACTTCGCACTGTGGATTATTTCATTTCCTAACAAACGAACGATATGTAGCAGAAAGGCACTTCCACTCACAAGGGACACTTGGAGAGAACGTCAGCTCACGTGTATTCAGAGGAAATTCTGTTGCAGCAAAGTGCCAGAAAGCGTTTTGTTTAAACTTTTCAACAAAAAACAAAACCCATCAATGGAAAAATGGAACTTGGAAAATAGGACTTCAAATGACATTTAGTATATAAAATATGTACATAATATTGGATGACTAACTATCAAATAGATGGATTTGTATCAATACCAAATAGCTTCTGTTTTGTTTTGCTGAAGGCTAAATTCACAGCGCTATGCAATTCCTAATTTTCATTAAGTTGTTATCTCAGTTTTAAATGTACGTTCAAAATAAGCTCCCCCTACCCCAATTTTTATTGCTTGAAAATACTGTTGTTCCTGATTTTTGTGTTAATATTCATTTTGTTTATTCTTTTACTTTTTTTTTTTTAAAGACGAAATGTACAGGATGCCAGTTTTTAAAAAAGGCTTCAGAATTAAAACTATGAAATATTTTACACTTTTTCTTGTACAGAGTACTTGGCTATTAGCCCAAGGTTAAAAAGTTCCTAACAGATTTTTTGGACTAAATGTTTTGTTGGGCAGTGCCTGATAAGCTTCAAAGCTGCTTTATTCAATAAAAAAGAGAAAGATATATGAATATGACAAAAGTATCGCGGAGTTCGACAATGTTGTTTCAAAACTCTTAAAATACGGTACCTGGCAATGTTTGTTTCATAAAGAATTGTGAACTTCTTGAATCTGGGGAGGAGGGATATAGCAAAAGGTTGTACAGGTGGGGGTGGGGGGGGGTGGAATGCACTTTCTCTTTCTCATGATTAGAGAAAAAGTAGTTAACTGCAGAGGGAAGTTGCTTATACTTCAGTCTTTCCCGCTCTCATCTGCTAGTTATTACCAATTACGACAATTACAAATCTGCTAGGACTCTTAACAGTGCGGCTGGTCAGCTGTTCTATTCTGACCCTCGTTCGGAACACCGATTTCAAGGTTAAATTGCTACACTTAGAAAATGTCTCTTTTTAGCATTAGATTACCATTACAACCAACAAACATTCATTTTTGAGAAAGCATGATTTGAGACAAGATTTTTATCTGGCTGTTTGTTATTTTCCTAGCTTCCCATTCACATTAGACCATAAAGCAAAGAGGCATGATGGTAACTGCTACTGCTCTGGGCTGTGTGGAGCTCGTTAAAGTCATGGCCATTTCAAGAATCATAATAACAGACCTTCTCATTCATCCAAATAATTGCATGTATTATACTTCACTGTGGGGGAAAGGAAGGGGTGTTAGAGTCATCTTTGCAGTTTAGGGCATGAGTGAGAGTTCTCCCTGATTGACATATGCAAAAAGCCTTTCTGTTCAGTGAAAATTGTGCATGTATTGGGAGGAATAAAGGATAATTATAACCATAGTCAACTATACTGGTAGATTAAGATGGAATCTTACAATTTCATACCTTTATTTCTCTTTCCTTCAAATATTGGGGTGAGGGTTGGTTTTCTTAATGTTCTTTTAAAAGTTCTTTCGAAAGGATCTGTCTAGCGGCTGACTTAATCAGCTATAGAATTTTTTTTTTTTTTTGGTCCTTTTTTCATGAAGCTACTCATATCAAGAGCAATAGTCAGTCTTACAGCCAGACAGTCAGCCTGAGACTTGACTGTACCGATCTGACCACCTCCCTCTCATCTCCAGACAACTGTTGATTCTCCTGGTTTGAGTCTGTGAGTGTCTGGTTTAAAACTATCCTTCCATGTTTCACAGAAGTTTAACAATTAGTTAATAGTAGCTTGTAAACAAGCGTGATTTTGTTCTTGTTTTTGTTGTTGTTTTGTTTTGGTAGCACATCCATGTATGCTATTAAGTATAAATAATTTTCATTTAATACCTAAAATATAAGCTCTGAAATGAAATGTTTCATTAACAGTACATTTCATGAAGAGTTTTGTTAGTGTTTTTGCTTCAACATGTTGCAAGGTGACATGGTATTAGGCATCTGCCTTATTTTTGCATCTCACAAGCACAAACCATAGATTTTCTTTGCACTGCAAAGGCAGGATTTCTCACTCCATATCACAGTGAGGTGTATGCACACCTGTGATGTCACCCCTCTGCCAGGTGCCTTCTTGACTGTAGCATGCCCACCACCTATGTCCTTCCAGATGTTTGACCAGCAGGGCTCTCTGGGTTCCTTCAGACAGTCATCCAACATCATCTCAGTGGCTCACGAGTATGAATGGACACAGTGGAGGTGCTCTGAGACATTTTCTTAGCCATCCATTGATTTCCCCCATCCAAGATAGCATCCTAAAAATAAAGCCAGGAACTAGGCTTCAGAGAGGCTATGACGGGGCTATTAAAGGAGGGAGCCCTGGGACCTGACATTAGACACGAGAAATATTATAACCGTGCAAAGAGGCAAAAAGCATGCGTTAGCAACATCTGACAACTTCATGGCCCTTGATATATGTATATATGTATATGTGCATGGACTGTGTTTTCAGTACACCTTTCAGCCAAAACAGATCCACAGTCGAGTTCAAGTGCAAACAAGCAAATGTCTAGTACAGTTCTTGTGTATGTGTATGGGTGGTTTTTTTTCCTGTGATTTTGTTTTGTCTTACAAAGGTGAAAATTGTTTGCAAGTAAAGTGAGAAGTTCATAATTCTTTGGCTTTTTTTCTTCTTCTGTGTTTAAAAGTTAACTCCTTTTGGGAAGCTGGTCTGGATGACTCACTTAATTGGGAAATCCTTGTCAAGTCAAAATGTGTGTATGTGAGCTGTCACTGTAGGGAACCTATTGCTTTGTCATGTAGCTGGTTATGAACTAGTAATGTGTTTGGGAAGTCCTACTGATGTTCCTTACTGGGAGAAAAATTCTGCTGGTTTTAACAACTGTGCTTTTGCTATGCATGGTATCCAAGTCAGCTGGAAAGCAGACCCTGAAATCTGAGTTCAGGGTCACTTAAGAAAGGGGCAGTTTAAAAGCACAATGCCTCACATGAGACAAAGTTCTAAAATGCCAAATTCTTATTTTTTAAACATCTAGTTATATAAAATACTAGTGCAAGTGGGGAGGGAACAGAATTGGAAACACTATCTAACTTAACATTAAACTTGTCACCATGAGATAGCATTAGCTACCCAGGATGCTGCTATTAAAAAAAAAAATCATTTATATGTGTGTATTTTTTAAAGCTACGGTCTGTTCGATGTTTTTACAAATCTGTTTATATGACAATGTTCAAATAAAGTTGGTCTTTTGACGAGAGGGAGGATGTGATGGTCTGTTGTAATTTTGCCTTTACAAGGCAACCTGGGTGGGGGGCGGGGGGAGTGTGCCTCCTTGACACTTCGTTCAATCTATAGATTTAATGGAGCTATGTCTTGTTTTAAGTTGCTGTAATGCATTGTATTAGGTCCTCAAACAGAATAAAGATTGTTTTGAAACTTATGTGATGGTTTGAAATTTCAATTATTGCCTAAGAAATATTTCTGAAACTCCTCTCTCACTCTTTTGGTTAATCAAAGTTGCTATCTCTATAGTCTCCCTCCCACCCCCTTTCATCCTACTGTCTCACTTTTGTAAAGTGGGAAGGAAGGCCATGAAAAATGGTCACATGAATGATTGCTCAGTGTTGTTTACATAATTACACTGTGTCCTTAATGATGATATAACCTCTAGGTGATGTCATGTCAAGGCATGTTCTTGCTATAAGGAAATAGAATGCCCATCATCCCTCAATCCCTCCACCATCCACATCCAAACCTTCAGAATTGCTCTCTACAAACTATGGTTGTATGAGTTGGTGTGTCTGTCTCACAGGGACAGCATGAGGCTCTGAGCAGCATGCAGAGTGTGACATGGAATTGCAGACGGAGCCAAGCACACAACAGATTAAGGTTTTGCGTTGTATCATCTAATCAATACAGATATAAAGTATTCTGATTTTGAAGTAACTCCTATGTCACTTTCCTTGCTGAGTGAATTTATGACAATGAATGCCTCTTTGCTTGTATAGTATACACACTCTAATAGTTGATAGCTTGATTTTGATAGTGAAATGTATCTTAATAAGCACTGCCTTAATAATTATTCAAAATGTGTGTATACATTTTGGGGGAACATCCTATATATATGTGGTGCTGACTTTACCTGTGGGCATAGAGAGAGCCCTGGAGATGAAGACATGCTCCAGTAATGGAGATGAGCATTTAAGCAATTAGACCTGATTCTCTGTGTATGGCGGTAACTCCGAATCAGTCTTCCCCTGCTCTGTTCTGTACCCCAGATACCTGTATTCCCAGGGTCCTTTGCCCTCTGGCTTCCAGGGAGTGTGTCTCCCGCGTGGCTCCTGCTCCTCACGCAGACCCTCTGGGATCTGAGCAGCCTCACTCTGGGCTCTCAGTCAAAGCCTCTGGCTTCTGAGCCTCCTAAGCTGTAAACTAGTCTATTTTTCTCCTGTAGAGAGTCTACACTACAAGCATACATTATATAAAGCATATTTATATCATTCATTGATGATTTGCCTGGTAGAAGTACATATTCCAGGGCCCCATCCATGGCCTGCTAACTCTCCAATCAGGACCCAGCAAATCTGTTTCAACAAGCTCTCCAGGTGATTTCAATGCACACTCAAGTTTGAGACTGACTACTTAAGGCCACTGGTTGTTGAAATAGTACATCAATGAGTGATATAAATATGCTTTATATAATTTACTGGAGGATCAGTGCACAGAATTCGGGGCGGGGGGGATGTGTCTCACCCCCACCAGCCTGGTTGCCCCTTACTGCCCCTCCACTGCCAGCCTGCTTGCCCCCAACTACCCTCCCAAACCCCCGCCAGCCTGGTCATCCCCAACTACCCCCGCTGCTGGCCTGGTCGCCCCACACAGCCTGGTGTTTAGTCATCTGGTTGTCCCTCACTAACCCCCCTGCCGGCCTGGTCATCCCACGCAGCCTGCTGTTTAGTCATCCATCTGGTCATTTCAGTCATGATGGCCCTTGGCTTTTTGTATATTAGGATGCTCATAGTATAGACTCTCTACAGGAAGGAAATAGACTGGTTTTCAGCTTAGGAGGCTCAGGCTGGTCTTAGTTCTGTCTTTAACCAGCTGTGGAAACATGATAAAGTCAGTTTACTTGTCTGGGCCTCCATATCTGTGAAATAAGGTTATGAATCTAGATAGTCTCCAGGACTGTTTCTAGAGTGTACATTGTAATGGAGCACACTGAATGAGAATGTTCCCCCATCCCTCCAGTTCTCCATTTGCAATTTGACCACAGTTATAACCCACAATGTGATTGGTGACTGCAGACCACTGCCGTTGATTGAGTCTTGGCCCTTTGTGTTGTCAGTGATGATGCCCATTAGCAGGATGAGGGCCCACTTACCGTGCCGATGCCTTAAAGCTACACTTCAGCTGTATCATAATGGGCAACCAAGTTCTTGATAATGTGGAGGGGAATATGGTTGGAAATGACACTTTGCCCATCTAACTAAAGCACAGGGCACTGGGTCAGAGAATGTAGCCTGCAAATCCTCTAGTACACAGTGAGAGGCATGTAAGAATACCATGTTAAGATCTGATCCTGTGTCAGCCCATTAAAAAAACTTTTTTACGAAGTTGTCCTTTAAAAAGTCTAAAAGTAAGATTCCTAAAAAGACTTAACTGTAAGATATGAAACTACTAGAAGAAAACATAGGAAGAAAGCTATTTGATATGGGTCTTCAAACAGATTTCTTGGGACATGACACCTAAAGCACAAAATAAAAAATAAATAAGTGGGAAATAAGTGGAACTATGTCAAACTAGAAAGCTCCTGCACAGCAATAAATAAATAAATAACCAGTGGAATGAAAAAGCAACTTAGAGACTAGAAAAATATATTTGCAAACTATATATCTGATAAGAAATTAATATCCAAAATATATAAAGAACTCCTACAACTCAATAGCCAAAACAAAACCCTGCAAATAATCCAACTTAAAAATGAGTAGAAGATGAACACCTGGGGCCCATCCTGAAGGTTGGAGCCTAGTCCCTAAGAACTGAACCTCATCCCGAACAGCTGTGCCCATTCCTGAAAAGCCAAACCTCTTCCCAAAGAGCTGAGGCCTGTCTCCAAAGATGGAGCCTAGCCCCTAACTGCCAAACCTAGTCCCAAACACTTGTGCCCATTCCCAAAGAGCCAAACCTAGTCCTGAACAGCAGGTTAGGGGAAGCGGAGGATCAGATCAGTGAATTAGAAGACAGAGTACGAAAAAAAAAATGAGCAGAGGATTTAAACAGACATTTTTCCAAAGAAGCTATACAAATGGCCAATAGGTAACGAAAGGGTGCTCAATATCACCTAATCATCAGAGGAACGCAAATCAAAACCACAATGAGGTATCACCTCACACCTGCTAGAATGGCTATCAGGCTATCATTGACAAGACACGTCACCAAGACAGTGACACAGGTCATCCCTGATGTTGCTGTCCCTCACAGAGGAATGACTAGCAACTATTCATGGGACAGACACCACTGAGAGAATCCTAGAGCTCAGGAGTGAGGCTGAGGCATCCCCTGCATCACAGAGACCAAGAGAGACTGCATGGCAAGGTTAAGAGGGACAGCTACATCCGAACCCTTCCCTGAGCCTATGTCTCCTCAGTGGGAAAGAAGAACTCAGAGGTGACTTCTATCCCCCCATTCCCAACATTATGGAGCACTTCTTGAGAACCCCTGCTCTGGTCTTGACCCACAGGGGAATCTGCAGGGCTCAACTATTGGGCCTCTGATTTTGACAGAGAAGAGGAGAGGGCCTTCCAACAACCAGCACCCAGATCTTGGCAGAGCCCAACCAGCAGCTTTGTTAATCTGCAAAACTAAGTCAGTGGTGCATTCCGACCAGGGTCCTTGGCAGGGTACAGGTCTGTCTGATTTGAGTGCTAATTGAGTTTTGCTGGCCCTAGAGCTAGGTCTGCCACACCCAGGCAGAAGAGCTGAGCCACAGCTCCACCCACTGTGGTGTGGTGTGTGTGGTCCCCAGCCCCATCTGACAGGAAGGGCTGGTGAAAACACCTGGAAGCTTTGCAACCAAGCACTGCTCGAGCCAAGAGGCAGATGGGCAGAGCTGACTGCTCTCAGAACAGTGGCCCTGTACAGCCTGGGAATTTGGGGCACAGGTCAGCTTGAGTCAAAACTACAAACAAAGAACCTGAGCGGCCTTGGAGCTGCTTCTCCCACTGTGCATGGCAGGGAAATTAATTCATGGCTCTCTTACTGCTAAATACAGCCTGCCTGACTAGGAACTTTACCAGAGCAATGGGAAGCTGTGTAGTGCATCCAACAGCCTGACTTACAGTGACAGAGAGCACGGCTTTTCCTGTCTTCAGAGCAAAATTGGCAGCCTCACCTGACCAGAATGTTCAGTACACATTCTTGCCTAATTCAGGCCCCCAAACAATGGGCCATGCAGTCCCTGGACTCCAACCAGAACAGGGAAGCTACTTCCTAGCCCCGCCTACTGCTGAGTATAGGAACCAGTCCTGGTTGTCTAGTAAGCCGGACAAGAGAATCCAGGTAACTGTGAAACCCATTTTACAGCCTCACTTGGACAGGGAACCAAGACAGCAGTCCTATCCAGCTATTCTGAGATAGTGGCACACACTCTCTATCACCAACCTCAGACAGAGCTCAAACAGTTGCCTCACCCAAAACAGGCCCTTATAGCAGGCCCAACGATCTCATCAACAGATAAGTCCAGAAACCCAAACTGAAGTGATTGGGGGAAAAACTGTCTCTGCCAAAGGGAAACTGCGAAGTCTGGAAGAGGAGACCACTTACTCAAATCTCAGATGTTAATGTAGAAACCAAAGGTCATGAAAAAAATCAGGTAAATATGTCACCACCAAAGGAAACTAATAAAGCTTCAATAACTGACACTGAAGAAATGGAGAGCTAAGAACTGTCAGAGAATTCAGAATAATTATTTTAAAGAAATTTAGTTAACTATAAAAACACACAGGTGCCGAGACTGGTTTGGCTCAGTGGATAGAGCGTCGGACTGGGGACTGAAGGGTCCCGGGTTTGATTCTAGCAAGGGCATGTACCTTGGCTGCGGGCACATCCCCAGTAGGGGGCGTGCAAGAGGCGGCTGATCGATGTCTCTCTCATCGATGTTTCTGACTTTCTATCCCTCTTCCTTCCGCTCTGTAAAAAATCAATAAACAGGCAACTAAATTAAATTAGGAAAACAATGCATGAACAAATCGAGAAGCTCCACAAAGAAAGAGAAACTATAAAAATAACCCAGAAAGTCTAGAGATGAGAAATATAATAACTGAAATGAAGAAGTCCACAGACTGTTTCAAAAGCAGACTCAACGATTCAAAAGAAAGAATAAGATAGCTGGTCAATGAGACCTTTGAAAATGACCAGTCAGAGAACTAAAAAGAATGGAAAACAATGAAAAGAGTACATAATCAAAAGAAGCAGCAGTCAGTATGGTAATTCCAGAAGGAGAAGAGGAAAAGGATAAAAAAAATATATTTAAAGCAATAATGGCTGAAAACTTCCCAAACTTGGGGAGAGAAGTAGATATCCAGATCCTAGAGACCCAAAGAACACCAAATAGGTTAAACCTAAATAGGATAACACCAGGTCATACTGTAAGTAAACTGCCAAAAGTCAAAGACAAACAAACAATTTTAAAAGCAGCAAGAGAAAAGGACACTTAAATTGTAGTCAATGTAAAATAGACTGCTATAGAGGTAAGTTGTTATACGTAAGCCTCATGGTAACCACAAAGCAAAATCCTATAGTAAATAATTAAAAGAGAAAAAGAAAGAAATATAAACATATAACAAAAGAAAGACATCAGACCTCAAAGAAACAGAGCAAGAGCAAAGGACATATAAAAACAACCAGAAAATTACTAATGGGATGGCAATAAGCACATTACTAACAATAATTACCTTAAATAGACTAAAATTTTCAATCAAAAGACACAAAGTGGCTGAATGGCTTTTTAAAAATAAATATGCATCTACAAGAGGCCCAGTGCACGAAATTTGTGCATGGGGTGAAAGAGGGGTGGTGGGGTGTCCCTCAGCTTGGCCTGAAACCTCTTCAATCTGGGACCTCTTGGGGGATGTCCAATTGCCAGTTTAAGCCTGATCCCACAGGGATCAGGCCTAATGACAGTCAGACATCCCCATCACAATCTAGGACTGCTGCCTCTTAACTGCTCACCTGTTTGCCAACCTGATTGCCCCTAACCACTCTCCAGCTGGCCTTATTGATGCCTAACTGTGTCCTTGCCAGCATAATTGCCCAACTGCCCTCCCCTGCTGGCCCAGTAAACCCCAGCTGCCCTCCCCTACTGGCATAGTCACCCCCAACTGCTCTCCCTGCTGGCCTGGTCATCTCTAACTCCCCTCCCCTGTAGGCCTGTTTCCCCCAACTGCCCTTCCTCCCCTCAGGCCCCATCACTCCCAACTGCCCTCCCCTGCCAGCCTGATTATCCACAACTGCCCTTTGCTGCTGGCTCTCTTGTGGTGGCCATTTTGTGGTGGCCATCTTGTGATAATGTCACACAAAGGCATTGCACTACCCTAGGCTTTTTATTATATAAGATATACTAACTACAAGAGATTCACTTTAATTTTTTATTGAATTTATTGGTGTGACATTGATGAATAAAATTAGATATAAGAACACATACAGACTGAAAGTGAAGGGATGTAAAAAGACATTTTATACAAATGGAAACCAGACAAAAGCTTATATCAAACAATATAGACTTTAAAACAAAGATTGTGGTAGGAGACAAAAGAGGGCATTACTTAATGATAAAGAAATCAATCCAACAGGAAGATATAACATTTGTAAATGTGCACCCAACACAGAACCACATAAATATGTGAAGCAATATTTTTTAAAAATATATTTTATTAATTTTACAGAGAGGAAGGGAGAGTGATAGAGTTAGAAATATCGATGAGAGAGAGAAATATTGATCAGCTGTCTCCTGCACACCCCCTACTGGGGATGTGCCCGCAACCAAGGTACATGCCTTTGACCAGAATCAAATCAGACCGCAGGCCGGCGCTCTATCCACTGAGCCAAACCAGTTTTGGCTGAAGCAATATTAATAGGCATAAAAAAAGAAATAGACAGCAATACAATAGCAATAGTAGGAAACTTTAATATCGCACATATGTCAACAAATAGATCATCCAGAAAGAAAAATCAATAAAGAAACATCAGTTATACTAGATAAACTTAAGACATTTACAGAACATTCCATTAAATAATAATAAAAGGAGGAACATGTTCTAAGATAGATCATGTAAGGCCACAAAAACACTTTAATAAATTTAAGAATATTGAAATGATATCAAGCATCTTTTCTAACCATGAAGGTATGAAACTAGGCATTAATTACATAAAACTGCAAATTCTACTGATGTGTGTAGATTAACCAATGTGCTGCTGAACAAATCAGTGAATTAAAGGAGAAATTAAAAAAATACCTTGAGACAAATTGAAATGTATTAGACCAAAACTAGAGGCCCAGTGCATGAAATTCATGCACAGGGGGTGGAGGGAGCACAGCTCAGCCTGTATCCTCTCCAATCGGGGATCTCTCAGGAGATGTCTGACTGCCAGTTTAGGCCTGATCCCAGGGAACGAGCCTAAACTGGCAGTCAGACATCCCTCTCACAATCCGGAACTGCTGGTTCCTAACTGCTCACCTGCCTGTCTGCCTAATCGCCCCTAACTGCCCCCCCCCCCACGCCACTGGCCTGGTTGCCCCTCACTTCTCCCTATCCTGCCTAGTTGCCCAAGGCAACCTGCTGTTTAGTCATTTGGTCATTCATCACCAGCCCCCCTGCCAGCCTGGTTGCCACTTACTAATTCCCCTGCCAGCCTGGTTACCCCATGCAGCCTGCTGTTCAGTCATTTCTGTGTGTGTCTTGACCAATTTGCATATTACCCTTTTATTAGTATAGATTAATGGGATGCAGCAAAAGTAGTTAAAGAGGCTAGTTCATAATAAAAAATACTACCTCAAGAAAGAATAAATGTCTCACACAACTTAACTTTATAATTCAAAGAACTAGCAAAAGTACAAATGAAGCCAAAAATTAGTAGAAAATAGAAAATAACAAAGTTTAGAGCAGAAATATGCAAAAACAGAAACTAAAAAGACTATAGAAATATTCAAAGAAACTAAGAACTAGTCCTTTAAAGTAAAAAACAAAATAGACAAATTTTAGCTACTCACCATGAAGAATAAAGTATTCAAATAAATAAAATCAGAAATGAAAGATAAATAACTGATACTTCAGAAATATAAAGGATTAGAGGCCCGTTGCACTAAATTTGTGCACTGGAGGGGGAGGGTCTCCATCAGCCTAGGTTGCACCCTGTCAAATCTGGAATCGGGCCTAAATCGGCAGTTGAACACTTCTCTCACACTCTTGGACTGATGGCTCCCAACTGCTCACCTAATCACCCCCGATCACTCCCCTGCCAGCATGATCAATGCCTAACTGCTCCACTGCTGTCCTGATTGCCCCCAACTGCCCTCCCCTGCAGGCCTGGTCACCCTCAACAGCCCTCCCCTGCAGGCCTGGTCCCTCCCAACTGCCCTCCCCTGCAAACTTGGGCACCTCCCCCCCCCCCCAGTTGCCCTCCCTTGCCAGCGTGGTTGCTCCCAACTGCCATTACCTGCTGGCCCAGTCACCCCTAACTGCCCTCCCTGCAGGCCTGGTTTCCCCAAATTGTCCTCCCCTGCATGCCTGGTCACCCCAACTGCCCTTCCCTGCTGGCCTGGTCACCCCCAACTGTCCTCCCCTGCAGGCCTAGTTGACCTCAAGTGCCCTCCCATGCAGGCCAGGGCCCCCCAACTGCCCTTCCCTGCCAGCATTGGTCATCCCTAACTGCCCTCCCCTGCAGGGCAGGTCACCCCCAACTGCTCTCCTCTGCAAACCTAGACACCTCCCCTCCCCCAACTGCCTCCCTTGCCAGCCTGTTTGTTCCCTACTGCTCTCCCCTGCAGGCCTGGTAGACCCCAATTGCCCTCCCCTGCCTGCCTAATCACCCCTAACCTCTCTGCCTGCCTCCCTGATCAACCCTAACTGCTTCTGCTTGCCTGCCTGATTGCCCCTAACTGCCCTTCCCTTCCGGCCTGATCTCATCCCAACTGCCCTCCCCTGCCAGCCTGATCTCATCCCCAACTTCCCTTCCCTGTTGGCCTGGTTGCCCCCAACTGCCCTCCCTTGCAGGCCTGGGTCTTCAACTGCCCTCCCCTGCAGGCTTGGGTCCCCCCCCCCCAACTATCCTCCTCTGCAGACTGGTCACCCCTAACTGTCCTCCCCTGCAGGCCTAATTGACCTCAACTGCCCTCCCCTGTAGGCCTAGGTCGCCTAGAAACTGTCTTCCACAGCAGGTCTGATCCCCCCCACCTGCCCTTCCCTGGAGGCCTGGTCTTCCCCAACGGCTCTCCCTACAGGCCTATCCTTCCCAATTGCCCTCCCCTGTAATCCGGGTCACCCCCAACTGCCCCTCTTGCTGGCTTGGGTCCCCAACTACCCTCCCCCACAGGCCTGGTCCCCCCTATCTGCCTGCCCCTGCAGGCCTTGTAGCTACAAACTGCCCTCCCCTGTAGGTCTGATTGCCCCAAACTGCCCTACTCTGCTGGCTCAGTCACCCCTAACTGCCCTCTTCTGCCAGCCCAGTCGCCCCTAACTGTCTTCCCTGCTGGCCTGGTTGACTCCAACTGCCCTCCCTGCAGACCTGGTCATCCCCAACAGCCCTCCTCTGCTGGCCTGATCACCCCTAACTTCCCTCAGCTGCCCTTCCCTGCAGGCCATCTTGTTGGGACAGCCATCTTTGACCACATGAGGGTGACCATCTTGTGTCTTGTTGTGATGGTCAATTTGCATACTACTCTTTTATTAGATAGGACACACACACACACACACACACACACACACACACACACACACACACAAACTAGAGGCCAGGTACACAAAAATTCGTGCACTGGAGGGGTGGGCTCTCAGTCTGCTCTGCTCCCTCTCACAGTCCTGGAGCCCTTAGGGAATGTCCTACTGACAGCTTATGCCCACTCCAATAAGCCATAATCTGGGCCCCCTCTGTGGGAGGCGACCTGGCTAATCAGGAAAGACACTGCCCCCATCATTCTGCTGCTGCTGCTGCTGCCACTGCCAGCCACAGGGGTTGCAAGGCCTGAGCCCTGGGCCTTGCTGCTGCCTGAGCCCACAACTGTCTGAGCCCATGGCTGCCTGAGCCCCAAACCTCGCAGCTGCTGTGGCTCACGGCTGCCTGAGCTCCAAGCCTCACAGCCACCAGGGCTCATGGCTGCCTGAGCCCATGTCTGCCATGAGCTCTGGGCCTCACAGCTCCAGACCCCCCTGCTTCTGTCTTGTCTCTGTTCCAGGCCTCACCTGTGTGCACAATCTCCTCCTGTCTGGTCGTGACCTGTTATGCCATTGAATAACAGTTATGGAGTCCTGGTCTAATTTGCAAATTACCTCCCCCATCTCTCTCTCTCTCTCTCTCTCTCTCTCTCTCTCTCTCTCTCTCTCTATATATATATATATATATATATATATATATATATATTTTGCCTGTTAATAAAAGCCTATGTGATTGTCATGCCCTCATGCCATGATACCCTCATGCTTCAAGGAATGATCACCAGGAGGCTGCGTGCACAGCGAGTGCACACCAGTGGGCAGGGCTGCATATGTGCGGGTGGGCAGGGACTTGATGCTGCCTGTGCAGCAAGAATGCGGTTCCCATGGCTCCACATGGTGAGGCTGGGCATCCTGCAGCTTTGTGTGGTGCAGAGGAGGGATTCCTGGCTCCAGCCTACCTCTTTGGAGCAATCCATCAAGGAGCCCTGGAAGGGTGGGAGTGGCCTACCTCTTTGGTGCAATCAATTATAGGGCTCTTGCTCTGTGAGAGGGCACAGGCCAAGCTAGGAAAATCCCCCATGCCCCAAGTTCACAAATTTTATGCACTGGGCCTCTAGCCTTATCTAATAAAAGAGTAATATGCAAATTAACCACCACCCCACCACATCCAAAAGCCACACCCACAAGCCACAAGCCAATCAGGAGCAAATTAGCCCCAACCAAGATGGCTGCAGCCACAGAGAGAGCAGGAGGAAGGCTTGGGTTTCCCAGGCACTGGAGGAAGCCAAGCTTTCCGCAAACCCTGGCCAGCCCAGGCCTCCACTTAAGGCTACAAAGTTTCAATGATAGAAGATAAATAAATCCCAGATACCAGGGCCTCAAATTGGGTTGCTGTGGGGTGTGGCTGGCCTGCAAACCACCACAGGCCCCTTGCTCAGGCAGTCCCATGCCCCAAGGGAAGCCCCACCCTGATCTGGGACACCCTTCAGGGCAAACCAGCTGACCTCCACTCATGCACCAGACCTCTATCTTATCTAATAAAAGAATAATATACAGATTGACCATCACTTCAACACACAAGATGGCTGCCCCCATGTGGTCAAAGATCCTGCCCCCATGCGGACACAAGATGGCCACCACAAGATGGTCAGCAGGGGAGGGCTGTTGGGAGGGACCAGGTCTGCAAAGGATGGCAGTTGTGGGCAATTAAGCCAGCAGGGGAGGGCACTTGGGGGTGATCAAGCTGCAGGGGAGGGCAGTTAGGGTTGACCACGCTGGCAGAGGAGAGAAGTTGGGAGAAAACAGGCTGGCAGGGGAGCAGTTAGACATCAATCAGGCTGGCGGGCAGAAGCAGTTAGGGGCAATCAGGAAGGCAGGCAGGCAAGCAGTTTGGAGCCAGCAGTCCTGGATTGTGAGAGAGATGTCCGATTGCCCATTGAGGCTCAATCCTACTGAGATCAGGCCTAACTGGGCAGTCGGACATCCCTTGAGGGGTCCCAGATTGGAGAGGATACAGGGTGGGTTGAGGGACATCACCCCTCGCCCCTCGTGTATGCATTTCGTGCACCAGGCCTCTAGTATATATATATTCTATCTAATAAAAGACTAATATGCAAATTAACCATACCTTGGCTACACCCACAACCCATGCCAACAAGCCACGCCCACCAGCTAATCAGGAGCTGGCACGGAGCCAGACAGCAAGTGCGCAGCCCAGCTCAAGCTGTGGAGGGTGGGGCCAAGGAGGCTCGGGCTGAGATGGCCAGGGCCGGGGCGGGGGTGGGGGGGGCGCGGGGTTGAGGAGGCCAGTGCGCGCTGGCCAGAGAGAAGGCCTGGGCCAGGGGTGAGTGGTCAGTAGGACATCCCTTTAGGGCTCCCAGTATTTGTGAGGGGGCAGGTTGGGCTGAGGGATTACTCATCTCTAGTGCACAAATTTCATGCACCGGGCCCCTAGTGTGTGTGTGTGTGTGTGTGTGTGTGTGTGTATAATGAAATATTATTTAGCAATACAGAAGGAAATTCTGCCCCTTGTAACCACATGGATGGACCTTGAGAGCATTATGCTAATTGAAGTAAAAGACAAATATTATATAATCTCAATTATATGTAGAATTTAAAAAACAAACACCAAACTCATAGAAAAGATCAGACCAGATGTAGGGAGTTGAGGAAGGGGGAATTGGGAAGGTGCCAAAGGTACAAATTTGCTGTTATAAGGTGAGCAAGTATTAGGGATGTAATGTAGAACATGATGAGTGCAGTAAACACTACTGTATGATAGGTATGAAAGTTATTGAGTAAATCTTAAGACTTCTCATCACAAGGAAAAATCTTTTGCATATTATTTTATTGTTTTTATATGAAAGGATGGATACTAACTGAATTTATGATCTTAATTCTGTAGGATCTCATATGAGAAATAAACAAACAAAAACTCAGAAAAAGATAACAGATTTGTGGTTACCAGAGGTGGGAGGAGCCTTATGAGCTAAATGTAGTAACTTTTCACAATATATGCTGGTCAAACCATTATGCTCTACACCTTAAATTTATATATTGATGTATGCCAATTATATCTCAATAAAACTGTGTGGGGAAAGAATGGCTATTATGAAAAAGACAAGCAGAAACAAATGCTGGGAGGTTGTGTGGAAAAGAGAACTCCGATGCATTGTTTGTGGGAATGTAAATTAGTGCAACCACTATAGAAAACAGTGTGGAGTGCTCCTCAAAAAAGTAGAAATAGAACTACCATGTGATCCTGCAAATCTACTTCTGGAAATATATACAAAAGAAATAAAACTTTATGTCAAAGACATATTTACACTTCCATGTTCATAGTAGCATTATTTACAATGGTCAAGACATGGAAACAACCTAAGTGTTCATTGAAGTGTTAACTGGTAAAGAAAATAGTATATATATATATATATATATATATATATATATATATATATATATATACATATATACATATATACATATATGTATAGACATACACACACACACACACACACAAACACACACACACACACACACACACACACACACACACACTATGCAATGAGATATTTACTCAGCCATACAAAGAAGGAAATCCTGTAATTTGAAACAACATGAATGAAACTTGAGGGTATTATGCTAAGTGAAATAAGTCAGACAGAGAAAGACAAATCCTGTATGATTTCATATGAGAAATCTAAACAAAACAAAACAAAACAAAAAAAGCAAAAACCAAAAACTCATAGGAAAAGATATCAGATTTGTGGTCACCAGAGGAGGGAGAAGTGTTATGGGCTAAATATTTGCTTCCCACTTTCTCCCTCCCCATGTCAGTTCATAGCTAAAGCCCTAATCCTCATTGTGATGGTATTTGGGAAGGAGCCTTTGAGAGGTGATTAGGGCTAGATAAAGCAACAAGGTGGGAGTCCTGGTGGGGTTAGTGGCCTTATAAGAAGAGACTAGAGGCCCGGTGCACAAAATTTGTGCATGGGGTGGAGGAGGGGGTGTCCCTCAGTGCAGCTTGCACCCTCTCCTATCTGGGACCCCTCGAGGGAAGTCCAACTGCCCATTTAGGCCTGATTCCACCAGGCCTCACAATCCAGGACTGCTGGCTCCCAACTGCTCACCTGCCTGCCTACCTGATTGCCCCTAACTGCTTCTGCCTGCCAGCCTGATCACCCCCTAATCATTCCTCTGCCAGCCTGATTGATGCCTAACTGCCCTCCCCCACAGGCTTTCTTGTGGGGACCATCTTGTGTCCACATGAGGGCAGCCATCTTTGACCACATGGGTGTGGCCATATTGTGTGTTGGAGTGATGGTCAATTTGCATATTACCTCTTTATTATATAGGATAAGTGCTGTCCCCTCCATGCACCCGTATAGGCATGCAGAAGAGGGCACAGGAGCACACAGCAGAAAGTATCGCCTGCATGCCAAGAGAAGAAACTTCAGGGAGAAGCCTACCTTGCCAGCACTATGATCTTGAACTTCCCAGCCTCCAGAATGGTGAGAAATACATTTCTGTTTTTCTGGTGTTTATAAGCTGCCATGCCTATGGTATTTTGTGATGGCAGCTGGAGCTAAGAAGGAGCAACCAGGCATAGGGCTGGTTTTTCTAAACTATGTCCCATGTTGATATGGCTCCTTTCTGAAGCTTAGCCTAACTTCTCCCTCTGGCCATTTGAGGCTTATTGCTAATTCCTCTCTACTGTATCTCCCATGATGGGTGGTGGTTGTTTAAGAGCTTGCCTTCACCACCAGGCTGAGATCTTCGAAGGCAGCTCCCTGTCTTATTGTTAGACCATGTGCCACAGGACCTCTCTTAAGATGACAGTAAATATGATACCAAGTGACCAGCACATTTTCTCCATTGCGATAAAGTTATCTGTATTTTTTTTTTTTTTTTTTTTGGTTTGCGAAGGTTTGGACTATAAATCATTGAACTCTGAAATGAGAGCTCCATAAATAAAATGGTTCCAGTAGGTTAGGCATGGAACGTGTGGCATGCTTTCCAGTCAAACCCACAATTCTAATGAGCAGTCCTGGTGATGAATGGTGCTTCTCTGGAACTCTGCTGTTCATGTGATGAGTGGTGACGGCTGGAAGTCGACTGTCCTGTTCTTGTATTATAGGCCAAAACTTTACATGTGTGAGTAGAGGTGAAGCAGTAGGATTTTTTATTTAACAACAAGTTAAGCCTGAGGTCATGCTTCAGACACTTGTGATTGAGTGCTACAGAGAGTGGGGAATTTCTAAATTTCCTTCTGGAAAGCAAAAGCAGATAAGCATGTTGGTGGTTAGTCATCTATCTTTTTTTTTCTTTCTAAAAGCATCTCAGTAGTTTTCTGTTAAACTGATTTATGACATCAATACCAAACTGTAGATAACCAAGTGCTATCTTTTGAAAATATTATCTGTGTGTGTAGCCAACAATCATTTAATCTATTTACACAAGATATCACTATAGGATTATTAATTTTTTTTAAAGTTGTACTGAGATATAATTGCCATACAGCACTGGTAAGTCTAAGATGTACAGCATAATGATGTGACTCCACTATATTGTGAAAGGATGACCCCAATAAGCTTTGTTAACGTTCATCATCTCATGTAGACACAAGAAGAACATTTTTATTTCCTTGTGATGAGGACTCTTAGGATTTACTCTCTGAACTTTTGAATATATTACACAGTGTTAACTACAGACATCATGTTGTACTTTATATCCCTAATATGTATTTATCTTAGAACTAGATTGGAAATGTACCCCTGCTGTACATTAGAATCACCTGGGTAGCAATTTAATAGCAAAACTGACCTATCGCACTTGGAGTCTTGGGGGTGAGGGTTCAATAAGAGAATGTGTAGCCTGGCCCTGGATCATGACTGGCAAGTAATGAATGAAAGCCAATATTTATGGCTGATGGTAAGGCTTTCCTATTCAGAACAATTAGTTTCTCAAGAAACTACAACCTTTGATTTATTGTAGTTCTTAGCATAGAGCTGGACATATGGTAAACCCATTCAAAATGTCCCTACTTCTAAAATATTTATTTGTACCTTTACCAACAAAATGTTTTATTATTTTACTTTTATTGGAACTTAGGTACACAAAATCGGATTTTTCATAATACAACACACTAAAATCCCTGATTCCTAAATATTGGGCTGATCTATTTATGTAGTTACTCTGAAAAAAAGAAGTTTAACATTCTATTAAACACAAGTAAGATAACATTTTTTTTAAAGATCAATATAAGTGCAAAACAAGTTGTAGAGGAGGGGAAGGGAAAAGTTATTGAAAATAAAACCAAATCATGTTTAAGGAAAGTTTCAATAATTGAAGGAAAACAGAGCTTCCTACCAGCCAGGCAAGAAAAGGACCACACAATGGTTTCATAGTCCTCCTGCTCCAATAGGAGGAACTTGTTAGTTCATTGTGAGAAAAACATTTCCCTCGCCCTCATACTCGAGTGGAATCTGTCAAAGGGGTCTTTGTAAATGATGGTGCCTCTCACACAGTGTTCTTGATTTTAAAAAACTGTTTTAGAAATATCCCCCCTCCACTGTGCTTTCTTACTCAACCCATGTCAGAAGTTGAATATTGTTCTAGAAAGGAGATTGTGTGGATTGGCTCTAAAACCTGGTCATGGTGCAGCATGTCCATTTCCTAGCATGCTTCAGACTGCACTTCAACAGACCTGACAAAGCTGATCTGCAAGTTCCTCAGAAAGATCATCACAGACCACAGTTCACATGCTAGACAGTTCCAGGCCAGAAGCTCAGTGGTAAATCACTTTTGCTACTGAATGGTAGTTTTGGCATGTGGATAAGAAAAGTTAATGCAAGATATAAGTTAATGCAACATTTCAAGAAGTCCTGGGAGATCTCTGGGGGTGCCAAATCTCAAGCTATGGAGAACTGGATGCTGTGCTCTTTTCCAGTCATGAGGTTGGTCAGGTCTGGAGCCCAATTTCATGAGATGCTACATTCTGTCCATCACTCTTCCATGGGACATGCTAGTTCCAGTTCATTTTTATTGGTTGCCTTTTTGAAAGTTCATATCTCAAAGATACATTTTAGCTAAATAACATCCACAAATCTTTGGAAGTGTAAGTTTCCTGATCTTTTCCTAAGGGGAGAGTTGCCATCAATACACAAAACTTGACATGAATTTCTGCAAAAATTTGGGAGTATAGGATAGGATGGAAGAATGTTCTGATCAGTAGGTATGATTAGAAGGGAAGGTGCCTTATTTTGTTGCAGAACAGTGATCCCCTAGCCTAGAAAAATAGAACTTTTTAGATTAAAATGTTAATAATTATTTTTAAACTAGAGGCCTGGTGCATGAAATTTGTGCCCAGGGGGCGAGGGGATGTCCCTTAGCCCAGCCTGCACCCTCTCCAATCTGGGATCCCTTGAGGTATGTCCAATTGTCGTTTAGGCCCGATCCTACCAGGATCGGGCTTAAACGGGCAGTCGGACATCCTTTTCACAATCCAGGACTGCTGGCTCCAAACTGCTCACCTGCCTGCCTCCCTGATTGCCCCTAACCGCTTATGCCTGCCAACCTGATCACCCGCTAACCACTACTCTGTCAGCCTAATTGATGTCTCACTGCTCCCCTGCCAGCCTGTTTGCCCCAACTTCCCTCTTCTGACTGCCTGGCCACCCCTAACTGCCCTTCCCTGCAGGCTTGATCGCCCACAACTGCCCTCCCTTGCAGGCCTGGTCCCTCCCAACTGCCCTCCCCTGCTGGCCTGATTGCCCACAACTGCCCTCCCTTGCAGGCCTGGAACCTCCCAATGGCCCTCCCCTGCTGGCCATCTTGTGGTGGCCATCTTGTGTCCACATGGGGGCAGGATCTTTGACCACATGGGGGCAGCCCTCTTGTGTGTTGGAGTGATAGTCAATCTGCAAATCACTCTTTTATTAGATAGGATAGAGGCTTGGTACATGGGTGGGGGCCAGCTGGTTTGCCCTGAAGGGTGTCCTGGATCAGGGTGGGGGTTCCCTTGGGGTGGGGGGCAGCCTGGGCGAGGGGTCTGTGGAGGTTTGCAGGCTGGCCACACCCCCCAGCAACCCAAGCAAAGGCCCTGAGATCTGGGATTAATCTATGTCTACAATTGAAACTTTGAAGCCTGGAGTGGAGTCAAGCCTTCTGCTCGCTCTGTGAGGGCAGCCATTTCTGTTTGAAACTTTGTTGCCTAGAGTGGAGGCTACAGACCGGAAAGCTCGGCTTCCTCCATTGCCAGGGAAACCCAAACCTCTGTTCTCTCCAGCTCAGTGGCTACTGCCATTTCTGTATCTTTTATAATTGAAACTTTGTAGCATTGAGTAGAGGCCTAGGCTGGCAACAGCAGGCAGAAAGCTTGGCTTCCTTCATTGCTGAGGAAACCCAAGCCTCCCTCCTGCTTTCAGTGGTGGCAGCCATCTTGGTTGGGGTTTATTTGGATAATCTGCTCCTGATTAGCTGGTGGGCATGACTGGTGGGCGGGGCTAGTGGGCGTAGTGAAGGTATGGTCAAATTTGCATACTACTCTTTTATTAGTAGGATTAAAACCTTAAATTATCAAAAATGTTTACTTAACTCCCCCCCCAATCCCCACACCCACTTCACCCCCACAATGATTTCAGGTAGAATCTTTATGTCCTCTCAGTACTAAGCTAAATAGTGTCAGTGCTGCAGAAATTTCACTACCTACCACTTGGGCTGTGGAAAGCTTTAGTGTTAAAACTGAAGGGGACATGCCTATAAGGTTAGGGAAAATGTCTCTTACATATAACCAAATGACTCCAGAAAACAAGAGAAAAAAACTAAAATCAATTTGCTCAATGAAATTTGAGAGAACCTTGCATTATAATGAAAAGGAAACAATTTGAGCTCAGGTTTAATGGCTAGCAGATTAAAAACACTATTAGCAAAGTGTAAAGTGGAATTTTGTCAGTAAAAACAAAAAATAAAACCATTGGGTGCTACAGAAACTTAAACTAGTGAATTAGAAGAACAATTCAAGGTATCCTCTCAGAATACAGAGAAAAGAGATGACCTAATAGGTGAAAATTTAAGACCTAGCTAGTAGATTAGGGAGATCTAATACATATGCTAGAGACTGCAGGAGAGCAGAGCAGGCAGAAAATTACTCATGAAAGAACAGATAGAGAAGATTTCCTCAAAATGAATAAAGATTGAGCCTACATATATAATGAAACCATGATGTAGCATCCTAATATATAAACACCCTGGGTATGTCATGACCAGAGGCTTGACCAACTGGAGTTCAGTCCTGCAGTCAGTGCGAGGTGTGGTGGCCCAGCACTGACTGCCAAGGGGTGTGTGAATTTGGCCCTGAAGAGAGTAGCAGGATCTGATCCACAGCCTGTGTGGCAGCTTTTGATCAGCACTTGCTTCTCTCTTTCTCTCCAGCCTGGGCCAGCAGCCACGCCTCCATTTATGTCCAGGCCTCCACCAGGCTGGTGATTAGCCCTACCTTTCTGATCAGCCCCCATTGACAGGCCTAGAGTTGCTGATTGGCATAGAAACCAACCAATCAGAACCAAATCTGGGTGAACTCTGAGGAGCCAATGCCTGCCTAGGAGGTAGAGCTTTTGACGTTGATTGGCTTAGAAACCAATCAATCAGAACCAAATTGGTCGGCAGAGCAGGGTAGTTGGTGGTGAGATCAGGCTTACTGGGGAGGACAGTTAGGGGTGATCAGGCAGGCAGAGGCAGTTAGTGGCAATGAGACTTGAAAGGAAGGGCAGTTGGGGGTGAGATTAGGGTGGCAGCGGAGGGCAGTTGGGGGCAACCAGGCCAGCAGAAGAAGGTAGTTGGGAGTGAGATCAGGCTGGAAGGGAAAGGCAGTTGAGGGTGAGATCAGGCAGGCAGGCAGGTAAGCGGTTAGGAGCCAGTGGTCCCAAATTGCAAGAGGGATGTCCAACTGCTTAAACCGGCAGGAAGACATCCCCCAAGGGGTCCCCAATTGGAGAGGGTGCAGGCTGGGCTGAGGGACCACCCCCCGCCCCCCCGCCCCCGTGCATGAATTTCATGCACTGAGCCACTAGTGAAATAATAACTAAGAGGCTTAAATTGTAGGTAACTCTTCTTAAGATATGAGGGAGGGAATTTTTTTAAAAAGTAACCAAACAAAAACAACATGTTATTAATAAAATAGTTTTTGAAAATAAAGTTGATAATGCCTTTCCTTCACAGCACTTAATTGCAGAAGATAGTGGAAGAACATCTACAATGTCTGAGGAAAAACAACTGTGACAAAACAGCTCTATGGCCTCCAAATAATTGATCATATTCTAAGGCAAGAAAAATTTAAGACATGTAATATCTAAGAATGACTACAATTTACCTTTCTTGAAAAAATTACTCAAAAAATCCTCCATCCAAATGAAAAGTAAGCCTAGATAAAGGCTCTTTCTCTATAATAGAAGTGTTTGGCCGGCTCCACCCCCATTGGGCAACACCAAGACCCGACCGGCCCACGCCCTGTCAAGCCCCGCCAGGTGGGGGATGCAGCCTTACGTCCTGGTGCGAGGGCGGGGGACACAGCCTCACATCTCCCAGCCCTGGCCTGTGCCATGCAGCCTCACCCAGACCTGCCATACTGAGGGACCCCAGAGCCACCGCACCAGGGGATCCATCAATACACCTCCTGGTGACTGGTTGTTTGGTCATTACAGATGAAAATAAAATCATGCACTTAAGCATGCACATTCATTTTTAATGCCTGATTTGTCTATGTTCTCTAAATTGCAAAATAAATAAGATAGCATCACAATGCCAAGTTCTTTATATAATGACACATACCATTCTCTCCATTCAGTATGCTCAATTTGAATGGATTAAATGTATGTGACTCATATGAAAGGCATTGCTACTTGTTCTTAATAGAGGAAGCATTAGCTCATTACCTAACACCATAAAGTGGTTTAAATGGCATATACCCACTTGAAGAACAGAAGGGAAAAAAAAGATTTAGTGCTGTGGATGGCAGAATCCTTTCCCTTTTTATTTTTATTTTTTTCTACTTTTCCCATGAACCTATTTGTGCTCTGCCTCAAAATCAACCTGGAAGACAAAATCAGATGCTGTAATCTGCATTGTATAGTGCCATTTGAGTACAAAGAGGTGTTTTTCAATCTTTACCTTTTTTTTTTAAAATCAATGTAGTTCAAACTTGCTCCCAATGTTCCAGGAGCCAGGTCAACATAGCTGTGCAGACACACCTTTGCTAGGTGCTGTCAGGCTTCAGGCCTGGGACAGGGAACATGCCAGGTGTTGCTAGAAACGAATCATCTCTCCTCTCTACATAGCAGGATTTTTTTTCATTATAAAATGCAGAATAGCAGCCATTTTCCATCCCCAGACCTCCTCATCCGGAGGACATAGGAGAGGGCTGGGAGGATATTTACTCTCAGCTCTTTGATTTCTCTTATTTAACTGAGCCCAGTGACAGCTGCTTCTCTGAGCACAACGACAGCCAGCTCAAGACTAGCTGCACCTGGAAGGCAAGCATCAGAGTTGACCAGGGACTTTGGCCATGCTTGAGCATGCAGGTCACAGCAACTTTGGCAGGTGGGCTACTCCCAAAGATTCTAGGCCCCTCTCAGCTCCTCACCCCAGCTCCCTGCTCTCCCTCTTTCACCCACAGGTACTGCCAGCTTGGTGTGCCCCAAGACTTGGTGTGCAGATGCCAGGGTTGCAAGTTCAAGATGCTCTGCCTCTTCCTGGCACCTTGAGCCATAAGTGCCAACAGGGACCTTTCCATTCAGTCTTGGTCTTTGGTCACTGCTGGGGTTGTCTGGACTCTCTAGGCCAGGAACAACCAGGACCCTTGCCTCTGACCAATGCTGTGCCTGCAGACTGCCTGGGGTACCCCTAGCACCGGGAAAGCATGGGGGCATGGCTGGCCTGGGTGAGGGGCTGTGGGTGGTGTTGAGGGTTGGCTAGCTTCCCCACCCTCAATTGGGGTGGGAGAGGCTGATCAGGGATGGGCCAGGGGAGGGACAGGGCAGACATCTTGTGAGGGCATTAAGGCATGAGGGTCAATTTGCATATTACCTCTTTGTTTTATAGGATTGTTTTTTTTTTAATGGCAGAGAACAGTGACAGCAGTAAAAACAATTAATATTCAAACAGTTGTTAAAATACATGAAAAAAATGAAAATGACAAAATGGTTATTGAATGAGAATATGTATTATGTAAAAAAAATGAGATGAAAAAGAACGGTAAGGATCAAAAAGGTGAAGTTGTTCCAATAATCCTGAGGATTGGGGGAGGTAATGGATAATTGAACAGGTATGTGTATATGTGTAAGCAAGCATGAATATTGATAGATTTTTTAAAAATAATAAGTGTTGGAGTTAATCTAAATGAACAATTTGCTGAATAAATAACAGTATAATTGGTCCATGTTCCTCTTATTGATTCCTCCTTCCCTGCTAACATTTGGCCACCACTGATCTTTCCTCTGCCTCCATTATTTTGCCTTTTCCAGAACACTGTATCATATAGTTGAAATCATATAATATGCAAAAGCCTTTTCAGATTGGTTTTGTTCATTAAGTAATATGCATTGAAGACTCCTCCATGTCTTTTCATGGCCTATAGCTCATTTCCTTTTATCACTGAATAAATTCCATCGTCAGATGTGCCACAGTGTATTTAACTATCCAACTGCTCAAACACGTCTTGGGTGCATCCAGTTTTGCAATTAAGAATAAAATTGCTATAAACATCTGAGTGAAGGCTTTTTTGTGGACATCAGTTTTCAACAAGTTTATGTAAATATCAAGGAGTGCTTCTTCTGAATGATATGGTAAGAGCATGTTTAATTTTGTAAGAAACAGCCAAAGTGTCTTCCAAAGTGGCTGTACCATTTTGCATTCCCACCAGCAATGAATGAGTTTCTGTTGCTCCATACCGCTGGCCAGCATTTGGTATTGATGGTGTTCTAGATTTTGGCTGTTCTAAGAGGTGTGTAGTGGTATCTCATTGTGGTTCTAATTTGCGTTTCTCTAGTGACATCTTTTCGTATGCTTATTTGTCAACTGTATATCTTCTTGGTGAGTGTCTGTTAAGGTTTTTGGCCTAATTTTTAATCAGGTTGTCTTTTTCTTGCTGTTGAGTTTTAAGAGTTTGTATATTTTAGATAAGAGTCATCTATCAAATGTGCCTTCAACAAATATGTTCTCCCAGTCTGTGGCCCGTCTTTTTATTCCCTTGATACTGTGTTTTGCAGAGCTCAAGTCCACGCTATCAATTCTTTCCTTCATGGATTATGCCCTTGGTGTTCTCTCTCTCTCTCCCTCTCTCTCTATTTTCCTCAGTGAGCATGAAAAACCTACAAAAAGTTTTAAAAGTTAAAAGTAGATATCTAAGGGAATAAAGGAGTGATAAGTTTTGTTTGGGAATGTCAGAAAGGCTTTTTAGAGATATCATGAATAGGGAGGGAAAAGTTTTGAAAGGCATCCAAATTGAAGAAGAAATGCATAGAAGTGTGTGTGTATGTGAAGGAGAGAGAGAGAGAGAGAGAGAGAGAGAGAGAGAGAGAGAGAGAGAGAGAGAGAGAGAGAGAGAGAGAGTTCATGCGAATGCTCATAGGATCCACTTACTTGAAGAACCACCTGGATAAACTATAGGGGAATTTTCAAGAATTCCAAAGCACATGCAGATGGCAGTTTCCAGGTTTATGACACTTCATCTTTGTCCTTCTCTCAATATTCCCATCTATCTCCCATCCTTTGTTGACCAATGAAGACTTGTGTATAACAAGAAAGTCTTATTAAAAGAGAGAGCTTCGTGCCCTTGAATTTTCCAGGCCATGCCTTGAGGTAAACTTCTTTAAAAATTGTTAAAGTCTAAGCCAGTTTACTCTATACTATGGCAACCCTGAAAACTTCACTGGGTCTAAAGGTCATTGTTTAGAGTTTTTCTATTTCTGCCTTACATAATTCTTGTATCTTCTGCTGGGAAAAAGTCACATAGTGATTTATAGCTCAAAAGTATGAAGAGCTTAAAAATGACAAAATGTTATTTACACATTCCAGGCAAATTTGCTTCAAAGAAAAACAATTTCACAAGGACCCTCATTAACATTTAACACACATTTGAGAGATGACATTCTCATTTGATAGGTAAGACAATTGGATTCTATATTAAGAAAGCATCCTTATGGTGGCAAGCAAACATGGACAAAATAATTAATACCTGGTCACAATAACAATGATAACAGCTACCACTCATGTGATTGAATGCTATGTCTTGAGAAATGTTTTCATGCTTTACACCAGAGGTTTCCAACATTTTTTGACCATGTCCCACCTAAGGATCTTTAAAACCCTAATGCACCCCCCCTTGTCCCGTAACATATAATTCTTATTATTCAAAAAATGAACTTCTGTTCATGTGGAAGAAGTCTAAAAGGCCATTAACTGGGTCTAAACAAGCTTCCAAAATACTTGACATTCATGAAAGAGAAAAATAAAAGAACAAAAGGACAGTTGAATTACTGAGGAAGAAATCACTAAGAAATTGTTAAAAAAAATAATAAAAATAATAATAATAAAAAATAGCAAATAAAGTTTCAGAAAATATAAAAGAGAATGGAAATGCAAAAATATGTTACAATATATATTTATATACTGTACTAGAGGTCTGATGCATGAAATTCATGCAAGGGGCTTGACCCTCACAGCCAAGGCAGTTTGCCTCAGCTCTTGCAGCCCTGGCTTCATCTGGAAGGTCGTCCAGAAGGTAATTCAGCTGTCTAATCTAATTAGCATATTACACTTTTATTATTATAGATATGAGGCCCCTAGATCCATAAGAAATACAAAAAATGTAATTTTAATAATTCATCCTCAAATTGTCCCCCTAAAAAGTGTGGGAACCATGCTTTACACATTATCTTACTAAAAAACTAGAGGTCTGGTGCATGAAATTTGTGCACGGGTAGGGGGTGTCCCTCAGCCCAGCCTGCACCCTCTCCAATCTGGGACACATTGAGGGATGTCTGACAGCCTGGTTGGATTGGGCCTAAAGGGGCAGTTGGACATCCCTCTCACAATCCAGGACTGCTGGCTCCAAACTACTTGCCTGCCTGCCTTCCTGATTGCCCCTAACCACTCCCATGCCAGCCTGATTGATGCCTAACTGCTCCCCTGACAGCCTGTTTGCCCATAACTGCCCTCCCCTGCAGGCCTGGTCACCCCTAACTGCCCTCTCCTGCAGGCCTTGTACCTTCCAACTGCTCTCCCCTGCAGGCCTGGGTCCCCCCCCAACTGCCCTTCCCTGCAGGCCCAGTCACCCCCAACTTCCCTCCTCTGCCAGCCTGGTCACCCCTAACTGCCCTCCCCTGCAGGCCTGGTCCCTCCCAACTACCCTTACTTGCTGGCCATCTTGTGGTGGCCATCTTGTGTCCACATGGGGGCAGGATCTTTGACCTCATGGAGGCAGCCATCTTGTGTGTTGGAGTGATGGTAAATCTGTATATTACTCTTTTAATAGATAGGATAGAGGCCTGGTGTATGGGTGAGGGCCAGCTGGTTTCTCCTGAAAGATGTAGGAGTTCCCTTGGGGCATGGGGCAGCCTGGGCAAGGGGCTTGTGGTGGTTTGCAGGCTGGCCACACCCCCCAGTGACCCAAGCGTAGGCCCTGGGATCTGGGATTTATGTATCTTCTATAATTGAAACTTTGTAGCCTGGAGTGAAGCCAAGCCTCCTGTTCACTCCGGGGCTGCAGCCATTTCTCTTGGGAATTATTTACCTTCTATAATTGAAACTTTATAGGTTTAAGCAGAGGCCAAGGCAGGCCAGGGCTGCAGAAAGCTTGGTTTCCTCCATTGCTAGGGGCAACCCTAGCCTCCTCCTCTCTCTAGCTCTGTGGCTACTGCCATTTCTGTTGGGATTTTATAATTGAAACTTTGTAGCCTTAAGCAGAGGCCTGGGTCCACCAGGGTGTGCGGAAAGCTTGGTTTCCTCCACCCAAGGCTCCCTCCTGCTCTCTGTAACCACAGCCATCTTGGTTGGGACTTAATTTGCATATAGCTCCTGATGGGCTGATGGGCGTGGCTGATGGGTGTGGCTTGTGGGGTGTGATGGAGGTACAGTCAATTTGCATATTGCCCTTTTATTAAATAAGATTGTTTTTGCCCCCAGTTACAGATGAGGAAGCTGGAGCTTTAATGAGGCTATGCAAAGTGCTCAAAGTCATGCAGCTAATTTGTGGCTAATTGGGACCCTGGCCCAGGTACATCTAATGCCAGAGCCCTTGCTCACACACATTACTCGGTACTTTCTCCAGTTACACCAGATGTTTTCAGCCATGTGCTACAATTTAGGGAACAAGACCTACAATCTTATCTTTAGAAATACAGATTCCATGGCAGCAATGAACAGAGATTCTTGGTGCATCCACTCTATAATGCCATCTCATCTCCATGTAGCCATGGTCTCTGATTTCTCGAACCAGCCCTCCCTTCCCTCTCTACTCTCACTGAATCCAGCTCTCACTGATCTTTCAGGCCATTTACTCTCCAACACTCTCCTTTGGCCCAAAGTTGAATCTTTCATGTCAGGACTAATCTGCAAATAAAAGGAAAACCATCTGGAAATGACAGAATGAATATTACTGGAAGTCTGCAGGCAGGCAGCTGCTGCAATTGGTTTGGTAAGGCAACTATACCATCTATGCCTAACCTTCCTTTCATGCTGTGCTCTGCATATGAGTTTTTGGCCTCATATTTGTTGCTTCATGGTCACAAGATAACTGCCCTACTGTAGCTACCACATGCACATCCAAGGGAAGAAGGAGAGGAAGAGGCAATGCCGATGCACTCCCTTCTCATGCATGTTTCTTTTATAAGGAAAGAAAACACTCCCAAGTGCCTGCAGCAGACTTCATACCTCTGTGACCAAGCCTAAGATATGGGGCCACCCTGGTTTCCAGGGAAGCCAAGAAAGCAAGTGCCTCACTTCTGCACCTGTTGTGGGAGGTGGACCAGGAGAAAGCATTAAGATGGTTGCCGGGTCTGCCAGACAATAGGGACTGCCATTTTGGTTCCTTTAAAAAGTTCTTATTCACACACCAATACCACATGGTTCTCAATACTGTGCCCCTCCCCCATCTCACCATTATCTTGCAAAGATAATGTGGCCTATTGCTGGTAGTGTATAAATACATGTACAATTGAATTTATTAGGTATAAACTAACTAGAAATAAAAGGAATGTTTGTTTTGACATTATTCCATAAACTCTTACATTTCTCTGAAACCAAAAAGGTGAAAGTAAACCTTGGAGAAATTTTTTCAAGATTTAATTGTATTCCAGTATTGTGGAAAAAAATGCCACGCTCAGAGCTCAAGGGAGGTTCCTGAACTTCCTGCTTTCTGTTTGGCCACCTTCCTGGCCATTTCCGAGCTGCCTGACCCCTTACGGAGCTGAGCAGGAAACAGCACAGGAAGTCAAGCTCACATTTGGTGGAAATTTAAAACTGTTGGTTAAATTTGACTCTGTTACTGCTTCCATCTTGTACCAGCACAATGAGGGCTAAGACACTAATCACTTAGTGTTCCTGACCCTCTTTTGAGCTGCTTAATTGATCCTTACTCACTGCTCTTTTTTTCTAAAAATATATTTTTATTAATTTCAGAGAGTAAGAGAGAGGGATCGAAACAACAAGGATGAGAGTGAATCATTGATCATTTGCCTCCTACACACCCCCTGTTGGGGATCTAGCCAACAACCCCGGGCATCTGTCCTGGCCGGAATCGAACCATGACCTTCTGGTTCATAGATCAACACTCAACCACTGAGCGGCACTAGCCGGGCAATCACTGCTCTTCTTAAATATTCATGACACTTGCCTCCTCTTTCCTATCATCAGCACTACCCCCCTATCCATCCTGCTCTTGCAAATCTCCATTGAAAAAAAAATTGCCTTTTGGAGTCATAAGCTCAGAGAACAGAAAGAGCTACTGGTCTGATAGACTGAATTATAGCCAAAGTCCCCTTAAGCTAGAAGTAGTTCCAAGTTACAGCAATGTCCTCAGATAGAACAATAAATCTGATGATACCTGCAATAGCCAGCTTACAAATGGCCTGTAAGATGTTTCCTTCCTGACCTTGTTAGTCTTGCTCCTATGAGGTCCCTTCCACATTGACCAGGGTAGACCTATGTAGCTGGGAAAGGTCCCCTCAGGGGAAGCCTGCTAGATATCATGAGAACACGGAGGCAACCCTACCAAGAAGTCTGTGCGCTGAAGACCCCCGACCTCCTGCCTAACGTCAGCATCACCTTGCCAGCATGTGAGTGCATCATCTAAGGGACAGATCCTCAAGCTCCAGCCAAACCTTTAGATGACACAGCCCCGGCAACCTCCTGAGCGTGCGCACACCTGAGACACTCAGCTAACTGGCCCCAAATGCCTGACACTGCAACTGTGTGAGATAGCAAATGTTTAATGTGTTTGGAAGCCATTAATTTCAATACACTGATATACTCATTGTCTCAGTATCTGTTATCTCAAATGCTCCTCACAACCACTCAGTATGAGGTAGGAAGAATAGATATAACAATCTATAATTTTCAGATGAGAGCACACAGGCTCAGAGAGGTTAGGCAACAGAGCCAGGATCTCATTGCTCATACATGGGGGGGGGGGGGGGGGAGGGGAGTGTGTCTGACCAAAGACCATACTTATCTGATGTCTACTTTGGCACTTTTTTTTTTTTACTTTGGCTCTCTGCTCTACCAGGGGTTCTTAAGGAAAGTGACCCCAGAGTCCTCATTTCCTTCCCAGCCCCACAAAGCCGAGTTATATTCAAGTGGACACCAGCTTAGATATCCGGCCTCTCTCTGGCATCAAAGGTAATCACCGTATTGCCATGGGCAACCTCTGTCTGGAGCTATGCAATCTGAGCTGGGTGAAGGAGATGCACGTGATCTTTCTAAACTGAATTTTTAGTCCTTACACCTCTTTGAACCTTGGTCTCCCTCTGGCCATCTTTGTTTCTCTCCAAAGAGGGTTTTGAAGTAACAGTGGGAAGAGGACGACTCCAGATACTAGTTCTAAATCACAATTATACCAGTGGCATGTCATTCTCACATAGTCCCAGAGCTTTGTGGAGTACAGTTTTGGGTAGAGAAGAAACCTCCATGTTTCCCATGGCTTCTCTTTCCACATTCTCCTCATCATAAATTCTTTCTAATACCACCTCCTTTTCCAGAAGATCTTTGGTTTCAGGAGAGAGGAAACACCCTCCAGCCGCTGGGTCAGGCCCACCTTTTATAAATCCCTGGTTGAGGGCTGCTCTCCAGGCTTTGGGTGCAGAACATGTTTCCCTGCACAGACCACAGCAAAGAGAGGAGAAGCAGAGAGAAGAGCTTGAAGTGGCCCCTATAAGCAGAACAATGAAACAGGAATTTAGTTGGAACATGGGTGGTAACTAACCACTTCATCCCCCCTGCACCCCTGCAGTGGAATTCTCCCACTATGGCAGGAACTGTCCAGCCAAAGCCTCTGGGCCCCCTCAGGTCACAGCTCCCGTTGGGCCGCTTGTCCAACACAAAGCCTTACTCCACATCTACCAGCACAGAAGGGGAGCAGGTGTCAAGGTTCAAACGGGACTTATGCTTTTCTAAAACATTACTCCGTGTAATTATAGGCATCCACAGTTGAAAACATTCTTGGCAGTAACATAGCTCAACTGCTGCGGTTTACAGATGAAGAGACCAAGCAGTAGGGATAACGAGAAGGACCCTGCAGCCCGAGGACAGCCAGGCTGCAGCTCCGTGACTGTGCTGTTTCCCCACACATCACATAACCTACGCATCCTGCTGACAGACCTCAGGACAGGTCCTCTCCTGTCATCCCTGTACCTGAAGTTCAGTTTGGGGGACTGACCACATTGGGGTTTGAGAGTAACCGACCCTTGGGCCCCCTCCATGGGAATCAGCTAGAGCAGTGGTTGGCAAACCCATTAGTCAACAGAGCCAACTATCAACAATTGAAATTTCTTTTGAGAGCCAAATTTTTAAAATTTAAACTTCTAACGCCACTTCTTCAAAATAGACTTGCCCCAGCTGTGGGTATTTTGTGGAAGAGCCACACTCAAGAGGCCAAAGAGCCGCATGTGGCTCGCGAGCCCCAGTTTGCCAACCACGGAGCTAGAGCATTTTGGAATATAACACAGTCACTACAGACTCTCTCTTAACCTGTCTGTGACTCAGTTTCTTTATCTAGACAACAGGTATAATAATACTACCTGTTTCATAGTGTGTGAGGATTATTAAATGAGGAGCAAAAACTGTATAAAGCAGCGATCGCCAACCTTTCGGATCTCACGGACCACCGGTGGTCGGCGGACAACCGGTTGGCGACCGCTGGTCTAAAGAAGTTAGCTCAATGCCTGGCATACAAAAAATGCCCAGTAAATGTCAGCCATTGAGAGGAAACTCATGCAGAAGGGTGTCTGCAGGGCAGTAAAGACTGGCGATGGAGAAGGGTTTGTTGCTCAGAGTGAAGCGGTTATCACAAGCTCCTCTGGCCACGTTGTGAGACCGCCAGATCAGGCCAAGGGGAGAAGAGGGGCCATGGGAGGGTTCCAAGGAAGCAGCCAGCAGGTAGGAGAAGAGATGTAGATAAAATGAACAAGAGGAAAAGAAAAGGAGCACCGACCAGCATGTGATATTTGACTCCCTGTGCAGCTGAAAAGAAGCCCTTATTGTCCTAACCACCCTGAGAAGGTGGCTCTAGGTCAGCATTCTGAGGAGCAAGGAAGGGAAGAAAATAACACAAGACTGATGGCAGTAGAATCCTTGGGCTACCCACCAATACCAGGCTCTCTGTAAAGCGGCACAGGGCTGGGGCTGGGGCTGGGGCTGGGGCTGGGGCTGGGGCTGGGGCTGGGGCTGGGGCTGGGCCCACCCTCAGACCCTGGGATTCCCCCATGCCCTGCCTCTGGGTCTCAGCATTCCCCACACCCGCCTCTGCAGGACTGCTGGATGGCCTCCAGGTGCACTGTGGGCTCTGGTCTGGAAGAATGTAGAGGCCCATTCTTCCCTGCCCACTTCTGTGAGTCACACTCCAGGCTTGTCCACTTCCACCCACCTCAGCAGCATGTTCTCCCAGGAGGATAGCGGAGCAAGCAAGCCTGAATGAATGGCTTATGTTGAAAAGCCCTAGAGGCATTTGTGGGTAGTGACCAGGTCTTAACACCAACTTCTCAAGTAACTTTGGGCACTTGAACTCAGCCTTAGATGCCACATCCATCAAATAGAGTTAATGAGACTCATCCCTGCTGTTACTCCAGAGAAGGGGTATGGATCAGTGAACATGCTCAGTCACTATCATTAGAGAGATGCAAGTCAAAACGACAATGCGGTACCATCTCACATCTGTCAGGATGGCTATCATCAACAAATCAACACATGGCAAGTGCTGGAGAGGAAAAAAGGAACCTTGTGCCCTGCTGGTGGGAATGCAGACTGGTGCAGCCACCATGGAGACAGTATGGAGATTCCTCAAAAAAACTAAAAATGGAACTCCCATTTGACCCAGTGATCCCATTTCTAGGAATATATCCCAAGAAACTAGAAACATCAATTAGAAAGGATGTATGCGCCCCTATGTTCATAGCAGCACAATTCACAATAGCTAAGATTTGGAAGCAGCCTAAGTGCCCATCAGCAGATGAGTGGATTAAAAAATGATGATACATCTACACAATGGAGTACTATGCTGCTGTAAAAAAGAAGGAACTTTTACCATTTGCAACAGCATGGATGAACCTGGAGAGCATTATGCTCAGCGAAATAAATCAGTTGCAGAAAGATAAATATCACATTTTCTCACTCATTTGTGGGATATAATGATCAACATAATTCTATGAACAAGAATAGATCCAGAGACAAATGGCAAGGAGGGTGGGTTAGAGAGCAACCAAAGGACTTGTATGCATGCAAATTAGTGTAACCAATGGACACAGACACTGGGGCATTGGGATTTGCCCAGGGTGGGAATGGCTGGTGGTAGGACAATTAAGCGGGGGGAAAAGGAGACATATGTAAAACTTTAGACAATAAAAATAAATAAATAAATAGATAAACAAACAAACAAACAAATAAATAAATCTTCCTCAGGACCACAGGAGTCAGTTAACTGCAAGCCATCCGGATTCATCTAGGACTCTGATAGGAAGGAAGGAAGGAAGGAAGGAAGGAAGGAAGGAAGGAAGGAAGGAAGGAAGGAAGGGAGGGAGGGAGGGAGGGAGGAGAGTGAGAGGGAGAGAAGCAGACAAGCTAGTCTAAACACAGACAGTGAATACACAAGAAAGAATGGGCTCATTAAGGGCAAGAATAAGTGCATAAAGGGTAAATGGCTGGTTAACTGGGGTGGGGAGTGGGGGAGGAATGACCCACAGATTCCAAGTCCAGGCAGGAAGGAGGGAGAAGTCAGTTCCAGTGGCCAGTGCTGGGAAAAGCTTTCTGAAGGGGCATGGCCATCAATGAACCTCCTGGCAGGGGGTAGTGAGTAAGAGAAGCTGTGCTCTGACACCTGCAGGGGGTCCTCAGGAGTAGGGCTTGCAGGGGACGCTGCCCTGAAAGCCTGAGGAGAGTGAGTCAGCAGACGCTGTTTGTCCTAATAGGAGCCCTGCAGACAAACCTCTCCAGGAGAAACAAAATCAAGTTCCAGCTGTATCAGCTGCTGTGGTTGATTTTCAGCCAAGTGCACCTAGAGTGAGCTGGAAAAGGTACCGATTAGCTGCTTTGATTTAACAGCATTTAGGAAAAGCACCCAGCCCAGCCCTCTCCAATCTTAACTTGTCATTCCCCCCAGCTAGACAGGTGGAGTGACAGGGATGCATGAAGCCCACTGACCTGGCCTGTGCACTCTGCACTCGACCACCAGGACTATGCCAGCACCTGCGCTAACTCGGCAGGAGAAATACCCAGACTGTCCTCCTGCCTACCTTAAAAAACCAGCCTAGAAAGGGAACTTTGTCAATACTTGTGTGAATACTTAGAGAGGAAGGCTGATGAAACATTAGTGACACAAACTTGTTTTGAAATAGACACATTCATCAAGAAGCTTCATTCTCTCTCTTTCTCAGTTTCCCTTTCAGGGCCTGGCAAAGCAGGATGCAGTTTTGGGTGGGTGTGGATAGAAAACCTCTCAAAAGCTACCTTCATAGGGATGTCTGTTTGCCCTATCTGCTTTCTAAAAAAACATATTATTTTGTTCTTCTGAAGTCACACATGAATATAAGTTTAAAAGCGAAATGATAATGGGAAGGATTTATTGAACGCTTCCTATGTGCCAGACACCATAGTAGGTGTTTTGTAAGAATTATCTCCCTTAATTCTCATCACAACTCCTGAGTCATCCGCATTGTCCTGACGTTAAAACCAAGGCACACGAATCGCCAGGCTTTCCCCAGGTCACAATGTGACCCAGTAGTGACACTGGAATTTGAACCCCGACAGTTTTTCTCCAGAACCAACACGTTCAATATTCCATTATCCTGCTACAAAAAGCCTGTAAATCAGGTTGAATTTAGAGTTTTAAAACCAAAAGGCCGCAGGTTCCTAAACACACACATATTATCTCTCGTGCTGCCTCTCCTCACTGCCCCACTCCTGTGTCTTTGTGTATTGGTCACTGTGGTACTAAATAATATTCATATACTTGTACCTCTTGGTTTGCAAGTTTTGCATAATCGACTTACTTTTTATGGTAGATGAGCATTTTTTGTGCTTATATGCCTTTAATATAATTATAATCATAATTTTTGGTTAAATTCATATTTGATATTTTCATTATTGTTGACTCTTACTCACTTTTAAGCCAAGTAACGTACATATTATTTACATTCCTATATTGTATAACTTTTTGGCTTTCTTGCAATTATTTCCTAATTTTTTATTTACTTAGGGCATTTTAAATCAACGGCAGAATCTTCCCATATCGTTGTATAGCTTGCATCATGGCTTTCAATACAATGTTTCCCATTTTAAACCCATTAAATAACTGAAAATTTCCATTTCTCCCTCTGGAGACATTCCTCCCAGAGTCCCCTGCCCCCACTCCCATTCGGACTGGGCGTCCTCTATCCCTGCTGCACAGCTGTCGTTCCGGGAGTTCCCTTCGTCATCTTCCTGGGAATTCCCTTCCCTTCCTTCCTGTGTGGATCTCTTGTTTCCTAAAATCCCTATCTCCTTTCTTAGTTTTTACCCTGTTTTGGTCAGTATGCCCTTCAAAGGTTTCCTTATAAAGTGGAGAGGGTGGTTATTTGAATCCGGGGGTCCAGATAACTTTAAGGTAGCTGTTAGTCAATCACCCCACTCATTGTTTCAGGCTCCTCCACTCAATCTCGTATTTTACAATTTTTGGTGTTCCAATTTTGATGTCTTTCCAGAGGTTTGTAGGCAAGGTGGCTGAATTTACTTTTTTTTTCTCTGTAAACCTTCAGTGCTGGCCTTGTACTGTTTTGCTAATTCACTTAGCAATTTTCCACCTGCTTTTTGTCTTCATATTTTATGTTTTAGGCCTTTATTTGGCTTCTAGTCCCACGGAGGGCAGTGTTGCTGATTCCTGTAGTTCTTTTAATTAAGGGGATGAGTTCTGAGAGGAGAGTGGGGAGTGTTGTCATTCTGCTGTTGCTAAGACCCATGTCCCTTGATCCCCAGGCGTCCTATGCAGCTGGCATCAGGCAAGAGTGTGATCAATGCTCTTTACTCAATAAGTGCCCTGCAAGGCCAGTTGGTAATTATCTGTCTGGTCAATGATGTCCCAGAGGCCTAGGAATTGGGATCATTTTATCAAACCTCACAGCTCAGACTTGCTTCTATCTAGCTGCAAGTCCACCTTGATGCTGGCAGGATACTTGGTCCTTGGTTGAATGGCAACCAAATGTTCAAGCATCCTAACGATCATCTAGGATACTTGTCTTTAAAAACAAAGAAGGCAAAACAGATATTCCAGGGCTTCGGGATCAGTAGGATTCACGAGTTTAACCGGGCAAGAGGCCCTCAGCTTTCACTCTGGTCAGCACATACGACAGCTCTCTGCACGAGCAAACCAAGGGTGCTGGGCTCTCTTTTGGCAATACTCCCCCCATCCCCACCTTTGCTCTACTTCCCAATAGAAATATAAGTTACAGTCCAATGTACTTTACCTGTAAAATAGTTCCTTGTCAGTCTTGTTCTGTAATCATGTTACACTTGTTCTCTTATACAATGATCTACAGTTCCTAAGTTGTGATTTGATTCTAAGCACATGAACCCACCCGATATCCCCAATGAACTCTTAGAGGGTCCAGAAACAATGATAAACATTGATTGAGCTCTTATGATGCAGAGCATTATTTTAAGTGTTTAAGTGGTCATTTAAACACCAACCCTAAGAGGTGGGTACTATAAAGATCCTGATTGTTTAGGTAGGGAAACCGATGGTTAAAGTATTGAACTTACCCAGATCACCCAGCTAAGCTGAAGAGCTGGACATGACTGAAATATAATGAGCTGCCAGTTCAGTTAACAACAGTCAAGGGGCCAAGGAAAGCAAAAGACCCAAGCAGACTCCAAGGGCCTCACCAGCTTCCATCCCTTGGCTTCCTAACCAGGCAGAGCAGGTGGTCAGGACTGGAGGCAATGCAGGGAGATGCTAGCAGCAGTGGATATTACACATGCTCATACAACATCTGTAGACTTGAATCTGGGGCAGGTGTTATGGGGTAACCACCACCAAAACTAATGCCATGAATCTGCCTCAGCTAGAACTGAAGGGTGGCTGCAGGGGAAGCTACCTAAATATAAGGTTATCAGTCTCAAAAGAGTGGTGGAAATGGTGACAAAGAAAATTCCCCAAACCAAAGAAATAACAGGCCAGAGTCTAATCAAGGGGATAATTATACTTACAGCCAAACATAACTTTTGAGGGAACCAATTCAACATTTTCTAAGCCTCCCTTTCCCCATTTGTAAAATGAACATAATAATAAAGTTTGGGAGAATTAAATGAGCTGATATGTAAGTGGTGTAACATAGTACCTGACACAAAGTAAGTGTTCAACAATTGTTAGCTATCATTATTAAATATCTTTGTTCATTCAAGTCTGTGGCCCAGCTAGAATTTTACATGAGAGCAAAAAGTTAAATAATATTGTCAAATTTCATTTTATTTTTCGAGTCTCCACTCGAACCAAAACAAGATTGTTTTTTCCCTCTCTAAAATTAGAAATATCTTGATTCATAACAAAACAAATCATTGGGTTAGCCTTCTATAATTACGGTGGACTGTGGGAATCTCTTTTGACCTTCAGAAGCACACGTTACCCACGTTATTCACAATATTTATTGAACAACCAGCGGCCATTATCTGGCCTTTCTGAACAAAAGCCTCTCCCCAAACACCTCTTCTCCTTCCCCCGTCCTGGCTGTGAGACCCTAAGAGACCTTAGAGAATTGGTTTCGTATTTCTTCTTTATGTCTCCAGCACAAGGAGGTACCCAATATTGTTTTATGATTAATAAAAATTGATCATTCTTGTTGGACATTCTTGTCCAACACACAAAAAAGAAAATTCAGGCACCAGTTATTTTATGAAGACCTCGCCTTTCTAATAACCCAGGCTGGACCTTGTCCTTTGACCTCCCCTGGGCAGCAGAAGGCTTTTGGGGTCAGTTAGCGGCATTAAGCAAAGGCCCCTCCTGTTTGGTTGAATCCACAGGAGCATTGCTCTTGTGTGCCTTACCCCAATCCTTACACTTGACCCCTGTTTTACCACCAAACCTCAGGCCATTGATCCTCCAGCCTGGCCAGCCAGCTCTGCCCATGTCGCTCCCAGCACCACCACATGCACCAAGGCATGAGCTTGTCCATAAAAACCTTAATAAGCTAATATCTAAGTTCCTCCCAAACAATTATCTCTACTACCTTTCCTTCCACTTGTCCCCTACATCAACCCTCTGCTCTGACTAGAAAGACCTATGTATGTTATCTCCTCCTCATCTGTACATGGTACACCTGTATGCTGGCCTGGCTGAGATGTGCCCAGGACCGCCTCCCCTCCCACCTACATGTCAAGATTTGGGCAGGACCCCACTTCCTCCATGTAGAATTCCTCCACTCTAATTTACAGAGAACTACCCTTTCGTATTTATTATATGCTGTCTTCTTTTTGGCAGTTGTATTTGTATCTGCAGATATAGTTTCCCCTAACTATAATGTTTTAGTGCTTGCTCTATGCCACCTACTTATTAACACCTAATTATAATTTATAAATGCCTAAAATTAATTGTTAATTTTCACAAGAAATCTAGGAGGCAGATCCTGTTCTTAGCTCCACACTAGAGAACTGTAACAGAGGGGGGAAAGTAAGTCATCTGAGGTTAGGAAGTGGTGGAGCAGGTAGATTTAATGCCTATGCACTTAACCACTGTGCTGTGCCCTGCACACAATAGTCACTCAATAAATATTGGCTCATCAATTAACTGTTGATTTTTCTGTCCCTCCTCTGAACCAGTCCTTTATTCTCAGGAGGAGCCTCACTTGGGAAAATGATTAAACATCTTCATTATGTTGACTTCTTTGGGAGAAAAGAGTTCCAAAAATAGTTCGCACTGTGTTATTTTGATCCTGTATTCCATCGCTATGGCTTTTTGATCCCCACTCTGAAATTCTTTGTTGCCAGACTCCAGATATATAGCCTGTTGCAAAGTTGTTATTTTTGATATTAGAAGGTTGGGGAATGTTTCTATTTGAAACATTGTCTATTTACATTCCTTAGCCCAAAATAGTCTGAAGTGTCAGTATTATGTCTTCATGTTTCTAATAGAACTTTATGATGTTACATCAATAGTCACAAGTCCCCAGGAGGTATTTTGGCCCTCTCCAGCTTTCGAGAAAGTGTATTATGATAATGAGTAAGGTCATGTTTACGAAGTGATGCAGTATATCTTTCCCCAATACGGGAAGGAAGATAAAGTGTGCATGGAGTTAGGTTGTTGTCAGTGCCCGGGAATAAGCAGCCCTCATTAGGGATAGTTCTCACAACTCCCTTACAGTGACATGGGTCAGCCACTCCTGGTTTTATCTTGGCTCCCCAGAGAAAACCATGTCTCCAAGGACATTTCTATGGGACTGCAGGACCCAGGGCACTACATGAGCGCCTTCATTTTCTCCCAACATTATTACTGAGCGAAAGTCTAGTTTCAGTAAATAATACCAAAGATAATCTGCAAGCAGAGAAGTCATATAAATTCATCTTGATGTGAAAGGGGAGGATGGAGGTTTGCTGCCAATCACTGCCACACCACAACTTATTTGCCTGCTAACTGGATGCTCAGGATTTTATTAAAAAGCCAAGACAAATGTAGAGGGTGGCTTGTTTGTGTGTTCGTTTTTCAAGCAAACCTATCAGAACTTATACATTTATGTCAATGTGTCCTTAAAAGTAGTCACACTGGGAAGTTAGGGCACTCAATCCCCGATCCTGTCATGGCTTACACATTTACTTCCTTTTTTGAAGTCGCATTCAAGTCAGGATGTCATAATTTATCACACACACTGGAGGGACCGCAGGTACTATTAAAAATTAAGTTGAGATAATGGGCAAAAACCCAGTCTTGGGCAATTAAGATGGGTGATCACTTGGCTCTAGAGCCACATCAGAAAATCCTTGTCAGTCATTGTTTGACCCAAACTGTTCTTGCTTAGCCGAGCTTCCTTTTTTATACAACAACTTGTGATGAGCTTTTGTTATCTATGGAAATAAGACGTTTCTGAAAAGAATGAAGACTTCCCTTCTGCGATGATAGTCAGAAGAGTGTGCTTTTGGTTTTAATGAAATTCTAAAAGCATTTTGATCAACAGCAGTATCTTTGTAACATGCTGAGTCCTTAGGGGAAAGCCTTCTGTAAGCACATGTCTATTATGCATCTGATATACTTACACCTTGTGCTGAGGAATCCAGTCTTATTGTGAGCCAGCTGCCAGGACTGTCTCCTTGCCTTGTCCCTGCCCACTATTCTTCCTGGTTCTGATTTCCTGTATCCCAGAGATAGCTCTATTTGGCAGCACATGTCCCAGACACTTCTGCTACAGACTCCTCCGCAGACTTCTGTGGTCCTTGCTGGCTTCCCTCAGTTATCCCGGTGACCTTAAAGCTTCCAGAGTAAAATCTTATAAGGGAGTAAGCACAAGAGCAGATATGAAAGGTGAAGGTCAGCTCCTCCACTCATGTGCAGACTGACTAAAGCTGGCCCCTTGGGGTCAGTCTCAGCAAATATTGTATCCAAAATAAAGACAAGTCTGATTCTACAATGACCTTAAAGAACAAAGGAGGAAGATGTAAATGTACTGCTCTGAGCAGCTCACAGGTGGGCACTAAGAGACATGCATATGGATGTCAATGGCAACATTGTTGTAGTCTTTGTGGCAAGCAAAATAATGCCCCTAGCAAAAGATGTCCATGTCCTAATCTACTATGGATGTGCTAGGTTACTTGGCAAAGGAGAAATATGTTTACAGATAAAACTAAGGTTATTAGTCAAATAACTTTAACAAAGGAAGAATGTCCTGAATCTTCTGGGTGGGCTCAATGTAGTCACAAGGGTCCTTAAAAGTAAAAAAGGGAAGCAAAAGAGGAGAGTCATAGAAAAAGATGTGACAATGGCTCCAAAGTCAGAGCGATGCTGTGTTGTTGGCTTCAAAGGTGAAGAAAAAGACCACAAGGCAAGGAACGAGAACAGCCTTCAGAAAAGGGAAAAGACAAGAAAACAGTTTTCCCAGAGCCTCCAGAAAATAATGCAGCCCACCAACACCTCAATTTTAGCCCAGGGAAACCTCTGTCAGACTTTAGAACTATTGAGACTGTAAGGTAATAAAGTTGTGTTGTTCTAAGCCACTTAAGTTATGGTGATTTTGTTAGAGTAGCAATGCAAAATAATATGTGATTTAGCCCAAAGAGAAATACATAATGTGCATGTATTGAGGAAATGTGGTGTAGCTATTAAAAGCAAATCATTTCCCCTAAGAACAGGAACAAGACAGGGATGCCCACTCTCACCACTCCTGTTCGATATAGTACTCAAAGTATTAGCCATTGTGATTAGACAAGAAGAAAAAATAAAAGGCTTCCAAATTGGAAAAGAAGAAGTAAAACTGTCCGTATTCACAGATGACATGATAAAAAACCCAAAAAACTCCATCAAAAAACGATTAGTCTTAATAAATGAGTTTGGTAATGCAGCAGAATACAAAATTAACGCCAAGAAATCTATGGCATTTCTATACACCAATAGTGAATTTACAGAAAGAGAGACTTAAAAAGCAATCCCATTTACCACTGCACCAAAAAAGATAAGACACTTTGGAATAAACTTAACTAAGGAGGTAAAAGACCTATATGCGGAAAACTACAAAACACTGAAAAAAGAGATAGAGAAAGACATAAACAGATGGAAGAACATACCATGTTCATAGATTGGTAGAATCATCATCATTAAAATGTGCATACTACCCAAAAGCAATCTATAGATTCAATGCACTTCCCCATTAAGATACCAATGCAATATTTCACAGACCTAGAAAGAACTCTCCAAAAATTCATCTGGAATAAAAAAAGACCCCAAATAGCCACAGCAATCCTGAGAAAGAAGAACAAAATAGATGGAATCTCAATACTAGATTTCAAACTGTATTCTCAAAACAGCCTGGTACTGCCACAAGAACAGACATATAGACCAATGGAATAGAATAGAGAACGCAGATATCAAACCAAACCACTATGTTCATACCACTAGGAGGTATGAACATACAATGGAGTCAAGACGGTCTCTTCAATAAATGGTGTTGGGAAAATTGGACAGATACATGCAAAAAAAAAATGAAACTAGGCCACCAACTTATATCATACACAAAAATAAACTCAAAATGGGTAAAGGACTTAAACATAAGACAGGAAACAACAAAAATACTAGAGGAATCCACAAGAAGAGAAATCTCAAATATATGTAGAAAGAACTTCTTCACTGATGCTGCTTCTAGGGCAATGGAAGCTAAAGAGAAAATAAACAAATGGGACTACATAAAAATAAAAAGCTTTTGCACAGCAAAAGAAACCACGAACAAAACAATAAGAACGCCCATTGTATGGGAGAAGATATTTGCAAATGTTATCACTGATAAAGGTTTAATCTCCAACATTTACAGGGAACTCATACAACTCAATAAAAGGAAGATAAATGATCCAATAAAAAAATGGGCAATGGACCTAAATAGATACTTTTCAAAAGAAGACAGAAGGAAGGCCAAGAGGCATATGAAAATATGCTCAAAGTCATTAATTATCAGAGAGATGCAAATCAAAACGACAATGAGGTACCATCTCACACCTGTCAGAATGACAACCATCAACAAATCAACAAAAGACAAGTGCTGGAGAGGATGTGGAGAAAAAGGAACCCTCATGCACTGCTGGTGGGAATGCAGACTGGTGCAGCCACTGTGGAAAACAGTTATGGAGTTTCTTCAAAAAAAACTAAAAATGGAACTCCCATTTGACCCAGTGATCCCACTTCTAGGAATATATCCAAGAAACTAGAAACACCAATCAGAAAGGATATATGTGTCCCTATGTTCATAGCAGCACAATTTATCATAGCTAAGATTTGGAAACAGCCTAAATGCCGATCAACAGATGAGTGGATTAGAAAACTGTGGTGCATCTACACAATGGAATGATATGCTGCTATAAAAAGAAGGAATTCTTACCATTTGTAGCAGCATGGATGAACCTGGAGAACATTATGATAAGTGAAATAAGCCAGGCAATGAAAGAAAAATACCACATGATCTCACTCATTTATGGAAAATAAGGAACATATAACCTGATGAACAAAAAGATAGATACAGAGGCAGTAAAGCATTTAACAGACTGTCAAATTACAGGGGGAAGGCTGGGGAGTGTTGGGGAGGATGGGAAAGAGATAAACAGCAAGACTTGTATGCATGCATATAAGCACAACCAATGGACACAAGATACTGGAGCAGGAGGCAGGGGAGAAGATGGGATGAGGGCATGCAACAGGGAGTAGGGGAGGTTGGGGGAAGGTCAATGGTGGAAAAAGGAGACATATGTACTACTCTGTGTAATACTTTAAACAATGAAATAAAATTAAAAAATAAAATACAATTAAAATGGGGGAAAAAAGCAAACGAGTGAAGTTAAGAAAAAAAAAAGCAAATGGGCTATGACAAAAATAAAATAGGGTCACCAGGGGCTAGGGAAGAGGGTAATGGACAGTTATTATTTAACAGCTCCTGAGTTTCTGTCTGGGATGATGATAAATTTCTGGAAATGGGTAGTGGTGATGGTCACAAGATTTGAGGATATATTCAATGCTACTGATGTACCCTTAAAAGTGGTAAATTCTGCCATGTATACTTTACCACAATAAGAAATAAAATTAGAAAAATGAATGAGCTAGATCTGTATTTTTATATATTTCAAAATTATAACTCTTAAAATGTTACAGTTTCTGCAATATAACAGTTATGTAAATTTTAAAACCCCAAAACTATGCCTTATATTGTTCAGAGATGTGCATGTGGTAAAAGTATATAAATCATGACATTGGTTGCCTGTAGGTAGATTGGGGAATGGGACCACGAAAGACATAGGGGACTTAATATTTTATCAACAACTCTTTAATTAAAAAAATCTAGGGTAAACATGCAAGATTATTAACCTTTATAGATTGCAGGTGGGGTGTACATAAATATTGACAGTGTCATCTTTTACAATTTTCTATTATTTTTTTCTAGAATAAAAAAGAGGTTTCATTGAAAATCTCTGCAGGAAGCTGAAAAGTAGGAACGAAACAAATCATAGCCCTAACTTTCCAAGATTCACCTTACACACCTTTCTCCCTAAGCCCCTCTGCTCATCTCCTGTTTCCCTGCGTCTCTGTGGGTCCTACTGCCCTTCATTGAGCCAGTTCTTGCCCTCCTCCCCCCATGAAAAAGCAGTCTGCTCTACTCTGCATTTGCCATCAGTCATTCTGGGGCAATGATTCTGGGAAGATGTGAGCAAATATCAGGAAAAAAAATTGGGACCTGGTAACTGGCTAAGCAAGCAAATGACCCTCCTTCCTTAGACAGAGCCTCTGAGGTTTTCATGCACATTGGAGGCACTTGGGAAATCTTGCTGAAATGCAGATTCTGGTTCAGGAGGTCTGGGCAGGGGGGAGAAAAGTGGGGGGGGGGGGGGAGAAGGGAGGCTGAGATTCTGTGGGTCTGCCGAGCTCCTGGGTGATGTTGATGCTGCTGGTGCATGGACCATACTTTGAGCAAAGAGGCCATGGAAATTGAGCAGATAGGTTTGGAAAGGAGTGGGGAGTGAAAAAGGCTCATTGGAGCCTGCAATTACAATTCAGTATTTTTTCCTTGTATTCCTGGTCACACACAGTCTGCCATTCGGTGACCCCAGCAAATACCCATTGTGGTCTCACAATCTCTGATTTCTATCACTTCCTTGAAATGTACTTTTTATACTTGCAAATTAAATCCAAACATAGTGTGAGGCTCCGTATCAAAGGGAGGCGGGTGTTATCAGCAGAAGAACATTTACGGTAATAAACTCAGGCTGTCAGGAGGCTAGATATTGCATTCTACTATTTATGACCCTGCTTCTAAAATGAAAAACATTGAGGAGGCAAAAATTACTGCATTTAATAGCGTTTTCATTAGCATTTTTGTAACAATGAACAGCTATCCATTTATAGATCTATTAAAATAATATGTTTGCCTTATCACTATAGAATTTATTGTTGTTAATGGCCTTAATGCCTAGGACAAAGCCAGAGAAATGACTTGCCAGGTGACTTAGGAATCCCCGTAAACATAATTCACTTGCCTGCCTCCTCATTTGTAAACCTGAGCTACTGGGACCCGAAACTCTTGGCCATTTTTGTCTAAAGGATGAAATTTATAGGGGAGAGATTCTGCTCACCATAGGGAAAAGCTCTTAAACAATGCTATTTCACAATGTGGGAGTCTGTACATACAAGCAATGCTCCTGCAGCACTCACAACGGGCTGGACACTCTTAAGGGCTTTCAAAATATTTCATCCTAATAATAATCCCAGGGTGTAGGCAATATTATCATTTCCACTTCACAGATGAAAAAACTAAGGCACAGAAGGTAAAGATACCTGCTCACATAGGTAGTGTCAGGCAGTATATTTCTAAAGTTCATATTCTTACCCACTGTAGTAGAATAGGCCACATTCTAGTTAGTTTCCCTCAAAATTAGAGCCTAGGGCAAGAGCTTGAATGTCAGCCATTGACTTGGGAGATGATCCCAGGTAACAGAAAAGACAGAGGGGTGGGAGTAATGAGGGAGGGAAGGAATAAGAGCTGCTGTAAGTGAGCATGATCCAGAAAACTCTGAGAATCTTGCAGAATGCCTCCCCAGTCATCCCCCTGAAGGAGAGTCCGCTGCAACTCTGACCCAAGCCCCTTCCCTGACTCCCCCCTCTTTCCCCCTGCCCCCAACTAAGGGTTTCCCCCATGGCTTCATCACTGCCCTGCTTTCGAGCTGCATTTGCACATTAAGTGGCCTGGGATAAGGTCATGAGCAGATATCGAAATATGTGGAGCACCCATTGGAGGTGAGATTCCATCAGCTCAAGGTAAGTCTGGTTGGGGCTGTGGCTAAAATTGGAGGTGGGTGGGTGATGTGGCAGGGCTCCAGTGATATTTACCACAGACTGCCCCTAGAAGCAGTGGCATTCAAGCAGAAAAGACTGTTCATGGAGAATGTTGTAGAGAAGGTTTGAGAATGCATGTTAGATAACCCCGTTACATAATGAAAGTCAATGATTCTCTAAGTAAAACTTCATAGAGGTCTTCAAACTTTTGCAACCAGTAAGTATGCTATGCTGTTAATATTATAATTATCAATATTAATGGAAGTGTAATTTAAGAAAATACTGTAAATAGCATCCAACTCCTTTTCATCCAAGTTAGGAACTATTTTGCCATGACCCCAAAATAGTAATACTTATAATGGAGAAATAAATCCTTCCAAAACATGTTAATGTATTCTAGCTTTGGTGAGTTGGATGGGGAAAACTGCCTCAACATTCTCCATCAGGAGCCATCCTGACTAAGAAGTGAGAGTCCCAATCTTCTAATAATAATTTTCAGGTCAGTAATACATATTCACACAGGAATGTGCATATATGTTCTCTTGCTGAATAAAAGATATCAGGTGACAATAGTATTTTTGGAAACTTGAACCTGACCTCCTGGGCACAGTGAAATGCCATCCTGCCTACAGATCTTGCTCAATTCCCAAGTTTGTACCAGAAGGACATTTAGTGAAGACTTAGTGTTAGCCACTGACTCACTGTGTGGTCAAGGTTGAAGAAATTCTGGGTCTGCTGCCTCCAGGCCGCTGGCCATTTCTAAGTTTGGTCTATTGAGAGAGCTTTCTGAGGAACCGCAGGTTAGGACAGTGTACATAGGAGCCAGCTCAGGTCACACCAAGGTGTGATTCAGCCCATCCTCAGCAGCTGGTCAGACTTTGCCACTGTTGGTTAAAGTGTGAAGCAGAGGTCAGCTATGTTGTTTTGACCCCTCAGTGGACCTGTTGTCTTGGTTTAATCCCATAGCCACAGAATGTAACCTCATTCCAAGCAGTGGTCTCCTACTGGCTCAGACACGAATCAAAAGAGAGACTGTAGATGAATCTATGCACATTCATCATTTCTACAGGGGAAGGGAACCTCAAAATCTTTGGTCATTATCCCAAAGGCCCAAACTAACCAACGGGAGACTCTAAAGGTAGGTCAATGCTGGCAGAGTTTATAGTGATATCAGGGCAGTGCCATTTTCTCTGGATTGTTTTTGTCTATGTTGACCCAGGCCTAGTTCAACACTCATTTCCCTGTCATTTTATTTTCCACCACTGGTGAATTCTTCCTTTTAATGATTTGATGATTATATTATTTCCCTGCTCCTGATTGTCAATACACCCTCCCTTCTCGAGAAATTGAAGAGGAGAATGTAATTATACTTCTATAGGGGACATGAATATACTAGTAGAATATGGAAGAATTATAGTCTCTAGGGGCAGCAAATTGTGTTGAGGGCTCTACTCTGATATGCAGGAATCTTGCTTTCTATGGGAAGAGTTTCTGAGAAGACAAAAGATAATTATAGATGGCCACATGAGTCAGTAGGAAAAAAGGGCTGTGATTGGGAGAACTCTTGCCATTACAAAGGACAGAAACACCATTCAAATCAGCTTAAGCAGAAAATGAGAATGTCTTTCTCATATCACGAGAGATCCAAAGGGTCAGGCAGCCTTTGTGCCCAGATGTATCAAGGATTCCAATGAGGTCAACAGGATTCTTTTCCTTCAGCTCTTGGTTCTGCGTGCTTCCGAGTGGCTTCATTTTCAGACAAACCCTTCCTTCATCATGCCAACATGGCTGTTGGCAATTCCAAGCTCAAAATGTGCTTGCAGCACCAGAAGAAGGGAGAGGCTGAGCCTTTTCTGAGAGCTCAGAGAAGTCTGGAGGAGTCCTCTGGCTGGGCTGGTATGTTAGTCAGCACAGGCTGCTTATGCTGTGGTGACAGCTGATCACATTTGGAGCTCAGCAGCTCAGTTTGGGTCTTGCTCACATCACATGCCCAATGTGTGCTGTTGGTCTTCAGGCATCCAGGATAGTGGACACTGTACCGTTTTGTAGCTGCCCATCTGGAACTTACGATTTTCCTTATTGCTGCAGCATGACTAGAGATTGAAGCCTAGGCCCATAGAGATCACTATCATTTCCTCTTCCTTCCTATGGCTGGAACTCACCCCGAGGCCCTGCCTGACTATAAGATGACTAGGAATGTGAGAAAGACTTAGAATGTTTGAGGAGTGCCACTGTCCCTTCCACACCTGGTGTGGGTCCTATGCCCATCTTGAGGTTGAACTCTGACCAGAGATCAAATACTTCCATGGTTGGGCCTAGTCCTATGCCACACCAGTGACTGGTGAGGAAGTGAAAACCTACTCAGAGATCCAGGAGCCCCAGGCCTAGGTCAAGGGCTGGCATTCTGCCTTGTCTTTGCAATCAGATGTTTAAAGCCTCAGGGAGCAGAACTCAGCCATGTTTCCTAAAAGTGAAATTTCCATCCAAGGTGGAGTTTGGTGAACTGGTCACAGGGTGATGAATGAGAACACAGAGCTGTGTCACTTGAAAAGGAGAGGACATTGAGATCGCTGGGAGTTGATTCAGACCACATGCCTGAAAAAGCTGCCAAGGGAATCTAATCACAAACATTTACCAATGGCCATGAGAAGGCTGGTAAGTGGGTGAGGCTGCTGTAAGGCCAGCACTTGACAAGGCCTACTTTTAACAATGGTCCTATGCATCCTCTGCCATGTGGGAAAAGGATGGCGTGTGATAGACAGAATAACAACCCCCAAAGGTATCCAAAACCTAATCTCAAGGACCTGTGGGCATATATTAGGTTATGTGGCAAAGGGAAATTAAGGTTGCAGATGGAATTAAGGCTGTTACTCAGCTTACTTTGAGATGGGACATTAACCTGTACTATCCAGGTGGCCTAATGTAGTCACAAGAGTCCTTATAAGTGTAAGAGGGAGGCAGGAAAGAGTGAACCAGAGAAATGGCAGCGTGACTCAACCAGAGTCCTTGCTGGCTTGGAAAATGAAGGATGGAAACCACGAGCCAAGATATGGGTGACCTCTGAAGCTTGGAAAAGCAAGGAAATAGATTATTCCCTAGCACCTCCCGAAGGAAGACAGCTTTGCCAAACCTTAAGTCTATCTGAGTGAGGCTTCTATGAGGCTTCTGAGCCCTGAACTGTAAAATAATAAATTTGTGTTGGTTTATTTTACTTTGTCATAGCAGCAATAAAAAGAAACTACCACACTATGGCTCAGGCTTTGCAGTCTCTCCCCATAAAGTACGTGGATAGAGGGGTTTCGATATAACTGCAACCCTCAGGATCAGGACCAAGCTGTGACCTGCCTGGGCTGATCTCAGAAGACAAAAGGAGCCCCAGGCTGGACAAGATGGGCAGATGTTATGGTCCTGTGATGAGGAAGTGATCCACACCCAAGAAGGTACCAGAGAACAAGGTTCTTGGCCCACTGTGTCCTTCCTGGAGTCAAGGCAGTCCAGAGTTTGGTCATCATTTGACTGCCATTTTTATTTGAGATAGGGGCATCGAATTAGCACATACTAAATCCAAACACAAACAAATTGGATATTTCCCCACCAGGATGAAGTAGGTAGAATAATACTACAAGAATTCAAATTTTATAAGCCAAGAAACCAGGGCCAAACCCACAGATGGGATAATAAATGAGTCCTATTAGAGAGTCATAGACACATCATAGCCTTTAGAAGGGTGACTTTGCTAATATCCTCACATAAGTTGACCCTCAGAGTGTGCTTTATATCAGGGTAACATAGAAGGAGAGAGTCACGAACACATTATTCCTTCATGGTTATCTGGTGAGGGTACACACTCAGCCATACACACACACACACACACACACACACACACACACACACACACACGAGTGTAAACTTCTCAGCCTCTTCAATGATCTTGCCTGCTAAAGAGAAATGAACATTAGCAGTAAAGACCTGTCTTCTTTGAATCAAATGGATTTCCCCTCCCAAATCTGAGAACTGCCTCTAGGTGCAGGTAGACTATAATAAGGCCAGAGAAAGGAGGCTTCAATGGTGGGCAGTGGGACTCAGGACTCATGGTTGCTTTGAGAGGAATAGCAAGTGAATGCTGTGATCTTATCATAGAGGCTCAGTAATGTTCGTGTTGTGAGTTAGTTCCTAGTCAAGCATGTGCTCACATGAAGCTTGGACCTTAGTACTTGTCTATCTCTTAGTTATCAGTATCTAAGTCATCCAGAACAGGGAAACCACTACAACATCGGATTGCATTAGCACCCTCATTGGCAATTACCTCACACACCAAAAGGCAGGAATCAACTTACTCACAGAGGCTGAAGTATTTTGCACTGGCCCCAGCAGTAACAGCTCCTCATCAGGGCAGCTGAGATGCTATGCTCCACCACCCCTGCCAAGTACACGCTGTGCCTGCCTGATTTGTGGTCATGAGAAGGTTTCATGACTCTAGACCTTTAGTTTTCAGATTAAGCAGACATCTGCTAACCTAATGCATGAGGTAGAGGAAAGCCACGTCTATTGAGCATCTATTTGCCAAGCACTCTTCTAGAATCTAATAGAATCACCACAGCAAGACTATGTGGTGAAGACTATTTTTCTCAATTCAGAACTTGGGAAACTTCAGCCTAATCAGATGGAGTATCTTGTCCAAGTTGCACAGAGACCGGGTAGCAGTGCCATGCCTTTCTTTGGGTATACTAAGTACTAAGTACTTGTTAAGTACTAAGCCCTCCTTTTTAAAATCCCTACCCCTCTTGCTGGTTTTCCGTATGATTCTAATAAATGTTCTCTCCATCTCTGGTATACAATTTTCTAATCACTGAATATGAGAGAGGATCAGAGTACAGATTTTCATTGGTCACTTTGAAGATGAATGACAAACTCTAGTGTGGTCATGTGCTCTGGCACCTGCTGTGAGTTTCAGAAGACTGGTGTGAGTCTCAGGTCTTCTTTTTATAAATTTTGAGGGTAACCCATTTAAATTTGCTTATCCTTAGCACAGCCATTTGTAAAATGAAGAAAATGATACCTACCTTACATCACAGGATTGTTATGAGAATTGAGTGAAAAAGTAGATGCAAAATTTCTATTTACTTATATAGTGTTTTGAGATCTCAGAAGCAAAAATTTGCCAATTAAAGTTCTGCTACTGTTTTTAAATTATAACCACCAGAATCTATACCTTCCATACAATTAGGTTACCTTGAAATGATCTATTAACTTTGGAAATGAGTTCTAGAGTAGTTATCATCATATTAGAGAGCATTATTGAGAGCCCTTCTACACACATTATTTCTAATCCTCACAACTCATCCTTTCAAGCAGCTTATCATGATCCACAAGTAAAACTTGATGAACTAAGACCCAGAGGTGAAGTAACTCGCTCAAGTAATAGTCAGAAGCCAGATGGCAATCCAGGTATGTCTAACCCAAATTCTATATTCTGTATTTTGGATTTTGTAGGAAAAAATTACGAAGATGTTATTAGTTTATAATATTATTTGTTTATTTATAAACTTAGTAGTTTCTGTAGAACAAATATATAGCCTATGAGTCTGTCCTAAAGAGTTTTCACCAATTCCTAATTAGGGTTGTATTTTATGCTGACCCTTTATTCTCTTCTACCTTCCTCAGACCCCCCCCCCACCTTTTTTCCTGGGATACAGAGACAGATGTCATGTACAGGATAGAACAGGTCAGATTCTGCCAAAACCAACATATCCAGATTACGAGATGGTCCAAGCTTTGCCCTGGTCAACCCTGGTGAGGGCTGCCTGTGCTCCCCGAGGTGGGGTTGGGGTGCAGGGCAAAGGGCAAATTTCATGGCAGATAGACAAGCTCATCAGCCCTGCTCATAAATGCTCCAGCTCACCTCCCCATTCTAGACTTCCTACTTAACTTTTATTTTAGTCCTTTGAACAAATGTTCAAAGTAGAGAAAAATTCTAATTAGATCACAGGAGGAAAATACAATGTGGTGGTGAAAGATAGAATGTCTTCTGGTGGAAAGAAGCCCTATTGCTTTGCTCCCCAATGCCAGACCTGTTTGATTTAGATGGAAGAGAGCACAGCACAGCGGTCAGAGGATGGACAGTCTGTGGAACCAGGCTGCTTAGATGCATACCAACTCAGCTACTATTACATTGTGTTTAGAGGTTTGGAACCTCTCTGGACCTCAGTCCAGATGAAGACAAAAAACCCTGACCCTGACCTTAATCCCAAATTCACTTTTAGGGTCCAGTTTTTATTTTGAAAAATTATATTACCTCTCTGAGATTCATTTTTTATCTGCAAAATGCAGAAGATAATTTTTTTTACCTCACAGGTTGGTTGTAATCAATAGCATAAATAATATAGAAGTATTCTATAAAGTCTGTTTTTAGAATACACAACTCCTATTCCTCATCCAACAATAAAAATTTGAGGTGTAACTTGTCATATCACCTAGCTCCTAACATGATGGCATACCCATTGCAGATCCTCAGAATATGTCACCAGCCAGCACTGATAATTCTCTCAGATGCTACTCCTTCCAACAATCCGAAGTGCCACTTCGGCTCTGATAAGTTTGAGGCTGGAGGGTTGGTGTTTTAGGAATATTTTGCAGAGAAGTAACCATTTCAGAAGACCTGACATCACTAAAAACCATCCTTAATTGTCTATTTTTAGTTTCTTTAATCAGCGGGAGCCCTTCTTTGGGAGAGGTAGGTCTATAAGTCAGAATGGTCAGGGAAGGGCAAAGAAGGCTAAACATGGAGGGGGCTGTTTTCCCAAACAACTGCAAGTGGCACTGCTAACCTGAAAACCTTCCAAGGCCTCTGCTTCCCATAGAGACTCCAACTCTGGACCCTGGTACATGGGGCCAGCCTTACGGTGCTTGACGTTACCAGCTTTATGGTAACTCTTCTGTGGGTCTCCATCTACTTGACCAAACAGCCAAGTCTCTCAAAGAAATGGGTCTCTGCCTGGCTTTGGAGAACCCTGTACTACAACTCATGCCCCACAATGCATGTGACCTAGTCTGGAAGGGTAGGGGCCTGTGGTAAGCTGCTCTGGTTCTTGTGCCTCTAGAAAGGCCATCCAGGCATGCAGGCCATTATGCCACCTAGTTGACAGGTCTAAGTCAGCTCCTTCCTCAGACTCAGGACACCCTTGAGGAGAAGCTTGCAGGGAGGTTTCCCTCTGCCAAGCAGGGACTTGCTGCCTGACTGAAGCTAGAGATAACTCCTGGCAACGGTGGAGGCGATGAGTCACAGAGAGGTTTCCAGCCTATTCTTACACCCTGAGAACAGCAGTGGTTACTGATTTGCATCAGCACATCTCTATTTTAGGCAGACCTTTCTTGGATTTGGGGTTTCCTGTAGTGTGTTCAGTGTTATGTCTCTTTTGAGGTTCCCTCCTCTGAGAATCGGCAACTTGGGCTGGTCAGGTTGCCTTGGTAATACTAGCTACTCAGAATGTCAGAAAGGGGTAGGACTCACCAAACCAAGGTTCACTTCATTGCTATCTTCAAGCTGCTCATATTCTCATCGACTGAGATAATATCATTAAAAATTCTCCAGCCTGGCTTTATGCCTGGGCATGGTAGAGGCTTTGCCAGTGGTACTCCCATTTCCCTTTCCCTTTATGGAGGTCATGAGACTTGAAAAGTCTAAATGGTTCTGTTCTCCCATCTATTCATGGTGGCAGGCTGGCATACAGTGGTGTGCCCTGATTAGTGAAGCTCTTGCTAGATGATAGAAATGCAGAATCATCAGCCCCACCACAGACCTAGTGAATCTGAATCTACATTTTAACACATCCAGTGATGTAAATGAATGTTAACATTTGGGAAGCATCAGCTAAACCACTGCATAGAGGCCCAAGTGAGCCAGACAGCTTCAGAAGGAGTAACCCAAGGCTAGATGTGCTGGAGACATACTCAGCAAACCGTTCCCCTGTCCCAGCAGTGTCCCACAGTACAGGCAGAAGGGCAATCCCCACATTCATCAGGGCCCTGAGACAAGTCACTCGATGCCATGTCACTTGACTGGTAGCCTTTGCATGTTTATTGAACACAAAATGACTGCCCAATCAGAGCCTGCCACACAGCTCAGATATCTGGCAAGCTCTGTGCTGCACTAACTCAATGGATAGAGCTTGGACACGCTAAGTCCTTACAAGCCCACGTCATGACTCACCTACAAAACCACACAGCTGTTCAGCAGTAGCAACTCAGTTCAGAGCATCTAAATGAGGGCCCAAGGAAAGAAAAAGGGTGGAGAAGCATGGACTAGGATGAAGTAAAGAAAAAAAAAGGGTCAACATGTTGGCAGGCAAGATTGCCTCCCTGTTTTAAATGTCAAGATTTCATTTCCATTTAGGTACATTGCCACTTCTTTCAATGTGCAGGATGTCTCTCCCATTTTCTCAATGTTTTTTTGTTGTTGTTATCATTCAGCTCATAAGATGCTTGCTCACCTGTGCATAGATGCTCCATGGCACTGTGTGGGGGAGGGCAGGGACCCTGCTGCTGATGCCATTAAGTTCTCTTCAGGCAAGTTAGGGAGAAGGACGCGCTATTGTTCATATATACAAGATGTAAACCACAATTCCTTCTAACTGCCTGCCTCCTGGGAAGCCAAAGAGTAGAGATTGTGTGTTGGGAAGCACTCTCAGCCCACAGAAGAGGGGGGTGAAATACTGAGAAACATTAACAATGATATTATCATAGAGCAGGTTCGTATGCTATTCTTACCTGCTCCCATGAGCAGTGATATGAGACTGGGGAGATTGTGGTCAACAATAGGTGAGTCTCTGGTTTCTGGTGCACCTCCAAAATTACAACTCACACACAACAGCTTAGAAGGGGAGGCACAGACATCTCTGATTCATCCTCATGACACCTCTGGAGAGACAAAAAGGGGAAATGTTATTTTACTGGTGACTAGACTCGTATAGATTTACTGAATGGCTTCCTTCTCTATCATCATCATGACTGCCATTGTCATTGTAGACAACATGTTTTTTGAGGGCTGAATGCAGATAGAATTTGCATCTTTGAGGACTTCATATTATGGAGATCTGAATTAAAACCTTTCCTTTATTTCTAGACTAGATTAGGCAAGATCTTTAAGAAAACACATTATGGTCTTTAAATCTAGCAAAATCTATTTGTTGGCAATACAATTCTTGACTGGGCCATTTGTTTGTTCATAAAATTACAAAGAGACCCAATCTGTCCTTTGAGTCTAATTGGCCCAACTTCAGTGATGTGTCCTCTTGTGGACCAATCCAAATGCAGAGCATGCCTGACCCACTCCTGCAGTCATGTGAGTAGGGGAAGGATGCAGTTCCCAAGATGAGGGAGCTAGGCACAATCTAACTACAATGCCTAGACATTTAAGGAAATAAAACTGAGGCCTAGAAAGGCTTGGCCTTTTTCCTATCCTTTCCTTCATGTTTAAATAATGAAGGGACATTGTTCCCTACGCCCCACCTCCCATTTCTTTGTTCTTTCCTCCCTTCCTATTCCTCTCTCTTCCTTTTATAATAGACACTACTTTTTAGGTTTACAGAATAATTGAGCAGGAAGTAGAGAGTTCTTAATGTTCCGTATCCCTCCCTGTCCCCCCCCCAGTTGCCCTTATTATTAACATCTTGTATTAGCATGATACACTTTCTATAATTGATGAGCCAATATTAATAGGCTATTATTAACTAAAGCCCATAGCTTACATTACGGTGCACTCTGTGTTGTATAGTTCTAAGGATCTGGGCAAATGTATAATGCCATGCCTCTGTCATAATAGTGTCAATACTGAATAGTTTCACTGCTCCAAAGATACCCCATGTTCTACCTATTTGTCCTTTTTCCTTCCAAATCCCTGGCAACCACTGGTATTTTTATTATCTCTGTAGATTTTCCTTTTCCAGAATGTGATCAAGTTTCAAATATAGAGAATGCAGCCTTTTCAAACTGGCTTTTTTCACTTAGCAATATGCAGTAAAGGTCCCTCCATATCTTTTCATGGCTTGATAGCACAGCACTTTTTATTGCTGAATAATTATTCCATGTATTGATACACCCAAGTTTGTTTATCCATTCACATACTGAAGGACACCACCATTTCCTTTTGGCTCTCTGTTCTTGGATTAGTCCTCAGGACAACTTTTCCACTTTTGCTTCATGTCTTTAATGGACAACTATTAACTTCTTGTTTCTTTATATCAACTTATGCAACTATGATTCCTTCATGAAAATGGCAGGTCTTAGAGTGTATGGTTGGTTTTTGGGTATTGGTAGTAGATCACCTGTATACTTGGCAAGTCGGAATTAAATATGTACCTAAAGCCAATAGACTGTTTTTAAGATGCCGACACAGAATATTGAAGTATTCAGGCAGGGAATGATTTCCAAAAAGCAGGGAGACTTACAAAACCAGAATTAAAGTATTTTCAGGATTGGGGTGGAAGCCTTATCACCATCCATGAAATGGAAATAGATGTAATAGCAACCAAAGGAGACATTGCTTAGTAACAGGCCACATGGAGAAGCCTAGAGACAGAACTGGGAAGGGAGGGGGAGCTACATTCATGGGAATGGCTCTGATCAGTGAAGATGGGGGCCAGGAAGTTGCTGGTGGATAAATTATTCTCTGTTCCTGCACCCACACAGCTGGTCCTGAGATACAGTAGCTCATACACACTTTCTGAAGGCTCTTCATTGTACTTGTTCTCTCCATCCTACCTCGCTCCCCGTTATCCTTCTCCCGTTTCCCAAAATTGCTGTCCAGTCCCTAATAACGTGTTGCCACATCAGTTTCTATGGGAATCCACAGGAAGACAAGATAGCAAACTTCATAGATGACTGGCAGCTTTCTTGTGACCATGGGAACCAGCATAAGGATGAAGCCAGTAGCATGAAAGGCTAATGTAATAAAGAGCTGCATGAACATCACTGACCAACCTGGAGCTCTTCCTACCTCTGGACTTCCAGTTACCTGAGAGAGATAGAAGTCCTTTATACTTATCTAGTTTTGTAACTGATAGCCTGCTCTAGTTTCTGGAAGGACCGCCCCCCCCCCCCCCCCACACACACACACCCCTTCTATCATAGCCTTATAATAAATGTCCCTTTTGGTCTTAAGCTAACATAAACTGGTTTCTGGTACCTATCATCAGTAAAATTCTAACTAATATACCTGTCTTTCTTTTGGTACTGATAAAATATCTTTAGGACCTCTTATTGAAATTCTGTTCCTTTTACCATTAAAAAAATCAAAATTAGTGAAAATGTATGAAGTGTACCTATATCCAGGCATAAAATACAGGTTACTTCTTTCTTAAATGAAAAGCAAACATACACAATTTTTTAAAAACAATTCTGGAAGCTCTCCCAAATCGAAACTAAACAATGCCCCCAAATAAGAATAGTTTAAGAATTAATCTCTGCCAAGCCAGCTTTCCCCCAGATGATGGATTTGTTAGTTAATCATTCTGAAGCCAGGATTAGAGCCCAGTCACAGTTTCATAAACTATTCATTTCCTACGGCGCTGAGGAGTTTCATGGGCTTTTTACTCCTATGCCATAAACAGGACTATAAATTGTATTAGCAATTGTTTTTAAAAAGGATGTCAAGACTTCCATTGCAAGATGGCGATTTGAGACTGCACATTTAACAACCTCCTTTTCCCCCCCAAGTTTCTATGGAAATGACCAAAAACTTACTTTAGAACATGTTTAATAAAAAACAACCACCTTTAATCTGAAAATCAGTGAAAAGTGCTATCATCAGGCTAACTGGGAGGAAGTTAGCAACACCGCAGAGGCAGAAGCAGATATGTGGAAGAAGCAGCTAGCCCAAGACTTCACCTGGGCCAGGCACAGCCCACCGCACTGTGCCAGAGTCAGAGGGAATCTCTCAGAGCCCCAAGGTCTGGAGCAAGGCAAGGTGCCTGCAATGCAAGGACTTGGCTGAAGCAGACTCCCAGTGGGGGTCTCCAAGGCCCCTTCGGAAGGAGACAGTGCCCCAGCTAACTCCAGGGCACTACAACAAACACAGGAAAAATAAAATAATAAAACAGGAAAAAGAAGGAAAGAACGACAGGGGCCTGCGGCAATGCTGAGAGCCTGGCCTTAGGCAACGGTGTTTCCTTCCAGCGGTCATTGTTAGAAACTGGAAAACGCTCTCCAGTCATCTGCCAGGGGCTGCTGAGCAATTTTCCCCAATCAGTAAGCAGTTTGAGATTTGCTGATTATATGAAACAGGCATAACTGTGCTAGACCTGAAGGTGTCCGAAATAGAAAGGGCCTTGTGCTGTCCACAGATTAAGGCCCTAGGATCTAGGGAATGGATTGAAGTTTATTGATTTTCCATTGATGAAACATTGACGATGGCCTGGAGTAGTGAAATTACACCCCTCAGCTCAGAGAATATTGTGTCTCACCCCAGACTCACTGTTAACGTTGACAAGTAAATGGTTTTCTGGTAAACATGTATTCCATTTTTCAATCTGGACACTAAATTGATGTGTAGCAATAATGGGGAGGTAATTATAGGAGACTGAAGAGCCTTCAGTCTTGCAAAAGCCTAAACATTTTAGAAAACAGGCTGTTTCTTTTCCTTTCGAATTGGTCTGAGGTTGTTCAAGAGGAAAATACATACCAAAGAATTGGATTCAATGCCATTCAAAAAATATGGGTTTTCTGTGCGGCAAGGCTCAGAGCTCCAGGCCACACTGATGGTTTATTCCTCCTCATTATCTATCTCATCCTCTCATTTAAGTACCTTCCCATTAATTCCATAAAATTCACCTGAGAGTTCTCTGCTCCCAGGGGACTAGCCTCTCTCACTTCAGCTGAAAACAGCTCTTCACAACAGATTAAGTTTTATTTCCCTCTTAAAGGAACTAAAAGGGAAGTAAAACGAGGTAAAGATGTAAGGAATTGTTCCTCTGAACTAAGAATCTCAGCGTCCCATATTGACTCCCTTCTTCATATTTTACAGCAAAGTGAGGATGCCACAGGGGATACCGAGGCAGAGTGAAGGAGCGATGGAGAGCTCAGATCAGGGCCAGGCAGCCCCATTTCTTGTGTGAATGAGTAAATTATTTAACCTCTATCTTCCTCAGATTACCTGTTGAAAATGGGGATATGACTGTCCACTTCAAACAGTTTTTGTAAGGAACAATGATTTGCTATAAGCTAAGTTCTTAATGATGATAAGGTAACTAGAGGCGCGGTGCACAAAATTCATGCATGGAGAGTGGAAGGGTAGGGGGAATGTCCCTTAGCCCAGCCTGTACCCTCTCCAATCTGGGAACCCTCGAGGGATGTCTGACTCCCCATTTAGGCCAGATCCCGGTGGATCGGGCCTAAACGGGCAGTCGGACAGCCTTCTCACAATCCAGGACTGCTGGCTCCAAACTGCTCACCTGCCTGCCTCCCTGATTGCCCCTAACCACTTCTGCCTTCCAGTATGATCACCCCCTAACCACTACTCTGCCAGCCTAATTGATGTCTAACTGCTCCCCTGCCAGCCTGTTTGTTCCCAACTTCCCTCTTCTGACTGCCTGGTCACCCCTAACTGCCCTCCCCTGCAGGCTTGATCATCCCCAACTGCCCTCCTTTGCAGGCCTGGTCCCTCCCAACTGCCCCCCGTGCTGGCTTGATGGCCCACAACTGCCTGCCCTTGCAGGCCTGGAACCTCCCAATGGCCCTCCCCTGCTGGCCATCTTGTGATGGCCATCTCGTGTCCACATGGGGGCGGCCCTCTTGTGTGTTGGAGTGATGGTCAATCTGCATATTACTCTTTTATTAGATAGGATAGAGGCCTGGTGCATGGGTGGGGTCCCGCTGACTTGTCCTGAAGAGTGTCCTGGATCAGGGTGGGGGTTCACTTGGGGCATGGGGCAGCCTGGGTGAGGAGCCTGTTGTGGTTTGCAGGCCAGCCACACCCCCTAGCAACCCAAGTGGAGACCCTGGGATCTGGGATTAATTTATGTTCTACAATTGAAACTTTGTAGCCTAGAGTAGAACCAAGCCTTCTGCTCGCTCCATGGCGACAGCCATTTCTGTTTGAAACTTTGTAGCCTAGAGTGGAGGCCTAGGCGTTAGGGCTGCAGAAGTTTGGCTTCTTCCATTGCCCCAGCAACCCTAGCCTCTGCTCTGTCCAGCTCCATGGCTGTCGCCATTTCTGTTGGGATTATGTATTTTCTATAATTGAAAATTTGTAGCATTGAGTGGAGGCCTAGGCCAGCAAGGGCAGGCAGAGAGCTTGGCTTCCTCCATTGCCAGGGAAACCCAAGCCTCCCTCCAGCTCTCAGTGACCACAGCCATCTTGGTTGGAGTTTATTTGCATAATTTGCTACTGATTAGCTGATGGACGTGGCTGTGGGTGTGGCTTGATCAGAGGTGCAGTCAATTTGCATATTATTCTTTTATTAGGTAGGATAGAAAAATAAAATATTGTTATCATTTCAGCATAATCTTGTTCTCCACAAAAGTTTTTTTTTTTTGTCCTCTACAAAGTTTTTTACGTCCTCTACAAAGTGAAAACTATTAATATACACTGAGTGGCCAGATTATTATGACCATTCCATCAGTACTTCGTTGGGCCACCTTTTGCCTTCAACACTGAGGCAATTTTTCTTGGCATTGACTCCATGAAATGTTAAAAAATGATGCGAGGAATCTGACACCATGCTTGATAAATAGCACTGTCCATTCTGTGAGATTTGATGGTTGTGATGATTCTTTTAACTTCGTCCCACAAATGCTCAATTGGATTGAGATCTAGTGATTGTGGGGGCCACTTAAGCAAGGTAAAGTCTCCCTCATGTTCTTGAAACCACTCCTGCACAATACGAGCACCGTGGCATGGCACATTGTCTTGTTGGAAGAAGCATCTCCATTGGGATACGCCATCAACATGATAGGATGAACTTGATCAGCAACTATACTTAGGTATGTTATGCTATTCAGATGTTGTTTCACACAAATTAAAGAGCCCAAATCATGCCAGGAAAATATTCCCCAAAGCATAACATGGCCCCCACCAACTGAAGGTTCGTACTCATGCATGTGGGGTGTATGCTTTTATGCTGTTTCCACAAAATTCTCACTCTGCCATCTGTATGATGCAACTTGGAAATGTGATTCATCGGACCACATGACTTTTTTCTTTTTTTAAAAATATATTTTATTGATTTTTTACAGAGAGGAAGAGAGAGGGATAGGAAGTCAGAAACATCGATCAGCTGCCTCTTGCACCCCTGCTACTGGAGATGTGCCCGCAGCCAAGGTACATGCCCTTGACCGGAATCGAACCCGGGACCTTTCAGTCCAAAGGCCGATGCTCTACCACTGAGCCAAACCGGTTTCAGCCACATGACTTTTTTCTAATGCTCCACTGTCCAATCCTTGTGTTCCTGTGCAAATTGGATATGTTTTATCTTGGTAACTGCAGACAGCAAAGGTGTTCGAATAGGCCTTTGGTTTCCATATCCCATATGATGCGTGTATGGCTAATTTGCCTACAAACGTCAGATGTTCATAATAATCTGGCCACTCAGTGTATATAAACTCTATGGCCTATGGAGGTGGGCGGGGGGGGGGGGATGTGGGGAGGAAGTACAGTCCCAAGTACAGAATCAACTGCATTCAGTAGGGGCCTGGAGGTAAGAGGAGAGCTCTCCAATGAAATTCTTGGAGTTGAGGATAAGGTTCTAACTGGAGGATGGAACTGATTAGATAAGTGCACAGGACCAACTCAAGACAACCAAGAGCTGCATGCCACTTCAAGCTCTGTTCTAGGCTCTCAAGCAGGATTTTCAAACTGAATTCATGTATATAAAGACTTTAATGAAAGCTAAGAAAAGATCAATTTGACTGGCTGAGGGTGAAAACAGTACCTCTGGACATTTTTGGTCTAAGATTTTTGTTTAGCAATCCTATCTAATAAAGAGGGAATATGCAAATTGACCATCACTCTGCCACAAAGATGGCAGTGTCCATAACCACAAGATGGTAGTTCCCAGTCCCTTCAGTCCGGCCGGAATACCACAGTCCTGGAGGGGGGTGTGTGGCCACTGAGAACGGGCAGTGTGAGCAGCCTGGCGGAATGCTTGCCTTATTGCCACAGCAATGAGGCAAGCATTGCACCTCGGCCACGAAGGACCTCTGGGCAGTGGGCATAGTGTGACCGGCGGGGTGGGGTAGGGTGGTCGAGGAATGCTTGCATTGTCATCCCGGTGATGAGGCAAGTGTTCCGCGCTTGGCTGTGGAGGGTCTCTGGCTGGGGAGGGCAGTTGGGGGCCATGAGGCTGGCAGGGGAGAGCAGTTGAGGATTATAAGGCCAGCAGGAGAGGACATTTGGGGGCAATCAGGCCAGGGAGGGGGGCAATTGAAGGTGAGCAGGCTGGCAGGGGAGGCAGTTGGGGTGAGCAGGATGGCAGGTAGAATGGATTGGGGCAACTGGGCAGGCAGGTAGGTGAACTGTTAGGAACCAGTGGTCCTGAATTGTGAGAGGCATGTCTGACTGCAATTTAGGCCCAATCCCTCAGGGACACCCCCTGGCAGTCAGACATCCCCCAAGGGATCCCATACTGGAAAGGGTGCAGGCTGGACTGAGGGACATCCCCCCCCCCCAATGCATGAATTTCATGCACCAGGCCATTAGTTTGTTGTTGTTTTTAAAGAAAGAGGCAGAACTCAGGTAAAGTTTAGGTTTCCTCAATTATAAAGTGTAAACTCCACAGTCAAGTGTCTGCTTAAGGAATCTCCATAAAGGGATTCTAGAACATTTTGCATCCCATCTAAGTACTATGTGGTTCTCATGCACTGGGTTCCTTGAGGTCAGAGATATTGTACCCCTGAAGGCCTCAATCACTGTGGGGCCAATTCTCAGTGCTTAGAATTGGCCCTGCTCTTGGTTTAATGTTCTACTGTCAGAACATTAAATTCTTAATAATTTTCAGTCAAGAAACCCTGCATTTTCATTTTGTAGTGGGGTCTGCAAACTATATAGCTAGGCTGGCCCTAGGACATAGCTCATTGTCTGTTGTTCAATAGATGCTTATTTGTTTTTGTTTTGTTTTTAAATATATCTTACTGATTTTTCACAGAGAGGAAGGGAGAGGGAAAGTCAGAAATATCGATGAGAGAGGGACATCGATCAGCTGCCTCCTGCACACCCCCCGCCGGGGATGTGCCCGCAGCCACAGTACATGCCCTTGACCGGAATCGAACCCGGGACCCCTCAGTCTGCAGGCCGACGCTCTATCCACTGAGCCACACCGGTTTTGGCTAGATGCTTATTTGTTATTGGAGGAAAATTAATGATCAATAATGTAATATATTCTCTAACTCTTCATTAGCTGTATATTCAAGCTGGAGTCCTTAAAGCATTTGAAACCTTCATGTCATGCTAGATAATATACCAAACACACACAAACAGTTCCAAAGCTAATGGTAAGCCTAAAAATTTACTTGAAATTTAGAACCTAATTTGATTCATGAAATGCCAGCTACCAGTGGATTTCCCCCCAAACAGGAACACTGCACAAATCTTCCCTTTGCCTGATAGTGACAGCTTCTGCTATTGAGGATCTCAAAGGAATAACAGGTCAAAGTGTTGAGTAAGGACTGCTGCCAAGGTAAAGCGCTAAAGTTATCCAGGTGATGCTATTAAATCCAGACACATGGATATTTAGATCTCATTCAAATGAGTTCTCAGGGGGAACTTCCCTTTAAATAACAATTGATTTTTCTAAAGTGAATGACCAGTTGCTGGATATTTACTCTGGTTTGTTGTTTAGGGACTGGGGGATATGTCTGAACTACATTTAAGAAAAGAGAGCTGAAAAGCAGGGCCGCTGGCAGAATTGTAATTAAGCAGTTGCTGATAAAATCATAAAAACAACCCCACAAAGCAGAATTCAGAAAAAAAAAAGACAACAAAACACACACACAAAAGAAATCTGAGAAGTATGTGGGATCCTGAAAGAGAGAACATGGTGAGATTTGAGACTGAGATGATGTAATCTATTCAAAAGGATGATGCAATTTGCAAGGACACCATCAGTGTATGTTAGATAAAACTTTCTTGTTTGAAAATATCGTGATGGAGCATGCAGGAGGCAGCCAATCAATGATTCTCATAATCAATGTTTCTCTCTCTCTCTCCTCATCTCTGAAAAAAATATATAGTTAGCTCTTATAACAAAGAATAATAAAAATATGTAAGGTTCTTCATATATCTCTCTTCTTGTATCTTTGGATCTTACTCATTGATTCTTCCCAGCATTCTCTGAGGTCCAGGCAGCAGCTGGACAGTTTCAGAGCAAAGATAAAGCACTGGGAGTGGGTATGGCATAAATACAACCAGCCACAAAGAAGGCCAAATAGGAAAGAAAATGAGAGTAATAAAACTCTAGATTTTAATAGCTGATTCAAGAATCATTTTGGATTACAATGTGCCCTGTGCTCACAAGACCTACATAAAGGATTGCAGACAAGGGAACATGAGATTATGCTACACTGGAAGTATGAAGTATGTAACTCCTGAACCAGACTTTTTCCCAATGGATTTAACTTGAAGGCTGTCCCAGTCTCCTGACCAAACCCAAAACACAGGCTATAATTCCTCTCAGCAAGAGCATGAACATAGGATAAAATAAAAAGGTAAAAGTTGGCATCATACACAGGCAAAATACTATCTATTGTAGAACTCAAACTATTGGGATAGAAAGATATAGTGCTCTGTCATTGGTGTTAAAGTCTTAGAACAAAGAAATTTCATGTGGCCAGAAAGAATAAAAATGGGAAAGACAAGGACCAGATAATGAGAAAGAGGAAAGCAAAGGATGAAGGTCAGACAGGGGCTGACACAGCTTCTGAAGCCACAGCTTGCTTGAGGTTCTCACCAAGTCTATGGTAAAGAGATCAGAACCACATCATTTTATACTAGAGGCCCAATGCATGAAATTCGTGCACTGGGGGGGTGGAGGGGGTGGGGGAGGTCTCTCAGCCCAGCCTGCACCCTCTTCTATCTAGGATCCCTTGAGGGATGTCCAACTGCCAATTTAGGCTCTGTCCTGATCAGGCCTAAACGGGAAGTTGGACATCATTCTCACAATCCAGGACTGCAGGCTCCCAACTGCTTGCCTGCCTGCCTCTCTGATTGCCCCTAACCGCTTCTGCCTGCCAGACTCATTGATGCCTAACTGCTCCCCTGTCGACTCAGTCACCCTCAACTGCCCTCCTCTGCAGGCCCAGTCCCTACCAACTGCCCTCCCCTGCTTCTGAGAAATACCATCTGAAGGATGTAAAGTTCCAGTAATGTGATAAACTTGTCTTTGTATTCTAAAACAGTATGACCCATATCCTGATGGCGATGCAATATTTGCACTCATGGAAGCAAAAGCAAAAGCACTATTTATGGAACAAATATTTTCCATGAAATTTTTACTATCAGAATCTTCGTTTGTCATTAATCTTTTTAAACATGCTAGGTATTCTGGAAAATGTATACCATTTGGACAGACTTTACCTTTGCTACAACATTAAGTAAATTTCCCTTGCAGGGAAATTTCATCAGAGAAATTTAGTGATAGGATAAATTGACATCTAACAGTCATTACACCACAACTATGTTTGAGAATTGCATCCTCAAGTACTCCATTTTCACTGAGAAGGCAGTTCTACCAGTATTGGTAGTACCTGTTGATGATATGTTCTTTAAACATATTAGGTCTTCGCCACGGCCTTCTTTCAGCTTCAAAGGCACATCAGTCTTTAGACATTTTCTGTCGATGACGCTGGCCCTTTATAGCTTCAGCGCTACATTTTGCCAATAGTAGCTTTTCAGATACGTTCTCATTCACCTGGATCTCAGACTGTGACATCAGGGAGGTGGAACTACATCTAAAGAGCAGCTATTGATACAACATAGCTCTGCAGCCAAAAGAAGTGGGTGTGATAGACAGAAAATGTCTGAAGACCATTGTGTGTCTGATGTTGAAATGTGCATCTCATATTTGCTACTGTTAATGAATGCTAATATAAATACCCATGCTTTCCGATGGTCTTAGACAATCCTGCTAGCGGTTCTCAATCCTGCTAGCCGCTGCTGTAGAGCCTAAGACCATTGGAAAACACAGATATTTACATTATGATTCACTAACAGAAGCAAAATTACAGTTATGAAGTAGCAATGAAAATGATTTTATGGTTGGGGGTCACCACAACATGAGGAACTGTATTAAAAGTTTACTGAACCACTGATCTAAACCCTCAGACTGCTGCCAGAGAGCTGCCAAAGGCCCATTCCCACATTCTTTTGCTTTTTAAGATGTGAGCTAGAACTGTTCTTCATATATATATATTACAAATAGCAATATATATGTTTCCTTTTTTGTCCCACTGACCTTCCCCCAGTCTCCCCTACCCCCAGCACATGCCCCTGCCTGCCCCCTCCCCGCAGTGTCTTGTATCCATTGGTTATGCTTATATGCATGCATACAAGTCCTTCGGTTGATGTCTTACAGCCCCCGCCCCCTCTCTCCCTTGTCTTCCCACTGTAGTTTGAGAGTCTGTTCAATGCTTCTTTGCCTCTGTATCAGTCTTTTCCCCCCTGTTTCTTTTCTTTAAAACAAATCTTGCATCTGCATACTAGAAATAAACATAAGAACAAAAAATGTTTGAGTCTCAGTTTCAATGTCCAACAGTTCTGAATCCCAGTTTCAATGTCAAATAGTTCCTTTTGTGTACGTGTCAGCAATGATATCTGGATGGTGGACAAATGGTGGTGATGCAGGTCCCACCTTCTCTGGTTTGGTCCTGGGCAACCTGCAGCAATGCACAGCTGCTGACTACTAGCATGGCAAGGTGTCCTCAGCGTCCTGCATCTCTGGACTGTCTTCGTGGTTGGAATAGACCTGTCAGTTCCTCTCTGTTGCAGGAATCCATATGGTGCTGGAGTTGTTTTCTGAACATATACAAACATATTCTCGACCAAAAGTTAATAAAGGGATTTTTACTGTAAATTAGACTTGGGATTCCTTTTATTTTTGCCCAAATGATTTTCCTTTGGCTTATTTTGACACCATGTGTGTTTTTCATGGGTGTCTTGCTGTTAGCATTACAAATTGATGTTGATTTTCTGAAGTAAGAATTCTCTAGGTGTAATTTACTTACAGGATGTTTTTCCTTACATGATATTATCCCACTATCAACCCCCTTTTCTTTTTGATTAATGCAGGCTTTTGGAAATTTTATGTTGCAATCTTTGTAACTTTAAATTTTAATTTTTGCACAAAAGTATGACTGCCTTGGATTCTTTGCATGTTAGGCAACTTTACGATGAGATGAACTACTAATAGAAATTTTAGTTAATATTTTAGGAACAGCTTTTTGTCCAGCACACTTAAATTTTCTTGAGTATTCCCTTATTTCAATTGGCCAATTTAAATTAATCTGAAATTGATTACTATTTTACTATCAAATTTAATACTCAAACAATAATCTTAGTTTACCCTGTAAATATTAATGGAAAGGATTATTTGCATTCTTGAGTAGGCCCTGAGAATTTCTGGTGCTAGATTGAATTTAGATATAGGGCTGCTGTTGCTGGCCAAGTCTCTGTCTGTAACCTGAGTCCCGATCTGAACTGGGCATGGGAGGCGAAGCAGCCATGAGGGCAGGAGACCTCCCTCAGAAGGGGTGAGAGTTCAGGCTCCTGCAAGGTTAGGGGGTTGAGGGTCTGTGTCCCACCTCTGTTGACCTTCAAGTTCTCTCCTGATGGCCCCTCTGCAACTGTGCCTGTCTTATGTTGTTCCTTCCCTGAGGAATCTTACCCATCTCTGGCTAACCAGCCATCCTCCGGGGCCAACCAGGGTGATGTGAGGTTTAGCTCTGTCTCCTTAGTAGTGTATGCCCCTGTGGCCTCCACGCCCAGCACCTGCCTTGGGATCCCCTTGCCTGCTGGCGGGGACCTGGTACTGATCACATATCTCGGGGGACTCAGGTTTCTTCTCCAGGGAGGGCCCAGCTCACACCATTGAGCAAGAGACAGATCCATGGTGCCAGCCACTCAGAGGCTTCAACCTCAGCTTGAACTGAAAGCTCAGGCAACAGCTGTGTGCACTTGGATTGTGAGAAGAGGGTCCCTCTTGGCAAAAAGGGCAAGAGGGGCCAATATAAAATGCTCAAGTGCCTTCCCAGTGCCTTAATTCCTTCTGAAAAGGATTAACTCCTTTCATTTCCTTTTTTAAATTGCTGCTAAACATTCAAATAATTAGTTTGTAAGTTTCTTTGGGATAATTGTACAATATGCTTTTGTAAAATATCAAAAATTATAATGACATTGTAGAATAATATCATGTAAGGATATTCTTTGCTTTAGGCCATGTCAATTCAACTTCAAACTAGCTGCCAATTTTTTATATAACTTTATATAAACTTTGTTAAGGAGGTAAAAGCACAAATTACCTTAGTTCAAGAGGTCAAAGATATTGACTTTCCCCCCTACTCTCGCCACCCCTCACTTACCCTGATGTTTGACATTCTGATGGACATTTCTCAGTCTCTGGATCCGTTCTTGTTCATCCGTCTATGCCGTTCATTATATTCCGCAAATAAGTGAGATCATGTGATATTTATCTTTCTCTGCCTGGCTAAACTTAGCATAATGCTCCCCAGCTCCATCCATGTTGTTGCAAATGGTAAGAGCTCCTCCTTTTTTTTTACCGCAGTAGTATTTCATTGTATAGATGTACCACAGTTTTTTAATCCATTCATCTGCTGATGGGCACTTAGGCTGTTTCCAAATCTTAGCTATGGTAAATTGTACTGCTATGAACATAGGGGTGTATATATCATTTCTAATTCATCTTTCTAGTTTCTTGGGATATATTCCTAGAAGTGGGATCACTGGGTCAAATGCGAGTTCCATTTTTAGTTTTTTAAGGAAGCTCCATACTGTTCTCCACAGTGGTTGCACCAGTCTGCATTCCCTTCAATAGTGCAATAGTGTTCCTTTTTCTCCACATCCTTGCCAACACTTGTTGTTCGTTGACTTGTTGATGTTAGCCAGTATGACAGGTGTAAGATGGTACCGCATTGTTGTTTTGATTTGCATCTCTCTGATTAGTGACTTTGAGAAGCTTTTCATATGTCTCTTGGCCTTCCTTCTGTCTTCTTCGAAAAGTGTCTGTTCAGATCTGTTGCTCATTTTTTGATTGGGTTGTTTATCTTCTTTTTGTTAAGTTGTATGAGTTCCCTGTAAATGTTGGAGATTAAACCCTTATTGTTGATGTCATTGGCAAATATGTTCTCCCATGCAGTGGGGTTTCTTGTTGTTTTATTAATGGGTTCCTTTGTTGTGCAAAAGCTTTTTATTTTGATGTAGTCCCATTTGTTTATTTTCTCTTTAGTTTCCATTGCCCTAGGAGCAATATCAGTGAAGAAGTTCCTTCAACATATGACCGAGATTTTGCTGCCTGTGGCTTCCTCTAGTATTTTTTATGGTTTTCCACCTTATGTTTAAGTCATTTATCCATTTTGAGTTTATTTTTGTGAATGGTGTAAGTTGGTGATCAAGATTCATTTTTTTGCATGTGTCTGTCCAATTTTCCCAACACCATTTGTTGAAGAGACTGTCTTGACTCCATTGTATGTTCATACCTCCTTTGTCAAATATTAATTGGGCATAGTGGTTTGGGTTGATTTCTGGGTTCTCTATTCTATTCCATTGATCTATATGTCTGTTCTTGTGCAAGTACCAGGCTGTTTTAAGAACAGTGGCTTTGTAATACATCTTTACATCTGGTATTGAGATCCCACCTACTTTGTTCTTCTTTTTCAGGATTGCTGCAGCTACTCAGGGTCTTTTTTTATTCCAGATAAATTTTTGGAAAGTTTGTTCTAGGTCTGTGAAATATGTCATTGGTATTTTAATTGGGAGTGCATTGAATTAATAGATTGCTTTAGGTCGTATGGACATTTTAATGATGTTGATTCTCCCAATCCATGTACATGGTATGTTCTTCCATCTGTTTATGTCTTCTTCTATCTCTTTTTTCAGTGCTGTTTAGTTTTCCATGTATAGATAAATCTTTTACCTCTTTAGTTAAGTTTATTCCAAGGTATCTTATTTTTTTTGGTGCGATGGTAAATGGGATTGATTTTTTAATCTCTCTTTCTGTAAGTTCATTATTGGCATATAAAAATGCCATAGATTTCTTAGCATTAATTCTGTATCCTGCTACATTGCCAAATTCATTTATTAAGTCTAGTAATTTTTTGATGGAGTCTTTAGGGTTTTCTATGTGCAGTATCATGTCATCTGCAAATAAGGACAGTTTTACTTCTTCTTTTCCAATTTGGATGCCTTTTATTTTTTCTTCTAGTCTGATCACAATGGCTAGCACTTCCAGCATTATATTGAATAGGAGTGGTGAGAGTGGGCGGGCGTCCCTGTCTTGTTCTTGTTCTTAGGGGAAATGGTTGTAGTTTTTGCCCATTGAATATGATGTTGGCTGTGGGTTGGTCATATATGGCTTTTATTATGTTGAGGTATGATCCCTCTATTCCCACCTTGCTGAGAGTTTTCATCAAGAAAGGGTGTTGGATTTTGTCAAATGCTTTTTCTGCATCAATTGATATGACTATTTGATTTTTATCTCTCAACTTGTTTATGTGATGTATCACATTTATTGACTTCTGAATATTGTACCATCCTTGCATTCCCGGGATAAATCCTGCTTGGTCATGGTGTGTGATCTTTTTGATGTACTGCTGGAATCTATTTGCTAGAATTTTGTTGAGGATCTTGGCATCTATATTCATGAGGGATATTAGCCTGTAATTCTCTTTCATTGTGTTATCTTTATCTGGTTTTGGTATTAGTATAATGCTGGCTTCATAGAAGGAGCTTGGAAGTGTTCCTTCCTTCTGAATTTTCTTCAATAGTCTGAGGAGGATAGGTTATAGTTCTTCTTTGAATGTTTGGTGAAACTCCCCTGTGAATCCGTCTGGTCCCAGGCTTTTGTTTGCTGGAAGTTTTTTGAGACTGCTTCAATTTCTTTCATAGTTACCAGCCTATTGAGATTTTGAGAATCTTCCTGAGTGAGTTTTGGAAGGTTGTATTTTTCTAAGAATGTGTCCATTTCCTCCAGGTTGTGTAGTTTGTCAGAATAGAGTTGTTCATACTATTTTTTTTAACAATACTTTGTATTTCTGTGGGGTCTGTATTTCTGATTTTTATTTGAGTTATCTCTCTTTGCTTCTTGGTGAGCCTGGCTAGAGGTTCATCAATCTTATTTATCCTTTCAAAGAACCAGCTCTTGGTTTTGTTGATCTTTTGCATTGTTTTTTTTGGTCTCTATGTCATTCATTTCTGTTCTGATCTTTATTATTTTCTTCCTTCTACTCACTGTGGGCTTTTTTTGTTGCTCTGTTTCTAATTCTTTGAGTTGTTCAGTTAGATGATTTATTACCATTTTTCTTGTTTGTTTTTTTTTTGGTTTTTTTTTTTTTTTTTGAGATAGGCCTGTAGAGCTATAAACTTCCCTCTTAGGACTGCTTTCATTGTGTCCCATAGCAATTGCATTGTTGTGGTTTTTTTTTTTTTAATATATTTTATTGATTTTTTACAGAGCGGAAGGGAGAGGGATAGAAAGTCAGAAACATCGATCGAGCTGCCTCTTGCACGCCCCCTACTGGGGATGTGCCCGCAGCCAAGGTACATGCCCTTGCCAGAATCGAACCTGGGACCCTTCAGTCCGCAGTCCGATGCTCTATCCACTGAGCCAAACGGGTCTCGGCGCATTGTTGTGTTTTTATTGTCATTAGTCTCCAGGATGTTTTTAATTTCTTCTTTGATTTCATTGATAACCCAGTCATTGTTTAATACCATGCTATTCAGCTTCCAAGTGTTTGAATTTTTTGGAATGTTTTTATTGTAGTTCATTTCTAATATTATGCCATTGTGGTCTGAGAAAATACTTGATATGATTTCAATCTTTTTGAATTTGGGGAGACTTTGCTTGTGACCCAATATGTGGTCTATTTTTTAAAATGTCCCATGTGCACTTGAGAAGAACGTATATTCCATGGCTTTGGGTTGAAATGTTCTGAAGATGTCAATTAGGTCCATCTGATCTAGTGAGTCATTTAGATTTGTTATTTCTTTGCTGACTTTTTGTCTAGAGGATTTATCCAATGATGTCAGTGGTGTATTAAAATCCCCTACTATGATTGTATTGTTGTCGATCTCTCCCTTGATATCTTCCAGGAGTTTTTTTTATGTATTTGGGTGTTCCTGCTTTGGGTGCATCTATGTTTACCAGAATTATATCTTCTTGTTGAATTGCTCCCTTTAGTATTATGTAGTGGCCTTCCTTATCTCTAGTTATTGCCTTTACTTTCAGGTTTATTTTATCAGATATAAGTATTGCAACCCCAGCTTTTTTTTTTTTTTTTTCATTTCCATTTGCCTGAAAAATGTTTTTCCATCCCTTCACTTTCAGTCTATGTGAATCCTTTGCTCTGAGATGGGTCTCTTGTAGACAGCAAATATAAGGGTCATGTTTTCTTATCCATTCTGCTACCCTATGTCTTTTGATTGGTGCATTTAATCCATTTACATGTAATGTTATTATTGACAATTACATGTTTGTTGTCATATGTTTCCTTAGTGTTTGTGTTTCTTTTTGCCTTTCTTTTTCTTCTTTTTACAGCAGCCTCTTTAGCATTTCTTGCATTGCTTGCTTGGTAGTGAAAAACTCTCTTAGCCTTTTTTTGTCTGTGAAGCTCCTGATTCCACCTTCAATTTTGAATGATAGCTTTGCTGGGTATAGTATTATTGGATTCAGTCCTTTTCTTTGCATTACTTTGTATATTTCATTCCATTCCTTTCTGGCCTAGTATGTAACTATTGAGAAGTGAGTTGATATTCTTATGGGAGATCCCTTGTAGGTAACTTTCTGTCTCTCTCTGAGAGCCTTTAAAATTCCTTCTTTGTCGTTGGTGTTTGCCAATTTAATTATGATGTGTATTGGTGGCAGTCTTTTGGAATTCAACTTGTTTGGGACTCTATATACTTCTTGGCCTTGCATAGTTATTGTCTTGCCAATAGCAGGGAAGTTTTCTGTCATTATTTCTTCAAACAGGTTTTCTATTCCATGCTTCTTTTCCACTCCTTCTGGTATTCTAATTAAATAAATTTTGTTTCATTTTGTGTTGTCCCACAGCTTCCTTAGGCTCTCCTCTTGCTTTTTTAAGTCTTCTTTCCAGTTGCTGCTGTGTTTGTGTGTTTTTTCCTACCTTGTCTTCTAATTTGCTGATGTGGTCCTCAGCCTATTCTAGTCTACTGTTTAAGACTTCCAATGTGTTCTTTATTGCAGCTATGTCGTTCTTCATCTCCTCTTGGTTTCTTTTCATGTTGATGACATTCTCATTCAGCTCCTTATAGTTCTCATTGAGTTGTGTATATTTGTCATCCATTCGTTTAAACATCCTTATAACCATTACTCTGAATTCTTTCTCTGATAAGCTGCTAGCCTCAATATCATTTAATTCCCTTTCTGGATATTTCTCTTTTTCTTTCCTCTGGGAATTGCTTTTTTGTCTCCCCATGTTTTCCTATAATGTTTTAATTGTAGATCCAATTGCCTTGCTACCCAGGTTCTTTTGGTGATGGGGCTACTGGTATAATCTCTCAGTCCTCCTGGGCTTGGCAATCTTGAGCTATTTGAGTTCTCTTGAGGTAGGCCTGCAAGCTTGAGAGGCACAATTGTGGTGTCTAGAGGTCAGCAGTTGTGGAGGGGAGTGTCCCAATTTTTGCTGTATTCATATGGGAAGAAACTAATTGTTTAAAAATGCCAAGAGGCAAAAGAGAACTCTGCTGGTTCTTTCAAGTGCAACACCCTCCACTTTGACAAATCCAAGGCACACTTTTCCTATGGCCTCAGGGAGTATTCAGACTCCCTGGTGTTATTCAGGGTGGAATCTGGCTGTGGCTATATTAGTTGCCTGGAGACTAGTGGGAAGGGCTATCTCTCAAGAGAAAATGATGAAGGGACTTAGATATGACTCAGCACCAGACTGGCTATACCACCTCTCTTTGACCGCCCGATGCCTACTTTCCCCAGATTCCACAACTCCACCCCTTTTCTTGCAGCTCAGCCACAGGTAAGTGTCTGTATCTGAAAGGTCCTACAAACTAGGCTCAGTGGAGAAAGACACAGGCCCCAGTGCAAGGAGGGACTGTGACTCTGCAAGCTCCTCTCTTGCTGGCACTGCGTATTCTGGCAGTCCTTAGGGCTGCCTCTGAGCTCAGATCTCAAAATCCTCTACCTCCCACAGTTCCGTGGACCCTTTTTTCACAGACAGGTGTTTTGCCTGTCCCCAGGGATGCGGCTTGGTGTCTTATAGTTTCTCCCTGACCTTCTAAGTACAGAAGTCCGGCAGATTCTACTGCCTAGATTTTTTATGTTACCTTTATTCAGGGGGATCTCTGCCCTTCCCAGCTGCAAACTATCTCACCAGCTGTATCTCCTTTGCCAATTCAGGCTGGATTCCACTCATTTCAGCTGCTCCCTCTATTTGCTCCAGGAGAAGACTCAGGATACATCTGTCTATTCCGCTGCCATTTTCTTCTCCTCTCTAGAACTCTTCTTTGTCTAAATGTCTTCTATCTAAGTCAGCGATTTTCAACTTTTTTAGTTTCATGGTACACACAAGCTAATTGCTAAAATTCTGTGGCACACCAAAAAATACACTATATTTTTTGTCAATCTGACAAAAAAAGTATAATTTTGATTCATTCACACTGGACAGTTGTTGTTGTGTTAGCTCTTGTCATTTTTTAAGTTTGACAATCTAAGAGAAAAGTGGTCAGTGCTCCTTACTAAATCATCAGGTATTGCATGTTTTAAACATTCTTGAGGCACACCAGTTGAAAATTGCTGATCTATGTTATGCCTGGGGAAAGGCCACAACTTTCAAAGTAAATAAGCCCTTTAAGGTGTTTTTCTATAAACCAATGAAGAAGTCTCACTCTAAAAGGAATCCTGCTTTTCCCCTGGACCAACAGTTCAAACACCAGGTAGCTCTTTAAAAATATATTTTTTTCTACTTCATAAATTGCTGTCATTCAATATTCTTCTAAAATAATATTAAGATACTGGCATATAATTCAGTATTGTGAATATGACACTTGTAAAATACAATTTTCTATTATTAAATGTTTTTAAGTTGTCTAATATTATTATCAATATTTTGCTATTATAATCAGGGCTAAATAATTTATTTCTATGAATATATTTTGGTGCATGTGTGATTATTTCCTTATTATAAAGACATTGAAGCAGAATCTTTATATAATAAAACCCCAGCGACCAAATGGCAGAATGACCAGAACAACTATGGCCCCTTGCCCTGGCCGGCCCCACTCCGGAGTGGGCCCACCTACCCCGATCGTGGGTGAGGTGGGCCAGAAAACTACCTCTGGCTCTCATCCCAGCCAGCCGCACCCTCAGGTCAGACTGGGCCCCCATCAGGTCAGACTGGCTGGATCCCACCAGTACACAAATTTGTGCACTGGTCCTCTAGTCATTATATAAAGATTCTAAATTTACAGCAAATAATTCTGCAGCTTCTTGTATATATTTTAAATGACTTGCATACATCTTTAAATATGTATAAAAAGGTCTATGTTGTTGTACCTAGTAATGACTTAGTGACTAAGTAAAAAAAGTTTATACTATTAGAATTATTATTTTCATAAAAATAAGTAAATTACCAGAGAATTAATGGTCATAAATAGGATCTTCTGCTTGAGGACTGAAGAAATAAGAAAAATGAAAACTTGCCAAAGGAATCTTATAAGACTTTCATGAATAATTCATTTTAAATTCATTCTTGTTTTTGGTATCTATGGCTGACATCAGCCACGAGGTAACTGTGATTTGACATATTTTGATCCAAAAACAAAAAACTCAAGGCTTTGAAAAGATTTTATTCTCAAGAAAGCTTCAGCTGAACTGCAAGCCCCATTCATTTGCATTAATGCAAGATTATTTCAAAGTACTATGAATCAACAATGCAAGTATGTATGGGCACATACCACAGTTTAAAAGCATACTTTTGCCACTACTCCCCTATACCCAACTTCTGCTTCAGTTAGGTTGATCAGATCTGGCTTAAAACATGGTTAATTTCAGAAGAAATATACAAATACTTCCTTAACGATATTCAATACCACAGACAGAAGACTTTCACTGCCAGCAATAATAAATAGCATGTATCAGATTAATCCTACACTCAAGATCAATCTACTCCCTTAGCAAATTCTAAGCATACAATACAGGATATTCACTGAAATGGACTAATTGCTAGGATATAATGCAAGCTCAACAAAAGAAATGTTCTCTGACCCTAGGAGAATTAAGCTATACATCAGTCACAAAAATATCACTAAAAAAAAACTCTTCAATGTTTGAAAATTAAGCAATAAGCTTATAAATATTTCATTGACCTAATTAAGAATTCACATAGAAATGAGAAAATGTTTTAAACTACATGTTAATGGGAATATCCTATATAATAAAAGAGCAATATGCAAATTGACCATCACTCCAACACACAAGATGGCTGCTGCTATGTGGTCAAAGATGACTGCCCCCATGAGGACACAAGATGGTCTGCAGAGGAGGGCAGTTAGGGGTGACCAGGCCTGCAGGGGCGGGCAGTTGTGGGTGATCAAGCCTACAGGGGAGAGCATTTGCGGGGGGACCATGCCTGCAGGGGAGGGAAGTTAGGGGCAACCAGGCCTGCAGGGTTGGGCAGTTGGGAAGGAACCCAGGCCTGCAGGGGAAAATGTTTGAGGGAGGGGGACCAGGCCTGCAGGGGAGGGCAGTTAGGGGCAATCAGGCTGGCAGGAGAGCAGTTAGGCATCAATCAGGCTGGGAGGGGAATGGTTAAGGGGTGATCAGCCTGGCAGGCAGAAGTGGTTAGGGACAATCAGAAAGGCAAGCAGGTGAGCAGTTGGGAGCCAGCAGTCCTGGATTGTGAGAGGGATGTCCTACTGCCCATTCAGGCCCAATCCTGGTAGGGCAGTTGGACATCTCTTGAGGGGTCCCAGATTGGAGAGGGTGCAGGCTGGGCTGAGGGACACCCCCCCCCCCCATGCACAAATTTTGTGCATTAGGCCTCTAGTATTTAATATAAAAATTCCTGAGTCAGGTTAGAACTTGTTTTAGCTAACCTTTGCTGTGTAACAAACCATCCCAAAATAAGTGGTTAAAATAACAATTATGGTATTTTATTTATATGAATATTCTATGGGTTGGCTGGATGGTTCTCCTGTTCTGGTTTGGCTGATGCTGTTAGGCTTCCTTGTATCTATAATCAGATAAAGGTTGGGGAAGATGGAAGATCTAGGATAGCCCTGCTCACATGTTTGGCAGTTAACTGGCTTTCAAACAGGATGCCTTAAATCATTTCCATGTGATCTCTTACCCTATAGCAAGCTAGCTTTCTCTCATTCACCTGGTGTTCTCAAGTTTCCAAGCACACTAGAGGAAGAGAAACTGCAAATCTTAAAAACTTTTAAAATCTCTGTTTTATATTTGCAAATCACATGGCCAAACCTAGATCAAGAATGGAGACAACTCTTTATGGAAAAATATTGCAAAATTATATGACAGCAGATCATTCAGCCAGAAATGGAAAGATTTGTGGTCATTTTTTGCAATCTATCATATAGCTTATGCACTGCTCAGAAGGAAATTAATACTTTTAAATGCATATTTTAGAAAATGAGATTTAAGTTTTTAAGTTTTTATCTCATGAGGCTAGAGAAGGAACAACAAATTAAACCTAAAGGAAACATAAAGAAGATATTAATACAGAGTAAAAGCAATGATATGGAAAGCAAATATACAATAGAAAAATACACAAAGCTAAAAGTTTGTTTTTTAAAAATATTGATAAAATTGATCAGCTTTGTTTGGCAAGAAGAATAAGAAAACACAAACTGTCAATAAAAGGAGTAAAATAGAGGACATTAATACAGACCATATAGATGTCATAAATATGAGAATACAAATAATCATTTGCTGATACACTGGAAATTTAGACATAATGGAAAAAATCATTGGAAAGTACAACTTATTAAAATGGACACCAAAAGAAATAGAAAATTCTGTTTCTTAAAGCAATTGTCTTGGTATTGAAAAATCCTTTCCATAAAGAAAACTCTAGACCTACATGGCTTTATCCATGAATTCTTTCAAATATCTAAGGAATAATACCAAACATACACAAATAGTTCAAAGAATAGAAAGATAGGTGACACTTCTTAACTAGTTTTATGAGATAGTAAACCCTCATGTGAAATTTTAGATGGACTACAGGGAAAGAAAATTATGAGCTAATCTCACTTACGAATAGAAAAATAAAAATTCTAACTAAAATATTAGCACATTCAACTTATATACCAGTTGGGTTTATGTAAGTTTGGAAAAGTTGGAAAATTAATTAATAAAATTAATGACATTAACAGAATAAAGGAGATAAAACATGTTAGTATTATCTTGCTAGAAGCAAAAACGAAGTTGATAGAATTTAATATTCATTTTGATTTTAAAAACTTTTTTTTTGGCAAACCAAGAATTGAAGGGGCCTTCTTAACTTTATGAAGGATTAGTTTTTAAAACTACATAAAACTTTATACATAATGATTAAATTATTTTTATTATTTTAAAAGCCTTACTGAGACTAGGAATGAGGCAAAGATGACCATTCTTACTACTTACATTTACTGTTGTAAGTGAGGTTTCAACCAGTATGATAATTTAAGAAAAAGAAAAAATGATAGATGTAAGGATTGGAAAGGAAAAGATAAAACTGTCATTCACAATGACATAATTGTGTATGTAGAAAATTCAAAGGATAAAATATTAAAATAAGTGAATTTATCAAAGTCCCTGGATATAAGGTCAATATATAAAATTTAATTATATTTTCATATCTTCAAAAATATATAATTATTAGGTGAAAACATTTAATTATATAATTAAAAATAGCATTAAAAAGTTTATCTAGAAACAATTTAAAGAATATATAACATTTCCAGAGTAAACTGCAAAACATTACTGAAAGAAATAAGAGAAGATCTAAGTAAATAAAAAGTTATACCAGTTTTTAGATTGGATTATTAAATATTGCAAAACTGTCAGTTTCCCTTAATAAATATTTAGATTCAATAAATTCCCAATAAAAGATTTCAGAAAGCTTTCTTTTGCGGAAATTAACAAGTGGATTCTAAAATTTAAAATGGAAATAGGACCAAGAATATCAAGAGAAAAACTTAGGAGGAAAAAAAAATGAGAGGGCTTATACTACTATCAAAGTATTACAAAACTACAGTTATTTAAAACAACAACAACAACAACAAACCAACACTATGGTATTGGTGCAAGGATTTTAAAAAAGTAGATAAAGGAAGGAACAGTGTCCATAAGTAGACATGAGAACCATTTTTACAATAAAGATATAGTGGGGGTAAGGAGGACTTTTTAAAGAAATGATGCTTGATCAATTAAATATCAGCACAGAAAGAGATGAACCTTGATTCATACTACATGCAAAAATAAATTTCATATGGATTATAGATCTGAATGTGAAAGGTAAAACAGTAAAGCATCTAGAAGGTGACATGAGAGAATATCCTCATGAACTTGACCCCTATTTAAATATTTGACTCAGATGAATATGATATATATCTGATCTGCCCTGTACAGTCTTCTCTAATTATTTAAGCTCATTTCGGAACTTCTGCTTACCACCACATAGTTTAGCACTCACTTTGTAAATTGTAGAACTTTTGTTCTGAATGTTAGTCTTTATTATGTCTACTCCTATTTTCAATAGTGCTTGAGTTGGTGCTAGGTGCTCAATTGATAGCTAATAATTTCAGGTGGTCCCAAATTTCTCTGAACCTCTGCTCAGCTCTCTGTCCTTTCTATGACAGCAGTCTCTCCATTTATCTAAATACTGAAGAAGTCTGAGCCAACTGTCCCTTAAAAGCAAAGTACTGTATCATGTGTCATGTGTGCTACAAAGTTGTATAGGTCTCATCCTCTAAAAGACTTTATCATATCTTAGGGGAGATATGGGACAATATAATATTTAAAATTTTAGGAATAAGGGTTATAGAAATGGCCATAACGTTATTTCTGTCTTGGCTAAACAAGAAGGGCACTTTGAATCAATGGCATCTGAGTTGGGTACTAAGGATCATAAAAAGGAATTCCAGGTTGAGTGAAACCTAATGAACAGTTTTTGAATTGAGGCACTATATTTCCTGGATAACTGTCTGACTAGATTTCTCCTGGAATAGTAGAATGACTTGCTATAACCACTGAAAAGTGTATGTGGAGGCTACGAAGCAGGTGCTTGTGCAAGAACAGAATAAATCAAGTAGTTGTTTCTGTGTGAATTCCATGGCATTTAAATCTGAGCTGTTAGAAGACTGTGTTAGCAGAAACTCTTATCTTTCTCATACATAGACTAGAGGCCTGGTTCACAAAATTTATGTATGTGTGTGTATGCGCACGTGTGCGGGTACAAGCGCGCACGCGGGCATGCACACGTCGGGGATGTCCCTCAGTCTAGGCTGTGCTCTCTCGCAATCCAGGACCACTGGCTCCTAATTGCTTGCCTGCCCACCTGCCTGCCTGCCTGATGGCCCCCAACTGCTTGCCTGCCTACCTGCCTACCTGCCTGCCAGCTCAGTGCACGTCATAGAGACCAGTTCTTCTAATCATTCTATCCTAATGGTCACTTAGTCTTTTATTATATAGGATGTGTCTTTTCTGCTAGACCCTTTCAGTTTGGGGAAAGAAGCAATTGCAACATGCCTGCTTTGGTGCTTTGTATTGCCTTCTACTGCCTTTGTGAAATTGAATAAAGAAGTTGCATTATGTTTTTAAAAGAGTTGAAAGAAGAAGTCAGAACAATAAAAAGTCCAGATTAGCTTTAAGATTCCTATCAGAGGTAGTGGGAATTTAGGAACAGATGGGAGGGCCCTGAATTCCTTGGTGTTAGTATAATGTAGTGCCTAGATTGCAAACTCAAATGCCTACAAGGAACATGGAGGTAAAAGAAGTAGGTGAGTGGGCTGAATGTAAAAAACACAACAGCCCAAACATGATGAGAAATGGTAACTAGCACTTGGGTTGTAATAAGGCAAATTCTTTAAAAATTTTTATCTTTATTATTAAAAGTATTACAGATGTCCCCCCCCCCCTTTTTCCCATTAACCCCTACCCACTCCACACCCACTGCTCCCAGGCCTTTCCCACAGTGCTGTCTATGTCCATGGGCATGCATATATCTCTATAACTTCCCCTATAATAAGGCAAATTCTCAGGTGCTACCCCAACCCTATGAATCAGAACCTTGGAGGTGGGGCTCAGCAATCTCCATGTGGTTCAGAGGATAATAATGTCTGAGAAGTACTGCAGTAAGGAAAGTGACAACGGAGGCTGACTGGTGGGCTCACACCCCATGGAACAATATTTCTTAGCTTTACTTGATTTTTGCCTTATAGGATATGGAACCTATTTTGCTAGACCTTCCAGTTTTGTGAAAAGAAGTCATAAATCTGAATTTTTATGTGACATCCCCTGATTTTTTAAATGTTGACCATTCTATATCTGGTGGCCAAATATAACTATGATCAACATTTCACCATGGGCCTTCAATTTTCAATCTCTAACATAGTGATTAAAAGCATAAGGTCTAGATTCAGTCAGTTGTAATTCAAAAAAAAAAAAAGACATAGTAAGAGGGTGACCTTAGGAAAATTGTTTAACTTCTCCAATTCTTGATTACCTTCAGTGTAAAATGGGCATAATAATAGTACCCACTTCATAGTAGGAATGAGGGTATGCATACAATACTCAAGGATTGGAACACAGCACTTGCTCAAAAAAAAATGATACCTTTATAATTACTCTGCACAAGCTAAGGATATTTGGAAAAAGAAGGCATCTGAGCCAGCGGAGTTAAGGGGCTCATTGGCTTCTCAAGGCTGAGCTGAGTGGCCCTATGCAATGCCCATGTTGTGTGGCAGTGTCATCCAGTGATACTTGGCAGAAGGGGGCGAGTTTGATGGGCAGGCCCCTATAATAGAAGATTCTCAGGATTCCCAATATCATTCTGGGCAGTCTGTTTACATATAGCCAGAACTTGGCCTGGATCTGGAGCAAGGAAACTGGCAAGTCTTCATTCCTGGGAACCCACATAAACAGTTTATATTCAAAGCTTAACTAAATGTAAAAACAGCCAGGTAGCCTATGGCAGAAGCTCAGACCCGCCCATGGACCAGTAAGTCTGAGGGTGTGGGGGAAGAAGTGTTAGAAAAGTGATAAAAGTGGTGTGACAAGGAGACTAAGTTGGCATCCAGGATTCATGTTAAGTAGAGCAGATACCAGGTCTGTGGACAGCCATGATTAATGTCAGGCCCCACATCTGGAGGGGCTGAGACGGCTGATATACTTCCTGTCTTAATCTAGACCAGCTCAGTTCCAAGGCACGAATGAGCCTGGAGGTGGGACTTATTTGAGACTCCTGCTGTGAGTGGCTGGGAAAGGTGAAGCTTGACAGACACTAGTGTAAGCAATGGGGTGTCATTGTTTTAGGAGGCAAGATGTCATAGTGCTAATTTAAAAAGCCAACTTGGGGTCAGTGTGTAGGATGTATTGGATTAAGAGTCACGGGGCAGGGGGGGGGGGGGGGTGGAAGACTACTGCACTATCCTGACCAGAAAGGCCACAATTCCTCTTAACTATACTCACGAGAGACATCTTCAATTGATTAAAATATTCTCTTCTGCTGATCCCAGACAAGGCACCGAAATATTTTCAAAGGTCAGCTCTATCTCGACCAGTGATGGGCAACCTTTTGAGCTTGGTGTGTCAAAATTTGCCAAAAAAACCAAGCATAACTCGGGTGGTGTGTCACTTTGAGAAAAAAAAAACACACAACTACTTCTCTGTATGCGACCACATGCGGCCATTGAAAATGGCTACGCGTCTCAGTGCTGACACACGTGTCATAGGTTCACCATCAAGGTTCTAGACACCTATCCCACAGAAGGAAACTGGCATGTGAAGCTCCTGGTGCTGATTGCTACAGGTTGATGACAATGGGGGTGAGAGGAAGGAGGTGTTTAGAAAATGGTGTGAAATATCATCAATAGGAGCCAGTGCCTAAGTTTTTTGATGGGGAGGGAGTCTGGGTCAAGATGGGGCAGGCATGAAGAAATCCAGCGAAAGATTACAGTAAGGTTTCAAGCCTCAGAAGTGGGAGAATTTTTGGTGCCATTAATAAAAGCATATAAACAGCCTCCTCTTCCCCCAGGGATGCAGAAAAGTAAACAGGTTAGTGGAGAAAAGTTGATGATTTTACCTCCTGAGATCTGGGCAAAACATGAAGTTGTATATCAAACATTATGACATGCCAGATAGTAATAGCTTTAAAACTTGGTATTTTGGTGTGTGATGCTTTGGGAAGATGCAAAGAATGTGATGGATAATATGAACTCACTTATTTATGGAATATAATGGACAATATAAACTGATGAACAAAAACAGATCCAGAGACAGAAAAGCATTGACTGTCAAACCTCAGAGGGATGGTAGGGGAGGGTAGGGGGTAAGGGGAAGAGATCAACCAAAGGACTTTTATCAATGGACACAGACACCAGAGTGGTGAGGGCATAAGTGGTGACTGGGTTAGGGGGGATTGGAAGGGATAATGGGTGATGAGGACACATATGTAATACCTTAATCAATAAAGAAATTTTAAAAAATTCAGGAGATAATGGAGTTGTAGAGACACCCATATTGATTTAATAAAGACAAACCAAACCAAAACCAATCAAACAGACCCACACACACACCTATTTAGGGAGGGGGTTTAGTGACTGCTGGGGCAAGTCATGGGAGCTGAAGGTGGGACTCAGGCACACACACAACACCAGGGCCACAATATGATCTGAATTATTCCGTGTACACGAGTAGTTGTCCAAAAAAGAGCATTCTTATGGCCTTAGGGTACAAAAACAATCACTGAAGCCATCATTATATGACACTGACTGGCTAAGCCTCAACAGATTTAGGCATTCTGCTAGTGCTCAAAAGCCCTATGCTCTTAAGGAACCTACAGACTTGAGAGAGGCGTACCAAATTTATATACTAGTACATCCAGCACAAAAAGAGCTGAGATGCGAGTGTGCACAGAAAGATCCAGGCGCATGTGCCAGGGTCCGGCCTGAGAGAAACAGGATACATCCCCTGCAGACAATGAAGTTGGAGCTCTCCTGAAAGCAAACTAGAAAGAACAATTCATTTATCCTTCATTGTCCATCCCCATGCCAAGTTTCCCAGGCTTCCTAGGCAGCACCCAGCAGGAGCAGAGAAGTGTGTGGGTGTGGAGCACGACTCAGGGTGGGCTCCTTAATGCAGTTCCTCAAGCTTGCTCTTGGAACCAGGCCAGAGTTTTGAGTCACCTTTATTTATTTAGTTATTCATTCATTAATTTTTTTTAGGGAAGCATAACAGAGCGTTTGTAGCTAAACCATTGTAATTCTTATATGCTGGCTGGCTTTCAGAATAAACTGACTAAATAGATCACCACCTTTCCCGGCAGGCGCTCCAAAGAATCTTTCCCGTGCACTGATGATATTCCTAAAAACTTCTCTACCAGGAAAATGAAGGGAAGTTGATCTCCGAAAGATTTTAAGACTATGGGTTTTTTTGGTTGTTGTTGTGTTTAGCTTTTTTTTTTAAATCATTGTTTAGGTCTCCAATCTTTTTTTAAACTTTATTTTAAAACAACTTTAAAATTTTTCATTGTGGTAAAAGAAAAAACATGTGGATAAAAATGAGGGACATACTAAACCTGAGAAGCTCAGGAGAGGCCTGCTTGGTGGGCCTTATAAACTCAAGACCAAAGTCATTGCACAGGGTAGTCTGAACATCAAAATTCCTAACAAAAAGCGGGTCATGGTGGGTAGTCAAGTCCTAAGCCAGTAGCTCCCTTGACAGAGGCCAATCTTTAACGTTGAAAATGCCGGCTGTCTTTGTGCATCTAAGGTAACACTCCTTTGAAATGTCAGAGTAAGCTTCCCTCCCAGACCCTCCACGGCACAACCGCCAGCACCAGAGCACAAGACCACCTTGTTATCTTGCTGCCCACATGCCATGTCTGTGTGCTGCAAATGTTAACTTCCCTGCACCAGCGATGGAGAAGAAACATGTGTCTCCTTTTACTTTTTATCCAGCCTCAGAGATTTCCCCGCTTTGCTTTCTCCTGCCACCAATGGATTTCAGGTATCCTTTATGTCTCCTCCTTTGAATCTAATGTATAAAATAAGCTGCAAAACTGTCATTCTTTGGAGCATTTTCTCAATCCATTGAAGTTTTCCTTCTTGACAATTATAGGCAGTTTGGTTCAAATACACTATTATAAGACTTTTTCTTAGACTGGACAGTCTTTGGTCAAAATGAAACAAAATTTACTATTTTTTTTTTATATTTCCACAGATTTCTTTTTTTTTTAAATGAGTTTTTTTTATCTTTATTGTTCAGTTTATTAATTACATTGTTCCCTTCTCTTTTTCCCCCTATAGTTCCCCTCCACCTGGTAACCATCCCACCCTCCGCCCTCACCCCCCTCCACTGTCCTCTCCCATAGTTGCATGATTTTTGTCCAGTCTCTTGCTGCACTTCACGCACACCCTTTCTCCCCAAGAGTTGTCAGTCCATTCCCTCTCTATGTCCGTGATTCTGTTACATTCACCAGTTTATCCCGTTCATCAGCTTATTAATTTACTTGATTTTTAGATTCATTTGTTGATAGATGTGTATTTGTTGTTCCTAGTTTACACTTTTATATTTTTCTTCTTCCTCTTCTTAAAGAATATCTTTCAGCATTTCATATAATATTGGTTTGGTGGTGATGAACTCCTTTAGCTTTTTCTTATCTGCGAAGCACTTCATCTGACCTTCAATTCTGAATGATAGCTTTGCTGGATAGAGTAATCTTGGTTGTAGATTCTTGCTGTTCATCACTTTGAATATTTCTTGCCACTCCCGTCTGGCCTGCATCGTTTCTGTTGAGAAATCCGCTGACAATCGTATGGGTGCTCCCTTATAGGTAACCAACTGTTTCTCTCTTGCTGCTTTTAATATTCTCTCTTTGTCTTTTGCTCTTGGCATTTTAATTATGATGTGCCTTGGTGTGGTCCTCTTAGGGTTCCTATATATTGGGGTTTGGTGCACTTCTTGGACTCCTAAGTCTATTTCTTTCACCAGGTGTGGGAAGTTTTCGGTCACTATTTCTTCAAATAGGTTTTCATTGTCTTGGTCTCTCTCTTTTTCTGGCACCCCTATAATTCGGATGTTGGTATGCTTGAGGTTGTCCCAGAGGCCCCTTACACTATCTTCAATTTTTTGGATTCTTTTGGTTACTTGCTTTTTCAGCTGAGTGGATTTTTTCTCTTTGTATTTCAAATCTTTAACTTGGTTCTTGGGGTGCTCCAGAGCACTTTTAGGTCTTTGTATAATATTTTTTATTTCAGTCAGTGTATGCTTAATTTCTGGTTGGTCCTTTTTCATATCCTTGAGAGTCTCCTTTATATCCTTGAGAGTCTCCTTCATTTCCATGTTGGTCTTGATCATTTCCTTGCAGGTCTCGTATATATCCTTGAGGGTCTTGTTCATTTCCTTGTAGGACTCATTGATTTCCACGTTGGTCTTGATCATTTCCTTGCAGGTCTCGTTCATTTCCTTGTAGGTCTTGCTTATTTCCTTATAGGCCTCGACCTTTTGTTGGAGCCTCTTGAAGAACCCTATAACCATGGTTTTGAATTCCACGTCCAGTCGTTTTTTTTCCTCCATTTCTTTCACATCTGATTTCTTTCCATGTCTCTGCATGGTGGCTGCTTCCCTGAGTTGGTCAATTAGCTTTGTGTGGTAGCTTTGTGTGTCCCACTACTAGGGACAGTGGCTCAGCCTCCCCGGTTACCTGTAGTGGATATGGGTTGCACAGTCTTGCTGAAGTTAAGCTCAGTTAATCGTTGTTAGCACTTGGAGGGGTTGACCTCCAGGCCAATTGTCTGTGAAGCTCAGCTGTGCTCAGGTTGGATGGGCGGAGTCTCCAGGCCAAGCAGACAGCGTTAGCTCCGCCCTATGCGGCCCCAGGGACTTTGTGCCAGGGGCAATGGCTGCCAGCACCTCTGAGAGAGAGCCGCTACGGAGCTCCACCGGCTGCCGGTTGCCGGGGAATTCAGACTTTCCCAAAATGAGTCTGCATGCGCAATGTCTCACCCAGGATCGTAAAACAAAGCAGTCTGACGGTTTTCCGAATGAGAGACAAGTCGCGGTGTGCTCTCTGCGCCGTCACGCAGCCGAGCTGTTCGCGCGAGCTGCCTTCTCCAGAAGCCGGGAGGCCCCTGCAGCGCCCGAGCTTCCGCGTGCCCTCCCACTGTCCAGTTTTCACCCCGTATGATAGTGGGTTCCCTGGACTTCGCCCAGAGCTGGAGATTCAGTCCAGTGGGACGTCTTTGTCTCCCCATTCGAGAAAACTGGCCAGTTTTCAGCCGCCTCCCCTCTCCGCGGCGCCTGCTCTAAACCTCTCTCCACGCGAATCTTTCAACGCTGTCCGCCGCCACTCCTCCAAGTCACAGTGTCTTATCTTCACTTTTATTTGTGGAATTTTCACTCGGCCAGCTTTTTGGTGTTCTGGAAGGTGTTTGTTCTTTCGTTAAGTTGTAGTATTAAAATTGTTGAGTATGACGACAAGATAGGTGTTCCACCTATGCCACCATCTTGATTCTCCCAAAATTTACTATTTTAACCATTTTTTTATGACTATGGTTCAATAATGTTAAGTACATTCACATTGATCTCCAGAACCTTTTCCTCTTGCAAAAATGAAACTCTATACTCGCTAGACAACAGCCCTTCATTTCTTCCTTCCCCAGCCCTGGAAACAGCCATTCTGCTTTCTGTTTTGAAGAGTTTGATGGCTGTAGATAGCTCATATACGTGTAATCATACAGCATTTGTCTTTTTGTGTTTGGCTCATTTCACTTAGCACATCTTCAAGGTTCATCCATGCTGTAACATGTGTCAAATTTCCTTTCTTTTTAGAGTTTAATGACATTGCATAGCATATATTAACTACATTTGGGCTGCTTCTATGTCTTGTCATGAACATAAGTCTGCAAATATCTTTTCAAGATCCTGCTTTTGATTTTTTGGGATATATTCTTAGAATTAAAATTGATGAATCATATGGCAATTCCATTTTTATTTTTTCTAAGGAATTGCCATACTGTTTTCCGTAGCAGTTACATTATTTTGCATTTAGGACTCCCAACTTCATATGGGGTCCCTAATTTGTGGTCTGTTGTGGGGTGGGTCTCAATGCCCTGATATATTTTATGACACCAGAAAGACCAGTACAATGAGTGAGGCCAATGTAATTTGGTGAACTATGATTTATGGAAATGATGTACAGGTTAAATGGTAAAATAAAGGAGATGGTTAACAATGGCAAACTGTCACTCACACAATCCTCTTGTTACATTGACTTGTAACCAACAGTGCATTTACCAAAGTTCCATTTGGTTCATTACCAAAATGAACCAAAGTTCATTTTCTCCATAGCAGAAAATTCTCCCCTCAATTTTCTTTTTTCTCTTTTCACTTGCCTTGCTTCCTGTTTCCAGACCTGGCTTTGGCTCAGAGCTGGTTTTGACTCTATTATCATCTAGCTGTGGGACCCTGTGCAAATTTCTTAACTCTACTACTCCTCGGTTTTCTATCTGTGGAGGCAGAACAATGCCTCCCCCAAAGATATCCACATCCTAACCCCTGGTACTGCAAACATGTTAGGTTATATGATGAAGGGAGATTAAGGTTGCTAATTAGTTAACCAAAAAAAAAAAATGGGAAGATTATCCGGGATTATCCATACAGGTCCAATGCGATCATAAAAGAAGAGGAAGGCAAACAATCTCAGGGTGATGCAATTGATAAAAACTCAATCCAGCCTTTGCTGCTTTGAAGATGGAAGAAGGTGGCCACAAGCCAGGAATGTGAGTGGCCCCTGGAAGTTAAAAAGGCAAGGAAATGACTCTTCCCTACAATCTCCAGAAAGAACTGCAGCATTACAGACTCCTTGATTTTAGCCCAGGGAAACCAATGTCAGACTTCTAAAAAACTATCTTACATAACAAAAGCCTAGTTGGTGTCATGCCCTTATGCGATGCCCTCATGTGACATCGTCACAAGATGTCCACTAAAGATGGTTGCCACAAGATGGCCACATGCACAGTGGAGGCAGGGCTCAGTGGCTGCTCCGTGCGGTGAGGCCTGGGTGTCCCGCGGCTCTGTGCAGTGCGAGGAGGCCAGTGTCTCCGCCAAATCACTTGGAGAAGGTGGGTCCTGGAGGAAGAAGTGGGTAGTGGCAGGGGAGGGCAGTTGGAGGCGATCAGGCCAACAGGGGAAGGCAGTTAGGGGAGATCAGGCTGGTAGGAGAGAGAAATTGGGGGTGATCGGGCCAGCAGGGAAGCAGTTAGGTGTTAATCAGGCTGGCAGGGGAGTGGTTAGGAGGTGGGCAGGCTGGCAGGCAGAAGCAGTTAGGGGCAATCAGGCAGACAGGCAGGCAGGCAAATGGTTAGAAGCCAGTGGTCCCAGATTGTGAGAGGGATGTCTGACTGCCTGTTTAGGCCCAATCCTGCAGGCAGTCGGACATCCTTCGAGGAATCCTAGATTGGAGAGGGTGCAGGCCAGGTTGAAAAAGGGAACCTCCCTGCCCCCCAGTGCACAAATTTTATGGACCAGGCTTCTAGTCAATAATAAGTTTGTATTATTTTAAGCCATTATGTTTGTGGTAATTTGCTACTGCAGCAATAGAAAACAAATACAATAATGATATTTGTCTTAAAATGATTGCCAAGACAAGGCAAGTAACACACACTGCCTGAAATGTACTGAACATTCAGTATACAGATGCAATAACTTTTAAGCCTCCTTCTAACTTTCTCCACCTTCCTCTAGAGCCAAGCATGATGGTGCCTTGGTGGCTCCACTGCATAGCCTACTTCAATTGGGCCCCCAACAGCATCTCTCCTAGAGCCAGTTGACAGCAAAAGAAATTACAATCCTTTCAAATGCAGTTGGCCAGGGCTGAATGTCTGCCAGTTTTTTAAAGGGATTTTCATTTTTAAATTAAAGTGATAGATCTACCTGTCTGCATCTTTATGACTGTGAGAGCATATTCTGGCCAAAGAGCCAACTTAGCTTTTCCTACATATTCATTCCTATTATAATTTGAAGATTATAAAAAGAAGCCATGGGTATCTCAGCTTTAAAGCAGTGCCCTGTCTGCAAGCGTTTTAAACCTCACTTGGAGAGAACAGCTCCTATCATGGACAAGTTCAATGAGAAGAGATGGTATTTCCTGCAGGGTAGGAAAGAGATCCAGCATCTTCTGGGAAGTTTCTCTCTTGGCCCTTTGCCTAACCGCCAGGCTCTCTACTGCTCCACCCCCCTTTGCAGTTACCCCAATATTCCAAGAAATTGCCCAATTCTAAGGACTTTCAAAACCTTAAAGTCTGGTTCCATATGCCCTAGGTGTAAGTGAGAAAAGGGCCAAGTCCTTAGAGGTTATGCAAAAAGAAAAAAAATGTTAATGCAACATTTACCGTCAAGACTTTACATGCATACAAGTCTACAAAGCTTTATTTATGGCCTGCACAGCTATCATAAGGTACCGGCCTCCCTCTGATTGTTTGGGGATTATCCTATAGGCTGTTAACCTTAATGCTACACCAGTCTTTATTTGGATTCATCTAATCCCAATTTCATCTCACCATTTGCATTTATTATCTTTGGCATAGAAAATAAAAAGAGAAAGGGAACCATTGTTGATTGCACATTCAAATAAACACAGCACTCACATGGACTGGGGTGTGGTAGGGGCAGATGCAAATCAAGAAGTCTGGCTTGGTGACGGGTTGAAGGTAGCAAGGGAAGGGCTGCTGGCTTACCAATGTGGGTGTTTGTTTTTTTTGTGTGAGGTTTTTTTTTTTTTTTTTGGTTGGGTCAAATGTTTCAATTCCTTTCTGTTGGTACATGCATGTGCTTGTTCATGCAAGATCAGCATTACAAAGAATGACACGATTTTCATATTTTACTTCTTTTTTTTTTCAATAAGAAGTAATGAAAAAGTCTCTCAAGATCATTTGATTCTCCCCGACTCTCCTGCAGCAGCGGCCTACTTAGAGTGCCGAAGGAGGCAGAGGGGACTCCTCATCTCTATCCCCAGCTGATCAAACCTTTATTTGCTTGCCATGCTCCGTATCTGGGCCCCACAGAGATGGTGGGACTGAGCCAACGAGGATGAGCCAGGGAAGTAGACAGTAAAACTGAGGAAAGATTTTGGAAATGAGCCATACCTGGAAGGAATATAGAAATGGGATGTAATTGTATAGGAAAGAGAAAGGCTTTTGTGAAGAGGGACCTAATTACAGAGGGAGGGAAAAGAGAGAGTTCAGTGTGTATTGTCTGAATGACAGAGCATACTCATTTCCTCCTCCAGGGGACCAGCCCAAGGAAAGGACATGGGCGGCAGGAGGAGGGATGGTGTAGACATATAGAATCTTCTGACCATCAAAATTGCGAAGGATGGTTTCATTTTTTTCACCCCAAATAACTCATATATATTTTAGATGGTCAGTTTTCTCTCTGCACTGACATAATGTCATTCAAAGTAAATTCAACTTTTCAGCCTGAATCCTATAAGAAGTTTTACCATTAAAAATATTTATTGGTTTTTATTTTATTTTAACTAAAAGAAAGTAAGACATTTCACCAATACAACATGCTGGAATAATTTATTTCCTGCATTTGGCAAAAAAGGAGACTGAAAAAAAAAAGCACTTGTATTCTTTTTCTCTCTATATATAAGCAGACTACATCCTCTACCTTTTGTTTAAGTTTTCTGGGATTATGATTTCCTATAACTGACTCTGGATTTGACCCCTGAAATTGGCACAAAACTAAAATATAACTTATACTTGAAAATCGCCATGCTTGAATCTTTCTTGGTTATAGTCACTTCTATTTGCCTTTACAAAAAACAAATAATATTCAAGGCAAAAATAACCATTTTTCTCTTTCCCAGGGCAAATCATGATACCAGAATTACAACATTAATATTGCCCATTTCAATCATGTTACTGACTATGGAGCGATGTAGGATGAAGAGGCACCTTCTGAGATGTTGGGAAGGCTGCTAAAAATTAGGGAGCTCAGCAAAATGCTGTAGTTATTGTAAGATCATTTAAAGGCTTTGTTTTAAACAGTGGCTGCACCTATAATCAAGGTTTCAAAATCGAGTCTTCTAAATCAAGTCCTTATTATTAAGTCCCCATTATATATCTTCACAAAGAAGCCTCTGTCTGCTATCGGAAAGCTTCGTGCCATTGCAAGATAGGATTCAATCTTCCTTCCTTCTCCTCACTGTGGCCACAGTGTTACAATACTGTATAGATTTGCCCCCCTGCTGTGAAAATTGGAATGTGGTGGTCCTTTACTTCCAAAAGAAATATGAGTTTAGTTTCCAGCATTTCCCATCTCTTCCAGGTTCATTCCAGGAGCTTGGTTTTAAACAGGGTTAAACATGCACATAGTTGAAATCAAACTGGATACTATGGAAATGTTGAAAGAGCAGACTTAAATCTTAGCTCCTCAAGATAGTCTAGATTCATCTCACAGCAAATGTTCCTCACAGCTGCTATTCTTCTTGTAAACACAGAAGAGAGAAGACAAAATATGTCCTTATTTGCCTGTTAATACTATCCCAATCTGAGAGGCCCATAGGTAGCATGGTTGACATATAGTATGATTCTTTTTTTCTTTTTAGTTTTGACTGTAACTTCAGGTTATTAGGGGCTCTTAGTTTTAAATGAAGACAAAAATAATTTCACTTATTGAAAGCTTGATTTTTTTTCTCTGTAGATAACTCTTCAGCTGAATTAGGATTGGTATCTCTTTTCTGAAACCTAAATTAACCATTCACTAAGTTTCCCTGTATTATTTTCAAACTGTGATGTAGGGGAACCATTTTTAAATATGTCTAGTAAGACCTCTTTGTCATCTCTAAGGATAAGATTGATTTAAGAGAGAAGAGAATCAAGGAATGTGCACTTGGGAAATTATTATTACCCTCAAAGTTCTGGTTGCCTAAGCCCATTAAAGATAACTGATGTTCTGATCTCAACTCAAAATATACAGACACGTTAGGTGGAAGATACCTCAAATATTGATTAACTCCAGCCTCTTTGCTTATGAATGAGGAAGCTATCCCAGAGAGGACAACATGTCCTTCTAGCACTTTCCTAGGAGGGAGATTACCTTTGCTTCTTCCTTCTGTGTACTTAAATAGCTCAAAAGTCTTGTAAATAGTCTTGCTAAGGTAGGAATTCCATAAACACCATGGCTGCCAGCATTGAGCAGAGAACCGGAAAGAGGGTGATCTGTGTGGTCATGGTAGAACTCAAGAGGTCAAAATAAATGTAATCTTGGCACTGATTGACACAGGAGGGTGACACCAGTCACAAAATCAGAATTCACATCTCCTTTAGGGGCCACTTTTAAGGACTCTATCAAGAATGGCCCATGATTTAAAAATGAGCATAAATTTAGAAATGCTCCCATTTAAAGATGTTCTCCAGGCATTGATAGTGGTCTATTCCTGATCTTCAAACCCTGAGTTCTTGATGATTTTCTTAAGCAAGGACATTTCATTTGCCTATATGGGATAACTGCTATTTTTCTCTGCCACTAGTCATATCTACTAATACTTTGGGACCTGATATTCAAGCCCAATTAGGGTGTAGTTTAGGCTGAAAAGGAAGATTGGAAGTTAATAGTCAAGAGATAGCCTGTGACTGAAATTGAAGAAAGTCACTGGGCAGTAAGTAAGGAGGCTAGGACCCAGTCTTGCTCCCCAGTGTGCCAGCAGGATCAGCCTCTCTGGGAGCCAGTTAGAAAAGCAGAACCTGCACTTTCACAAGATCTGCGGGTGATTCTCATGTGTATTAAAATTTGAAGGCAGTGCCTGACCCCACTCACAGAGATTCTGATTTAATTGGTCTTGGTTTATGACGAGCCAGGACACTTCTTCAGGTGATTCTAAAGTGCAGCCATAGCTAAGAACTGCTTTAGAACTCTGGGATGTGACCACGTGCCTTGGATAAAAAGATGGCACTGGGTAAATGCTAATGGCCCAAGGAAGTGGAGCTTACTACTTTATTTGTTGTTTGTTTTCCATGCAGAAATCTACAGGAAGTTTAGCAAAAAGTCTGTTTTAGAAGGAAGGAATGGGAAGAAGGCACACCCTAGAAGAGCTGGGGAAAGAAGAAGGGCAAGATTGCTGTAGAATACAGTAATTAGTATTAAATGAATTAATATATGCAAAGCATTTAGACTAGTGTCTTACACATAATCAGAGCTTTATAAATTAAGTTATTGTTGTTGTTACTATTATTGTTATTCATAGAGAATGTGGGCTTAAATAGAGAGAGGATATTACCATAGTCACCTTTTTTTTTTTTTTTTGCATGACTCCTAAGTGGCCAGCCCTTTATATTCATTATCTCATCTATTCCTCATAACAACACTTTCAAGAAGGTAGTATTACCCCATTTGGTAGGTGAAGAAACTGAGGTTTAAGTTGCTATAACAGACTGAATGGCTTAAATGATGAACACACATTTCTCAAGGTCACGATGCCTAAGGTCAAGATGCCTACCAATTCCTGCAGAAAGGCTTCTTCTGCCTTCTTGCTGTATCATCACCTGGTGGAGAGAGAGAACTGGTCTCTTCTGCTTATAAGATCACTAACCCCATGATGAGGGTCCCATCCCTCACAACCTCATCTAAACTTAATTATCTCCCAACAACACACCTCTAAATGCCATCAGATTTGGGGGGTAAGGCTTCAATGCATGAATGTTAGAAGGACAGAAATATTCAGTTCATAACAACAGCTGAAGTATACTACCGGAGGTTAGAATTCAAACCCAGATCTTCTTTACTCGAAAGTACCACTTATCTCCAATCAGGATGTGAATTACCACTGTATGCCCCAGGAATATAGAATTTGGAGGTAGGCAAGTAGAGGCTGAGAAAACTAAGAGGAAAAAATAGGAAAACACTGAAAAACTCCAAATAATAGCAATTGACTAGCTCCTGTCCCTCCCAATTCCCAGGCTCTCACTCAGACTGCTGCCCAAAGAGCAGCTATAAATTTTCACCATTGGTCATTCTAACAAAGCTCATCTCTGCATTCAAGAGAGACACCTTGCTCCTGGCTTAGCACACTGGGGCCAGATTCCAGCCAATGAACTCCACAGCCAATTACAAAGAGGGTGGAAAGACTAAGAATTAGAAAGGAGTAAGTGCCAAGCCCAACACATTTCATTACCAAACTATTAGATTTAGAAGAGGGTGTATATCAGATTGGCTAAGAAAACACTAGCAGCCATTTGAGCTGTGGAGTTGCAAAAGGATTTGCAGCAACAGAGCTTGATAAGATGTAGCCAGTGTGGATGTGTGAGGACAGGCCTAGCTTGAAAGAACTCGTTGGGTTTGTTTTGGTTTTATTTTTTTAGAGGAATTACGGTTATAGGAGACAAAAGAGAAAAGAAAGCCTAGGATTATATTTACCTAAAATTTCAAAAAGCATTTGATAAGATTGCACATTAAAGTCAATTGCCCCAGGTAAGAAATCCTGGTAGGGGGTAAAATAGCTTAATGTGAAACTAAAATGCTTCCCAAACAGGAAACTAAAAAGGTTAATAAAAGGTTATAACTTTAGCTGGAAAGAGGTTACTTATAGGGCTGGTTTGATCCTTTCTCATTTATACAACTTAATCAGGAGACAAACAAGACTTTTGTGGTTCTCCATTATTATATTTTTTGGTGGAGAAGAAATTGAACCATTTTATTAACAGCCTAGCAAAATAACCATCAAGCCCTCTCCACTCCAATTCTTTTTTCAATATCTACTTAATGATTCCTCACTGTGCCAGGCACTGCTCTAGGCTCTTGGGATAATCAGTGACCAAAGAGATAAAAAGGCTTGCTCTCTTGGAGATTGCATTAAAGTGGACATACAATAAACTATATATATAATATAGTTGCTATTTAGTTTGGGCATCAGCACCTATGTCGTAAATATAACTGGGCTCAAGGAAAGTTGCCACAGTTCAGCTAGAGGAAATGGTTGAACAGGCTCTTGAGTGATTTGTTAGAATAGGATTTCCAGGTTAGGATTAGGGGTACTTAAAACTATTCAGTTCCTGAAGTCGGTTTATTCCTGTACCTTTGCCTTAGCAGAACTTCCAAGTCCTTGAAGGCACAAATCACAGCACCTCCTTTGTTTCCCACATCTGCCTGCTCATGGGAAACAATGGATTCTCAACCCTGTAAGTGGTGTTGACTTAATCATCACTTTTCATTAACTAAAGGAAGAGACCACAGAAATTATCACAATAGCATCTATTATTATATTATTACTGATAAGGCTATGGCAAACACGTCTCCATTTTTACTGAGGTCAGAGGGCAGAAAAGTGAAAAAAATGGAAGTGAAGGTTGCTCAGTGCCAGAACTGATTGTAGAAGCCATGTGTAGAACTTTTCTCTAGAGATGCTTAAAATGGAAAAGATTCTCAGGAGCCCAAGGAGGTTTGGGAATGGAGGTTTCCAAAAACTGTTAACAGTAATAATCTCTTATGTCAATTCTAACTTGTGATAACAACTTAAAAAGCATGATGCTAGCCCTGGGAATTTGAGTTCACAGAAGAATATTTGGGGATCTAGTTGCCCCAAAGAGAGCTTTGTCAATGGGGAATACACAAAGTCTCTCTGGAAGATAGAACCTTGGTACGTTATAAACCTAACCAAAGGCCCGATGCACGAAGGTTTGTGCAAGAATGGGCCTTCCTTTCCCTGGCTGATTGCATTGCTTTCACTCTGGCTGGAGCAGCCTTTCCGCTCCAGCCCAGAGCTGCCTTTCTGTCTTCCCGTGCTGTTCAGAGGCCCCACCCTTGGCCACTCAGTGCCCACATATGGAAATTACCCTGCCATCTTTGGTAGGTTAATTTGCATACACACTCCTGATTGGCTGGTGGGCATCATGAAGGTAAGGCCAATTAGCATGTTACTTTTTATGGATTGGTGACTCTTAAAAGGTTATATATGATGGCATCCATAGCAGGGTACTAAGACCCTCCTCAAGGTCAGTCCTTGAAGAATTCTTCACCTTGGAAAGAGACTGTCCAAATGATCTATTGCTCTAGGAAAGGAGACAATAACCATGGCCTGTCAACTTAAGGCAAAGAGATGAGTGTATCTAAGGACATGGAAGGTTCCCACCCTGTGTTTACATGGGTTGTGATGGCAGAAGACACAAGACTTGAAGTGATGCTACTCAACTATGAGCCAAGGTAGAACTCCTATGTCCAAAGGCATGGCAGTCAAGTGTTTGCCTCTTCCCCTCTCCTCTCATCCCTGCTGTTCTCCTTGACCTGGTAAACGTGCACACACTCCACTCAGATGAGCAGTGGAATCCTTCAGAATCTGTTATTTCTTTGGTCAGTACACTCAGGCAGGTATCCTGAGCAGTTATGATTTTTCTGGTATCCACTTGTATCGCACTTCAAAACAGCAAGTCTTTTCACAATGATCTTATCTTTGAAATTGTTAAATTTATCTATTGCTTTGTCATTGTCTCATGGCTACTTCCGAAGACTTCAAACTTCTTACAACAGGGTTTTTGCATCCAAATGAAGTCTGCTATGGGAAGCATGTTACAGTATGATTGGTGACCTTGCTTAGACTATACGTGTGAAAGGTACGATTAAAAGTCTCTCTTCTGAGTGTTGCCTATGTATCATCAGAGAAGGGAACTGGAGCCCAAGTCTTATCACTCAATGGTTGATATTTTTTCTTCACATCACAGTGCTTTCAAAATTAACGACATTCTCCTTATATCCCTTGCTAAATCAGAGTGCATTACTTAGTTCTTTATGAGCCTTTCTCCTCCCCTTACACAAAATTTTATTAACCTCATACTGGCAAGCCACCTTTTGCCCTTAGCCTTCAAGCCCCAGAGTCGCATGAATTTGGCTTCCATAGAACCTCCTTGTGCTCTTCTTCCAGACCAGGACAACCATCACTTTGGCTTTTTCATGAAATCATGGACTGCTAGGCCTAGTGAGGCCCCAGAAATCATCATGCTACATTTTACAGGGGATAGAAATTGAGCACAAGTTACACTGGACTCATGACTCCAGCCTGTGTCCTTTCCACATTATAAATCCATCTTCTACAATCCCAGGCTCAACTCAAAATTGTCCAGAGTACATTCTCTGTGCTCCCAATTCTCTGTTGGTCATAACAGAGGTAAAGTATTTAGAGAAAAATTTTAATTGGAGCATTTTTTCAATAATATGTTGTCATCCTGAGATAATAGTGCCCTAATCCAGTGAGATGAGCTACTTCACAGATGAATGTTGGGATATAATATGAACAGTGGGAACTCTGGGTCCTGAGCCAGATGGGAGAGAAACTATGCACTGAGTATTTCCTTTGGACTCTTGGATCACACCCTCAAAATTTTCAGATGATGGATAGAGGCCTCTGGACCAGATGTGCCCAGGCTAGAAGCATGATACCTTGAGAAAGGGTGGTGAACCCAGAAACTCCAGCTTCAATTTTGCCACAAATTTTCTACAAACTTTAGATATGTCTCTTAATATCCCTGGGAGTAGTTTCCTGAACCGGTTGACCCTAGGGCCTCTCCAAGTTTCAAGATATTAGGATGAAAGTAGAGTAACCTCTAGTTCAGGATTTGCAAACTCAGATATTCAGTGGGCCAACCAAATAACATAAAGCAGTGAAACAACATGTTTGTATATTAAGCACTTTATGTGCCATAAAGCATACAGGATGATTATTCTTCCTTTTACAATAAATTATGTTGGTCCAGTGTTGCCAGGTTCTCTGATATTTTTTTTATCAGGAAAAGCCCCAGGTCCAAATTTAAATGTGAAAAGGTCTTGATTTTTAATGTTGGCAATTCAAATTTCAACAAGAACAGAACTTGTAGGGACAGATGTCTCCCATCCTCAGGCTGTGAGCAGCAGTAATGAGCCATCAGGAAATCATTGTACAGCCAGGATAATCTGGAATCCTATGTCCAAGGGATGCTGGCAGGTGCTTGTGGAAGAATATAAAGAAAGTCCTGTGTACCCTGGAAAAACATTTCTGTGCAGGAACAAAGACTGTCTGTGCCTTGATTTCTCCTGCAGAAGCAGGTCAAATTTAGAAGGGTTCAGAGATCTGGAATGCCCTAGCTGTGTGGTCCAAAGAGCTCAAACTGGCTGGGCACTGCCATGTGCCCCAAGGCTCTGGGTGCCCACAGTGCAGGGAGCTTCTATTGTTAGATTAAAGCTCTGCTTCCAGGAATGCAAAAGTGCCTAGAGGTTCTCACTTTACAATCCAGAAAGGAAGAGGATACTATTTCCTCACTGCTTTGTAGGTGAGAAGTTGGACACTGCCCAGCAGTGAAACCCAGGTAGAGAAAGAAGGCTGTTCAGAGATCCAGAGAGACACTGATGGGGTAGGCCCCCTGGATAATTACAGTATTGGGGACCAATTCCAATAATAATAATAATCACAATTACTGTTTATTGACCTCTGGCTCTGAGTGAGAAGCACTTTACAAACAGGATCTCATTTAAATCCAATGGCAAGATGGTGAAGATTAAGTAACTTGTCCAAGGTCACCAATTAAGTGGAGAGCCCAGATCAAAATCAGGTGTGCTTGATTTCAGGTCAAGAGCTGGTGGACCACGTAATTTTTAAAAATCCTTATATGTTTTTATTGATTTGAGAAAGGTGGCGGGGGGCAGTGGAAAGAGGGAGAGGAACATGTATTGGTTGCCTCTCACACGAACCCTGACCGGGATCCAACCTGGGTTTGTGTCCTGACCGGGAATCAAACCGGCAACCTTTCTGGTATATGGAATGATGCTCCAATCAACTGAGCAACCTGGTGAGGGCCGGGGTATGGACTGTGTAATTCTGAGGGAGAGTGATGGACAGGTACAATAGCCTAGTTTCTTAATGAGGGAGTGAGTGCATGCTCCCATGAGAAAATTCATTTTCTTTTCTCATGAGAAGAGACCTGCATGGCTTCATCTTTCTTCCTGGCCAGGGTGAGGCTGCTCTCTGCCTAAAACTTCCACAGTTATGTTGTTTCAAGGAAGCAATATTTAGTAAAACTTTTGAAAACCCAACTTTTCTTGCCTGTTTCTGCAGACCTACAAGGCGACATTTTATTATATGTGTAACTAGTCACATGATTACAATCATAATAAAAGAGCCATAGACCATAGAATGACCTGATTTTTCTGAAAACCCTTTGCTGATACAGTAACTGATTTTATTTTCCTATTAACAATGAAATTGGAAGGCTCCTTCTGCAGCTTGCTGCATGGATGACCACCATCTCAGTCCCACTCAACAGCAACACTGCTCAGAAAAAACAGTGCCACAATGACTGCAAGTGAACCCAGTGGACAGGTCTAGCACCTCATGGCACACTAAATTATCTGTCTTGCTGCCATGGGATCAATCTTTCTCTTAATCAGTAAAAACAGAAAGGGTCACAAGTTCATTTGAGACAATGGTTAAGGGGCGAAGGAGGGAAAGAGCCAGATTATTTATATTTATGTGCATTTGTTTGATGGAAATTTCCCTGACTTTTGCTATTATCAATTCTCAGTGCAGACAGATAACGGGAGGCTTTCAGGGGCAAGAAGGAAATGAGATGAACAAGGGCTCACTTGGTAAAGACAACTCAGCCACAGAGGGCAGTGAAATAGCACAGTGATTCAGTCAACCCCACAGTTAATCTCCAGTGTTCTGGCTTTGATTGCTCTAATGTGGACCCTGGAATCTTAGTACTTATCTACCTTTATCTTGAGTTTGGAAGAACTTATGCTAAGAGGCCTGGATTTACTGATTCTTTGGGAGGAACATTCTCACCATAGTCAATACTGCAAAAGCAGGTCAGCACCTAGTGGCCACTTACAATGGGTCTAGGCTCCACCTGGCACTGGAGTTGAAGAGAAGAGATATAAAAGCATTACATTTGATCCCTGCTCTCAAGGGAGTTTATACTGAGGGGAAAAATATCAATAGAGGAAGCAGCCAGAAAAGGCCTGAGGACATGAACCAAAGGATATAAAACAGTAAATGCTGCCAGAAGAGGAAGAAGAGTGAGATGGGTGTGGGTCTGAGTAGCTCCATTGTAGTGTAGACTCAAGAATTTAATGTTCGGGAAAAAAAAGATGGCGGCAGGTCAGAAGGACGCGTAATCATTTGTGTCCCGGGGTAGACGGGGTGAGCAGCTGAGGGTCGCGGGGGGGGGGGAGTGTTTGTTGGCGAGTGGGGGGACTGAAGGGCTTTGGGAGAAGGAGGGGGACTGCCAGATTAGCCCCCCTTAACGGAGCGGCTCCGTGCGGCTGGGTTCTCTCCCGGAGCCTGGCTCAGAGGCGGCTGCGCCATCTTAAAGGGGAAGAGCCTAAAATTTTTACAGTCGCAGTACCCACGGGGCATCTGAGACGCCCACCTGCCCCCCAACATCGGTTCCTAGTTGGTGAAGAAGCGGACTCCGAGGAAACCTGTGCTCAGCCGCGGAAAGGTCAGGTTTCTCCGGGGGTTAAGGGAGCTGGTAACACAGGGAGATTCGCGCCTGGCGGAAAAAAAAAGAGGAAAACCCGCGGCTGTTGGAGCCGGCAAACGTGGAAGAGGGTCCTCGGAGCTGGTGACAGGAGGGGGGATACATAGAGGGCGACACATTTGGACCTGAAGGAGAGGGCCAGCCTGGCAGTTTTGGGAGGGAGCGGGCTGCCAAACCCAAGGGGAGAAAGGGTTTCGCGCAAACATACCAGCAGGACGTGAGTTCGCGCGCCTGCGTTTGTCCTCTCCAAATCCGAATTTCTCAGCGCTGAACGAGGAACGGGGGATCCCCAGGTGGAAGAGAACCTGGGAGACCACAGGGGCGAGCTGTTTTTCTGACGCTGGGGATCAGAACAGGTCCTCACAATTAGAGAGGCAGCTCTGGGGTAGCCTATTTCCACAAATCAGTAGTAATACCATAGACATAGCGGGATTTTAGATCAGGCTAGAGAGGACCTATAGACCCGGAGGTCAATTCAGAAACACTGCCACCTAGGGGCTAAATCATAAATCGTCTCTTGTGTAACACAAATTAAGGAATCAATTTTGTTCTACTACTATTTAAAATTTTTTAAGTGCCATTTTATTCCATCTTTATTCTACTCAGAGATTAGTGATATATAGTCTTTTTTCATCTACCCTTTAGTATCTCTTTAACCTACTTCAACTTCCCCCTTATGCCAGCACTCTCTTGCTAACCTTTCCTTAGTTAGTGTCTTATTCCCCTTACACTTTTTCTGGTTTAGATTTTCCTTATTCTCTCTTTTTAGCCCCTGTTAAAATTTCACCCCACTTTTATATCCAATCTCCAACCACCTGCTCCAAGTCCATACACATCTAATGCTTCTCCGACTTCACTATCCTAAAATGTTTTTCTCTCGGTCCTGCTGATGTTGTTTATATTTTATGCATATTCGTGAGATTGGTTTGGTTATTCTTCCCTTTTAATTTGTTTTGTGGGGCGGGAGTTGGCATTGTTTAGTGTATTGGTGATGTTTACATTGTTTTTTGATAGATTTAAGCTTCTGTGTTCCCTAACCTCCAATGATATTAGTTGTTGTATGTAGTTTCTATCAGTCTCCAGGTACTAGTTGCTGGCTTTTGCTGGGATTAGTGGTGGTCCTCTGGGAGGTTCCAACCCATATTTATAGTTTACTCCCTTTTCCTTTCTTTTTACTCCTCCCCCTTTTCCCAACTTTATTTTGGCATTCCCTTTCTTTCTTTTTCTTTCTTCCTTTCTTCCTTTCTTTCTTTTTTTTCTTTCTTTATTTTGTGTGTGCGAGTGTGTTTTCTCTTACTTTCTTTTACCCCACCTATCACCTAATTTACCTTCCTCTGGCAATCACTTTTAATTTGGAGTTACCAATACTGTGAATACATTCTTCTTCTGTGCCTGGTGTGCTGCACCTGGTTGTGTTGTAGTCTGAGCCTTTAAATCAACACAGGAGAGTGCGAACTACATAACAAGACACACAGAGAAGAAAGACTATGGGGAGACAAAGAAATAGCCCACCAATGAAAGAAAAGCAAGCCTCACCAGAAAAAGAGGTAACCGAAATGGAAGCAAACAACCTGTCAGAGAGAGAGTTCAGAGAAATGGTCATAGGGTGGATGAAGAGAACAGAAGCCAATACAAGTAAGAACCATGAGGAATTGAAGAGGAATCAAGAGGAAATGAAGAGGGGCCAGGAAGAAATGAATAAGAAATATGAAGAAATGATGAAGATTTATGAAGAAATGAAGAAGACCCAAGAAGAAATGAAAAGTGACATTGCTGAGGTAAAGAACTCCATAGAAAGTATCAGGAGTAGACTAGATGAAGCAGAGGACCGCATCAGTGAGCTGGAAGACAAGGTAGGAAAAAACACCCAAGTAGAGCAGCTTCTAGAAAAAAAAATTAAAAAGCAGGAGGAGAGCCTAAGGGAACTTTGGGACAACATGAAACAAAACAACATACGTATAATAGGGCTTCCAGAGGGACAGGAAACTGAGCAAGGAATAGAAAACCTGTTGGAAGAAATAATGACAGAAAACTTCCCTGATATAGGAAAGAAAAAGCCCACACAAATCCAAGAAGCTCACAGAGTTCCAAGCAAATTAAACCCCAAAAGACCTACACCAAGGCATGTTATAATTAAATTGGCAAACATCAACGACAAAGTGAGAATCCTAAAAGCTGCCAGAGACAGACAGAAAGTCACCTACAAAGGAACCCCCATCAGATTAGCAAGTGATTTCTCAACAGAAACTTATCAGGCCAGAAGGGATTGGAATGAAATATACAAAGTTATGCAAAGAAAGGGTCTGAATCCTAGAATACTGTACCCAGCAAGGCTATCAATAAAAATTGAAGGTCAAATCAGGAGCTTCACAGACAAAAAAGGTCTAAGGGAATACATTACCACCAAACCAGCAATGCAAGAAATGCTAAAGGGTCTGCTGTGAAAAGCAATAGGAAGCCATGAAAGAACATAGGGGCAAAGAACAAAAATGGCTACAAATAACTATCTATCAATAATTACTTTAAATGTAAATGGTTTAAATGCTCCAATTAAAAGACATAGGGTAATAGACTGGATAAGAAAACACGACCCATATATCTGCTGTCTACAAGAAACCCACCTCCAAAAAAAAGATGCACACAGACTGAGGGTGAAAGGATGGAAAAAGGTTCTTCAGGCGAATGGAAATGGAAAAAAAGCTGGGGTAGCAATACTTATATCCGACAAATTAGATCTCAAAGTGAAGGATATAACAAGAGATAAAGAAGGCCACTACATAATACTAAAGGGAGCAATCCAACAAGAAGAAATAACTCTGGTAAACATATATGCACCCAATATAGGAGCACCCAAATACATACTAAAACTCCTAGAGGATATCAAGGGAGAGATAGACAGCAATACTATCATAGTAGGAGACTTTAATACCCCACTATCACCATTGGACAAATCCTCTAAACAAAAAATTAGTAAAGAAACATCAAACCTCAATGAATCACTAGACCAGAAGGAATTAATTGACATCTTCAGATCATTTCACCCCAGAGCCACAGAATATACATTCTTTTCAAGTGCCCATGGGTCATTCTCAAAGATAGACCATGTGTTGGGTCATAGGCAAAGTCTCTCCAAATTCAAGAAGATAGAAATCATATCAAACACATTCTCAGATCACAATGGCATAAAGCTGGAAATCAACTACAATAGAAACAACCCAAAGAAATCAAACACATGGAGACTAAACAGCATGCTATTAAACTATGACTGGGTTACTATAGAGATCAAGGAAGAGATAGAAAACATCATGGAAACAAATGACAACGACAGCACAACAATCCAAAATCTATGGGACACAGTGAAAGCAGTTCTGAGAGGGAAGTTCATAGCTCTACAATCCTACTGCAAAAAACTAGAAACAGCGGCAATAAATTATCTAACCCAACAACTCAAAGATTTAGAAAGAAAGCAACAAGAAAATCCCAGTGTAAGCAGAAGGAAGGAAATAGTAAAGATCAGAGCAGAAATAAATGACATAGAGACCAAAGAAACAATAGAGAAGATCAACAAAACCAAAAGCTGGTTCTTTGAAAGATTAAACAAGATTGATGAACCTCTAGCCAGACTCACCAAGAAGCAAAGAGAGAGGACCCTAATAAATAAAATCAGAAATGAAAGAGGTGAAATAACAACAGACCCCAATGAAATACAAAGGATTGTTAAAAAATACTATGAACAACTCTACTCCAACAAACTGGACAATCTGGAGGAAATGGATATATTTCTGGGAAAATATAACCTCCCAAAACTCAATCAGGAAGAATCTAAACAACTCAATAGACCAATAACTATAGAAGAAATTGAAGCAGTCATCATAAAGCTTCCGGCAAACAAAAGCCCAGGGCCAGACGGCTTCACAGGGGAGTTTTACCGAACATTCAAGGAAGAACTAAAACCTATACTCCTCAGACTATTCCAGAAAATTCAAGAGGATGGAACACTTCCAAACTCCTTCTATGAAGCTAACATCACCCTAATACCAAAACCAGATAAAGATGACACAATGAAAGAGAATTACAGGCCAATATCCCTCATGAACATAGATGCCAAAATCCTCAATAAAATTCTAGCAAATCGGATCCAGCAGTACATCAGAAAGATCATACACCATGACCAAGTAGGATTTATCCCAGGAATGCAAGGATGGTACAATATCCGCAAATCAATAAATGTGATACATCACATTAACAAATTGAGAGATAAAAATCACATAGTCATATCAATTGATGCAGAAAAAGCATTTGACAAAATCCAACACCCTTTCTTGATAAAAACTCTCAACAAGGTAGGAATAGAAGGATCATACCTCAACATAATAAAAGCCATATATGAGAAACCCACAGCAAACATCATACTCAATGGGCAAAAACTACAACCATTTCCCTTAAGAACAGGAACAAGACAGGGCTGCCCACTCTCACCACTCCTATTCAACATAGTACTGGAAGTATTAGCCATTGCAATTAGACAAGAAGAAGAAATAAAAGGCATCCAAATTGGAAAAGAAGAAGTAAAGCTATCCTTATTTGCAGATGACATGATATTGTACATAAAAAACCCGAAAGACTCCATAAAAAAGCTAATAGACTTAATAAATGAGTTCAGCAATGTAGCAGGCTACAAAATCAATGCCAAGAAATCTATGGCATTCCTATACACCAATAGTGAACTTACAGAAAGAGAGACTAAAAAAGCAATCCCATTTACCACCACACCAAAAAAATTCAGATACCTAGGAATAAACCTAACTAAGGAGGTAAAAGACCTATTGCAGATAACTACAGGACACTAACAAAAGAAACAGAGGGATGTGTAACCAGGTGGAAGAACATACCATGTTCATGGATTAGGAGACTCAACATCATTAAAATGTCCATACTACCCAAAGCAATCTATAAATTTAATGCACTCCCCATTAAAATACCAATGGCATACTTCACAGACCTAGAAAGAACTCTCCAAAAATTCATCTGGAATAAAAAAAGGCCCCAGATAGCCACAGCAATCCTGAGAAAGAAGCACAAAGTCGGTGGGATTTCAATACCAGATTTTAAGCTGTATTACAAAGCTACTGTTCTCAAAACAGCCTGGTACTGGCACAAGAACAGACATATAGATCAATGGAATAGAATAGAGAATCCGGATATCAACCCAAACCACTATGCTCAATTAATATTTGACAAAGGAGGTATGAACCTAAAATGGCATCAAGATAGTCTCTTCAATAAATGGTGTTGGGAAAATTGGATAGATACATGCAAAAAAATGAAACTAGACCACCAACTTACACCATACACAAAAATAAACTCCAAATGGATACAGGACTTAAACGTAAGACAGGAAACCATAAAAACATTAGAGGAAGCTACAGGAAAGAAAATCTCAGACATTTGCCAAAAGAACTTCTTTGATGATACTGCTCCTAGGGCAATGGAAGCTAAAGACAGAATAAACAAATGGGACTACATCAAAATAAAAAGCTTTTGCACAGCTAAAGAAACCATCAACAAAACAACAAGAAAACCCACTGTATGGGAGAACATATTTGCAAATGTTATCAGTGATAAAGGTTTAATCTCAAGCATCTACAGTCAACTCACACAACTCAATAAAAGGAAGACAAATGATCCAATAAAAAAATGGGCAACAGACCTAAATAGAACCTTTTCTAAAGAAGACAAAAGGAAAGCCCAGAGACATATGAAAACTTGCTCAAAGTCACTAATTATCCGAGAGATGCAAATCAAAACAACTATGCGGTACCATCTCACACCTGTCAGAATGGCTTACATCAACAAATCTACAAATGACAAGTGCTGGCGAGGATGCGGAGAAAAAGGAACTCTCCTGCACTGTTGGTGGGATTGTAGACTGGTGCAGCCACTGTGGAGAACAGTATGGAGTTTCCTCAAAAAACTAAAAATGGAGCTCCCATTCAGCCCAGTGATCCCACTTCTAGGAATATACCCCAAGAAACTAGAAAGGCGAATTAGAAAGGATATATGTACCCCTATGTTCATAGCAGCACAATTTATCATAGCTAAGACTTGGAAACAGCCTAAGTGCCCATCGGCAGATGAGTGGATTAAAAAACTGTGGTACATCTACACAATGGAATACTACGCTGCGGTAAAAAAGAAAGAGCTCCTACCATTTGTAACAACATGGACGGAATTAGAGAGCATTATGCTAAGTGAAATTAGCCAGGCAGAGAAAGACAAATATCACATGATCTCACTCATTTGAGGAATATAATGAATGACATAGACTGATGAACAAGAATGGATCCAGAGACTGAGAAAAGTCCATCAAAATATCAAACCTCAGGGTAAGTGGCAGGTGGTGGGAGTAAGGGGGAAAGTCAATATATTTGAATGCTTGAACTAAGGTAAGTGATTTGTGTTTTTATATCCCTGACAAAGTTTATATAAAGTTATAAAAAAAATTGGCAGCTAGTTTGAGATTGAATTAACATGGCCTAGAGCATGTCATCTCTTATGGACACCAGTTCTTAGGCTAGGCCCTCCCTAACCTCCCGTGACACCACAATACCCTTACATGATATTATTCTACAATGTCATTATAATATTTGATATTTGACAACAGCATATTATACAATTATCCCAAATAAACTTACAAACTAATTCTTTGAATGTTGGGCGGCAACTTAAATAAAGGATAGGAAAGGAATTAATCCCTTTCAGAAGGGATGAAGGCACTGGGAAGGCATCCGAGCATTCTATATTGGCCCCTCTGGCCCCTTTGCCAAGAGGGAACCTCTTCTTATTATCCAAATACACACAACTGATGCGTGAACTTTCAGTTCAAGCTGTGGCCGAAGTCTCTGGGCAGTTGGCACCATGGATCAGTCTCTCGACCAGTGGCGTGAGCTGGGCCCTCTCTGGAGAAGAAACCTGGGTCACCCGAGATATGTGATCAGTACCGGGACCCCGCCAACAGGCGAGGGGACCCCATGGCAGGTGCTGGACGTGGAGGCCACGGGGGCATAGACTACAAAGGAGACAGGACGGAACCTCACATCACCCTGTTTGGCCCCGGAGGATGGCTGGTTAGCCAGAGACGGGTAAGATTCCTCAGGGAAGGAACAACCTAAGACAGGCACAGTCGCAGAGGGGCCAACAGGTGAGAACTAAAAGATCAACAGAGGTGGGGCACAGACCCTCATCCACAAACCTTGCAGGGGCTTGAATTCTCACCCCTCCTGAGGAAGGTCTCCTACCCCCACGGCTGCTACACCTCCCACGCACAACTCACACCGGGACCCAGGTGGTAGACAGAGACTCGGCCAGCAATAGCTGCTCTATATCTAAATTTAATTTATTACAAGGAATTCTGAGGCCTACTCAAAAATGCAAATATTCCTTCCCACAAGTATTTACTGGGTAAACTAAGATTTCTGCTTGAGTATTAAAATTGACAGTAAAATAGTAATCAAGTTTTCAGATTAATTTAAATTGGCCAAGTGAAATAAGTGAATACTCAAGAAAATCTAACTGTACTGGACAAAAAGCTTTTCCTAAAACATTAACTAAATTATCTATTAGTAGTTCATCTCACTGCAAAATTGCCTAACATCCAAAGAACCTAAAGTAGTAATATTTGTATGCAAAAATTAAAATGTAAAATTACCAAGACTGCAAAATAAAATTTCCAAAAGCCCCTATTAACCAAAAAAAGAGGGGAGGGGGACAATGAGGTAATATCATGTAAGGGAAAAAAATCCTAAAAGTAAAATACATGTAGAAAATTCTTACTCCAGAAAAGAAAATTCCATTTGTAAAACCAGCTGCAGGACACCCCCCAAAAAAACACACATGGTGTCAAAATAAGCCAAAGGAATATCATTTAGGCAAAAATAAAAAGAATCCCAAGTCTATTTTGCAGAGAGGATCCCTTTGTTAACCTTTGGTCGAGAATGTGTTTGTGTGTTTGCAGAGAACAACTCCAAGACCATGTGGGTTCCTGCGACAATGAGGAACTGACGGGCCTGTTCCATCCACGAGGACGGTCCAGAGAGGGCGGACGCTGACGACACCTTGCCATGCTAGCAGTCGGCAGCTGTGTGGGGCTGCAGGCGGCCCAGGAACATACCAGAGAGGATGGATCTTGCATTGCCACGATGTGTCCACCATCTGGATACCATTGCTGACATGTACACATGAAGAACTATTTGACATTGAAACTGGGACTCAGAACAGTTGGACATTGAAACTGACACTCAAACTTTTTTTGCTCTTATACATTTGTTTTCAATATGCAGAGGCAAGGTATTTTTGAAGAAAAGAAACAGGGGAGAGTGATTGATATAGAGGCAGGGTGGCCTCGAACAGACAGTCAAGCTACAGGGGGAAGGCTGGAGTGGAGGGGAGGCAGATGCTGGGGGAGATCAACCGAAAGACTTGTATGCATACATATGAGCATAACCAATGAATGAAAGACTCTGGGGTGGGGAGGGAGGCAGGTGGGGACATGTGCGGGGGGCTAGGGGAGGCTGGGGGGAGGATTTTGGGGGGGAAGGAAAACATATGTACTACTATTAAATATAAGTTATATTGTAAATAAAATTTTTAAAAAAAGAATTTAATGTTCACTGAAAAGTTTCAAATATTTTGCCTGTTTCCCCAGGCTGATGATGAGGCATTAAAATATGTGTGAAAGGAACTTAACACGAAAGATGCTCTACATTTAAAATATTTCTTATTTTTTTAAATTATGAATTAGAACCAGCAGCTAGTTATGGATCAATTGTTGCATATATTCAGACTAGTTACTTGAAGTGAAGAATTAAAATGTTCCAGATAACACTTGATTATTTGAAGTTTTCACATTCTATTCTATTTATAAAGACTTTATTTAAAGAGTCTTTTAACACGTTTTGCTTTACTAGAAAAAAGTTAAGTATCTCTTTACGTAGATCATATAATCCAGCTATGTCCATATCTGTGTCTCCAGGGGTCAGACAATGAATCTGAATGAGTCATGGGGACAGGGGCAAGTAAGATAATAAATGGAGACATTAGGGTCCTGGAGAAGACAAGCTTCGTGGAAACTGGCATTCACCACCCAGAAATACATTACCACCACATGGGACATGGCTAGTATAGTCAGAAGAAGATGAAATGTAATTTGTACATGAAATTTACTGATGTTGAAGTCATTATTTAGCTCTCTCTCTCTCTCTCTCTCTCTCACACACACACACACACACACACACACACACACACACACACACACACAGAGGCAAAACCAAACAATCTACATCTGGATCTGATCCATGGGTTGCTGGTTTAGAATGCCTGACTGGGAGCCATCTGTTCATTTTACAGATGCAGAAATTGAAACCACAAAGGTGACATTACTTGCCCAAGGTCATATGACTAGCTAAACAGTCAGAACTCAGTCCTCCTAACTCTTAAATCTTAATTGCTTTCACCATACCATACTGTCTTACAAGAAATAAGTCTTAGAGGCTGTAAAAAGATTCAAATTACAGATGGCCTCAGAAGGAATCCCTTTATTCTCCTATACTCCTTATCCTCAGTTTTAGTGACAAACCATCATTGTGGAAGGTATGGGACTTCTATGTGGTTACATCTCAGCAGAGTGTCCTGTTAGGATTTGTCTCAATAAAGGGGATGTGTGAACATTTGGAGCCATTTACACAGCACAAGCCCTTGACTTAGCTCACTGGAAAGTTTTAAAAGCAAAGTCCTAAAAAGGAACCTTAGTGCATGCTGGTGGGAATGCAGACTGGTGCAGCCACTGTGGAGAACACAGTATGGAGTTTCCTTAAAAACTAAAAATAGAACTCCCATTTGACCCAGTGACCCCATTTCTAGGAATATATCCCAAGAAACTAGAGTCATGAATCAGAAAGGATATATGCACCCCTATGTTCGTAGCAGCACAGTTTACCATAGCTAAGATTTGGTAAAGTGCCCATCAGCAGATGAGTGAATTAAAAAACTGTGGTACATCTATATAATGGAATACTACACTGTGGTAAAAAAGGAGTTCTTACCATTTGCCACAACATTAATGGAGATGGAGAGCATTATGCAGGTGAAATAAGCCAGGCAGAGAAAGATAAAAATCACATGATCTCACTCATTTGTGGAATATAATGAACAACATAAACTGATGAACAAAAATAGATCCAGAGACAGAGAGAAACATCAATCAGAACGTCAAACCTCAGAGAAGGTAGGGGACAGTGGGGATAAGGGGGAGAGATCAGCCAAAGTACTTATATGCATACATATAAGCCTAATCAGTGGACACAGACAACAGGGGGATGGGGACATGAATGGGAGGAGGGGGGTAATGGGGGAATAAGGACATACATGTAATACCTCAATCAATAAAGATTTTTTTTAAAAAGCTACTAATGCACGCGCGTGTGCGCGCACACACACACACACACAGACACACACACACACACACACAAAGCAAACTCCTCAACACTTAGGCTTAGAGGCTGCAATAGACTGCATTCCTGTGCCCATAGTCCCTGATGAGCAAAATCTTCCCAGTTCATGATTTGGAGTGAGAATTAACAATGAACAGCAAGTCCAAGTTTCATTTCCTACCAAGAAGCAACAAAGGCTCTCCAAGAAATTCATTCCTTGATGGCTGATAAAAATAGAATTGCAATTTATGCTTTGATCCACTCCCTCTATCTTCAGGCTTTTAAGGTGTATTTTCCATGGTAATGGCTGATTTAGATGGATGCCTGGGGTGCTGCATCACTGCTGATGACATTAATGGTCTTGGGTTCCCTGAATTTTGATTGATTGCTATAATCTGGAAAACTATTTCAGGACATAGATTTATTATTATTAAGCCTATAAAATGGTGTCAGGGTCAAAGCAAGTGGATGATGTGTACTATGATGCAAACATGGCTAAGGGGTGGATGCCACCATTTAATAGACACAAATGACAGGAGCATCTTGCACTTGTGACCTGCCCTAGGGCACTCTCCCAAAAGGGTAGTGTGTTTAGGCTCCAATTGCACATGGGGTAAGAGGAGGGATAAAAGGAAGACTATTGATTAATACCTTAAATTGTTTAATTCTTTAAGGAGATTTTGACAGAATTTTATTTCAGTTCATTTAGAAGTGATTAAAGATTTCTTCCACTTATTTTCCTCTGGCCTCCAGAAATTGTCTTGCTTTTCTAGCTCAAACTTGTTCTTTTAGGTCTGAGAGCAATATTGATGTTATCCTGTTCCTTCTCAAGCAAGGAGAGAAGTAAAGACTAAGCAGTGAATTGTATTCCTAGCCATTTTATCTTTTCTTCCTTCCATTCTCTTCAGAAAGCATGGCTCCAGTATTAAGAGCAAGGAAATAGATCTTATATTAGGCTAGGTTCCAGAAAGACATTCTCAGGATTGTCATTGCAACCTCCTTTTTAGACAGGAGGGGGTGTTCAGTAAAATAATAATCCATACTTGTTTACAGATGGGATACAGAAAGCTGAAAAGAGCTTCACTCTTCTTAAAATAATAAAAAGCTAGACTTGTATATTCACAACTTTTTATAAATTTATCAGTGAGCTGAGGTCACAGAACCAACTAAAATGAGTTCATCCAAGGAAGACAGATGTCTGCGATGAGAAATGAGATGTGAGCTCTTCTTACCCAAAGCCCATGCAACTGGACACCCCAGGGAACATGACTAGGGAATTGATTGGCAGTGGCCAAGTGGGGGAAGGAGACAGTATAGAGCCCACAGGGTGGGGGTGGAGGCGGTAGTCACAGGTATAAGGGGAATTCTTGCAGGAGCTTCTCCACCAACCTCAGAGGGTGCTCGCAGAAAAGACTGGTGCGAGTCACAGGAAAGTATCCCTGGCTACTGGCTGGGAGAGGAGAAGGGCATCCCAGTGAGAAAAGCTTGAAGCTCTGCCCAGATCCTTCCCCTGCGTCTCCTCTGTACAATAAAAGCTTAAGCTGCTGTGGGGAGAAGGCAATAAACACTGACAGCCTATTGCAGCTGGGGTGAGAAAAGTACCCTCCTACTTCTCCAATAAAGAACACTCAGAATGATCAAGGGGTTAATTATCCAAAAAGACAATGATCCCACATTGGAATGTACCTAATAGCATAGTATCAAAAATACTTGAATCAGAAATAGACAGAAATGAAAGGAGAAACTGATCATTGTATGAGGAGACTTCAATACTCTTTTCCCAGTTATTAATATAAAGTAGGCAGAAAGTCAGTAAAAATAAATAAGACCTGAAAACTCTATCAACCAACTTGACCTAATTGGCATATATATAGAGAATCCTCCACTTAAGAGCAAAATAAACATTCTCTTCAAGTGTACATGAACCATTCATCAAGACAGACTGTATTCCAGGCCATAAACAAACCTTAACAAATTAAAAAGACTAGAAGAATCATACGTCTCTGATCATAATAGAATTAAACCAAAAATGAATAAGAGAAAGGTATCTGAAAATTCACACATATTTGGAAATTAAGCAAAGCACTTCTGAATTACCCAGGATTCCCAGAGAAATTCTCAAAAAAAAAAATTAAAAGTATTTTTAACAAAATGGAGATAAAAAACAAAGCATATCAAAACTTGCTTCTGTTAGAAAAACAGAACATTTTCAAATTGTTTAGTAAAGCTTCTACCTCAAGAAACTAGAAAAGGAAGAGCAAGTTCAACCCATAACAAGAGATTGGCAAAAAAATAAAAATAAAAAGCAGAAATCAATGAAATTTGAAATTAAAAAACAATAGCAGAGTACTTCCCCTATATTAGTACTTCCTGTGCTATATAGATTCTATCATTCTACAGTGTCTTGAACTCAATGCTAACATTTCCTTGGTGGGGCCAATACATTCTTGTGAGACGGATTTTCCCCAGAAATCTGCCAGGGAGGTCAATGCCTGGAGTTGGTTGGCACTGTCCTCTGTAAGCCAGGGTGACAAGCCTAACCCAGGACAGCGAAAGAGGACCTCTGCCACAAATCTAAACAAAACGCCCCATCTTCACGGGAGACAGGCAAATAGTCCTGTGATGACACCATAATGCGCTATGATCGACATCAGCACACATTGCCTGGGTCCCTAGGGAACATCTCAGTTGGATCAGAGACCATGCCAGTTAAACTCTGAGACTGAGAATGCATTCACAGGAAAAAGAAATTAGAATTATTTTCATGTGTAACGTAATAAGGGCAATTTAAATGACCAAAGCATACTGAACTGAAAAAATCTTTTAGTTCATATCAAACTCCTGCCTCAACTTCTGTAAGTAGGATATGGTATTATTCAATTAAGCTACAGCTAGAATCCTATGCCTTAAAATTTTGTGAATGCTGACTTTTCAGCAACTGATTCAAATTACTTAATTTCTCTATTTTTTCTTTATTTTTTGGTAATGGTATAAGAAAGAGACAAGTATAAATAATAAACAAGAATTAGCCCTAAGGAAGGGGGCTCTTGAGAACATAAAGACTCAAAAGCCAAGTTAAGGTGGTGATTTACCATGTTTCAGTAAACTGATGAACACAACATATACACATCAGTAAACAAACAAGCTCTGCGCATCCCACTAAAATTCAGAGCAAGATGGCACCTTAAACCCATACAAAGTATGTTGTTAGGCACTAAATACATATCAAACCAGGTCCTGAGACACTAAACGGCTTTAACTGTCTGTATAGCCAAGATTCTTAATATGAGATTCAGTTATATTTAGACTTAAGTCAATGTTCAAAGTGTACAGAAATAAAAAAGTCAGATTTTATAATAACCCCATGTAAGTGGGAAGTATAAGTGTGTGTGTGTGTGTGTGTGTGTGTGTGTGTGTGTGTGTGTGCATGCAAAGGCTTCCTCATGCAGATAGATAATTTACCCCAATTAAATTGAGGGTTACTAATGGGAGATGAGACTCAGCAAAGCCAAAAACTTACCTATGGCCCAAACAGGTATGTATTCTGTATCAACAAAAGCCAAGGACTGAAAGTGCACTCTGAAAATGTATTCCAAGCACTCCGGAGAGGAGGGTGTGAGGAGTAGAAAGCCTAGGGGAGGAAGAGGGAGATTAGAGCCCAACTTCAATATTAAGCCCAGGCTAGGGTTTAAGGAGGGAAGTGAAAAGCCTTCTGGAAATGACCGTCACCTACTCCATCTCTATCCCAACAGCATGTTCTAGGAGGTTTTGCTTTATTTTAAATAAGCTTTATTCTTAGCCCTTGAAAAGAGAAGTATGTTGCCTTCTGGTGAGTGCTTAGCTTCCAGGTCAAGTGGCCTTTCTCCTGAGGCTTCTTAGAGACACAACTTGGGCTCAGTCAGACTTGCTGGTCTTGATACAAAAAAAAAAGAAAAGGAAAAAAAAGAACAAATTTAACAAAGGAGTCTAATCCAGAGAGGTATGTGTGTATGTTCGGGGGCGGGGGTGGGGGGGTGAGGAGGGTAGGAGAGGAGGCTGCTCAGGGGCATTGTCTCAGCCATTAGTATTGTCTATAGAGCTCTATCTCCCAATCTTTTCACATCATTTTCAGTGTAGGGATCAAACACTTGCATTTTACAAAACTTTCTCCCATGATCCTGCTCTTCAGTCCCATGAGAACCATTGTGTTAGATGGGAAGTTCTCAAAGGACAAAAACTGTATTTTTCTCCATCCAATTAACATTTAGTGATTATCAATAAAGGGCCGGGAACTGTAGGACTTGGCCATAGGATAGTTAATAAGAGGGGCATCATCCCTGCCCTCATGGTAATTTAATTGGGAGAGTCAAGCATTGCAAAAATAATTATAGTTAATTCAATATTTACAACTGATTTAAGGACTAAATAGAAAAGAACAAACTTTTATATCCCAAGTCCTTGGCTCAGCACAACATATATGCATAATAAATATTTGCCCATTGTCTACTATTCTCAGGTTATTTGTATGGGCATTAAAATGCTCGTATCTATTTTGGTCATAGTTACCAGGCAAGAAAAAGACAACCAGATAAATTTGGGGAACCCTGGTTTAGACAAAGTCAAACTGACTTCTTAATGAAGAATGTCTCCAGATTTTGCATGTATCTATCCAATTTTTTCAACACCATTTATTGAAGTGACTGTCTTGACTCCATTGTATGTTCTTGCTTCCTTTGTCAAATATTAATTGAACATAATGGCTTAGGTGGATTGCATGGTTCTCCATTCTGTTCCATTGGTCTATATGTCTGTTTTTGTGCAAGTACCAGGCAGTTTTGGAAACAGTGGCTTTGTAATACAGCTTGATATCTGGTATTGTGATCCCTCCAACTTTGTTCTTCTTTCTCTTCTATTCGGGGTTTTGATTTGTTTTTAAATTCTAGATGAAGTTTTGGAGATTTTGTTCTAGGTCTGTGAAATATTGTGTATCTTAATGGGGAATGCATTGAATCTATAGATTGCTTTGGGTAGCATGGACATTTTAATGATGTTGATTCTACTAATCCATGAACATGGTATGTTCTATTTGTTTATGTCTTCCTCTGTCTTTTTTTCCCAAAGTCCTGTAATTTTCTGAGTACAGGTCTTTTGTCTCCTCGGTTAAGTTTATTTCTAGGTATCTTAATTTTTTTAACATGCCACTGGGCCCTATGGTTTTCTAAAACAGCTCTCTGGTGTGCATGGGGTGTCATAGGCATTTCTTCCCAGCAGATCCTTGGGAGCCTAACCATCTGGGAACACTCGAATGAGAAGACTTTTCAGAGTCTTTCAGGTAGAATGTCAATGCTTCAAGCTGAAGAAGAAAAGTGTCCTTCCTTTCCATTGCCAGCAGCTGGGCCCTGGAGAGTCTGGTGCTGTCTGGGTTTTCCTTGATAACATAACCCTGCCCCTTTGCCCAGGAAACACTATGCCACCTAGATATGGAGAACAAGGGCAACACATAGCCAGGATTGCTTACTCAATGCACTCAAGATCTGAAGGTGCAGAAATAAGTATTGCAATCAGAGTTTCTGATGACTTTGCTTGGCACCACCTGGAGTTTAAGGTCAGAGCAAGGGCACAGACTCTGATGGTCTTCTCAGAGTATTTGGTTACCAGCAAACTTGGTGGTAGGAACAGGGAGTGTTCCATGGGCTGTGCACAGTGCCATGAAACCTAGCAGCAAAAGTTGATCCCAGGAATTATCCAAATTGAAAACACAGACACATTGACCCCATCTAGGGTTGTATGGAACACAGCTACACTAAAAAAAATTTTTGTTGTGTATTTGAAATTCAAATCTAACTGGGCACCCTGTATCTTTATCTGCTGAATCTAGTGCCCGCCAGCTCTGCCTACCATGAGTTCTGCTCTTGGGTGCTGAAATTTGAATACAAGAGGCTAGGGAGGACACCCTGCAGGTGCCTTCCTGGCCAAGCCAATAGAATCCCAGTCTAGCTGTACAGGACAAACCTTGCTGGGAGGCACTCCTGTTGCTGTCCTACTTGGCCAGCCATCAGCTACTGTTGGTGAGGAGGACAATTCCTCACTTCTCACTTCAAAAGAAGAAAATAGAGGAGTCCTGTTAGCAGTTTTCCATGTTGTAGAAGAGACTAATTCAGTGATTCTTAACAGGCAATTTGGCAATATCTGGAGACAGTTTGGGTTATTAAAGCTGAGGTGGGAAAGAGAGTTACTGGCATCTAGTGGGTAGAGGCCAGGATAAACATCCTACAGTGCAGAGGACAGCTTCACATCCAAGAATTACCCAGTCCAAAATGTCAATAGTGCCAACTTCAGAAACTCTGGACTAGAGGAAAGTTAACCACATTCCCAAGGAAGGCCAACCCCAAACAAATTTGTGAACAGGAAAAAGTTTTAGTCTCCTATTTCTAATCTTTTCCTTTCACCAACCCCCACTGTATAGAGTCCAGTGTCCCTATGTGGTCATTGGGTGCTTTAGTTTAGGGAAAATAACATCTGCCTACTGCACCCCAAATTTTAGTATAGCATTAACTAGAGGCTTAGTGCACAAAATTGGTGCCCAGCCTGTACCCTTTCTAATCTGGGATCCCTCGAAGGATGTCTGACTGCCCATTTAGGCCCGATCCTAGTAGGGATCGGGCCTAAAAGGGCAATCAGGCATCCTTCTCACAATCCAGGACTGCTGGCTCCCAACTGCTTGCCTGCCTGCCTTCCTGATTGCCCCTAACTGCTTCGGCCTGCCAGCCTAATCACCCCCTAACCACTCCACTGCCAGCCTGATTGATGTTTAACTGCTCCCCTGCCAGCCTGTTTGCCCCCAACTTCCCTCCTCTGCTGCCCTGGTCACCCCTAACTGCCCTCCCCTGCAGGCTTAATCACCCACAACTGCCCTCCCCTGCTGGCCATCTTGTGGTGGCCATCTTGTGTCCACATGGGGGCAGGATCTTTGACCACATGGGGGCAGCCATTTTGTGTGTTGGAGTGATGGTCAATCTGCATATTATTCTTTTATTAGATAAGATGGAGGCCTAGTGCATGGGTAGGGGGTCAACTGGTTTGCCCTGAAGGGTGTCCCGGATCAGGATTGGGGTTCCCTTGGGGCATGGGACAGCCTGGACAAGAGGTCTGTGGTATTTTGCAGGCTGGCCATGCCCCCCAGCAACCCAAGTGGAGGCTCTGGTATCTGGGATTTATTTTATATTCTACAATTGAAACTTTGTAGCCTGGAGTGGAGCCAAGCCTTCTGCTCACTCGTGGCAGCAGCCATTTCTGTTGGGACATTTACCTTCTATAATTGAAACTTTGTAGCCTGGAGTGGAGGCCTAGGCTGGCCAGAGCTGTAGAATCTTGGCTTTCTTCATCGCCCAGACAAACCTAGCCTCTGCTCTCTCCAGCTCTGTGGCTGCTGCCATTTCTGTTGGGATATATCTTCTATAATTGAAACTTTGTAACATTGAGTGGAGGCCTAGGCTGGCAAGGGCAGGTGGAAATCTTGGCTTCCTCCATTGCCGGGAAAACCCAAGCCTCCCTCCTGCTCTCAGTGGCCACAGCCATTTTGGTAGGGGTTTATTTGCTACTCATTGGCTGGTGGGCGTGGCTTGATCAGAGGTATGGTCAATTTGCATATTACTCTTTTATTAGATAGGATGGCATAGACTAACTTTTTAAAACACGGCATCACAGACATTGCTACTTCCCCACTACAAAGGCAGTCTCCCTCTTTTCCTAACTAAAAGAACTCCCAACTTTGTCCAAGGAAGCAATGGGCCCAATTAAAACTACTACCCTCTCAAACTTGCTCAATCCAATGGAAGAGGGAGTCTACTGAGCAGAGGTTTTAGGGAGATGGCTTGTCTAATAAAAATGGACAGACTTTTGTTCTTTCTCCTCTTCCCACGTGGAATGCAGACGTCAAGGGCAACGGGGGTGGGGGCGGCGCTGCCATCTTATAAATGTGAAGACAAAAACACATACAGAGGGTGCTGAGCAAGAGGCTGCAGAACAACATGAATATGGGGTGCTTCCTCCAGCCAGTGTATCATTCTGCACTAACTAGTTACCTCCAGACTTCATGTTACATGAGAAAAGCAAGCAACTTGTTTGTTTTTATACTCATTGGGTTTCTGTCACATGCAACCCAACTCAGTCTTAACTGATACAAAGGCCCGAGGGGAAGCATGTTTAAGCCAAGCATGGAATCTACTGGAGAGATGCTGAGAGCCTTGGAACTCCTGAGGAGAGAGGGAGTATATGGGGACACGGACTCTCCCAGCTCCCTTTCATTTGCAAAAGTATGCTTCTCAGCACATACATAGCTGCCCTAGTTAGGGCCCAAAGAACAGACGAGAACAGCATGTGGCTGACTTAATGGTGCCAGTCACTGCCATACATGGTGGATACAAGTTCTAGGAGATAAATGATTCTAGAAAGGGTGCTTGGGAGTTCCCTACTAGGCCCAATGCAAATAATGATTGACCAGCCTTCACTGGGACCCCATCTCTTCACACACAGGGGCAGGGAAAATGCTTTCCATGGTACTCACATTTGAGAGAACAGGGCCAGCATAGCTACAGAAGGGGAGGGTTTTAGATGTTTCAAATCGACACAAGGCATTTGCTGTCTTTTCAGATCTGCTCTGGGTGTGTGTGTGGTTGGATTATATAAAGGCCATTGAGAATATGAATGGCCTATTGGCAAAGAAGAAAAGATCAGTAGTCACTCCTACCTTTTGCAGAACTGCCTAGCAGTCTAGTCTCATGGGACTAGGGCCTGTGATGAGGTATCATGTCACCCTCTCATTATGGATTTAATCAGAGAAATGGCCCCTCCCTGCATCCCCAACTCATACTATAACCTCCAGGCCTTGTCAGTGTATCCGGACAGGATTGGGTTGGGCCAATGACAAGAGTGTGGCACTCATGGTGGGGTCAGCTGCCCATGAGCACTAGCCCTGCAGCTGCCTCCTATTAGCAAGTTTCCTGACCTTGCTGTGCATTAAAAGGCTCCTTATCTACATAAAGATGTCCATTGTAGTGCCTACCTCCTAGGGTTCTTATGAGAATTGATAGGGACAAAATCTCCCCAAAAGGGTAGGATGCTGGCCCTGACCTAGACACTAGTGAGCACTCCCTGAATTTTAGTTGCATTTTGCTCGTATTAGTCCTCTTAGAGTTTTATCGAGCAGCAATAAGAGGTGAGAGGATGTGCCCTCCCCCTGTTTAGGAAGGCAGATTGCTGTATCCTCCTGAGGGCAGCATGGATAACGAGTGTTGTGTTATCATCTGACTGTCTTATGAGCGATCTGTAGAGAATATCCAACAATCCACCCTAGCTCTCAGCAAGCTAGAGAGTCCCACCTAACAGGCACTGAAGCAGTTTCTTCCTTGGGGATGGGAGACACTGCAGCTCTGCCTGTCAGGGTTGAGGTGCCCCCTGCCCCACCTCTTGGCATTAGGCCTCATGATACTACCTATACCTGAGCCCTGGCAGGGCCTGAGGGCTTGGAGTCACAGGATCCAGCAGTGGTTCTATGGGCAGGGAACAGCTAGTAGAAGAATGGGGAGGCTGGCAGCCTGAGGAGGAAGCCCTATACACCCCAGCTTTTAGAGTCTCCCTCAAACTCAGTCTGACAGATGGCGAAGCATAAGTCGCCCAAGTCATTCTTGCCAAATAGAACGTATATATTTAAGTTGGAGAACTGGGTGTATGTACACCATTAACAGGACTCCCAACAGAGCAACAACCACACAATATCCCCTTGTGTGGAGCCCTACCTGAATTATGCCTTTGTGTAACACTATCCGTGCAAACTGCCTCTGGGCGGGCAGCCACTGTAAGCAGGCTGGTCTCACCTCAGGCTTTTATCTAAAAGCCTTACCTAGGAAACACAATAGCCCAGGTTTACCTGGCCGATTTCTTTTAAAGGTTAGTGTGTGTTGAGGCGGGAGGGAAGTATAACTATAACTTAAAAGTAAACGTCTCCCTTGTAAAATGTGTAGCGAGATAAAGATATGGGCATAAAATGCAGCAGCTGCAGTCACATGTGGAGGGTGGCACAGCCCAGCGCTGCCGCACAGCCACCGGCGGTGTGGTCTTTGAGCAGGACATTTGTCACACTGGCAAGCACGAGGTTAAACATAAGGAGGTTCCAGGATATCTGTTCTTCCCGGGGGAGAGGAGGCTGCTCCTGAGACGGGCATGTCTGTCTTGCATGTAGACCTTTCTGCAAGGATCAAGCGCTCTGTAAACATGACCTCATTGTTGAGGCAAGCTCACTGCCTGGAAGTGGTAGGGAGTGCGGGGAAGGAACCAGTAAGGGTTCTATCTTATTCCCTGATCAGAAAATGACCTCAGGTCTCCTCTCACAGCCTGAAGAGAAAAGGTGTCAGTGTCCTAAAACACAGAACCTGTGAATGTGACCTTCACAGGTTGGAATACTTCATCACTTCCTTCACCGAGAGAACCTCCAAGTTCAACAGGATAAGACACACCTGAGAGCCTCCCTTAGGTGCCTTCGTTTGCTTATTTCTACCTTCAGCAGAATCCCACGCACCCTCTTTTTCTTAAAGTTTATTCCTCTCTGAAATTTTTTAAGCCATTTCAAAATATTTTGAGAACTAATTTAAAAGGAAAGCCTTAAATAGAACTAAGTTTCCATCAGGAGAATACTTGTTTCAACATAATCTTACCATGAACTACAATGCAGTTGCTTAAGAGAATAGGACTACAGGCTACATATACTGATAGGAATGATGTCTGTAGGAGGTTGAATGGTGGCCCCTGAAAAGGTGTGTCAGTGTCCTAAAGCACAGAACCTGTGAATGTGACCTTCTTTGGAAAAATGGCCTTTGTGGGTATAATTAAGGATCTCAGATGAGATCATCAGATTATCTGGCTGGGCCCTAAGTCCAATGACAAGTGTCCTTATAAGAACAGAAGAAGAGACTCAGACACAGAGAGAAGGACAGAAAGACATGAGCAGATGGAGGCACAGATTGGAGTGATGCAACTACAAGTCAAGATTGAGAACTGCTAGCAAGGTTGTCTAAGATCATCGGAAAACACAGATATTTACATTATGATTAATTAGCCATAGCAAAATTATAGTTATGAAGTAGCAACGAAAATAATTTTATGGTTGGGGGTCACCACAACATGAGGAACCGTATTAAAGGGTCACGGCATTAGAAAGGTTGAGAACTAGTGCTCTAGAGTTACCGAAAGCAAGAAGAAAAAAGGGACAGATTCCCCCTAGGGCCTCTGAAGGGAGTATAGCCCAGCCCACACGTTGACTTTGGACTCTGCCCTCCAGAACTGTAGAGAATACATTTCTGTTGTTTTAAGTCACCCAATTCGTGGTCATTTGTAGCAGCAGCGTTAGGAAATGAAATATAACTCTAAGATAGATTCAGAATAGAAAACCAAAAACAGAAAATAAGGTGAAAGATATATATACAATATGTAGTATAGTGTATATGTTACTATTGGTATTTTTTTAAAAAACATGTAGCTCTTTGCATATGCATAGAATATGACTTAAGGATATAAGAGACCCTACTAACAGTGTTGTCTCTGGGGAGAGAGATACTGTTGTTCTGCTATACATGGCATCGCTGGAGCTGGGCACTCTGATAGGCAGAATAATGCCCCCCCCCAACCACAAAGACAGTCACATCCTCACCCCCAGAACCTATGAATATGTTATGTTAAATGGCAAGAGGGAATTAACACTGCACATGCAACCAAGGTTGATAAGCAGCCCTGAAAATAGGAAGGTTATCCTGGACTATGTAGGTGGGTTTAGAAATCACAATGAAATGACAATAAAATCAATGAAATCACAATAAAAACGAAAGGGGATCCTATGGAATATTATTTGCAATGAAAAGAGAACAGCCAGTGTGGCTCAGTTGTTGAGCATCGACCTATTAACCAGGAGGTCATAGTTAGATTCTCGGGCAGGGCACATGCTGAGGTTGCAGGTTCAATCCCCAGTGTGGAGCATGCAGGAGGTAGCCGATCAATGATTCTCTCTCATCGTTGATGTTTCTGTCTCTCTCTACCTCTATCTTCCTCTCTGAAATTAATAAAAATATTTTTAAAAATAAAGAAATTAAGTGCTGCCCATCCTACAACATGGATAAATCTGGAAAGCCCTGTTATGTGAAATAAGCCAGTGTATGCACTTCTTATTTTATAATTGTAATCCAAAGTTTTGTGCAGTTCTTAACCCATAGTAGTGGCTCAGTACAAATAGATAAATAAATGTATAGTGTTTAATGTGTTCCCATAATTCCTACATGCTTATTTTTATTTTCAGAGAAAACTGATTCTACTACAGGACAGTTCATTAGTGTGAGTAGAAAATTTCCAAATTTATCATGACTAGTTCAGGAATCTACAAGCTAATGTCTAACAGATGACACAGACAGATACATATACGTGCTCTGGCTAACATGAATCACCCACTTAGGACTCTTAAATTAAAATGTACATTTCTATTTCCTAATAAATTACGAAAGGGAAAGGAGCAAAGGGACTGCTTCTGGAGTCCCTGAGCACATGTGAGTCCAGAGGGATCCTCAGATATCACCGTGAAGCTGGATCCACTCTGTGGCAGAGCATTCCCTGTCTTCACGTAGGTCCTGAGGCCCGCCATCCCAGCATACTTATTTTGAGGAATATTTAATTTAACATGTGTCCAGTGCATATGAGTTAGCTGTACATATTGGAAATTAATTCAAGCAGACAAAACTTTTATGTATTCTGTGGTTCTGAACCAAGGAGTCAGTCACCCCCCAAAGCTAGCTACCTTTAGATTTAAAACTGTATTTATGTAGTTCATATGTTAAATTTGAAAATATACTTGTATTATACACACACACACACACACACACACGATTTTCCAATAAGAAAATCCCAGCCTCTTACTAAGTCTGTGAAGACCTACTCAGACCCACATGATCTAATGTCCATCTTCTGGCTTATCTTCTCCCATTCACCCTCTGTCCTGGACCTCCAGTCCTACTGCCTTTGCTGTTTCTTCATTACATCAAGTTTGGCCTTGCCTCTGGGCCTCTGCCTGGCAAAACCTACCTAGTTAGATCTCAGTTCAAATAAATCCTCTCTACCAGTGAGGTCTTCCATGGCACCAGATCAAAATAGTGCCTAACTCTCCTCCTAGCAACAATCACTATCACAACGTCCTTGTTTTTTAAAAAGTACCATGTGTCATGATCTAAACTCGTCTTTTTCATTTATTTTATTGTTTCTTATCTATTTCCCCCTTGGTTTCCATATAAGCAGGAACTTTGTCTCTCTTATATTCCCAGAGCCAAGAAAACTCATAGGAGCATAAGAAATACAAATGTTGACCCAGTCAAGGCACTGAGGCCCTTCCAGCCACGTGGTCACCTATCTTTTCACAGAGATAGCAAATGTTGCAGGGTCACCAGGCCACAGACCTGTTTTAGCAAAGGGCACCCCCACTTGCAAGGAAACTGCTGTTTCCCAAAATGCTTTAAATGCCCCGGGGTTTAGAAACAGCTGGAGAGCTGAACAGGTCAGACGTTCTCAGGCACATACACTTTTGCTGTGCTGGACAGGGTCATTGCTTTGGGTTGATAATCTATTCTTAGAAATCTTATATGGGTCAAGATGCAGAATATTCACCAATTCCATGCAATGTCATGAAAATACTATGGTTTTGAGTGTAAATATCAAAGAAGAAATCCCTCTCTAAAAATAAGTTATTCACATTTCTTGGGAAACAAGAATAATTAAGGTAAAAGAATCAGAAGAAGGAAATGACATTATTAACATCTAAAACACTCTTTTTACGCGAATTAACACATACTGTCTAATAAGCATCATAAGCACCAATTTGAGAAAATTAAGAAGAAAGGCCATACAAAACTAGATTCAAATCTTAGTTTCTCAGCCAGCCTTTTCATGAAGTCCTTGCAGTATAGTAACTAAGGGGTTCAAGGGAAGGTCCTAGACAATTAAACCACTGATCCCTTTGCTCTTGACCCAGCCCAAATACATGCTAAGCAGATAATGATTTCAGGGTTCCATTACTTTAACTTTTATCATCATTTATTTAAGAAGCTTTTGGAGAAAACCTGTTGTCCTGATTTGTTGAAACCTCTATGAAGACAACTTCACTGTTCACATTAGTTCATTGTTTATTACTTAGAATCCTGGTTTTAGCCTTCTGTTCCTATTTGTATTATTCCTACTTTTTGTTTTTTAAGTTTCTATGTATGTTACAATATCATTGTATTTGTTTTTCCTCTAAGCCATTATGAAATAGAGCTAAGTATGAAGAAATACATTATATAACTAATATGTATTATTGTGATAGGTTACAAAACCATATGTTTTCATGCATCCTTATATCCATGGCCTTTGCCATATGACCTCTCAACTCTTCCAGAAAGATGTGAAGCTTATTTTCTAGTTCCTTAAATCTGGCAGGGTTTGTGAAATGTCAGACGGTTCGTCTAATAAACAAAGCACAATAAAAAATGAAGTACTTATTAGAGTGGAAGTCTATCAGACCCTCTGCAGAAAATACAATTTACTTAGCCAATAGGATATGGCAGAAATGATAGTGTGCCAGTTCTGAGCCTCGGCCTTGAGGCCTTGCATGCTGTTCTTTCTCTGGGACACTTGAGACCACCATGTAAATAAGCCCAGGCTGTCTTGTTGGAGGATGAGACATATAGACCACTGTCCCAGTCAACAGCCACACACAATCCAAAAACAGAGACAACTGGATGATCTGGTAATATCTCCAGATTCATAAAGGAGCCCGGCTAAAACCAGAAGAATTCTCCAGATGAGCCTAGACTAAATAAGCTAAATGTTTTTTTGGGTTTTTTGTTTTTGTTTTTGTTTTTACATAACCAAGAATGCAGTAGCTGCCTGATATACCCATGTTCATAATATCAGGCATCTATCAGTGTTTTTCAGTCGGGTACTATCTTATTTTTACAGCCGAGTCATACAAAGATTTAGAGACTTGCCTTTCCTCTTCTTCCATAACAGAGCTGTGCAATCCATTAACTTGTCACTACAGGAAACGATAGAGCTCCTGGGCTATCGGCTTTAGATTTTTGTTATTTCATTTCTGTACAAATACTTTCTCATTTATCCTCCCAATAAGCAGGCTAAAAAACGTATATATTGAAAAAATTAAAAAAAATAATTCTTCATACCTTTGCTTCAAAGGTAACCTTGGAGCATTGAAAGGAAGGAATAGCATCAAGTTAAGCAGAAGAGCCGACTTATCAGAGGAGATGTTGTCCAACTCCTGACGGACTTTGGCGAAGTACTAAGGAAGCCATGTGCCTTCTGAAGAATCTGGCCAGTTTCCTGTTGCCTGAACATCCCTGAAAGTGACTCTGTAGATCATTCCTCAGAGGGCCTTTGAAAATACAAATTACTCCCTTGGAAAGTTATGGGATGATATGTGTTGAGAACATCTTTGAAGGTACACAAATGAACATTCTGTTTTCCTGACTACAAAGCTCAGACAGCACCAAGTCATGGGCCAAATTCGATTTATTCTACTTGTCTTTGCCTACTAAGCATCCCTCCCCAATGGGCAGCCATAAATCAGCCTCCCAATGTCAGAGTGTAACAACTCCATGAAAGACTCGGGGGGAAACACACCAGTGTCTTTTCGTGTTGGTTCTTCAATCCATAACCCGGAAGACTAAGGATCTCCTCTAGTAAGAGAGATGGCTTAGGCATTCCAGGGGTTGGCTGAAAGTTATATAAGGACAAAGTAAGGGGAGAAAAAAAGCAAATGCTACTCAATAATTACATCTGTGATCAGAGGAGCAAATATGAATTTAGAAACAAAATCAGTGATTGCAAAAAATTTTACTTCATTGCCAAAGGAAACAAGGCATATTCAGTTTTCTCACTCTCATCTTATCTCTAGCTTTTATTTTGTTTCTTGTTGTTGTTATTTTATATACTTTATCAATCTCTTCCTTCCCCCAAGGACTCATGTGTGTCTGAATGTACACACATAAGGTCAATGGGCTTTGGGGACAAGAAAGGCAGAGACAGATATAGCCAGAGAATGAGAGGTGGTCAGACCCATAAAAGTCAAAGAAAACTAAAAGCTGTTTGATAGTAAAAACATATACAACTGAAAAAAAAACCATATACAACTGGGTTACAAATTCAGTTTATTAACTTTAGGAAGGGCTCAAAATTATAATAGACCACATTAAATTTCATTGTCACAAATTTTCAGGAGAACCCTTTTTATACTTAAATTCCTACAATGACAGTTCTAATTTTATTCATTTAACTCATGGCTCCACTGGATTGGCCCTCTGCCAACTAATGCTCCCTATCATCTTTGCTTTTGAGTGTTGACTATGAATTCATGTGCTTCATTTATTGCACTTTGTTTATTAGATGAACCTGCTGACATTTCACTAGTACTTATTAGGATGGAAGTCTGTCAGCCTCCTCTGCAGAAAGTACAATGAAATGAGGTTCAGTCTGGGAGGGAGAAAAGTGGGCCTGACAGTTCATTCCAGGTAGGGGATGGTACTGAAATGTGGACACCTGGAAACACTACAAATTAGCCTCCTGGTTCTGTATTTTACAAACTTGTTATATGGTTTTTGGTTAAAGAACAAACAATGACTCAGGATTTTCAGTGTTGAGAAATGTTTGATCATTTTACTTAAATAATCACAACAGTAAGTACTGTATATATAACTTTAAAACTAAAATCCCCGAAAAAAGTGTAAGTTGTACAATTTTATAAAAATGTATACATTCAAAGTAGTAAAAATAACTAATGAAATGGCTAAGTTTATCCTTGCTAAAATGAAATTGCCCATATTGGATTTAATGATAAGAAAGATGTATTGCATGCTTGATGCCTCCTTCTTTACTTGGTTCTTTTGCTTTTGATAAACTATTGAGTCATTGTTTTTTTTTTTTTTAAACACACTAATTTTAGCCATCAATTTATTAGGTTGATGAGCCTAATAAATTTTAAACTGCTTATCAAGATTCAATATTGGAAAACACCATTAAATTCCATTTAATAAAACTCCCCATCTGCCTGCTTATGAATTGCTCCATGTGCATGAATGCAGGGATAGTTGTCTACTATCATGTTCTCCAGCAGCAGGATTAAGGTTTTGACTGCTGAGACTGAGGTCATTTTGAGCTGGGACTTCCTAGGCTGCGATTTGCTGAGAGTAGTCAATTCTTGGAAACACAAATGCAAATTCTGACATGGAAATTGAATAGTGGCGCTCAATTATCAGGTAATTGTTCAATGTCCAGAATTGCTTTTATAATAACATGTGAAAACACAAAGCTAAAATTATCACAAAAATCCTATTCCTGGGAGAACACATCCACATTTGCAAAACAACTTCCTAGTTTATTGTTTTGCTTGGAACTGTCTGACTTACTAAATAGATTTCCTATGTAAGCATCCTATATAATAAAGAGGTAATATGCAAATTGACCATCACTCCAACACACAAGATGGTTGCACCCATGTGGTCAAAGATGGCCGCCTCCATGTGGACACAAGATGGCCAGCAGGGCAAAGCAGTTGTGAGCAATCAGGCCAGTAAGGGAGGGCAGTTAGGAGTGAGTGGGCCAGCAAAGGAAGGCAGTTGGTGGCAACCAGGCCTGCAGGGGAAGGCAGTTGTGGGAGATCAGGCCAGCAGGGGAGGGCAGTTAAGGGGGGGACCAGGCCTGCAGAGGAGGGCAGTGGGAGGGACAAGGCCTATAGGAGAGTGGAATTAGGGGGGCCAATCCTGCAGGGGAGGGCAGTTACAGGTGACCAGGCCAGCAGGGAAAGGCAGGTAGGGGCAATCGGGCCAGCAGGGGAGTGTTTAGGGTATGATCAGGCTGGCAGGCAGAAGCAGGTAGGGGCAATTAGACAAGCAGGCAGGCAAGCAGTTGGGAACCAGTAGTCCTAGATTGTGAGAGGGATGTCCCAAATTGGAGAGGGTGCAGGCTGGGCTGAGGGACACCCCCCTCCCCATGCATGAATTTCATACATTGGGCCTCTAGTTGTTAATAAAATTAGATTGGGATACTTAGAAATGTGGTGCAGAGAACTCACTCCTATGACGGGGCTGGGAAAGAATAAGATTTATAAAGGCATCTGATGATTGAAGGTAAAAAATTTTTTTGTTAAAAAAGTACTCCTAACTTATATTTACTTTTCTGCCTTCAATAACAAACTAACAATTTTAAAATATAATGACAAAATTTTTTAACTTAATAGATCTGTAAACAAACATTCAAAGATTATTTTCAATTTTACATGTTTATCTGATCAAGCCACAGGCTGTTCCTTCATGATGTTTTAGTATCTGGGGGGAGTGGTGCAAACCTTTCTTCTTTTATACAGAAATGAGAAAAGAACAAAATCAAGCAAAAATATGTCTCATTTAAAAAGTTAACAAAAAATTTAAAAGATTAGTTTGAGTTTTGTTTGACTGTGCCTATCATTGAAAGTATATGTTTATCCATGAGGGCAACTACATTTTTTTTTCATTAAGCACCTTTTTTGACCTAGTTTTCCATCAATTTCCCACAGGCAGATGTCCAACCTGTATATGTACCCCAAACACATGCACACCTTCCCTGCACCTTGCTGTAACTGAAATGTCATAGTCTCCCTATTATCCTTCTAAGTAACATAATATGCAGCCTTGGTACCATGGGATATTGTTTCCTAGCACTAAGTTGAAATAATTCTGGCACTGGGACCTCAGAGATTTCAGAGATTTCACCATCTCACTGCCAGGCCTTACTGTTTAAGGTCACTGACCAGCTTAATGACTCAGAGAGTTATTGCAATCTTGGGGAAAACATTCCAGAGCAAGTCATTACCATTTACAGAAGTATCTTATTAAAATATTTTAAGGTATAATTCTATTTGACTTAAAATAGAATTCAATTATGTGAGTATTGACCTATATACTAGTAAAGTTGTGTATTTGTGCGTGTGTTTCTGGATAAATAGTCATTTGGTTTGCTTTTAGGTACACATATTCTTTGTTCTACCAAGAGCCCCCTAAAATCTATTTTTAGAATAGATTCTCCTGCAGAGGCTGCTAGTTGTCCTCATGCTTACCTTTTTTTCTAGTGATACAATTCTTAGCAGGCCCATGACAGTCCTAAAGAAAAGCCATACTACCCAGCCTCTCTTGCAGGTAGGAATGGTCAAGTTATGGTCATTAAGAAGTAAGCAAAAATGTCAGAACAGCTTCTGGAACCTTATGTGAGTTGGACAACATATGCTCTTTGCCTTTCTTTTTCATCACTTCACCTTCCCTAATGCCTAGAAGCAGACAGATAACACCTTGGACCATGAACAGGAGAACATACCATACAGCAAACAACCCACTGAACTGTTTTCTAAAGATTTCCTGGAGCAGAGCCATCCTACCAGCCCTGTACTGCTTTCTTCTCCTCTTTTATACAAAATAAATCCACTCATGTTTCTTGAGCTTTTTGAAATTTCTATAATTTTTGATTTTTTTGTTACTTGCACATATCCTTTTACTGAATGTGATTTGGTATAAATTAAATTGCTACATTCCCATATTACAGTACTAATATAGATAAAAGTACAAAGATATATAAAAATACAAAACAGAACATTAAGTTACACCTTGATAATAAAAGAGTTTATAACACATGCACATTAAGGCCAGGTCTGTCATTTTAAACAGAGAGAGGAACTGGGTTCCAAATCCGCATAGGATAGGATGAGGGGAGGTCATCCACTTGCATGAATTCTTGAAGGTCAAATGTCAAGAGTTGTTTACAGCTTAAAATGAGGTAATCCAGACCCATGGCCTCTAGAGAATAAACTTAGCGGTTGAAAGAGAAGACGAATGGAAGGGGCTTTGAGAAGGTATGTGGGCCAGGCTTACACCAGACTAGCTCCTTTTCACTGAGGCTGAGTCAGCCTGCCCTACTCCACCCTAACCTCTGACCTCCTGTACAGTCCCCACATGGAGGAAAGCCGTGGGCAACTGCACTCTTGTTCCTTAATGCCCCAACTGCAAAAATAACCCCCAGCTGCTCTAGGAGTGCTAGAGGGCATGGGGACAAGCCCGACCCCACACTCAAGTCCCGAGAGGGAAGGGCAGCCCACTCAAGCAAGCATTGGATGCCTGAAGATTCTTCTTCCTTCTCTGAGTGTGGCAGCTGTGGCAAGAAAGGAGACACAGATAATGCTCGGCCTACATACTACTGGGTAAGCACATTGGAATTGCAGCAGAGGTGGCAGCCATTCTTGGCTACCCAGGCTTCACTTGAGAGGGAGTGAGAATGAGAGGGGCAGGAAAGTAAAGAAGTCTGGGGAAGCCCCCACCTATGGGGAAGTCAGGGCTAAGCTAAACGGGCTCCTGTTTCTCCTACTGTCAATGTCAGGAAGGGACAGCTGATGGGACCTAAGCACAATAACAAAAAACAAAACTGAAACTAAAGAGGCAGGAACTGAAGCCCAGCAATGTCAGATAGATGTGGAAAGCCACGTGGCCCTCAGGAGAACAGGGATGGGAGAGAGCAGGGAAAGACTAAGCAATTGTCTGGATAACCCAGGCAAGATTCAAGTTCCATTCTATTTCAAGGTGAAGGGAGTTTTTATAGCAGTTGATCCAAGTCCCTGCTTCATCATTTTCTTCCTAGGACTCAGTCCTCTCTGAAGGGATGACACACCTGTGTTCCGGTACCTCTTTTCATATGGGGGATTTGGCTGTTTCAGTTCTCTGGACACAGGCTGAGAAGATAAATACTTCTCACGCAGACAATCCTTTACATGTCTCCACCTGACAGCCCCTACTCATTAATTTGTGCACTGCTTCTGTGAAAGTGACCAGAGCTTCCCTGCCTAATAGGCAGAATAGTAACCTCAAATAAGGAGGCGGAAATGCAAGGCCACCAGCAAAGTATTGGCAGAGTGCCCGACATTGGCTGCCTGCATCAGCCTGATAAGTCCTCCAAAGCATCACACTATCATTGAAGAGTAAAGACCTGGGGTGATGTTGCTGATGCAAAATGCCATTAACCTTGACTCGCCCAGTTTTTAGATTTTTTTTTCATTTGAGTATCTAGAGATTTGCTTGTCTTCTTTCTTCCTCCTCTCTCCTCCCCTTTCCCTTTAGTCAGCTCATAGCTTTTAAGCACTACACCACCTGAAAGCATTCTTTGGGATTCTCTCCATCAAATGTATTGAAAGGATTTTTCACTTAATGCTATACACTATTGGATCATTTCCTATTATTGGAATAATCTCTGCCCACTCCCACCTCAAACTAAACTCACACTTTTCTGAAATTAAGTCAAATATTTATTGAGTACGTATCAGGTATCATGAATGTAGACAGATCAATTAGGCACAATGACTGTTTAAGGAGCTCATTCTATTTGGGGAGGTCACACACAGCAGTTGATTGCAACTCAGGAGAGGCGATCAAGGTTTAGTTTGCTATTTTTCCAAGTGAATGGACAAAAACTGTTGTATTAGTTAGATGAAGGAGACACCTTCAGCCCAAGTTGCAGAAGACGCTAAAGAACAAATAGAACTGTGGTAGCCTAGTGTTGAGTTTTTTCCTCCTCCAAATTTCATATATTGAAGTCTTAAACCCCAGTACCTCAGAACATGACATTATTTGGAGATAGGGTCTTCATAGAAGTAATCAAGTTGAAATGAAGTTATTAGTGTGGGCCCTGACTCAAGAGGACTGATATTCTTAAGAATGGGAAATTTGGCGATAGAAACAGAGAGAAGGCCATGTAAAGAGACATAGGGAGAAGACAGCCATCTATAAGCCAAGGAGAGAGACCTGGAACAGTTCCTTCTCTCACAGCCCTCAGAAGGAAACAACTCCACTGACACCTTGATTTTGGATTTCTAGCCTCCGTAACTCTGAGACAATAAGTTTCTAATCATTTTTTTAAGCCGTCTAGTCTGTGGTTCCTTCTTATAGCAGCAGCCTGAGGAACTAACACGGTTTGACACAACTACAAGCCCTGAGGAAGCACATGGGAATGAAAAAGCCTTACATGACAATGAAACACCTCAAACAAAATGAGTTAATCAGAATCCAAAGTATAATCTGAGGAAATTATTCACCTGAAGCAAAATGTACAAGTAGGAGAGTAGAACATACCTCCTCCCCAAAGGAGGCTTTGGGTCTGTGTGTACCAGGCTTTACATTCAGGAGTTTGGAAAGTATTCTAAAGGCAGAGGAGAATTTTGGTGGCATGTCCTCCAGGCCATGTGATAACAGAGATGGTGTATTAGGAAGATGATGAGCAAGATGGATTAGGGAAAGAAGTCTGGGAAAACGTTGCTCAGAAATGTGTGGTTCTTAAGCTTGGCTGCAAATTAGAATCACCTGGTGTGATAGGCCAACTGAGAGCCCCTAAGGATACCCATGGCTTAATCCTGGAACCCTCTGAATGTTACATATATGGCAAATGGAACTTTGCTGATGTGTGCTATAGGATGTTGAGATAGGGAGTGAAAGGTGAAAGTCGGTGGTGCAGGCTAAATAGCAACCTAAGACAGCGAATAAAGAAAAAGCGAATTTATTTCAAGAAAAGGGGATGAGGTAATGCGTGATAGGGATATCCAAAGGGAAGGGCTACACAGAACCAAGCCAATGAGTATTGAGCCTCTAGGAGCTGGAGTCTTGTCCTTATATACATCCACTGTTAGGAAGCCCTTGTCGTCAGTGGGTTTGAGGGACTTGATTTATGAGCTTAGGCAGTGGAGTTGGGTCAACAAGAATGCAGATGTGCGATCTGGTGCTTCTTGGCAGTTTTAATTCCTATGAAGTTTGATTCCTGATGTCCGGCATTTCCTGTCCGACAAGTCTTCCTGGTCTTTGTTCGCCTGTGGCGGTTAAGAATTCTATTGCCTTGTAAATCCTGACAGGGAGACTATCCTGGATTACCCAGGTGGATCCTAAATGTAATCACAAGCATCCTGGTGGGAGGCAGAAGGAAATCTGACTTACAGAAGAGGAAGAAGCCATTGTGACTACTGCAGCTGGAGGAGACATGGCCACTAGTGAAGAAATGGGACAACTTCTGGAAGATGGAAATGGCAGAGCAACAGATTCTGCCCTCGATCCAGAGGAGTGAAGTCACCTTAAGTTTGGCTCAGTGAAACTCATTTCGAACTTCTGGCAGCCAGAAATGTGTTTTGTTAAGCCACCAAGTTTATGGTAATTGGTTATAGCAGCCACAGACAATTAATACATCTGGGAAGGTTTACAGAAGCTTGATACATTGGCTCCATTCTATGGCAACTGAATCTGCCTGAAGGTGGGCCCCAGGCATCTGTAACCTCACCCTGGTGTGCTGTAAGGTTGAGGGGATGTGTAAACAGAAGTGGAAGCAGCCTTGGGGGGCTCCAGAAATGAAAGCAAGCTGAAGAATGAAGTGACAGCTGACAATGCAGACAGGGACAATGCAGCATAATGAGCTTTGGAGTCAGACCTGACCCACCTCAGCTCCTTTACTAACATTTACATTAAACAAATGGTTTAATTTTGCATAGACTCACCTCATTTATAAAATAGTGATAATACCTACACCAAAGAGTTATGAGAATCAAATTAAATAGGCAAATTGCCTAGTTTAAGTGTTTTTTCACATAATAAGTGCCAACAATTGATGTAGATTTCTAGGCAGAGATGTAAAAGAGCTCTGGAATCCCACTTTCCTATAAACAGGGTTGCCAGGTAAAATGCAGGACTCACAGTTAACTTTTAATTTCAAAAGAGAAACTTTAGTGCAACTATGTCCTAAATATTGCATGGGTCATGCTTTGATTAATTGGAAGGAAATATGCTAATTTCCCCTGCCCCATACACCTTTTAATATTACCCTTTCCATTCTATGCATATGCATGTCCCTCCATGCTGTTATATAAAGTTTTATGGCAGAAATCTGTAGTTGTGAAGGGAAGAAAGGGAAGAAAGAAAGAAAGAAAGAAAGAAAGAAAGAAAGAAAGAAAGAAAGAAAGGAAGGAAGGAAGAAAGGAAGGAAGAAAGGAAGGAAGAAAGAAAGAAAGAGGGGGAAGAAAAGAAAGAGAAAGAAAAATAAAGAGAAAAGAAAGTAAAGACAAATTCTACTTTTTCATTACATTCTTTTTATACATATTTTTTCTTTAGGTATTAATATGTGTCCTTATCCTCCCATTGCCCCCCCCCACCCCCTACTCGTGCCCTCCTCCCCCGCCCCCCACCCATCTCTCCCATCCCACCCAGTGTCTGTGTTCATTGGTTATGCTTCCCCCCACCTCCCTTTGAGGTTCAGCAGTCTGACCTTCATTATAAAATGAGACTTAGACTTATATAATAGGAATTAGCAAGGGAAAACAGAAAACATTCTAGGTATTTGAGGCAGGAAAGGAATGCAATACAAGCATCTGATTGCATACAAAACTCCTGGAAGAGCTAGAGGAGAGAAGGTCAGGGAAAGCCACAAGCTCTCAAGTTTGCTACTAGCTTTACCAAGCAGGAAGTTTCAGGGACTACAGGAAACTGCTGGCTGTGATCTGCTTCCAGCCCTGAGGTGGGTGATTCACAGGGAAATGTCTGGGGGCCCATACAAATTGATAGCTGCTGAAACCAATACATCCACCCAATCCTGACAGAAGCCCTAATGTGGCTTTTACTTCTCTTCTCCCTTCAAATCTCATGCAAGTTACCTGTGACTGTCAGCAAGATTTGAAACTCAGCTGGCAAGGGATACTGGGAAATGTAGTTCCCAGGCTTCCCGACCAAACAATAAGAAGGAAGCATCTAACAGACAAGCTGGGTTACATGGCTAAGGAAAGAAACAGACCCAAAAGATTGAACAGAGAAAACTTTTCACAAAGAAAGGAGGCAAAATAATCACCACTGCTTACATTCCTGGTTATTGTAAAATACCAAAAGCCCTAAGTCTTTTGTACTCATCTGCAACTTTTTATTTTAAAACAATATTTTGTTAATTTGCTGTGCTGTCCCACGTGTTCTGAGTTTTTCCTAGCCCTAGGATTTCAGTAACTACTTACTGTAGGCCATCAGAATTTTGTTTTTCCTTTCAAAGGTAGCAACATGTAAAAAGAGGAGCCTTGGTAAATATGTTTGTTTCCAGGGCTAATGCCTGAACTGGAAGATATGAGTATTTCATTATCTCTTGCTATGGATTCTGTCTAGGGGATTAAAACAATAATTCCCCCTCCCCATTTTTTTTTTCACATTTCTGTGGGGTTGGAGTTTAGGGAAAACTCAGTGAGGCTGTTCTTCTCCCTGTGCTGCCCTCTGGATCGCTCAGCTCCATTCACTTGGTGGTTAGAAGAGCTAGAAAATCTGAAGTGTCTTCACACACACATGGCTTCTCTCTGCCCAGGCGCTAACTTAATCTTCCCCACACCTCAGTCTCAGGTAGTCAGTCTCTGTGTATTGTGGTTGGCTTCCCAGAGGGAGAAAATGGAACCTGCTAGTTCTCTAACGGCCTGGGCATGCAAGTCCCAGAACATCACTTCCGCCATGTCTACTGGTCGAGGAAAGTCACAAAGCCAGCCCTGATTCAAGTGGAGAAGCAGGCTCGACCTCTTGAAGGATATTGCAGCATGTGCACACAGAGGGAAGGAATTGTCAGTGGCCATCCCCAGACATTGATGGGATTCTATTCATCCAGCTACTAACTTGGGTACTTATTCTCTTAGTCTATCCTCTCACTTTACAATTTGAAACAGGATGGTTTTGATCTTAGCTTTTATCTTTATGTATTCTTACCCATAAGTGGCTTCTTTACATTTTTGCTTATGTAGACTATTAATAATATATGTTTCAGCAAGGATTTCATATCCTATCTAATAAAAGAGTAATATGCAAATTTGACTGTACCTTCACCACACCCACAAGCCAATCAGGAGCAAATTATGCAAATAAACCCCAACCAAGATGTCTGCTGCCACTGAGAGCAGGAGGGAGGCTTGGGTTTTCCCAGCAATGGAGGAAGCCAAGCTTTCCGCCTACCTTTGCTGGCCTAGGCCTCCACTCAATGGTACAAAGTTTCAATTATAAAAGACTAGAGGCCTGGTGCATGAAATTCGTGCACGGGGGGTGGGGATGTCCCTTAGCCCAGCCTGCACCCGCTCCAATAGGATCAGGCCTAGACGGGCAATCGGACATCCTTCTCACAATGCAGGCCTGCTGGCTCCAAACTGCTCGCCTGCCTGTTCCCTGATTACTCCTAACCACTTCTGCCTGCTAGCCTGCTCACCCCCTAACTGCTCCCCTGCCAGCCTACTTGCCCCAACTTCCCTCCTCTGCTGGCCTGGTCACCCCCAACTGCCCTCCCTTGCAGGCCTGGTCCTTCCCAAATGCCCTCTCCTGCTGGCCTGATGGCCCACAGCTGCCCTCCCTTGCAGGGCCTGGAACCTCCAACGGCCCTCCCCTGCTGGCTATCTTGTGGTGGCCATCTTGTGTCCACACTGGGGAAGGATCTTTGACCACATGAGGGCAGCACTCTTGTGTGTTGGAGTGATGGTCAATCTGCAAATTACTCTTATATTAGATAAGATAGTGGCCTGGTGCATGGGTGGGGGCCAGCTAGTTCGTCCTGAAGAATGTCCTTTGGGGTGAGGGGCAGCCTGGGCGAGGGGCCTGTGGAGATTTGCAGGCCAGCCACACCCCCCAGCGACCCAAGCAGAGGCCCTGGCATCTGGGATTAATCTGTCTACAATTGAAACTTTGTAGCCTGGAGCAGAGCCAAGCCTTCTGCTCACTCCATGGTGGCAGCCATTTCTGTTTGAAACTTTGTAGCCTAGAGTGAGGGAGGCCTAGGCCTGCAACCGTCGCCAGGGAAACCCAAGCCTCTGTTCTCTCCAGCTCAGTAGCTGCCGCCATTTCTGTATGTTTTATAATTGAAACTTTGTAACATTGAGTGGAGGCCTAGGAAGGCAGAAAGCTTGGCTTCCTCTATTGCCAAGGAAATCCAAGCCTCCCTCCTGCTTTCAGTGGTGGCAGCCATCTTGGTTGGGGTTTATTTGCATAATTCGCTCCTGATTGGTTGCTGGGCGTGGCTGCTGGGCGTGGCTTGTGGATGTGGTGAAGGTACAGTCAGATTTGCATATTATTCTTTTTTTAGATAGGATACATAATCCGAAGGCAGCCACAAAGCTGGAGAGAGAAGAGGCTAGGGTTGCCGGGGTGATAAAAGAAGCTAAATTTCTGCAGCCCTAGCGCCTAGGCCTCCCCACTCTAGGCTACAAAGTTTCAAACAGAAATGGCTGTCGCCATGGAGTGAGCAGAAGGCTTGGCTCTGCTCCAGGCTACAAAGTTTCAATTTTAGAACATAAATTAATTTCAGATCCCAGAGTCTCCACTTGGGTCGCTGGGGTGTGTGGCCGGCCTGCAAACCACCAAAGGCCCCTCGTCCAGGCCACCCAAAGCCCTAAGGGAACCCCCACCCTGATCCAGGACACCCTTCAGGGCAAACCAACTGGTACCCTCCCATGTACCAGTCCTCTCTCCTATCTAATAAAAGAGTAATACACAGATTGACCATCAGCTCAACACACAAGAGGGCTGCCCTCATGTGGTCAAACATCCTGCCCCCATGTGGACACAACATGGCCACCACAAGATGTCCAGCAAGGGAGGGCTGTTGGGAGGTTCCAGGCCTGCAAGGGAGGGCAGTTGTGGGCCATCAGGCCATTAGGAGAGGGCATTTGGGAGGGACCAGGCCTGCGAAGGAGGACAGTTGGGGGCAATCAAGCCTTCAGGAGAGGGCAGTTAGGGGTGACCAGGCCAGCAGAGAGGGAAGTTGGAGACAAACAGGCTGGCAGGGGAGCAGTTAGACATCAATCAGGCTGGCAGGGTAGTGGTTAGGGGGTGAACAGGCTGACAGGCAGAAGAGGTTAGGGGCAATCAGAGAGGCAGGCAGGCGAGTAGTTTGGAGCCAGCAGTCCTGCATTGTGAGAAGGATGTCCGATTGCCTGTTTAGGCCCGATCCCAATCGGGCCTAAATGGGTAGTTGGACATCCCTGGAGGGGTCCCAGATTGGAGAGGGTGCAGGCTGGGCTGAGGGACACCCGCCCTCCCCCCCACACCCGGCCCCATGCACAAATTTCATGCACTGGGCCTCTAGTGTATGTGTGTGTGTGTGTGTGTGTGTGCATACACACACACACACACACACACATATATATATATATATACACACACACATATATACATATATATATACACACACACATATATACACATATGTATGCATAAATAGTATATTCATGTACTATTAACAATCTATTTGTTAAATATTAGTGAAGCTTATGACTTTTTATTTTGTAATAAGCATAAATATAAACTGTTACATCACAGATTGATCTTTCCGTCTTGTTTGGTCTCAGCATTATTTCCTTGGATTTTCTTATTTACTCTCTGCCTGAGCCCCTTCTACCAACCCACAAGGTGACACTGGGACCTTGATTCCCCTTTTATCCTCTTCCTGCTCCTTGAATACATCTATTAACTAATAGAGCTTGGGATTGTTCCACATTTTACAGTTTATATATAAGAAAGATATCATGTCCCCAGCCATAAGCACTGTGAAAGCCTACGGCTTATAGTTATGTAAAGTAAATTTGCCCTTCTTTTCTAAACGTGTAGATCCCCAATATACAGGTGTACTAAGTACGCAGGTACCCCCATACCTCATTAAAAGAAAAGTGACCTGGGAATTGAACAATGATTAGAATTATTCGTGTTCTCTCATAGAGTGGAAGACTGAGACTAATCTAAGCTCATAGGAGGCAGGTGTGTGCCTTTTCATCTTTGTGTGTCCAGAGTTCTAACACAGGGGCTAGCAAATAGGTGCTTACTAAGTGTTGGTTGGCCCCTTATATTTAACTACCCAGGTGGAAATGTACTGTTTGCTTTGCAAATACTAGACAAGAAATACTGAGGCACACAGATAGGTGCTTTTATAATACACAAATAAACTCAAATCACCACAGAAAATATCAGATAGAAGGTGAAGCAGAAAAATACATTGGACATCACACTTAAAAGTGTTCTACAGTTTTAGTTAAGAGTGCAAGTTCATTTTCTTCTAATTAAAATATATATACATATATGGGGGGGCAGGGTATGGGGGGGGTGTGTGCCTGGAAACAGAAGGGGACTTGAGGCAGCAAGCAGGATGGAAGGGTTTCCAGTGACCCACTGGGTTCTGCAGTGCATACCTGGGCCAGGATGCTCTACAGGCCTCAGTAGACAAGAAGGTGGAGAGGCAGCCAGTTTCTTTTGTAATCAAACATGAAGCTGCTGCTGTGTGCATAGCTCTGATGTCCAGGTTGTTGAAGGCTCTGATAGCTTAGGCAGAAGCAAAGGAGAAGAAGCTGATAAGAGGGGTGGGGGGAGGGGGGAGGAGGAGCAGGAGCCCAGGGAAGCCTGTGGGCAGTCCAGGGCCTCCCTTGGGGCAGTTCCTAGGCTTCTGGCTGCCAGATGTGATGCATAACTCAGGGGCCTGAGTGCAGGCCTGGGGGGGCCTCTCCCTTTGTCAACCTGTCTAATTTAACACCTTTCTGTCTGGCTGCCCTCAGCTTCAAAGGGAGACTGCAAGTGCTTGCCTACATGACACAGTCCTATGGAGCTTTCTTGGTTAGCATTTTGAAATAAGCAGTGGAAGCAGCGTGTCAGGCAAGCGTGGAGAAGCAAGAAATATGTGCAGGGGTGTGCGTGGGTGGGGGGTTGGAAGGGAACCTGGGCTCTGCCTGAATGCCATTTGTTCCTTTCATTTTAGGCTGCTGTTCTTATTGTTTTTTTACCAAGACATTTTCCCTCCCTCAAATGCGAAAGCTAGAGCTATAGGGCCCATCAATCTCGGGGCCCTTTACACAAACAAACTCTGGGCTGCACCGTGAAGCTGCTGACAGCTCACCTCCTGGCTCGCTTCCAGCGGCAGGCAGGGGAGGGTGCCTGCTCCCAGGCAGCAGCTTCTGGGGGCTCTGCCCTTTGGCACAAGATAGTCACCCTGATGGAGACTTGAGAGGAAAATAAAAAACCTCTCAAGATATTGCTAAGCAGATTTCAAGCCTTCCTATTAGTTGTTTACTGGGAAGACAGTCCTTTAAGATTTTCTATGTCCCTGAGCCAGGCCCTGCTCCCAAGTCTCTGGGCCTTAGCCACTCAGAGTGAAATGCAAGTTTGGGGTGGAGGGCCTCCAATGCTCCTTACTGCTCTGACCTTCTCTGAATCACCGGAGAAGATGGAGACTAATCTAGGCCTAGAAAATCCGGATGAATGGAAAAACCATATATATATAATATATTATTTCACCTTGGAATATCATTTCTTGAATTGGAACCGGCATGTGCTCACTCACGAAGCCACACAGCGATCTGACCAACCCCCTTTTCTCCATCCTGCCACTTGAAATCCTACACATGTTTCTGCTTACCTTTGCAAAGGAATGTAACTGATCCCAAACCAACTTGTCTTTCTAGTTTCTCTATCTAGTTAGCACTTTCCTTGTTTAGGAGGGAAGGGCAGTGCTTGGTTTAAAAGCCCTTTCTGCAGGGATCCTCTGCCATCCATCACTGCACCCCTATTTTTTATTTTAATGATTGCACACATGTATTTAACAATACAGTTTTACACAGATTGCTAAGAGCACTTTTTTCACATTTCACAGAACTTGAAACATATGGACTTTCTATTAATATTCATACCACAGCACAGCCAAATCTACCTCCTAAATAGAGGCATTGCAATTTGTTTAAAGTTTAAAAGCATAATGGCAATCATGAGGAGAGGGGAAAAACAGTAAGTTTATTTTATATAACTGAATGGAGAATAAATTCACAAAATAGTAAATAACATTTCATATGATCTCTCATGTGCCTTGAAGGAGGTGGTGCTTGATTCACAAGGTTGTTTGCTATGTCTAAATAATTTCCTCTTTGCAATTTTGTGTCTGCAGATGTTGTTTCGAAATTCAGTTAAAAATATTGCTGATTAGTTTTATTTGGGGTTCATGTCAAAAAATTTTTTTCACAGTTCTGTTTTGTTGAGGATTTGGAAAAGTTGATAAATATTCAGAACAGGGAGTAGATCTTTAAAAAAAAAAAACAACCTCAAGAATGCTAACAATTTTTTTTGAAAAATACTAAACAAGAGGCTATTAATGTTTATTATTTAAACAAGATGGACTAAATGTTTGTTAGTCCACTTTGAATTGAAAAATTATAGATTCTCAGATGACATTATACTGTACAGAGAACCCTAAATATTTTGCAAAAAAACTATTAGAACTAATTAGTTTGGTAAAGTAGCAGAATACAAAATTAATATTCAGAAATTGGTTGTGTTTTTATCAGTCAATAATAAACTATCAGAAAGGGAAATTAATAAAACAATCCCATTTAAATTTTCATTGAAAGAAATAAAATGCCTAGGAATAAATTTAACCAAGGACATAAAAGATCTTTACTTGGAAAACTATAAGACCCTGGAGAAAGAAATTAAGGAAGATGCAAAAAAATAGAAACTATACCATTCCCAGGGATAGGAAGAATTAACATCATTAAAATGTCCATACTACCCAAAGCAATCTACAGATTCAATGCAATCCACATCAAAATACCAATGGCACTAAAACAAATAATCCTAAAATTTATATAGAACCACAAAAGACCCCAAATAGTCACAGCAATCTTGAGAAAGAAGAACAAAGTTGGAGATATCATGCTACTTATTATCAACATATGCTACAAGGCTATAGTAATCAAAACAGCATGGTACTGGAATAAAATCAGGCATCTAGATCAATAGAACAGAATAGAGAGCTCAGCAATAAACACATGTCCATGTAGCCAATTGATGTGTGACAAAGGAGGCAAGAATATACAATGATACAATGAGGTAAAGAGAGTGTCTTTCATGAGTGGTGTTAGGAAAACTGGAGAGAGATAAAAAAAAAAAGAAGGAAACTAGACCAATTTCTCAAACTATATACAAGAATAAACTCAATGAATTAAAGACTGGTATGTAAGATCTGAAACCATAAAACTCCTGGAAGAAAACATGGGCAGTAAAGTCTATGACATCGCTCTTAGCAATTTTTTTTTAATATGTCTCTTCAGGCAAGGGGGAAAAAAAGAAAAAAAGAAACAAATGGGACTACATCTAATTAAAAGTTTCTGCATAACAAAGGAAACCATCAACAATATGAAAACACAACATGCTGAGTGGAAGATATTTGCCACTAATATATCCAATAAGAGATTAAATATCCAAAATATATAAGAAATGAATATAATTTACACACACACACACAAAACAATACACAAAATCCTCCATCTAATTAAAAATGAGCAGAGGACCTGAATAAACATTTCTCTAAATAGGATATACAGACTTATGAAAAGATGTTCAACATCACTAATCATCAGAGAAATGCAAATTAAAACCACAATGAGATATCATCTTATACCTATCAGAATGGCTGTCTTCAATAAATCAGATGTTGGTAAAAAGGTAGAGAAAATGGAACCCTCAGGCACTATTGATGGGATTATAAATGTCACAATCCCACTATGAAAAACAGTATAGAGGATTCTTAAAAATTTAAAAATAGATCTACTATATGACCTAGAAATTCCATTTTTAAGTATTGAAAAGAGCATGAAGGTTTCTCAACACATTAAAAATAGAACTACCATATGATCCAGCAATTTTACTCTGAGTATGTATCTGAACAACTCCAAAACACTAATTCAAAAAGGCATATGTACTGTTATTTTCATTGAAGTTTTATTTACAATAGCCAAAATATGGAAGCAACCTAAGTGTCCATTGATAGACAAATGGATAAAGAAGATGTATATATTTATATATACTCATTGGAATGTTACTCAACCATAAAAATAATGAAATCTTGCAATTTGTGACAACATGAATGGACCTAGAGAGTATTATGATAAGTAAAATAAGTCAGAGAAAACACAAATCATGTGATTTCACCTATATATGAAATCTAAACAACCTACATTAAAAAATAAACAAACAAAACAGAAACAGAAACAAAGTCATAGATACAGGTAACAAATTGATGGTTGCTAGATGAGAGGGGTGTTGGATTAAGAGGAAAATAGTAAAAGAATTAGGAAGTACAAATTGGCAGTTATAAAAGAGTAATGAGGATGTAAGGTACAGCATGGGGAATATAGTCAATATTGCAATAATATGTATGGTATCATATGGGTACTAGACTTACTAGGGGATAACTTTGTAAGTCTAATCACTGTGTTGTATACCTGAAGCTAATATAATATTGCATGTCAACTGTAATTGAAAAAAAATAAATTTTGTTAACAATATCATATATAAATATGGAATCATTACCTTGTTCTGAAATGAATCTAATGTTATGTCAATTATACCTTAATACCTTAATACAAATATTTTTTAGTTGTGGATACTACTTTTTAAAAAGTTTTAAAGTCATCTCCTTTATAATGTTGTGTGTGTTTGTATGTGCCTAAAGCATACCATTTCATTCTCTGAAGACCTCTGACCAGACCTGAACTTTGAACTGACATGGCAGAAGTAGTTTCCAGTTCTATATTGGTGGGGGAGGCTTTTAGGGAAGTCACATTGGAAAGTCTGAAATACCCAAGGGTATGCAGTGAAACTTTTCTTGTAACTTGGAGACATAGAACCAGAAAAGCAGAATAAAAAGGGGCTGTGAAAACAGGAGATTCTGTTTCAGGGGTGCCCCTACCTCTAGCCACATGGTTTATTTTTTAGCACAATTATCTGGTGATATTACTTTGACAAAAACAGTGCAGTAGTTTTGAGTTATTTTAGTGTTCTGATGGTTAATGTCTTTTTCTCCCAGTTAATAGTTCTAATGCAACCTTCTTTGCCACAAAAGAGTTCAACCAAATGCCTTAGAGAATGAACACTTCCCTTTGATTCTTACCTTTCTTCATCTCTCTCTCTCTCTCTCTCTCTCTCTCTCTCTCTCTCTCTCTCTCTCTCTTTCTCTCTCTCTCTCTCTCTCTCTCTCTCTCTCTCTCACACACACACACACACACACACACACACACACACTGGGAAACTTCCTATTCTTTTCAGTCTTCATCCCAATGAAGCTGGTTTTTTGGATATTGTTATCAAATGAATTGCTTCATTTTGTTAAAAATCATTTAATGTAATCACTGAAGATGTCTATTCATTAGAGGCCTATTAAAGTAGTCGCATTTAAATCAGATGGATTTCAAAGGCTTTTCTATGACTCAGGTTTCTTATCTGAAAAAAAGGAGATAGGAGCAGGACCTCTCTCAAAGGAGGCTGAGAGAATTATAATGAGAAGTAAAGCCCATACTAGGTGTTTGGTACCAGCACCTTTCATCCTTTGGACCAGCTCTTGCTGGCTGGGGATGTGTAGGTGGGTGGCTGAGATGTGCATCCTTGGAGAACTTTGAGAGGAGGTTGGCAGTGAACTCAGTAACCCTGTTTATAATTAGCCATGCTTTGGGGAATCTTCCAGTCTCTCTCAGCTTGTCCTAATTGCAGAAGTATACATTTTTCCTTTCAAATCAAGGAATAAAAAGGTATCCCAAATTTCCACTTCTTCTCTGCCATTCCCAAGCTCCACCCTGGCCCAGTCTAAGAGGGGAAAACTTAAGCCTCTTCCACCGTGTTAATTCAAATAGCTGCATTCAAGCAACAGACCAAAAAACAGCAGGCTTTTCTCTCCACTTTTATAAAATGTCCACGCTTGGGGAAGAAGGAGAGAGAGTTGGGACTTAAGAACTGCACTTAGGAATAAAATAAGACGGACCAGGCTTCATTTCTGGGAAAATCCTGTACCAGAACCATCTTCCCTGCCCCTTGCTATTGGGATGCTATGTGTGTTTGCAATCTGAAGAGGGATTTCGCATCTCTCCCTTGTTCTCTTTCTGCCCAGCCCACCTGCAGCCTCTTCCAGGATCCTCCTCCATGTTGCCCTTAAATCTGCCTTTTCCCTAAAAATGCTCTGGCCAAAGGTTTTTATTTCATCATGCTCATGTTCTCATGTTTTTGTCAAACAAGGAACACTGCTCTGTCTCTCTCATGAACTCAGCCAAGTGCCAGACGAACATGAATCAGGATTCCTGAACTCGGAGCCCATGCCTGGTCTATGAGATTATTCAACCTGCCGCGAGGGCCAGGACGTTCCTGAGATGCCTGCCAGCTGGGCCTAGATCAGCAGCCAGCACGCCAGAGTGGGATCACATCAGGAGTTCACAGAAGGACCCATGGACTAACCTTATCTCCTCCGCCTTCCAATATCCACCTGGAAAAACCAACAACCCTGAGCCACAGAGGTCAACAGAGGCGACCTGAACTGTCTGGGCGTGCCCTTCACCCGCCGGCTGCGTGACCATGAGCTCAGGACTTCACCTCTTTGCACCACAGGTCCCTCGTGGTAAAAAGGAGACAGTAGACCAGTTGTACAACGGGCAGGGTTCCTGGCCTGGCAATCATAAAGACACTGCCAATATAGGCTGTCAATCACCTTAGCATGGAGGAGGAGCAGGATCTTCAAAACTGCAACTGAGCTCAGTATTTAGGTTCATGTAAATAAGCCCAGCTCATTCTCCTGTCCGCATCTCTGCCCAAGCTTCTCACTCCCTGGTCTTCTCCCACTGTCCTTCTCCCAGCCCCCTGCCTGTCCTCAGATCCCCTCCCAGGTTTAGCTTCCCAGGTGTGTCTGCCCCATCTCCTGTGTGCAGTGAGCGTTCTTGATTTTCAGTGTATTGCTTTCCTCTAAACGTAACGCAGAACTCAAGATGATTTCTGTTGAGCCACCCATAAAGGGGGCACGCTGCCAGGCCACCATGCTGGAGACAGACATGCGCTTGATGCTTGCTGCTGGATGCCGAATGCCTGGCTAAAGAGACCTTTCATGGAAACCTTCTGACTTCCCTGCACACCACCTTGTGATCACCCCAAGAGAAACCTGCGGCAGAGGAGTGTGATTGGCAGATCCCTGAGCGCAGATCTGTGACATCCGGGAGAAGCGTGCGCTGCGTGTGGAGGCATTCCAATAATAGTTCAGCGGGAGGGGAGAGGGGGGTGTGTGTGCAGTGACTCACGTCCCCAGAGCACGTCCTGAGGCAGGGAGGCGTGGGCGGGACACTCACCCAGGCCGTGGGGGATTACCTGCGGAGGCCAGGAAACCGGGCAGGCGGAGCACAGACAGACTGGGGAGCTGGGGTGCACCAGGGCAGCTACATTGACTCACACAGGAAAGCGACAGGGCGATGACCAAATTTGAAAGAAGCAAGTCGCCTGTGTCAGAGAAGCTCTTAGAGAAACAGGAAGCGTGATCAGCTGGTACCGAGCTCAGAAAAGAAAAATGCAGCGTGTCGGCCTGCTTTTGTTCTCCCTGAAGTTTATCAAGATGAATGTCTATTGAGCACAGCCCTGTGCTTCTCAGAAAGGAGAGGCAGCCACCCCCTTGGCATGGGCCCCCACAGACATATGCAAGGCCTGCTGGGCTGTGTGGGGTGGCGCCCATGGCCAGCCTCACCTGTAACTGCTTCAGCTGATTTCTAGTAACAGCCCCACCTGTTCAGTTTTACTGGTGGCCCGCTTGGGGGGTAGGGGGTGTGGGGTTGGAGATGTACTCTGCTCACCAAGAGATCAGGCAGAGGAAGGGGCATTTGTTCTAATGTCTACCTAAAGGAGGACAGCATTTTTTTCTCTAACTAGCACAAAGACATCTTACATGTAAGCCGTGGCCCTGTTCACTGAGCACCTACTGTATGTCTAACTCTGTGTGAATAATTTGATGCACATTGTCACATTTAATTCTTACAACAATCCTGAGAGGCAGGTTCTTTTAGTATCCCTGTTCTATGCATTGAGGAAATGGAAGCACAGAGAGGTACAGCAATCTGTCTAACATCGCACAGCTATTTGCATCAGATTTGGAAATTGAGCACAGGCTGTGCTCCCTCCCAGTATGATTCTGTTTAGTCCTAGGTATTGATGATGATGATTTAAGTCGTGGGTAGTTGAGATGCATTTTTTTTGCAGTCTGTGTTCTTAGGCATGACTCTGTCAGCCCCTAGAACAGTGGTTCTCAACCTTTCTAATGCCGCAACCCTTTAATACAGCTCCTCATGCTGTGGTGACTCTCAACCATAAAATTAATTTCGTGGCTACTTCATAACTGTAATTTTGCTACTATGTTGAATTGTAATGTAAATATCTGTGTTTTCTGATGGTCTTAGGCTCGACAGCAGCGGTTGTCAATCTGTGGGTCACGACAGGTTGAGAACCGTTGGCAGGGTCATGACCCACAGGTTGAGAACCGCTGAGAGTGCTGACGACTGTTCTTTGTGAAACTACACTTTGGGATCTTCTTTTTATGGGAAGTAGGTCATATTCCCAAGTTAAATGAAACAAGGAAAGCTGACACTGAAAGTTCCCTTGTCAAATGAAAGCCATCAACCTTGGCACTTAGCTGACCACCGCGTTTTTGTAGGATACTTTGTTTTGAAAAGGAACTGGAAAAAGTTTGCTCACAACCACAGCTGAAGGTTCTTGGAGGAAGCCTGAGGCAACCTGTGATGGTATGCATTGCCCTAAAGAAAATCAGGAAAAAGGAACATGGAATTTTGAATGGCCTGGACCATATTTTGGGGGGCCCATTTCCCAATGGCTCTGCAAAACTGAAGATCTTCGTGTATAAAAACAAAGGTTTGGGAAATGAGGGCAGATGAAGACTTGCGGATTCAGGAGGGTGGCCTGGAGGTTCAGGCATGGAGGGGGCTGAAGGCTGGAGGGTGAGATACTTCTTATTTTATACCCGGCCTCCCTCCACCTCACAAAAGGATCAGGCTTCCCCTGAGTTGTGATAGGAAAAGCAACAAGAAGCCACGTGGCCCAGAAATTTCTCTCCAGCCTGTCTGAAACTTTATCCTTATAAAACCTTTGTCTCTGGAAGTACTGGGAACTGTAAGACAACCCACATGACAATGACTGGAGAATGCCTTATCCCTTGTCACCCACCATTCTGGAAGGGAGAGCTTGCACACCCTGGCAGCCAGCTAGGAGAATCGAGGCAGGTGAAGAGGCGTCAGATGGACAATGGGATGGGAGGGGGCTAATGAGATCAGACAGGGCATCTAAAGGGGAGGGAATGGTCTCCCATGTCAGAGACCAGTCCTGTTCGTGCCCTTCATCCTTATGATTAGAGTTGGAATTGTCCCTGTCCTCCCCACCAAGAACCATGAGCATCCATTCCCCAACTTGTTCTATTTCTTGGATTCAATATTCTAAATAAGAGTACAGACAGCTGGCCACATCATATATTCTGGCTTCTTCCTTTTTCAAAGGAATGGGGCAAATGTGTCGTGTGTGTGTGTGTGTGTGTGTGTGTGTGTGTGTGTGTGTGTTGAGCTCTGTAGCTATAGTTTCCTTCCTATGATGTACCCTTTGGGCCTGTTCACAGGCCCACCAGTTTGGACAACTCCAGGAACTGCACAGACAAGAGGCAGCAGGCTGGGAATATATCTCCTGTCCAGAGACAGCTCTGAGGTAGAGCCAGAGCTGCAACCAACCACCTTGTGAAAGGAGCTGCCTCCCTGTAAGATGTCAAGTCCAGAGCTAAGCCACCTCCCACCACTTGGTAGCTTCCTGCATTTCACACCAGTCAGCAGGGCCGGAATAGGCAGAAGTCAGAAGGAGCAGGTTCTCAATACTTTCCTCCTAGCTGTGAGCAGATGCTTGGGGTCATAAAGCCTGTTGGAAGCGAAGATAGACAGTGAACTGGGCAAAGGACAGCCTCTTGGGGCCTCTGTTCCCTCCAATGTAAAACAAAGCAGTTGGTCACAGAAGTTCCTTTCTGGCTCTAAAGTTGTGTGACTGTATAATTCTGTAAGATGTTACCACTGTTCATTTGGCACACATTTAGATGTATGCATATGTCGAGACACGTCATATAGGTGTTTAACTTACAGGAATTAAATTATGCAAGTGCTGTCTCTTTCGCACACTTAAAAATAAAAATGCTGTAAAATCACATTTTGCATACACATGCATGCTATATATTTATACAAACACAATACTGGGAAGGATAACATACCCAAAACCTTGTATAATTATACTTTGTGGGATATTTAAATATTTTTCTAACTTGCCTTTGATTATCCTGACTTTACAACATAACCTCACAGAAGAGATTCCACTGTAATTCTTATTACATTGCAAGGGGAGTAGAGGAGCATAAGGAAAAGGATGTGGGTTTGAAGACAGATTGACGTGAGTATAAATCCTGAATTTGAATTTCAGCGATGCCTTCTATTAATGGTGTAATGCTGGACAGTTTTCTGACATGTTATAACCTCTAATGCTTATTACTGTCCCTATGACCAGGTCCATGTAGTCCAAATAGACTTTGGTAAATGCTTCCCAAATGCACAGTTTAAGAGGCCCTACATCACTGTTGGCAGGCATCACTCTACCTTCCAGGAGCCCCTGGCTGGGCAGCTAGGCTCATGCACAGCAGTTGGGCATTAGCACAATGAAAGTCAGTGTTTCTGGGTATCATTAGCATCAGAATCACCTATGGTGCTTTATAAAGATGTGTATTCCTTGGCTGCCCCTCAAAGCTGCCAAATTAGACAAGGAGGTCAGAAGTATGCATTTAAAATAGGAAGCACAAGCATAAAACGGAAGTTTTAGATGCATTGGGTTGGTATTAGGAGTTAAATTCAGGCTGGGAATAGTAAAGAGGCCTCAGATACTTCTTTCTCTTATCTCCAAGATTCTAGAACCGATTTAATGTGTGATTCAAGGAACAAAAAGAAATCTCCCCCTACCTCTTCACCCTGGAAGCTCTGGTGGGCAGGCTAACATGCTGCCATCAGCCATAGTTTAGTGTGGGGTCCTTTAATCTGATTGTTTTCCTCTTACTGGCTTGCTGAGACCTTGGCCCTCATAGGATGGGCATCTGGATCTCTATAGGAGCTGTTTCTATCAAAGGGTGGTGTCACTTGGGAAAACTGGACTCTGTGGCCTGCCTCCTAATCACAGATGATTCTACACAAAAGCATTTGGAGAAAAGGTGGTCTTGATGGAAAAAAGCATGTAGCCTCAGGGATGGAGCTATGAAATGAACAGGATGCTCTTTAGTTATGAGAGAAGGTATGTTAGAGGTTGATTCCATGCAAAGAAGTCCTTCTGCTATTACTAATAGGAGTAGTAAGGATCTCCTTGAAAGCATAACAGACCCAAGTCTTTGCTCTAACTTTCTGGGAAATGAGTATCTCCAGGGACTAGATAAATCCAGTCTCCGGTTTTACAAAGCAAAGATGTCTTCAAGGTCATGGACCTCATAATCCCTGAAAATGTAACCATATACGTCTGGAGTTAACCTGGGAGCTTATCTCAATATGTAACTCATGAGGGGATAGATGTTCTATAGTTATTTCTCCCACTTCTCTGTAGAAATTGTGAAATTTTATCCTGACTCTATAATCTGTTACGGGCTACCAACTGAATGTGCTCTGTTGTGCCTAGGCAATAATAATAAGTGAGTTGACTTTCTCTCCACAAGATTCTTAAATTATGAGACCAGTAAATTCTAATCAATTTTCTAGCCTTGGTGGGAGCTCTCTGGAGCGGAGGAGGAAGGAAAAAGGAGCTTTGGAGGCTGAGGCACACTGAGCAAAGAGCATAGGGGACCATAGGAATGGGTGCATAGAGACCCTTGCCATGTTGGCCACACCCCTATCTCCTCTTCTTCACAGAGGTGCTGAACTTTTGTGAGTCTCCTTCCTATTAAAGACCTCTTTCACCTATTCCCCAAACTCTTCTTTTTTTTTCTTCCTGGGGAAAGGGATGAAGCAATGTGGGAAGCCCATAATACGGAGGAACATGAAGGAAAGCATGCTCTCAAGGCTCGCTTAACGTGGTGTTGAGAAAGCACACAGGGCAGGAGATTGTCACTCGCTGTGACTGTGCACCATGTGCCCCCACCCTGATGTTCCACTTCTTTTCCTCACTGCCAAGGGCAGGCAGTATGTGGAACAAATTCAAGGAATTTCATGGTGATTCACAGGAGTTTGACTTTGGCCAGGGAGTATCTGCTTTGTAAAAGGCAGAGGGAAAGGGACAATAATAGAGACTGGGGACTTCAGACCATTCTCTTGCCATTCACCTCTGCCCTTTTCAAATGCTTGTAGAACAGAATTTCTAGTTGAAGCATATGATTTTGAGTGAGAAAAAGGAGGTTGACAAGTGTGGGAAACAGCAAAGTGACTCTACAACCGCATCACAATAATCTGATTAAATGCACCAAATAATCTTCCCTTCCAAGTGTAACTGTCTGAGAACACTACTCTCAGCTCCTCCTCTACTCTCTCTGTACCACAGGTGCCAACTATTGCTCTTCTTTATTTCACAAGACACAGGAAAACTGGACAGCTTCCCATATAAAGGAAGGACATTGTTTTCTCTTGAGCTAACATTCCCTTTAAGGAGCAGAAAGAAAGAAGCATACGTGTCTCATGTTTCTATAACTCTGACTGCATGTCCCTATGACTTGTATCCCTTGGACACCTTGGGCACCTGCCAAGTGGAGCTCAAGTGACACTTTCTGACCACCATTGTGTACCAGTTGTCCCACATCTGTATAGCTTTGCCCTGAGTTTCTCTCTGTTCAAGGCTATCTTTGACATAACCATTTTATCTCTTTCTGCCCAGAAGGGCTGTTCCTGGAGTACTGGGGTAGGGGGTGGTGGTGGTGGCGGTGGTGGTGGTGGTGATGGAGCACTGTGTATCCATACAATGCAAGTAATCCTCAAACATCAGACATTTTCAACTTGTTCCAACTCCTTGAACAGACTTTGAAAGAAACTTAACAAAGCAGTTACTCCTGGGTTAACACCTGGTATGAGACTGCACTGCCTGAAGTATAACTTCACAAACCACTTCAAAGCCACTGGAGATACAGGCTTGGAACAGAAAGACCATTTCCCTCTAACCATTCTAGCATATTTCCTTCCAGTCAAGCAATAAGCCCAAGAAACCAGCAGAACTCCAGACTTGTCCTGAGCCAGCACAGAGCTGCCATCTTGTCATGGCTCCATTTAAGCCCTCTCGTCAGCCAGCCTAATGTTACCATATCTAATAAACCACCGTACTGGCTGGTTGCCTCTCAAAAGATGGATTTGCTTTGATCCTCTGTATCGCTTGCAATTGAGCAATAATTTATACATTGCCTGGAAACCAGTAGCACAAACATTGTTAAGTAAATGTTCAGTTGAAACCAAATCCCCTCTACTGCTCATAAAAGGAGCTTGGATGCTCACTCTCAACTGTCAATCATCTTGAATCATGCTGCTGTCAAATTTAGCTAATTATTTTCAAAGTGGTATCTCTCATTAAGCCAAATAATGCCTTTGGGCACATTGTTCCTTTAAAAATGTTGTACTGTATTTGAATAGAAAATAAATATGAAAACAATGTAAGTCTATTTGGACGGTTGGTTATATATCCAGGGTTAAGTGTTTGTATTTCAGGTTACTCTATATATAAAAGCCCAGCAACCAAACGAATAGAACAATCTGTTGCTATGGCATACACTGACCACCAGGGGGCAGACACTCAAAACAGGAGTTTCCCCTGGTGGTCAGTGTGCTCCCACAGTGAGAGCACCACTTGGCTGACCAGAATGAGTGGCACTCGGACAGTGGGCTGATCCCCACAAGCCACGTCCCCATCCAGTGCACAAATTTGTGCCCTGGGCCTCTAGCTTATAATAAAGAGTTTTCAAATAATTACAGCCTAAATGAGACCACAGTAAAAATTTTAACCAGAAATTTACTCACCGTAATGGATAATTACCAAAGAATAAATAAATTGCGTTTAGGAACAGAGAAGAAAGAAGAGTGACATTGCTAAAAGTTGCCAACTTCACAGAGCAGAATTTCTTCCCCATAGTTCCTCTTCTCCTCCTCCCTCTCAACTCCCCTTCCCACCTCAACTAAGAGCTCAGTGACCTTCTGCACTTCCCCTCCATTTCTCTCTATCAAATGTTGCCTAATGGAAAAGATCAGAAATTCATTTCCATTATGGAAAAAAATGAATGATAATTTAAGTGTTACAAGTTTTCTGACTCTTCATTTATTTTAACATACTAAATAATGCTTTAGTTTAAAGAAAGTACTATAATGAGAATTTTAGCAGCTAGACAATGGGGAAAGATGATTTTGTCAGTGAGGTTGGAATGTCACTAGTGGAATGTCTTTCCAACCCACATGAGATCTTAATAGTATAGAGGTTATTAATGAAGATGTATCAATGAACATCAGCTGAAATGAAATATTTGACAAGTATATTGTTTAAAAATAATAGCTGTGTTCCAGGAATTTAAGTGCCCTTACCAAATGGAGTCAATACAACACAAAACTTTGCATTTGTAAAAATCAGCAAGAATGAACATTGAAAAACAACAAGAAAGCCCACTGCATGGGAGAACATATTTGCCAATGCTATTTCAGATATGGGTTTAATCTCCAAAATTTACAGATAATTCATACATAAAACTTAACAAAAGATCCAATAAAAAAAATGGGCCAAGGACCTAGACACTTTTCGAAGAGACATTAATGCTGAGAGACATAATATGCTCAAAGTCACTAGTCATCAGAGAGATGCAAATCAAAACAACACTAAGATACCATATAACACCTGTCAGAATGGATATTATCAACAAATAAACCAACGACAAGTGATGGTGAGGATGTGTAGAAAAAGGAACCCTTGTGCACTGCTGGTGGGAATGCAGACTGGTGCAGCCACTGTGGAGAACAGTATAGAGTTTCCTCAAAAAACTAAAAATGGAACTCCCATTTGACCCACTAATCCCACTTCTAGGACTATATTCCAAGAAACCAGAAACACAAATCAGAAAGGATATATGCACTCCTATGGTCATAGTAACACAATTTGCCATAGTTAAGATTTAGAAGCAGCCTAAGTGCCCATTAGCAGAGTGGATTAAACAACTATGGTACATTTACACAACGGAATACTATGCTGCTATAAAAAAGAAGGAACTTTTACCATTTGCAAAATCATGGATGGAACTGGAAAACATTATACTAAGTGAAATAAGCCAGCCAAGGAAAGATAAATATCACAAAATTTTACTCATATGTGGGATATAATGATCAATATAAACTGATGAACAAAAATAGATCCAGAAACAAATGGCCTGGGAGATGGGGGGTTTAGAGATCAACCAAAGGACTTATATGCATGCATATTATGATAACCAATAGACACAGACACTGGGGCGATGGGGACTTGCCCTGGGTATGGTGGTCAGAATGGCTGGGGGGTGGGGGTCAATCGGGAGAAAGGAGATATGTAAAACTGTAGACCATAAATTTTTTTTAGAAGATTAAAGAACATTGAAATTATACACACACACACACACACACACACACACACACACAATTTTAAACAGCTTACCATAGTCTTACATTAAAGAGTTGAAAGAAGAATGAGGCAGAGAAAGAGTGCTGAGGTTCTTACAGGATCTGGGAAGTAAAGGACCATGAACCCGAGGCCATTGCTCTTAGTTGCTCCAGACATTTGGGGAGAAAAAAAAAACTTGGGAAGAAGCTATAAAACTAGGCAACTATCAGGTCACTGGTGATCTTTATTGAAGAGAAATCCAGAAACCATTGTTTTCATGATAAAGGCCAAATATTTCAAGCCTCTGGATAAGCTGGCCTCTGCCTACCTCTCTCTCTCTACCAACTTTGACCCTCACCCAAGCTGCTAGTGCTTCAGTTAAGGGTCTTTGCGCCTGGGTTTTCCAAATCTCTTGATTAAAACACTCTTACATTCTTCCAAATGTTTCAGCTAACTCTTGTAACCCTTCAGATCTCAGCTAAGTCATATTCTCTGAGAAGACACTCTGATTCCTCAGATAAGACAAGCTTCCCTACTGTCACTATTCCTATACTTTCACTTCAAAATCACTTTTTCTAGTTTATAATTATATGTTCATGTGACAATTGATTTATATCTATCTCCCCTACTACTCTCTAAATACCATAAAGATGGGACCATATCTTATTGGTTTACCTTTGTGTCCCCAGTGCCAAGTACATAGTGTTTGGCAAAAATATGTGTTCAATACTTGTTAATTGGTTATGTGAATGAGTGAATCAATTATTCTTCTCATCATTTGCTAAATACTAAATGTTTATTAGCCCCCAAAATTCATATGTTGAACCTTAATCCCTATTGTGATGATATTTAGAGGTAAGACCTTTGGGAGATAATTAGGTCATGAAGGTGGAACTTTCATCAATGGTGTTAATGCCTTTAAAAAAAGGATCTCTCTCCACCATGTGAGGATACAGCAAGAAAAGGCATCCATGTGTACACCCTGTAAAAAGCTTTCATCAGACACTAAATTGGCTAGCATCCTGATCTTGAAATTCCCAGCCTCTAAAACTGTGAGAAATAAATGCGTGTTGTTTAAGCAATCTGTCTATGGTATTCTGTTACAGCAGTCTGAACTGGCTAAGAGATCAAGGCAGCTCAGAACAATAAACAAGCAGTGAACTTTAGCAAGTGACTTAATTTCTCCAAACCTCCATTTCTTATCTCTAATATGGCATTAACAATCGCATCTATTTCTAGGATAGTTTTGAGAATTAAATGATGTCAAAGATGCAAATAATTTAGGACATATCTAGCACATAAAACACACTCAATGTACATTTCTTTTTATCACTGTTACAACTTACCTCTTTGTACCAGCTTTCTATAAACTGATGGTTTTGAAGGGTGCTTCAGCTTTAATCATACTATGGCTCCTTTCTAATCTTAAAAAAATTATTTGTGCTCTGGATTTGTCCACCTGGCAACTTTAACAATAAAGTAACTTTTTTTTCCCAGTTAAAAAAATTCTATAGGAAACAGAAATGATTCATTAACTTGTAACAATATGCATAAATTTAGGGCATGGCTGTAATTATTTTATGAACTTGCTTTTAATATACCCAAAGTCTTCTCACAAGACTTCAGGAAGTGCAAAGAAGGGATGGATGATTTGGAATAATGAAGTTCCTTTTTCAACTGCAGTCCTGAAGAGGGGCATGTTTTTCTTTCTGATGATCTAACAACAGGGCCAATCTTTCTTACTTGAAAGAAAAAAAAGCAAAAACCCAGAAAGCCAAAAGTAAGATATTTATAGTACACAAGCACTCTGTGATTTGCTTACTCTATTGTACATCTTTCTGAACTTCAGGCTACATGAAAAAAAATAATGTTCATTACCTAGTAATGATAAACTGATGATCTTTTACTTCCAGTGAAAAGATCATCTTCTGTGCTTTTAGAATGTGTAATGGGGAGTTTTGTGCCCATTTCACGAATGAGAAAGTTGAGGGTCCATGAGGAAAGATAGTTACCTAAAAATCACACAGCAAGCATGAACCAGTGCCAAATAAGCCCAGAGGTTTAGGCCTCATGACCAGACACCCCATTTCTCTTGGCTTACCTGTCAAGTCCCGTAAGTATGAGCTATACTTCATGTTTGTTTCCCATAAATACATCCTTATTGGTAATGTCAATAAAGCAAATTTCATCACCCACTTGGAATGGCTCTGTCTTCATCCTGGCAGTGTTTTACCTTCCAGAAGAACAGAACAATGCACCATAGTTTCCAAATGCCTTTCATTTGTCACTAGGACCTTTGCTACTTGGATCATACTTCCTCCTTCCCAGACATTAGCAAATATGTCTTGGTCCAAATAATTGTCTCTGGAATGGAGGTAATTGCAATGGTAAGCACCTTTTACCCAAATTCCCATGTTTTTTCAGCGCTTTATTTTAGGTTGACCTATACCACCTAAAAATGGTGCAATAATGCCGAAAGCTAGAGGATCACAAGGTGTTAAGAAAAAAAAAACATTAAAATCAATAACCAATGTTTGTATAAAGCATTATAGTTTACCAAGTTTCAATGTTACAAGTCTGATGACTTTCAGTAACCCAGTGAAGTAGCTCAGGAAGGTCTCATTATTCCCATTTGATAGATGAAATGACGTTTATTCAGTTCTTTTGATTTCAAATTCTATGTTCGAGTTACAATACCACAAGAAAGTACTTCATTATTATTTTTGCTATTATTCTCTTACCATTCAAAATCAAAAAGGGGGTTGGGGGAGGCTGGGGGGAGGAGAAGGGGGAGGGGGAAAGGAAAACATGTACTATTATACTGCAAAAAATCAAAAAAAAATTTAAAAAAAATTAAAAAAAATCAAAAAGGGCATTTGCCTGAATTTCCATCTATATAAACAATCAGAGAAATCAGAATTGGAATCAGCCAAAATTTGCTCAAACTGAGTTTACTTATTATTTTCCAGATATGCTTTGGACAAGTTATTTTAAACACAATTGTCCATCAGTAAAAGTCCACAGGAACAATGAATACTCCATAGGCTTCTAATGGAGAAAGTGAATTCAGAACAGACCTTGTTATGGTGTCAAAATGAAACAATGCCTGGGCAAGTTCCATTTCTGTTCCACAAACAAAACTAAGGAAATGGGAGAAGAAAGGAGAAAAGTAAAGTATATTTATGTCCTGCAGGGCTGGAGCTCTGGCAGGAAATTCCGAATGAGAGTTCTTGCCCGTGCTGCACTTGACCCTGGACGGTGGAGTCTTTGCAGGGCCATCTCCAACCAGGCATGCAGTTGGCCCGTCATAGACTCCAGAGGTTGAAGGGACTTGGGCAGCTTCCCTTCTTGTTCTTACAAGCCTGGAGGACTTCTGGTGTAACACAGGGAGACATGCCTCTCTCCTCTTACCCTTTACATTTCTCCTACATACATCACCCCCTGATCCCTGCTTAGTTAGTCTTTAAGTGTTTGTTACCTATTGATTGGGAATGGACAATTGGAAGAGACATTCTATGTGCCTTACATGCAGCAGATATTCTCAAACTTCATTGCATAAGAATCACTTGGAAGGCTCATTTAAAATGTGCATTTATAGTTCCTACCTCTGATGATTCTGATATAGTAAGTTTGGGATGGGCCCAAGATCTGGATTTTAATAAAGCACTCCAGATGATTTTGATGTAGCAGATCCAGGATCCCAGTTTGAGAAATATCATAGTGAGTACTAAATAACTGAATAAAAGAATGTATGATAATCTCATGAAGGAGTATCAATGATTGAATAATGTTTTTCACATTTGCCTTAACATAAGAATCACTAGCACACATTAAAATACTGATTCCTAGGCCTTCCTCAGATGTGGGAATCATAATAAGCTCTAGAGAAAACATCTGGAAATCTAGATTATGAAATAAGTGCCCCAAATGCCTCTTCTGAGGAGACACTTTGGGGAATTCTACCACAGGCTGTGGTCACTTTCATTTCCACCACGCTCATTTTTTATTGTTTGAAGCAGACACTTGTGGATCCCACATCCAAGCACATACCTGAAGTTCCTGTTGTCTTTGTAAAACTATTCATTCTTTAGAGTACCATTTTAGAGAAAATTAGACCCCTCAGTCATACACCAAATGATACCTCCAATAAGTAGCCTATAGCTATGGATCCAAGTGAATTTCAATATAATCTGGTGAAATTTCAAAATGTTTACATAATCAGTACTGTGTGGGCATAGTATATATAATATATATAATATCAATCCCTAGTATAATATTTTAAATGATAGTTTTTTTTTAATTGTGTAAGCCTAATAGAGCTAGGGAGTATTGATGCATTTTAAAAATTATCTTCTACTTTCTCTACCCCTTAAAGCAATAGGCTTGAGATTGGTAATTATAATTCAGGTAATGTCTGGTAATTTTGCCCAGGTTTGGTTAATACATCTTTTCCTGTTTTGTTTGTTGTATGCTCCATGGCCTGACATTTTATTCCTTCCCAAACCAGAAGTTTTTAAATGTGCAAGCCTATTGTGCCTGGGGAAAAATGTTGAACTTTTGCCTTTGTAATAAGATATGCTCCAATTACCAACTTTGGCAATTTAATATAGTTGAATAATAACTGAATGAGACACTTTGTCACTCAGTCATTATTCAGGCTCCTACTGGTGGGGAGTGAGGACTTCATGGAGGTCAGCCTATTCTCAGGGGAGCTCAGCCACACAAATCAACACGGAGGGAATTTTCTTTAAAAACAATGTTACAATTTTTTTAAATAAGGAAAAAAAACCGCAAGTCAAACTATAGATTTGGAAAATGCTATAAAAGCTCAAGTTTACTTTTTCAAAAATCACATAGTGGGTTTAGTGCTAAGATATTTTTATAGATGGAAAGTATGTTGGAAGGATAAAGCAATCACCTGGGTAATTGAATCTAAGAAGTGCTTTGTAGGTGGACAAGATCCAGATAGATGATATCATTTTCACACGGACCAGAGTTAGGTGTAAATTCTCTCCACCCTACCTTGCATGTTCCCGGATTCTGAAATTATTCCAGTATCTATTATAAGCTTTAAGCACCTGTATCATGCTTTGGCATGCACCAAGACTTTTCTGCTGAAAACTGAAAGGCCTCTTATTTCTACAGGAAGCTTGGGAAGCCAAGATTTTTTGTTTGCTTATTTTAGTCTTAGTTTTTTTTGTTTGTTTTCAAATATACTACAAGGCCACCTCCACACCACCCCCCCCCCCCCGCCCCCGCTGGTGTCCAGGACCAATAAAGAGACTATCACATGATGACTTTCAATTTATGTACTTAGTGCATGCAATGTGTCTAGAGTCTCATGAAAGTTAATCAAGGGAAAAAAACCAGGTGGCCTGGCAGTCCTAGGGACTGGGGTGTGGTTATCGGGAACTGGGGTGTGACCATTCGGAAAGGCTGCCTCCGCCTCTGGAAGGACACCTGGTTGGGAAGAGGTTGGGACACAGTGTCCAGTCAGGGATGGCTGCTTGAGAGTCAGGACAGGAGGCTCTCGGAAGGATATGGCACTCTTCCAGGACGTCTGAGCCCTGGTTTCTACAGTCCCACAATCCTCATTTTACTCTGTGTGTGGACATCACTACTAAAGAGGTCATAGAAGCTTCCTGACCTCATACCTCTGCAGCAGAGCTTACCTGCTATCCACACCAAGAATATTTCCCACCCCTGGGATCCTTAGTGGACTCAAGGAAGTTGAAGCAGTTCAGGAGAGAGTTCTGAAAAGTGTAGGAAGCTCTGAGAGCCATGTACCCCATTAACAGAAGACCAGAGACCTAGTGGAAGTAGCTCCCCATCATTCACCCCCTCTCCATTCCCAACCCCACTGTACACCAATACCTAGGGCCTTCTAAGCCATGAATCAGGATGAGGGACTAACCACAGGCCAATAAAAGCCCCAGGTCTGGGACTGCTAAGTTAATTAAGGGGCTGCAAGGGGTTTAGCAATTGTTGCTAACCTCTGACAGGGATACCTACTTATTGTTAACAAAAACATCAATCCCTTCTGGGGTATTGTGGGTAGAAATGTGTTCAGCGCAGTGGATATATTTCCTTGATGGTAGATGTAGCCCAGTGATATACTCCCTAAAAGTGGTAATAGGTATCACTTATAAATGGATAGAGATGTAAGTTGAAAAACACTTTTTGTAAAGTACTAATTTTCTCACCTCAAGACTCTGGTAAGGTGCCCCATATCTTGACCCTTTTTTTCATATTGTGAATGGATAGAGAAAATCCTCATCTTTGCTTCAGATTGCAGCCCAGGAGTCAGCCCTGTTACCTAGAAAGACTCAGTGGATCTGGTCCAAAGAATATTCAGCTTTTGTTTCGACGGCAGCAGAATCCTCCTTTTACTGTCCTGGCCCACCAGGAGCTGGGTCTCAGAGAAAGAGTCAGATTGCCCCAGAATAGAGTCGCCAAGAGAAATTTTAAGCCGTTCTTTGGTAAGTAGGAGCCTCTATTAGTATCACATGCCCCTTGTCGTGATCATGGTTATTATCTTCAGCTGTGTCCAAGCTATAACCTTGCCTGACTCCTCAACTTCCTTCATTCTGAGTCTGAACTGATGACCACATCCCACCTCTACAATCAGCAACAGCCCAAGTTTCCCCATGTTGCCATTTCTAAGGCCACCCCATGTTGCCATTTCTAAAGCCACTCTTGGCCTTTTTTTCTGATTTTTATCTACCCAACAAAGCCTTGGTCTAATTTGCCGTAGCTGGTTATCCAGGATAAATACATGTCTGTTAGCCTAACCCAGGCCCATGCCCATCAGGAAGGCCTAGACTCATCCTAGGCCCTTGATCTGGCTCAGGGCCTCTGGCATCTGTTGCACAATTGGGCACCACAGAGAGCACATGACTGCCATCCACAAAGACAAAGATGGAAAATATGAGCTATCCATTTGGCAACAATGTTGGCATCTTCCTCCATTCATTCTGCCAAGCACTGACCGAAAGATCTTGGCCTGCTTATTGCCCAATGCAGTCAGTCCAGACTCAGGGTGACTCAGGTCGTGGTGGGTACAGCCAGCTATAATAAGATTTACATATTCAGGAAAGGGACAGAGAAGGGGATCCAGACTCTATATCAGCTTATGCCCAAGCTAGAGGAAAATCTATAAAACCCTCATGAAATTAAACAGAAAATTTGATGTCGTTGTTGTTATTTAGAAATGACAAAAAGTACATGTTCTCCTTTTTTAAAAATTTTCATTTAGCTTTCCCCAAAAATAAATAAAATAATAATAATAATAATAATAATAATAATGTTTTTTCTGTCCATATAAAGGATGTGTGATCTTTTTCCAGGAATAAGGGAAGATGAAAAATAGGTAAATAAAAGTAAGTAAATGGAATAGGGTATATATTATAATGATGAGAAGAGCTATGTCAATATTGCCCACAGACTACTAACCCATATGATTTTGAAAGCACCATAAAGAAGCCAGGAATAAAATTTAGCACTTGCTTATACATTTATGTCATTTATCCTCTCCCCAAATCTTCCAAATTAAGTGTTGTTTTCAAATAAAGAAAGTGAGGCAGCCTCAAAGAAGCTAAAGATTGCTCAAGGTTGCAAAACTAACAAGTGGCTGAATTGGGAGCTGAACCCTCCAGTCACCAAAGCTCAAAGCTGCCTCTCATTAAAAATTGTCGTTAACTTAGACAACTGTCTTCTCTCTAAAGCATATGCCAAAAGAAGTTTATCAACATTCCGAGACGATGTCATCAGGAAGAGCATAGTCAGGTTACCACGGCAGGAGGCCTTCCAGGCCATTTCCCCAAACGAGCACTGGGAGGTGAATTTGGTAATTGGTTCACTTTTAATACATGGTTTATTTTAAGCTGGCTGGCCTGATGATGCAACAAGCAGGGCAATGGTCTGTGTTTGAAGATAGATTTCTAATCTTCGGGGAAGAGTGCTTTCTACTTTACTAAGCTTTGACTGTCCAAGGAAATTCCTAAGGACGTTCAGTCACGACCTGCGGAGCTGCCAGCTCTGTAAATACACACATGCCCATATGCACTCATACGTCCAGAAATGGAAACTGCTGTAGGCAGTGAGTGCTGCTTTCACCAGGGAGCGGTCCGTGACAGCCAGCAGGAAGGAGGCTGTAGGTGAGGGAACTCTTCTGTTTCCAATGTAGGTCCAGTGGTTGGGGGTCTGCAAATGAACGGATAATAGATAAACTAACAGGAGAAAAGACAAGGTTTATTTATACTTACAGAGATAGGTAACTCACTCAATTCCTAGGAATAAAAAAGGTTGGTATACCATACTTGGCAAAAGTGGAGAGGAGGTAGGACTTCGGTAGGAAGGTATGGAAGGCTCTGTGGGCTTTTAGAGGATACTGGGAAGTCAGTCTCTATGGCAGCTGAAAACCATGTCAGCGGAAAACTCCCATTGCAGGCGGGGTTAATAGAAACTGGGGGCTCTGCTTGAGTCAGGAGAGTTGAGTTAAGTTTTTTTCTTTACCTTCCTTAGCTCAAATGTTTCCACTTAAAAATCCACTCTGAGAGTCTGAGTGGCTCCCTTCCCACATTTCTCCCATCCAAAACTTTCCTAGAAGTTTGCTCATCAAAAAGAAGGAGGGCAAGGAAGAGGAAGAGGAGGAAACCCCAGTGGTTGAGCAGGTTAGCTCAGCACTGAGATGAGCATCGAGCCAGGAACCAAGAGGCCACCCCTCAGTTTGCAATTAGAGCGCATACCTCAGGTTGGGGGCTCAATCCCCTGTGGGGTCGTGCAGGAGGCAGACAATCAATGATGTCTCTCTCTCATCGATGTTTCTCTCTTTCTAACCTACGCCCTTCGTCTCTCTCCAAAAAATCAATAGAAATATATTTTTTAAAGAAGAGGAGGAGCAGCAGCAACAGCCACATTGGTTGCTGTGCTGAGAGATTCAGGTTGGAAGTCTTAAGGGAAGAGATATGCAAAGGAAGAGGAAAGCAAAAGATTGAAGCAGATTATAAACCTCGTTTCTGTATCCAGAAAGCAGCCAGTCAAGGAGACTTCTATATATTTGAAGCATCTTCAGTGAGGTGGGCAGTGGTCATCTCACAGCCACGGTTATTTTCTGGGGCAGAGACGGGAGACACAGGTGGTCTGGCGAACACTCTGAGTGTCTGACCACACTGTTTTGGTCATAAATCCTTTGAAGTGACATCAAACAGTTCAGCTCCAGCTTACAGCACCTTAGGAAAAAAAGCAGTTGTACTTTTCAGTGATGCCAAGTCAGGAAAGTGGGAGAAAAATTGGAAACGTTAATTATCAACAAAATGTGTAAGAAAGCAGCGTACAATTTACAAAGAGGTGAAAAATAGCTCAAAGACAATAAATAAGACTCATATCTGATAACACACCAGGGTGGGTTATTATTTTCCATCGAAATGATGTTTCTCTCTATGCTCCTATTTTTGATCAAAGACAATCAAAGTAAGATTATTCTTATTCACAAAATAAGTCTAGTATCATTAAGTTTGACCTGACCATTTATATAAGCGCAGTAAGAATGGTAATTGATGACATAGGTCTTTTCAAGTTTGCTTTGCTGGAATTCTATAAGGAACTCAGACTGGGTTTCTAAATGCCTCTCGATTGCCTGTAAGCCAAGTCAAGAACTTACTGCACTTCATCTGCAGTATCTATATATTTGGGTGATTTGCTCTTTTCTTGAGATCCCCAAAATATTCTGAAGTTCCTGGGCCTGCCAGATAGTGGCCTTTCTTGCCACCTATATGCCTGGGAAATCTATGTATCAATTCCTTTTTCCCCCCAAGAGGGGTTTATACTAGTACACATTGGTTCCATAAGGTCAGTCTTAATTCCTTAAAACTGTCTGGTCATATCTGATTCTATGAATATCATTCTCATATATGACATTCCAATCAAAGCCTTTATGATATAATCAAGTTTGTCAATTATATTCTCTTATAAACAAAAGGATTCTTACTGAACTTATGCAAACAAACACAGTGCAATGAAAATAAGAATACTGAGTGAGTTTCTGAATTCCAACTGGTGTCTGGTGGCAAGGGACTTGCAGATTAACCGACAATAGACAAATTAACAGGAGAAAAGACAAGGATTATTTATGGGTGCATGTGAAAGTCTTCAGTGATGGGGAACTCATCCCATAAAGATTTTTAAAAATGTTCAAGTACCAAATTTAACAGAGGTGGAGAAGGTGGTAGTGGTGATGTTGGTGGTGGTCAGGGCCTCAGTGGAAAGGTATGGGAGGTTCTGTTGGGCTTTTGATGCTCATAGAACTGGGCAATCTGTCTCCCTGGGCAGCTGAATTTGTAGGAAACTCTGGGGAGAGGGACTGAAGGCAGCTGTATTTTCTGAAGGTGCTGTTGTAGTCAATAAGGGCAATTTTGACAAGGTTTATTTCTTTGTCTGCTTTAGCTAACATGTTTTGTCTTTGAAATTATCTTTATACCAATCTGGGGTCTGAGTGGGTCCCCACAAGACTTAAGGCACCTATCATCACAAGAACTTTATAAAAAAGGAAAACCTCCTGGGTCCTTCCTGAAGCAAGCTTTTATTTTTAGTCTTTATTTTTTTAAATCTTCACCCAAGGATATTTTCAAATTTTTTTTGAGAGAGAGAAAATTATCAATGTGAGAGAGAAACATCCATTGGCTCCCATACATATCCTGACCAGGGATCTAACCGGCAACCCAGGTATGTGCCCTGACCGGGAATGGAGCTGCAGCTTTCTTGGAGTACAGCACGGCGCTCATCCAGCTGAGCCATCTGGCTGGGCCCTGAGTCAAGTTTTGAGTCAATATTTCTGTGATAGGCTTGAGAGCTGTGGGAACGTTCAATGAAGCTCCTGGTGACAGAGATTTAGCTGCCTCAGAGGAAGGCACTGTGGTTATCGATGTGTTCTCCGCACAGGCTGAGATCATCCTGGGCCTCCTTCCAGCAGCTCAAGCCCTGGCCTCCATGCCCACAGTGAATGCTGGTATTGAACGTCATTAAGTCCTCAAGATTTGAAGCCCAATACTCACCTTCAGAAAATCATTGCACAATATTTCAAGACTTAAGTAATGTGTGTGTGTGTGTGTGTGTGTGTGTGTGTGTGTGGTGTCTTTGTGTGTGTGTGTGTGTGTGTGTGTGTGTGTGTGTGTGTTTGTGTGTGTGTTCATGTGTGTGCTTTTTTGCCTGTTACCCAACACAAGCAGGAAAGTAGACTTTATGTTTTCTGGCCACAAATTGATCATATAACCCCCCAAACACTGATTTCTAAGGAAATGTTATTCATGGGAACATCTAAAAGAAAAGGTATAATTCAAAGTGCTAATTTCAAAAGGCAGTATTCCAAATTCTCTATCACTTTGGGTTAATGCTGTGAATTACTGCTATTTGGCTGCAAGGAGAACATGCTTCCTGTTCATTAAAGCCATCTTCTCAGCCTCAGGAACTTTGATGTTATTAAGATAATTAAAGACACCTCCTAAAAAAAATGTGGTCTTAAGTTCGTCAATTCAAACTGTTCATACAGAATACCAAGTGTCAAAACTAAAATAAAGCATCAGGTTATATTTTCTTAGAAGATGGAAAACATCTCAAAAGAAAGGCAGTGTGTATTTGCAGTATAGACTTTCAGGATGAAATTCACTGGAAATCAATAGCAATGTAGAATGTAGTTGCAATGATTCAGAGTTTGGAAAACTTGTTTATGTAACTAATTTAGATAATGCTAATTAGTGACTCAAATGCTGGCTTCCCAAAGTATTATCAAAATAATCTATTGGTACTGAATAATGTTCTATTGGGGGAGGGAGATTGTCCTATACATTGCAGGATGTTTAGCAGCAATGTTGACCCTGACCCTTTAGATGCCAGTAGCATCTCCAGTCATGACAATCAGAAATGTCTCAAGACATTGCCCAATGTCCCCTGTGAGGCAAAACTGGCCCCAGATGAGAACCAATGCTTTAGAGGTGACAGAAATCTTTCTCAGCAGTCTTAGTAGAAGCTCAGAGTATGAAGGGCAAGATTGAGAATATTTTTGAGACTTTGAAGTCTGTTTTTTTTAAGTGTGTGTCTTTCAGTGGTAGTGCAGGGGAGTTCTGGTTAGGGTTGAGAGAGGATCATACTATAATCTAGGATTAATGGACACAGCAAGGTGAAGAGTTTGAGAAAACAAGTTTGAAAATGCTCATATTGATGTAAAATTGTCCTTTGATGCTTTCTATAGATGAGTTTGGGGAAGTTCTTGGAATACAATAATGTAATTTGTAATTGTTATCTTCCTGGACAATAGCTTTCTGGAATAGTCAAGTTATGCTGATGGCACCAGCTTGGAATAGTAAATTCATGTTAATGTAGGCTGTGTGGAATCCTTAATAGATTTCTTAAATTCCTTGTTTTTACCCCTTCAGATTGCTACCTGCCTTTTTCTCATTATTACCACATTCAGAAAAGCTAATACATACAAGACTGAAGAGGCAGAGGTGACTGATGAGTATGGACTCTGGAATCACCATCAGGAATTTGTCCTTGTTTTACCACACTACTGGCTGTGTGACCTGGGCAAGCAACACACACTCACTAAACCTCATCTCCATTAATATACTGAAGTTAATGGTAATATTTCCCCATTAGGTAGTGGTAGAATTCGAATAAAATAGTACTTGTCTAATGCTCTGAACATAATAAGCACTCAGCGGGTGTGAACCAACTATGCAAAACTATAGGGAAAATGCTATAGCCACAGTGCACCTATGCTTGGGCTGACATGCTTTTGGAGACCTCCCTCATTCTCTTTCCCATAAGCTCTAAAAAAAGATTGGTTTTAAAAAGAAGCTGAAATGCTTTCTCTGCTCTAGAAATATCATGGGGTAAGAGTACTAAGTTCCTCTACCCATACTTCACTGAGCATGGTTTTTGATTGCCACTAAAATTTGTGGGGTGACTTAGGCTATATTTTAGTAATGTTACTTCTGTGAAAGTTGGTGAACAATAAGACAACCAAGGTACTAGCTTGGGATAGATTAAAAGTTATGTTTCTGTAGCTCATCCACTGGAATGTTCATCAATTTATTTTCCATGGGACATTTTAAAGACAATACATTGCTTTAATAGCCATGCCCTTGAATCCATTACATTCTACTCTTTACTTTCTCCTAATTCTGAAAACAGGTCCTATTTACAAGTAGGAGTCCCACTTGCATTGTGCCAAGTGCTGATCTAGGCACTTTATATACATTTCTCATTTAATAATCAATCTATCTGATAATGACAGAATTGAATTAATTTGCTGATGAGATATGGCTGATACATGAATGGAGGCATGATTTGACCTATGTCTATCAGGCTCCAAAGCTGATGATTTTTCTACTATAGCAGAATACCACTAAATATTTCCCAAAACCACAAACAGAAAAACCCAAAGAGAACACATCAAACATATCCTCATCATGGTTTTACAGAGCTTGGGTCTAAGTATAGTATTTGACCACATGAACTATTTTCTGGAATACTGGCAAGAACAGACAATCTTAAAAAGTGATATGTCTAATCTGATCATAGGATGACTGAAATAATTGAACACCAACCTCAGGGAACCACAATACCAGCCCAGACATTTGCCTCATTGTAACAAATAAGTGAAGTAGACTCAATCAGCCCATTGATTGATTCTTAACTGCTACTGGTGAGATTGGGAGGGAGGAAAAATCTTACACAACTTCCTGGCCCCCAATCATTTTGAGGGCTCTATACACTTGGCAAAGAAGTATTTAGATTGCAAATTGTATCAATAAGTTTAATGAATGGGCTAAGAGAATTTCATTGGATAACATTGTGAATGGTGGGTGACACTGGAATTAAATACATTAAAAGAAAGTGTCTTAAATAGTAAATTTTCTGGGTCAGTGCTGTTTCTCTCCATGATAATGATGATATTATTGTTTTCAGGGAATATGATTCAATAAATGGACAACTAACTACAATTTGATTTTTTGATTTCTTAAGTTTTGTGTTTTAACATGAATCATAATTCTTTTTTCTTCCTAAACTCTGTCCAATAGAGAAATTACCCAATTCCTTCAAGCCTCAAATTTTCTCCTCTACACAGAAAGAGGGATTGAATATGTGCTCCACAAGGTCCCTTCCTGCTCCTGAGTCAAATGGATTAAAAAAGATGTTAACTGACTAGTGCCCTCTACAGGCAACTTTCTCTGCAGTGTAAAGGGGATGTGAGCAAAAATTCTCTCTGAATATTTAATGTTTTGACTTCGTGTCCAGCATAATATTTTGATATTCAGCAAGCCATGGTTGTGGAGCAATTACATTTTTAGTTTTTGTCTCGACTACAGGTAAGAAATATGAGGCCTACCGTGGCTGTGGACTTTCCAGTCCCTTGAAGTAAGGCTTTGAATACAAGTCTCTTGACATTCAGTTCAACAATATCCAATAGTGACCTTTCCAGTCTTCCACAGCTGTCTTCAAACACCTTTCCCTCCCCTTGTCAGACAGCATTGGAACTCAGCATTTTCTCAGTTTTCTATGTACTTCCTACCCTGAAGAGTTGATGAACTGTGGATTTTTCCATTAGAGCAGGAAATGACTGCTTCAGTGTTGCTTGGTAATTATGTGAGCACCTTGATATAAGGTTGCTTTTTTGCAGCCTCTCTTGCTATGATGGGGAGGTCATTTTCTGACATTGCCAGCAGATAATGTATGCATGCTCAATATCTGATTGATTCACTTTCACTTCAAGGACTGCTAACAAATTTTAATCCTTCATGCTGAGATCTCCTCAGAAGTTGGGACACTATTCATTTCTAAGGTAAAAGACACAGAAAAAATGTCCTGGACGGCTTTTGGTAAAATGTGAGTTAAGTCTACTTTAATTTTTAAAATTAATTTACATTTTAATTTTTAGTCTTATAAAAGTATTTGTGCCTTATAAAAGTTATAAATTTAGGTAAATAAAAATAAGAAAATGATGGCACCATATTTCTATCACCCATAGATTACTACTGTTAACACATCTGTGTATATATCCTGAAACTTTTCTATGCATATACACTAGTAAATATACATATACATATTTTTACCAAAATCAGATTACATACTGCTTTTAACTTGCTTTCTTTAGGTAATGATCTCTATCTTTTCTTGCCAATAAATTTTCATTTCATCTAAAATCCAGTCTGTATGAAAGTGTCCTCTGCTTGTCCCCAAAATGTCCTTCACAGTTGGTTTAGCCAAACCAAACTCAAACCTAGGACCCTGCATGGCATGTAGTTATTATGTCCCTTGAAAGTCTTTACTCTAACATAATTTTCTTCCTCTGTCTCTCAATCTCTCTCTCTTCTTTTCATGAAACTCGTTGAAGAGACCAGGGCAGGTTGAGGTTTTGCGTGTGTGTGTTTTCTTTTCTTTTCTTTTTAAAATTTTATTCTTTTCACAAACCAGATTTTTAGGAAATTATCCAACTTTCTGCTTTATCTTCACCTGCAAGAAGCACTGCCTTAATGGTATAACAGATGGTCAACTACTTAAATGTAAAGTTTTTAGTCTAAAATGGAATTTATAAACCTGATTAAACATCTCTATTTTTCTTTAATTTCTCCCTCACATCTTCCTACAGCACCCAGAACAAACGAAAAGAGCCAAAATGATGTCAAGCCCTGTGATAAGCTATAATGGCATAATCCCTATTCTCACAGAGCTAAGAGTCTAGTGGGGGAGCTAGATCTTAATTTAATTATTAACATTAAATGCTTACTTGAATGATGAAATACAAATGCTGAGAAGGCAAAATATAAAATTCAAGGTTTCAGGACATGAGAGATGGTTCAGGGAAGAAAGGGGCCTGGCTTAGTATACTAGGGAACCCTTTTTACTGAGGATTGGCATTTAAATTATAATTAGTTAAGGGGGGATCAGAAGAAATCTGTTCCAGGAACTGGAAACAGCATTTACAAAGGTGATTATATTTAGGTGCTTAGCATAGTTGGGATGAACAGAATAAGAGGGAAAATGGAGTAAGATAAAGCTGGAAAGTTAGATAGGGGCTCATTCAGAGGCCACAGGCTATATGAGTAATTTTTGGACATAATTATGTGGGCAAGGGGGAAAAATAAATAACTCTAAGTAGAAGTCATGCTGGCTATTGTGTAGAGAGTACATTGAAGGAACAAGAATGGGCACAAGGGACCAGTTAGAAGGCCACTGTGATTGTCCTGCTGAGAGATGATTGTCCTAGAGTGATGGCTCCAATGGACTGAAGTAGAGGACATTTAGCTCATTAGAAAGTGGTTTTAAAAAGACTTGGGGATGATTGGATTAGGAGGGTTGAGGAAAAGGGAGGCACTAAAAATAATAATTTTTTTCTGTACAGGTGATAGTAACCCAATACAAATTTGCATAAGCCTAAAAAATAATTAATTGATTCAAGTGCAAGAAAAGTCCTGGGCATGGATCAGATGCTTCAGACATGGCTGGATGCAGAAGTTTTTTATTTATTTATTTATTTATTTATTTATTTATTTATTTATTTATTTATTTGTCTTAAAATATTTTTATTTATTTCAGAGAGAGACAGAGGGATAGAAACATAAATGATGAGAGAGAATCATTGATCGGCTGCCTCCTGCATACCTTACAATGGGGATCAAGCTCACAACCCAGATATTTGCCCTGACCAGAAATGGAACCATCCTGGTTCATAGGATGCTCAACCACTAGCCACACCAGCTGGGCTGGATCTGGGAGTTTAGATTAGGTATTTATGAGTAAAATTCTTTATTTCTGGAAATCTCTTCCCTCATAGTGGTAAGATAGCAGATAGAAGTTAACATCCTTACAGGCTAGCAACTCCAGCAGAAGAGAACTTCTCAACATTGTCAGAAAATACCCTAGAATTGAGCCACATTAGTTAATTCTGGGTAATTGTTCACCCCTGGAGCTAAAGGGCAGAATCTGTCCCACCTGGAGCAAACAGACTTAGGATGAGAAAGAAATGTGAGAAGCTATTACCTGTATAATGTGAGTGGACACTAGGCAGACAGGAATGATAGTACTGATTACAGGTAACACCTAGTATTTTTATGGGGCACAACTGAGTGGATAGTGGGCTCATTTGATGGAGGCAGAATCAAGTGTTGAGGAGAAAGATCACAAGTTCAAGTTTGACATGTTCTTTTGAGGCCTATTAAGCTTATACATACAAATGTCAACTAGGCAGATGGATACATGGGTCTGAAGCTCAGTAGAAAGTTCTTGGCTACAGTTCAAGGTTTGAGAGTTATCTATGTACAGGAGATGGATGAGATCATCTGAGATGTGTGTCAAATGAGAAGAAAAAATATTAGCTGAGTAGAAGAAGAGGAAGATGCTGCAGAGCAGAGTGCAAAAGTTTGGTGAGCCAGCTAAAAGGAAACCTAGTGAGAACAGCGCCATAAAAGTTCAGACTGTTTCCTGAAGGTTAAAGTGGAATGTGTGTCATACATCCTATAAAAGAGTAATATGCAAATTTGACTGTACCTTTGCCACACCCACCAGCCAATCAGGAGCAAATTATGCAAATAAACCCCAAACAAGATGGCTGCTGCCATTGAGAGCAGGAGGGAGGCTTGGGTTTCCCCTGCAACAGAGAAAGCCAAGCTTTCCACCTGCCTTTGCTGGGCTAGGCCTCAATGGTACAAAGTTTCAATTATAAAAGATACATAACCCGAAGGCAACCACAGAGCTGAAGAGAGAAGAGGCGTGGGTTGCCGGGGCGATGGAAGAAGCTAAACTTCTGCAGCCCTACCACCTAGCCCTCCACTCTAGGCTACAAAGTTTCAAACAGAAATGGCTGTTGCCATGGAGTGAGCAGAAGGCTTGGCTGCACTCTAGGCTACAAAGTTTCAATTTTAGAACATAAATTAATTTCAGATCCCAAGGCCTCCGTTTGGTCACTGGGGATGTGGATGGCCTGCAAACCACCATAGGTCCCAAACCACCCCATGCCCTAAGGGAACCTCCACCCTGATCCAGGACACTCTTCAGGGCAAACCAGCCGGCGCCCACTCATGCATCAGGCCTCTATCCTATCTAATAAAAGAGTAATACACAGATTGACCATCAGCTCAACACACAAGAGGGCTGCCCCCATGTGGTCAAAGATCCTGCCCCCATGTGGACACAAAATGGCCACCACAAGATGGCCAGCAGGGGAGGGCCATTTGGAGGTTCCAGGCCTGCAAGGGAGGGCAGTTGTGGGCCATCAGGCCATTAGGAGAGGACAGTTGGGAGGGACCAGGCCTGCAAGGGAGGGCAGTTGGGGGCTATCAATCCCTCAGGGGAGGGCAGTTAGGGGTGACCAGGCCGGCAGAGGAGAGAAGTTGGGGGCAAACAGGTTGGCAGGGGAGCAGTTAGACATCAATCAGGCTGATAGGGTAGTTGTTAGGGGGTGAGCAGGCTGACAGGCAGGATTGGTTAGGAGCAATCAGGGAGGCAGGCAGGTGAGTAGTTTGGAGCCAGCAGTCCTGGATTGTGAGAAGGATGTCCGACTGCCTGGACAGTGGGACATCCCTGGAGGGGTCCCAGATTTGAGAGTGTGCAGGCAGGGCTAAGAGACACCCCCCAACCCCCCATGCATGAATTTCGTGCACCAGGCCTCTAGTCTGAGAGATAAGATCAGATGAATAAGTATCAATTGAAAGCAGTAACATGGAGATCGTTGCTGAGCTTAGTCAGTAGTAAAGCTTTAGAGAGATGGAGAAGGAAGCCAGGTTGGGTAGGAGGTTACAGAGTGAATAAGAATGAAAAAGACAGCAGTGATGAGAAGTTTGCAGTGAATGAGTAGAAGCTAACAAAATAATGGCTTGGCGGGAGACAGGGGTCTAAGGAAGATATTTTGTTTTGTTTTGTTTTCACTTACTTTTGGATAGAAAGACTTGAACTTATTGTTGGAAATACACAAGCTAAAAGACAGACAATGGGATCCAATGCACAGTAGATGGAGAGACCTTAGGATAGAGAAGGAACACCTCCTTCACTATAATTGAAGGGAAATGAATACTGGTGCAGAATCATATTTAGATCCCATGGCCATAAGTTCAAGTTGATCCCAGATGATGGCTTCTGCTGTCTCTGTGAAGTAGGAAGTCATGTCCTTTAAATGAGGAAGGATCTGAGTTTTGAAAAGAGTAGAAAACAAAGTAGAGATAGGGTGGATCTCTCAGAGCAGTGCCTGTGGCCCAGCAGAGGCTGAACTTCCTTAATCTGATCAATTGTTGACTTCCTCCAGCAGCTCCCAGCAGCCTGAGTGCTGATGTGAGGAGATGGACTGTCAGTCAGTCAATGTGATGGAAGAGCACAGTCAAAAGGAGTTGATGGTAGAGGAACATTATAAATGGGTTCCAAAAGACACTTGCACAAATGGAGAGCCTTGTTATGCCCAGGTTAGTGAGATGAGAATGGGGCCTGAGTGAAGAGGGTCGGTCTACTGGATTCATATCACCACAGGATGTTTTCTCACGGGGTTTTACTGAGTGCACAAGAGCCTGAACTATCGAACCCATGGTAACTAGGAAGCCAAGAGGAGAGTACTGAAAATCAGGGGTTGACAATAGAAGGTACCAAACTGTGAGGAATAATAAAGGACTGACCATCAGCCACACAGAGTCAACCTTCTGAGGAAGAGGAAGCCTTAGGTCATGAAATACTGACCAACATGTTGGAAGGTCCCAGCTCTACTATGTATTAGCCATGTGGCCTTGCCTCTGCATTAGATTCCTGATTTTAAAATTGAGAATAATGGTATTTTTCCTGCTCACCTCACTGAGTTGTTGTCATCAATCATTCAAAGTGCTATAAAAGTGTGAGCTGTATTAGAAAACAGACCCAAAGGTCTCTTTTTTCCATTGTGGTAGAGAGAATGTGTGAAAAAGGAGGTGGTTACCCCAGACCTCACCACTGAATACTGCTGGCCTCACACTTGCTGTGCTTGGGTTAAGGGAGGAAAACAAACTGCATACTGTGCCTTGAGGTGTTGCTACTTAACAACAAGCTATTCTCCAGTAGTTCTGTGGTTCTATTTTAATTTTTTTAATTGTTTGTTTTTATTCCATAACAATCTAACCTTCCTGGATCTTCACACACATTAAAACATTAGATCAGGGCACACAGCCTGAGGACTGACGCCTCAGAGTGATACTGTAAAGGAAGTTACCCAGTCTCTCCCTAATGCAGGCATTGTGTTTTCAACCCTTCATTCCTATCTCTTCATTCTCCTTTCCCTAGCAATCTCCTACTCTTGGAAAACAAAACAAAACAAAACTCTTTTTTTTCTATGGTTGTCTCTGTTGCAGTAAGTGGTACCACTGCTCACCCAGTTGTTCAAGCCAAAATTGGGAGTTACTATTTGTCCCCAACTTTCCCTGATGTTCAATCCACTGGCAGGTCTGGTTGACTCTACTTCCAAGAAAAACAGACTTTTCATGATCTTTATCACCATCGGCACAGTCCAGAAACCATCATCTCTTATAGGGTCAACTACAATAACCTCTTATCTGGTGTCCTTGCTCCCGAGTTTAGCTGCCTGTATTTTATTGTCCCCACAACCCATTCTCTAGTCATCTAGAGAATCTAGTCATCAGCCCCCCTGTGCACTCACTTCACTCATGCTACCATAGCCCTTCTGTGAGACCTTGAACTTGCCAAGCTTGTTTTAGCCTCAAGTTCTTTGCCACAGCTGTTCTCTTGCCTTGGAATGCTGTTCTTCCTGATACTCACATGGCTGTTTCTTTCTTGCCATTAAAATCTCATATTGCCACCTCCTCAGAGCGTCTTCTGGCCACCCAGCCGAGAGTAGGATGAAGCTCATCTGTCTCACAGAAATATATACGTTCTCTTCCCTGTCCTTTCTTGTCCACCTCTCTTTCTTTTTGACTCTTAAAAAAGTTCTCTTGAACACATCTCTTAGTTAACCTGTGGTTTATATTAAACATCGCCTAGAATTCCCTAAGTACCACCTGTGTGGCTAAATTAGTGGAGCAAGCATTGCCTTGAAGGTCAAACATATTCCTCCCTTCTGTCCTCTTTTTCTTCTTCTCTCCCTTCTTGCTTCTTTCTCTCCCTTCCTCCACATAATTAACTCATAAGCTCCCATGATAGATCAGAGTCATGTTTTCTTCATACAAAGGTATAAAGAAACGAGTTCTTGATTTGAACTTTAAAGATTTATAAGTGACATTCTATTTCTCCTTCTATTTATTTGTTTCTGAGCCTCAGTTTTCTTAGATTTGAAGTGGCAATAAAATTACTATTTCACAGATTGTTGGTGAATGAGACAGTGAGTGTTTCAATTATCTATTATCACAATAATTCTGTGTCACAAACCACTTCAAAGCTCATTAACTCAACACAGCCAGTTCTTAATTCTTATTTCTCTATGGGTCAGCTGGGCAGCTTTGCTGATCTGGCCTGGGCTTGTGCATATATCTGCCATCAGCTATCCACTCAGCTGAGCTAGCTGGCCTTGGATGGCCTTCAGCTGAAATAATTCATCTCTGTTTCATATGTTCTCCTATCTCCCAGCAGGCTTGTAGTTCTGGTGGTGACAGATTTCCAAGAGAGAAATCAGAAACCACATTTCAGGTTTCTGCTTGCATAAAGTTTGCTACTATCCCATTGTCCAGACAAGTCACCTGGCTAACCCCACTGCCAAAGAGCACAGATACAGAGAGATATAAAAAACCCATGGTCAATTATCCACCACAATGAATTGAATTGAGAGCCTCCTCCTTTGGGAAGCCTTCCCTGATTGCCCTTAGCAGACTGGAACAGATGATGTGTATTTGCTTCCAGCATAGAGATTGTTCATAAATATGTATAGAATCCCTAACATTCCCTGGGCTCTAGGTGTTGGTGTGCTATACACAAAGCAGTGAATATGACAAAGTCCATTGCATTGCAGTACTAGAGAACAGAGAATGAATTAGTAAACATATGAATGCTACATAATTCCACATACTGATTGGCCTTAAAAATATTGCTTTGTGGCTCTTAATGAGCATGTCAGTCTCCCAACTATGCCGGGATCTCTGAGAGCAAGGCCTAAGTTTTTTCATCTTTGCATCTCCAGTCCCTGGTGCTCAATAAATAATGAAGCTGCAGGAGGGCAGGACAGCCCTGCAAAAGGTGTTACCCACAGAAGGCAAGGCACTGAGGTGTAGAGCAAAAAAAAACTTGGCCATGGCAGTAGCTACTCATTCTTAGGCTTTCATTCCTTTCAACTCTTAGATGTTACTCTTCTCTATATATACATTTTCTTACAGACCCTCCTAACACAGATGTTTGTCACTCAGCATTGATTCTGACCAAAGTCTCTGGCAGCATTTGCTTAGTTTTGCCTCTCTCATAATTCAAAGAAACTTTTGCTTCCCACTTCTCATCACAGATGATTATGGTGCCAATGTCAGAGAGGACAAGGGACACGTGGCCCTTGGATCTTCCCATTTGGGATCGTGAAGGCAGAAGTTAATCATTTTGAACAAAATGGTGCCAGCGTATCCCATCTCTCTCAATGTGAATGAGAAAGATTTGGACTACACTGTACAAGGTTTTCCATCTATCTTTAGAATTCTTTCTTCACCTGGCTTGGTTCCAAGCTCTCTATTTAAATGTTACCAGGCTTCTTCCTAAAGACTAATATGTCTACTTGAAGATACTGTTTGATTTAAAAAGTAGTAATATGGCCTTTTCTCAAGTATTTAATTGCTCAGCCACTGAACCCTCTTCCTCCATTTGGGGTATTCTCACAAAATGGGTCTTAGTGGAAGATAGAACCTGCCTCCGACTCTAGACACTGAGGCTATATTCTAGCTTTCTTTCTGCTCATTGGCAGGAGAGGTCTGTGCATGTTACCAAACCCAGCCCATCAGGTGCTCCCACCTAGGACAGTGGAGCATTCTCCCTCAGTGTCCCAAGTAGCAGGGGTAACAGCACCAGCAGATGTCTTATAGATAGTATCTAGTGAGTTGTGTCTATCCAAATTCTTATGCTAAATACCTAACTCTAAGTATTTCAGAATGTGACCTTTTATGGAAATAGGATCTTTGCAGAGGTAATCAAGTTATAAGGTCATTAGAGTGGACACTAATTCAATATGATGGATGTCCTTATTTAATAAAAAGGAAATTTGAACACAGAGACATACACAGAAGGAGACAGTATGAAGAAGCACACAGGAAGAATACCATGTGAACTTGAAGAGGGCCATCTATAAGCCAAAGAGAGAAGCCCCTAACAGATATTTCCCTCATAGCCCTTGGAAGGAACCAACCCTGCAGACACCTTGATATTGGTCTTCCAGCCTCTAGAACTGTGAGACAATACATTTCTGTTGGTTAGCCTCCCTGTTTGTGTCATCCTATATAACAAAAGCCTAATATGCTAAATGTCCAGTGGTCCATTCAAACAATCAAAGCATAATATGCTAATAATATGCTAAGGCCACTCAACCGCTTGCTATGATGTGCACTGACCACCAGGGGGCAGACAGTCGACCAGTTGCCCAGTTGCTATGATGTGCACTGATCAGCAGGGGCAGATGCTCCAACCAGTAGGTTAGCTTGCTATTGAGGTTTGGCTGATCGAGACTGAGCAAAACAGGCCAGACATGCCCTGGAGCCTCCCGCAGTCCCTCCCCAATTGGCCAATCTCCCGTGTCCCTCCCTGGCCCGATCGTACTCTAGTGGGGTCCTTTGGCCTAGCCTGCACCCTCTCACAATCTGGGACCCCTCGGGAGCTGGTTTCAGCCTGTTCCTGCAGGCTAGACTAAGGGACCCCACTGGTGCATGAATTCATGCACCAGGCCTCTAGTTTAGTTATGATAGCCTTAGCAAAGAACTACACCATCTATAGTCATTGATGGCTATTGACCCTTGTTCCCTCTGGAGAAGAAGATAGTATGAATGGCATATAAGGCAAATAGTTATCATCTTCCTTTCTTCTTTGTTCTCTCTCACTAATAATGATCTGGCTGAGTGATCTTGGGCAAGTCACTTAACCACTTGAAACCTTGATGATTTTATTTATAGAGTAAAGGTAATGGTATATATGTGTCTGATGACTAGGACGTGACCCAAAGCATCTCTTGAGCCTCTTCCCATGCCAAGAGCTAGTAGTCAAAACAAACACATACTCTCTCTTATGATGTGAAAAGTAATTACTATCCCAATTGCATTCCTTAAAGAGAGATATCTTATACTGAGCATTCTTCTGAAAGGCAGTTATGATTGGTAAATGGCTGCATGCCTCTCTGCACATGTCACTCACTGCTCACAGTCACCCAAATGCTGTATTTAAAAATTAGTTTCTCAAATCATATTGTTTCCACATTATATAGAGAAAACGTCATTCTTAGAGCTGCAGGGAAAGCATACTTTGACCCAGGAGGGAAGGGCAGAGTGAGGTTTGGTCTACTTTCACTCATTTTTTAAACAAGCCCCACCATATTGGAAGTTTCAAAACATCATGAGATATTCTCTAGGAAATATTCGTGATTGAGCTATTTGAATTTATTGTTGAGTGTAAGAAGCAAGAAGTTATCATTGGCCTGTCTATGAGAGCACAGTAATTGTCCTCTTCCTACGGGCACTTGTTTGAAACATGGATCTGAGGCTGTGAACCTGAGAGGCGTCTCTGGTGGGGGTGAGAGGGAGCTGCGCGTTTCGAGGATGCTGTAAATTATTCTAGTGTGTGCTTTTACTTCCTTACTTTCCCTGGGAAAGAGGAGATGGAGACAAATGATAAATGAGTACTTCTCTATGTAGCAAGGGAAATAGCCAACTGTTATGATTGAAATTCTCTTTTTAGATGTTCCCTTTGGAAAGGAGAAGAGTTCTAGGGCTTGCACGGAGACCCTAACCAGAATCTTGAAGCCTTCAATGATGCCAGGTTTCCTAATGAGAAAGTGTTATTCATTTAAAAAGAAGATTGTGGTAGTAGTAGTAGCAGTAGTATTACTAATAACTGCAGCGACAACAATAATATTTAACATGAATTAGTTGAGTTCTAGGAATCTTTAATGCTCTATGTGCATTCACTCATATAATTCACACAATAACCAAACAAGAGCTATTATCTAGTTTTAACAAATGAAGAAACTGATGCACAGAGACCTTCCTCAAGGTCACACTATAGGTGGAGTCAGAATGTGAACCCAGGAAGTCTGGTTCTGATGCCCACATGCTTTAACCACTACATAAAAGGCCAGTGTGATCTCTTCCTCCCCTTGGATCTCCCCAGCACCACCTCTGTGACAGGTGACTCTTGATGGTAGTGCTGAGGGTAATTCCTGCTCACTAATTTTGCCTTGAACATAGGGCCAACCCTGCGGGGAATCTCAGCAGGTATTCCTTTGGGGAAGTTTCTGTCATTGGAAGTGGCTTCCATCACCACCTCTTGTGAATGCTGCTGCCAATGATTGGTGGCTTCAGGCATCCACTCATGCTGACATATTGTCAGGGCCCTCTTGGTGTCTGTTGCTTTGATAACAACATCCAGGTGTCTCAATTCTTATCAGCACTATCCCTAAAATATAGCTTAGTGAAGGTACAATGCCTTGCAAGAACTTATTTGAGGAAACGAGTCTACCACTGTGTCATCTCCTTTTTGTTCTTTGAGGAGTAGCACAGCTCAACTTAGCTTACAGGAGCAATAATTACACTTGCATATACCTGGCGTATATAACTTTTGAATTTACAGTTATTTTAAAATTTATTATCTCACCTAATCCTCACACTACCTGTGAGGCTATTATACCCAGCTTAGAGATGAGAAAATTGAGGCTCAGAAAGCTAGAAAGGCTTTTCTAAGATTTTAAAAAACATATGTTTTTATTGATTTCAGAGAGAAAGAGAGAGGGAGAGAGAGATAGAAATATCAGTGATAAAAGAGAATTTTTGATCAGCTGCCTCCTGCAGGCCCCCTACTGGGGATTGAGTCCACAACCCGGGCATGTGCCCTTGACCGGAATAAAACCCAGGACCCTTCAGTCTCCAGGCTGATGCTGTATCCACTGAGCTTAAATCCTCATCTAAGATTTTAAGGTAAGAACCAGGAGTAACCTAATCTATGCTTGGTCTTTTAACGCTCTGAGTTTATGGGCAAAATGGTATCATATTTTATACTTAATTTATTTATACTTTAATTATTTCTGAGGCTCTTCTATAGTACTTTCTTGCCCATTGCCTATGCTGTTTTATTTTTATTTTTTTGAGGGGGCGGTTATCTCTTCTGAATTGACTAATAAAAACTCTTACTATAAGGGACATAATTGATTTTTTATTTCTCATATATTTTGAAAATATGTTTTCTAGTTTATCCTGTGGCTTTAGCTTTCTTTATAGTTTTATGATGTACAAAAATATAAAAAAATATTATCTTATTTCCTCGTAGTTTTTGTCTTGGAAAAGGTTTCTCAATATAAAATCATATAAATTTATTTCTACCTAATTGATAGTTTAATTTCTATATTTAATTTTTAGTCCATCTGGAATGTATTTAAATATATAATGTGCGCTAATGGTTCAATGTTAAGTTTTTCAGATGAGTAAATAGTTATCTCCACACTATATATTAATAATGTGTTTTTTCACATTGATATTATCTTAATCCCATTTTAAGTACAATTTATATTTGGGCTTAACTCTGGGCTTTCTATTCACTTCCTGTGAAATATTAATCCTGACCCCAATTACACTTTTCTCCCCTTTCTAGCCCATGATCAACCAGGTGCTAGAGGGAAGAACCTACCTCCTATTTCTATATCACTCTCCCTTGGATACCAAGGACTTGGTATCAGCACCTAATGCCTTGTCACTGTTATTTTGTTCCTCCTCTGATTTGGGACTATGATTCTGGGCCTCAAATCAGAATGCATGACCTGAAAAGAGGTGCTTCTTTTCAATTACGTGTGTGTGTGTGTGTGTGTGTGTACTCAGGGCTAGATTTCTGTATCATGTGGTTCTCAAAACCAGAGACATTTTCTACCTGTGACTTGTGTTACTGAGTATAGTGTCTAAAATCTGAGGCTGGCTCAGTGACTATTCCTATTCAGAGAATTCTTCCTTATTCAAGAAAAGTGTTCTTCCATTTAATCTGGAGAAGATTTTGCCACCCTCATTTTCTTTATTTTTTTAAAAATCCTCACCTAAGGATATGTGTGTGATTTTTTATTGATTTTTAAAGAGAGGAAATGAGTGAGAGAGAGAATCATCTATATGAGAGAGAAATATCAATTGGCTACCTCTTACATGCACCCCCATCACGGATTGAAACTGCAACCTGGGTATGTGCCCTGATTGGGAATCAAACCCACAACCTTTTGGTGTATAGGATGCTGCTCCAACCAACTGAGCCACCCAACCAGAGCCACCTTCTTTTTTTAAAGGTGTGAAGTATAAGAATTTTTGGAAACACATGAGAACTCAAGACCTAGGCAACTGCATGTATTGAAATTGAACATTGATCTTTTAAACCCCTATGAAATACCAATTTCTGTGCTATTACTGGTCTGTTCAAATCACTTAAAATCACAAAATGTTACATCTGAAATGGAGCCTTGCCATTGCTTTTGCAAATGTGGAAACTGAGGCCCGGAGAACTTAGATGACCTTCTCAATGGATCAGAGCTGGAATTAAAGAGGGTATCTCAGTGGACTACACTCTGCACCAAAACCTTGCTTAATAGATGAAAGGTAATAAACCAAGCCACTCAATCTGTCTCAGTTGTACTAAAATCCAAAACCCAAGTCAGAACGCATGTTTTAAGTGGAACAGACTTTCAAAATAATCAATTTATTATTTCTTGGACTGAGAAAAATATATGTCATAATGGCTATGAACACCACTCTCCCCAACCTTTCTGTTTCTGTCTTTCTGTTTCACCTTTTTTTCTCTTTCTTACTTCTTTTGTCCTCCCTCGCTTCCCTCTTGTTCTGGCACCTCTCCTGCCAGAAATAAAATTTGCTGCACGAGGCATTGAATTGGAGCCCCCATAGTACATTTGGCTGTAATGGATGTGTCTCTCCTGTGTAGGTTACAATCATTTTGCAACCTCTTCTACCAAGCTGTGGTTTTGGTCCCAGAATTCAAGCAGGAACAAGGCAAAGTGATAAATAAAACCAAAATAGGACATGGACGTGCTCATGGATATAGAGTTTAAGTTTGCACGCCATATGCCCAGGACTGCAAGCGACTGTGATTCAAACTCCTCTTCCCGACCCCACCATCCTGCCACACAGTCTAGTCATGCAGGAAAAGAAAGACAATGAGGACTGTCAGAAAAAGGAACCAACAGGACTTCTGATGAACAGAATTGGATGAATTAGAATCCTTGGTTCATGCAGTCTCTCATATTGGTTCTTCCATGCTCTTCTTTTATGCATTTAGTTCTTTAAACAATTATGGTAAAAGGTAATAACTACCCAGAATTGACCACTCAAAACAAAATCTCAGACCTTGACACTAATCTAAATATAACCCTCCCTATCTGCAGTAACTATCATCCAAGAGCCTTGCTTTTCATTGCTTTGAGTTTCTTTATAAGGAAGAAAATTTGGCTTTATTGTATTTATATAGTCACAAAAGTGTTTTCATTTTAACTTATAAAAATGTTAATATATGTTTAAAATTTTCTCTAAAAAACCACTATAGGGTATCATGCTGTATGTAAAAGTTTTGGACATTTTCTGCTATTTCTGTATAATAATTTCTACTGTAAATAGATCACAGTGTATTTGAAATATTTTTGCATCAAAAAATGATGCAAAAGGAGATTTTTTTATTTACATAAAACTCCAAAGTGACAATATTTTCCTTGTTCCCACTGATTGCAATTACATTGATTTCTTTCATGCTTCCCCCTCAATTCTGCTCCTTCATTAATAGATTCCACCTCCTCCCCAATCACCTTCAGGTATTCCATGAAGTGGATCTAGCTTCTGGTGAGCTCTGGGCAGAACCCTGTTGTTTTAACTTTTCTCTGATTGGATTGGACTCTTAGCCACCGTAACTTCAGTTTCCTAGAGGTGTTATTCTCCTACCAGGTACATATCTCCCTTCCCTGGCCTTGGTCAGTGGAAGACCATGAAGAGCTCTACGGAAGGGTTGCAGGGTGTTACTTGTTTGTGTTTTTACGTATTTGCAGTTGCATTTCCCCTTCTGCTGGGCATAGTTTCACTCTACCAGGCCCTAGTGCTAAGGGCCCTTTTCCCAGTAGCTGGGCCCCAGCTGGAGCTAAACTTTCAGTCTTCCATGAAAAGATGGCTCTAAAGTCAAATCCAGAGAAAATAGAGTATGTCTCTCTATTTTGCCCTGCTCAATGACTTTCCATCCTTTGGCATTTTCATCTATGTAACATAGAACACACCTTCAAGTGCACTCTTCGGCTGCCCTGAGATAGACTCGTATAGAGACTTATCAAAGTCCTTTTTCCAGGGCATCAAGCTTGTTGCATATACCCCCAAACAATAGTCGTTTCTTTTATTCATCAAATATTTGTTGGTTGTCTATTATATGCCAGGCACCATGAGCTGATGTCAATTGAGCTTTGCACATACAATGGCAAATAACATGCTGTCTCTGCTCTAAGACCTCCCCATTCAGCAGGGGATGCAGAAAAGCACACAAACAAATGTCACAGAGGCATTGCAGTTGGGGCCACATCACAATTTTCACCACCCTAATATTTTTGCCTTCATTGGCCACTTTCTCCATAAAAATATGTCTAACTCTTTTTATAGCATTAAGCTGCCATTGGAACTCATTTAATATCTAAATGTTCCCTTTCAAGGAACCTGCTATGGGAATGCAGGAGCCATGCTTTCCCTGTGTCCTAGAGCTCTCTCCGATAGCTGACCCTGGGCCAACGGAATGAGAAGCTGTGACTTTTCCACCCTGTCCTCCCTGCCTTCTACAATGACTTAAGAGATTTGAGCCCCGGGGGGCCCTGGCATTGTCCACAGGCTTGGAGTCTCAAATTACAGCCAGTGCCTCCTTGGGTTGTGTCCTCACCAACAATGTAGATTCACATAAAATGAATTTAGGTAAAAAAAAAATAGATGATGTCTTAAATTCTGGACCCACAATGGTAGAACAATCTTTCTTTGCCAAGTAGGAATTTATGTAACCATAAGACTAAACACACTTTTAATTTCCAAAATGTTATTGCAACTAGCATAACTCTCCCTAAGTAAGTGCCAAAATCATTTTCCCGGAGTCCTCTTAAGTGCTTTGAGTGGATAGAAATATATCCAGAACTGTAGCTATGTAACATGAGAAAGGAAGACAAGAAGGAAACATTTTGAGTGAGATGGGCAGCAATGGGGAAAGGAAGAGATAACCTCCTGACCCAGGTGTACAGGTTTTCTGGTACAGAATGTTATTTGTGCAGTGAGAACTTCAGTATATACTTAAAAAGCAATGACAAAAATTATGATGTTTTTCTGAACCGAGGAGCGAAGCTTCAGAACTTGTCTTTTTTTTTTCTGTTCATACAGCTTGAGGCCAACAAACATGGGGTGACTGAATAATATCACATACAATTAATGGGTGAAAATATATGAAAGCCGGCCCAGAATAGTTTCTTAGACTGCAGCCTTTGAGTAATCAGTAATAAGTAATAAAAAGTAATTTCACCGTCCAATACAACACTGCCTCCTTTCTTTAAAAAAAATTATGTGTTTTTAAAAATAATTTTAAATTCCATGGGAGTCTACTCCTAAGTCACTGGACTCTGTATAAAGTGTCTGATCACTTAGTTCCTGGAATGGGATTCCAGGCAGAGGCAAATGCTTCGGTCAGGGCATGTGGATAGGTGACAGATGGTAGATTTTTGCCTTTCAACACATAACCGCAACCTTACACACTGTCTGAGTTTATTTTCAATCCCATACTCAAGGGCTTATTGTTAATAATAAGCTTGCTTCTAAACCTATTTCCAGGAAAAGATTCTCCATGAGGGTCACCCTATATCACTTCCCAGTTGCACAGTGACCATGACGACTCTGGGACCCAGGGGCCAAGTGTCAAGTTCCAATAATGGTGTGTGTGTGAAATTTCCAGTCCTTGTTTCTATTTATATTAATGTCCTGTCTAGTCTAGTCTCAGATGCATTACTTAGAATTTGCATTATTTTTCTACTTTCTCACCTGGAATGAAAGCCAACACACATTTCTCCAAGCCATCCCTACTTGTTATAAAAGGAGGGAAGAAAAGAAAATTTTGTCTTACAGGGTAGCATCCTAGCTCCAGGTGGGAAAACTCAGTAATTTATACTCAAAAGCAAACAAGCTACACCCACCCCCAGCTGGTGAGGTGTATAAACATTGAACAGGCAATCCTAATTTATTCTTGGTATTGTGTTTGTGTTCTGAGTCAACTCTTACTTTCTCTTTATTTTGAAGCTAGTGAATAAAAGGTCCATAATTCCATCCATGGAATTAGTGAATAATAAAAGGTCCATAATTCCATCCATCTATGGGGGCAACATAGAAACATGAATTTAAATGAGTGCAAACTCTAGCTATGTGACTCCAACTAAAATCTGAAGCAGAAAACAGCTCTCAGATTTATGAACACCAATTTACTTTATGGAGAAAAGCTGGATAAAACTTGGAGTTTGGTCTCAAAATAGCCTGGACAATTTTAGTTTTCTGACAGCATTTGGTGGCAAGCCTGTTAAAGAACACCATCTTGAAATTTCCCATTTGCATGCTGTAGATAGCATATCATCTGGGCACGCCCAGAGCATCAGAAGCATTAATCACCAAGGCACACCTGGCATGGAATAGAGATGTAAAGTGAGAAGGAGCTGGAGTTTTAGATGAACCCCATATCTTGTGTTTTCCACATTTCTTCCTATATGATTATTCAGTGCTAACCCAGGGAGGCTCTAGGATATAATGGTTAAAAGTACAAATGCTGGAGTTGGAAGGATTTGATTCTGAATCCCAGCTCTGCAATGTACTGGCTGTATGATTATGTACACTTTCCTTAACTTCTCTAATTATTTGCTTTTAAATTAGACAAAGTATGTTAGGACTAGCACAGTAACTGCACATTTGGGAGTTTAGGACTCTTCTCTCCTCCCTTTCCTTTTCATTGATTTTCATAAGGATGATATGAGAAGTACTCAACATGTAGTCCATTCTCACAAACTACTAGTTTATTTTTATCACAGGGGCCCAATGATGTAGAACTTAATTATTTTTACTATTACTATTTGAAAAAAGGCCATTTGAGAGTTGCCATTTCTGATTGTAGTTTCAAGTCACTTTGATCTAGACAATTATCTGAGAGGCTCATTAGATGTAAGGCTACTCTCACAAAAGAGTTGTTAATAGGATATTCCATGACTTGACATCCTTAGAGCTTGACTGCTTTTGGACAGTGTCATTCATGAATCAATCCCATATTTATAGTGGGATTCAGGGGGTTCTTTGAAGGTTGAAGTGAAACAGGACTCAAAGTCCTTATTTTTAGATGTTCCAAGTTATTAGATCATCTCTGAAATATTAAATTGTTTTTAATTGAACTAATTTAGCAGGAAAAGTTACTAGGGTAGTGCCTGAGGGGAAATGCACCATTACATTTGAATGCCTTAAGCTTAAGAACAGAGTTAAGATTGTCCAAGAGGAGAGCTAGTCTGGCATTGATATTATCCATTCCTGACTCAGCACATTTATACCATAGTCATGCCCACTGGAAAGTGGCTGAGTATGTGAGGAAGAAAATTAATTATAAAGACTAATCTTGCCTAGCCAGTTTTGTTCAGTGGATAGAGTATAGGCCTGCAGACTGAAGGGTCCCAGGTTCAATTCAGGTCGAGGGGCGTGTGCCTTGGTTGCGGGCACATCCCCAGTGGGGGGTGTGCAGGAGGCATCTGATCAATGTTTCTCTCTCATCGATGTTTCTAACTCTCTCTCCCTTCTTCGCTTTAAAAAAATCAATAAAAAATATTTAAAAAAATAAGTGTTGGGGTGGGGGAAGGGGAGTTCTCTCTTAAAAAAATAAATAAAAAGACTGGTCTTGCTAGAACTCAGCTTGCTATGGCATGGAGCTTTGTGGCTGAGTGGAACATGGCACTCTAGGGAGAAAAACTCTATCCTACCTACCTCTCCTGATTCCAGATGGTTGGTGGCAGCAGCCCTTCTGCTTGTACTACACTGATGGATTGATACTTTCAGTAGAGACGCAGCAAGAGCTGTCAGCTTCTTCCATGAGTGACTCTGTTGTCCTGTGTGAACATGGGTTCTCAGATTTTCATGCAGAATGGCCAGGAAAGAAAGTATAGACTTCTCTTTTCAGTGAGAACAGGAGTTTAGAGTTATTATTAATTGAACATTCAAAGAAATGTGAAGTTATTCACATTCCAAACTGATGAAGTGGGATATATTAGTTATGCCTAGGTGCATTTGAGTTAGTAGTCTTCATAATATCAGTTTCTAAGGCCTTCTGCAAATCCTTAAAGAATTCGTGAAAATTTAAAAAATCTGGGAGCTCACATCTCAGAAGGAGTCCTACCTCTGTACCATACTGCCTTCTAGCCCAGATTTCCAAATGAGGACTGTAGTAGGTCAGAGGTTAGGGCTACAGGTAGATTCATTTATTTTTTGAGCTGGACAATTCATTTCCCTTTGGTAACTAATTTCTAATCTCTCTTTCCCACCAGTTTGACCTTTAGCCAATTTCAATCAATTATAAAATCTTGTATTGTTTGAAGTTCATGGTCTTTAAAGGCAGAAATGAAGTTATTTTAGAACAATCCTGCACCTTAGCATTCTTAAAGAAAAATCTAAATTAGCTCATTAGAAATGTGGTAGAGCCAAGACCGGTTTGGCTCAGTGGATAGAGCGTTGGACTGCGGACTGAAGGGTCCCGGGTTCGATTCCGGTCAAGGGCATGTACCTTGGCTGCGGGCACATCCCTAGTAGGGGGCGTGCAAGAGGCAGCCGATCGATGTTCTCTCTCATCGATGTTTCTGACTTTCTATCCCTCTCCCTTCCACTCTGTAAAAAATCAATAAAAAATATATTTAAAAAAAATAAATAAAATACAAAAATATGTTTAAAAAAAAAAAAGAAATGTGGTAGATATTCTTGTGATGGTACCAAGAGTAGGCCAAGAACAGAGACCTCCATCCCAGCTTTGTTTAATATAAGCTCAAAGGTTGATTGAAGTTGTCAAGTTTTGTATAATTTTAAATAAATAGCGTGGGAAGGAAAAAAATCTTTCTTCTTATAGAGAGATCTGATAATGGAATGTGCAATTTTATAACCTGACCCATAAAACATTTTTTTATCTGATAACCTCAAAGTAATTTTCAGCATCACTAGTGACCTTCTTGTACTGTCATTTGAAGGGAAATGTGCCAAACATTTGCTCACCAGTTGTGTACCTCACCTTCCAGCATCAGTTGTGGGAATGAGACAAAAGGAAAATCGCAGAATCTGAATTTAGACTCCTGTCTCTCAATCTGTCTTTCCAACCAGCATCATAACATCACCTTCCCTGGGCAGTTGAATGGATGGGGCTGAGGGGAGAATGTGAATTCACGTGACTTACTTGGGTGATTCATAACTTGGCCTGTGGAAGGGCTTCAGTTCTAAGGGACAACTTCCCTTTAGGGGCCTGAGAAGCTGCAGCATGACTAGTATGTTGGCCCTAAAGGAACCATTGGGAAGCAATGCACAGTGGGATTACAATGCCATTAAGACACTGGACACTTACTCATTTGCCTATTAAAAAGTCTTGGATGTCATGCTTACCAGGTGCTCATTCACTCGCTAAGTTCTTTAGGGGATTTAGCACATATTCACAGAATTTAGCAATCCTCCAAAACAAACGACTTGTTTTACTAACAAATGAACTCAGATAATGAATGACAGGTTCGTGACCAAGATCATAAGTTCATGATTCCTAATGTTCCTTCTATTACCCAAGTCTTCTTCTGTGAAGACAAATAAGATGTGACTTTTGCCCTAGACGGGTTTACAATAATGGAGGGGGAATGAAACTTTTGAAAATGAACAATGAATAATCCCAGCATGAAATGAGATAGGGAGGGACAGAGGTTTAATATATGCTGAGCATCTGCAACATGCAAAGGGTTTGATTATACATTTCCTCACATAATCCCCATATCAAACTCATGAGGAGTATATAATTAATCCCATTTCATTGGTAAGAAAACTGAGGCTTAGAGATTCTGTAATTCTTTATTATCATGTGCATGGAACTCTAGCCCATCTGTTTACCCATTGCTCTGAACCCCCAAAGATGAGTGGTTCAGTTTAAAAACATTGTTTGATAAGGTGAGGTGTGAGTTGGGGCACTGCATTTGCTTAGGTCCAAAGAAGCCTCAGCAGATGGAGAAGACACAGATGGCCTCTCTTTGATTGCGTCACCACCCAGAGAAGGTTGGAATCAGTTACACACCCACTGCTCTGCAGTCTCAAATGTAAATTGCCTAGAAAATTGAGCACGATGAAGAGAAAGTTTGCATCTTAAACCTGCAGCAGTCTTGTTTCCAGATGGTCTATTCTGGGCAAGGAGTAACACAATGTATAGGGGGTGTTCCTGAGTATGAAGACGACCGTGATGCCCCTTTTGTGAGTTGCATCATTTTATGATGAACTAGAATAACCATCAGTAAAGGGGTGAGATGATGGACAATTGAATGGAGCTATATGTAAGTGCTGGGAGAGAGTTAGGCAGAACAGATTGAAGACAGGCAAGGGTACATAGCGCATAGCAATTTTTCAGAAGGAGAAATATTTTGAACAATGGGTGGAAGGATGTGGCTTGGCAGAGAGCTGGGAGAAGCACTAAAGGTAAGGTTCTGAGGTGGGAGGAGGAAAATGACACACTTAGTTGAAAAAGAGAAAACAAAACAGAGTATGGAGGCTGGAGATGAAGAGGATTGGTAAGAAGTATATGCTAGGAAGTTTAGAAACTCATAAATTCAACCACATTCCCCTTGATCACTAATACACAGAACCTTCAGACCTCTTCAAGGACCCCTTTCCACTTTGACCACCTTTGGATGTGACTCTGGCACTGTCTGTCATATTCTCTTCTTTAAAAAATATATTTTTATCGTTGATAGTATTACAGATATCACCCATTCCCCTCCCCCAATTGCTAGAACTGCAGCACACCAAAAATATAGTTTTTGCTGATCTGACAAAAAATAGGTATAATTTTTATTCACTCATACCGAACGGCTTTTGTGCTGGATATTATTATTTGACAATCTAACAGGAAAGAAGTTAGTGCTCCTGACTAAATAGTCAAGTATTACAGGTTTTGAAAATTCTTGTGGCACAGCAGTTGAAAATTGCTAGCTTAAAGCGAAGATATGAGCTTGGAAAAAGGGCAGCCATCTTGTGGCCCTGAGCAGTAAGAATGAGGCAAAAGCCATTTGTTAGGACAGAGGGAAGAAGTGCTGAAGGGTGCTGGAATACTGAAGACCTTACAGAGGCCTTAGACTGCTCACCTTTAGACTTGAAATATGTGAGAAAAACACCCCTCCTCCTGTTTGATTAAACTTCAGCAGTTAAATTTCAGTTACATGCATCTGGACCCAATTCTTAACTGATACAATAAGCAACCACCAGGAATACAAGCCTTCCAGGGATGCTCAGAAATACCAACAAAGAGCACAGGATTTCTTGTATTCAAGATAGAGACTTGGAATAAGACTGACAGATATTCAAGGACATAATGACTCCTCATGAGGCTAGATGATTTGGATTACAAAATAAAATTTTTTCCAACAGTGAAGCTTTTGGACTTATTGAAATAATACTATTAAAACAGTCTGTGACCTGACTGGTGTGGCTCAGTGGTTGAGCACTGACCTATGAACCATTAGGTCATGGTTCAATTCCTGGTCAGGGCACATGTCCAGGTTGTAGCTGGATCCCCAATGGACAGGAGGCAACCAATCAATGATTCTCTCTCATCACTGATGTTTCTATCTCTTTCCCCCTCTCCCTTCCTCTCTGAAATCAATTATACCTATTTCTACATCTATATCTATCTATATGAGAAAAAGAGAGTCAGTGGACTTTAAAATATGTGCTTTTGGGATTTCATTCTGACAACAGCAGAAATGATCTCCTAGCTGAATAATGTCTAAAAGACCATCTGTCCAGAACTTCATCAACCTGAGCTACAAAGATGTGGTACAAACCAGTTTGAGAACTTCACATCCTTTCTGTTGTTTACTGCCACTGAGTTGAAATGAACCAATTTATTTTGAATGGTTGCTGTAAATTTGGTCTCCAAATTACTGGTTGATAATTTTAGTGTTCATGACCTAAATGTATCCTATGATCATAAGGAGGAACAGTTGATATTATCACTGTCATCAAAATAACAACCTCATTTCACACACTAACACCTTGAGTTTGTTGACACTGCTGGTGACTGCACTACACATCTAGTCTGCTTTCCACAATACTGGTGTCAATTAGTGTCCCGAAGAGCTGTGCGCTCTTTGAAGTATATTTGGAAACTTTTTCTACCCTTAGCATTCGTGCAGCTAGAAACAACAGGGAGGTGTTGATTGGTAGGTATATTTTTAGTTGGATTACTTCAGCCCTAAACAGGGAGTGCTTCAGGCAGTAAGGAGTGAGGCACATCTGATTAGTGTTCGCAAACTTTGTTTAGGACCACTCCTATAGCTAAGCGGCTGGTGTGGCCTGTCTACAGGTGTGTATGTGTTGATGGATGTCCTTAGGTGACCCACTCTCTTATGGAAAAGTATGTGACTGTGGCAGATGACCATCTTTGTTGTATGGAGTTTCAAAATTTATTTTCCAAAAGGTATACTTCTCTGTCCTCCACAGCTCTGTGAGATAGTTAGATGTCCAATACCCCCCTTACACCTAACAAGCTGAGTCAGCTTCACTATGAGGCTAGTTCTCAAGTCCTTTTGTAGAAGGGTCAAAAGTAAACACTGGTTCTTTATTTTTCTCTCTCAGGTCTTATTTTGTCTGAGAGTGCTTCATTTCCACAGGGAGTAGAGAACAGTTCATGTTACCACTTCACAGTTACTCTGGCTCTGCTGTTCCTTGGATGTTCCAGGCCTTTGACAAATCATGAATGCTCAGATCTTCTCTCTGTTGCCCATGCTTGTCTCTAGTGGGATTCAGCTCTTCTTATTTGCATCTAACACCTGGGTAGACTTTGTGATCTCCTGATATGAGGACCCAGCATCATAAAACAAACTTGCCTCACTTCCCAGACTTTTCTCTGTACCCCTCTCATTCAGTGGTCTATAGCACCTCTGAATTCTTTTATTGAGATACCTGAAAGTTCCAGAGCTTCATCTAGGCCTAGAAGGATATCTCTGGCCTTTCTGAGGGGTACCATGTTGCTCCAGTGTTGGGCTGAAAACCAGAGCTCCTGTAATGGGATTTTGAATTTCCTAACATTCACCTTGAGATATTTGGGTTGTGCCTACCTGCTCTCAGAGTTTCTCAAAAGTTCTCCCATCCAGAATTTTGATTTGTGAAGTCATGTGCCTCTCCTTTCTCCTCCTCCTTACTGCACATCTCTCTCTCTCTCTCTCTCTCTCTCTCTCTCTCTCTCTCTCTCTCTCTCTCTCAGCTGAAGGTCTTTTTCACTTTCCCTTTCAGTCAGATGAAAAATTTTTTACATCATCTCTTCCCTTTTACTTTCTCTAGGGCTTATGAGAAGAGCTCTGGACCCCAATCTACCAGCCTTGACTCTCCATATATAAAGGGAAGTTTTACAATGGAGGGTACCTTTTTTTTTTTTCCAAATGCTTGGCTTTCAAGGTTATTATCACACGACAGACTCAAAAACATTAGTTTTTCACCTGAGAATTAAATGGTGACCTCTCAGTTTTAATATGTGCCCACCTTTTCTCTCTTTTCCTGAGGCAATAAAATTTAAAGGCCAAAGGAATTTAGGGAAACAGAACTTGCTACCCATTAATATTTGAAGGGAGGAGTAAAAGAGACTAGCTTAATATTTTAAAAATATTCTCCATTGAGCTTATGGAAGAACCAATCTTTGCGTGTTAATTATATACCAGTCACTGTGAATGCTTCTCATGCTCTTTCCTTCATTTAATCCTCACAGGATATGTGCCTTAACAACTTCCATGATTACTCACTTATGGGCATTGCATCTTAGAGAGGACAAAGGACTAGGTGAGAACACAGAAAAACTTCTCAGCATAATTTCATCACACCTGCTTTTTCCATGGTTTTCACTAAAATTGTCATGCTCCTTGAATCACACCAGGCAAATTCAAGTATTTTTATTGAAAGGGAAAGAGTGGATGAAAGCTTGGCAGAAGGAGATGGAAGGAGGAAGGCATAGAATGTTCACAAGACACCAATTTCTGGGAAATAAACTTGGTGGCAAATTCATTAATTTTCACCCACATCACTCTGAAGAGAATTTTAATGAGCCATTTATTGGAAGTTTGTTAGGGGCCTATATTTTGGGCACTATATTTTTATTGGTTTCCTTTTTATAAAAAGACAAAACCAAAGTACACAGTGTTCAGATGACTTGCTTAAAATGGGAGGTATCTGAGTCACCAAAGTGACTCTAAGCTTCCGGTCCCATAATATCCTTCTTAAAATATACTTTTGTCCCGTAGCTTCACTTTTTCAAGATCACAGAATGATTCTGTAGGAAGAAGAGAATCCATCTGACCTGCCTACATGGCAGTAAGAAAATCTCCTTGAGACCTTGTTGCTGTTTTTTGTTTTGTTTTGTTTTGTTTGTTTGTTTGTTTTTGCTTGTTTTAATTTTGTTTTCTTCTCCCAAAGAAATCATGTTTGAAACAATAGAGGTGATGGGGACTTGAGGGGGGAAAAAGTCCAATGTTGTTTTTCTAAATCTAGGAAGCAGTGTTTCTTGAAGTACAGATCAATAGTGTAGGTCCATATTTTAACATTGACATGTTTTCTCACTCATAGGAGCTATATATTAGTATTCACTATTAGGAGAATAGAAAATAGTCAAACTTGCCTAAAGATAATAACAAAATGTTCCAGAACAGAAATGAAAACCAGTAATGTCAGTAGTTGATGAAAATGAAAACATCTTAGATTACCAAGTAGGCGTTCTTTTATTTAATCAAAGGTGGTGAAAAAGAGTTAGAATTAAGACTCCAAACACAAACAAATAGGGGGCCTATCAGAGAAAATGGAGCATGATTATTATATAAAGAAACAAGAACAGTTTTAAGTACATGAAGTAGAGGGAGTGAGAGAAGTCAACATGACTACTAAAAGAGAACTCAAGAACATTTTTCTTTAATTTTTAATTTTTTTCCTTTATTTTATTTTATTTTTTATCGCCATTTATCACCCCATATCCTCTTCCAACACCACCTCCCCCCACCCCCTTGCAATCACCACACTGTTGTTCGTGTCCATGAGTTCTCTCTCTCTTTTTTCTTTTTTGCTCAGTTCTTCCATCCACCCAGCATCCCTCTACCAGTGTTGTCTGCCTGTTCTCTATTCATGAGTCTGTCTCTATTTTGCTTGTTAGTTTATCTTGTTCATTAAATTCCACATATGAGTGAAATCATTGTCTTTCTCTGACTGGCTTATTTCTCTTAGCATAATATTCTCCAGGTCCCTCCATGCTGTCTCAAATGGGAAGACTTCCTTCTTTTTTACTGCTTCATAGTATCCCATTGTGTAAATGTACCACAGCTGTTTTCTCCACTCATATACTGATGAGCACTCGGGCTGTTTCTAAATCTTGAGTATTGTAGTTAATGCTGCAATGAACAAAGGGGTGTATATATTCTATTCTTTTGAATAGTTTTCAAGTTTCTTCAGATAAATTCCCAGAAGGAGAATTACTGGGTCATAAGGCAGTTCCATTTTTAATTTTTGAGGTTACTCCATACTGCTTTTGCAACTTTTTTTTTAAGTGGGAAAGATGGTTTGAGAAATGAAATGATTTCTTTGTTTCATTGTGGGAAGCAGGATAAGTGGGGACAGATGCCAGACACAGGAACATTTCCCAAAGGAGGAAGAAACAAAAAATTGGTTTCCTGCCAGAACAGGTGGGGTGTTGACATGTATACATGAGATAGACTCTCCAAAGTCTGACCAGGCCAGTCTGAGATTGTCTCTAAGCCTTCAGGGAAAGGCGCCATGGGGAGTGCTAGAGCTTCAACAATAGCAGTGGTGGGTAAGGAAAATCAGATAAGCCGCAAGGTTGAAGGTTGGCCCAACCTCCTTCCTAGCTCACAGTTTGATATTCTTAAACTTCCATTATAGGAAAAGAACCAAATGTCTGAATAATTTTAGGAACAGGCATAAATTCACATTAAACTCCCTTTGACCTTCTTAAACACTGTAGAAGCTTTATCAGGAATTTTTTTTTTTTTTACTTTTTTTGGTGGTGATGATAGCAGTAGGTAGCAAATGGGTAGGTGGGTCTGAGGTTGAGAATAAAATATGGAAAGTGGGGCTGAAAGGATGACGTACAGCGTTCCTGCAGAATTTGGAATCTCTTATTTGAAAAATGCTTTTACTATGACCTGTGATTAGGACTCTATAAATGGCACACCTACCCAATCATAAATATGTTTAAATAATAGCCTGGGGTTAGATCTGGGGTGAAATGATGAAACCAAATAGGGATGCCTTGAAAATAATGTTTCTTGCCCTGGGAAAATGGAGGGCTGCACACAGTTGTGTTTACAAGCATGGGCTTAGGAATAAGATTTCTCATTTTCAAATCACCAGCCTCCTTATTAACTGTGTGATATTGGGTATTGAACCTTTCAATGCCTTCGTTCACTCATACAAATCAGGGTTAAAAACAATGTCTATCGGTGGCATAAACATTATTGTGTGCCTACCACACGGTTTCTTTTCCCTCTTGGAACAAAGGAGTACCACATTTCCCACATTCTCCTTGCATCCAGTGGGGCCTTGGCACTAGTTCTGACCATGGACACATGGGCAGAAATGGCGGTGTACTATGGGATGACCCCAGAAAACTCCCAGTAGACTTTTCATGTTCTTTCTCTCCTCCTTATCTGCTGGCCAGTTGCAGAAGAGGCAGGAGAGGATTCTGAGGTCCCTAAAGTGGTTGCTGCCCAAATCATGGTGGGAAATGTATCTGCCAATCATCCAATTGACTGTGATGTAAGCAAGAAATAAATTTTCTATTGTATGAAGCCAATATTGTAATATTTGGGGGGTGTTTGTTACAATAGTCAATTCTAACACTATTCCAAAGTATTAGTCACACCTGACTAAAAACTATACCATAAGTTTTACTTTATATAGGTTAAGTAAGTTACTGTATATAGAAATTATTAGAATAGCATCAGTTTTAAAAGTTTTCAATACATATTATCTCCATATCATAATTGGTATAGAATTGAAAAGTTGGTTAGATCCAAGAATCCCTTTTTGTCCATAAATTCTAATAAATACAATCTGTATTCTCTTAGCAAATTTGAGTGCAGACTGGGCCACCTATCATCATAGTGGTTAAACTGCTTCTTGATATGCTTCCAAATGATCACTTTGGGTTAGATAGGCAGACTGCATGTTTGGGTGGAAATCTGCAAGGGCCTCTGAGGATGAGGTAGTCCAGCTGTTCAGAGGTACCTTTCCACAGGAACGTAAGATTCAGATGGACAACAACATGGCTAAGATTCTGATCAGGGATTTTATTTTAAAAGTCACACAAAGTATTTGAACAGCTGTTAGGTTTAGAAATAGTATATGCAAAGGACTTAGCCCAAAATATTGTCTAGATTTAAGCATATTTTAGGTATCTAGTAAGTGATGGCAATAATAATAACAAACAATAATTGTCGCTATTATTTGAGTACTTTTTTCTTAGAACTTCAAGAGTATGTCTGTTGTCTACTTTCTACCTTGGACTCTTTAGAAAGCTATTTTAAATGCTGAGGCAGCAGATTTACATAATGCCGTGTTTTCTAATATTTCATCTACTTTTTCCCTGCTGCAGTCAGACACCATTAGTTGTCTTTATGCTTGCTTGACCTAATGAGGCTAATTGGTCCCTGCCCTCTTGATAACATCCTTTATTTATTTGCAAACTCCACACTTGGGTGTTATTACATATTATACATTAGACACACAATATCACACAGAGATCTCAGCAATAATTAGGCAGGAGGTGAGTTTTTCAAAGAAACATTAGATTCAACTCTAAAGTTCTTTTTTTTTAGTAGGTTCAGGTCAATAGATAAAGAGCTTAATGTTCTTTTAATGTAGAGATGAGCAAACCTGGCTGCTTTCAGGTTTGGCAAACTCTATCTGGCTATTTTTCAAGTATTATATGTCTGGCAACTCCTCAGATGTTCCCTGCCAAATGTCTTCTCCCCCTAACCTCTAAGTGTGTGCATTTCAAAGGGAATTAAAACCATCTCTGACTTATTCATACTTAACTGATCAAAGTTGCCGCATTTGTCTCGGTTAACACTTACAGGTTCTGACTTCTGTTTCTCTGACCCAGGAAACCTGGAGAGGATGGCAGTCATCGGCTTTTAGAGAAGAAACCGAACTGGTTATGTAGGCCTGAGAAGCATCTAGCTCACATCTGTCATGCAGACAATATTTAAAATAATTTCCCCCCATTAAATTCTATGGCAAGGGTAATGAAAAAGATAGAAGTGCTTCCAAATCTCTCTTAGCTGATATCAGCTTGATGAAGGAATACCAGATCATCTCAATGGGAGGGGCTGGAGGGGCAACAATCTGGTTCGACGGGTGTCAGGTGGGAGTCTTGTCCTGGAACCAAGTTTACACACCACTCCACATAAGTCTAAGAAAACATCAACTGTCCATACCATGGTAATGAGGAGGGGGAAAGGGGGGAGTGGAGAACATGGTAGTAATGTAAATTCTTGGTTCTCTCTCTAAGCCACTCCTTAGTATTACCTGAAACCACCACACATTGAATCCAACATCTTAGGGGCTAGTATTTCCAGAAGCAAAAGGAACCACTAACATACTGGCTAGGCAAAGAGTGAAAATAAAGGGCAAATTTTTGCTAAATGGACATGGACATCAAGCACACCAAACGCACAGGCTGATGAAATGCCCAGGTTACTTTATTATGATTCTTTTTTTTTCCTGGCAACTTTTTATAGTCTTGGCTCTCCTCCCAAAGATGACCAAGTATCATGTGAGTATGCACAGAGGATATTCACTCTGAAAATTCTTGCCAGAAGGCTGTCTCCTAGAAAGGCAGGTTGAAAAATCCAGTAGATTTACATTGGCTGCCTATTGGATGGTACTGGATGGAGTGATCCTCTCTTAAAAAGATAGACGGTTGCCTGGGACTGTCATAAAAATCAGCAACTGTGCAGACATTGGTCAGTTTACAAACCAGTTTCAAACTAATATTTAAAAGATGTACCCCCTTTCACTTGCAGAAGAGATCCTTGGAGAAGAAAGTTTAAATATATAGAAGAGAAATGTTTAAGACAGTTGGTTATCAGCAAACACTGAGTTTTATCACATTAATCGCTTATAACTTCCAAAGAAAAATATCTTTTAAAAAATAAAACCAAGTGTGGTAGGCAAACTCTAATATGGCCCCCAAGACTCATGGTTCTGAATTCCTGTTGTCTATGCCCTCTGTAATCTGCTCTTCTGTGTATGTATAGTACCTGTGACTTGATTCTAACCCAACAGAATATTGCAAAGGTGATGAGCTGTCTCTTTCATGATTATGTTGTGTTATTTAAGACTCCATCTTGTTAGCAGACTGGCCCACAGAGCAAGGGACAGAGGGCTGCTTTTGTCCCTTCCAGTTGACATGCACAGCAAGAAGCTGGGCCCTGAGTCCTACTACTGAAGGATATAACTTCTCCCAATACCTCAAGTAAACTCAGAAGCAGATTCTTCCCCTGTTAGGCTTCCAAATGAGCATATAGCCCAGAAGACAGCTGATTACAGCCTTGGAAACCCTTAGCTAGCCAAAGGACCTAGCTAAGTGTCTCCTGACTCACAGAATCTATGAGCTTGTAATTGTGTACCATTTTAAATTGCTAAATTTGTAGTCATTTGGTATGTGGCAATAGATAACTAATACACCAAATGTCTATCACAATAGTTTCTGCTACTTATAGGTTTCCTATTGAAATAATGAAAAAGAAAACTGAACTCTACAATCACTTGATGTGATTAAGTGACACAATGAACCACAATTCCACTACTGCCAAGTTACCACGAGAGTAAAATGAGATCAACATTTGGCCATGGATATGTCTTCCCCCTTTTCAGCACAATCAGAAAAAGGCCATAATGAATGATGATCTGTCCCTCATGCATTTGGACACTGTGACAAGGTATGTGTTTTGTTGGAACCCAATACACTGAAGTTTTCCTTACCCTAGAGGTCACTAATAGAATTTCCTTAAGGACCCCCATCCAAATATATAAAATAATTAGGATAGTCCACATACATTTGCATTTACATCATGAATTGACTATTCATGTAAATTGCAATTTTTTAGACCCCATTATGCCCACAATAAATCCATACATCTTACTGTGATGTTCAAGGTTTACAGAATCTGGCACAGCCTTCACCTCTGACCCCCTCACTAGCCTTCTTGTTCAGCATGTTTGTCCCACTAAGCTTTGATCTGTTCCTCAAGCACACAGACCAGAGCTGTGTCTACTTCCAAGGCTCCTGTCTGGAGCACTCCTTAGAATCTCCATGGCTAACTCTTCAGACTATGGTCTCAAATGTCCCCTCCCTCAGCAAGGCCTTCCCCAATTTTCCAGAAGGTTCCCCTTTCCTCCCAGGTACTCTCTTCCTTATTAACATCTTTCAAGATACTAATGTTATCTGAAATGATTTGTTTATGGATATATATATAGATATATATCCACATATACCCACTGAAATACAATTGCCACATAGTAGATGCTTAATAAATATTTACTGAATAAATAAATGAAATATAATTTGATTATTATATTTACAAACCTGCCAATATTTTATTTATTTTTATTATTTGCTTCTTGCACACAGGTTTGAAATTCCCAGAAGTTTTGCCACTAACTCAGCTAGCATGTTTTGTACACCCACACACACAGCAGAATACAGGATATCATAAAGGAAATAGAAGCTGGAGAAGACATAGTTTTGTCCTTGAGAACTACACAAATTAACTGGGTGGGAAGATATGATATACATAATTTGATCAAAATCTACCTATAAAAGCACTCACCACATCAATATCCAGGGCGAACTAATATGAAATTGCTAAGAAAGTAATTAGACATTTCTTTTTAAAAAAATATATTTTATTGATTTATTACAGAGAGGAAGGGAGAGGGATAGAAAGTCAGAAACATCGATGAGAGAGAAACATCGATCAGCTGCCTCCTGCACACCCCCTACTGGGGATGTGCCCGCAGCCAAGGTACATGCCTTGATCGGAATAGAACCCGGGACCTTTCAGTCTGCAGGCCGATGCTCTAGCCACTGAGCCAAACCGGTTTCAGCAGTAATTAGACATTTCTTATATTGCATATGTGTACCACATCTTCTTTATCCAATCTTCTAAAGGGACACTTCAGTTATTTCCATGCCTTGGCCATCATGAATAACATAGGGGCATATATTTCTTTACAAATAAGTGTTTTCAAATTTGGTGAGTAGATACTCAGAAGAGGGATTGCTGGGTCATATAGTAACTCTATTCTTAATTTTTTGAGGAATCCTTCATATTATTTTCCATAGTGTCTGTCTCAGTTTATATTCCCACCAGCAAGGTATAAAGGTTCCTTTTTATCCACATCCTCTCCAATACTTGTTAATACTTGTCTTGTTGATAATAGCTATTCTAAAGGTGTGAGATGGTATCTCATTGTAGTTTTGCTATAACAATATGGCTGGATCTTAAGACTATCATGCTAAGTGAAATAAGTCAAATGGAGAAAGTTAAGAACCATATGATTTCACTCATATGTGGGATATAAAATTGAAAGCAATAAGTGAACAAATAAGACAGACAAACAAAAACTCATAGACACAGACTACAGTATGGTGATTAACAGAGCGAAAGGAGGGAGCAAGGGAGGAGGTAATAAATGATAAAGGAGGTCAATTACATGGTGACAGAAAATTAACTTTGGGTGGTAAACACACAATCCTATATAATAAAAGCCTAATATATTAAATGTATGGTTGTCCAGTAGATCATTCAACCAATCAAAGCATAATATGCTAATGATATGCTAAGGTCACTAACCACTCACTATGATGTGCACTGACCAACAGGGGCCAGACACTCTGACTTGTAGGTTAGCTTGATGCTGGGTTCTGGCCAATAGGGACTGAGCAAGATGGACCAGACATGCCCTGGAGCCCTCCCACAGTCTCTCCCCAGCTGGCCAACCTCCAGTGTCCCTCCCCAGCCAGCCCTGATCGTGCACCAGTGGGGTCCCTTGGCCTGGCCTGCACCCTCTCGCAATCTGAGCTGAGGGACCCCCCCCAAGTGCACTAATTTCATGCACCAGGCCTCTAGTTCAATATAAAGATGATGCATTGTACACTTGAAACCTACATTAACTTATTAACCGATGTTATTCCAATAAATTTAATTTTTAAAAAACTTTTTAGCCAGGCCAGTGTGGCTTAGTGGTTGAGTGACCACCTGTGAACCAGGAGGTCATAGTTTGATCCCTTGTCAAAGCACATGCCCAGGTTGCGGGCTTGATCCCCAGTAGGGGTCATTCAGGAGGCAGTTGATCAATTATTATCTCACATCATTGATGTTTCTATCTCTCCCTTTCCCTTCCTCTCTGAAATCAATAAAACTCCTCCTAGGGGCTGATTACTGAAATGAGTATGACTATGGGAGAGAAGGCATAGGCATTCAGAGCAGGGTGAAAAGAAAGAGAAGCTGCCATTAAACCCTCAGCATTTGGTGTTTCCATTTTCCAGAGAAAATGTATCTCTAACCCCTGGCTTGCTGGCTCTTTAGAATCATTGTTTTTCTTTTTAACTAAACACTGGATTCTACCTAAATGAAGATATCAATATTGGCCTCAACTATAATTAGGTCAGAATCTTGGGGGCTAGGCTTGGGCCTGATATGTTTCGAAAGGTCCCTAGTGAGTCACTGTATACCCAGGGTTGCAATCCCTTGCTATCCTGAAACACCATCACAGGGTTAAACTGATAGGAAATGCCCCAGGACAGCAAGGGGAGGCACCAATGAAGTAGTTAAGGCTCTGGAGTAGAATAGCCTAAATTCAAATCAGGCCCTGCAACTTTCTAACCTGGGGCAACTGACTTGCCCTCTCTACACATCTCTAGGCTGGGAATATATATATATATGACTAATATGCAAAGTGTCCCCTTAGGAGTTCAACCTGAGACCGGGAGTTTGATTGCTCACTATGATGTGCGCTGACCACCAGGGGATGGCGCAGACCATGGTGGGTGACCAGTGGCAGCACAGGGCACTGAGGGAGTGAGGGAAGGAGGAGGCAGGAAGGTGGTGGGGCATGTGGTGGTGGTGCATGGAAAGCAAAGGAAGGAGAAGGTGGGGAAGCAGGGAGATAGGGAACCTGATCAGCCCTGGTCACTGGCCAGACCTAGGGACCCTACCTGTGCACAAATTTCATGCACTGGGCCTCTAATAATGAATAGAGTTGTCTCATAAGGCTCATGGAGAATTGAATGAGTTAAGATTTACTAAGTGCCTGAGGCAATGCATAGATCAAAGTTTTTTCATTATTGTAATCTATATCCAAAACCTCTCAATATTTTATAAAGGCACTGGAAAGTCCAATGCACATTTCTGAAGTCTTTGCATCCATTTTCTTAACCCTGACCACAGCCTTAACTTAGTACATTGATGAGTTCAAGCACATTTAAGTAGAAAATAAAAAATAAGACAGAGGCTGAGATAAGCCAACCTGCAAGCAAATGAGCATTTTAATGGAAATTGAAATCATGAGTGATGGGGCCAGCAGTCTCACCTGGTGAGGAAACCAGGTGCTCCCAAGGTTATAACAACCCTTCTGTAAAAAGATCACAGGGCATTTCAATGAAACATAATAGAGCTTTTCCATGTTACTGGAATTACTGTCTTCCTCCATCATCAGTATGGACCTAGCCCTGAGTAAAAATAATAGCCAGAATCACTCTCTCGCTACCTCACTGCAGATCTGATCACTTAACCCAAAGTTCTATTACGTGTGACTTGCCTGATATTTTTAAAACATGTCATTTGGAAGTTTCTTAAACATCACAAAACTAGCAGTGTGCTAAGAATGAAACCACTTAGATCATTTTTACTTATCAAAGCAAGCAGTTTATTCCTTTTAGTGTAGAGAATTCACTGAATAACTGTTTTCACATTTTGATATTATGTTAAAGATGTATGCCTTGCAATAGCACAGAACACAAATTTGGGAACTGTGGGCATGTAGACCTGAAGCACACAGGGAAGAGCTGTGCTTTAGAGGCACAGGTTGGAGAGACAGTAGTCAAAGGGCTGCCCAAGAGGCAACTGGAACTCCCATTTGACCCAGTAATCCCACTTCTAGGAATATAGCCCAGGAAAACAGAAACTCCCCTATGTTCATAACAGCACAATTTATAATAGCTAAGATTTGAAAACAGATTAAGTGCCCATCAGCAGATGAGTAGATTAGAAAACTGTGGTACATCTACATAATGGAATATTATGCTGCTGTACAAAAGAAGGAACTTTTACCATTTGCAACAGCATGGATGGAACTGGAGAGCATTATGCTAAGTGAAATAAGCCAGTCAGAGAAAGATCAATATCACATGATCTCACTCATTTGTGGAATATAATGAACAACATAAACTGATGAACAAAAATAGAACCAGAGACATAGAAACATCGAACAGACTGTCCAACCTATGAGAGAAGGTGGGGTGTGTATGTGTGTGTGAGGGGATTAGAAATCAACCAAAGGACTTGCATGCATGTGAGCATATCCCATGGACACAGACAGGGGTGGGGTGAGGGCATGTGCTGGTAGAGGGTGGGGGCAGCCAGGGAGATGTCAATGTAGGGGAAAGGAGACTTATGTAATACTTTAAACAATAATGAATTTGAATTTAAAAAAAGAAACAGTAAGAGCTCAGAGACAGCTGATCAATGATTTCAAATGCTCTGGAAAAGTCGAGGACAATCAGAGTAGATAGGTGTCCTTTCAGCAAAGCAATGCTGTGGTCTCTGCTGATTTTAATTTTAGTTAATTTCAAGTTCTAAAATATACATTTGGTTCTTTTTAATGTTTGTTTTTAAGCATGCTTTATATGTTGTTAAATGCTAAAAAATAAAGTCTATAAGAATACCTTCTCATCTTTTGACGGAGTAACATCAGAATGACTTTAAGTTTCTTTATTAGTCTCTTCAGTGGCATTTGAAATTTGTGTCATGAGCATTTATTTACTTTAATATTTTATTTAAAAGAGAAGTTTTCAGATGAAATAAAGTGCATATTTTACAAAAACACCCTGGACCTTTTGGAAATAAGAAGTGGGTTTAGAAAATGCTGAAAAGTTTCAGCTCAGTCAAGAAAGGGCTGTCACTGAGTATAAATTTTAAAGAGTTAGTGGGTTGGAAAAAGCCTTCTGCACTGGAAAGAGAAGATGAAACAGACTCCTGGTTAGAAAAGGACAACCTTCCTGGCTCTGAGCGTCTCAGCTCCCCTTTCAAAGGCTACCGAGGAGGTGACAGCGAATACTCCATTGCATGTTTGTGGAGTGGAGACCTCCAAGGCTGGCCCAGAAACGTTCTCCTCAGCAAAGATTTACATCTCCGTTTCACACACTGAATTAGTGCTTTTCATGACTCCAAAAAACTACCGTTCAACTTTTTTTTTTAACCTCTTCCATCATTTAACTCGGAAACATTCTTTTCTGTGGATTTCATGAACTCCTGCCCAACACCAGGTGCAAATTGAAAAAATCCCACTGGCCAATTTCAACATAGGGAGGACTACTGTTCTTCCAACACAACCCTTCTTTCAGGCCAGGAGTTCAGATCTCAGCCCCTGGGCACACAAGGCAGGGTTTCACTTTCATCCACACGCATCACTCATGAAAAACTTCTTCTCTGTGGTGGCTGCCTCTCCAGACCCCTAGCCTAGAGGCTCGGATACATCTGTCTGTGTGAACCTGGGCATTTTCAGGGAGGAAAGCCAGAGGGATTCCTTGCTGCTCTTAACCTTCAAATGTACAACTGTCCCCAGCTCAGACGTGTAATTTCCCACACACTGCGGTTTATGTGTGGTTGACACTATCATTTGGCAAATACTCTACAGAGGGTCACTTGCCTTAGTTTACAATTTCCAGACTATTGGGTGGTCTTTCCCCACTCAGGGCTTTCCATAGATGGATCACAACATGAGCTCTGTCACCATATCCAAGGAAGAACATGCAGGCCTTCAGAAACCGGTGGGTTCAAATGGAAATTCAATTCTGGTTTCAAGTCAGCTCTACAAAGTGCCTGTGGCATGAGCAATCATCCAATTAAATTCTATTTTACAAGCATTTATTGAGCATCTACTTTGGATTAATTATCTATGGCAACCCAAATTACAAACACTGTTATTACATTGAATTGCTGCCTCCATATCCTGTGGTATATTAGAAAATCAGAATTGGTTCTCTTTATGTTTCCTCTTCCACTAATGAGAGGGGGCACACCCAGCAAAGCAAGTTCTACTGTTAGAATTTTTCTGATCTGACTTGTCATTATGGACCCAGTGATGGGCATGATATCCAAACTCCCCATCTAAGATGCAGAAGGTAGGGATTTAGAATAATATTTTTTTTGGTATTAGCAGGCTGGGTCTACCCATTTTATAGACCAAAGAGGCAGTTCAGATGACATCTAGGAATAATTCACCAGATTATCAGACTATAAACGTTACATAAAGTTCCTGTTTTTACTTTGCAAACCGGGTGTATTAGTCAAGGTCCTATAGGATGCAGGTGGTCCGATTCTACAGGGTAACTCGTGAAACAAATGAGAGTCTTTTCACAAAGGCACCGGCAGGGTTTCAGGAAACAAACAAGGGCAGTGCAGTACTCCATGGCTAGTAGCAACCAAGAGCTTTGGCTACCACTAGAGACCCGAATAAGCAAGGATGGGGAGAAGACCGCAGAAGCAGGAGAGAGTAGCTATAAGGAACAGGGTTGCCTGAGAGGTATTGTAGTTTTTGGTAGAAAGACCCAGACTAAACATAGCAACCAAACCTCCACTTGGTTGGGAATAAATACCCCAACTTTCTTTCCTCCTACTTTCTGATCTCCTGCTGATATATCCATTAGCCCAATCCCACTGAGAACTGGAAGACAAGAAAGCCCAGAATGTACACAGGTCAGCCTCCTGGGGCACAGAGAAGGAATGGAGAGTGAGCTGGGGGTTGGGCACACAGCAGTATTAGAACACCATATTTTTCTAAGTGCAGTGAGGACACAATAAAGAGTAAAAAAAAATACATAATTTCTTAGAAGCTAAAAGCTAATGTATAATTTAGTTGTTGCTTGAGCTGGTTCTAATATAAGTAGAAGTCAGATCTAGCTGGCAGGGAAAGGCATGGTGGGCTGAGAAAGGCTATGGGGATAGGAGCTTCTGGCCAGAGCCTGGGGTGTAAATAGCTGTGGCAAAAAAAAAAAAAAAAAAAAAAAAAAAAGAGCCTGGAGTGGAGAGGGGCCAGGTTCTGAGATCTATGTGAGCTTAAGGCAGTGGGATTTTTTCAGGGAAGTGTTATCATACCTACAATTTAAAAAGGCTGTCAGTTGTAGAGAAATGGGATTACTAATGCTATGGAGCTTCAAACCCTCCCTGGAAAGAGGTAGGTCAAAGAAATTAGAAGTTAAAATAAATAAAAGTATTCCTTCTGACCATAATAGTCCCAGAGAATTTGGTTTTTGTAACAGCTGAGGAGTCAGAACAATCTTCTTCCTTTATAAACCAAATAATTATTGTGCTTAATTACTCTAATATATAAAAACCCAGCGTCCGTAACAACTGACCAAAGGCTTGACCTAATACCAGAAGTCAGTGCTGGGTTTCCATGGCGACCCAGCACTGACTGCCACTGGTGCTGGCACAGTGACCCAGTACTGAATGCCAATGGGGCTGCAGATCAGACCTGGAGAGAGGCCCAAAGAGACAGGCAGGGTCTGATCCACAGTCTCCATGGCAGCTGTTGATCAGCCATTTGCCTCTCTCTTTCTCTCTGGGCTTCACCAGCAGCCATGCCTCTGTTTCTCTCTGGGCCTCTGCAAGGGCTGCTGATCAGCCCTACCTCTCTGATCAGGCCTGGAGATAGGCCCGGAGACACTGACTGGCATAGAAACTGACCAATCAGAACCAAATTGGCCATCAGGGGAGGGCAGTTGGGGGTGAGATCATGCCAGCAGGGGAGGGCAATTGGAGGTGAGATCAGGGTGGCAGGGGAGAGCAGTTTGGGGTGATAAGGCAGGCAGAGGCAATTGGGGGCAAGATCAGAGTGGCAGGGGAGGGCAGTTGGGGGCAACCAGGCCAGCAGGGGAGGGCAATTGGAGGTGAGATCAGGGTGGCAGGAGAGAGCAGTTAGGGGTGATAAGGCAGGCAGAGACAATTGGGGGCAAGATCAGGGTGGCAGGGGAGAGCAGTTGGGGGCAAGATCAGGCTGGCAGGGGAAGACAGTTGGGGGCAACCAGTCAGGCAAGCAGGTGAGCAGTTAGGAGCCAGCAGTCCCAGATTGTGAGAGGGATGTCCAAGGGGTCCCTGATTGAAGAGGGTACATACTGGGTTGAGGGACACTCCCCCCTCCCTGTGAATGAATTTTGTGCACCTGGACACTAGCCCCTTATAAAACTTAGTCTTCCTCTAGGTTCTAAGTATTCTTTCCCAGAAATTGCTGACATGCTTTGCATATACAGAAACACTGGTCATTTTGCCTACAGGAACCAGGTCCTTTTTTTTTTGGTCATAAGCTTATAAGGAAACATCCTGGGCACTGGCAGCCTTTCTCTAGCTGACTTTTTTGATGAATTCTTAGACCACTTTAAGTGGCTGCCAAATGACTTCACACTGAAAGATGTACACATCATCATTTTCTCTGGATTTGTTGTTAGAGATCATTAGATTGCAACCTCCTTGAATGCACCTCGATGAATCCTGCTGTGTGTTTCTCACTCCTCCGCTCCCCAGAGCTGAACATGCTCCACACACTGACAGGTATTTGTTTTTTCAAGAGCACATGGTCATTCTCTGACCAACAAGCAATATGTGTTTTGAAAGGAGGGTGTGTCTCTCTCTAAACTAGTCTATGTCTTTGAGCACCCACTGTGCATATTTTCTGAGCCCAGGACAACTATTGATTTCATCAGAAAAAAAGAACTACTTTGAGAACCTATAGCATATAAAGATTAGACCAGATAGTCAATGAAATATAATAATTTGGAACATAAAAATAAGGAGGAAATTTAGTGTGAATGATCAAAAATGATCCATGGTGCTAACCTTTCCAAATAATAATTAAAATTTTGCAGAGACCTTCAAAAACTATTCAAAGACTGAATATTGTAGGAATTTCAAATACTGAGGCAGGACAAGTGAGGAAGGTATTTTGGTTAGGAAAGCCTTTTAGCATTTATCATATTATATCAATCACAATATGTGGGGCTGCCACAAGTCTGTATTTGGGAGCACAAACTTGTACTCTTCTTTAAAACCTTGCTGAACTCTGATCTTTTCTGTAGAGGCTTCCAGATGACTTCCTGCACAGTCCCAGAGAGTTGGTCCAAACTCCAAGTTCCTACACCTACTTCTTTTTAAACTGTGGTTCTGTCACACTCTTCAGAATAACCAGAGGGGGGGGGGGTCTTGTTAAGCTTGCACCCCATCAGTTCCATCACTCATTTAAATCTTCATGTTTTGCATACATCTACCATTTCCATTAGACTATGAACTTCTTAAAAACAGAAGCTATATATAAGTATTCACATCCCTCAAACCTGGCACAATTCCAGGAAAATAGATTCTTGCTATACGTGATCCTTTCCTCATAATTGTGAGAGGTCCCTATGTATCACCATATTCAGATACTCATATTTTGAACCTTATCAGTATATTTTAGGTATCTATGATCACATAATAAAGTACTACAGAAACAGGCACAATTTCACCTCCAAAGTATTCTGTTGGTCAAGCAAACACAGAGCATGTTTAGATGCAAGTTGAAGAGGTATAGACCCCACCTCTCATTGAAGAAATGTTGAAAAATCTGTAGCCATCTTTAATCTACCACATAACATCTGCCATTGCCTATCATAAAAAAGACTAAACTATTATTTAGTAGGCCTTTAAGGGACTTTCAAAGAGCCAAATAAACCAATCATGTTTTGTGGCTTGGAAAATAAAAAGTTCAAAAAGGATGTGAAAAAGTATAAAACAGGAAAGAAAAATTCAAGAGCTTTTCTACTGACGATGGCCCTTTATAGCTTACTACCCAAGCAACTGGTTCATGGGATATTTGAACTACATTTGAATCCCATTGTAGTCTTTAATAGTTTCTTTTCGCAGAAGGAAATTGGACATTTTAGTGGTAGTAAATAGAATGATTGGTACTCAATCTTAGGGCAGGATCCAAGCCTGGGGCTGTGAAAGTGTTAAAAATTCCTGGGAATAGGCCCAAGGTATTGAGTCCAGGAATCCCCCATTATAGGAATGTCCTTAGCTTTCTTATGGGGATGTGCAACTCTGGCTTACTTTTTGATAGAAAATTCTCCTCTCTTTATTTTGCATATTGACAATTTTAATCCCTCCATGTGCCTAAATAAGGCATCTGGTAATTCATTTCTGACAACTGTAAGAAATAGGACCTCGCCCACTGACTCTATACCTGGAAAAAGTGCATGATGACCCAGCACCAGAAATGGGACCAGCCAAAGTGGTCAGTCATTAGAATAATCAAAAGTGAATAACTTGACTTGATTGACATAGAAACTGAAATAAGTTGTCCTTAGAAAGCTAGGTTAAAATGACATTTTAGCTAAAAATGCATTTGTTGAGCTAGGGGTGGGAGCCATAAAATGCTTTCTGATTCATGAGAAGGTCAAAGATCACCTTTGAACTTTTAACACTAGCCTGGCTATGTGTGGTAGTTTTCTTTCTGTCTCCCCCAGCACCCTCCCTTCCCACCAGCTTCATTATCTATGACCACTTCACAGTATATCTATATTGAATTTGGATCCAATTCAAGGAATACACAGGAGGTTTTCAGCTCCCAAAGCGGGCTGCTCTGAAGGAGGCAGGGAGAAAAGAAAACACCCTGAAGCAGCTCAGTATTTCCAAAAGGTTAAAAATAAACAATAAGATATTCAACTTGGAATATTACAGGACCATGATTAATGATGCCCTCTCCTAAGCTAATCCCTCCCAACCTCCTTTCAAAGAAAGTTGGTTAACACTTTATTTTGCATACTCTTAAGTAAATCAGTTTATTATGGCTCTGACATTCATACCAACCAGCTGCCTCCCTCTCTCCCCACTTGTAATAATTAAGGGTGAAAGGAAGGAGACATTTTCAAAGGTATCAGTGCTTAACTGAGTAATTACTTATCTACCTATGTCAACAAAGCAAGGCTCACCTGATCTGCTGCTGTTGGAAGTACAGGTCCAAGCATGAGTGTTGCCCAGCACTCTGTCCACCACAAAATAATCATTCAATAAGTACTGGTTGCATGAATAAATTATAGAAACAATTCATTCTCTCTTTTGAAATGGGAAAGTGAATCCTTTTTTGGTAAAGCAAAGGTTATAGTGATGCTAACATAGGATTTCTCAGATTTCATAATAGCCTCATGCCTCCATTCAGCAATCATTCATTGAGCACCCACTTGCTATGTGCCAGACTCTGTATTCTATCTTGTAGTCTATTAAAACTGGGTTTGCTCCAGCAGAGGCAGCAGCAAACTACAAACATAATCATCACTCCACCAGACAGTAGGTATTAGTTTTGTTGCACTGAGATAGTTCTTAAAACATTGAGGCACTCAGGAAAGAGTTGAATAAATAATAATACAGAAAAACAGCAGCCAGAGATTATTTTAAGCATAACATTTTCAAAGCTCATGTCCTTGAATCTTAATGTAGCAATCTCTTGGCAGCCAGTGCATTTTGAAGGAATGGTGGGTGTTTTGGGGTCATTTAATTTAAACTGTAAAAATATAACACAAGCATAGTCTTTAGCTCTTGTGTCTCTCCTCACCTTTATGTAGTTGGGAAGAGAGAGCCTTTTGCAGTGGGAAAGTTAGAAGGTTCATTTTTAAGATGACAAGATACCAAAACCCTATGGATATTGCTGAGATCACTTAGAAATGTGGCAAGTCTATTTTCATAAGTTTATGATAAATTTAATTTGAAATAAAACCCTGACTTTGACTTGATGATGAGATTAACATTTCACTTAGCAATATCTGCTGCATATTTTTTATGACTTTCCCAAAGGACTTTATCAGTTTCCAGTCTGAGCTTTCTAGCATAAGGAAACTCAGGTTGTATTCTCTAGCTCCACCAGTAGACCTACACAAAACAAGTGTTCATTCATTTTTCAAAACCTGCACAGAATTTTTATTAAATATAATGTGTGAGAAAAGAACAATCTGCTAAATTTTATGTAAATTAGATAACTTAGGAAATATAATGATGGAAAAAATTCCAAAGGGAAAATATGATTTAAATAATGAACTCCACTTGACTACATCGTCCTTTATTCATCCAAAGTAGAAGTTTTCCCTTTGGATAGCAGTGACTCCCCTTTCTAACTTGTAGGAATGGATAAAGCCCTTAGCACGATGGGCTCAAGAAGGCTGAATGGCCACACTGTATGGAAGTTTAAAAAACAAACAAACAAAAAACTTCTATCCTGCACAGTTGCTGTCAAAAAGCAACTAAATGCAGCCTCTATGTAAGTTGGAGCTGGGCCCCTGAGCATCCTGTTCTGAAATGTAACTCCCAACTCTCTGACTGAAGTCCCTGCCCCTGCATCAGCAAGAAGCTGACCCCACCACCCAGGGAATGCTCTGAGGAGCTACATAAAAATATACTCTATCAGCTGCTGTAGGCCTATCCTCTAAACACCCACGGGAGAACTGGGCTGAGTGTGTTTTGAGAGTATTATTAGTACTTTCTTCCACTAATAACACAAATCAGATTTCTTAAAGGAATAAGGTTTTATAAGAAGAGATTGGGTTCTAGCCAGTTTAGAGCACCAGCCCACCAACTGAAAGGTCCCAGGTTTGATTCTGGTCAAAGACACATACACTGGTTGTAGGCTCAATCCCGGCCCTGTTTGGGATGTGTGCAGGAGACAATCAATATGTGTTTCTCACATTGATATTTCTCTCTGTGTGTCTCTCCCTCTCCCTTCCCCTCTCTCTAAAAATCAATGGGAAAATATCCTCAGGTGAGGATTAACAACAAAAGTTATATTGGTATGCATAATATATTGGCAGTGCCTAATATATTGGCAGCCACCTATGATCATCCAATATTTCAAATTCAGTAGGTGGATCAATAAGCAAAAACTGGTAGATTCTGTAGCAAACAACCCAAAATTGCAGTGGCTTAACACAATAAGCATTTATTTCCCATTCATGTCAGAGACTATTAGAGTTGGATGGCTTTCCTAAGTAGTTCACCTCCATGTGATGACTCAGGAATCTAGGCTCTTTATTACTTATGCCACCTTCATCTACAGCATATTGAACCCCTTATTTCTATAGAAGGAGAAAAAAGGACAAATAAATTGTCTAGAGAAATTTATGTTCAGGCTTAGAAGTAGCATATGTTATTCTTTGTCCCATTCCATTGGCCAGTAGACAGCACATCTCCAACTTAACTTCAAGGCAGAGTAGGAAATTTAGAATTCCAGTGTGCCTAGCAAGAGGAAAGGGATTGAGCATCTTCCTAGTCTCTGCTATGAGGTTAGTGCCTTATGCTAAGAGCATACAGAATGGGAGGAATAGAAAGAAATAACATTTAAAAAATGGATTTTTACTAATTTCAGAGAGGAAGGGAAAGGGAAAGAAACATAGAAACATCAGTGATGGGAGAGAATCATTGATGGGCTGTCTCCTGCACACCTCCAACTGGGAATCCAACAATGACCTCCTGGTTGATAGGTCAACACTCAACCACTGAGCTGTGCCGACTGGGCAAGAAATAACATTTTAAAGTATGAAGAAAAGAGTATCTTATGTGCTGTGCTGTACCAGCGAAAAGAAAGAGTAGTTTAGCAGTTAGGAGTTGGTACTCAGGATCACACTATTTCAGTTCATATCATGACTCCACCATGTATTAGATACGTGATAGTGGGTAAATGGCTCGATTTCTTTTTTTTTTTCCAATTAACCCCCCAAATCTACCATGTAATGTTATCTTTTTTTAAAATATATTTTATTGATTTTTTACAGAGCGGAAGGGAGAGGGATAGAAAGTCAGAAACATTGATGAGAGAGAGACATCGATCAGCTGCCTCTTGCACGCCCCCTACTGGGGATGTGCCCGCAGCCAAGGTACATGCCCTTGCCAGAATCGAACCGGGGACCCTTCAGTCCGCAGTCCGACGCTCTATCCACTGAGCCAAACCCGGTCTCGGCGGCTCGATTTCTTTGTACATCATATTTATCTGAGACATGGAGATTATAACAGTATTTACCTCATAAAAGGGTTATTGTAAGGATTTAATGAAATAAAATATTTCAGACACATTAGAGTCTGAAAGTGAAGGAGTGTTGAACATACCCAACCTCTGAGCTACTAGTAAGCACATGGGACAAGAGAAAGAGGGTGTGAGAAAAGCATCCTCAACATGGACCAGGAATTCCCTAGAATTATAATGATATGGGAAAGACAGATGTCAGATCAACTAGTTAACTTTTGAAATTATTTTCTACAGAAGCAATTAGAATGGACACAGAAAAGTCTCCTGGATCACAAGGACAAAGAGAACAGTGAATCTCAGAACTGTTGGAACTAGGGACTAGAGACCAGTATGCTCGCAGAGTACATTCTCTTTTTCTCTTATCTTTGTTTCTCTTCACTTTTGCTTCATTTTTTTTTTTAAATCTTCACCTGAGGATATTTTTCCATTAATTTTTTTAAAGAGAGAGTGGAAGGGAGATGGAGAGACAGAGAAAGAAAGAAATATCAGTGTGGGAGAGACTCATAGGCATCCTGAACAAGGCTAGGAGCCTGCAACCGAGGTATGTGCCCTTGTATGAAATTGAAACCAGGACCCTTCAGTCTGCAGGCTGATGCTCTATCCACTGAGCCAAACCAGCTAGGACATTTGCTTCATTCTTTTTCCTCATTGCAACTGACTTCCTTTGTGTTATCATGGTGGAAAATGGCCACCACTAACATCATATCTCTTCTATAAGGGAGGATAAGCTAACTAAACTGGCATCTTACATTTATTTCCAAATTCCTAAGATAGAATCTGATTGGTCCAGGTTGGTCAGGTGCCATCCTTAGTCAGTTCAACTTTGGCCAGGCAGGTAGAGTTCATACAGTAATTCTGTAAATCAGGATGGGATAGAGATGCTTTCCAAAAAAGGAAGAGGGCTGGGTAGATTTCTTTCTTCAGGTTGCTGATCACATACCGCCTTCTGGCATCCTTTTTTGTTCTACTATTTCTATTATTGTTAACCTCAGTTTTTCATGTGCTTATAGCTTTTTGTTCCAATTAGATTATGCTATAGTCTGAATGCGTTTCCCCAAAATTCATATACTGAAACCTAACCCCCAAGATGATGGTATTAGGAGGGGGGAGGGGTCTTTGGAAAGTGATAAGGTTGAGGGTGAAGCCCTCATGAATGGAATCAGTGCCCTTATAAAAGTGTCTCTAGAGAACAACTTTATTTTTTTCCCCCTGTGAGGATATAGTCAATAGTCTAAAACAGAAAGGACCCTCACCAGACTGTGCTGACACACTGATCTTGGACTCCCAGCCTCCAGAACTGTGAGACATAAATATCTGTTGCTTTAAATCACCTAGCAATGGGATTTTTGTTATTGCAGCCTAAACAGACTAAGACAAGTTATAAGTAACAAAGGTCAGGACTGTGTGTTACAATTCTTTTTTCTGTTTCACAGGGCTAGCACATTGATCCTAATAGTTGTAAAATATTTTATTGAATGAAAGAATAAATTATTAGTCTGCAGGAAAATTCTTGCCAACTCATTGTCTTTAAAAGCTTGGTATGACATCCTTGGATGTCTACTTAAAAACGTGGTTGAGTCACAAAGGGATGGTAAAGAGGAGATACTGATATTTTCACCTTTTTTTTCTTACCCTCCTTGAAAATGACTGATTTGAGGCTCTAAAAATTAATCTGCCACTGATTACTAATTACTTTGCCTTATCAGTCTTTGAGTTCTGCAGCTTTACTCAATATTTTGACCCTTACCTCCTCTTGTCATCACTCACTCCTACAACTGAACCTCAATGTAAATAGTCAAAAGAGTATTTTTCACCCTAATGCCACATTATGGATGTGCATGGTGATTAAATTTGATGCTAACTTAGTACATTTATAACTACAGCACTCAATCCCTAACTTTTAATCCTCTTGTTGGATGTTACTAATTCATTCATTCATTCACTCACTATCTATCAAATGTCTCCATGCACAAAGCCCCAGGTATACAACAGTGAGTGATTAAAACCCAATGCCTCCCTTAAGGAGCTTACTACAATCAGGGAAGGAAGCAATTTATCAGGCAGTTAATAAGGAAGCTAACATTCACCTTTTTCATATTTGTGATTCTGCAGACAACAGTCATCAATGAAGACATTTAAGAAATCTCCTGTTCCATAACATCTAAGTAAAGAGTATCATTTGAAAGGCTACAAGTCAGGGTAAAAATTGTGCACCAGATTTAACAGATGGAATTTTACGAATTCTCTATTTATAAGCACAGTCTGTATTTCTTTTTGTCTGTTTTCAAGTTGAAATCTGACCACTAGTAAAGTGAAGACCCACTTTTTTTCTTTCTTTTTTTCTAGTCTTTTTCATCCATTTATTGTCATTGTCCTAGACTTTAATTCCAAAGGGCATAGTTATGAGAGAAGGCTCCCTGTGGGCTGGAGAGTAGTGAGTATGGCAATGAGAGAGAATTGCAGTCTTGAGAGGTCAGCAAAAGAGGGGTATGTACTTCACTCCACTCCCCCCTCATTACAGCGAACCATCTGAGCACCTTCAGTGTCCACAAGGTGAGAAATCTGAGACCTGCATGGGGAAGAGAGTAGATGGAATCTTCCTTAATCATTGAGTACCTATTCCTGTAACATCACCCAGTGAGAAGGAAAAGTGAATTTCTAACCCCTTCCACCCCATAAATAATTGACAAGAGATCTCTTTGGAAACTCAACATGGTACAGGTAGACTTATGTGAAGGACAGAAGTCAGTGTCAACATTTTCTACAAAACTATCTAAATATTTTATGCCCCCATCACTTCCTCCAAATGTAGCAATGGAAGAGACAACCAACCACCAACCCAACCAAAATTAAATTAAATTAAATTAAATTAAATTAAATTAAATTAAAAACCCACAACAGAACAGAACAGAACACCCTAAAAGCCAATGGAACAAATACTCCTGGTATTAGTTCGATTAAAGATTGTAATGTGCAAAGAATGCAAACTTTTTGTTGGAGTCCCAGATCCCTTTGCACATGTAAATACAAGGTTTGGTTTTGTGATTACTTGTGACTTTCAGAAGGCTGCAGAATTAGCAATCTTTGCATGAGAGTGTTGTTCCATTATTTATGCAGTGTAAATCGTCACATAAAAGCCCACAGGAGCTGTCAAGGCCAGTGTGAGACGAAGCCTGTGGGCAGAACTGTTCTTTCTTATGTCTTCATCAGGGGCCCTTTCTAAAGAAAGAAACACCACATATTTAAAACATGATCGGCTTGGTCTGACTTCATTTTGGGTGGTGCAAACCGTTGTCTGCTTTTTCCCAACTTGGGAAAACAGCACTGCGGTTAACCTTAGGAGACTCATTACCTCCTCACCTCCCGCATTTATAGATTGTTCCATTCTTACTGAGTTTTCCAAAGAAATGGGGATTAATTGTTCCCCTATTACACCATTCATCTTTTTTCAGTTAAATTCCAGTTCTTTCAGAGATGGCTTTTTTCGTCTTAATTTCCAGAGTTATGTACCACCATGCCAAGGTAGGTCAGCATCAGATACAGCTGGGACTTGTCTGACATAAACACAGATGCTGAATATGTGGAGAACAGGGCTCAAGTTGCCAAGGGCTTTTCTAAGATGCTGATGTATTTTTAAACCTTAGTAATATAGGTTGTAGGACTGTTAGAAATAATCCTCAATTGGCTTTTCACACGCCATTTATTATGTTCAAAATAACTATATTAGATAAGCATAGATGATTTTTCTCCCCAGAATCCATGACAGGGACAAAAAGGGTTTCATGGATGATAAGATAAACTGTGTCCTCTGGTTAGCAGGGCTGAAGGCTTGTATCAGTTGTGAGAAAATAATTCAATTTGTGTCTTAACGCCATTTATAACTTGTTTCTCTTCAGTCGCAGCCTAATTGTTGAACTTTGAAAGTTAAATGTTTAAAAGTTGCTCAAGAATTTCATGATATCTGAATTTTTAAAAAAATAAAAGAATTTTCAACCTTTTTCAGAATTATATTAAATGGTCATTTTTAAAAAGTAAGTGCAAAAGCTGTATTTAATAAAACCCAGGTATAGAAGAGCTCATTGAATAGTTGGGACCCCAACCCAGACGTGTTGGGTAATTCTCTCTACTGTTCTCTGAGACTGTTCCTGACACTATCAGTTGATAGTGTCAACTATCTCATCTCTACAGTTGATCTTGCGAATCACTCACACCATTAAGGAACCAGCTTAATGCCCAGTAAACACCCAGACCTGTTTCATACTCCATTGGAATTTGAGTTGGGTGACAATAGGGAGTAGCTTTGGAAAACTAGGACTGAATTTTGCTTTCTCTTCCAAGCCAATGAACTGCAAGATCCGAGTTGGGCACAGAATAAGGTTCTCCTAACAGGAATGGTGTTCCCTGATTCCAGAAGAAGTAGATGAAATCTTCCTTAATCATTGAGTACCTATTCCTATTGGGCACTGCCTAAGTCTCCAGCCCCAGCTCGCTCTGTAAGCCTGTGAGCTCTTTTCTCAGTATTCCTTCACATTTTCAGACTGATATTAAATAGCCCTGAGTTCTAATTCCAACTCTACACTTGTCAGCTGTGCGACCTTAGTCACTTTCTGAGCCTCCGTTCTCTTTTCTGTAAAATGATGATGATAAGAACCCTAATTCCTGGGTTTGTTGTGAGGATTGATTATATGCTACATGGAGAGCTCTTCCTACAGTGCCTGGCATACAGTGAGAGTCCAAAAACCATTTGCAGTTATTATAATAATCAATATGCCTCTGGCAAAGTGTCCAGGTGCTTTGGGGTGAAAAATCATTAAAGTCATGGATTCTCTCATTTTGACACAAAACACCTATTCATATTGGTGATAGCAGAGTATTTCTCAGGACCAAAATTCACTTATTTTAGTGATTCCTGAACACAGAGTCAGATTCTAATGTCTGTGTAGAATTGGGATACTGCAGCTTCCAGTTAAAAACAGAAGTTCTCACTAATCAAGGCAACTTAGAAATTCACTAGTCCTCTCTGCAGAGCTCTCATCAGCTCTTTCTCTGAAATGGCTCTGGAACCTGTTTCTACTACTCCCTGCACTGCTTTTGCAGTCTACCCAGTGTGCCTTTCCAGGCTCACATGCTGTAACTTCCTCTATAAAATCCCTCATTACACATTATATGGCCTAGGCCCCCAAATATCCTGCTCTTTCAATTCTTCTATCTTTGCAAAGTTGGCTGCTACTATCTGTGGAATGATCGACATGTATCCTCCTTCCATGTACAAAGCCTCTATTCAAATGTCACCTCACACGAGGGATATATTTGAAGTTATAAAAATCTGGGTCTGAATCCTGGGTCTGCTTGGTCCCAGTTCCATGACCTTGAGCAATAACCTTCAGTTTTCTCATCTGCAGGTAGCCCAAAGCGCTCCACCATACTGGAAATAAAAGTCTGGGCATTTAACATAAATGCAAAACTTCTCACTGGCTTGACCACCCTGTTTCTCCCCTAGTCAGTTTAAAAGCAGTTTAGTTGTGTTAGATTTATTTTTTTTGTTTAACAGGTTTTCTCTCCCCAAGTATTTTTGGGAACTGCCAAGAAAGACTGCTGAAAACTGACTCTAAATCCAGACCCTTTCTTCTCCCCCTATCCTACCCGACCCCAGGCCTTTTATTCAATAGTTAGGAAATTATATTGATGTGTTTAAAAAATAGGAGGGTGAGTTAAAACCGATTCCCATGGTCTGGGCAGGTCACACATGATATTGATAGATATGGGCCTGGCAATATGCATTTTTGGAAACTACTAATGTAGTTCTGATACAGCCATCGGGTTCCAGTGAGTGGACTCATCTTTGACTTGAGTAATCCATCAGGGCTCAAGTAAGGCTTTTCTAAACCCATTGGTCCATTGTTACAAGGGATGTAGAAAGACAGTGGTGTGGCAGCATCTTAGCCAATGGGATCTACCAGTGGAGGTATATGTTAAGCAGAGATGCATGCGGTGGATGGCATAGAAAGCAAAACTTAATGTTGAATTCAGGTAACAGGGAGGAATGTGGAATATGACCTGAATAATGAAGAAGAGGGAAACTCCAGAAACAGGGCTTTGAGGGACAAGGACAGTAAGGCAGGAAGACAGGAAGAAAACCTGAGGAGGCCACGCAGCAATTCAGGAAACAGGTTCAGCCCTGGGGATTTCCAACACAAGGACAGGAGAGACTTCACAGCCAGGATAATGAGTGGTTCCAGCCTGGATACGTGGTGAAGGGTTGGGGTATCAAGTCTGGGCTTCTCTCTTGTTTCAATAAGGAAAGTTGTGGATGCCACCCAGGAGATAGAGAAGAAAGGAGGTGGCACAGGGCCAGTGCCCACCAATGTGGATGTCTCACCCTAAGAGCTCCAGAATAGTCCAAGTAAGTTGAAGAAGAGCAAAATCTAAGAATGTCACTCGAGGAAATTATCTATTTAAATTTTAAAAAATTGATACTGATGATATTTGCTACTTTTTCACTAGATGTGAAAGAAAAATTATATCAAAATTAGGCTGTTCCCAGGCCTTTCCTTCTGGGCAGAGGGCTGGGAGTGAGTCCCTGAAGGCACACGTTCAATCAGATGACTGTTCTCTAATGGAATAAGAATCAAGAACCCAGGTGCAGGCAAAAGCAGTGCCCTGACACAGGCAAAGATCAGCCCCGGATGGCAGGAGAGACACACATGGGTTGCCAGTATTATTAAAGGGGAAGAGTCTTAAGTGTGAGAATCAGATCCTACTCTGAACTCTGAGCTCATACATTACATGTGCCATTGATACTCCTCAGGACTCGGCTGGCCCACTGGACTTCTCAGCACCTTGTTGGTTACTATGTGGCTCTCACCAGAGCATGGGGAACCTCTGGGTTCATGTGTGCCTTGCCCAGACCAGGGGGAATCAGAAGCACCATAACAGACCCATTAGCCTAGATTCTCCCAATGCTCTCAGTCCTAAAATGCACTGGATGTGACATGGAGGCACATGTGGGGTTTCCTCTAGAGATATGGAACCACCCATAGCCATGCTTGGAGAAATAGGCCACTAAGCCTGATATTCTCTAGTTTGCTTTTTTCAAACTGGATACTTCAATGGCTCTCCCATCCCAATCTCCATTTGAGGTTTTATCCTGTAACATAAATTGGAGTTGCCTCCCCCTTCTTTCCTTCTAATGAAACCCCAATTCTGTCAGGTGTCCATGTACTCAGAAAAAGATGACCTCACTCTCAGACCCAGGAATAGGCCTGTCCAATATAGCAAAAATCTCATTTTTTCTTGTCCCATTTGTTCAGAAGTGGTTATAGGACCTCATTCCTGCCAAAGAAACAAGAGAGGAAATCTGAGCACTTCTTGGGAAACTTTCAACCTTCAAAGACAGAGCTGCAGGAAAAGAGAGTCCGCCCTGGCCTCTGCAGATTGCCATGTATGGGTATTCTGCCCCAGACCGCTGTGGCCATTTTGCTGCCAGCAGGAGGAGGAAGCCGATATCAAAGGTGAGGGAGAAGGAGCAATGGTGAGAACACAGTCTACTAAGACAGCACAGAACAACTGAGTCAACTGACTCCAAAGTCCTGAACTTCCAATTACATGAATAATAAACTTCTTCATTGTTTAAAGCGATCTGAGTCAGGGTTTCTCTCCCTTGTAACTGAAAGCGTTCTAATTGTTAAAAGTTCCAAAAGGAAAGGGAAGCATCTGAACAGATCTTTTTTAATTCTTTTCCCAAACCCCCTAAGAATGGAAGGGTGGTTTCCGTGTGCTATTCTAGTCTCTTTGGGACTTCCCCCCGGCATGGCCTCCCCCTTCCTGAATTGGTGTTTCTTCCTCCTCGTAGCCTCTAGTACAAGCACTATGTTTAGGACTTCTATTTAATTGATGTGAATGTAAACAGAAGAATTTGATGCAACGTGAGATAGGAAAGGGAAGAAGAGGGAAGTAAAGGTTATGGATGAAAATTATGAACATTGTAGAAAATACTTAAAATGTTTTACATGCAGGCATGGTCATGGCACACTTACCTACAGTGCAAATCCATGTCACCTTTCAAACCTAGTGACATCTAGGAACCTATATGGCAGCCAATAACAACTAGCTATTTGTCCCAGCCATTAGACACATATAACTATTTAAATTTGTAACTTAAATGAAATTAAATTAAAAATGCAGTCACATTACCCACATTTCAATTCTCAGTAGTCACAAGTGGCGACCATACTGGACAGGACAGATGGAGAATATTTCTATGATTCCAAAAGTTCTCCAGGACAACAATGCCATAGAGGTGTCTCTTAGTTACACTGAAGTGATAACCAGAGGCTTAGGAAGCATGAAAGATGGGTGGCACAGTGGCAAGGACACAGTTTTGTGGCAAATCCTGGCTCTACTACTTCCCTAACCTCTATAATCCTTAGTTTCTTCACAATCAAAATGGAGGTATTTACCTTGCAAGAGCATTACAAGGACTAGAATTGATATATATGGAAGAGCTAGTAAGGGTCTTATCATACTGCAGATGATTAATAAGAATAAGTATTACCTGTTTCCTTCCTTGGGGATGAGTCACACAAAATTTTGTTTGTCCTTATGACCCTCTATACAGTTGACATTCAAAGTGTGGTTCACAGATCAGCATTATAATTGACATCACCCTGGAAATCATTAGCATGCACACTGTCAGGCCTCACCCCAGAACTACTGAGTCAGAATTCACATTTTAACAAGTGTGATTTGTCCATACACTGAAAGTTGGGAAGCACCGATCTATTCAACATGGCAGGGATAAATTCAAAATATACAAACTATGTAATACACAGAAAGAATGTGGATAACGCACTAGGGAATCCTAAACATAACTGAGCTGCCTTTTTGAAGAGCCTGTGAGAACCTAGTAGTTGAGCCCAGCAACAATGAGACATGGGGTCAAGAAGAAATAGTCAGGACACAGGGCTCTTGCACCATCTTATTAAGATGGTGCAAGCAGCCGAATTTCCCAGTTCTCTAGGTGAGTGATCTGGCGACATCTGGTAAGTTACTGCTGTATAATAAATTACTTACAGAAATTAAAAAACAACAACACAACAATAATTCTCTCTCACAGTTCCTATGTGCCAGAATTAAGACACGGCACCTGAGATCTGGAGCCTCAGCTGGAAGATTTCCATGATGGAGACTGGAATCATCTGAAGGCTCCTTCAATCACATGTCTGACAGTGATGTGGGCAGTCAGTGGGGGCCTAGTTAGCACTGTCAGTTGAAAGACCCACACATGGCCTCTCCATGTGGGCTATCTTCCTCGGAATATAACTGGGTTCCAAGGACAATCATAGAGGGGTGAGGGAGCAAAGGATGGAAGAAAGGGGAGTGGTGGGGGGGTGGCGGGGAGGAGAGGGAGAGAGGGATCCATAGAAGCCATAAAGCATTTTATGAACTAGTGTTGAAAGTCATGCAGCATTACTGCTGCCACATTCTGTTGGTCAAGATAGTTACAAAGGTTGAGTGGAAGGAAGCATAGACCCAAGGTGTGTCACAGTCATACTTGACATAATAGAGGTATGTCAAGGTCACATTGTAAGCCCACCTTGTGGGAAGAGATAATTTTTTGATGGCCATATAATTAAGGTCATCTTATTATGGCCATCTTTGGAAAACCAAATCTGCCATATGAATATTCTTTGTGGTTCAAGTTATTCCATGTCTGAAATCATCATGCCCACTATCATCATCATAAAACAAGTTCTTATTTAATGTCTTCCTTGTAGAGAGAACCATATTCTAATTCATATTTATTTATAACAAGAATTATAAGATGTTCATTTCCCTTTAGTTAACATGTTCTTGGGAATTCTTTCATAATTTTTTTCCAGGAATAGCCTCACAGTTAGTTTCACTTTCCATTCTGTCTTGTTCTTTTGCATTATTTCATTATAGTCAAACTCTTTGAATGTACCACCAAAGAACTTTTAAAATAAAGTGAGAATAAGTGGAATAGGTAAAGGTAATAGCTCATTCACTGGTACTAATTTTCCAAATAGATTTTTGGTTGCTGTACAGCTTGAGTTTCATTGCTAATGGCATATAAAAGTTATAGTAAAATGTTCCCATGAATTAAAATTTTTATTTCCATTTTTTGTAGCTATCTAACCACCTTGTATTTTCAGACTAAATCTTTTCTCAGTGTATTTTCATTTTCATAATAAAACTTTCTGGGCAAGATTGATCTCAATCTGGTGATTTTTATATTAGAGTAAAATCAAGAAAGGGAGGGGAAAAGATAGTTTTCTTCATATAACAAAATAGAAAATACTAGTATTTGTTTCTCATTTAAAATTCAAAGGCAAAACTACTATTGGATCTGACCTACAATCATTTACCCCAAATAATGGAGGAAGAGAAGCTTAAAGCAACTGGACATAGACTTGGCCCAGACTTTCAGTTCTCTAATTTTGCACAACCTTCTGTAGTCCCTTCCCCCAGAAAATTACATTCTAACTTCTTATGGTTAAATGGTCTGCTCCTGTGATAATCTCTTTCCCCCACATACCTCCTAGCTGCTGTTAACACCTCAGGGTTCCCATTATTTCCTTCTCCTAAAAATTTCACACACACAATCATTCACCATGTATGTACAGATTCATTGATACACACAAACTCATAAGTACATAGATATATACACACATACGTGTATTCATATGCACATAGTCACTCATACATAGACACTCCCACACACAAGTGCCCACGTGCACACACACACCAGCTTATTAGTACAATCCACCTTCTAACTTTTACCACATATATAACCACTTGTTCATCTCTTCCCTCCCTTGAACACCCTAGCTTCCCTCCTGACCAGGAAGAAAACCTTACATCTTGATGGAAGATACTTAACCTTTTCCGATCTACATGACAATAGTAACATTCACATTATAGACTCACTCCCCAAGGTCACCCAGGGTCCTGAACTCCAGTGACAGCAGTACATGATTCTCCCCCCATTCTTTTCTGGCAATCAAGATTCTCAGGAAGAGTAAAATTTGCATAGGGTTAACCCTGAATATGCTTTATTTTTATTTTCACAAAATTCTACAACATGAGTGCTATAGATTGAATCGTGCCCCCCCCCGCAAAAGACATATTGAAGTCCTAACTCCCAGTAAATGTGACCTTTGCAAATAAAGCTCTTGCAGTTGCAATCAAGTTAAGGTGAGATTGGTAGAGTGGAGTCTAATCCAACATGACTGATGTCTGTAAAGGAAGAGAAGAGGTACACAGGGAGAACACCAAATAACAACAAAGATTGGAGGGATGCAGCTGCAAGGCAAGGAGCAAGTGTGATTGGCCACCCCCAGGAGCTGGGCAGCAGCAAGGATTGACTCTCCAGTGTCAGAGGAAACAGAGTTCTCCTGACACCTTGACTTGAGATTTCTAGACTCCAGAATTGGGAGAGAATAAATTTTCTATTGTTTTAAACCACCCAGTTTGTGGTACTTTGTAAGGAAAACTAACACTGTAAGTATTCAATAAATTACTCCTGGTGGGCCTCATGATGGAGAAGACAAACTAGCATGTTGTTAGCCAGGGCAGCAAGAGGAGAGAACCTGAGAGGCAGGTGAGGTGGAAGCCCGAAGCCTGGTTGTCCGAGTCTGCTTGGGCTGCTACACAGAACCTCATAGAGCAGGTGGCTTATAAACAATGGAGATTTATTTCTTATAGTTCCAGAGGGTGGGAAGTCCAACAGAGGCACCAACAGATTCAGCCTCTGGTGAGGACTCATTTTCTAGGTCATAGATGGCTCTATAAACTCACATAGCAGAAGAGAGAAGAGAATTCTCTGAGGTCTTTCAAATTTGTGAAGGTTCCACTGTCATGTCCTAAGCCCCTCTCAAGGTCTACCTCCAAATACATTTGAATTTAACATAAATTTGGGGGGGGGGATACAAATATTTAGTCTATAGCACTGGTCAGCATTAAGTAACTGCTTTAAAGACAACAAAACTCTAACATTTTATGCAACTAATTTAGAGACCATTCCAGTTCTTTTAGGCCATTTAAGATGTAGACGTGATCTATTGTTGATAAAAAGGTTAGTGCTTATCTCTATGCATATTTGCAATATATTAATGTAACTTTTAGGTATTATTGTGTATCTTCTGCATGTTTCTGGGTAAACACTAGCCCACAGAATGCGTTCAGGGCCAATAGAGTATATCTTGCTTTCAACATCAGTATGGCAATAGCTGCATTGATGATGTACCTGTAATATGCTGGGGCTACCCCTTTATGTGAAACACTTGGAAAATATCTGAACCAACATCAGAAAAAATCAAGTGAATTAAAAATCTGATGAATATATGAAACCAAGATGGCAGCATAGGTAAACACCTATTCTGCTGCCCCACACAACAATTCCAAAACTACAACTAAACAACAGAATGGACATCATCCAAAATCACTGGAAAGCTGGCTGAGTGGAAATTCCACAAATAAAAGTAAGATAGGACACTGTGACTCAGAGAAGCGGCTGAGGACAGAGTTGCGGATACAACTGCACACCATTGGAAAGGGCAGGCAGCTGCAAACCCAGCTGTTTTTCTCAAACTAGGAGGGAGACAAAGGTGTTCCACTACACTGATTCCCCAGTTCCAGGCGAGGTCCAGGGAACCCACACTCATACAGGGTGAAACTGGATAGTAAGGAGGAAGCACACTGAAATTCGGGCACTGCAGAGGTCCATGAGCTTGCGGAGAGGGCGTGTAAACTTAGGAACTGCAGAAGTGCATAAGCACACAGAGAGGACTCGTGACACACTCTCTTGTTCAGGAGAAGAAAAAAAAGAGAAAGAAAGAAGGGAAACCACTGGTCTGTATTGTTTTACAACCCTGGGTGAGAATTTGGGTGTGCAGACTCATTTGGGGAGAGGCTGAATTGTCCAGCAGCGGATAGAGATCAGTGGCAGCTTTCTCTCAGAGATGTGTGCAGCCATTACCGCCAGGCATAGAGACCCAGGTGCTGCATAGGGCAGAGCTGATGGTAAATCAAGGCTGCCGGCTCAGCCCGGAGATTCTGCCCATCCAACCTGAGCATAACAGCTCTCACAGCGTAAACACAGCTGATCCTCACAGCCAATTGGCCTGGAGGTCAGACCCTCCTAGTGCTACCAACAATAATCTAGGTTTAACTATAACAAGACTGTGCAACCCATAAAGGGCTGCACCGAGAGTATCCACCTCAGGTAACTGGGGAGGCTGAGCCACTGTCCCCTAGAGGATATCTACCACACAAAGCTAATTGACCAACTCAGGGAAGCAGCCAAAATGCAGAGACATGGAAAGAAATCACATTTGAAAGAAATGGAGGGAAAAAAACTACTGGACATAGAGTTCAAAACCACAGTTATAAGGTTTTTCAAGAGGCTCCTAGAAAAGGCTGATGAACTTAATGAGACCTTCGAGGATATGAATGAGACCCTCAAGGATATGAATGAGACCCTCGAGGATATGAAAAAGGGCCAACTAGAAATTAAGCATACACTGACTAAAATAAAATATATTATACAAAGACCTAAAAGCAATCTAGAGGACCACAAGAATCAAGTCAAAGATTGAAATACAAAGAAGCAAAATCCACTCAGCCAGAAAAGCAAGAAGCAAAAAGAATCCAAAAAATTGAAGATAGTGTAAGGAGACACTAGGACAACCTCAAGCATACCAACATCCAAATTATAGGGGTGCCAGAAAAAGAGAGAGATAATGAAAACCTATTTGAAGAAATAGTGACCAAAAACTTCCCCCACCTGGTGAAAGAAATTGACTTAAAAGTCCAGGATGTGCACAGAACCCCAAACTATAGGAATCCAAAGAGGACCAAACCAAGACACATTATAATTAAAATGCCAAGAGCAAAAGACAAAGAGAGAATATTAAAAGCAGCAAGAGAAAAACAGTTACCTACAAGGGAGCGCCCATACGATTGTCAGTGGATTTCTCAACAGAAACGATGCAGGCCAGACGGGAGTGGCAAGAAATATTCAAAGTGATGAATAGCAAGAATCTACAACCAAGATTACTCTACCCAGCAAGGCGATCATTCAGAATTGAAGGTCAGATAAATTGCTTCTTAGATAAGAAAAAGCTAAAGGAGTTCATCACCACCAAACCAATATTATATGAAATGCTGAAAGGTATTCTTTAAGAAGAGAAGGAAGAAAAAGGTAAAAATAAAAATTATGAACAACAAATACACATCTATCAACAAATGAATCTAAAAATCAAGTGAATTAAAAATCTGATGAACAGGATAAACTGGTGAATATAACAGAATCATGGGCATAGAGAGGGAATGGACTGACAATTCTTGGAGAGAAAAGGGGTGTGGGAGTTGCAGCAAGAGACTGAACAAAAATCATACACCTATGGAAGAGGACAGTGGTGGGGGGGAAGGGCAGAGGGTGGGATGGGTTCCGGGTGGAGGGTAGCTATTGGGGGGGGGGCGGGAAGGGGGAACATTGTAATTAATAAACCGAACAATAAAGATTAAAATATTTTTTAAAATCTGATGAACAGAACAAACTGGTGAATATAATAGAATCAGGGGCATAAAAATGGAATGAACTGACAATTCTTGGGGAGAAAGAGGTGTAGGAGGTGCAGGAAGAGACTGGACATAAATTGTACACCTATGGATGAGGACAGTGTGGGCAGAGGGAAGGGTGGGTACCAGGTGGAGGGGAACTATGGGGGGAGGGGGGCGAGGAACACTGTAATAATATGAAAAATAAAGATTTATTAAATTTAAAAAATAAAAATAAAAGAACCAAAAAAAGAAAAGAAATTACCATGGAAATTTTCTCTTCATAATCATAGAACCTTCAGTTTTTAGCCAGAATTATGGCCATGTGTCTTTGTTTCCTTTCTAGCTAGAGGTGGCTATGTGTCTAATTGTCAACAAATGGGAAATAGATGTAAGTGTGACACAGTTTCAGAAAACTTTCAGATAAATTTGAAGCATGCCCTTTGCCCAATGCTTCTCCATTCCTTCTTTCTTTCTGCTGCTTGGAACTTGAATTAGATGGCTTGAACACTAACAACTATCTTGGACCCTGATGACAAAGGCATCAATCTAGAGATAACAATGTCTATCCTGTTTAAGCTATTGTAATTTGGGTCTTTGTTACTTGTAGCCAATGCTAATCCTAACTGATACAGGTTCATCATAGAGACAAGAATTCTGTCACTTAAAAAATATAAGGATATTTCCTCTCTGTGTTTCTTACCTGGGTATCTTAATAAACTTCCCTTTCCCCTACAGAAGCCCAAAATCTTCAAGTCAAGTAATGAGTACTCAGTTCCCTTGTATTGCCAATAAAGTCAACACAACTTAAGCTTGAAATTTTTCTCCATTTCATTATTTTTCTTAGTTGGTGCTACTTTTACCTGCATATTTTCTATAATATGGTCTATCAAACTCCTATCTCTCTGCTCTTTCAAAGCCCTCATTATAGTTTGCATGTTGAGAAAGCATATAAGCAAGACCCTGCTACTTACTTTTTACTCGCTCCCCATTCTTAATGATGTAAGGCTGAAGGATCAGAAGAACAGACCCCAGGGCAAAGGGAAAATGAAATGAAATGCTCTCAGTGGCTCACCGGGAAGGCTCATCTAACTCTTTACCTGGAATGTCTCTGTGTTATAGCTTTGCTTGCTTTCATTATCGATAAGAATATAAATTCACTGACCAGGAACTCTTTCTTCATCTTGTATATACTGCCAACACTTCATGAATATTTAATAAGCAGAAGAGGGAGATCTAAAGTCTAAAATGCTAATCTTCATTTGTGATATTTTATAATTCCCTTAAAAGCTATTCTTTAATTCACTTGACTGGGAGCAGAAAAAGCTTATTACTTCAGCAGGAAGTGTCCCAGAAGGGCAGGTGACGGAGATGCTGGGGCAGGAGGTGGGGGGTGAAAGAAGCATTACACACTTGAGAGCCAGCATTCCTAACACCCTGCACTCAAACATGATCCACTCTTGACCTCCACTCTCTGCCATGGGCCAAAATGCTGCTGTTGTTTGACCTGCCTGCCTCTGTGAGTCCCAAGGCAGTGTGGTTGGCTGTGCAAGGGAGCAGAGGGCTTCTCCAGATTTCTGCACCAGGGGCACCTCTCCTAAAGGATGGGCTCTAGAACTCCAGAGATATTTAGACTTTACAAAACCAATTCTTTAAGATATGGCAGGCAAAGGGGGACACTCTTCTAGAGCAAGAGCATGCTATTTCTAAGTTTGGTTTAATCAGTTCTCATAGCCACCAAACATGGATGCTCCCTGGGGGTGCATCAACCTGTCATCAACCCCCCTCTCTCTCCTCACTGAGAAGCAGTGGAGGGAAGTGAGCCTGTGGACTGCCCATACTCCCTGGTACTACTTCCAATCTGCCCAACAGAAGATGGGCTTCAGGGGACTGTTGCATAACCCGAAGTCCATCAAACACATTTCATCTGTGCCTTCCAGGAGTATCTAGAAAATGAGTCCAATACACTCTCAATGAAACCAGTCAGCCAGCTATCAGGATTTGACTGAGAGAAATACTTGGCTGGAGTAAACCAACAGCTACTAACAAAAAATGAAATGAGAAAATTGATGGAAATAGAGAGGTACTGAAGTGAAATGAAAAAGCAATATCAAATAATAGTAATAGCTAACATTTAATGAGCATTTGCTGGGTCAGACATTGTGCATACTTTATATATTTTGGGTAACAGTCTCTTATCAGATGTCTTTTGCAAACACTTCTTCCTAGTCTATGGCATATCTTTCATTCTCTTGACAACCAACATCTTTCTCAAGACAGACTTTTTTTATTTTTTCAAGTTGAACTTATTAACTCCTCTTCTTTTTAATCCTCACCTTGAGGATATGTTTATTGATTTGAGACAGAGAGAGAAAGGGAGGGAGAGAAACATCAAATGGATGGGGACCAAACCCACAACCCAGATGTGTCCTGAGTGAGAATCAAACTGTCGACCTTTTTTATTTTTATTTTTTTATTTTTTGGTGGTTAGGATGATGCTCAACCAAGAGCTACACTGGCCAGGGCACCATGTACTTTTATACTCACAGGTTTCAGTGATGAGGTCTCTTTGGAGACCATTATTTAGCTTATTACAAGGACAGTAACCTGACCAAGGAACATGTCTAGGTCTCTAGAAATTTATGTTATCATTTTAGAGAGAGGGAGTAATACTAAACAATGGCTCAAATTACAGTTACATGTAAATCTGCTATTGAAATGCAATATGTTAAGGTTGTTAATTTATTTAAGGAAATATAGATTGTTCATCATTCAGCTACTTGCATGATGTAGTCAGCCCCAAGATTATTTTTTTTGCCTGGAGGATAATTTCAATTTAATTAATGCTATAAAAATGAATGTGAGCATATTAATGTGGAATCAAGTTAGAAAATGTTAAATTTAGTATACATTTTCTGGGGTGTGGCTCATTCATGACTTCTGTTCCTGACATCTTGTGCTTGCACAGCTGGTAACTATAAATTCAACATGAAAACAGTGTTTGAAAATCAGCAGACATTGCACTGGGTTTAGGGGTGAATTTGTCACTGAATTCTGTGGTGATCTATATTCTCAGTCTGTTGACTTTGGGGGGAGGTAATGGCTATGGTGTCACCCACATAGGGGTCCAATGTTGGCCCAGCTTGTCACAGCACAAGACACTTACCTATTTTCAGAAAAAATTTTTTCTGGTATAACCACAGAGAGGAGCACTGAGCCAACCATCACACTTGCTGAGGGGAGGGGCATTGGAAGGGGCCCTCTGAGAGTTCAGAGTTCAGCTATAGCTCTGGTTAACTTCAAGTACAGAAGTTGGGGGGTTGGGAGGGAAGTGAAAGATGTTATGGAAAGCATCAGATCCAACCTTCTTTCTAACAACCATCCTCCTGTCAATGAGACTCCATTGCTCTCCCCGCTCATCCTGTGTTAGCATGTGGTGCCTGGCACAGTCTTTTCTAATGGCCAGGGGAGGGAATCTCAGTGGTAAGAGGAGCCATGTGTACAGCTGTTACCAAAGCCCCTTATAATGAAAAAGCCTACCTGAGTCCCTCCTCCTCACTTTCTAAAAGGCTCAGATGGCTCGCAAAGGAACATGGGTCTTCCACAGCCATCTTCAAAGTTACCAACAAAACAGCCCTCTCTCCCCATCTGCCCCTGACAACCACACAAAAGTACATATTCTCTTTCTAAAGGACCCGTGAGGCCTCCAGTCAATGGCTGACAGAAATGGAAAATCGATTTCAGATTTATCTCCGCGGGGAAGTAAGTATACGCCTTTAAAAAAAGTATAATCCTTAAAAATAATGAGTTATGAGGTCATGGAGGGCTTGTTTTTTTTTCCTGCTTATAGAGACAGTTTAACTTTAGAAGAAAAAGTGACTAATGAACAGGACATTCTAATTCTAGTGATGTGCTTTTCCCATTTTAATGTCAGCTGAACCACAAAAATGTTCATTTTTCTCTCTTCATTACTCCTCGGGGTCCAGGAAGAATAGTGTCGCCAAAAGGGGGAAAAAGCTGGGTAACTCCTGCTCCCTCCACCCAGCTTCCAAAAAACATAATAAGATGCAGCTCTGGCCTCAGCCAGCCTGTGTTGTCACCATTTTTGGTGGAGCCATTCCACTTACCAGCAGGATGGCCACAAAGCAATATTTTCCATTCTTCTCAGACAGTAGTGGAACATAAGGAAGACAACGTTGTTCAGAAACCAAGACATTCAACAAGGTAGGAAAAGGCTTGACATGCAAAAACAAGAAGTTTCCTTAGCAAGCCTTCCAACAGGCAGACTCACAACCCCACCATCCCATAGGTAGGATCTATTGAGTGCCAGCTATGAATTTGATACTGTTAAAAACCTGAGGACAAGCATCTTCTGATTTAATCCTTGTAACAGACCTCTGATATCACACAATTACCAAATTAGGGAATTGAGATTAGGACCCAGGAAACAAAGTCTGCATTCTCAAACTCTGTGCTCTAATCTAATGGTTTTCTAATTTAAGCAGACATCGGAATCACCTGGAGCACTTGTCAAACTGTAATGTTGAGCCTCACCATCAATTTTCCAATTCAGTGGGTCAAGCATTCACACTTTGAGAACCACTAATCTAATGCCTCTCTCTGATCAACAACCATGTTCTATAAAGGAAAAACTTCAAAACACTCTTCTAAGACTTCTGTTCCCCTCTCCACTTCCTAAAAGAGAATTTGAGAACAATAGCTGGTGTACCAAAGGCCAAGAAGAGAAATAAGAAAAAGTAGAGAGTTAGAGATGCCTATTTCTCTCTTAACAACTCAGTTCAAATGAAACTCTCAATAGTGGCCCAGGTCATTCATGACAAACATCCTTAAGATTGTGGCTCTCTCTTTAAAGCGAATGCCTCTTTCATGTTGGCAGGAGTTAATCCTATAGAAATGACTATTGTATCCACAGTCCTAGCTCTTGGATTAGTTCTAATAATTTATAATACTTTGCATTTTATATGTCTCTTGAGCTGGCCCTACCATTTAGACCCATAGTGAACATAGTCACTGATGCACCCAAACAGCTTATGACTTTTAAGCAACATGCTATGAGATTTTTTTCTTTCTCTTTGAGGGTACATCCCTCTCTATCTCATATTCTCTCTCTCCCTGTCTTACATTATTGGTCACAATTTTCTCATAGATTAGCTAACTGTTGGTGATTCAATAGTGAAATTGATGTAGCACAACAACATTAAACCCCTCAAATACAGACAACCGAGTACTTTGATTACACTGGGCAAGAATCTAACACACCTCTCTCCTCTACTAATCTACTCCCAACAACATCTATATCCTGGACCTGAGACAGCTACCTTTCTCCTCTCTCCCATTCACTTGGGACAATGGAGCTTTCAGAATGCAGAACAATTATCCAATTCCTCCCAATGATGAGGCTGAATCCTAGGGGATTTCCAAATATTGACTCATTAACATAAATGACACCTTGATCAATTGACAGCCTTACTTAGGAAATTCCAAGGTTTTTAAAAAGGAGGCCTGGGCCAGGAATAGAGAGGAGCTATAGTGATGAGGTGTGCTCCTCAAGGAGGAAGCTTGGCATGATCAAAGCCTGTTTTACTTACAGACTAAGTTTTGCTTTTTTTCTGTTTTAATACCAAAAAGTCATAAGATAACAATAATAGAAGATAAAGCTTCATGATCAATCTGTCTGTATTGAAAGACTTGAGAAGTTATTTCCTTACTAAAAACATATTTATATTTGTAAAACAGGCAAGCTTTGCAGAGAGAACCTAACATTTGTGTACATCTACAATGTACCTAGAATATAGAGGTTCCAATTATGCTTTCAATTTAATCTTCATAACAACTGAGAGCTTGGCTTTATTATATTTCATAGTCAAGAAAGCTGAGGCTGAGAGGTTATACAATCTGAACAAATCAAATTGAGCCAAGGCTGGAACCCAGACTTGTCTTTCCTCTATATTATATGGCTTTCTTGGAAAAGGATATAGTAAATAAAGTTGGAAGCTCTGGATCGCTTAGCTCAGCAGTTAGAGAGTGTTGGCCTGCAGACTGAAGGGTCGAGGGTTCAATTCCTGTCCAAGTGTTTATACCTTGTACCTTGGTTGTGGGTTTATCTCTGGCCCCTGTCAGGGCGTTGGGGAGGCAATGAACTAAACAAACATCAACAACAACAAAAAAAAATCGCCCATGTTTCTCTCTCTCTCTCTCCTCCTCCCTAACCTTTTCCTCCCTTCCCTCTCTCTGAAAATCAATAGGAAAAATATCCTTGGGTGAGGATTAAAAAAAAAAAACACACAACAACAAACAGATGGCAAAGTGGAAGCCAAAGATAAGCCAACTAGCAAGGAAAATCAAAAGAGAGCATGCAATGACAAATATCAAAGGCATTTACATGGATTATAGAACCAGGACATTTCCAATTCAGACACTGAATCTAATATGTGTGTTTTTTCTTTAACATAGAACCAAGCAATTAACTCAATTCTCCATGGACACTGACTGGATGTCCCACAAATTTAAATCAACTCTGATACTATTTCCCTAGAGATAGCATCAGATGCCAGAGGTTAAGGTCTCCATCCTTAAGGACTTCACCCTTTCCTCACTGCAGATGCCAATTGCAAATCAAGGTTGTTACCCTTGCTCAGGAAGTCAGTTTACTTATTAGACTGATAGTTTATTACAAAGAATATCAAAGGATATAGATCTATAGCCAGATGAAGATACATAGGACAGAGGCAGAAGCTTTTGTTCTGATGGAGTTTGGGGCCTGGCGTTCTGATTCACCAACAGGAAGCTCTCTAAAAGCCCATGCTTTTGAGTTTTTATGGAGGCAGGACTGATTAAATCACTAGCCTTTGGTAAATGAAAATCTCTAGCCCCTCACCCACCTTGGAGGTCAGTGGGTGGGGTCGAAAGTTTCAACCCTCTGATCTAGGTTGGTTCCCCTGGCAAATAGCCTCCATCCTTAGTCACCTAGGGGATTTCCAAATATTGACTCATTAACATAAAAGACACCTTGATCAATTGACAGCCTTACTTAGGAAATTCCAAGGTTCTTAAAAAGGATACCTGGGCCAGGAATAGAGAAGAAAACCAAACATATATTTCTTATTATAAATTACAATATCACAACCTATAAAGGCCATTAACAACAAATAAAAATTTAAAAATGAAGACAGATTTGAAAAGTAATGAGAGATACTAATAGGAAGTTTCAGGGTAGAGTACAACCTAAGGGCACAAAAGGATAATGAACAACAAATACTTGCCCATAATTACAGGGGTAGGATAAAAGTAGATTTACAGTTGATCATATGGAAAACAATATAATAATCTATATATAGACTGCTCTCCCCTGCTGATCTAGCACTTACTGCTGTGGGGGCTGGGGATCAGGCCCAGAGAGAGACCTGGAAAGAGAAGAAGGGTCTGATCCACAGCCTCCATGGCAGCTATTGATCAACCCTTGCCTCTCTGACCAGGCCCAGAGATAGGTCCAGAAACGCTGACTGGCATAGAAACCAACCAATCAGAACCTAATCTGGATGAACTGCAAAGGCAGAAACTAAGGCAGGGTAGGGCAGTTGGGAGCAAGATCAGGCCAGCAGGGGAGGGCAGTTGGGAGCAAGATCAGGCCGGCAGGGGAGGGCAGTTAGGCAGGCAGAGCCAGAGGGGTTAGGGGCAATCAGGCAGGCAAACAGAGGCAATTAAGGGTGATCAGGCAGGCAGACAGGCAGGTGAGCGGTTAGGAGCCAGTGGTCCCAGATTGAGAGAAAAATGCCCAACTGAGGTTTAGGTCCAATCCCACAGACATCCTCTAAGAGGTCCCTGATTGGAGAGTTGCAGGCTGGACTGAGGGAACCCCCTCCCTCCCCCCTTCCCCACACAGTGCACAAATTTCATGCACCAGGCTACTGGTCAATAAATAATAATACAAGAACAAACTGTTTCACAAACTCACAACTGGAAACCTGCTTTTGCCCACTTTTTTTGTGTGTGTGTGTGTGTGTGTGTGTGTGTGTGTGTGTGTGAGTAAACCATAGCAAAAATGTTGAGAAACCATGACCAAGATTATGGAGAAAAGGAATGCGAACAAATTCAACTAAAATAAAATATTTCTTTAGTTTTTTTAAATAGTAAGAGGAAAGGAAGTACAAACAAGGGTCAGGTTATAGAAATGATCAATTCTAGAAGTGAGTAAAGGAATGAGAAAAATAAATTGCCAAAAACAGAGAAAGAAGAAGAGGAGGAAGATAAAGATGACAAGGACACAAAGAAGGGGGAGAGGTGAGAGATGAGGAGAGGGAGGAATGAGACACAGGAGAGATAGACTTTTAAAAATGTTTCCAAGAAGCAAACATGCAATTACTCTGATGTTTGTAGAAACATTGGTTTTTCTATTAATGAGGGAAAATACAAATAATGTCAAAATAAAACTACAGAGACAGGTTAAAATGATAATACTGGCAAGAGGTTCTTTGAAGAAAGGAGCTATCTGAATTGAAAAGCTAGGCTCAACTTTTTCTTTGAGGTACCCTTGTGAATTCAATGGCCTTCCTTTCTTTGCTTTTCTCTGGCTCATTACTGAGGTGCAAACCAGCAAGATGCTGTGACAATATCCAGGCAATAAAGGGTTGGCTGGGAAGACACACCTGTTACTCTTTCTTTTATAGGTGGGAGCACAGGGTGCTAGTTAGGATTTGTACCATGTCTGAAAATGCCCCCAAATCAGGCCCTGTCTGGGAGGTAACTAGTGTAGGCAACCCAGACTCAGATACGATTCCTCACCAGACCCTATCCCATGCAGCTATATTTATGGGCTATAGAACAGTAATTGAGGTTAACTGCCATTAAAAGACATACACCATATGATCTTTTTACATCCGTTTAGTGAGATGGTTCCGGCACTGAGATATTTTCCCAGGAACGCTGTGGCGATTTGCTCTCCCGGTTTCATGCTCCTTCCATCTATGGGTTATGCACACGCTAACGAGGCTAATTGTTATTGCTTCAGTGGAAGTCCCTTTAACATTTTCCCCTACCTCCCGCCTAAATGTCAAGCCCATTGTCTTCTGGTGCTTTGGTTTTTCCATACTTTGTAGTCTTCATCCTTTAACTGCAGTTTAAAAGAGAAAGAAAAGTTCCCACAACTGGAGGTTGGCAGCCTTGACTGCTGCTCTCTGCTCAAGAGAGATTCATTTTTCGAGTCACCGAATAAAATGATTTAAGAAAAAGAATCCTCAGTGCTCAGGCTCTGCCTTCTAGCTTCAAAGCCTTTTGCAAGCTGCAATTCATTAAATGCAATAATCATTTGAGGCCAGCAGGCCGACCTCTGCAGGGAGAGGGGCCAAGCCCACCCATCCCACCCTCTTTCTCTTTGTGTTCCCAACCACAGAGAGCAGGAGGGACCGAATAATGGTACTCCCACCAAGTGGCCGCCCATGGCCCTCAGCCCAGGCCTGCTTTTCTTCTCCTCCTTGCCAGGGCTCCACGCTCCACTTAGCCATTGGGTACAGGCTCTTCTCTCCTCAGGGCTGTGTTTGTCTGCCTTTCACAAAATAGACAGTCTGCCCACATTTTTATTTCCTTTAGATAAATGAAGAATTTCCTAGTCATGAGGCCCAACTAAGCCAGACATCTGCCCTGTGGGACAGATGCCTCCCTGCTCGACCACTCAGCCAAGAGGCACTGCACCCCTTTGTCACCAAGAAACAGAGCTAGTGTGTCCCACAGCATGCAGGACTCATTGTCCCAACATGCATCCTTGCCATCCAGCCAGATCTGGTTACCCCTTGGCAATTCCCCACCCTCTACTGTCAAGTGGTCGTCTTTCCAGAGAGGCGATGGCATGGTGGACTGTGGACTTTTGGTGTCAGGGCCACTGAAATGAGAGCTCCCCATGGGCCATTTCACAGTCTGGGAGTCTTGTTTCTTTTACCTTCTGTTCTTTCACATGGACCCTATCCAGATCTTTTCTTAGAGAGAATAGAAAAATAATAAAACACCCACAAGACCCACCCAGAGCATATTCAATTTCATAAGGCTGAATTAATTCTTATAGTTCTTCTTTCTTTCCAATTGCCTTGCTTCTCCTCAACTCTACCCACCAGCTTAAGGAAAAACAAGGATAGGATCCCCTTAAAGCACTACATTAATAATTTTAGTATAAAAAGGTAGATTGGGTCTACTTTTGACAGATGATCAGTTTCCTAGTGGTACTGAAAACTATTCATGAGTTTCATCCGCAGAACAACCTTAAAAATTTGTGTCAGGATTTTCTTGGGCCAGAATTCATGGGGGTGAAAGATGAGTAACCAAATCCCAAGCCAGGCCTGACACCATCCTTTTCATTATCACTGTCTCTCTCACCTCACCTCTGTGCCTTTTCTCAAGGTGGCCCCAAGGCACATGTTTCCTCCATTGCTCTCTCCTCTTGCCCAAAGACTTATATCCTGCTCCACAGTTAAGGCTCAATGCCACTCCAGCAACCCCTTGAAGGCTTTTCTCTCTGCTGGGGCTCAGATAGGTCTCTCTTTTCTTTGGATGCTCAAATGTTGATATTTGTTGATGTTCAAAATTATAATTTTAGACTTGGAAGGAACCTTAGGCTCCAACCATCTCCATTTATAGACTAGAACATTGAGCTGTGAGCTTCACTGTGAGCTTGAGGACTTTTCCTGTATCAAACAGCTGGGTTGTAGAGGGCAAGACAAGAATTCTCATTTCCTGACAATGACCTGCCTTCCCACCTCCCCGACAGATGATAGCCAGAGACAGGGATGCCTATGGATCACCAAGGGCATCATGCATTGCTCATTTAGTCCCCCTGAAAAGCAAGCGAGCCACTGCTTTGAGCAGAATTCATTTAATTCCACTGTGAGCCAGACTCCTGCCTCCAATGACATTCTGATGGCACTCAATACTCAGAACATCTCTATAAAGTTCTGTCACAAGTCCTTGATGTCCACTTTTCCCCCCTTTTCCCCAATTTTGCTTCCCTGCTCAGGTTATTAGCTGGGCCCTTTCTGGACACAGAGCACTCAGATGTGTTTACTATCACACTCAAATTTTAAAAACTATCTCTTTAGAATGATGTCAATTGGCACCAACATGGCCAGGACTTGGTTATAAGGAGGAGGTCCAGATGACTTGGAATATACTTGTGTTAATTAATCTTCTTTGTTTTAACAACATAAAACTTACAGAAAAAGCTTCAAGAGTGGAAAGAAGTTTTCTTCCTGAACCTTTTGAGAGTAAGTAGCTGGCATGATGTACCATGACCCCAAAATTCTTTAGTGTATAATTCCTATTAAAAATGGTATTTTCCTACACAACCAAAACAGACATCAAAATCCAGACACTCACACTGATACACCTCTAGTATTCACAGATCCCATTCAAGTTTTGCCAATAAAATATTTAGGGCAATACCATCCAATCCAGGATGATTTCTTAGATTTACGTGTTATGTCTTTTAATCCCCATCATTCTGGAAAAATTCTTCAGTTTCTTCCTAAGTTTTGTGACATTAACGCTTTTGAAAAGATTACAAGCCAAATATTTTGTAGAAAACTTCTCAATTTGGGTTTGTTTCTCTCTCTTCATGATTAGAGCAAATAATGTATTTTTGGTAGAAATGTCACAGAATTGATGCTCTCATTATATCTAATGTGGTATATCAATTTGTCCCGTTTACGTTAATCTCTTGTTAACAGAATAACATAAAATTAAAACACATAAAGTAAAAACCTAAAACTTATGAAAGGCTTTACAAAAGCAAAATTATAGGGAAAGACTTTAACAAAATTATCTGCTTTTGATAGATCAGGGGGCAAAAGAGCAGATAAGGAGAAAGAATTTGGGAAATAAAATTTATATGGTTGCTCATTTTTTATATATTGACTTTTGGACCCTATAAACAGATAAATATTTTCCCTATAATTGACATGCTTTGGGTTCCAAAGAAAACAGCAATATTTTCCCAAACAAGATAATTGATGTCTGATTTTAATAATAAAAATATTAAAATTTTAAATTACTACTAGATTATTCAAAGATGCTTTTAGAAATAAGTCATGTGACAAAGAACTATCAAAACTATGATTAAAAATACTTAGAAAATAATAACAATGAGAACATTATATTTTAAAATCTATAATATGGGATAATATAATCATATTTATAACATTAAATCAAGAGTTTTATGAAGTTATGCAAAATTAACTGAAGATATTATAAAGACATCCAAAACGACAAAATAAAGAGGGAACTTACTCATTAAATAAGAAATAATAAACTGAAATTGGAAGAAAAAAGATAAATAAATATCAGGGCAGGATAAATCTATGATTTAGCGTAATACTGCTTCAGAATTGTACAGGCAGAACAGTGAAATTATATAAAGTGCTCAGAAACAGAATTCATGTATAAATATTTCATATATCTACAAGGTGACATTTTATATAAATGAAAGGCAGTTCTGAAAAAATAGGTTAACCTAAAGAAGTTGGGGAAGGAAGTCAGATTTTTCACCTTTTACCATCTACCCCAAATTGCAAGTGATTAAAGAGTTACTTGAACCATTAAAAAATTATTTTCGAAAAAGAAGTGAGTATTATATCATAGTGGAAACAATCTCTCTGAATAGCAACAAATATAGACACTCTAAAATTTAAAATAAATACATTTCATATATGACATTTACATAATTATAAACTAAAATTAAAAGAAAGAAAAATTAGAAAAATATTTGCATTACATAAAACCAAGAAAATTTATCTCCTTGTATAAGAAGCTCTTATAAGCATTTAAAAATAGGGTGACCCCATTTATTTGTGATATGTATGTGTAGATTTCATAAATAAATAAATACCAAATCACATTAGTAAGCAAATACATTCAAATTAAAATAACTAAATAGAGTTGTATGCTTCTCAGCTTAAAAAGGATGAACAAAGATACACTGCTACCCAATGTTAGCCTGTCTTTCTACTATTGGTACAAAGACAATTTAGAACTGTCTTAACTGGGAAGAAATATGTCAGCATGTATAAAAAGTTTAACATGCATATTCCACTTCTAGAAGTGAATTCTAAAGATATAATTATGAGGGTCAGCAAAGACATGTTAAAATTAGAGACAACCTAAATGTCCAACAATAGTGGTTTGATTTACTAAATTATGGTACCTGAATAAAATGGAATAATATTCAGCTATTAAAATCATTTTGCTGAAAAATATATAATGTTGAGTGAAAAAGAATATATTCCAATATGACTCTTCTTTTAATTAAAAATATATACACACAAATGATATGATAGTAAACCAGAGGAATTTATGCAAATGTTAACACATTAACAAAAGTGATCACTGTTTAAATGATTTTTGTTTTTCTATTGGTAATATTTTTGTTTTTTATATTTTCTATAGTAATCATAGATGTTTTTATCATCAGGAAAAATCTGCTATTTTAAAACATGATTCAAGTCCTTTAGTGAAAGTTATTAAACTCACCAATGCGCCCCCCGCCAAATAAATAAATAAATAAAGGAAATGTCTGGTAAATGAGCTTGGCTCACAAGCCAAAGCCAGATACACTCAGGCAGGCTTTTGCTCCTCCTCTGTCCCTTTCATCTACCTCTCTTTTCATGCCCTACTCCCCCAGAGTACTTCCTGTAAACTTTGTACATAGTAGCTCCTCCTTTCAGCCCTTTCCAGGGTTCCTGGAATAAGGCAAAGGCTGGGGAGCCCCATGGAGGTTCCATAGCAGCTCTGATCTTCTGCCCTAGACAACATACCCTCCAGCACACTCTCATCCTTTCCTGCCTTTTCTGAGCTCCAGCCAGCCCAGCACAATGGAATGTCAAGACTCTGATGGAAAGGCTGAGAGACCAGCATGGCCAGAGCAAACTGTCCAAGCCGCAGAGCAGAGGGCAAACTGTGGCGATGGTTGTCACTATTCATATGCCCAGGCTGACAACAGGGCCCTTTAGAATGGCAGAGACTAAGTAGAGCATCTGAAGGCAGCCTGGAATAATTTTTTCACAACCAGACATGAGTCTTACTGCAATAATTGAGGTTAATTGTGCAGAACAAGGCTAAGAAGACATCATCACTGTTCCCCCTTGCACATGGCCTGGACAGGCCTGGTTTCTCCAGACTTCTGCAAGGAAAGAGAAACAGGACATGGACTGTAGGGAAGTGGGTTCCAGCCCATATAGTGGTGCAGGTTTTAAAGCTCCTGCTAGCCCTAAGTCCCTTGTCAACCATCTTCTGTCAACTAAAATAAATCCTAGAAGCCTTAACACAATAGTTCATAGTGGTCCATATGAATAGATTCGCAGCATTTTCCCTGGAGTGTACATTAGGAACAGAACGGTGGGCAGGTGCATTCTGAGAAGGGATCACCATGATGGTGTTTCCTAAATGAACAGATCTAGCAAGAGATTGAGTGATAAAGAAGCCACTACAGAGCTCTGGTGCCATCAAGAAAGAGAGAAACATGAAAAGAGAAAGTGTCTAAAGCAGGATGAAGAAGTTCAGAGATAGAGTTTCCCTCACTCTTTGTCCTGGGCCAACCCTGGGTTTGGGGTTTCTGCCTGTCTTCAGTGTTGCCTTCTGGGGAAGATGGCCTTGACCGCAGGCTAGGCCTAGGGACCGTACCCGCACCATGCCTCTAATTTAATATAAAATCCATATAGTTTTAATGTTCTGAAAGGCCAATTCACGTGTTTAGATCCAAAGCTTTTGCCTGAGTGGCAAACATTGAAATCTGTATAATTTCTGTCTCCTTTGCCATTCATCAAAACTTACTTGTCCAATGTCCTAGCTCTGCTGGGAGCCTCCTTCTTTAGGGAGTGGAGGATAAAGAGTGGTTGGCATGAGAGAGAAGCCAAGTTTATTGAACATCACTAGGTTCCAGCAATGTATTGGCCTACACTCATTGTAATGTGTTCCTGATTCTAGAAGTCATAGTATTTTCACTTCACCTAGTGGGTTGAGGAAGGGACTTAAACCATAGTGTTTAGTAATGTAGAATTCACTTCACCCACAGATATAAAAGGCCCCCAAATTAATTATAGGTCAAACCTATCCTCTAAGAAATTTCAGGGATCCCAGGCTGCTCCAGGCAAGCTACATGAGGAGCCAAGGCCATAGTATCTTAACATGGTTATAGGAAAAGTCCTTTCATTCTGTACAGTAACTTTGTTGCTTCAATTAACTTATCTTGGTCTATGAGAAACTTAAGAAAAAGTATTCCCTTTGGAAAGGCAATTTCAATATTCATGTTTTACAGTGCATAATTCCTAAGTGAACATCTTAGAAAGCTTGGGAAACATATCAGTGAACTTCAATAATGCCCAAATATCTTCCTTGTCCCTTGCATGTTGCTGTAAATTATAAGTCATAAACCAGGTTGGCTATATTGTTGTCACTTTAAGAAATATTTATGTTCATGATATATTCATTTTTTAAAAATCATACAGGCTGTTCTGACTGTGTCTAGAACAATAATGGATCCCTAACATATTATAAACTGCATAAGGAATAGAAAGAGTGAGAAGAAAGAAAAGCTAGAAGCCAAAGTTTCCTCCCATTGTGCTCTTTTATCAAGATGGCTTTGCTTTTTCTTTTTTTTTTTCTTTAAAAACAAATCATAGCCTTTTAGAGTCTTCTCCACTAAAAAATAAACAGGGATTCTTAGTAAATTGCTCCAAGTTTACATTCTTTGGTGAGTTTGGGCAAGCAGGAGTGATAAATATTTTCCCTTACTGGCCACCTGGCTCAGCTCTCCCATTCCCTGTCCCCCTCTCCTGAGAGCTCCCTTACTGAACTCCTCTTTGGTATTTGCTTTAGGTTTTCACTGACTATCATGGGTCTTCTCTGCATGAGAATCATTCTGATCCCACAAATAGCTCTGGTTTTGGATTCTCCTTTCATGCAAATTATTTGTTAAATCACCTCATTTCTGCCATTTCTGTTTGTCCAGAGTTGTTTTTAAAAATATTCCAGTTCAATGTCTTATATTCAGTTGTACTGATTCTCTTTAGACAATCAGAATTTCATTATAATCAAAGTCAGTAGTAAACATTGTGATAAAAATGCAACTGAATTGAGAGAAATAAATCCTTACATTTATGGTCAATTAACTTTTGACAATGGTGTCAAGAAAATTCAATGAAGAAAGAATAGGCTTTTGTACAAATGATGCTGGGAAAATTGTATGGCCACATGCCAAAAAGGTAAACTCTGACCTTACACTATTCTCAAAATTTAACTTAAGATATATCAGAAATCTAAATATAAAACCTAAAATTTAAAACATTTAGCAGAAGACAGGAGAAACTTAATTTAGGCAAAGACTTCCTAGATACTACACCAAAAGCATGATCCATTAAAAAAAAAAGATAATTTGGACTTCATCAAAATTCAAAACGTTTGTACTTCGAAAGATATCATTAAGAAAATAAAAAGAGCCCTAGCCAGTTTGGCTCGGTGGATAGAGCATCAGCCTGCAGTGAACTGAAGGGTCCCAGGTTCGATACCAGTCAAGGGAACATACCTTGGTTGCAGGCTCCTCCCAGGCCTGGGCCCTGGACCCTGTGTTCCTTTCACACCATTATTTCTCTCTGTCTTTCCCTCTCTCTTCCACTCTGTCTAAAAATCAATGGAAAAATAATAGTATTCTCTGGTAAGGATTAAAAAAACAAAACACAAAAGACAAGATAAGCCACAGATTGGGAGAAAATACTTTTGCAAATTATATATTTGATAAAGGACTGGCATCCAGAATATACAAAAAACTCTTACAATTCAATACCAAGAAGGTAAACAACTAATTTAAAAGTGGATTAAAGGTAAAATGAACATTTCATCAATGAATATACGGATATGAGTGGCTCATAAGCTCACCAAAAAATCATCTGTATCCTTAAAGAATAGGAATATTAAAACTACAAGGCAGTATCATATGATACAGACTAGAATGGCTATAACCAAGAAGATGGAAAATCACAAATGTTGTTCAGGATGTGGAGAAACAGTAAACCTCACATGGTGCTGGTGGGGATATAAAATGGTGCAGATACTTAGAAAAAATGTTTGACAGTTCTTAAAAGTTAAACATAAATTTCCATATGACCCAGCATGTCCAGACTTACGCATCTAACCAAGATAAATGACAAATATGTCCACACTAACATTTGCTTTATCACAAGTGTTCATAGTCACATTATTCATTATAGCCTAAAAGTAGACATGGTACAACATTAATAAACCTCAAAAAAGTAAAAAAAAAAAGCCAGACACAAAAAACTACATTTAAATGAAATGTTCTGAAAAGGCAAATGTACAGAAAAAGAAAGTAAATTAGTTGCCCAAGGCTAAAGGGTAGAACAGGGATTAAGTATAAATGGGTAAGAGAGATCTTACTTGAGTAATGAAAATGTTCCAAAGTGATGTTACACAAGTAACACTGTAATGTTACACAAGTTAGTAAATCTACTAAAAAAAAAAATTGAGTTGTACATTGAAAATGAATGCATAATATGTAGGCCATCCTATGTAATAAAAGAGTAATATGCAAATTGACTGTACCTCTGATCAAGCCACACCCATAGCCATGCCCATCAGCCAATCAGGAGCAAATTATGCAAATAAACCCCAACCAAATGGCTGCTGCCACTGAGAGCAGGAGGGAGGCTTGGGCTTCCCTGGCAATGGAGGAAGCCAAGCTTTCTGCCTGCTCTTGCTGGCCTAGGCTCCACTCAATGCTATGAAGTTTCAATTATAGAAGATATATCCTATCAGAAATGGCAGCAGCCATGGAGCTGGAGAGAGCAGAGGCTAGAGTTGCCTGGGCGATAGAAGAAGCCAAGTTTCTGCAGCCCTAGTGCCTAGGCCTCTACTCTAGGCTACAAACTTTCAATTATAGAATTTAAATAAACCCAAAAGAAATGGCTGTCACCACCGAGCAAGCAGAAGGCTTGGCTCTGCTCCAGGCCATAAAGTTTCAATTGTAGAACATAAATTAATCTTAGATCCCAGGGCCTCTGCTTGGGTCGCTGGAGGGCGTGGCCAGCCTGCAAACTACAACAGCCCCCTCTCCCAGGCTGCCCCACACACCAAGAGACCCCTCACCCTGATCTGGGATACTTTTCAGGGCAAATCAGCTGGGCGCCACCAATGCACCAGACTTTTATCTAATAAAAGTGTAATATGCAGATTGACCATAACTCCAACACACAAGAGGGCTGCCCCCATGTGGTCAAAGATCCTGCCCCCATGTGGACACAAGATGGCCACCAAAAGATGGCCAGCAGGGGAGGGCCATTGGGAGGTTCCAGGCCTGCAAGGGAGGGCAGCTGTGGGTGATCAGGCTGGCAAAAGAGGGAAGTTGGGGGAAAACAGGCTGGCAGGGGATCAGTTAGACATCAATTAGGCTGGCAGGGTAGTGGTTAGGGGATGATCAGGCTGGCAGGCAGAAGTGGTTAGGGGCAATTAGGGAGGCAGGCAGGTAAACAGTTTGGAGCCAGCAGACCTGGCTCAACTGCCAATTTAGGCCCGATCCTACCAGGATGGGGCCTAAATGGGCAATCAGACATCCCTCAAAGGGTCCCAGATTGGAGAGGGTGCAGGCTGGGCTGAGGGACATCCCCCCTCTCCCCCCCCCCATGCACAAATTTTGCGCACCGGACCTCTACTTCTATATAATAAAAGGCTAATATGCAAATTTCCCCCATGGCTGGAGTTCAACCAACTGGGAGTTAGACATGTGCTGACCATCAGGATGCAGCATGGAACATGGTGGGCGTCAATGATGCAGCACTGTCAGTGGGTGGCAGTAGAGACACTACTGGGCCCTGAGGAGAATGGGACCACTGTGGGATGGTGGAGCAGGTAGCACCAGGCCAAGATAGGTGCAAGTGGACCTTCCCACCCCCCCAACCTCTTCCCACCCATCGCCCTGCCAGTCACCCCACAGATTGGCCCTGATCACAGACCAGGCCTAGAGACCCTACCCATACATGAATTTCATGCATCGGGCCTCTAGTACCTTAATAAAGTTGCTAAAAGTCAATATCAGCCCTGACCTGTTTGGCTCAGTGGGTAAAGGGTTGGCCTGCAGACTGACAGGTCCTAGTTAAGGGCATCTACCTTGGTTGCAGATTCAATCCTTTGTAGGGGACATGCAGAAGGCAGCTGATGGATGTTTCTCATCCATGTTTCTAACTTCTATCTCTCTCCCTTCTTCTCTGTAAAAATTAATAAAATGTATTTTTAAAATAAAAAGTCAGTAGCAAACAAAGGAAATGCAATGATATAAGACTATAAAAGTTAAACTCTCAAACTCAGCTTCAAATGTTTTCTATTTTTCATTAAGCCTAAAAAAGGAGGAGTATAGTTTTCTAACTGCAAAAATATATATAATTATTATAATATTGGAGAATGTCTTCTGAAATATTAAAATGACACATTAGTAGAAAATAAATAAGTTCAAATTAATCTAGCCATGATCAGAGGGAAAGCTAGTTTTCTTCTAAAAGTTTTCTTTATAGCAGACATCCCATCTCAATGAAAATGTACCCTATCTCAATAAGAATTAGTCCTGAATCTGAAGTCAGATATTGGGGCAGTTGTAATCGATATTTTCCCCAAAGATCTTTCCAAACAGAAGGAAAAAAAAAAGTGGGGCAAAACAAGAAAGGTGGGGAGGGAAAAAAGAGAAGTAAGCAAGCTAGAAGAGAAGACAAAGCATTTGAGATTTGAAGAAATTCAACCCAATCTCCAAAGTTGGAAAAATTTCACAAAGTTGGTGAACCAAGTTTCCATAGCTGCCAACTCTTAAGGCCAATTTTTCAGGAAGAGCCCATCACTACTCCACTCCCTTAGTATGCGTGCTCCCTCACACTCTATTCCCAAATAATTACAGGCATACAAATTATACCACGGACTCCAAGCAAAACCCCGGCTGCCTCCTAAAGTTGATCAACTCAGGAATCCCACCAAAGTGACCAAGGGCCTTACCCTCTGACCACCAGGGAATATGCAAACCACTGCCTATTATGGAAGTCCCCAATCCTGAGGACCAAACAGACTTTCTTTTGCCTCCCATTCCCAAACCCCAAGTCAGAGCATTCTCCACAAGGTTCTGAGATCGTTTAACACCCCTGCCTCTTTTTTCCTCTCAGCTAAGCGATAGCTAGCTGGTCATTACACAGTCAAGATTCTTCTAAAGAATAAATATGAATTCTGAGATTTCAGAACATGTGTCTCCAAAACCAAGACCTATGGCTGTTTCTCTCTATGGTTAGCCCTGGAATAATAACTAAGTTGTGCCTGTGCTGAACTTTTGGTCAACTTCTATGACCGATCCTAATCAATGCTATTTCCTATTTCATTTTGCTGGAAGATTTCAAGGCAGGCAGGAATGGTAGTGGGGAGACGACAGAGTCTGGTTCTTTTTTGGTTCCTTTTTAAGAACTGGGATCTTTTCTTTGGTTGACTGGAGAGTAGGGTGTGAGAAATGAACCTCCTGCTGACACAAAGAAGGGGTTCTGGTAACTGTTTATTTTACCCAGAAAAACTCTGAATGTCTATCAGACAAAAGGTAGCTTGTTCCTTTGCAGACTCAGTGATACTGTGGAATTGGCTGAGGTGGTTCCAAAAGGTGTTTGGCCAGTGCAAATGTATGAGCTTGGAGAAGGGCTTGCCAAATCCTGTTAAGGTTTATAGAAGTCAAGAAGCCATGGCATTCCAGCTCTGGTCATATTTCTCAAGTTCGGCTTAAATTTTGCGCTTGCACTTGACTGGCTTTTTTGTATTTTGATTTTCATTAACACAGAAGGCTTGCTGTTGGCAATAATGTCTTGGAACGTCCTTGCTGGAGCTTAACATTTCAGCACATTTTGCATTGCCTAATGATGGAGTTGCGGTTTGCCAGGAGGGACTGTTAACGCTTTCCTCCTAGAACTGGGTAGAACTATCCCCGTGCAAACCTCAGCTAGTTCAAACAAAGCTTCTGTAATGGCAACGGGAGAGAAAAGCTGCTATAAATACTTTTATAGGCTGCATAGGTGATTTACAACCCGCTTTATTAATCCTATAAAAAGGCACAGCTGAACGCCTTTAAGTTACATGCATACAGATGACTAATTAAATACACAGTTAAAAGTCTTGACCCAGCACAATTCTGACCATTAAAGAAACAAGTTTTGAATTTCCCTCTGGGCAAAAGGTTTTGGATAGATTTGTGGGTAGAAGAGGGTGGGAGGGAGGAAGAGAAATTTGACATGGTAGAGGATGGCAGGTGAGAGAGCAGAGGTGGAAACTGAGTTTCTGCTGGTTCATGTTTACACTTCACTACATTTATGATGACACAGCAGCCATATGATTGGCCAACACTGCCCAAGGCCTACTATTCTGACCTCTAACAATGACTGGGCCACACTTAGCTTGAGCTGGAATTAAATTTAAAAATATTTTATTGATGGATTTGAGAGAGAGAGAGAGAGAGAGAGAGAGAGAGAGAGAGAGAGAGAGAGAGAAATATCAATTTGTTGTTTCACTTATTTATGCTTTTATTGGTTGCTCCTGGTATGTGACCTGACTGGGGATTGAACCCACAACCTTGGCATCTAATCAACTGAACTACCTAGCCAGGGCATGAGTGAAGATAAATTAAAATTGCTTTGGGTACATAAAGAATAATAGATTGCTAACAATCAGTTTGGGAGGCATCTTAGCAGCCTTACTTATCCAGGTTGGTTTACACATTTAGATATTGAGATTCAGGGATGAGAGGCGATTTTTGTTTTGGTCACAGGACTGGTTAACAACAAAACTAGGACAAGAACCCAGACGCAGCCTCTAGAACATTAACCTTTCTGAGACACCATTCATTCCTCAGGCTGTGTTGCCAGGAGACACAACATATTTTGATGGGGGTAAAGGGGATTAGTGGAAGGAAGTCAGGTAGCATGTGATTCCAAAACTATAAATATTTGCCAAACCATTTATCAGAAACATAAAGGGCCTTTTAGTTTTTAAGGTTCTTGGAAGGGATTGGAACAGGAGGGAGTGGCTTTTCACATCAGGGGACAAGCCCCAACAATTCCTCCATCAGCTCAGTGGGATGTTCTTTGTTGGTTGGCCCCCTCACAAAGTCTGGCTCTGAACAAAACATTTTTAGAAGCTCCCAAATCAGGCTGTGAAAGTGATGTGGGAACAATGGGCCAATGGGTCAGGAAGATTGAACAACATGTCTGATGGGTCACCTGGAGAAGCTCATATTATTTCTCCTGCAGTTAGCTCTTGAGGTAACCCACCAAGGTCAAGGTCACTTCCACACCTAAAGCTGCTCACATAGAGACTGCAGCTGAGAACTATTTCCCCACCCCTGGCATAGGTCTACCTGTTTGCTTGGTTTCCTTATGACTCTAGGACTTTTTCTTCAACTCCAAAAGTTATCTTCCCTCTTTATATGTGAAGCACAGACCCTGGCTATTGCCTCTATCAGGAAACATCCCTCACACAGTTTTTCATTGACCTTCCACCCCTTTCACCACCTAATTCCTAACTTTTATTTAAGTTTCTGTTCAGATCTCACTTCCAAGTAAGAGATCCTAAGAGTAGATGCAAGGCTCGCATATCTACTCCTACAAGAGGATATATACTAGTATATATAGAAATTACTTATCATAATCCTATGATTGTCTAGGTTCTAGTTGTTTTTTTTCCACTAGACTGTAGGTTCCAAGAGGGTAGGGACCATGTCACCTTATAGACCATTGTATCTCTGGCATCCATCATGGTTCATGGCATATAGAGCGATGCTGATGAAACACTAAACTTCTTAAACAGCCAAATGTTCCTTCTTCTTCCACACAATCTCCTCAGTAATTCCTATATCTGCAAACAATTTCATAGAATATAAGTTTCCCCATTAAAATAAAAAATATTTTGCTGTAGGTGCAAGGATAACAGATGAAAAATACTGAATGTAGGGATTAGATTAGTTTTCTAGGGCTGCTGCAATAAAGTACCAATGACTTGGTGTCTTAAACAGCAGAAATTTGTTGTCTCACTGTTCTGGAGGCTAGAGGGCAAACATCAAGGTATCAACAGAATTGGTTCCTTCTGAGGACTATGAAGGAAGGATCTGCTCTAGGTGTCTCTCCTTGGCTTGTAGATGGTTGTGTTCATGTTCACATGGCACTCTCTCTGTATGCTTGTTTGTCTCCCAATTTCCCCTTTTTATAGGGATACCAGTTGGATTAGGGTCTTCCCTACTGACTTCATTTTAACTTGATGACCTTTATAAAGATTTTTATTCCAAATAAAGTTTCATTCTGAGGTACTGGGAGTTGGGATTTCAACAAATCAATTTTGAGGGACACATTTCAACCATAATTTCAAGTGGCCAATAATAGTGAAAGTGAGTTCTACTGTCCCCCAAAAGCTTCTTCTGCTAATTAAAGTATTTTTAGAGTAGGGTCACATGACCATCTTAATACCATGTGACCAACAAGCTGATGACATTTCAGTTGCTGAGTAATCTAAGGGAATTTAGCATGGGCATTTAAAGAAACTTTTGGGGGACAGTGGAAGTCACTGTCACTATTGTTGGCCTCTTGAAAGCCTAAAATCACAACAAAGTAAAAAGTCTCTCAACTTTCTCTGCGGGCTGGATATGGTCACTTCTTGAAGGGCCTGGAAAGCCAGGCTGGGTAGCATATTCTGAGGATATAGTCGTCTCCAAATTGGGAGCCTGAGAACTTTTAAGACCTTCCACCAGAGTGTTTGAGGTCCTTGGCTTAGGAAACCCCTGGATCACTTGTCACAGTCAAAGAACTTCACCTTTGTCCTGTGATCCTGATGGGAGGCAAAGGGAAACTGAGTTTCCCAAGGGAGTTACGGGGTTTTCATTTCTTACTCTAAACTCGCACTATCATTCCAAGAATAACTGTGAAATTGGAATTTGAGCCATAAACCTGGTGAGTAAGCAGCGAAGGTCATTTCCAGCTGAAACACGGCTTTGCTTGCTGATTCACTGTTTCTCTCTGAGTCCCTTTCCTTCCCAGCAAAGCCAGAGCCAGGCACATCTCTAAAGCAGCCTCGCTCCTGCCTCCTTCAGTTTCAACTTGCATTTGTTGAATTGTGAGTGATGGTGTGCATCTTTCTCTTTCTTTATAAGCCAGGCATACTTCCTCCTTTGTAAGCCCTCTTTATATATGAAGAAAGGTAGCTCTTAATGTGACTCTTCCTCCCTCCCGCCTCCAAGTTTCCAAGTTTCAGTTTTAGTCATGACATTTTCCCTGACAAAATTGTAACTGCTTATGTAGTCAAGTAATAAGTTTTTTTCCTTTTCTTTGTTTACATTTCATATGTATTCTCCTCTCAGGAGGCTCACTGATTCCCTAATGGCATCTTCTGCCTCCACCTCCTACACCAGGAGTTGTTCAAGTCTGACTTCTTTGGGAGTCTTAGGAACAACACAGGCTCCTCATGTGACAGATGTTACCTTCTCAGGGTGGCTTTGAAATATCCTGGATAAGACACATTTAATAACCTTGAATAGCACTTTATTTATAGTTTTATCATATCCTATCTAATAAAAGAGTAATATGCAAATTGACCCTACCTCTGATCAAGCCACACCCACCAGCCAATCAGGAGCAAATAAACCCCAACCAAGATGGCTGCAGCCACTGAGAGCAGGAGGGAGGCTTGGGTTTCCCTGGCAATAGAGGAAGCCAAGCTTTCTGCCTACCATTGCCTACTGAGGCCTCTACTCAATGCTACAAAGTTTCAATTATAGAAGATATATCCCAACAGAAATGGCGGCAGCCATGGAGCTGGAGAGAGCAGAAGCTAGGGTTGTCTGGTCGATGGAGGAAGCCAAGCTTCTGCAGCTCTAGCCAGACTAGGCCTCCACTCCAGGATACAATGTTTCAATTATAGAAGGTAAATGTCCCAACAGAAATGGCTGCTGCCAGGGAGCGAGCAAAAGGCTTGGCTCTGCTCCAGGCTACAAAGTTTCAATTGTAGAACATAAAATAAAAACCCAGATACAGGGCCTCCACTTGGGTTGCTGGGGGGAGAGGGGGGCGTGGCCAGCCTGCAAATCACCACAGGCCTCTGGCCCAGGTTGTCCCACGCCCCAAGGGAACCTCAACCCTGATCTGGGATACCCTTCAGGGCAAACCAGCTAACCCCCACCCATGTACCAGGCCTCTATCCTATCTAATAAGAGAGAAATTTGCAAACTGACCATCACTCCAACACACAAGAGGGCTGCTCCCATGCGGTCAAAGATCCTGCCCCCATGTGGACACAAGATGGCCACCACAAGATGGCCAGCAGGGGAGGGCCATTGGGAGGTTCCAGGCCTGCAAGGGAGGGCAGTTGGGGGGCAATCAAGCCTGCAAGGGAGGGCAGTTAGGGGTGACCAGGCCGGCAGAGGAGGGAAGTTGGGGCAAACAAGCTGGCAGGGGAGCAGTTAGACATCAATCAGGCTGGCAGGGGAGTGGTTAGGGGGTGATCAGGCTGACAGGCAGAAGTAGTTAGGGGCAATCAGGAAGGCAGGCAGGTGAGCAGTTGGGAGCTAGCCATCCTGGATTTTGAGAAGGATGTCCAATTGCCTGTTTAGGCCCAATCCCACTTGGCCTAAATGGGCAGTTGGACATCCCTCAAGGGGTCCCAGATTGGAGAGGGTATAGGCTGGGCTGAGGGACAACCCCTCCAACCCCATGCACGAATTTTGTGCACTGGGCCTCTAGTTTGATATAATTATCTAGGTAGATAATTGTTCATGTCTCTCACCAGTTTGGCCTCTACTGAAGGCAGGGTTTCTGTCTTTTTCACTGTTGTAACCCTGGAGCCTAACACATGACTTGCAAACAACAGATCAATAAATGTTCAATAAATGTTCTCTTGATGCTATCATGAGGGCCTCTCTTCTAATGTGGGTGCCCCTTATCCTTTAAATGCCCATGCTAAATTCCCTTAGATTATTCAGCAACTGAAATATCATCAGCTCGTTGGTCACATGGTATTGAGATGGTCATATGACCCTACTCTAAAAATACTTCCATTAGCAAAAGAGGCTAAGGACTAAATTTTTTGGAGTCAGTCACTCAGGTTCAAGGTTCAGGCCTGCTTGTCTGTGTTGGTGACTGAACCAGATTAAGGGACTTTTCACCCAACATTTAAGCTATTTCTTACTTTGACCTTTGTCATTTGTTCCTTCTCAGAGTCACACAATCACCAAAAGCCCCATTTTTAGTGGATTCCATTTTGATGGTACTGCTCATGAAGAAACGAAGTTCAACCTCTATTGAGAAATGAATGCTGTAAATAGAATTTTAGGTATTTTTCATGAGACTATTAAAGAGAACCCCAATATATAAAAACCTAGGGTCTGTAACGACCAACCGAAGGCTCCACTGAACACCAGAAGTCGGTCCTGCAGTCAGTGCTGAGTCGCCACAGCACTGACTGCCATGGGTTGCAGGTGCAGCAGCCCAACACTGACTGCTAAGAGGGCTGCAGATCAAGCCCAGAGAGAGGTCTGGAGAGAGAGGCAGGGTCTGATCTGCAGCCTCCATGGCAGCTGTTGATCAGCCATTGCCTCTCTCTTTCTTTCCAGGCTTTGCCAGCAGCTGTGCCTCTGTTTCTATCCAGGCCTCAGCAGGGGCTGCTGATCAGCCCTACTTCTCTGATCAGCCCCAGAGATAGGTCCAGATATGCTGACTGGCATAGAAACCAACCAATTAGAACCAAATCTGGGTGAACTACAAGGAGCCAATGGTTTCCTAGGAGGTGGAGCTTTTGACACTGACTGGTATAGAAACTGACCAATCATAACCAAATTGGCTGGGAGGAGAGGGCAGTTGGAGGTGAGATCAGGCCTGCAGGGAATGGCAGTTGGGGGCAAGATCATGCAAGCAGGGGAGAGTAGTTAGGGGTGATCAGGCAAGCAGAGGTAGTTGGGGGAGAGATCAGGCTGGCAGGGAAAGGCAGTTAGGGGCAATCAGGCAGGCAGGCAGGCAGAGAGGTTAGGGGCAATCAGGCAGGCAGAGGGGTTAGGGGCAATCAGGCAGGCAGGCAGAGGCAGTTAGGGGCAATCAGGCAGGCAGGCAGGCAGGTGAGCGGTTAGGAGCCAGTGGTCCCAGATTGCAAGAGGGATGTCCGACTGCCTGTTAAGGTCCAATCCTAGATCAGGCCTAAACAGGCAGTCGGACATTTCCCAATGGGTCTCTGATTGGAGAGGGTGCAGGTTGGGCTGAAGGACACCCTCCCGCCCCAATGCACTGAGCTACTAGTAATAGAATAATGAGATAATTTTCTAAGGCTACACATGTGGCAACCACTGTTCTCACCCACTCAGTTTTTCTTCCCTCACTTACCATTGCTGAGAAAAGAGAAGATACATGCTTGTTGAACTATTCCAAACCTAGGAAACCAAATACAGTGATTTTTTTTGTGGAAAGTAACCTTACTTTGTGTTTCTCAGTTCCACCTTAGCAAAATAAGGCTTGTGCTCAGGAACTGGGCAAGTATGTGAAGGGAGAGAATGAGAAGAATGAAGTGGGATGTGCCCGTCACATCCAGCACAAGTCTGCTGTTGGACTTGCTATGAAAGTGACTCATTTCATAAACAATACAGCTGCTGTAGGAGGCAGCCCTGTCAGATGTGATGGATTGCTGTGTATCTCTGGATCTTCTGCAGTTGTCAAGGCAGTCAGGCTTTGGGGCCAATCAACCATTTCAAATACAACTTGAGTCAATAAGAAATATGAGAATATTTCTTACAAATGGTAAAAATAAGGCAAAGTTCTCTAAATTCTGGGAGTCCAGACCCACCCTACATGCGGCTCCAGCCTGCCTTTTAACCACAGTTTCACAGCTGACCTTTCTGAGTGCTCCTGCTTTGCAAGAGCAGCTCTTGGAGTCACTTGCCCCTTCATAGACCAAGGTCAATCTCAGTTGGTCCCAAACAGAAAGGCTTGAATGGGGAAATAAATAAATGATAGCTATTATGAGGAAAGGGTAAAATTCTGGCAAATGTGAGCTTCAGATAACAAATCAATGGGTCAGATAAGGACTTTTATCTCTCTTTTTTTTTTTTTTTTTTTTTAGTGTGGATCTAGCTCTCCTCATTTCCAGCACAACCACCACCACCACCCACAGGACAGTCAAGAATAATCACCCATGGACTGTTTTCTGATAAGACGGTATGGACATTAGTGGAGCTAATCTCCATCTCTGTCTTTCACTCGAGCTGAAGAGACAATGGGTTTTGGTTTGACCTCTCAAGTCCTAGAAAGCCTGGGTCCTGGCCAGGGAAAAAACACAAATTTTGATGGAGGGAATGTGATTGGAAGAACTCTGGAAGAGCCTTCTCCATCCAATAACACCTTCATGGTCTCTGAAAGCTCCTGATACTATATTTTTGTGTGTTAATACACTGAAAGCACCTGTGGAAATGCAATCATCAACAGTGAAACAGTAAGGCATTTCTCACAGGACACCTCCAAAGGAACTTGATTCTGGTTGGATTTCTCTGGGGATACTCCCGCCTCCAACAGCTTAACAGAGCACTTCATCATCTCTCCCTTCTGCCTTCCATTCATTTGTCCTATCCTCTTTTTTTATCTCATTTTCTCTTCTTTGACAGGCCTCGGTCTTAAAAGTGTGACTAAGTTAGGCCCTCATGACTCAATGTCTGGTCCAGCAAGACTGGTATGATCTGGAGCTTTAAAAAAAAAAAATGTAGGCTCTTAGGCTGCATGGGAGACCTGTTGAGTCAGAACACGCATTTTAATAGGTAACTTAGATACAAGTAAAAAATTTAGAAGTCCAGATGTGGGCCCCTAATCCCAGACCCCATTTGAGAATATTCATCCATCATTCCCTCCACCTTGAAACCACTGTTCCTGGGAATTCTGTTCTCAGTGGCCTGACCTGGCAGTGCGTCTGCCTCAGGTTATCAGATGGTTTTTCTCAGGGATTCACAGTCACTCACCCCCCAGCTTGTGGAAGGTTGCCTTTATCTTGCCCTTGGAGGTACTTTTAGAAATACATTTACAAGTTCCATTGAAACCACACATCTATCTTGTTTAGTCAACCTCTATTCCAGCAATAATTAGGGGAGAAGGTTTTATTTATATATCTGGGCACAAGGAAGAGGAGTGCTGACAGCCCCTCTGACTTATTAGTGGGTGGGGTTAATAACTCCCCTCAGCCCAGGCTCCCCACCCCCCCCAGACTAAGGATTTTTACTAACTTAAGGAAACTTCACTTTTGAAAACCAATATGGAATATTCTTTACACAATCTCTTTAGCAAGTCAATGTGTTAGAAAGAAGGGTCATCTCAAGGGCTTGCTCTACATTCTAAAAAATGTTTTATTCTGAGGAAATTGTAGATTCATATGCAGTTGTAAGAAATAGTACAGAGTTTCCCCCAATGGTAACATCTTGCAAAACTATAGTTGAATATCACAGCCAGTATACTGACATTGATGCAGTACATCACCTGTCTTCAGATTTCACCAGTTTTCATGCACTACTTTTATGTGTCTGTGTCTTTTGTTCTATGCAACTTTTTTATATGTGTGGGCCCTGTGACCACTGCTGCAGCCCAGTTACAGAACAGTTTCATCCCAAGGATTCCTTGTGACACCCTTGTATAGCCATAGCCATTTCCTTGTCCTTCTGCCCTAGCCCCACAACCACTTGGCAACCACTGATTTGTTCTCCATCTCTATAATTTTTTATTAAAATGTTATATACTGTACACGGAATCATACAGTGTGTAACTTTTTACTATTGGCATTTTCCAGTGAGCATAATTCTCTGGAGATTTATCCCAGCTATTGTGTCAAATCTGTGGTGCATTCCTTGATATTGCTCAGTAGTATTCCACCATATGGCTAGACCACACTTCAGCTATTCAGTTTACCTTTGGAGTTGTTTCCAGTTTATGGGTAGCACAAATAAAACTGCTATAAACCTGTATGTACAGGTTTTATGTGGACATAAGTTTTTCTTATTCCGGGACAAATGCCCAATAGTGCCATAGTGGGGTAATCCAGGAGCTGCATGTTTCATTTTGTAAGAAACTTCCATACACTTTTCCAGAGTGGCTATATCTTAACATCCCCACCGGCAATGTATGAGTGATTTTTTTCACTCTACATTTTAAATTTTTTAATTAGACTAACTGTCAAAATCCCAGCCCTTTCACCAGTTTCCTTTAAGCATCCCAAGAAGCAATAACAGAAAGGGAAGCCTTCACCCTCTTTGCGTTGCGAGCTTTGTGCCCCCCTCTGCTGTAAGGCTCTCTCTGCCCTCACTCGCTTTGATTCTGCAGACTGTCTTCTTGTTTTCCCTCCTCTGAGCACCTTCCAACTCGCTTATCAACATCAGCTGCAATTCCTTTGTGTCTTGTTCTGATCATAATCTCCTAATCCTCCCCAGATTCCATGCCATGCCCCGCTGTGGAGCTGGGCCTGCAACCACAGCCCCTGACTCAGCACCTCGGCAGAAGAGTGGGGCCTCTGGCTCCAGGGACCCAAGCCAGTGCTAGCCACTCACTCTTTCCAGGCTCAGGGGACAACTCAGTCTCCATCCTTATTTTGCCAAGTGTGAGGAGGGCAGAGAGTACAGGCCTGAACTGAACAGGCCAGGCAGGAACTGCTCAGGGGGAGTTCTGGCAGGGGTTGGACACAGCCTCAGCACTAGGAGCTTTACCACTAGGGCCAAGCCTTCCTCTGTTCTGAGCATCATGATCGTAAGATCGTAAGTGTAACAATGCCAGTTATTCTTTGTGGAGTGTTTGATGTGGGCCAGGGGTATTTAAAACACTCTTTCCAGCATTTGTTTCCTAAATCCTCATAGTCAGTTCTATTCTCTTTATTCTCCAACTGAGTGAGTAGAGGCCCGAGATTGAAACCCTCAGAGATAGCTTCAGAGCTCACACTTTTAACAGCATTATTTTATTCCCTCTCCAATGAGTGGAAGTCTGCAGCTTCAGGGTCTACAAGCCTTAAGAGAATCCTGTGCCCTACTCTTACTAATCCAGACCCAAGTCATTTGCATGAAGGGAAGAAGGGCCCATATGGGGTAGGGAGCATTCACAGGCAACCGCTGTACCACTTATTAATCAACTTTTGGTTCTTAAAGAATCAAGTTAGCAATGCCGTATCCACACCAACCAACATCTTCTGGCAATTTACAAATTCCACAATAAAGGAAGACAACTAAAAATGTGCTGCCCATACACAAATGTTTAAGATGATATGCTATGCAGCAAGCTTCAGGGGACAGTGTGGCTCTCATCCACCTGCTCATGGCCCTGTGGCATGCCACAGCCCCCAATACATAGTTGTTGCATGCCATTCACTCTGGCAACAGGCATTCCACAGGCCTCCAAATTCTACAACTTGTGCTGTTGTGCCGTCTGATGCAACAGCTTGCTGACAGTAACTACTTCTTGATAAAGAACCTCAACCCCCAAACTTGGATGCTATTTGACTAATGGGTTAAAACCCCCCACGCTACTTTAAGCCACACTTCCATACTATACATACATCTCAGCTTGCATAAGCTGCCAAACATTTCATCCTGTCCTGCAAAGGACTGCCTTCTTCTTGATTCTTTGTCTCCTTAACCATGCTTGTCATGGGATCTTCTGACACGTAGGGCTGCCAAGAACAACTTGGAATTCCTTTGATTGCTCCTCCCCTCCTTCCCTGGCACTTGAGTGAGCCCCACCTTCCCTAGGCACATTCCATCCCACTCATCCCACCCACCCTGGCCTTTTTAATTGCCTCATCAGGTGGTGCCACTCAAGCTGGCAAGTTGCTCTTTTCCCTTAGGCAAGGGATTATTTGGTTTGACTGTGTTATCAACTTTATGTGGTTTAAGGAGGATGTTAGGATTAACCATCAGAATGCTGTGATTTTCAGTCCTGATTTTTGCACTAAGATCTCAGGTGCTAGCAGTGTTCAGAAGCACTGGTTATCAAAAATCCTGTAGATCATAGGAATCCCTGGCCCTACCTTCATTTCTAGGAGTACCTTTAATGTCAACTTTACCCGCCTAATGCTTTATTTCACTGCTCCAAAGCAACAAATGTCTTCAATTTAACAACCCCTCCCTTGCTGTATTTTCTTCTTTCATCTCTGTTCTTATATATGCTGTTTATATATTTCACTTATTAACAAACTGGTTTCAATACTTTCTGGTTACAAATGATGGGAGAAATTTTTATTTAAGTAAAGAAAGGAAGGGGAGAAATCGGGATGGCAGCCTAAGTAAACACCTGAAATTGCTGCCTTGCATAAATACTTCAAAACTACAACTAAAAGACAAAAGAGACATCATCCAGAACCACAGGAAGGCTGGCTGAGTAGAAATTCTGCAACTGGAAGGAAAAAGAAAAGCATACTGAGACTCTAAGGAGGTGCGGAAGAAAAGTGCAGAGGTATGGAGGCACACGCCCACGGAAAGGGCTGGCAACTGAGGACACCACTGTCTTTTTAATTGGGAGGGAGATACAAGCTCCCGACTGCTCTGAACTCCAGTTCCAGGGGAAACTCTGGGGACCCAGACTCATATGGAGAGAAACTGGACTGTCTGGCTTCGGGAGGAACTCGAGGGCAGCTTTCTCTTAGAGATGTTTGCAGCAATTACCTAGGGACACTGAGGCCCAGGGACCTCTTAGGGCAGAGCTAAGGATCAGCCATAGCTGTTTGCTCTATCCTGTTGATCCTCTGAGACTCCACCCCACCCAAGCTGTGCACAGAGGCTTTTGCATATGAATGGCCTGGCTCTTTGCAATCTAAAATTATCTAACAAACTATAGCTGGGTCAGAGAGATCCAGAACTTCAAAAAGAAGGCCCAAGTCCCCACAGCAGCTTGCATTGCTTCACAGCTGGGCCTCATCTGGGCACCTCCAAAACGCAAACAAAGAAGAGAAATCTGTAGATCTCTCCACAGCTTCTGCTGGGTGGCCTCAGGCAGAGGCTAAATTTGCATCTCCTTGGAGATCCAAGAGACAGTGTACCCAGTGGTCAGAGTGGGACCAACCAGATTACAACTTCTCAGATCCATAAGGGACACATGCAAGGGGCAGACTCAGTGAGTGCCAAAGCCTCACTCAAGCAAGTCTTGCCCCATAAGGGTGTCTCCAGCACAGAAATTCTCCCATCATAGACACAGCTGATCTTCACAGCCAATTGGCCTGGAGGTCAATTCCACCCACTGATACCAACAAGAATCAAGACTTAACCTCAACAGACTGTGCACACAGTCCACAAAGGGGTACACCATGAATGTCCACTTCAGGTTATTGGGGAGGCTTGAACCACTGGGCCCTATAGGACACCTAGCACACAAAGTCACTCTATCAACACAGGGAAGCAGCCAAAATGTGGAGACAAAGAAATAGGTCACAAATGACAGAAATGGAGGAAAGCAAACTACTGGTTATAGAGTTCAAAACCTCTGTTATAAGGTTTTTCAAGAATCATCTAAAAACCACTGATAAATTTAGTAAGACCTTCGAAGATATGAAAAAGGACCAACTAGAAATTAAGCATATACTGACTGAAATAAAGAATAATATATTGAGATCCAATAGCAAACTAGAGAATCACAAGAATCAATTCTAAGATTTGAAATACAAAGAAGCAAAAAACACCCAACTGGAAAAGAAAAAAGAAAAAAAGAATAAAAAATATGAAGATAGTGTAAGGAGCCTCTGGGACAACCTCAAGCATACCAACATCCAAATTATGAGGGTTCCAGAAAAAGAGAGATAGATACTGAATAACTATTTGAAGATATAATGACAGAAAACTTCCCCCACCTGGTAAAAGAAATAGACTTACAAGTCCAGGAAGTACAGAGAACTCTGAACAAAAGGAATCCAAAAAGGACCACACCAAGACACATCATAATTAAAATGCCAAGGGCAAAAGACAAAGAGAGAATATTAAAAGCAGCAAGAGAAAAACAGTTAGTTACCAACAAGGTAGTACCCATATGACTCTCAGCTGATTTCTCAACAGAAACTATACAGGCCAGATGGGAGTGGCAGGAAATATTCAAAGTGAAGAACCTACGACCAAGATTACTCTACCCAGCAAAGCTATCATTCAGAATTGAAGGTCAGATAATGAGCTTCACAGAAAAGAAAAAGCTAAAGGAGTTCATCAACACCAAACCAGTATTATATGAAATGCTAAAAGGTATTCTTTAAGAAGAGGAAGAAGAAGAAAAAGGTAAAGATAAAAATTATAAACAACAAATACATATCTATCAACAAGTGAATCTAAAAAAATCAAGTGAATAAAAAATCTGATGAACAGAATAAACTGGTGAATATAATTGAATCAGGGGCATAGAAAGGGAGTGGACTGACAATTCTTGGGGGGAAAGGGATGTGGGGGGTGCGGGAAGTAACTGGACAAAAATCGTACACCTATGGATGAGAACAGGGGGGAGGGGCATAAGGGCAGAGGGTGGGGTGGGAACTGGGTTGAGGGGAGTTATTGGGGGGTGTGGGGGAAGAGGAACAACTGTAACAATCTGAACAATAAAGATTTATTTAAATGTAAAAGAAGAAAGTAAGGCAGGGAGGGAAGTAGAGAGAGAGGAAAGAGGGAAGAAAGCAAGCAGTGAAAAAGATGCAAACAAATTCCAGACAGAACTCTGTTCATAGCAAATAAGCTCAGAATGCCTAAGCAAATTTAACTTTTCCATATAAGTGAAGCAAGGGGAAACCAAGGGGCAGGAAGCATTTGAAATCTCAAAGGTAAGAATAGCATAGCTCAGATTTCTTATATTCTGTGCACATCTTCAGAGGTGAGTTAAACTTTCTGATTCTCTACCTGTAAATAAGATTGGAATTATTGAACTAGACCACAATCACTAAGAAAAGGCAATCACAAAATATTGGCCTTACAAATACTAAGAAGCATTATTAGAGTACATTAAAAACTTGATTTTGAGTAGTACGTTTATTGCTGGAATAAATGAGTCCTTTGTTACTATTATCTGGGCAGAACCACAAATGCTAATTCCAATTTAGAAAGTGTCCTCTTTAGATTGAAAAACAATTTTTGAAAATTATGTGAGTGACTACCCAGTTCAAAGAACCCCATCAACTTTCCTCACTTTTGTCCTGTTCAGTTCCCTTTGGAAAGAACTGATCCTGGGACAATTTATTTCATATTTCATGGCTCACTTTGCTTGGCCTCTTAACACCACTTCTGGCTTTGATGCTGGCAAATCTTCTTAACACTCTTTTTACTGGCTTACATGACATCACTCCACCTACTCTCCCCTCATCTTCTCTCTTTCTGCTATTGGATCCTCCATCTCTAGCCTAACGATGGTCTCTTTTCTGCTCACTATATTCCTCTTCCTTCCAGCATTTCAGTTTCCCAATGAGGGTACCATTGGTAACTTGATTGGGACAGCTTATTGTAGAACAGATAGCATCCCTGGCACCTTAATGACCTCCAGCCATTGTGCCAACTAAAAACTTCCTTGCCTACCTTGGAGAGGCAGCACCACTCACACCATCTGTGATATACCCAGCCCAAATATCTCCCGTAGGCTTTAGTTCACTAGTGACTAGATATTTTCACTTGAATCATGCAAAAGAATTTCAAAATTTCAACCTTCTATCTAAAGCAGAACCCATCATTTCACACTTTCCTAAATCTGATTTTCCTCCTGAATTCCTATCTCTGTTGACCATGATAATTATCAAAGCCAGAAATACATATCAAAACGTTTCCTCCTCTTTCTTCTTCAAATCCCACATCAATTAATCAGCAAGTCTTTTCAATTCTACCACTTGAATATTTCTGTATCAACTTCCCCTCTATCTTCACATAATATTTCTTTTGCACTGGAATGATTTTCAACATAGGATCTTCAGCCAGCTATTTAGCCACAAAAGGCCTCCCAATAAGCTGTATAATGATCAAGTAAATTTAAAGGGGTTGGTTGGATAAAAAACATCATATATATCTAAACATATATTCTTTTCTTATTAGAGTAGGAGCCCAGCGCGCGATTTGAAATTGCACGGCACCACCCACCTGACTTCATTCATGTTTTAAATGTATTAATTGTGGTTGTCCACAGAGAATAGATTTTAGGGGGAAAGAGTAGAAGCAGGAAGACCAGAGCTGAGGTGGCTGGCCCATGGTGGGAGCAGTGAAAGAGGACAGTGCTCAGAATCTCATGTATTTTTTATTTTTTTTAGGGTACCTGTTTTATATGTTTCATTTAAAAGCCCATCTGAAATTTTTAAATGGCCAACAGGTAAAAAAGTAATCCGGTATTTTGTCAAAATTGTACCTGAAAAAAATTCCATATTCTCCTTTTTTCCCCCATATAAAGTGTTATCCTCTGTCCAAAAAAAAAAAAACCTGATACTCATTGTAAACTGAGTAGGGGTAAGATTTTTATCTTTCTTAAGGATCTTCAAAAATAAATGTTAATCTTAATTATCTTAAAAATAATTTCCCATTTGAGGGTTGGATTTTTTTCAATGATGGTCATAAGAAGTTTCTGACTTGTGTCCTTTCTTTTCAACATTCTTCTCTTAAACTTACAATATGCTTATATCTTCACTAGAGGCCCAATGCATGAAATTTGTGCACAGGTAAGATCCCTAGGCCTAGCCAGTAATCAGGACTGATCTGTAGGGTGATTAGGGAGCCTTCCTGGCACCTGCCTTTGCCAGCCTGGTGCCACCAGCTCACCAGCCCTGCTGCCATCACCACCCACTCACCGGCCGGCCCCTTTTCCTGCTGCTGGTCGCCTCCCTTGGTGGGGCAATCAGGGAGACTCCCACTGGCAACCACCTTGGCTGGCCTGGGGCCTGCAGATTGGGAGGAAGCTCCTCTGTTGAACATCTGCCCCCTGGTGGTCAGTGCATGTAATAGCAACCAGTTGTTCTGCTGATCAGCCAATTAACATATTAGGCTTTTATTATATAGGACTAGAGGCCTGGTGCATGAAATTGGTGCAGTCAGACATTCCTCCTGCAATCTGGGACTGCTGGCTCCTAACCACTTGCCTGTCTGCCTGCCTGCCTGATCACCCCTCACCACTCTGTCTGCCTGCCTAATTTTCCCTAACTGCTCCCCTGCTGGCCTGACCATTCCTAACTGCTCTCCTGCCAGCCTAATCGCCCCTAACCACCTCTGCCTCAGCCTCCGCACCTGGGACCTAGGCCTCCCTCCCTGTGGCCAGCCACAGGGACCCAGGACCCCTGGCGACTTGGTCGCAGGCCAGCTACAAGCACTCAGGACCACGGGCAGCTGCGCCTGGGACCACAACCACAGGCACCTGGAACTTTGGACACTGGGTGGGCCACAGCCAGCTTCGTCTGGGCCCAGCTTTGTCAGGAAGAACATCTGGAAGACATCCAGTCTAATGAGCATATTACCCTTTTAGATTAATATTGTTGTGATTAAGCTGAGTAAACTTTTTTGTGATCTATTTTTTCAAATAAATAAAATTATTAAAACATTTTCCCACCTCAAGTTATTTACCAAATTTGTTTTTTGTAGTTAAACATTCTGTCATTATGTGAATGAACCAATAAATTTATTTAATTAAGTTTATACTATTGGACATTTAGATCAATATTTCACATATTATAGACTTACATTTTTCCTTCATATAATTAATTCAGTAAGGAATACTTTTATATATGTCTGATTATTTCATCTGGGCTAATCCTTAAAATTAATCCCTAAAAGAAAAAAAAAAAGTACTTTTTTTTTCTAAAATGCATTCATAAATTTAAATTGTTCAAATTTAAATACCAACCAGTAGTTTGTTTGTTTTTTCAACCAGTAGTTTATAATGAGACCTATACTAACAGTATTAACTGTTACTATTTTTATCATCTACAGTTGTTTTCTTTTCCTTTCAATAGTTCTTTCCATTTACTCTATTTTTAAAATTAAAAGGGGAAGGACTTTTGCTTCCACCCATGAAGGAGTAGAAACTGTATGGTATTTGTAACTGATATCTACAGAATTAGACAAAATACATAAACACCTGTTTTCAGGTATTAGATAACAGGCAATAGAGGTCTGTTTCCTGAAAGGCATGACTTGAAGCCTGGACCCAATTTCTTAATCTCGGTGTAGGGACTGGGAGCCCAAAGCAGAGTTTTGCAGCAGCTTCTCTGAGTTAAGGAGCAAGAGGAACTTGGAAAGGCCCAGGAAGCTGGAAATGGTAGTGAGGCACTTCGGATAGGAAGGAACTGCACAAAGCAAGTACTCCAGAAATCTACCTAGGAGTCCCACTGAGTCTTAGGATGAATCCCAAACTGCACATGTCTAGGTGAATACCGCACAATCAGGCAGAGAACTACGACAAAGGCTCTGTCACTGAGCAATTCTCTGAGCTCCCATGGACTAAGAGTGTTATATTCAGAGTGGAAAGACCTCATTGAATACCTAAGCAGTCAGTAAAGACTACAGAAAAGTCAAGTCTTAATAGAAGGAATAAACTAGTACAAAAAACTGCCCTAACAAAGCTTAATAACAAGCCTCAAAAGAATCAAATTGATTGCAAGTAATGTAACTGTCAAAATAAATGTCATTTTTTGAAGAAAGACAACAAAATAACACTTGATAATGTAAAATTCCTAATATCCATATTCAATTAAAAATTACTAGATATATCAGGAAGTAACACAATATGAGCTCTAATTAAGAGAAATACCAGTCTGTGGAAACAGGCCTCAAAGTGACAGAGATAGGTAATTAGCAGACAAGGACTTTAAAAGAGCTGCTAGAAATAATCAACAATTTAAGAGAAAACAAGGACATAAGGAATAAGAAAGTTAAAAATATAAAAAGAATATTCTAGGGGCCCAAAACACAACTAAAATGAAAGAATTTACTTAATAGACTTAATGGACTTAATTAGATATTGCAGAAGAAAAAATCAATGAACTTGATCAGTAATAGAAACTAGCCAAAATCTTACCATTTCTTTTTCTTTTGAAAATTGAAGGTAAACTCACTCTTTTATATCATAGAAAATGCGTAAAAATTGACTGAATTTCAAATCATATGGTACACCTGTTGATATCTCTATACTAATTTTGAACCCTGTTACTTAATTGGAGTCTCTTATTCAATAATTCTCATGAGTTTCTGGGTATATAATTTCAAACAAAATTCTCCCAAAATAATAAATGATTAAGACTGCCTAAATATTATAAAACTAAAGGCCCAGGGCATG